>CM075503.1:1857500-4507500 GCA_037950675.1 Hypophthalmichthys molitrix | reverse complement strand
AGTGTGTTTATATAATATGTGTGCATACTGTGTATATTTATTAAGGTATATATAAATACACACACATTTATATATTTAAAATATATTTTAAATATATATTATATATATTATATATTTAAAATATATATATTATATTTATATATAAAAATGTATACTTATATATCGTATAAATTACATATAAACATATAAATATACATGTATATCTGTAAATATTTCTTAAATACATGTATGAGTGTGTATTTATATATACATAATAAATATACACAGCACACACACATATTATACAAACTTTTATTTTGGATTGTGATTAATCATTTGACAGCACTAAATATGATAATATTAAGAAATGTTTCTTGAGCAGCAAATCAGCATATTAGAATGATTTCTGAAGGATCATGTGACACTGAAGACTGGAGTAATGATGCTGAAAATTCAGTTTTGATCACAGGAATAAATTACATTTTATAATATATTCAAATAGAAAACAGTTCTTTTAAATTGTAATAATATTTCACAATATTACCGTTTTTACTGTATTTTTTATTAAAATGTTCTAACTATTTTTGGTCAAATAAATGCAGCCTTGGTGAGCAGAAGATAAACATAAAAAAAAAATAGATTTTAGTGTAGAGTATGTAAAATGTACATTCTGAAGATCACCGTTATCAACCAATAATCAGTACAGTAGTGATTAAACTTGTAATGAGTCTTCTACCTGGTTTGAGGGTTTTGAGGGGAAGTATCCTCTGAGCGGTGACCTGTGAGCTGTTGTTCTCCACGACAGCAATGCGCAGAAACGCCATATCCTCGAAGTGCACGTGGAACAGGAAGTGCTCATTCCACATGGGATTGAGCGTGTTGCGGTGTATGGGTTTGGTACGGAAATGGCAGCTGTCTGCCGGCATACCCAACACCTCCACTTCCACACAGGGACTGCCGTTTGAGTTACCCGGACACACGTTCTGCCCTGAAACAATCTGTGTGCACATGAATTCATTAATGTCTGTTAGATTAGCTGGAGTAGCTGAAAGCAGTTTTAACACTAGTAATATGGGATACTCAGGGCTCTTACAGTGACAGTGTAGAGCGTAGGGGTCATGTTCTCCAGGTCTCGGTCCAGAGGGTAAAAGTGCTGATAGAGGGGGCAGCTTCGCTCCCACAGGACCGGAGGCTTCAGTACATAACCACAGTGACCATTAGCCTCAAACAGAGCTGCGTTCAGCTGCATTGGCAGGTCTAGAGGAGAATATACCATCCACATTCAATTACCATCTCAAAAATTGGACTGAATTCTTGAAGTCATCTTGTTAGAGTAATGCTCATCAACATCACATCTGAATTATGTTTATAGATAGTTGACTGATTTGGTATAGCATATTTCAATTAAATGGTAGCAATAAAAAATTAAAGGACAGATAAACCAAAAATGAAAATTTGTTCATTCAAGATTCATTTACTCACCTTCATGTCATTTTAAGCCTGTATGCATTTCTTTCTTCAGTGGAAAACACAAAAGAAGATATTTTGAAGAATGTAGGTAACCAAACTTCACTGACTTCCATAGTATTTTTTTCCATGGAAGTCAATGGGGTACATCAACTGTTTGGTTACCCATATTCTTCAAAATATCTTCTTTTGTGTTCAGCAGAAGAAAGAAATCCATACAGGTTTGGAGCAACTTTTTTTGGGTGAACTATCCCTTTAAGTCAACAGGCACTAAAACCAAAATTCTTCAAAATATTATTTTTTTTTACGTTCAACAAAAGAACGAATGTCATACAAGAATGCAGGAGGGTGAGCAAATGATGACAGAATATTAATTTATGGGTGGACCATCCCTTTAAAACAAAAAATGCATTTTATGTAGTAAATGTATTATGATTAAAAATGTTTAAAATAAATACTGCTGCTTTCATGGAATACTACAAAATAAATGTTAATATTTAATTATTATTTATTGGTTTACTTCAAATAAAATAGTACATTTAATTATGGATCTATTTAAAGGTGCGATTTCTGAAAAACGCTGTTGAAAGTGGATCGGTCCGAGCAGAACAACATACTTGGAGCCAATCACCAGTAGGGGGCGTGTCCTCTCATGATGGAGGAGGAGAGAGGAATATCACAGGAAAAAGAAGGGTTATGATCAGGCAAGAGCTTTAGGACCCGCGTTAATATTAGAAAATCTTTCCAGCACTGGAGAGACCTAAGCGGGAAGGCCTGAAAACAGATGCCAAGGTTGCATTGTTTCTGCTCCATACGTGAGTAACATTGGTTTTGCTGTGTTTTGCTTCTGCTATGATGAAGAGAAATCCACTCTTGCATTGTGTTCGTGCATTTTGGGGGCGGAGCAATGAAGGCAGGGGTGTGTTTGAGTTGATTTAAAATATCAACAATGATTCTCAGAAATTGCTTACTGCACCTTTAATGTATATTAGTACACTGGGCTTCCATATTGACAAAGCCACATCCATGACAACTTCTGTGAATCAATCAGTCAGAGATGCTTTATAACTATAAATAACCACATAAATAACAAAGTGCAGTAAAGCCTCGCACATTCTAGTTGCAAATCTTTCATTAAAAATAAGGGGGATAGCCTGATTGACCTGGTCAATACATCAGTCTATCTCTATTATTCACACAGTGCTGTTGAACCTCAGGGTGGTGCAGCTGAGCAGATTACGCTCTTTACCGTCAGTCTGATAGTTGAGGGCGACCAGCTGGATTCCATGCAGCCAGAAGATGAGAGGATTGGGATTGGCAGAGTCGATGCGTGTGGCCGCTGGGTATGTGCGGAGCAGCTGGCAGCTGGTGTGCTGGATGAGCTTCTGGGAGTAGCGACGACATAAACGCTTTGCAGCGTTCTCGTTTACAGAGGAGATGTGGTAGCATTTGGGTGTGCGGATGATGGAGCTAAGAGAGGTGCTCGGGCTCAGCGTCAGTGATGTTTGTTCCTCCCAGTTCATACGAATGCCCTCCAGACTGGCTGCAGAAGAACAGAACATTCCAAATCTGAGTTTTGGATTTTGACTTCAAGTTGAAACAACTGGCAAGAACCGAAACCAAGCACTATGAGATAGTTAAATAAATATCTTATGCGAGGCTGAGTCACATCTGCAATTTGGCAAAGAAACGAATCAGAGCACAGAGTTTAGAGAAGGGGAAAGTCTGAAACTACGAATGTGTCCTTATCACTCCTGAAAACATTACAGCAAGGTTTAGGTTTTGTTTAAGGAATAGTTCACTTAAGAATGAAAAGAATGCTTGTTGTTCCAAACTTTTATGACTGACTTACTTTCTTCCACAAACACTTTGATTACACTGCTCTTTTCCATGCAATACTGTGAGTGAGCAGAGTTATTTCTTGGTTGGCAGTAAATGCTGCTCCACACGAACTTCATTTCAGTTTGTCACTTTAACATGCATTTGGGAACACAACATGCACCAACCATCTTCCCGTACTGGTGATAAGAAACGCTTATCAACAAAAGAGAAGATTTAAAGGTTTACGCGTCTGATGGTTTAACCTTTGATTAAATGAAGAGCTTAAACAGCCATAAATATTAGTACTGCAATTTTACAGATGTAATGTAAAATAAAACAATACTTTTATATTATATTTTTTAAATATTTATTTTATATTTTACAGTGAAATATAATAGTAATATTTCTTTTGTTTTTATTTTGTAATTTTTATATTTTCTTTTAGAAGTAATATTAATACTAATACTAAATAGTGTGTATATTATATACACACTACACACACACATTATTATTAATACTATTATATTTATAATTATTATTATTATTATTATTATATTATAATTATTATACCTATAGCCACCTCATCCAGCACTCTTTTTGTTTTGCAAACATTTGGCAAATGATTTGGCAAATTTGGCCAAATCTGTAATTGCATGGAAAAGAGCAACCAGCACATTCTTCTACATTTTTTTCTTTCATGTTCTACAGAAGAAAGAAACTCAGATTTGAAACAACATGATAAAAGATACACTTCTAATGGAATGGCTGGAAGTTCACATCAATTTAAGCTTTGAATTTTCAAGAACCACTTGCCCTCCAAAAGTGCTTGTACTCAAAAAAGTACATGCTTGTTTTCTCAGACAGTCAGTCCCTGGAAATATTCTGTAGAAAGGCATTTTTATGTGCTTTCGAGGGACTTCAGTATAATGGAAAACTTGAGAGCCCTTTTCCCATGGGTGCTCTAAGTGGGTGTTCTATTTCCTGCGTGCGCTGTGCACAGTTCCGTGCAAAGCAGAGGCGGCCGTACCTTTCCCTGGAGCTCGGACCAACGTCACAGGCTCCCCGGGGCTTCCGCGAACAGGAGCGCTGCCAAAAATGGATTTCCGGCTTTTTCTATCTTTTCCCCTTCCAGAGCCTGATGGGGAGAGGGTGGAGAGGCCTAGTTCCCACGCACACAAACACAAACAAACACATATGTAAGGGCATGGTATACTCTCCTCCAGAACTCAAGAGCTTGATACGATTTGTTTGTTCAAACTCGCCTCTGGGACTATTACAGTTTCCAACAGAGCCAAACACCTGAATCTAATCTACCCGCACTTTTTCACAAATTCAGCAAATTCTACTGCAGTTTACATGAGCCTTCTAGCACAAATATGCAAGAGATGAAGTGTTACTTATTATAAACAAACTGGAGTGTAACTTTGTAGCTACTCAGAATGAAGCTTGAGAAGCTAGATTTGTAAAGTAGCTTTCCCAAAACAGACCAGTCATTCATCAGGAGGTTGCATATACTTCCATTTGTGAACAAGTTGGGTCTGCATCAGTTTGTAGTGGACACATCAGAAGGGAACTGCACATAAATCTTACGTAGTGATGCACCAAAATTTTTTTTTTTTTTTTACCGAAACTGAGTTGTAAATAAACTTTAAATTGCACAAAATCCATTTTTATGCAATTTAAAGCTGTCGATAAGGGCGACAGAGCTTTTTCTCGTGTCAGACCCAAACTTTGGAATGATCTCTCTCTTTCTGTAAGGTCAGTACAGTCACTACTGAATTTTAAGGCCATGTTAAAAGCGCATCTTTTAAAGACTTCTTGGGCATCTTCATGATGGATGTTTGATCGTTACCTTGTCTATGCCTTTGTGTGTTGTTCTCTGTATTCCTTATATCTTTGTGTTTGTATGTCATGTTATTGTTTTTTAGTCGTTGTGAAGCACTTTGGGCAACAACTGTTGCATTAAATGTGACATATAAATTAATAAATAAATAAATAAACTGAAATGAAATTTTTATATCAACTTTTTAATGATATAATTATGTATCTACTCCAATTCATTGTTGAAATATAAACATTCAAAACGTTGGCTGTAATAAAACATACATATTCAAACATACACTATATTGCCAAAAGTTCTGGGACGCCTGCCTTTACGTGCACATGAACTTAATGACATCCCATTCTTAATCCGTACGGTTTAATATGGAGTTGGCCCACCCTTTGCAGCTATAAAAGCTTCAACTCTTCTGGGAAGGCTTTCCACAAGGTTTAGAAATGTGTTTATGGGAATTTTTGACCATTCTTCTAGAAGCGCATTTGTGAGGTCAGACAGTGATGTTGGCAAGTAGGCCTGGCTCACAGTCTCCGCTCTAATTCATCCCAAAGGTGTTCTATCGGGTTGAGAGAAGTTTTGTTCATGCATAGACTAAAAAAGAGCATAGACTAAAAGATCTTGGTTCATCTAAATGAAGGTTGATTTAAAATTACAAATCAATATCATCAACGCAGCCCTAGCGTTACACAACTGACATATTTGCCTGTTGTAGCTTATTTACATTGAGCACATAAAATAGACACTGACAATCAAAACACGCAACCGAAGAAGCGCTAATTAAATGCCAAAACATTTTCGGCCAAATTCTTAGGTGCATCACTAATCTTGTGTTTCGCAGAGGCTGACAGAACTATAAACTTTTCTTGATGTGGTAATGTAATAATTAGATGAGATGGAAACCTGGGAATTTGATAGCCTGACAGTAGATGACCAGATCAGAGAGTTCTTGAGCAATCTGTCTGCTCTCCTTCTCATTCTGGGGCAGGTAGAACTCCTCTCCTAGTTCCATGTCGAACATCTGCAAGGGCACACAAGTACAACCATCACAGATCATGTCTGTATTCAGGTTCAAAGGAACTTGAAGCTTCATCGTTACTGTTCTGTCTGACCTTTCCTTTGCTTCCTGCTTTCTTAAACCGCTTCGGCATCTCATCATTGGACTCATATTGAAGTTTCTCAGTGGATGACTTGCCTTCGGGTTTGTCATCCAGAATATTGTCTGCAGAAATAAAAAGATTAAGAAACATCCCTACATAAAGAATTTTCTGAATTTTCTGTTCCAGCCAAAACAAGTGATTAAAAACATTAAGAAATGAAAACAATATTTTCTGAATAAGAAATAAAAACTTTGCAAAGCATATAAAAGTGAAGCCGTCATATTTGAAAGAAGCCAAAAAAAGACTGTGACATCAATAGTGTAGCCTGATATGCAAGTATGTATATACTTCTTAAAGAGATAGTTCACCCAAAATTACAAATTCTGTATTTACTTTCAAACCTGTATGATGTTCTTTCTTCTGCTGATCACAATAGAAGATATTTTTTGAAGAATGTTGGTAACCAAACCATTGACATTGCATGGACAAAAAATAAACAGAGACATCTGTCAAAACGAAAGCTGTGCAGATTTGGAAAAAAATGAGTGAGAGTAAATGATGACAGAATCTGCATTTTTGGGTTAACTATCCCTTTTAAATCAGCATGAAACGGAAATTGCCATTTTTTCTTCTCTATTGTAATGTATATTCAAGTGTATGGAAGCCCGTTTCCGCCACTAAAAAAAAAAAAAAAAAAAAAAAAAAGGAAGGTTCCTTTTATCTCGCAATTGCGAGTTTAAATCTCACAATTGCGAGTCATGAAGTCAGAATTCTGAGATATAAAGTCGCAATTGCGTGATAAAGTCAGAATTGCGAGTTTTATATCTCAGAATTCTGACTTTTTTTTCTTGTAATTAACTGACGGACAGTTTCTCTGTCTAACAAATACGGACATCCAACATCTGGTGCATCCAACGGTAGCCGTGCTGCCGTCCTGATGTCTGAAGCTGTTGGTGTATAAAATGTGCCACTTTAGCTTCATCTGTTTTATTGCGCCTCCGCCACAGCTGATTCTTATTATTATTACTATTACTATTATATTGGTATTATATTGTGTACTATTATATTGTGTAATCACAACACATTTGCTCAAAACTTGTCAAATTCATTAGTGTATCCAATTCTGTTAAAAACAACTTTTATTCACCAAATACTTCCACTGTAATTTTGTAATTGTAATTCTACCCTTGAATGCCCCCTTTTATGGAGCCACCAGACTTGAGTTGCAGTTACAAAAGTTGATGAAATATGATTTGAAATTATATGAAATATGATGCGTTTTAGTATTAAGCCCACTAGATGGCAGTTAAAAGCTGTTTTTTCTCCTGGAAACGCTGTACTCATGTACAAGGTGACCGTGGAAACATGCTATACTATGCATATTCCTGCATAATGTTCTCTCTAATGTCCGGAGACTAATCTTCATGTTATGTGTCTCCTCCAGTAAAATCAAAATTTCTTTATTGGTAAATCCGCGCTAAAAATAATCCTTTATGATGTCTTCCATTTTATGTATAATAATAACGAAGCAGCAATCCTGATCGTCGCAATGAAAGGAAACGCAAGCAAAGTAAAAACTGTGAGAAATAAAGTTGCACACAATTGTGAAAAAAAAAGTCAGAATTCTGACTTTATAACTCGCAATTGCGAGGAAAAAAAAGTCAGAATTGCGAGAAAAAAAGTCAGAATTCTGACTTTATATCACGCAATTGCGAGTTTATATCTCAGAATTCTGACTTTATAACTCGCAATTGTGAGATATAAACGAGATAAAAAGTCAGAATTCTGAGATAAAAAGTCTTTATTACTCTTTTTATTTTTTTATTTAGTGGCGGAAACGGGCTTCCATACAAGTGAAACGGATTCTCTAACAAGAAAAAAAAATGAAGGGCGGGACTTGATTTTGTCCATTGGGAATTGATTGGATCGTTGGATCAATGTTGCTTGATAACTGCTGTGATCTTGTGTGAGTGACAGGTTGTCCCGCCCCCCCACCAGTAAACACATTATCAGAGAAGAGCATGAGGGCATTCATGAATTTAAAAAAAATAATGATGTGCACGGATAAATCATTTGTAATAAACACTGCAAGAATGAACAATTTTGATTTTATGGTGACTTTCAGATTGTGGTCATGATTGACAAAACTGAAAAATGGTCATCACAGGACCATTCATTCTGCAGATGTGAAACCTACAGACACTGTCAGATCTTTATTAGGCCAAAATTAATCACAAAGACAATTAATTGGTCACTGGTTGATGTCACACAAAGCAATCAAAAATTAGCATTTTACCTCATGACAAAACAAATCTCATACAATTTTTGAAATTTAACTCCGATGGTAAAATCATGGTGTACCCAGCTTAAGAAAGCAGGTTGAGTAAATGCCCAGCATTCCCCTGACTGCACAGACTCATAGCGGAGTCTCTGGGGAAGGCCATTTGGAAAAGAACAAAGTCTCTTTAACAGAGAGCAGCGCAGGGCATGAGAAACCAGATGGCTTTGTTTTTCCCCCACCGATGAGCCAGTGCCGCAAGCAAGGTCGAGCCATTTTCAAAACATCAACGATGTGGAAGAAACGAAAGTGGAAGTGAGTTTAGGTTGTTTTGTTTATATACTGTACCACCCATCTTTATACTCAAAAAATGCTGATTTATTCATGGCAGAGCAGACAGCACACACCTGAAGGATCTCAGACACAAGCACTCACAGCAGTCTCAACACACTGGCAGCTTACAGCAGAGTAAGAGCGACACACAACATCATGGCACACATTTATGGGCAGTTGACATGATATTTTTACGGTCTTCAATGAAAAAAGCCAATAATTTTCACTTAAATTTTCATTTGGCGGGACAGCAAAAAAATGCAAATTTTGTCCAGGTTTTTTTTTTTTTTTTGACCAATTTTTTTGCAAGTGTAGAAATTGTACTGTGGTGACCAATATATTGATATAATATTTGGAGGTCTCCCAATTTTAACATTTCTGGTCATGAATTTAAATACCTTATAAACATGAGAAAAAGACACCTTTTCTTATATAAATGCATATTTGCATTTTTATCCTAAAGTTTTAAACACTATTTAAAACCATGTCCGTTTGTCAACCACCCACATATGCTCTCACACAGTACATTTACCTTCCTGGCCATAAGAGGCTGTGGAAGCATTGAGGACATCAGCTACGAAAAAGGAGAAAAAAAGAGTGAAGAGAATGAAAGAAAGGGGGGGGGGGGGGTATGGAAAAAGGTCAGCATGCTACAGAGTGAAGGTGTCATCGTGAGAACAGTAAAAGTTCGTGAGAGGGTTAGTGAACAGAACAGAAAATTCCGCTCAATATTCCAATAATCGCAACGGATTCGAGTTGAAATAAAGGACATGTTGGCATGTCTGCTTACCATCAGACAGTGACTCATAGTCATAGTCATACTCGTCTTCCTCCTCTTCTTCTTCATCATTGTTTCCCAGGGACGTTCCGCTGACTGTGCCGTTGTTGGCCTGGGCCTGCATGTGAGCCAGTTGATGTGCCTTTTGAAACAGAGGAAAAGTTAACAAAAAGCTTAGACACCTTTCAAATAATCCTTCTTGATTTGTTAGATGGATGCTTCAAGGAAAAATGTTTAACTAAAAATGTTTAACAGTTAGTCGAGAAATCACATTAAAGTTGTGCAGATTTCTGCAGAATTGGAAAGTCTGTCATTCATACAATTCCACACATTCCACTCCATTTGCATGTTTGTTTCTCAAATATTTTGGCTAATTTGATTTTGTGCTTTAGTGTAGTACTTCCAGCTCAGTTAAGGACATTTTAAAATGTTTAAATGCATATATAGATTATTATTTTTTGGGGGGGTTCTGACTAACTCTTGATATAGATTTCAATATATCTTAATTTTGATGAACAGTTAGCAATTCTTAAATCTCAAGATCAACCATTTAGTCTATGCTGTTTCCTGTTAATGCGTGAACAAAGCTTCACTAAACATTATTTGTAGCATGCCTGCCATCCAATAATTGCAATAAGCTTTGGGCTTTGTTACTTTTGATATGAAACAAAGTCTCAGCTTTTAATTTCTGTCAACTTTATCATGAAATACAAACAATAATGCTCTTTAATGTGGCGTGACAGATTGCTTTAGCTGCCTCTGTTCAATTCGGTGCATCACTAATTCATATTGCACAAAAAATGGCAAGAGCTTGCCAAACTTAGCAGTTTCAATTTGAGTGTCTGGCTGCTGTGATTCATTCAGATGAGATTTTGCAGAATGATAGCTGGCAAGAAGTCTAAATTGTGTATAAATCAAATAGTCTTAAGATCAGTTCTGTGTTGCACCCTCTCATCTACCTTTTGTTTGAGAATGTCAACTGGAGCCTGGTGAGCTTTCAGCTTCTTATTTTTGAGAAGGATCTTCCCTCGGAGCTGCAGAGGAGATGGAAGCAAAGGCTCATCCGCAAAATCACTCTCAAACAGGAACTTGGTCACCAGCTTCTCTCCGAATACCGTCTGAAGAGCAAAACATGAACAATGTTCACCTTTCACAGGACACAGACTCAAAAAATGAGCAGGTCGAGAACATCTAAAGGAATCAGAGCATTCTGATATAGTGTAAAAATGCAGACAGATACCTTAAAAATCTCAGCCATTTTGCGTTGCTGTGGTAAAGAGCAGTGGTTTTCAATGGACAGAATCACAGGCATCTCTGAGTTCACAAATGCTGCACGATTGATGGCCTCGACAACATCCTATAGACCACAAGAGCAGTTCAGTCAACAGAAAACATGCATAAACTCAACAGAAGTCTCTTCAAGCACTGATTTCTAAACAAACCTTGAAAGGAATCTTCGTAGTGAGAGTATGTCCATGGTAAATAACAGGCATGCCGTCGTCCCCATCCCAGCAGTCCAACTCAACGCTACGACAGCCCTGCAGCAAAACCTGTGACAGAAGCCATAAGTCAAACTCAAACTCATGCAGGCATCATTTACATGCGTTTTTTCTTCTTTTTTTTCTGTGTTATTTACATAGCTACATTTACATGCAGGTGACATCTACAGTACGGCATGTGAAGCAGCGATCGTCAAATATATTTATGGAGTGCATCGTGAATTGTTTTTCACCTTGGATCAGGTTCAGGATAAACAGAGAAGTTCGGCTGAAGATGTACCTGGCTGTAAAGCTCCACTGAAGATTCTCCCTTCAGCTGATGGCCCGTGAGGTATGTGTTATGAGAGGACTCGATGTAATAGTACGAGAGCGGATACTGGAGCTCATCCAGGTTCACTTGAGACTCCTCGTTTTTAGAGGCAAAGTTGTCCTTGTCCATTAGAAACCTTCGAGAGGCAGATTCATTTTCAGTCATGTAGCAGAGATTATATGAATATAGCATATTATCCAAATCTGACAAAGTATTGTGTTTCCGAAACTTCTGGTCCACATTATTTTGTCAAATATGTTTAATAAAACCAAACCTGGCAAATCCTTCAAACGACATCCACCCCATCTGACGCATGTTTGAAGAAGGCTCAAATTTCTAAAGAAACAAAAAAACAAATTAAATGTTATTATATTGGCATGCATATCATTAGATGTCTCATAGTGATTTATGAGCTGGTGAGTTGCTAATATCCAACTGTCAGTCAATGACTCTTATTCTTATTAAAGGAAGAATCAATTGTCCATGTTGTTAACAGTAAATGATGACCCACCGCTGAGAACTTTAAAACCGTGCCAGACCCTTCTGATAAAAGTTTGAAACAATTTTCTTTTCTGACAATAAGTTTTCACATAAATAAGGAAAATCAGTAAGACAAAGTTTGAATGTTGGCTTGAAAATGTCTTTTCAAGGTTTAAAACAGCTTAAAGTTTTGAAGTTTAAAGGTTAGACACACAAGACAGATAATATTGACAGTGCCAAGTTTGCTGCACATAGCTTGAAAAGAGAAAAATTATTTTATATATATTTCCCGTAATCATCTTATATATTTTTTAAATAACAAAAGGCATGTTCTTAATGACATCCAGAAAGTAATCTTTTTGTGATAAAACAACAGCACAAATGAACAAAACATTAGCAGTGGCTTTGGTGAATCCGGAGAAGTTTTATGGTATTAGCTGGTTTGCATCACTTTAAAACATTCAATGCTGTTATATAAAATTACATAAACAAGTACAACAATATAAACATTTCAAAAGATGGTAAAAAAGTCAACTTTAGATATTTATTTCAATCCAAATTTAAAGTTTAAGTGCCGAATTTACTCGAAACGCATTTCTTAAAATCTGTAAATTACAACACGACCATATTAATGTGCTTCATAACAGGAATGACCTTTGTCAATTTCATAGGTCAGATCAGTAAAGTTTATAAAACTCTGTCTTTCAGGGAGTTCTTCTACTCACCTGTATGATGCTGAGGATCTCATCATAGCTCAGATGTTCTCCCTGACAGTTGACCAAGAAGTCATTGAGCTGAGAGATAGCCAATCCCAGCACACCCAGCGATGAATTCTCTACTCCAGTGCCATTGGTCACAATGCTAGCAGCTGCAATGGCATCTGAAATCTGCTTCTGGTTTTCAGACATTTGCTGCCGCGTGCGGATAAAAAGACCCAGGTCAGAGCCGTTGCGAGTTAGGAGATCTGTAAAGAGATCAGCTTTGTAAAACCATCCTACCTCATCAGTTACAAAATCAAGTTTAAAAATGACTATTATTAACACATGCCCACCAAGATCTGGTTGTAGTCCCGTAAGTTTGTCATCAATCCTCAGTGTGGTGTAGAGAGGAACAGAATCGGGACCCGAGCGACTACATGGCACGGCATAGGTGTCGAACAGTTCCTTCAGATCCTTGCGACTCCGAATGCTGGACACACAGCAGACAAACGGGAAACTTTCAACAATCACCCAGATTCAAAACACAAGCTGTGTATTTGGTTAGAAGGAAAGGTGTGTTCTACCTAAAAGACTTGAAGAGCTCGACAAATTCAACAAAGCTCATGATGCTGTCAGAGATCATGAGTTCCTGGAAGCCCCTGAAGCAACCTTTCCCTCGTCCATGCCAGCTCCGACTGCTCCAGGCCCTGAGACCACCAAACACAGTCAACTCTGAAGCAGAACAGCCTTTACTACAAGTAATCTAATTTATTCTTCACCATGCACAGATGCACTCATGTCACTGAAACATCTGTGAAAGACTGCATCAATTTAACATAAGCTTAAACATGCATGCGTATGACGTGAGAACCAATGAGATCTTGTACAGTTACATCTGAAAGCATCTTAAAAAGAACAGGATCTTGTGAAGCCTGTGTCCTTTCTGGGAATGCACTGAATTTGTATTTTCTGCCTTACCCTGGCTGACTTTTGGAGTTGCCGGGGAGAATGGGGGAGGAATGGGGGCGTGTAGGAGTGGAGATGTTTGTGCTAAAGGAGCCAGAGGAAGAGGAGGAAGAGGACAAGGAGGATCCAGGAGACTGGCCTTTGCTGTAGGATAAGGAAAAGGGTCCAGGGTGGCCAGAGGTACTGCAGTCCTCTATGGAAACATTTAAACATGCAACAATGTACCTGATCTCTGAAGACATTCACATCACAAAACCAATTATTTATACTCTCAAGTATCTAAAACAGTTGAAATACCATCCTCAACATCCTTCTACAATTGTTAGCTGTCAACAACCCTTACCAGTCTCTTCCTGCTCGACACTTTCCAAAGGGTCAGACTCTCTCCTCCCTAAAGTCTCCTTACAGCTCCTGGTCTTGCGTGAGATCATCTCATCATCTGTTCCATCGCCACTGTCCCCCTGTGAACAGGACGGTACATTAGCCAAGTGACATAGCCAAGCCAGAACAGCGTTTGTTGGCTCACAGCCTCTCTCTTCTTACCCTGACTAAGGTTTTCTTCTTCTTTTTGACATTGGAGTTAATGCCCAGCGGACTGTTTTTCTGGACTAAGTTCTTCTCTGCACCCTTGCTGGCAGATCCAGGGCCACTAGCACCCATATTCCAGCGTCTACCACCAAACAGTTCAATAGCATGGGCCAGTGTGGGTCCCTCAAATCTACCGTCCTCCTAGAAAAAGGAGTTTTACAGCAAAGTAAAGGCCATCGTCAATAAAAATGGATAACAACAATGAATGGAATTTAGCTTTCAAAAAAGAAAGCTGTGCCTTAGCTGACCTAAGTGTGTTTGGTGTTGTGGGAACTTCAATACAGAGTAATTCAACACTGAGGAGAACACAACACATGTGCAGAAATCTTTATCTAAAGGCAGCCTATGGCAGTTTAAGCTGGTTCGGCTGATCCATCAGCATGGCCAAACTGGTGTTCAACTGGTTTAGCTGGTCAGCCAGTTGATCTGCCAGCCTGATCAGCTGACAAGTGCCCTAAACCCTTCTAAAACTATCAAACCAGACCAGCATGACCAGTGGAAAAACAGCAGGCTTTTTTATAGCATAATATGAGTGACCATAATATGAAATAATATCATTCTGCTAGCTGTAATGTTTTTTTAGTAACATTCAATCATTTTAAAAACATTTGCACATTCTTCCTAAAAAAAAAAAAAACTAAAAAACTAAATTAAAAAAGATACAAAAAAAAAAAAAAATCATCCATAGTCCATATTTCAATTCTAAACAGAAACTTGGAATGATCAGTCTATTTGTATTGTGTTCTCACTTGGATTAATTGCATCTGCTAAATGAATAGATGTAGATGTACCTGGTACAAACTAACATACTGCTTTCGCAGCCATTGCAGTCTCTGGTCAGGAAATTTCCTGATCTTCCTGATGGCACTGAGTAGCTCCTGGAGGCCCTTGTGCAGCATGCGGGCTGTATGCTTTGGGGCCACAAAATGCAGGAGCCTGTTGTCTGTGGTATGAAGTCCATATAGCAGTGTGACACCATTTTCGCCAGGGTTCATGTTACACAGTTTGTGCTGCAGGCACACATAGTTAACATCCACTCCAGGGTGACCCATAAACACAGCCTTCACCACATTAAGGTCCAGGAGTCCGTCGGACAGTCCGTAGTGCACAGGTTGGCCCAGGGGTATGTGGTCTGGGGATGGTGGATGTCCCATGAAGCCTCTGGCTCTTCCACCTGGGCCACAGCTACTGTGGGGCTTGGACCAGGTGAGGAAGCAGTTATCGGGCTGTAGGCGAAGGATGCAACGGGCGGTGAGATGGGTCTCGGGGTCGTAGTGGATGACGGTTGCTCCCTGGAGCAGGAACTGGTGGATATCCGGCTGAAGTGAGAGCACGTACCAAGGGATGAGCTCTGTACCATGGCTAAAGGGTCCATTCACCTCTTCTGTGGTCTGGAGGTCTATGTCCTTAGTCAGCTCAAATGGGTCCCCTTCAGAGTCTGAGAGGTCCCCTACTAAAAACCTGAAATAAAAATGACATGAAGCAGGTGAAGCAGACATAAAGCATCAAGTGACTGAATAAACAGAACTCTCACTGGAAAGCTTCTCACTTTCTTGGAAGAGGTCATGCCATATTAGTCTTGTAAAAAGGAGTTGACAGGAGCATACAATATTGAAGAGCACTGTCTACCCATGACACACAAAATTTGGGGCCGTTATGTAATATAATACAATGCTACGAGTTAAATTGCTTTAATTTGTGGCAGGGCTGGCATCTTGATCTTAAAGGTGGTTGTGGTTTGGGTCTTATTTACTCTGTCTTGGTCTGGATATGGGTTTTGGTTTGTGGTCTCAGGCAATACTGCAGTCTATTTCCAAAGAGTATTAAAGGTGATAATTACCACAACCACAGGTTTGTACTTGTAACGGCACCATTACAGATGATACACAAGAATCCCATGGCTTTTAATGGCTACTTAGCCTGAGTGTTCTAAATGAATGCTGCAGTATATTCTTTCTAATTAAATTGGACAGTCTGGATCTTGGACTAACAGTTTTTGGCTTGGGTCTTGAGATAAGGACTTGGTCTGGATCTGGGCCTTAAAGAGCCTAGTCTTGATTTGGATCTAGAACTTTGTTATTACTCTGGGTTTTCTGAGCTTGGCATTGGTCTGGGTCTTAGTGGGTGTGGTATTGGTCTGTACCTAAGAATTGTGGTTTTGGTCTGTGTCTTAGGTAATTGGGGATTGGTCTTGCTCTTGAAGAACATGGTCTTGACTTCAACTCTGCATTGTGGTTTCAGAGGCAGGAAATGCATGCATTTCTAAGTGCAAACACACCAAACCCATACATCTGAAACACTGCATGTCACTTAGAGACCAATCCAGTTAGTGCAACCATTGAAATACAACTATCTGGCAACTTACAGGACACGCTCTGACCCAGATACTTTCCTTGAGAGTGGATAGTAAGGAGAATGGAAGAAAGAAAAAGAAGGAAGAAGTTTGAGAAAGTGCATGGCTTCACACAGGCAAATATAAGGGTGGATATGTACCCAGACACAACATGCTCAACTTGATACATTTGTGGTACAAAGTCAGTCCTGCGACTGGAACAGTTCTTGGGAGAGACGTTATAAAAAAATAAATAAAAAAAAAGTAGTACACTACCAGTTAAAAGTTTGGAATCGGTAAGATGTTTTTAAAAGAAGTTTCGTCTGCTCACCAAGGCTGCATTTATTTAATTAAAATTACAGTAAAAACAATTTAAAATAACTGTTTTCTGTTTGAATATATTTTATAAAGTAATTTATTCCTGAATTTTCAGCATCATTACTCCAGTCTTCTGTGTCACATGATCCTTCAGAAATCATTCTAATATGTTGATTTGCTGCTCAAGAAACATTTATGATTATTATCAATGTTGAAAACAGTTGTGTACTTTTTTTTTTTTTTTTTTTTTTTTTTTTTTCAGGATTCCTTGATGAATAGAAAGTTCAAAAGAACAGCATTTATCTGAAATACAAAGCTTTTGTTACATTATACACTACCATTCAAAAGTTTGGGGTCAGTAAGAATTTTTATTTTTATTTTTTTGAAAAGAAATTAAAGAAATTAATACTTTTATTCAGCAAGGATGCATTAAATCGATCAAAAGTGACAGTAAAGACATTTATAATGTTACAAAAGATTATATTTCAAATAAATGCTGTTCTTTTGAACTTTCTATTCATCAAAGAATCCTGAAAAAAAAAAACATTTTGTACACAAATATTTTGTACAATTGTACACAATAAATGTTTCTTGAGCAGCAGATCAGCATATTAGAATGATTTCTGAAGGATCATGTGACACTGAAGACTGGAGTAATGATGCTGAAAATTCAGCTTTGATCACAGGAATAAATTACTTTATAAAATATATTCAAACAGAAAACAGTTATTTTAAATTGTAATAATATTTCACAATATTACTGTTTTTACTGTATTTTTAATTAAATAAATGCAGCCTTGGTGAGCAGACGAATCTTCTTTTAAAAACATTAAAAATCTTACCGATTCCAAACTTTTGACTGGTAGTGTATATCAAAGACTGATTGCTCAAGAGTCAGTCTCTTGAAAGATGAAAACACTAGAGTCTACAACACAAGCTATGAGATTCTCCAGAGGCACAGTATTAACCGATACATGCACCTTCCTCCAGATGACAAAACTGCCTCAGCGTTAAAGACAAACAGAACCAAAAACTCACTGCTTTCTATCTTCTAAGGAAATTTGGGATCTGTAATGCTGCTCTGTACATAGGTCCACATGCATAAACACTATCATGACAACATGTTCCACAGAGAAACATTTCAGCCAAATGGCAGGTTTTGGAGTCACCTTATAACTTGAAAAGATGTTTAAAGGCACAGAATAAACTCCAAGCATTTACAGTAGTTCCTTCACTCTCTTTTAAAAATTATCTCAAGGTTGTCAATGTAGGTGATTTAGTAGTAAACTGTAGACACTGAATGATGTTTAGAATTTTACAGCAATCCAGCCATAACCTTCATCAAAACATCAAGTGCCCATTCAAGTGCCACATACTGTACACTGAAAGTCTTTTTTATCAGATATGCTTTAGTTAAGTTAAAGGGATAGTTCACCCAAAAAATGTTCACCCAAAAATTATTCTATGATTTACTCACCCTCAAGCCATCCTAGGTGTATATGACTATCTTCTTTCAGAAGAACACAATCGGAGATATATTTAAAAATATCCTTAGTCCTCCAAGGTTTATAATGGTTGTGAAAGGCTGCCCAGAATTGGCATACACATTCGACGTACGTCCAATAAGCATTAACTTCTGTAACGTAGTACACAATACCATGACGTTCTACACTACGCCATGCCGTAGTGTAGAACGTCATGGTATTGTGTACTACGTCACAGAAGTTAATGCTTATTGGACGTACGTCGAATGTGTATGGCTGTTGCGCCGAAAGCTCGTTATTTTACTTTATAAAGTTTTAAATAAGGCTATTTGTCTGGAGTCATATGGATTCATTTAATTATAGATGGATGTATTTTTTTTTTTTTTTGTCTTCAAAATTTCACAACCATTATAAACGTTGGAGGACTAAGGATATTTTTAAGTACATCTCCGATTGTGTTCGTCTGAAAGAAGATAGTCATATACACCTAGGATGGCTTGAGGGTGAGTAAATCATGGGATAATTTTAATTTTTGGGTGAACTATCCCTTTAAAATAAGGGTTTTGAAAAATATGAAAAGGAATTTTTGTTGCTTTTGGGTTTGGGATTCTGTGTGTTCTTGTGGTGACAACAATATTAGAGTTGCTACAAAGTAATTTTCCTGAAGTTTCATTACTGTTCAGATGATTGACTCAATTAAGCCTTTAAACATAAATGTGTCCATGAGCAACAATCGCAGACGTCAAATCACATACATTTAGCAGTTCCTCCAACAGTCAAGAACTCCTATTGAGATTCATGGGAATATTAGTCATTAAAGATCTCATTGATTTACACAGATAAGTGTAAAGAAATAACCCAAACCTCTGTGCAGAGTGCATGTTAAAGGTATTAAAACAAACTGTGAATGCCTCAGCATATAAGGATAAGACTAAACACATCATATATTTGCAAACAGGGTCCAAAATTAACTCACTGGTTTCTGCTCTTATCTTTGAAGGAATTTTTAGGGGAAACTGTGATCTCTCGTGATTTCTCCTCAGGCTCCTCGGCCTCCAAGCTTCGGTTGCAACTGCGAATTGTCTGCAGAATGTTACTGACAGTCGCCTCCTTGTCTGAGCTGTGGAGCCCATCGCTCCCAACCCTCTGCAGGAAGTGCTGCTGGCCGTTGTATTCGGTGACAAACTGTGGAAGGTAAAGAGCACTTTACCACAGAGATTCCACACAAAAGAAAATAACCACAATTATGGACAATACGAGTGGATTTGTGGGCTTTAAAAAGCTTCCATGGGTGATTCAATAGTCACCAGAGTGACAAAATGTCTTTTTCCCAGCTGAATTATTCTAATGTGTTTTTTTGTAAAGCCAGGAAGCAATTCAACAGGCATATTAAATGTTTGATGAAAAGGTAATTGCTCCAGCTAGCCAAAATGGCTTCAAGACTATTATTGTAACTGTAAAAGACAATTAAATTTGAGTGTGGTGATACAATTTCCTGTGTTAGTCATCATCACTCTTTGAAAGCACATTATCCTCACCTCAACAGGATCTTCTTGAGAATCAAAAGAGGGACGTAGTGCAATAATGCTGGCTGCACCGTCCAGAGCCTCACTAAGCTCCTTAAGGAACACACCACAGAAGGGCACCACTTTGCATCCTGGGATGTTGAGGGCACGGTTGACCACTTTCTTGTACTCAGATGATGATTCGTGCTGGGCCATGGCGTCCTTTAGACCACGCATGGTCTCAATATCTGCCTGGTCCATGAACTGCCACATCTTCAGCACTTTACGTGACCTGGGGAAGAATAAGTGGTAAGCAGGACCGTAGGGATGTCATTTTGGGTGTCCTGACTGTATATTGCTCAAGGCCTCTTAACATTTTTGTGTACATGCCTGACACCACAGATGCGAAACCTGAATAATATAATATAACCTGAATAATAAGTCATACAATCTGTATGTTAAACCACTGTCCATGACTCATATCATTCCAGTGTTTCTCTTTCCATACCAAAAAAAATGGGGGAAAAAATGGCTCCAATACAAACTTAAAGAGGTTGCTACTAGGTGTGTGACGAGATCTCGTGCCACGAGATCTCGCAAGAGTAATATGTTATGAGATTTCTCGTCGAGGTGAAAAGCTGTCTCGCAATATTGCCTTGACGGAGTGTGATGGTGAAAATAGGATCGAATATGCCACCGCTACGTTTACATTACACCTTCACTGTCGTTTTGCTTTATATAGAAATAAAAAACATTTAATTCAGTTAGATGACGGTTGCCTCAGTCCCATCCAGCTCATCCAACACAAGCTGCAGAGTTGTACGTAGTACAGCAGGAATCAGAGTTCACCGATCACGTGGCGAGATGAAGTGATGAGATGACTGACAAGACCATGGCGGAGGATTCGTTACACAACAGAACCAAAGCGTCTGACAAATGTCTTATCTTGTAAAATGCGCATGGCATAGAATGAAACTTTTAATAAAACGTAAATTCGTCCCCCGCACTTTTTGCATGACCTGCCGTTTTATTCTTAACAAAAATGAGGCGATCTAAACATTATGGAGTGCTCATTCTCGTGTAATATATTTTTCATTCATACTGGAAGCCGGAGGGCGCTCTCTCGCAGAATGTCCAAAAAAGTTTCGTAGAAGTAATTCAGCTATTCGCTCTAGCAGCAGCTGAATGCAGAAACGCATTGACTGATGAAACGTAAAGACAATAAACACACAAAGGCGACAAGATATGGATTATTATGTGTGCTTTTCAAGCCATCTCAAGGTATTTATTGCCAAAGTAGGCCTATATGAATAATGCAGTGCTAAATGACAATCTTTTAATGTTTTTGAAAGAAGTCTCTTATGTTTGCTAAGGCTGCATTTACTTTATGAAAAAAATACAATTAAAACAGTAATATTGCGAAATGTTATTACAAATTAAAATAGCTGTTTTCTATGTGAATACTTTAAAATGTAATTTATTATAAGTTTTCAACGTCATTACTCCAGTCTTCAGTGTCACATGATCCTTCAGAAATTATTCTAATATGCTGATTTGCTTGTGGAAACCATGATACATTTATTTTTTTCTGGATTCTTTGATCAATAGAAAGTTCAATGAATAGCATTTATTTGCATTTACTGTCACTGTCACTTTGATAAATTTAATGCACCCTGAATGAATAAAAGTATTAGCTTATTATCTCTCTTTTTTTAATCTTACCACAAATGTTTGAATGGTATCATGGTTTCCACAAAAATATGAAGCAGTTTTCAACATTTATAATAATCATAAATGTTTCTTGAGCAGCAAATCATCATATTAGAATGATTTCTGAAGGATCATGTGACACTGAAGACTGTAATGATGCTGAAAATTCAGCTTTGATCACAGGAATGAATTACATTTTACAATATATTCACATAGAAAACATCTATTTTAAATTGTAATACTATTTCACAATATTACCATTTTTAATGCATGTTTTGATTAAATAAATCCAGCCTTGGTGAGCAGAAGAGACATAAGCCTGTTTCAATTGTACAATTACAATTGTAATGTTTCCAAACTTTTGATAGGTACTGTATTTTCTGCCTTATTCTGTGTTTTTATTTTTTATTTTTTTTATTTTTTTACATTGTATAAAATCCATGGGGAGTTTGAGGACTTAATGCACAAGTGTTTGTAGTACATAAACCAATCATAAAATTGTCATAAAATATAGGGAAAAATATTAGATATTGGTTATTGTTCAGCAGTGTATTTGATTTCTTATTAAAAGCTAATTAATTTCAAATTAAAAGCAAGAAAAAAAATAAAAAAGAACCCAATCAGTTGAGTTTGTGGCAAAACCTTTTACAGTGCTTGAGTATTGTTGTCTTTTACTGCATATTATAATTCATACTCAGAAAGGAGAACTGAAATGACATTCATTACAAGATGATTAGTTAAAACATTGCAAATGCACCTGCAGACTATTTTTCTTTTTCTGACTATATTGTCATTGATGATTTCTTAAAAATACTGTGTAAAAATTTAGTCTGTTCTCGTGAGCTAACCGTCTCGTCACATCCCTAGTTGCTACATCTTACAATAGTGAAAATGGAACTTTATTAATTAATTTTAATATCTTTATGGTAAGCATAAAACATTTGATGGGTGACTAAAATCTCAGCAATAAAACAAAAAAACAAAAACATCCCTCGGAAGTGGTAAAAAAAGCAAAGCTGGATGAGAGAGAGCTTTGTAGAACATTGTAGGTCACTACTCCATAGAATAACTTTGGGTTGGGTTAGAATTGGGTTGCAGATTAATAGAAATACAAACAGTGAGACTCATCTTTTCGCATGTTACAAATGTGCTGTCAAAAACAAATCAATGACTCAGGAATGTTCCTCACTTTGTTAAGCATCGTGAAATACAAACAAAGAGGACCATTTATTTATACAGGGCTATTTCTTTTTTAACCAAGCACTTCAAGGCATCATGCCATACCTGAGACCTGCCAAGAACTCCATGACCGCATTGTAGTTGCCCATGTTCCAGGAGCACTTTGCCACATGGACGAGGTATGAGAAGACTTCTCTCTTCTCTTCCATGGACCCAGCAGTCAGGATAAGCCAGGTCACCCATGAGCTCACCTAAACACACAACACACACCTTATTATAAGGCCCTACTGACAGAAGAACAACTACAACAGTCTTGAGAAAATGTTGATATACCATATCCTACTCACTTTTTTTCACTCTCTCACTTTATTGATGTATAATAATCATCATCATCATCACATATACACTACCGGTCAAAAGTTTGGAATCGGTAAGATTTTTAATGTTTTTAAAAGAAGTTTCATCTGCTCACCAAGGCTGCATTTATTTAATTAAAAATACAATAAAAACAATAATATTGTGAAATATCACAATTTAAAATAACTGTTTTCTGTTTGAAGTAATTTATTCCTGTGATCAAAGCTGAATTTTCAGCATCATTACTCCAGTCTTCAGTGTCACATGATCCTTCAGAAATCATTCTAATATGATGATCTGCTGCTCAAGAAACATTTATTGTGTACAATTGTACAAAATATTTGTGTACAATATTTTTTTTCAGGATTCTTTGATGAATAGAAAGTTTAAAAGAACAGCATTTATTTGAAATATAATCTTTAGTAACATTATAAATGTCTATACTGTCACTTTTGATCAATTTAAAGCATCCTTGCTGAATAAAAGTATTAATTTCTTTAATTTCTTTTCCAAAAAATAAAAGTAAAAATTCTTACTGACCCCAAACTTTTGAACAGTAGTGTATAATGTTACAAAAGCTTTGTATTTCAGATAAATGCTGTTCTTTTGAACTTTCTATTCATCAAGGAATCCTGAAAAAAAATGTTTTCAACATTGATAATAATCATAAATGTTTCTTGAGCAGCAAATCAGCATATTAGAATGATTTCTGAAGGATCATGTGACACTGAAGACTGGAGTAATAATGCTGAAAATTCAGCTTTGATCACAGGAATAAATTACTTTATAAAATATATTCAAACAGAAAATAGTTATTTTAAATTGTAATCATATTTCACAATATTACTGTTTTTACTGTATTTTTAATTAAATAAATGCAGCCTTGGTGAGCAGATGAAACTTCTTTTAAAAACATTAAAAATCTTACCAATTCCAAACTTTTGACCGGTAGTGTATATTTGGAAGAAACACTGCAGATTGTATAACATAAATCTCTAGCTTCAAACTAAATCTAGAGTTCAAACATGATTTAATTTACATTTCCAAGAAAAATGAAGATTTGAGTACACATGTAGATTTGAGCCCACTGGATCCCGTAACACTAACACAGATAACAGGAGGTGTTGATTGGGTCTAGACCAGGGGTGCAAACCTCAGTTCCTGGAGGGCCACAGTAATTTACTTCCAACACACTGTAGTTTTCAAAGGCTGCGTCCGAAATCTTAGGCGGCTGACTTGTTGCCTCGCTGCCTTATCAGGCAAGGACTTTGTAGGCAGTGTTTGCACACAAAGTTAAGGTACCTTACAAAAATCAGACGTCTGAGGCAGTGTAACAGTTTAATGATCTACAGCAAAATAGAGCGAGCTTTGGTGAAAACTAAGCGAATATTTAATTACTACAATGGTAATTTCTCGCTATAAATGACATCAAGCAAGTAAGAAAGCAATTACAAGTGGCTGCAACCAACTTTGCCTACTCTTAATGACTGGTTTTGTTTGGGTGTTTTTTGTTTGTTTGTTTGTTTGGTTGGTTGGTTGTTTTTTGCTTTATTATTATTTTTGGGAATGTATAGAATTTTTCCATGTCAAATGTATAAGAATATATGGGTTTCAAATGATTTTATACTTTAAATGTAATTAATAATGTAATTTTTGTGATTATTTAAGTGTTTTACATTGATAATGTTTGTATTTCCCTATATTGATTATTGTTTTTGGATAATTCACAAAAAAAGAAAAAGAAAAAAGAAAGAAACTTCAAAAGAACAGCATTCAAAAAAAAAAAAACATTTCTGTCTTTACTGTCATTTTTGATGAATTGACAGTAAAGACAAAAGGATACATCTATGCTGCCTTCAAAATTTGATCAGATGAAGCTATCTCATGAGACAGGAACTGAAGCTAACATTGGATTGGAAAGTGCCTTGATGCCTTCCTACCTTGGAATGCAGACTCTGAAAGTAGCATATTTAAACTTTCAGATGCAGCCAAATAATCCTGAAGGACTTGATTAGCTGGATCAGGTGTGTTTCATTAGGGTTGAAGCTAAACTCTGCCCGACTATGGCTTTCCAGGAATTGAGTTTTGCACCCCTGGTCTCTAGACTATACACACCCCTTCATAGTTAAAGGAATAGTTCATCTAATAATTTAAATTCTGCCATTATGAATTTACTAACACACATTTTGTTCCAAATCCTATATTAGCCTGTACCAAACTATATTTCTGAATTTTTGAAGAATATCCTTGCCACCCTTTTCTAAATAATAAAAGTAGATTATGACAGTGATCCATACAAATGCTGGGCTATATTCAAAGTCTTCTGAATTCATACAATGGGGAAAAATCCCATCTCCAATGTTAATTTTTCATTTGTCAGCTTAAAGGGATAGTTTACCCAAAAATGAAAATTATCCCATGATTTACTCACCCTCAAGCCATCCTAAGTGTATATGACTATCTTCTCTCAGACGAACACAATCACAGTTATTTTAAAATATATCCTGGCTCTTCCAAACTTTATAATGGTAGTGAATGGAGCTCATGATTTTTGAAGCCCAAAAAAGTGCATTCATCTATCATAATCCACCTGGCTCCAGGGGGTTAACAAAGGCCTTCTGAAGAGAAGTGATGGGTATATGTAAGAAAAATATACATATTTACAACACTATAAACTATAATAACCAGCTTCCGGCAAACATCCGTACGCAAGTCGTCTTACGGGCAGAAGCGTAACCTCTGACACGGCGCATGACGTATTAATGAACGCGGAAGTTCATGAATTGGAAATCTAAAACAAGAATTTTTAAATAGAAATGTCAGAGGATTTCGATATAAGAGTAGAGGAGCTTGAGTTTGTTGAACCTATTTGTTTTGAACCACGAGAGCGGTCTACTCTCACATACATCATACGTCGGGTCAGAGGTTACGCTTACACTTTAAGTCGACTTGCGTACGGATGTTTGTCGGAAGCTGGTTATTATAGTTTATAAAGATTTAAATATGGATATTTTTCTTACAAAAACCCATAGCTTTGCTTCAGAAGGCCTTCATTATCCCCTGGAGCCGTGTAGATTACTTTTTGGGCTTCAAAATCGTGAGAACTATTCACTACCATTATAAAGCTTGGAAGAGCCAGGATATGTTTTAATATAACTCTGATTGTGTTCGTCTGAAAGAAGATAGGAGGGCTTGAGGGTGAGTAAATCATGGGATAATTTTCATTTTTGGGTGAACTATCCATTTGTGAGTTGTTTCCCTTGAGAGTCATTTG
Organism: Hypophthalmichthys molitrix; assembly: GCA_037950675.1. Taxonomy (NCBI): domain Eukaryota; kingdom Metazoa; phylum Chordata; class Actinopteri; order Cypriniformes; family Xenocyprididae; genus Hypophthalmichthys; species Hypophthalmichthys molitrix. The sequence goes on along the minus strand of CM075503.1, from coordinate 4,481,210 downwards.
TGAGTTGTTTCCCTTGAAAAGACTAACACTGTGTGGTTGAAACCAAAACATTGTTCTGTTTGTTTGAACATCCTAACAACATGCTAAAGACTACTCAGAACACCTTAGCGACTGCATAGTAATACCCTAGCAACCACCTAGAACACCCCAGCCTTGTGGTGGTGAGTCCTATACGGTCAGTGACCACTCACATTTTCTTTAAACACAAAGTCATAGATCTCTAGTCCTGAGCACTCATAACAGCAATCAGTTAGAGAACAAATATTTCTCCCATGGCGTGTTGCAGCTAAAAACACCTCACAGAAAGTCAGTCAGTTACATAAACAGTTGTGCTGGGATCCGGATGGTCAGGAACGTTTAATACGAGGGGACCGGTACACTGGAGCTCATGTCATTTTGCCAGCTTTCCACTGGACAGACTGCTGCTCTTGAGTTACTGTGCAGGCCAACCAGCCAGCAGCTAACAGACAGCAGACTTGACACATTAAAAACTTATGTAAGTGTTGCCAGAGACACTGCACCCTGGAAGGGGCTTCAAAGGTGGCTGTCGATAAAGTGTCTGTGTAAGACCACAACAAAGACAACAAATCCTAGATTGTGTATGTACACCCATTGGCAACACTTCAGGGCTGTATGAACAACCAAAATAACACAACACATTGCTGGGGCATTAATTAGTCCACAGGAAGCATTAAGGTAAAAGAGCGAACCAAATCCATCTAAAGGAGGAATCTGTGACTTGTTCACAAAGGACACTGGGATTAAAGCTTGGGGGGGATGAAGCATAGTCCTGTTACGTGATCCATTGACTTTATGCTGTGATAGTATTACATCACATCGAAGCCTGTGATCTAGTGAACTCCCTTCTACTAGGAATACTTCTTCTGATCAACAAGGCAGTGGATAAAAACTTTCAAGGAACTGCACTCAACGATGAAAGATGATTCCTTAGAGCATTACGCTACTTGACAAGATGTAAGACTGATTTCAAAGACAGTCACAATGTGAAGGTCACTTTACTGAGTTGTGAGTCTTACATAACGTGCATTGCTGTCATGGCTGTAAGCATCTGCAAACCTTTATTTCGCATGTTATTCCCAGTCATAAGCCGTCTAGATTCCTGCTCTTACATGAAACATAACCAGCTTTGAAGCTTCAACATTTGACATTTTCATGTTTTAAGACTTAGAGTTCAGCCAAAATGGCAAAAACACATTTCATGTCCATTTTGTTTCTCAAAATCAAAACCAGCTGATCTAAAGACAAGCATGTACCTTAGAGATGACATCACTTTCTTCGAACCCCATTCAAAAGGAGAAACACAATTTTCCTCTGGCACACTTAGTATCAAATATTTGAGACAACTGCAATAAACTCACATCTGTTTGAATAAGTAGGTTCTCATTGTGAACGTGAAAAGATCCAAGTAAAACAGGCAATAGAACAGACACGTGCGATGGCAACTAACCCTTCCAACTATGACAAATGTCCTTCGATGTCTAACTCAATTTTTCTTCAAAAGCCAAAGCTACTTTTCTGCCCTTTCATTTCTACTTCCTCTGGAATGAATCTGCACCATTATTGAATGCTCACCTCGTTGAATCTTGTGACGAGATCTTCTACTGTGTTGTGATGGTCGTTCTGAGTGGGCATGATGGGGGCGGACAGGGAGGCTTTTAGGTGCGGGTGGCGTTTTTGGCACTCTGGGCTGCCCAGGTCTCGGGTGAGAAAGCTGAGGTAGTCAAGGGGGAAGACACGACGGTACAACTGCTGCTCCTGTTCTGTCAGGATGGTGGCGATCTCCTCGGGAAACTGGATGAGGTGCCGCAGATCAGCTAGTTCCTTACTGATGCCCGTCACGGCAGACGGGAGGATGTTGGAGTTGGCCATAGAGCTGCACAGCTGCCGTTCTGAGAGAGACAGAGACAGTGGAGTTTACTGAATAATATCTTCATGGACAGGTAACTGTCAATTCCTTTCTCTAACTGTAAAATCACTCTGCGCCCACACTGTACCACTACTTTCATTTTTCTTAACATGCGAGAGGTTGCAAAGCTCTAACATTTTGATTGACAGCAAAGAATAACAAGAACATATGAACCAGTCTTGCACTCAAAATTCAGTTGTGGTTTTGGAAATCTAATGAAGTCACGTTGGTTACAGATAGAGATCCGGCTGGTTTTTATTTTGGCTGATCTCTATTCCGGACTTGCACACAAACTGCAATGCAATCACCTCCCAAAATATCATTTATAATATTACGATGTCTGTAAACAGGACGTTAACATAGGCGAGAGACGGGACACGCTGAAGATGAATGCAAAGAAGAGAGCACAGTTGCACCAGCAGAGCAAATTTTGTAGCAGGCAGAGCAAGCTCACTGTTCACTCAAAATATAAGAAAATAAGAAAAATATAAATATTGAATTGGAGGTGGGGGTTTGTATGAAATCATCTCTGAAGGGAACTGACCGTCTTCAGACAAGTTTCAATGGCATTTACTTTTCCTCTTACCTCCGCTCCGTATAAAGTAGTGTTTACAAGTGCCCAAAGAAAACGCTGCAGTTCCATAAGCACCACCTACTGTCAGAGAGTGAATTTGTATTTTTTTAATTTAGTCCGTCTGCTTTTTGTTTTGTGCAGGTGCCTTATATAGCATAATTTCATAAATCTAAAGCCAGGCCATTCTGTTTTTGCTTTAAATCTTGAAATGATCTAATTCAAAAACAACTGCTCATGTGTGTGGTATCTTTGTTTGGATCATGATTAAAATGCTGTGGTTGCCTCTAATTTCAAATGGCTACAGTTTTTTTAAGGCCAGTTTGCCTGTTATAGAGCAAATAAACAACAAATAAATTTGCTTAAAGGAAAAAAAAAAAAAAAAAAAAAAAAGAAAAAAAATCGAAATCGTCCATGAAAAACTAGTTACAGAATGCAGTGTCACTCTCTTTTATAACCAATCTGTGTATGAACAGAACGCTACTGAGTACAGGACGAACAACCAGATTCTTCTGCTGTGTAAACATGGCCATTCAAATGGGACATGCCTAATGGGATTGGTTTAGTTTGCCATTTTAAAGACACACCCACTCCATTCCAAAATATCTATAGCTCACTCCACAGGCAACATTTTAAGGCATTATTGGAGTGTCTTAATTCAAATCTTGTTTCAAAAAGTAGGAAGAAAACTTTTTCTACCCAAGACGTATAGCCTAAGATACTTGTCTTTGGCTATATTCTAAGGTAGCATTACATGTATCCTTTAAAAATAAATTCAAGATGGAGGAGGATGGAGGAAAAACATTGATAATAAAATCAAATTCATTATGTACTGGAAAGTTTAGCTAAAATGTAATTAAAACAGACACAAAGTTGCATTTGTAGAAAGTGGTCAGTAGGTTTTGGAACAGAGCCATTACATGGGACATTTCTTACTTTTATAAATTCAATCAACCGTTTTCACATCAACACACGCAAATCAATATCCTTTATTGCCGCACAACAGGGTGGTGGTTCAGTTCAGTACAGCACAGTGCAAAGGAGGAAGATAAACCCAGACATAGATAAACCAATCTTTATACAATAAAGCACAGTATTTACACAGTAATTAAAGAGAAGCGGAGAGTACCCGCAAAAGACAAAATAAATAACTTTGATAATGTATACTGTGTGACACTGTGGCCTCATCAGTGCAGTCTAGTAAAAGTCGAAGACGCCATACATGCCAGAGTTGTAAATATCCACAATAACCCATATACTGTGACACTGATGGACCATTTCTTCTTCATCACCGGGCACAGTCATCCTTCATTAAGCCCCAGTATATTTACATATCTCCACTGTTTCCTCCACTCTCGCCTGAGATTGTGATCAAAAAACGGTTATGCTGGTATGGTGCTCAAGGGCAGGTCAAGCAAAAATAATATAAATACTGTGAATCATGCTTGTCTGGATAGCGTCAGCTGTCAAAAGCAGTGTTTGCAGACTCCTTTGGCTCGACGCGCCACCATGGCGACCGTCGGAACAGGAGGGGCAGAGTGAGAGTGCCGTTTGATTTGTGTATCCAGTCTAAAGCCTTCTGATAGAACATGAGGGTGTGTTTCTAGTATGCACTGAGACTCAAATGCAGCATCGTATCAAAACCACATAAGCTGTTTGGAACGATATACATTTTGGTGTTAGCATGTTGCTAAGCTAATGACACAATACTCTAAAAAGAAAAAAACCTCGTACAACAAATAGTAAGCAAAAACTATGAAACTTTTATCAAAACGGAATAAAAATATCAAGACAGTATGCTGTCTAGGTAAGCCGCTAACTAGCATACACATTCAAACGCAGTCAAATCCTTTGCAGTTCAGCTCAGAAACTCAATTACGAAGAGAATCAAACTACTTGGGAAAAAAAAAGTTTGAATAAACCTGAGCTGTTTAGTAACATCCTTTGTGTCACATAAAATAGGCCAATGGCCAATCATGCTAAGAGCTCTTCTGAGGTGAGTTTCAGGTACATCGCTGCATCATGCTGTTGTCTCACATCCATTCGCATTTCATTAGCCATCACATGCATCTGCCTTGTGTCCTTTTCTCCTCGCACATGGTATCTTTTGAAGCAAAATGGAGGGAAATGAATACACCGCATTAGGCTGTGAATTAGCTGCCCTGATCTTTATGCATGGGCCACTCATGATGCAGGTCTCAAAGCAGACAGGAAGCAGCGCTCATTTTGTGATCCTGCTATTGGGACATGCTGAGGTGCACGTCCTCCTAAAATCATCCCTATTGATCATACATGTGCTAGAACTGCACAATAATATATGCTAGAGCTGCACCATAAATTAGAAAAAATAATTGTGATTGCATTTACAGCTACTGCAATAAACAAATAGTGAAAAGTGTTGTTTAAAGCATTGCATTTATGTGCAATCCATTTTTGTCATAATTATCCAGGCCTATAGCTCATGTTTATGATTCTAACACACTCTGTAATATGCAATTAAATGGAAAAGCAGACATCTAAGAATTTATTTAAACGTGATGCTGATACAACACATTAGAGGGTTAGTTCACCCAAAAACAAAATTTCTGTCATTAATTACTCACCCTCATGTCGTTCCAAACCCGGAAGACCTTCGTTCATCTTCGGAACACAAATTAAGATATTTTTGATGAAATCCGAGGGTATCTGATCCACACATAAGCAGCAATGTCATTGCACCTTTTGACGTCCAGAAAGGTAGTTAAAGACATGGTTAAAATAGTCAATGTGACTACAGTGGTTCAACCTTAATGTTATGAAGCGACGAGAATACTTTTTGTGTGCAAAAACAAAACAAAAAAATAACTTTATTCAACAATTTGAACCGTTCTCATACGTAGTAACCTCAGTGCAGGCTTCCACGTTGACTATTTTAACTATGTTTTCAACTACCTTTCTGGACATCAAAAGGTGCAATGATGTTGCTGCCTATGTGTGGATCAGATGCCCTCGTATTTCATCAAAAATATCTTAATTTGTGTTCAGAAGATGAACGAAGGTCTTACAGGTGTGGAACAACATGAGGGTGAGTACTTAATAACAGAAATTTCATTTTTGGGGTGAACTAACCCTTTAACCAGTCAAAGATCAGTCAAGAGCTTTCAGAGAAAGTAGCCTTTGTCTTGGAAAGTCTGGCTTAGGCATGTTTGAGTTTGAGTGATGACACTCACTTAAATGCTTAGTAGCATTTAATTTTATGCTGAAAAAAAATTGGATTGATTCACTTGAATCACATGCATTAAGGTAATCTGGTCTATTATTAATGCTACAGTTGCATTATAGATATATACTGCAAATGCTTCCTATACCAAATGATAACAGGTAGATTTGCATTATTCAGTGAGTTATGAAAGTAAATGCCCCTAGACTCTTCTACAACCTCCAGAATAGTGCTTCAAATGAAGACGCAATAAAAAAGAATTCAGAATAACCTTGAGCACTACTGTATGTTTCATTTTTATGTAACAAATGAGTGAAAGCCTCCAGAACATCATAACCTTGCAAAATAGAAATCTCTTTTATAACCACCTGTGGATGTACCATCAAACTACACACACATTTTAATTCATCTATCACTCAGTTTAGTATTAAGCTTGGTTTAGTATTTTAATTTAGGTTCAAGGCAGTTAAAAAGGACTTTTTTACTAATCTTGTATTCATCAAGAGAGCAAAAAAAAGCATATTAAAATAAAATAAAATATTTTTATTACTGTTGATTACTGTATACCTGACATAAAATTTTACTAAAAATCAATATCACAACAATGTTTCTAGGAATGTTTTTGGTGAGTCGTCTTGTCTCAAACCAAAAACCCTTGGTCTGCTGAAGGTACAATACATGGTTAACTCTCTACGCGCTGAAAACAAACCCCAACACATTAGTCCTTGACACCAGGCACTGGCCACCAGAACAGCACCATTGATACAATATTGAAAATAACTCCACAAGTGACAGCACTGCCTGTTGTTGTGTGTATGGTAGAGTTGAAGCGTCACTTACTGAGTATCCTGTAGTCCATCCTCTGCGAGTGGGAGTGTTTCATGGTTGGGGTCGCAGCGGCAGGCGGCACGCTGACTCCCTGCTTCACGCCACAACGGCGAGAGGTGTTTAGCCACATTTCAACTCAGCCTGACTGCAGCTGCCAGCCCTCCACTACCACAAATCTGACTCGCTGCATATCTCAGTTGTTCACATACACACACACACACAGTTTGGCCACTCTTACTCCCCTCCCTCTCTCTCTTGTTCTCTCTCTCTCTCTCTCTCTCTCTCTCTCTCTCTCACATTCACTCAAGCTCATGCACTTACTCTCTCCATTGGCTGCTCCTTCCTGGCAGGTCATGTTACTCATAGATGAAAGCAACACATAGCGTTAAGTGGAGGGCAGGGAAATTGAGCACCCAAACATGCTCTGATCACCAGTAAAGAGCTCAGCGGTTGACTTGGGTAAGAGTCCAGTGAGAATTTGATAGGCAAACAATGACTTTATTGGCATTTGAGTCATTTGGTATGTGACTTTAGGGATGTGCTTGAATGTGATTGTTTCCATCATTAACCTTCCCAGCACATACTGAGAGAGACTGATCGAAGAACAAGAACTCATATGGTTTTATCGTCCACATGCAAGCTCCATTAAGCACAGATAAAAGCTTTCCGGTAGATCCAGGGATCGCATTTATAAACTCAAGGCCATTAACAACTGAAATCAATTTTATCCCTTAAGACGGGACAGTCATAGTTCAGCCCATACTTTCTCTGAATATAGAAGAAAACCCTTACACAACTTCAAAATCAACACTGTTAATTTGGCCTCATGTCTTTCCAAACCCTTATGACTTTCTTTCACTGGACACAAAATGAGAAATTTTGATTGTTCATGCAATGCTTTCCCATATAATGAAAGCAAACAGTGAACTGGGGAAGTCAGGCTCCAATATGGACAAAAAGTATAATTAATGTGCCATAAAAGTTGCACACAAATCATGCACTATATTCCAAGTCTTCTGAAGTCATATAAAAGATTTGTGACAGTCATTATTCACTCTCCCCCCACCAGAGGTCAAAAATATTGGGCTGTCAAGAAGCGCTATGCCAGGTTTGACACCAATGACACCAAATGTTGTTGGTTCTCATGTGCCGAAACCAAAGTTTGAAGAAGCATGATTGAGAGCCATTTTGGTCTGCTTATCAAACAAAAATATTGTAAAAACAACCCAAGTTATTAACTTATTAATAAATGTTCACCTTTTGATTATTGTTGCTGCCTCTAATAATTATGTTTCTGATTTTTAATTTCCAACTTATTTGGGATTCATTTTAAGCCAGCTATATAGTCATTTTTAAACAATAGTTGGGTTAAATAAAACTGCCCAGCACTTTGGGAAAACATTTAATTATGTAAGCAGCATGAACATTCTGTAAAATACATCTTAATATTCTCAGTTCTACAAAGTTCTATAGAAAAAACCCCATAGAGGTTTGAAATTACACCAGAGTGAGAAATAATGGCCATTTTCATTTATTTCATATATAAGTTTCCAATATATTATTTTAAATACTGCAATATACAAAAGATGGTAAAGTAAAATAAGTCTCATCTGACACAGAAGAAGATCTTCTGTTTCCTGCATGCATTCATAACACAAAACACGTCATCAGCACACTTCTTGAAATCTCAGTGCTATTTAAACACACCCCGACTGTCTAACAGAACCTGGGCTGTGCGCAATGTCTTACCTCCAGTGGTAAAGGTCTCAGAGTTTGCATTTTTCCTGTGAGCACAGAGCCGCCTCTCATTCAGCACATGTGTGAGTGACTGTGTTCTCCTGACCTGACCCGGCCGGCACTATTCCTGTCCACCTCCATTTATCACCACTGAAACTCTGTTTGTGTGCTTCTGTATTGTTTTGAGTATCCCAATTCTACCACACCACTCTTTATTTTATATTTTTCCTAAAATGAGTGTCCATCTATAATAAAAACCTGCAAATACAACTGGAAATGGAGAAAACCACCTGTTGCTCCCATACAAAAGACGTTCTGGAGTGAACCTGACCCCCTGTGGATGCAGTTAATAAAAACCTTTGCTGCTGCATAAATGAGAGATGAATCATAGAGATGGGTCCTTTGCAATGACACAAAAGCCTTACTCTTCAAATAGAACCAAACCAAATGACTCCTGGTCCTGGATCACATGACACAAAAGCTACAGCTATTGAAATCTGCAGGAAGCACCATTTTGGTGGATAAGGGACATAACCACTATATTTTCAGATTAGTTTTCAATCAGTATGAATGATCCAGTCATTGATGAATCGACTGCAGCCGGTTCAACATGCCGCTGCTAGATTATTGACCGGTATGAGAAAAAGGGACACAATCGCTCAGATTTTAGCTTCCCTTCAATGGTTAGCCATCAGATATCGAATCGACTTCAAGGCCCTATTAATATATTTTTTTTAAATTTAACTGGTCTCGCTCCCTCTTATCTGTCAGATCTTGTTATTCTACGCCAGCCAGTAAAGAATTTGAGATCAGACAAAGAACTTTTGCTTCAGGTACAGCAGTCTCGATTGTGCCTTTTCGATAGCCGGAGCTAGTGTCCTAGTGTTTGGTTTTCTTGATTGCTTTGTACAGCACTTTGGGTTGCACTCATGGCAGTAGAAATGTGCTTTATAAGACACTAAACTAAACTAAACTAATTCTTATAAATTTACCTTCTGTCTCCCCAAATCTTGAATGTTTGCTAGATCCTGGTGTAGAGATATTCAGATCCCTTGGGACCGTCCAATGTAAATTTAAGGGGTTTATTTAACCCATTTTATCGTCCATCAGGCTAAAATTGTTTGTGAATTTTCTAGCTCTAAGTAAAAGAAAATAACTCCTCAAAAAGCTCAGGCCTCGATAATGACTTTTTTTGTTGGCTAGTCATGCCAGTAGTGATTTTATTTTTAGAAATGCATTTTAAAGTGGTCATGAAATGGATTTTTGTATTATTTTATAATGTTTCCTGGGGTGCACTTATAATGTTAGTATGACTTTTACATCAAAAATTGTCATAATTTAGAAATAAAAGGCATTTATCCAACCCTGATTTTATCCCTCTGATTTGAACGCTCTGTTTGGGGGCATGTCTGCTGTGAGACTTCGTTATCAACACACCTTGAGCATTGAGCAGATGACAGACATCTGTTGATCGCGTGAATACAATCTCGTCACTGCAACGCAATTTCTGCACTCTCACGAAATGCTTTCACCATAACTAACAATGCATAGATGATTTAAATACAATAAGAGATTCACTGTGTAGTGTAAGAGCGTCACTATAACGGGAGCTTTGGCAAGTGTCCAGATAAACTTGCGCTGCATGATTGACAGCTTCTGCCATTATAAAGAGAGCGTTCTTTGAAGTGAAAATGCTAGGACTATTCATTATGAATTTAACTGTCATTACCGGTTTTAAAATGAAATGCATTACTTACGGTTTGCGGGGTCCTTGCTAATTCCAGAACAGTTGATTCCTGATCTTTGAGCAAAAGTTTTTGGGCAAAGCCAGTATTGTATTGCGACTTGTTCTCAAAACAGTCCGTGGTAAAATGTACAGTACAAATACGCAAGACAGCACTGACGTGACTAGGACGTTCATTAAAAATAAACTAAATCCATTTTTCTCTGACATCGGGATCCTTCGGCAGCTTATGTAAAGATGATGTTTTTCCACAGCCAGGGACAGCGCAACATCTGCGTGGCATTGCAATCTTGTTATTATCACAATCTTATTGTAAACAACTAGGCCTACTTTAGATCCACTTGCTGCTCATCGACTGAACATCAGTGAGCAGGGAAAACAATGCAATGCTGTAAAAGTAGGTGTTGTTGTCTTGCTCCAGAAGCAGTCGTATGCAAATGATTGTACCCGTGACGTCACATTCCACCTGAATGAAGCTTTTTTACAGCTTGATTATATAAATGCTTTTTTATTGATGACAAGGATACAAAGACCTCTTATATGCCAAAAGACCAAGGAAGCTTTGATTTCTCATGTCATGACCCCTTTAATGTGTGCTAGAAATATGTATTTTTATGTACAAAACAGCTCAAAAATTTGGGGTCAGTAAGATTAATTTAATACTTTTATTCAGCAAGGATGCAATACATTGAGAGCAAAAGCTCCTCACTTGTTTATGTTAAGCAAGATTTGATTATCTTTTTCATCATCAAGTTCAATCTTTACTAGCTGTTTGCATTTGAATAGCAAAAAAAAAAAAAAAAAAAAAAACTTTTAAAAGGAAAAAAGGACAATATGTAAAACAGATTTCAGGTGCACAATGTTGCCATCTCCTAAAATAAACATGAGACATCTGTATGGGGTAAAAAAAATTAACCACCTGCACCATGGCCTCACTGGTTCATTCTCCAAAAACAAAAACATTTTACTGCTCGGCCCAACAAAATGGTCTACAACTACAGATTCTAACCAACTTTGCTGCCCAAAACAGCTAATAAAGCTCAGCACGCAATGCGATTTTGGTGTCACTTTATTTGCAGAACATCTTTACCTCTCACTATGTTTTAAAAGCCCTAAAATGAGAATGTCCATTGAGAGGGGCCCGATTGCATTTTGGCCCAGATGCCTGAACTTCCCATAACTCGCGAGAGAAAAATAATGCTTGTGTATTTAATTATAAGGCCATGAATACCAGGGTCATTGACTCATGATCCCACACAGACGTCATGTCACCTGGAATTAGTCCAGAGCGCCAGCACATTCAAATCATTGAGGATCGTTTTACACCGACATGTCTCACGAAGGGCTTGAAAGTTACACTGCAAATGGGTGAGTGCCAGGTGATAAGCTAATGCAGCCAGAATCGAATTAAAAGGAGAGCACTTTCTGACTTTTTGCAAATCAAAGCAGGCGTTTGAAGTGTGCTGTTTGAATTGGTTGGCGAGCCAGAGTGAAAGAGGCGAGGGTTGAGGAAGTCAGAGACAGACGCCCTTCTCCCCCGCGTCGGTCACGTTACACAGTCCTCGATGGAGGAGAGATGATTTTCATTAGTTCATAACCTGCTTCTGCGGCGCCTGTAAGAGGCCTCCTCATAAATCATCTTTCAGCAAGCAGAACGGCTGTGTTCTCTTCCGAATAAAAGACTAACACTCTGAAACCACACAACAATAAAGCAAAGATTATATGAATTATCTTAAAAGAAAGAATTATTCTCGTGCAGACAATATTATCTCACTATTATTGTGGTTGTGACCAAGTTTTCAACTAAGACTAGCTTCTACAATCAATGCTGAAAATCTTTCCTGAATGATTATAAATACAAACACAAAAATGCATTACTTTGAATGCAGAACATTTCTTTAAAAAGATGAAGTAGCTTGTGAATGATCAGAAAATTATTAAGGCTTCTTCTAGTGTCGCAAGGCAACACTGGTGGGCTTGATCTGAGAAAACATAAGTTAGTGATCTCTTGGGAATGATCCTCACATTCCAATCAAACCAAATCTTTGATAATTCTGTCCAGAGGAACCACAAAGACCAAAGAAGATACACAGAGAAAAAAAAAAAAACAGCCTTTGATCTACAGAAATAAAACATCCACAAGGAAGTAAAAAGACCCTCAAAGTTGTTTCTATTTTATCTGTTCAACCTGCATAGAAAGTATTGTTTGTATTGGCTGTGGTTCTGTGGCATGCAGCCTCAGACAGATGCAACGAGCACTTCTGAAGAAGAACAAGCTGCTAGAATTGTCAGGTTAGTGTCGATACTCAAGAGTTTTGATGAGGTACCACGTAGCATGCAAATACAGTATCCATGAGCAACTGTATATTCTGTGTGTCTACAGAGCCATTACATTAATATATACTAGGGATGCACCGATACCATTTTTTAAGGACCGAGTATGAGTACCGATACTTTTTTCCTAGTACTTGCCGATACCGATGCCTATACATTTATTAATTTCTCTCTCTCTTTTTTTTGGTGATGTTGCAGTTTTCCAAGCACAACACAGTGAGACTAATGAATGTAGGACAGCTTCTTTATTATTACTCTAATGAAAAAAGTAATAATTTTTATGTGCTTGTCACAAACTTTCAATTTCACAGTGTCCAATAACCTTCAAAGGGCAAAATTTATATAATATATATAATTGTTGTTAAAAAGAAATTGACAAAGAAATTACAAACAATACAACAAATACTGTAGAGATACAAATTAAATAAACTTGTTTTTCAGATACAGTAGGTTTATTTACCATGTATACATTTATTTAACATATTTTGTTGTTTTATTAACTTTATTGACAAATATAGGCTATGGTCCCTTTAAGACCAAATCCATGGATACTGACACATATCCTGTTTTCACCCAAATGTTTACGTCTACTTAAGCCATAACCGACTGTATTTACGTGAGATACTCCACATGATGGAAATTTTGACAACTATGTGTGCATTTGACCATTCAGGAGTGAGGAGAACTGACCGTGTGCTGTCTGAGAGAACTGGGATCGCGCGCAAGAAAGAGAGAGAGCGCTTCTGGTCTGTGTCATTCAGCACGATTCCGCCTATCCCGCCTTCACTAATCGATAACGAATGATTGAAAGCACGCAGTTCGCAATGTGTGTGTTGTCATCATTAATTTTGAAGTATACCACACTCTGCTGCTGCTGACTGTTTCTGTCAGTTACGTCACATGAGGTATCGGTCTTTGGTATCAGGGGGTATTTTTACAAGTACGAGTACAAGTACATGAGCTTGGTATCAGGCCCGATACCGATACTAGTACATTGGGATAGACACAAATTCTGTCTAGACATATTTCATGCTAATTTATGTGGTTGTGTCTATACACTTTTTGCCATTAGCTGCCACTTTGATGCATGTGAATCTATTATTGTGGCAAAGATTTGAATTAGCAACCATTAAAAAAAAGTGTCAGTTTCATTCATTTTCAATAAATATCCATTAATCTTCCTACAATATTTATAACAGTAGTGAAAAGCCATCGAAGATGGAAATGAATCAGTTTCATTTTGTTTATATCATTATAACCAGACAGAACATCAATTTAAAAATGACAACTAATTATTGCACATTAACATCCTGCATAACTTTAAAGGATAAGTTGGCGAATTTTTAACCAGCTTTGTTTTGGTACAATGTCGGAAGTATATGTAAATTAACAATGCGTACTCTTTTTCCATGCTACCAGCACCCAGATATCCCAATTTATTAGTTAAAAATGTCAGGTCATTTTGTGTCATCCAGCACACTTTTGACAGCTTTAGGGCTTTTGTTAAAACTCAACATTTGTCAAAGTTCGACATTTTTATAGTCCCACACACCAACAGTTGGTCTGACGTAGGGGAAGTGCTCCAAATTAAAAATGCATTATTGGTACGGATTTTTTTTTTTTTAAGAGAACACCCTTTTCTCCGTTTTCTCTAGTCACATAGCACCAATTAAAAAAAAATAAAAAATAATAATTCCCCCTTTAATTGTAAAAACACCAGTGTGAAGCTTCAATAAAACAGAAATCGGTGGGTTTCTTTACCTTTAAGCATTGGTCGACCTGTGGAGCCAACAGTGAAGCTGGGAAGAGAACTTCGGGCCCCGAGAGCAGCTGTCGCCTCCAGCAGGGCCCCGCTCAGATGAGCTGCAATGCTGGTTCTAGGAGGACAAGCCCGAAATCTAATCTGCAACGTGGAGACCGGCGGCCATGACACCGCTTGGGCAAGCAGCTTCCTGGATGGGTTCAGGAGATGGACCTCAGGACTCAGCGTAGGAACAACATGGCCAATCTGCAGAAAAGTCAATGAGAATCCATGTTAATGTTTGATTTTGTACAGTTAGGCAGAGAGACATGCTGTCTGAAGTTGGTTCTAACATACTGGTTCTCAACCTTTTAGACTCCAAGTTCCCCTCTGTCCAAGACAATATACAAAGTCCCTATTATCAGAGCTGATATTTACCTCTGGTACTTCTGTTGAAATAAACTCAAAAATATGGATGTCATTTTGTTGTACATCTTAATATTTAGTGTTTTGTTTAAAATAAATCTTTTTTTTTAGCATTTTATTTAAGGGGTCCTTGATTATGATTTCACTTTTTTTAACTTTAGTTAGTGTGTAATGTTGGTGTTAGAGCATAAACAACATCTGCAAAGTTACAACGCTCAAAGTTCAATGCAAAGTGAGATATTTTCTTTTATAGAAATCACTTTTTGAGGACTACAACAAGCTTCTTCTTGGGTTGATCACAAACCCCAAAATGTTCATAAACCACACCCCCGGGAAACACGCAACAAAGGGGGCCAGGCCATGTTGGGCAGCTTTAGAGAAGAGGAAGAGTTGTTGTAGTAGAGTGTTGCCGTCATTTTACACCGGACTGCTTCACAAACGAGGGTCAATTCAATGCTGGATTTGCACAAAAGATTAACATGACGACACATGCTAGTCGATGAGTTGAATCAACTCCACAGCAACTACATAAATTTATCCACTAACCATTCAGAAACGTCCAGTTTCATTCTAAAAGTTGTAACTTCTTCCTGAGTCTCTCCATCAGTGTCCGACTCTGGTTTGAACAATGTAAGGCTGAACACCGTTACTGACAATCCTCATTTCGGCTGCGTGAAATTCTCCAACTTTGTTGTTTTTGAGCAACCAAAGCACGAGCTGTTAAACTCCACCCTCTTCTTGAAAGGGGGCCGGGAGCTGCAGCTCATTTCCATTTAAAGGGACACACACAAAAATTGTGTGTTTTTGCTCACACCTAAATCGGGGCAAATTTGACAAGCTATAATAAATGATCTGTGGGGTATTTTGAGCGGAAACTTCCGACACATTCTGGGGACACCAGAAACTTGTATTATATCTTGTGGAAAGGGGCATAATAGTTCCCCTTTAAATAATAAATTAATATAATTACATTTAAATCATTTTAATATGGGGTCCCTGGAAGTTTGCTGAGGGTTCATAGTTGGCCTCGTCCCCCTGATTGAGAACCAGGTCTAATCAAATAAGTTAAATGTGTCAACTAGTGGCAGAACTAATCAACAGGCTGACTAGTCAATACAGCCTATAAAAGAAATGGAGGTTGCCATATAGCCTCTTTATTAATCTCTGACTTTGTGCCCTCCAGTGATTTAATTGCTGTAAGTGTAAATAACCCAAGGAACCAATAGCAGTTTCCTTAATAATGATGATAACAGGAAGTTAAAAAAAAAAAAAAAAAAAAAAAAGACATCTTAAAATCTTTCCTGAACTAGTAATTGCTAAGTGGTCTGCCCTATAAAAGCAGAAATGGAGAGCAACAATCCCATATCTTCCCATCAAAATTATCCTGATTGTGTGAGAGTCATTTTTTGTGATTTGGTCATTTTACT
This sequence comes from Hypophthalmichthys molitrix, assembly GCA_037950675.1. Lineage (NCBI taxonomy): Eukaryota > Metazoa > Chordata > Actinopteri > Cypriniformes > Xenocyprididae > Hypophthalmichthys > Hypophthalmichthys molitrix. The sequence goes on along the minus strand of CM075503.1, from coordinate 4,465,276 downwards.
TCTATCTTTGACGTAGCGCACATATCCTCGCTCTGCAGTGAGCAGCCATTATTTCACAATTACTGCTCGCAGACAGCATTTCTGCCTGCTGCTTCCAGGAAAGTCATTACAGCTGTTGTCTGTGCCCTTCCTCTGAAACGATTGACCCAGCTTCTTTGCCACCTCTCTCCCCAAACGGCACTGGCTCTGATGAGTATTAAACCACTCTCATTGGATAAATGGATTCAGCGGCAGTGCTGCATTATATAGACGACTACCGGATGCTCTGAGATGAAGCGAAGCAGCTTTACTACGAGGGACATCACAGGACCTTGAGGTTATTTCACTTAAAGTGTGTTTTTAATGTAAAAACAAAAGCTTGTGTCAATAAACACATTAATCAGCTCCTACAATGCTGTGATATATATACATATATAATTTTGAAAACAGTTGTGTTGCTTAATATTTTGTGGAAACAATGATACTTTTTGTTTCAAGATTCTTTAATGGATAGAATATTCAACTAAACACCTTTGGATCTATGTTGAGCTCTAGAAAAATAATCAGCAGATGCTTATTTCAAGGGTGAGGTGGGTAACGTCTCTAATTGGACACAAAGAGCGTTTCGCTCTCCACCGAGGATAAAGGAGCTTATTGCCACAGCAACCAGGATGAAAGATTCTTGATAGTGCTTAGCAAGTCAATTGCTCTGTTTCTCATTTTTCTCACTTCAAACAAAGACATGACAACAACAACAAGAAAAAAAAAAAACTCAATCAAGACAGGGACTTGCATAATGAGGTAATGCTCCTTTGAAACCACCAGGAACGTGTTTATGAGGTTTTAACCAAGAAAAGAAAGCCTGGTTTCTCATACTCAAGAAAAGAACGTTATCATGGTAAGCTTGAAAGGCAAAGGCAAACACATTTTTGAGTTTCTGCTGACCAATTACTGCACTTAATCTCTAAATATTTCATGTCACTTTGAGATTAGTCATTACATGAGTTAACCTTATTTAGAGCCCAGATAACCAATGGACTTGCATGTTCACAGTACATTGTCATAAATTATAACTTGGCATTGTTTGGTTGCAATGTTGAATCTGACTGGTTCAAAGACAGTCTATTCATTGCTGTAACTGTATGTCTATGTATTTTGACTCCATCCGTTGCACATTACTTCACCACATTCTTTACGACACATTTATGAACTTTTGGTGCACCTCTATAAATGCAGGGAGTCTGCATTCATTTACAATACTTCAAAGATTGGACATTTTTCTTTTATGTATTGTAATTTGCAGTGAAAATACTGTAGTAAGGCTGCCATCCATCACTTACTGATGTAGAAACTGTGCAAACATGCAGGATTTCAAGTACAGCACCTGTAAAATGGGCCCCATTGTTTCTCAATGTTAAACTACAGCACTAAGCAAACTGTCTCCTTATCTGAAAAATGATTTTGCAGAATTGGCAGTCCTCAGATCCCCTCCCTGAGCCGTAGAGCCGAGGTCCTTTATAATTACTCTTTAATGGGATGGGTTTCCTGCTCTACTCATGATAAAAGCTAAGTCTGCATTTGTTAGATCTTAAACTGGACCACAGGGACTAAAATCTGCACGTTTACCAGCCGACACTCATTCTTTTTGGTTTCAAAATCAACAGCACAAATGCTAACAAGTTACTCATATTTTTAGAAGAAAATATGGCTGGTTGTAGTGGCCACAGTCTTAAAAATATAGTTTGTTTTTTTTTTGTTTTTTTTGTTTTTTCCCCAATTATGCCATAGAACAACAATTTTTGGTTACCCAAAGTTCTTAACTATAAAGAACCTTTTGTGGAATGGAGAGGTTCCATTATTTTTCATGGTGGTAAAACTGATCCATATGAATTGAGCGGTTTAGTCCAAAATTTTCTGAAGAGACTTGATTGCTTTATATGATGAACAGATTGAATTTAGGCTTTTATTCACATATAAACATTCATCAACGCACACATCAGTTGTGGCAAATAGAAGCTCAAGCATGTTTTCTTGACGTGTGAGAACCAATCAGGTTCATTCTCATGTGTTATGCAGCACAACACAAGAGGTTTGTTCTCACACGTCAAGCAGGTTTGGTTGAGCTTCTGTTTTATGTTTGTTGATCAGTGTTTATTTGTGAATAAAAGCCTAAATTCAATCTGTTCATCATAAAGCAATCAAGTCTCTTCAGAAAATTTGGACTAAACCACTCAATTCATGGCATAGTTTTACGATCTCTTTATGAACTTTTTGAAGAGTCAAAGTTCCAGTTGTGTAGCTGTCAATGGAGACAGAAATCGCTCAGATTTCATTAAAACGGTCTTTGTTTATGTTCCGAAGATGAACGAAAGTTTTAAGGGTTTGAAATGACAAGATGGTGAGTAATGACAGAATTTTCATTTTTGGGTAGGGTGACCAGACATCCTGTTTTTCGTTTTCGTTTTCCATATTTCAGCTCTATTTTTAGTGTCCCGACTTATTATGGTGGTGGTGTTCAGCCCAATCAAATTTGTTTGATTAACAGAATAGTAACCGCAATTTTGAAGCCAAAATTGTACATCCATCATAAAAGTAATCCATATGGCTCAAGGGGGTTAATAAAGGCCTTCTGAAGTGAAGCGATGCATTTTTGTAATAAAATATCCATATTTAAAACTTTAAAACTATAATAACTGGCTTTCGGTAACTGCGGTATGCAAGTCTGGTTCCGGCGGAAGAGTGACCCCTGACCCGACGTTTGACTTAGGAGTAGCAGAAGCTTAGGTGAGAGCAGACGCATCTCAAGGTTCAAACAAATAGGGCTGGACAACAAATTCAAGCTCCTCTCTTACATCGAAATCCTCTGATATTTTTCTTTAAATTCAAATTCTCATTTTAGACTTCTAATTTGTGACAGGTGTTTTGTTTTGCTCTATCCTACATCACAGGATAATATAATACGCCATGGTCAAATGCACACATACAGCAGTTGCCAAAATGTCCATCGTGTGGAGTACCTCATTTAAATACAGTCGGTTATGGCTCAAGTGGACGTAAACAGGTGGGTGAAAACCAGATATGTATCAGTATATTACATCCATGAATTCGGTCTTAAAGGGACAATAGCCTAATTAAATATTTGTCTGTCATTAATGTTAATCAAATAACAAAATATTTTAAATAAATGTATATATGGTAAAAAAAACAACAACAAAAAAAAACTACTGTATCTGAAAAACAAACATATTATATATATATATATATATATATATATATATATATATATATATATATATATATATATATATATATATATATATATATATATATATATATATATATATATATATGCCAAATATTAATCTCATATTACAAATAAAAAGGCCTTCAAATAAAACAGTTTGTTTCCATGCTAAATTGCTACTGTAAACAAAAGCTCACAACGCTTGCCCCGCCTCAGGAGGCGTCTGATTGGTTCACTGTTATAGAACTGACATTGATGAGCAGCGCCGCGTGTAAAAGTTGAAATTCTTTTAACTTGACACGAGTCTTAAAAACGCTGCACTCATGTGCAAGATGCTGCAAAAGACAAGATGCAAGCGCAGCGGTCATACACGTCCGTCTAGAGCATGTTTACATAGAAAAACAATGGAAAAGTAGCGCATTGGAATGGAAAGACAAGTTCTGTGTGAATGGCCCCTAAGAGTTGTCGTTATAGTTTTTTTTTGTTTTTTTTTTGGTAATCTGAGTGGTTACTAGAGCATTTCTAAATGGTTGCGAGCTGGTCCATGTCAAAACCATCAGCTTAGGAAAGTAATCACCTGGCATGCTTCAGTGATGCCAAGTGCCACAGTACAGCAGAACATGTCTGGCCCTAGAAATCCTTTCAATGTATAACACATTTCTCACTCTTTTCACTGAAATAAATGATCAAGCGTTGACTCTCTCACTGGCATGTCACCAGCTAACCACAGCACTAGCATGTGTGTGAGTCACCTCTAACTGCCCTGTGAAGATGGAGGTGGTGACAGTCTCTGGGCAGAACATGGCTTTCGGTTTTCGTAACATTCATTGCGTAATATAACAATGGTTACAAACATACCATTGATGTGTCAAATTCAGTTGTATTATCATCATCATTATGTTAACCAGGACACAGTGTTAGTTTAGTATAATTGAGATTATTATTTTTTATTAATATTATTAGTACTACTAATGTTATTAATAATATTAGTTTTTTAATATATTGAATCAATTTTAGTAATTGTTTAATTTTTTATATATATTTTTAATATGTATATAGTTTTTTTTATTCAGTTTTAGTTATTTTAGTACATCAAGTTAAACTAAAAAAAAAAAAAAAAAAAAAAAAAAAGACAAAAGTTGACAAAACTAGATGAAATAAAAAAGTTTGTTTCATTTCAGTTAAAGGGTTAGTTCACGCAAATATGAAAATTATCCCATAATTTACTCACCCTCAAACCATCCTAAGTGTATATGACTTTCTTCTTTCAGACGAACACAATTGTGGCTCTTCCAAGCTTTTTAATGGGAGTGAATAGTAACCGTGATTTTGAAGTCCAAAAAAGCACATCCATCCATCATAAATGTAGGCTAATCCATATGGCTCCATGGGGTTAATAAAGGCCTTCTTAAAGGGTTAGTTCACCCAAAAATGAAAATAATGTCATTAATTACTCACCCTCATGTCGTTCTACACCCGTAAGACCTTCGTTCATCTTCGGAACACAAGATATTTTTGATGAAATCCGATGGCTCAGTGAGGCCTGCATAGCCAGCAATGACATTTCCTCTCTCAAGATCCATTAATGTACTAAAAACATATTTAAATCAGTTCAAGTGAGTACAGTGGTTCAATATTAATATTATAACAGCTGATTCGACACAAAAGATTCATAACGTTCAGAAGCTTCATGAAGCAGTGTTTTGAAATTGGCCATCACTATACAAGTCGTTATTTTGTTTTTTTTTGGTGCACAAAAATATTCTCGTCGCTTTATAATATTAATATTGAACCACTGTACTCACATGAACTGATTCAAATATGTTTTTAGTACATTTATGGAAATGTCATTGCTGGCTATGCAGGCCTCACTGAGCTATCAGATTTCAACAAAAATATCTTAATTTGTGTTCCGAAGATGAACAAAGGTCTTACGGCTGTAGAACGACATGAGGGTGAGTAATAAATTACATAATTTTCATTTTTGGGTGAACTAACCCTTTAAGCGAAGAGATGTGTTTTTGTAAGAAAATATTCATATTTAAAATTAAAATAACTGGCTTCCGGTAACGGTCGTATGAGTCTGGTTCCGGCGGAAGAGTGACCCCTGACCCGACGTTTGATGTAGGAGTAGCAGAAGCTTAGGTGAGAGCAGACACATCTCAAGGTTCAAACAAATAGGGCTGGACAACAAACTCAAGCTCCTCTCTTATATCTATTATATTTATTTCTTTTTAAATTCAAATTCTCATTTTAGACTTGTAATTCGTGACCGGTGTTTTGTTTTGTTCTATTCTACATCATAGGATAATATAATACGACATGCGGCACTAGATTCTTATACGGACATTGCCGGAAGCCGGTGATTATAGTTTGTAAAGTTATAAATATGGATATTTTTCTTACAAAAAAAGCATCACTTCATTTCAGAAAGCATTTATTACCACCCTGGAGCCGTGTGGATTACTTTTATGATGAATGGATGTGCTTTTTTGAGCTTCAAAATCTCAGGTACCATTCACTCCCATTATAAAGCTTGGAAGAGCCAGGATATAACTCCGATTGTGTTCGTCTGAAAGAAGAAAGTCATACACCTAGGATGGCTTGAGGGCGAGTAAATTATGGGATAATTTTCATTTCTGGGTGAACTATCCCTTTAATGTTGTTTATTTTACTTTATTTCAAGTAACGGAAATGTCTTTTATGGTTTTAGTTTCAGTTTAACCATATTTACTATAATTACCTAAATTAAATCACTTTAATGTTTGAAGTCATTATGACATGATTATCTAAACCAGATTCCACTGAAAAAGTATTCATTATACAGACTTCCATGGCATCACTTTTGTATCTTTTGGGCCTCTCAGTTCTCGGCCTGTAAAAGCTTCAGCGCTGACCCTGTCTTGATGTCCTGAGCTCTCTATAGCCACTAATCCAGCAGGTGCTTTGCAGAGAGTCACTGGTTGATCATCCAGCAGGGAATGAAACTCTAGCTGGGAGGGTCAGTGTGTCTCAGTCCGGCTCTGAGGCCGCAGACATGCAGGAACGGCCGGAATACCTTGAGAATGACTGACACACAGCAGCTGAATACAATACTCAGCACGTCCAGTCCCTGCTGCCTTCAAACACATGCCTGAACTAAAGTGTTCACAACAACGATGCAAAATATAATTGCATAATGTTCTCATTTTGAATCGGTTACATAAAGAAATAAGGGTAATTGTGACTTTATATCTTATTTAAACTGTATATATATCGCAATATGACAATTTCACTCCTTTTCAACCTTAATGAATATCTCACAATTGTAACTATATATTACAATATGACTTTAAACATCTCATTTTAAGCTGTATGTCTTACATGGTGACTTGATATTTCAGTAAAGCGCAGAGATATACTGGGATTAAACCCAAGCCAAGTGGCGAAAAATGTTGTCTTTGTATTTTAATGGGACTATTTTTATTGAATTTTTTATACTAACCATTGTATCTATTGTTTCTTTCTTGCTTGTGAAGCACTTTGAACTGCATTTATTTGTTTGAAAAAGTGCTATATAAATAAAATTGCTTGCTACAATTGTAACTATTTCTTATGTTATTTCACAAATAGCTTTTTTTTTTTTTTTAATCACAAACAGGTTTCTGTTGTTACAACAAACACCATTACGTAAGAATTAAATAATGAAATTTTTACATGAACTATCCCTTTAAGCAATTTTTTTTATTGTGGCAGCATAAAATAAGGACTACAAGTATTTGAGGACAAGATGTCTCCTTTCACCCCATCTAAAATCTAATTTAGCTGACTGAACATTTAATTTGCATGATAAAGCTGAATATGCACATTAATCAAGCCCTCTTTTCATTTGTTCTGTACCCGCTCTGTAAAAAGCCCATGACAACAGTGACACAGCCCACCTGACACGCATCTAATCAGTGTATTTACTCTACAGCCTGTCATATCCCGTATCTCGCCTCAACTGTAAAGCTGTGCATTAATCTACCACTAATGAACCGCAAAATGTCAGCATTGCTATTGACTGAAATTGGGTTTGATTTATTCACCCAGAGCGCTTGCTGTCAGAGCTGCACTCGGGCAAAATGACTCAGCACGGATCCTCAGGGTTGATACGGGGTGACCTGAGGATCCTTCTAGCACACTGAGAGCAAGGTCTCATGTGACCCAATGGCTGCAGCTGTCACAGACAGGCTAGGTAAAGAGGTTCAATAGAGTGAGTATGTAGGAAAGCAGCACATGCAGGGTGGTCTAGGGTTACAGTGAAGAGGGGCCAAATCGGGACCACAGTTCAGTGTGTATGGGAGTGTCTATTGACTCGCAAGTACAAGCTTTTCAGCTGCAGATGCTGATACTGTTATCGAAGACAATCTCTCAGTTTGTTTGACCTATGTAGGAATTTTCAATTTTTTTTTTTAAAACATAACTGTATCCAAGAAGTCAAAACAGACTAATTTTATGCCAGAAAAAAAATATAATAGAAAAAAAACAGAAAACAATGAAAATCTTTCAGGGCTTGACATAACTTTTTTTGCTCACCAGCCACTGTGGCTAGTGGTTTTCCAATGTTACTAGCCACTCAGCATTTTCACTGGCCACAATTTTGACATTGATACCATGGGGGAAAAAATAGATATTTCTCATAATTTGGCAGCAGGTATATTAGGCTGCTGTCACTTTAAGACCTGATGCACAGATCCATTATACTGTTACACATGCGTTTTCTTTCTCAACTGTTTACATTCACTTAAAACATAACTGACTGTGCCAAGACCGGCATTTTGACATTATTTTGTGTGTATTTGACTGTTTAAGCACAATAATCAGCGAAGAAGAACTCAATTTAATACTGAGAGGTGGCTTTATGTTCACGCACTTTGGATGTGAGCACAAAATCTGCGGAAATGAGTAAAAGATGTCAGATGCCTTATGTCAGAGACTACAATTGAAAAAATGTGTATATTATAAATAAAATTTGTCAACACTAGCCAAGTTTCCATCCAGTTTTTGCACTGTTTTGTTATCGACAAAGCAAATATGAGCAAAAAAATATTTGCAAAATTTACTGTCTCCAGGATGTTTCCATCCAGTTGGCCTTTTACCAATAAAATGGTATGCGTAATGACGTCATCCCTTAAAAAAAAATGCATTGTCGCATAAGTTTTGTTATATCGCTAAAAAAATCTGCCCTTGAGCCGTTTCCATACATAATTTTGCATATATCGCAAATTCGTATCTTTTGCATCCCATTTGTAAAATGTAAAGAGTAACGGAGACCATTGAAATTCATCAGTACTGCTTATTTTCACATATAATATTATTAAATAGGAAATATAAGATGACGACGGTGAAGTGGAACAGCTCATCTGACAGGACTTAACTGCCTTTATTTGACGAAGTGCAGGTTTGGACTTGGAGCAGCTCATTTGTCCAGTATGTAAACATTTGTAGGGTCCATAAGACGACTAGTACAGCTTTCGGAGTCAACCACTTTATTTTCCTAATTTATTTGAGTTAAAATTCTACATTAGTGCACTTATAAAATTATTTCATTCACAAGTTTTCATGTCATGTAGCCTAGAACCACTTCTGATCATGATATCAAAATGGACATATTTTTCATAAAATATGATTGATTTCATAACAGTATAGGCTACTTTTATTTATTCAAATACAGAAGTAACATTTCTGTATTTTATTTTACCTTTCTTTTTGTCAGCGTTGAAAACTCCAGTCTTCCTTAATTTGACAGACATCCCACTTATTTTTGTTGAGCTGCAGAGATTTACAAGACACTATTTTTTGATGCACCTTTGAACTACAGAGAAACTGTGCTTTTACGGGAGCAAGCACAAATGCGAACGCTGCATGTATAGGCTAATTCTGTCATGTGGCACCACATTTATTTGCGTTAAAGCCCTCAAATGGCGTTTCCATCAGCTATATCGCTAAACATTTTGAAGCGCTAAACCTTTTTTCGCAAAAAAATCCTTGGATGAAAACCTGGCTACTGATACCGTTTTTCATGTGCAATATTGTAAAGCTGCTTGTTTTAAATCAATATATTGTGTAAAGTGTAATAAATAAAGGTCACATGACTTGACTGGAGTGCTGAATTGCAGAGGTGCGAACACATCCATGTCACTATGATCAGATGCTTTCTTAACTGCTGTTTTCTCACCGCTATCATTTTTGTTCTGTGTTTATTTACACATACTTAAATATTCATCTAAACATTGCTCTCAGCAGTGTGGGCAGCCTCAGCATACCGCTACAAAGGTATTTTGAGCTTATTTTTACCCCTAAGCGAAGAATGAAAAAGAACATTGCTTTGAGTATATCAAGGTCTTTAATTTGCCTCTGCAGTGAAAGCTTTCTATAAAGTGACATAGTTTAAAAAGGTGAACTTGTGAACTTGCCAATAAATCCCAGTAATTGTGTTTAAGCTAAAACCTCACATTCGCCCCCTCACCGATGGCCTTCATTGTGTTAAAAGCAGACTATAAAGCTGCAGCCTTTGCCATATTCCTGAGGGACATACAAATAACTTCCTCAATGCATTAATCATGTGTGACCCACATTCTGCCAAGAACAATCATCTGTTGAGGTTAGAATCGTGCCAGCACCTCTTTGATAAGGTTTCCACAAGAACAGGCCACAGTATGGAAAACTGTACAGGACTTCTAATCATTCCACTGCACAGTAATAATGACAATGAGAAAGACAGAACTTTCTCCAAAATATATGTACGTCCAGTGTGCAAATCATCTGGTCACACTAATGAGACATTATATTTCATACGGGTCTGTTAAACTGTTTATACTTTGTCTTTTTGCTTGGTTGTTGCACAGATTATGTTGTTCTTTTTATTGGTTGTAAGACTGAAAGCAAGCTTTTAAAAGCAGGACTGACCAGCGAACAAACGGCTTTAAATTTCTTCATCATGACAGGTCTTTCATCCAGGCAGAGAGCCATCCCAAATCTCGTCCTGATCTGAAGTCTTATATGACCCCCCTCTCCCTCTCACTGGATGGATGTCTGGCCTTCTTCAGAACTGACTAAATATTTTGCATCCACGCCAGTGTTGCCTTCTTTTCCAGACAATGCTGGCTTCGGCCAATCACACATCAATTAATTCTGTTTGGATAGCCTGAAACACAAATATCATTGCTGATATAGATTCTTATTGTGAGAGAGCCACTGTTACATAAAGAATTTTTTGCATAAGCACCACGGCATTTATCAAGCACTCAAAAGTGGGAATATTATATCCCCATATCTAGTATCCTACTAATAAAGCAGCCTCAGAAAGCATGAGGAGAATAATGTTTTCTTATGAGGAAAATCACTTATGGCAACATGACTGGAACGATACGCGGGTTCAAGAGCTTGTGGCAGAGTTCCAGTTTTAGCAATTTCTGCTGTTGTAAACGTGACTGTTTATGGTCCAGTCTCATTCACGAGAAACCAGCTTTCAAACTTGACGATCCTGTCTGAGCGTTACGCACCTGACAGCTAATTTTGAGAGAAGCTACTGTACGTGCAACATGAGAGGAACCCTATGCAATCCTGTTGTCAAAACAGTAGATGTTACCCACCATTTTTTGGCAAATATTGGCTTTTTGTTGTTATTTAGGTGAGGGTTTTTTGTCCCTTAAAGTGGTCATGAATTAAGAAAAACTTTTCCTTGAGCTTTTGATGTATAAGAGGTCATCGTACTATAAGAATATCCTGTAAGTTTCAGAACTGAAATCTTCCTTGTTAGTCCAATAAAATCTGATCTGATATGTGATGATTCATGCAGTCATATGTTCTTTGTCTATGTGCCAGTAAATCAAACCAGTGACTAAACACAACTTCACATTGTTTCGCCTAGTAAGATGAAAATAATCTGTTATTATTTAAATGGTTGATTAAGTTATATATAGAGAATGATCAAAGAACGCTCCCTTTACAATAGCTGGAGCTGTCAATCAAACAGCGCAAGTTTATCAGTGACTGAGTTCTGGACTTGCGGCAAAACTCCCGTTTCATCCAACGAATCTCTTAATTACATTGCGTTTGCACTGTTAATTACGATGAAAGCATTGGTTAGTGTGCAGAAATTGAGTTGCAATGACGAGATCACTGCTTTCATGCGCTCTACAACATGTCTGTGATTGGATACAATGTTCATCACTGCAACCTTTCATACCACGATCTAAATATATTGCGCTAGATTTAAATATAATGCTATAATCAACACTTTTCACGATTAGTTAACCTTAAGAGCTGTAATAGTAAAAATGTGCTAAAAGTTTGAGAGAGTAAAACTTTTTCATATGCAAAGATGTTAGCCAATCACAGCAATGGGCGTATACACTTAAGTCTCACAGCAGACACGTTGAAATAAGAGGGCTAAGGGAAAATGCCTTTTAATTTTAAATTATAACAATTTTTGATGTAAAGAGCATACTAACATTATAAGTGCACCCCAGGAAACATTATAAAACAATAAAACAACGCAGTTCATGACCCCTTTAATGCTAAGCAATTTCTACAAAAAAAAAGGTACAGTATACAGCCTGAAACGCTTTTTCAACAAATGGTGAGTGGAGGTGTTTAACCTTCAGAACACGTTGGTCTTTTACCTCAAAAGGTCAAACTAAATAATATATGAGCTATTTTATATTTTATTTATTTTATTGTTTTTTTTTTGTTTTTGTTTTTTTTAAAAAAACCTTGTTATTCTGTCTAATAAAAAAAGAAAAAGGAAAAAAATGGAATAAAAAACGGGTATCAGGTTGGCAAATTAAGACAAATACACTTAAACAAATATGCATGCCTAAATTATAGATTTATGTTTTTGAACTGCATTTAAAATTTCTATCTTCTATCTATCTTTTTTATTACACAGTTTTAACATAAACTAATAAATGTAATACATATTTGTCAGTCATACATAAATGAAACAGTTAATTATATTCATTAATCAAAATGTAATTATGCCGATATTATTTATATTATTTTAATTGTTACAGTCGAGAAGGTAAAGCTAGCTACTTTTCATGCCAGTTTCATTTTTAATTTAATTCATAATACGTCTCAAAACAAACAACGTTGGATTTGTGCACCTAATTCTTTTTTTAAAAAAAGCCTTGGGAATAACAATGTTACATTTGTTATACCCATCTGATGTGAGCAATAAAAAATTTGATCTTCAGTTCTTAACCTTTGGTGGGGAATGCTGGGAATGAACCGTCCATCACTTCACTGCTGTCGCCACACTGAATAACAATGACCACCATACAAGAGCTGCTTATGTCTGACACGCATAAGACACCAAAAAATGCTCCGCTATTGTCACAGACACACACATAAAGTGAACGGCTATGACCAGCACCACTGCGTGACAATACAGAGACTAGTTCCCACAATTCAACTGAACCACAGAGGGACTCTAAATCTGCTCAGCAAACTGCACACTTGAACAATGATTGCTGATAGTCTCCCTCATTCAGACCTCAGCGTGAACCTATTCAAATCTCACACTTCTTTGGGAACTCAAAACTCAATTAAATGGAAATGACGAAGAAAGTGAAAATCTTGCAGATTTGTTAACTGATTTTCACATTTCAATAGAGATCCTTAAACAATCCATGTCGCATTCAGATTCAGCCTACAGTTAATAATAAACTCTGACAGACAGAAAAAAGCACAGCAGACATTTTAAAGCTGCATTTTCTGACAAAATATGCAACGTTTAACAATAAATATCAAGCAGAAAAAGGAAAAAACCTTCATGTTACTCACTGAACTCCCTGTTAATCCACCTCAGAACCTTCAATTGATCCCTGGGCCCCTAAAAACTAGGTTCACAGCAGCTTTTCTTGTGTAAGAGTCACATGTGAGATTTAGCGTTGATGTGGCCGCAGGGCTGCTGTAAGCCCGGACACAGGTTCAGGCCGTTAAAGAGCGTTCAGTGACCCTGATTGTCTTTGGAGGACTTGGTGCTGTTCTGGCACACAACAGAGAGAGGTGGGGCCAACCGCTTCATAATCTACTGTTGAATTTCACATGGGGCCATCTCAACAAACCCCAGGACGCACTCCACGATCACTTATCACAATTCCCTGGCCTGTGCATTTGTGTGTTTGGCTTTGTGCTTGCAGCACGTGTACGCAAAATCTGTGCATGAGGTGAACGCTGAAAGAGAGAGCCAGAGATCACACACTATTTGTACAGTATGTTTATACTCCAGCCCAAGTCTGTTGAGACTGAAGGGATTGTTCACCCTAAAATGATGATTTGGTCATCATTTACTCACCCTAATGTTGTTTCATACCTGTATGACTGACTTTATTCGGCGGAACATAAAAATGTGTTAATAATCTGTTACTGCCTTGTAACATACTGTGTTTTTTGTACTCCTATTCTTGCCAATCTCAGTGCATTTGACTGCTTGTTGTCTTGCTATTATATTATTTCTTATGTTCATTTAATTTTTATAATTTTTACCTACTATTATTTATATTTACAAATGCATCCAAGTAGCTGACCAGTTTTACATTTCTCTGACTTGACTGACTTGAAATGTAACTTACATTTCAAGTTGTTTCCTGTACACAGGGCTTGATATTAAAGGGTTACTGTAGTTCACCCAGAAATGAAAATTCTCTGATCATTTTCTCACCCTCAAGTTGTTCCAAACCTGTATACATTTCTTTGTTCTTCTGTGCACAAAGGAAGATATTTGGAAGAATGTTTGTAACCAAGCAGATCTTTACCCCCTATTAGTGGTTCAACGGATCACAAAACTCACGGTTCGGATCATATCACGGTTATTAAGTCACGGATATTCTACTTACCAAGAGAACGCAGCGCCGGTTCCATTTTTTCCGTAAATAGAATAGGGAAGGCGCAGGACATTCAGCATAAGATTATTTAAGAATACGAAAGTGCGGTTTTGGCGGAAGCACTTGGAAGGCGATAATTTGTTTATATAAAGCATATATATTTACATTTTTTTCGAAAATGACCGATCGTTTCGCTAGATAAGACCCTTATTCCTCGTCTGGTATCGTTTAAAGCCCTTTGAAGCTGCACTGAAACTGTAATGTTGACCTTCAACCGTTTGGAGGCCATTGAAGTCCATTATAAGGAGAATAATCCTGGAATGTTTTCATCAAAAACCTTAATTTCTTTTCGACTGAAGAAAGAAAGACATGAACATCTTGGATGACATGGGGGTGAGTAAATTATCAGGAAAATTTTATTTGAAAGTGAACTAATCCTTTAAGACATAACCGAATGTGTTTACAAGAATACTTGCCGAGAGGGGTATTTTGACTGACATAATGCGTGTATGTGTCCATCCAGGTGCATTTAGGACGCGAAAGAGAAATCAATTTGGAGTTTGCGAGCTATCTGAAATGCGGCCCGTACGGATCACGGATCAACAACGATCCATTTAACCACTACCCCATATTGACTAACAAAGTATATTTTTTTCATACTATGGTAGTCAATGGGGGGCTAGATCTGCTATTTTTGAGTAAATGATGACAATTTAAATTTTTGGGTGAACTATCCCTTTAACACCGGCCAAAACGCCAGATGCGGGTGGATTTCAGCAGTTGCGTGTAACGCAGTCACTCCTACTAGCTACTTTGGCGGGTTGAATTTTATAATATATACATTTTTTAACTGTAGTCTTTTAAAAAGGCATCTGAAATAATAAACTAAGTGCAATGTAGTATTGTCAAAAATAGATTTTTCGATATACATATCGATACAGAAATATCTGAAACGCTTCCAATACTCATTTTCCACAAAATAGATATACAATACCAGCAGCGCTTTCTTGCTCTCTCATCTCTCTGACATCGAGTTGACACACAAACCCGCCTCCCCTCACTCAATCATATAATTTGCTTCAGATGAATATTGTTGGTGTTAAAGGGCTTAAATTTTGCCATGGGATTGCGCATAATTTTACTCATTCATTTTACTCATACACAAAGTACGCACACATAAAGCCGCCTCTCAGTACTAAATGGAGTCCTTTTTCACTGCTTATTGCACCTAAACAGTCAAAAATACACAAAATGTCAAAATGGCGAGTATTCACGTAAACAGTCAGCTATGTTTTAAGTGAATATAAACAGTTGAGAAAGAAAATGCATGTGTAACAGTATAATGAATCAGTGCATCAGGTCTTAAAGTGACAGCAGCCTAATATACCTGCTGCCAAATTAGGAGATAATATTAAAATATTATTTTTCCCCGTGGTATCAATGTCAAAAATGTGGCCAGTGAAAATGCTGAGTGGCTAGTAACTTTGGAAAACCACAAGCCACAGTGTCTGGTGAGCAAAAGAGTTAATGTCAAGCCCTGCTTGTACATATAATAAAATGTGTGACAATTGATAAAAATCTTTAATCTTGAAAATTATTTTGAAGAACACTGGGAACCAACAACATTGAAGCCCAATGACTTTAACTAAAAAGCACCGAGACATTTCTCAAAATTATTTTTTTTGTTCAACAGAAGTTTGGAACAACATGAGGGTAAGTAAATGATGACAAAATTCATTTTTGGGTGAACTATCCCTTTAAATTAAATAATTACCATAATTTTTAAATTAACCTCTAATTCTCTCTTTCAATTCTATTAGTATGATCCTCTGACCCATACAAAACCCTGTCAAAAGATATCATAACAGTTCCATGCCTCTGGT
The DNA here is from genome assembly GCA_037950675.1 of Hypophthalmichthys molitrix. Taxonomy (NCBI): domain Eukaryota; kingdom Metazoa; phylum Chordata; class Actinopteri; order Cypriniformes; family Xenocyprididae; genus Hypophthalmichthys; species Hypophthalmichthys molitrix. The sequence goes on along the minus strand of CM075503.1, from coordinate 4,449,317 downwards.
TTACCACAAATTAGTTGCACACACATGCATACAGAATGTTATACAATACTAAAACACACTGCATGAAAAAACAACAACAAAATGAATCAAATTCAATAAGGAGTGAACGGTTATATTTGTTTTAAAACTTGGATCTCTGAGACACCAAGTAATGTAACATTTTTCATGCATGTGTGATTAATGTTATCAACTTGACATTTGGATTATAAGCCGTTCTCGTAAATTAGGAAAAGTCATGTCACATCACCCTGATGCTTCAAATGTTAAGTATGTCGTTTGAGATTTTAAAAGGGCTTTGGGTTAAAACAGAAGGGTTAAGAGCAGTGGATATCTGAATTTCCTCCAGTACTGTAAAGCTACAAGCACACTGTGACAGAGCAAAGCTGGAACTTATTAGGGAGAAATGAGGTTCTCTGCGGGATGCTGTTATCTCATCCTGTTTCTCATGATGTCACACTGAAACTTTCACTCCAAACCCTGTTCTGCAGCCTCACGACAGAAAGATCATGTTACTAACATCAATTACAACAAAACGCAAGCAGACCTAAGAGCAATGCCTAACTACTAAACTGTAGACAGTTAAAATTCTATGCTAGTGAAAGCAAGCAAGAAAATGTTTTAATATTCAAGAAAAAAAAAAAAACATTGACCAACTTACTGTGTGCAAAAATTCTCATTTATGCCAGATGATCCATCGTCAACCATGTTCCCAAATAATGGGTAGTGTCTTTACATTCTTCCTGATGGACTACAGATGCCAAAGGAAGAGCGAGAGAGAGAGAGAGTGGGACAGAGAGCGAGCCAGTAGCAGTTTAAGTAAGACCAAAGGGATCATGTCTTGGGTCGGGTCCGGCTCCCCTTATTTGGATATGAGGCAAATGGGCCACGGTAATGGAGGTAATGAAGCAGATACAATCTTATACAAGAGAAACGTCTTCAAGCAGACTGTGTCCCGATGACAAATGACAACTACACTGACTTCATATTTACATTCCTGTTTATTTGCTTGGCAGACACCTCTTGCTGAAGTGACTTCTAAGCTTAGGGCATATTTTGTAGCATATAATCAGATCTTGCCTACAAACACAGCGGCCAAATGAGAAGTTGTGAAACATAACGATGCACAGAACACTTCGAGTAAGGGCAATTAAACAAAGATGATGACTGAGTATAATCAGAGAGCATGCAAATTAGCAACTGCCCACATAAACTCACAGTACTCTTATAACTAAGGAGGTCGATAGGCTCAAAAATAAAGGAAAAAAGTGATGAAAGCAATGTTTCTACAGCATAGCTGTACAGACAATTCAATACACAAGCGTTTAAGCCAGCTGTGATGAAAATATAGGTATAAATTTAATTAATTTCTGTACAAAACTAATAAACTAACGACAAATACAAAACTAAAGACAAATACAGTGCTTTCAATTAAACAGACCAATGAGTCATTCCGTGTCAACTCTACAAATTTTGGATTTTGATCTTCTTTTTTTCTTTTCTGGTGAAAGAAATACATAAATGAAGAAGAAAGTCAAACTATTAAATTTCACAGATGTATATTTACTGAGTAATTCACTATTATGTAGAAGGGGGTCAAAATTACAATTTTCACCTGAGATTTGGAGCCACGTTACGGGGGGTAAAAATGACTTTTACAAGATGGCAGCATCATTATTTTATTTTTACACAGAGATTGGTAGGTCTATTAGTAAAATCTGTTGACTTTAGCAATCTTTGTTGCATTATGTGCCAGTGGTGACAGTTCAAAAGGCGAAAAAGCACTTCTTGTATTAAAGATATCTTAATACGCTTTTTTATTTTGGTTTTTAACAAACATTTCATTTGTTATCTTCATTTTAAAGGCCCCAAATAGTACAATGCCAGAGATATGGAGATCTTAATGCGGCTCCATGGGTAAATTGGTCAATTGTACACATTTTCAGTGGTCAAAAACCAAATATGGGTCACTTTTTTTTTTTTTTTATTATATTTATGGGCTTTTTGTGCCTTTATTCAGATAGGACAGTAGAGAGCAGACAGGAAAGCATTGGGCAGAGAAAGGGGACAGGATCGACAAAGGACCTTGAGACGGGAATCGAACTCGGGTCGCCATGAACGCATTTGCGCCATGTGTCGGCACACTAACCACTAGGCAATCGGTGCCAACAAATGTGGGTCACTTTGCATACAGCTGATACTTTTTTCTTTTGAAGAGGAATATCTGAACAACAAATAATGTTGAAAATAGAAATGTATCATCATCACAATTGCATAGAATATACCTGACTGCCATAAATATTCTTTTTCCAACGTTTGCGTTCCTGTCACCCAAAAAGTATTAAAGATATCTCAATATGATTCTAGATTCTAGTTCTTAAACCTTTCTTTTGAAATCTTCAATTTTCAAGGCCCTATAAAGTTCAGTCCCACACATATGGGGATCTCAGTGTGGCTCCATGTCCAATTTGTTGTATTTTGCCCATTTTCAATAGTCAAAAACCAAATGTGGTTCACTTTGGACAGCTGATATTTATTGAATTTAAAGGGGAATGTCTGAAGAATAAATAATGTTGAAACTAGAAATGTTACTCAGTAAAAATACATCCATGACATGACATCTTTTGTTGTTCTTTATTTTATGGTTTTATTAATTATTTATTTGAATAATTATTTTATATGTTTATTACAATATTATAATAATCTGGTAATATTCATAATAATTTTTAACTTTTAAATAATTTTTTTTTTACCTTGTTCAATAATCGATGTGTGCATAACATCACTATCTTATCTCTTATGTGTCTGCAAATTATCGGGCAGCTCAACCCTTCATTCTACAGACTACAATTCATGTTTGTGCAATTATCTAATTAGGCAGTACAACAGCAGAACCTGTGTGTATTTCATCTAGGGATTCTTGCCTGAAACCTGTCATTAACAAATGCTCCTTGCTGTTGCTATATCAACCTTATAAGCAGTGATCTCAAGTGAATTTCCTTGCAAGACACAGGTTACAAACACACCCTGAGCAGAGATGAAGAGAGACAGAAATGACACACTGTAACCTTACATTTCTGCTGAATGCATGGCGTTAATACAGATTTTAAAGTGGCCTACATGACCTTTGAGATGATGTTCTTAATGAATGTGTGATTAGTTAACATTGCTCATCAGCAAAAGGACGTCAAGTATCACTCTGAAGTCCTTCAGGGGGACGAAAATTAAATGAAAGTCAAACTATAGCAACCATGATTTCCTAAGTGACAAGAGTTTATTTTGACAAGAGTGGTAGTTGTTTCACAATACATGAACAGAGCAGAAAGAACTGGAATATTCTCTCCATTCCCTCTATAGAGGTTCAGAGCACTGCCAGTTACTGAAGTTGTATAACACTGCCTCCAAGTGGCATGGTTCACTGCAAGGCCAAACACATGCAGCCTGATGATCTACAACCTTCAGCATGTCTGAAAACATTGGACTGAATTATCCTAGTGATGATGTTTTTTTTTTTGTTTTTTGTATTTTTCCAAAACTACAAAAAAGAAAGTAGTTTATGTTGGAGCAGCTATTGAATGTCCAGCATACATGTAAACTACAATACAACGTCTGCTCTCGCCTCAACATGCATGCCTTGTGGTGCTCTCGTGAACGTCTGTTGGACATAAATATTTTGTAAATTAAGAGGTAAATTGTGTTTTTTGCGCAAACAAAGCACTTGCGTCTCTTCATAAAATTGAGGTTTAATCACTGGAGTCACATGGATAATGATGTCTTTACTACCTTTCTGGGGCTTGAAAGTGGTAGTTGTGTAGCTGTCAATGGAGGGACAGAAAGCTCTCAGACTTCATTAAAATATCTTCATTTGTGTTCTGAAGATGAACAAAAGTCTTACAGGTTTGGAACGACATGAGGGTGAGTAATTAATGACAGAATTCTCATTTTTGTTTGAACTAACCCTTTAACCCTTGTGATGTGAAAATCCTTTTTCTAATTTGGTGTTCCTGGTCAAAAATGAACAGCCTTTTAAATTGCTTGTAAAGCTCTCATTAAACTATATCATCACTAAATATTGGATTCAATCTTCTTGTCAACTTGTTTTCTTTCAATTAGCACAGGTTTTGGAATTTTTTTTTGGAACTGACTGATCATATACCTTATTTATCTGAGCTTATGCACCTCAGTTTTTGAGTGTAAAAAGTTCACTCAAGCTTATTCAGTTAAAAAAAAAAAAACTGAGGTGCATAAGCTCAGATCAATGAGGTCTATAATCAACCCAAAAGCTCCCAAAAGAAATACAAAACCTGTCCTAATTGAAAGAAAACAAGGTATTAAAAAAAAAAAAACACTATTGTGTTTGGGTGTGGGGGCAGGGGGATTATTATACCCTGTGTGAGTAAAGTCAGTAAGTTTTAGTTTTAATGCGATAACATTAACTAGCATTAACTAAACAGAAAATCCTCTCCGGGTCAAAATGACCAGAAAACAACACAAGGGTTAAAATATTAGGCTAGATCATTTTGATTTAATCATTTTTGCTTGTTACATTCCGATGCTTTCACTGTTGTTTCATATTTTTGATAACTTCACTATATTAATTGTATGAGTAAGTGTATCCAGACTTTTCACTGACAGTGTGTGAAAGGTACAAAGAACATGTTTCAGAATACACTGACTTACATGCAAACAGAAATGTGCGTCACGTCATGTTGTCATGTACATGACAGGAATGCTGAGAAACAAAACTGGTGTGACACTCTACCGGATACATCTGAGTACAGAGATTAGATGTTGATAATTATTTTTTTTTCCAAATACCACACATAATTGAGCTTTTTAGGAAGCATGTTACCACAGATTCACACCAGGGGGCAGAAATCAACAACTACATTAGAAAGATTCAGTCTGTTGAATGCAATAGAGCAGAGGTGATCAACAGTGATACAGCACTTACAGTAGATTCACTGAAAAATAAAACATTACCTTATATTTCAAATGATTAGGGCCATGAAATGACAGTATATTTTACACCAAAGTCAAGAGTATTATATTTTGCAAAAAAAACTAAACCTAATTTTTTACCATTTTTTTTTTTTTTTTTTTTTTTTTTTTGCATCAAGACATTATTATCATGACAATTAAACTAACTTTTAAACCACTTGGTCAAAATAACAAAAAAGATGTGATGTTTTTAGTATTTTTTCACATTACAGAGCAAATAGCGATGATAACTTATTTTTAACGACAGAAACAATCTTATTCCTAATGGAATATAAACAATTATTATTTTATACAATATTTTTATGTGGCAATATGGCACTATATACTGTCACTCTACAGAGACAGAATGAGAAGAAATACAAATGTGTATTCCTTACATACAGTAAGGTTTGGTGAAAGGGAATGAACTCTCCCGAGCAGTGGAAAGCATGCGCCTTTGGCCTTTCTGAGTGTTTGTTTTTCATGACACACACACAGAGTTCACCGCTGGGATTCCTTACCCTCCAGAGAACATGACAACAAACATGATCAACTTGATTTCCATCCATTTTCCCAGCCTGACAGAGAAGATCATAAATCCTAGACTTCAACCATTACATTCAATACGTTATGGCAGAATGATATATTTGTTTAGTGTTTGAATTGTATGTAATGTAATTTAGCCTACTTGTTTATTTACTCATTTGTTTAATAATTTACTTGGTTTTATTATCATGGAATATGAATGTCCATCATTTTGAGAGCAATTGTTGATAAATAAAAATGTCATGTCGCAATTTTGGAAATCTTTCCATTTTAAACCATGAAGTGGATATCACACAAGCAATGTGCAAACTATGAGCTAGAGTTATGCAGATGAAGAAGTATCAAACCCCAGTCAATCATTTACTACTAAAACTGACCAAGCTTTTGACATCTGAAGCTGCATTAACGGTGCATATTGAGAGCTGAATCTACTTCAGCATGTTCTGATAATGGCATATAACTGTCTTAATTTATTTTCTTATCACTTCTCTTGTGGCCCATACGTAATGAAAAAAATGAGAAGATAAGTATTTCATGTTGAACAAGTTTTTTAAATGAGGATTAAGCTAATCTAACATCTTCTATCATCATCATCGCAAGCGTCAGTTATGCAGTGATGTGTTATATTATTATTATTAAGGGCCAAATTAATTGTAATAATATAATAATAAAAGTAGCCTAATAAAAATAATAATAATAAGAATCATTCAGATCATACCGGGGGGTGCTTGAGATCATCATATTGAATAAAGTCCCAAGCCCCCCCTTGACACCGGGCCTGATGACCCATGACGTATGGAACGAGCGGTCATTTTTGTTGAATAAAGTCCGTCATGACTCGTGATTTCTAAAATTCTCCTTCCACTCATTGTTCTGTTGATCGGTGCAGGATAATGGTCGACACCTTATTTTAGGTGTGGGAAGGGGCGTTTTTAATGCTTGATAAATAAAGCAGCACAGCACAAAGCTTCATGTGCTCGTCGTCTCCTAATTAGGACCCGAAACAGATAAATATTAAGTCTGCTTTTTTAAAACAAAGAAAAGAAGCTATGGTAAAAGAATGCGCAAATAATGGGAAACTGTATATCCGTGCAGTGTGCGATCATAAAATCTATAAAATAAAATCTTTATATATTTTAAGCTTGTGACATATAAACGCACACGTCAACCCGATCATTTCATTTAACATTAAAAACTCGGATTCATCAATCGATGATCATGTAAACATAGCTAATGTTTGGCACATTCAACCGCTCTTCGAACAAATAAACATGAAAAACGGATTCTACAGCATCCCATTTATGCACGCGGCATGACAAAAGCTTGAAAAGACACGCTATTGTCTTTCAATGGAGCAACAGTCCGTATCAGCAGCCTAAAATCTGAGCTGTTGGTCCAGGGACTGAAAGCAGCCTGTCATGCACATTCTTTGCTCCTCTGAATCACAGAGGCAGTCCACACCTTCCCAGAGTAACACTCTCAACTGCCAGCAGTGCTGTGAGGACAATACAAATGACAGGTTAAGACAAGACAAAACACCCAGAAGGGTAAGATAGGATGACCTCAATCAATCAAGAACAGAGCGTTTCAGTCTGAACACCATAAATAGGGAAACTCCTCAAGTGTGATAAAAAAGGTGGTTTACTTCTAGTTTAGAGTGAATCAAAAGCTGTGTCATAAGATGAGTGACTCATTTGCTTTTAGGTATTTAAAGTTACCGGACTAAACTACCAAGTTGAATTAAGGACTGGCAAAAATGGACGACTAAAATTATCTGTCTTTTCCTTTGTTTTTTCTGCTTTGCTTCAAAATTTTGATGGCTTTTTCATTTTCAAATCCTGTTGGAATTTGGGACGGGCACAAATACTCAAGTGTTTTTCAAAAACATTGATGATGCATTATTAATAATAACTACCAGTGTTCTTTTTTATCATGTGTGATAAAGAGGTCACTATTTACTTTGTGAAAATATGTTGTTTGAGTACAGCCATAAATAATCATGAAATGGATTCAGACACTAGACCTATAAGAATTATATCACATCTTATACAAGAATGTGTCTGTGAAGTTTCAGCTCAAAATACCCCACAGATCATTTATTATAGCTTATATTTGGGTGTGAGCAAATGTGTCCCTTTAAATGCAAATGAGCTGCTGCTCTCGCCCCCCTTTCCAGAAGAGGGCGGAGCTTTAACAGCTCACACTTCAGTTGCTCAACAACAACAAAGCTGTAAAATCTCACACAGCCAAAGTGATGATTGTCAGTAACGGTGTTCAGCCTTACATTGTTCAAACCGGAGTTGGACACTGATGGAGAGACTCAGGACGAAGTTACAACTTTTAGAATGCATCTGGACGTTTCTGAATGGAGTTGATTCAACTCATCGACTAGCATGTGCCGTCATCCTAATCTTTTGTGCAGATCCAGCGTTGAATCGACCCTCGTTTGCGAAGCAGTCCGGCATAAAATGATGGCATGGCAACAACACTCTACTACAGGGGTGCCCAATAGGTTGATCGCGATCTACCAGTCGATCGCAAAGACAATGCTGGTAGATCGCCCACAATTTTAATAAATGCTTTTGTTAAATTTTAATAAAAAGAAATATAACAATGTCCTTCCTTCGACTTTTAGTTTCTGTCTGACTTGCATTTGACAAATAAATTTTGACCAGGCGAGATTTTTGTTTATTCGGTTGCCATAACAACTAGCCTGCTTTGCGCGAATCGTACCTTCCAAGAGCTTCGGAGTTCGGAGAACAGAGTGCGAAGTCGGCTTCCTCCAACTACACACGAAACAGCCGTCTCTGAAGTGAGCGTGCACGTATTGAGCATACGATTTTCATGGAAACATCCATGATCTTTTTCATGTTCAGCATTTTCGCACATAGAGCTTGCTGGTGTGTATAATACAATGATAATTAAGGAAGTCAGGAAAAGCATCCTCCTCCTTGTACTTGGCAATGAATCCGTTTGAACGGCTGACCATCGCAGGTGCTCCGTCAGTTGTGATTGACACTAGTTTAGACATTGGCAGGTGTGTTTTGTCGACAAATATTATGCAAAACTGTCTGATTCTATTCAGTCATCAGAATAAGGTAAATGCCCTGGCTATTGTAATCTGTTGTGGTGTATGTTTTTGAGTTTGGTGTTAAAACTGAATATCAACAATGAACATTTTTCTCCTGAATTCCATGTAAAGATTCATGCAGTAGTAGCAACAAGCATTTGAAATGTATTTTTATTTTTTTATTTTATTAAACTGGGTTTTTTTGTTTGTTTGTTTTTAGTTGGTAGATCTCATTGAGTTGATCATTTTAAAAGTAGATCATCACGGAAAAAAGTGTGGGCACCCCTGCTCTACTACAACAACTCTTCCTCTTCTCTAAAGGCCCCCTTTAAGTGATTTTACTTACTGCAGCTTTTCAGCCAGACATTTACACCACAGACAGTATAATTCAGTCCATGTCCAGGTGTATTTGGGTCCGGAATCCATTCCACTTCTATAAGAGCTAATCAAACATTGAGAATGAGGTCATAGATTGAGCAGAGCCCACAAACAGGATGTTCCTGAGAGCTCTTTTCAAAAGCACCTGCTTCTCTGTTGACTGTTCTGTCCATTTCAGTTTCAGTAGACTAGATTTAACTAGAGGTGTTATTACACTCGGGAACTTTAGCCTATCAAACACAAAACCACTTTGACCTCCCAGCTGCTTCACTGATACAGTCTGAGGTTCAAAGAAGTGATACTTTAATACACCTGCCAGACCTATAATTGATCATTTGGCTGATTATCTGCATTTGCTGATAACGGTTCCAACTGGGCGATTAGCAGAAGTTTGTGAATTTTGAATATATATTGGCCTATATCAAATAATGACCCCATCGGATCTTGCGGTTCCAAGAGCGGTGCGTCTGTAGCAGTGCAGCGATCGTTTCTGCGCCAAGTCTATTTTTGCTATGCTGCACAGCGCTGAATTAAAACAAAGCGGATTGTTCGCATTAAAGAAACACTCCACTTTTTTTTAAAAAATGGGATCATTTTCCAACTATACTCTCATTCCAGTGTAATAATCAAGGAACTTTGCTGCCGTACCATGGGTGCAGCAGGCGCAATGATATTACGCAGCATCTCTCACAAATGTCTCCATGGTTGCAAGGCACGCTCCCTGTGCAAGCAGGGGGTCACAGACGCTGCGTAATATCATTGCGCCTGCTGCACCATGGTATGACAACAAAGTTCCTGGATTATTATGCCGGAATGAGAGTATAGTTCCTAGCCATATCGGCCTAGAAAATCGCAACTTTTAATTTTCCGTCGGTCTTAGTACATGATGGAACTACAGAAGAGTCAAGTTTTAAATAGGAAAAATATCGAAACTCTTCGGTCATTTTTGAGCGAGATGCTAGCGGTCTCATCAGATTCAATGAACTATGCTAAGCTATGCTAAAAGTGGTACCGCCAGACCCGGAGATCGGCTGAATGGATTCAAAAATGGTAAAACTCAACTGTTTAACTCTAGGGGAGTTGGAAAATGAGCTTATTTTCAAAAAAAGGGGAGTGTTCCTTTAAAATAAACATGAATTGACACGAAAAAACTAGTAATTTCACCACAGATGCATAGGCCTATAATTTAAAGTCTGTTACAGTTTACACATGACTTTTTTGCCTCGGGTAAAGCAAGGAAAATGACACCTTACCAGGCATTTAGGTGAACAAGGAGACATAAACGATAGCACTCGTCTCTTCGTGAAGGTGGAAAAACAAAGTTCTTTATGACCTGAGGGATTTCTTGTAAAAAGATTTAAAAGGAAAGAAAAGACGAGAGTCGCCTGTTTTTGTCTATTTTAAGTTTTAATTTAAAATGTTTGTGATTTTAACATAAAGCTTGTTTAAATGTTTTGCCACTTGCGTGAGCAACATAATATAAATCTAAAGTATTACTTTATATAAATATAAAGTAATGAAATGAATAAAATGTTTAAATGCAGTGCGTTAATCTGTCGCAATCACCTCAGGAGTCACGGTCGAGGGGAAGGAAAATCGAAAGGTTGATGGCTTTTTTTATTTGCATGGTTTTTGATTTTAATTTAACTACTATTTTTAGTGTTTTGTTACAATTATTGATAAAATATGCTATTTCTAATTGTTTAAAAAAATTTTTTTTTTGATTTCTGGAAATCATTTAGCGACCCCTCCTTCGCTGTCTCGCGACCCCCACTTTGGGAACCACTGCCATATAGTGTAGGTACATATCAGTACTTTAATGGTACATACAAGTACCTTTCAAAAAGGTACAGCCCCAGTGACATCTTTTATACCTTTTTTTTTTCTGAGTGTATGTCTCTAATTTGTCATTTAAGGTTTCAGAAGTGTGCTCACGAACACCGCTACGAACCCTTGATTTTTGCTGATGAGAATGAAGTGAGGCAGAAACTCCTCTAAATGGTTCATTGTGTCTTGAATTCTCAGAAACACAAGGCATACTTTGTGTGCAGTATCATGGCCACAGCGTCCCTCCCCCAAGCCTCGTCCTGTGTTTTGTTTGGCGTGTAGATGGACGCTCTGCTCACTGACAGCAGTGTGCTAGTAAATATTAGACTGGTCTTATCAGTACCTGCCAGTCTCTTCAAGGTCTGAATCAGGATATGATGTGGTTTGGGCAGTTGATTGTAAGGTTCTCTATTGGTGGTCTCTGTCCGTAAGGGAAATAACTATGAGGCTGGTTTGCTTTGTAAGAATGAGAGGAATGTGTTGAGGTGTCACTCCACACTTTTTTTTTTTTTTGTTATTTGGAAAACTAAAAGTATCAATGTTAACTACAACTTTTTTCCAGTAATAAGCTACTTTTTCCAATAGTAGTGGTACTGTTTTTTTCTTTTGTGACACTGTACTGCACACACAGCTTTACTACCAAGCAAGCTGGGTGAAGCAATAAGGAAATATGCTTTCATAAAATGTCCTCTCTCACTGTTATGAAGCACTGGGAAGCCTGGCGCATTTGTGTGAATTTTAGTGCTGTTAGTGGTTAAAAAAAATTATTAATAAATTCAGTTCAACCATTTGACATATTTTAGTCTTTTATATTTATACATATTTAATTATATATTTATTATATAAATTATTATTTATATTAATAAAATTTAAAAAAAAAATAAAAAAAAAGATGATTCCTTTTATTTTATATATTATTATTTTTACTTAATCTGTAAGTTTATGTACTTTACAAACGGAGTTAAAATCTAAGCAAATTCCAATCCATGCTGTTATTTTCTAACATGTTTTCCTTCTTCATTATTTTTGGATCATTGACTGAACTCTTATCAGTGTTCATTAGTCATTACCTGTAAATTTCTGGCCCTGTTGTTCAGTCTATCAGGTGCTAAACAGCCAATCACAAGGCAGTGTTTATCTTCCTGTGGTGTGGCAGGCAACAGCTATTAGGCTCATTTCCTTTAATACCACAGAGGGCTGTAGTAAATTCCATTTTCATCAGTCTCTCTTTTCATTTCAACCCAGACAACATTTTTAAAGTCGAAGTTGCGATAGTCCTTTCTTCCCTTACTGACATATATTCTTGTCTTACTGACACATAATGACAAGTGAAATAAGAAAAAAACAAAAAAACAAAAACAAATGTAGGACGGGACTGGATTTTGTCTTTGGGAACTGATTGGGTCATAGGAAGTTGGGCGTTGCTAACTAAATGGAGGCAGATCTGAATGCCAGTTTGCAGTCAGCTGTGGAGGATATTTAGGGGCTGTTAATGCGACATCGTTTTCAACTAAAAGGAAAACTTTATATGCATTTTGGATGTTCATTTACATGAAACAGTGTTTTGGGGGCCTGAAAATGCTGAAAAAGTTTTTGAAAATGATACTGTTTTCGTCTCCATGTAAACTACAAAAACGCAAATTTGTGAAAACAATGCCATCATGCGCATCAATATTACATGTTCAGTCTATAGCAGTGTAGTGTTTCTTTACAAAGTGACATTGCCAACTACTGATCTGGCAGCATAATACAGCGTTTTTAGTAGTTTTCGAAGATCTGTGTGAACAGGGATTGTTTTGACAACACTGTCGTCTGCATGCAGAAAACACAAAGGAAAACTTCCATTTTTAGTACATTGTTGTCATGTAAATGTACCCTTAGTCCCACCCTCCACCAAAACACACATCATGAAGAGAACAGACATTGTTTGGATAGGGGAGGGGAGGTTAACGTTTATGAGAGCACATTAAGTATAAAAAAAAAAAAAATGTGCACAGATAAATCATTTATAATAAGCACTGCAACATTCTGTAAAATAAGAATAAAAAACAGAATAAAAAAAAGAAAAAAAAAAAAAGAATTGTCCATTTTGATTTCATTGATCAATACACAATCTGACCTGTGATGCAGCCTGAAATTAAACCACACCATGTTCATTACTTTGGCCAGAGGGAAATTGGTCCCCAAACTGAGCCTGGATTCTCCCAACGTTTTTTTCTCCATTTTTGTCACCGATGGAATTTGGGTTCCTTGCCACTGTTGCCTTTTGGTTTGCTTAGTTAGGGACACCTAATATTCGGCAATACTATTGACTTGAATGCACTGACACTATTGGATGAGACCTCAACTGAGCTGGATGATGACCATTTTCTCCAGAGCTGCATTAAAGATGAAATGAACTTGTTCCACAGGCCAAATAGATAAACTTCACACAGTTATTGAACCAAACTGAATCAACAATGAACTGATTTCACCAAAATAATGACTGTTTACTATTGTCTTTTTAGAGCTGCTTTACTGCAGAATTGAATTCTGTTTGCATCACTGAATCTTTATTTTCCTGTTTATCACTGTAAAGTTGCATTGAAACAATCTGTATTGTATAAAGCACTATATAAATAAATGTGACTGGATTTGATTTGATTTTTGCTTTGGAAAAAAAAAATCCTGAGTAAAAGTTGCAGAAAGAAAAACAATTTGACATTTATAGTGAAAATTATAGATATCGATTGATATCTAGTGAATTCATCAGTTTCTCCCGAGATGAGCGCCGCCATCTTAGTTTGCCCCGCAGTTCCCAGAGTCCTGTCAGTCGGATTTACAGTAGGTGAATTCCTCAGTTTCTCCTGAAATATGTGCAAGTAAGTGGCTGGTGAACTGGAAGAATAATAGAGTAAACTTTATAGTTACTTAAGCCCATTATGTGTGTCTGATATGAATAAATGTCGGCAAATTATATTTGAATGGATTGTTATTGCTGCTTCCACTGATGTCTGACATCAGTGTGTATTTTATAAACTTTAAATGTATTGTTTTACTGGTGCTTATGTGTATCAAAAGGTCTGAAACCTTAAAAAAAAAAAAACATTATGTGGCTGAAAAAACTGCATAGTTGTGATATGAGACAAGCTCTGAGCATGTCCGTCTCACAGCCAAAGCGCGAAAGCACAGTTTGAATCTGGCAGTTATGTGACGTCACTGAACGTACTCTCAGGGGCACAGAAATAAAAATCCTTTATGTGGGACCGTACTGCTCAAAACGTTAAACGTGTGATTAGTCAACTATATGGACTGAATGAACGACTGCTAGTCAAATAGAAAAATCTTTAGTCAGGGGCTGTGTGAGAGTTTGTCTCAACTCCACAAACCTGGAAAATTTAAAAGATGAAAAAAAAAAAGTAGTATGGAAAATATATGAATTATGAATAATTTAATGTCATCATGAGAATGTCATCAATAAATGTCATCAATAAAAAAGTAACTGAGTTTTTTTAAAATGTAATATAATCTAATTACAAGTACTTAATTTTTGAAATCCGATTATGTAATCCAGATTACATGTAATCAGTTACTATCCTACGGTGGCCCAGTAGTGCACAACACAACAAAATTAAAAAAGCAAACATAAGTTCACAACACAACGAAAACGAGCCACAACGAAAACGAGCCACAACGCAACGGAATAAAGCCACAACACAACGGAATAAAGCCACAACACAACGGAAATGCTCCCGACCATTAGGGGGCTCTCAGAGCTTGGTAAAGTTAGTTTTCCTTGCCGCTGTTCTATAGAGTCGGCAGTGATATCAATACCATGATTAGTTTCAACAGTATGTAACCACTGTATATCAACATGAAATATTAATTCAAAATCACCTACGTGCACAATAGCTTCATATTTATACCTGTAAATTATGTGACACGCTACCACGGGGCATGATGAAGGGAACATCTGCCAATTCCACCAAGTGGTTAAAACGTATAATTTGAATTCATTAAAATTACTTTTAACATTTAAAAAACAGACATGTTCAAATTCCAAAGCTTGTCAGTCTTACCAACAGGAACTAACAAGCTTTGGAATTTGAACTTGTCTGTTTTTAAATGTTTATAATATATCTGAAAATAAATAGCAGTTGAATATAACAGCTCTGTTGTTAATTTTTATCTCTAATATTATAGCAATGTACCAAATAAGAGCGTTCCCTGCAGATTACAGCATTAGTTAAATTATCGGTATCGACAGATACTGTATCATCCTGAATAATCTGAATAATAAAAAATAATTTGTATTGGTGCATCTCTACTGTATGTTCATGTACATTAACTGAAATAATGTTAATATACCAAATTACTCTCTTTCCTTTAGAGAAAACAACATGATGAATCAAAATTCATCACAAGCAGCTTTTCCACAAGCTGAAGTAAATACTAACATATAGAAGGTGCACAGTGTCCTTCTACAAAATACAAAACACCATCATGGGAACACACAACACTAAAATAATGCAATAAACATTAATTTAACAACATAAGATGTAACATAAAAGCCTAATACACATAACTGATACCAAAAAAAAAAGTTATTTCAATGAAAAAACATCAAATGTGATTCTCACAAAGAATTCTGGGAATGTTTTTTCACTGAAAATGATGAGATGACTTGTTATTTTTCACCTCCAAAAACTGTACATTTCACAGTTTTTTAACTATAAAATGTCCAAATAGATCTTTTACAGTTGTTCACCAAATAGGATTTTTACTTTTAAAATTATGATAATGTTTTACAGGAGAACAAGTCATGTACAATCTCATGGCTGTTGTATGAACCACAAACAGCACTGTGGTTGATGTCCCCTACTTGCAATCTCATATGCAATGACTCCTCTGCGGTGTCCACAGAGACAACAAAACCAGGGGTCAAGGCCGGGGGAGGTCAGCATTTCAACTCTGCACTTCCTCCCTACTGCTGCTATAATCACAACGGAGACGATTAACAGATGCCTCTTGGATGCCATGTAAGGGCTTGCCTTTAAAACACTGTTGAGTGGGAAGCTCTTTGCTCTGAGTGTCAACATCTGAGGCCGTGAGCAAAGACAGTAAAAGCTTAAGAACACATTAATTAAAAGGAGCAGTCTGTAATTTCATTTAAAGTCCAGATGGACAGGCAAATATGCCATGGGAAACTTTCTGAATTACATGCTCACCAGCTGCTGACCCCAGCAGTCTCACATCTGAATCCGAAGGGTTACAGCTTTTTCAAAAAAAGTCCTGACTTTCTGAATTGGGCCATCTCAATTAAAGACTCATGACAGAGGCAAACAGGTACTGCTCAAAATTCAGTGTTCATTGTGATGGTGCATTTTATGTACTGTTGATAAACAGTTATAAAGCTTGGCAGAAAATACAACTCATTAAACCTGTTTATGAAGCGACAAGCTTGTGCCATAAAAGTAAATTTCCTGGCAGTCTATTTGGCAGGCAGAGAATGGAAAAAGGCACAATTAAAGCATCAATTGCCCAACATGTAAATTTTCATCATTATGTTGTCTGAACTTGTAATTATGAACTTTCTAAGCAGGACAACGTTAAGGCAAAATTACATTTCTAAAAACTCTTGAAACCAAGGCCGTTACCATGTCTTGGGTTGGGGGGGGGGGGTGTTATTGGGTAATTTTTTTATTAAAAGGAATTACAGGAATTTAAGGGAATAATTAAAAAGCAATAAGAACGGTAAAATTTCTAGGTCTATTGTAGTTAAGTAATTAATTTAAACATTTTGCAAATAAAAATATATTCACTATATTCACATAATTTGTAGGCAATTTGGCCATTTCTAATTATTGGGGGAGACTTGTCCCCCTAATGTCCATAGTGTTTATGGCCCTGCTTGAAACCTGAATGTCATAGAGACTTGCATGTTTGCACTTTTGAATTGGGCAAGTAAGCAATATATAAGTATGCACATTTCACAAAGAATTGTGTAACCCTAAACACAAATTTAATAAAAAGTTCTAAGAAATTACACTTTTAACAACTGCTACAATAATGCTCTGCTAAATAAGTTCACACCTAAAAAGTTATTTACATCAATATACAGTATTACGTCAATATACAAGTTCCAAAGGACTCAAATGCCAGTTCATATTCAAATTTGGACAATAAATAACCTCACTAACACTAAAGACTGTGTCATGGAAAGACTAAAGCAGTCCTTAAATTATGCAAATCATAATGGCTTAACAAAACCAAAGGACATACTCTATGTCACTATCATAAGCCCTCTGTGATGTGATATGCACTTTCAATATTAGACTTATTTTGATTCAATAGTATTGAACCACACTTCTCTTTTTTCTCTATTCACTAATCCCCTTTTTAACCCTTCCTTATTTCCAATATGAGATAACGCTGGGCCACTCTCCAGCATGGTTCAGTCCAAAACCACATTGATGTTGACACAGAGCATCTCGATCCAAAACAAAACCCCAATAACAAATCAGTGGAACACTAAACTTAAAAATGTGAAGAAAAAATGTTTTGGTCTCAAGAGTAGCAATGACTACAACAACACATTTATTTCTACATACACTGACTCACCAACTCAGTGAACCCATTTTTCACCTATAAGAAATGAATGAAAAGGTGAAGGAGGCAGGGGTTTAGTGCCTCAAAGGGGCAATAAAGTCTTTATGTCTTAAGCTAGTGTAGCGAGAACCACTGTACGCTATGCTCTGAAACAGAGGGCTCCACTGTCCCAGCCAGCAGGAGAAACCAGACTGAGCTGGAATGACCCTTAACACAACAAGCAATGGTTTTTACAAGTCTACTAGTAAAACGTCTGCCTTAGCTCAGATATAATATGCTGCATAATAGATCTGAAGTTCTGCTGAAACAGACAGCCGTCGCCCACTAAATCATCTGTCAGAAAAACCTCAAGCTGAATGGTTTTGTGTGTGTATCATGCACTGGCTAGCTTTGTGAGCTCCAGGAAAAGGAATTTCCTTGGCAAGAAAGATTTCCTCCTATTGGCAATTCATCAAATTACAGGCAAATTTAAGTGCTGGCTAGTGTACATTTGTTAAATAGACATGGAACTATTACAATTACCACTGAAAATTACCATGAAAAAAAAGCATCACTGTGGTTTACTCCTGCTCTTTGGTATTGCAGCACTGCAAATATCATTTAGTCTCATACAATAAATTGCATGTGATTTTCTTCATTTGTAAATTTTATACTGTGTATAAAATCATCTGCTATATGAATAAAAGAAAAAATGACACATTATATTATAGATTTTTCAATGAATTCAACTAGACCATGAACTTTCATTGAAAAGAGTTTGAAATGCAAACAGCAAAGCCAAGGTAGCAAACAAGTTATATAACATACAAACAGAGGAATATGAACACAATGCTGACAGATAATAAAGACGTATGTGATGTTCCGAAAAAAAAAAAACAGTAATTTCCTGTTTTATACTTTGTTTAGGCTTAGTTCATAGTAAAATTAGGCCACAAATTCATTTCAGTCTTGATTATTAATCTGTTTTTACAGTGTGTGGAAAAAAACTCAAGTCTGATTACTTAAGAAAAGTATTCTCTTAATTCTCCTCAACAAGCTGCATGATTTGAGGCATCATTCATGCCTGTAGCATAAACGGTTTAATAGTTAAGAGTTTTGAAATGGAAAGAACCACTAATTACACATCCAAGAATGCAGGGTTCAATCATAATTATTTGTTCAGGGATAAAAAACACACTTGATAAAACAGCAAAGAAATTCACTGTCATGCTTATTTCAAAACATGAGCTACAACCCAAACATTCAGTGCAGGAACTCTGGCACCAACTGTGAGAGAGGCACATTCATAGAGCTTTAACATAACACCTGAATAACCATCAGTTCATAAAGGAAGCATTCATACCAAGTAGAGCTTTATTGAAAAGAGAAATTGACCTTACCTCTGCATACTTGACCCCTGGGTAGATAAGAAGGGCCCTGGAAACCTGCAGCTGGATGGCCTGAAGCGCTCTGCTGTATCCTCTCGCCTCATGCGTGCGCCTCTCGCCGAGGTGGCATGTTTTCCCACAAACAGACTCCCAGACTCTGTCAGAGATGCAGCCGGTGGGTAGAGTCCTCACTATAGCTCTGGTGCCTGTGCACACAGTCTTTTTAATTTTCTGGTTGTTCTTGAGATACCTCCTGACCAGGACAGTAGAGCGCTCTTTCTTGTTTCGCACAAACTCGCTGTCGGACACGGTGCCCTCACTGTCACTACAGTCCTGACTCGCAGACAACCTGAAGGGTGTGGACCTCTTAAGGCACCTGTCCTGAGAGCACATGGGCTTGGTTTTCCGGTTAAGCCTTTCCAGACTAGAGAATCCATTTTTATGACACACTGCACATACAAAGTCTATTCTGTCACGCATTTTGTTATTCGCAGCAGTGCCGCAGCCATTGGCGCATTGAGGGCCTTGTGGCGAGGATACTGGCACGCTGCTTCGCCTCAAATCCAGCCCACAGAACGGCAGGCTCTCCATATTTTGGCCGATGACTAATTCAATTTGGCACAGTTCACCATCTGAGCCACTCAATGCTGGCTGTCCTCCAGCAAGGCAAGGAACATCAGAAGAAATCTCTTCTGCTTTCCTCTGCTGGGGCACTGTTCCCCAGCTTCTAGGAGGAAAGCTATTCTCCGGGCAGCCTTCTTCGCTTTCCACTGGATCGCAAAACCCACACATCTGGCAAACGTACAACCCTTCTTCCCCGTGCCTTGCAGCCCCACAGCTGCAGTATTTGGACCTGTAGGTATTGTCCAAGCAATCCAAACTCTTAGACCTAGTATCCAAAGACTTTCGTATTCTGCACTCTGCGCCCATTGAGTCCCCCTCAAAAGGGTCAAACGGATAATGGAGAGGTGTCTGAGGGGATTCGCTCTCAGGCAAGCCGTAGTTCCCGGTTATGAGAGCATCTCCATTACTTGCTGAAGTCTCCTTACCAAGACTCTTCACTCCCAGCACAGCGGAAGCTCCCTCGGAGGCCATGGAGCTCATGAGGCCAATATGCGCCTGTCTTTCCACACGAACCCTCATATCATTAGGCACCTGATGACAGATTCTCCTTGCTCAATTAACACGAGCACAAGCTTCTGGCAAACTAGCCCTAGAGATGATGGTCTTGAGGTTAGAGAAAGTATCTCTGTGGATCTGCCTGAAGTGGAAGCTTTTAGAAAGCGACGGCTGCGTCTTCTCAATTTATTCGCCCCTCCCGACTTTAACCTCTTCTCCCAAGACCTGAGGCTCAGAACACTAAATGAGAGGGGAACAAGAAAAACAAATTTCAATAAACAACTTCTCTTGCCACATAGCATTTTTAATAACCTGCAAATGTTCCCTGAATAAATGAAGGAAATATGACAATGCAAGTGGAAACATAAACATACTGTAACTCAACACACTGGTTTTACTTGGCATGGGCAAGGCAAGGCAAGAAAAAGTTTCTCAATCCTTATCAAAGCCAAGCTGTTTTGTGTCTTGCTAGGTGCTATCTGGGGAAGTTGTTAAAAGTGCACTTCACCACAACCGAAACGTTGTTTAAAACACTTAAGGAATATTACAAGGACAGGATGCACATTCTGACAGCATGAAATGAAAATTCACATCCACTCAAAAATATCTCCCTCTCAGGAAATCACACAGCTGTCCAAAATCTCACTACAGTCAGCAGCCCCCCATCCCAATAAAAACACACGGGTCTCTGGAATGTAAAGCTTCGCTCGGAGGGGGTGGTCCGAATGCGTCTAAAGGGGGGCATTTGCTGCATTGATTCTGGGTGAATACGGTCAGTCAGAGTCTTCAAACATGGCTCAGTTCTCACACCCACACAGTTGACAATAAATCACTGTGATAACACAGTGAAGAGTATTTCTTTCATTACTCAGCACTTGAGTGTTTGTAATCAGACATGGACTTGGTGAAAGAGAAAGGGTGTAAAAGACAATGGAATACTGCTATTAGTACGCAGGGATAATCTACTTCTCAGGCTGAATAAAACAATCAGTGATGACTGTCTACAAACAGTACATTTTTATATTTTCTGAAGAAAATGTGTGAGTGGTGCAAAACTGAGCAATTATTAGACGTGTTACTATACATTTGCAAGGACATTGCTAAACAAGTGAGGGATGTTGTTGGTGGATCCATGCAGTTGCTACTGTGTTTTAATCAGTTGTAAGATAAGGTGTTCTGGGTTGTTGCTAGGGTGTTGCTAGAGTGTTCTGGCTCTGGTCCCTCCTTTGATGCAAGTTTATGGGATTTCTGTAATTTAATCATCAGCTGGGGGGAAATCATGAGCTAAATCACTTAGAAAAGTAACAGCACACTCTCCTAAACAAGATACACGATTTATGGTATATTATTAATGTCCATAGATTTACACACCTGACCTAACAAAAATGCTGTCATTATGTGTTCATGAGACAAACAATAACTAATAGTGTTTGCCATCACAGACATCAAATCTGGCATGACACATTCACTTTTAAATCTGAAAGCAAATGTGACTTCAGAACTTTTTTAAATTCTATCAGTGAATAAATGTCATCAATTTTTTTTCTGTTTGCCACATAAAACTATTTTATGACCTGAGAAGTCTTTGAATAAGGTAAACAAGACCACCATACCTGTGTTTATGACACAGGAAGCGCACTGCTGTTTTTACAGTAACTAAAGTATCAGAAGCAGCTAAACAAGTTGTCCTAATCTGCTCCCAAAAGCACATCATAAATGCATTCCTGCTGTAGTAGGAGATCACCAGACAGATAATCCAGACACACCCTCGTTCTTATGATGAACTGTCTTGAGTCCACATGACTTGATCTGATCATTAAGTGATGAGAAAATATTGTTTCTTTCATTTCACTTTCATTCTGGCCGGTTTTTAGGCTGTTGTTAAGCGGCTGCTGGCTGTTCTGGGTGGTTGCATACTGGTTAAAAAGTCCATTCCTATGTCTCTATGAACTGCTGGTCTGTAAAATCAGGTCTGATCATCAATGTGAGGGGCCATTTACACAACACCTTTTTCAACTAAAAACGGAAAACTTTTTATGCGTTTTGGCCGTTCATTTACACGTCAACTGAGTTTTGGGGGCCTGAAAAGGCAAGCTTTTGAAAACAGGTTTAAAAGCACAAGTTTTTGACGTTTTTACAGTTATCATCCCCATGCAAATGACCAAAACGCAAATTTGTCATGCGCATTATGTGTTCAGTCTATAGGCGCGTAGTGTTTCTTTACAAAGTGACATTGCCAACTACTGGCCTGGCAGAAGAATACAGCTTTTGGTAGTCGTTTTTGCAGATCCATGTGAAGGGAGATCATTTTGACAATGTTGTTGTCTTTATGCAAAAAAAAGTTTTTAGCATGTCGCTGTCGTGTAAACGTACCCTCAGTCTATATGGCTGTTTTAATTGTGCATCTGATGTTTTTTTTTAAAGTAATACAAGGAACAGTAGGGCTGGTTTAACAATAAATCGTTTCATCTCGATTCGTGGATCGATTTCGAGCTTAGTTTTTAACAGTAGACGGCGCTCTAGGCTAGTTTTTAACTGCATGCTCAAATGCTCACGAAGAAGAGCGCTTATGCATTCGACTGAGTCTGAGAATGTACTTGCGCCTCAAAATGCTTTTATGACATGAGATTAATGTGAACAGCCCACTGCAAACACCCTTGTAATTCGCTTCAAACTTTTCAAACTTTATGAATAATTATTTTATAGAAGGTTCAAGTGGTGTTTCTAAAGCACGCAGTGCCATCTGCTGTTAAAAACTAAGCTCAGAATCGATTCGAGAGTCGCGATGCATTCGGAAAAAACGATCCAGAATCATTTCTCAATTCGCGATGCAACGATTTATTGTCCCAACCCTAAGCAACAATAATAGTGTTGCTTGTCTTAGCAAACACCACTAATTAAACTTTTAAAAGTTGTGGAAGCCCAGAAGTATTGCTAGCCTTTATTTGTATATATTATATTATGAGAGATTGTATTCAATCCATCAAGGTCATTTCCTGCTATCCTTACTGATCTCATGGTCATGTACAGCCGATGTATCAGCCTGCCTGCAGTAGGTGTTACAGGCATTTGTGCCCTAAAAACCTGAACTTGTCAAAGACACCTCTCACTTATCTAAACTATGAGCTGTAGCAGTTAAGAGGCGGTCGTGCCTCCAGAACGGTGGGTGGGTATGAGTGTCTGCTGAGGCATGAGGCCATTGTAACGCTTGGACATTACGGGAATTCCCACCTCCCCAAATCCACCTCCGCACCCCTCCTTCCCCCCTTCTTTTCTGAAGCCAGCAAAAACTAATTATCTGTGCTAGCTTTATTCTGTTCCTGTGCAAAAGAAGGCTACTGGAGCAAAGCCTCATTCAGACGTGGAACAGTTCATCTTAATATAACCAAGTTTATGTATGGGTAAACAATGGCATCAATGACACATACATGCAGCTTCAATCGAGATTACGACAATATAGGCTAACAGCCCATCATAAATGGAACTAGGTCAACTGTTGTTGATCTCTGACCAGTGTCAGAGTTAAGGCTGGAATACACTAAACGACTTTTAAAATAAGAACAGGTTTTTAAAACGCACTATAGGCATCATATACTTGCCCATTTTCTAAATGGTTACAGAGAAAATCTGGGCATCATACATTAAACGACTGAGGATCACACACTGCCAACATTTACATAGTTCTGAAAACAACAAACCTATGCAGAAATATGTGTCTCATTGCTAGGAGATTTGTGTCTGCGTTCTGACGTAGAACATGGAACATGGAACATAGAACACTCTCTATACAACGTAAACAGCGTAGGAGACTGACAGGAAAGAGAAGAAATTGTTGAATAAAGTGGATTGACTCTGACTGACTTGGATTTCATCAAAAATATCTTAAATTGTGTTCCGAAGATGAACGAAGGTCTTACGCCGGTTTCACACCGCAAGCGTCAGCAGCGCGTGAACGTCGCGTTAGCAGCGCGTGAGCATGAACTGCAGCTGCAGAGACGCGCGAGTATTCACACTGGAAGTGTTTATACAGCGTCACAGCAGTGGCTCCAAGGCCAAGCTGCATATAAAGTGAGCATTTCTTTACAAAGACAACTATAAATTTGTTTTTATAAGTTGGTCATTTATAAACTTGATAGTCTTGAAAGTTTGTTAACATGGGGAGGTGTACAACACTCACATTTAAACGTAAAATAAATAAAAATAAATAAATAAAAGCCTTGTGTTAACCATTGCTGCACACAAATGAGGTAAGCTTTGTGTTTTACATCATCTGCTGGGGTGCACATGTTTACAAGACAGCAAACTCGGGTTTGATTTGGGTATGCTAGATCCTATCTGTGTAATAACTAAAATAATGTTATATATATATATATATATATATATATATATATATATATATATATATATATATATATATATATATATATCATATTTTCTGGCTAGTTTACTTCAGTTTTTTATAATACACCATACTTTAACCCAAACTGAATAATTAAAAACAAGTTTAAATGAGTAAATCTTCTACAAATATTTTTTAATATTAATTTTCTTTCCTGACATACTCCAATTCTTGTTAAAACACAAGTGCATTTTGAGCACTTTTTGTATGAAATCCTATTTATTTTGTCCATGAAAGGTGTACTTTCACTTTAATTGAGCGTTAGCAGTGCAGAAAAAACAGACCCAGCGCCGAAACAATCGCGGCACTGCTGCTTCTGTTCTGCTCCAGCTACGCGCTGCCGCACAGCCTCTGCGTGCGGTGTGAATGCTCTCATCTGTTAACATGGGCGCCGAAAAAAATACGCTCTGCTGACACGTGCGGTGTGAAACCAGCCTTACGGGTGTGGAATGACATGAGGGTGATTAATTAATGACATAATTTTCATTTTTGGGTGAACTAACCCTTTAATAAAACAAAAAAAAAAAATCAGAGTCTGTTCCCCTCGTACATTACATGAGGGAAAAAAAATTTCATGGGGAAAAAAAAAAAAAAATCAACTCTGACTACCCAATACCTGCAGACTGGATCTGACGTTTGGCAACTCAGCCAGACTGCAAATCACAGCAAAAACCAGAGCAAAAGTTGTGTAGTATATTCCAGTATTAACATTTAAAAATTGTTTGTTAATGTACTAAAAATACTAAAACAAAACAAAACAAAACAAAAAAATTGCAAAATGAAAACTACAACAACTTAAGTCTTAAAGGGTTAGTTCACCCAAAAATGAAACTAATGTCATTTATTACTCACCCTCATGCCGTTCCACACCCGTAAGACCTTCGTTCATCTTCAGAACACAAATTAAGATATTTTTTATTAAATCCGATGGCTCAGTGAGCAATGACATTTCCTCTCTCAAGATCTATAAAGGTACTAAAACATATTTAAAACAGTTCATGCGAGTTCATTAGTTCTACCTTAATATTATAAAGCGAAGAGAATACTTTTTGTGCGCCAAAAAAAATAAATAACGACTTTTCAACAATATAGTGATGGGCCGATTTCAAAACACTGCTTCATAGCTTTACGAATCGAATTAGTGATTCGGATCTCCTATCAAACGGCTAAACTGCTGAAATCACGTGACTTTGGTGCTCCGAGTCACTGATTCGATTCGCAAAGCTCCGAAGCAGTGTTTTTAAATCGGCCCATCATTATATTGTTGAAAAGTCGTTATTTTGTTTTTTTTTTGGTGCACAAAAATAATTCTCGTCGCTTTATAATATTAAGGTAGAACCACTGAACTCGCATGAACTGTTTTAAATATGTTTTTAGTACCTTTATGGATCTTGAGAGAGGAAATGACATTGCTTTGAATGCAGGCCTCACTGAGCCATCGGATTTAATAAAAAATATCTTAATTTGTGTTCCGAAGATGAACGAAGGTCTTACGGGTGTGGGACGACATGAGGGTGAGTAATAAATGACATTATTTTCATTTTTGGGTGAACTAACCCTTTAAGGGCCTAAATATATTTATCTATCTATTTTATACAGTTTTATTAAAGAAATCTCTCAGCCCAGATTTTTTATTATCTTCTTTAAAGCTGAAGTCTAAGTTTTGCCTCTTTGTCACCATCTCTGTTTGAAACCTGCAATTGCAGTTATTTGCGGGAATTATCATCTTTATGTGGGTTGTGCATCGGCACGGCTCCTCAGCGCAGATGAATCTAATGTTTGCTGTCAGTCACCATATCGGTGTGGATACTGTACTTCGGAATCACATATTGTAGTCTTGGAAGTATAAGAATGTTCACCGGAAAATCTCATCTGAACAAGCAAGTAAAATGTCTGCCACTTTTGTTCTGACCAACTAAGAAAAAAGTTACAATACCAATAAGCAATCACAATACACGCTGCCAATGGTGATTAACGACCGCTTAGCTCATATCACATCAAACTGTGCAAATCATTATTATTGTTATACTTTGTTCTCAAATTGTTAATGTTAACAATATCAGCATTGCGTGACTATGTGTATTTAGTGTGTATTAGCGTCCGAAGTCTTGTTTTTGACTACGGGTGAATCTCCAGTTGTCACTTATGATTGTCGTTTGGACATTTCTGGACAATCCGCCATCAAAATGACAAGTTAAATTATTGCAGCTGCTGTGAAAAAGGACTATAAATGATCAGTCACCTGCAGCGTCCGGGACTCCTTCTTAATGTATATAGACATCACGTAATGACAAAAAAAGCCAAACTTGTGTTTCCCGCGAAAACCTACCATTACTATTCAAATTTAAAAAGAAAAAAACAATATTACAAGCTTACCGTTGTGAATCGGGCTAAGGTAAGGAGATTTAAACACTGGCTGGTTATGTACTTGTTTAAAAATTGATTTTGGATCATTTTTAATCAAAAAAAAAAAAAGTTACAGACTGCAGCTTTAAGCTGACAATTTGTAAAAATCATAATGAAATCACTATATCACTTTAGGTATGTCATGGAAGAGACAGTCGTTGACGCTAAATCAGTGTTTGCTTTCACAAATGTACAGTTTGATAATCTTTGACCATTTGTGGGCGTGTCATGTCCTCGGGTACAGGTATTCTTGTTTTGCTACATGAAATTCAGGTGTGTCATCATCCCAGATTCAATTTCACAACACAAAAAGTGTACATGACATTCAGTAATTCAGTTTATGTAAAAATGTTCAAATTCTGAGTACTGTGTCATGTACTGAGAATTGTGTCATAACTGATCAAAGGTCTATGATTACAGGCTTGTTTAATGCAAAGTAAAAGATCCCATCTGATCACAAGACAGTAACCAAGTACTATTCGCCTCCAGGTCTTTCTCAATTGAGTTCTCATAAAAGTAATGTGGCAAGTAAACTAAAGCAGACGAGTTTTCCATCTATTCACATTTTCCAGGCTGGTAAATGAAAATGGATTGTGTGAGTTTGAGTATAAAGAGCCCAAACCCCAGGATCACTCGTGCAAGATCAGGTTACAGAGCTGGTCAACTCAGTCACAGTACAGACTTTACTAGAGCAACATAAGATTTCCATTAGAGGATGATTTCACCAAACTAGACTTGGGGGAGCCTGTAGAGGCAGAAAGAGGGGGACAGAAACATGTCTCACTGTGCTTTTGGGTAAACGTACCTTTTACTAAAATATTTCCTCAACTTATCATCATGGTCACATACGACTTAAAAACAGCATCCACTCTATCACAGTCAAACTTTTGACACCTGCCTGAGCTCACTGAGAAGCACATTTCACTAACAAAAAAAGTAATAAATTACCATAGTAATACCATGTCCAAAACATGGTATTACCATGGTATCAATAGTTTTTTCCAGTGCTAGCACTCTGGAATTCTTCGAAGCACCTTGGAGTACCGTGTAAATATTACACCAAAGTATTTAAATACGAAATAAAACAACTGAGGTAAATGAAAACACGCGAGTCGCAAGGCAAACTGTCTTTCTTTCATTTCCAACTGTAATAATCCGACAACACTATCTATCAACTAACATCAAACGTTGTTTGACGCCCAACTGCAGCGTATTTACTAGATGATAACATAAACTCAGGATTTAACACAACAAACATTACATAAACACGTGCCAACGACAGGAGAAATAACTTACCGCTGCAGAGTCACACCAGAAAACCGTCTCTCTCACACGAGAGAGGGTGAAACTTCATCGTGGTTTCAGAAAATGACTGTTAAATCTGCAGAGTCCCGCAGCAGCAACCGTACTAAAAACAGTGTTGCGTTTAAGCTGGTGGAGGCGGGAAACTCATTCAGTCAGCAGCGGACTTGAGCCGCTCGCGAGCACAATAGCCGATCTACAGAGGTGTCACTGCATAGGAATGTCTGAGGACTTTAACGCACGGTACCGCTCAAGAGACCGACACACTTCATTACTGTCAACAGCCACACGCGTACACGCCTTCATAAATAACCTGCTTAATTTTCACTTTCAAAAGTTACGGGACCTGATACCTGGTTATACTGTTTCTTTTTACGCCATGTACCATGGTGCAGTCTTTGTATTTATTGAAATGCCTTGTAAATACTATAAGGTACATGATATGGTAGTCACAGGGGCGTTTCCTCCGAGGAGGCAAGGGAGGCACTGCCTCCTCAAAAAAAACTGGATGAGAAAATAATCAATATTACAAATATAAAACAACGCAAATGTTACAAAATTTAACATTAAAAAGTGTAAAAGTCAACTGTCAACACTGTCAAACAGCGACACCCGCAGGTGAAGCTACAGCGGAGAGTCCGCGTCTCTGTGCCTCCCTTCAGCTCATAGAAACAAAGCAGAGCCCCCTAAGCGTGCGGTGGGTTTAGTGGGGGGTAATTGAGAATGAATTGGGGAAAAGTCATGTGAGAGGAGGCAATGCCTCAACTGCGCTATGATTGGATATGATCGGTTATGATTGGACATGATTGGTTCGTGCATAAATCGAAAAGCTGAATATTAGTTAATAATAATATAAATAATAGTTTAAATTGTTTCTGCCTTTAGTTATTATTTTGGAATAAATGTAAAAATGAGCAAAAACACTAACTTGATGAAATTTATACTTGGTTTTAATAAATAGAACATTACATAGTGTAAAAATAACAAAATAGAATTGTATTTGGTCTCTCTTGTTAACTTAAAATTGTGTAACAGGGCCATAAATGAGGACTTTGCCTCCTCAATTGAAAACACCACCGCACACCACTGGGTAGTCATGTGTCTAATAGGTATGTCACATAACATATAAATATAAAACTGCACAGCAGTTCCATCCTCGAATTCGATTGGCCGAGTCGTTTTCCAAAAGTTCTGATTTGTAGTGGTTGGCAGTGTTGGGGAAAGTTACTTTTAAAAGTAATGCATTACAATATTGAGTTACTCCCTAAAAAAGTAACTAATTGCGTTAGTTACTTTTTATGGAAAATTAGTTACGTTACTTTTGCGTTACTTTTTCTCATTTGGGCTGGGCTGTTTGTTTGTATGTTTGTTTGTTTCTATAACAACAAGAAAGTTCTGTTTTTGGTAAAGGCTCTTTTACAACAAAAGGGAAATGAATAAGCCTTAGACTAAAAGAAATGAAAATTCACGGCTGTACAGTAGAGGGCGCAGCTCAAACAAACCTTTCAGCTGTGCTGCCATTCTGGAATACAGAATAGGACGCAGGTGAAGTAGTAAATGAGTAAATGTATGCTCACATTTACGGTGCATTCCAAATGGTATATCTCGCACTCCGAAGGGCACTTCGGAGAGAAAACAATCATGGCCGCCATATTATAGGGTCATTCCAAACCGAAGTGCTCAAAACTGGCCACTTCAAAGGGCCATTCGGAATGAAGGATTTCGAAGGGTACAACTGATGGACACTTCGGGCCCCCATGATCCTTTGCACAGGGAAGTTGTTTGACGTCACAGAATGGGTACAGGGGGCTCGGAGTTCGATTTTACCTGTAAATGTATGTATAGTATTCTTCTATACTACTGTAATATTTATAGGAGTTAGATTTGGTACATTATTATAGTCAAAATGATATTGTACTTCAACAAAAATACTTAACAGCTCCCTTTATCAGTCCATTCAAATGTTTCAAATACATAGACACAATATACATTATATTTAAATAAATAAATAAACTAACGTTAAACAAAATGCGTGTTTTTGGGGGGGTTAACCAGCGTACAAAATGTGCGACAAAGGCGATTCCTTGATTGTCTCGTTAAGATGATGCAGAAGTGCATTCCAAAAGAAGTTTTTTTGACCCCTACACCCTTCATCCCTTCGAAGCTTTCACTCCGGAGGGTAGGGATGAACCCTTCCGAATGGAACACAGTGTTAGTCTAGAACTAGTCTATAACCATCATATTTTTACAGCGCACACAACGCCTCTGCAGTTACTCCTGATTTCTCTCAGTATGGGGACATGAGAGCTGCATTACTTGCATTACTTATTTGAAAAAGTAACTCAGATATTTTGTTGTAAATTTAAAAGTAATGTGTTACTTTACTAGTTACTTGAAAAAAGTAATCTGATTGCGTTACTTGTAATGCGTTAGCCCTAACAATGGTGGTGGGTACGGTCAGTGATCATTCATCCTTTCTGCAGGTTACAATGTTACGCCAGTAGGTGGCGAAAGTGACTGTATTTATGAGTGAGTCATTGAATCATTCACTCTTTCAATTCATTTAAAACACTGATTCGTTCAGTAACCCTGCCATTTTGATCGGTGACATGCAAGGGCTACTAGACTTTGGTGACTGTTTTCATTGGTGGAGCAAAAGCAGACAATATACTATACATAATATGGTAGTTATGTGTATTAGATGTCACATAAAATACGAATATTTACACAGCACTTAGTTTTGAGCGGTTTTCCAAAAGTTCTGATATGAAGTGGAAGGGATTTTTTAGTGATGATTTCTGCAGGTTACAACGTTACGAAAGGTGGCGACAATGGCCTGTATTATGAGTGAGTCATTGAATCATTCCACTGATTTGTTCATAACACTGATTCATTAAATAACGCCACTATTGCTTAGAGACGTGCAACGGTTGATTTTGCTTTGAGATTTGGAACGATTTTTTTTTGTGGAGCGAAAACAACTGGCAATAATATGCAAGTTACTTAATATTAAACAATATAAAAGTTTTTGGACACAAAATAATTTTGGTTTGACATTTACATGCCAAGATATGTATTAATTCCATTGTTTTTGAACATACCAATCTTTAAAGCACCGTGGATATCATTAATGAAGTACACTAATAGGAATGCTGCATGGACACTATCTCGTTTTGGCTACATCTGAAGGTTACTTCCTTTGGCTCAATTGATAACATTGTTTGATTTCCTGTTGTGCCAAACTAGATTAATTGTACAATTGCTTTATTGGCAGACGATGCAAGATTTTTTTTAAAATTATATAGTTAATTTTTTTTCTTGATGTTTGTAATGCATTTGTGTATGCATGCAGTGGTGACCCACACCTTTAAACAGTCCAGACAGAGGGGATGTATCCAGTCCCTCCCACCACCTACTACTATTTAAAAAAATAACCCCAGAGAATATAAAATGGGCTATTAGGCAGAGGCTCATATAGACATATGCCAATGCATATTCATTTTATTTTAACCATGTGTTTCTGTTCTTGGCAGAATAGCGATGATTTTCCAATTCTCAGTCCACAAGGAGGGAACTCTTATGCCATCCAGAAAGAATGTGCAATTCTTCCACTCCCAGTCAATCTGTCACATGTAATCCTACAGCATGTGGAACTACTGCTTTCCGATTACAATTCATTTTAAAAAAACACACACAAGTAATCCTTTGTATGTTGTAGTTCAGTGTGACTTGTCTTTGATGTTCTTTTATGATGCACCCAAAGCACTTTTTGATGTATATTTGGATTTTGTGCAATGATTTCTGAATTCATTGTAATAGCATTGGCTGGCTGTGAAACTTTTGTGTTTGATGATGTTTAGGAGCAGATTATTAAACAAGGCTTCATGTAATTGTAAAGATTCAAATGAGGCTGGCACAGATTTGTACAAAAGTGATTTTACTTCATAATCTGTCCTTCTGTGGACTGTTTTTTTTTTTTTTTTTTTTTTTTTGGGAACATGCTCAGCTTTTACAATGTCTTTCCATCTAAACACCTGCAAGTGAAGGTTTTCTTGAAATGAAGACTCAACAATTAAATGTGTTGCTTGCTGATCAACAGTCATTGTTACCTCATGTAGCCAGCTGCATAAACTGCTTGTCACACAAGTTAGTCATCTAACTTTTTCTTCTTGACTAGTCCATTATTTTTTTAAGTCAGTTACATAAAAAGGTAGATTGGTCAAATTTGAATCTGAAAAGTAGAACTGATTAGCCCTGACTAATTACTAGTTGGTCAATTATCCGTGTTACACTGCTGCCCTCTACTGGATTATATGTCAACTGATCACTTAAATAACAAATAGATGCTGACAAATCAATTTTGAATATGCTCACTCAAAGTGACTAAGCACTTTTAAGTAATGAAATCAAATCTAAGCAATAAGCATGTTTATTCGCTTTCTATTTATTTATTAATCTCTGTAACATCTGTGTTATATGTGCCTTTGCACAAACTTTCTTATGATTTCCTATATATATATATATATATATATATATATATATATATTTGGCTCACAGTTGCTAAGTGGCAGAATGTCTTAATTCGCCAATAGACTAATTTTTAATGCATGCTTGATATGCGACAAACATCAGTGTTGTGCAAAATTCAAACAAAATAAATAATTATTTTATAATTTTAGACAAAATATAAATAATATTCTGATAGCCTATATTTTCTCAAATAATTACATACTGTTAAAATGATCAAGATCAAAAAATGTCATAATGCGTCCGTAGCTACAACAATACAAAACAAATTTATAAAAAATAATTTTTATAAAATAAATGTTGACATAAACATTTAAACCTGTTATATTAAGCTATAACCACACAAATGTACGGAGCCCTATAAAGGGATATGCTGATAAAAAAAATATATTTCAACGCAAAACTTTTGTGTTCTTTGCGGTCGAAAGCAAAGTTTCTCGGGGTATATGCAAAACATTTGCGAGAGAACGCAAAAGCATTGACTAATAATTTTTCCTCCCATCTTTTTTTTTTTTCTTCATCGTGTCTTTTTATGGGCTTCGTAGTACTAATAATAAACATTTCAAAAATTCAGTCCACATACTGATAATGATCATAAAAATGAGCAAAATGAGCATGTAAAATATAAAATAAAAAAACACATTGTGGGGACTCTCATAAGCTTATTTTTTAATATATTTGGCAAGATCAGACAACTTTTTAGAGGTTACAATAAATTTGTAGATATTATTGCATTTATAATTTAATTGAATTATAGCCTTATTCAAATTACAATCCCGTGTCCAGGTTCCATTTGCTACAGCTCAGATTTAGGGGTTTTAAAGGCATCCTTAATTCAATTCTGAGTGGAGCACAACTGTGGCAACATGGCATATTTTAGTCACATCCAAAAATGGATAATCCTAACCCATTTGTTGTATCGGTTAACCCATGATCCACACCGCTCTAGCCGCATCATGCTCGTTGTGGTTTTTAAAGTAATAGCCATATTTTAACAAAGTCTTCATTATACCCAACATGAGTGGCTGTGATTATTTATTTATTTTTTTTCCTTCTTCTTTTTTTAGAATGCTGTCATTATTCTGCTGATCATGTTCTTTCTTTTGATTACAGCACATCTAAAGAGTTTCTACAGTATATGAATTTACATTTAACATTTTTTATTCCTTTAGCAGTTTTATCCAATATTATAAGCAATTGATCACACACCCAGCAGTATTATAACAATATTAAATGATTTTAATTAATATGGTTTTTCAGTCTTCCTATCACTGTTCGGGAAGCAGACACACTCTGTCAGTTTAGATCTAGACTAAAAACACATCTGTTTAAACTTGCATACACATAAACCATTATCTACTTCTATAATTCAAATCATGTAAATTGTTAGGCTGCATAGATTAGGTAAGTCGGAACCGGGAACACTTCCCATAACACCTGATGTACTCGCTGCATCATAAGAAGAATGGCGTCTACGCTAATATTAGTTTATTTCTGTTTATCCCGAGGTTTGCCGCAGCCTGCCAGATCCAGGCCGTACCCAGATGAGATGAAGGACCTGCATCTAGACATGATAACGCAGCCCTGATGTTTCAACTAATCTATCCCCTGCGAAGGCCCATTTCTCTTTCCTTTCCCTATGTATAGATAAAACGTTATCAAAATTATTCCAGTTTGCATAGATCCGCGGACACAACTAATTGTTCTGTATTATGCGGACCAGTAAAGTAACTTGGCAAATATCACCTTTTTAAAAAAGACCAAGCTTCTGCGCACACACACACTCAAACACGCAAACCTATAGACTATACACGTAAATGAATGGCAAAAATGCATTAAAGGTATTCGGTTTTCAGTAGGAAAGGTGTCATTTAAGCGGCCCCTACAGTAATAATTAACAATTTTTACAACGGAAGTGATTCAATCAAAAACCAACTTTAGCTCAATAAGAATTTTCCTATTGTCACTGTGAAGCTGCTTTGAAACAGTATGTATTGTGAAAAGCGCTATATAAATGAAGATGACTTAACAGGACATAGAAGATTGACATTGATTCATTCTATCTTATAA
Source organism: Hypophthalmichthys molitrix (assembly GCA_037950675.1). Lineage (NCBI taxonomy): Eukaryota > Metazoa > Chordata > Actinopteri > Cypriniformes > Xenocyprididae > Hypophthalmichthys > Hypophthalmichthys molitrix. The sequence continues at coordinate 4,414,741 of CM075503.1, read as the reverse complement.
ACGTGTGTAAACTTATAAAATGGAAACTGCTTCCCATATCTTTTGTTGATGATATCAAAGGTTGTGTGCTCAAACAAATTATACGTTATTCTGGGTTTTGCGTAGGCCAGTCATGATCTTTTACACCAGACTCACTAAATCATTTGTACTGGTGACATTCTACAACAATAACCGAGGAGTTTGGTACAACCCATTCTACTGAAAATGCTTGTTTGAGGAGATTAAAGGGTGTAACTGAAATACCCAAAGCCTTAATTTAAAAGGGGACATCCCACAATTTGGACCTGTGTGTGTGTGTGTGTGTGTTCATTGAATCTCTGTTGATCTATCATTAACGCTTGCTGCTGTTATCGGTTGATAATGGAAAAGCACTGCATTGGAACAGGCTGTTCATGTCTACAGTTACTTACCAAACAGTGTGGGGCCTTTTGTTTGAGGATAAAGGGCAAAACAGCTTGTTCTTGTTAAAAGGTAGAAGGCAAACAGCCCTAGACGATGGGCAGAAAACTACAAAAAATAAATCTTAAATGATGCTGTATATAGCATTTTACAGAGCATCCTTAAATATATACACAAAGCATGAAGTGTAATTAAAACAATGACAAAATAATGAGGGAACGAAAGAACAAAAAATCCACAAGAATGTAGCTGTAATCCTTCTTAACCACTGGGCAGGAGTGAGAATCACATGGTTGTAGCCTACAAAGTTTAAATCTTGGTTAGTACTTCCAGGAAAAAAAAGACACTGCACTCAATGAGGTAAGAATCTTTCATTTATTTAAACGGCTACAGTTTTCAAAAAGTCGTATAAATATGCAAGTTGAAATCTACAGCAGGCAGTATTCAAATCAGTGTTATTCAATAAATAATATGGAGGGATCTGCTCTTACATAAACGGATATTTAACGGATATGTCACTAGATGTCACTAGCTGGTGCAGTATCAGTAATCCATTAAAGGGTTAGTTCACCCAAAAATGAAATTTCTGTCATTAATTACTCATCCCCATGTCGTCCCAAACCCGTAAGACCTTCGTTCATCTTTGGAACACAAATTAAGATCTTTTTGATGAAATCCAAGAGCTCGCTGACTCCTCCATAGACAGCATTTTAATTACCACTGTCAAGACCCAGAAAGGTAGTGAAGATATTGTTAAAATAGTCCATGTGACTACAGTGGTTCGATCTTAATTTTATGAAGCGACGAGAATAATTTTTGAGTGCAAAAAGTTTTCTCGTCTTTTCATAACATTAAGGTTGAACCACTGCAGTCACGTTGACTATTTTAACAATGTTTTTACTACCTTTCTGGACGTCAAAAGGTGCAATGTCATTGCTGCCTATGTGTGGTTCACAAACCCTTGGATTTCATCAAAAATATCTTAATTTGTGTTCCGAAGATGAGCGAAGGTCTTACGGGATTGGGACGACATGAGAGTACTTAATGACAGAAATTTCAGTTTTGGTTAAACTAACCCTTTAATAGTGCCTTTAATAAGTAAAGTAGTAAAGTGCTTTCAGGTCAGTTTACACAAACGGTTTTAAATAAAAACAATATTTATTAAAAATTAAAATAATTAGTCAAATTAAAATAAATGTAAAAGGGAAAACAAATGAGATGCAGTTCAGCTAACTGAAGAGCCCCATTTTAGAGTGACTGAACTACAGAAGAACAGCCATTACTGATAGTCATTACTGATAGGCCTCTTGTAACAACTCACAATAACTCATCTTTGTGCCAAAACACATGTCCGATAAATAAATAAGAGTGACTCACTTTATCTCAGGACAATATTTGTGCAGTAGATCTGTGTGTATATATGAGGTACACAAGGACAGAATTCAAATCAGTGGTTCAGAACATATCTATCACTGATTGCATATTCAGCTTTAAGCACATATAAGACTATATAAGACTAAGATTTTTCAAAAATAAATATTCAGACAAACTGTTCACCCTGTGTCTTCTTCTTAAAAGTAATGCCAGTTACAGTACATTGTCAGTGACAAAGTGCAAAGGATTTTATATTTCACTCAAAAAATAAAATCCTGTCATCATTTACTCATCCTCATGTTTTTCCAAACTTTCTTCCATGGAAGAAAAATTGAGATATTTGGCAGAATGTTCACGCTGCTCTTTTACATACAATAAAAGTGAAAGGGGCACAACAACCAATGACGTTTGACATCATTCACATCATATGGATGATGACAAACGGGATGATTAATTATTAATTCTAATGAAATAATCATTAATTTAAAAGAAGGTATAAAAGGCAGAACCCCTTTTATACCTTGAACGGCTATCAGTATCAGTGGAGAAATTTAGTATCGACTAATATGCTGAAAAGTCAAATCATTAAACTAATTAAATGAACACATAACTAATATGGAAAAGATCAACTTTGACAAAACATCTCCTTCTAAGTTCCATGGAAGACAAAAATCTTACAGGTTTGCAACGGCATGAGGGTGAGTAAAGGACTGACATTTTTGGTGATTTTTACACTCACCAAGCTCTGACCAGCAGTCTATTATTATGTAGTTTACCATAATCTCTATATGATAAAGCAGTATTGTCTCAACAATATTATCTCAATTAAAAAATATCTGTAGCATCTTGACTAACAGCCCTCTGTTGAGGTAAGAATATCTACTTTAAGAAACTACAAAACTACTGAAAATACTGTAATATACTGTACATACTGCATACAGTAAGATCCTAAGAAAAAATTCAGACTTTCGATGTATATTATTACAGTAAAACAGCTTCTTTGGTATCTAATGCAGCAATTATTTGTAGGAAACATAAAAAATCTCTTCTCATCTCACTAGAATGTGAGATCAGCTCTTGTGTTTCGTGCTGTTACGCCACTTCCTTATGGCCACCCCACTAGTGCTGCAGATCACACACAGCGCCCCTCCCAGACTCCACCATGTGGGTTTGCGGTTGAGGAACAGGAACTGCAGGATGAAGGCCAGAACCACATCCATCGTCCTCATCAGTGCAACAGGTCCTGCTTTCTCAATCTGCAGTGCTTTGGTGAGGAACGCCTGCCCGGCTATACCGAGCAACCCGATGGCCATGAGAGTCCACCTGTCCCAGCCGCAGGACGGAATGGTCCATTCGTCCAAGATGAACAAAACAATGATGCACTCGATGAGTCCAATGACTGCATAGTACCAGACGGAGAGGTAGTAATGAACACTTTTACCTATTTTTCTCAGAACGACCATAGTGCAAGCAGCTCCGACCGCCCCCGCGAAGGCGGACACCGTGCCTTTGATGTGATTGGTGTAGTCTCCTTCGATCCCAGACAGCTCACCACCAAAGAGGAATGGAGGTCTGGCTATCAATATGACACCGGTAAGCGTAAACACGGTAAAAACTACGTCCCATATTGTGCACCTCTCTTTGAGGAAAATCCAAGCCAGCAAGGATGTGAAAACTGGATTACTGAACATTATAACCGTGGCGTCGGCTAGGGGCATCTGCAGAACTGCGTAATACAATAAGATCATGGCGTTGGACCCCAGGAACCCTCTGAGGAACAGGTAGATTCGCATACCTCTTGGTCCCAAAAAGCCAGTTCTGAAAAAATGAAAAAGTTATAGGCTATTCCCAATTATATTGGATCCAATTACAGGGTCAAGAGAGTCATACTTGTAATATAATGTAGATTCATACTTGTAATTGTTAAATGTTAATAGTTGTATTATAGATTCATACTTGGGAGTCATACTTGTAATATATCAATTCAAACTTGCATTATAGATTCATGCACTATATCATAGATTTATACTTGTATTATAGATTCATTCTCAAAATGTAGCATAGATTCATACTTGTTTTATATATTCTTACTTGTAATATACAAGATATATACTTTTATTATAGATTCATACTTGTAATATATCAGATTTCTACTTGAATTATAGATTCATCCTTGTAATATATCAGATGTATACATGTATTATAGATTAATACTCGAAATGTAGAATAGATTCGTACTTGTTTTATAGATTCTTACTTGTAATATATCAGATTCATACTTATAATAAATCAGATTCATGCTTGTATTATAGATTCATATTAGAAATATATCAGATTCATACTCAGAATGTAGCACAGATTCATACTTGTTTTATATATTCTTACTTGTAATATACCAGATTTATACTTTTATCATAGATTCATACTTGTAATATATCAGATTCATACTTGTATCATGGATTCATACTTGTAATATATCAGATTTCTACTTGTATTATAGATTCATACTCGAAATGTAGCACAGATTCATACTTGTTTAATAGATTCTTACTTGTAATGTATCAGATTCATACTTGTAATGAATCAGATTTATGCTTTAATTAGATTTATATTAGAAATATATCAGATTCGTACTTTTATCATAGATTCATACTTGTAATATATCAGATTTACACTTGTATTATAGATTCATACGATATATCATAAATTCATACTTGTTTATAGATTCTTGTTGTATATTAGCTTCATACTTATATTATAGATTCATACTTGTAACTTCAGATTCATAACTGTATTATAGATTCTTGTAATATATCAGATTCATACTTTTAAAAAATCAGATTTATGCTTGTATTATAGATTCATATTAGAAATATCAGATTCATACTTTTATCATAGATTCATACTTTTATCATAGATTCATACTTGTATTATAGATTCATACTTGTAATATAACACAAGTATGATTCATACAAGAAATGTATCATAGATTCATACATTCTTGTTATATATCAGAATCATACTTGTGTTATAGATTCATACTTGTACTAAAGATTCTTACTTGTAATATATCAGCTTTATACTTGTATTATAGATTTATACTTGTAATATGTCTGATTCATTCTTGTAATGTATCATAGATTCATACTTGTAATATATCATGGCCGGCATGACAAACAGCATCTGGAAGAAGCACCGAACCGCACTGATTTGGATGGCGTGCATCCCCTCGATTTTCTTCACAAGAAGAGCCGCAGCGGAGAAGAAGACAGATGCTAACAAGCTGTACATGAGGCCCAGCCCTGGACAAGCTGGTTTCTTTTCTGTAGATGAATACAACAAAACAGCTTAACATCAGACCTGTTGAACATTTTGAGCAAATTAATTACATGGTGTGCGGATTGAATAATTTTTCACAGACAAAGCTTAGACTAAGCCAGGATTAGGCCTTAGTTTAATTAGGATATTTAAGTAGCTTAGAAAACAAAACAATGGCACTGACATATTTTAAGATGTGTCAGTGAAGTTGCTTTCAGTTAAAACAGCTCAAACATGCATTTTAGTCTGGGACTAGGCTTAAGCCTTGTCTGTAAAACCGGGGGTAACTGTTTTAACTGCCTGAATAAATATTTAATGAGGAAAATGAAGATTTAATGAAAACAATTCAAATATATTACCCTTGTGACTAGGGTTGGGCACAATTCAATTAAAAATGTTTCATTGAACTGACCACAAACCACAGGAAACTTAACTGGAATTTAAATATTTTTCTTTCTTTCTTTCTTTCCATCCATCTGTAAGACCTATAAACTTCCAAACCTCTTTTTTTTTAAACTGACAGCAGAATTGACAAAAATCTTCATTTCTAAGCTTAAATTGTTCCTTATATTATATTTTTCTCTTTTTCACATTATTTATTCATTGGAGCACCATATGAAAGCACTTTATTACCACAGTCTTTGAGACACACCATTTGCACAAACGATGGAAATGAGACATGAGAAGTACACACAGTGTGATTTGTCTTTGTGGGGTGTGATTTGAATTTTGATCTTGGAGTGGAATGAGATGGAGGGAGCAAAAACAGCATGAATCTCAACACACTGTTGGTGATTCTGTTTAACTTTGACACTGAAACGATGACTCAAATCTGACGGCAATGATTATGCAACCAGATGCAACTTTACTACCTGTTGGTGAGGATGTGTGGTTGCCAACATTGGACAAACGCCAAATTGTATCAAATGTCCCATGAGAACCTGGGCTCACTCAAAGATCATGGGCCCTGGAACATAACACATACCCAAAATACGGGTTTGGTTTAAAATAAACAACTTCACCAGAGCGTTTAGAGAGAACAGACTGGAAAAAAAGGACACTGTTTCCTGGTGTGATGCAAACATAGTTTTTCCCACAAAGCCAGTACTGCTCATAATGACAAAGCATTTCTTGTTACCTGAGACAGTATTTTATTCCCTTATATCCTTTACGTAAAAAACAACATGACAACTTCAAATTTCAAAGGTACTTCAAAACAAAATAGGCTACCAATGTTCTGTTAGGATGTACTTGTCTGGACACATAGAATCTCATTTTAAAATAGAATATGAAAAGCAGGAAAATTAGATACAATGTAACAGCGTACAGTGTCTCCTTACAAAAGTTACCATGGTAACCACGGTTTCCAACAACATATAATGGACTGTTACAGTCTGAAGTAAATACCCCATTCATTTCCTCCATAGAGGAACTTGTTTTTGGACAACTGAACAAAATCAATAGTTTAATTTGTATTTTTGTCCAATTTTCAAATACTTTTTTGCTTCAAATCAAAGTTTGTAATGTTGTGATCCACCTTGTAACAAGTTAGTTTGATTCATGGCTTATAACGCATTAACAAGGCTTTTATAAAATCCCTATGGGAAAAAATGAATTGGAAAAATCCTTCTGGAACCAGCGCCGCTGAAAAAGTGCACTTTATTGTACTATAATACACAAAACTGTGGTAACTTGGAATTAGCCACCACTGTAATCAAAAATACATTAATAAATCCTATATTAATTATAAGAATTCAACAGTATAAACTTTTTTGGATGACAAGTGGCTATAACCAAGAAACCGTGGTTTATTTTAAAAGCGGGAACAATGGTTACAATGGTAACTGTATGTAAGGGACTTGATACAATGTAACTGTTCTCGTCAGCTATAAAAAGAAGTTACCATGGTAACCATGCAATTTATTCCACAATTACTATAGTTAATAATAGCTTACTGTAAAACCATGAAAAATTGATGAGATCTCCTTCAAACAGTTTAAGAAACATTTATTTCATTCATTGTTTCATTTTTATTATTTATTTGCTTATTTTTTGATGGCATATGGCTAATATAAAGTTGCTGCAGATTTACTCTAGTATCAAAGATATTTAAAAAAAGATACTATAGTTATTATGGTGAATGTAACATGTTTGATGCCATTTATTCCAGTTACTATAGTTAATAATTAATGAATAGAGTTCTCCTTCAAAAAGCTCAAGAAACATTCAGAAATATGTCGTGTTGTTTAATTTTATTTATTTATTTGCTTATTTAATTTTTTGATGTCATGTGGCTAATACAAAGTTACCACAGTTTTACTGTAGTATCAATGGTATTTTAAAGAAGAAACGATGGCTATCATGGTGAATGTACGTTACAGGTTTGTTACAACGTAACTGTAACGTAACTACAATTCTCAGATTTTACAAAGTAAACATAAACATAAAAAGTTACCATGCCAACCCTGACATTTATCATAGATACTACAGCTATTATTTAAATTGTAAAGTCATTGTAAATTGATATGGGGTTCCGTTAAAACAGTGTAAGACACTATCAGAATCTTTCTGACCTGTTTTTAATTTATATTAATTTATTAATGGCAGGTCCATACCAAGTTACCGCAGATTTACTGTAGTAGTATCAGTAATTATAGTAACTGTGGTGTGTTACAGGCGAAAACGACGGTTGAATGTAAGGGACTTTTTCGATATTAGCTGTAATACTTAAAGAGGCACAGAGGTCACACAGGTGTAGAAACAGAAATAGACAGACCGTAGAACAATTTCCGGATCCGTAAGTCTGTAATGAATATCTTCTGATCGTGTTAGAGTTTAGGTAATTTTACCTTTTTCAACTGTTTTTGCCCCCGTGTCCTCCTCACCATCCTCCTCCTCCTCCTCATCGCGGTCAGTGTCGCTTCTCTTACAGCAAACCGGCACACAAACCCGGTAAAAAGCGTCGCCGTTGACCCGTCGGCAGTCCTCTGCGTCAGCATCCGCATCTGGCACTTCTGATCGAGTTTGCATCTCAATTTCCTCCCCAACGACCCCATCGTCAACTTTATGACAAAGCACTCTGATGTCGTCCGCTGTATAAGGGACAACAGATAAATCTGTGTCATTATTACTCACAGAGCCATTCAGCTGTCTAATATCACCCATGACAGAAGAGAACAGCTGCTGGGCATACCTTAACCACGCGTCTTGACACACGGTTGCCTTCAGGTAGAACTGGTACCGAGCAACAAGTTAAATTATTAACCTTGTACAAAGAAAGAGGTGATTGCGTGACTCTGCCGCTAGAGGAAGACAAAACGTATTTGTGGTTGGACAACAATGACGTTTCAAAGAGTTTATTCTACGGAGCAGAAATCATTTTTGAATTCAGAGAATAAATAATGACACATTTATACTTGTATGCCCTTGTATGCTTGGTTCTTGATGTTTAGGTCATATTTTGGCAAGTAAAACTGTTTAATGAAAACGAAGCATTTTAGGACCTTTTCTTCTTTCAACTTAAAGGGTTAGTTCACCCAAAAATGAAAATTATGTCATTTATTACTCACCCTCATACCGTCCCAAACCCGTAAGACCTTCGTTCATCTTCAGAACACAAATTAAGATATTTTTTGATAAAATCCGATGACTGCAATGTCAGCAAGATAATTAACACTTTCAGATGCCCAGAAAGGTACTAAAAACATATTTAAAACAGTTCATGTGAGTACAGTGGTTCAACCTTAATATTATAAAGCCATGAGAATACTTTTTGTTTGCCAAAAAAAACAAAATAACAACTTTATTCAACAATATCTAGTGATGGGCGATTTCAAAACACTGCTTCATGAAGCTTCGAAGCTTTATGAATCTTTTGTTTCGAATCAGTGGTTCGGAGCGTGTATCAAACTGCCAAAGTTACGTGAATTTTGAAACACTTACGACGTAATGAAGCCTCGTTTACTGAAAGCACATGATTTTGGTGCTCTGAACCACTGATTTGTAAAGCTCCGAAGCTTCATGAAGCAGTGTTTTGAAATCGCCCATCACTAGATATTGTTGAATAAAGTTGTTATTTTGTTTTTTTTGGCGAACAAAAAGTATTCTCGTCGCTTTATAATATTAAAGTTGAACCACTGTAGTCACATGAACTGTTTTAAATATGTTATTAGTACCTTTCTGGGCATTGAAAAAGGAAATGATCTTGCTGGCAATGCAGGCCTCACTGAGCCATCGGATTTTATCAAAAATATCTTAATTTGTGTTCTGAAGATGGACAAAGGTCTTACAGGTGTGGAACGACATGAGGGTGAGTAATAAATGACATAATTTTCATTTTTGGGTGAACCCTTGAAGGAAAAATATGGACATGGACCTATTTTTGACAGGTTTGAAGCATGCGCTTCACCATCACTATACACAAAATTCATGCATCACGACAAAACAGGCTGATATTTTTCAAAAGTTTTATTAGTTCTAACAAAAAAAAAAAAACAAGTACTAGTAAACAACTAACCTTCCTTCCCACAGTTACTTTTCCTCAAGAGTTAAGCTAAATCTAAGTTTATTGCATTCTGATAATTAAAAGAAGTTGTTGAGTCAAGACAAGTTACAAATCTATCACATCCAACTGCTCGCTTTTGTTTAAAAAAGTTAAAAATGGCTTTTTACATCACTGTAAAAATGTAAACAGTTTATTTGGCAGATTGTTATCACGTCAACAGCTAACTGATTTGACCTTTGTTGTTTTCTTATTATACCTCTTTAGTGACTACACGGCAAGCATGAGAATACGTTAACAATAGCTTTTGTTGAAAGGGACAAAAAAAACAGGAAAAATGAAAAGTGCAGAACAGATGGTGACAACAGAGAAAGACACAAAGGGCGTTTCTAGAGAGGCATTCATCTGGAATTATTATTATTAGCGCTAGGCTAGATCATGCATGTGTTTTCACAATAGCCAGGGTCTGGTTTTCTGCGCTTTCAATTGGCACCCTAACTGCTTAGGTCGATCATCAAGTGCTCGTAAATCTGCGTCTTCCCTTTAAAGCTGGAAGCCAGCAGGAACTCTCTGTTGTCAATGGACACCAGCGAGAATGCCCTCGGCGCCTGGACGTTGAGCTCCTGGAAGTGCACAAACTGGCTCTTCTTGGTGTCCCACTGATAGACCTGGGTTAGCGAGTAGTCACTGCCTAGGATGGCGTACTGCCAGTTGCCGATGGAGACGGGCTGGAAGACCATGGAGCCCCGCGAGGGCATTGTCTGTATCTCTGTGAACATAGCGCCGTCCCACTTCATCACCTTAGAGTCGCCAATGAAGCGCGTCAGACAGACAAACAGCTCCCCCTTCACCTTGAAGTGTTTGACGGCATAGACGTCCTCCATCTCTGGAATGTCCGTCCGCCTGTCGAACTGCTTCTGGCTTCTGCTCCACTGGTAGATAACGGGCCGCTGTGAGCTGCTAGACAAAATAAGATGGGGTTTGCCGGCGATATCAAGGTACTCGACGTCCGTGTCACGATACCAAGGATGGAGAGACTGGTGCGAGTAGAAGCCATTGCCGTTCCACTTGTACACCGTGGTGGAGCCGGCCTTCGAGCTGTCCGCTATCACGAAGAAGAACTCGCCATCCACACGGAAAGTCTCAATGTCGTTGGGCTTCCTGATTTTCAGGATGTCGATGTCCTGGATTTTGATGAATTTATTGGCAGAGTTGTCCCTTTTGTAAATGTGAGAGCCGCCGAAAAGTTGAGCGACTATGATGAAAAGGTGGTTATCGATGACCATTGGCTTGCACACCACCGTGGAGGTGCCTGTAAAGACAAAAATGCATTCAAATTGAGTTCGTTCAAGCAGTCCCGGCATTAAAATTGATCTTTTTAACCACTTTTTTGTGGGGCCAGAACAGAATTGCACTCTGGGTAGGAGGTGTGATGTGTGATGCTCACTCTCTATGGTGTCATAAGCTCTGAACTCCATGTTGACGTGGTCCCATTCCAAAAAGCTGCATTTTCCAGAGAAAGGCTGGGCATATACGACATACTGATCATTCCCAAACGTAAAGGACTCCACAGATATGGACTCAAAAACAAGGGTTTTCTTTAAAGCAAACTCTGCAACAAACAAACAAAGATTAGTTGATATGATGGTCATTTTGAGGGGCTTTTAGGTCATGTTTTCAAGCCTTTCTTACACATTTCCATCACTGAAAAATTTATTAAAGAGTTAGTTCACCCAAAAATGAAATTTCTGTCATTTATTACTCACCCTCATGTCGTTCCACACTCGTAAGACCTTCGTTCATCTTCAGAACACATATTAAGATATTTTTGATGAAATCTGAGGGTTTCTGAACCACACATAGGTAGCAACATCATTGCACCTTTCAAGCCCCAGAAAGGTAGTAAAGACTTCATTAAAATACTCCATGTGACTGCAGTGGTTCAACCTTAGTAGAAGAAGAAATTGTTGAATAAAGTCGTTATTTTTGTTCTGTTCTTGCGCACAAAAAGTTATCGTCGCTTCATAACATTAAGGTTGAATCACTGTAGTCACATGGACTATTTTAATGATGTCTTTACTACTTTTCTGGGCCTTAAAAGGTGCAATGTTGTTGCTGCCTATGGGTGGTTCAGAAACCCTCAGATTTCATCAAAAAAAAATTTATTTGCGTTCTGAAGATGAACGAAGGTCTTATGGGTGTGGAACAACATGAGGGTGAGTAATTAATGATAGAAATTTAATTTTTGGGTGAACTAACCCTTTAATGACTCCAGTATAAACTGCTTGATGCATCATCATCCTGCACATTCTAAACTTGTATCTAAATATGTTACATTTTAAAAGTAAATCCACATTGTTCTTAAGGGGGGCATCTTCCCCCATCCTACCCCTATATCATAATCACCAATGGCCACTATTTGAAGCTTTCGAGATCTATACATTCCTTGTACTCCCAAAGGGTTTTACAGATCCACAGCTTTACATTTATTGTCTTTCGGGAAAATTAACCATAAATATTGATGAATCTTGCGCGCTGGGGCATAAAGTAATTGTTAAGGTGAATACGTAATCCTTTTGCTGTGAATGCCTTTTTTTTTTTACCTAATGCATTTCTAAGCATTTCAGCAGACATGTAGGTTCAGCTTATTTCAATGCCAGAATCTACTCAGGAGAAACCAGTACACAATTACCTGCTGTAATGCAGTCAAACGACTGAGGCACTAGGTCATTGATCTTCCTGCCTTGATAGGCTGGAGGCCCACTGCAGTATAACTGATCCACCGTTGCATTTGTGCTGTACATCCATTCCACCAGCCACTTCAACTTACAGTCACAACTGAACATGTTTCCTCTGAGATCCCTGCTCAGTGGATTTACAGATATGACATTTTAAATCACTTTTTTTTTTCTGGTATATAACAAGAATGATGTACTTGAGAGGTAAAATACATACACTTTTGTTAAGGCATCCATTCCTTTGAAAATATCTTTGGGCAACGTCTCAAGATTATTGTAGGCAAGACTCCTAACAAACAAAAACATTTGTTAACATCAACTAAGAATGAAAAATAGTTCTACAGCACTTCTTAATGTTAGTGCATTTTCATTTCAGCATTTACTCCTACATTTTTAAGATCAGAAGTTGTATCTGTTAACATTAGTTAATGCACTGTGAACTAACATGAACATTATTATGTTAATTGATGCATTAATTAATGTTAACAAATGAGACCATATTGTAAAGTTTTACAAACTCTAGCATAATGACATATATTTAAATAAAACAATAATATACCATTTTTAATTTTTTTATATATATATATATATATATATATATATATATACTAGACACTAGATATAATTTTTTAGATTTTTTTTACTAGTGGGTGCAGAACACTATAGTTCATTTATGTAAGTGAGGATAGCAAAATAAAGTGTGTGTGTGTGTGTGTGTGTTTGTGTGTGTGTGTGACCCTGGACCACAAAACCAGTCATAAGTAGCACGGGTATATTTGTAGCAATAGCCAACAATACATTGTATGGGTCAAAATTATTTTTCTTTTATGTGAAAAATCATTAGGATATTAAGCAAAGATCATGTTCCATAAAGATATTTTGTAAATTTCCTACCGTAAATATATAAAAATATATTTTTGTGAGTGGATATGCATTGCTAAGGACTTCATTTGGACAACTTTAAAGGCGATTTTCTTTAGATTTTTTTACATCCTCAGATTCCAGATTTCACCAAATATTGTCCTATCCTAGCAAACCACACATCAATAGAAAGCTTATTCAGCTTTCAGATGATGTATAAATCTCAATTTAAAAAAATTGACCCTTATGACTGGTTTTGTGGTCCAGGGTCACATACAGTATATATATATTTTAATAGTTCTAAAACTTTGAGATACTCACAGGTGTATGAGAGATTTCAAACCTCTAAAGGCATGGTGCGAAATCGACTCAATTTTGTTGTTTTCAATAAATCTGAAAGAGAATGTTGCATTTATATTAAAATGGAGTGATAATCTAAAAAGACTGAATGATGAGAGTTTCAGACACAGTAAATCAAACTCACAGATATTCCAGATGTGGCAGGCCTTGGAAAGCATCTTCATCGATGGAGTCAAAAGAATTGGCTGTAAACAATCTAGGAAGTCATGGAACAAACAGAACAAACTCAAGTGGCTTCAGAGTTTGCATCGCTGGATATTAAGCAATGTTTCAATTGTTAAAAAAACTATAACCACAAAACACAAATATTTTCATATGAGGCTAGTGTTTAGCCCAGACACATAATTAAATGTGTACATGACAATCAGCTTCATCATAATGAAGACAAAAGACAAACAGCATTCCTGTTCTCTCCGCATACCTTTCTGTTTTTAATCATATTGCTGAAAGACCCCTGTCACATGTAGTTATCTTTAGCCTATTTTCACATAATCTTCTCATAAATTCTTTCCATATTTGTGCATTTGCAAGTTATTGCACAATCAGACCTAACACAGAGTGTTAAAGATAAAAGACTGGTTTTGTTTTGCATAACAGTGCCAAATCCAGCCGTCAGATTTGCATTTTCTTTTGTGTGAGTTTACATTTGCATAGAAACGCATTAGTTTCTGCCTTCAAGCCTTTCTGACCTTCATTTCTAAGGTTTCGTGTTTTATAAACGAGGACCGAGACGGTGTGATATTATAAAAGCAATACTGAAGCAGAGATTTTCTTATTTGCTTATCACGAGGACAGGGCCATGTCCCTCACAGAGCAGCTGCATTGCATAATATTCACAGCAATTTAAAGGCTTTGAGAAATTAGATACGCTGAAGAATGTCCCCAAAACAGGGGGCGGGCTGTAATTGCCTAGAACAAACATTGAACCACTTAACATGGTGATCACCCCATCCTAATAAAGAATCCACACAACAACAACGAGACAGATAACACTAACAAAAACTCACAGAAGCTGAAGGGATGGCGTGTGGAGGAAGCTTCCCCCTGCAATCTCAGTGAATCCAGACTTCACAAATGATCTGTTAGGAAAAGAATCAGTATAATCTAGAAGTAAAGATTATACAACACATACAAAGGTTCAAATGCATGTTCAAAGACTTATCTTATTCATGCACACGATTTGTATTTGCATTGTATTAGTGAGTGAATCAGTACTGCACTTGAATGTAAACAGTAGCAGGACACTTACAGTGAGACGACGTCAGGAGGGAAGCTGTGTGGCACAGATCTCACATTTTCACACAAGGCGTTATCTTTGGTGCACGTGCATCCAGAGGGGCATCTAGGCTGTTTGCCTCTTCTGCTCTCCACTAACAGCAGTGCTGTGGCAACCCACAGCAGAAAAGTGTATCCTCTTATGCTTCTGTTTGCATATCCCATTCTGTCCCGCTGTGTTCCTGAGTGCCGTGGGCTGCTGTGGTGTTTTCGGCTGGTGATAAGTGCTGGTCTGCTGGTCGACTCCCTTCAGTTGTGTCCGTGTGATGAATGTCTAGTCTCAGCGTGTCAGGCACTCATCCAAGCGATTCGTTCTGCTATACTGAAAATATCCAAGCGGGCTCAGATTTCCTCTTAGTTACATGCGGATTTGGAAATTAAGCCATTTTTTTTTGTCTAAATAAAAATCAACAGTAAAAAATGAAAGTGAAAAAAAAAATTTCCTTGGCGACGCGGGTTCCTTCAGATCCTGGGAGAATCCCTCTTTTGCATCATGTTGTACCAGCTGCTATCCAATGGTGTTATTACTGTGAATGCGCATGAACCAAATCCATGAATAAGTGATAGTGAGAATATTCATGAGGCTTTGGAGAGATGCACCTGCGCCCCTCAAGCAATCAGAGCAAGAAATACTGTGCTGTTATATGCTTTCATTAAGCATTTTATAAAGCATTCTTTCTCGTAGTGTTACTTTTAATAAAATATACTTTAATTACAGCATTATTCAAGCACCTTACATTTAGCCTATAGTTTGTGCATTATAATAGAAACATATATGTTATTATCCATTAAATGTAATTTATATATGTATATATAAAATATAGAGACCCTGGAGCAACAAAACCAGTAATAAGGGTCAATTTTTTTGCAATTGAGATTTATACATCATCTGAAAGCTGAATAAATAAGCTTTCCATTGACGTATGGTTTGTTAGGATAGGATAGAATATTTGGCTGAGATACAACTATTTGAAAATCTGAAATCTGGGGGTGCAAAAAAAATAAAATAAAATAATAATCAAAATATTGAGAAAATCGAGAAAATTGAGAAAATTAGAAAAAGTTGTCCAAACAACGTCCTTAGCAATGCATATCCACTCACAAAAATACATTTTTTTATATATATTTACGGTACGAAATTTACAAAATGTCTTCATGGAACAAGATCTTTACTTAATATCCTAATGATTTTTGGCATAAAACAAAAATTTATAATTTTGACCCATACAATGTATTGTTGGCTATTGCTACAAATATACCCACTATATATTGTTACAAATATATATTGCTACACACACACACACACACATATATATATATATATATATATATATAAAGTCTCTTAGGCTCACCAAGGCTGCATTTATTTGATCCAAAATATAGTAAAAACAGTAATAATGTGAAATATTAGAATTGAAAAACAACTGTTTTCTATTTGAATATATTATGATTTCTGAAGTCCTTAGCAATGCATAATCCACTAACAAAACTAAATTTTTGATATATTTACAGTAGAAAATTTACAAAATATCTTCATGGAACATGATCTTTACTTAATATTACTTAAAACTTAAAAATCGATAATTTGACCCATACAATGTATTGTTGGCTATTGCTACAAATATACATGTGCGGCTTATGACTGGTTTTGTGGTCCAGGGTCACATATATATCATTATCATATTATATATCATAATATCAGCATATTAGAATGATTTCTGAAGGATCATGTGACACTGAAGACTGGAGTAATGATGCTGAAAATTCAGCTTTGATCACAGGAATAAATTACTTAATATATAAAATATATTCAAACAGAAAACAGTTATTTTAAATTGTAATAATATTTCACAATATTACTGTTTTTACTGTATTTTTAATTAAATAAATGCAGCCTTGGTGAGCAGACGAAACTTCTTTTAAAAACATTAAAAATCTTAAAAACTTTTGGCTGGTAGTGTATATGTATATAAATATATAAAATTTACAATAAGGTTACATATCTATTTAGCTTAAGCCTTTATTAAAAGTATTTGTTTGTGTGTGTGTGTTTGTATACAAATCCATATAATGTAACAAAGAAACATCTATTGATCTATCTTTAAGTAATTATATAATATAATATAAAATAGAACTATTGATCTATATAAAATAGATCAATGTTTCTTTGTTACATTCTATGAATTTTTCACATAGCCATTTGAGAACAGTAAAGTGCCTGTCCTGACCACTCCAACTCTTCCAGTGCTTTCATTTTTAGCATTTTTCGGAATAAAAGGCCAGTTGTTCTACATGTGAGAAAATGGCACTTCGCCCCCTTACCCCTCTAATTTCCAGTCACCGAATCATTACAAATTTCTGATGAAAACGATTGTAAATTATGAAGCGAATAATAAAGTCTTTTTGAAACAAAGCACATCGGCAAATAACATCATACACAAGTCCTGTCACTTTTATAGACTATTTTATCTATAACACATCGATCTCTTATTTTATTGATAAAATACATAAATAACAATTCTTCAGACTGCACTGTAATATGATATTCACACAGACCCAGACAAAAGGATTAGCCTTAATATTTCCCATCAAATGCAGCACAATTTGACAAGGCATTGTGCACACGGGCGGACCTGTCTACCTTTGTTTTTACCACATGGTATATACGTCATCATTTCGCGCCCGTCTGAGATTCAGCGGCATGTAAACACAGATGAGCGGCATGGACAAAACAGCTCTAGACCTTGTTAAGGTAGTTATAAAGCACAAGTTATGCACAGGAATATGAAGATTTGATTTCATTTGTGTGCATTGTTGTGTTGTAACGGCTTGCGTGACGTCAAAGTAAAGATTATTTCCGTCTCACATCGCACACTGATGATCCATGGTACAATATTTTTCTCTGTATTAATTATAGAACAGATCAACTCGCGCTGTAAAATGTAGATTGTATAATAACATGAAATAATAATAGCCAGAAACGATATCGAACCTTTAGACAATATCTATCTATTGCTTAATATTTGAGAAAACAAGCTTGTATGGCTGATATAGTGAAAATATGGAGCTCATACTCGAGGAAAAACACCTCAGTTTTACTCAGAGGACAAAACTGAGCAAAATATTATTTACATGGCCAAAAAGTAAAATGAAATTTTTATAGCATATAATTGAAATCAATGATTATTTTTAATCAAATGGTTTTCATAACAGGATAACACAATACTTACATAAAATGCATATTCATATCAGTTATTAGCAGAATAACTATTAGTAATTAGCATAAATATATCAGAATATATTTCTATATCTATATTTCTATATCTCCCAATAGTATGTTTTATGAAAACAGTATTTACAGATCAAAGCTCTGTAGTTTTAACTGTGGGAGGCAAAGCATATAATACAATGATGATTGAGAGATGAACAAATAAATGTTTCATAAAAGACTTCAGAACTGAACTGACTAAAAGTTTTATTATAATTGAAATAAAACGTTCTATATTAAATAAAATGCTATATTAATAAAGTTGTTTTAAATGTCACTGCATATCTTTGTGATATGCTGCTCATAAGTATTTTTACTATTATTGTTATTGTAAGTATTATATAATTCATCATATTCAACATAGTTTTATGTAATGATTTTCCTTGTTGGAAAGCCCATAAGAATGTTTCTCTGTTGCATTCTATGGATTTTTCACAGTCATTTAGGAACAGTAAAGTGCCTGTCCTGATCACTGCAACACTCATTTTTACCATTTTTCGGAATGAAAGACCAATTGTTCTAGATTTCCTGTCACTGAATCTTTACCGATTTCTGATAATAGCAAGTGTGAATTATGACTCATAATAAAGCCAGTGTCAGAACTGACCTTCACATGTTGTTGACTCTGGGTGTTGTATTTCCTGTGCTGTGCTGAAGTGGCATCATGGCAGCTGACTCAGTGTGTCAAACAAAAGTACTTTTCACCTCTGCTGTGGTCAGCTCTCTCATCTTCCTTTTCCTCCTGTACTTGTTTAAAATCACCTGCCATAAATCACCATGTTGGCATTTCACAGATTAACAAATATGTTTAAATGTTGTGCTTTAATACCTATATATATATATATATATATATATATATATATATATATATATATATATATATATATATATATCGTTGTTGGTGATTCTATGCATTGTGTGTAATCTGTGTCCCTTTTTGTACTATGATAAATGTTTTAGGTCCATGGAGGTGGAGGGTATGACTCTGATTTCAGTGATGATGATGGTGGTGGAGGGCAGTCCAAATATGATGAGAAAAGGTACAATTTTGTTTTATATCACTAACAAAAAATGTATGGTTTTGGCCTGGGTATCATATATTTGGGCATATCATTATGGTAATACCATGTTTTTTAACATGTAGTGCATGTAGTATCATGCTACATTAAATTTGATGCTACATATATTTTCGTTCATCTGTGATATATATACACACAGTACCGATCAAAAGTTTGGACACATTACTATTTTTAATGTTTTTGAAAGAAGTCTCTTATGCTCATCAAGCCTGCATTTATATGATTAAAAATACAGAAAAAACAGTAATATTGTGAAATATTATTACAATTTGAAATACTTTAATATACTTTAAAATGTAATTTATTTCTGTGATGCAAAGCTGAATTTTTATCAGCCATTACTCCAGTCTTCAGTGTCACATGATCCTTCAGAAATCATTCTAATATGCTGATTTATTATCAATATTGGAAACGGTTGTGCTGCTTAATATTTTTTTTTATAACCTGTGATATTTTTTCTTGATTCTTTAATGAATAAAAAGTTAAAAAAGGACAGCATTTATTTAAAATAGAAATCTTTTTTTAACAATATACACTACCGTTCAAACGTTTGGGGTTAGTCATTTTTTTTCTTTCTTTTATTTTTTAAAAGAAATTAATACTTTCATTCAGCACGGATGTGTTAAATTGATAAAAAGTGATAGTAAAGACTTATATTGTTAGAAAAGATTTCTATTTTGAATAAATGCTGTTCATTTTAACTTTTTATTCATCAATGAATCAATAATCACATTTTATAATATATTCAAGTAGAATACAGTTATTTTAAAATGTAATAATATTTCACAATATTACTGTTTTTACTGTATTTTGATCAAATAAATTCAGCCTTGGTGAATTTATGCACATATAAGCAACAGCAAATAACGGAATATAATTAGAAAGAATGTAATTAATTAGCATAAATAAGTGCTGGTCCTCTTGTGTGTTGTTGGTTGTAGGGCAGGTGAAGATGAGCTGTTACAGAAGCCATTCCAGAAAGGTCGACATACCAAGGTGGCCCATAAAAATGTTGCTGCCCATGAATGGGACAGGTACTGCTCATGTCCATCAAAATAGCAAAGTCCATAAAAGCCCAGTATGTTTATATTGAAATAATTTGTATTTTTTCCTGACAGAGAGGAAGCCAGAAACAGACGGCAACACCTGATATCAATGAACGCTGTATCCTGTTAATGGGCATTTTTCACAAAATTGTGTGACAGTGGCAGATTTGTAGCTTTTAAAAAACTCTGTATTTCTTTGTGGCTCATTTTGCATTCTATGATTTCAACTTGTTAGACTAAGAGACCGAATGAGACTATGTAATAAAGTTTTGATCAAAATGCATCATATAAAGTCCCGTTCACACCAAGACCAGTAACTATAAAGATAACTATATCAGCGTCCACACCAGCGGGCGAAAAACAATCACTGCAGTTTTGTCGTCTGCCACTTTAAATGCTCAAGCTTTTTAAAGCAGGATGAATTCTGATTGGCTGTTAGTGTTTTTATCATTCATCAGCTGGAAAAAATACTTCTAAATAGTTGTCGTTATCATTAAAGTTGTGGTGAGGACTGTATCTAGAACTGTATCTTTATTGTTATAGTTATCGTTGTTGGTGTGTGAACGAGCCTTAAGAGTGCTTAAAAGTGAATTTTTCGGAAAGTTTGACCATAGTAAACGGTGTAAATAATTTTTTCTTCTGAGTGGCAAAAAAAACCTTAACAGTATTTTGTGAGTTTGAACGTCACAAGAAGTTTATCAGCGACTACATTCTGTATTACGGAGGGAGCGTTGAACACCTCAGACGATCCACGTGAGCAATTCTCTCACTCTCATTAAAACTAATGAAAATTTGAAGGATAATGTGCAATTTTTCTGATATGAAATATATGTTGAGTACAGTTAAGTGGTGCAGAAATTACACACTTTCTGCGTGTTTCCATACACAGGTCTAAAGATAAGACCGATCTAGATGTGGTGAAAGAGAACCACCGTTTCCTGTGGAGAGAGGAGGATGAGGAGGATATGACATGGTAATGTCTGCTTATCTCTTTTAATTTTATTTCTTGACCTCTGCACAGTCCACCCTAAGATAAAGTTTCTGAACTGTTTAGGGAGCAAGAGCTCGCAAAGAAGTACCACGATAAGCTCTTCAAGGAGTATTGTATCGCTGACCTTAGCAGATACAAAGAAAATAAGGTTTGCCTTTTCTTTTTCAACCCTGTAAAGCCTAATGTGTGACGTTTAATGTAATGTTTTATGTTTTGTATCATATTTGATACATCAGGCTCATATAGTATGATATAGTGAGATTATGAAACTCATGCTTGAGGAGGAAAAACACCTCAATTTTAGGCCCAAACGGAGCAAAAATAAGCAATTTGGTGTAGTTGTTATTTATATAGCCAAAAATTGAAAAATATAAAATTCTGATAGCTTGTAATGTGAATCAATTAGATTTTTTTAAGAGTATAGCAGACTACTTACATAAAATGCATATAAATATCAGTTGTCTCCAAATGTTATGTCTTATTAAGATAAGACATTTAAATGCTTAGTTTAATGATAAAATCTCTGTAGTTTTAATTGTGGAGGCAAAACATATAATACAATACTACAATGATTGAGAGATGAACTAATAAACATTTCTCAAAAGCCTATATTGGATAACATGATGTATGGATAATCAAGTTGCTTCAGTCCAGTCAATATTCATCTTGAAATATTACTAACAATATAAAAGCTATTTTTACATTTACTTTATTAAAAAGACACATGAACCAAGAGCTGAAGGTGGACATTATTACAGCTATACTAAAAAGTATAAATCAGATGACAGAAGGCATGTGTAGATTGTGTACATCAGATTTTTCAGCTTAGACAAGTTTTGATCATGCTAATAATTTAGAGGCATTAGAAATTCACATATCAAATATGATACTACAGGGCTCAATGTTTCTTATTTTAAATACTTTTCTGGGCATGTTTTTTTTTAGTATCTTAAATGCTGTTTAGCTTCTGTATTTACTGAATTACAACTTTTCTGTTACTAGTTTGGATTTCGGTGGCGCATTGAAAATGAAGTCGTTTCTGGAAAAGGTAAAACATTTTTTCTACTTCTATACTTGTATATTAAACTTTAAATGTTCACATACTTGAAGTATTCTGGCTGTATAATGAACAAAACAGGTCTGAAATTCAGAGCAGTATCAAAACAACCACTAGGTGGTGATGCGGTTTTATCTTGTGTAAAAGAACATCTTCATCCTGTCCAAACCAGGGATGGACTGGGACTGAAAAAAACAGCTTTACAGGTGACATGACAAATCGGGTCCTCCTTTGAAATCAGGTCTCTATCAACTATTAGTTAATGATTATACTAAGTATATACATTACATTCTTTTTGTAACTGAAATATTTGTACATTTAGCACATAATTTAACCCGTAATTTATTTTAAAGATGATTGCGAATACATGTAGGCTAAGTGCAAATGCGTGTATAAACTAAGCTATCAGGCTAATCGGGTATCTGTATGCTATACAAGTACCAAAGCTAACTAATACAGACATTAATGGTCGTTATAATGTCGTTCAAACATCATTTATCATAACATGATTTTGTAGTAATTGTAATCAGGCACTGAAGAGAGAATCTAATAAAATTTGAGCCAAGGGATCGCTTGGGGTCCTAACAGAGACACGATTTCGAGGGAGGACCTGATTTGTCATCACATTGATAATTAAATGTTTCTGGATTGAAAAAAAAAAAAAAAAGCACAGTTTATTCACATAATAAAATATTGAACATTTAAGTAAACTGATCAGATGGTGAAGGCTAACAAAGAATCCTGTGTTCAAATCACAGCTAAACACACTTATGTATTTTTCCCTAGTGGCACATTTGGTTACATTTTTATTTCATTTGAGCAAATTTTCTCCAAAGTGTACATTAAATATGTTGCATGATTTAGCTTGTTTTATTTATTTATTTTCGGTTGAATGTTCAAATGTCATTCCAGAGTAATTTAATTTCAGATTATTATTGACAGTGACCTAATTGTAACGTAGTGATGGTTTGTCTGTGTCATAACACAAATCAATGATTTTGTTTTCTCTGGGTCATGGTTCACGGTTATGTTATCTAAGTAGGTAAACAAGGGTGAAGTACGTGTAACAATTATCAAAATTACACAAACAAATAGGCAGATCCATGAAGAGGCTCTTAAACGACTGATCTGGTCGCACGCTGTTATGCTTGTGTGTGAGGAGACTAGCAAAGTGCTTTTTCTCTGACTGAGTCATGGACCATCTGCCATCAGGTATCACTCACACCCTGAGCCACAGCTTAACCACTGCAACACACACACACGCACACACTAGTGTCAAAGGAATCAAAACACCTATTCTGGACAAATGCTATTTTACTATTATTTATGTATACATTAGTTCTCATGCAGGGGTCCGGGACCCAGTAGGGGGCCTTAGCACAATTTCAAGAGGGCTGCAAGATGGCTTACAATTATTTAAAATAAGACAAATTTTGTTTTAAAATATGGTAAAATAGCTGAAATATTTTTTTATTTTAATTTGTTACCTAATCAACTTTTATTTAAGAATCCGAGTTCCCACAGTCTTTGAAAACTTAAAAAGGGAATTTAAAAAGTGTGTCATGTTTAGGCCTGCAAGCACTCTTAAAAAGTAATTCAGGACACCTGTTACCACAATTTAAATAAATTCATGGCTGCAAGTTAAAAAAAAAAAAACTAATTTATTTATTTAATTAAACCTTTTAAGTTGCAAACATATTGATCATTACATGAACATAATATTGTGTGCAAATAAAACTTACATTTCTGCTTTAATTGAATTTTAAAAAAAGTTGTACTAATGAAATTGTATTAATGAAATTGTCTTGATAACTTTGGAAATTAAGACTAGTTCCCGGCATGCTTTGTACTGGATAAAGCAGAATGTTGAAATTAAGTGTTATTTTATTTTTTATTTTAGTGAAGGGGAAGACCTGTAACGTTTAATGCTGTTATGTTTGACATTTAAAAGAGTTTCTGTAATGTTGAAGTTTTTATTGTGCTGAAGAGTAGATACATGACTCTAAGCAATGACTGCGCTAATGCCAGTGAACAAATAATATCTTACTTATTCTTTAAATATACATGTTAAATAAGTTACATGGATTTGAACTGAAATAAATAAGATTAATTGGTTCCAGGGCAACAAATCTAGTAGTTGGAGCAACTTAATTTTTTTTTGAGTAATCAACTTAAAAATGTGTGTTTGATACAAATGATTAAGTTCCTCTAACTCAGTATATTTTGTTGGTTGAACATAATTTAATGATGCAAATGGTTGTGTTATTTATTTATGGAAATTGCTGAGAAATTGCTATTTGTAAGTAAAAAATAATAATAATAACCAGGGGTCCGGGACCTTACTAGGGGGCCTAAGCCACAAGATGGCTTAAAATGATTTACAATAAGACAAAATATGTTTTAAAATAAGGCAAAACAGCTCAAATGTTTATTTCTTAAAATATTTCTTATTTTACTTAATTAACTCAACTTTAATTTAAGAATCAGGGTTTCTACAGTATTGGAAAACTTTTAAAACATATTTTAAAAGTGTATTTTTTTAGACCTGCAAGTGCAAGTGAAATTAATAAAATAATAATATGTTCTAGATATTCCCAGCTCTAATATATTTTATCAGGTGGAAATTTCTGAAAAAGTTGAAAATCATGTAATCATGAACTATCACAGAGTTTAATTATTATTATTATTATTTAAAATAATTGTTTTTAATATACTACCATTCCTAGACTTCTGTCAAGTCTAAAAAACAAGCAGCTTTTTCAGCAGAAGGGGAGCCTTGGAGTCAAAAATGCTGCACTGCACTATTAGTAACTATTAATATTACTCACATTTAACATTAAACTTGGTAATGTAACTCGTCCCACACCATTTTGTCTACGGACATGAATGATACCTCAAATTGTGCAGCTTATTAGGAGAGTTTATTGAAGATTTCACCTTAACAACATCCTTGCATCATAAAAGCCACTCACATTTTCTTTAGAGAATATGAAAATCATATAGGTCAATGCACATTTCATTTACAGCTCTACCAGCAACTTTTCTCTGCTGCTGAGGGACATTCTAACAGGTCCCTTTAGGAGTTTGTCATGAGGAGTTCCCATCTGCTGGGCATTATTTTACAGTGTAGTATAATGAGGGCATCCCTGAGACTCCTAATGAGGGCTAACCCTGATGCGTTTTGTCATTTCTCCAAAGACGCTGTTTGTCAGCTTCACTGGCTTTAACAGCTTCAGTGCTGCTCACGCGAGCTTAGTTGCAGAGGTCGGCATTGCATGTACGTCATCAGAGAGATGGGGTAATTGGGCATCACATTAACCCTTTAACTTAAACTTTAAAGGAGCCAATGAAAAATGCATTTTTATCTAGAAGGTATAAAGTTCTACTGTACAGCTGAGATGTCTGTTTATGATCAATATACATTTATGATGCTTTACATGTGCAATACTCTTTCAGGAGCTATTTTTAAAAATAATAAACATGTTAGTAAGTCTTAGATACCTTGCATAATTATCAGGGTCCACATAAAATAAAGTTTATTCAAAAAGAGTTTTTAAAAATAATATCTGTATAATGGGGTCAATATAATATCAAGGCCATTTTCAGTGATTTGAATTCATAACGTTTTCAAAAAACCTTGCAAATTTCAGTTAATTCAGCTTTTCAAAGCATTTTACACAACAGGAACATTTTTCACAACAGAAATACATGTGTTACTGTATAAGCAAGCACTCATTTTGACCTATAGCATACACTATGTAACTAATACTAGTTAAACAAGCTTAATTTAGATTTTTTTGTGGAATGTGTCTGCATTCTCAGTGTTTCTAAAAAGACATAGCTGCTACCTTAATAGTTATCTTATCTTCTACGTCAGTTTTCTCTTACTAGTTGCGAAACCGCATACTGTCAAAGTAGGTACTACATTTGAAGAACTTACTTGGCGACCAATAAAAAGTATGTTCTATATAGTATGAATGCAATCCAGACATGCTGCGTCCACTATGTTGGCATTGCCATGTGACCTACAAATTCACTTGCGTTGCTTCTACGCCATTTACGAATTCTCTCCCTTGGCCTTATGGGATACCTATTCAGTTGCTCATTAACACAAATATCTAATCAGCCAATCATGTGGCAGCAACTCAGTGCATTTAGGCATGTAGACATGGTCAAGACGATCTGTTGAAGTTCAAACTGAGCATCAGAATGGGAAAGAAAGGTGATTTAAGTGACTTTGAACGTGGCACGGTTGTTGGTGCGAGACGGGCTGGTCTGAGTATTTCAGAAACTGCTGATCTACTGCAATTTTCATGCACAACCGTCTCTAGGGTTTACAGAGAATTGTCTGAAAAAGAGAAAATATCCTGTGAGCGGCAGTTCTGGGTGTGAAAATGCCTTGTTGATGCCAGACTGGTTCGAGCTGATAGAAAGGCAACAGTAACTCAAATAAACACTCATTACAACCGAGGTTTGCAGAAGAGCATCTCTGAACTCACAACACATCAAACCTTGAAGCAGATTCGCTACAGCAGCAGAAGACACACTGGGTCAGAATTTGGCTTAAACAACATGAAAGCATGGATCCATCCTGCTTTGTATCAACGGTTCAAGCTGCTGGTGGTGTAATGGTGTGACGGACATTTTCTTGGCACACTTTGGGCCCCTTATTTAAGCATCATTTAAATGCCACAGCTACCTAAGTATTGTTGCTGACCACGTCCATCCCTTTATGACCACAGTTTACCCATCTTCTGATGGCTACTTCCACCAGGATAACACACCATGTCACAAAGCTCAAATCATCTCAATCTGGTTTCTTGAACATGGCAATGAGTTTACTATACTCAAATGGCCTCCACAGTCATTAGATCTCACAGTCACCAGCTCTAGAACACCTTTGTGATGTGCAGCAACTGTGTGATGCTATCAAGTCAATATGGACCTAAATCCTTTGAGTAATGTTTCCAGCACCAAAGTATTAAGGCAGTTCTGAAGGCAAAAGTTGCAACATTATGATTTGATTCCATACATTATTGATTTCTTGTTTGACACTATTATTTGATGGCCAATCAGCAGCTTCAGTCAGGCATATTAGACCTGTAGGAAGATCTCCTCCTTTTAACAAATTTTTTCCAACTCAAAGTAAGGTCTACCATACGGTTGAGACATCAGTTAAGGGGTTAATCTGCATGTGCAACGTGAGGTTGATACCTCAGTCACTCTCTCTGCCGCGAGATCATCTGCCATCTACGTCATAGCTCAAGCCTTTCTTAAAGTTGCAACATGACATAATCCTTCAAAACAAAACCACTTTGTATTGCTTTTTCACAGTGCAAATTGGACACATTTGATCAAAGATATGGAAATTGCAAAAACATGCTTCCTGTTTCAATGTGGACTGTTTCACTTCCAAGAGTTTTTCTTTCCTAACAAGCTACTGAAAAAGCATTTTCCAAGAATCTCATTCCCAGAGAGGCTTTTCCATACAGAACATACCTGGAGGACCTAATAATATCAATCTCAGAAATGAGAGTGTTGTAAACTTTAAGCAGTTCACTTTCAAACAGAAGTGTGGTCAGGCTCATGGCGATTGGCCAAAGCCAATCCAGACGGGACACTGTCAGAGGTGTGGGAAGCCTGGCAGAAAACCTCCCCGATGACGCACTTTTCCCTCAGCTCCAATCTGGAGGATCCCCTTGTAAGCCTACTGGAGCTAATGTCAGCCCGCTGATAGCAGAGGTGAAATGCCAGGCCAAGGTCATGGGAGGAGAGTGGCTTTTGCTCTGTCTGTCTCACTAGCCGTTTCCTGTCAGTAACAGCCAGGGCCGTCACTAGTGGTGACAATTTTATAGAGGCTAATGAATTAAACCCAGGGGAATCACTCACCCTCCTACTCCCCCAGAGTGCGATACCCCAGCTACGGCCCTGGTAATGGCAGTGAAATCACATGCAGCAGTTAAAGTCTGTTTTCATTTTGGCTTGTTGTGCACATACTTTCAAGTTTTAGAATTATACTAAAAGGCGTTTTCTTTATAAAAAAAAAAAGCTTAAACTATTAATCACACATCAGAAGGCATATAGTAGATTGTGTGCAACAGGTTTTCAGCAAAGTTTTGATCATGTTGATAATTTAGAGGCCTTACACCGTGTCCACACCAGACACAAGCGGCGCAATGTGACGCGACAAAAGCAGACTGAATCCATTATAATCAGTGATGCTGTCTACACTGGATGCGGTGAAACATGACGAATTCTCCACAGTAAACTGATGCCCCGATCTATTTCTGATGTAGGAAAAGTGTCCCAATCAACCTGTGTTCACCCTACTTCAAGCCCTCACACTACTTCTGACACAAATAACAAGGGGCTTGACATTAAAGGTGCAGTAAGTGATTTCTGAGAAACTTATTTGAAATCACCAAAACAAACACAGCCCCACTCCAAAAGGATCACACCCCTATCTTTATAGCTCCGCCCCCGAATTCGCAAACACGTTATGCAACACAGGCACCTCCCCCTAATGAGTGGACGCACCCCTTATTGCTGATTTGCAACAAGTGTTTTGCTGCTCAGGGTCCGATCCACTTTTTAACAGCGTTTCTCAGAAATCGCTTACTGCACCTTTAAAATGCTTAACGCCAAATGCGGGTGGATTTCAGCAGTGGCGTGTAACACAGTCACTCCTGCTAGCCACTTTGAATTGAATTGAATTTTATATACAATACATATATTTTTCAGTTGTAGTCTTTTAAAAAGGCATCTGAAATAAACTAAGTGCAATGTATTGTTGTCAAAAATATAGATTTTTAGACACATATCGATACTGAAGTATCTAAAACGCTTCCAATACTTATTTTCCACAGATACACGATACCAGCTGTGCTTTCTCACTCTCTCATCTCTCCGACAGCGAGTTGACACACAAACCCACCTCTCCTCACTCATTCATTTGCTCCTGATGAATATTGCTGGTATTCGCTTCTCAGTACTAAATTGAGTTCTTTTTCGCTGCTTATTGCGCTTAAACAGTCAAATACACACAAAATAATGTCAAAAGGCTGGTATTGGCGAGTATTCACGTAAACACCGTCAGTTATGTTTTAAGTGAACGTAAAACAGTTTAGAAAGAAAATGCGTGTGTAACAGTATAATGGGTCTGTGCATCAAGTCTTAAAGTAACAGCAGCCTAATTTACTTGCTGCCAAATTATAAGATAATATTAAATATATATGGCAGTTTTTTCCCATGGTATTGATGTCAAAATTGTGCCTAGTAACTTTGGAAAACCACTAGCCATTGTGGCTGGTGAGCAAAAAAGTGTATATCAAGCCCTTTTCCCTACTAACAGTACGCCAATCGGGTAGTATGTCTGAATGCATAGTATTTGAAAAACAGCAGGCAAAAAGTCCCCAGATGACATTCATACTATGCAGAACGTCCTTTTTTAACAGTTGTGAAGTAAGTTCGAATTAAAATGTAGTACCTATTTAGATAGTATGTGATTTTGGACACAGCGATGGTCGCGTCCAGTGTAGACAGCCTCAAGCTGTTGCGGCACGATGCGACACAGCAACTGTCGCATCCGGTGTAGACAAATTTGTAATAAAAATGATACGGTATGCTTTACTGGGCTTGATCATGACCTACAGTTTCTTAATATTCTATCTGTCATGTGTTCGATGCAACTCACATGTGAATGTCCTGAATTACACAGGCCAGTTCTTTTGCGGTAACAAGCGCTGTGAGAATAAGGAGGGTCTGAAGAGCTGGGAGGTGAATTTTGCCTATGTGGAGCATGGGGAGAAGAGGAACGCCCTGGTGAAACTGCGTAAGTGCCAGAGCTGTGCTGACCATGTGGCCGTCTAAACCTTGCATGCTGTAATCCCCTCCGCTCACAGGACACGGGTAGAGCTAAATCTAATCAGCGTGGATTTAGGGAAGCCCATGTCTGTGTTTGTGAGACTGCCTAGATTTTACTGTTAATATAGCATGCTTACTGTTGATGAAGTAAGGACGCTACTTTACCTCAACTGTCTACAGTGCATTAAAATGCCTTTTTAAATATTATATACTAAGTATAGTCTACTAAATTGGGGTCTAGATGTTTGAAACTACATTGTAGATCTGGGATTCTAAATCTAATTTAAACCTGGAAAAAGCTTTTAGCATTCTGATTTAAAAAAACAAACAAAACATGAAGACTTAAAGGGGTAGTTAACCAAAAATGAAAATTCATACAGGTTTGTAACAACGTGAGGGTGAGTAAATGACAGGATTTTCAATTTTAGGTGAAATATCCCTTTAAGTTCAGATCTATGCTCAAAATGGTGATGTGACATTTAACATAAAAAAACTGAGAAAATTAGAAAAAAATAGACCCCACTGTAAATAGTTTACTCAGCTAGTTTTTGCCCAACCAACATTATTAAGACATTGCTAATGTTGCATTCACTGTTAAAATTGACCTAAAGCATTTTTAATTGAGATCAAATCAACTGAATTAGTTTCAACCCTTATAAATATTGATATATCACATTATTTTCAAGGTCTGTGTCCAGAGTGCTCCTACAAACTTAACTATCATCACAAGTAAGAGCATTCAAACATTACAAACACAACTGAATGTTCAGAGTTCTTTAAACTGGCTGGAAAACTTGATATTTAAACTCTGTTCTAGGAGAAAGGAAGTAACGGTGAAGAAGAGACGGCGATCGAAAGAGAACGTGGACAACTCACTCATTAAAAAATCCAAATCGTCCCACTCCAGAAAGCACAAGCGCAAAGACAAACGCAAACACAAAAAGAGGCGCAAAGGCAAGCACATTTTCATTGCAAATCAAGCCTCCAAACATTTCCAAGATGTGGCTTGTTTGAACAGCATTCCACTGCATGCCTATGCTTAACTTTTGTGGCGGTGTTTTGTAGTCTAGTTAAAGTCTTTAAAAGAGAACATGTCATGGATAATGATTTAAAGTATTTTGACGCAAAAGAGTGTCTTTCCTAAGGCAGATTAATCACATTCGCCAATTAATTTTTGTTGCCCCCCAAAATAACACTTGGTTTAAATTCTAGGTTTTATATTGACAAAAGCTGTTTGTCTATTTTTTTCTGTACAGAATACTCATCTTCAAGTTCAGAGGAGTCTCAGGGGTCAGATAAAGGTATGCACACACCTTTTTTCCCCTCTTTCCCTCAATAATGACGAATGGCCCTCATCTAGTACCCTCAGGCAGAGAATATGCTCTGTATACCCTAATAAACATGTTGACACTTCTAAAACAACTCCTATATTCACATAAATCCCATTACAGAAGATGTTGGATGGAATCATTTAAATCCCTGACCTTAAAGGGATAGTTCACCCAAAAATGAAAATAATCCCATAATTTACTCACCCTCAAGCCAATCTTCTTTCAGTCAATCAGAGTAATATTAAAAATGTCCTGGCTCTTCCAAGCTTTATAATGGGAGCGAATAGTAACCGAGATTTTGAAGCACACAAAAAAGCACATCCATCCATCATAAAAGTAATCCATGCGGCTCCAGGGGGTTAATAAAGACCTTCTGGAGCGAAGCAATGCGTTTTTTTAAGAAAAAAATATCCATATAACTTTATAGACTATAATCACTAACTTCCGATAACGTCTGTCCGCGCGTTCACGAGAGAGTTGATTTCCAGTGTATGACGTAAGATGTAGGAGTAGCATAAGCTTAGGTGAGAGAAGACGCCTCTCATGGTTCAAACGAATAGGGCTGGGCAACAAACTCAAGCTCCTCCGACATTTGTCTTGTTTTATACTTCTAATTCATGACCGGTGTTTTGTTTTGCTCTATCCTCTGCACTTCCGTGTTCATCAATACGTCATGCATAAGGTCAAAGTTCACTCTTCTGCCGTACAGAGGCCATTGATTCTAGTTTATAAAGTTATAAATATGGATATGTTTCGCTTTCGCTTCGCTTCAGAAGGCTTTTATCAACCCTATTGGAGCTGTATGGATTACTTTTATGATGGATGGATTTGCTTTTTTGGGCTTCAAAATTTCGGTTACCATTCACTCACATTGTAAAACTTGGAAGACCCAGAATATTTTTAAATATAACTCCGATTGTGTTTGGCTAAAAGAAGAAAGTCATATATACACCTAGGATGGCTTGAGGGTGAGTAAATTATAGGATAATTTTCATTTTTTGGGTGAACTATTACTTTAAATATTATACTTAGGCATGTAACTCTCCCCATACTCGGTAGTTTTTTTACTACAATACTTTCATCAGCCAAAAATCCTGATATATGTCTAATGTGGTGTATGTTCCAGATGCAGAGAGTGAGGATGAAGAAGAAGAGGGTCCTTCAGAATCAGACCACTGGAGAGGTCCAGCTCCCACTGTGGAGGAGAAATCACGGTGAGAATATCATCATGATGTATTTTACTACAATGTGGAGTATATACAAACACAAATATGGTGAATGTGTCTGTAAAACGTTCTGAACCCTGATGTGTCTGATTCTCTTTCAGGGAGGAAGAATTCGATGAGTATTTTGAAGACATGTTTCTCTGAGTCTAGGAAAGGAGTATCCAAAAGAATCCCATTCCTACGGTTTTCTTTTTATATACACTTTTTTTTTTTTTTTTTTTTGAAAAAGTATGGTTTGATTACAATTTGTTATAATAATTGTTTTTTATATATAATTTTTACTGGTCCTCATTCAAGTAGAAATAATTGCATATGAAGAATTTATACATGTATTTGCAAAACACATCAGACCTTATTCATAAAACATTACTAGAATTAATATATATGCTCACAATGCAACAATTTACGTAACAATACTTTTACATGAGGCCTATAATGTTTACCTCTCAGATATTTATCATTGAGAGATATTTGGGTTTTTACTAAGTACAGTAAAAGATTTTACTTTTGCAGCAATGTCAGTAAAAACATTGTAGGAATCCATAGCAACTTAACTATTTATTCAGTTTACAATCAGACACTATCGTTTGTATCATCTGACCCATTAAATGTTAACAAAATGACAAATAATGTGCTGTTTTCACTGTCACTTTTGCCTGGGAATCACCAGCGCATTAGCACCAACTATTGGATTTCTGAAATAGACAGACTTTCTATTTGATACCTCTCACGTCAAACTCACATGGTCACAGTAGACTATCACACTGTCCAGGGCCTCAGATTTCCCGACGGTGGCGGCCAGCCAATCAATGTGAAGAATCAGTCAGGTGGGGTCAGAAAACCTTTTGTTCAATCTGGTCTGTGTCTGTTACCTCTACATATAGACAGATGCCCATGTGATTGCACTTCTTGTGCATTTCTGTATTTCCACAAAATGTAAAATGACAAATGATGTGTAGTTATAAAAGTTGAACATAAAGCATTTTGCTCAATATTGTAAGATCCATTGAGAGAGAAAAGTCTCGGCTGTCAGCCAATTACCTGAGCCTCTTTACCTGGGGATGATCCAGCTTTATTAGGTAATCCACTGCATGATAAAAAAGTCATGAGAGCTTCCTGACATGCCCTCTAAGCAACCTGACAGAACTGTGCGTTCACAGAGACCTCAGACTAACAGTAGATGTGGTCAAAGACTACTCGAAACTCCAGAAGCTCTGAATAATGTGTTTATTTGTTCACATGACATAATTTACAGTATCTTATATGTGCAGTAGTATTCAGTAAATAAGAGGATCGGATATCAGTTCCATGCTCACTCCAAAAGATTTTATACACAAGCCTAACAAAGTGTACAAACCATAAACCTGAGATGAGATTTACTCACTTTTGGCCTCTTCTGTCTGATCTGGATTTAGAAGGTTTGACATTTAAGTGCAGTCAGTAGTTCCAGTGAAGTTATTTAGACCGCCGTGACCCCTGTTATTGGATTAAAGGCCTTAACTGATTTTTCTAACAAGCGGGTGTTGCATAAGAATTTTATTTGTTAGTACATTTACTACATCTCTTCAGTGGTCATTTTATAGAGGCTATATACATTTGTTTGGTTGGTCAAATCGGGGCCTAGTACTTTTCCTAAAGCAGAGCATAATGACCTATTTTTGATATCAGCGTGCAGCTACCTGAAATAAACAATTCGTTCACTAGTTCAAATGTTACCGCTGTCATCAAATTCTCAAAAGATCAGAAAAAGGAGACTTTGACCTTACAAATTGGGTTAGTGCCTTCTGCCAGAGGAGATATCTAGAGGCTTCAGCAGTCTGCTTTAAATAAGCATGGTATTTAAAGATTAAAACTGAGTGAATCTCAGGAGCTGCTCCCCCATCAAACTCACTTCAAATCCCCTTATAGGTTCAAGAACTGGCCGTTCCCTCTTGCCTTGTTACAGCATATGATGTACTTTCTTTAAATATTCCCTGACATTTTGTGCCTCGTGTCTCCATAGAATACAACTTAGAATATGTTTGGTATAAACAAATATCTCTATGTTATCAATTGATATTCTATGTAATACACTCAATGTTATACTTTCGATAATACATTATGGTTAAAAACTATGTGCAATGCTTATAGGTATCATTAAATGATTAAAGAACAAACATCAAAGTTCTGGTCATAAATGTTTCTCCACAGCTGAAACGTTCCCAAATACATAATCCATTGACACAGAATTAGCCGTTTCACCTTCTCAGCTTCATCTTCCTTAAAGAACAAAAAAGTAGAAAAGTGTTTGCATCTTTTAAGAATTCAAACGTCCTGTATCGTATCCATCCAAACACAACTGCGACAAGCAAACGCAAATGCAACAAATGGTTAACGCTGCAAATCAAGAGATGTTTAGCATTAGCAGTGCCGTCGCCTCTTTGAGCAACTCGGTGTAAGTGTAAAAGACTTGTAGCATGAGATCTTTGTGCTTTTTACGAAGCTTTTGCTAATAAGCCATCAGCCATTTTCTAAAAGCTTATTCAAATGAGTTGGTCCTTCAACTCTAAACAAAGCAACTGATATGTATTAAAATGTTTTTCAGTAGTTTAAAGGTGAAGTGTATAATTTTATGGGATGTTAAAATACTTTCTCCCCTGTTAAATTTACAGAGAAAGCTATAAGCGAGCCATTTGTAAGTTAATTTAAACCAAAAAAAGGCGCCATCAAAACAATAAACAGCCTGGCAACCGCACCACCAATGGAGTTTGTTTGGGGGCGGGGCTATCTGTTTGTTTAACCAATTACAGATTGGGGGTGTGTTCAGGAAACTTGTAGAAAACAGTCAGTATTTTTGCAATTCCCATTTGGTGGCACAGAAAATACACACTTCACCTTTAAATGAGAGTGAATTCATGAAAAGAAGAAAAATCAAATTGGAAGCTTCTAAGATCATTTTACAGAGAAGCTAAACACAAAATTATTCTGGAATCATTCGAGAATTATGCTATTTTGATAAATTAGTTACTGTCAAAAAAATGTTATTGCTCTAATTCATAATGCCAGAACTGTTATGGACTCAAAAGCCATACTCAAAGTCAGCTCTTTGAACTATAGCACATTGAACATTTGTATAGAGTGTTTTGGCCACCATTGTGTGGCAAATGTAGTAGTTGCATATGCATTACTTCCTCCAACGTAGTTTTATATGTGAAAAGGTACAGTCAAGGTGAAATCAACGATTAGGAACAAGCATGAAATTGTCTATATTGTGAAAATTAGCTGGTGCTCTAGGCTGGCACCCCATCAGAAAGAGAATCTGACAGGTACAGTTCTTCCATTTCTGGTGAATGCCTACGTGTTCACTTGGAGAAGGTACGTCCGAGGAAATGAGACAGAAAATGGAGGAAGCTGGTGAAAATGTAGTGATCCTAGGAGCACATTTCACCTCCCTCTACATGTTTGCCAGCTGGCCCAGACTTCTCTGTGGCTCTGAACTTCTGGTGGATGATGTTTAAAATATGGTGCAGGTTTTGGATTTTCCTCCCTCTCCACCTCCTTCCTCACCACCAGCTGCATGAGTGAAGAAAAGCAAAAAAAACAGGGTAAGAGAAAATTCCTGTAGTTGATGTAACAGGTTATGTCATGTACGTTTGGTCCCCAAGGCTATAAGGATAAGCATAAGATATCCCATATACACATGCTTTCAACATAGTCAGGTTAGACAAATTGTTGAATTTTATGCAGATGAAAACGAGGCTGTGATAGACTTTCAGGCTTTAAAAAAGCATGCGTGGTATAAAAGTCACTGCAGGCAATTCTTGCCATTTTCTGGTCCGGTTCCCTCATCATTTCCTTTCCTTTATCTACTATTCCTGTCTATAAAAGTGCCAAAAAGGACCACAACGGTCCTACGTACCTTTTTTAGCCTGCTCCTCTTCTAGTCGCTTCCGTTCGTTCTCCAAAGCGTCTACTTTTGCTTGGTAAATATCAGCCAGTTCCTTCCAGTGGACCCTGTTGTTGTTCAGGCCATCAAACATGGGAGTGATCTCTTTGTGGAACCTTGAAAATTCCTGTATGAAAAAAGAGGCCTGTTATTGCAAGCATCCACAAGCCCACCAGTAATTGGCAATCCATCATTCCCTGTCAGAACATTTTAGCAATGTTGTGCTGACATTCCAGGACAGGCCATTACAGACAGTTGCCCCATTTTCTGCTTACACGGATGTCTGTGCAAAAACCAAATTGATTCCAGCTTGACAGTTTGATGGATTTACCTTGTACACAAACGAGCACACGAAGTCAATGAAACCACACTGCATCTTCGGAAGTTCATCCGACTTGTTTCTGTCCATCATGGGCTGAGAGGAGATTCAAAAGATATATATTCTCATTCAGGCACTAGTTTTCTTACAATGCAACCTTTCTAAAACCAAAAGCAGAACTAGATGAAATTGATCTCCACAAACTCACAATGGGTTGTTGATCTAGCACAGTCCTTTCCAGATCTCCCTGCTCCCAGAATTCAGCTGCCACCATGAGAGCCACCTTCAGAAAAAAGCGCCATTAGTTCACAATAACCCATGGACTGGATAATCCTGACCATGAATAACCACAGCTGCACATACTTTGCTCTGGACTTCCCATGGTTTGGTAATGGCAGACAAGTCGCAACCGGTCATCATCATTGCCCTGTTTGGAATCAAACAACGCATCTTCAAACGCTCGATTCAGTATTTTCTTTAAGTAGCAGGGTTCTACTGAGAAGTGATGCTTACATAATGATTTCCTTCCTAATGGGGTTGTTGGCCACATAGGCGACCGCTTCCTTCTCATCAGCCATTGGTTCGGTGGCATCAACAATCTTCTGGAACATGGTCCTTTTTCTGTTTTGGGAAAGAAAACGAGACCATCATCAGTGTGATATTTTCAAGAGTGACTCCACTTGAGGTGAAGAGATGCTCTTGAGCGCTTACTTGAAATACAAGGCCAGGTCAGTCGCAATGATGCAGACATCATGCAAGTGCTGGACAGTCTCAAACTGGCGTTTCTGCAGACTTTGGAAAATATTAACATTCTGTAAAAGAGCAAAAAAAATAACGTTGGCCTGGTTATTGCTTTAAACTCTGGAGCACTTGCGCTTTGTGTCCAAACAAACCTCTTCTGCCATCAGTGTCTTGCTGTATTCAAGATGGTGCCTTTCCAAGATGGAGGATCCATGAAGCTTCGCCAGAGGCGATGCGCTCCTACATTGGAAATGGATTGTGAGCAAAATGTCTTCCTTGGTTTACTGGAAAATATTAGTAGTAATATATATACTAAAATTACTTTGTCTGGTAGAGATTGTTGGTACCCCTGTGGTCAATATCGTGACAGAATGCAGCCGCTACCATCGCAAAGGCATCAAGGTCTGTGTAGTATCTTCTCAGCTTTCCGGTCTGTTAGGCAAGCAAATAATATTCAATATTTTGACCTCTTTAATGGTAAATAACATGATGTGTGGACTAAAAACACTCACTTGCAGAAGACAGAACATGGTCTGGCCCACATTAAACCCATGCCTCCAGTTATGGTAGGTGATATCTCTGTAGCCCTTTCGTACGGTGTACATCCATCTAGTCAGGACCTGGTGAAAGTGTAGATGGCATTTAAGTTTCATCCCAAAAGTGAAGAAAGATGACATTTTATTGATTTCACAAACTGTTTCATTCATTTATGTATTAAGTTGTAGCCAGGTCCATATTTTTGCAATGGCTGGAGAATATGTAAAACTTGTGTGAATGGTGAGCATTTGATTTCTGTGCAAATCTGCTGAGCTTTCTTTGTAGATCTGGTTATTGCTAATCACCTGCCAAATAAACATAAGCTCTAGTAATAAGATGAGTGCTACTTGGAAAATCAGCTTTACACTACTCAATCCATTCACTTCCATTCACACGCATGTGAACGCTGGAGACTGGAAATGCTTATTTTGTGCAAAGAAGTGTTGCATTACGCCAAGTTCAAGTTTGGTGAGAATTCGTATCACGTGAAGACATGTGACCAAAAGAATAATGATAAGTAAGTCATGGCATGACCTCTTAGCTGAATTGAAAGAACACAAACTTTGGTATTAACTTGTTACTTATTAGCATGCATATTACTAAGATATTGGCTGTTTATTAGTACTTATAAAGCACATATTAATGTCTTATTCTGCATGGCCATATTCTACATCCCTTAATCCTACCCAACACCTGAAACTTAACAACTACCTTACTAACTATTAATACGCAGCAATTAGGAGTTTATTGAGGCAAAAGTCGTAGTTAAAGGTGCAATATGTAAGATTTTCTGTCCGCTAGAGGCCTATTCAAAACAAAGGAATAGCTTGATGACGGCAAGTTTGAGCGCGGAATCTTGGGATATGTGGTCTTCACCTCACAGCCGGCGGAAAAGAATTGGGATAGGACTCGGGAAGAAATAATGTTTATGGATGCGACTCCTCACACGTCCAATTGCAATTTTCTCACGATTTACAAATAGTTGCAAACATTTGGGATATTGTAAGTACTCAAGTGAACAAAATATATAACACTGGCCTAGTGGTTTTTAAATATTTTACTGCAGAATTCTTACATATTGTACCTTTAATAGTTAGCTAATAGTGAGAATTGGACCCTAATCTAAAGTGTGACCCATACTTTAAATCTGCAGCACTGCAGGAAAGTGTATTTGTATATTTTTTCATTTTGGATTTATTAATTGCAGTGTCTGAAAAATTTTTGCATGCTCCAAGTCTACTGTGTTAATGTGGAAATGCTTGTAAATTCCAGTCTCACCTCTGCTGGCACTTTAAACTTCTCCACCACTCCGAGTTCAAAGAAACAGCGAATGCCACACTTGATAAGGTCAACCTCAGAGAGAGGAAAGTCACTAAAACTAAATTCTAGCAGATCGACGTCTTTGGCTTCTGGAATGTTGGCTCTCTGTGTGTTAAAATACAGGTAGATATATTAAAAATCAATCATATCATTGAACATATCAAATCACTCTGTTTACTATGAATATATTGGTTTAGAGGGGGAAAAAAATCATACCAAGAGTTTGTACATTTCTTTCTGATCACAGTCCTCAGGGTTTTGGTCAAACTTCTCCTTGGTATTCTGACAAGACAAAAAATGTTTAGTCAACACTATAAAACAGACTGCAGTTTCTTACAGAATGATGCCTTGCTCACCAGAATCTGTTGGACTTCAGCTGGAGTGGCTTTGGTCTGATACATGACCATTTCCTGTGCAATTTCTTTTTTCCACTCCATTCGGTTCAGTTTGTCATATGTGTCACAATTCAGTACAGACCATCCTAAGAACTGTGTTAGGGCCTAAAACAAAGTCCA
Source organism: Hypophthalmichthys molitrix (assembly GCA_037950675.1). NCBI lineage: Eukaryota > Metazoa > Chordata > Actinopteri > Cypriniformes > Xenocyprididae > Hypophthalmichthys > Hypophthalmichthys molitrix. Next base: position 4,374,697 of record CM075503.1, on the reverse strand, counting down.
AAAAACTGACGTTAGTGTTGCTGCACAAGATTCATGGAGCCAGAAAAGGATAGTGAGCATCTGACTCACTTCAGTAATTTGCTCATCCTGCTCGTCGAATGGCTTGCCGTCTTTTCGATTGAAGAAAGTGGCAATACCCACAATCTCCTCTTTCTTGTTCACAATGGGAAGGGACAGGACGTTTTTGATGACGAAACCCGACTCGTCCACAGCTTCTTTCTGAAAAGTTGCAAAAAAAAAGGTAAATTAAAACAGGTTTGTTAACAGTATGATGATTGGAAAAATATTTACAGTCACCTTGCCAATAAACTAATCAAAATTAAGACCAAAATAAAGCTCAGTTTAAATCTATTTCGAAGGTAACAGGTTTGTGTCTATTTCAGGTGTGGATTAGGAATAATATGAGCTCTGAGAGGGATTTATCCCAGGATGGCTTACAGTACCTGGAATGTGAAGTAATCATCAGCAGCAACATTCATCATGTTACAAATCTACAGAAAGAGAAATAACACAAAATTTCTCCTGTCAACATACACACGAAGATGGCATGTAGTCGTTTAACCCATTAAGTATCTCATTTAACTTGGGTTAAGCGGTTATTTACCCTGGTTATCAAACAACTTTAGTCTAAGTGCTTGCTCAAGGGCACAATGGTGAAAAATCAAACCAACCCTGAGCTGGTTTGCCACACTAGTCTAATATTATCAAACATTATCAACTGCATAGTTATGGATTTTGTTGAAGAAAATGCTTTGGACTTACAAAGCCATTTTCAGCCACGTAGGTGGGGAGGCCGCTAACAAGTGCCCAGTGGTCAACAGGAGGGGTCCTGGAAGCAGTAACATTCAAATTAGAGAGACTGGCAAGCTAGTATGTTATGGGCAAAAGTATGTGGACACCCAAACACTTCACCCATATGTGCCTGTTGAGTATTTCACTTCAGAACCATTGGCATTAATAGTGAGTTGGTCCTTCCGAACAGTTTTGTCTAGACCACTCTTGTCTGGACCGCACTTGGTGTTTAAGTTCATTAGATATCAACCGATTTTGTTTTTTATAACCATTGCCTATCCAATAACTGATATGCAGAACCAATGTTTAATGATTTACTTCTGTTTTTGCTTAATTTCATCTTCATATCACAATAAAGACAGCATTTTGTTAATAACAACAGAAGCAGCAACAACAATATTAACAACAGGCAATTATTCTTGAACTGACCAAAGCATTTAAAGAGAGAAGGTTAAAAACATACATATTAACATAAGACGATACATTTTAATGTTAAATCCACTATTGTTTTATATAGAATTGCTCTGTAGTCTATACACTCTAAAAATGCTGGGTTAAAAACAACCCAAGTTGGATTGAAAATCGACAAACCCAGCGACTGGGTTAAATGTTTGTCAAACACACTGGGCAGTTTTGTTTAACTCAACTATTGTTTAAAAATTACTATATGTCTGGCTTAAAATGAACCCAAAATAGGTTGGAAATTAAAATCAGACACATAATTACTAGAGGCAACAATAATAATCAAAAGGTGAACATTTATTAATAAGCAATTTAATACATGTTTATTGTTTAATTATTATTCATTAAACTTAATAAATGTTCATTTATTAGACATATTAATAAATGTCAATTTCCATAATACTTTGGGTTCATTTTAAGCAAGCAATACAGTAATTTTTAAAAAATAGTTGAGTTAAATAAAACTACCCAGCAGGTTGGGCAAATATTTAACCCAACCGCTGGGTTAAAACAACCCAATTTCCCAACTTGGGTTGTTTTTAACCCAGCATTTTTAGATTGTACAGTATTTAATGCAGTTACATCAGAAGTAACTAATTAAATTAAAAGGGGAAAAGTAATTAAATTACAGTAATTAATCACCTAGTAATGCATTACTCCCAACACTGCTCATAAGCACTCTCATTGTCATCTGTGTTTTTAAACTCTCTGGGTTAAATGCTTATGTATCGAAAAAAATTATCTTTCGATCTCTACAGTTCATCCCAAAGGTCTTGTGCACAATTCTGTACAAGATTTGTTCTCACAGATATTACTCAATTAGCCAAGCCAGTTAGAAAATGGTGTCCAAATAGTTTGCCCATGTTAGTGTGTGTGTGGCAGAATACATGACGTATGAGTAAATAATGTTCTTTTTATCTATAAAAAAGATGCTTACGGTATGACTTTGATCTCTTCTTTGCTTTCTAGTAGATAATCAATGATCTTGTAGAAGATGATTTCCTGTTAGAAGAAACAAAAAGTTATAATAATCCTAGACAGCAATGCTGACTTGTTTACCGAAGAGAAATAAATTTGTTACCCTGCCATCAGGTGTCTTCGGGCCTTTGTACGGCTCCACATCACCCAATTTAATAGGCCACTCATCGTAGAACTCCTAAACAATCAAAGCAAAGTCGAGCGTTTTATAAACCACTGATCAATCACCAAATGGAGGATGTTCATGGTACGTCACAAACCTTTTCTTTGGTCATGTCCAGGAGGCCGACAGAGTACCTCTCACACTGGAGGTAGGTCCTGACGGTGTACAGGGCCTTGTGAAACTGTCGCTCAATGTCTGTCAACTCTTCAAACACTTTGCTCGCAGACCATAGAAGAACCTGTGGCGGCGCTTTACAGTCAGAATCAAGTTTTAAATCACAGTCAAACATCATTAGGTGTTGTGGTCCATAGTATTACCTGGCTTCTTCTAGACTCCACATTATACATGTATGTAGTGTAATGCTGTAGGGCGATGACTGTGGCGAAAGTGATGTACTTGGTGAAGAGCTGAAAAAAAAAAAAACACATTTATATAGTCACCATGAAATCAAAGTTGAAAACTCTTTTTTTTATTATGGAATATTGCAGTGTTTGTTATAAATGATTTATCTGTGCACATCATTATTGTTCATAAATTCATCTCTTGCAGCCGAGAGACATATCTTCTCTTCTCTGATGATGTGTTTAATGGCGTGAGCTAGGGCAGGACAACCTGTCACTCACATGACATCACAGCAATAGCAAACCACAGCCATCCAATCAGCTCCTGCCCTACATTTTTTTCTTGTTCGAGAAGTCGTTTCACTCAGATGTACATCACAATACGGAAGAAAGGACTATATACACTTCATGGTGACTTTTTTTTAATTGATAATTTCAGCGGAAAAAGGTCAGTTGGATGCCTATTGTCAGTTAGCATAGAGATATGAAGCAATGCTCACACATTAGTCACTTTCAAACTGCTTCAAAAACTTTCTGTTGATCAGTGCGCGACCAACTTGCATACAAGTGAAATCTGCATTGAGAAATATGCATCTACGTTTTTCCTACGCCCCATGAATTATGAATTATGGGAGTAACTTAATATCCATTAAACGATAAACAATTAGCGATAAACAATTTGATCTATGAACTCAATAATAAGCATTTTCAAAAACTCAATGAGAGTACAATGAAATTATTCTCCTCAGTCTTCAACCATTGAACATTAAAAAGAAATTTAAAAGTGTAAAAGCATTAACAAATTACTACAGCAGACCATGAATAAGCTAGATTATTTCCGCAGCAATATTATGGATGTGTTAAATATCACTGCAGTAATGTATATCTGTATATTATGTATCATAAGTTGCCTTAATCAAATTAACTGTAACATTGAGTGATAATATTTCAAAGTGATTTCTGTCAAAAAGGTCAATACATATTGCTTTAAAAACGTTTCAGTAATACTGTTAATAGGGATGAGAAGCGAAAATGAGAGATAATTACATTTTAAAGCATCCGTGTGAAAATAAACACCAAGCGTTACATTATTCATACATTTGAAAATAGACCGTGAAGGAAATTTTAAAGCTCATTCAGTCAAACTGACAGAAAGATTGTTTGTAGTGCAACCGTATGATTTTAAATGATTAGTTTCAGTTTTTGAGTAACGTTAGAACTTCCCCATCCCCAACCCGGAAGAGCGTCGCCCGCAAAATTTTGCCGCCGACCAACGGTAAATGTGACACTCTTGAAAACATAGCGAACAATCTGGTCGTGCCGATTCAGCGCAAATTTTGAGGTCAGTATCACATTTAATGATTTCTGCTTCACATCTGTATACTCATTGTGGATTTTGGAAAAAAAAAAAAAAAAAAACATTAATGTCATATTTCAAGTAACGTTAGCTACTCATACTCACGTCTTCGTCCGCTTTGGAGAATTCATTTCCTCCTACTTTGTTTATTACCATAACCACACCAAGTACGTCTTTGCCGCTCATGAGGGGGGCAGCCAGCATGTTTTTAGTGGTGTATCCTGTCTGCTTGTCCACAAAGTCACTGAACCTGGGATTCTAAGATACAAATACAGGGAAGTGTTGTATTCGTTAATGTTCAACACAACTGTTTCATGACAAATTGGTTTTAAATAGCCTATAGATCTGTTAAAAACTACTTACTACAAAATATAGACTACATTAATCCCTCCGCCATTTTAGACAGTACATTCATGTGAAGACTCGTATTTAGAGTTAAAAATGAATTAAATGTTTATTTCCACATAATTGAATGTCATTAAAAAGCTGTTTCATATCATTTGGTAACATTTTAAAAGCTTATATAACAAAATAAAGCAAAGGTATTTTGAATAATTAATATTATTTATACATAGCATAGGCCTGTTTTTAAACCAGTTGTTGATGCATTGCTGAATAACTACAGTAACGTAATTTTTACACAGCCATAATAAGGGCGACAGTCATTAATTACAATTACCTCTTTTAATAAGGCATTTGGATTTTTTCTCATCACACTGAGACTAATTCGGCCTCAATTTACACTTCTGTATTATGTAATGAAGGTTTATACATTTAACCCTGTCTCAGACACCAGTGTGCCGTGATTAGACACCATGCTAGTATATATAGCATATGAAAGTATCTTTAATTATGTTAATTTTTATCATGCTATTCACATAATACTTTTAAGACCTTATGGGTATGATGGAAGATGTCAAATGTGTATCATGTTCCTCTGTGAAGCAGAGTTTGTTGATTTTTTTTTTTTTTTTTTTTCTCAATTTAAGCAATTTAATTTAGTATAAGCACAGCTATAGTATTTGACATTTTCTCAAAGATTTGAAGTCCCCCTGTGGTGAAAATCAAGTTTTTAATGTTGTTTATATGTCTATCTGGTGTTTTTAACATTCTTTATAACAAACCATGTGCAAAAGTCAACACCACTGCTGAGTATTTTCTTTTTAAAACTGCAGTAAACCAAAGACAGTCTCAAACCCATGGTCTGAAATCGCTGGTGTTTCTGACGTCACAAACTACCTTGTAACCAATCACGTCAACGTGCTAGCAAGCTTTAGCATATCATTACTGACCACGCAAGGGAGTCTCAAAAGAAGGTTATCCCGGTATATTTTTCTGTTGATATGTAAAATCGGGTAGATTTAGCAATATGGTGGGTGTATGATGTATCTTACGATCCTATGACCTATATGCCTTTCTCCACTGACATTCTGAATTGTTCAAAGCGTTTCTAAGGATACTGACTGTTGAAGTCAGCTGTCTGACTCGTGAATGTGAACATGGTTTGTGTAACATTAGCAACATATTATTAGCTGTTTGATAACGTAGTCAAGCAAAACGCTAATCATATTAAATACCGTTATGTGTCCGACGTTGTAAAAAGTAATACCATTGTGCAGCGTTTACCTCAGTAAGTTGACGGAGTGGATCTCGTCTGAGCTCTTGCGAGTGAGTGGAGGCGGGTCTAATTATCATATTCATAGATCCGTGCATATTAAATGAGGCAAGGGTGTAGAGTTACATTCAAGCTATTTTAAGGCATTAAGATTTTTTTTCACTGGAAAAAAAAACCGTGTAAATATGTAATTTTGGTGATCAAAGATGAGTTTTAAGGGATAAAATGATTGACTACAGGGGGACTTTAATATACAAATACTTTACAAATGGAATGAAAATCTTTGTATGTTACATTTCATTCAACACCTTTTTTTTCCTGCACACTTATTTAGAAAGCATATAAAGAGTAATGTTCACTTTCACATTTTCCTTTTATAAATTATGAATCTTAATTATAAGTAAATAAGTGCTGATTTGACAAAAAAAAAAAAAAATCTGACTTTGATTTGGACAGTCATTTGTTGCTAAATAATATCAACATGCAGCATGCTACCAGGAATACAGAAAATAAGCTGCTTTTCTGCAGGGGGTTGACTGATCTCAATGAGCAGGAGACAGAAAAAGTTTAATCCTTTGTCAAACTAATGGTCGACGTTCAGATAACAGACTCTCCTAAGAAGCCTAAGAAGCTGTTTTGCTTACAACCTACTGTGTCTTTTTATAAACAATTGTGTGTGTAAAGCATATTAGAGATCTATAAATAGCGAAAACCCATTTGTGGCTTGAGAAGCTCTTTCTCCCTGAACTAAAAATGACTTTCACTGCTGTATCCTAATGTAGTCTGGATGATTTTGTCATATTAACATTATAATAATATTTTTGACTACAATAAAATCGGTTTATTTAGATGTTACAACGTTAATAACATTTTAAGTGTGGATTATCTGAATAAATCATCATCTATTAGAAATATAAAAACACTGCTTAATGGCCTTTTTAAAAAATATATATATGTTTTCTTCAATTTTCTTCAACACATTGCTAAATGCTATTTAAAAAAACGCTAGGATTTTACAGTGGAAATTACAGTGGCTGAACATAAAGAATAACTAGATGTTTTATGCGAAACTAAGAGGTTGAATTTTTGTCTAATAACAGTTTGATAATAGACAAGTTTTTACACACAAAAAACTCTTGCTACATGATTTGTGGCATTTAAATTTTTTTTTAAAATTTGATTGCAATCCTTAAAGTAACTAAAAAAATGCCTTAAAACTCTCTGAATTACCAGCAATATATATTAACCCAGCCAACAAAATGTTTTGCAATGATGTTCTCATTAAGTTATGAAAATGTTATTTTTGAATGTTCTCTGAATGTTCAAAATGTCCAGTTTTTTAAATGTACTAAAAACGTTATTCACCGTTATTCAAATGTTAATGGAACATTCCATTTTATCATTTTGCAAACATGATGGGAGCATTACTTTTTAATGTTCTCTAAACGTTCTGAAACAAGTAATAACTCATAAAAAAAAACCTTAGATGAACGTCCAACTAAAACATTAAAAAACAAACTTCCATGAATAATGCATAGATAATGATTTTGTGCTAACATTTTTGAAAACATTATTAAATACCAGATAACATTGAACGAACATTCTATTAACGTTACAGAAAGAACGTTTGTTCTTAACTGTGAGAGAAATTTTGCCAGAACTTTAGCCAAAGTTGTTCTCACTACAAAACCTTACACTCAAAATAATTACTTGGTTTGAGCAGGACAAACTTAAATTAAACAAATTAGTTCAGTCAAATTAACTTTTATGAGTATTTAGAACTTTCTTTTTCTTTCAAGTTCACAGAACTGAGATATTTTAAGTAAAGTGAACTGTTTCATTGTTTTGAGTTTTATTAACTTATTTCTTTTAATTTAGATGAACTTAAGTTAAACTGAAACTGGGCTGGGATTTCTATTTCTTAACTTAAAAATTTTGAGGCAACCGATTGCCTCAAACTTTTTGAGTTTTGCAAACTTATTCGGGTTTACAGTGGAACCCTTTAATTTTAATTTATTTTATTTTAATTTAATTTAACTTGTTATAATTTTGTTGGAAGTAATTGTTTTTTATATATTTTTTTCTTTCAATGTATGCTGCTTGGATTTATTATGTTTGTGTTGAACACATTTGTTTGTTATTTGCAGAATGTAATAAAGGTTTAAAAAAGAATAACTAGGGGGAGCTATGAAAGACACCTTTACTACTTTTACTCACCTGTTTGACATCAGGAACATTAACTTGTTTTTTGGTGGTTGCTATTTGACCAACTATGCCCATGTCAGTAGGGAACACAATTTCAGACTGAGGGTTGACCAGGTTGGCCTCGTATTTCGAGGTAGGGGTGACATCGAAAAGAGACGTAGCGAGCTCAGGGATGCCATTTCTAGCTCGGCATATGAAATAGCTGCAGCGGTCGGCGTTCACCAGCATACATATCCTCTGCAGGACCTTGTGCATGGCCTTTTCCATAATAGGCTGCGAATGCATTTCTGTGATCATGTCAAAGATGATTTTGGCCTCCTGGATTTGGCTGACATCCTTGAACGAGGCCGGATCTTTGATGTCAAGTTTCTCGGCAAAAGCGGCGGCGATGGCCTCGCATCGTATATTCTTGTCAAAATACTCTTTGGCGAACTGTGGGTTATTCTCCAAGTACTTTTCCACACTATCCTTGTCTGCCATTTTGAAGTGCGCTTCTCTCCTCGTCCGCTCACAGATTCATTACTTGTGGGATGTCAAGATGAAAAGTGAAGCTTCTCAGTGGCCTCCTTCAGACAGGTGCATCCTCCAGTGCAGAGATCAGTGCTGGTCTCCTCCGACAGGCTGCCAGAGAATAGTGGCTTACAGGCTGAAGGGATCAAAGTGGCCGCTAATTAAAGTGACGTCATGACATTAAACCCCTAAGCTTTCTTAACCTGCAAATCCCCACCCTGATCATTTTATGTTAGACAATCCAGTCAGAGCCAAACGGCCCTGTTTTCTCCCGCAGAGAAAGTGTCGGCACATGACATAATATTTGTCACATCCGTCTGTCGATTAGACTGATGCTGTTTCTGATCTAATACACTACCATCCCCAGCGTGTGTTCACTGGGCTAGAAGTTTTCACATTAGATCTTCACATTAGTGCTAAAATAAAAAGCTTGTGGAAAAATGTTTCACCGAATGGGTAAATGAGTAGTTGATTTGAAATTTCAAGTAATTTCAGCACTACACTGTAAAAAACAGTTGTTGGTTTAACTTAAAAAAGTAAGTTACCTGGTTGCCTTAAAATTTTGAGTTCATTGAATTAAAAAAATTGAGTTAAAGGATTACTTTCAAATGAAAATTAGCCCAAGCTTTACTCACCCTCAAGTTATCCAAGGTGTATATGACTTTCTTGTTTCAGATGAACACAATCGGAGATATTTTAATAAATATCCTGACGCATCCGAGCTTTATAATGGCAGTGAACACGGGTCACGAGTATGAGCTGAAGAAAGTGTCTCCATCCACATCCATCCATCATAAATATATTCCACACGGCTCCGGAGGGTTAATAAAGGCCTTCTGAAGTGAAGGATCCATATTTAACAAGTTATGAAGTAAAATATCTAGCTTCCGCCAGACCACCTTCCGTATTCAAGTTACAAAGAAAGTGTAAACTGACGTCACTTTTTCCGTAAGTTTAATAGGGAAGGCGTAGGACGTAGCGTAAGCTTTTTGAACTGAAGAGTTTTACACTTTCTTCGTACTTTGTATTGACACCAGGTACTGAATTAATGATTTCCAGCTGCTGAAAATTAAGCTTTTATATATTACATTTTATATATTCACTAAAATCATGATATTGAATACAAAAAAAGTTAAATAATATGTCAACCACCTTTTTAAACCTATAGCTCTCAAGCTCTCCATGTAAGAAGAGAAATTCTCTGAATCAGGCTATTATTAGCATTATTGCACTTTCTGCTCTCAGGAATGATGCTGCACACCCAGGATCTGTTTCCTCCAGTATGATTACACCTGAGCTTTTCTTTTATATCAGGGAAGTGTCAGGCAGCAGGCATTCGGTTTGTTAAAAAAGAAAAAGCCTTGCATCATATGTACCAGGCTTTGTAAATCCAGGATTAAGTAAAAGTGATTATCAGGATATCCTCTCTTGAAGGCAGAGAGCTTGGCTTGGCACGTTTAAGTTCACAGCGAGGAGCCGACAGACACAGCAATGCTAAATTTAACACTCTCATAATTAATTTAATTGGATGTTGATGGACAAAATGTCACACAGGCAATGTTTTAAATAGCCGACTGTGTATGTAGTGTCTGATACACCTGCAAATGAAAACAAACGAGTGCATTCATGTATTTATTGAGTGGCTTAGTGGAGCACGGTGAAGGACTTGGAGAAAGCTTGAACAGTAAAGACTTGACTTGACCCTTATATATGCAAGACAATGTCAGCAGTCCATCAGCATCACCTTTGAGCTGGAACACAGAGTTGTCTTATATTTACCCCCTCATTCCCAAACAAACATCCATAAAGGATCAGCATGTGTGTGCCAAGGATTGTCTGCTGCACATCATCAACCTACAAAAGTAAGATCTAATGAGCTGAGATTAGTCTTAGTTAGCTTGATATCAGATCTGGTTTACTTAACTTGTATTAGTAACTTTGCAAATAAAGCTCTGGAAGATTAAACAGCATTTGTTTTCAAACCGCCCATAATAATTATATTAATCTATATGCTGATATCACAATATCTCTGTTATTAGTTTCCATTATAGAAGTAACAGTTAACGTACAGTCAGCACATCTCCGGCTTTTTTTCATAGATGCTTAACTAAAATAAATAAATGAAATGTTCAATTGATTTAAATAATTTTATTGTGTTCTAAGACAGACCTGAAAGTCACAAATCGACCAATCAGAATCCAGTATTCCGCATGTGTAATATGAAGTAATATTTAGTAGATTTTAATGTTCAGAAGTTTGTGGTCGGTATAGTCTCTTCTACTCACTAAGTCTGCATTTTGATCAAAACTACAATAAAATAGTAATACTGTTAAATATTGTTACAATTTAAAATAACACTTTCTATTTTAATGTAATATAAAATGTAATTTATTCCTGTGATCAAAGCTGAATTTTCAGCATCATTACTCCAGTCTTCAGTGTCACATGATCCTTCAGAAATCATTCTAATATGATGATTTGCTGCTGAAACATTATGAATGTCTTTACTGTAACTTTTAATCATTTAAACCATGCTGACCTTAAACCTTTAATCAGAATTGTACGTCACCTTTACAAATGTTTTGCTGCCATATTATGTGCCATCCAAGAAAAAAAATGGGTGTTGTAACAAGTTACATAAGTTTCCTTTTTTTTTTTTTTTTTTTTTGGTCAAGGTTTTTAGGTCATTGCAAACCCAGCTACGTAACTTGTGTCAATGAAACTAAAAAGTGTCATGAAATACTCTACAGCACGCTTAGTTCTCTGTTATCAACATGGAGAAGATCAAACAGAGCCTCGAACAGAAACTATATATACACACTCACCGGCCACTTTATTAGGTACACCTTCTTGGACCCCCTTTTGCCTTCAGAACTGCCTTAATTCTACATGTCATAGATTCAACAAGGTGCTGGAAACATTCCTCAGAGATTTTGGTCCATATTGACATGATAGCATCACATAGTTGCTGCAGATTTTTTGGCTACACATCCATGATGACAATCTCTTGTTCCAGCACATCCCAAAAGTGCTCTATTGGAATGAGATCTGGTGACTGTGAAGGCCATTTGAGTACAGTGAACTCAATGTCATGTTCAAAAAAACAGTTTGAGAATGATTTGCGTTATCCTGCTGGAAGTAGCGATCAGAAGATGGATACACTGTGGTCATAAAGGGACGGACATGGTCAGCAACAATACTGTGACATTTAAATGATTCTCAGTTGGTACTAAAGGACACAATGTGTGCCAAGAAAATATCCTCCACACCATTACACCACCAGCAGCTTCAACCATTGATACAAGGCAGGATAGATCCATGCTTTCACGTTGTTTATGCCAAATTCTGACTCTACCATCTGAATGGAGCAGCAGAAATTGAGACTCAGTCTTCTATTGTCCAGCTTTGTTGAACTTGTGTGAATTGTAGCCTCAATTTCCTGTTCTCAGCTGACATGGTGTGTCTTCTGCTGCTGTAGCTCATCTGCTTCAAGGTTTGATGTGTTGTGTGTTCAGAGATGCTCTTCTGCAGACCTCGGTTGTAACGAGTGGTTATTTGAGTAACTGTTGCCTTTCTATCAGCTGGAACAAGTCTGGCCATTCTCCTCTGACCTCTGGCATCAACAAGGCATTTTCGCCCACAGAACTGCCAATTGCAGTAGATCAGCAGTTTCTGAAATATTCAGACCAGCCCGTCTGGCACCAACAACCGTGCCACGTTCAAAGTCACTTAAATCAACCTTTCTTCCCCATTCTGACGGTCAGTTTAAACTTTAGCAGATCGTCTTGACCATGTCTACATGTTTAAATGCAATGAGTTGCTGACATGTGATTGCTCGATTAGATATTTGTGTTAATGAGTAGCTGAACAGGTATACCTAATAAAGTGGCCGGTGAGTGAATATATTGACATCTTTACCTTTTATTCAGATATTACTAAAAGAATTGTTAAAGATTTTGTAAGCATATTGCATAGTTTTGCTTGGAGTCAGTTGTTTTACAATGAAACGTGTCAAATTGTGACATAATTTTAGCCAGGCTGTCATACAAAGACATTATAAACACATGCAGAAAAGAGAGAACCCATAAAATATTAATAACAAATTATGTTGTAGACAATGTATGATTTTTCCTGCGAGCTCTTTTGTTTTTCTATGCTTTTGGGCATAGTAAAGTAAAACCTGTTTAGTGTTTTGTTCTTCTCTCATATTTAAAAAAATTAAAACATGATGATGTTATAATCAAACTTGTAGGGTCATTAAATACAAATATCCCCTTCCGGACATCACTATATACTGTACATAATTTGGCAAATATAAGCCGTTTTGTTACTTTTAAAGACAAAAAAAGAAAAGAAAGAAGAAAATATCGTTCATTTTGTCTCTTTCAAAAGGGTCAAAACTCTGCCTCAAACAGAGAATATATATATATATATATATATATATATATACAGTCAAATCAAAATTTATTCAGACACCTTAAACATTTCATTCATTAATACAGTTTATTCACTATAGTTTAAAAAAAATGGTAATAGATAATTTAATGGTAATAAAATGGTAATAGATAATGGCAAGAGTTAAACTGTGTCAGAAAAAATATATCTTAATTATGTCAGATATCACATAAGCAAAACATGGTCAGGTCAAAGTGTCTGAATATTTTTTGGTCCCAAATTTTTATCAATTTTACTGGTAGTCCACTGTATGTAGAATTTTTGGGTATAATATGTATTACTTTATTTTGCTATCCTCACTTACATAAATGAACTATAGTGTCCTGACCCACTAGTAAAAATATATTTAAAAAAATCAAAAATGTCTGAATAATTTTTGGTTTGACTGTATATATATATATATATATATATATATATATATATATATATATATTCAAAGTTGGCAAATATAAGTCATTTGGTTACTTTTACAAACCTGTAAACTTTAATGAAATCAGAAATGTTCCCTACTGAACAGGCTTCAGGGAACACAATCACCAGCATCATTTAGAAATGCACACAAGACAGCATGTGCTGAAGAATTCCAGATGTTTATTTTAGCTTCAGCTCATGCTCTTACACAATCCAGCTGCAACCTGAAGAAAAACACATTCAGGGGAGCAGAGGTCAACGCTACCGGGCTCCACATGGAGACCTGAAACACGGCTGTTATGTAAAAACTTTTGTCCAATGACAGGGATGGTGTAGACTGAATTTTGGGTGGTTGGGTGGGACTATGAATATAGGATCCCAGAATCTTGACCCTATATAAATGCAGCTGCAGCAGTGCAATAGTAATTTCAGATACCGTGATCAAGGTACGCGCGTTAGGATTTGTTTGACGACTAAGCGGTGCATTTGTTGGTGTTTTTCTAACTCTGATTTTCTAACTGATTTTTCACAGCTCGAGCATAGAAGCACCATGCTCAGGTTCTGCATAGCTCTCTGCGTCCTGGCCACGTGCTGGGCGCAGGACTGTCTGGTGAGCAACATCACAGTCAAACAGGAATTTGACAGGATGAGGGTGAGTCAACCAGTGTTTTCCTTCAATCCACATGTTGTTTTTGAGTTTCTCTTCCTCATACTTTTCCACTGACCTTGCAGTATCAAGGAACATGGTATGCCGTGGCCAAGAAAGACCCTGTTGGTCTTTTCCTTCTTGATAATATTGTTGCCCATTTCAAAGTGGAGGAAGATGGAACCATGACAGCCACCGCTGTTGGCAGAGTCATCATTCTCAAGTGAGTTTAAATGGGATTTTATGTTAATGTCGCGCACTTGCGCAATAAAAAACGATTCAATTCTCACATGCCGTTTCACTCTTCAGCAACTGGGAGATGTGTGCCAACATGTTTGGCACGTTTGAAGATACTGAAGACCCCGCCAGGTTCAAGATGAAATACTGGGGAGCCGCTGCATATCTCCAGACTGGATGTAAGTGTCAATTTATCATGTGCAAATCACGTTAAATCATCTGCTCATGATCTGTTTGTGACCATTCCGCAGATGATGACCACTGGATCATTGACACCGACTATGAAAACTACGCCATCCACTACTCCTGCAGAGAGCTTGATGAGAATGGAACCTGCTTGGACGGTTATTCCTTCATATTCTCCAGACACCCTGACGGCCTCAGGCCTGAAGACCAGAAGATTGTGACAGAGAAGAAACAGGAGATCTGCTTCCTGGGCAAATACAGACGCGTCGCACACACTGGTAAGATGTGTTATTATCACGTACATGCACTCATGATCAGACATAGTTCAGTATGCAAAAGATCTGATGTGTTTTTCTTTTTTTAATTGTGCAGGTTTCTGTGACCCTGCCTAAATGACCACCGCACGAAAGAGCTTCTGAGGATGTAATCTGTCAAGTTTTATATTTCTAGCTGATATGTAAATACCAAAAATAAGCATATTACTTAATAAATGAGAATGCATAATAATTTTGCACAAAGCAAAAGTAAAAAATGTGTAATAATCATTTTTAATGCACAATAAGTGCATAGTGTAACGTTTTAATTTTTTTTTTCAAATAAACTTTGAAAAAAACCAAGTATGAATTAATTATTGATTTCAGTGATCGATCTAGTAAACTCGCTATCACCAAAGTTTTATCAAAGGTCGTCTTGAACTCATGAACCAACAATACAAACAGCACTGTGGAAAATCAATGCTTTTTACTGGCAAAATGTTGTGCAACTTGAACCATGATACAGAGCAGCAGGTGTCAGCACACATATTATACGCCAGTATGAGGAAATATATAATAAGAACATTAATGTATATGATTAGAGAAAGATTAAGGGAAAGTGATTGAGACCGAAGGAAATTTTGAATAATGACATTCACCCATTCCAGACATGCCACTGATACATTTTCCTAAATTTTCTTTAAAACACTATATAACATATTTATTCTTTATAACAAATATAATTCATAACAAATGTATAATATATACATGTATATTGTATACATGTAAATATTTATTTATCTGTTAGAGTTATATGAACATAGACAATAAAGTTATATATTTATACATTTTATACATTTATACGCACACACACACATATATGTGTGTGTGTGTGTGTGTGGTCAGAAGTGGTGTATATATATATATATATATATATATATATATATATAAGACATATGTATTTTAAGTAATTTTAAAGGCTATTGTTGACGAAATTCTATTTTTATTTTGATTACTCGATTAATCGTCAAATTAATCGACTGATTACTTGATTACCAAAATAATAAAGACTATAGTTAAAACATTTCAAAACACACATGCATTGTTCTGTATTTAGTGACTTATAAGACTATTTTTCTAATCATATATTTTATCAATGAAGATTTCTTAAAAATAGTTTTAAAATAGTCTCATCTTGTGAACCCAATATTATATATTGTCTCATAAAATATTGTCAAACCCTTAATAAAAGGTAATTTCCCCAAAACAAACATGTGGCCAGTGAAAATGCTGAGTGGCTAGTAACTTTGGAAAATGATTAGCCAATGTCAAGCCCTGTGTATTTAGCCTATATATATTTTGTATGTCCTGTGTCTTCAGACACACAGGAATCTATTGATTTAATCTAGATTACACATAGACAATGTCTGAAGTACACGCTTTTTTTTTTTTTCACAAGGATTCTATAATTTGTATTTCTTGTTGCCTGTTATCCTTACTCATATTGCTTACCTGGCAGTGAAATTGTACATGGCACTTCCTGGAAGCGAACCGTTAATAAACTTGTTCTCCTTCGGCTACTGTGCCTTCACCTAATCCCATCTTTAAATAGTTTAATGCAGGATTTACACATGCAGTCTAATTCAAGACAGATTTGGTTTGCAAAGTCAGGACTGATGGATTGGAGTCGTTCCTAGACAAGTAACACTTCAGAGGTACCACGAGGATACTAGGAAATAAGCCAAACTGTTTTTTGTTTTTTTTGTCTTTTTCCTTTTATTCAAGTAGACAATTCAGTGAAGGACTGCGTGAAAAATGGTTATTTTTTGTTTTTTTAGGTACAACACTGATTTAAATGTTGAATATTGATTATTACTTATTGCACGTATGCAAACTGCATATCAAAGAGCAACCTGGTCACCAAAAGCAAACTAAGAAAATAACATATTTGAATTCATAAATTAAAATGTTTTAAATATGCCCCATATAAACAAATACTTTTATGAATAAAAGAAAAGTCCCTTCAAACTTTTCAAATTCAAGAATTTAAAAATGTAACTACTTATTTGTTCTTAAAAAAAAAAAAAAAAAAGTTCATATAAAATACTGAAACATTTCTTTGGAATGGTGACCACAATCAACCAAGACAAAATCGCTCTAAATAATGACGTTTATATACACAGTGGAAAAAAGCATGTGATGTGAAGCAGGTTTAGCTGAAGCAGTAGTCGAGGTGGGCGAGCAGCTCTCTGTGCTGGCTGGTGGGGTAGGAAGCGCCACAGTTCGGACACTCCAGGACACTCTCATCTAGTATGTTATGAACTTTAGACGGAGACGTGGTTCGATCTTGAATAGTCAATCTTTCAAAATCCATCCTGTTACATGAGCTGGGCTCAGAGAAACGAGACTCTCTCTGCTGTTTCTGAGGCACAAGGTCAATACAGGCACATTATTACACAATAATATGATAAAAATATCAATGATCATGTCAGGACGCATCAAGGAAAAACTTACGGAAGACTCTAGGCGTGTAATCTGGTCTCTGGCCTTCCGCAGCTCTTTCAAAACTTTGTGCAGTTGGTGCTGTAAACTTTGACGGTCTAGTTTTTCATTTTCAGATTCTTTGGCTGACAAATTGATCTGTAGGATGGTCAGTGACAAATAAGGGTATAAAAAATGTTTAACAATCTAGTTTAAAATGCATGTCTTAGAAATTCATGTTGGCTTCATATGGTTTAAAAATATGTCGTCATGTGGTGTAACCATTAAAGGTGCAGTAAGCGATTTCTGAGAAATGCTGCTGAAAGTGGATTGGTCCGAGCAGAACAACACACTTGTAGCCAATCAGCAGTAGGGGGCGTGTCCACTTATGATGGGGGAGAAGAGAGGGTGAGCAAGAGGGAGATTTGAAGAAAGACTGTAGAAAGTGTAATGGCTGAGAGACATTACAAAAGAGAAAATGTCAGAGAGGAATATCACTGGAAAAAGAAGGGTTATGATCAGGCAAGAGCTTTAGGAACCACGTTAATATTAGTAAAGGTTTCCAGAGCTGGAGAGGCCTGAAAACTGACGGTGAGGTTGTCATTTCATCATTTTTGCTTTATTTTTCACAAAGCATTATTTTGCATCGCTTCAGATATGATAAAGAGACATCCACTCTTGTATTGCGTGTTCATGCATATTGGGGGCGGAGCAATGGAGGGAGGGGTGGGTTTGTTTAGGGGGATTGTACTTTTCAGCATTTTTCAAAGTCATTTTACATGTCAAATCAAATATGAGCAAGACAAAAAAATTAAATACAATAAAATAAAGAGTATTATTTTATTAATCAGGTGATTTGAATACCTGTTGTTCCAATATAGCGATTCTTTTCTGCTCCTCCTGCCGATTCATCAGGGATTTCTGTAATAGGTTCACCTTTCAAAACAGAAAAAAAAATTGCTATTTTTATCTAGCAAATACAGTTACGAAGTTACGAAGAAAGTGTAAACTGGAGTCACATCAGTTAAACTTTTTCTGTAAGTTGAATAGGGAAGGCGTAGGACATAGCGTAAGCAAGAGTTTTACACTTCCTTCATAAGTTGAATATGGAAGGTGTTCTGGCGGAAGCTAGATATTTTACTTCATAACTTGTTAAATGCATCGCTTTGCTTCAGAAGACCTTTATTAACTCCCCCGGAGCTGTGTGGAATATGTTTATGATGGATGGATGTGGATGGAGACACTTTCTTCAGCTCATACTCGTTGATCCAGCTCACTGCTATTATAAAGCTCGGATGCGTCAGGATATTTATTAATATAACTCTGATTGTGTTCATCAGAAAAAAAGTCATATACACCTAGGATGGCTTGAGGAGGAGTAAAGCTTGGGCTAATTTTCATTTGAAAGTGAACTAATGCTTTAACCAATCAGAATCATTCAACCTGAAGTAATGACGTAGTTAGTAGACTCTGTTAAAGTATAATTGTTGTGGAAATGTGAATGTACGCAGAATGGCCTACAAACTCCTTGTGAGTCTTGAAGCTGGCTTCTGCTGATGAAACTGCAAAATATTTTTCAGTAAAATTTTCTTCAATTTATTTTTTTAAACTCTGACTCTGGGTCTTCATTCATCATATCTGGTCTTTGGGTCTATAACTGTAAATTCCACTACACTGTCAAAAGAGATACCAATACAAGGATGTGTTTCCCAGAAGCATTGTAAGCCAAAATAGACAGTAGAAACCACTTGCACCAATAGCCTCTATAGACAAATTAGGCTTACAAGGGTTCTGGGAAACGCTGCCTGGAGTTGGGCAGTGACACAAATTTCACACTTCTATTTTGATTCACAAGCTTGTGATTTGATTCAATTCCGATTTCGATTCAATTCAAATCAATATTATTGATTCATTTGGCTATAGACTGCCATTCAAAAGTTTTACATTGGTAAGATTTTTTTATGTTTTTAAAAGAAGTTTCGTCTGCTCACCAAGACGGCGATTATTTGATACAGAATGCAGCAAAAACAGCAATGTTGTGAAATACTTTTACAATTTAAAATAATTGTTTTCTATTTGAATATTTTAAAATGTAATTTATTTTCAAGCTTCATTACTCCAGTCTTCAGTGTCACATGATCCTTCAGAAATCATTCTAATATGCTGATTTGCTGCTTTTGAAAGCTTTTGTAACATCATACACTACCGTTCAAAAGTTTAGGGTCAGTAATTATTTTATTTTTTTGAAAGAAATTAATACTTTTATTTAGCAAGGATGCATTAAATTAAATCAAAAGTGACAGTAAAGACATTTATAATGTTACAAAAGCTTTATATTTCAGATAAATGTTGTTCTTCTGGTTTAGTATTCTCCCATAGCAAACTGTGGTAGTCATTAAGTTTATTAAATCAAATAAGTCCAAAAGTTTAAGTAATTTTTCTAAAAACTGTCGATCACACCTCATAGAATAAATATGGATATTTTATGTATTATTAATTAATAGTGCAGAAAAATCAGCATGCGTACCTGCATCAGTAGTTCAGCCACCCTCTTCCTCTCGTCCTCCAGCTCACCCTGCAGTCGAGCAGTTCGCTCTGATGAACACCTCCTCTCCTCCTGCAGAGCCTCCCGGTCTCTTTTCCTCTCCTCCAGAAGCTGCTCTCGGACCTGAGCTGCTTCCCTGCTCTTCTTCTCATACCTCCCTCTCAGATCCTCAAGTTCTGTCTGGATCCGGCTGACCCGGGCCCGTTCGGCCTCCAGCTCACGCTGAGCCTCCTGCCCAGACTGGCCTGTGGGGCAAGAAGAGAGAATGAATGGTGATATTTTATTCAGGCCACTTTGAGTGTCTTTAAAGAGTATTTACCATCTGGACTGGCTTCTTTGTGCTGTTGTTGGAGTGCTTGATTTGCTTCATTTAACTGCGTCTCTAACTCCTTGGTCCTGGCTAAGACACCCTGAACATAGGCCTCACGCTGCTGGTCATAAACAAGCCAGTTATGGTTCTTCTCTAGAGCCTGTACTCAAAAACAGAGAGAGGAACAACAACAACAACAACACATGAGTCTAGCAGACAGCACCAGGAAGCTCTTATCTGAACTCTTAGGTTGCAAACTCACATCTCGCAACTGCTCCTGCACTGCCGCAAGCTCACCAGATGGAACCTGTCGGGAGACCAATGACACAAAAATGTCTTAAAATAAGCACTAGACAAATGTGTTAGGATGATTAAAAATGAAAGTGCAAAGAAGCAAAATGCATCTCGTATTATAAAAAAAGATCTTTCACATCTTAGATAAATTACTTTACTGATAACCAGTTAATGGGATACTAGCCCAGATCTTTAAGGGGCCGTTCACACCGAACGCATTTTCTCATTCCAATTCGCTCATTGTTTTTCTATGTAAACACTTGCTAGATGGATGTGTATGACCATTTATGGAAGGCTAAACGGTTCAAAAACACGTGAATTTTAACCCATAAACAACACGTAAAATACATGCATTTAACGCGTAAATACACGTATTTTACATGTTGTTAATGTGTTAAAATTCACGTGTTTTTGAACCTTTTGGCCTTCCATAACCGTTGCTCTCGCGTCTTGCATCTTTTGCAGCTTCTCGCGCATGACACTGCATTCTAAAAATGTGGCGCTCAAGTTAAAATCAGTTAAACTTTTTAAAAAAAACACATCTCGAGACCTTGCGTTTTTCCCCATTCCACTGCTTGCGCCGCACGTTTTTCAAACCAAAAACTCTTTTTGTGTGAACGAGCCCTAACCATTGACACATCCATATGGATCATTGCATCCATTAAATGACTAACAAAAAAAATGATGCATTGATGCAATGTGCAAAAAGATGTCAAAGTATAAAAGAGGTCAAACTGGCACAGAGCTGTCATCAAACTTTGATAATGTCATGTGCAACTTTTGATTACTTTTCTATATTATTTAAAAGACATTTTTTGTAGTGGATGTTCCAGTTGAGATACAGGATTTGAAATTTTCATAGTGTTCCAAGTAACTGGTTGTGGAAAAATAGGCACATAATACTGTAGTATTGATATATTGAATGCAAGCCTGTGAATTGAATCAAAATGTTTTCACAGCGTGCTTTGAGGCATCAGCAAATATCGTAGCGCTGGCTAAGAGAATCAATATCAGTTCGTATGGTGATGAATTGTAAGATTTACCCCCCTACAAGCTACAACACCAATCTTGTATAGTGCAAACAGAGCACATTTTTGACCGATACCCTGCTGAGACCTGTCAAACTGATTAGAACAGAAACTTCAACTTGTCAACAGGCTGACAATCTCTTAAAAAGATGAAATGCTAGCATAATTTGTGAAGGTTACATTGTGCTGATTTCCTTAAAAAATATGAACCCCTAACCTGAACATTAACCTTAGAATAGTGTTGGTAGCACATGATTTTCCTGAACTCTGAACTGAATCAATGAAGTCTGAACTCTTCTTGACAGAACAGAAGTCTGTGTGATTGAGTTGACCAGTGATATCGGCTCAATAAAACAATTTAGATTCAAATATTATATTTTTTATTATTAGTCATTATAAATAAAATAATTAGTAGTGGTCTACTAAAATCACTCCTTCAGCACTAGTCAGGCGACTTCTCAGAGTAAGAAAATAGCTGTGTTTGATGAAATGCTGCCATCTAGTGTATGAACCTCATTATGCACTCATGAAATGCCTTGATGCTAAATGACAGGAAACTGACAGGAAACTACTGTCATGACTCATGGCTATGGTTAAATAAGATTTGTCAGGTGAACATCCTTGCCCTAATATATTTACTTAAAGTAAGCCCTTAGATTTTAAATTAATAAGTTGGGTCAATAATAAAAATAAATAATAATAAAACAAAGATCATGATTCTCTGATGTCAGTTAATGATCACATGACATGCAGGTAAAAACATTTTTTAGTAAATGTTTTATTTTGTTTTTTTATTTTAATTTTTATGATTTAATTATTTAATAGCTTTTCATTAAACCCAAAAACCCCCGCAGTTCCATCACGAACCCCATTCTGAGAAACCCTGACATAATGTAATATTTAATGCACTTCATGTTGTTGACAACAAAGAATAGGACATATTTTCTTTCTCTTTTATATATTGATATGGTACAAAATTATCAATGTGATAGTTAGGTTAAAAGTAATCTAAAAAGTAATCAGATTATATTCCCTAAAATTAGTAATCTAGATTACATTATTAACTACAATTTTTGTCATGTAATTTGGAATCAGTAACTGACTACAATTTTGTAACTAATCTACCCAGCAGTGTATGTATGTATGTATACAAATATTATACATTATAAATATATATGGGTCATTGACGAATAAGGTTTTTAAAAGTGTAAAAAAAAAAAAACATAATGGAGAATTAATTTTGAAGTTTTATTAAGTGTTAACAATGAGATTATGTGGTTTTTATAATCAATTAACACTGCTTTTGTCATTTTTTACAAGATGACAAAAGTTTTTCGGTTTAACCAAAATTTCAGTTTTATCAAATGACACTTTTGGTTAAACCGATTCCGAATGATGATATTTTCAAACAATGCTAACAGACTGATATCTAGCTAGCTAGCAAAAGGACAATCAAACATTTTATATTTAGTACAAATTTTTAAAATATTACAACATTTTCCATGTTTTATAGCGGTTATACCGAATGACCTGATGTTTCGGGACATGTGTATGAGCGAGTGAAAACATGAATTTTTCAAATAGTTAAAAGAGTTCGTTTTTCCGGACATTCCTTCTCATAAAAAAAGCAACGACTTCTACACATAATTTTAACACCATTTTGCACTATGTTGATATATGATGTTATAAAATCACGCCAGAATAAAAAATATATACATTTATTACATTTTAAGATATTTTAATCACAAATGAAATGGCTGTATTGGCTAAACCAAATGACCTTTTGACACTTCAAAATCTTTAAAATACCTTTATATGTAGCAAAATTTAATTAAAACCTTTTGGATTCAATAAAAGAGATCTAGTTGTACTACCTTACATACTTTGGATGTCATATCTTTGTTTTTTAATTATTATTATTAAGGACAAAAAAATGACCCGTCACGTCATTGACCCAAACACACTTATTTATCTTATTTAACCATGGTCATGACAGTAATTCATGACAGAAAGTAGAAACTGTGCATTTCAAGCTCAAAATTCTTAACAGTACGCTTAAAATAAAGCTTAAATTTAAATTAAAGAAAGCCCTAATGCCATACGAAGGGTCTAAAGTCAACTCCCCTACCTTTTGTTTCTCAAGTGTGTCACACCTCTCAGAAACTGCACAATACTTGTTTTTCAGGTCTTCGCTCTCCTTTGAGAGAGCCTGGAACTGTTTCTCTCTCTGTTCGGCCTCCTGTTGTTTCTGCTCCAGCTGGCTCTGCAGTGAAGACACCACCTCCCCGTGAGCGGCGCGCAGCTGCTGTCTGAGGCCGCAGATCTCCTGCTCCTTCCCCAGCAGCTGCTGGGAGTTCCTCTCCCTCAGCGTCTCCAGGGCCAGAATCCTCTGTGACACAATGGAGTTTCAAAAAGTGAAAATATGTTCGTAGTGATAATCTTTCACTTCATGAAATAATAATGAGGAAATGTAGAGAATATTACATCTCTCTCTACATATACACAGCTCTGTAAATACTTATAGAATGACATAAACATCTTGATTTTCTTCCATCTGATTTCAGGTATAAAGGAATAAATTCACCTCCAGAAGTTTGGCTTTGTCAGAGTCTGAATGACTGTGTTTTCCAGCTCTCTTCATGTCCTCTAGACTTTTCTTCAGCTGTTGATTCTCTCTCTTCAGTTTCTCGATCTCCATCTCCACTGACTTTGAGCTGCTGCTTTTAAAACCTAGTTTATTCACGAGAGTCTCCTTTGCCCCCTTCGCTGCCATGTCTGGAGTGATGTCTGGACATAAGAGTTTTTTCATATACCATAATAAAATCAAAATGAATAGGACTCGTAGACCTCCTATATACTATAACTGTAAAAGCACTTACAGCGAATAATAGCGAAAGTTCTGCTTGATTTAATAAAAAACAATCTAATCTATATATATAAAAAAAAATCGGAATAAAACAAATAAAGTATTTACTTACGCACAAGAATGAGTGTTTAGGTATAGCAGTATAACAACATCAATCTGTGGAAACGGTTCTGTTTCACTTCCGTGATACTGAAAACAAGTTTAAATACGGCGCGTCCTGCGTCATATCCGGAAACACGCCGTCGTCGGGTGAAGACAGATGGCGCCCTGATTCTGTAACGTATGTGAACAAATATCTTGCAGTTTTATAAGCATACACTTCCACAGATATGTTATTGATACTCGTTTAATGTCTGTAAAATGCAGTATTACAATAAAAAAATCAGTAATCCGTAGTTGTTTACAAACGTTCAAAATAATCATATGCAACTAAATAAGGCACAAAATGTTAACAACAACAAGAATGCATTTTCATTTTATTTACACTACCGTTAAAGTTTGGGGTCAGTTTTTGAAATATAATTACAAAGCCTATTTAAACTAAATGTTTTCGATTTTAAAATATTTTAAAAAGTAATTTATTCCCGTGATGCAAAACTGGATATTCTCAGCATAATTTCTCCAGTCTTCAGCGTCACATCTTCAGAAATAATTTCAATATGCTGATTTGCTGCTCAAGAAACATTTATTATTATAATCAATGTTGAAAACAGTTGTGCTGCCATTTTTCTTTAAAGAATAGAAAGTTCAAAAGAACAGCATGTGAAATCTGCATAAATGTATTTACTATAACTTTTGATCAATTTAAATGGATAGTTAACAAAATTAAAATTATTCCATGATTTACTCACCCTCAACCCATCCTAGGTGTATATGACTTTCTTCCTTCAGACAAATACAGTCGGAGTTACAAATGTCCTGGTTCATCCAAGCTTTATAATGGCAGTAAATAGGATGATATTTTGAAGCCTAAAAAAGTGCATCCATCCATCATAAAAGATAAACACATGGCTCCGGGGGGTGAAGTGATGTGTTTGTGTAAAAAAATGTATC
This sequence comes from Hypophthalmichthys molitrix, assembly GCA_037950675.1. Classification (NCBI taxonomy): domain Eukaryota; kingdom Metazoa; phylum Chordata; class Actinopteri; order Cypriniformes; family Xenocyprididae; genus Hypophthalmichthys; species Hypophthalmichthys molitrix. The sequence continues at coordinate 4,349,508 of CM075503.1, read as the reverse complement.
CATATTTAAAACTTAAATAACTGGCTTCCGGCAGACGGCCATACGCATGTCGACTTACGCCCAAAGAGTAACCTCTGACGCGATGTAGGAGTATCGTAAGCTTAGACGCCTCTCCCTGTTCAAACAAATAGGGCTGGGCAACAAACTCAAGCTCCTCTTCTCTTATATCGAAATCCTCAGACATTTCTCTTTAAAAATTCTCATTTTAGACTTCTAATTCGTGACCGGTGTTTTGTTTTGCTCTCTCCTCTGCGCTTCCGCATTCGTCATTACATCAGAGTTCACTCTTTCACCGTAAATCGATTATTATTTAAGTTATTTAAGTTTTTTAAAGTTTTAAATATGGATATTTTTCTTACACAAACACATTGTTTCACTTCAGAAGGCCTTTGGAAGCTGTGTGGTTATCTTTTATGATGGATGGTTGCACTTTTTTGGGTTTCAAAATCTCATCCTCTATTCACTCACTGCAAAAAATGCTGTTCTTACTTAGAATTTTTGTCGTTTCCAGTCCAAATATCTAAAAATTCTTAGATCAAGAAGCATTTTCTTGACAAGTAAAAATTATTTTCTTGTTTTTAGGAAAAATAAGTCAAAATTAAGTGAGTTTTTCCTTAAAACAAGCAAATCCAAACTGAAAACAAGATTATATATCTTATTTTTGGTTTGATATAAGATTATTTTACTTACCCCACTGGCAGATTATTTTGCTTGTTTTAAGGAAAAACTCACTTAATTTTGACTTATTTTTCCTAAAAACAAGAAAATCATTTTTACTTGTCAAGAAAATGCTTCTTGATCTAAGAATTTTTAGATATTTGGACTGGAAACGACAAAAATTCTAAGTAAGAACAGCATTTTTTGCAGTGCTGCCATTGTAAAGCTTGGAAGAGCCAGGACATTATTAAATATAACTCTGATTGTGTTCGTCTGAAAGAAGATAGTCATATACACCTAGGTTGGCTTGAGGTTGAGAAGTCATGGGATCATTTTCATTTTTGGGTGAACTATACCTTTAATGCTTCCTTGCTAAATAAATGTATTATTTAATTTAAGTATTATTAAAAAAATTCACTGACCCCTAACCTTTAAACAGTAGTGTATATTACTTGCATTTTAAAAACATCATCAAATTAGTTGCAAAATGAATGCTTTTGATTACGGAAATGAGTCTATTTGAGAGCACGGACGACTTTCTGCAGGGTTGAAATACCTCTCTCATCTCTGATAGATACGCCTGTCGGTGTCAGTTTCGAAAACAGATGTCTCATTAAATCTGATGAATCTGCCTAATGAGGACAGTGTGAAAGTTTGTTTCTTTACTGTTGGTTGGTTCTGGCAAGGTCATGGTGCTGCTGTGCGGGGGATGATGTTTGGGTTTTAGTGCTGCATCTGCACTCAACTGCAATAATCTGCACTAATGACACTGCAGGCTGATGCAGCTGTTTATCACTCACTCAAGCACACACACACACACACACACACCTACCTCACCCTTCAAAAGTACAACATGGGCCTCATATTGCTCTGGGTGTACCGTTGTGGGTTTATTTGAGATTTGGGTGTTGAAAGACTGTCGTCCAGCTTGGGTTTCATTGTCAGAAATCATCCACACTCTTGCGGCAGTATTCATTTCTGAATAAAGCTGCACAGTGCTTAGTAATGCAACATCCATCTTTGAAATCCAGCTAATCCAGGATTCTGCAAGAGAGGAAGGAAAAAGCTTGAAGAGAGCTTTTTTCCCCCATGAGTCTGCCAGGATTTCCACTTTAATAAATACTGAATGACGGGAGTCCACACGCAGAGTGTTTGGCACAAACGCAGCTGTGATCTTGGTGGATGAAGTGAAACTGCAGTTCACACACTGATCTCATTCCTGCGCTCGGTAATCCTCCAGTTCAGTGTAAAGATCATCCAAGCAGCGTTAGATATTTGTAATTGTCGCAGCAGATTTAAAGGGTAGAATGCAGTTCCTCATTAAATTTCTATTCCCTCCTGGCTGCCTACTACTCCTCCTCCCTCGAGACGTTCTCATTCCACTCCTTCAGTGTTCGCTTCACTGGATAATGGCAGCCATCTTTTATTTCTCCCACACTCTCTTAGTCTGACCTTCTGTTGGTTCTTTTATTCTATTTTTTTAATTCTATGTATATATCTATGTATGTCTGTCTATCTGTCTGTCTGTCTGTCTGTATGTCTGTCTGTCTGTCTATCTATCTATCTATCTGTCTGTCTGTCTATCTATCTATCTATCTATCTCTATCTATCTCTCTATCTGTCTGTCTATCTATTTATCTATGTATCTATCTATCTATCTATCTATCTATCTATCTATCTATCTATCATCTATCTGTCTGTCTGTCTGTCTATCTGTCTGTCTGCATATCTATCTATCTATCTATCTATCTATCTATCTGTCTTTCTGTATATCTATGTATCTGTCTGTATATCTATCTATCTGTCTATCTATCTATGTATCTGTCCATCTATCATCTATCTGTCTGTCTATCTATATCTGTCTGTCTGTCTATCTATCTATCTGTCTGTCTGTCTGTCTATCTATGTATCTGTCTGTCTGTCAGTATGTCTATCTATCTATCTATCTATCTATCTATCTATCTATCTATCATCTACACTATATTGCCAAAAGTATTGGGACACCCCTCCAAATCATTGAATTCAGGTGTTCCAATCACTTCCATGGCCACAGGTGTATAAAATCAAGCACCTAGGCATGCAGACCGCTTCTACAAACATTTGTGAAAGAATGGGTCGCTCTCAGGAGCTCAGTGAATTCAAGCATGGTACTGTGATAGGTTGCGACCTGTGTAATAAGTCCATTTGTTAAACTTCCTCACTACTAAATATTCCACGGTCAACTGTTAAGTGGAAGCAATTGGGAACAACAGCAACTGGGTCAGTGCATGCTGAGGCGCACAGTGTGCAGAAATCGCCAACTTTCTGCAGAGTCAATAACTACAGACCTCCAAACTTCATGTGACCTTCAGATTATCTCAAGAACAGTGTGTAGAGAGCTTCATGGAATGGGTTTCCATGGCCGAGAAGCTGCATCCAAGCCTTACATCACCAAGTGCAATGCAAAGCGTCGGATGCATTGGTGTAAAGTACGCCGCCACTGGACTCTAGAGCAGTGGAGACGTGATCTCTGGAGTGACGAATCACACTTCTCTGTCTGGCAATCCGATGAGCGAGTCTGGGTTTGGCGGTTGCCAGGAGAATGGTACTTGCCTGACTGCATTGTGCAAGTGTAAAGTTTGGTGGAGGGGGGATTATGGTGTGGGGATGTTTTTCAGGGGTTGGGCTTGGCTCCTTAGTTCCAGTGAAAGGAACTCTTAATGCTTCAGCATACCAAGACATTTTGGACAATTTCATTCTCCCAACTTTGTGGGAACAGTTTGGGGATGGCCCCTTCCTGTTCCAACATGACTGCGCACCAGTGCACAAAGCAAGGTCCATAAAGACATGGATGAGCCAGTTTGGTGTGGAGGAACTTGACTGGCCTGACCTCAACCCGATAGAACACCTTTGGGATGAATTAGAGCGGAGACTGTGAGCCAGGCCTACTTGCCAACATCACTGCCTGACCTCACAAATGCGCTTCTAGAAGAATGGTCAAAAATTCCCATAAACACACTCCTAAACCTTGTGGAAAGCCTTCCCAGAAGATTTGAAGCTGTTATAGCTGCAAAGGGTGGGCCAACTCCATATTAAACCCTACGGATTAAGAATGGGATGTGATTAAAGTTAATGTGTACGTAAAGGCAGGCGTCCCAAAACTTTTGGCAATATAGTGTAAGTATCTGTCTGTCTGTATATCTATCTATCTGTCTGTCTACCTAACTATCTATGTATCTATCGGTCTGTATGTCTATCTATCTATCTATCTATCTGTCTGTCTGTCTGTCTGTATGTCTATCTGTCTTTATGTCTATATGTCTATCTATCTATCTATCTATCTATCTATCTGTCTGTCTGTCTGTCTGTCTATCTGTCTTTATGTCTATATGTCTATCTATCTATCTATCTTGTCCAGTCTCTGTGACCAAGTAACGGCACACACACACAAAAAAATCGACAGACCTATATATAACTCCAGTTTTACACTGTTTTCTCCATGCTGTCTTCAATATGTCCAGTCTAATTCTCATATCTCGCACACCTGAAGAGAGGCAGATGGTATCCCTGGCAACAGAAGATTCAAACTCACTTAGTCCCACTAACATTCGAGGACAAAGAACACTCCCGTAGTCAGACAACGGCGAGAATTCACAGTTGTTTCACATCTTTTTAATGCTTTATTCTGTTTCCCTAAGGAGGATACATAGAGGGAAATAGTGCTGCTTACAAGACTATCAAAATATTTCAGAAAGAAGGGGTGCATGCAAAAATAAGTGCACAATGTTTGTAAAAGCTAAATATTTCATACATTTAAGCTCTTCATCTTTCTATCAGGACAGACTAAACCAAGAATGTATTTCCATTTGCCAAAAGGTTATTAGAAAAAATAAAAGGCTGTAATAAAAATATAAAAAAAAAAAAGATATAAATGAATACATGGATTTAACCTACAGGACATACCATAAATATAAATATTCACACATCACAAATTCCATAGTATAGCATATGCAGTACCATTGCATCTAAACAGAGGTGAAATGCACAAGCTACATCCTTTCATTCACAACCATGAGAATGATGACATTGACCGCAATTGTTACAAACCCAATGTCCCACTTGTCAAAATCTCATCATCTTACATTCCTTTTTATATACAGTACAACTCAAAACCTACAGCAGTATAATCGCTTCCAGAACCCATGAGCTTGTAGACTCATCAGTATTACCAGCCAAATGTCCCATTTGGATCTACAGGAAAGTTCATTAACACAGCGTCTAATTAATACAATATTGCAAGATTCGGTTGTGATTCGGCTACATTTAGCTACAGATATTTCAGATTACACAGTGTTTGTAAATAACCCAACAACACAGTTTAATACAAAGGTTTGCAGCAGACACGGTGTGTTTTTATAAAGATTATTATTTCCAGAAACACTTTTACCATGTGATGAAAACCTATCCTGCCTGTGAGTGCTTGCATATTGCTTTATCAAAAGGGGGTGAGGATGTTGGAAATTATAATTTCGTTTTTTCCAAAACATTATTATTAGCTACATTTTGTCTATGCATGACTAAACACAAGTCATGTTCAAGAGCAGTCAAAGTTTCTTGGTGAAATGACAAAAAAAAAAGGTTTGATTGTCATTTGATAAAGTGAAATGAAATATTAAACAATAATTAAAATGTATCATGATTTAAATGTATGATGTCAGAAAATAAATCAAACATTTTTCCTCACCTTTTTAAAAGTTCTCATTTACAGTATAAAATGACATTGATATAATAAAGATAACTCTTTTTACTAAGATATTTCTCCTCTTTACTCACAGGTGATCTTCTCATAAATGAGGTTTTGAAAACAGAACAAATGTTGCCGACTTAGTGAATCAAGTGTGTCTCTGATATAAGGATGTGATCACGACTCCAGTTATACGTGAGCTTTCTCACGACTGACGACGTCCACTTCATCACAAGTGAGCCACATTAAAATCTTCAGAGCAATTGGCTTGTGACTCTCATTGGATACTGGAAGGGAATAATCAGACAAACCCACGTCTATATATTGATTTGGCTTGTTTTCTGCTTCTGGAGAAGGAAAAATACTTTTGCTTTACTTGCAATTCTCCCCTACGACAGCGTGTGAGTGGTACAGCCAGGCTTTACAGATTATGAACCATATTTGTTCATGTTTAGGTGAGAGAGCTGTTACCCATTAAGTGCTCCAGCAACCTCTGAGTAAGTGCCAAGGAACTAATCTCAGTTGCGTGTGAGACTTCAGTGAAAGTGTCCCGCTCCGTCTGTTTGAAGGGTGGCATGTTGGTCCAGATTACCAAGGGTTCTTTCAGAGAGCAAAGGCATTTGATAATCGATTGCTCTCTGAGAAGCGATTGCCGTCACAGCAGCAGTGGGGCGAGACAAATGGGCCGTGGTGTTCGGGTCAGTGGTCTGATGTGAAGCTGAATTTCAGGCACGCTCACCGCACTCAGGATTTTATATTAACTGAAAATCACAAATAAATCATGTTATTAATTTTAATATAAAAAAAAACAACACAAAACATTACACTGCACTCTGATTATCTCATCTCTTCTATCTGAGCTTTTTTTTTGTCTAGACTCCAGCTCTACTCACTCTGAAATTGCATGCTGGGATGCTTTTTAAAGAGTATTAAAGAATTTTTAAAGCTTTTCCTTCACTAAAACGTATACAGTTCAAAAGTTTGTGGTCGCTAAGATCTTTTAATGATTTTGAAAGAAGTCTCTTATGTTCATCAAGGAAAAAATTATTGCAATTCAAAATAAGTGTTTTCTTTTTTAATATATTTTAAAATATAATTTAAAGACTCCAGTCTTTAGTGTCACATGATCCTTCAGAAATCATTCTATTATGCTGATTTGCAACTCAAGAAATATATAGATTTCTTAATATTATCAATGTTGACAGTTGTGCTATATATATATATATATAATATGCCATCACAAGCAAAATTATTAACATTGAATATACTGTATATTAGGATAGAATTATTCCTCCAGAAAAGTAATAGGGATGACGGTAACTGGGTTGGCATTAAGTCTTGTGCTTTAAAAAACAATATTTCAGTAAATATCCAATAACAATAATATTTCAGTAATATTACAATTATAGTTGATAACTATACAAAATCATGGTAACAGAGTTGACATTTTAAGATTTCTCCATACTGAAAAATGTAACAAATCATTAAATATAGTTACTTGAAAGCATGTTGACGCCATAATATATTTTTTAAATTTATTTATGGAATAGTTCAAACGTTAAAATGGAAAATATGATGGTAACAGGGTTGATACACAACTACTTTGTAATAAAACAATTAACTGAAACCTAAAAATGAATAATGACAAAATGCTAGCAGCTCCATGTCATATGCTGTATTTTATATATATATATATATATATATATATATATATATATATATATATATAGTGCTCAGCGTAAATGAGTACACCCCCTTTGAAAAATAACATTTCAAACAATATCTCAATGAACACAAAAACAATTTCCAAAATGTTGACAAGACTAAGTTTTATATAACATTTGTTTAACTTATAACTTGAAAGTAAGGTTCATTATATAACTTAGAGAACAATTTTTTCAGTTTTACTCAAATTAGGGTGATGCAAAAGTGAGTACTAATTTAACAAGAATTCAACCACAGGTGAGTCTAATTATTCATTACACAGGTGTCCAGCAGACAGTTGACTATAAAAGGGTGTTAAAACCCCTTCCCATTTCATGCTGTCAGCAATGGCACCACATGGAAGAGAAATGTCACAAGACCTGAGAAAGAAAATAATTTCTTTACACCAGAAAGGTGAAGGCTACAAGAAGATCAGCAAAGCTTTACTTATCAGTCAGAATACTGTAGTAAAAGTGGTACAAAATTTTTTAAAAAGATGGATCTCACAGAGACGTCCAGGTTGTCTACGGAAGTTAAAACCTCGACAGGAGCGTCTTCTGATGAGAAGGGTTGAAGAAAATCGGCGTGCAAGTTCACTGCAGTTATGTAAAGAAGTAGAAAGCCAAACTGGGGTGACTATTACCTGTGACACAATACGGCGTACACTGCAGAGGAATGGCATGCATGGGTGCCGTCCATGAAAAAGCCTCTCCTAAAGCCCAGGCACAAAAAAGCCCACCTAGAGTTTGCCAGGGCCCATGCTGACAAAGATGAAGACTACTGGGACTCTATACTCTGGAGTGATGAGACCAAGATAAATGTTTTTGGAACTGATGGCTTCAAAACTGTATGGCGTTGCAAAGGTGAGGAATACAAAGAAAAATGCATGGTGCCTACAGTGAAACATGTCCTTATGTGGGGCTGCATGAGTGCTGCTGGAGCTGCATTTCATAGATGGCATCATGAATTCACAAATGTACTGCTCTATACTGAAAGAGAAGATGCTACCATCACTCCGTGCCCTTGGTCGTCATGCACTTTTCCAACATGACAATGATCCTAAACACACATCTGAGGCCACTGTTGGATTTCTGAAGAAGAACAGGGTGAAAGTGATTCAGTGGCTCCTGATCGGAACCCAATCGAACACCTATGGGGAATTCTGAAGAGAAGTTGAGCATCACTCTCCATCCAGCATCCAGTCTCTAAAAGAGGTCATTCTTGAAGAATGGAAAAAGATAGATTTTGCAAAATGTTGCCAACTTGTTCATTCCATGCCAAGAAGACCTGGTGTCATTAAAAATCATGGAGGCCATACAAAGTACTAGATGTAGTAGTCTGTGTTGTGGGGTGTACTCATTTTTGCATCACCCTAATTTGAGTAAAACTGAAAAATGTGTAATCTAAGTTATAACATGAAAGTAAGCTTAATAATATAAGTTAAACAGATGTTATATTAAACTTAGTCTTGTCAACATTTTTTTTTTTTTTTTTTGTGTGTGTTTATTGAGATATTGTTTAAAATGTTACTTTTCAAAGGGGGTGTACTAGTGTGTGTGTGTATATATATATATATATATATATATATATATATATATATATATATATATATATATATATATAAACTAAAATATAATTTAAAAAAATCGCCTGAGCTTTCTTTGTTACTTTTCATTGAAGTCACTTGTCTTTTGTTGTCTTTTCACTCAATTTTCATAATCCAATCAATTCTCATTGTATTGAGCCCAGTCCTGTCCTATTTTTTAACTGAATATCCTGTTCACTCTGAAATACATCACATAATGGAAGTAAATGGGTTGTGTCGAGTGCTGTTTCACTGACGTTAAATATGAGGGAGAGATTAGATTGGATTCTGTTTGTTTCCATCAGTGTTTGCAACAGTGACTTCTTTACATCTACCTTGTCTACCTAATATCATTCATTATTCAAGTGATTTCAAATAATCAGTGTTAACTGTAAAAGTCTTCTAATCACCTACAGCTTTGTAGAAATGTTCCCAACATTAAAGCATAAAGCTAACTGTCCACTGGGAAAAAGTGGAAGCATTTAAACACTTCAAAAGAACAACAAGAAAAAATCTCTAGCCACAAAGGATTCTGTGGTTTTTGACCTACTTAAATGTCCTATGAATAGAGTTACGATTCAGATAATCCGTTTTGAGATAGAATGCATGTATTTCCAGCATTGAGGAGCATATTTCATGTTGAGTGAGTGTGCGTGACTATGAAGTGGATACAGTCCCATGAGGCACGAGTGAAGAGGTTAGAGATCGCTTACTTGACAGATTCACAGCGCATGCTACAATGATGAGCGCTCCTCCCACCAGTGAGACCACAGAAAGCAGCTTCGCCACGCGACCCAAGCGTCTCGCTCCGTCTACGTTCCCCTGCTCCAGACTGTTCCGGGACTAAGAGAACATGACAGTGAGATCCGAGGTTCCATTAAAGTCTGAATCATCTTACATATTCAACAAACACGCAATGAAAAATTCAGTCTGGTATACTGAGGGTAAAATAATCATTTTCCATCTCCATTTGATATTATTACATAGGGAAAAGGGATCATGTAATGAAGAGGGTGCCTTTACCTTTTTGATAAAGTAATTTTTAGATAAAGTCTTGTAAGTTTAGATTTCTATTGGACATATAATGTGTTTAAATGTCAATACCATCTCAAGCTAAATTATTAAAACTGAATGTATATTAGAATATAATTATTCCTCCAGAAAAGTAACAGGGTTGACGGTAACTGGATTGACATTACAAGTCTTGTGATCAAGTTTTACAAAATTATATTTCAGTAAATATCTAATAACAATAATAATACATCAACAATACTCCAATTGTCAGTTGTTTACTATACAAAATCATGGTAACAGGGTTGACATTTTAAGATTTTGCCATACTGAAAAATGTAACAAAACATTAAATATAGTGACTTGAAAGCATGCTGATGCCATAATATATTTTTTTAAATTTATTTATGGAATAGTTCAAACTTTAATATGGAAAATATGAAGGTAACAGGGTTGATTACACAACTATTTTGTAATAAAACAATTAACTGAAACCTAAAAATAAAGAAAGACAAAATGCTAGCAGCTCCATATACTGTATTTTTTATCATTACTAAAATGTGTATATTTGCTAATAAATAAGGAGACTTTGGAAACATATAGCTGGGGAAATAAAATAAAATAGGATTTTTTTTTTTTTTTTGATGTTTAGTGAAATGTTAATATTAAAAAATATTCATTTAAAAGAATTTATAAATATTTGTTAAAAACATTAACACAGTTATTCATTGTTAAAATTAAGTATATGAGGGACACAAATGACATCTTGCAGAATGAACCAAAAGGCCCAAGATCTACATACCATGATGGAGTAAACAAATCCCACAATGTTGATTGGCCAGACAGGGCAGAAGCAAGCGATGACAGCGAGGATGAGGTAGTCTTTGGGTTTGGAGCGGTCCATAGGGGGGTTGGTGGCGATACTAGAATGGCGTGAAATAGAGGGCCGCGGGGAGAACGCTGTGTAGGCGATGGAGCTGGAGCGGCTGCCCATCCGGGTGCGGCCCACATGTGGATGGTGCGAATGAGGAAGAGAATGATGCCGACGAGGAGGAGAGGAGAGAATTGGTTTGGATGCAAAGGCATCGTTTGGGGAAGAACAAATCCCATCAACTGCCAAAAGAAAGAGAGGATGTAAGCGAACAAAAATAATAAAACTGGTAATTTTGTTACTTGATCCCATGATGATACAAAGGAACTAATCTATCCATTTTAATGAATACATACACTACTGGTCAAAAGTATTTTTTTAAATATGTCATTTCTGCTCACCAAGGCTGCATTTATTTGATTAAAAATACTGAAAATGTGAAATATTATTACAATTTAAAAGAACTATTTTATATTTAAATGTAATATAAAATGTAATTTATTCCTTTGATGCAAAGCTGAATTTTCAGCATCATTACTCCAGTTTTCAGTGTCACATGATCCTTCAGAAATCATTCTAATATGCGGATCTGCTGCTCAAGAAACATTCCTGATTATTATCAATGTTGAAAACAGTTGTGCTGCTTAATATTTTTTGTGGAAACCATGATCTACTACCATTCGAAGTAATACTAATATTCAGCAAGTATGCATTAAAATGAACAAAAGTGACATTAAAAACATTTATAATGTTACAAAAGATTTCTATTTCAAATAAATGCTGTTCTTTTGAACTTTTTTATTCATCAAAGAATCCTGAAACAAAATGTAGTGTGAATTCCACAAAAATATTAAACAGCAAACATTGTTTTTTAACATTGTTAATAATAAGAACCATTATTAATAATTATAGAGCACTAATAATAATTAATCACAAAAAACTTATGACTGGTAGTGTATAATAGGACAATCATTTTATATAATCTGCACATTCATTCAAACAATCACTAAGAGAGACCATCTTTCTCTTTTTCGTAACTGTCTGTTGTCATTATTGTTTGCCTCACCATGTTTTCCTCCAAATGTGATGATGATAGAAAACCAGGATGCCGTGCTCTTGAAAACAACTTTAATTAAATGGCCACCAATGCAATTAATTCACTAATCTCTGTCATGCCTTTCAGCCTCTCCTGCCAGGAAGCCCCGTTGGCAGTTTTAATTAGGATGCACAACTTTAATTTAATTAAGTGTATTTATGATAGGCTCAGCGACTGTTAAAGGAAGGGAAATAAAACATTTGGCATGTTGGTCTTAACCTCAAATGAACTCATCAGAACATCACCAGGCCACAATAAACATCAAAACAGTGGAGATGAGTTGTGCTTGACCACTGCCAGCTCTCGGCCTTGATCATTCTGTCAACAAAGAAATGCCACTCAGAAGAGATTGTGCGTTATTTACAATGATCAGATTTACAGCGCAGCAAACTATTCCTCTAACTGAGCTGCTGGGAAGTGTGCTCTGAATTAATCATTGTCACTTTTAGCTTTTATTTTTGCTTTTTTAAAGCTATTTGCTTATTAAATCCTAAAATTATGCATCATATATTTCTCTTGTATAACCAGGATCAGAAACGAGGGTTTAGAGCACATATGATTAAAAAAAATAATAAATTAAAATGCCCCAGATTAAAAATGTGGGGAGTGGGGACAGAAAGTACGCCTGTAGTGTAATTGCTCTTTTTGAAAGGTTACATAACATGTATAATATTCTATTCTAGGCCCGTCTATTTATGGTTTTAGTGCCTCTGCAGTGACTGTAGTGACCTGTAGCTGTCAGATATCTCTATTAGCTGTCTTAGAATTGAGTTTTTGTGACTGTGTAGCTAATTAAGTGGTTTTTGATTTAAAAAGAAACAACTAGTCAGCTCTAAAAACACTGAATGTGAAGAAAACACACCCCAACAACTCCTAGACATGAAACAGGAATGTTATATCTTGAATTTACAGCTACGTTTGTTGTTGAAATTGATCTGGTTCAGTGTTCTTATTGTTAACTAAGAGAATTAAAAATCATTTTTGTTCATTAAAAAAAATAAAATAATAATAATATGAAAATGTAAACTTGAAAAACTTAAAAACTGCCTTAGCAACTAACTGAAATAAAATTGAAATTAAAAAGCTAAACAGAAATATATATAATATAAATGTCCTGGCTCTTCCATGCTTTATAATGGTAGTGAATGGGGTGCTGTATTTCCTTCCTTCCTTCCTTCCATCCATCCTAAATATAATCCATACGGCTCCAATAAAGGCCTTCTGAAGTAAATCGATGGGTTTTTGTAAGAAAAATATCCATATTTAAAACTTTATAAACTATAAAACTAGCTTCTGACAAACGGCCGTACGTAGAGTAACCCCTGTCATGACGCATGACGTACTGACGAACGCAGAAGTGCAGAGGAGAGAGCAAAACAAAACACCGGTCAAGAATTAGAAGTCTAAAACAAGATTTTTTTTAAAGAAAAATGTCAGAGGATTTCGATATAAGAAAAGAGGAGACTGAGTTTGTCTTCCAGCCCTATTTGTTTGAACCGCGAGAGGCGTCTAAGCTTACGATACTCCTACATCCTACGTTATACATCGCTTCAGAAGTTACTCTTTTGGTGCAAGTCGACTTGCCGTCTGCAGGAAACTAGTTACTTTAGTTTATAAAGTTTTAAATATGGATATTTTTCTTACAAAACCCATCACTTCACTTCAGAAGGCCTTTATTAACCCCCTGTGAAGTACTTTTATGATGGATGGATGTGCTTTTTTGGGCTTCAAAATACAACGCCCCATTCACTACCATTATAAAGCTTGGAAGAGCCAGGACATTATTTAATATAACACCGATTGTGTTCGTCTGAAAGAAGATAGTCATATACACCTAGGATGGCTTGAGGATGAGTAAATCATGGGATAATTTTCATTTTTGGGTGAACTAACCCTTTAAAAGGGGCTATATGTAGAATTCAGAAAGCCTTGTTATTAGCGACACCGGTGGCCGTTAAGTGAACTGCAGCCAGCAACTTTCTGCTCGCACTCGTGCACATGTAACATACAAGAGACTGAACGTGATTCAAGGACCCAATATACTCACGGCGCAAGTTCTTTTTCGTTCTTTGCTTAGAAGTAGGGTGACCAGACGTCCCGTTTTTCCCGGGGCAGTCCCGTATTTCATCTCTATTTTTAGTGTCCCGACATGCAAAATCATGTTTTGTCCCGTATTCCATCTTTCCTAAAATTTCGTCAGAACTGGGTGATCATAGAACGAGTAGTAGTAGTAGTGCTCTGTCACGCAAGAACAGCCCAATCAATTTGTCATAGAACAAAATTACCATCCAATCACAATTCATTATCGATTAGTGAAGTATCGATAGTGATTCGTAAAACTAAAATGAAGACTGAAAATTATTAAAATAAAAGCTAATTAAAAATATGATTAAATGCTATAGTATATAATACTAAAATAACACTGATTTGGCTTTATATGTAACAGACATTCAGTTTAAGTCCTTGACATAAACTGATAACATGCCATATGTTTTTTGTTTTGTTTTTAATGGTAGAAAGAATATATATGATTAGAAAACAAATGTTAATTTCAATTGGGGTTTCTTAAAAATCTTTGTAGTTCTCATTTTCCCTCTTTTTTTTGGTATTTTTGTACCTGCAGTTTTTGAGCTCAGAAAACACTCATTTCATCTCAGTTGTTCGCCTGTTTAATTACACGCCGTTTTTAAAGTCATTACACTGATTGCTGTATGCAAATCACTGTAGTGTGATTGGCATAGCAGGACCTGAAAGTCCCTAATGTGTTCTTCCTGGAGACAAGGCAGATGCTTTCATATCAATTATTCTTATCCCCCCTCCTTCACAAAACCCTCCCAAAATGACATATTATTGATGAAATGATGAATTACCACTCTCTGTTTTGTCCTTGACCATAACGATGACCTCTCCAGAGCATCGTGTCTCATCATTGGACTGCTGGGGGAGAGAGAGGGGGCGCAGACAAGGGAAGGAGTCCGATCCCGCTCCGGTGGTCCCCGGTTGATATGTAACAGGGCCCGGGATCTGGCAGCTCATCGCCTCCTCGTCTTGGTTACAAACCAGAGAGCCCAACGACGCCTGATGGTACTCTGTTTCCATAGAGACAACTGAGGTTGCAAAGGTGGCCAGTGTTGAGTTGATGTTCAGATGGTGTGGCTAAAACCAGAGAAAAATTGTGTGAAACAAGATTTATGTGATGAATCTCATTAACATCGGCACAAAAAAGCATGATGAGATGCAAACTCACACTCCGGCACATGGTGTCATCAACACACACATCATCTGACTTTAAATCACATCCTTCAGAATACAGCATCCGAGTGCTATTCCCCCCCCCCCCCCCCCCCAAAACGCCTTGTTTGCTTTGGTAAAATATAGTTTTCCTCATCCTCTCAGTCATAATGTTTTGTTAATAGTTAATTTTAATTAACATGCATGCTTGTTTACCTCATTTTAACCTCTTAACCTAGAAATGTAGGTCATGAAATTGTAAAAAAAAAAAAAAAAAAAAAAAAATCACAGTAAATGCTGTGGGAACATATGGTGTTAGTGAAAATAATCACTGGATGCTCTGAAGAATACATGCGCGGAGAACATGAGGGCAAATAGACAAAGCCGTGGGGAAAATAGAAGACATATGGAGGGATAGAGAGACAGAAAGGGAAAGACAGTGTAAAAAAAAAAAGAGTGTAATATAATTTAGTCCACAGTTCATATATACGCTATAATGACGAATATAAAGATGAATAAATAACGATAAACAATGTATTAAACATTACAAGCTCTTCTTTGTCCTCATCCATCCAATAACACAGGAACAATTTACCTATCCAGGTTGGGGAAACCCTTTGTTTTCTAATTAATTTGTTTTCTATGTGCCCTACAGAAAATGAAAAAGCATACAAACGTTGATTTGTACACATCACATGCATATATAACATAAATAAACACCTACCTCACACCGCGCGGTTCAAGCCAGTGTGCGATTGGAGTCGCACGTACGCTGTTAGTCCATTTGCATAAACACTCGCGAGGGCGATTCTAATCACAATTCGATATTCCAATGTGGCATTTAAACCTCGTTCTGCACATTAAAAGAAAAACAGCGCGTGAAGTGCCGCGGTGGTGTTGTCTCGGTAGGGATGCGCTCAGGTCTGCAGGCTCACACTCACTGGACGGGAGGAGGAAACGGGAGGAGAGTAAAACGGCGTGAAATGAGTAAACTACATGAACTGCGCGCACTGGAAAACCCTGGGATGGGGAATAAGAAAAAAAAAAAAAAAAAAACTCGTGGATGAGTGACAGTGACACACTTATTATGCAGGCTGATTATAGGCTATAGTCTCATAATCATAGGTTATATTAGAGTGCCCGCGCTACATGCTACAATTAACAAGAATTTCCACAAAATAAGTAGGCTTCGCAGTTCATTAGTAGGCTATTACTCAGTATTAATGTAAAACAAAGATTCATGAACATTGCAACGTAAACCGTAAAAAAAATGTATTACTCACCCTTATGTCATTCCAAACCCGTAAGACCTTCGTTCATCTTCGGAAGAAAAATTAAAGATATTTTTGAGGAAATCCAACAGGTTTTTTTATTTTTTTTTATCCCCCATAGAAAGCAATGTTTTAGGCTACCACATTCAAGGTCCAGAAAAGTAGTAAAGATATCGTTAAAATAGTCAACGTGACTACAGTGGTTCAACCTTAATGTTATGAAGCGACAAGAATACTTTTTGTGCACAAAAACAAAACAAAAATAATTATTCAACACTTTCTTCTCTACCCTGCAAGTCTCCTATGCTGTTTACGTTGTATAGACAGCGCAGCACTCCCGGGTTCTATGTCAGAACGCCATGCATGTTGTGCTGCTCACGTGAAAAGCGTCGGCCAATAATGAGCCGGAGTTCTGACTTAGAACCTGGAAGCCTGCACTGTGTTTAAAACATAAACAGCATAGGAGAATGATATATGACATTATATTTAGATTCCTTGTAAATCTGAAATTGGTTGTTTGTCATGTGTTTTAATGCATTATACTTTCTAGGGGTGTGTTCAATAAAGGCTATTATGTATTATAACTGTGGTTACAATTATTCATGAGATCATACAATGCATTATAAGGTGCATTACAAGGCATAATTAATGCATTAAAATACTTACATATAAAGGCTTTAAGTGAAGTGAATTGTTACCAAAAGTGTTGGTGTGTGACAATATAAATTCCTTTGCAACTGAAAAATACAAAAAACTTAGTTTATTTAGTTTAAAGTTTAGCCTTTTTTTTTTTTTTTTTTTACTAATTTACAGTGAAAACTGGCTCCTTGAAGATTCAAAGAACTGATAACACATTTCTGAACTAAAATACATGTAATCTATGTTCTCACCATATTTTACTGTACTTGTTTTTTTCTTGTATGTAAATGTGTAGTAATATATATTTAAATGTATATGTATGTAAATGTATAGTAATATATATTTGAATACTTTTTTATAAACAAATCAATATTTTACAATGTAAGTTATTGCCAAGGTAAATATATTTCACAATATTTCTAACTACTGTGAAATACAGAACATTATGCAGTTAATTTATATAACTCAGTGATTAATACATAAAATGAACATTGCAGTGTGAAATGTAACCCTAAAAAGCAAGTTTCCAAAAATAGATTATAGTGAAAGGTTTTACTTGAAATAATTGACCCTTTGTAAATTCTTTTCATATGTGGGTGAAGCAGTCATCATCTGTTATAGTCAATTTTCTTTTCTTCTTGTTAAAAAGGGTTACAAGCATTACAGTGAAAACATGAAAGTGAATCTACGCACTGGTCTTATATCATGCGATTCTGTGATTGGCCGGTCTGGTCTGCCGCAAGGATGTCAAGCTGGTTAAAGGATTGTGTCTCTGAGTAATAAATAAGCAGTGTTGACTGCAGGCCCTCAGCAGCTGCTGCTGCAGGCAGACATGTGCAGACACATCCACTCACCAACAACGGATTTACATTCGCAAAAAGTAAATACTGAATGACAAGTCAAGGATATACAGAGTCCTTAAAAAGTATGTGGCCATGTAAGCCTAAGCTTAAAATGTATGAACATAATTACACGAAACACCAAACCAATTTGACAGTCACTTTTTGCAGAAATATGTTGCATAGGTTTAAGTTATAAAACAATATAGTGCCCAAAATTAGGATTAACATATTTCTGAAGCTTCTGTAGACTCAGCCCTGCAGTTGAACATTATTTCATGGGGAAAAAAACACAGATAAAGAATAACATTTAAAATAAAGTTTTATTTCAGCTTTTGCTGTAATAATACTTTTGATTTATGAACCCATTCATTATTAAGGCCTTTATAGTTGTCCCATTTCAGAATATTAATATTATAAACCATGCACTGATTCAGTCTTCCACATATTCTTTAGTTTATTGAACCAAATGAATTAAATCCATCCACACTACTGGACACCATAAAGCTAAATTGCACTTTATCTCTGTGTTTAGAAGCGCATTTTGTGAATCTGCAAGTCATTTTCACAAAATGTTGACATTTAAATCGATATAATACTTGTCATATTAATAATAAATTCTAAAAACCTTTGGTTGTGTTGACAATATTTTGTAACATTTTGGACAGACCACCCGCAAGCAAAAACTACTTGGCACATAGGCTAAATTAAATATTTCAGCGTCAACCTATAATTCAGGAGCATAACTGACCCTTCGCAAAAGGTACGTAAACAGATCATCTCTTCCTACTAATTATAGCACGAAATAAACATGAATGAACATCAGAAGGTATGTTGTTTCAACCACGGAATACAAGTCCACCGACGTTAATCTATGAACTCTACTGTCTGGTTTGTTTGTTGGACAAAATGGCAGATTCAGCTTTATGATTGGTAAGATCACCTGTCAATCAAACTTCCGGCAGAGTGTGAATTATAAAAACTAAAAACATTTATTTTACGTCTTTTGGAAGTTGCATTCAAAAATAGTCCGCAGTTCAAATGGGCATGAAGCCTCTGCAGATTTGCTAATATTTATACCAAAGTCCCTTTAACACAAGTCATTTCACTCGGTGGCCATCTTTGAAATGCAGCTCCTATCTCTTTGAATGGGGAAACATTAAATTCTCCAAAGCTGTTTGCAAAGCTTGATTAAATTACATATTTGAAATCACCAATGAAATCTGACAACTGTCTCATAAATTGTTTCTAAACGCTCGAATCATGACAAAAAAGGCATTTTTCAGGCTAGATCAAGCTAATGCGCATGAACAGTCCTAACAGGCGATGGAGTGACGATGACTTTACCAATCGGCGATTGGCTCTCATTTAGAAGGCGGGACTTATTCCACCATATTGCATGTTGCACTTTCTCCCATTGAAAACAATACGAGTGATGCATATGTGTTATTCTATAGTCTTTGTTTATACTGGTCAAAGTGGGGAGAATCTCATGCTGATCTTAAAACTATAGCTCTGTTAAAGGATGTTTTTGAGAATCCCAATAATGTAGTGGTTCACAAAATTAATCATTTCAGGTATTACAGCCATTTGTCATGAGAAAAACTCACTGAGCTTCTTTGATGTTGGCATTTATTTAGTGCCATATGAAAAATGAAGCAAGTTCACTTCAAAAAAGAAAAAAGTTAAATACTAAAAGGGAAAATCAGCATAAGTATGCAGGAATGATAGAAAACATGGAAAATAGCAGTCAAGTATACACAAGCTTGTACACAAAAAAAATTAAAAATTAAACTGTACACAACGTTACACGCATACAATGGGTGTAAAAACATTAAAAACAAATGCTCAAAGCACAAGTGTTAAAACGCTCCTCTTCAGACATCGTGGCTCAAATGCTTCACTTTCCCATACTGCTGAGAATATTCGCCTGAGGAGGGAAAGAGAGAGAGAGAGTGTGAGAGACTCAAAGGAAATTTCCTAAAATCACATTCAACGGTCCTTCCCTCCAGACACATTAAAAAAAATCCACAGGAGGACTGGGTTGAAAACATCAATTTCTCAATTTTAATCAATACTTATTTGGATGAACATATGGATTCTTAAATCCCAAGAATCTTTTAGTCTATGCTGTTTTCAGTTGATATTTCAACAAAACTTCACTAAACAATATGTAGTGCGTCTCCCATCCAATAATCTTTGTGCACTTTTTACATTTGATATGAAACCATCTCAGTTTTCCAACAGTTTTCCAATTCCAAATACCTTTATAAAAGAAGAGAAACGTTTAGCTGTAATGCCTTCGATTTTCTTCAGGTCTTCCACCTACAAACAAGGAAAATAAAGAAAGAAAGACAAAAAAAAAAAAAACCTTGAATATTAAACGCATCTCTATGAATCTCTGTCCTCACAGGTGGAGAACCAATCTCAACAGGTGGCGTTTCTCAGCATCAGTCAGCACTATACCTCTGTGAAATCCCCATGAATCTCTCTCCAGCCCATGATTAGTTTGGCTTTCTTGTCTCCGATCAGCTGCAGGCTCTTGAGCTCCTTCAGAGAGCCAGAGTTCAGTGTCTGCAGGATTTTCTTCCTGGACTGCTCCAGTAACGCTGAATCCAGATGGGACTCCCAGTTGACGTCTTGAGCAGAGGGTGGATCCACACCTCCATTTTCCTTACCCTCACCCACCTTACAAAAAACAAAAAAAACAAAAAAAAAAACAAATCATGTCAGATATGAAAGTAATAGGGCTGGGTGGACTGGATTTCTCGATTTTAATAGATTCTCATTTTGATATTGATTTTTAAATCCCAAGAATCAATCTTTTGGTCTGTGCTGTTTTTCAGTTGATTAACAAAATTCAATTTTCAAACAATAAATGCAGTTTTGGCGTTCTTTATTGTGGCGTGACGGATCACTGTAGCGCAGCTCACTTCTTTACTACTAGTTACAGCATGAAATAAACATGAATCAACATCAGAAGGTATGTTGAAAGATACAGAACAACTTATCAAAATCCGTATCATGTCACATGTAACCGCTCAATCAGCGTTTCAACCCCAGATAGACGTCAATAGCTTGTAAACTACGCATCACGTATAACATCAAATTTACCTCAGATAAGATATTCAATATTCATAAACTCAGCTAGAAAAAAATAACTCTAAAGTGGAGCACTTTACTGAATATATGCATTATATTCCATATTTATTATAACTTTACTCAACCTGTTCTTCAATATTTAATGTATGTTTGAATAAACCCATCATGTTTTAATTAGTCACTGTTTAAATGTTTATATTTCAAAAAACTAGTAGAAACAATTATTAAAAGTTATGACTACATTATTAATAAGTATAAAAATCTACAATTCTTGTGCAGCGGGGGAGGCATTGACCACAGCTACAACAAAATCGTACACAATTTTGACCAGACAAATTTACACATAAATAAGACTTAAATTAGATCAAATTACCAAAAACTCCAAAGTTTAAGTGCAAAGTTTAATTGGTAAACATGATGTGAAGATGCAAGGTGTAACCCTTTTTCAAAAAGCTTAGGACGGTTAATACAAGTCTTCTTAACAGACTATTTGATGACAGCATTTGCATTTTTGGGTGAACTATCCCTTTAATGCTTTAAAAATACATAGTAAAAGCGGCCTTTGTACAATAAATACTGGCATTCAGACCTGCATCTTCCAATTACAGTGTTAAAATATCAGTTAATTATTGTTGTACACTTCACGAGTGACAATATGTTGCACACTGACCTCAGTTTTGACCCGTTTCTTCTTATCCAAGAATTGTGAGGGTTTAACCACCATAGCACACTGCTGCAACGGCTGCACCTGGGAGACTAAGACACAGGTCCTGATTTATTAAACAGTCTAAAATGTTTTAGAAAAGGTGTTCCTAAATATATCAATTAACAATTCCAAGATTAAAGTTCCCAATATACTTCAAGTGAAATTGAAGAACGAACTGGTGTGATGGCATTGGGACATTTCGAACAATATCAGGTGAAAAACGAAGTTCGTTTTGGGAGTTCGAAACGGCTTGCCAAAGCAAACTCTCAGGAAAAGTTATAGGTTATAGTAAGTTAAATAATAAGTTATAATAGGTGTGCGCTGAGACTCTGCCTTCTTTAACGCAGAACTTTTCTCTGACTCATTTCATCTGTTGAGTCCATCAAGGTAAGATTTCCACAGGTGAAAACATGCACACCGTGGACAGCTGCTTTATAGTAGAAAATGAAGTTGTGCTTCTGATAAAATGAGGCACTGACACTTTTTCATGTTTGATACTGTAAAGCTACTTGCTTTTAAGCAATCTATTGAATAAAATGGCATAAATAAACATTATAAAAGCTATTAACAGCAAATGTTTTGTAAACAGAAAATAACAGCACCTTTCAGCCTGTCACCATTACGCAAACATGAAATATCAAACATACAGTAGTAGTTCTCCACTGCAGGGCTCTAGACTAACTTTTTGCAGTGGTGCGCCCAACTTTTTTTTTTTTTTCCTTAGGTGCACCAGCACAAAAGTTAGGTACACCCAAATTTTTTTTTTTTTTTATAAAATCACTGTCCATATAGGCAATATTGACATGTAAGTGATTAACTAACAATCTGGTCAACAAAGTTCTTTATTTGAAGCACAATTCTACAAGAAAGGTAACTTACTGAAAAAGTGTTGGTGCTTAAAGTGCTTCACTGAGCTGAAATTTAATGGATAGTATTCATCACATTAAGTACTCATAATATTCATATTTTGTAATGTATGTAATGTTTATAATAGAGCCGTTAGTCTGAGATCGATTCTTTATAATAGTAATGTTTGTAGTAGATCCGTTAATCTGAGATCAATTGCTCACGTCTCGCTGTCTCAGACGGTATCGCGAGAGTTTCTCCATACAGGTGAACGTTCTCAGGTGAGATCACGAGAGCTGCTCATAAGAGTAAATGCCATCACTGCGGAAACGTTTCATCATCTCGTGATTATTTCTCCCTGTTTATTCTCAGGTATCGGATCACTAAAGTGATTATAATGCAGTTCGAAAACGAGTTTGAATGTTGAGGACGTGTATGTAATAGTTGAAAAAGAGTAAGTTAAGTTCATTAAGTTTGTTAGCGTGTGCACACGAGCGGAGCACATGGTAGCCGGGCCTAAAGCATGGCTGTGTAACGTCAATATGACTTGTGAAAAAACTAAAAGGCGTATCTATAAATTGTATTATGTTTTATACCGTTTATTTTTATTTACCACGGCCAATCGGGGGGGGGGGTGCTCCGGCCTTCACCATCTCTGATTGGTTTAGACTACTATATGGGCCTAATGTGTGTCTGTTGTTGAACCACAGGGAGACTTTCAGAGCCTTTTTTTTTTGTTCCCTCAAACGGCTGGTCGCACTGGTGCAACCTCGGGTTTTTTTTAGTCGCATTATTGTGAAATTAGGTCGCACGTGCAACCAAATTGGTCGCACTCTAGAGCCCTGCACTGTGTAGTTTTTCCATCGTTTTCCATGTAAACATACTCTTGAAACATGTTTGGCAGTTGCACTCGCGTCTCCTGCAGCATCTCACGCGTGAAACTACATTCTAAAAACACGGCGCTCAAGTTATAAAAAAACAAAACAAAAACAACAACGACAACAAAAAACAGAGTCTAATAACCTTGCCTTTTTCCCCATTCCACGGCTAGCGTTTAGTTTAACAAAATAATTCTGTGTGAAGGGAAAAAAAAAAAAAAAAAAAAAAAAAAAAATTTACACAGCCCGACATTTAACATGCATTTACATATTCATCTAAACACCACTCATCAGCATGGGCGGCATTGAGATGTTCGCTAACATTATTATATCACTGCAAACCTATTTCACACCACTTTTTACCCCTGAGCAAAGAACAGAAACTTCACTGTGAATATATTGGGCCTTAAGATAGCAAAATATAGCTCATCCGGAACCACAAAAGCTGACAGTAGCAGGATGAGGGGGGGAACAGAGCGGAACCACTTTGAGCCCTGAAGAGCGAAGCAACCATAGCATCATAGAAAATACTGTATGCTAACATAACATGACAATGAAAAAACAGAGAGGAAACATCTTTAAAGGGTCATGAAACATCTTGAAATCAATACTGGGTAGTACTCATGCATAAAGATGTCCCAGGAGGATATAAGTATGAAGTCAGCCGCATCTTACCCTGTAGCGGTGTGACAACGGCCTGCTGTTTGCGTGGTTTGGCAGCTGTAGACTGTTTTCTGTGCAACGGGGGCAGATCTGTCTTAAAGAGAAGTGCATCTTTGGACTCTTTCTCAGTGGCTTCACTCTGCTTGTTAAGCATGTTTGCTTTGTCTTCCAGCTCCTTCTGTTTCTCCTTCAACATCTTTGGAGAAAGAACATATTTGCATATTTTAGTTGATGTGGTTTTGCAAACTGAGCACCCATGATCACTTGAAAACCGGGTTACGGTTCTTGTGGAGGCTAGTACAGTTTGCAGATGGTATTAATAATCCAGCCTAATTTGCAATTTGGCCCAATTTGCAGGATTAACTATACTGATGTGTCTCTCACTAATGCTTATTTCCAGAGAAATCCCTTCTGATGCATTGAAATTCAGATGGAAATGCTGTTCTGACCAAGTAACAGAGCCAAACGTTGAAAGTGTGTACAATACCTGAATTTCTTTCCGGGACTGTGCCACAGTTTTGAGCAGGTTGAGTCTCTCTCTCTCAGCCGAGCCCATCATCATCTTCTCAAGGGCCAGGAGTCTCTCCAGAACTGATGAATCTGGTGAACTGAAAGACATTTGAACTTAAAGCACATCTACATCAGCCTGACAGCAGCAGATTCATAATATGTAAAATCATTGTAAATAAATCAACACTACAAAAATAATTTTGTAAATAAAGCAGTAAATTGTTTTTTTTCCCCCTCAAACAAAACTTGTCACTCCATAAAATTGACATTAAACCACTAGAGTCACATGGATTTCTTTAAATGATGTCTTTACACAACTACCACTTTCAAGTTCCAGAAAGGTAGTAGACTGTCAATGGAGGGACGGAATACTCAGATTTCATTAAAAAGATCTTAATTTGTGTTCCGAAGATGTTCCTAAGAAATTTCCTGATAATTTACTCACCCCCCCATGTCATCCAAGATGTTTATGCCTTTCTTCAGTCGAAAAGAATTTAAGGTTTTTGAGGAAAACATTCCAGGATTTTTCTCCATATAGTGGACTTCAACAGGGTATAACGGGTTGAAGGTCCAAAATGCAGTATCAGTGCAGCTTCAAAGGGCTTTACACAATCCCAGACAAGGAATAAGGGTCTTATCTAGGAAAACGATCATTACGTAAATTATCACATTACGTAATCACGTTGGAAAGGTCAAAACGGTAAAAAAAAAAAAAAAAAAAAAAAAAAAAAAAAAAAGGTAAAAACGATATTGTCAGACGATTTTAAAGTTGGAGGAGAAAATAAGATTTAGGAAATAAGTTCTTCCACCTACGTCATGCGTGACCTTTCCACCGTGATTACATAATGCTTGGTGCATCGCAGAGCAAGTGCAAGACAAGCATTTGAGGTTAAAAAGCATATAAGCATATTTTTAGAAAATGGCAAATCATTTTGCAAGATAAGATCCTTATTCCTCGGGTGGGATCGTGTAAAGCCCTTTGAAGCTGCACTGAAACTGCAATTTGGACCTTCAACCTGTTGTACCCCACTGAAGTCCACTATATGGAGAAAATCCTGGATTGTTTTCCTCAAAAACCTTAATTTCTTTTCAACTGAAGAAAGGCATAAACATCTTGGATAACATGGGGGTGAGTAAATTATCAATTTTAATTCTGAAGTAAACAAATCCTTTAACTTCAACTCTCAAACCCCAGTCTGGGAAACCCTAGGGCAAAATGAAATTCATTTGAAAGCCATTCACTTTCAAAAGCAAATAGAGATTGAAACATTGAATATTCTCATAAGGCTAAAAGATTAACTTTTTAACTAGATCGCCCAGCAATAAAGTACATATGTCCTCCCTATGAATGTCCAATCAGGCACATTTAGCCTGTGGTTTTCGCTATAGGGAGAGTCTTCCTTTGAGCACCAGCTACCAAATCATGGCCTACAGCACAAAGCCAAGACCTGCTAAAGTGCTCATACAATAAACCAGTTCAGCTGTTATAACACATGCTTTCTTACCCATGTGGATGTACAGGCAGTGATTGGCACTGTTCAGCTTTCTTCCCCTCCTTAGACCTCTTGTTCTGGGGCTCACCAGAACCTCCAGCTTCCTGTTCCTCTCTGGATCTCTTTCCAGGAACTACAAGAGAAGGGACAAATTATTATAACGATCACATACACTATTATTCTCATCATCCAGAAAAAAAATAAATAAAACTGCACTTCTCACCAATCGTAGGGGCCACAACTGTTTCCCTGACAAAGGGTCGATTTACAATCTGCTTAGACTTGGCAGCAAAGTTAAGGGCCGAGA
Source organism: Hypophthalmichthys molitrix (assembly GCA_037950675.1). Taxonomy (NCBI): domain Eukaryota; kingdom Metazoa; phylum Chordata; class Actinopteri; order Cypriniformes; family Xenocyprididae; genus Hypophthalmichthys; species Hypophthalmichthys molitrix. Next base: position 4,323,376 of record CM075503.1, on the reverse strand, counting down.
AGGTGTCAAAGTAGTATCTGTACTCCGGTGCAATGTTGGTGATCATGACAGAATGGGCGGAACCACCCAGAGAGTCTTGCAGAAGACGGGTGAGTTTACTGTCCCTGTAGGGCACGCGGCCCCCGGCCCCTGCGTTCAGAGCGTCCACCACTTTACTGAGGGTGAAGAGGGACAGGTTGATAGCTCCACTCTCTTTCAGTCGAATGCCCTGGTTTCCTGTGCGTCGGTTGTCCTCTGAACCAGCCAGATCAACCAAATACAGCTTTCCTGTTTGTTGTCTGTGTGGCGGCCCACGCTGAGACTTCACTACCTGAGAGCAAATGCATGCATTTATATATCATACTTGTTAGTCTTTTCCAGAGAGTCGGTAACCTTTATCAGGGTCCTATAAAATTGGTTTTATTTTCCATTTTAACATTTTACATTCCATTTGAACAGTTCAATTAAATGTCAAAAAACACTGAAGACATAACACTAACAATTTAATAATTTATTAATTTTAATAACAGTGGCCTATGAAATGTTAATTTTCCCCTAAAAGTCTGTCATTTTTTTTTTTTTTTTTTTTTTTTACACTGGATTGTGTTTTATGATTTAATACAAATTCATTATCAAAAACAGTAGTAATCATTTGACTGCAAAAACAATCAATTTAAATAATCTCTTAATCAAATTAAATTTGAACATTTTTTTCTTTTTTGGCACAGAGAGAAAAATTGATATTCCTTAAAAGATTGGTTTTTCATAAACTGTATTATTACTACTTTGAAAAGTACATTCTACTCTACAATAGCAATGTGTGTTAATTTCTTTAAGTTACACCGAACTTTTATTTTGGCATGTTGTAGTGAAGGCCTATGAGTTTCTATGGAAGCTAGTTTAATAATAAATTAAATAAAGGTAATTGTGACTTTTTCCATCTCACAATTGACTCACAGTTTTCCAACTTTTTCTCAGAATTAAGAGTTATGACTGCAAAATATAAACTCCCAACTGAGAAAGTCAGAATTGGACTTTATAACTCTCAACTGACCTTTTGCAAAGACATGCCCCCCGTAGTTACTGTTGCTACGTCTGACAAGCCATGGCGATCTCACGCTACACATCAGATTCTCACGCAGTGAAAAATACATCGCGGAACAAAGGACACTGACAACGCGCTGACAGATGAGACAGAGCAGGTTTACGTTTAGTATGAAAAAGAGTCAGCTTTAAAATTGGGTCATTTAAAAAATTCAAACAAACACTTTTGCAGCTCAATCACTGTAGCGCCTCAGTTCAAGCGGCATGTGAACCGTTCATCTCTTCCTACTAGCTATAGCATGAAATGAACAAATGAACATCAGAAGGTATGTTGTTTCAACCGTGGTAAAACGTCAATACACAGCATTTATCAAGTTCAAGTCCACTGACGTTAATTTACTTTTTTTTTTTTTTTTTTTTTAGAACTTTCCTGTCTGGTTTGTTTGTCAGGCAAAATGGTGGATTCAGTGTTATGACTGGCCAGATCGCCTGTCAATCAAAATCCCAGTAAAGGGTGAATTGCAAGCTTTCCTCTCACAATTCTGAGAAAAAAAAAGTCAGAACTGTAGGATATAAACTTGCAATTGTGAGAAAATCAGAATTGTGCGTCAGTGTCGCAATCACCTTCTGTATTTTTTTTTTTAATTCCATGGTGGAAACAAGCTTCCATAAGTTTGTGTGTATCTGAAAATAGTCGTCTTAAGTGCAATGGTAAAATGCTGGTGATGTGACTCTCAGAGCAGCTCTGGAGATCAAGTTCATGCGTCCATGTCCTCATATATTGAGACGTCAGACACTGAAAACACCACAAGCGACACACATGCTTGAGCAGACGCAGTTGATAAAACTGTGCTACTCATTCACACAGAGACACACAGACTTCATATTTAAATGGTTGAATATTCAGACACTAGTCCATATCATGATTTGATTAAGTGCACAGCCCTACTTTTGATTTATTCAAACTTCTGTGACATTCTGCATTATACAGTAAATTCCGTTTTTATTCATGAGTGTTCAGTGTTTTCGGCATTGCAAAACTCATAGGGCTCCAGCTTTATAATTCTAACATAAGTGTTCTCTCTCCCAAACACAGCCAGCAGACACGGTAAAGTCAGTGGTTTGTTTGAGGCAGAGATTTAATTTCAGCACCAGCTACCAAATCATGGTCTACCACACAGAGACCAGGACCTGCTTAAGTGCTAATGGAAAAGTAGATCGAAGAGAAATGTGCATGTTCAAACCTTTATGAGGAGGATAGCGTGACTGCGGCTGGAGCGCTGGTTGAGTTTAGTGGAGGCTGTGGTGCGGTTTAGACTCGCGGGGATGAAATGAGTATCAAAGTCGGCAAAGGATGAGAGGGGTGTGTGCGTTAGCCCGGGAATGAGGATGTTTCTGTCCTTGTCTTCACGGATGGGCAGGTCCTGGGAACCTGGGGACAACAGGTCCAGCACCTACAGACACAGAACGCATCAATAATTGCCCACTGAAATGGGGAAATGGGGTTTAAGTGTTTTTCTTTGACAAATTAACACTTTTGTTAAGCAAGGATGCATTAATTTGTTCAAAAGAGACAATAAAAGACATTTATAAAGTTTTTGAACTTTCTATTCAGCCAAGAATTGAGGGGAAAAAAAAAAGAAAAAAAAAAAAGTTATTTTCCACAAAAATAATAGGGCTGGGTAAAATTAGATTTCTCGATTTTAATCGGTTCATAAAAATGAGAATCGATATCAATTCTTAAATCCCAAGAATCGATTAGTCTATCCTGTTTTCATTTGATGAACAAAACATTTTAACACGCCTCCCATCTAATAAATAGCAATAAGCTTCGAGCATTGTTACTTTTGATATGAAAGTCTCAGATTTTAAATTGTCCATTATATTCAATCAATATATTCAATATCAAAAAAATAAATACCGTTTTACCACTAATGTGGTGTGACAGCTCGCTGTAGTGCTTGAGTTCAAGAGAAGCAGCAGTGCAAAGCACGTGAACAGATCATCTCCTCCACTTTAATACCAGTTATAGCTCGAAATGAATATGAATGAACATTTAAAAGGTATGTTTAAAAAAAAAAAAGAAAAAAAAAAAAAAAAAGTACAACTTAGCAAAATCCGTATCATGTCTCATGTAATCGCTCAGTGTTTTAACCACTGAAAGACGTCAATAAAACAGCTTACAATGTCACGTAACGTCAAATTTACTACAGGTAAACCAGATTCAGTGACCATAAACTAGCTAGAAAAATGACCTTTAGAGAGGATCATTTTGCTAATAACATATTACATAATCATTATAATTTTTTTAAACATTCTTCAATATTTAATGCATGTTTGAATAAATCCGTCAAGTTATGACAGCCACCATTTAAATGTTTATATTTCAAAAAACAAATTGGAATAGAAATATAATTATGTGAAAGTAAAGTTAGTATTATAACTTTATTATTATAAAAACTTCCTTGAGTGTAATTTAAGTACAAATCAGTTCATTTTAACTTTCAATATTATATAGTAATGTAGTACTAACTGGCTCCCATGTATACTTACAGCACAGAGTTTTATTTCCTTTGCCATGTACTGTACCTAATATATATCCAAAATAACTGATATCGAATCAAATTGAAATGAATCGGAATCTAATCGAATCGCAAGCTTGTGAATCGAAATCGAATTGAATCATGAAATTTGTGTCAATACCCAGCCCTCAAAAATATTAAGCAGCACTGTTTTCAACACTGATAATAATAAAGTCATTAAAATAATCATATTAGAATGATTTTTGAAGAATAATCCGACACTGAAGACTGGAGTAATGATGCTGAAAAAGTTCAGCTGCCATCACAAGACAAAATTCCATTTTAAAATGTATTAAAACAAAACCGCTATTTTCAATTGTAATATTTCACAATATTACAGTTTCTACTGTAATAAAAAAAAAAAAAAAAATGCAGGCTTGGTGAGCATACAATACACTTCAAAAACACTTAATGACCCCAAACATTTTACATTTAAGAAATTAAAAATAATAGCAATTATAATAAATTAAACTAAAAAAAGTGCATCTAATGTAAGGTACGCAGGCTCACCACAATAGAATACCTTTTCATTGTAGATCTCCAAGTAAGACATCCCAATCGAGTATTCCCAACCATCCTGCCCCATTTCTTGAGCTCCAACCAGATTGAAGACCTCCCTCACAGCTCTGGGAATAATCCCCGGCTGCTCTTGACTGCCAAGCATGGTGTGAGTCTTTCCTGAAGGGAGGAAGAAGAAATGTGCTGTGTTATAGAGTGTGAAATGGCACATCATGAAAATCTCGATAAGAATCACATCATACACTTAGCTGAACAAATCTAGAAATTCAAATGAACTTTAAAGGAGACGAAGACAGAAATGATACCTGCTCCAGTGGGTCCATAGGCAAAGACACTGGCGTTCTGACCATTAAGGATGTGGGGGAGGATGGGCTTGACGGAGGTCAGAAACACCTCCTGCTGCGTCGTCTCTTCACCATGAAACACATCAAACCTACAATCCAACATACAATTTAGATCAATCACTACAAAACACATAATGGCATAATTTATTGAGAACCATGACTAATAACGAAAACATTTTTATGTTACAGGTAATTTTATAAATTTGTTATAGGAATGCATCAAAATAAAAATTCTGGGCCGAAACCAAAAATTCTAGGTTCACTATAATTTGTAATATTTATTTATTTTTGATTTAAAATGAGCCTTTTTGTATTAATATTAGGGTTGTTCAACCATTATTCACATGCAAAATAAAAGTTTGTGTTTACATAATGTATGTGTGTAGTGTATATTATTACTACATATATATTAATGTATATATTTAAAATAAATAAAAAAAAATCAATAAATATTTATATATAATTTAAATTATATATAAAAACATACATGTAAATATTTCTTAAATATACGTGTGTGTTTATAAATACAAAAATATACACTGTACACGCACATATTGTAAACAAACTTATTTTGGATGCGAACAGCATCGTTATTCGTTTAACAGCCCTAATTAAAAAACTTTAAATACTGAATTTAAAAAATACAAGCCAATAAGATAAAATAACCACTTTTTTTTTTTTGGTAACACTAAAATTGGACAGAAAATATTTTAATACTAAAAATCAATATTAAGAATATAATAGATATCAAGTTTCCTGTAACACAGAATCAAGTAATCTCTTCACCAAGTATAAAGGACTGTTGAGTGTTTCTCTCTCTGATAATCCAAACAGGCACACGAAGAGCCAGTGGATTTTCTTTAAAAGAGAAGTTTAATATCAGCACCAGCTACCAAATCATGACCTACTGCACTGAGACCATGACCTGCTAAAGTGCTTGATAATAAAGACAGAATGGAGGAACAAATAAGAAAAACAAAACTGCGAACTTCAAGGGTTAAGACTGACTGGTATTGAAGGGTCTCAGTGGCGTTCCTCCAGTTGATGATCTCCAGCTTTTGTGGCCCCAGGCCCCTGACACAGGGCCCCTCTCCCTTATCATCCTGCTTGTCCATGTAGGGTCTCAGCCGAACCGCTACACGAACTCTGGAAGTCCGTCTGGATCCAGCAGCATCATTCACAGAAACTCGCTGTGCCATATCTGATTAAACACACGGAATTTTACTTTCTGATATCCACTGATAAATGAAAATGCAGCGTCGATATAAATAAGTAATAAAATACTTGTGGATACATTAGATGGAAAACACTTCAGCTTTCTTAATGTGTTTTTAACTCTATACCCGCTGCTGAATTAAAGGACTGACGTGTTTCCCTTTCAAAAGCAAAACACAAACACACTGTACATATAAACTACATCAAACTTACCTTTGGATTGTGGAACTGTTAAACCAAGTCTTGGTTTATCTAATCCAGTCTTTGGCACAATAAAAGATGTTTTGCTAAATTAATTTCATTCGATACATCACAACATCTCCGTAAACTCCTCAACAATGGCGCCTGTCGGACTAAGCACGGTTATTTTCAAAAGATAAAAACTCCGCCCCTTCACTGGTTTCAACCAATCAACGCACCCGAATCCATAAACCAGCGTTCTTCTTTAGAGATTTAACGGAAGAAACAGACGTGTTGTACTGCCATCATTCGGCGGTGTTATGGAATAACAAAACAGGATTTTAAAAATGTGAAATCAAAAATGCTCGTTGTACACGAAACGATATCAATGTTTACCAGGTAATTATGGGACCTCCTTTTTAATGTATTTAATATACAAAAATTAGGGTCAAAACTTCCTGCTCGCCACTAAATTTTCACCAACACCACCCATTCATTTCCTCAGAGTTACATTTTTCTTTTCCCCGAAGAGAATTTAAACTTATTTTCATTAAACCTAAATTTGCAGCATACAAAATATGATTTGAGCATACCAATTTAGATTAAATGTAACATTTTGTCAATATATCAGTCACCATATAAATAAATAAACAAAGTGAATAACATTGAAGCATTAATTTATAAAAGAGTTACTTTATTAAAAGCTTGCTTACTTCAGGTAATGTACAGCATAAATATGCCTTTTCTATATACACACACCTTTAAACATCTTACAATGATATATACGTGTAGCTATATAAGTGTGCCAATTTTCGTAAAATATTAATGCTAAATCTATGTGCAAATTCCATTTCACAGATTCTACATTTTGGTACCACAAAATCTAAAATATTGTACCTTAAATGACAATGTACAAGTCTTAAAACTTAGCATTTCCAGTTTACAATTACAGGCCTGCAGTATTTTCTTTGTAAAGTTCTATGTTACAGAAACTAAAACTGATACCTAAACTTTAATGTAATTTAATATTCATCTATTATCACATTGCAAATGAACAGGGTAAAAATTTTCAGTGTTTCACACGACTCTACAGAAAGGCAAAAGACCACAGAAAAGCAAAGTTAAACTAAATTATTATTTAACTGACCTGAAGAAAAACCAGGAGTAGCTGATAACTGTTTTAAAAAGAAAGCTCACTAATATTCTTAGAAAGCTTTCTGTGAGCCCTCCTTAAGTCTAAAATGAAACCTCAAAATATTTTAAACTACATTTAACTATACAGTTTTAAAATGTGTATTGCTCTTTCAATATTTAAACTGCTCATGTAAAACCATTCTGTTTCAGTAACATTAATATATTAATCATGGAGGCTACTTTTCTAGATTTTTGTTGCATCTCTATTTATAACCTTCTGCAAAATGTGCCAGTCAGAGGCTTTCCTTCACAGAGGTGATACATAATGTCTTTCTCACTGAACTGAGATCTCTCCCATTATCTCCAGCATATGAGAGGGTTTATTTAATTTTTATTCAGTGCAAGTTCATGTCAATCACATGTGGAAGATCGACTCAAATTCATTGAGTAAGAATTCTACAATCTGGTTCTGGAAGACCATGTATGTGGCGATGTTTGCTGACTCCACCTCAGGTTTGAGTAACGTTGGGCCGAAAACGATAGCCACGTTCTGCACAGTCATTCTGTTCTCATCACCATGTTGAATGACCCTGAAAGAGACAGAGAGACATGCTGTAGAAACATACTGTAATATTTATAAAAATATATAAATACATGTATGTAAAATAAAAACAACGTACTTGCGTAAATGGCTGAAGAGGGCCTCCATTGTGTCACGGTTGGGTGCTGGCAAAGACCGCACAACATTTCTCATGTGTGATATTTTACTGTAATAATCAGGGATTTCTGTAGATAAATAAACAGACAGACAGATAGATAGATGAAAGACACATAGATGATAGATATATTTTTATGTATTTTTATATATATATATTAAATAAATGGGTAAAAAAATAATATTATCTGTGAAAAGCTGAATTATTATGAATAACAGATTTCAGAATGTCTGAAAGTTTTTATGTCATTTCATGCTTGAGCTGTTCCATGTTGTGTAAAACCTACTGATCAAGTTATCTAGTACAATTTAAAGGGATAGTTCACCCAAAGCTTAAAATTACCCCATGATTTACTCCCCCTCAAGCCATCCTAGGTGTATATGACTACCTTCTTACAGACGAACACAATCAGAGTTATATTAAAAAATGTCTTGGCTCTTTATTATGGCAGTAAATAGAGGAAGAGATTTTGAAGCCCAAAAAAGTGCATCCATCCATCAAAAAAGATATCCACACAGCACTGGGGGGTTAATAAAGGCCTTCTGAAGTGAAAAATATCCATATTTAAAACTTTATCAACTTAAATAACTAGCTTCTGGCAGACGGTCGGCCATACGCATGTCAATTTACGCCAAAAGAGAAACCTCTGACGCGATGTAGGAGTATCGTAAGCTTAGACGCCTCTCCCTGTTCAAACAAATAGGGCTGGGCAACAAACTCAAGAAATCCTCAGACATTTCTCTTTAAAAATTCTCGTTTTAGACTTCTAATTCGTGACCGGTGTTCTGTTTTGCTCTCTCCTCTGCGCTTACGCTTTCATCAATACGTCATGCGTCGGGTCAGAGGTCACTCTTCTGCCGTAAATCGATGCATACCGCCATTTGTTGGAAGCTAGTTATTTTAGTTTTTAAAGTTTTAAATGTGGATATTTTTCTCACAAACACATCACTTCACTTCAGAAGGCCTTTGGAAGCTGTGTGGTTATCTTTTATGATAGATGGATGCACTTTTTGTGCTTCAAAATCTCATCCTCTATTCACTGCCATTACAGAGCTTGGAAGAGACAGGACATTATTAAATATATCTCTGATTGTGTTCATCTGAAAGAAGATAGTCATATACACCTAGGATGGCTTGAGGGTGAGTAAATTATGGGGTAATTTTCATTTTTGGGTGAACTAACCCTTTAAGAATGATCTAAAGAGCATTGAGCATTTGAGAAAGAAGTATATCTGGCCACTGAAAAACCCAGACTGGAAACCCACTACAGTCCTACTGTACTCCCCCATCTGTATGAACAATCCATTCAATCAGGATCTTACTGATGCCACAGATGAAATCATTGAAGAGATTGTAAGGGAACAGAGGCTCCTGCAGCTCTCTGAAGAAGAGCTTCAGTGCTCCTGTGATCACATGGATATCCCAGTTACCCTCCTCCAGGTCCAGATCCTCTGGAGAAACACACAGAGAAACACACAAGTCAGTCAAGAGCTGCTGGGAATCATTTCCAAACTGGGCTAAAGTGTCAAGAGAACACAGTGAATATAAGTGGAAAATGATTGGGTCATGGAAAATCATTATTCACCAAACAGGAGAGAAAAAATAATGACAACTAATAAGTGATGCAAAAGTTGACTATATTGTGCATTGCACTTTCTCCTTTTCATAGTAATATGAGTGCATATAAATTCTTTGGAGAAACAAACAAGCTATAATACAGAGTATGACAAGTGAAGAACTGAGCTGATGATAAAAAGAGTATAAAATTAATGCTGATTCATTTTACCATGATCTGCTTTGAAACGCAGTTTCTGGATGACTGCCAAATTCCCACTAACTCTGTAGAGTCCATCGATCCCCAGACCTGATGGATGACAACAACAAAAATTAGATTTTTATATTAGCTGTAACCACTAGACATTTTTGGTATTCAGTATTTGATGTTCATGATGCTGCTCTTCTTGTAGTTAGGATGACATAAAAAATTATGAATTTACATTCTTAGACTGGCCCGCCTCAGCGGTCTACAGCGCTTGTCAGTGTTAAAATGATCAAGTTGACCAATCAAATCAAAGGATTTCTGTTCACATATACCGAACATAAATTCCAGCACAGCAATTCGGTTTTTAAAGGTGAAATGTTACGACCCACAGTAATATCCAGTGATGCAAACTACTTGACTTTTTGCCGTTTTGAATTGAAAATATAGGCTGAATAATTTATGTAATTCATGTAATTCATAACTGAACATTGTAGGCCTATGAATAAGAGTGAATGTGTGCATATTTTTAAAATAAAAATATTATTTGCAAATAGTTCAAATTGATTACTTTACAAAAAACTTTTTCTTTTCTTTTACTGTTCTTTCTCTTTTTCTTTATTCCCTTAAATCCATTTAAATTATTAACTGTTAACATTTAAATCCACTTCCTTCCACTGTAGAAAAATTAAGCCAAAATATCCCAGTAACGGTTATTGCCGATTACGACGTTCCGAGCCCCAGTCTCCGCAGTAGTGATCCTGAGGTGGAGCCGCGGCATCAAGGTCCCGCCCAAACTCCCGCTCCCGCAGACTCAATCGCAAGCACAGCTGTCAGTCATGATGTTACACCCCATTTTTTTTAGCATCAAATAACTGACTAAAACCAAACTTACTGGGGAAATTAACATTATGAGACATAATGAGAACTACCTAAAATGACCATCTTTGGAAAAAAAAATATTTGAAGTGTAATTGGATTTATTAGTTTGGCTCATGACCCTTTCGATTACATGGAGACAGTGGGGTTTATGACCTATACTGCAGCCAGCCACCAGGGGGCAATCGAAATGCTTTGGCTTCACATTTCAGGCACACTTGGCATGGAAGCTGAAGCTCTGGTATGGGGCGTTACATTTTCGACACATGCTTGATATGTTTGGCCAATCACAACGCAGTGGGTCAGCTGTCCAATCAGAGCATTTGGGGCTTTTCCGAAGGAGGGGCTTTGTAGAAATCAGTGCGTTTCAGACAGACTGGGAATAGAGGAGCTACAATAATGTAAAGTATGTGAAAAATAATGTGTTTGTTTTGAATATTAAAACATGTTAACCTATTCTATTACACCTAATAATCAAAATAATGCACTTTTAAAATAGCATCATGTGACCCCTTAAATTCCTTAAAAAAAAAAAAAGACCATTATGAACCTTCCCCCACCATGTTTAAGACATGGTTACGGCATTTATATTGATGAAAAAATATTTTCAATTAGTAATGCCGTTTTGGCGGTGGAGTGAAGGTTAACACACCTCTTTTCTCTACCGCCCGGATGCATTTCTCCACAAAGCTGGGCACTCTCGTCTTCTCTTGGTTGCAGAGATTGTGCAAGTGGCATCCGAATACATTTTCTAAAATGAAAAGAGGCCAAGGGTCACATTAGAATTGTTCCTCAACAAAATCTTGAGCTTCTGTAAAAGTAACAGTAAATGGATGAGGTAGAGTATGGTCTGACCTCTGATATATCCCTTGTCTTTGACTGACTGCAGGGTGGGCCGCTTGAGGAGAAACTTCTTCAGTTTGGTGCGAGCCTTCTTCTGATCTGCTTCAGATGTCGAACTAGACGAAGGCAGTCGAGACGCTAATGAACAGGAAGAGGACAGTACATATTTACACTCATTACCATTTTCTGTTCAAAACATTTTTTAGTTTCTTTAGTTCTTTATTAATGGTTGAAATTTACTGACATAGACATTACCCTTACTGTATATCATTGGGGTCCAAACAACATTTAATGTTGGACAAAATAATTTAAATAATTTTTTAATATATGTTTTATTGTGTTGAACAGAAGAAAGAAAGTCACTCAAGTTTAAAATTACATTAGGGTGAGAAAATGATGACAGTATTTATTTTGGGATGTCCCTTTAACTCTTATATATATATATGTATTATATTTATATATAATTTACATATACCATATATAACATATAATTATATATATAAAAATATATAAATATATATATATATGTGTGTGTGTGTGTGTGTATTCATATATATATATTTCAATAAATGTCACCAAGTTATAGCCACAAAAGTCACAGTTTCAAACCATATATATATATATATTTTTTTTTTAATTCATTATTTTTCTAACCAGATGGCAGCAATCTTCCTTCCACGCATTACTCTATTTATAACTTAAACACTGTATTAATTGAAAATGTTTTCTAATATTTGTATTTTTTATATAGAAATAAATACTGCATTATTTGGTGAATATTGTCTAGTATCATGAAATACAAAATCCTCTCAAAATACAAAATATTAAAGAGTAAAATATAGTATATTCATTTAATTAAAAAAAAGTTACACTTACTGTCTACGGTCTATTTTGACCACTAAGGGTCACAAGTGTGACCCCTAAAAGAGGAAAATCAGAGGGTTAAGAATCATTTGACACACTACCATTGCTCATAGTTCTTTTTTCAAAGGGTTTTTCCTCTCTGTCTAAGCTTGACTTCTCACTGATTTCCTCCTCATCTTCAGAGTGGTGCTGATCCAAATCCTGATGACCCAAAGCAAAAAGACATATATGATTATGCAAACTTCATTGAGAAAAACATAACCGAGTGTTAGTTATTGTTCATGTTTTATTACGACGCAAGGCTCACCAGCTGGCTTATGGTATCTACGATGACTTTATACCAGTCAGTGATGATGCTTTCAGTGTCGTACTGGATCAAGTACTCCGCGCCATTCCGACTCTTAAGCTGAATGAACAAATACACAAGCAATGCATCAAGAAGACACACTAGTAAAATAGTTGACCAGTGTATGATGATCCAGCACAATCTTGGGTAGTGTCGTAACAGCCATACCTCCAAAACATTTTTCTTGCTTGATTTGTCCTTGTTTGCCCAGCCAATTGTTGCCCCTTTCAGATCCACTGTGAATTCTGGGACTATGTGATTTGTCTTGCTCTACATAGTACAAATACATTTAGTATTACAAAACAAAAATGAAATACTTGATATTGCAAATTCCACATTTGTGGATTTGGATTCTCACCGATGCTCCGGATGGCGTGGACTTTGGGTCCTTGTGGAATGTCAGTATTCCTCCATGGAGAACCGTCCAGGAATGACCCCAGTTCTTCCTGCGGGAGGATTGATAAAATGTCCTACTTTTACATACAATCGTTATTTTTCACCAATATAGTTATAGCTATCAAACCAGTACCACCACTGATTTGAGTTCATGATGGAAATCTTTACCTAATTTTCTTCCCGTTTTCAGACACCTTTGTTTTATTCAGGATCCCAGCCTTTTCCAAGTTTGAAACCTGAAAAAACTATTAATGAGTTAATACAGCCTTTCTGAAAAGAAAAAGTACAGGATAATATCAGGATAACAGTGTAGAATAATATCTGACAACATGAAAGTGAAGTAAAGTTTAACCTTTGAGGTTTCACTTCAAAATGCAGAACAGAGAAAGTAGATGATTGTTTAGCTATTTTTGTAGCAATGGTTTTACATTTAGGAGTACATTCAGAACATGACACTGTTTAGTGTTTATTATGCTTATTTAATAAAATAAGTCACAAGCAGTCTAATGTTAAGGTAAGAAGTGTTTATACGGCACAACATCAAGCATAGCTTGAGCTAAAACTCCTTTAATCATGGTAAAATTACTGTAACTTGAATGTCTTGCTTTTATAAAATGGAGGAAACATCAATATTAAAGGGTTAGTTCACCCAAAAATGAAAATAATGCAATTTATTACTCACCCTCATGCCATTCCACACCCGTAAGACCTTTGTTAATCTTCGGAACGCAAATTAAGATATTTTTGTTGAAATCCAATGACTCAGTGAGGCCTGCATAGCCAGCAATGACATTTCCTCTCTCAAGATCCATTAATGTACTAAAAACATATTTAAATCAGTTCATGTGAGTACAGTGGTTCAATATTAATATTATAAAACGACGAGAATATTTTTGGTGCGCCAAAAAAACAAAATAACGACTTATTTAGTGATGGCCGATTTCAAAACAATGCTTCAGGAAGCTTCGGAGCATTATGAATCAGCATATCGAATCATGATTCGGATCGCGTGTCAAACCGGCAAACTGCTGAAATCACATGACTTTGGCGCTCCGCTGATTCGACACGCTGATTCATTATGCTCCGAAGCTTCCTGATTTTGTTTTTTTAGCGCACCATAAATATTCTAGTCGCTTTATAAATACATTAATATTGAACCACTGTACTCACATGAACTCATTTAAATATGTTTTTAGTACATTTATGGATCTTGAGAGAGGAAATGTCATTGCTCCCTATGCAGGCCTCACTGAGCCATCGGATTTCAACAAAAATATCTTAATTTGGAGTCTAAAGATTAACAAAGGTCTTACGGGTATGGAACGGCACGAGGGTGAGTAATAAATGACATTTTTGGGTGAACTAACCCTTTAAAGATTCAGTGTGTAATATTTAGGAGGATCTATTGACAGAAATGCAATATAATATACAATAATCAAGTCAAGTACATTTTATTTGTATTGCACTTTTCACAACACACTTTGTTTCAAAGTAGCTTTACAGAAAATCATTATATTAATATTTAGAATATCTTAATATCTTCTCGCCTTACAGTCGCAATTAGCAGATTAGAACTGGGCGATACTATAGTTAATGTTTTGTGACAATACTAGATTTGCCTTAAACTATATATCTCTTAATGCTAGTATACTGGTATGTATGCGGATAAAGTTGGATACTCTGTATACCCAAGTTTGAATATAATCAAAATAATATAATAATTAGAAAAAAAAAAATCCAACAGGTATTATAGTACTTCATTAGCTTACCTTTAGGCTGTTTATTGTTGCCACATTGGTGTATTAATATAGAATGTGCAGTCACAAGTGTATGTTCATCTGCATTTTACATCCAGTTCATCCAATCAGAATTTAGCATCAAAACTGTTGTTTAAAACAACCAATCTAATATTACATGCCTACACGTATGAATGATAAAAGCCTTACTGTGGCAGTACCATGTTACAGTGATGTATCAGATGGTAAAACCATGGAAATCAATGGCCCTCTAAGATATATCAAAAATATTATGGTAGTACCATGGTATATGTATAAAAAAAAACACAAGGTACTGCCATGATATTGTATCTTTATCTTATGGTAGTACCATGACATATTTGGCATATGTTTGTCTGAGTGGAAGGCAGCAATCAGGCTCTAAGTTTCACTAGTAACCACCAGAGGACAGTGTGGCAAAATAATATTGCACTCTTCTAGTCATAATCTAACACTTTTGATCAGACTTCTCTCCTCTAGTCCTAACCTGCATTAATACTTTCACTCAGCTGTATTGTGAAAATGTATAATAATAATTTCTTGTGTAATTCATGAAACACAACCCCAATCCCAACAGTGTCCAAGCAAAAACATTTAAATAAGTTCCCTTTCCTCATGGCACAGCATGTCTACCTAACAAGTCACATGATTTCAGCTAACATTCATGCCAGTAAGCACATAATAATCACAGTGTAGTTTATTGTAAACTTTAGATCAACTGATCTGGAATCATAAACATCTGATCTGGATTCTTACATTATGTGGCATTTCAGGAGAGCTAGAGGCGTCACTGTCTGATGTATTCTGAGGATATGATGAATGACTCCTCTGTTAAGACAAAATCACATGTGTAAATCACACTATGCATTTACAAGAATGTCATTTAACTGTTGTCAAATATACAATTTTTTTTTTTTTTTACCATTGCATGCCTTAATAAACACCACTAGTAATATAGTGTTTCAGTAACTGAATTCATATCCATGGATCAGTTCAGTGAAAACAGAATAAATAAATAGTGAATATATGTTTGCATATTGGAATGATAGGAAAGACTGGGGAGGTGGGAGGGATTTAAATAGAGCAACTCTATAACAAACTGAGTCTCAGGTGCATTCTAGAGCCTATTTTGGAAACACGGTCACTAAGGACACACATGAGGGATCAGGTGTGCATCACATGCGTCAGGGCATCACTCTTTTTGTTTGTAAGTGTGGGTGAGCTGCTGGATAAAGTATGACAGTGTTCTCTTGAACACATGGAATGGAAACGGTGCTTTATTCACAAAAACTTTTATACGATTTTGCGCAGTAGTTAAAGGGGTTAGTTCACCCAAAAATGTAAATCCTGTCATCATTTACTCACCCTCATGTCGTTCCAAACCCATGAGACTTTTGTTCATCTTCAGAACACAAATTAAGATATTTTTAATGAAATCTGAGAGCTTTCTGTCCCTCCATTGACACTTCACAACACCTTTGACGCTTCAAAGAGTTCATACAGAGAATAAAAGCTAAATCCAATATGTTCATCATATAAAGTGATCGTCTCTTCAGAAAATTTGGACTAAACCACTCAATTCATATGGATTAGTTTTACAATCTCTTTATGAACTTTTTGAAGCATCAAAGTGGTAGTTGCGTAGCGGTCAACAGAGGGACAGACCATTAAAAATATCTTCATTTGTGTTCCGAAGATGAACAAAAGGTCTTACAAGTTTGGAACAACATGAGGGTGAGTAAACGATGACAGTATTTACATTTTTGGGTGAACTAACCCTTTAAATTCGCAACTTTAGATGGAAACCAAATGCCAGTACATACATCTTCCTGGTATCCCGTACTGTGTCTCCAGCTTTGTATCGATCCCATTGTGTCCTGCTCTCCATTTCCCACTCCATACTGTCCTGGATTTCCAGAATACTAAAAGTGTGTGAGAGAATCTGTATTCAGAAATGATGCTTTTATGATATGTGTTACTTACTTGAATTTGTTAGTACATTGTAAAGAAAACAAAGATTATCGGAGTATGTTTTACAAGAATAAAATATTTCTGTCTTTCTACTTCAAAGTGTTACTTGGCATTTCTTTGTAGTTATTTCTGAAAGCAATTTCTGAGTGAAAATTGTTTCAAAGTAGTTTTTTTTGGTGTATTAATCACCAGCCACTTTTGATTTAAGGAAAATAGCAGCAAGGACATTCTGCCAAATGTATAATTTTGTGTTTTCACTGTACAGAAAATAATCCAAGTTGGAATGACATGAAAGTCAAAGTTTTACTTATTTTTAGGTGAACTATCCCTTTAGAGTCAGCCAAACTGAATCCACCTGACTTTAAAGCGGTAGACAACATAACTGCAAGCGCTAAGTTATAGTCAGCTGATTTGGATGCTGATATAGTTACTGTTCTTGGTGTGAATAGGCCTTTAGAAGACCCATCCCACTATATCCCACCTCAGGTAAGTCCCACTGGGACTTGCTGCCATCTCTTAGGTAGTAGTATGTCCGTCCTCGATCATCTAGCGACTTAATCCACTGTCAACAAGACATTTCATTAGTTCACCAAATTACAAAACTAGCCTACAGCCATACTTTCATACACCTCACTAATAATAGCAAGTTAATCAGCCCAAATAAAATAAGTAAGCCAGCCCAAAACAAGGACACGCCAAGGTCATTGTCAAGTGTCAAGTGTCCTGTACCTGTTCCTGCGTGTAGTCGCTCGTGAAGACCCAAGTTCCTTCAGGGTCGACTCTGAGGGTCCATCCCGGTGGGGTGCTGTTATCCAGACTTACCCTGGGGATGGAGACCTTCTTCAACTGAATCAAAGAATACTCTGCTGGCAAGGAGTGAGGAGACGTTTCCTCCTCCAGCTCTGGCGATGCTGGGTAGTCTTCCTCAGGAAGCGGAGGCTACATTTTTGGAAGCAAAGAAGGCAATATAAATATTAATCAAACTGTAAGTAACTACTGGTAGAAATTAACCAAGGGGTAGTGTTTGACAAACCTTTTTGAAAATATGATTATTATTGAAATTGGTTGCATTATTATTGCAGTTCCGCTTGGCGCCAAAAAAAACAAACTTTAGTTTTAATTTTACAATTTTTTTAATGCAACTCTGGTCAATATATATTTTAGGCTCCACAACATAAACTTTCTCCACAACAATATTCAAAGGCCCTATGATATTTTCAATTGTTCATGATTTACTGGATAAGGATTAACCCTTAAATGCACACCTCTGGTCTTTATCAACCAAGGACATCATTCACTGCCCTCCCCCTCATTTATTTTTTAAAGTGAAACATCAACCTTAAACAATATAACAAGAAAAAATACAATTATAAAAGAATGTATGTTTTAACAAAAAGAAAAAAAAGTGGAGATACGTTTAGAAAGCATGAAGCTCATGAGTCAGAATGCCAGTCTGTCAGTAAATAAATGACTTTCGATTGATTTGTTACAAAAGTACGCATGAAATATGCTAAACACGGAAACTTGAAAGCGCGTGACGCGCTAGAACAGACCTCATTGGTTCTTGTGTGTCACGCCAAAGCCACTGGAAGGCAAGCCTGCAACCTTTAGCCAAAAAAGCGTAAAGGCTAATGCTAACGCTCCGCCTCTGGCGGTACGCAGGGAAGGAGACCAGAGGCTGTTTTTTGAATGGATGTCAATGGATGAGAGGCTTCACTATGCTGATTAAACAGCTTTTGTGGGGAAATAGCAAATCATTTAATTAATCGACAGCCTGTTTGCTAATCTTCAGCATGTTTTACACTAAACAATACTTTCGTTGGGAACTATATGTAGATTTTAGCTTGATAAAAATGTATTTTTTCAAGAGAAGGCAGACTAGGGAATGTTGCGACTGATGTCACTGCCATTACACAATAGGCTGAGAGGTGCCGCATGTGATTAAGTTAGCTGTTACGCTTTTTCCAATGGTAAGAGATACAGACCCTCTCATCTCCCTATAATATACAATCTCTGGTCACACACTCACATTTGAGCTTCTTCCTTTCCTTTTAATGGTGGTTGGCAAACCTACTTGAAGGTGCATACTGCCACCTACTGCACGACACCTGTGTGACAGCTGACGTAAAATAAAGGATTTTAGGCCCAATTTTCACTCGCCGACAGATTTTGCGAAATCGCCGACAAATGCCAGAAAATGAAGGCAAATCAGTGCTCGTTTATGCTAGTGACAATCACACAGTGTTAATTATCAAAGACGCGATCTGAGAAAAATAGACGATGCTTTGCAGATGCCTGTGCGATATTTGGCATGCTAAATATTTAGACCTGTCTATAATTCAAAATCCTGCTGTGTGAAATGTGTTCTGACTGAAAATGACATCGGCGATGACCTACAGCCAATGAGAGAGCAAGATACAGGGCAGCAGAAAGTTCAGGGAGGAGTTATAGACCCGCATCTCCCCATCCATTTCAGTGTTGCCAAGTCTGCGGTTTTCCTGTGGAATTAGGCTACTTTATCACTGTTGACATGTGTTGTTTTTCATGTACGCGGGTTGAAGCAACCCCAAAAAACATGATATTTAACCCCTAGAATGTGAATTTTACCAGGGGAACCCCACCAAAAACTCAGATTTTACCCCCGTAACACTATTTTTTGGCTAATGCGTGCAAATTAGCACACATACAATTTGGATTTCAAGCTTCTTTCGGGCTAACATTTTTAATAATTCCAGTCTGAGTGGGAATTCTGGTCTCAAGCATGACCTTGCATTATTACCTTATCACTTGATATGTAGTTTGCGGACTAAATAGAGTTGTCGGTGATTCTTTCTATTGTAAAGTCATGCAATGCTACCCCAGATAATCGTACAGTGGTCTGACAACTTTGAAAACCGTGCAGTGTAAACTCGGCATTAGGATAGCAGATACCAATCAGTTACCTCGGTACATCCCTAGTAACTTCATTCAGATGACCTTTTACAGTGATATTGACCTCATGTAAAAATAATATATAAACATTATATATTATTATATATATACCTTAGGTAATAAAATCGTAAACTTCATGGGCATTTTTTAATGAATATACGTTTTTAGTAATGCCAAGCGATAAAATATTTTATGGGGTAGAAATAGTAAAAACAACTGAAAAAGTCTTGGGGCCTTCAAATATTGTTATGGGCAATGGCAGGCTTGGAGTCATAATGGTTGAGAACTCATTAAATAACTCATAAAATATAAAGAAAATTAGCTATATGCACATGAATATCATAATATATGAATGTGGTAATCCTTTAATACCATAGTAGTACATATCAAAGAATCATTCGTTTGAATCTGCAGAAAAACCTCCATACCGGGAAATCTTCCAGAAATGTATCGTTCCCTGGTGAGCCGATGTCCTCCGGGGGATCCCATGAGCTCTGACCTGACACAGAGTTAAAGAAGTAATGCCTGCCAGAATTCTCATCCAGCACTTTCTCCCAGTCCGAGCTCCACCTCTGAGGAGATGGGTCTACAGGCGAGCAGATGGGAGACTGGGGGAAAGAAGGAGGGGAACGGTCCTCTTTCATCCCCACTGACGAATCCATGGAGTAGCTGAGTGGATAATCCCAGGTGCTCCGGCCCGTAGAGGGTTGGTAGTAGTACTCTTTCCCGCTCTGGTCGTCAGTATGGACCTCCCATCCTGCAGAGTCCAAAAGGAGGGTATCGGGAGTGTCCGGAAAGTCCTGTAATCGAGGAGCAATGTCACTGGAGGCGTCAATGGTACTCCGACGCAAGCGGGGGATGTTTACATACACCGCTGTGAGAGAGCTGTCATCCTCTACCTGATGGACAAAAATGGAGAGCATTGCTGATATTAAAATAAAGCTAGAATAAAGAGACTAGAATGGTACTTGAAAAACATTTTCAAGATGAAGATTTTACAAGGCAGGGGCTTTCAGACTTGATATCAAAGACCCTTAAATATGATGATCTCTTTGCAAGGACCCCCATCCCCAAGCTATATTTTAAATACCCATTTATACTGCACGAAAAAATAAAAATAATATATATTCACAAAAAAACTTAAATTAAAACTATATATGTTTTTTTTTAAATAAAATGACAAAAATAGACAAAAAATTTAATTAAAATGAACACAGAAAATATTATTAATATTATAAAACAGAAAATGTTCAAATAAAATCCATTTTAAAATATGAACAAAAACTG
Source organism: Hypophthalmichthys molitrix (assembly GCA_037950675.1). Lineage (NCBI taxonomy): Eukaryota > Metazoa > Chordata > Actinopteri > Cypriniformes > Xenocyprididae > Hypophthalmichthys > Hypophthalmichthys molitrix. The sequence continues at coordinate 4,302,612 of CM075503.1, read as the reverse complement.
TAATATAGATTCTGCTATAATTTGTTTTATACTGTCATTATACAACAGCCAAAACAAAATGATTAAAATATTATATGTAAAATATTTACTTTTTGATTAGATTGACAGCATAAATCTTGTTAAACCCCAGTGTATAAATATTCTATTATAATCTAGAATAGATCATTTAATTTTAGTTACAAGACAATTTTTTTTTTGCTAAGAATAGTAAAATTAAATGTCAACTGCCTAGAAGCTACTGAAGATAAAGATAAATGATATGAAATAATTATATATATATTACTAGTGGGTGCAGGACACTATAGTTCATTTATGTAAGTGAGGATAGCAAAATAAAGTAGTGTAAACTGTGACATATTATACCCAAAAATTCTTCATACAGTGCACTACCAGTAAAACTATATATATATTACCATTTTTTTAAACTATAGTGAATAAACTGTATTAATAAATGAAATGTTCAAGGTGTCTCAATAAATTTTGGCCATGAAATATGATATAAATAGTGTGATTTTGGCAGAAGACACGTGTAACTTGATTCACTTGACCTTTTGCAATGATACTGACGTTATGTAAACAGGTGATTGTGTGATGTCACAAAAGTTTATACAAAGAGCAAAACAAACACTGGATGGAGCGTCTGCTTTTACACCCTCCTCCCACAGTCCTTCCTTATGCAAAACGTACCATGCACCAACGTGAAGCTCAGCTTGGAGGGACTCTCCACATCACCAAAACCAAAACAAAACAAAATGCTCCCTAACCAGAATAACTTTCAACACTCACGCCACTATCGACTTCATTCTAAATAAATGCAACGATGTTCAAAATAATAAAGTGATTTCGACTATAGGCCTTACATCCCCATTACAGAAAGAGAGCACTTCCTGTGCATGCTGATCTCAGGAAACAGAACAAGGGTTGACAGCCATAAAGAAGAAAACCACAAGCAGATACCACAGGCAGAAACAATACTTTTTCATCTTTATAGTTTGTCTTATTTATAGATGGCCAAAGCCCCACCAGATAAACCTCACATGGCCCTGATTAAAGAATGGAGCATGTTTCATCCCAGAAAAGTGCTATGACAGGGGCCTTTTAATCTAGTTTCTAATTGTCAGTGTTTGTGATATGTAGTGCTGCTGCTGTGCAGGACATTGAGGTGGTTTTAGAGCAACGCTTGGTTTTAGAGGGCTGATCCTGGAACAGGGTAATCTATGAATATGGTTACTTATGGTTACATTCTTTCAGAAAAGGCACGTTCATTTTGTTATAGTTGTAGTGTGGACTCTGTTATCTATAACTAAATTTTTGCATTATCTGAAGAAAATTGCCTGACCTTTTTGCCTGCCCTTGTGAAAAAGAAGAACACTTTATCATACTTTTAAAATGAGTACTTATTACAGAAATAATACACTTAAGTGCATACTGAATGTAATGTTTTCAGACACTATATTGAATGTTAATTGCAACTGAATGAAAATGGATTACAGTTAAATTTATATTAAATGCAATTAGCAATTTTTTGATCCATTTCAGTAGGACTTAGTTCACCCAAAAACAGTTTATAAAGTTACAATTATGGATGTTTTTCTTATAACAACACATCACTTCACTTCAGAAGGCATTTATTAACCCCCTGGAGTCGTACGGATTACTTTTAAGATGGATGTGCTTTTTGGAGCTTCAAAAACTTTGGGGCCATTCAATCCCATTGCAAAGCTTGGAAGAACCAAGAAGATCCGATTGTGTTCGGCTGAAAGAAGATCATCATATACACCTAGGATGGCTTGAGGGTGAGTAAATTATGAGATAATTTTTTGGGTGAACTATCCCTTTAAAGGGCAATAGGTAATTCTCCACAGAAACATTTTTTTGTTACACTGCTTGAAAGTCTCCTCATATGCTGATAGAAAGCACTATGTTAAATGATCTAAATGTATTTTTATAAATATATATCGTCTGTGGAAGGCATAGGACCATAAAATGTCCATCCAATCTTTATATTCGGTCTGAACGAAATAACACGATGCCCTAGTTGTCTGTCAGTGTATGTTTTTACATTCCCTCGTGCAACCTGTTCTCGCAGAAGTCTATGCAGTTTACAGGCAGACTTTAATCACAGAGAACCGCAAACAAACAGCAGCCACATTTTACAGTTCCTACCGAATCAATACAACAAGTTTATGCTCACGCCAAAACTACCATAATTAAGAGATGCCAACCCGTGACGTTCTAACCGGAGCTGTTCACGTCCTCAGACTCTGAATTATGCGTTTTCATGTCAACACTATCAACACCGAAATGAATCTGGAGCAGTCAGGTGCAAGCTCTCTAAGTTGTTTACATTCATTCTTATTTTAATGTTATGTGCTTTGAGACATGAGGTAGTTTAACGCCGTCTGACACTTTGCGAAGAGCAGCTGCGTGTGTGCGTTCATGTGTTTTGGAGGAGGTGTGGCTTTAAACAGCAATTTGCAGGGAGGGTGGGATCATATGCTTTTAATGCTAGTAGGCTAATGTTAGCATTTCCCAGATCACCTACTGCACCTTTAGTAAGGTGCAGTAGGTGATAAAGTACATCTTTATTTAATAAAGTACATCTTTATTGAAACTTGTATTTAAATATATTTGTAACTGCACATTTGTGATGATGAAGATGCAATTTAGTACATTTAAATTAATATTAACTTTAAATGTAATATTAAATAACACACTACAGTTAAAATTATAACCAAGTATAGTTAGTCAACACATCAAAATAAGTGTACTTAAAGGGCCTATATGTAAGAATTTTCATGCATTAATCACTTTTTATTGCCAATGTGTGAACAGCTTGTAACAAAACTTAAAAAACATAACCTTCCCTGACTTGGTTGTCTATGAAAGCCTGCAGACTGATTTTTATTCTGAGTTTTTGCCAGGAAAATCAGAAGAAAAAAATCAGAAGAGCCATTCTGTACTGTAATATCAATGTGTCATGCAAAGAAAATGGATTAATTCAAACTATAGTCTCACATAGCCAGATCTATATAGTCTCTAGTCTCAAATATTGGCCTACTTTATAATCACTCTTTCATAACAGTGTAATTTTAATTACCTTATCGGTCGACATGATGCCAGTGAATTGCAGAGCTGGTGCAAACATATCCACATCGCTATGATCAGATGCTTTCTTAACTGCTGTTTTCTCACTTCTGTCATTATTGTTGTGTGTTTATTTTGTAATTGAGGAAAGCGTGCAGGACATATTTACATATTCAACTAAACGTCGCTCTCAGCAGTGTGGATGGCGTCGGGATGTTCATTAACAGTATACAACTGCAAAGATATTTTCAGAATGAAAAGAGTTTCGTCGTGAGTATATCGAGACATTGAAAAACGTTACGTGTGCACGAGTGTGAGCATGAGCAATAAGTTGCTGGCTGCAGTTCACTTATCGGCCACCAGTGTCGCTAATAACGAGGGTTTCGGAATTTTACATATAGCCACCTTTAAATGTGTTCAGAAAAATGGTCATTAAAGTGTACTATCTTTAAGTACACTTAAATGGCCTTTTATTTGATTAATACTAATACTACAGGTACAGTGTTTTTTAAAAAAATACTTTTAAAATTTGAAGTACACGACAAGTGCACATTGAGTAAATTCTTTTTCACAAGTGTGTGCAAAGGTCTCTGACTGACACAATGGCAAGGTGTTGCTATGTGGTTGTTAATACTATGTGGTGGTTAAGTGGTTGCTTACTGGCTCAAGTCTCTGTGATATTCTGGTCTCTAAGAGAAGTCTGTGAGATTTTAGCCCATTTTTTGTCTGAAATGTGAAAACGGCACACCTCTCCTCAACAAACCACATGATTTGTTGTGTCATTCATATATGTAGCATGTATGGAAGAGTTTACTAAATAGTAGTCATGTGACGGTATCAAATTTTCATGTTGCGATTAATTGCTGAAGCTTTTATCACAGTATACGGTATTATCAAGATATTGAAATAAGTTGCAAAAAAAGTGTTGTCATAGTATAACAGGTTTAAGAACTCTTTTTGTAATAAAAAAACTCTGAATGTTTAAATACAATTAACAAAAAAAGTAAACTTTTCAAACAGATTAAAGTTCAAAAGAATTAGGCTATAAAGAACAGCAGGTAACACTTTACAATAAGGTCTCATTATTTAATGCATTAACTAAGATTGAGCAATAGCTACATTTGTTACAAAAAGTATTATTTTTTGTTAATGTTAGTTAAGAAATACAACTGATCATTGTTAGTTTTATCTCAGGTCCATTAAATAAGTTCTTTTGATTTTAGTAATGTTATTAAACAGTAACTAAGAATAATTAATGCTTTATAAGTATTTTTCATTGTCAGTTTGGTAATAATGAATTAACATATTCATATGTCTCAAAGTTTTACTGAACAATAACAAATAATCATTTCTAATCAATAGGGCATGTTGTAGTCCAAATTAAAATATAAAAGTTTGAAAATAAATAGCCTATTAAGTCTTTAAGTATTAAGTATTTGGTGCTGTGATGAACAACACTGAGATTACAAAAAAATGAATGGCTGTTTCAAGCATTTTAAAAACTTAACCAGCGCAGTTGCTTTGTTTCATTCAATATTGTGCATAATCATTATCATGATATATCGCATTACCGAATATCGGCACAAGTCTACTAAATAGGTTAGGGGTTTGTTCAAATGCTTAAAGGATTAGTTCACTTTCAAATGAAAATTAGCCCAATCTTTACTCACCCTCAAGCCATCCTAGGTGTATATGACTTTCTTCTTTCTGATGAACACAATCAGAGAAATATTAATAAATATCCTGACACATCTGAGCTTTATAATGGCAATAAGCATTACCAAACAAGTATGAGCTGAAGAAAATGCCTTCATCCACATCCATCCATCATAAACGTACTCCACACAGCTCTGGGGGGTTAATAAAGGCCTTCTGAAGCGAAGCGATGCGTTTGTGTAAAAAAAAAAAAAAATCCATATTTAACAAGTTATAAAGTAAAATATCCAGCTTCCGCCAGACAGCCTTCAGTATTCAACTTACGAAGAAAGTGTAAAACTCTTGCAGTTCAAAAAGCTTACGATACATGCTATGCCTTCCCTATTCAACTTACGGAAGCTGTGTGGAATAGGTTTATGATGGATGGATGTTGATGGAGACACTTTCTTCAGCTCATACTCGTTTGGTAATGCTTACTGCCATTATAAAGCTCAGATGCATCTGGATATTTATTAATATCTCTCCGATTGTGTTCATCTGGCTTGAGGGTGAGTAAATTATGGGGTAATTTTCATTTGAAAATGAACTAATCCTGTAAGTATGAGAAATAGTGATAGTATTAATAAAAATCATCAGCTATGTAGTGGAAAAATAATCGAAAATGATCAGCTCTTAAAGTTCCTTTACCCAACAATGCTCAACAGAGATTGCAAAATATTTTTTCACAACCCAGTACATGATACAGAAGAACACATGAAGTTCCCTGTGCATGCATGAGTGAAGATGGCTCTGGAATAGATGACTGTATGCAGTACTGAGCTCACCTGCCTCACAAGCCTCGAGAGAGGCCTGTACGAGGACACACCTCTCCTGAGAAATGTCTGAGAGAGAGAGAGAGAGAGAAAGAGAGACAGAAATAAAGAAAGAGAAAAAACAGAAAAAGAAACAGAAGTGCAAAAGCAACAATCGAAGCACAACAACGGAAATAAAAGCTAGTCAGCCGGCACGTCATATCCTGGGTCTATATTTACCCAGCCCTGGCGCATACCAACTGTGTCTCTCAGCCACAACTGCCTAAATGCATCAACTGACAGGAAACTGGTATATTATTATAATGATCACAAACAATATACGCACAAATACGTACAACACAAACGATGACTTCAGATTATATGGGGCAATGAGAACTGAGTGATAAAGATAGGGATAGTGCACCTAAAAATGTAATGTCTGTAAGAAAATTATTTAGACACCCAACATAAACCTTTGACTTTCTTTTTCTGTGGAACAAAAAAAGGAGAAATTTTGAAGTACTGGTCAATTTTTTTCCATGTTATGAAAGTGAATGGGGATATGATAGTCCATATGCACTATAATCTAAGTAACGCAAAATTGTGATCATATTTTCTTCTCTGTTATGACATACACTACCGGTCGAAAGTCTGGAATAATTAAGATTTTTTTTATTTTGAAAAGTCTCTTATGCTTACCAAGGCTGCATTTATTTGATCGAAAATAATAATTAAATAAATTCTATTTTAATATATTTTAAAATGTAATTTATTCCTGTGATGCAAAGCTGAATTTTCAGCATCATTACTCCAGTCTTCAGTGTCACATGATCCTTCAGAAATCATTTGAATATGCTGATATGCTGCTCAAGAAACATTTCTTATTATCATCAATGTTTAAAACAGTTTTGATGCATAATTTTTTTTTTGTGGAAACGGTGATACACATTCAAAAGATTTGGGTATGTACTGTAAGATTTAAAAAAAAAAAAAAAAGAATGAAAAGAAATCATTACATTCATTCAGCAATTAAGTTAATCAAAAGTGACAGTAAAGACATAGTTACAAAATATTCCTATTTCAAATAAATGCTGTTCTTCTAAACTTTCTGTTCATAAAATATATGTCAGCAGCAAAAACTGTTCACAGCATTTATAATAATCAGTGTTGGGTGTAATCTAATTATTGTAATTTAATTACTTTTCCCTTGAAAAAGTAAGGGATTACTCTTAATAATAAACATATATAAAACAACAGTGAATTGTATGTTTTTAATGTAACCTTCTACCTTTGCACACTTTGGTCAGTTCAAGAATAATTTATGCAATTCTATATTGTCGATTTGAAAGAAATAAAAGTGCAGTTTTGTGTCTATCTTTGTATTGTTGAACTGGTCGAGGTTGATATGGGATTTATAAAGTAATTAGTAATAAGTAATTCAATACTTTTTAGAGAGAGTAATTAGTACAGTAATCTAATAACACTGCTGAAGATGTAATTAGTAGCTAGTAATTAATTACTGATAATAATAAGAACCATTAATTGAGCATCAATAATAACTCAGCAAATCAGCATATTAGAATGATTTTGATTCAACAAATTCCGTTCACCAAGAATTGATTGAATCATTGAATCGTTGTCGTTTTACAGATTGCTGGAGGGCAGAGATTATTGTCCCACACATGTCATCAGAGAAGTTCGAGGGCACAGGAATTAATAATAATAATAATTATAATAATGTGCACAAACAAATTATTGATAAGAAACACTGCAATATTCCATAAAAAATAGAAGAATTGACAACTATAATCTTCCCCTCTGCTGTAGCTGTCAAATCTCATTTGAGCTTCTGCATATTCAAACTTGTTAAAACCAGTCATGTGACATTCAGTAGCAACTTACGTTTCACATAAAGCTATCAACTTCAGAACATTTGTAATATATCATTTTTTTCTCATTTTGGACTTGGATACCCCGGATCCCCATTCACTTTCACAAACAGCACGTCCAGTTCATTCTTTAACATTTTACCTTTTGTGTCCCACAGACGTCATGCAGGTTTGTAATGACCAGGGAGAAAGAAAATTATGACATGATTTTAATTTCTGGCTGAACTATCCCTTTAAAACATCTTAAAGCAAAGGGAGTGATGAAATCCCCAGCCTTAAATGTATGCCATCCTTTGTGAGATAAATTTAGATGATCTGAATGCGCTGGCCAACAGAGACAGCCGAACAACCTGTATAAGTCATTGTAGAAGTAGGCTAAGTTAGAGCAAAAGAGAAAGAAGCAAAGGATGTTTAGGGAGAAGCAGGAACTGGCATTGGCACACACAGTATGTAGTTCATCACATACAACATTTATGGAAGCTTGGAACGATGCAGACTGAACATTTAAACAAAACTTCCTATTTCCGTTCAGAACTGCAGCATCTTTCAGCTGTTTCATCTGTTCTGTTCTAAGTTTTACAGAATCTGACAACTTTACTGTAACAAACACTTCCCGATGATGTTTAACAAGTGTACTTGATATATTTGAACCAGGGAGTGTCTCAACAGGAAGAGACCACATCCTAGCTGAAAACAACACTACAGAAACATGCTTGTATGCAAAATCCAACTAATGCGCCACTATGAAATGTTACTTGCTGACATTTTAATGCTCATAAACACCACACAGTGTGTTATATATTGAACAGTCATGCCAATGTATACATTTCAAAATGACAACAAAGAGTCAGTACCGCACTTCCGTGCCCAGAAACCCATTCTGAAGGGGTCGTGGACGTACCTGCGTATTCAGAGAGAGGGGCATTGCGCTTCTGGGCCGGTGGTTGGACCCGATCTTAGCGTAATAATCCACCATGTCTTTGTTTCGATCAGTCAGCACGGCCATACAGCTGATCAGACAACAGTCAAAGTCCAAGTTATCCAATAGAGAGCATCATGGTGAACAGGCTGAGCCGCACACATACGCAAACACACACTCATGCAGACACACACACCCTCTGCGTTTGCAGTTGATGTCGCCACTAATGAACATCTGTCTTAAAGCACTACTCTGCTAGAGTGAAAAGGGGAGGAGTCAAATGAACAGAACAGACAGATGGAGAGAGACATGAATACATGATGAATATATCACGTATGAAATTTAATACATCATATAAAGATCTGCAAAGAGAGAACGGGTCATAATATATCTGCAAAGAGAGAAGTGTTGACATTGAAAAGGTGTGTAACTGCTCGTTTTCAGGTTTTCAAGTTTTAGTGTCTAAGTTCCTGTTTTTCCCCATCGAAACAAAACCTACACCATTCAAAGTCACTGACTTGAGCACATTTCCTCACATTTTGATGCAACACCTCTGACAGCCAAAAAAAGTATGCTTGCATTTCTCAGTAAACAATCCAGAGAAATGTTTATTGCTCAGAGATTGGTCAAAATTTAAAAAGGGGTGGTTGATTATGATTTTACTTTTTTAACTTTAGTTAGTGTGTAATGTTGCTGTTTGACCATTAACAACATCTGTAAAGTTATGATGCTCAAAGTTCAAAGCAAAGAGAGATATTTTCTTTTAAAGAATTCTCTGTTAAACGGCTGGCAGGGACTACAACGAGCTTCTTCCCAGGTTGGTGACATCACTAACCCTAAAATTTACATAAACCCTGCCCTCAAGAACATGCAACAAAGGGGTGAGGCCATGTTATTACAATACAGTACCACAAATGTAATAGCATGTCATAAAATCAACATAAGTTATAAGCGTAATTAAACTAAACTATACCTATTATATCTTAATGCAGCATATATTCTCTGGCTCTGTAGGCATCTTACAACAGTTGAGCGATTTACAGATTATCATGCTAATCAATGACTTTAAGATAGTTAACTCCACATCAGCTACATAAATTTATCCATTAACCATTCAGAAACGTCCTGTTGCATTCATGTCACTTCTTCTTGAGTCTCTCCATCATTGTCCGACTCCGGTTTGAACATAAAAGGCTGAACAGTTTCTGACAATTTCAGCGAGTCTGCTTGAGGTAACGTTAATCGGAGCTGCTAACGCTGCTAACACGAGCTTATGAAACTCCGCCCTCTTCTTGAGAGCAGCAGCTCATTTGCATTTAAAGGGACACACACAAACGGAGCGTTTTTGTTTACCCTCAAAAAAGTGACAAATAGATGTATAGATGTATAATAGCCATAAGGCTCTTTCACACCAAGAACGATTACTATAAAGATGACTATAACGATAACTATATACATCTAGGAGCATCAACTGAGATGCTAAAGTGATCTCAGGATGTTTCGTTTCTATGTATTTTTTCTATACAATCGAATGGGTTTTAAAGTAAATATTAAAGTCACGGTGGAACTGAAGTAACAACTTTTCTTCCTCGATTGTGGAGGGGTGGGGATTTAAAGGACTAAATGACTTGAGAAGCCATATTCTTCAGAAGATTTAGTTAATTCTGAGGTAAAAAAAAAAAAAAAAAAGAAACTTACATGGATGTATTATTCACAATAAGATTTGCAGAATAACATGCATTTAGAAAATAGATGGGGTGAATTTTCATTTAACGCTGACTTTAACATTAAATATAGAGACAAGTGTAGCTCAACATATACAAGCCTCAGAACGCTGATAGACATCAAAAACAACATGTATTTTACATACCATGATGTGGTAGTGCGATAAAAATCAAAAGACAAATGGTCACTGTGTTTTGTTGTGACTTCTGAGCAACAATTCGACAGAGAATGTTTAAAGCAGGAAATATGTTGTTTAGGATTCGCAGGGGGAATTACTCAGCAATTGTTCATCCAAGCATCCAAACAAGAAAGCTTCCTCGTCTGAAATACTATCTGTGTTTGCAGATTGTAAATAATGCTGTTTTTCCTGCCTGTGGTTGATCCTAATGTTTGGATATCATAGCTAAGATCAGCCTTTACACTCTTTTCCTCTTTCTAATGATGAGTGTAATAAAAGTGAGGCAGGCCAGACATGAAAATTTCCTGGAACAAGCCTAAACTAAAAATGTGCAAGCCTGTTTTAGGGATTACTATTCACAAAGTTTTTGTTATTCAAATCTTTAACATGGCAGGCTACAGCTATATGACCAATATATCACCTGAGAGTTGTGTAACTAAAGAGAAAAAACACAGAACTAAACAGAAAAACAACACAAAAGTGTAAAATGATGCAATCATGCTCATAAGATATTTGTACTCCTGATCTCAGTGAATGCCCCTTTACAGGAAGTTCTTCCTGAACTTTCATTTAGAACATGTTAGCAGATTAGGCACCAAAAATGAGCAGTTAATGTGTAACGCAATGTCCCATGCTATTTATAGCACTCTGCAATTTCATTTTTTAACCCTGAGGGAAACCTTGCTTTTGATTGACAGCTGATAAGAGTTTCTCTCCTTAAATATCAATGGTATAAAATCCATTATGATTCAGTGCACAGACCATACAAAGCAATGTGAACAACAATCCAGTCCTTAGGTTCTTTAGACTAGTTTGTTTTAAACACACACACACACAGTTTTTTAGGTGCTGTCCCACCCACAGATATGATACGCAGGGTGTAAACAAAACAAATTTACGTCATCTGTGGTTGCCAGAAAATACCAAAGTACCAAAACACTATCATGGGAACACACATGACACTAAAACAATGTAATAAACATTAATATAAGTTGTATAATTAGTTAAATAAAAAGACATCAAATGTGAAGAGGATTTTTAATGTAAAATGGCACAAATGTTGAGCGGATTCGTGAACACCTCTGATTGGCTATTGTGTTCACACGCTCATCAGATATGTCTGTGATTGATTGGCTACAATGATCAACGCACGGGAGCGTTTGAAAGCAGGCATCTATCAGCTGACCGGTCCTGCTTTCAAATCTGTGTAAGCACTCGGTGAAGAGCATCATTGATGTCTATTTACAACATGTTTTTGAAGCGTTGATCATTGTAGCCAATCACAGACATATCTGATGAGTATGTGAACACAATTGTCAATCAGAGGTGTTTACGAATCCGCTCAACAGCGTTCAAAGCATCAGATTTTTAAAATTTCAGTACTGACTTGGTATCACGGTCGACACTTTTGACAACACCAAAAGCCACAATCCCTCAACCAATGGTGTGAGTTTGGGGGTTGGACTATCTATTAGATCGGCCAATGGAAGACAGCACGGAAAACCTGTTTGGACACAGTCATTACAGAAATGACTGCACATAGAAATATGAAATGCACAAGTGTAATACTCTCTGTGTAATTATGAACATTTATGACTAATAGTTTCGATAACCCATTTGTCTTAATGAGGCAATCTGACCTTAATGTTGCCTTTATGTGCTATTGAAATTATCATAAATATGAGTTTCGTAGTCGGAAATTGGACATGAACACAAATCGTACTTACGACTGGGAAACTCCGAAATAATTTTGATACCTGAATTGGGTGGGACATAAACTGTAAACACGGTGGACAAGAGAACTATTGCTGTAGTGACTGTTAAGTGACTTTTATCTTCATTGCTCTCTTTTGCAGTTATAGTCTTGTATATTTACATATATAAATAACCATTTGATGCATATTTTATGTATTTTACACAACGGGGGAAAAAAATGACCCAAATTCCAGAATTGTCAACAAGCTGACTATCTAGGTAGAGTGGGGAATGTATACAATAGCGCGTGTAATGTTTATATGGTTGCCAATGAATGGACACTACATTTTATTCAAATTCTTTTGGATAATGAATAAATATCTTAATACATTTTAACTTTATTAAAATAAGAATGAACCTGTGTCCTCCATAGTTTCCATTCTTTCCACCAAAAAAGGCATGTGAATCCAACTTGTAATTACAACTTCAGGAGTGTGAAGGAGGAAATTTACAACAACACGTGAAGGCAGCATAATTCCATATAAGAATGGTGACCATAGTCATGATGACCGTACAAAAGAATATACCATCTTTGGGCCTCCTTTGCTCTTGTAATTCCATTTTATATTTGGAAATGCAAGATGCGCTTTAAAAGTTATAGAATTTACATAAAACACCATCTGATTCTAAATGACACTGAGCCGACGGATAGTGTGCAGCAATATGTTAGAAGCAAACATCATTTCTGTCTAACATACTGATAGCCAAGGAATTTACAGCTATAATGAATTCAGAAAGAAGTGATTGTAGGGTGCACTGAAGGGACAGCATGCTGCTGATTACTTAACCAAATTACTTATTGACCAATGAAATTGAGGCTACAGAATCAGCGGCTTCAACTCCTACTTCTCTTTTCACACACACACACACACACACACACACAGAAGGGCCATTCAGGGGACCCAGCAGTACCCCCTCTCTGTTACATCACCAGTCATGGCCTGGAATCCTGGATTACCTCATTGAATACTAAAAGTCTGGGCTTGTGAGAGCTCCTAGCCTACTGCAGCCATTATCTGCCCATCATTCACACTCAAGTACCTTTCCTTCCTCCTCTCTTAAAGAGATATGCACATTTTCATACTGCAAGTAAATGCAACGGTATTAAAAATGACCAGCCTCAACACTGTTTCAAGAAGCATCAGTGCTTTCAAGAAATATGAAAAAACAAAAAAACATCACCACAAATCTAGGATGTTGCGGTAATTGGCAAGCTGTAGCAATGCAGTTGAGTTCCAGCTGGTTTCTAGGTGGTTTATTGGTATGTCTTTGTGATATTTTGGTCTCTCCTTCAATGCAAGGTTTTTTCTCGTCTGTTTATTTTCGGTGAGATGAGAATCTTAAGCACAAATGGTAACATGTCTACACTAAAAATGTGCTACAAAGGTCTTGATGAAATAGTTTCACATCCTCTTCTGAAAAAGGAGTGGAAAATACTCACATAGTATGAGCGAGGTGACTCTAAGTTCAACATTAAACCTTACAACATTAAACCCAACAAAATCCTTTCAACTCCTTTGACCAATTAAATTCCATGACTTATAATACTTCATGAACATTAGATTTTCATAAAGAATTTTTGGAAAAAAAAAAAAAAAAATTCGTTATAATTCACAAGGAGCCAATTAAATAATTAAATATTGTTGAGCATGACTATAGCATATAGACTATAGACTATAATGACTATAGTCCAAGATTTATTTAAAATTTTAAAATGACCTGATATTTTGAGACATTCAAGGTATTCAAACCTCATTGGTTCTTGTGTGATGACATCATAACATTAAGTCACATGACACAAAAGAGCAAATTAATTTTGATATTATTGATTTGGAGTTGATTAATGCTTTCAATTTGATTTGAGAATTGGCTATTATTCATAGAGTGGTCACTATAAGAAGAGGTCATAAAAAGAGTCTACTGCACCTAAATTCCAAAGTCTAGTAAATGCATTTTAAGGCATGACACAGAATTAGGCCCTGTTTACACGCATAACTTTTGCTGCAGTTACTGAAACTGAGACTTTCGATAATGCTGCAGAGCCTTAGTGTAAACGTTTTAGTGTAAACGGACCAAAACTGAGGCCCTGTTTACACTAGTGCATTATTGTTTTAAAATGCATACGTTTTACTATGGTTACACCTGTCGTTTACACTGCGTCTGCGTTTTCAAACCTCAAAAATGGAGACTTTCGAAAACGCTGTAGAGTCCGTTTTAGTTTGAAAATGGTGGCCATTGTGCAGTTAAACTCTGCATTTTTTTAATACTGCAGCCATCGACATGCGCAAGAGGCAACTGTTTACACTGTAAGCGCATGCCCAGTGTGCATGAATGGTCATGTGACATGCGTTTTCGGTCTCGTAGTGTAGACAGAGATCATTTTTGAAACGTTGTGGAAACGCCAGTGTAGACGAGGATCGTTTTCATTTTAAAACGAAAACGCACTAGTGTAAAGGGGACACTGCACTTCTGTACTGCATATTGGATTTAATTCTCCAATAGCAAAGACCAAAACTTCCTCTATTCACACCTGAATTCCCATAGAATATACAGAAATCAAAAGAGAACTGAGAGCTCTTGAGTACTTTCTTTTCACTATAGCCTACCTGTTGGGGAAGTTTAGATGTGTTTTTTTTATCCTTTTGAAACTTACTGTCAGCGAAGTTGTTAACATAAAATATATGTTTTTCACCATGTTCAATCAAATTGTTGCCATATAAACTTATCTGCGGTGTTAAAAACTACTCCATGATATCCCTCAATTAAAAATTATAATAATTACACATAATATAATATTACAAAAAATGTTTAAAATAGTTTTAGATGGAGAATACCATGACACACTGGAGAACAGTGCTGACATTGCTTGAAATTTCATGCCAGCTACGCAATTATAGCTTGCAGACCATTCAACAAACAAGATCTTTTCCTGTGGCGTCAAAACAAACTGATGGAAGCGGAACTTCTCACATTTCATTGAACAGAGCAAGGCAGAATAGTTACGATCATGTAAGGAGATCCGACATGTTGAACACGTAACAAATGGTTAACTCAAATGCTCAACTATTTGCCCCGGAATTATTTGGTCAAGAACGAACAAATATTGTTTCAATGTCTGTATAGTTGTATAATAATGTCATGAGCTACCAGAGGAGGAGAATAGCGGAACATTTGTTTTCAACAAATGTTCACTCTAGTAAATGTTGTGGAAATTTGCATCATTAGAGAAACGGGCTGCACCACTGCACTAAAATTAGACTCCCCACCTATAAAGTGCCGTCCTAATTACTAAACGAAGCGCAAAGACATTAATGAGCACATCAGCACAGACTAGCAACAGCCAAAAGACATAAACACTGCAGGCGAACACAACTCAGCAAAACAAAATAATTAACAGTTAATAATAGTGACTTTTTGCATTGCTAAAATCATGTATTTAATATTTATTTTATAACAAGAAACTTTTGTCATTTTGAAGCCTGCATGAAACGGAAGTTGCGATAGTCTTTTCTTTTCTATTGCAGTGTTGGGGAAAGTTACTTTTAAAAGTAATGCATTACAATATTGCGTTACTCCCTAAAAAGTAACAAATTATGTTTTTTATGGAAAGTAATGCGTTACATTACTTTTGCATTACTCATTCTCATCTGGGCAGGGCTGTTTGAATGTTTTTATAACAACAAAAAAGTTCTATTTATGGCAAATGTAAAGGCCCTTTCACATCAAAAGTGAAATAAATAAGCCTCAGGCTGAAGGAAATGCAAATTCACGCCTGTACAGTAGAGGGCGCAGCTCAAACAAACAAGTCTTTTAGCTGTGCTGCCATTCTGGAATACAGAAGAACAGGATGCAGGTGAAGAAGTAAATGAGTAAATGTATGCTCACATTTAGTCTAGAACTAGCCATGAATAATTATCATGTTCATAAAGCGCACACAACGCCTCTGCACTTATGATTTCTCTCAACATGGGGACAGGAAAGCTGTCTGTCAATAAATGGGAAAGCAAAGAAACTTGCGTTACCTATTTGAAAAAGTCAGATATTTTGTTGTAAATTTAAAAGTAATGTGTTACTTTACTAGTTACTTGAAAAAAGTAATCTAATTACGAAACTGCGTTCGCCCCAACACTGCTCTTTTGTGACATACATTTGAGTAAAATGGCTTCTCAAACAAGAAAAATTGTTGGGCGTGACTTGATTTTGTCCACTGGGAATTGATTGGATCATTGTGGTTTGCTATTGGTCAATCTCATGTGAGGCACAGGTTGTCCCGCCCTCACGTAAATGTCATCATAAAAGAGAGAAGATGTCACTGCAAGAGGGAGAAGTTATTTTGATAAAAGATTATGAGGGTTCATGAATTTCAAAAAATACTGATGTGCACAAATAAATAATTTATAATAAATGGGTCATTGACAAATAAAGCTTCAAAAAAGGTGTTTTTAAAAAATCTTTTAAAAACTGATGTGATGCATAATTTTGAGTCATGAACAATGTGTTTAACAAGTTTCAGTTGTTAAATGACATTTCAAAGTGTTTAAATTTATTTTTTGACTGTTTTTATGTCAGGCGGTATAACCATATAGTTGTATACTGTAGTTGTACCACCTGACATGGAAAGTGTACCAACCTGCAAATATTTGAAATTAGCAGTTTTTACCAGTATTTGAGAAAGATCTACAAAACTTTTCACTCTGACAAAAGGATCAGTTAGGGTCCTCTAGATGATGCATTATCATGTTTACTGTTATTACCTTGTCAATTCATAATAAAAGAGCCTCGTTTGCAGTTGTGCCACCCTGACATTCGAGAATATACAAGTAAATACTGATATATTTTAAATTTTGTTTATATGAAAGGTTTTGAACCTAAAATGATGCCATAGTATTTAGTTTTTAATTTTTTTATTATTAAGAACCCCCCCCCATTTTGGGGGTTTAAGATAACAAAACATAAAATAATATGTATTATTTAAATGCACTACTAAGAAATTCAAACTAAATAGTTTTTATAGAATAAAGTGATATATGTAATGAATTTATCAAATTATTTTAAAAGGAAATAATGCATTTGGACACAAAAATGCACGTCATGTCACTGACCCAAATACTGCAAAGTTCTATGAAAAAATAAGAAATGCCTATTTTGATTTCATATGACTTTAAATAGTATATTTAAATAGTTGTTGATATTATAATTGCTTGCTGAGCTGAGTTTGAACAGAGCTTTTGCAACGTTTTAATGATTAGGTGGAGAGAGAGGGAGTATGGGATAGGAACGTGACCCGGGCCAGACTCAAACCCAGTCTCTTATAGGTATATACCAGCCACATACTTGGGTAAAGATTAATTGACAAAAGCAATATCTCTCTCTCTAAACTCGAATGGATACAAACAAACTTGCATCTCTAGTAATCCTAATCTACTCCTCCTATGCTGCTCACACTCATGCGTGAGTGACGCTCCTGTCGTGCACATGCACAAGGATCTGGGGTCTTCCAGTGCACTGCGCTGTGTGAGATGCATTAGCATAAGCTGACCTACATATCCGGGACTGCACACCAGTGCTACGCATTGTGCCCGCCAAAATGAATGGCACCTCAGCCATGCCACTGCTGAAACCACGATCACTATGGAAACCAAAACTTCGCTGGCAGGCCTCCAGAGTTTCTTGTGCTATCCCACCAAACTCAAACCCACAGAGAAGACAGTTCACGCTTACAAACCTGCTGAAATGGACACTTCAGGGATAGATGCACAGAGAATTGCATTTAATGCACAGTTATCGATTATCTAAGAGCAGCACTGAAAGCTCTTGACTCTATAAGTGATGGTAATAGCTAGCAAAAAGTGATGGAATCAGATAATACCATGTTATTGTGATATATGGGTCAATAATTAATGAGAACGTCTGAGATGATAAAAAAGGAAAACTCTTTAAAAATGTATTTTAAAATGGCAAATTCTTATATATAATATATAATATTTTCCCCCAAACTTGTTTTTTTAGTTGTGGCGTAAGCATGAAATAAATAGTATTAAAATACATTCATATATATTGTTTTAAATAAATGTGTTCCTATTTAACTTTGCTAATTACCTAATTATTTATTTATTTTTGCTTGATTTCTTATTTATATAGCTCACAATGAAATGCTAAAAGCAGGGTTGTGATAATTTAACTACGATATTATCTTTTACGTTATAATAATATCATTCATTTTATGCATTTAAGGCAAAACACCCCAGGTGAATAGGGTAAAAATAGGTTAAAAACTAGATATCACCATACTTCCCCAGTTGAATGATTACATTAAGAATCGCAAACATTTTTGTATTACAAGTAGTGCTGTCAAACGATAATCCCATCCAAAATAAAAGTTTGTTTACATAATATGAGTGTGTACTGTATATTTATTATGTATATATAAATACACACACATACATGTATATTTAAGAAATATTTGCATGTATATACTGTACATATTTATATAATTTATATTATATATAAATATAAAAAAATTATTAAATACATACATGCATGTATGTGTATTTATATATACATAATAATTATAAACAGTATACACATATATTATGTAAAAACAATTTTTTATTTTGGATATATATATATATATATTTGTTAAATATATATATATGCATGTGTGTGTGTCTATATATATATATATATATATATATATATATATATATATATATATACAGTACACACTCATATGTTCTGTAAACACAAACTTTTATTTTGGATGTGATTAATCTTGATTAATCGTTTGACAGCACTAAAAGTTGTCTGAAATGTTATATTTAAATATGCAAATGAGGTGCTAATATGCACTAATTTGCATACAATTTTCTTTAGGAATAGTAAAATCAGGCGAATTACATATGAACAAACCCCTCAGTAATAACCTTTAGAATATAGACAGGAATTAAACTATAAAGTTTGGTGTGTGTGTGTGTGTGTGTGTGTGTAAGTTAAGTGGAGATTTCCGAAGAAGAAAAAACTCACTTCGAGAAAACGTCCTTTAAAGATATGTAGGCGACTGTAATTGAAATCTACATTCGCAAACAGATAAAGTGCAATAAAGCATGCCTGTATGCCTGTAGTGTCTCATTCTGTAAGTAACACTCGCGATAGTTTTATCCGTCAAATCCACTCAGTTCTGTCAGAACCGCATCCCTCCCAACCGGAAGCGCAGGACTATTCTATCATACCTTACAGGTACGTACCTGCACAGGTGAAACCTTCCCGTCTTCAAACGCTTAGATTACAAACAGCTGCAAAGATACTCCAAAAGGCAACAAAACTGATGTTTAGAATCCATCTTTTTAACACTGACGCGCTTTAATCGTCACTCCGCAGGGATACAGGTGTGTTTGTGGGAGTGGTTGTAAACGACTGGTACTACGGTGCCACTCACACTCATGAGGGCATTTGGCAGCAACTCACCTAACCTGTTATGCTCTTCATTTGACTCTGATAGAATGGTTGAAAACCCCTTCCCCCTACGCAGTCAAATTAGGCTTATACGTAGGGCTCTCTTAAAAAACAACTAGGTAATTAAATATAAACTCTGTACCTACTCTACTAGACAAATAAAAGTTTTCCATACGCACCGCGTAAAGGTCTTGTTTACCGGTGTGGCAGATGAAACGGATAGAGAAGCCGGTTCGGTGCCGGTGAGGGGCTGCGGCCGTACACACAAACAGACAAGCAAACCATTGACATGCAGATCACTTGGCAGGGAGGGAGTTCCAGAGATGGAGTCTGACTGGGCGTTTGATCAGGGTCGAAACGTTGCTAATAAATACTGTCCGGGATGCAGCTCTTCAAACGCAGAAATGTAACAACTGTAGGTCGCCTATATCAGAATAAGTCTTTGTCCACATTAGAACGCATATTACGGGGTTGCTTGACTCTTCACTGTTAAATTTTCTTCATTTTACACCATACGACCAGTCTAAACAACTTTAATTTTACATTTTACATAAGGAAAGTTTCAAACGTCGTTATTTCAGTTACCACACAACAAGACTACTACTTGAGGCTGTAACTATAGCAACAGTAGTTCGCGAGCGAGCGGTTAGGAGGATTCAGGATTGGTACGGGAACGAAGTCGAAAGAGTAGGCTACTATTTTTATTAGTCATTTACATATGTTTACATATAATAAGTAGTTAGGTCTATATATCACAAAACGTACGTTCATTTACTTGATGAAAGTTTCAGATTTCGTTGTTTCAGTTACAACATAAGAACCCTCGTGAGGCTAACAACAGTTCGCGAAGGATCGGTAGGCTACAGTCGAAAAAGTAGGCTAATATTTTTTATTTTTTTTATTTAGCATTTCCTTATGTTTACATATCTTAAGTAGGTCTATATCACAAAACGTACGTTTAGTTACTTTTTTAAGATTGATAAGCGTTTATTAGCCTAGCTAGGCTACTTTTAAAATTAAATCTCTGCAAAATCAACAGTAGGCTACATGAATATCCGTGAAGTATCATTCATTTGAATCTACAGATTAGACATTCAAAGTCTTGGACTGCGGAGAGACAGAGCACCTGCTACACAATGTAAAAAACAATCCAGCAAAGCTTGACATATACAAAATAATAGTCAGTTTACAAATGGAATAGTTTACTGAATTTTTCTAGACAAAATATTTTTAAAAATATATATCTAAAAAGTTTGCATTTGTGTTTTAACAGGCGTTAATGACCCATATAGTGAGAATATGGAGCTTAAATTCGAGCAGGAAATTTTATTCAGAGGCCCAAACTGAGCAAAAATATGTAATTTGGTAATAACGTTGTTGTTTATATCTTTTTACATGATTTTTCTAAAATAAAATGGTGTATGGATAATCAAGTAAACACACGTGGCTTCAGTCCAGTAAATGTTCATCTTAAAAGTTATTTTTACATTTTTTTTACGATTATAGTAAAAGGCCTTTTACTTACTAAAAAGTATGAACTATCAATCAGACGACAGAAGTCATGTAGTAGATTTTGTAAAACAGGATTTTTTTTTTTAGCAAAGTTTTGATTATGTTGTTAATTTAGAGGCCTTAGAAATTCATGTATAAAATATGATACAGTAGGCTTTATAGGGTTAAAAGTAATTGTGTAAGCCTGGCCTAACGTGTATAGTGCCACCACATTAATCTATTTACAAGTTATTCTTTTTTAATTTTACTTAAAACATATTATCATTATTATCAGTCAAATGTTCATGTAGGTACTTCTACACCAAACTGTAGGACAGATAAGTTTTTGACTGATGCAATTATTGCTTCATTATTAAGATTTTGAAACCTGAGATATCAGCAGCACTTCCCTTTGGTTTTGGTTTTGTAGGCTCAGATGTTAATTTGTATACAGCGCCCCCATGTGGTTAAGAAAAGCAGCTAAATCATTCCGAAATTGATAAATCCAAATCATTATGAGTATATTCTTGGATATACTAACTGAAGTATGCAGAGCCATCACTTAAATTCACAGAAAATTTTATAATGAATGAACAGTCTATACCTTGTCACTGCACAACATTGCTGTTGTTACAAAGATATTTGGAGAACAGAATAAAATAGAAAATTGTTTTGCTACACAATCAGAATACACTTTACACATGAAGAAGTATTACTTACCAGAGGCTTATCTGGTGTAACAGGGCTTGGGACTGTGGGACTCTGTGTCTTTACTGTCATACCATCGTCAGGTTTTGAGGATTCTGGTTCTCTCACCATATCTATACTCTCATACACATTCTTGTCTTTATCCATATCTTCACTCCAGCCAGCTCTAATGTCCATCTGAATATTTTGATCCAGGGACTGTGAGTCCACCCGAGGCCTCTCTGTCGACTCTTTTGGACTCGCAGGTGATTTTATCTCCAATTCTGAGGATTGAGTTGTGTTGTCTGTAAAAGCAGGTGGCAGTGAGATAGAGGGTGGTGTTTCCCCATTAGATGGAGAATCAGGCTTGGAAAAAACATTGTCATAAATCTGGAGTTCAGGCACAGGACTGGCGTCTGCTTCAACCTTTATAGGATCTGGATCCAAACCCTTCAGTTCGAAGAATTCCTTTGGAATAATGTATGTTGATATTCTATGGCCGTCTTTCTCTGTGTCTCGTTTTATGGAGTCAGGGACTCGAAGCGTGACTTCAGCGGGCTTAATGTTGGCAGGCAGACTATCGGAAGCGGTCTCGGAGCTGGACTTGAGGGGTTCGCATCCACTAAACTCTTCTGGAGGGTCCAGTGGAGTTTGGTTGGTCTCAGGTGCGAGCTCAGTCACATACGTAGCTGGGATGAAAAAAGGCTTGTCGGTCTCATCCCTTCGGACGTGCCACCAGGTTTCATTGGTCTTGGCTACTAGGGTGTAGTGCTCGTTGGGTTTGATGGACACCGTTCTGCCATCTCGAGTGGTGTATTCGTATTTAAATTTCACCAGAACCTGCTGTGAAAGTGACATAGTGGCCCTCTTCTGCTGATCCCAGACCTGTTGTGTGGCTGGTGTTCGGTGCAAACAGGAAGTCAAGGTTCATATATAGTCATCATGAGATCTAAAGATAAAGGAGAAAAAAACAATTGGTAAATTGTTTTAAATAACTCAAATCTGAAGCTCAGACGAATCAAAATAAAAAATAAAACTTTACAATAAAATATACTGAGAATATAAAAAACAACAAATCAAAGTAAACAAAACATAAAAACACAACACAAAACTTTACAGATTTACTAGGAACAATATAAAAAAGCATGAAACAAAAACTTTACTTTACAGATTTACTTTGTACAAGAATCTAAACAAAAACAAAAAATAAAAAAATGCAAAACAAAACTTTACTTACAGATTTACTACAAACAAGAAAAAAAACAGAAAACAAAACTTTACATATAAATTTACTAAGAATATAAAAACAAAACAAACAATAAAAAACAAAAAACAACAAAACTTTAGTTTTACTAGGAACAATATAAAAAACAAAACAAATCAAAAAGCACAAAACAAAAATTTTACTTACAGATTTACTACAAACAAGAAAAAAAAACAGAAAACAAGACTTTACATATAAATTTGCCTAAAATATAAAAACAAAAAATAAAAACACAATAAAACTTTACAGTTTTACTAGGAACAATATAAAAAACAAAACAAATCAAAAAGCATAAAACAAAAACTTTACTTACAGATTTACTACGAACAAGAATATAAAAAACAAAAAATAAAAACACGCAAAACTTTACTTACAGATTTATTTTGAACAAGAAAAAAATCTAAACAACAAAAAAAACAAAACTACATATAAATTTACTAAGGACAGGAATATAAAAAAAAATCAGAACAAAAAATGAATAAAATGTAAAACAAAACTTTACTTACAGATTTAACAAACAAAAAACACAAAACAACTATACGTATAAATTTACTAAGAAAAAGAATATAAAAAATAAAACACAAAACAAAACTTTACTTACAGATTTACTAAGGAAAAGAACATAAAAAATATTAAAAATCAAATCAAAACAAAATGTTACTTACAGACTTGCTAGACACAAGAATGTAAAGAACACAAAACTAAAAGCCAAAAACACAAAACAAAACTTTAGGTGCTCTTTTATCTTGGGCCAGTAAGTCACAACCTAGCGACCACATATCAATGCCTTAGCAACCACCCACAGCACCCCTAGCATCATGAAAATGTAAAATTCCAGTTATTAGCCAAAAAGAATATGTACGTATATGTACTGTAAATTAAATCAGTGTCACTAAAAGGTAGTTCACATATAGGCAAAAATGGCAAGAAAACAAAGGTTCTTTTAGAGCATTTACCCTGATATCAGGAGGTTTATGATAAAATATACTGTTTGTTTATTAGGTTACAATAGCTTTTCTTATGGGGTGGAACAAAATATTTGTGACACAGAGGAATCCAGATAAACCAGGAGAACTACAGGTGTGTCAGAGTGAGAGATGAGAGAAACCTGTCATGATGTGTAACAGCTGACTGCCTCAAAACAGAATATTTACACTGAAGATTAGGCCCAATGCAATCTCTACTTCAAAGCGATAGCTCACCCAAAAATGAAAATACTGTAATTTATTACTCACCCTCATGTTGTTACTCACCCACACCCATAAGACCTTCAGTGTTTTGAAATCGCCCTTCACTAGATATTGTTGAAAGGTCGTTATTTTGTTTTTTTGGCGCACAAAAAGTATTCTCGTCGCTTCATGACATTAAGATTGAACCACTGTAGTCACATGAACTGTTTTAAATATGTCTTTAGTAACTTTCTGGACATCTGAAAGTGTTAATTATCTTGCTGTCAATGCAGGCCTCACTGAGCCATCGGATTTCATCAAAAATATCTTAATTTGTGTTCCGAAGATTAATGAAGGTCTTACGGGTGTGAAACGACATGAGGGTGAGTAATTAATGACAGAATTTTCATTTTTGGGTGAACTAACCCTTTAATAAAACCAGAAAGCAGTGAAAAAGTGATGAAAATGCAGGCATAAAGAAGAGAGAGAGAGAGAGTAGAGGAAAAGGTAGCAGTGCTGGAGAGATAATATAGTAGGGGCTAAAATTTGGCCCTGGACAAATCCAGTTCATCCGGCCCACAAGTTCCCTCATGAATGTTTTTTCTGGGGTTAGGGCCTTAAATTGGAGTAAATAAATGAATAAATAAAATAAGAGAGGAACAAATAATGATAGATATTATTGAACTGACTGCAAATGCAGTTAACAAAAGTTAATATTGCAGTTTTGTCAAATAGAAATGCACTGATTTTAAGCTGGGATGCCGTAAAATAAATTTACTGCTATTAAATTCTGTCATCATTTACTCACCTTTATGTCGTTCAAAACTTTCCCTCTTCTGTGAAACACAAAATAAGCTATTTTGAAGAATATTTTGTTTTTATCCAAACCATTTTGGTTAGGCTACCATTGACTTCTATTGTATGGACAAAACTTGTGATTCATATAAATGATCCGATTAATCATTAACATATATATTAAAAAAAGGTACTGCCTTGCTTCAAAGCAGTTGTTTTTACTTTTGCTTTGTAACTTGTAGTGCATCTATATTGCTTGTCAAAAGACTGTATATTAAATTTGTTTATCATGTTAAATTATGATTAGTTCCCCATCACTACCAAGAGGGAAAAAGATAGTAAAAGGTTGAACACATAAAGCGGCAGATAGCTCTTCTGCACAGCACAGGCTACAGGAAGTGAATGTATTTTGCAGAGGAACGCTGCACTAACCCCAAACCTACACAGAAGAGACGGCAAAAATAGGGGAAACATGAACTCGTAAAACAGGAAAACATACATCATGCTATGTGCAAAGTGCAATCTCGGTTCCATTGTGGTTGTTGCAAAATACTAATAACATAATAGCTAATGCAGATTTGATGTTTCTCTGATTACTGATTAAATAACTCATTAATTGTCATAAAAACAGCCACACCACTAGTTACTGACAAAGGCAGGAGTGTATGTTTTCAGTACAGCCATCATCTGCTGTGGCTTCATGGAATGAACTACAGCCGGTAAATGCCTCTTATTGTCAAGAAAAATGTGTCCAAACCACTCATGATCACATTCAGGTACTGACTGCATCCAGCAACTGGTTTGACAGTGTGTTCAAGACCACCAAACAATTATGAATTCTTCCATATGAAATGTACACACATGACTTGGACATGTAGCCTACATATGCGTGAGAGTGTGTATGTAAAGGATGTAGTTTATATATTTACAGTATATATATATATACACACGCACATATATTATGTATGTATATAAATAAACAATTATGAGATGTTAATTACCTTTCTGTTTCATAACTTAAAAAATAAAGCCCAGCAAAGCAAAACAAAATACAAAAGAAAACTTTCGTTTTGGTACATGGTTGGGAAAGTACAACTATCATTAGTCTCTGAGGAAAATAAACTTATCATTGCAGTAACATACAGATTGCAAAAAATAAGCTGTTCATAACAAAACTACGTGCTGCACAGATTTTAAGCACAGTGACATTAACATATTAAGATATTCTGGGTGAATGAAATAAAGATAAAATTAATTTACCATTGGAGAGCAGAACAATCCCTTGACTCCTTCTTCTCTGAGATCTAACTGGATAATTTAGTAACGATCTATCATCTCTGTCTCTTCCTCGATTAATCCGGGATGTATCAGCCCCATACTTTAGACCTGTAGCACTGTTGTGTCGGTGTGAGAAAAAAATGTGCCCAGATTTGTGTTGCTAGACGAGTTTGAGCGTGGCTGAGTGAAAGCGAGCAGGAGGGTGTGTGAAAATACACACGTTAATCCTCATACTAACGAGTGACTTACAACAAAACTGCATATTTGAAACCATCAGTACACAGTCAAAAGCTGGAAAAACTGAGAAATGAGGAAGCATAAAATAAAAACGAGAAACGTTGAAGAGAACTTGTCAGCGCTAATGTGTTTTTAACCATTGACATGGCAACACTAGCAGAGGCGTGAGTATAAACTGAAGGGCTGTACTTTGCGTGTTTCATTAAAACCTATTTTGGCATTATGACTCATATTTCCTAGTCATATTTGGAGTCCAGACTTCAAACATGGGTGTTGGCAGGACTTTATGGAATCTTTATGGACGTTTTTAGGTTCACCCTTCAGTCAATGGTGTTATTCTCTCTCGTGTTTTCTTTCACTCTGTCTGTGCCGTGCTGATAACATGCTCCAGGTCAACAGGAAATGACATGTCTCCTTTTGAATACTGTATGGTCTTAAAGTTTGAGGTGCGGTTGAGGTAGAATAGGTTATCATTGAGAAAAAGACATCCACATATTCATGCTAACAGTACTAATAGACTAATATATATAGCTAACCATAGTTCATTACAGAACATTAAGACATTACATTTTGTATTAAAGTTTTCTTAAATTCTTTTTTTTTTTTTTAATATGCAAATGAGGCATACCGCGTCAAAGTAGCTGGAGCAGACATGCACGGGCGAGTAATGTATACAATTTCCCGCGAAAACCATTCTGCATTATCTAATTAAAAATGCAGTAATCTGAATACATTTCCAAAACAGAAATGAAGATTGGATAAAGCCAGGCTCAAAGTTCATGGTTAATTTTGTTGTCATATAGTTTTTTTCTAGAGGAAAAAAAAAACTCGTGGAAAAAACAGTCCTCTAGTGGTTAAAAACAAAACTGGATGCATTTTGCGGAAGAACACGTTTTGGTTGTGCTTCGGCTCTGCGTGACATGCAGATGAATATGACCCTATCAGTGTTGCCGAGTCCGCAGTTTGGGCAACTTTATCACTGTCGCCGCGGGTTAAAGCGACCCCAAATAACATCATATTTAGCAACTGGAATGCGAATTTTACCAGGGGAATCCCGCCAAAAACGCGACTTTTCCCGGGGGACCCCCCCTGAAATGTGATTGGGCTAGTTTGGGACTAGTTTTGAGTAGCAATTGGGCGGGTTTTGTTGACACTTCACAATAGATAATGCTTTACAATGAACTCTGTTAGAGAGCTACATATGGTAATTTACTGAGAAATAAAAACATTTCAAATCCTTCAGTTCTCACCATCTCCGAAAAGCCAAAGCAATGTTGATTCTGGTTTTATTACAAACTGTCATGTTCTCTTTTTGATTTAGACTCTCTTCTGTTTGGCGTTTTTTTAAAACAGGTGATTCCCCAGAGGTTCGAGATTTACGCCGCATTCACGCCACCGCATAATTACCGTAATCTTAAGATGACAACAAGAGATGTTATATTCAGAGCTGTTCACATTCTCTGACTGGGAATTATGCGTTTCTATGGCACGACTATCAACGGCTAAATGAATCTACAGTGGTCAGGTGGTACAGCGGCCACGTGCTACACGTGGGAGCTTTCAGAAAACTCCCAGCTTACAAAGTAATTACAAGCTCTACAAGGACGTGAACACTTTTTACAAGCCAGAATCTTGTAGTCAGAATCTACAGTAATTACGATATGGCGTGAATGCACCTTTAGCACGCTCGTTTCTAGCTAGTTGAGACAACTAATGCCACGCCCACAGCCCCGCACCATACACTTGTCAAAGTAGCTGGAGCAACTTTTCTCTTATGGATATGAGGAGTCACGTATTCAGTCTCCTGCATGGTCTAAAATATAAATAGTCTTACCACAGTGAATCACGGTAAGACAAAAACACATTTTGGAAGAAGGACTGGAAGAACTTCGAACAAAAATGTTACATGGTGTACCTTTAAAAATATGTAGCTCTATAGATGTAAATAGATAAAGTGTGATAAAAAAAAAAACACTTAAATGTGTATTTTGGATGCTTTCTTTCCACTAGTCTGAAAGAGGACATGCTATGAAAGCAATAAAATATCAAAATTGACCAGTGCACAAAAAAAAAAAGTTTTTGTCTGTAGAAAGTAAAAATAATTCAAACTCTGACCCATGTTTAGTTACACTGAGTAGTTGCAGTAATTCAAGATTCTTATATTCTCACAAACTCAAATTTTTTAGATTGTAAGGTGTTTGTTTGGCATAAACTGGTGTAGACAGGTGTTTGAAAGAAACAAACACGTACAGAAAAAGAGTGACAGGAGGTAAGAAAACAGGAAGAACCAGTCAGAGACAAATGCAGTGCGATGTGGTTTGAGAATGACAAGTTAAAGACAAAAATATGTATCGATTCTAGGAAATGCAGTTTCTTTTAAGTTAAATTGGCAAGAACGTACAACTTTAGTCAGAAAGCAGCTTAAAACGCAAATGAGCGCACTCAGCACAGACAAAATTTCCAGGTATTTCTATGTGTACTGTAAATAATGTTGGCTTTTATATATAATTCAGGTAAAAGCATCTGCTAAATGACTAAATGCACATTATTGTGTGGATAAAACATTTACTCAGAAAAAATTATTATTAAAAAAAGAATTTAAAGTCAAATTCAGATCAAAACAAAAGCATCACAATTCATTACTGTAAAAAGGCTATCTGCCTGTCAATCCATGTTGAGACTTTTGCTTAGGTGACACTGTCCCCTAGTGGCAAAACAGAAGATAAGAAAGACAGAAGTCATCTGGGAGGTTTTCCTTTTGCAGGTGATGTAATGAACTTGTCATAAAAATATTAGGAAACACAGCATTGTTAAAAAAAGAAGTACAAAAAAAAAAAAAAAAAAACCTCATTCATTAAACCAAGAATCACATATATAAAAAGAGTTGATCCTTTTAATCATCCAAAGAGACTGTCTGATTTTGTGGCATACATTAATAATTCACATCAGCTTATAATAGTTACATTTTTGGCACAACCAATTTTTGTGATAATGAATGCTACAATGAAACTTGAAAATAAAGGCACAGTATAGTACAAAAATGACCCGTTAAAGGAGGCTTTAAGTGTTAGTACATTTCATAATTCCATAGTTTACAACTCTCTTAGTAGGTGCGTAAAATTCCTGCATATACAAGAATATGCTTATTAATGCACACAATGTTTTGTAAACTCGTAATGCTTCATATAAAACTTGGCATGTGACATTCAGATGTAAAAAACAGTAAAACAAGAAAATATAAAAAGACTTAAGATCCTTAGCATTTAATTGTCATTTAATTTCATAAATATGGCCAGACTAAATCAATGACTACACACAAAAAAAGAAAGAACTAAGGCTTATGATTCCAAACACAAACCTGCAGAAGAACAAGTGAAGGCCAGATTGAATGTTGGTGTATTTATAAAGTTGCAAAGCAAAAATCATAGCTTTAATAACAGTTCTTCCACCATTGCAGAAAAGTACTTGTTTGGGATTGTTGACGTTTGAGAAATGAACATACATGGGTGTTCTGATGTGACTAAACATGTACATATGAACGTGTAAATAAGTGCACTTAAGATCGAGTTTCCAATGTGTCCAATAAAACGCTTAGTGTGAAATACCGATCAAAGTAAGATAACTTTTAGATGAAGTACAACAATAATATGGTACTAACCCTGGATTTTGTGCTCTGTAGATACGACAGCGACAGAGAACTTCTTCATTTTCTTAGAAACCTTCATGTTTTTAATTAACAGCTAAATTAGTCCTCCAAGTCCCTCTCTAAATACTTTTGTATTCTAACGCAGCGTGGACAGACCGGACACTTAGCCTTACAGGAGGAATGAAACACCGTCTTGCAGACGTTACACCTGAGAGACAGAAAACACACAGTCACACCATCATTCTCATAATATTTAGCACACTACTGTGCTGCATGTGACTTTACCATTCACATGACTTGTGTCGGCACAGCACATCTGAAACAAGTGGTGTAAAAGTGAAAGTAGATGTTTGGTGTTTAATATTAAGTGTTGCCAGTGCTGTGGTTTTCTAGCACATTTGGGCTATTCTGTAAGAATAAATATTTCACTCACATCAGTCATTTTAAGGCAGGTTAACTAAGTTCGCCTTTGTAGATTAATTGCACATTAACAAAACAAGAGTGAATGTGGTGAGAAGAGTGAATGAAGAGAAAAGAGTATGCAAGTTATTCATAATGGTATCAGAATATATCAGAGAGGTTTTAATTTATTGTACGAAGATAAAAGACTTTTAAAAGAATTGGGGAAATAAAAAATCATCCAAATAAAATTTAAAACAGAATAAATTAAATCAAAATGTCTATTTTAAGGCCCTTTATGGGAATCCCGCAGCTGTCAACTGTTTGGACACAGAAGAAAAATCAGGCTAGTTTTCATTTATTTTGGGCGGGTTTTGAGTTGGATGCGCTAGACATTTTTCTGGGACCTGGCAACCGTGTTTATATATTTTAGATCTAATGTTTGTTATATGACAATACCTGGAAGTGCTGTCAAACTGAAAAGGGAAGATGATGGTGTTGGAGTTGCAGATTTGACATATAAAGCCCCTCTGGGTGCAAAGGTCACAGTTGTGCACGTGCTTGGACCCAAACTCAATCAGAGACTGCAGGTAAGATTCGTAGTGCCCGTCTGCTATCTGTGTGCAAAAAACATTAGTCTGATCATTTAAAGTACCGTAATAGCACTCCTCTCTTAAACAAGGGTTGTTTAAATTAGCGGTGTGCGATATTGACGATAAAAAAAATTATACAAGTGTGTTTTTGTGCTTTTAACCTGTTGTGGACAGCTAACTCAGAAGCTTTTCATATTCTGTGCTATGAGGCAATATCTGCCCCCTTAAACTGATTTCATTTTTTAATGAAATGATACTTTAAATATGAAACTAAAACTTGAATCAGAATCATTCATTCATTCAAACAATTCATCAAAAGGTTGATTCATTCAGTCACTGAATCATTCATTAAACTGAATTGTTAGATTCATTCAGTAATGAAGCACTGCTGTGTGTTGCTCAAACATGAACAACAGTTCTTTTCTGTGATTCGTCTTGAAATTTTCATTGACAAACCAGCAAATACAGAAAATTTATTTGGCCTCAAAATGAAATGTTAGCTTATTCATTGAACTGTTCTATAAAATCAATATGACATTCGCAATCATGCTGATATTCAGGAAGAAC
Source organism: Hypophthalmichthys molitrix (assembly GCA_037950675.1). Classification (NCBI taxonomy): domain Eukaryota; kingdom Metazoa; phylum Chordata; class Actinopteri; order Cypriniformes; family Xenocyprididae; genus Hypophthalmichthys; species Hypophthalmichthys molitrix. The sequence goes on along the minus strand of CM075503.1, from coordinate 4,271,034 downwards.
AGAACTCATGATATTGCGATACTGCTGAACTACATGATTTTATATAAATTTGCTATAAATAGACAAAATTCATGGGGGGAAACTCATTTGGTTTTTTCAAAGCTTGATAACAGCTATATTTCCATTGAAAGTTGTGAATTTAACTTGGGCGCAAAATTGGAATATCGCTTAAAATGACTGCGAATAAAGCCCCGTTCCCATCCCAGCTGTTTAAGAAAACAAAACCGTCACTTACTGAGAAACTGGCACAAAATATCTGTAATAAAAATGGAATTTGCTGCAATCTGGAAAGCCACTGTGACATCATAAATGACGTGCATCTCGGAGCGCACAGACGAAACACAATAAACGCTGTCATGTTATCTTGCAGATGCTGGTGTTTGGGAACACAATTATGTGAGCCGCTTCTGGGAGGTCATTATAGCAAATCATTTTGATGACAGACTTTGGCTCAGGCATTTAAGAACGACCAAACCAACATTTGAGATACTGTGCGATGCGACTGGTACACTGTTTTGTCCAGTTATCCAATCACATCCACTGTTGAGGCAAAGTCACGCAAGTTTTTTGTTGCGCATTTATTCGGTAAATGTTTTTCCATCATAGTTTAAGCTCATGTCTTATTATTGGGAAAAAAAAAACATCTGCCTCGAGTAAGTTTTTTTATGCACTTTTTTAGAATTTATATGCGACTTTCTGAAACTGGGTCAAGATGCGTATACATTTCCAGCATTTTTTTATGATATCTCCCAAAATTTGCATGAATGGAAACAGCTAATGTTAGTTTGCTTATCATTAAAACAATATATAATTATGATATCAGCATAGACGATACATATCGCACACCCCTAGTTCAAATTATAAACAACAAGAAATAGTAACAGATACCTGCTGTAAGTCCAGTACACTGTATACATTACAGTTATCCAATAAATATGTCCTCTGCTGAAGTCTGGAAATAAATTGAAATTGGAATTATTACTTATCTGTTGCAAACATCTATTAAAGACTTGATGGTGTCCAAATACTAAACACATGCATCTAAGAACACACACACACACACACCTGGGTTGGATTTTTTTGCTGATCCCGCTGCGGCAGATGCGGATGTAGTCTCCAAGGAAACGAAGTTTCTGCCTCAGGGTTTGCACATTAGCCATGATGTCAGTGTGATCAAACAGGTCAGCATTCAAAACGTCAAGGTTCAAAAGCGGCTCGTGCTCTATTTGAGTCAGCAACTTAAAGGCTTGTCTTGAGACCTGAACATACAGACAAGAACACAGCTGAAGAATATAAAGACTGTAACAAATAATCACAAGAGAGAAGCTGCTTATCCTGATCTCATGTCATCTGATATGTAATACGTTTTTGCAAGCTGAATAATAATAATGTCTTTGAATCAAATCACAATTATTTGTGTACAATGTACACACTATTGTTCAAAAGTTTGTTCCGTACGATTTTTGCATTTATTTAAAGTCGGCATGAAATCAAAATTGACCCTATTTACTTTGTTAGTACATATTACTAGTCTTGTGGTAAACAATTAATCCATGCAAGTTAATACACAGAAAAAAATTGTTTGTCGCGGTAATCTTTAATCAAAATCTGAAAAGTTACTTCCGGTCTGAAATCGCGTTCCTTCTCTGATGATGTCAGTTTGACGGCTTGGCTTGAAAACGTTTAAAGCACTCCTCTCCAACTGTTAGTCTGCTATGAGCCAGAGATGGAGAGGAGGAGCGCTAAAATAAAACCTTGCCCTCTATTAAATATTCCGTTTCACTTGGAAATACGTCAACACTGGAGAAAAGATGTTTGCAACTTCCGGTTCACGGGGACTTTAAATAACTACAGGGAACAATAGACATTCAAGGAAGAGAAATGGGAAGTGAATGTTAATTTAAAAAAATCATTTTAAAAGCAAAAAATCCATGAAGTCATTACTAGTGCTCACCTCACGTGTTGTCAGGTCCCAGTTGTGCACCATGCGGGAGGGGATGATGGTTGCGTCTCCTTGGTGACAGGAATCGCAGTAGTACTGGCCTGAGTACTCACAGAGTCTGGCTCTCCCCAGAGACACACCGATCTGCCGAGGGCATCCTGGGTACACATTTACAACAGCTTTTACTTAGTGCCAGAGAGCACAGGTACAGTGAAAAACACTTCAATATCGACACAAGAGCACATCATTTCCTCAGTCTCACAAATGCAGGCATGCGAAGGAAAGAAACATGTGGCTGATGGCTCGTTTCTGGGGCAATGAAAAGGAAAGACTGGACAAATCTAGTTTAAAGTGCATGTGTATGGCTGTAATGTAATATTTACATTCTTGTTGATTTCATACATTTGTCAAATGTATAGCATGTAAAACTATATTGATTAAAAAAAAAAAAAAGTCACATGGTGTAACCAAGAAAAAATACTTTTTTTTTAACTTTACAAACATTGACACTTGACAATACAATACTTGACATTTAAAAACCTGAAGTAACCTTGCCATATTATAAAAGATTGAAATATCTGATATACACTACTGGTTAAAAGTTTGGGGTCAGTAAGATTTAAAAAAAAACCCAAAAAAAAACACTTTTATTCAGCAAGGACACATTAAATGATTGAAATTGACAGTAAAGACATTTATAATGTTACCTGTTCTTTTAAATTTTCTATTCGTCAAAGAATTCAGAAAAAACATGTTTTTAACATTGACAATAATCAGAAATGTTTCTTGAGCAGCAGATCAGCATATTAGAATGATTTCTGAAGGATCATGTGACACTGAAGACTGGAGTAATAATGCTGAAAATTCAGCTTTGATCACAGGAATAAATTACATTTTAAAATATATTCAAATAGAAACATTGTAAACTGTAATGATATTTCACAATATCTCTGTTTTTACTGTATTTTTTGATCAAATAAATGCAGCCATGGTGAGCAGAAGACTTCTTTCAAAAACATAAAAAAAAAAATCTTACCAACCCCAGACTTTATGAGACTTATATTTATATAAATTACTGATCTAAAAATGAGAGTTTACATGAATCGTGGTATCATTTCCTGTTTAATGGTTTTCTTGTCACATGACAACAAAGTGGCTTCATGCATGTTACACCACGCTAACTTGATTTGATAAATATATTTTTTCAAATATTAATGATAAATACAACAGCCTCAATGCTTTTTTTTTCCAAGAAGTAATAATAATATAATAAATAAAATAATAAAGATTACACCATTATTTAATAAAGCCGAACAGTTACATATTAAAGTCATTGGCCCTCATTCATGAAACATGAGCAGAATTCATTTTTTGTGTAAATCGTTCATAAAGACGTTCTGACGTAAATTGACGTATTTCACAAGTTTTTTGTTTTGTTTTTTGAGAGAACTTCAACTTTAGGTAAACCACAGAGCTTGTCACGGTCACTTTTTAACCAGCCGTCCAATCACAGTGGAAGAGGGATGGATGGGACAAATACTACACCGACCAACCATCGTAAATGAACAATGACTAAACAACAATAGAGAAGTTAATATTGCTGGTTACTGCATTTTTATATTAAGTAGTATTCTGCAATATGAGATACTAGGAACACGTTACTGCCGTGGATATTCCAAAGCATCTCAGCTGGAAAAATGCTTCACCTCCAAAGCGCTCTGAAGCGTCACCAGCAGGCCATTTTCAGAAGAGCATCAGGCATTTTTTCAGCTGGCTAAAAACGTTAATTGAATATTTATTCTTCCTGGACGCGTAATTTACGTAGTTGTAATTCATAGGCGGGGATTATGCTAATTCACCCTTCGCCAGGAGTTTGATTGACAGGCGAATATACTCATATATTTACGAAAGATTAAAGAATGAGGCCCGATGTCTGTATGAATTTCATTTGATTATAATTCTAAATAATTTACAGATCATTTCAATGAATAAATCCTCATTCCAGCCTCTCATACCTGCACATTTGTAATTTTGCGCATCTAGTCCTCTCTCCTTAGGGACCTCAGACAAGTGAGACAGCAACGCCCCGTCACCCTTCAGACTGTGTTGAACCAGTTTATGGACACTCCCTCCATGGCCGCCACCAGGCGAAGAGACACCCTGAACAGCTCCATCATCCTCCGTCTCCAGATACGAGTCGAGTGCTCCTCTGATCAGGCTCCTCCATCCTCTGGCTTCCTCGCCGCTCTCTGCCCTCAGCGTCATTGTGTCCCTCGCAGTCAGAATCTTAAAAAACGCAGGACTGCCTAGAGAAACATCTGGAACCACATCTCTAATGGTCCCAATTGGGTATGAGAAGAGGGGCGTCTTGGAGTCATCTTGGACCTGGTAACCTCTGAGGGTCTCTAGGGAGAGCGAGAGCACAAGAGACCGCCAACCCTTCTCCTCCAAGTTCTGATAGACCACCGCTTCCTTTATGGCATCTAGTTCTGGGTCCTTATGACGGGTCCAATCTAACTGAGGTGGTTCTGGAAGTCCTGAGATGGTGCATTCAGGGCTTGAGGGTGCCGGTGAGGGGACTTCCTGATCACTGGACGTTTGCAGCACCTCCCACTGTTCGTCTCTCATCATGGGACGTAGTTTGCTGATGGCCTCCATGATGCGATCGACCCAGTCTTCGGCCTCCCCTGGAGATGGGGCACGCAGGTAGATTCTTTTGCCTAGGAAGGAGAGCCGAAAACGGCCCTCGGTGCCGGAGGACAGGTGGACGTCTTCGCAGCGCAGCAGGGACAGGTTTTCGTAGCAGATGCGCTCCTCTGCATTGACGTAAAGCCGCAGCTCAAACGGAGAGAGCTCGCAGTAGTAATCCCACCACATGCCCACCGCACTGCGGCGCTCCAGCTGACCCAGCTTCAGCAAACCCCTGAACGGGTTAGGAAGACCTGAGAGAGAGACAGAGAGATGATGTTACACACATCCACTATTTCTACTATTCCACTATCTTTTTAATCATATTGCTCATATATATATATATATATATATATATGAGTTTATTTATAAATATATATATTATATATATATATATATAGTCACATTTTAGATTAGGGACCAATACTCACTATTAACTATGACTTTTGCCTCAATAAACTCCTAATTACTGCTTATTAAAAGTTAGTAAGGTTATTAAGTTTAAGTATTGGGTAGGACTAAGGGATGTAGAATATGGTCATGCAGAATTAGGCATTAATATGTGCTTTATAAGTACTAATTAACAGCCAATATCTTAGTAATATTCATGCTAATAAGCAACTAGTTAATAGCGAGAATTGGACCCTAAGCTAAAGCGGTACCATAGTTATAGAGTAATAGTTAAAACTATTTTTTTTCAAATATTAATTATAAACACATCTGCTTAATTAAAAAAAATAATAATAATAAAATAATATGAAAGAATAAGGTTTGTTACACACCTGTTTGCATTTGTTTCTTCTGTGAAACATTTTGAAAATTGTCAATATAGGCCCAATGATGTTTTGGACCCCATTGACTTGCATTGTAAAAATTCTTCAAAATAGCTTTTGTGTTCCACAGAAGAAGGAAAATCATACAGGTTTGGAAGAGTAAATAATGACAGAATTTATTTTTTTTGGTGAACTATCCCCCTTTTTTAAAGAAATCAAACATTGCACTTTGCAGGTTTAAAAGCAAAAACGTGAACATTATATTTTTTGTTTAAGCATTTTATTCATCGGTACAAATATGTGTATTAAGGTAAGGTAAGGCTTTCCATTGATGTGTGGTTTGTTAGGATGACGACAATATTTGGCCGAGATACAACTATTTGAAAATCTTGAATCTGAGGGTGCAAAAAAATCAAAATATTGAGAAAATCGCCTTTAAAGTTGTCCAAATGAAGTCCTTAGCAATGTATATCCACTCACAAAAATATTTTTTAATATATATATTTACTGTAGGAAATTTACAAAAAATCTTCATGGAACATGATCTTTAATTAATATCCTAATGATTTTTGGCATAAAAGAAAAATCGATAATTTTGACCCCTACAATGTATTGTTGACTATTGCTACAAATATACAGGTGTAACTTATGACTGGTTTCGTGGTCCACGGTCCACGGTCACATGTAAGAAGTTCTTTTCTTTTACCTTTGCGTGTATCATACGAAAATTACAGACCAGCTTTTCTCCAAAAAATGACAGTAAGTAGTAAATAATTATTTGGTTACCCTTGTGAAAATCATATTTAAAAGGCATATTATTTGGCCATTACAGGAATAATTGAAAATAATTTTGCACAGAGAGGTCAATAAATGGTCTTATCACACTAGAGCCAACTCTGCTCTGATTGGTCAGACAGCCCAGTCTGTTGTGATTGGTCTACTGTTTACAGCGCATGTAGGAAACGAAACGCTTTAACCATATCTGAATTTCAGCTCCAGAGGCTTCCTCGGCTCTTGACACACAGCGATACGAACAGATGCCGTTCATTTTTCCTCGTCCTTTAGAAGTGTATGCAAAGTGGACTGGCAGCGCTGAAAACAGCATCCTCTCGACACGTCGACAACACAAACCAAACTCTTCCAGTCTCTGCAACAACTACAGTGAGGGTCAAAGTAGACATTGTTTGTGGAGAGCCAATAAAGATCATAGGCTGGCATCATGCAAAATGACCTATGTAACATTGTTACACAGGTTTGTAAAAGGAAGTGAGACTGGAATTGCTGACGACTTGTTTCGGCAGTTCAGAATCGATTCTTTTAGGAGACAATAACTTTATATGTATATAGCTTTATATGTTGTGCACTAAAACTTTGCTGACTTTTTATATTCACAAACAGCTATATTACACAACGCATGAAAGGTAATATTCGAAAAAAACTTAATAGGGGCACTTTAACTTTTATTTTGTTGTTTATTTTTTACTTTTTTAACCAAGGGACAAGTCAAAATTATTTGTCAAATGCCACACATTACTTCGATAGAGATTAGGTTGTATTGAACCCAGAACATTCAGTTAATAAGTGAGAAGGCATGAAAAGGCAGTGAAAACAGTAAATATGATAGATATGTGAGGGTATTTGGTAAAGAAGCTGAGGGGGACAGAAATGGTAAAGCTGTCATCTTATAAACATTTGCTGTCTACAGGCTTCTAACTTGTAATATAGCAGATGGTTTGCATTCAAAGCAACCCAGAGTTCACTTGTTATTACTGCAACCTTCTGCATCGCCTGGAGCCTAAACTCTCTGGTTTAAATCCCAATCATACCTGGAGTCAAACATCAAATATAAAACATTTACGGCATTTTCAACCAATGGAATTTTTTTTATACCAATGAAAATTAAATCTAGCACTTAACTATATGAAACCAAGCAAAGGGAAGTGTAAGCATGTCTCCACGTTTTTTACGGTCATTATTCAGCAAAAAGGAAGTATAAGAAAATTACAAGAAAATGTAAGCACAGTTCACACATCAGAGGCAACAAAAACAGACAGATGAAATAGCACAAACTATTTTTTCTTGTGCAACTCAGGGCTTGGTGTGTAAAAAAAAAGTCTTACAGTAGTTACATAAGCAAATTCCGGTCTTTTACCCATCTTACCGTTCTGTCTCCGGTGCACTACACTTGGTGGTGGCTGGAGGGTGTCTGGTTCAGAGGTAGGCGTCACCTGCCCGTTCAATTGCGTGATGTCAATGACGGCATATGCTTCAGAACTGCCTGGTTCTTCTGGCTTGTAGAAGTCATCCTCTGATATCCAAGATGTGGATTTCTGACAGAGACAAAAAGATTTTAAGAGCCCGTTTTACATCTGCTACTAACATCCATCCTCAGGGTCAAATAAGGCTGGGTATTGACATGAATATTGATATAATGAATCAATTCTGATTCACAAGTTTTTGATTTGATTCTGATTCGATCAGAATCATTTGGATGTATATCAGATGCTGTACAAATCAATTGTTCTTAAAGGGATAGTTCACCCAAAAATGAAAATTCTGTCATCATTTACTCACCCTCATGTTCCAAACCTGTAAGAGTTTCTTTCTTCTGCTGAACACAAAAAAAACCGACATTCTTCAAAATATCTTCTTTTGTGTTCAGCAGAAGAAAGAAACTCATACAGGTTTGGAACAACTTGAGGGTGAGTAAATGATGACAGAATTTTCATTTTTGGGTGAACTATCCCTTTAAGGAAAACAATCTCTCAATTAATGCTGTAGTTATACAGGTACATTTCTATAACTATAAAGAATATTCTAGAGAGAATATGATTGTTTGAAAACACTCACACAGGAGGAATACAGAGAGTCTGAGGATGTTTTCCTGCTGACGGTACTTGTGGATCGTCTGTATGCAGTATGTCGGGGTTGTTCCACCGAACTAGGAGCAGCAGAGCTCACTGGAAGAAGAGTGTCAGGGTCTTTAAGGTCAGAGGTAGTCTCAACAGTCTCGGGTAAAGTAGAAACCGAAGGGGACTCAACAGATGAGTCTCTGTTCTCTCTCTTCTGCTCCCTTTCTGGAATCTCAGTGACTGCATGTTTAACTTTTAGTCTTGTGGTTTTAACTAGAATCTCGGATTCTTCCGCCGTTCCTTCTTTTGTCTCCTGTAACGCTTCAGCTGATGTCTTTCCTGAGCCTGCTTTAGATCCCTCTGTGACGTGTGCATCCGATTGATGTGTGTCTGTGTCAGAAATGTCAGTTTTTTCATCAACAGCATGTTTGGCAGAGTCACTCAGAATGTGTGGAGCTGGCACAAACACATCAAAGTCTTCCTTCTTCAAATCCTGACTAGAGGAGCCGTTCTCTCTGCAAACAAACAAGTATGAATTCAAACTTGGTAAGGTAAAAGATACATCATGCAGATGCGCTGGGACACATCATCAGTGAAGATCACCATCAGGCAAGATCTTCATGACAAACCCGTCAAAATAAAAGTTCGGTTTAACTTCAAGAAATTATGACAGAAATATATCACTACTGTATACTAAAATGTACTTCTTAAAGTAATAATAATAATATTATTATTTCTAAGGAATATCATTCAACCAAGATATTTTTTCATCCATGTTTTAAAATGTATATAATTCTGTTGTGCAGCATCTTGTTTGACAAAAAATAAAAATGCAATGTTTTTGTTGTAAATTAGTTAGTTACATTTTCATTTGATTACATTTAAAGAATGACTAAATTGTTAAAGTTTATATCAATGCGTGTTAAATAAAAAAAATCCCCCCAAAATAAAATGGAAAACGCAGAATTTAGGGAAAAATAAAATGAATTTCGTGGGGCCATAAATTAAAAGGTAGCTACTCTGTGGAGTTTAATTGTGAACAAACAAGTTTACATGTTTACATTCATTCTCAATGTGTAACAAATATGTGTAAGCTTTTCCTTCCCCATTAATGGTAAATGAATACCGTGATAAATATCGACATCATATGATATGGCAAAAAATATTGTGATATTTTTGGCCATATCGCCCAGCCCTAATTTGTGATGCTTAATATCCAGCTGAGGAAAGGGATGGGATTTTGGATGGTTATGAAAATAAAAACCAAGCAACTGACAAAATGTCTTATAACATGATGCTGTTGATGGTTACAAGTGGTTGGCTGGTCAACTAGTTGACCAATACTCAACAAGTCAATTAGAGAAGTTGACTACTTAGTTTCAACATGAATATTTTTAGTCATGGAGCTTTTTAAAAGGAATGAATTTAGAGCAACTAAGCAGGTTTTGGTATATTGGTAGACGTGCTGGTAGACTGGTGGACGTGACCCTGAATCACATCATTATATGGCCAAATAGTTGATTGGTTATTCAGACCAATTATTTTATTATTATTAAGTTACCCAACTTCTACAAAATCAAGCCCTACCTTACATTTCTTTCTTGTTCAAGAAGCCGTTTAACTCGGATACACTGAGATTTAAAGGGATAGTTTACCCAAAAATTACAATTTTGTCATCATTTACTCACCCACAAGTTGTTCTAAATCTGTATAAGTTTCTTTATTCTGTTGAACATAAAAGAAGATATTCTGAAGAATGTTGGTAACCAGACAGTTGACGGTATCCATTGACTTCAATAGTATTTTTTTTTTTCCTACTATTGAAGTCAATGGCTACCGTCAACTGTCTGGTTACCAACATTCTTTAAAATATCTTCTTTTGTGTTCAACAGAGGAGAGAAACTCATACAGGTTTGGAAAAACACAAGGGTGAGTAAGTAAAAAACACTTTAATGCGCTTGAGACAGTCTATTCTTACGACATAAGTTTTCCTCACTCTGTAACGGTGTTCTGTTGTGCTTTGTGGCTGACTTCTGTTTCACAACTCCAGCGTTCCTTTTCGGGACTCCTGGGCTCCTGACCCTGAAGCAGACTATCAGAGCTCAGGCTGGAGGACAGCTGTGAGGATCCTGACGTATTAAGACTAAGGTTTGATGAGGTAAGTGCAGTGCTTGTTTCACATCCCTCGCTCTGCTCTTTCCTCGACTCCCTCTGGATCGCTTCCTGAGCCCAGTCTGAGCTTCCGGACCCCCCGGATGACTGTGAGACCGTATCCCATGACTCATTGCGTTTGGGGCCAAGAAGGTGCTCGTCAGCAGGCGTGGGGGGGCAAAGGCCTGCGAGGACCAGTGGTGTGTTAGTCCACTCATTCAGCACAGCTGATTTATAGGAGAGCTGGAAGGTCATCGAGGCCAAGCCCTGCAGCAGGGTGAGAAGAACCTCGCGGTCCTCCGGGTCCAGCAGAAGAGCCCCGGGCTGGTAGTAGGAGCTCAAGTTGGACCCCTCACGAAGCAGCGATGTCAGGTAACACTCCAGAAGCCCATCATTTAGAGCCAGGCGAACCCATGCTCTGCAGCGACCAATGTCTGAATTTATGAAGCTTAAACGTTCCAGTTCTTGAACTACATCCCTATAGAATCAAAAGAGATGCATGTGATCATTCAAGAGTTAGTTCATCCAAAATTGAAAAGTGATGGTAAACGGAAACTCAAATGTACTTGCTTGAGACTCGAGAACCAATAAGGTTTGTTCTTGCGCATAAAGCAAGAATGTTTGATTTTCCGTTTACCATATTTGATGTGGGTTGATCAATGTTTATAAATGAATGAAAGCCTTAATGAAATCTGTTATCATTTACAGCGATCATGTCTCTTCAGAAGACTAGGATTAAACCGCTCGATTCATATTGATTGCTCTCATGTCTTTATGAACTTTTTAAAGCATCAACATTTTGGAATGGATAGACAGAAATCTCTAAGGATTTATCCTGATCTTCATTTGTGTTCAAAGCTTGGAATGACATAAGTGTGAGTAATTGATGGCGAAATTTACATTTTTGTTCATATAATGCAATTCTTTTTCCTCACAATATTGTGTCTTACTTATTTCCTTAAGTGCAAACACTGACAAAGGCCCTGTTTCCACCTGGTATTAAGATGCGTTTTGGTCGATCGGATCACAAGTGGACGAGGGAGACACATTCCCGTTTACATCTGGTATTTTAATCTGTCTCTTTCATCCACTTTCAACCACTTCTCTCCAAATTTCTTTGAGGGGAGGGCCTATGGGTTGGCAAATGTATGGGTTTTTTTCAGATCTTTCAATCTAATGGACAAAATAATCTTGCGCAATTTACATATGACCACGCCCTGAGACGACGAAAAAACATGGAGAGCATCAGCTTTCGTTTCTGCTCTGATAACCGCAAGACCGGCTGAACACGGTAAATGTGTGTTAGAAACCAGGAATGGTGAGAGAACATTGTGCTTGGTACATTTTTCGTCTTCAAACGAAACTTGGGTCTTTAGCTGACAAAGTTTAAATCCCGTCTGGTTAGCGCGCTTTCCATAATGTTTACGCAATAAGTCAGTAGGCAGAGAGAAGGCGTCTTTACTAGCTGTTCGAACGGATTCAACGTGTTTCCACAACGAAAGCAATCCGGTCGAATGCATTTTCGACTACCTCTGGAAGTGGTCGAAAGTGGACAAGCTCAAAACGTTTTAGACCCCGTTTACACCTTGTTTAGCGTCATCCACTTGTGATCCGATCGACCAAAACACATCTTAATCCCAGGCGGAAACATTCAGTCACTTCTACAAGGTGAAGAGAAATGAACCACACAAGAACTTAGAGCTTTATGCATATAAAAGTGTTGTGATGTGTATCGTAATGTTATTTACTGTGATTTCCACAATAGACGTTTTGTAAGTGGTGTGTCGACTTCCTCCTCCACTCAATACAAAGAATGAAAAGTTTAACTATGCAAGAAACCCTCAAACATGAGTCAAAGAGCCTTAGAGTACCGAGTGAGTGAGTGTCACTTGACTATTGCCCATAGGCTCTGGAGCAAATTACTAAAACACATGATTCAACTAATCCTTCAGGCTTGTCACAATCCTCACAGAGTCTCCCTGACATGCCTATTTCTGTTTCCAAACGGGTGACAGGTTGCTCATTTGGAAAGACTTGGTTAAAATTATTTTGAAGCATGAACCAACATCAATCGACTTGGTTAGTAACAAAACCAAAGGTGTAGGAATGATTTTGGAAAGAGTGGGGTATACTGTAATCCTGTAAGGCTAATTAATGACATTTAGTTCCCTCTTGTAGCCAATGCTTCCAAGATTCAAAAGAATCATGTTATCCCTTGAGGCCATGGGAGCCTTCAGATAAAAATAAAGTTTTATGTGACGTTTGCTAACTGATTTGCTGAAAGGTGAAAATTGGTTGGTGTGTGCGCCACCATTCAAAAGTTCGAGGTCAGTAAGATTTTTTTAATGTTTTTGGAAGAAGGTCCAGTTATGACATTTTGAATTAAACATTACATGGTCAATTGTTTTTTTTTTAAATGAAACATATGCACAAATTAATTGTTCACAATAAGATCTAAAACATGCACTTAGAAAACAGGGTGAATTTTTATTTCATGCCGACTTTATTGAAACAAATTTAGATATTCTAACCTATGACCCACCTGTGTGTGACAGTCTTCAACAGGCTCCAGAAGACGGGTTGAGGAAGTGCTCCTCGTGATCCTCCTTTGCGCGAATTACCTCCATCAAATCTGATGAACTTGCTCTTGATTCCATGGATTAAAGCCGCCTCCAAAGCACAACACAGCAGGTTCGCCTCCAGGTCCTCGCTGGTGACCGCCGTTTCTGTGGTAATGTAACGCTTCTGCAGGGCTTTTAGCGTCCGTGCAATCTTTTCCTTGATCCACTGAGGAGAACAGAGGGGTTAACATCGCTCTGTTTAATATGCAGTAAATTTGAATACACTGACATGAACTGAACTTGAATTGAGCTGAACAATGACAATATTGTCTTCTGCAGAGCTGTTTATAGCTGGATTGAACTTATATAGTAATTGATCTAAACTGAATCAACACTGAACTGAATTGAGTTGAATAATGACACTATTGTCTTTCTAGTTCTGCTTTATTTCATACAGTATTGTTTGCTTGACTGATTCTATCATTTTCCTGTTTATTACTGTGAAGCTGTTTTGAAACTATCTGTATTGTATAAGAAAGGGATAATCCATGGCTAGCTGACCACCTGATGCAAAGCGGAGTGTATTCAAATCATTTAAATGCACAGCTAGTCGTGGATTATCCTGTTTATACCATGGTCATTTGCCAGCATTGACAACTTAAAGCTGTTTTTGATGTTTGCAGCGCAATATTTGACCAACAGGTTGAATGTCCAAATTGCAGTTTTAGTGCAATTTGGACGGCTTCAACCCGATGGTAACCGTTGAAGTCCACTATATGGAGAAAAATCTTGGAATGTTTTCCTCAAAAACCTTAATTTCTTTTTGACTGAAGAAAGACAGACATAAACATCTTGGACGACATGGGGGTGAGTAAATTATCAGGTAATTTTAATTCTGATGTAAACTAATCCTTTAATATAGAACGGTAATTAAACCGACTTGGAACTACCAGGAAAATATCAGGAAACACATGAAATCGATAGTCATTTATTTAGTGATACAGCAAAAAACACTCCTTTTTGACTCAGTCAAAATCAATAACAAAGTTTAAGGGTCTGTCATTTGCACTGATTGTACGAGATGTGGTGTGAGATCAGGTCACTGGAATCATCGCGAGATCTAGGTCAGCAGACCACATCAACAGAAGCTCTTGCAACAATAAAACTTTACACAAGATGTGGAGCAAGCATTGTTCTGCCTCTTGAGAATCTAAGACAAGAAGGCAGAACAGAGAAGTCATCGTGCTCTGCCATGTGAATGTGAGCAATACCTACAGACAGACTGTCACCTGACCGACTACAAATGAGCCAAAGCAAATTCAACATGGCAACTTTAAATAAGTCAAATGCCATGAAAACCTCAGCAATCACGTTTCTGTGACGAATGAAGCTAAGATGACTAGAAAATACTAAGTTTTCCTTTAAGGGTCGGTCATGATAAATGAGGAAACACTGGCACAGATTAGATCTTGTTGCATGTGTATAAAGCAAAAACAACTATTTTTTTTAAATGATTCTGAAAACACATGATATCTAATCATCCACTTTAAGAAGATTGGTTAAGTCTGAAATCACTTTTTATGTGTGTCAATATAAAGATTCAAAGACAATTATATAATATTCTGTGGTGTTTGTGTTAAAAGCTTGTAAAACAATGCTTTATTTGACATTATTAAGTGTACAAATGTAGGCAGATGAAATCTATTTTATTAAAAAAATCCTCCTGTTCAGAAGAGGAGGAAGACATTATGCATTTATTTTGATAATACACTTTTGTTGTTGTCTATTGGTCAAATATAGCAAAATGGTTAGCTACACTTGACATTAAATTACAATTTAATTCATATACGGTAATTTGGGATGATTATACACACAAGGTATATATATTGGAAAGGTATATATTAAATTTAAATGCAATTAAAATATATTTGAAACATACGGAGCTACGGAGCCCCTACAGGGACCTTTGCAAAAATAAAAAAATTGACAGAGTTTTGCGTGCTCGCGAGAAACTTTCGTGTGCGCACGACATAAGTTTCTTGCGAGCACGCGATACATTTTACGCGATTACATTTACGTTACAATTTCCGTTTTGTGTATACTATAACCTATTTCATTTGTGCGTTACTGACTATGAAGAAAGCAAGAGTATGGACGCACATGAACTAATAAAGATCATGAAAATTATGAAGAAAATGAGAGTATGGATGCACATGAACTAATAAAGCTGTAGGCCTATTTGCTCAAAATCTGGCTTTCTTAGACCAGTTCTTCTAGGATGAATCCAGCTAATTATGCGTTTTAATTTTTTTAAACATGTGCCTTCCTTTATATCTAATGTCTATGGCTCTGTTTGCAATAAGTGCTGTTAGAACTGAATTAAGTACGCGTTTCTCTGCCACCTGTAAGGATGCGTTAAGTCCGACAAAATGGTTTAATAAAGGGGCGTTTGATCTTGTGAAATACGAAATTTTAGTAGGTCTACATTTTCCAGTTTTTATATGGGACAATATAAATATGGCCTACTGCCCTAACGAAATACAAAGTTTTATCATTTTTACTGTACCAATGTTTTTTCATGAACCAAATGTGGCATTATGACATGCACACTGAGCCCATTTCCCAGCGCGATTTCTTGGATGCCACAGAGTTAAATTTGTTAAAATGGACATGAGTCCTTGAAATATGATGCACTGCCCTAACGAAAGCCACATTTTGAGCACTTTTTACTGTATCAACCTTTTTTTTTTAACTTGCATACTATGCACACAGCCATTCATGTCGCGGTTTCCCGGCCGTCACAGAGAATGCTTTAAAGCAGACATAAGGCCGTGATATAAACTGCCCTACGAAAGCCACATTTCAGCAAATAGATCGTTATTATAATATATATAATTTAATATATTATATTATAATTTATACACAACCATACTCTCATTTTCTTTATAATTTTGAGCAAATAGATCTTTATTAATTCATGCGCATCCATACTCGCATTTTCTGCATAATTTTGAGCAGATCTTTAATAATTCATGTGCGTCCATACTATCTTCTTTATCATTTTCAGCAAATAGATCTTTATTAATTCATGCACATACTCGCATTTTCTTTATAATTTTGAGCAAATAGACCATTATTAATTCATCCATAGGCTACTCGCATTTTCTTCATAATTTTAAGCAAATAGATCTTTATTAATGCATGCAAATCCATACTCGCATTTTCTGTATAATGTTGAGCTAGTAGATCTTTATTAATCCATCCATACTCAAATTATCTTAATAATTTTGAGCAAGTAGATCTTTATTAAATCATCCATACTCGCATTTTTTTCATAATTTTGAGCAAATAGATCTTTATTAGTTCATGTGCATGCATACTCTTGCTTTGTTCATAGGCAGTGACGCACAAATGAAATAGGTTTTAGTATACACAAACCGTAAATTGTAAATTGAAAATTTTATTTTTGCAAAGGTCCCTTTAGGGGCTCTGTAGAAACATTATTACTTGTTAGAAAAATGTCAAGCATTTGAATGGGTAAAACTCAAGATTTTTTTAAAAGAAATGGGCAAAATTAGTTAGTTTCTTTGAAAATTAAATACATTTTGTTTTTATTGAAGTAAACAATTGATTTATTAGATTTTTATTTGCAAGCCTAAATGCGCAATGTTTGGGTAATCTTCAACTTTTTTTTATGGAATTCTTTTGCTTTATTTTTTTTATTTGATTCATTTTGAAAGATAAAAACATGTGTATGTATATTTTAAATGATGAATAGTCCAAGAATGTATGTATATTTGTATATATATTTGTAGACTGTATGGATATGTACAGTATGTAGCTTATATCAATGTTTTTACGTTTTGTTGTTGTGCATTTCATTATCGTGACAGTTTATTTAAAAAAAGTAAGAACTAAAGAGCTAACTAAACACAGCTGCTTAAAGGGGTCTTCGATTATGATTTCACTTTTTTAACTTTAGTTAGTGTGTAATGTTGCTGTTTGAGCATAAACAACATCTGCAAAGTTACGACGCTCAATGTTCAGTGCAAAGGGAGATATTTTCTTTTACAGAAATCGCTTTTTAGGGACTACAACCAATGGCTAGTAGGGACTACAACGAGCTTCTTCCCGGGTTGGTGACATCACAAACCCCAAAATTTTCATAAACCCTGCCCCCGGGAACACGCAGCAAAGGGGGTGAGGCCATGTTGGGCAGCTTTAGAGAAGAGGAAGAGTTGTAGTAGAGTGTTGTTGCCATGCCGTCATTTTACACCGGACTGCTTCACAAACGAGGTTCAATTCAACGCTGGATTTGCACAAAAGATTAACATGACGGCACATGCTAGTCGATGAGTTGAATCAACTCCACAGCAACTACATAAATTTATCCACTAACCATTCAGAAACGTCCAGTTTCATTCTAAAAGTTGTAACTTCTTCCTGAGTCTCTTCATCAGTGTCCGACTCTGGTTTGAACAATGTAAGGCTGAACACTGTTACTGATATTCATTATTTTGGCTGCGTGAGATTCTCCAGCTTTGTTGTTGTTAAGCAGGAGCTGTTAAAGCTCCGCCCCTTCTGGAAAGGGGGCCTGGAGCAGCAGCTCATTTGCATTTAAAGGGACACACAAAAAAGCATGTTTTTGCTTTTATCAAATTTGACAAGCTATAATAAGGATCTGTGGGGTATTTTGAGCTGAAAGTTCAGACCCATTCTGAGACCCATACCAGAGACTTATATTACATCTTATGAAAAGGGGCATTATAGGACCCCTTTAAGTGAATGTAAGCAGACAGCACAAACTATTAATCTGATTGAATCTGTGCATTAAGTCTTGCAGTGTGAATGGAGCCATTGACACATTACACATTTCCTCATCTTGCATTCGTTATTTCTGTATGTGAAATCTTTTGAATATAAAGTGCTGCAGAGCTGTTAATAGCGAAAGTCTTAAGCAAACAAAGGGGAAATGGCCGGACAAAAAAAAACCTTATCTCTTGTGCAGACGCTTCTCTCATGAAGGCAATACTTGTCTAGTTTCCATTCTACAAGAGAACATGCAAACTGTTGCTTCTTATAAACTTGTTTAAAAAAAATAACTGTATTAAAACAGATCGAGAAATGATAGTGCCAGTGTTTACCTGACATGCAAATCAACCTATGCATGGCTTACTAAACTTTCTCTGCAAATAAGCTGTGATAAGAGAAAGTGAAAGGTTTACAAGAACAAATCCAGGTTCCCGAAAATCAAATATCCTCCAGGAACCTGCTCAACTAGATGTGGAAGGGTTCATACTAATGGCCTTGTAATGTCCACAATTCAATGAATCTTAAAAAAGATGAGGAAGTTACAAACCTGTTTGACATCTTTTGTCTCTGGGCCGCTCTCAGGTGTTTGGGTGGCCAGCATGGCTCCTCTACCTTCAGTTAGTCCCACTTTACACACTGCAAAATAGACAAATGACTATAGAGGAGATTGGGAGTGTTCTAACATTTTGTAATACCGTAACACAGTCTCAGATTCTTTAATATCTCCATTATGTGTTAGCCTCAAATTTAAGTAACTTCAAAATCTAAAACTTATCGGAGTAAATCTTAATATGTGAATCCGAGGAAATTAATAGTAAAACGAGTGCTGTTGTTGTTACAACAACCTACCACACTACCAGATGAGATATAACACAAATAATGGACACTGTAAATTTTTACATCTAACATTTTCATTACACAAATAAAACCAGAAGCAAATATAGAAACACATAAAACAGACAGGGTGTGTATATTTTAGTCACTCTTTATTTTGTGCCATTTTTTGTTCTACACTGGAAAGTGTTACAACCCTCCGTGTTTTTTAGCCGTGATGTTTTTTTAAACATGTAAATGACACTTTTGAGGCTGTTTTTTATATCAAATTATACATGTGAATCTGCTTATTTAAATGATACCAATTCTGTTATCTTAGCTTATGTATACAGTAATAGTGATTTCATCTGTAGATCATTTCTAGGTGGTTAAACTGATGGTGTTAAATCTCATGTTACACTTCCCTACATGTTCATACAATACAGATTAGATGGTAGCTAATAAAAACACAATGAAGAGGAAAAAACAGCAGTGTGTTTAATACACTGGCAGTCTTTGTTTAGGTAGCGAATAGTGGAACTGATACACGGATCCCTGCAAGTTTCCTCTTCAGATAGATTCTGTCACACGACAATGAAGAACATGCATTCGTCGACATGGTCATTTTATAACAAATGAAGTGCATCCTAAGTCCATGTAGACAAGTCACCCTTGTGAAAAAGAAGTGTGCTGAAAATCATAAAAGCATATTTTGGGGGGGGGGGGGGGGGGGGAACTGTACTTGCAAGTAAAATAATATTAATGATATGCAATGCCAAATAAGTGTACTTAAACTTTCACAACTATGTTTCTGAACACACTTAAGTGCACTTTGTAATAATGTAAAATTAAAAGTACATTTTACAACATTTGTTGTACTTTAAAGATTTACACTTATTTTAATGGGTTGGCTAACATAATAAAGCAAAGTACTTGATTTTAATTTAACTGTAGTGTGTTATTCGAGATTACATTTAAAGTAAATATATTTTAAATATACTAAATTGCAACTTAATTACAAGAAATGACATTTAGGATTTATTTTAGTTTACCATTAAATGCTTGTCAGTACACTTCAACCATGTTTCAAAGACAATCATAAGTAATTATGAAATTACATATAAAGATGTACTTAAGTCTTACCTAAGTCAAAGTCGAAGTTTATTTATAAAGCACTTTTTTTAAAACAACAAGTGTTTATCAAAGTGCTGTACATACAAAAAAAGAAAAATTCAATAATACAAACAGTACCATAAAAAAAAGTGGGTCAAAAAAAAAAAAACTATTGAGTTCAACTATTTGATATAAATTGAAATTATAATACATTTTCATTAAACTGCAATTAACATGCAGTTAACATTACATTCACTTCGCACTTAAGTATATTATTATTAAGTATATTATTTCAGTAATAAGTAGCCTACTCTTTTTTTTAAAGTATGCTAAAGTGTAGGCTACTTCTTTTTCACATCATTTGCACAACAAAATTCATGACAGTTCACTCACTGAATAGGATAGAATAACACGATTAAAAAAAAGCATTGTTTATATAGTCTAACCGGTAACATTTCATCTAAACCGTATTTTTATTCCATCGCCGTTGGGAATGAACGTAATCATGAGTTCAGAAACATCCAAACGCCCTTACATAAAACACGAACAGATACCGAGTTTCTGTCTAAAATGATCATATCATAAAATAACAGACAATTCTGCTATCATTATTATTGCTAATCCAGCTCGAGCTCGCACACTCACCATGTTTGTTCTGCGTTTATCTGTCGCAGTGGCTTTTCAGCAATTCACGGTCATGGCTGATGTGTTTTCTTTCCTCTTGCCGAATCGACACGAGCACAAGTCGTGTGATATATGTCACTCGCGTTCGCTGCTCCAAGAAAACAGAAACGGACAGGGGACGTGATCAGGTCAGCTGACGCGAAAGGCAGGATGGGAAACGAACGCAATGTTCATCGTGTTCCTGTTGACGACGAGGGCTATTGCGCAACTCATGCGCAGCATTGAGTGTGCTGAAGACTCCAGCGAGATTACCTGTAAATAAAACAGCATGCTTTTCTAAACAGACGGCGAGAGTCAATTATTATTTTCTTAATGCTGGAGTTATGTCTGATGGAAATGAATGAAACGCCAAACTGTCTAATAAAACAGAAAAGTAGAGAAAACAATCAAATTTAGCAAGAAATATAATAATATTGTAGGCTATAAAAGTGACAATAAAAATGATTAATTAATGAAAAATAAAGCATAAGAAAAATGTGGTTGTTTACAACCCTTTTGTGATGTTTAGGACATTTCACGCAGAAATGTAGGCTAGTCTGTGTTTCAAAACAGCTAGCCTACATTAAAATAACAATTTTATACGCATAAAAATAACGCCTTAGAAGCTGACTATTTTTAAAAGCCTGCCTTTATTTATTTAGGATCAGAGCTATGCCATTTTATGTATGTATGCCTATGTATTTATTTATTTATTTAAACCAGATTTTATTTTTATTTTATTTTACTATTTTCTTATTCTTCTTCTCATTATTATTATTATTATTATTATTATAAGCCTATTATTATCATCATCTTTTTTTTATTTTTTTATTATTATTATTATCATCATCTGTCGTGTTATCGCCTCAAGGCATTACGTCATCAACATTACGAGGCAGCATTCGCGAACATGACAATATAGGCTATATTTTTAATTTTTATATAGCCTAGAATTGATGTATCCCACCAATTAGTCTTTTCACTGACTAATAGTCTTGTAGTAATTGTAATAAAATAATTCATGTGCATTAATGATTAATTGAAATATGAAATATGTCGTCACGACGTCACTCGCTTTCGATTTCAGTTTCTCAGGTTTTCCGCTCTGGAATTTTTTTCCCACATTCTACTGTAAAAGAGTCAAAGTTCACGCTCACACGCAAGGAAACCTACCCTTTCTTCCTCTTCAAAACATGAAACGTATAAATAAATAAATAATAAACATATTTATAGATAGATAGATAGATAGGTTGAATTCAGGTTGATTGGGACTTCACTTTTTCCAAGTCATTTCAATGGCAAAAAGTGTCCCAATCACCCTGAATTCACCCTAGATAGATAGATAGATCGATAGAATGACTTAGAAGAATATAGAATGAATTAATAAATGAATTGTGTTTAAAATATTTTATCGTGTTATTTATGTATTTATCTAGATGTTATGTTAGCCTATATATAAAAGTCAACACATTTAGTCTTACACACTCTCTCTCTCTTTAAATTTTATTGTATTGTGCAGGCTACTTAAAATTACCAATATCCTTCAGTAGTGTTTAATCAAGCGTAATGTATTTGCGCTTGTTAATTATATCACATAAGAATTCTAATGAAACGCTCAACTCTCACACGAACACAAAAGATCTTGCGCAATATGTGGTTTACCTGCTCAGGTATGCAGAGTTTACAACTGGAAAGTGAAATTCGATTCTTACGTTTAAAACGAGGACGCGATGGAGGAGAAGACACAAGATCATCCAACACCAGCTAAGAACAACCTGAGTATTGAAACAGCAGCAGCTCATCAAGTGGATCTACCTGTGGAATTAATCATCAGTAAGACTCGAGAAGACAACATGAATTTTCAGCTCCTCCTTCTGTCAGTGTGCAGTGTCAGCTCTGTGCTGAGCTGCAGATGGATTGAACACAAGTTTCAGCATCATCATGGAATCTCTTTGAATCTGATCAGAACAATGGTGAGTGTTTTTCTACTTAAAGTATAACTTACAATTTTTAATTCATTTTAAAAAAGAATTATTATTCATATACCTATATTTTATGGCTATTCAGAGATTATGGAAAAAGTTTATTTAACTCTATTTAATGCATGCCTCTAAAATACCAAAATGGTAAAAATTTTGCTGAAAAACCTGTTGTACACAATCTTCACATCTGATTGAAAGTCTTTTAGTATAATTGTAGAATGTGAAACATATGTAAAATAAATGTAAGAATATCTTTAATATTATTAATAATATTTGAAGATGAACACTGACTGAAGTATTTAGTATCAAATATGATCCATCAGGCATTTGAGGAACTTTTATTTGTACTTCTGTCAATCATCAGTATTTAATTGCATTGAATTATATGATTCGCCTCCTAAAATTATCATAAAACTAATCATTTAAATATCATCTTACTAAGAAATATTATTAGGAGATCTAGAGTGATAACTGATATTTATATGCATTTTATGTAAGTAGTCTGATCTCACTGATTTATATTACAAGCTATCAGAATTTCTTCTTAGTTTTTTGACCATGTTCTGTAAATAACAACTATAACTTATATTTTTTGCACAGTTTTGGCCTCTGAATAAAAATTATGTGGGTTTTCTTCATCCTCAAGTGTGAACTTCATATTCTCAATACTATATGAGCCATATCAGTGATACAAACATAAAAAACACAACATTTGTATTACTTATCACTGTAAAAAATATTTTCATGATTTATCACAACATTTTTCAATCATCAATCAACTTTAATAATTAACAATCAACTTATTGTAATAATTAATGTGGTTCAGATAACATAATATTTTGAGTTTCTTTTGATTAAACCAATCGCCTTCATTGTATTTACTCAAATTTTTAATTTCAATGAACTCAAAATTTTAAGACAACTAGGTAACTTACTTTTTTAAGTTAAACCAACATTTTTTTTACAGTGTATAAGTAATAAAAGAGCCTTTAGACAATCTATCTATCTATCTATATTGTCTAAAGGCTCAATAAACTGTTCAATTTAAAGAAAATAGATTTTTGTCAGGCTTTACAGGGTTAATTTACAATAGTACAGTGTCTAAAATATACATTTTTTTCCATATTCATTTTAACCTAAAACTGTCAACTAACCAGATGCAGTTGTAATAGCTAACTGGATGTTTAGTTCAGGTCAGCACTCAGATCTAAATCTGTTCATTTTGATCAAGATCTCTTAATTAAATCTGTTTCTGAATATTTTGTAGGGTGAGAAAATCCATAATGACCATGAGGACATCAACCCTATCCCATATGAGCTGATCAATAACCACAGAAGAGCAGAGGTTAGTAAAAATGATTTTTCATAAAAGACCCCCTAACTTGTGCTGTTGATAATGAATCTATATTCACATATATCTATGTTTATTCTTCTCAGACTGAGAAGCGGATCCTGTTCGTCATTCAGGCTCTGGTAGAGATCGCTGGCCTCTTCGACGATGCCGTCGTCCCCTGGGACGCTACAAAATTGGATGATTTCTTAAACATCGTCCATAAGCAGATTGATGGACTGCGCTCATGTGTGAGTATATAGCATAGATATTTACATATACATAATGTCAGCAACAGTCAAGCAAGAGAAACTCATTCATTTCTTTCTGAATGCAGGGTGATTACAAGATGAAGAGGAACAAAAAGCTGCATCTTTATTTTGAAAGACTGAGACAAATGACAGAGCTGAACAAGGTGAGATTCTGAACCCTCAGCTGTGAATGTGGAAACACTCCTAGATCCTAATGGTGAACTAACTGTTGTATTACTCCTGCAGGAGGATGGAGGGAAAAGCTGGGAGATCGTCAGAAAACGGGTCATATGTTTCTTGAACCAGCTGGAGTTTTTCCCCTTCCACACTCAGGTTTAATGACGGGACCTCTGGAAGCTTCTCTCCATTGACAGAAGAACACAAAAGCCTTTCAGTGTTATTAATCGTTTCCTCCTCTTTTTATAATGTCTTACAGTAGATTGTTTTACATTTGAAAAATATTTATGTTTATTTATTGTTTTTTATTCTATTTTTAGACTATTTATTTATATTTAAGATATTACATTTTAATATTGTTATTTAGATTTATTATTTATTTTGATTTAAAATATTTTTATATAATATATTTTGCATAAAAGCTTTTATACTTATTTATTAATTTATTTATTAATGAATCCTTTACTCTGGATGTTACATTAATATGCAAAAATGCAGTGATGACATAAAAATGTATATATTTTGTATTTCTGGCATTCAATAAAAACTTTTATATATTTATATATTTAGTGAATTTATTTATGAAACATAAAGAAAAGTTATAAATTCCTTTTAAAACAAAATGTTTTTCCACTGTTTGCATGGTGCACAAAAACTGGACATCATCCAATAAACAGCTGAAGATCACACACACACACACACACACACACACACACACACACACAGTTTTGTTTTTGTGAATTGTGGGGACGTTCCATAGGCGTAATGGTTTTTATACTGTACAAACCGCATTGTCTATCGCCGACATCACAGTAAACTGTGCACATTTTTACTTTCTCAAAAAAACTCATTCTGTGTGATTTATAAGCCTTTTGAAAAATGGGGAGATGGGGTAATGTCCTCATAAGTCACCCCTTGTAATACTTATATGTCATACCCACGTCATTATACAAATTTGTGTCTTAATATGTCACAAAAACACGTGCACACACACACACACACACACACACACACACACCATTATAAATATGGATGACCATTTCCACCATTTCAAAATTATGATGTTAAGTCATAATTATAGTCAAAATTCTGAGATGACTTAAAAAGTCAAAAATATGATTAAAAATCAAAATTATGAGATAAAAAATAAAAATGATGACATACAAAATCAAAATTATGACATAAAAAGTATGAATTATGACTTTAAAAGTCACAATTATGACAGAATCGACATTATGACTTAAAAAGTCGAAATTATGACATACTAATAATAACTATGTCATCATTTCTACTCATAATGATGACTTAGTATGTCATAACTTCTACTTTTCATCTCATAATTACTGTATGACTTAGACTATGTCATAATTAGGAAATAGCCTAAAAAGTTGAAATTATGACATGAAAGATTTGTCTTTTAAAGTCAAAATTATTCACAAAAAGTCGACATTATGACATACTGTCATAATTATGATGAAGTCAAAATTATACCTTTAAGGCCTGGTTTCACAGACAGAGCTTAAGCCAGGATTAGTCCTTAGTTCAATTAGGACATTTTGCTTTTATAACCTTACTATAGCACTCACTTATCTTAAAATATTTCAGTGCCATTGTTTTGTGTCAAGATGTTTTTTCCTAATGGACATTTATAAAAGCTATTAAATGCCCTAATTAAACTAATCCTGGCTTAATGAAAATCCTGTCTGTGAAACCGGGCCTTAAAATCATAATTATATAAAAAGTTGAAATATGACCTAAAAAGTCAAAATTAAAAGTCAATTATGAGGCAAAAAGTCGAAATATGATTTTAAAAGTCAAAATTAAAAGTCAATTATGAGATAAAAAAGTCGAAATGCACAATTACCTAATAATTATGACTTTTAAGTCGTAATTTCGTCCTCATAATTTCGACTTTTTACGTCATACTTATGACTTTTAAAGTAAACTTTTCATCTCAGATAATCAAAGTATCTTCTCATGGACTTTTCATGATTTATCAAAGCATGATTTTTTTTTTTTTTTATTTATTTATTTTTTTTCGTATGTGGCGGAAACAGGCTTCCATACTATAGCACTTGCAGTTAGTTGCTAACTTGCTAGGAGACACACGTGACAAAAGAAAACAATTTTGAAGTCCATATCCTCATGCAGCCTCTGAATTGGAACACAGGTAATATGTAGACCTTTTGTAAAATCGGCTGAAAATATCAAACATGTCTGAAATCCTCCGACTGGATGTCTTAGTCTAAAGATAAAAATCAGAGGCTGTGCGATTTTCTGTGAAATCTGTCAGTTCAAATCTACTGACTGGCTCTGACTTTCGGCAACTAGGCAGCGTCGACTCCTTCATATTAAATCTGGAGCAAAATCTGAGGAAAAAATCGTGTGTATTCCGGCCTAGAAAGGATTTTGACAGCTAGTTTGTCTGAATGGCCATAAGATGGCGCGCTTTTCCTCCCTACATCTCTTACATCACCTTAGAAGACTGAACGCTCTGCTAGTCTGTCTTTTTGTGTCAGTCAGTATGTGTCTCTATTTGTCTTTCTTAGATTCTCTCTTTCCATACTTCTGTGTATTAACCTCTCCATTCATCTTAATACATATATAGGCCTATTGTGGGTCCAAAATGTCCAAATGTGATCTGAGACCTCATTTAAAATCTGGGATTTTTTTCTGTTTATAGAAACAGAAAGCTTTTAATGGTTTAGGGTAAAATTCAAAACAAATACTGACATAAAAAGT
Organism: Hypophthalmichthys molitrix; assembly: GCA_037950675.1. Lineage (NCBI taxonomy): Eukaryota > Metazoa > Chordata > Actinopteri > Cypriniformes > Xenocyprididae > Hypophthalmichthys > Hypophthalmichthys molitrix. The sequence continues at coordinate 4,244,184 of CM075503.1, read as the reverse complement.
AGAACACGTTTAGGATTTTGCAATATTTTACTAGTCAAATAGCAAATTTGTGACATTGGCAGTGTTAAATCCTTGTACACTACAGATGCTGTGCAGATGCTCTTTCATCACACTTGTAGAGTCTATATCAGATATAATGCAAAGAAAATATAGCAAAAACTGACCAAAAAAAGCTGCTTTGTGGAAAACACCTGATTTTCACATGCTTATTTTAACAGATATGAAGTGAAAGTAGACATTCATTTGCAGGCCCCTATAAGCTCTGAGCAGTTCCTTACCACTAGTATTTTTGTTTCCACATACACAGCACCTTCTCATGAATGACTAGCCAGAGCCAGTGCATTTATAAAACAAACACACTCAAAAAGCTAGCACATAATACACAGTACATTAAAATATCTGTTAGTAAAATGAGTAATAAAGAAAACAAACAAGCAAACAAACAACAATTAAAATAATGTATTACAACCCAGTTAACAAAAATATGTTCCAAGTCATTTTACTAACATTCTCATTAAGTTATGAAAATGTTATATCTCAGAACGTTCAAAACGTCTGGGTTTTAAAATATTTTAAAAATGTATTTTTCTCAGGTATGTGAACATTACAGAAAACATTGAATGATTTCATTTTGCAAGTATTATGGGAATGTTACATTTAAAAGTAGTTAAAAAAACAGACTAATGTCAAACTAAAATGTTTCAGAAAAACGTGGGCTAACTTTTTTGCAGTAATGTTTTGATAACATTATTAAAGACCATAGAACTCCGAATGAACATTCTATAAACATTACTGGAAGAACGTTTGAAAGAACCTTGCCACAACATTCTGAGAACATTCTCTGTTAGCTGGGAATGTCCTTGAATTATTGATATGTAAATGTGTAAATGTCACAACCTCAACAAAACTTATATAAATGCCATGGTTACTCCCTCCAAGATAATAGTTTTCATTCTTTCAAGTGAAATCTTTTTTAAACATACACTCACACTCAGTGACATCATCAGTGTGCATACACAAACAGATCGTCAGTCGTGACAGTGTATTGAATGTAATCATTGTGTCTGGTGTCGAAGCTGATATCCGATGGATGTGTTTTTTCTCACTCTTGGTCAGGGGACTCAACTTCCCATGCTGCATCTGTGGCCTGTGCGTAAGTAGAGATGTCCTCATATATATCACCACCACATTGCTCAATTTCTAAACCCTGTACAGCACAGAGAGAAAGAACAGATGGATTTCAAGAAATTTAAGAACATGTGTTGCTGTCAAACTAGCATACTAAAGCAATAAGCCATGCATTTCATTCTCGATTGCTAACACACTGATTCAGTTGGCACAATTTCCCAAATCATTCATTCAGTTCTCAAAACAGAGACATTTCTTAAAACATTTAAAGGGTTAGTTCACCCAAAAATGAAAATTCAGTCATTAATTACTCACCCTCATGTTGTTCAAAACCTGTAAGAACTTTGTTCATCTTCGGAACACAAATGAAGATCTTTTTGGTGAAATCTGAGAGCAAATACCACTTTCAAGTCCCAGAAAGGTAGTAAAGACATCATTAAAGTATCCATGTGACTCCAGTGGTTTAACCTCAGTTTTATGAAGTGAAACGAGTGCTTTATTTGCATAAAAATAATAATTTACGAGAGCGTTCACGAGAGCACCACGATGCATGCGTGTTGTGTTGACACGAGAGCAGATGTTGTGTGAAATCTTGTTGGAGATTAATATTTTGTAAATAAAATGGTAAATTAATATTTTTTACGTAAACAAAGCATTCGTGTCACTTCATAAAATTGAGTCACATGGATACTTTGATGATGTCTTTACTACCTTTCTGGGACTTGAAAGTGGTAGTTGTGTAGCTGTCAATGGAGAGACAGAAATTTCTCAGACTTCGTTAAAAATATTTCCATTTGTATTCTAAAGATGAACAAATGTCTTACGGGTTTGGAACGACATGAGGGTGAGTAATTAATGACAGAATTTTTATTTTTGGACGACTATCCCTTTAATACACGTCATCTGTTTTCACACACATTCCAATTATCTCCAGTTTTTCTTCATGATTTCTGCAAAACTCAAAAGCATCTTCATTTTACACAGGTTTAACCATGTTCTCATTCATAAAACACAAACACATAATATAATTAACTCAAGTGTCTCATTGTGAACTCAAATAGCACACATTTATCCATGAGTAAACATTAGTTTTACACACATTTTCAAAACTTTACACACAAATCCAAGAATTGCACACATAAAATGCAAAATGCCTCACATTTCTTGCAAAATAAAGCACTGCATTCAAAATATCACAAACACATCTCAAAAGCAAACATTTGTCTTACGTTGCAAACATCTTTGCCGTAATATTCTATTTTTGGATATATCATATACACACACTTCTTTCATGAGCTCCTATGCACATTTCTGTACAAGATTGAAGGTAGTTGACAGAGAGATGTTGAAAAATTCACGGTAAACGAGAAAGTAATATCGAAACCAAACTATTTATATTTTTACTGTAAGCATTTGTGGTTGTGAATACAGTATTACGGTATGAAAGAAAAGAAATACATCAACCATGTGTAGTTGGACAGAAACAATGGTCGTGTTTGAAAAAGGAAATCAAGACTTCCTGTTAGTTTTGTGTGTTATTGTGTGATGTGTTTTGCAAAAAGTGTTTAATGAAATCGAAGGCCGAGAATCAGTGGATGGTTTTGCAGATTTGGCGTGTGGTTCTGGTGTTTGAGTGTCAGGTTTCAGAAATTGTGTGACAAGTAAGGATTTTGTGTGTAAGCAGGTGAAAAAAACTGTAAGTAGCAAACTGATGATCAGAATCTCAGGATAGTATAAATAGGAGCGCAGCTGATTGTGTGCTTTAGAAAATGCACTGGAGATAGAGCTGAAAGAATCATCTACAAGGTTTTTAAACTACTTACTCATACAGTATAATTACAGTACACAGCAACAGTACTTTAAATGAGGGAAATGTCACTATTCTATGTACATAAACTGTAGAACATGTTGTACACCCTCAAACTCGTGATTGTCAAATTTATTTGTAGCCATTTGTTTTACATGTAATGTATTTTTGCAGAACTGAGAAATGAAGAGAAAGTCCTTTGTCAGAAGACCAAGAAACTGCTATAATACTGTATACTGTAATGAAAGTTGCAGAGGATGCTTGATTTATTTACTTCATACTGCACTGTAACTGACAGTATACTGTATTGCGTTGCATACTGAGTACATATTCTGTGGTTGTTTAGTGCTTTTCATCTACTGTAAGATTACTTTATAGTAGTATAATGAAAATTATTACATTGGTTGTATTTTACTGTATCTGCACTCTTACATTTATGTTGTATACTATAATAGACATTGAGCTGTTAAATGATTCCTGAATCTCAATAAGAGGTTTTTGTTACAGTGTTATGAATTGATCTCCTTAGTGTTCACTGGGCAGGAAAGTAGTCTGAGTATTTGTAGGTTTTGTGTGTCATCCTACGCCAAAGTTTGATTCTGACAAATAAAAGATTTGATTTAGATGTGACAGTTTGAGGTTTGTACACGTTGATGTGTAGTTATGAGACTGTGTTTACAGTTGTGAGCAAATTGTTTCATGGATTGTGTTAGAAATTAAGCAAAACTATAATCTAGACAGAATAAACTATTCTTCTTAGACCAGGAAAAAGGTCTATAATTCATTAGAGCTAGTTACTTTGTCTATTTTAATTCTGCCAAAGAAATTAATTCCAAATGAAGCCAAAGCAGAAACAACTGTCGAGTGTTTCCTAACAACACATAGTGGTGTTAACAATGACTTTAAGATGGTGTACTCATATTACTATGGATGGGAGAAAGAGCAACGCACAATATGGCAGAATAAGTGGTAAAGTCATTGCATAACTGCAGCTGCTTTTAGAAGCTCCGGTTGCAATAGAAACTGTCAGTGTTTTGAAACGCGTGCTTATGACTGCACATGAGCATTGGCTGGTCCAGCATGAAAAATGCAGTTTTTTGCCATGACTTTAGTGTTTAGAAACAAAATGTATGAGACAGTTGTTGTCATATTTCAATGGTGATTTCAAATATGAAATTTAATCGTAAGCTTGGTGAACAGCTTTGGAGAATTTGCTGTTTCCCCATGCAAAGAGATAGGAGCTGCACTTGAAATAGCTGCCTGAGAGGCGTTTCAAAGATGGCCGCCGAGTGAAATGACTTGCCTGAAAGGGACTTACAGTCAACAGAATGTCATAAGGTACTATATATGTGCTGTAAAACAAGTCAAGAATACTAGGCAAATCATATTTTGCAGTACAAACAGACAAAGACCAAAGGAACTCTTGGAACGCTGCTCAGCCAATCAAATTTGAGGACCGGAACTTGAAAAGGTTAGAAATGTTCCTATAGACTTTATTCACAGCAGCACCATCTTTGATGTTTAACGGGAATGAAAGCGAGGCTGAGGAAAAGACATGCATCTCTTCAGTGGGTTGTACTGTTATTTATTGTGTTTTTGGATTGTTCTGCAGACAAAACACTGCAAAAATATCTTTTCAGTAGAAAAAAAACTGGAATATGTGATCTAGGAGCTTTATACAGCTTTTTACAACGGATGCTATTGAAAACACGGTAAGTCTATCCCTCACAGCCTCGCTTTCATATACTGTCATGGCGCTGCTCTGAATAAGATTTGCTTTATAAAATCGTGTGTACATCACAAATATAATTTCATGCATTGTCTACCACAACAGACCATGTGTGTTTTCACTTCCTGTAGTGCATGCAACAATAGCTGCGCTTAAAACCCAACCAACCGTAAACCACCAACATGACAATAACAAGCTAACCAACTTAAACAAAACACTCACCTCATATATGTGATCATCCTCAGGTTCTTCATAATCCGCTTCTTCTTTCTTCCCCTGAAACCGAAGACAATGAGAAACTGCTGTTAGTGCTTAATGATAACTGTACTACGGCAATAAAAAATTGAGGTAAAACGTCAGTTAAACTTTATTTTGATGGTCCACACTACTTTGTAACTACATGTCAGCTAGCAGTCATGAGAGTATTAGCCTAGTACACTCTAAAAATCTTGGGTTATTCTTTCTACCCAAGTCCTGGGTTGAGCCTTTTGGGTCATTTTTTCGGGGTTATTTTTCCAGATTTTGTGTTACCCAGCTCCTGGGTCAGCCAGTGTTTGGGTAGTTTTTGTTTTACCCAGATCCTGGTCGATAACAACCCAGGGGCTGAGTTATTTATCGCGGGCTTTTTGCGACCTCTTCAGGAGGGAGCAGTACGGAGCCCCGCACATGACATACAAGAAAAAAAATTTAATCGTGCGCACAATTTACCAATTCGTTCCCTCGATTAAATCGTGAGCACGATTTACTAAAACGTGCGCACGATTTACTATTTCGTTCCCTCGATTTATAAATCATGCGCATCATTTATAAATCGAGGGAACGAAATAGTAAATCGTGCGCACGTTTTAGTAAATCGAGGGAACTAATTAATAAATCTTGCGCACGATTTAGCCTACTGTTTTTTTCCTGCATGTCATGTCCGGGGATCCGTAGAGCAGTGCAGCTCCGTCAAATTGGTGGATGTCTTCGGTAAAATACAGGTTTGTGTATGTTTTATTGTATCTAAAAATTCGTTATTGTTCTGCATATCGTTTAATTTTATGCAAAGCAACATGCAGGGGGCAGGGGCACGATGTGAGTCACCTAAATGAGTGTCGCGTCCGACTTTTCGCGTGATGGAAATGATTTTATTCAAAAAGATACAGAATATAAATACTTAGTATGTTAAATATGTTCTCAGAATTGTACACTGATTGTTTATGGACAGGTTATGGAGTCAGTCACAGCATTTTTAGGCTACGAGTGAAACTCAGGGTTGACAGTTGACAGTTACCCCGCCGAACGCGAGACATCGGCGCCGTTACGATGGAAACAGGACAACAGAAACTGGTAGGTTACGCTTGAATTTCTTCTAAATGTTTGATTTTTACTTCAAATATTTGTTAAACGAGCTTAAATGTAGACAATATGTATTAAAATATGCTATACTATAAAATATATACGAAAATAATGGAATTATCATGCAAACTAAAAAGTTTGATTTAAGTTAATCCGTAAACATTAATTCATGTATGAAGTAAAAGAAAAAATAAGCTAGAATTATAGTAAAAAGGAATCAATCCATTGCTGGGTTAAATAAACAACTCAATTTGCTGGGTAAAATTAACCCAACATGTGTTCTATCCTATATTTACCCAGCCCTTGGGTTGAAAACAACACAAATTGAGTTGTTTTTAACCCAGTGTTATTTAGAGTGTAGAGTCTGCTTAATATCTGCTAACAATGCAACAGACTTTCTATTGACTACAAGTAACTTTGCAACTACATGCCAACTTATTACTAACCCTAACACTCATACTCTAATGAGAGGTAGTTGACATGTAGTTGCAAAGTTACTTATAGTAGAATGTCTAAAGCGGACTATCAAAAATAAAGTGTAGCCAAAAAGTAATGGACACCTCACACATTAAATACAACAAGTGCACAAAGCAATAGAGAATGTTTGTGTGGCTCTTACCAGCTTGTAAAACTGAATCAGAGGAACGACAATGCACAAAATCAACAGAAAACCCTGAAGGAAAATGATAACATCCTTGACTCTCGATCTCTGCAAGACAGCTCGGGGGTCACTATATCCTGTGGAAGAAACAAAGAAATACAAGTATGGTAAACAGGCTAGCGAAGAAAGAAAGTGAATGACATCAACAACAAATCAACACCTACTGGACACTTGTAGAGAAGTTCCCGGTCCATGTGTATTATTCAGTATGCAATAATAAATGCCACTGTCTTCAATCTCCACATTCTTTATTACAATGGAGGCATTTCTTGCTTTAGTCCTCTCGAATATTTCTATTCTTTGGTTTTGGTTCTTGAGTGGATTGGAAGGGTGGTCTTTGAACCAGTGTACATTAGCCGACAAAGACGGTTGAGACGACACACAGTATATTATCACACTCCGACCTGTCTTAACTCCAAAAAATCGTGGCTTCTGGTACACGTGGATATTCTTTTCTTCAGCTAAAATTATGAGATGGATAAAGAGAAAATATATAAGACAGAACCTGTTTAATATCGCAAAGGTCATTTGCTGTAATTTATCAGCAGAGATAAAAAACACGCTTGGCATTATCACTGAAAAGTATGTGCATCCCACATTATAACGGCTTATTTTTAAGTTCTGAGAAGGATATCTGGCAAATGCAAACTTGTTTTGCAGCGGTGGGACTTCCTCTTTCACTCACAGATGGAAAGGAAGAACAACAACACTGAAAACAAGTCTAGGGCAACTGTAATATGCAAAATGTAATCATGCCATTTTCAAAGGTGAAATAAAAATCATATGAATTGGTGGTAAAGACTTGCTGTCCTAAAGAATTCCCCCCAGAACTTAAAAAGTGCATCAAAATGTAGCATTTAAGAAAGCAACATGTTTAAAAGTCAAACAAAATTGCAGTTTTTGATGTGTTGAACAACCATTTACCTGAGAGGTAAATCAGCGCCATGACTGAACATCCCAGCAGGAAGTAATGCATGATTCTTGGTCTTGAAATGCACCTCTCCAAGAAAATATAGAAGTCAGAACAGATCACATAGACAGAACAGAAATAAGACAGCTACACCGGAGTACAGTCCTACATCTCTCAGAAGGGTGCAGGTCGTGAAGCTGTGATGATACAATTCCGTTTCAGAGAAACATGCAAATTGATACACTCATGCATCAAAATGTTAAGGAGCAAGTGAATCATCTCGATGCAAAATACATCAAGACTGATAAAGGCTACTTTACCATTTATGCACAAAGATGACTGAATGAAATACAAATGGAAATGGCAGCTGTTCATGCATCACTACACTGTAAAAAAAAAAAATCTGTAGAAATATGGATCATGTCCTGACAGAAAATGACCAGTACATCGCAAAAAAAAAAATTTTTACTGTCCATTTTTGTCTTATTTTCCAGTACAAATATCTAAACATTCTTAAATTAAGATACTACAAAATTACTTAAGTCTTGTTTACTGAAAAAATGATCAAAATTAAGTGAAAATTAAGCTTAAAACAAGAACCATCTGCCAATGAGGTAAGAAAAATAATCTTGTTTTCCTTTTGAATTAGGTTTATGTTATAATTATGTTATATACTTATAATTAAGTCTAAATTTCTGACCTCTCCGGCAGCTATTTCTTGATTTAAGATTATTTGTAGGTATTTGCAATGGGATGTTATCAATGTGTGGGATTGATATCAATGTGTGATATCAATAAAAGACAGCAAATTATGAAAGGATTGTTATTGCCGCTTCCATAGACATCAGTGTATATTTTTTAAACTATAAATGTTTTTGTCTCTAGTAGGCTACTATGTGTATTTAAATATCAGAAACATAAAATAAACATTATGTGGTTGAAAACACTGAATAGAATAGTTGTGATATAACAAGCGCTGGTTTAGCACCAGCCAAATCATGAATGCAGATTTGAATGTAGCAGTAGCTAGATCATGTGACATACTGAATGTTCTAATCACACCAGTGTGATCTTATCAACTGTAAAAATAGTTTTATTTCTGTTCTTTTGGAATTTGCATTCAAAATCTATTTGGCTCAAAAATCTGAGGGGCACGTGAATGGGCATAACACCTCTGGTATGCTACATTGGACTGTATTTTTTGGACTTGAAGTGTAGGCCTACAATATCTTCTCAAAAAAAAAAAAAAAAAAAAAATTTGCAAATTTAATATCCTGAGAAAAAGTTAAATGCAAAAACCCTGTTACATATATTGGCTTCTGCAATTACAGTTGCCGTTTACAGTCAACTGCTTACACACAGTTTCAAAACTTTACACACAAATCCAACAATTGCGCACACAAAAAGCAAAATGCCTCATCTCTTGCAAAATGAAGCACTGCATTCAAAATATCACAAACACATCTCAAAAGCAAACATTTGTCTTACGTTGCAAACATACCATAACTTTCTATTTTTGGATATATCATATACACACAATTATTCAAAACCTAAAGCTCTTCTTTCATGAGCTCCTATGTACATTTCTGTACAAGATTGAAAGTAATTGGCAGAGAGATGTTGAAAAATTCCCGGTAAATGAGAAAGCAAGATTGAAACCAAACTATTAATTGTTTTACTGTAAGCATTTGTGCTTGAGAATACAGTATTACACAGTACGAAAGAAAAGAAATACATCAACCATGTGTAGTTGGACAGAAACAATGGTTGTGTATGAAAAAGGAAATCAAGACTTCCTTCCCATTTTTGTGTGTTAGATAGAGAATTGTGTTGTGTTTTGCAAAAAGTGTTTTATGAAATTGAAAACTGAGTCGAAGGCTAAAAATTACTGTATGGTTTTGCAGTTTTGGCGTGTGGTTCTGGTGTTTGAGTGTCAGGTTTCAGAAATTGTGTGACAAGTTTTGTGTGTAAGCAGGTGAAAAAAACTGTAATTTGCAAAATTGCAATGCAATAATTATGTAAAAATTAAAAGTTAATCTGCATCTGCATTGCTATTCTATCCACTGGCGGTCATATTTCAATGTGTCTTGTATATACACTGCGTTCACGCCATGTCGTAATTACCGTAATTATGACGTTCTACTCTGAGCTGTTATCCATTTTTGTGGCAACACTGTCAACGGCAAAATGAATCTGCAGCAGTCAGGTGATAGTGTGGTCACTGGTCAGAGCTCCTATGCTCCGACATGCTGTGAATGCACCTAGTCCATTAAAGGGGTGTTCAATCCTGTTCTTGGGAGCCACCTTCCAACAGAAGCTGCGCCCGAGAGCTTAGGCTGCTGACTTGTTGCCTCGCTGACTTTGTAGGCAGCGTTTGCGCAAGAAGGTACCTCATGAAACTGATTTCGGTTAGACATCTGAGGCAGCGTAACGGTTTAATGATCTACAGCAAAATAGCGCAAGCTTTGGTGATAACCAAGTGAGTATTTAATTACTAAAATAGTAATTTCACGCTAGAAATGACATCAAAAGTGGAAACGTTGGTCAAAAACATACACTATAAAATGAATAGTTCCGACCCTTGATTCTGATTGGTTGAGCCGCGTTCGAAGTATTGCTTACATAAGTATTGCTGCGCCACTGAGTGTGTATGTTGCTGCGTCTGTCTTAGCAACGTAAACATGTGTTTGTCTTCAAATGATTTTTAGAAGAGTATTGTGAGAGAGATATCGAGTGACCGAGTGTATTCAGATTTAGCATTTTCCTTCAGGTCAGTCCTATGTTCATAATAAAAATCCTGCGATCTTGTCCTTTTAACATTTAATGGGTTTTTCCGTGCTCTGCTGACACTGACGGCGCTAGTCAAAGCATTTGTCATTGCGTCTTGTTCCATGTTCACAACAAGTTTCACTATAAAAGTCTTTGCGACTGAGTGACTCGCTCATAAAGACAATCTTTGCCGCCATCTAATATCGTAATAATGTAACTTCTGTTGCTGTTCACGGTCAGGGACTATTTTTTCCAGTGGAAGGAAGGCTTTTAATGGTTTTACTTCATGAAAGTTGCATTGATACATATTTTTTGTCTTTAATATTTGTATTGTGGGGTAACTGTTTTACGACGCAGGGCTTATTGCATTATTTACACACAAACTGACCACCAACTGCAACTTTCAGACGCCATCTTTATTTTTTAGCTCAACTGTCACAGAATGGAAAGCACAGGATTGTGGGACATCAAAGGCAGTGAATGATACATCTATGCTGCCTTCAAAAATCGATCAGATGAAGGTATCTCATGAGACAGGAAGTGAAGCTAACATTGGATTGGGACGTGCCTTGATGCCTTCCTACCTTGGAATGCATCCTCCGAAGGCAGCATTTTTAAGATTTCAGACGGAGCCAGAGTTTCGCTCCAGCCCTAATGAAACACACCTGAACCAGCTAATCAAGGTCTTCAGGATCACTAGAAACTTCCAGGCAGGTGTGTTGGAGCTAAACTTGTCCTCCAGCAGCAGGATTGCACATCCATGGTCTATTAGCTTTGAGTTTTTACTCTTGCTTGTGTTTGTTGTTGCTGTTGTTTTTGCCCTTTGCTGAGGGTTGCCAGGTTGAATTTTGTTGTGTCCCATGCAAGTGTCTTTAATTTACATGCTTAAGTTGGAGCTTTCCATGCGCATCTGCTGTGCAGTCCGTCACAGTGGGTGGAGAGAGCAGCAGTCGTTCAGCTGAAGTGTACAACACTCACTGCAGCTGTAACCACACTCACACGGACTCAGTTATCAGCTAATGTCAAAATTGTTTGAGGAGGCAAGGGAAGCAGTACCTTCTCAAAAAACTTGAGCAATGAGCAATGGTACAAAAATAAAACTAAATAAGTATTATGAAATATGTGATTAAATGAGATGAAGCAATAGCCTCCATGTGCTGTGAATGACTCAGTACTCAATGTTATAAAGCTATTTCTGGTTAATTCACCCACTGTCTACCCCACACACGGAAAACACTTCACTGCCTCACTTTCTGATTCACTGACTCAGATGTTGTGGGAACAATTTCATGCTTTCACCTCAATACTGTTTAGCTGTTCTAGGAACAGTATTTTTATAAACGTTATTTGTCCAATAAAATCTTTTGTATAAGTAAGCATTTCTAAACACTGAACAGTAATATCAGTAAGCACAGGTCAGAACAACCACCTCAGTTTATAATAATAGTTCTATCAGTGAATATGCTTGTGAAAGATAAATTACATAAAAGTCAGCATGAAAGGGAAGTTGCAATAATCTTTTCTTCCCTATTGTGACGTACACTCACCGGCCACTTTATTAGGTACACCCTGCTAGTATCGGGTTGGACCTTCTTTTGCCTTCAGAACTGCCTTAATTCTTTGTGGCAGAGATTCAACAAGGTGCTGGAAACTATTTTGCTGGAATCAAAGATTTTGGTCATGATAGAATTGTCATGATATCATCACGTAGTTGCTGCAGATTTGTCTCCGGTTCCAGCACATCACAAAGGTGCTCTATTGGATTTAGATCTGGTGACTGTGGAGGTCATTTGAGTATAGTAAACTCAATTTCATGTTCACAAAACCAGTTTGAGATGATTATGACATGGCGTGTTATAATGCTTTAAGTAGCCATCAGAAGATGGTACACTGTGGTCATAAAGGGATGGACATGGTCAGCAACAAAACTCAGGTTGGCTGTGGCTTTTAAATGATGCTTAATTGGTACTAAAGAACCCAAAGTGTGACAAAAAAATATCCCTCACACCATTACACCTGAACCACTGATACAAGGTGGGATGGATCCATGCTTTCATGTTGTTTACATAAAATTCTGACCCTACCATCAGAAGAAGAAATCAAGACTCATTAGATCAGGCAATGTTCTGTTCTCCAATTTTGTTGAGCCTGTGTGAATTAGCCTCCGTTTCCTGTTCTTAGCTGACAGGAGAGGCACCGGTGTGTCTTCTGCTGCTGGAGCTCATCTGCTTTAAGGTTCAACATGTTGTGTGTTCAGAGATGCTCTTCTACAGACCTCTGTTGTAACGAGTGGTTATTTGAGTAACTGTTGCCTTTCTATCAGCTGGAACCAGTCTGGCCATTCTCCTCTGACCTCTGGCATCAACAAGGCATTTTCACACACAGAACTGCCACTCACTGGATAGTTTCTCTTTTTCAGACAATTCTCTGTAAACCCTAGAGATGTTTTTATGTGAAAATCCCAGTAGATCAGCAGTTTCTGAAATAATGAAAGACAAGCCCGTCTGGCACCAACAACTGTGCCACATTCAAAGTCACTTAAATCACCTTTCTTCCTGATTCTGATGCTTAGTTTGAACTGTGATTGGCTGATTAGATGCTTGCATTATCAAGCAGTTGAACAGGTAAAAATCCCATTCCAGGACCGGGGCCCTTATAGGCCGGAAGATGCTTACAGGCCTCCTGGCCTCTGGGCCCCTTGTACACAGTGCCCCTTCTCAATCTATGTATTTAAAAAAGTGTGCAAATGTTAATATTCACATGTAAAACTGATATTATTATGCTTAGTTAACTAGTTTCCAACTAGTTAACTAAGCATAGCTTAGTTTGCTTAGTTTCCAAAGATGCTTCTGAAGGACTACCATCCTGCAGAGTTTAGCTCTAACCCTGATCAAGCACAACTGAAAAATCTAACCAAAGTTTTCAGGATTACTTAGAAAATTATATGTTGTATAATAAATTACATTATATGATTAATTAGGGATTGAGCTAAACCCTGTAGGACACTGGACTTCTAAGGCTAGAGTTTCCCTCCTCTGAGGTTGTAGATGAGACAGTTCAGCAGTGTAAAAATACAAGAAAATGTGTATGCCTCAATTTTAGGACACTTAGACATGTCAGTATATTTTGCACAGGGCTTGACAATAACTTTTTTGCTCACCAGACACTGTGGCTAGAGGTTTTCCTAAGTTACTAGCCACTCGACATTTTCACTGGCCACAATTTTGACATTGATACCATGGGGAAAAACTGCAATATAGATATTTTTACTATCTCATAATTTGGCAACAGGTATATTAGGCTGCTGTCACTTTAAGACCTGACAGATCCATTACATGGTTACACATGCGTTAAAGCATAACTGACTGTGTTTACGTGAATACTCACCAAGACCATCATTTTGACATTATTTTGTGTGTATTTGACTCTTTAAGCTCAATAAGAGGTGAAAAAGAACTCAGTTTAGTACTGAGAGGAGGCTTTATGTTTGCGCACTTTGGGTGTGATCACAAAATCTGCGGGAATGAGTAAAATTATGCGGAATACACGCAATCCCACACCGAAATCCAAGCCCTTTAACACTAACAATATTCATCCGGAGCAAATGAAATGAGTGAGTGGGGGGAGGCGTGTGTGTGTGTGTGTGTGTGTGTGTCAACTTGCTGTCAGAGAGATGAGAGAGAGAGAGAGAAAACGCAGCTGGTATCGTGTATCTATTCTGTGGAAAATTAGTATTGGAAGCATTTTAGATATTTCAGTATCGATATGTATAAACAAAAAAAAAAAAAATCTGTATTTTTTGACAACACTACATTGCACTTAGTTTATTATTTCAGATGCCTAAAAATGACAACAATTGAAAAATGTTTGTTATATATAAAATTCAACCCGCCAAAGTGTGTAGTAGGATTGACTGCGTTACACGCCACTACTGAAATCCACTATAATGTCAGTGATTTTACATATTTTTTCCATCAAATAAATACCCTAATCAGGCAACGTATCCTGGGAGATACAACTCATAAAATCCAAACTATATCAAATATTTCAATTCTTTGGATATGTTTTACTGAAGTCCAGATGATATAAAAATAAATGACATGAAATGATTTTTTGCTGATCATTTTCCACTTTTGCTTAAGGGATAAATACCTACTCAAGAGAGTATGTGATTTCAAACGCAGCCTAAATCTGAGTGAAACGGCTTCTCGAACAAGAAAAAATGTAGGGCGGGACATTATTTTGTCACATGAGTGACAGGTTGTTGCAAGAGGGAGGGGAAGTTATTTTGTTCAAAGGTTATGAGACCATTAAATATAAAATATTGATGTGCACAGATAAATATGTTAAATACTGCAATATTCCATAAAAAAATAAGATATATCAAATTAGATTTCATGGCTACTTTAAAAATTAAAAAATGTAATTGGCCAATTAAATCCCCATAACACGCATGCCAATGTATAGACCACTGGATTCCAAACTTATTAAGACTGGTTACCTGAGGTGAAGACATCTCTGGTTGGGGGTAAAAATAGAAAGTGTGAAATGAGAACAGCTATCCGGGCAGGGGCCACTGTGACACAGAAAAAGTCATATGGAGCACAAGTCTAATGGAAAAATGGGCTTGATAAACACCTCTGGGGAAACATATCCACAAACAACACATGATAGCATGCTAAGGCTGTAAACGCCACTAAATCTTGACATGAGATGAACTGTGATTTTGAAGAACTGCAACCTGAGACCAATTCAAACCTTTAAAGCATGAAGTGACCCATGTTTATCTTATCAAATTTATTCTATGAACATTTTAAATGCACATTGAATTAAATGTTGTTAAGTTATGGTACAAATAAAAGACAGCATCCGAGAAATTCGCCAGGAGGCTTCTATCTGCAAAATGTATATACAGGCAATTAGAGGCGAGCAAAACCTAAAGCACTGCAATGTCTGTCAGCTTGATAAAAATGTAAACAATAGAAAATTATTTGCATATTAACAATATCAATATGAAACCAAAAAGTGCACAAAACTGCACACAAGCGCCATGAGATTTTTCGTTTTTTTCAAAATTCATTCACATTCAAGCATACAGTAAATAACATATGAGAGATAACATAAGTGTTAATTGCTTTTTGATAACAAGAGACCAAATCGAAAAACTATACAAGAGGTAAATATAAATATCTCAAAAGTGCTTAATTTATACATTTTAAGAAATAAGACATTTGCAGTCACATTAAGACTTCAGAGGAAATCTATCATTAAATGTCTCTAAAACATACAACTTTTACCTACAACTCACAGGTACTAAAACATTGAATGTACTTGGGGGAGAATGAACTTAATAATGGTTTAAAATGACAAATTTTAAGTTTTGATGAAAGGAATTCTAAGGAAGATGTAAACATCATAACCATATCTCCAGTAATAAATATACATTACACTTAAAGATTAAGTAAGAATTGTGTAATAATATGTGTAATAATAAAACTTTTGTAATGAAGGAAATTAGATATAAAGCAGCTAATTGGGTAATGCCCTTGTCACCAAACATGTTCTTTTCTAAGTTTGAGCAACATCTGGACAGAAAAATAATCTGATGTAACTATACAACAGAGTTGTAAGGGGAACTTACATTTTCACAATTTAGTTTTCAATTTATGATGACAGTATGACACTCAAATCAAGTGGGACATATTAGTGCTGATGATGTCTCTGTGTTAAAGGAATATTTCACTTTAAAATGAAAATTACCCCAATCTTTACTCACCCTCAAGCCATCCTAGGTGTATGACTTTCTTCTTTCTGATGAACACAATCAGAGTTATGTTAATAAATATTCTGACGCATCCAAGCTTTATGATGCCAGTGAACGGGACCAAAGAGTATGAAGCTGAAGAAAGTGCATCCATCCATCATAAACATACACAACATGGCTCCAGGTGGGGTAATAAAGGCCTTCTGAAGCGAAGCGATGCATTTGGGAAAGAAAAATATCCATATTTAACAAGTTGTAAAGTAAAATATCTAGCTTCCGTCAGACTGCCTTCAGTATTCAACTTAGAAAGAAAGTGTAACTGACGCGAAGTATCTAGCGGAGTATCTATGCTTCATGCTCATTGATCCCGTTCACTGCCATTATAAAGCTTGGATGTGTCAGAATATTTATAAATATAACTCTGATTGTGTTCATCAGAAAGAAGAAAGTCATATACACCTAGGATGGCTTGAGGGTGAGTAAAGCTTGGGGTAATTTTCATTTTAAAGTGAACTAATCCTTTCAATTACAGTTTAATGGATGGGGTTATTTTAACAAAGTTACTTTAATAACTTCTCATTAAGTACATGAATACCAAATCTGTATTTACTCTACAGGCATGGAAGATTTTCAACCAGCTGTTGTGACTACCAGTGAATTAAAAATGTGTGCAGCAATCAAACTATGCTTTCAATGCTTCAAGTTATTAATTAATAATTAAAAATATAAAAAAAAGAAAAGTATAAGAAAAGTACAATCACTGGGCACTATAGCTTCGCTGTTTATCTATATCTTTCATAGTGGCACATTCTGCTCAAAGTGACTCTATATACACCCCACTGTAAAGGATCAGTTTCTGCTGTAAACTGGTAAGGCATGAACTAAGATTATAAATAGTTCGGTAGACTAAACCGACTCTGAACAGACTGAGAAGACTTGTTAGAGTGACGACAGGTACCGGTGGTTTGTGTTCCTAATGGTTCATGAGATCTGTGCAGCTATACATCAAAATTATTAAAATTAAATCTTTGATCATCACTGGAAAGATTTTTTTTTTTAAATATTAAGTTTCAGGGAGCTATAAATAGCGATACAATTTTGAGCAAGTATACAAAAAGATTATTTAAGACAAAGTAAAGACGAACCTGTAAAATGGAGCTTATTGAGAAAAAAAAAAATTGGGTTACACTTTATTTTAAGGTGTCTTTGTTACACGGTAATTATACTTTTAAGTACTAAGTAATATTAAGTAACTACATGTACTTGCTATAGGGTTAGGATTAGGGTTCGGTTTGGGGTTAGTTGCATGTAATTATGCATAATTTATAGTTATTACTATAGGAACTACATGTAACATATGTAACAATGACACTGTAAAATAAAGTGTTACCAAAAATTGTCCTTTAGATAACCCATATACTGTAGCCACATACAGTAGAATTACTCAGTGCTAGTGTGTGGGGGATGAAACAGCTACATCATAATAGTGATTTCATTTCTGCTATGATATATTTTACACCTTATTTGATTTCTTGCAAAACCTACTTTTGCGAACTAGTCCTAGGTTTTTCACACAATAGGATTGGGTTTTGGATTCAGATTTGTTCAAAGTGGGCATGACCACTTTTACATAAATGACTATAACTCTTGAATGGAATGAGATATTGTTGGCAAAATTGGTACACATGTGTATGGGCTCATGAAAAAAATTGTGACGCTTGTCCACTTAGTGGCACTGTAACGGAATTTTTTTTTAAAAATGGCTCTAACTGCTCAACTGTAAACGTATATATGTATATAAGGGCAAAAGAACTTGGCTAAGTAATGACAAATATACTGGGGCATTTCTAATTGGGAACAAATAAGAATAATCCTGAATATAAAATTTAAATAATAAAAAAACAGTACTCCCAATAAATGGCATTCCAATGCTGTCACACTGTAGCAGTCCTGTGTAATCCTTTAGGAATCTGTTGTTCAGTGCGTGCAGGTGATACTTCATTTTACACCCAAGGATTATCTTAGTCCATACTCCAAAGACATTGGCTGCCAGTTATACTATTGACTCTTTTATTGTTGCATCCTCTGAACTGCGCAGGCCATACGTTGTGGGTGCAGATCGGAGGATCACCTCCCTTGTGAACTCCACTGGGATTATGAGTTGTCCCTGCGGTTGAGGGTAGGTCACTGATGCCCTGTGCTGCGGGACCAAGGGGGGCTCAGGTTGCTGTGCATTAGACGGCATAGGCCTAGCCTGCAACTCAAGAGCCATGGCAAGTTCTGGGTTGCTACCATACAAGGCTTCCATTTTCCTTTCAATTAACCCTTCAGTTTCAGGAGGTTCTTCATCATCCTGACTCCTAACTTTCCTCTTTGAGCGACGCATAAAGCAGGCATGGCGGATAGCACGTTTGAGGAGATGTCTACGGTATGTTCGTTGAACCGCAATAGCTGCTCGCTCTTCCTCCTTCCTCCTGAGAGTGGTGGTGATTGGCTCAAATGAGGCAGATGTGGGGTTGTTCATTCTGAACTTGGCTTCAATGCTCTCCTTCATGGCAGCCATCTCAATGGTGTCGCCAAGAACCTCGCGGGTAACTGCCAAAAGAATATCTAGACAGTGGATTTTGTCCCCGGTTACAATAGGCAGATCCATGGTGATTAGTTTGAGGCGGTTGGGTTTAGCAATTCGCAGAGGTTCCTGCAAGGCATCGACAAAGTCAAACAAGCGGTTGTATTCGATGAACTGTGTAGCATCAACGTCAAACTTTTCCCACGTCTCGTCGAACATCTCAAAGTCATCTTCACAGAGTGGGTCTCCACTCTCCTCTTGAGCAACATTGAAGTTCTCAAGAATGATGGCAATGTACATGTTCACAACCACCAGGAACGACATGATTATGTAACTGCAGAAAAACATGATGCCCATGCCAGGATTCCCGCAGTTACCCCGAACGTCTGTACCAGGGTTCTCTATGTCAGGGTCACAATCTGGAGGGCCGCTGTTCATAATAGGCAGCATAAGCCCATCCCAGCCTGCCGAGGTTGTGATCTCAAACAGGCAGATGATGCTGCCGCCAAATGTTTCAAAGTTGAAGATGTCATCGATGCCTGCCTCCTTTTTCACATAGGCAAAGTTAGACATGGCAAAAATAGAGAAGATGAACATGATGAGGAACAGAAGCAGTCCAATGTTGAAGAGGGCAGGAAGTGACATCATCAAGGCAAACAAAAGTGTCCTAATGCCTTTCGCACCTCTGATGAGACGTAGCACACGGCCGATCCTAGCAAGTCGGATGACGCGGAACAAGGTGGGAGACACAAAGTACTTCTCAATGATGTCTGATAACATTAGACCTTGGGAAAGAAGAAATATGGGTTATTATACACAATTTAGTGCAGTTACAGTAGGTAAGTATACACAGAGGTGCACTTAGAACTGTAAGTATCTAGTTTATTGAAATCAGTACGATCAGAACTATAACGGCATGATGTTCGACAACAATAATTCTATACCAAACTAGGCTCATTGAAAAAAACATGGCTCTATACTCCTACACTTCTGCAAAACTCCAAAAATATACCTAAACATAAATTTAAATGCAACAACAGTGGCAGTAGAATACCAACTAATTCACACAAATTATGATTATGGGGCAGATAATCAATTAAAGGGTTAGTTCACCCAAAAATGAAAATTATGTAATTCATTACTCACCCTCATGTAGTTCCAAACCCGTAAGACCTTCGTTCATCTTCGGAACACAAATTTAGATATTTTTGATAAAATCCGATGGCTCAGTGAGGCCTGCATTGCCAGCAAGATCATTTCCTTTGTCAATGCCCAGAAAGCTACTAAAGACATATTTAAAACAGTTAATGTGACTACAGTGGTTTAACCTTAATATTATAAAGCCACGAGAATACTTTTTGTGTGCCAAAAAACAAAAACAAAATAACGACTTTATTCAACAATATCTAGTGATGGGTGATTTCAAAACACTGCTTCATGAAGCTTCGAAGCTTTACGAATCTTTTGTTTTGAATCAGTGGTTCGGAGCGCGTGTCAAACTGCCAAAGTCACGTGAACTATTGAAATTTCGAAACACATATGATGTAACAAAGCCTTGTTTACTGAAATCACATGATTTTGGCGCTCTGAACCATTGATTCGAAACAAAAGATTCGTAAAGCTTCATGAAGCAGTGTTTTGAAATCACGCATCACTAGATATTGTTGAATAAAGTTATTATTTTGTTGTTTTTAGCGCACAAAAAGTCACTTCAAAAAGTCGATTCTCGTCACTTCATAACATTAAAGTTGAACCACTGTACTCACATGAACGGTTTTAAATATGTTTTTAGTAGCTTTCTGGGCATCTGAAAAAGGAAATGATCTTGCTGGCAATGCAGGCCTCACTGAGCCATCGGATTTTATCAAAAATATCTTAATTTGTGTTCTGAAGATGAACGAAATTCTCACGGGTGTGGAACGACATGAGGGTGAGTAATTAATGACTGAATTTTCATTTTTGGATGAACTAACCCTTTAATAAATACTTAATTTGGATCCTTGCGCAACACTATGTTGTTACCTCAAAGCACTTTTTCCATAGTGCATGATTTGTAAACTTCATCTGTATGGCTTTTCTGACATAGTAAACTTGGTACAGCATTGCACTTGTGATGTGGAGCACTGAGAAACAAGTCCCGTTGAACATGAATCACAATAAAAGAGCTCAAACCAAAATGGCTTGGTTACTTTAGCAAATAAGTTTTTGTCATGTTTGGTTTTGCCCACAAAAGCGCAAGAAACAACATAACATAATTTTGCAGAAATGTCACCTTAGGCACGTTATTCCAATGAGCCTAGGTTGTTCTACACTTACCTGCTATTGAAAGGATGACCACAACAAAATCAAAGACGTTCCAGCCAATAGTGAAAAAGTACTGTCTGAGCGCAAACATCTTAAGTATGCATTCCCCTGTGAAGATGATAATGAACACCAAATTGATCTGGTACAGGATATCCTCTTTCTCAGCACTCTGGTCATCTGTCTCTATCATCATGGTCACCATATTGAGGCAGATAAGCACCATGATAAAGATGTCAAAGAACTGTTTTGTGATGAAGTCAAACACCACGCCCTGGATCTCATTCTGTTAGAAGAACAATATAGTAGATTAGTTTCTACAAACCTCAAAAGATTTAATGCTGATATTCAAATAAAACATTTTTTGACAGTCAGTTAGATGTTAAGGTAAAAATTCCGCAATGGAAAAATGAATGTAAGTAATATGGTTCATACCGACGGCCGAGGGATAGGTTTTGCAGGTTTTTTGGAACCCAGCTTCTTCATGGCATTGTAGTACTTTTTCTGTTCCTCTGTCATGAAAATGTCTTTCCCTCCAAAGTGCAGAAGAAACAAATATTAATTATTCTTTCTGTTAAAGAACAATTCAAATGTGCAACACAAATTAATTTGGAGGTAAATTAAAAAAGATGCTTATCTTTGACTTTTGCTGATTGAAGTTATCAATGATGACACCAATGAAGAGGTTGAGAGTGAAAAAGGAGCCAAAAATGATGAAAATAACAAAATATAGGTACATGTAAAGGTTGATCTCATATGATGGCTGCTCTTCCACCTGACACGGAAAAGAAACAATCAATGCTATTGAGAGTAAGTTTCGAAACTCTAAACAGAAATAAGGCATTGTTTTTTAAAAATAGGTCACTGCTCATATATCACAATATAGTGTTCAACAGGCTGATTTTAAAGTCATTATACACTTTATTATTGCCTAACCTTCGGTACAGAACTCAAATCAATAGCACAGCTCTGATGTCATGAAGTTTGGTTACAAGAACCAATTGTTATTGACGTCCAACCTGTGCCATCCATATGCACCATATTTGATTTGAGAGTTGGTTCGTTACACAAAGCTACTGAATGGCTTCAAAACACTTACACTACAGTGCACAAGTAGTATGGACTACATTTATGGTTCTTAAATCATTTTTGTCCTTGAGGGTGAGTATATAATGGTAAAAACCGAGAAATTTGTCCATTAATTGGACATCACATTGCACAGTCTTTGCATGCAGTCAGCGAGAAAAGTTGTGTTGACTATTTATTGTCAATTCACAAGCTCACAACTCACACTACATTATATGCATACATCATATAGAATTGCTTTGCAGCAGTTGAGCATTGTAAATGTTACAGGTGGAAAGCCTGTCATTCACATACCTCTCTAGAATCCACTGCAGCATACATGATATCCATCCAGCCTTTGAATGTGGCCTATATGGAGAGAGTACTTTCTGAATATCAGCATGTCAAGTAAAACACATTGATTCATTATGGATTTGTACTAAGTTACCTCTGTGTCCTCTGATGCAAAAAAAGAAAAGGACATGAAATATATTCACTGTCTGTAAAGATATATATTTCAATAAATACTCATTTTTGAGTTCTGAATTTCTGTTTTCATAGTATATCAAGCTTTCCCCCCAAAAAAAGATTAAGCAATATTTGATTCCTTGTGATAGTATAGCTGTTTATGGCTGCATGTGTACCATTTATAATAGACTGAACTCTGCAATTAATGGGAAAACTTACAATTTGCAGTAGAGAGAGGTAGCCCAGACCCACGTTGTCATAGTTGACCTTGACATTGACCCAGCGCGCCTCATTAGTGTGCATCAGTGCCATGCAGTCACTCTTGTTGTTGACCACATCCATGGGGAAGCGTTCCTCTGTGGTGGTGTTGATGCAGTGGTAGAACTTTCCAGCAAACAGATTGACCCCCATAATGCTGAAGATGAGCCAGAATATCAGACACACCAGGAGCACATTAAAAATGGAGGGAATTGCACCAACCAGTGCGTTCACCACCACCTGTGTGGAATATGAACACAATCATGAATTAGAGACAAATGAGAGATGTTTAAGAACAACTTCAACGTTAACGTAAAAATACAAATTCACTTAGGGGAAATGTTCTGCCCCTCAGGATGATTAAAATAAAATCCGATGGCTCAGTGAGACCTCCACTGCCAGCAAGATAATTAACACTTTCAGATGCCCAGAAAGCTACTAAAAACATATTTAAAACAGCTCATGTGAGTACAGTGATTCAACCTTAATATTATAAAGTGACGGGAATACTTTTTGTGCGCCAAAAATAACAAAATAGCAACTTTATTCAACAATATCTAGTGATGGGTGATTTCAAAACACTGCTTCACGAAGCTGCAAAGCTTACAAATCTTTTGTTTTGAATCTACTGAACTAGGGAGCTGATTGAGACGCACCTCAAGGTTTAACAAATAATCCTGAAAACGTGGAAAATGTCATTACCATCACAAACCATTAGAAAACTTAAATATACAACATTGACACCATCACATATTAAATCAAAATCCAATTAGAGCATAATCAAGGTCAACTTCAGATCTTTATTATAGAATTGAAGAATCACACAAATACACATAAATGAGAAGTGAGACATTCTTTACCCTCATTCCCTCAAATCTTGACAGAGCTCGGAGGGGTCGAAGAGCCCTGAGTGTTCTGAGAGATTTGATCGCTCCAAGGTCAGAATAGCCCATTAAATTGGCTGCTAAACTGACCAGAGACACCTTAAATGAAACAACAGGTGAGCAAATCAATACACACAAACGTTGGCATCCAACAGATATTTGCTGATAAGGGTTAAGATGAAAATTTTACAGGTAGACTCACATCCACAATGAAGAAGTCCAGCCAGCACCATGCATTAGTGAAGTAGGTCTTGAAACCGTACGCCACCCACTTCAGTAACATCTCCACTATGAAAACGTATGTAAAGACTTTATCAGCATACTCCAAGATGATCTTGATCACTCTGCGGCGCTCAATGTTGATATCCTCAAAAGCCTGACAGAATTAAATAAATGATGCATCAAACAAACATTAATGGATTTATAAGTTCCCATTTCCATAAAATGAAACTAGGAAGGATGTAATATTGCAAAGAGGTAATAACGTAACTATAGCGCAGAGATAAGCATTGGCTCAGTATTGACAGACACACCAGTGCTCCACTGCTAAGGAGGATCATAAAGATGATGAAGGTCTCAAAGTAGTCATGCTCAACAATGGTGAAGCATGTTCTTCTCAGGTTCCACCACCTCTTCCCCCATCCTCCTGTGATGTCTACACTCAAACATGGACATCGTGTAACACAACCTAGGTCAAAAGAGAGAGAAAAAAAAAAATCACCTTGAGCAACCAGTGAACACTAAAGGCATCTTTACACAGCCGATTTATGGCTGCTCTAAAGCGGGTCTGTGTCTGCTCCGAATTCAGTGTAAAGATGCAATGCCGCATTAAAGCAGACCTAAAATACGCCGGGTCTGACCCACCTCAGCCCCTAGTATCAAAGGCGACTCTGATACTGTTCTGGTTCAGTGTAAATGAACGTGAAATATAGTCGCCCTAAAGTACGTCACTGTCATGACAACCAAAAGCGTTCCAGTCAGCTCAGGCGGCGCGAGATTCAAGAAGCAGGAGACAAAATTAAAAAAATGTCTACCAACAAGGGGCAGTAAAGTAAAAGAGTCCTGTACTCACATCGTGAAGCAAACCACCAAAATAACAGCAGAGAATCGTCGTGTGTCATCAATTGGCTTTCGCCGTTTGTAATCTTCCTATAAAGAGACTGTCGGATCAACGCGCTGCCACACTCAGATAAGGTAAATGCTTAACACAATCGGCGTCACTGTGATTGTGCATTGTTATATTATATTCCAAAAATCATCTCTTTGAGGACGATATTTCACCCACACACGACGGTCTGGTGGCATCTGCTGTCCTGCCTGACATGCAAATGCTTAGCATCATTTGTTGTTTCTGGTTCTTTGGAAAAAATATTTTTCGACCTCTTTTAATCCTGTAGTGATCTACCCGGTGTAATAATGAATAATTTATTTGTAGCATTTGTTCCAACTGTAACAATTTTTATTAAGAAATAGAAAATAACTCCACAGAATTATGACAAACATCAAGCATGCAGAAGAAAATAATTTAAATTTTCGTATTTTTTTTTATTTTGAGTTTTATTTCATTGTTTATTATTTCATTGTTTATTAAATTAATTTTGTTAAAACTGTAGTTTTAAAATAGTTATGTTCAAAGCATTGTTTCCCGCGATTTTAATTTCTGTGTAAATGCATTTATACTGCTTCAGAGAAGCATTAAACAGTCTCTGTGTAAATGCACATTTTTGTGATTTTATGCCGCTTGAGAGTTGGTTTCTGTGCCGCTTTTTCTGTGTAAAGATGCCTTAATATAGTTATTGTGAGTACTGAAAAATGAAGAAAAATGCATGCACACCCTCTGTGAAACAGGACTCTGGCTCTGCAGGTGCTGGTTCTTCTTCCTCTTCAGACTCAGGCTCAGGTTCTGGAGGCCGGTAGTCCACCGTGCTACAAACTGAAGAGTCGTCATCATTAAGAGCGGCCTGTGCAGCAAAAGACATAAGAGTATGAGATGTGATTTCATTTCTAGCAATACAATTTAATTGATATATATATATATATATATATATATATATATATATATATATATATATTTGTTGAATACATTTTATATGATACAATTTTAAAATGCATAAAACACTGGGTAACAGGGTTGCAGAATCAGCCTTAAATTACTTATACAAACTTACATGCGTATATTTTCCATGGATTAAAAAAAAATATTTGTTCAATAAATTCTCTTCAAATAAATTTGCTAACAGTGTTGAATGATTGAGCTTTATGAATGCAGTAAATCTGTGTAAAAATTAAGAAAATGG
Source organism: Hypophthalmichthys molitrix (assembly GCA_037950675.1). NCBI lineage: Eukaryota > Metazoa > Chordata > Actinopteri > Cypriniformes > Xenocyprididae > Hypophthalmichthys > Hypophthalmichthys molitrix. Next base: position 4,218,236 of record CM075503.1, on the reverse strand, counting down.
AATGTAATTATTTATTTTCTTGTCATGAAGTTCCAAATGATGTTTATTCTTGGCTGTCACAATTTTATGAATATTTTGTCACTAAAAATTTGTCAATAATTTAAATGGTTTCACTACAATGAACTGAACATCAATTATGTCAAAATGATGATGATGTATCTGTAATGGTAAGCTGTAGAGTTAATTCAACAGACGATGCGTGACGCAATATGATCAATCAGGAATACCTTGAATAAACAGTCACGTTAGTTTGGGTTTTGTTTCAAGTTTATGTTTTCAAATCTTTTTTGCCTTAGTCCTGTTTCCTGCTTCCTGTTTGTCATGTGATCACCTTGCTCCTCAAGTTATCCTTCCATGTGCTTCCCTAGTCTTATGTGTCATGTTCTCATTGGTTGTTCTGGTCATGTGTCCTGTTTTCTCATTGGTTCATTGTTTGATTATTGACAGGCATACCTTCTTAGTCATTAGTCTCTCTGTATAAATAGCCCCCATGTTCCCATTATTCCCTGTCTTAACGATGGGAGAAACAAAGCTTTTCGAAGCGTCGAATCAATTGAATCAATTGAATCAATTGCTTTGCAAAATGATTCACTTTTTTGAAGTGTTCGAAACACCACACGCTGGCTGGTGATGCCTGCCATTCAAAACGGTGTAAATGCAACAAAAACTCAGGCCAAACATGCATAAAAAACCCCCAAACAAGTATAATTTATCAAATACAATTAGCTAATCATTCAATACCACTAAATATTAAGTGCCTGTATGTGCTTTTTTATCAATTTTCAGGGCTCATTTTGTTTGTTCTATGGATGGCTCAGCTAAACAGGCCAATAAGAGACTATTAAATACTATTATTCCTTTTAATTATACAAATGTCTCATTAAAATGTTTACAAATGTATAAAACTGATCAAAGATCAGGTAAAAACCATAGACACTTGTTCAATGGTTCACCGCTGGGGGGCGAATCTCAGAGAATCCGCATGATTCATGGGTTCACAGAGATCGCCCCCCCAAAAGTGAACCATTGAAATTTCGAAACGTTTAGAAACAGTTATGATGTAACAAAGCCTCGTTTACTGAAATCACGTGACTTTGGCAGTTTGAGACATGCTCTGAACCAATGATTCGAAACAAAGATTCGTAATGGTCTCAAAGCTTTATGAAGCAGTGTTTCAAAAGCACCCATCACTACCCTGTCCAGCTTTGATGTTGTTTGTGTAACTGCTGTTGGTGAGTTTGCTATGTTTATTTTCAAGTTTATGTTTAGTTCATGTTTTTAAGTCAAGTAAGATCATTGTTTCCTTAGTATTTTGTTCATGGTTGGATGTAAATAAACTGCACTTGGTTTCTTCAACTCGCCTTCAGCACAACTACCATAACTTTAACCACGATGAACACAAAAAACTGAGGACTTAAATACACAGAGGAAGATAATTAACAGAACAAGGAACAGGTGAGAACTAATTAGAAACCATGACAACAAATGAATCAACCAGAACACAGGTAAAACAGCGACAAATCAGGGTCACGACATCGTTTTCAATTAAAAAGGGAAAACTTTTTATGCGTTTTGGCCATTCATTTACACGACAATGGCATTTTGGGGGCCTGAAAATGCAAAGTTTTAAAAACGGGTTTCAAAGTGCAAGTTTTTGAAAACGATACTGTTATTGTAAACTACAAAATGTGAATTTGTGAAAACGGCAACGTCATGTGCATGCGTGTTACGTGTTGTCTATAGGTGCGTAGCATGCATAATACAGCGTTTTAGTCGTTTTCGTGGATCCGTGTGAACAGGGATCGTTTCGACAATGTTGTTTCCATTTTTAGTACATCATTGTCATGTAAACTTGCCCTAAGCAGAACAAGACAATGAAAACTAAACAGAATGTGACTGTGACAGTATCTTTTCATTTACCACTGGGCTGGGACACGTAAGTGTATATTCTAGATAATGATGGAAAGAGACTGAAGTACGAGTTGATTGACCCCTTACCTTTCCACCCTCTTCATCACAAGATTCATCCGAGTCCTCTTCAATATCGGACTCAAAACGAGCAATAGGCACAGTCAGTGTTTCAGACAAACAGTTGGTCAAGCCATCTGCCATTTTCCCCTCATCCAGGTGGTTTAAAGCATATAGTTCTATGTCTCCATCCCCTCCTCCCTCATTATTGTCGGGAGGTTTCTTTCCTAGAATCTGTTGCACCATTCTGGCGACGAAGGCTTTGAGCCAATCTATACCCCTCGTGATGCGACTAATGGCGATCTGAAGGTTGTTCATCTCACCATCGTCATCACCTCCAGACAGGTTATCGCCACTGAAGGAGCTGAGCAGCAGGGCCAGGAACAGATTCAGCACCTGAGAAGAACGGGTAAGAATGAGCTTGGCAGGTTATATAAGATGTTCCTGTAGAATAGACAGTAGTAGAGCGTGGTGCTAACAATGCCAAGATCAAGGGGTTCACACACATGATAAAATGTATACGACGCAAGTCACTTTGGATAAAAGTGTCAGCCAAATACAAATGTACAGACATACAGTACTGTGCAAAAGTCTTAGGCGCATTAGCATTTTCACCAAAAAACGGTTTTAAGCAAGTTATTTAATACAAAATACAAATAGTTTACATTTCCTTTTGCCATTAATTGTAATAATCTACTGAGATTTTTGTATGCACAAGGAGTCTGAAAAGAGTTGGTATGCTCCACACGGAGATCTGATCTCACCATCGAGTCTGTCTGTGATTACATGAAGAAACAGAAAAAAAATCCTAAAATTCTGTAAACACAGCATTGTCTCAAGAAATATCTGTGTACACACAAAACCACTGAAACCGACACAAAACGATGTAGTATACATGCCAGACCAGTATGTGGCGTTGTAATTCTGCCACAGAGATACGCTAAAAATGGAAGACTTGAAGCATGCTCAAAAACCTTGTGCGCTGTATACAAACATTAGTTAAGCTTAGTAATAAAGTTTTACTTTAGTAAAGCTAATAGCCTCAGTAGCTTCCGCAGCATGAACACAAGCATGTAATTTGGCATTGTTGTTGTTACTGTTACGTGACATAGCAGTGTCTGACTAGGGTCGAGACATGGGGTGATGACATAATCGTTTCACAAAATATACGGATTGGCTGTACACACGAAAACACACCTGGTTTCAAAAAATAGCTGTTTCAGGCTCCCAAAATGCCAGATCCCTCTGGACAAAACACCAATATGGTCCAAATTTTTACGCATACAACTAAACGTGTCTCCGTGTGTACTGTCTCTAAATCCAGAGGGACTGTGGCTACTTCTTCAAGATGCTTCAAGAAATCTACCTGCAAAGCTACAGTACTGTGAAAAGTTGTAGGCACTTGTGTAAAAATGCTGTAAAGTGACGATGCTTTCAAAAATAATGGCATAAATAGATTTTATTTATCAATTAACTTCTATTAACTAAATCAAATTAATATTTGGTGTGACCACCCATTGAGTTAAAAACAGGTTTTTGCACATAGTTTTTCAGGTAGATTTGGAGGTAGAGACTCCTAAGCTACCATCATCGAGATGGACTTGTCATGCTACAAATTACCTATAACTTAACACAGTTAAGCTAAATAAATATTTATTTTTTAAAGGAGATCTAATGGCTAAATCTTGGCTAGCATTATTCAAGTCTCAGTAATAAAAGCTAGTTTCCAAATTATACATAGCCAGGTTTGTCAAGTTTAGGTAGACTCTGTTGTAATGAAGTTTTATTAAATATTATGTTGTCTGGAAGCCTGAGGCAGGGATGCTATCTTTAGGATCTAAGCACATCAGACATAGCACATAGTTACAGCAGCCATGGCTGGCCTCATTTACACAGGCTGGGAAATATAAATAAAATTAAAGCTGCAAGCAGCGATGAAAGGGCCCTCGCACTTGTGCCACCGCCACCCGGTGGCTTTAGGAAAACAGAGCATGGTGGGCAATATGCATGTAAGTATATAAACATAGGAGGACTACGTCAGTCAGTTGTATTTTCCACACTTCCTTCTACCAGCTGGTGGCGCTTTGTAGATGTCTTTAGGCCAGGGCACTCAAACATGTTAAGTTTGAGGCAGATTGGACATTGTATGCTTGAGATACAACAACTTCCTGTTTCATGATGATAATAGCATGCTTTAGCACTCAGCTAAGTGTTGCTAGCATGTTTTAGAATGTTTCTAGCATGTTTAGCACTCAATTGCATATTTTTAGTATGTTGCTAGTAGTGCATCACAGTGTTAAACATGTCACTTCCTGTTGCCAGTGGGTAGCGCTATTACTATAACTAAATATTGTCATGTAGATGTGTTCAGGACAGGACTCTTATCAAAAATGTGAAGTTTGGGGCAGAACGGACATTGTATGCCTGAGTTACAACAACAACTTGTTTTGTGGCAAAACATTGAACTTTGTCACAAAAGCTCTAGGAGGAGTTTGTTAAAATACAACGTCTGGAAATGGCAAAAGCTGCACAAATTTTGCAGAGAAAATTCAAAATATTTCACTTCCTGTTGGGTTTTCAGATTTTGCTCCCAGGGACTTTTTTGCAGGTATTGGGCTGTTAAATGTGTCTACCGAATTTCATACTTGTGCGTGAAATGTAGTGCGAAGGGCGCTTAATTGAATTTTTGTAGGTGGAGCTATCGAGCCATTTTGCCACACCTAATTCTGAAACCCATATCAGATGTACATTTTCACCACTTCTGAAGCGTGTGCAAAGTTTCATGAGTTTTCCAGCACATTCAGGCCCTCAAAAATGCGTTCAATTCATTTCAGAGAAGAAGAAGAATTAACCGAGCAATTCCAATAGGGTCCTCACTCCATCGGTGCTCGGGCCCTGATAAGAGTGCATGAGACGGGTAGAAAAAGGTAGAATGTTCATCTATAATCAACAAATCTTGTGTTTTAGCACCACTTTAAAAAAATACAGGATAGATTTTGAGAATTGTGTATTATTTTGAGGAAAAGCATCAAAACCAAGTGTGTATCAGGGTATGTGGGTCTATTTAAAGCTTCAAAACAAGAATACATCATTACCAATTAATCCTCCTTAGCCAAGTTACTAAATACTATATTAATCATAAGAGTGTCATGATACTATATTAATACTCCTGTATATCAGAGAGCACACATTATTTGGCACTCAGTCACAACCTAGTGCAAAATACCCAGACCATTTGACAACATATCAGCCTAATGTATGAAATACATCAAGCTTCCTGAGAAAGACAGCAGTAGAAGCAGGTGCTGTGATTTTCACATTGCACATCAGAGTTAGATGCCAAACGAGGCCACTGATATTTGGTTTCCCATGTTACACTGCTCTAGCATTCTTTTTTCATCCAGCCCACTAAACTTAGAGTGCAGATGCAACTCATGCCAGTGCTCAATGCGTTCCATCATGTGGAGTAATCTGGCAGTTTTGGTTCAGGAACCTCTATTTTTGCTTGGTTTGTGGCCTAATGGTTAGGGTTTCGGGTACCGGCAGGGAGTGTAGGTGGGGGAGTGAATGAACGGTGCCCTCATTCACTCTCATTACCCACAACTTAGGTGCCCTTGAGCAAGGCACCTAACCCCCATCACTCCCCGGGCGCTGACAGGAATCATGGCACCTTTAACACCAACAACAAAAGATAGGGTTTTCTGTTTGCTTGAGATAAAAGTTGATGATAAGCCTATTAAATTTGCGATTACATACTGCTATTTAAATGTTTTGGGCCAATAAGATTTTTAAAAAGATAATAATTTTATTCAGCAAGAACTCATTAAATTGGTCAAAACTGACAGATAAGATATTTCTAATGTTGATTTTTTGTTTTAAAATCTTGTGAAATTTCTATTCATTAAAGAATCCTGGAAAAAAATGTGTCATGGTTTCCACACCTTTTTTAAACTCTAATTTTGTTTCTTAAGCAAATTAGAAGGATTTCTGGAGGATCATGTGACACTGAAGACTTGAGTAATGATGCTGAAAATTCAGCTTTGTACAAGAGTTAATTTAATTGGTAACAATATTTCACAATATTACTGTTTTTACTGTATTGTTTGATCAAATAAATTAGACTTTTCAAAAACATAAAAAAAAAAAAAAAAAAAAAACCTTACCAACTTTTGAATGGTTGTGTATTGTCAGCTGCTTTTTCTTATTTGCATCTAACATTGTTTTCATCTGCTTTCAATGACCCCATTTTGGGTCACGGCCCACCAGTCACTAGTATATAGTATAGGACGAGAGCTGCCACATGGATCTTCAGCTTCTATTGCTGTGTATCTCAGCTGTCCGTGTTTGTTTCTTGTGCGCCAAGACACTCACTTGAGCTGGGTCTTAGCACACAGCCAAGATCAAAACTTTTGTTTGCTGGCTCCAGTCATATGATGTAAATAGAAGGCAGCACTAAACATGTATCTGTGGCTTAAATGCCTGTTTGTCCAGAACACAAGTGCAGGAGAGCGAAACCACATGAAGAGTGTGTGTGCGTGTGCGTGTGTGAAATGTATGTTGAGTAATGATGCTTTTGTTAGCTCACTAAGACAGGCCATTTCCTTTTCTCACTATGTATAACGTGAGAGGAAGTGTATTCAGTCAGCAGCTCGAATATGGTAATTATGCGCACAGCTGCTAGCAGCTCATCTGCATCTCCTTGTTCTGTAACACATGAAGTTAGCAGGCTAGTTTTTACTTGAAAAATCGAGTCAAATTTATTTGTATAGAGCTTTTCACAACATATATTGATACAAAGCAGCTTTACATTGACCTGCCTAATTCCACCTGAGCAGCAGTGTCTTTAGCCATTTTCAAGAAACTGCTAAAGACATCTCTTTCATTAACACTTGACCCATTAACACTAACACACTACCTTCACCTTAAAAAAAAAATTCTTGCTGCATGCACTGTGCTAAACTAAGTGAGAATTGTCACAGCACTTATTCTATTGTTGCCCTTTTGCTGGATAAATTGCTTAAATTGATCAATAAATAAATGTAAATGTTTATAATATTTTCATGCCTTATAGTTGCATTTAGCAGAGTAGAGCTGGGCGATATAGTTTACATTTTGCAACGATACAAGCAATCAAGCACATTTGCTATATAGTATGTACTGCTTTACGAGAATGTGCTGTATGTTTTGTATGCGGATATAGTTTAAAAATATACCATACTGTGATGTCAGCAAAAATTTGTAACGTTGTTGGTTTTGTTCATGTATTCATGTCTTTTATTTTGTAATTCATGCTCACAGTCTTAAACTATTGTAACGGAGGCCAGCTAATAAGAGCTGTGCGAACCTCACTTCCCTTGCCTCAAGAGGTGCACTAGCAACTGACACTAAAGGCTGCAGTCTTTAGCCTCCTTGTTAGCGTGCCTGCCTCCCACTCCGGAGACCCAGGTTCGAGATCCGCACAGAGCGGGGCGAGTAGGACCTGAGGGGTTACACTATGTTCGAAATCGCCCCCCTATACGCTCATTCACTATTCCCTACATTACTCCACTAATATAGTCCACTTGAAGGAGTGAATGAAAACAAGTGAGTGAATTCGGACACTGAGTGCACTGGAAGGGCTGGTACTTTTGTATAGCTTGCTGTAATGCTGTTTAATAATCATTTGAAACTTGAAAACTGGCATCTCCAGTAGTAATTAAAAGATTTATCTTTAATGTATAAACCTTAATTAAACAATTAATAATCAATTAAAAAGGAATTTATACCTGTATGATACTACACTGTACCCACATTGGACCAGCTGTTTGGAAAATGGATACATGGATCATTCAGCTGGAGGAGCCATCTTTTAGCTAGATGAGGGAATTCATTCGGCATGACCCTCACAGTGCATTATGGGTATTCTCTAGCTGTTGAGTGTACATCGGTTGTACACTCGTTATTTCGATGTATTATGGGATTGAATGAGTGCACTCGATAATGTCCACTATGGTTTTGGACATCACTACAATTGGCAGTTCCCTCAAATAGTGCCCTATTTAGGGTATAGGGGGCGATTTCGGACACAGTCTTAGACCTAGTGGTTTCTTAGTCAGTATTTTTGTCTTGTTTACCAGTATAATATCTAAAAATTCTTAAATCAAGATACGTTTTTCTTGGGATGCAAAAAGATTTTAAGTCTTGTTTTTGAAAAAAAAATATAAAAATTAAGTGAGATTATGCTTAAAAAAATAATCTGTCAGTGGGGTAAGAAAATAAACTTTATTTTTCTTATCCCATCGACAGACTTTCTTTTTCTTGTTTTAAGCATAAACTCACTTCATTTTGATATATTTTTCCATCAGAAAACAAAACTTAAAGGCCCGCTGAAGCATCTTGTAACGCGCAGCATTATTCAATGTGTTGACGTAATTTTAACTGAAACATGAAGACAGGGCGATATATCGAACAGCCCCGCCCCGCCCCTTTTTTTTAAAATAGCCAATAGCGGATCGTTTATATCACAGCTCGGCCAGAGCCGTTAAACTCAGTAAAACCTCTGTTTCCTTTTAATATCTAACCGTTTATCCTCCTAATGTCCACTATATCACTTTAATATACAGCATTCTGTGCAGAATTTAAATGGGTCCGTAAATGCTGCGCCCTGTGCTCATGCTGCGGAGGTTCACGTTATACTAACGTGAAAATGGACTGCATTTGCGTCAATGGAAAGCATATTTACACTGTCTGAATCGTTCCCTATTCTCTATATAGTGCACTTCACCATGTAGAAACTAGTAATTGTGTGAGCAAATGACCGATTTCAGACGCAGCTTCAGTGTCTGTTGATAGTGTAGGAGGGGGCGGGACTTCAGATTCTAGAGAGCATTTGATTGGACAGAAGATTTGATGAGAAGCTGAAGTGCGATGTGATGTCATGAAAATCCGTGTTCCATTTTAGCAGAAGTGAGAGACTATAAGTTTTGAATGCTTAAATCTCCTAAATGTGAATTTTATCATTGTTTTGGAACACTTATTCATAACATTAAGGCTAACATATTCATACTAAAAGCTAAAAAACTTTATATAGCTTTAATATCTGATGTAATTTTCCTTCTCAAGTAAATGTATCTTGATTTAAAAATGTTTAGGTATTTGTACTGGTAAACAAGACAAAAATACTAAGTAAAAAAGTCCTTTTTTGCAGTGTTGTGATACAATACACTGAGGGTGCGTTCACACTTGACATGTTTGGTTCGATTAAAACGAACCCTTGTGCGATTGCTCTGTTAGTGCGGTTCATTTGAACATGTGTGAACGCTGTCATCCAAACCCTGGTGCGCACCAAATAAGCGGACCGAGACCGCTAAAAAGATGGGTCTCGGTCTGCTTCCAAATGAACTCTGGTTCAGTTCGAATGATATATGAACACAACACGGACCAAAGACATGTAAACTAACCAAAAACAGGAAGATGAGACCCTAAAAAAGACAGAATGCTCACGCATATCGTTTTTTTCTTGTCATAGTCGTGGGTTTGCCCATCACAGGCATCAGACGCACGTCTCCACACAGCAGATCATTTGTGTGTGTGACGGAGGGATTCCCTCCATTGTTTTGACTCCTTTACACATTTAATAAGCTCTTCACGAGTTCCCAGCTGGCCAAAATACCATCGTATGCAGCCTATGCACACAAAACAAGCGTATTTACCTCAGCACACAGCATTGTTTTGGATGTTCGGTAAGTTCCGTCTCAAAATACGTCATAAAATCAGACCAATCAGGTTGTGAACGTATCCCTATGCCTTTAGGTTCGTTATCTTTTGGTTCGGTGATAAAATTGGCAATCTGAACGCTAATCGGACCAGGACTAAATGTTTTTTGTTTTTTTTTGGTCCGGACCAAACTAACCAAACGAACCGAACTACAAGTGTGAACGCACCCTGAAACACTAAATCTTTATAATAACCTTGCTAAAATCAGATATATCTATTACAACGTTTAATCATTTATTTCTCATCACATTATTCTTAATTGTTGGCAAAGGACATTTAAAGAATTTTTCACATTGAAATTCAGCAAATGGTTGTACACCCCTGTTGAAAAAAACAGCATATGCTGGTTAGGTATATGTTTTCAAGCTTGGCAGCTCATTTGAGCTGGTTTATGCTGGTCCTTAGTTGGTCATGAGCTGGTTTAAGCTGGTCCTGAGCTGGAAGTACGTAGTTGTTTAGGACTATCTTAGAACCAGCACTTAACCAGCTTAAACCAGCTCATGACCAGCTGTCATGCTTCGAAATATACCTAACCAGCATATGCTGTTTTTTTCAACAGGGACTATAGAGTGCCCTACATATGAAGGTTTAAATGTTATGACTAATTATCACCTGGTTACACAGAGGAATCAGATGCTAACTGCCGTGCCACCTGAATGTCAACAACAGCCGGCCTGCCATCAGCTGTGCTGAAAATCCTTTGGGTTTGGCTTGGTTGCTATGCTAAAGCTTCAGATCAGGACAGCTTCATGGTAACAGTTATAAAGATTAACAGCTTAGCAGTGGCAGCCGATGCAATATTAATAATAATGTCCCCTCTGAGTGCAAAAGAAAATAGTAATATATCAGAGCAGTGCTGCACTGAAAGCTTTAGACATTCTTGCACATGCAACATGCTGTCATTTCGCAGAACACTTCTAAATGATCCACCAAATCAGCAAAGTTCATTGTTTTTCTGTCAAAATGTTTGATTCTTATTATGTTTATACAATCTTTGCTTCACTTACCACAAGGTTTCCAATGACCATGACCATCATGAAGACTATCAAACACATGCTCGCTCCCGCCACCTCCATGCAGTCCCACATGGTCTCGATCCACTCTCCACACAAGATCCGAAAGACGATGAGGAAAGAGTGGAAGAAGTCGTTCATGTGCCAGCGGGGCAGCTCGCAGTCCTGAGAGATCTTACAAACGCAGTCCTTGTAGCTCTTGCCAAAGAGCTGCATGCCCACCACGGCGAAGATGAAGACGATGATGGCCAAGACAAGCGTTAGGTTCCCCAGGGCACCTACTGAGTTGCCGATGATCTTGATCAGCATGCTAAGGGTGGGCCAAGATTTAGCGAGTTTGAAGACACGTAGCTACTTCCAGCACATCCGTCAGAGATGGGCACAAACATACACATAAAGACACAATTGCATACAAAGTTAAACTACGCACCATTTTTATGTGAGGTTGAAGTACTTTGTGAAATTTAACATTACAGAGGATATCAATCACACAAACCATAAAATAATGAAGCAGATGGAGGAGTTGAGATTTAGACTTACCAAACGGAAGGACCTGAGAACAGACAGTCCCTGAACATTGGCCAGTCCCAACTCTACCAGACTGAGTGTGACAATGATACTGTCAAAAATGTTCCAGCCCACCTGGAAGTAGTAGTAGGGGTCCAAAGCAATAAGCTTGAACACCATTTCAGCTGTAAAGATTCCTGTAAATACCTTGAAGAATAAGTTTTAATGCTCTGTGAGATAAGAATGAAAACATAAATGGTCAATTTAAAGGTACACTATGTAACTTTTGGTGCTCTAGCGGTTAATAAACAAAACTGCATGCGTTTTGCGGAAGAACATTGAATCCAGAGCTACTTCTTTCTGTTTATGTATATGACGAGTCACGCAGGTACTGGGCTACTCCACAGCAGGTGTCGTCCCACCCGGTCTAAAATAGTCCGAATTTAAACAATTATTATAGGCGTACCACAGTCATTCAGGATAAGGCAAAAACATGGTTTGGAAGGTGGATTCATGATGTACTCGCTCATTATATTAATGTTGAAAATTCTGAACAAAAAAGTTACATAGTGTACCTTCAAAGAGATACTACACCCAAAAATAAAAATTCTCTTATCATTTACTCAACCACATGCCTAGAAACAATAGGTGTGAGAAAACACTAATATTTTTAACTTTTTTTTAAACTATAAACAATCGCTTCAGGCCAACTGTTAACACAGTATTAAGGCAGAAGCACAGAGGACGTCACTCTGCGTGAGATTCACAACATTTCGCTTTCGTTTCACTGCAGAAGACATTGAAAATCTTTAGTGTTCAGGTGAAGAAAAGAAGGCATATACAGTTGGGATGGCATGATGGTGAGTAAATGATGAGAGAATTTTCATTTTGGGGTGGAGTATTAATAATAAACCTTCAATACTGACCTAAATTAATGACCTGTTAGTCATGCTTTGCTGTTATTAACAGTTGCATTGTCCTGATGTTAATGCCAAAACTTAAATGACTTTAACGAAATAAGAAAGCTTTTGTGTAGAGCTGTGCAAAGATATATGATTTCTCAGTCATGCCCAGAAAGGGAAAATGCACACATTCAACCTATTATAGTTGCTGTTCACACAGTGCTTCTGATCTTACAGTATTTCGTTAAACTTCACTGATTTGAGGTTCCATGCTAGCTTAGCTGGTTTAGTGCTGGTCTCTGTGCTTTTTTTATCTGCAAAAAATGTCAACCAGCATGGCCCTGATTAAGCTAGTTAAAGGGTTAGTTCACCCAAATTGAAAATCTATTTTACCCTGATTGAAAATCTATGCATACTTTATATCAGATACAGCATTTATTGTAAAGCATAGTTGTGTTTTGGATGCTGGTCCCCAGCATGGAATATGCTGATGTCCCTACCAGTCAATCTTAAAGGGTTTATTCACCCAAAAATGAAAAATTATCCCATGATTTACTCACCCTCAAGCCATCTTAGGTGTATATGACTTTCTTCTTTCAAACAAACACAATCAGAGTCGTATTAAAAATATCCTGGCTCTTCCAAGCTTTATAATGAAAGTGAATAGTAACCGAGATTTTGAAGCCCAAAAAAGCACATCCATCCATCATAAAATTAATCCATACGGCTCCAGGGGGTTTAATAAAGGCCTTCTGAAGCAAAGCGATGCATTTTGAAAAATATCCATATTTATAACTTTATAAACTAAAATCACTGGCTTCCGAAGTCGATTCTGGCGGAAGAGTGAATTTTGACCTGATGCATGACGTATTGACTAACATGGAAGCACAGAGGATAGAGCAAAACAAAATAATGGTCATGAATTAGAAGTCTAAAATGAGAATTTTAAAGAGAAATGTTGGAGGAGCTTGAGTTTGTTGCCCAGCACTATTTGTTTGAGAGGCGTCTACTCTCACCTACTCCTACATCCTACGTCATACGCCGGATCTCGACTCGCTCGTGAAGGTGAGGACAGACATTACCGGAAGCTAGCGATTATAGTCTTTAAAGTTATAAATATGGATATTTTTCTTACAAAAATCACTTTGCTTCAGAAGGCCTTTATTAACCCCCTGGAGCCGTATGGATTACTTTTATGATGGATGGATGTGCTTTTTTGTGCTTCAAAATCTCGGTTACTATTCACTCTCATTATAAAGCTTGGAAGAGCCAGGATATTTTTAATATAACTCTGATTGTGTTTGTTTGAAAGAAGAAAGTCATATACACCTAGGATGCTTGAGGGTGAATAAATCATAGGGTAATTTTCATTTTTGGATGAACTAACCCTTTAAGTTAATGAACTTAATGAACTTAACCCTTTGACTGGTAGGGACATCAGCATATTCCATGCTGGGGACCCGCATCCAAAACACAACTACACTTTAAGATAAATGCTGTATCTGATATAAAGTATGCATAGATTTTCAATCAGGTAAATCCTCAGGATTAATATTTCTACAGAGTTCTGACAGTAATCCAGAAGTATTGATGTAACACTAACCAAGTTGCCCACTGAGAGAACATGTTCGAAATCCGGACTCATGGGGTAGTGCTCCATGGCCATGAAAAGTGTGTTGAGCACAATGCAGATGGTGATACCTAGATCAACAAATGGGTCCATCACTACAAAATGAACCCAATTCTTAAAGATGATCCAGGGAGCGCAGCAGTCCCATTTAAGGAAAATATCAGCAAACTTATACCAGCCTGGGGGACAAGCCCTCTGAGCCTCTTCCAACTCTGGTGAGACAAAGAGATAGAGAATGTACAGTGAGCGGTAATAGCATTAAGAGCAATGAATGAACACCAGCAGAGTGACAGCAACAAGCTCTGCCAGTTTAAAGTCAGTCCATGGCTCTGGAATAGCCCAAAGATTAGCACCACTCTGATGAAGTTAACAGGTTTTTTTCTCTACACACAATGTGACCTTTGCTAGCTCTAAACAATAGACACTCTCAAACTGTTCTGTCAGACCATGATACACTAATCTAAAAAATTGCAATTTAAATTAAACTTCAGGGACATAGAAACAGCCCAGTGCATTTATATTACTGCTACTGGGTAGCAGTACTGGTAGCATTACTGCTCTTGCCAAAGAGTTTTAGAATGCTTATGGGTATTAAGCATGTCTTTGATGTTTCAACCAGATCATTACAGAATGTCTTGCAAACTATATCTTCCCAAAACCAAAAAAATGTAAAATTCATTTGTTGGGACTGTGTAGTTCATGGTAATATTAATAACTTCAATGTTTGATTTTAAGCACATTTTGTTTACTTTTGTATAAGAAACAATTTTGGTACTGTGTTGGGACACCACTTGATGTTCAACATAAAGTCCTGACATTCTGGGACATCTGGAGAAGCACAATAAATGGAAAAACTCTAAAGGCTTCTAGACATACTCCTCAATGGCAAAGCTAGTTAATGAGGTATCCAAAGGAACATCCTTTTAATTTGCAGCTAATCAAGAAGTTTCTTCAAGCTAGTACCCTCCATCGTTGCAGTGAGCACACTGAATGCACTTGCTGTTCTCTTGGAGAGTTTGGGCTGGTCCAGGTACTGCATGCTGTGTTTGGAGCTCATGGACTTGTGTTCCTCTTCAGCTGATAACTGGAGGATAAATGAATCAGTACGGATGTCAAAACATGATAAAGGTTTTTTGAACTATCTAGACAGTGAAGCAATTCTAATTTACAATTTAAATGACTAAAAAACAGACTTCTATTTACCATTCACTTATTATATTGAGCATGATGGGATGCATCAAAAAGTCATTAAAGGTGCAATATGTAAGATTTCTGTTCGCAGTAAGCTAGATCGATTTTAGAATATCATATTAAATGCTGGATGGCTTGTGTCGATAAATGGCATGCAATTAATTTTGATACGTATTGTATGATGGAGAAAATGCTGTATTACTGTTACTAAAAATAAAGCTGCATCTGATTATGCTATGTTAGCTACTTGACAAAATAGTGTTTTTCTCTGAGGCAAGGTAAAGCATGGTACTCGCAAAAAATCAAGAAAATTAGATTTAAACAATAAGACTAAACGTGTTGAGCAACAATTATATTATATAACAATTAGTTTTCTGTCACGTAACCAAACAGTTGTTCCTTTGTCTATTAAAACGTGTAATATATTAAAGCGTCTTTGGTGTTTCCATGGTTTCTACAAAATAAAACCGGAAACTGAAGGTAACGCGGGTATGACGCAATTGACAGGCGACTCCTCACATGTCCTGGAGCCTTGGTTAAAATTGCAATTTTCTCACGATTTACAAATAGTTGGAAACATTTGGGATATTGTAAGTACTCAAGTGGACAAAATATATAACACTGGCCTTGTCGTTTTTGGATATTCTACTGCAAAAATCTTACATATTGCACCTTTAAGATCATACAGTGTGTTGAAACTTTTGACTGGTTATGTATAAATAGCACACTAATCAAGTGTAAAAAGTTCTGTGAAATTGTACTTGAGTTAAAGTATATATAATATGTCAAAAATTTTACTCAATTAAAAGTCTAAATACTGTATCTACCTAAAAATATTTTAGTTATGATAAAATAGTATCTAAATTGTACTTAAGTTTTTTAAAGCTGTAAAATTATATTCCCATTTTAATATTTTTGATGCAAAAATCACTATTTTCATTTAAATGACTATTTTCTCATTCTTCTGACTACGTAAAACTCTACAACAAAGCAGATGTTAAAGTAAACCAATATCCTGTAACCTGTTACCTAAATATTTTCATCTAAAATTTTGATTATACAGCAGATGATTATACAGTTGTTTGACATGTGAATATAGTGATTTTTAGGGGGTTTTCACACCTGTAGATCGTTTTCTTTGTTCTGAAACAGGGACTTAACTTGTTACAATGTGACATTTTCTTCTTGGTTTGGTTCGCTTTTACAAGGAAACATTTCAAAGAGTTTCAAAATAAGTTTATGCAAATCACATGTGAGTAAAACTGTCCTCTCATATATATAAAATTTATAATGTAGTTAGAGCGGGAATCGGCTTTTTCGGGACAGCATTCTTGCAATGCATGGACCACAAAAACTCAAAGACTGCTGCTTTTTATATAACACATTTCCTGTTATGAATTATAATATCGTTTGGTTCATTGGTCTGTTTTTTCACCTAAACCGAACCGCTCCAGAGTCCGTTTTCAATCAGGCCGAGACTACCTCGTTCAGGTGATCTCGGAGTGATTGTTTGGTGCACATCCGAGTGTGATTGCCCCGACAGTTTAAGTCATGTGACATATGTACTTTGTACTTTTAAGTCTACATGAAATTGTAGTAGAGTAAAAAGTATTATTTTTACCGTGTAAATTCAGCTGAGTAAAAGTACTTGGTTTTAAAAAACTCAAAGAGTACAGATTCCCTAAAATAATGTTAAAATACTCCTAATCTCAAAGTTTTGCATTACCTCTCTGTCCGAGGAGACTCTGTTGACGATAAGACGAGGCACTATTCGGCCATTACAGTCCTTTATGGCATCATCACCATCAAGACTGTGCAGGGAACCTGTCCTGTTTGACCCTCGACTTCGAGTTGTCTGGCTGGCCAAAGATGCTTTACTACCTACCTGTTATTTATGATAGAAATAAACCACTATATAACAACATATCAGTGTAAATATGTACAATAAATAATGAGAGTTTTGGGTTTTTTAAATAATTTAACCATATTTTGATGTGAAATTATATGGTAGTCACCTGACCTCTTGGTTCCTGAGCTGCTCTAGCAATCTTTGAAACTCCTCTTCTTTCTCACGGGCCTCAGCCAAATTTGCATCATTCTGTTCATCGTATGCCATCGCAACCACAGCCAAAATCAGATTGATGAGGTAGAAAGAGCCCAGGAAGATGACCACCACAAAGAAGAGCATGTAGGTCTTCCCAGCAGCACGAAGGGTCTAAACAAGATAGATAAGATGGAATTTAATTTACATATACTATTTCAACAGATGAACAGACATAAAAACAACTACAGACCAACTGGAAGAGATTCTCCCAATAGTCCTGAGTCATGACTCTGAAGAGGGTGAGAAAGGCCCAGCCAAAGGTGTCATAGCTGGTGTAGCCATAATTTGGGTTTCGCCCAGCCTTCATACATGTGTATCCTTCTGGGCACCTCCTATAAAAACACCAGACAACAAATGTCATTAATCTTTATCTTTTCATACATAAATCTGTATTGCTTTTATGTGGCATTACAATTTGCTATCAGAAATCAATGAAAGCTCCTGATATTATAGGCAGCCTATATTAAATTACAAGCATTTTAATTACCACTAAATAGGAATGCAAGCAAACTTACCCAGCATCAGAGCTGTTACCACATATTAAAGCATCTAAACTTCCTTCCAGAAAGTATTGGTTTTCTGCAAAGTATAACAAGTATACCAATTTTATAGTAGACAAGTGGTGCATTCAAGTCATGTCGAAAAGATCATATGTACGAGTTGAACGCACATGAACGCCACCACAAAGTGTGGGAAGCTCAGGGTTTTCTTTAAGGCCCAGTCATGATGAGTTGGGGGCGTGTCAGTGAGAAATGTGGTGAAATACCACAATATTTATAGGTTTTTAGCAGTGACGATGTCAGGCTTTATTTACAACAAAATAAGCTAATTGCCTGCACAAAATATAATAGCATTGCAATATAACAATGATATGTAATGATAAAGTTTACAGTGGCTTCATAAATTAATAAAAAAATGTTAAAAAGCAAATGCACATTCTTTGGTTCTTCGTTTTTTAGAAGAACAGAGTTTAAAAAGCTTGCTTTTTTTGTATAGTCTATAAGGAGAAGGTACACTGCCATCTTGCTCTGGTGAATGTGTCTTGAATGCACAACTTCCAAACTCATAAATATGAACTTCCCAGGAGGACTTGAATGCACCAAAAGTTTATAGTAGACAATATATTAACATTTCTATTGTATTGTATTTTTTTTTTTAAAGTGAATGTATTATTATATTTGTGACAAAAGTTGGGACGTTTTTAAAATTTGAATAAAATGAAAACTGAAAGACTTTCAAATCACATGGGCCAGTATTTTATTCACAATAGAACATAGATAACATAACAAATGTTTAAGCTGAGAAATTTTATGCACAAAATTAGCTCATATCAAATTTGATGCCTGCTACAGGTCTTAAAATAGTTGGGACGGGGGCATGTTTACCATGGTGTAGCATCTCCTCTTCTTTTCAAAACAGTTTGAAGACGTCTGGGCATCAGGGTTATGAGTTTCTGGAGTTTTGGTGTTAGAATTTGGTCCCATTCTTACCTGATATAGGTTTCCAGCTGCTGAAGAGTTTGTGGTCATCTTTGATGTATTTTTTGTTTAATGATGTGCCAAATGTTCTCTATAGGTGAAAGATCTGGACTGCAAGCAGGCCAATTCAGCACCTGGACTCTTCTATGACGAAGCCATGCTGTTGTAATAGCTGCAGTATGTGGTTTTACATTGTCCTGCTGAAATACACAATGCCTTCCCTGAAATAGATGTCATCTGGAAATCTTTATATACCTTTCAGCATTCATAGTGCCTTCCAAAACATGCAAGCTGCCCATACCGTATGCACTTATGCACCTCCATACCATCAGATATGCTGGCTTTTGAACTGAACGCTGATGACACGCTGGAAGGTCTCTCTCCTCTTTAGCCCGGAGGACACGGCATCCATGATTTCCAACAAGAATGTCAAATTCGGAATCGTCTGACCTTAGAACACTTTGAAACAGTCCATTTTAAATGAGCCTTGGCCCACAGGACACGACGGCACTTTTGGACCATGTTAACATATGGCTTCCTTTTTGCACGATAGAGCTTTAGTTGGCATCTGCAGATGGCACAGCGGATTGTGTTTATCGACAGTGGTTTCTGGAAGTATTCCTGGGCCCATTTAGTAATGTCATTGACACAATCATGCCGATGAGTGATGCAGTGTCGTCTGAGGGCCTGAAGACCACGGGCGTCCAATAAAGGTCTTCGGCCTTGTCCCTTATGCACAGAGATTTCTCCAGTTTCTCTGAATCTTTTAATGATGTTATGCACTGTAGATGATGAGATTTGAAAAGCCTTTGCAATTTGACATTGTTTTTAAAGTATTCCACAATCTTTTTACGCACTCTTTCACAGCTCTGCCCATCTTTACTTCTGAGACTCTGTCTCTCTAAGACATCCCTTTTATAGCTAATCATGTTACAGACCTGATATCATTTAACTTAATTAGTTGCTAGATGTTCTCCCAGCTGAATCTTTTCAAAATTTCTTGCTTTTTCAGCCATTTGTTGCCCCCGTGCCAACTTTTTTGAGACCTGTAGCAGTCATCAAATTTGAAATGAGCTCATTTAGTGGATTAAAGTGTAAAATTTCTCCGTTTAAACATTTGTTATGATATCTATGTTTTATTGTGAATAAAATATTGGCTAATGTGATTTGAAAGTCTTTTAGTTTTCATTTTATTCAAATTTAAAAAATGTCCCAACTTTTCTAGAATTCGGGTTGTAATTGTAGTACTAAAAATGTGATGACATAGTTGAGTAAAAATTGGAAATATTTAATAACCTTGACCTGACTTCACCTTCATTGTTTATGTACGCTTTGAAATCGAAAGTATCTGTGACGTTGAGGGTGGTGTCATTGACCATGGTGGCGTTGTTGTAATCAAAGATGGTGCTGTTGGGAATGGGCCAACGGATGCACTTATGACGTAGATTTCCCATGAACAGCTGCAGGCCAATGAGGGCAAATACAGCCAGTGCAAAAATGGTCAAAATCATTACGTCTACCATCTTCTTGACTGACTGAATCAAAGCCCCGACAATGGTTTTCAAACCTAGGCGGAAAGTACAAGACAGATTGAAACAAAATTTTTGTGTGTGTGCCTTTTAAAGAACTGTTACATACAATTATTACATACCAGGAATAACTGTGATTGTTTTGAGAGCACGAAGCACACGAAACGTCCTCAGTGCTGACACATTACCAAGGTCTACAAACTCTGTGACGTACCTGGAAACAATTAAACCACAAATCAGTGTCAAATGGGCACAACAGATACAATATGACTTTTAATATTGATATTTATTTGGTGCTTTTGCATCCTTTTGCAGTCCCAGTAATTTCACAGAAAAAAGCGATCAACACAGTCTTCAGCATCTCATATTTTGTGTTCCACAGTATAAAGAAAGTTGTACCCGTTTAAAATGATAACATTTTCAGATTCAAAAGAGATTATTCCTCTAATAATTTCTTTGTGTTAGCTGTTCCTTGCAGTGGAAAGTGACTGGTTTTAATATGTTATATTTAGATCTGTCAAGCACTGTGGCCAAATGGCAGCATTAGCTGACAGTCACTGAGAAGGTGTCTAAATGATACATCACAAAAAAATTAGATCAAAGAACCGCAACTTCTTTATAACTAGGGACTTTGCGGTGGTACTGGGTGTGTTTCGACCGCAGGAACTAGGGTCTAAATGAAGTTCCGAACTTCCGGGTAAAAATTTCCCCCTCAGAAAGTATCTGCTCACGAGGCAGTACTTTTTTAAAGTTCAGGAACTTTCAGGGGTGAGACTTGGGCACTGAACATTTGTTGAGTGCATTCAGCATTTTGATTGGTTGACGGCACGCAGCATTTTAATTCATCTGCCAAGTCTGTTTTTCGGTGTCAATTTCGGTGGACAAACAGCTATACATAAATCCTGTAGCAAATCTGGGCAGGTGGAGTTGGAGGTTTTCAGAGGGTCTCTGATAGCGCACTGCAGGACTAGCTTACAACAAACACTGAACCAGACTATTTAAGTGTTGAGCAAGCATTCTCACTGGCTGCTGAATCAGGCCAATCAGATTATGCCATGTGGCAATGGTGTGATTGCTTGCACATTGCATGTAAGGACCTATCAGCCTGTGCCATCTAGAGTTTCAAGAGTGATATATATATAGTGATATATATATATATATATATATATCACTCCGGTAAGCAACGCAGTGTAACACTATTTCCGGTCCCACCGCAACACAATTAAAACTAATGGCTGAATTCTCTCGCTGGTGTTACTGCAGCGATCCAGCAGCTCTAATTCTAAACAACGACACCCTTAACTCAGTTTTCACAATTTCCCGACACAACAATAGAGGAAAACATGGGTGAGACTGATGAGGTGGGATGAAGGTCATTCTTTTAAAATAATACGCGGTGCGTTCGTTCGTGTGTAGAAGACCTATGCATTTCCAAACTGAGGACGTTTACATCTCATATCTTCAACCTGCTGAAATGTTCCTATAAATATATTTCCTATAAATGTGCATTCTGAATAATAAATAAATGTTTTTCCCAACTAACCTGCTACAGTCCAGTGCTCGTCTTTCTATTAACAGTGATTATTCTCTTACTAATCATATTTCATACCTGTTAAATTTATATTTTTAAATGAGCTCTCTTACGAAAATAAACCATGGTTTTATTATTGAAAAAAAATGTAGTAACCATGTTTTTTCACGGGTTGATTACCACTTGTATTACCACAGTTTTACTAATGGTTGATTTGTGGTTACCATTGTTTAACTATAACCATTGTTTTTTGGTTTTACTTGTAGTAAAAACATAGTTAATTTTCGTAAGAGCAGAATTAAATAGATGAATGAATGCGCCTTAACTACACTAAAGACATAAAATGACGTGTTAAGTAATCTTAATCAGAAATGCGTTGACAGTGCGACTGCTTTGAATATTAATTATGAATTTTGACAAATATTGTGAATTGCATACAGTGAAATGATTTTTAAGGAAAAATGAATAAATATGTTCATTCTGATCTCATTAATGAAGTCTCTCACACACTGCAGATTGCCGTTACTGGTTAAGAGGAGCACTGACACCGTGTGGTGAAATAATCACGTATGTTTACTAGCCACGACTTTTTCAGATAAATTCTGTACACAGCAATCATCAGAATATCTCTTCTCCTATCTCTGAAAATGTCCAGATTTTGAAATTATCCCGCGGATGCTTATTTTTAAGAGGCGTTTATTAAACTAGATGTTAACATCACATTGAAAATATACATAACCGGAAGAATCAATGCACTGCTTCAACAAGCACTTCCGGTAATCAATTCCGCGGTGATAAAGGTCTATTGAAATACTCACGCCATGCTGATCACCATGAAATCAAGCCAGTTCCATGGATCACGAAGGAATGTGAAAGGTCCGATGCAGAAGCCTCGTGACAAAACTTTGATTGTTGCTTCAAAGGTATATATACCAGTAAAAACATACCTACAATAACAAATAAATAAATAAACATATTTCTTGTGAATTAATTATCATAAATGGGTGCTTCAGAGTCACAATTATCCTGTACTAGTATTAATACTGAACTGAATCAGTTGTAAATGACAAGAAGGCCTATACAGCATTTTTGGGATATATTTAAGATACAAATATATATTTAAAAAAAATGTTTAATTATTGTTATTATAAATGTTATTATTTCATATAGATATTTTAAAGTTTTTTTTTTTTGTCTAAACTTTAATTTCTCAAGTATTCTGCTAGTACTCAAGATTCAACAAAGTCACTTCCACTAAAAATGTGTATGTTGACACAAGCCAACTCTTACTCCACTGTTTTACTCCAGGCTGGAGGGTTACTCATTGTCATGAACACGCAGTTGGACAGGATGGTGATCATGATGAACATACTAAAATATTTGAAGCACAGTCAAGGTAAATATGGCAAACAACTCATTACTGTATCTATCATGATAATCATTACAAAAAAATGATGATTGTTATCAAAATGATGGCATGAGAAGGATATGAATGTATAAGAATTTTGATGGCTCCTCTTCTGACAAGACTAAAAGGACTGATACAAAACAGTGCAGGTTCAGCTGCGAACCTGTAGATCGTGTTTCCCTTGCTTATGACAATAAACGTCTGCAAATGAGAAAGAGGTTAACGGAAAGGCTTGAAAACATTTATAGACACCAGACGAACAGGTTAAGTTTATTTACAGGGCACTCGATTTAACATTTATGGGTGTGGGACTGACTTTCTGTGCTTTATAGAAGGGGTCTATATCCTCCAGAGGCGTGTTGAGGAGATGCTCTGGTGGGTCGCCATAGATCATGGGCAGGCTCTTTCCTGCCTCCAGATCACTGCTCGGTGCCTGTGGTTCCTGCTCAACCCCATCTACTTCCTCCCTGGTGCTCCTCTCCTGGATGAGCCTTTCGATCTCCGCCAGCGACTCTGGGGTGAATTGGCGGAACGCGTTTGTGCCTGTGCGAGGGAGCAGGCTTGCCATCTTGGCATCGCGAAGAGATACCACCTCAACGGGGAATCTCTACACCAAGCTCCTGAAACGGAGAGAGGAAAAATACATTTGAATTATGATCAATGTTACCATGGACTTCATATATGGATTTTTTTTTTTTGAATATGCAGTTTTCAAGTGCATTTTGAGGACGAACTATCAAAATTAAAATAAATAACTTTCTCCATTCAAAAAACTTTTTTTGTTTGCTTTGGATGTATTGCAAGAGATGCAAAAAATGCAAAAGCAATTTATTCAGAATTGAGCGTCTTTAAGAAGTCAAGTTGCATTTATTTATATAGCACTTTATACAATAAAGATTGTTTCAAAGCACTTTCACATTATTAAAACAGGAAAATAACAGTGTTAATGTTATTAAATTATTCAATTATGAAACAAATTTAAGTTGTAAAGCAGCTCTACAGAGGACAAAAGAGTCATATCCAGCTTAATTTAGTCAGTCAATTCTGTTCAGTAACTAAATAAGTGTGATCAAGAGTGTGAAATATGCAAATTATATCATCAATTGTGGTTGATGTCCTTCCACAATGTAGGACAGACTAGCACATGAACCCCAAAGAACACCAACCAAACAAATTGAAATCTAAAGACTAGGGGTCCTATCATACACCCAGCGCAATGTGACACCAGGCGCGACGCAAGTGTTTTTTGCTAGTTTCAGCCTGACGCAGATATCATTTTCACGTTCTGTGCCACGTTGTTTAAATAGCAAATGCATTTGCACCCATTTGTGTGCCCATGGGCGTGCTGGTCTGAAAACTAGATGTGTTCAGGTGCATTGTTGGCGCAGGGCTATTTTGAGGCAAATGAAATAGACTGCGCCATTGATCAACTGAAACCTGGTCTAAAGTCAATGCCGCAGTATTTTTTATTATTTAAAGCCCGTGTTAGTAATATGCGCATATAGCCGGGTGCACAACGCGCATACACTCTGCTTATTACACTCACAAGGATGCGCAGCAGCACACAAACATGCCAAATATTAAAAATAAAAGGATTACAATGTAAAAGATTATTACTGTGTGCATAAAGATAAAAATGCTTTGGTGGAATCCGGCCTTTCCCGTAGATGATCCGTTTCCTCACTAGAGAAACGTTCAGTTTTTCCACTTGCAAATTCTGCCATGTAAATAGCGAATCCGCCATAGCGCGAGCGCAACTGGCTTTTAAAGGGAATGGGAGATGAGACTCTGATTGGTTTATTATATGCCCAAAACACACCCATTACTCATTAAGAGAATATGGGACAACCCTTTTAGACCATGTGTCGGGTGCGCCGACCATTTTTCCCATCATTAAACTAGCAAAATTGGATTCGGACACGCCCTAAGCGCACTTTAGACCAGGCGCTTAGTTCATTAAAATAGGGGCCAAACAATCTTGGGTGTGAAACAAAAGCTTTGGTGTCTAAGTACTGTAAGTTTAAAAATTACATTTTGAAGTTTATGCACTAAATTACAAAATTTCTACATTTAAAAACCAGGCCATCCAGAACTAAATTTTATGGGTATGCATTCTCTTGTATGTGACAGCTTCTACTTTTTTCCTGTCACTGACAACAACACTGTGCATACATACTTACATGTACATCCTTGTTGTTTAATAACATCTCCTTGTTGTGGTCATGAATACAACTGCAAAACAGTCATGGCTGTTATGTAATGTATGAATGATATTAAAACATCACAAGCCTATAAAGAATATACAATATTTGCATTATTTTAGCATGAAAATAGCTCAAGAATGGTTCAGGAAACAAATTTCTGTGCCACTAGTTACACAGAATTTACACATTTTTAAATTTATTGTTGCCTATAATCAGAATGGGATAAGGACATGATCCAGTAAAGCCTGACATATGAAATATTAGCCTGATTTTTTTTAAATGAAAAAAAAAAAAAAAAAAAATTTTAAAAAAAGTTTGCATGTGTGTTTTTGTTAAATAGCATATTTAATATTTGATCATAGGGCTGGGCGATATGGCCAAAAAGTCATATCTTGGTATTTTTTTGGCTAAATGCCGATATGCTGTATATATCTCGGTATTTTCTACATTTTTCTATTTGGATTTAGAAAAGAAAAAAAATCTGTATTTACTTTTTAAAAATCTTAATTTAACATCCTGCCTAATATTGTCCTACAAATATTGTGTTTATATTAAAAGCTATTAATACAATAGGGAATGTAACCATGTAGTCTGGCACACTAATAGGCCTACAGCATGTGCAAAAAAGAGAAAGTTACTTTACATTCTAACAT
Organism: Hypophthalmichthys molitrix; assembly: GCA_037950675.1. Taxonomy (NCBI): domain Eukaryota; kingdom Metazoa; phylum Chordata; class Actinopteri; order Cypriniformes; family Xenocyprididae; genus Hypophthalmichthys; species Hypophthalmichthys molitrix. Next base: position 4,192,363 of record CM075503.1, on the reverse strand, counting down.
TCTAACATTACAATCTAAAAATAAAAATAATGCTTTTTAAAGCAGAAGTTAAATTCACTACACTAAAAATTGAAATAAAAACAAAAGCACAGACTGATTAGCTATATATTTACAGTATTAGTTGCTGCTATCATAAAAATACACTTACTTGTAGGTTTAAAATTCTACATATGGCACATTTATTATTCAACAACAAACATTTTTTCAAAATGTATATTTTAGTCAGAATTATGGCGATCCCATTCTATTGAGCTCCGTCTGTTTGGCGCGAATGCGCGCGGCGGCGCTCGTTCACGGAAGTCTATGAAGTTTAAAGGAGAATGAGATTCGCTAGCAGAAGGCTCGTCCACTCCTGACAGCAAAATGGAAATATATGTATGACTTTCCAACATTTACAGATGGAGAATATACCTCTGAAATGTAAGTTATGCGCTGAGGAAAACACCACATCACAAAAGCATTAAACAGCGCAAATATCTGTCAGCACATTAATCAGTCAGAGCATCTGATGGGGCAAGCCATTTTAAACGATAGGCCTGCGTGTTAACTATATCTTAATCTTACTAGTTATTTTTAAAGCCCTTAATATTAAGCATGTCTCATGTTTAAGCCATATTGTATTATGCATTTCCCCCGCAGCAGCACTCTGCGACGTCCACCGCTGTTTTTCAGATGCGCTTGTATAAAACTGTATATCGATATAAACGGTATCGCCTCATTCCGTATCGTATATTAAAAATATATCGGTATATCGTACAAACTCGATATACCACCCAGCCCTATTTGATCAAGCCATATTTGATCTGATTTTAATGGTACAATACAGTGAGACTAAAAACACCTCTTACACATTTTATTCAGAAGCCCAAACTGAGCAAAAGTATGCAATTTGGTGCAGTTGCTGATATTTAAATGGCAGTAAGATTAAATTCTGATCACTTGTAATGTAAATCAATGAGATCAATATAACAATATAGTAGACAACTTACATAAAATGCAGTTTTATGCAAGTATATACATCTATATATTTCCAAATAATGTCTTAGTAAGATGATATTTAAATGCTTTGTTTTATGATTAAAACTGTAGTTTTAATTGTGAGGGTAAAAACATATAACATACAATACAATGATGATTCTGAGATAAACCCTAACGTTCTTCAAAAAACTGATGTACTTGAAACTTACAATTAACATGAATTTTTCTAAAAAAGTATTCATGGAAGTAATTCATCAAGTAAACCTAAGTTGCTACAGTCCAGTAAATGTTTATCTTGAAATATTACTAACAATATAAAAGTTATTCTCACATTTATTTTATTAAAATAAGATTTCAGTGAAAAAAGCAGCTGTATCTGAACTGAATTTCTGTGAATAATAGTTGAAGCAAGGCCTTTTACTTAGTAAAAAATAATAAACTTTCAATCAGACAACAGAAGGGATGTGGTAGATGTACAACAGGTTTTTCAGCAAAGTTTTTATCATGCTGATAATTTAGAGGCCGTAAAAATATGCATATCAAATATGATACAGCAGGCTTTATAACAGGGTTAAGACTCTGCGTTGATATCAGAAAAGTTACACATTCAACCTATATTAGAGAGTTCTGATATTATTATGCTGTGAGTCACTTCAGGTCACATTAATAATTTAACAATCTATAAAGTATCTCAGAAGTGAACAATAACTGTACACCACTGAGGATTGAAATGTCAGTTAAGATGACTGTGGACTGCCAAGAAAGGCCACATTACAAGCTGACCTTGAAGATGTATGCTTGGCAGCTTAATACTCCATCTAAGACATGAGCCACAACCAGCCGAACCTCCAGTCTGCCACACTCCACCTGTGAGATCTGAACTATGAGGCAACTTAAATAAATGTGCCACAGCAATGACAAAGTGTGTAGGACAGGCTTGGGAGCGACAGCAAGACACTTTCCCACAGTACCAAAGAGAACCGAACATTACTCTAGAACATCATATTACTTATTAATTTAGCAGACATAGCCACCCCTGCCAACTCACATAAATCATGATGAGCTCACATGGCCACAGCCAATGTCTGCCCACTACTACAGAGTTTACGTGTGTCAGGCTGCCATTTTGTATCTTTCTGTTTGAACACAATTTCTAATGTGAAATCAAACACTACATCAGATACTGAAATATGTAAGTATTAGTTAACTACATGAACTAACAATGAAAAATAATTCTAAAGCATGTATTAATCTTAGTTAATGTTACTTACTAATACATTTGCAAAAAGAACTTTTTAAGTACAATAAAGCAACACACAAAAATGTATAATAGAACAATAGGTAACACTTTACAATAACCCTGACAGCAACATAGTGTCGGCCCAGATCCGGCCCACATCTGGTCCGCGTATAATCCACATGTACCAGATGTGGGCCGGATCTGGGCCACACTATGTTGCTGTCTGTTTGCTGTATGGTTTAGGTTCAGTTGCATGTAATTATGCATAATAATACCATTATTGCTATAGTAAGTACATGTAACTTGTGTAAAATGGACACTGTACGTGTGTAACAAGGACACTAAAATAAAGTGTTACCCAATGAGCAATACTGTAGCTACATTTGTTACAGTAATTATTATTCTTTGTTAACATTAGTTAATGAAAACACAACTGTTCATTGTTACAGTAGCTCATTTTAGCTCAGATACAACTTTTTATTTTAATGTATTAGTAAATGTTGAAACTAACATTAAAAAAGACCAATAAATAAACAAATGTTTTGTTCATGATTAGTTAATGCAATAACTAACCTTAACTAATTGGACCTTATTGTAAAGTGTTACAAAAATTTGTGAAGAACAAAACACAGCCTTGATTATTTTTTCTGTGATGCATATATTTTAGTATATATATATAACTGATTTAATCATATTTCAATCAAAAAAATTTTTTTAGGGGGGTTAAGTGGTAATGAAGTTTTCCTTTGTAGGGCAGCATACATAACATGGGCACAAGTTAAAAGCACGCACACATACGTACACTGTAAAGGATTCAGTGTTTCTTTATGGGGGCCAGTATACAGGGCTGGGAGACTTACACTCTGTATCACTCCAATACACATGCGTACCACACAAGCACTGATATGGTTGCTGCTCAGCTGCCGTGGGCCATCACGGTTGAGCATCGAGTTACAGAAGCCCGATGACTCTGCTAATTCCAGCCTCACTCGCATCGCACCAATAAACAGGCTAACACGCCAACTCAGCTCCGACCCACACCTCAACGCCCTACACCTAGACTTATGAGACTCCTTTCACCATTAAAAACAAATGATCCCTCCCCTTGATCCTTTCACCTATTACAACGCACAACTTCTTGAGTTTCCACAGCATTTCCATTACCAATTCATTGTAATTTAATTCAACCCATCTCTTCTTTTTTCTTACAAGTTTATGTGCTCATGGTTGTGACTAGTGTTGGGAAAAGTTACTAATGCGTTACAATATTGCGTTACTCCTAGTTTTTCGGTTTCCATTTTATGAAAAGCAATGCGTCACGTTACCTTTGCGTTATTTATTCTCACCTGGGCTGGACTTGGTTATTTGTTTTTTAATAACAACATAAAAAAGTTCTATTTTTGGCAAATGCAAAGGCCTTTTCACACCAAAAGTGAAATGACCTAGGAGAAGAAAGTTTAACAATCTTACTAAAAACAAAAAAATTAAACACAAATGTGATGTTTAACTAAAGTAATTTTTTGCTTAGTATGGATGAATTGGATCATCAAAGGTCAACAGCAAATACATTAATAAGGTTAATAAATTGATATTAAGTACATAAATTATGTATTATTCAACATTTTAATTATTGCAGGTATGCTTAATAGTTTGAAATTTCAGTGTTTTTATTTGTTTTGAGAAATACTGAATCTGTGTTTGTGCAAGTGAGATGAGTAAATGCATGCTCACATTTAGTCTAGAACTACAATAACCATGCCTGCACTTAATCATGATTTCTCTCAACATGGAAACAGGAGAGGTGTCAATCAATAAATGGGAAAACAAAGTAACTTGCTTTATTTGAAAAAGTAGGTCAGATATTTTGTTGAAACTTTAAAAGTAATGCTGAGTAATTACTTATTTGTTAAAAGTAATCTGATTAGGTAACTCACGTTACTTGTAATGTTTTACCCCCACCACTGGTTGTGACATCATTTCTAAACATTTCTCTCTCTTTTCCCACCAATATAAGCTCCACTGTGCCGTCTTGAATGGGGCTATTAAGTCGCCATCTAAATCTCCTATATATCACTACAGGATGAGAAAGAGTGCAACCCCCTCCTCCACTTTTTAAAACTCTCAGGTCTTTTTAAAACTCTAAATCAGGTCAGGGGCCCAGTTTCCCCCTAGCCTTAAAGGGGACTTATATGCCCCTTTTCACAAGATGTAAGTCTCTGATGTCCCCAGAATGTGTCTGTGAAGTTTCAGCTCAAAATACCCCACAGATCATTTATTATAGCTTGTCAAATTTGCCCCTATTTGGATGTGAGCAAAAACATACCATTTTTGTGTGTGTCCCTTTAAATGCTAATGAGCTGCTGCTCCCGGCCCCCTTTCCAGTAAAGGGCGGAGCTTTAACAGCTCTTGCATCACATACTCAACAACAACAAAGCTGGAGGATCTCATGCAGCCAAAATGAGGATTGTCAGTAACAGTGTTCAGCCTTGCATTGTTCAAACCAGAGTCGGACACTGATGGAGAGGCTCAGGAAGAAGTTACAACTTTTAGAATGAAACTGGATGTTTCTGAATGGTTAGTGGATAAATTAGAGGATAATAGAGTTAAGTTGATTCAACTCATCGACTAGCATGTACCGTCATGTTAATCTTTTGTGCAAATCCAGCATTGAACTGACCCTCGTCTTTATTGAAGATATTTCCTGATTTCATTATAGCAGATCGGATCTTCAACAAGTAAAAGCTATACCACAGGATAGTCCAGCAACTTGCTCATGTCTTTTTTTTTTAGCTGTCAATAGCGATTTCCCTAAAACCAGCACACAGGGCAAGACTAGTGACACTGACTGAAGTCTCAATTATAGGACAGAAGAAGTTGTAATGCTGTCTGATGACATGATAATATTTGTGGCTGGTGTTGCATCTTACTGTACCTCCACCCAAGAACAACAGGCAAATAGAGATCTCATACTGTTACGCACTCGGAATTATAGTGAAAGATTCTCTTCATTTGAGTGATCCTTGCCAAACTTTTCAGATGACTGATGCTCAATGTTTGGCAGCAAAACACAGATGTAAAAGACAATAATAAATCATATAGGAAATGACCACCAATATACATACACATAATTGCATAGATTAAAAAAAAACATCTGTAATGTATTTTTTAAGAAAGATAGCATAAGCACACCTTCAAGCAAAATGGTTTAAATTATAAAGCAATATGTTCATAATGAAGTTATAAGTTCTCTTTCTAGACATCTGTACCTGACCCAAATTGACTCAAATCACTTCTAACCCAAATCTGACATGCATAAATTAGTTATCTTAAAAAAAGAAAAATCCGTCCTTAGACAGACCTGATAAAATTAGGTCCAACTCAATGGCATTGTCAATGGCACACATCAGTCTCCAGGAGGGTTTGTAATTTACACATAGATTAGATGCAGATTTAGGGGGTATATTAATGTTGTCATGTTTTAAATAGTAAAATTTTGTTAAATGCCAAAAAATGAATAATGGAAAGTTGGCATTATTCATTTGGGTCCATTTGGTAAAACCACATTTATTTAAAATTACTCAAGACTCAGGACAACAAATATTATATACAAGGTACCTGCATCGGGTTTTCAGGTCCAAGTGAACCTGTGAAGACTCATTGTTCATAAACCTATTTTAACTGTAAAAATGGCTCAGAAAGTTCACAAAGTGCAAAACAAAACGTCATCTGTAATTACATTCATACATATTTAGAGCAGCTTAACTGTCCAAATAATTTTTGGGGTAACTGTAAATAGGCAACCGCTTGAGGTGTTGTTAACACAATCTTTTTTCTGCATGTCACTGACTGACATGCAGAAAAAAGTCTATTTTTACAATGCGGCAGAGAACATGCCTATTCCAGGATTGAAAAGCAAAAATAGCATTAAAACTATAAAAAATATGCTGACACAACTGACATTTCAACAGAGCAAAACACCCCTACATTTCATTTAAATAAGATCCAGAGTAGCTTGACTGTATGTGACCTCTTGACACCTGTCCTTATGCCTATGAGGTAAGTTGTAAACAAATGATCAGTAATAAAAACAAGTGATTTTTGTACCATAGCGTGTTGACATGAGGCATGCTATGGGCCTATGTCTTCTTAAAGGGTGATATACATGCCTCTCTTTGCTCTCTTTAACACTGCCGTGTCCACTTAACCTTGCTCTCTGGTCTCTATAAGGCCTCACACAAAGTTCTAATGAATGCAAGAGCCTTATTGGCAAATATGTTTCAAATCCACTGCAACTGAAAAAAAGTTGTTATTTTTGTTTGTTCTCATCACTTCATAAAATTAAGGTTGAACCACTGTAGTCACATAGACTATTTTAACTATGTTTTTACCACCTTTCTGGGCCTTGAAAGTGGTGGTTAAATTGCTGTCTATGGAAAGTTCAGAGAGCTCTCGGATTTCAGCAAAAATATCTTAATTTGGGCCATTTAGCTGTTTGCATTCGCACCGCCAGTAGGAACTCTGAAGTGACGTAAGCCGGCCGACAGCGACTTCATTTAAGTGCTGCATTCAACAACATCAACAACTAGAGGATGGAAGAAGCCGTGATCAGAGCTGTGTTTTTATTGTGTGTAGTGGGTTTTGTGATAACGGAGATGGAATGTATAGGCATACAAATACGATTGAAAGAGCAAAAAGGAAGGCTAAGAGATGAAGGACCCTACTTTAACGATCTAAGCGCATGGTCTTTCATTTCCTTTAAAAACCAGTTGCACTTGCACCATGGCGGATTCGCTATTTACATGGCGGAATTTGCAGGTGGAAAGACTGAACACTTCTCCAGAGAGGAATCCTTTTATTTTTAATATTTAAAAATGTTTGTGTGTTGCTGCACGTTCCTGTGTGTGTAACAAAAAGTGTTGTGTGTGTGTTGTGCACCCTCCTATAGGTGTATATTACTAAAGCACCCTTTAAATAACAACAAAATACTACGCCATTGATTTTAGACCAGTTTTTTGTTGGTCAATGGCGCAGTCATTTTCAGTTGCCTCAAAATAGCAACGCGCCAACAATGCGCCTGAACACACCTTGTTTTCAGACCAGCACTCCCATGGGCAAACAGATGGGTGTGAGTACATTTGCTATATAAACAACATGGTGCTGAATGTGAAAATGATAACTGCGTCAGGCTGAAACTAGCAAAAAATACTTGCGTCGTGCCTGGCGTCGCATTGCGCCGGGTGTATGATAGGTCCCCATATCTCCTACAACAACTTGCAATGCTATATCATCGAGGCTGAGAAAACACAATGCCACAGACAAAGGCGACAGGTAAATGATATCTATCACTGTTTTCCATGTCAGTGGAGCAAGTATAAACTGTGTATTTACAAGGCTTTTTAAAAATGGCGGGTACCAGTGTTTGTTCTGCATTTTGGCCAATCAACGTACATTTGCATCACTGGTAGTTCCTATTGTGCTGGGCTAGACCCTACTAAGTAAGAGCTAATTTAGTCCCCCCAAAAGGTGTTCCTATTGTGATGGCCAGGATTTATGCCACACATGATTCTTATACATTCATCTTTGCATTGATCAATAAATAAAAAGATTACTATATTGCTTTGTTTTGAACATCTTTATTTTGTCATTGTACTGAGTCAGTGCATGGGCTTAGTTATTTGGCTTAAAGATGGGATAAGCCATATTTCAAAAAGGCTGTTGGACATTGTTGATATTTGAAATCAATTCAAACAAACACGCCCCTCTCTTCATTGCTCTGCCTCCAAAACTCACCCTCCAATCCTAACCACCCTGCTCCGAGTCGGTCTCGAACCCCGATTGCTGCTGGCAGGCGAGGCAAGTGCACTAACAATGTTACACATGCAATGCAAGAGTGGATGTCTGTTTATCACAGCTGACGCGCAACAAAATAATGCTTCACGAAAAATAAAGCGCAGTTGATGAACGAACGACAAGGAAGCACAAAAAATGAACGTACAGTACATAAGAATAAATACAAACAAGAGTTCGTTGTTAGTCGCCAACAGCACAGCATCTCCAGACAATCAATGACACTCAAACCTAGCGTTACTCACGTGTGGAGCAGAATCAAAGCAGCCTCCGTGTCTGTTTTCAGGCCTTCCCGCTTAGCTTTCTCCAGCGCTGTAAAGCTTTTCTAATATAAACCTTCATTCCAGTGATATTCTTTTGAGCTCTTTTGTATTGTGTCTCATCATCTCTCTTTCTGTAGTCTTTCTTCAAAACTTCCTCTTGCTCGTTCTCTCTCCTCGACCGTCATACGCCCCCTAATGCTGATTGGCTACACGTTTGTTGTTGGTGTTGGTCCAACTAACTTCCAAACAGTGTTTTTGAAATATGGCTTACCCCACCTTTAGGGTTAAAACATTCAAACCAGTTAAAAATCCTAAACCTAAATATTGGGACACTTTTTGATGGAGGTCTGTGCCTCAGTACTGATGAAAGGCTAAAAATGCTCTCTTGATTGACACATATCTAATAGTGATATAATATTTCAAAGATATCAAACGTCACTGCTCTACAAACTCCGGATGCACGAAAATGTGTGGTGGCTGAAACGGGTCAAATTTATGTTTGCACTTTCAACACTGAGTCCCCTTTTGCACACATTAGGAGAGTGCTAGTAGGGGGATCGCCAGAAGATCACATGGTTTCACCGGTGAAAGAAACCTTAAACCAACACCTTCTGCGTCCAAGAACATGTGATGCCCAGCACTCGCTCATAGCAGCCACACACACTCAAGACAACACATCCTCTAATTCAACAGAATCTACACCAAATAATTAGTCACTGAATGAAGCCATGAACAGTTGCTCCATTTATATATCCGGTATCATATACATGGAGATGTCACCGTTTAGCTCCAAGCAACCACAACCTGTCCACCAACGTGAGCTAAACCAGGGAAAACTCACAAGGTTCAACCTCAGGTCTCAATCTCACCCTCGGCAATTAAACAAAAAACAAGCATCTCCTTTTATTTCAATCAAAAGCAATATACAGTATTAAGTTAGCTGGCACCTCAGTGAAACAGGGCTAACTACATGAGAAAAAGTTTACTTCCTACAGGTACCTCTGTGAAAGGCAAGAGCATAAATCTTAAGGGGGTTAAGCAAAATCCGATCTGAGTGCTTCTGACGAGCGGCTCGGGACCAACAGTCCAAGAGTCTCCATCATCCTACACCTCTGATCAGGGCAACATGGATTAACAGTAGAGGAATGGTGGGGTACAACTGAGCACTACGAGCATCATCAACCGAGCCATGAAATGAAGACCCAGGCTATTTTTAACTCTGACTCCATACACTGTTGGATGGGAAAAAGAGTATGGCTACACAGTCAGCATCTGCTGGAACAATAGACCTGACACATTAGCTATAGGGAAAAAATTATATAGTCTTTGCGTATACATTTATGGAAGTATGATGGAAGCAAATAAACATGAAAGTAATAAAGAAAAAAAATAGAAAATGCTCTTTGAGAAATTAAATTATCCTTATTATTATATGTAAAGGATAATGCAAATTTAAAGATAATGTACCTGCTTATAAAATAAATAAATGATTATATGTGAATATTTAATTGAGTTTCAATATTCATTTATTACTTATTTTTGAATTATCTTATTGTTTGAAAAGAAAGACTACAGCATGATTTCAAGACATGAAACTACACTCTTAGGAGAAAAGGTTCTATATAGAACGTCAAAGGGTTCCGTCAGGTATTTCATATATATAGAACCTTCTCGTTCGTGATTGTGGGATCATTTTAGGGATTTAGTTTTAATGAACATTTTTTATTTTATTCTAATTAAATTTGATCAGTTTGTAAACATACTTTATCTCTAGAAAAAAATAAATAACCTGTTAAACATTAAATGTATTATGCAATCATTTGAGACATTTCTCCTTATGTAGAACCTTTTTGGCATAAAGTGTTCTTTAAAATTGAGCAAATAACTCTAGGATTCTATATAGAACCCCACTGAACCTTTTTTTTTTTTTTTCTAAGAGTGTAGCACAGCTTGAGCTTTGTAGGAAACAGTTCGCCTGGGACAATGTTCAATTACAATTTAGTGGTCATTGCACAAGTATTTTAGAGAGAAATGTTTTAAAATCTTTCCCACTTCTCATTTTAATGATTTAAAATTCTAGTAATCTAATTTTCTAGCTACCAAATTAATTAAAATTCATCACAATTTTAAATCCCAATTCCTCAACATTCTATTATATGTTCATATCAAGCTTCTAATTAAGCTAGAAACTTCTGTCAAGTCATGGTCAACAGCATATTAAAACAGCAATGCAATCAAAACTTTTGGGGGCCAAAATGAATCCTGCAACTTTCCATATACAGAAACAGCATTGCCCTCAACCGACTACTGACCTATGCATCATGCAGTGTTCTAGACCACAGCTTTACCTTTCACAGTGAGGTAAATATTTCCACAAAACCTTCAGTCTTTGGTCTTTCTTCCAGCTGAAGTCAGTGTCTCTTACCCGAGGCCAGCGCGAGCTCCAGGACAGCTGTTGCTGACGCATAAACGTCTTGAATGAAACCTGAGATAGAGCCGCAGGTATAGAGGATCATCACTGGAAAACTCTTAGCCTACATATGCGGGTACCGGAACATTAAAACACGCTTTCTACTTTACCTTTCCTGGGCAGATGCTGTTGTGAGTTGTTTTACAGTAAAACAATTTCTGTATTGGCTATAGAGAATAATTGTAATATGAAGGAATAGCCTAGATAAACTGTTTGTTTAGCTTGTTTGTAAAATGAAAATAACGAAAAGAACCTTTACCGGTAAGGAATATAACACAGCTTACAAAAATTCAGCTATCGCAATCAAATGCGAAAAAGCTCACACGTTCAAACGAGTAGTATTGTGACCGTTGGTTTGAAAAAGGGCGCGAAAAAAAAGTTTAGTCTCTCCAAGGAAATCGATTAAGATTTCATTTAAATTATTATTGATTTTCAACGAATAATTGAATCAGTGCACTGTTAGCCCGTTGTTATGTAATAAATGCTATTTTTTAAATGATTAATAGCATAAATTATAGCCTACCAAACAAAACAAAGCTTTTTTTTTTATATGAAACAAATATATACAACTCTCTCTTTCTCTCTCTCTCTATCTCTCTCTCTCTCTCTCTCTCACGCACACACCGACCGTTTAAAGTAGATCAGGCAGCTGAACAGAAATTTAATATACTTGATCACTCCCACTGATAATGTTGCAGATGCTTCTTGGAAGGGATGAAGAACTGCACATGCTAACAACGTTCTTTTCAGCAAACCCCTGAACTTATTCACAACATGATCTGCACACTGTTTAATACTTTTTTAATGCACATTACTCACATCATGTTACTGTAAATACTGACTGAATTAAAGCTCATGTTTGAAAACTGATATTGATGACGTAATACATCACACTGAATATTGAACATGTAGCGCCATCCTCTGGTGTCACAACAAAAATAGAAGTAAATTTCAAAATTATTCTGAGTTATATTTTATTATTAACATGCGATTAAAAATAGTAAAGTATAAATCAAATAGGATATTGCAAATACAGTTCATCAACATTAGCCAAAATTTGGAAACAAATATACAGTGGCCACAAAATGGACACGTAATTTGGACACGTAAGCCACACTTAAATATGTATGGATGCCATTGCATCAGATAAAATAAATATAAGCCAAGTGTCTTCTTTCACACCTCACTTTTTTAAACTAACTTGCAGCCATTTTTTGTGATATCAAAACGATTTATATTGGATAAATGTAGTTAGCTCCCCTCCAGTTCACACAGTTTTCCTATCGGAGTAAAAACAGGTGCATTTCAGCACATTAGCTATGAAAATAATCCACTAATGTTTTAAAAAAAAAAAATTTTTTAATAAATATATAGTAAATAAACAATAAATGGGGACAACCTTCTTAATTATTGAAGTCAAGTGTTTCAATCAGACCCATTGCCACAGGTGTATAAGGGGCCATTTACACAATATCGTTTTCAAATAAAAACAGAAAACTTTTCATGCGTTCTGGCCATTTATTTACACGACAATGGCATTTTGGGGGCCTGAAAATGCAAACTTTTGAAAACTGGTTTCACAGTGCAAGTTTTTGAAAACGATACTGTCATTGTCATCATGAAAACTACAAAAACGCAAATTTGTGAAAACGGTGACCTCATGCTCATGTGTATTACATGTTGTGCATAGTTTTTCTTTACAAAGTGACATCGCCAACTACTGGCCTGGCATGCATAATACAGCGTTTTTAATTGTTTTCGCAAATCTGTGTGACCGGAGATTGTTTTGACAACGTTGTCGTCTGTACATGAAAAAGGCAAAGGAAAAACTTGCTCATTTTTAGTACATGTGCCATAAAAGCTAGCACCTAGCCATGCAGCCTGCCTTTTCAGTCATTTGTAAAAAAAAAAATTAGTCATTCTGAAGAGAAATCAAGCGTGGTACTGTGATAGGATGCCAACTTTGCAATAAGTCAAATTGCATCCCCACTAGATATTCCACGGTCAACTGGAAGTGGTATTATTGAAAAGTGTAAGCGTTTAGGAACAGCAGAAACTCAGCCATGAAGTGGAGGATCACGTAAAGTCATAGAGTTTGGTCACCGAATGTTGAGGCACATGGTGCGTAAAACTAGCCAATGCTCTGCTGATTCATAGCTGATGCGTTCCAAACTTCCACTGACATAAACCTGTGCGGCGGGAGCTTCATTGAATGGGTTTCCTTGGCTGAGCAGCTGCATGCAAGCCTCATTTCAACATGTACAATCCCAAGTGTCGGATGGAGTGGTGTACTGTAAAACACACAGCCACTGGACTCTGAAGCAGTAGAAATATGTTCTGTGGAGTCTCTGTTTGGCAGTCTGATGGGCGATTCTGGGTTTGGTGGATGCCAGGATTATGTTACCTGCCTGACTGCATTGTGCCAACTGTAAAGTTTGGTTTCTTCCAGTGAAGGGAAATTTTAATGCTTCAGCATACCAAGACATTTTGGACAATGCTATGCTTTTAAATTTGTGGGGAAAGTTTGGGGAAGTCCCTTTTTTATTCCAGCATGACTGTGCCCCAGTGCACAAACCAAGGTCCATCAGGACATAGTTGGATGAGTTTGGTGTGTAAGAATTTGACTGGCCCACACAGAGTGATGACCTCAACCCCATCAAACACCTTTGGGATGAACTGGAATGGAGATTGCGAGCCAGACCTTCTCATCCAACATCAGTGCCTGACTCACAAATGCTCTACTGGATGAGTGGGCAAAAATTCCCACAATAATACTTATTTGGACATTACAGTCCCTGTTGGTATAATGGTCAGGTGTCCCAATACTTTGGTATATATATATATATATATATATATATATATATACATGTTATGTGTGAAAACATTTACGCAATTATCATGACAGTGGTATAACATGACAGAGCAAGCTGACAAAATGTCCTGAAGTTCATGCAGTAAAGTCTTGGGTTGCCATTTGGAAAGTGTTGTTGTCAGTTCGGGACTTGTATTTCTCAATCTCTTTTCTTATTTCATTCTGGACCTACGAAATCCAGTAGTTAATTAAACACAAAAGTCACAAAATGTTTCTTAATATATTTATATGCTATAAAAATATATTAGATCTTACCTCACTGTTCAAGAAGCAGTATAACAATGCCACAAAGAAACCCTTCAAAGAAATGCCAAAATTAGTATTTTGAGTTTCATGGATTTTATACTTGATTAGTAAGTTTCTGCATTTTGCTGAAAGATTGAAATCATTTTATCTATAAGTGAAACTATATTAAGATGCTGTAGCTTTTGTATTTCAAGTACATTTACAGTAGAGGGCACAGTTTCACTTATGAACAGACTCCATAGGCTCTTCACCTCTCAAATGAGAAAGATAATAACAACAAATCCTAACAGCTTATTTCTTAAAAACAGCTGTTCATTAAAAACATATTAATTTCTTGTTTTGTATTGTTGGCTAAAATGTAGTTGACATTCCTGGGCTGCACTGTAGATTGCATTAAGCCATAAGAGCCTGAACGGTACCTGGAAGGAACCTAGCACGAGTTCAAAGAAGAGTCTCGCCTCTAGACCCACATGCTCTGGAAACAGAGCAAATACGATGTAATGCACTCCGAATAGAGGGATGAGCAGAAGAGTTGACTTAGCCAGTCGCCTACAGAACACAGTGAACACACATTTTAGATTTAAAAAAAAAGTGAAAGGTAAATAAAAGAGTGTGACGTATCTGTAACATTGACGAAAACCCAAATATAGCAGTAATAGGGCCGTTTACACGACACCATTTTTAACTAAAAACGCAAAACTTTTTAGGTGTTTTTGCTGTTCATTTACACAATAGCAACATTTTGGCTGCCTGAAAAACACAAACTTTTGAAAACAGGTTTCAAAGTGCAAATTTTTGAAAACTATACCGCTGTCGTCTCTGTGTAAACTACAAAAATGCAAATTTGTGAAAATGGTGACGTTATGCGCATGTGTATTACGTGTTCAGTTTATAGAAGTGTAGTTTTTCTTTACAAAGTGACATTGCCGACTACTGGCCTGGCAGCAGAATACAGAGTTTTTTGTCGTTATCGTGGATCCATGTAAACAGGGATCGTTTTGACAATGGTGTTGTCTGTACATTGTGGTTGTGTAAACGTACCTATAGTGTGCTCTATGAGAGATCTACTGTAAATTAACTATCTAATAGATCTCACCTGTAAAGCCGCCTGTCTCCTCCATTTGATTCTGGGGTTTTTGTCTTCACAACTATCATCCTGCTTATATTAACAAACACTAAAAAGTTCACCTGTAAAGTTTAAAAGTACAAAAATGTTATAATTGATTATGATCCAAGAAACATGATGTTTCTTAGAATTTTTCTGCATCTGGTGACAGACTGAAAAAATGATAACATCTAAATTAATTGGTTTCAAAAATTTAAAATCAACCCAAATACATTCATGTATATCAAGAAAACTTTTTTTTTTTTTTTTATAGATAAAACAGGTAGAAATAAATTTTTTTTTAAAGGTACACTATATAACCCTCTAGTCTAGTGGTTAAAAACAAAACTGCATGCATTTTGCAGAAGAACATTGTTTTGGTTGTGCTTCGGCTCTGCGTGATCTTGTGGATGAATATGACCCTTCTCGCAATAGATAATGTTTTACAATCAACCCTGTCTGAGAGCTAATAAAAAACGCCATCTCTGAGTCTCTTTTACAACATTTTAAATCCCTCGTTGTCACTATCTCCGAAAAGCCAAGCCAATGTTGATTCTCGTTTTATTACAAGCTCTGTCACATTCTCTTTTTGCCAGCAGACTCTCCACTGATTGCCATTTTTTAAAACCATTTTTTGTGACAACTAACCTATGCCGTGCCCACACCATACACACGTCAAAGAACCCGGAGCAACTTTTCTCTATTTAAAGATGACGAGACACGCACAGGCGAATGACGCATGTAATTTCCTGTGAAAACCATCTGACAGGTCTAAAATATAATCCCTTATAACAGGCTTACCATAGTGAATCAGGGTAAGAGAAAAACACATTTTGGAGGAAGGATTGATTATGTATTAACTAAATTTTGTTAATTCTGAACAAAAAGGTTACCATTTTTTACAGTGAACCAGAGCCACGGTGTTTTAAGGCATATAAACCTTCAAGAACCTTATCTTCACTAAATATTAAACTGGGATAGGAGAAGGTGTTTTTTTGTATTCTGCATAAACTTACAAATACAGAAAGCAAAATGGGAATTTTGATGATCCACCAGTAGCCACTGTCCAGGTCATCCCAGCACCTACCAACACATATAAACACAGGCGTTTATGATACACTCAAGCGCATAGATAAATGTAACTGTTAGCTCTAGATTTTGTTACTGTACACCTCGTATAGTAATTGTCCAAATGCACTCCACAATAATCTCATCCTCACCCATGATTGTCATATTTATGCTTGAGGAATGTCCAGATGATTACTGTGACAGATGGAGTTCCTGTAAAACAGAGAAAATAATCTACGAACACTTCAGAATAAGTTATATAATCAGCGTTTTGTGAGTAAAATATGCTTCCTGTAATGTAAAATGGTGTTTTTACCCCAGCCAATAAGAGTATACCACCAGAAAAATGTTCTTTTGTGGGCGAAGGTGAACACTAGCAGTGTCTGGAGATAAAGTCCCTCAACAAGCAGCCAGTAGAAATTTGATAATACACAGTACTGGAAGAACGTCACCACAGCCTTGCATAAAACCTGGCAGATGAAATACAGCATTCAGTTACAGAGGAGCAGATGATCGCTTTAGATTTAGAATGTCTGATTTATGCTATGGCATTTATTTTGCATTGATCTTATCAGTCATTGTGTGAGTGTAATGTACAGTGGAGACTGTGCAGTGATTGACTGTCTCATCGGCGAATAGCACAGCATCTTTTACAAATACAGCCAAAGCCCTCAGGATGAATGTGGAGAAGAGGTTGAGGTGGATGTAGGTCCGTGTACACAGAAGCTTTCTGTTGGATTAATGAAAATGCAACACTATTACATGATATCAGCATTCCTTGAAGCAAATATCAAAAAACATCACCAGAAATGAATTCCAGCATGCAGCAGAACTGTGAATGAGTAAAGGCACTGAAGCAAGAAGTGAACGTTTAATGTTAGCATTACCTAAAAATGCAGAAGATGAAGACCGCAATACAGAGAGAGCCAATAGACACGCCATACCCAACAGTGTATATCAACTTCACCATGGTAAAGTACTCTCGCTTCCACAGTAAAATGGAAAATATCAAGTTTAGATAACACTTGATTCATATTGGAGTATCCATTTTAAATAATATAATGTAATCAGTTAACTTTTTCTTTAAAGGTGATGTGTGTAATTTTTTTTCAATATTTAATTTTTTTCTGTGACAATTGCTTAAAGCATTAGTTCACTTTCAAATGAAAATTACCCCAAGCTTTACTCACCCTCAAGCCGTCCTAGGTGTATAAGAGTTTCTTCTTTCTGATGAACACAATCAGAGAAATATTAATAAATATCCTGAAAGTGCTTCCATCCACATCCATCCATCATAAACATACTCCACACAGCTCCGGGGGGTTAATAAAGGCCTTCTGAAGTGATGTGTTTATGTAAAAAAATATCCATATTTAACAATTTATGAAGTAAAATATCTAGCTTCCGTCAGACCGCCTTCCATATTCAACTTACGAAGAAAGTGTAAAACTCTCGCAGTTCAAAAAGCTTACACTATTCAACTTACCCTAAGCTTACCGTATTCAGCTTACGAAAAAAGCTTAACTCACGCCAGTTTACACTTTCTTCATACGCATAAAGCTCAGATGTGTCAGGATATTTATTAATATTTCTCTGATTGTGTTCATCAGAAAGAAGAAAGTCATATACACCTAGGATGGCTTGAGGGTGAGTAAAGCTTGGGGTAATTTTCATTTGAAAGTGAACTAATCTTTTAATTGTGTATGGACGCTATTGTATCTGATAAAATATCAAACCAAGTGGCATTTTTCACACCTAAATAAAAGCCAATGGCCAATGGAGTGTTCAGGGAACCTGTTTGAAAACAGATATGTTTGGTGACACTGGTGGTAAAAAAATTACACACTTCACTTTCCACAGTATGCAACATTGAACAGGATCCTAGAACCCATTCAGAAGCACAATAATACATACAGGGCCATATATTTACCCCATATTGTGATATTGTAACCCCCCCACCCCCAACCCCAAAAAAACAACAACCCTGAAATATGGATATACAAGGCCAGACAGCGATGATATTATAAATGTTATTAATTCATAAAGTTATTGTCTTACAGAGTTTTAGCATTAAGACCGGGATACACTGCACAATTTTTGGCTGGATTTTTGGTGGTTTTTGGCTCTTAATCAGTGATCCTATGTCGTACAATGAGAGAGGTTCAAAGACGGCCGTTTTCCCGGTCTTGCGACCAAAGATAGCCTACGATCATTTTCTGACAGTGTCAGAAATTCAGCATGATCAACGCACAGTGTGTTTGCTGCTACAACCTACGTCTACTGACCAGCCAATAAAAATGCGACATGAAATCAACACAACATGCCGCTAAAACTTCAAACTGCTTACCTCAAGCTCTTTCCCCCTCTTCTTTCGCCACTTCCTTTTTTTTTCAGCACACATAAAAACTACAACTGCCAAAATGTGATTCAACATGGTGTTTTTTTAAACACCATGTTTTATTCTTCTATAGAAACTTGCATCGTAGCTCACGAGTCAGCAGATATCATCGTACAATCTACATGCATGTCGTACCCAAGTTTAGTAGATCCATGTCGCACAGTGTGATAAAGTAATGATCTTATAGGATTGCTAAAATGCATTCCGGGCTTTAGACTGAAATAACATTAATAATCCTTAAAATATATATTATTCCTCCTCATTGTAAATGGGCCCGCCCGGACGTGCAAGCATAGGCTCGTGCCTAAAATGCATAAATCCGGCCCTGAATCCATAGCATTCAGTCACATTCATATAATATCAAATAGGATTTCTTTAAGGTTTTTACTCTGTGTCCAGTGTCTTCCTGCTCTGTGCTGTTGTCCTGAAAGCAGGCACTGTAATAAGGCACACTCAGCCTACTCCATCCCTCAGTAGTGCAGGTGCGGGTGATCAGCTCTGAAGAAGTCAATCAAAAAAGGCTTAGGATATTTTACATTTACTCAATGTCACAGCATTGGACTTTATGTCCACATTCATCATAGTGTTGAAGTTTTGATGTGTGTTGGGTCTAACAAGAGAACTTTACCATGAGAGTTCATGAGAGGAGGTGGGCAAGACACTGAGACTCTCTCTCCTACACTGACTGCAGGCCAGCAGTTCACACCATCCCACTCAACCAGACAACCTGAAGACATCAACAGTGGTACAAATACATTTTATCTTCTTAATAACATTAAACCAATTCTCATCATCAGAAGTATGTTTTCCTGTGAACTCCCTTAACTGTTAATGCTAATAAATGATTTATGTTATCTTATAATAATGTATCTTATAGTTCTTTACAGATGTTGCATAAAAAAATACAATGAAAAGAAGTGGACTATGGCAAGCAAGATTGCAAAGACCGCCTGTGATTAACGACATGAATTTTGGTCTGTTCTTCACACAAAGCTGTTGTATGGCTTCAGAAAACTTATAGCGCACAAATCTAAAGGACTTTTTATGGTGCCTTTTTAAAACGTTCATTCATTCTGTGAATCCCTTTAACAATGCAGGTTGAATTTCAGTCTTTTATAAATCTCAGTATTTAAAAGGGAATTGAAAAAGGAAAATTAAATGTGACCCTAGACCACAAAACCAGTCATTTGAGATTTAAATAAATAAATAAGCTTTCCATTGATGTGTGGATTGTTAGGATGGGACAATATTTGGCTTGAATACTTGAATCTGAGGGTGCAAAAAAAATCAAAATACTGAGAAAATCGCCTTTAAAGTTGTCCAAATGAAGTCCTTAGCAATGCATATTCACTCATAAAAATAAATTTTTTATATATTTACGGTAAGAAATTTACAAAATATCTTCATGGAACATGACCTTTACTTAATATCCAAATGTTTTTTGGCATAAAAGAAAAATCTTATTTTTTTTAATCTTGACCGGTAACACTTTAGTATAGGGAACATGTATTCACTATTAACTACGACTTTTCCCTCAGTAAAATCCTAATTTACTGCTTATTAATAGTTAGTAAGGTAGTAGTTAAGTTTAGGTATTGGGTAATGTAGAATATGGTCATGCAGAATAAGGCATTAATATGTGCTTAATATGTACTAATAAACAGCCAATATTCTAGTAATATGCATGCTAATAAGCAACTAGTTAAAAGACCCTAAAATAAAGTGTTACCTTTTGACCCATACAATGTATTGTTGGCTATTGTTACAAATATACCCATGCAACTTATGACTGGTTTTGTGGTCCAGGGTCACAAATGATCCGTCAAATGCTTTAATCTTAGTCAGTCCATTGCAATTTATTAGAATCAGAATGAGTTTTATTCACCAAGTGTGTACAAACACACAAGGTATTTGTTGTGTTTTCCAGGAGCTCTACCCACATACATATATAACAAGAAAATAGAAAGAACATTTAAATAAGTTAAATAAAAAAATAAATAAAAATACATTAAAAAAGGCACGTAATATACTGTATATCTAGATCAGAAGACTTATGTACAGATATGCACATTATGTACTGCATTTACAAACTGTATAAGTAAAAATCTATTTATCGGCTAACTCTCAGATGGCATAAATGCCATAACAGTACTGAATTATGAATTATAAAAACAGGTAGTAAATGATGTGATAGCTATTTAAGGTGGAGATAGCCTGAGGATATCAATTTATGCAAATTACATGATAAAATCAAAGGATCAAGAGTTGACATCTTGATGAAATATTTTGAGTGTCAGTATTTATCTGTGACTAAGCTCACCTGTATCTGTAGCATTAAAGTTTAACAAAGACTGTGTTAAACCGATTTTGAGCCGACATTCAGCTTCTTTCTTTTGTAGATGCAATACTATAGAACATTCAGGATGAACTGTCTTCACCTGTAAAGCATAAGTGCTATAAGAACTTCACAGAAACAGTGATCTTTTGAAATAGTTTGGCTTTTTCAATGAAAAAAGATGGCAAATAACTTACCCCTTCACATGTAACTATAAGAGTCCAGATGATAAAGCCATAATTAAGGTCCATGATGCTTCAAGTCACCAATGTAAATTATTCTTTGTCTAAAGTAACTAGGTCAGTTATGTTGACCAACATAAAGTGTAGCTCAATTGCCTGCTGTTTTTGTCAGTACACAAATATCCCAGCGCTCATTCACAGCAATACTTGTCTATCTCTCCAATCTATTTCATGCAGCAGATGGTGTGATATACCCATGGTACAACCCACTTTTCAGGGTCTACAGGGCCCTTTTCACTTCACACCACTGAAGTGTTTTTATTTTAAAACAAATTTAGTTACTGAAAAAAAGGTATCTTTACAATAATAACCTTCAGCATCTAATAGAACCTTGATTTTGAAATGATCCTTTGCAGTTTCCAATGTTTGTTAGTAACAAAAATAGGCTGTTTTTTTATTTGTTTGTCTACCTTGGTGTTCAAGGCAGTCATCCGTCTTCTACCTGCTCCATCACACTAGGGAGGTTAAATGAGTCTTTTATCCAGCACTATTTACTGCATGAGTGAACGTAAATCACTTCTTCTGAGTTAAAAGGATGCCATTACTTCAGAGGTATGCAAATGACAAAGTCCCTCCAAACCATTTAATTGTTTTTCAATGTAATTAAACATATTTTGGAAAGATTTGATTAAAAACAATTACATTTCTAATCCAGTTTATTGTGTACAAGGTTTGGAATTTAACTGATTAATTTGTCTGTTATTGTGTGGACAGTAGTAAAGTTTATTTTGTATGGTGCAGATGGACCATGCCACTTTATCCATCCATTTTTAAACATGTCCTTCCCCTGAGGAGCTGAGGTTATAGGCTGAAAAAAGACAGTCATGAGCAGAAAGATACATTCATACAATATTCAGAGAGAGAGAGAGAGAGAAAGATGTTCTGATGGATAAAAGTGAGAATTTGAAAATGACAAAATGAATGTGTATTCATTCTCATTGGTGTGTGTAGAAACTATCGAGGCAGCGATGTGCTTGAATATGTCTACTGACAGTTATCGATTCATAAGTATCTGGGCGTTTCCTCAACTTTTACAACTACAGGTTGATTTTTGATAAAATAAATTAAAACTAAATGTATTAGTTGTAATAATTAAAAAAAAAGCAAGCCATCACAAAACAAAATATATTTTAAGTGAAATATTCATAATCCATTTCATTTATTATGGTATTCAATTTATTTTCTATCAAATTACAACTACCTTCAGTTAATGTGTAATTTCCTTCATGACTAACAATAGAACTTAGTCATTTTAGATGCCATATTGAATTTAATGCAGATGAAAGTGTGGCTGTGAGGGATATACTTACCTGTATAAAGGTTCTGTATCACCTAATTTTCACAACTCACAACTTTTAAAACTGTTTTATTGAGTTTTTTTCCCCGGATAGACGTTTCGTTAGCTGACCAATATGTATGTTGTTAGAGGGTTAGTTCACCCAAAAATGAAAATTCAGTCATTAATTACTCACCCTCATGTCCTTCCACACCCGTAAGACCTTTGTTCATCTTCGGAACACAAATTAAGATATCTTTCATAAAATGCGATGGCTCAGTGAGGCCTGCATTGCCAGCAAGAATATTAACACTTTCAATGCCCAGAAAGCTATAAAGACATATTTAAAACAGTTCATGTAACCTCAGTGGTTCAACCTTAATATTATGAAGCGACAAGAATACTTTTTGTGGGTTAAAAAAACTAAATAACGACTTTATTCAACAATGTATAGTGATAGGCGATTTCAAAACACTGATTTATGAAGCTTCGAAGCTTTACGAATCTTTTGTTTCGAATCAGTGGTTCGGAGCGTGTATCAAACTGCCAAAGTCACGCCCCTCAGTGGTGAACCATTGAAATTTCGAAACACTTATGACGTAACGAAGCCTCGTTTCCTGAAATCACGTGACTTTGGCAGTTTGATACGCGCTCTGAACCACTGATTCAAAACAAAAGATTTGTAAAACTTTGAAGCTTCATGAAGCAGTGTTTTGAAATCGTCTTGCTGGCAATGCAGGCCTCACTGAGCCATCGGATTTTATGAAAAATATATTAATTTGTGTTCCAAAGACGAACGAAGGTCTTACAGGTGTGGAACGACATGAGGGTGAGTAATTAATGACAGAATTTTCATTTTTGCATGAACAGTACAATCCATCGAACATAGTGTAATTATCCTTAACAGCCTTGTTTTCATTCTTGTCAAAAGTTAAATATGGGGCTACCCTGACTAAAGTCTATAAAGTTTTATCAAAAGTTAGTTTAGTTTGATACCATGGAGAAGCCATCATTTCCATCACAATGTTATCAAAAAATATACATCATGTGAGATGTGGTGGAAAAACGTGAAAGATGTTGGAGATGACTTTTAGATTTACTAATTAGAGTGTGTCTAAGGCCCTGTTTACACCTGGTATTAAGATGTGTTTTGGTCGATCGGATCACAAGTGGACAGCACTAAATACAGGTGTAAACGGGGTATAAAACGTTTTGAGCTTGTGCACTTTCAAACACTTCCAGAGGTAGTCGAAAACACATTCAACTGGATTGCTTTCATAGTGTAAACACTCATGTGGTCGAATGTGTTCGAACAGCGCAAAAGACCGCCTACTCTCCGCCTATAGTAACGCGTAAACCTTATGGAAAGTGCGCTAGCCAAACAGGATTTAAACTTTGCCGGCTGAAGACCCAAATTTGATTTGAAGAAGAAAAACGTACCAAGCACAATGTTCTCTCACCATTCTTGATTTCTAACACACATTTACCACTTTCAGCCGGTCTTGCGGCTGTCAGAGCAGAAACGAAAGCTGATGCTCTCCACATGTTTTTCCATTATCTCTGGCCGCGTTCATATGTAAATTGCGTGAGCTTATTTTGATAAGATCTGAAAAAAACCCATACATTTTCCCACCTATAGGCCCTCCCCTCGAAATCAGGACAGAAGTGGTTGAAAGTGGACAAAAGAGACAGATTAAAATACCAGGTGTAAACGGAAATGTGTCTCCCTCATCCGCTTGTGATCCGATCGACCAAAACGCATCTTAATACCAGGTGTAAACAGGGTCTAAGAGTTCACAGGGTCAAAAATGCCTATAGTTGAAGAAAAACGTGTTTTGGAAAAGCGGAGCTGGTGTGAATGAGGTGTTAATGTCTGAGGGTACGGTTAAGCTGCAACATTCGTGTCTATTAAAAGCAGCGGCCCAGCACAGTATATCTCCTCCTTCAACTGCTGTTATCCTTACTGCTTTTATGTCATGATGATGATGATGATGATGATGATAACGATAGCAATGATGATATTAAGTAGCAGAACCACCAACCCATCTGTAGTGTTTAGAAAATACTCACTTGAGATATAGGTTGGAGAGGAATATGAATGATGGTGCTCTGAACAGGCAGAAAAAAGTATGACAATATGAAGTGGGGAGGGGATTTGTATGCTGTGAAGTTTAATGGATGCATTGGAGGCATGGCATTCTTTCCTTTTTTAGAGATGTGAGTAATATTGGGGAGGTGCATCAAATTTAGGAAGGTAGAGTTGGGTATATAACATTTAGGGCTCCCATTCAAGAGCAGTCAAAATTTGAATTAAGCTCGTTTTTGTCCATTCACTTACTGTGATCACACTACCATGGCTTCACAAAAGCAAGTGCCCAAAAAAGAAGGAAAGCCAACCCCAGCTCCAAAGGAAAAACCAGCACCCGGAGCAGCAGAGCCATCATCAGCGGCTCTGGAAACAGTTGCTTCTGCCCCAACTGCAACACCAGAGTCAGCTACAAAAGCTCCTGAAAAAGCCAGCCCTGCACCTGTGCCAGCAACAGTGGCAGCAGACCAAGAACCAGCCAAAGAACAAGCTTCTCCTCCAAATCCAGCTTTCAAAAACGATCCTGCTGCTGTAGTAAGTCTCTGTGTTGTAATGTTATTTTCTGGTATTTAATTTTACTTAGTTGTCTGATGGCCTGGATTGATGCACTCACAATAATGGCTGATGTCAACATTTAAATACATGCAATGTTTTTTGTTTTTGTTTTTTAAGTATAAAGACTAAATGATTAAGATTATCACTTTATTGACAAGCATTTGTGTAATCAAACTTAGTGTTAATCATTTTTAAAAGTTCAAATGAGGCACAATGACAAACAAAAAGTCCCCATAGGGACATATTAATATTTATATTCTGTCCAAATAAATAAATACATTTCATTAAAACTAAAATAAGTATTATGCTGCACTTAAAGAGTTAGTTCACCCAAAAATGAAAATTCTGTCATTAATTACTCACCCTCATGTCGTTCCACACCTGTAAGACCTTTGTTCATCTTCAGAACACAAATTAAGATATTTTTGATGAAATCCGATGGCTCAGTGAGGCCTCTATTGCCAGCAAGATAATTAACACTTTCAATGCCCAGAAAGTTACTAAAGACATATTTAAAACAGTTCATATGACTACAATGGTTCAATCTTAATGTTATGAAGCGACGAGAATACTTTTTGTGTGCCAAAAACCAAAATAACGACTTTTCAACAATATCTAGTGATGGGCGATTTGAAAACACTGCTTCATGAAGCTTCGAAGCTTTACGAATCTTTTGTTTTGAATCAGTGGTTCGGATCGTGTATCAAACTATGTATGTGTATCAAGCAGTGTTTTCAAATCGCCCATCTAGATTATTTTGTTTTTTTGGTGCACAAAAAGTATTCATGTCGCTTCATAATATTAAGGTTGAACCACTGAGGTTACATGAACTGTTTTAAATATGTCTTTAGTACCTTTCTGGGCATCTGAAAGTGTTAATTATCTTGCTGGCAATAGAGGCCTCACTGAGCCATCAGATTTCATCAAAAATATTTTAATTTGTCTTACGGGTGTGACATGAGGGTGAGTAATATATGACATAATTTTCAATTTTGGGTGAACTAACCCTTTAAGGCAAAACATTATAATGGACAGCTAGATTAATAAAAGTTGAGCACAAAAACTCATGCATCAATTCTAATTCAATATCACTTCAAGTTAATGCTAGATTATGATCTTTAAAAAGGTGGAAAGTTAATAAACATCCAATATTAGTCTATAAATATTCAATATGAGCCAATACATTTATAAAAACTCTGGCCAATAACCAATATGGTGCAGACACAGCACGTCTCTAATTTAAAAGGGTCATAAATATTAATGTGCTCAATAAACATTTAATCAATCCCATATTTTCATTACTGGATAATTTCTATTGATTTTGAAAATCAGTTGTAATTGCTTGGATATGAACTGTACAATATATACTGCTTCATGGCAGGAATCCAGTGGATGTTCTTTACATGGATCTACACACACCTGCCACTAAGGCATGAGGTCGTTCCACTCACCACTTTATTCATACACTTCCTAAGTTAGACTCCCTAGGGAGACAGATATGGATGAAATGATCTCATATACAGACTGTGAACACTGAGGGTAGATTATTCTTGGTGCCAGGAAAAACAATGGCAGAACAACTGCCAGTGTTATTTAACTTACTGTATGCCACTAACATCTGTGCAGTAAAGTACATAGTAGACAGCAATGATCAACTAATGGCAAGAATGTATTTTTCTTGCGAGTCTGCATTTATATATTGTACTGATGGCTATATACTGGTGCAAATTCCAAATCATAAATGCCTACAAAAATCTAAAAAAAATTGTCTTGTTCTGAGTTTCAGGGTAATGTCAGTGCTGAAAAACTTGAAGGTAAGGAACAGCCTAAAAAGGTCATCTGATCAACTTAATTTTAAATGAACTAATTTTTTTTTTTATGTCATTTTGCACTTATACAGAGTTCAAAGAAGCTTTCCTGTTGTTTGCCAGGACTCCCTCAGGGGAGATGAAGATATCACTAGCTCAGTGTGGGGATGTGATAAGAGCTTTGGGCCAGAACCCAACTAATGCTGAAGTCTTGAATGTTCTAGGGAAACCAAAGCCTGAAGGTAGACCCACAAATGGAAAAATGCATCTGCATTTTTTTAGGACATTGTACAACAAGGTGCATTTCATGGCAACGTTCACACCTGGTATTAAGATGCGTTTTGGTCGATTGGATCACAAGTAGACAAGAGAGACACATGTTTATATGTTTACATGTGTTATTCATCCATCTCTTGTCCACTTTCGATTGCTTCTGTCCTGATTACTTCAAGGGGAGGGCCCCTTTGTTTTCGTCAAAACACCAGTGGAAGGGTCAAATGTCGATGTGCACTAATATTATTATAGTTCTGCTGCTTGTGTTGTTAGCAAACAAAGATGCTGCACAAAGTTTTGTACATGTATATGTATGGGTTTTTTCATCTATTTCGATGCAATGGTTTTCGATGCGAAATACTGTAAGCTTTCATATGCTCGCAAAACGAGACAACGGAAAAAGATTCTTTTTTAATCCCGTCTTACCAGCGCACTTCCCAACAACATGTCCCACAATGATTATATATTAGGTCTGTAGGCAGAGAGTTGGTGATCTTTAGTGGCTGTTTGAACGCATTTGACACTTCTAAAGCAATCTGGTCGAATGTGCGTTCGACTAGCTCCGGAAGTGGTCAAAACGTTGTAGACACCATTTACCCCTGTGTTTTGCACAGTCCACTTGTGATTGGATCAACAAAAACACATCTTAATACCATGCCCATGATCTGCATAAATTCAAGCTATTGCTGTCCTGCTTCCCATGGGATTCTTCAGGAGCAAACCAAGAGAAAGACTTAACACATATCTGTCACAGAGATTACTGTTGGTTGTCACAAATGTCAAAGATGTCACTAACAGCAGACAGCTTCTCTGTGACATTTGCAAGTCATTCTCTGAATACTGAGATCCAGTTAATCCTTGTCATAATAGCTCACTAAAAGTCAAAATGCCATTCCAACCACAGGAATGTATGGTTGGAATTCAGAACACAAATGAAGATCTTTTTGATGAAATCTGAGAGCTTTCTGATCCTCACAACTACACAACTACTACTTTGACGCTTCAAAAAGTTCATAAAGAGATCGTAAAACTAATCCATATGAATTGAGTGGTTTAGTCCAAATTTTCCAAAAAGACTCGATTGCCTTATAAACAGATTGAATATTTTATTCACATATTACATTGACCAGTAAACATAAACAGAAGCTCAATTGAACTTGCTTGATGCACGAGAACAAACCTCTTGTGGAAGCTCAACCATGCTGTATAACACATGAGAATGAAGCTCATTGGTTCTTGTTGAAGCTCAAATGTTCTGCGTATCACACGAGAATAAAGCTCATTGGTTCTTGCACATTAAGCGAACATGCTTGAGCTGCCATTTACTATAACTGATGTGTGAGTTGATGAATGTTTATATGTGAATAAAAGCCTACATTCAATCTGTTCATCATATAAAGCAATTGTGTCTCTTCAGAAAATTTGGACTAAACCACTCAATTCATATGGATTAGTTTTACAATCTCTTTAAAGGGTTAGTTCACCCAAAAATGAAAATTCTGTCATTAATTACTCACCCTCATGTTATTCCACATCCATAAGACCTTCCTTCATCTTTGGAACACAAATTAAGATATTTTTCATAAAATCCGATGGCTGAGTAAGGCCTGCTTAATGAAGCTTCGAAGCTTTATGAATCTTTTGTTTCGGATCAGTGGTTCAGAGGGTGTATCAAACTGCCAAACTCACGCCCCTAGTGATGAACTGTTGAAATTTCAAAATACTTATAATGTAACGAAGCCTTGTTTACTGAAATCACGTGACTTTGGCAGTTTGATACACCCTCTGAACCACTGATTCGAAACAAAAGATTCGTAAAGCTTCGAAGCTTCATGAAGCAGTGTTTTGAAATCGCTCATCACTAGATATTGTTGAATAAAGTCATTATTTTTTATTTTTTTTGGCGAACAAAAAGTATTCTTGTCGCTTTATAACATTAAGGTAGAACCACTGTAGTCACATGAACTGTTTTAAATACGTCTTTAGTAGCTTTCTGGGCGTTTGAATGTGTTAATTGACTTGCTGGCAGTGCAGGCCTCACTGAGCCATCGGATTTTATGAAAAATATCTTAATTTGTGTTCTGAAGATGAACAAAAGTGTGACTGTGTGACTTTCTTTCTTCCTTCAAGCCCAGTGTTGTCAAACCCATTGATTTTTATTGTCCATACAATGAAAGACAATGGATTTTAATATTTGGATTTTTAATTTTTCTCTTTAAAGAATGTTTTTTTTTTCTCAGATTGTCAAATAAAATCTAAGAATCTCCTAATTGCTTTATTAAATTGTGTCATTCAGAGATGGAATCCAAACTGATCGACTTTGAGACTTTCCTGCCTATGTTTCAACAAGTTTCAAAGTCTACTGAAAGGGGCACATTTGAAGATTTTGTGGAGGGCCTTCGGGTCTTTGACAAAGAAGGCAATGGAACAGTGATGGGGGCTGAACTTCGCCATGTGCTTGCTACTTTGGGTATGGAGTTAAGAAGGGAAAATGAGCCAAATCCATAAACTATACTTGACCATTGATTGTGGTCAAATGTTGAAAACATTGAGACCTTATAACATCTTACTTTGCTCATTGGAACACTGTCTCAATTTCAGGTGAGAGATTGTCTGAGGGTGAAGTGGATCAGTTGCTGGCAGGGCAAGAGGACACAAATGGTTGTATCAACTATGAGGGTAAGAGCAGTTACTCAAGACTTCTCTCTGCTGACAAGATTAATGACATTAAGTTTCTTATTGAAATTAATCTTGATGTTCTTTCTCCAAGCTTTTATAAAACATGTCATGACTGACTGAGTGATCTTTTCTGGTAAGTTTATCTAAACCAGGGCTTCCCAACCTTCTTTTGTCAGCCAAACCTCTGTGACCTTACACTTTCAGAAAAAAGGGTACAAAACTAGTGCGGTACCCTTTGTACCTAAAGAGTGCATATTAGTACCTCAAAGGTACATATTGGTACCAAAAGTGTACAGTCCCAGTGACAGCTTTTGTACAATTTTTCTGAGTGTAATTCTTTGTTTGAAGTAGCAACACCGAACCTTTCAATGAATTTCACAGAAATTGGGAAATAACTGAAAAAAATGATTTTTGTTCAGTTTTATATACATTTAATTGAGTCAGTTCATGACTTCATGAACCTGCAGAAGTTCCATCATGAACTCCTACAGGATCGCAAACCCCTGGTTGGGAAAGTCCTGATCTGAACTATCATATGTTTTACTAGGACATTTTAGATTTTAAATTTATTTTGTATCTTTTCTGTTTTCCTGAGTACAGTAGCAGCCTCACATGGATGTCAGCGGAAGCTAAAGGCAGCTGAAGGACATGCATCAGAGTTGACATCAATCAATCAACATGTAAAATATGATGTAACTGATTAAAATCAATTTGTTCTTCAACCACCACTTTGAAGCTGTTTTGTATCAAAATATGCAAAAAGAGGAGGCAAAATGCAAATTCTATCTCTGTATAAGTCAGGAATGATACAGTAGTCTGCAGTAAATTTTAGTTTGTCCCAAGAGAGAATGAACACAGCTGTCAGCGGATAAAACTTTGGCTTTGGTGGGGCTAGTGCATTGAGTTGGCTCTAATCCCCAAATGTCAGGAACTTGAGCACATATGATAAACCTAGACCCTTTGTCATTGGACTTCTCTCAACGGACCTTTCTGTGAAAAACCTTGTTCTCTAGCCAAGTGTTACATTCACTGAAAGAGAGCAACATTGAGCTGCATGTGTTAATTAACAGCATCTAACAATGAACAAATGGTGTGTGTCCAGTCCAGTGACTATTGGAAAGACATGAGTCAAAGTGTTTTGTTTGAAAAATAAGATGGCAAATATCAAGTTAATTCATTACACAAGTGCTTTATTAAAATGACATGTTTTCCAAACTATAAGGAAAACTGAAATGATTATTCAGGCAAGACCAGGGCTAGCTGTCACAGTTTTTGGATGGAGTCCAAAACATTGACCTTCTGATATTATATGGGGTAAGTGAAAGTGACATGTGAAGGCCAAGTGTGGTAACCCATATTCTGAATTTGTCCTCTGCATTTAACCCATCCACATTAGGAGCAGTGAATAGTGAACACACACTCCAAACTGTGGACACCCAGAGCATTAGGCAGCCATTTTGCTGCGGCGCCCAGGGAGTGATTGGGGGTTTGGTGCTTTGCTCAAGGGCAACTCAGTCATTTCCTGCCGGTATTGAGAATCAAACCCACAACCTTCAGGTTACCAGTCTGACTCTCTAACCATTAGGCCATGAATGCCCCTAAGTTGTCACAATGGGAACCAGACAGTTTTTAAATGAGCTAAATAAACCTAAAAACAAAATCCAAAACAATTAACGAAAGTGTAAAATTGTAAAAGGTAGGAAAAATGTCAAACTATTGTTATGGCCAACAAAAAGTTTATCAGTTAATAAATTAGTACTTTTATTAGTACTTTTAACAATCACTTCATTTAATAGCAAACAATGCAATATACATGTTTTAAATCACTCTTGTTACTGAAATAATTACAGTAACACAGACTACAGATGCCACATTAAAAATTACACTTACCTAACTTACGTAACATAAAATTCATAATGTTTGTAATAGTATCTATTCAGTGTGTTATCAAAAGGTGTGATGAAGTATGAGGTTTTGTGCTAAGAGTATGCAGTCAATACAGTAAATGTTCTCACTGCAGTGCCATATGACTGAATCTATACTGTAGTTGAAATTTATAAGGGTGAGTTACAGTAATCTGGCAGTCTCTACCATGATGATCTGTTTACAATATCACATGGCAAAATGATTCATTGATTATCTATTACAGTTTTTTTTTTTTTTTTTTTTTTACAATCGCTAGGACACATTTCTTAATGCTTAGGTCACTTTTTCAAGATTCTTTTTCCTAACCAACTTTCACCTTGGCAAAGCAGTAAATTTTACATTCAAAATGCACTAAAACTATAAAAACACTTTATTCATGTCTCAAATCAACTCATTCTTCCAGAACACTAGCAAAGGTTTTCACCCAGCAAACACACTTTGTCAGTCGTAAAACACTGACCTAACAAACACTAACACCAGGTAGCACTATACACTGTTTTCTTATGTAAAATCTCTTAACAAAACAAGAATAACACTCTCTATTGTTTATAATTCACTGCAGTTTATGTTACATGAACCATGTTTACATAACAGTACAAAATTATTCAGAAGTTTTCCCCTTTGAATGGATGATAATGAAATTGAAAGACTAATGTTTGTGTAGGTGTTCATTTTCATCTAATTGCTTTGATAATATTTGATTTTTTAGATTCAGAATATATTTCATTACAATATTACTGTAGAAATGCAGCATATTAATGTCTTATTCAGTTTTGTATAATGTTATTGTTTTGAACTTAAGTTTAACAGTTTTGAAAGCAGTATATCAGCATGTGCAAACTATAATAATAATAATAATAATTCCTTACATTTATGTAGCGCTTTTCTGGGTACTCAACGCGCTTTACATATGGAAGGGGGAATCTCCTCAACCACCACCAATGTGCAGCATCCACCTGGACAATGCGACGACAGCCATATTGCGCCAGAACGCCCACCACACACCAGCTTATTGGTGGAGAGGAGACAGAGTGATAAAGCCAGTCAGTATATGGGGATTATTAGGAGGCCATGATGGACAGAGGCCAATGGGCAAATGTGGCCAGGATATCAGGGTTACACCCCTACTCTTTTCGAAGAGAGTCAGGACCTCGGTTTAACGTCTCATCCGAAGGAAGGTGCTTTTTGACAGTATAGTGTCCCCATCACTATACTGGGGTGTTAGGACCCACACAGACCACAGGGTGAGCGCCCCCTGCTGGCCTCACTAACACCTCTTCCAACAGCAACCTAGTTTTCCCAGGAGGTCTCCCATCCAGGTACTAACCAGGCTCAGCCCTGCTTAGCTTCAGTAGGCAACCAGTCTTGGGCTACAGGGTGACATGGCAAACTGGCCTGTACATTGAAAAAATTATTTTCATGATTTATCACAACATTTTTTCTTTTGTGAAATCAACTTAGATAATTTGCATGGTTCAGATAAAATTATAATTTAAGTTTCTTTTGATTAAACCAATCGCCTTCATTGTATTAACTAAATGTTTTAATTTAAAATAACTCAAAATGTTAAGGCAACCAGGCAACTTACTTTTTTAAGTTAAACCAACAATTCTTTTTTTACAGTGTAGGTACACTGGGTTTTGGTGTATGTTGTGTGAAAAGAATTAATGTAATTTGAAATATGTAGTCACTGAATGCATTTTGTGCCAAAGCAATGATAAATGATCCACAGTTTAGCCCACAGAGATTTCTGTTGTGCTCACTGTGTGCAGAGTTTTGAAAAAGTGACCCAAGTATTGAGAAATGTGTCCTATCAATTGTAAAAAACTGTAAGATCATTAAGAGTTTTGAAAATGTAACACGCTTGTGAAATTGCGCTAAAGCAATTAAAAACACACACAAAGCAATTTTTTAAATAAATATAAAAAATAAATATATTAATTTATGAGTCGTTTTGTCATGCTTTTGATGCATATGAGCTAATGGACTTACGTGGTGCTTTCATGTGTCTATGCACACAATTCTACCCACAATACAATAATCTCAAATTACAACATTAGACTAAAATTAAACCATTAAACCATTTTGATTAAAGATTAGTACATAAAATAGATTGTAATTTATAAACATAAATAAATAAATAATGGACATAACTAACCGACAGGCATTACGTAAAGGCAAGCGCCGATTGGTCTCCAAAGGTCATAAATTGGACCTACCGACTTCCCGTAATGATTTCACCTTGTTAGTTATGCTGCAGGTTTGTGTGGCTTGATTTCCCCTTATCCAAAACTTGATCTGTGTATGCGTCATGTCATTTTATGCACGGCCTTGAAATGACGTTGAACATTAAAGTTAATATGTTAATGATAGCATTATTGATAAATTGGGAATTTGTAATAACATTAGCCCATCTTAACAAAGACGATGCAAAATTTCGAGCCAATGAGTCCCTCAAAAGAGCACAGCAGTCTCCCGCAGACTTGGAGAGGTTGTATTTGAGAACCGCTGATGTACATGAAGATGGTTGTGAACTGAATCGCGACGCTTCAACGCCTTCAAATGAGACGACAGAAGACTCATTGACCGAATCCACTTTCAAATGCCATGCATGTTTGTCGGATCACAGTTGGGATAATAAATGGGGGAATGCGGACTCAAACCAAAATAGACCGAATCCCACACCAAATGGCGAATTTGAAGAACTTCCCAGTGGACCAGTGACATGGCGAGCCCTTAAAAGTAAGTTTAGCTGTAGCATACTAAGTACTTAATTACGTAGGTCATTTTATTATTATTATTTTTTTTTTTTTAAATTTCATAAATTCCATAAAATCAGCTTATTCTTTTTCATCAAGGACATCAACGGAATTTGGACGGAGTCGTAGTGTCTGACATCTATCAGCCAGTGTTTCACTGTGGCAATGAACTCCTTAGGATCAAGTTTACCATGACCCGGCACTCAAATCCACGCTTGATTGTCAGTACCGGTACGTATCCGTAAATATTCACTCTGAACTATACAGAGGCGAAAGGTAATCGATTAATTCGACATAAATAAATTGTAACCACAGACACTAAGTGTAAAGTATAAATCAAATGCTTTATAAGACGTCAGAATTTGACAAGAGTTAGGCCTAAGTGGTTTTTGTTCCCACATGAAAAAATACTATTTTTTTTTATATATATAAAAATATCATTTT
This sequence comes from Hypophthalmichthys molitrix, assembly GCA_037950675.1. Lineage (NCBI taxonomy): Eukaryota > Metazoa > Chordata > Actinopteri > Cypriniformes > Xenocyprididae > Hypophthalmichthys > Hypophthalmichthys molitrix. The sequence continues at coordinate 4,157,493 of CM075503.1, read as the reverse complement.
GTATATTTCATTTTGTATATTATACTACAATACACTACAGTTTACTGTAGTAAAAACTAAAGTATACTACAGTATTTATTAGTTTATCAGTTCACCATAGTTAATACTACAGTATGCTGTAGCATTCATTAACAAAGTGTTGTAAATACTATAATATATACAGTGTACTACAATTTACTATAGTATGGTTCAAAAACACTATAGTATTTACTATAAATTACTATAGTATCGCGGGGCAGTCCGTCTTACTTTTTGGTATCAAATTAGGCCAATCTACGGTTTTATGTAACAGACTTAAAGTTATGAACTGTCTTAAAGGGAAAAAAATTGATGACTAACTTGTAAGACTAGTCTTAGCGGTTTATGCAACTGGCCTCAGGATGGATAGATTAGGCTAAAATGAGATGCCGTAAGGGTTTCTTTTTTTTTTCATAAATTACAAATATACTTAACAATTAAGACATTAACGTGTGTGTATATATATATATATATATATATATATATATATATATATATATATATATATATATATAAAATGTATGTATGTGTAAGTGTTAATATGTTAAACATCACCTACTACTTTGTCCCAGTGTATTGTTTGATTGTTAGTAAACCTGTAATTGTATTAGGAGTTAATAATAATACAAATCATAATAATATCATTCCTAATTTTCTAAGTTTCTAATTTTAAAGCTGCTGTTTTTTTTTTTTATTTGCTGCATAATGAGACTTAAACTTTAAAAAGTTCTTGCTTGCCTGTGTAGCTACCTTTTAGCAACTTGATTTTATTTAAATCATAAATTTTATTTATTTATTTATTTTTTTTTTTATATGTTGCCAAAATACGATATCGGTCTGCTTCCAGTAATTTCAGTATACATTAGTCAGGGTAACTGCATATTGATTTTTATACAGCTGAAAATGTGGCTGTGAGGGATAGACTTACAGTCTTTGCTCTGGCATGCACCATATAATGGTCCTAGATCACATGTAATTTTTAAATCTCACACTTTCAAACCGTTTTTGTCTACCGAAAGTCTTTTGGAAAGGTTTTTCATCAACTGATTTTAAAGGAAAATGCAAATTTTTTTTTTTTTCGGTTCATTTTTGGTGCACATATAACTTAAAGTTCATCCAAAAATGAAAATTGTCATCATTTACTCACACTCATGTAATTTCAAACCCGTAAGGCTTTCGTTCATCTTCAAAACACAAATGAAGATATTTTTAATAAATCTGATCTGATTTCTGAGCATTTTCTGAGTGTTTTCTGAATCTGAGCGATTTCTGTCCCTCCATTGACGGCTTTGCAACTACCACTTTGACACTTCAAAAATTTCATAAAGAGATTGTAAAACTAATCCATATGAATTGAGTGGTTTAGTCCAAATTTTCTGAAGAGACTCGATCACTTTATGTGATGAACCGACTGAATTTAGACTAATTAAACAAGCTCAAGCTTACTTGAATGCTTACATGAGCCAATGAGGTTCGTTCTCGTATGTTATGCAGCACATTTGAGCTTTCGCAAGAAATTATGAGGTTTGTCCTCGGACATCAAGCAGGTTTGGTTGAGCTTCTCTTTATGTTCGCTGATCAATGTTTATATGTGAATTAAAAAAAAGTGGTAGTTGCATAGCTTTCAAAAGAGGGACAGAAAGCTCTCAGATTTCATCAAAAAGATCTTCATTTGTGTTCCAAAGATGAACAAAAGTCTTATGCATTTGGAACAACAAGAGGGAGAGATATTAATGACAATTTTTAGTTTTTGGATGAACTAACATTTTAACAAACTTGGGAGACAACAAGTGTATGCAAACTTAAGCACTCAACTGTTTATTTATGTCTACCATCCATAACTAGAAGTATAAATCAGTCTTGTTCACTAATGTACAATTAATGTCTTTCTTATTGTTTGACATTTTGATTCTTCCCTCTATTATTGAAATAAAATAAAGTTCATGAATATTTAATGAAGCAAGTGCTGTTTAGTTAATGAATTGTTTTGTTGCTAAACAAATGGTCAGTAGATTGTAATCATTTCACACTTTGGTACTGCAAGGTGAGGCATTTCATACACTTAACAGACATGAGAGAAACACTATCGACAATCAGTTAGCATACAGCCCAAAGTATACTTTGGCCATCTGCATTCCTCAACGGTTCGTGCATTGTCTGTGTGGCATAATTTGCACACTCGACTTTGCGCAAGACTAAGCGGAACGTGGAAAATGAAGTATACCCGGGGTTATTGTAATTCTACAGCATTAGAGACAAAGTTCTACATAAAATTTGCAATTTACAAGTAACATTGTAGATGGTTATTGCAGTCCATTTAGAAATGTTCAATTTTGTATTGCATTAATTTGCAGTAACTGAGTGCATGAACTATTGTGAGTACATTTTTAAATGTAATCAATTTTCAAATTATATTTTCAGAGACAAAATGGACTGATTCACCCTCACAAAAGCAGTGCCGCTGCATCAAAAGGAACCATGGGCCATCAATGGTACTCACAATCTATTTCAAAGAGTGCTATGCTCAAAACTGGGTAAGATATTCTCTTAACAGTAGCGTAGATGTCATGTTACAAATATTCATATGTCATCCTGACAGACTGGTTTATTCCTTTTTCCCCTATGGTCATATCTGTACACAGACTCCTAGAAGGTTTAACCTGTCTGTATTTATCTTAAGAACTAACACAGAGAATTACGTATATGCATGGTTTTTGAAAAAAACATATACTAAACATTTTTTCTCAAGATGTTTGGGAATTGTATATTATTTTTTTTTTGCTTCACAATGATGTAAAAATTACCCTGCCTACTTGGACACATGAAACAATGTATTGATTTTAAATTTCAAAGACACTTTTTGTTTAGAAAGCCCATATGTGAAAAAGCATGAATCTTCATGAATAATGCTGTGATTCACACCTGAGGAGATTAAGACCCTGCCCCTAATGATCCGCACAATGAGCCATTCAGTGAGAAATGTGACGGAGTGAACTAAGAAAGAATGCAATGACAAAATAAATTTATAATTTTTTGTTTGTCGTTTATTTAGTATAGTTAACTATATAAATGAGTCAAAGACACATTTTGACTACACAGTTATACCTGGAAATAAATCCTGTTCAAAGATATAAGTGAACATCACCTGGCATTTGGTGTTTCTGCACTGGAGAAAAAAAAGGAAAAGAAAAAAAAACACTTTCCTGCTTCCAGTCAGTGATCTCTGTATCATATGCATGCAGTCCAATGTGGGCAAATATCTGGTCACTATGATTCTCAAATCTGTGAAATAAATGAAAAAAACCCTCTGTAAGCATGCTGATAACAGGATCATATCAGCTATTGTATTAATGTTAATATAATGTCCACTCTTAACAGAAAACATGATTTTTGTGATCTTATGCAGGCACACATTATTACATATCATGTAAAGAACATTTTGTATAGGTCTACAACATTTTAATTTACAGTACCGGTCAAAAGATTGGACACGTATTACTATTTTTAATGTTTTTGAAAGAAGTCTCATGCTCATCAAGCCTGCATTTATTTGATCAAAAAAAAAAAAAAAACGACAACAAAAAAAAAAAACTGAAGAAAACAGCAATACTGTGATTATATTACCATTTAAAAGAATGGTTTTCTATTTTAATATACTTTAAAATATAATGTATTTCTGTGATGCAAAGCTGAATTTTCATTATTCATTGTGAACAAAAGCTTCATTCATATGACTAGACTATTTCACAGTAAACACTTCACAATCTGTTCAAAACAGGCCAAAGAAATTATATTAGAGACTCAATGTTATTGTGCAGTTTAATACGTTGCTAACACATTTTATTTCCGTATATATTATGTATTTTAATCGATTTCACTACACACAACACACAACATCTATAGTTTTTAATAATATATAACTCTTATTTGTACGTCCAAAATTGTAATTATTGTAAAGTATCTTTAGTCTCTTTCACACTGGTAAGAAAAAAACGAGGTGGTATCGCTGACGTGACCACTGACCTCTGAGTGTTAAAGCCCATAGTGATCAGGACTACAAATTGACTTTACTAAACATTAGAAGTTAATGAACTAAAATCATGAATTACTGACAAGTGTGAAACTGATCTAGTTCCATTTATTCATTTGATCACAATAAATATCTTCAGAACTGAATCCAAACAGTAAAAGCATGTGATTTCTGTTGTCAAAACCAATACAAGTGAAATTTTGATACTAGTTTTTATACCACAGAAAAATATATATAATAATATACAATTTACTCATTAAAAAATTAAAATATAACTGTAAACGGGTTCAAAATAAAAGGACGAAGAAGTCAGGTCAGCAAGCAAGTTGGTGTCTTTATTTTCCTCAACTTTAAAGTAATATACACACGCTTCAGAGCAGTCACAAAACAAAATTACAACTCAAAACAGAAGCATCCACAGGATTCGTCTCCCCTTCCCAGGTCTCCGGGGCACTTATGTCCCATCTTGCCAGCAGTTACTAGAATTAGAGACCGGTGAGATGGGGCCCTTAATGTTTTTTCTTTGTTTTCATGACTATTTACATTGTAGATTCTCACTGAAGACATCAAAACTATGAATGAACAAGAACATATGGAATTATGTAGCAAACAAAAAGTGTGAAATAACTCTAGATACGTTTCATATTTTAATAGTTTCATAGATTCCTCAAAGTAGCCACCCTTTGCTTTGTTGACAGCGCTGCAAACCCTTGGCCTTCTCTGAATGAGCTTCATGATGTAGTCCCTTGAAATGATTTTCACTTCACAGGTGTGCCTTCTCAGGGTTCATTTGTGGAATTTCTTGCCGCCTTAATGGGGTTGGGACCATCAGTTATGTTGTGCAGAAGTCAGGTTGGTACACAGATGACAGCCCTATTTGACTACTGTTAGAATTCATATTATGGCAAGAACCATCAGCTAAGTAAAGAGAAACGACAGTCCATCATCACTTTAAGAACTGAAGGTCAGTCAGTCCGGAAAATTGCAAAAACTTTGTGTCGCCAAGTGCAGTTGCAAAAACCATCAAGCGCTACGACGAAACTGGCTCGCATGAGGACCATGACCATGACCAAGAGTCACCTCTGCTGCTGAGGATAAGTTCATCCGAGTCACCAGCCTCAGAAATCGCAAGTTAACAGCACCTCAGATTAGAGCCCAGAATAATGCCACACAGAGTTCTAGTAGCAGACACATCTCTACATCAACTGTTAGGAGGAGACTGTGCAAATCAGGCCTTTATGGTCAAATAGCTGCTAAAAAAAACACTACTAAGGAAAAGCAACAAGCAGAAGAGATTTGTTTGGGCCAAGAAACACAAGGAATGGACATTAGACCAGTGGAAATCTGTGCTTTGGTCTGATGAGTCCAAATTTGAGATCTTTGGTTCCACCCGCCGTGTCTTTGTGCGACGCAGAAAAGGTGAACGGATGGTCTCTACATGCATGGTTCCCACCGTGAAGCATGGAGGAGGAGGTGTGATGGTGTGGGGGTGCTGGTGACACTGTTGGGGATTTATTCAAATTTGAAGGCACACTGAACCAGCATGGCTACCACAGCATCCTGCAGCGACATGCCATCCCATCCGGTTTGCATTTAGTTGGACCATCATTTATTTTTCAACAGGACAATGACCCCAAACACACCTCCAGGCTGTGTAAGGGCTATTTGACCAAGAAGGAGAGTGATGGAGTGCTGCACCAGATGACCTGGCCTCCACAGTCACCTGACCTAAACCCAATCGAGATGGTTTGGGATGAGATGGAGAGTGAAGGCAAAAGGGCCAACAAGTGCTCAGCATCTCTGGGAGCTCCTTCAAGACTGTTGGAAAATCATTTCAGGTGACTACCTCATGAAGCTCATCGAGAGAAGGCCAAGAGTGTGCAAAGCAGTAATCAAAGCAAAGGGTGGCTATTTTGAAGAATCTAAAATATAAAACATGTTTTGTTATTTCACACTTTTTTGCTTGCAACATAATTTCATATGTGTTCATTCATAGTTTTGATGTCTTCAGTGAGAATCTACAATGTAAATAGTCATGAAAATAAAGAAAAAACATTAAATGAGAGGTTGTGTCCAAACTTTTGACTGGTGGTTGTGTGTGTGTGTGTGTGTGTGTGTATATATATATATATATATATATATATATATATATATATATATATATATATATATATATATATATATATATATATATATATATATATACACACTACCAGTCAAAAGTTTGGAATCGGTAAGATTTTTAATGTTTTTAAAAGAAGTTTCGTCTGCTCACCAAGGCTGCATTTATTTAATTAAAAATACAGTGAAAACAGTAATATCGTAAAATGATTACAATTTAAAGTAACGGTTTTCTGTTTGAATATATTTTATAAAGTAATTTATTCCTGTGATCAAAGCTGAATTTTCAGCATCATTACTCCAGTCTTCAGTGTCACATGATCCTTCAGAAATCATTCTAATATGCTGATCTGCTGCTCAAGAAATATTTATTGTGTACAATTGTACAAAATATTTGTGTACAATATATTTTTTTTTCAAGATTCTTTGATGAATAGAAAGTTCAAAAGAACAATTTATTTGAAATATAATCTTTTGTAACATTATAAATGTCTTTACTGTCACTTTTGATCGATTTAATGCATCCTTGCTTAATAAAAGTATTAATTTCTTTAATTTCTTTTCAAAAAAATAAAACTTCTTACTGACTTTTGAACGGTAGTGTATAATGTTACAAAAGCTTTGTATTTCAGATAAATGCTGTTCTTTTGAACTTTCTATTCATGAAGGAATCCTGGGGAAAAAAAAAAAACTGTTTTTAACATTGATAATAATCATAAATGTTTCTTGAGCAGCAAATCATCATATTAGAATGATTTCTGAAGGATCATGTGACACTGTAATGATGCTGAAAATTCAGCTTTGCCATCACCGGAATAAATTACTTTATAAAATATATTAAAACAGAAAACTGTAATATTTCACAATATTACTGTTTTTACTGTATTTTTAATTAAATAAATGCAGCCTTGGTGAGCAGACGAATATATATATATGTGTGTGTTGTGGAGTGTCACCGGCGGTAGTGTGACGTCCGACCATCACAGCCCTAAACATCAGTGATGGACACTTCATTTTTCTTTTATTTTGTCATTATTATTATACATTATAAAATATTTTGTCATTTGATTTTGTCATTTTGTCACTGATTTGTCCGTTCAAGCAAAATAAGACTTGAAAGGGAATTCACATGCTATCTGAGACGTGGCTTTCTGTGTTCATGCTTTGGATGTGTGCCCACACAAAATTGTCACAGTGTGTGTTCTGTTTCACGTCTTGTGCATAAATGTTTAAATTGGCAAACCTTAAATGGATAAATGATAAACTTCTGAGAATATGCAGCACTGGTCCGTTCGTCTTTAACACTGACCATCGGGCAGACCTTATTGCCCTGCCCAGAGCTTTCATTGTTGTTGTGTGCCTGTCCAAATGAGCTTAGTGCCTGTTTAAACAGAAGGCAATGTGTGCGGTTTAGGTCTCACCTGCACTTGTGCGCTATCAGCACCCAGGTGATGACTGCGTAAATGACTGATTATATTAGAGCATATGGCAAGTTTAAAAAGATTAAATGTTTTGTCCATATTTTTTTAATTATTACATTTAGACTTCACATACATTTAATGCTGTTAATGACACTGATCTGCATTTGTGTTTATTCAGTTATTCAGTTTCTCAAGTCACCTTCTATTGGCAATTTCCCTGCCCAGTGAACAAAAGACAAACTGTCTGTTTAATCCCTCAGACTCAAGGCAAAAGGATGTATTACTCTGTAAGAGTACTTTACTTTGATCGCCTTCTAATGAGGAATTTCTCCGGCACTGCCACCTGTCATGCTGCCATCCTGCCACATGATGTACCATCTACAGGAGAATCACCCGAAGTTATCTGTGGAAAGCTATATGTGATTGTAAAATTACCAGCCAAGAAGATTAAAAATATTAAAGTTTTGGGTGAGTATTTGTTATTGATGAGTTACAACAATAGCTTTGGACTGCAGCAATTTAATGTAACATCAACAACTGTCTATTTTCCTGTTATAACATTTGAATCTAAATAATGTGTATAATAATGCAAAGAACAGATGTAAACTGGCAACTGTTTTGAAAAAAATATATATTTATGACCAGTAAAAGATGCTTCCTATCAACTTCTGTTGTCTCAAGATGTGTCCAGGCAATTTCCTCGTCCTGTTCTTTGGAAAAGTCACCATACTGTGTTTGTCAAAGTGAAACATTCAGCGATCAAGGTATGACTCTTTCATCACATGATGGAGTATTGTAACAATTTTTGAGATTTTGTGATCTCCACTTAGATTTTGCAATCTATTAATCTATTGATTTTGTTACCTCTTTAAAGGATGGTATTCTCCAGCTGGAATATCTTGATATGACTGGAAAATCACAGACAATCACAATGTCCTGTGTTCACCACACATTCCCTTTTAAAAAGGCTATCAGAAAACGAAGACAAGACCCATTTGATTTTATTTGGGAATATGATCCAATACCAACAGTTCCCTTTAAATCAGAGTGGGCAACAACCATTGCTCCTTCAAAGTCTAGTTCTCTTAGTTTTGCCACTATTGGACAATTTGACTTTCCACCTAATGCAACAGTAGCTGAAAGTCTAGATTTTGATTTTGAATATTTTGATTTGTGGGAAGTCAACCCTACAGTTTCCTTTGAGCTACATGAGCAAACTCTTGGTACAGCTCCGACAGCAAAAACACCACCTAGCACAGATAGACAGCCAAGTAGAATCACCAAAACTGTAACTAGTGCTGTTGATGCTGATAAGGTGTTTGGCACGGATTTTGGTCTTTTGGACTTTGTCATACCCACTGGTCCATTTGGGGAATATGAAGAAACTCATAAAACGACTCAAGGGGCACTTCCAGAAAGCGCTCCTACACATCCAGACCCCAGTACAAATACAAATACTGTTCACTTCTGGCTAGCTGAGAGGACTCTTGATACAGCCCAGAAAACCGAAACCTCAAGTGCTCCTACACAGCCAAGCAGAATCACCAAAACTGCAACTGCTGATGATACAGATTTTGGTCTTTTGGACTTTGTCATACCCACTGGTCCATTTGGGGAATATGAAGAAACTCACAAAACTACTGAAGGGGCACTTCCATCAAGCGCTCCTACACATCCAGACCTCAGAACAAATACTGTTCCCTTCTGGCCACCTGAGAGGACTCTTGGTACAGCCCAGAAAACCGAAACCTCAAGTGCTCCTACACAGCCAAGCAGAATCACCAAAACTGCAACTGCTGATGATACAGATTTTGGTCTTTTGGACTTTGTCATACCCACTGGTCCATTTGGGGAATATGAAGAAACTCACAAAACTACTCAAGGGGCACTTCCATCAAGCGCTCCTACACATCCAGACCTCAGAACAAATACTGTTCCCTTCTGGCCACCTGAGAGGACTCTTGGTACAGCCCAGAAAACCGAAACCTCAAGTGCTGCTACACAGCCAAGTAGAATCACCAAAACTGCAACTACTGTTGTTGTTGATGCTGATGATGTGGACTTTGGTCTTTTGGACTTACCCACTGTCCTACCCACTGTTCAATTTGGGGAATATGAAGAAACACCTAAAATGACCCAAGGGGCACTTCCATTAAGTACACCTACACATCCAGACTCCACTGTAACTAGTGCTGTTGATGCTGATAAGGTGTTTGGCACGGATTTTGGTCTTTTGGACTTTGTCATACCCACTGGTCCATTTGGGGAATATGAAGAAACTCATAAAACGACTCAAGGGGCACTTCCAGAAAGCGCTCCTACACATCCAGACCCCAGTACAAATACAAATACTGTTCACTTCTGGCTAGCTGAGAGGACTCTTGATACAGCCCAGAAAACCGAAACCTCAAGTGCTCCTACACAGCCAAGCAGAATCACCAAAACTGCAACTGCTGATGATACAGATTTTGTTCTTTTGGACTTTGTCATACCCACTGGTCCATTTGGGGAATATGAAGAAACTCACAAAACTACTGAAGGGGCACTTCCATCAAGCGCTCCTACACATCCAGACCTCAGAACAAATACTGTTCCCTTCTGGCCACAAGAGAGGACTCTTGATACAGCTCCGACAGCAAAAACACCAAGCACAGATAGACAGCCAAGCAGAATCACTAAAACTGCAACTACTACTGCTGTTGATGTTGATGAAATGTTTGGGATGGATTTTGGTCATTTTGATGATGTTATACCCACTGGACCATTTGGGGAATTTGAAGAAACTGCAGTTAGTGATAAAATTCACTTTGAATGGGGTTTCTCAGATATACCACCGGGACCTTATAGACCATTTACACAAACAGCAGCAATACATGCCAACCTCGAATCAACTCAGGAGTCTAGAAAAACCACACTTAGTCCTGGAACAACAACCTCACCTGAAACTACACCTGTCTTAACATCTGCTGTTGTAACCACAGTGGCTCAAACTACAACTTCTGTAGAAACTACTACCTTAAGCACCACTTCTGCAGAAAAAACTAGCCTAGGTACCACTTCTGCAGAAACTACACCATTAATTAGTTCTACAGAAATTCAGATGGAATCATCCACATCCATTATGACGACTATTGGAGCAACAACCACACCTGAAACTACACCTGGCTTAACATCTGCTGTTGAAACCACAGTGGCTCAAACTACAACTTCTGTAGAAACTACTACTCTAGGCACCACTTCTGCTAAAACAACATTGGGTAGTTCCACAGCAACTCAAATGGAATCATCCACACCCATTATGACGACTGCTGGAGCAACAACCACACCTGAAACTACACTTGGCTTAACATCTGCAGTTGAGACCACAGTGGCTCTGAAAACTACAACTTCTGTAGAAAGTACTAGCCTAGGCACCACTTCTGCTGAAACAACTAGCCTAGGTACCACTTCTGCAGGAACTACACCATTAATTAGTTCTACAGAAATTCAGATAGAATCATCCACACCCATTATGACGACTATTGGAGCAACAACCACACCTGAAACTACACCTGTCTTAACATCTGCTGTTGAAACCACAGTGGCTCAAACTACAACTTCTGTAGAAACTACTACCCTAGGCACCACTTCTGCTGAAACAACACCATTAGGTAGTTCAACACGAATTGTATTGGAAACATCCACACCCTTAATCACAACTGTTGGAACAACAACCTCGGCTGAAACTACACCTGCCTTAACATCTGCTGTTGAGGCCACATTAGTCCACACTACAACTTCTGCAGAAACTACTACTTTAGGCACCACTTCTGCTAAAACAACAACATTGGGTAGTTCCACAGCAACTCAAATGGAATCATCCACACCCATTATGACGACTGCTGGAGCAACAACCTCACCTGAAACCACACCTGTCTTAACATCTGCTGTTGAGACCACATTAGTTCAAACTACAACTTCTGCAGAAATAACTAGCCTAGGTACCACTTCTGCAGAAACTACACCATTAATTAGTTCTACAGAAATTCAGATGGAATCATCCACACCCATTATGACGACTATTGGAACAACAACCACACCTGAAACTACACCTGGCTTAACATCCGCTGTTGCAACCACATTAGCTCAAACTACAACTTCTGTAGAAACTGCTACCCTAGGCACCACTTCTGTTGAAACAACACCATTAGGTAGTTCAACAGCAATTCAAACAGAATCATCCACACCCATTATGACGACTGCTGGAGCAACAACCACACCTGAAACTACATTTGGCTTAACATCTGCAGTTGAGACCACAGTGGCTCTGAAAACTACAACTTCTGCAGAAACTACTACTTTAGGCACCACTTCTGCAGAAACAACTAGCCGAGGTACCACTTCTGCAGAAACTACACCATTAATTAGTTCTACAGAAATTCAGATTGAATCATCCACACCCATTATGACGACTATTGGAACAACAACCACACCTGAAACTACACCTGTCTTAACATCTGCTGTTGAAACCACAGTAGCTCAAACTACAACTTCTGTAGAAACTACTACCTTAAGCACCACTTCCGCTGAAACAACACCATTAGGTAGTTCAACACGAATTGTATTGGAAACATCCACACCCTTAACCACAACTGCTGGAACAACAACCTCGCCTGAAACTACACCTGGCTTAACATCTGCTGTTGAGGCCACATTAGCTCAAACTACAAGTTCTGTAGAAACTACTACCCCAGGCACCACTTCTGCTGAAACAACACTATTAGGTAGTTCCACAGCAACTCAAATGGAATCATCCACACCCATTATGACGACTGCTGGAGCAACAACCACACCTGAAACTACACTTGGCTTAACATCTGCAGTTGAGACCACAGTGGCTCTGAAAACTACAACTTCTGTAGAAAGTACTAGCCTAGGCACCACTTCTGCTGAAACAACACCATTAGGCAGTTCAACAGAAATTCTATTGGAATCATCCACACCCTTAACCACAACTGCTGGAACAACAACCTCGCCTGAAACTACACCTGGCTTAACATCTACTATCGAAACCACATTAGTTCAAACTACAACTTCTGCAGAAACTACTACTTTACGCACCACTTCTGCAGAAACAACTAGCCTAGGTACCACTTCTGCAGAAACTACACCGTTAATTAGTTCTACAGAAATTCAGATGGAATCATCCACATCCATTATGATGACTATTGGAGCAACAACCACACGTGAAACTACACCTCTCTTAACATCTGCTGTTGAAACCACATTAGGTCAAACTACAACTTCTGTAGAAATTACTACCCTAGGCACCACTTCTGCTGAAACAACACCATTAGGTAGTTCAACAGCAATTCAAACAGAATCATCCACACCCATTATGACGACTGCTGGAGCAACAACCACACCTGAAACTACACTTGGCTTAACATCTGCAGTTGAGACCACAGTGGCTCTGAAAACTACAACTTCTGTAGAAAGTACTAGCCTAGGCACCACTTCTGCTGAAACAACTAGCCTAGGTACCACTTCTGCAGAAACTACACCATTAATTAGTTCTACAGAAATTCAGATGGAATCATCCACACCCATTATGACGACTATTGCAGCAACAACCACACCTGAAACTTCACCTGCCTTAACATCTGCTGTTGAGGCCACATTAGTCCAAACTACAACTTCTGCAGAAACTACTACCCCAGGCACCACTTCCGCTAAAACAACATTGGGTAGTTCCACAGCAACTCAAATGGAATCATCCACACCCATTATGATGACTGCTGGAGCAAGAACCTCACCTGAAACCACACCTGGCTTAACATCTGCTGTTGAGACCACATTAGTTCAAACTACAACTTCTGCAGAAACTACTACTTTAGGCACCACTTCTGCAGAAACAACTAGCCTAGGTACCACTTCTGCAGGAACTACACCATTAATTAGTTCTATAGAAATTCAGATTGAATCATCCACACCCATTATGACGACTATTGGAACTTCTGCAGAAACTACTACTTTAGGCACCACTTCTGCAGAAACAACTAGCCTAGGTACCACTTCTGCAGAAACTACACCATTAATTAGTTCTACAGAAATTCAGATTGAATCATCCACACCCATTATGACGACTATTGGAACAACAACCACACCTGAAACTACACCTGTCTTAACATCTGCTGTTGAAACCACAGTAGCTCAAACTACAACTTCTGTAGAAACTACTACCTTAAGCACCACTTCCGCTGAAACAACACCATTAGGTAGTTCAACACGAATTGTATTGGAAACATCCACACCCTTAATCACAACTGTTGGAACAACAACCTCGGCTGAAACTACACCTGCCTTAACATCTGCTGTTGAGACCACATTATTTCAAACTACAACTTCTGCAGAAACTACTACTTTAGGCACCACTTCTGCTGAAACAACACCATTAGGTAGTTCAACACGAATTGTATTGGAAACATCCACACCCTTAACCACAGCTGCTGGAACAACAACCTCGCCTGAAACTACACCTGGCTTAACATCTGCTGTTGAGGCCACATTAGCTCAAACTACAAGTTCTGTAGAAACTACTACCCCAGGCACCACTTCTGCTGAAACAACACTATTAGGTAGTTCCACAGCAACTCACATGGAATCATCCACACCCATTATGACGACTGCTGGAGCAACAACCACACCTGAAACTACACCTGTCTTAACATCTGCTGTTGAAACCACATTAGCTCAAACTACAACTTCTATAAAAACTACTACCCCAGGCACCACTTCTACTGAAACAACACCATTAGGCAGTACAACACAAATTCTATTGGAATCATCCACACCCTTAACCACAACTGCTGGAACAACAACCTCGCCTGAAACTACACCTGGCTTAACATCTACTATTGAAACTACATTAGTTCAAACTACAACTTCTGCAGAAACTACTACTTTACGCACCACTTCTGCAGAAACAACTAGCCTAGGTACCACTTCTGCAGAAACTACACCATTAATTAGTTCTACAGAAATTCAGATGGAATCATCCACACCCATTATGACGACTATTGGAGCAACAACCACACCTGAAACTACACCTGTCTTAACATCTGCTGTTGAAACCACAGTGGCTCAAACTACAACTTCTGTAGAAACTACTACCTTGAGCACCACTTCTGCTGAAACAACACCATTAGGTAGTTCAACACGAATTGTATTGGAAACATCCACACCCTTAACCACAACTGTTGGAACAACAACCTCGGCTGAAACTACACCTGTCTTAACATCTGCTGTTGAAACAACCGTGGCTCAAACTACAACTTCTGCAGAAACTACAACATTGGGTAGTTCCACAGCAACTCAAATGGAATCATCCACACCCATTATGACGACTGCTGGAGCAACAACCACACCTGAAACTACACTTGGCTTAACATCTGCAGTTGAGACCACAGTGGCTCAAACTACAACTTCTGTAGAAAGTACTAGCCTAGGCACCACTTCTGCTGAAACAACTAGCCTAGGTACCACTTCTGCAGAAACTACACCATTAATTAGTTCTACAGAAATTCAGATGGAATCATCCACACCCATTATGACGACTATTGGAGCAACAACCACACCTGAAACTACACCTGTCTTAACATCTGCTGTTGAAACCACAGTGGCTCAAACTACAACTTCTGTAGAAACTACTACCTTGAGCACCACTTCTGCTGAAACAACACCATTAGGTAGTTCAACACGAATTGTATTGGAAACATCCACACCCTTAACCACAACTGTTGGAACAACAACCTCGGCTGAAACTACACCTGTCTTAACATCTGCTGTTGAGACCACATTATTTCAAACTACAACTTCTGCAGAAACTACTACTTTAGGCACCACTTCTGCTGAAACAACACCATTAGGTAGTTCAACACGAATTGTATTGGAAACATCCACACCCTTAACCACAGCTGCTGGAACAACAACCTCGCCTGAAACTACACCTGGCTTAACATCTGCTGTTGAGGCCACATTAGCTCAAACTACAAGTTCTGTAGAAACTACTACCCCAGGCACCACTTCTGCTGAAACAACACTATTAGGTAGTTCCACAGCAACTCACATGGAATCATCCACACCCATTATGACGACTGCTGGAGCAACAACCACACCTGAAACTACACCTGTCTTAACATCTGCTGTTGAAACCACATTAGCTCAAACTACAACTTCTATAAAAACTACTACCCCAGGCACCACTTCTACTGAAACAACACCATTAGGCAGTACAACACAAATTCTATTGGAATCATCCACACCCTTAACCACAACTGCTGGAACAACAACCTCGCCTGAAACTACACCTGGCTTAACATCTACTATTGAAACTACATTAGTTCAAACTACAACTTCTGCAGAAACTACTACTTTACGCACCACTTCTGCAGAAACAACTAGCCTAGGTACCACTTCTGCAGAAACTACACCATTAATTAGTTCTACAGAAATTCAGATGGAATCATCCACACCCATTATGACGACTATTGGAGCAACAACCACACCTGAAACTACACCTGTCTTAACATCTGCTGTTGAAACCACAGTGGCTCAAACTACAACTTCTGTAGAAACTACTACCTTGAGCACCACTTCTGCTGAAACAACACCATTAGGTAGTTCAACACGAATTGTATTGGAAACATCCACACCCTTAACCACAACTGTTGGAACAACAACCTCGGCTGAAACTACACCTGTCTTAACATCTGCTGTTGAAACAACCGTGGCTCAAACTACAACTTCTGCAGAAACTACAACATTGGGTAGTTCCACAGCAACTCAAATGGAATCATCCACACCCATTATGACGACTGCTGGAGCAACAACCACACCTGAAACTACACTTGGCTTAACATCTGCAGTTGAGACCACAGTGGCTCAAACTACAACTTCTGTAGAAAGTACTAGCCTAGGCACCACTTCTGCTGAAACAACTAGCCTAGGTACCACTTCTGCAGAAACTACACCATTAATTAGTTCTACAGAAATTCAGATGGAATCATCCACACCCATTATGACGACTATTGGAGCAACAACCACACCTGAAACTACACCTGTCTTAACATCTGCTGTTGAAACCACAGTGGCTCAAACTACAACTTCTGTAGAAACTACTACCTTGAGCACCACTTCTGCTGAAACAACACCATTAGGTAGTTCAACACGAATTGTATTGGAAACATCCACACCCTTAACCACAACTGTTGGAACAACAACCTCGGCTGAAACTACACCTGTCTTAACATCTGCTGTTGAAACAACCGTGGCTCAAACTACAACTTCTGCAGAAACTACTACCCCAGGCACCACTTCTGCTAAAACAACAACATTAGGTAGTTCAACAGCAATTCAAATAGAATCATCCACACCCATTATGACGACTGCTGGAGCAACAACCACACCTAAAACTACACTTAGCTTAACATCTGCAGTTGAGACCACAGTGGCTCTGAAAACTACAACTTCTATAGAAAGTACTAGCCTAGGCACCACTTCTGCTGAAACAACTAGCCTAGGTACCACTTCTGCAGAAACTACACCATTAATTAGTTCTACAGAAATTCAGATGGAATCATCCACACCCATTATGACGACTATTGGAGCAACAACCACACCTGAAACTACACCTGTCTTAACATCTGCTGTTGAAACCACATTAGGTCAAACTACAACTTCTGTAGAAACTACTACCCTAGGCACCACTTCTGCTGAAACAACACCATCAGGTAGTTCAACAGCAATTCAAACAGAATCATCCACACCCATTATGACGACTGCTGGAACAACAACCACACCTGAAACTACACCTGTCTTAACATGTGCTGTTGAAACCACAGTGGCTCAAACTACAACTTCTGTAGAAACTACTACCTTAAGCACCACTTCTGCTGAAACAACACCATTAGGTAGTTCAACACGAATTGTATTGGAAACATCCACACCCTTAATCACAACTGTTGGAACAACAACCTCGGCTGAAACTACACCTGTCTTAACATCTGCTGTTGAAACAACAGTGGCTCAAATTACAACTTCTGCAGAAACAACTAGCCTAGGTACCACTTCTGCAGAAACTACTACCCCAGGCACCACTTCTGCTAAAACAACAACATTGGGTAGTTCCACAGCAACTCAAATGGAATCATCCACACCCATTATGACGACTGCTGGAGCAACAACCTCACCTGAAACCACACCTGGCTTAACATCTGCTGTTGAGACCACATTAGTTCAAACTACAACTTCTGCAGAAACTACTACTTTAGGCACCACTTCTGCAGAAACAACTAGCCTAGGTACCACTTCTGCAGAAACTACACCATTAATTAGTTCTACAGAAATTCAGATGGAATCATCCACACCCATTATGACGACTATTGGAGCAACAACCACACTTGAAACTACACCTGTCTTAACATCTGCTGTTGAAACCACAGTGGCTCAAACTACAACTTCTGCAGAAACTACTACTTTATGCACCACTTCTGCTGAAACAACTAGCCTAGGTACCACTTCTGCAGAAACTACACCATTAATTAGTTCTACAGAAATTCAGATGGAATCATCCACACCTATTATGACAACTATTGGAACAACAACCACACCTGAAACTACACCTGTCTTAACATCTGCTGTTGAAACCACAGTGGCTCAAACTACAACTTCTGCAGAAACTACTACTTTAAGCACCACTTCTGCAGAAACAACTAGCCTAGGTACCACTTCTGCAGAAACTACACCATTAATTAGTTCTACAGAAATTCAGATGGAATCATCCACACCCATTATGACGACTATTGGAGCAACAACCACACTTGAAACTACACCTGTCTTAACATCTGCTGTTGAAACCACAGTGGCTCAAACTACAACTTCTGCAGAAACTACTACTTTAGGCACCACTTCTGCTGAAACAACTAGCCTAGGTACCACTTCTGCAGAAACTACACCATTAATTAGTTCTACAGAAATTCTGATGGAATCATCCACACCCATTATGACGACTATTGGAGCAACAACCACACCTGAAACTACACCTGTCTTAACATCTGCTGTTGAAACCACAGTAGCTCAAACTACAACTTCTGTAGAAACTACTACCTTAAGCACCACTTCTGCTGAAACAACACCATTAGGTAGTTCAACACAAATTGTATTGGAAACATCCACACCCTTAACCACAACTGCTGGAACAACAACCTCGCCTGAAACTACACCTGTCTTAACATCTGCTGTTGAAACGATAGTAGCTCAAACTACAACTTCTGTAGAAACTACTACCTTAAGCACCACTTCTGCTGAAACAACACCATTAGGTAGTTCAACACGAATTGTATTGGAAACATCCACACCCTTAACCACAACTGCTGGAACAACAACCTCACCTGAAACTACACCTGGCTTAACATCTGCTGTTGAGGCCACATTAGCTCAAACTACAAGTTCTGTACAAACTACTACCCCAGGCACCATTTCTGCTGAAACAACACTATTAGGTAGTTCCACAGCAACTCAAATGGAATCATCCACACCCATTATGACGACTGCTGGAGCAACAACCACACCTGAAACTACACCTGTCTTAACATCTGCTGTTGAAACCACATTAGCTCAAACTACAACTTCTGTAGAAAGTACTAGCCTAGGCACCACTTCTGCTGAGACAACTAGCCTAGGTACCACTTCTGCAGAATCTACACCATTAATTAGTTCTAGAGAAATTCAGATGGAATCATCCACATCCATTATGATGACTGCTGGAGCAACAACTACACCTGGCTTAACATCCGCTGTTGAAACCACATTCGCTCAAACTACAACTTCTGCAGAAACAACTAGCGTAGGCACCACTTCTGCTAAGCCATCACCATTAGGTAGTTCAACACAAATTGTATTGGAAACATCCACACCCTTAATCACAACTGCTGGAACAACAACCTCACCTGAAACTACACCTGGCTTAACATCTACTATTGAAACCACATTAGTTCAAACTACAACTTCTGTGGAAACTACTACTTTAGGCACCACTTCTGCAGAAACAACTAGCCTAGGTACCACTTCTGCAGAAACTACACCATTATTTAGTTCTACAGAAATTCAGATGGAATCATCCACACCCATTATGACGACTATTGGAGCAACAACCACACCTGAAACTACACTTGTCTTAAGATCTGCTGTTGAAACCACAGTGGCTCAAACTACAACTTCTGTAGAAACTACTACCTTAAGCACCACTTCTGCTGAAACAACACCATTAGGTAGTTCAACACGAATTGTATTGGAAACATCCACACCCTTAACCACAACTGCTGGAACAACAACCTCGCCTGAAACTACACCTGGCTTAACATCTACTATTGAAACCACATTAGTTCAAACTACAACTTCTGCAGAAACTACTACTTTACGCACCACTTCTGCAGAAACAACTAGCCTAGGTACCACTTCTGTAGAAACTGCACCATTAATTAGTTCTACAGAAATTCAGATTGAATCATCCACACCCATTATGACGACTGCTGGAGCAACAACGACACCTGAAACTACACTTGGCTTAACATCTGCAGTTGAGACCACAGTGGCTCTGAAAACTACAACTTCTGCAGAAACAACTAGCCTAAGTACCACTTCTGCAGAAACTACACCATTAATTAGTTCTACAGAAATTCAGATGGAATCATCCACACCCATTATGACGACTATTGGAGCAACAACCACACCTGAAACTACACCTGTCTTAACATCTGCTGTTGAAACCACAGTGGCTCAAACTACAACTTCTGTAGAAACTACTACCCTAGGCACCACTTCTGCTGAAACATCACCATTAGGTAGTTCAACACAAATTGTATTGGAAACATCCACACCCTTAATCACAACTGCTGGAACAACAACCTCACCTGAAACTACACCTGGCTTAACATCTACTATTGAAACCACATTAGTTCAAACTACAAGTTCTGTGGAAACTACTACTTTAGGCACCACTTCTGCAGAAACAACTAGCCTAGGTACCACTTCTGCAGAAACTACACCATTATTTAGTTCTACAGAAATTCAGATGGAATCATCCACAACCATTATGACGACTATTGGAGCAACAACCACACCTGAAACTACACCTGTCTTAACATCTGCTGTTGAAACCACAGTGGCTCAAACTACAACTTCTGCAGAAACTACTACTTTAGGCACCACTTCTGCAGAAACTACACCATTAATTAGTTCTACAGAAATTCAGATGGAATCATCCACATCCATTATGATGACTGCTGGAGCAACACCTACACCTGGCTTAACATCCACTGTTGCAACCACATTAGCTCAAACTACAACTTCTGTAGAAACTACTACCCTAGGTACCACTTCTGCTGAAACAACACCATTAGGTAGTTCAACAGCAATTCAAACAGAATCATCCACACCCATTATGACGACTGCTGGAGCAACAACCACACCTGAAACTACACTTGGCTTAACATCTGCAGTTGAGACCACAGTGGCTCTGAAAACTACAACTTCTGCAGAAACAACTAGCCTGAGTACCACTTCTGCAGAAACTACACCATTAATTAGTTCTACAGAAATTCAGATGGAATCATCCACACCCATTATGACGACTATTGGAGCAACAACCACACCTGAAACTACACCTGGCTTAACATCCGCTGTTGAAACAACATTAGCTCAAACTACAACTTCTGTAGAAACTACTACTTTAAGCACCAGTTCTGCTGAAACAACACCATTAGGAAGTTCAACACGAATTGTATTGGAAACATCCACACTCTTAATCACAACTGTTGGAACAACAACCTCGGCTGAAACTACACCTGCCTTGACATCTGCTATTGAGGCCACATTAGCTCAAACTACAACTTCTGTAGAAACTACTACCCCAGGCACCACCTCTGCTGAAACAACACCATTAGGTAGTTCCACTACAACTCAAATGGAATCATCCACACCCATTATGACGACTGCTGGAGCAACAACCACACCTGAAACTACACTTGGCTTAACATCTGCAGTTGAGAACACAGTGGCTCTGAAAACTACAACTTCTGTAGAAAGTACTAGCCTAGGCACTACTTCTGCTGAAACAACACCATTGGGCAGTTCAACACAAATTCTATTGGAATCATCCAAACCCTTAACCACAACTGCTGGAACAACAACCTCGCCTGAAACTACACCTGGCTTAACATCTACTATTGAAACCACATTAGCTCAAACTACAAGTTCTGTAGAAACTACTACCCCAGGCACCACTTCTGCTAAAACAACAACATTGGGTAGTTCCACAGCAACTCAAATGGAATCATCCACACCCATTATGACGACTGCTGGAGCAACAACCACACCTGAAACTACACTTGGCTTAACATCTGCAGTTGAGACCACAGTGGCTCTGAAAACTACAACTTCTGTAGAAAGTACTAGCCTAGGCACCACTTCTGCAGAAACTACACCATTAATTAGTTCTACAGAAATTCAGATGGAATCATCCACACCTATTATGACAACTATTGGAACAACAACCACACCTGAAACTACACCTGTCTTAACATCTGCTGTTGAAACCACAGTGGCTCAAACTACAACTTCTGCAGAAACTACTACTTTAAGCACCACTTCTGCAGAAACAACTAGCCTAGGTACCACTTCTGCAGAAACTACACCATTAATTAGTTCTACAGAAATTCAGATGGAATCATCCACACCCATTATGACGACTATTGGAGCAACAACCACACTTGAAACTACACCTGTCTTAACATCTGCTGTTGAAACCACAGTGGCTCAAACTACAACTTCTGCAGAAACTACTACTTTAGGCACCACTTCTGCTGAAACAACTAGCCTAGGTACCACTTCTGCAGAAACTACACCATTAATTAGTTCTACAGAAATTCAGATGGAATCATCCACACCCATTATGACGACTATTGGAGCAACAACCACACTTGAAACTACACCTGTCTTAACATCTGCTGTTGAAACCACAGTGGCTCAAACTACAACTTCTGCAGAAACTACTACTTTAGGCACCACTTCTGCTGAAACAACTAGCCTAGGTACCACTTCTGCAGAAACTACACCATTAATTAGTTCTACAGAAATTCAGATGGAATCATCCACACCTATTATGACAAATATTGGAACAACAACCACACCTGAAACTACACCTGTCTTAACATCTGCTGTTGAAACCACAGTGGCTCAAACTACAACTTCTGCAGAAACTACTACTTTAAGCACCACTTCTGCTGAAACAACTAGCCTAGGTACCACTTCTGCAGAAACTACACCATTAATTAGTTCTACAGAAATTCAGATGGAATCATCCACACCCATTATGACGACTATTGGAGCAACAACCACACTTGAAACTACACCTGTCTTAACATCTGCTGTTGAAACCACAGTGGCTCAAACTACAACTTCTGCAGAAACTACTACTTTAGGCACCACTTCTGCTGAAACAACTAGCCTAGGTACCACTTCTGCAGCAACTACACCATTAATTAGTTCTACAGAAATTCTGATGGAATCATCCACACCCATTATGACGACTATTGGAGCAACAACCACACCTGAAACTACACCTGTCTTAACATCTGCTGTTGAAACCACAGTAGCTCAAACTACAACTTCTGTAGAAACTACTACCTTAAGCACCACTTCTGCTGAAACAACACCATTAGGTAGTTCAACACAAATTGTATTGGAAACATCCACACCCTTAACCACAACTGCTGGAACAACAACCTCGCCTGAAACTACACCTGTCTTAACATCTGCTGTTGAAACCATAGTAGCTCAAACTACAACTTCTGTAGAAACTACTACCTTAAGCACCACTTCTGCTGAAACAACACCATTAGGTAGTTCAACACGAATTGTATTGGAAACATCCACACCCTTAACCACAACTGCTGGAACAACAACCTCACCTGAAACTACACCTGGCTTAACATCTGCTGTTGAGGCCACATTAGCTCAAACTACAAGTTCTGTACAAACTACTACCCCAGGCACCATTTCTGCTGAAACAACACTATTAGGTAGTTCCACAGCAACTCAAATGGAATCATCCACACCCATTATGACGACTGCTGGAGCAACAACCACACCTGAAACTACACCTGTCTTAACATCTGCTGTTGAAACCACATTAGGTCAAACTACAACTTCTGTAGAAAGTACTAGCCTAGGCACCACTTCTGCTGAAACAACTAGCCTAGGTACCACTTCTGCAGAATCTACACCATTAATTAGTTCTAGAGAAATTCAGATGGAATCATCCACATCCATTATGATGACTGCTGGAGCAACAACTACACCTGTCTTAACATCTGCTGTTGAAACCACATTAGGTCAAACTACAACTTCTGTAGAAAGTACTAGCCTAGGCACCACTTCTGCTGAAACAACTAGCCTAGGTACCACTTCTGCAGAATCTACACCATTAATTAGTTCTAGAGAAATTCAGATGGAATCATCCACACCCATTATGACGACTATTGGAGCAACAACCACACCTGAAACTACACTTGTCTTAAGATCTGCTGTTGAAACCACAGTGGCTCAAACTACAACTTCTGTAGAAACTACTACCTTAAGCACCACTTCTGCTGAAACAACACCATTAGGTAGTTCAACACGAATTGTATTGGAAACATCCACACCCTTAACCACAACTGCTGGAACAACAACCTCGCCTGAAACTACACCTGGCTTAACATCTACTATTGAAACCACATTAGTTCAAACTACAACTTCTGCAGAAACTACTACTTTAGGCACCACTTCTGCAGAAACAACTAGCCTAGGTACCACTTCTGCAGAAACTACACCATTATTTAGTTCTACAGAAATTCAGATGGAATCATCCACAACCATTATGACGACTATTGGAGCAACAACCACACCTGAAACTACACCTGTCTTAACATCTGCTGTTGAAACCACAGTGGCTCAAACTACAACTTCTGCAGAAACTACTACTTTAGGCACCACTTCTGCAGAAACTACACCATTAATTAGTTCTACAGAAATTCAGATGGAATCATCCACATCCATTATGATGACTGCTGGAGCAACACCTACACCTGGCTTAACATCCACTGTTGCAACCACATTAGCTCAAACTACAACTTCTGTAGAAACTACTACCCTAGGTACCACTTCTGCTGAAACAACACCATTAGGTAGTTCAACAGCAATTCAAACAGAATCATCCACACCCATTATGACGACTGCTGGAGCAACAACCACACCTGAAACTACACTTGGCTTAACATCTGCAGTTGAGACCACAGTGGCTCTGAAAACTACAACTTCTGCAGAAACAACTAGCCTGAGTACCACTTCTGCAGAAACTACACCATTAATTAGTTCTACAGAAATTCAGATGGAATCATCCACACCCATTATGACGACTATTGGAGCAACAACCACACCTGAAACTACACCTGGCTTAACATCCGCTGTTGAAACAACATTAGCTCAAACTACAACTTCTGTAGAAACTACTACTTTAAGCACCAGTTCTGCTGAAACAACACCATTAGGAAGTTCAACACGAATTGTATTGGAAACATCCACACTCTTAATCACAACTGTTGGAACAACAACCTCGGCTGAAACTACACCTGCCTTGACATCTGCTGTTGAGGCCACATTAGCTCAAACTACAACTTCTGTAGAAACTACTACCCCAGGCACCACCTCTGCTGAAACAACACCATTAGGTAGTTCCACTACAACTCAAATGGAATCATCCACACCCATTATGACGACTGCTGGAGCAACAACCACACCTGAAACTACACTTGGCTTAACATCTGCAGTTGAGAACACAGTGGCTCTGAAAACTACAACTTCTGTAGAAAGTACTAGCCTAGGCACTACTTCTGCTGAAACAACACCATTGGGCAGTTCAACACAAATTCTATTGGAATCATCCAAACCCTTAACCAGAACTGCTGGAACAACAACCTCGCCTGAAACTACACCTGGCTTAACATCTACTATTGAAACCACATTAGCTCAAACTACAAGTTCTGTAGAAACTACTACCCCAGGCACCACTTCTGCTAAAACAACAACATTGGGTAGTTCCACAGCAACTCAAATGGAATCATCCACACCCATTATGACGACTGCTGGAGCAACAACCACACCTGAAACTACACTTGGCTTAACATCTGCAGTTGAGACCACAGTGGCTCTGAAAACTACAACTTCTGTAGAAAGTACTAGCCTAGGCACCACTTCTGCAGAAACTACACCATTAATTAGTTCTACAGAAATTCAGATGGAATCATCCACACCTATTATGACAACTATTGGAACAACAACCACACTTGAAACTACACCTGTCTTAACATCTGCTGTTGAAACCACAGTGGCTCAAACTACAACTTCTGCAGAAACTACTACTTTAGGCACCACTTCTGCTGAAACAACTAGCCTAGGTACCACTTCTGCAGAAACTACACCATTAATTAGTTCTACAGAAATTCAGATGGAATTATCCACACCCATTATGACGACTATTGGAGCAACAACCACACTTGAAACTACACCTGTCTTAACATCTGCTGTTGAAACCACAGTGGCTCAAACTACAACTTCTGCAGAAACTACTACTTTAGGCACCACTTCTGCTGAAACAACTAGCCTAGGTACCACTTCTGCAGAAACTACACCATTAATTAGTTCTACAGAAATTCAGATGGAATCATCCACACCTATTATGACAACTATTGGAACAACAACCACACTTGAAACTACACCTGTCTTAACATCTGCTGTTGAAACCACAGTGGCTCAAACTACAACTTCTGCAGAAACTACTACTTTAGGCACCACTTCTGCAGAAACTACACCATTAGGTAGTTCAACACAAATTGTATTGGAAACATCCACACCCTTAACCACAACTGCTGGAACAACAACCTCGCCTGAAACTACGCCTGTCTTAACATCTGCTGTTGAAACCATAGTAGCTCAAACTACAACTTCTGTAGAAACTACTACCTTAAGCACCACTTCTGCTGAAACAACACCATTAGGTAGTTCAACACGAATTGTATTGGAAACATCCACACCCTTAACCACAACTGCTGGAACAACAACCTCACCTGAAACTACACCTGGCTTAACATCTGCTGTTGAGGCCACATTAGCTCAAACTACAAGTTCTGTACAAACTACTACCCCAGGCACCATTTCTGCTGAAACAACACTATTAGGTAGTTCCACAGCAACTCAAATGGAATCATCCACACCCATTATGACGACTGCTGGAGCAACAACCACACCTGAAACTACACCTGTCTTAACATCTGCTGTTGAAACCACATTAGGTCAAACTACAACTTCTGTAGAAAGTACTAGCCTAGGCACCACTTCTGCTGAAACAACTAGCCTAGGTACCACTTCTGCAGAATCTACACCATTAATTAGTTCTAGAGAAATTCAGATGGAATCATCCACATCCATTATGATGACTGCTGGAGCAACAACTACACCTGGCTTAACATCCGCTGTTGAAACCACATTCGCTCAAACTACAACTTCTGCAGAAACAACTAGCCTAGGCACCACTTCTGCAGAATCTACACCATTATTTAGTTCTACAGAAATTCAGATGGAATCATCCACACCCATTATGACGACTATTGGAGCAACAACCACACCTGAAACTACACTTGTCTTAAGATCTGCTGTTGAAACCACAGTGGCTCAAACTACAACTTCTGTAGAAACTACTACCTTAAGCACCACTTCTACTGAAACAACACCATTAGGTAGTTCAACACGAATTGTATTGGAAACATCCACACCCTTAACCACAACTGCTGGAACAACAACCTCGCCTGAAACTACACCTGGCTTAACATCTACTATTGAAACCACATTAGTTCAAACTACAACTTCTGCAGAAACTACTACTTTACGCACCACTTCTGCAGAAACAACTAGCCTAGGTACCACTTCTGTAGAAACTGCACCATTAATTAGTTCTACAGAAATTCAGTTTGAATCATCCACACCCATTATGACGACTGCTGGAGCAACAACGACACCTGAAACTACACTTGGCTTAACATCTGCAGTTGAGACCACAGTGGCTCTGAAAACTACAACTTCTGCAGAAACAACTAGCCTAAGTACCACTTCTGCAGAAACTACACCATTAATTAGTTCTACAGAAATTCATATGGAATCATCCACACCCATTATGACGACTATTGGAGCAACAACCACACCTGAAACTACACCTGTCTTAACATCTGCTGTTGAAACCACAGTGGCTCAAACTACAACTTCTGTAGAAACTACTACCCTAGGCACCACTTCTGCTGAAACATCACCATTAGGTAGTTCAACACAAATTGTATTGGAAACATCCACACCCTTAATCACAACTGCTGGAACAACAACCTCACCTGAAACTACACCTGGCTTAACATCTACTATTGAAACCACATTAGTTCAAACTACAACTTCTGTGGAAACTACTACTTTAGGCACCACTTCTGCAGAAACAACTAGCCTAGGTACCACTTCTGCAGAAACTACACCATTATTTAGTTCTACAGAAATTCAGATGGAATCATCCACAACCATTATGACGACTATTGGAGCAACAACCACACCTGAAACTACACCTGTCTTAACATCTGCTGTTGAAACCACAGTGGCTCAAACTACAACTTCTGCAGAAACTACTACTTTAGGCACCACTTCTGCAGAAACTACACCATTAATTAGTTCTACAGAAATTCAGATGGAATCATCCACATCCATTATGATGACTGCTGGAGCAACACCTACACCTGGCTTAACATCCACTGTTGCAACCACATTAGCTCAAACTACAACTTCTGTAGAAACTACTACCCTAGGTACCACTTCTGCTGAAACAACACCATTAGGTAGTTCAACAGCAATTCAAACAGAATCATCCACACCCATTATGACGACTGCTGGAGCAACAACCACACCTGAAACTACACTTGGCTTAACATCTGCAGTTGAGACCACAGTGGCTCTGAAAACTACAACTTCTGTAGAAAGTACTAGCCTAGGCACCACTTTTGCTGAAACAACACCATTAGGTAGTTCAACACAAATTCTATTGGAATCATCCACACCCTTAACCACAACTGCTGGAACAACAACCTCGCCTGAAACTACACCTGGCTTAACATCTAGTATTGAAACCACATTAGTTCAAACTACAACTTCTGCAGAAACTACTACTTTACGCACCACTTCTGCAGAAACAACTAGCCTAGGTACCACTTCTGTAGAAACTGCACCATTAATTAGTTCTACAGAAATTCAGATGGAATTATCCACACCCATTATGACGACTATTGGAGCAACACCTACACCTGGCTTAACATCCACTGTTGCAACCACATTAGCTCAAACTACAACTTCTGTAGAAACTACTACCCTAGGTACCACTTCTGCTGAAACAACACCATTAGGTAGTTCAACAGCAATTCAAACAGAATCATCCACACCCATTATGACGACTGCTGGAGCAACAACCACACCTGAAACTACACTTGGCTTAACATCTGCAGTTGAGACCACAGTGGCTCTGAAAACTACAACTTCTGTAGAAAGTACTAGCCTAGGCACCACTTTTGCTGAAACAACACCATTAGGTAGTTCAACACAAATTCTATTGGAATCATCCACACCCTTAACCACAACTGCTGGAACAACAACCTCGCCTGAAACTACACCTGGCTTAACATCTAGTATTGAAACCACATTAGTTCAAACTACAACTTCTGCAGAAACTACTACTTTACGCACCACTTCTGCAGAAACAACTAGCCTAGGTACCACTTCTGTAGAAACTGCACCATTAATTAGTTCTACAGAAATTCAGATTGAATCATCCACACCCATTATGACGACTGCTGGAGCAACAACCACACCTGAAACTACACTTGGCTTAACATCTGCAGTTGAGACCACAGTGGCTCTGAAAACTACAACTTCTGCAGAAACAACTAGCCTAAGTACCACTTCTGCAGAAACTACACCATTAATTAGTTCTACAGAAATTCAGATGGAATCATCCACACCCATTATGACGACTATTGGAGCAACAACCACACCTGAAACTACACCTGGCTTAACATCCGCTGTTGAAACAACATTAGCTCAAACTACAACTTCTGTAGAAACTACTACTTTAAGCACCAGTTCTGCTGAAACAACACCATTAGGAAGTTCAACACGAATTGTATTGGAAACATCCACACTCTTAATCACAACTGTTGGAACAACAACCTCGGCTGAAACTACACCTGCCTTGACATCTGCTGTTGAGGCCACATTAGCTCAAACTACAACTTCTGTAGAAACTACTACCCCAGGCACCACTTCTGCTAAAACAACAACATTGGGTAGTTCCACAGCAACTCAAATGGAATCATCCACACCCATTATGACGACTGCTGGAGCAACAACCACACCTGAAACTACACTTGGCTTAACATCTGCAGTTGAGACCACAGTGGCTCTGAAAACTACAACTTCTGTAGAAAGTACTAGCCTAGGCACCACTTCTGCAGAAACTACACCATTAATTAGTTCTACAGAAATTCAGATGGAATCATCCACACCTATTATGACAACTATTGGAACAACAACCACACCTGAAACTACACCTGTCTTAACATCTGCTGTTGAAACCACAGTGGCTCAAACTACAACTTCTGCAGAAACTACTACTTTAAGCACCACTTCTGCAGAAACAACTAGCCTAGGTACCACTTCTGCAGAAACTACACCATTAATTAGTTCTACAAAAATTCCGATAGAATCATCCACTCCCATTATGACGACTATTGGAGCAACAACCACACCTGAAACTACACCTGGCTTAACATCTACTATTGAATCCACATTAGTTCAAACTACAACTTCTGCAGAAACTACTACTTTACGCACCACTTCTGTAGAAACAACTAGCCTAGGTACCACTTCTGCAGAAACTACACCATTAATTAGTTCTACAAAAATTCCGATAGAATCATCCACTCCCATTATGACGACTATTGGAGCAACAACCACACCTGAAACTACACCTGGCTTAACATCCGCTGCTGAAACCACATTAGCTCAAACTACAAATTCTGTAGAAACTGCTACCCTAGGCACCACTTCTGCTGAAACAACACCATTAGGTAGTTCAACAGCAATTCAAACAGAATCATCCACACCCATTATGACGACTGCTGGAGCAACAACCACACCTGAAACTACACTTGGCTTAACGTCTGCAGTTGAGACCACAGTGGCTCTGAAAAGTACAACTTCTGCAGAAACTACTACTTTAGGCACCACTTCTGCTGAAACAACTAGCCTAGGTACCACTTCTGCAGAAACTACACCATTAATTAGTTCTACAGAAATTCAGATGGAATCATCCACACCCATTATGACGACTATTGGAGCAACAACCACACTTGAAACTACACCTGTCTTAACATCTGCTGTTGAAACCACAGTGGCTCAAACTACAACTTCTGCAGAAACTACTACTTTAGGCACCACTTCTGCTGAAACAACTAGCCTAGGTACCACTTCTGCAGAAACTACACCATTAATTAGTTCTACAGAAATTCTGATGGAATCATCCACACCCATTATGACGACTATTGGAGCAACAACCACACCTGAAACTACACCTGTCTTAACATCTGCTGTTGAAACCACAGTAGCTCAAACTACAACTTCTGTAGAAACTACTACCTTAAGCACCACTTCTGCTGAAACAACACCATTAGGTAGTTCAACACGAATTGTATTGGAAACATCCACACCCTTAACCACAACTGCTGGAACAACAACCTCGCCTGAAACTACACCTGTCTTAACATCTGCTGTTGAAACCATAGTAGCTCAAACTACAACTTCTGTAGAAACTACTACCTTAAGCACCTTTTCTGCTGAAACAACACCATTAGGTAGTTCAACACGAATTGTATTGGAAACAACCACACCCTTAACCACAACTGCTGGAACAACAACCTCGCCTGAAACTACACCTGGCTTAACATCTGCTGTTGAGGCCACATTAGCTCAAACTACAAGTTCTGTAGAAACTACTACCCCAGGCACCATTTCTGCTGAAACAACACTATTAGGTAGTTCCACAGCAACTCAAATGGAATCATCCACACCCATTATGACGACTGTTGGAGCAACAACCACACCTGAAACTACACCTGTCTTAACATCTGCTGTTGAAACCACATTAGGTCAAACTACAACTTCTGTAGAAAGTACTAGCCTACGCACCACTTCTGCTGAAACAACTAGCCTAGGTACCACTTCTGCAGAATCTACACCATTAATTAGTTCTAGAGAAATTCAGATGGAATCATCCACATCCATTATGATGACTGCTGGAGCAACAACTACACCTGGCTTAACATCCGCTGTTGAAACCACATTCGCTAAAACTACAACTTCTGCAGAAACAACTAGCCTAGGCACCACTTCTGCTGAAACATCACCATTAGGTAGTTCAACACACATTGTATTGGAAACATCCACACCCTTAATCACAACTGCTGGAACAACAACCTCGCCTGAAACTACACCTGGCTTAACATCTACTATTGAAACCACATTAGTTCAAACTACAATTTCTGCAGAAACTACTACTTTACGCACCACTTCTGCAGAAACAACTAGCCTAGGTACCACTTCTGTAGAAACTGCACCATTAATTAGTTCTACAGAAATTCAGATTGAATCATCCACACCCATTATGACGACTGCTGGAGCAACAACCACACCTGAAACTACACTTGGCTTAACATCTGCAGTTGAGACCACAGTGGCTCTGAAAACTACAACTTCTGCAGAAACAAATAGCCTAAGTACCACTTCTGCAGAAACTACACCATTAATTAGTTCTACAGAAATTCAGATGGAATCATCCACACCCATTATGACGACTATTGGAGCAACAACCACACCTGAAACTACACCTGTCTTAACATCTGCTGTTGAAACCACAGTGGCTCAAACTACAACTTCTGTAGAAACTACTACCCTAGGCACCACTTCTGCTGAAACAACACCATTAGGTAGTTCAACACGAATTGTATTGGAAACATCCACACCCTTAATCACAACTGTTGGAACAACAACCTCGGCTGAAACTACACCTGCCTTAACATCTGCTGTTGAGGCCACATTAGTCCAAAGTACAACTTCTGCAGAAACTACTACTTTAGGCACCACTTCTGCTAAAACAACAACATTGGGTAGTTCCACAGCAACTCAAATGGAATCATCCACACCCATTATGACGACTGCTGGAGCAACAACCACACCTGAAACTACACTTGGCTTAACATCTGCAGTTGAGACCACAGTGGCTCTGAAAAGTACAACTTCTGCAGAAACTACTACTTTAGGCACCACTTCTGCTGAAACAACTAGCCTAGGTACCACTTCTGCAGAAACTACACCATTAATTAGTTCTACAGAAGTTCAGATTGAATCATCCACACCCATTATGACGACTGCTGGAGCAACAACCACACCTGAAACTACACTTGGCTTAACATCTGCAGTTGAGACCACAGTGGCTCTGAAAACTACAACTTCTGTAGAAAGTATTAGCCTAGGCACCACTTCTGCTGAAACAACTAGCCTAGGTACCACTTCTGCAGAATCTACACCATTAATTAGTTCTACAGAAATTCAGATGGAATCATCCACATCCATTATGATGACTGCTGGAGCAAGAAGTACACCTGGCTTAACATCCGCTGTTGAAACCACATTCGCTCAAACTACAACTTCTGCAGAAACAACTAGCCTAGACACCACTTCTGCAGAAACAACACCATTAGGTAGTTCAACACAAATTGTATTGGAAACATCCACACCCTTAATCACAACTGCTGGAACAACAATCTCACCTGAAACTACACCTGGCTTAACATCTACTATTGAAACCACATTAGTTCAAACTACAAGTTCTGTAGAAACTACTACTTTAGGCACCACTTCTGCAGAAACAACTAGCCTAGGTACCACTTCTGCAGAAACTACACCATTATTTAGTTCTACAGAAATTCAGATGGAATCATCCACACCCATTATGACGACTATTGGAGCAACAACCACACCTGAAACTACACCTGGCTTAACATCTGCTGTTGAAACCACAGTGGCTCAAACTACAACTTCTGCAGAAACTACTACTTTAAGCACCACTTCTGCAGAAACAACTAGCCTAGGTACCACTTCTGCAGAAACTACACCATTAATTAGTTCTACAGAAATTCAGATGGAATCATCCACACCCATTATGACGACTATTGGAGCAACAACCACACTTGAAACTACACCTGTCTTAACATCTGCTGTTGAAACCACAGTGGCTCAAACTACAACTTCTGCAGAAACTACTACTTTAGGCACCACTTCTGCTGAAACAACTAGCCTAGGTACCACTTCTGCAGAAACTACACCATTAATTAGTTCTACAGAAATTCTGATGGAATCATCCACACCCATTATGACGACTATTGGAGCAACAACCACACCTGAAACTACACCTGTCTTAACATCTGCTGTTGAAACCACAGTAGCTCAAACTACAACTTCTGTAGAAACTACTACCTTAAGCACCACTTCTGCTGAAACAACACCATTAGGTAGTTCAACACGAATTGTATTGGAAACATCCACACCCTTAACCACAACTGCTGGAACAACAACCTCGCCTGAAACTACACCTGTCTTAACATCTGCTGTTGAAACCATAGTAGCTCAAACTACAACTTCTGTAGAAACTACTACCTTAAGCACCACTTCTGCTGAAACAACACCATTAGGTAGTTCAACACGAATTGTATTGGAAACATCCACACCCTTAACCACAACTGCTGGAACAACAACCTCGCCTGAAACTACACCTGGCTTAACATCTGCTGTTGAGGCCACATTAGCTCAAACTACAAGTTCTGTACAAACTACTACCCCAGGCACCATTTCTGCTGAAACAACACTATTAGGTAGTTCCACAACAACTCAAATGGAATCATCCACACCCATTATGACGACTGCTGGAGCAACAACCACACCTGAAACTACACCTGTCTTAACATCTGCTGTTGAAACCACATTAGGTCAAACTACAACTTCTGTAGAAACAACTAGCCTAGGCACCACTTCTGCTGAAACAACACCATTAGGTAGTTCCTCTACAACTCAAATGGAATCATCCACACCCATTATGACGACTATTGGAGCAACAACCACACCTGAAACTACACCTGTCTTAACATCTGCTGTTGAAACCACAGTGGCTCAAACTACAACTTCTGTAGAAACTACTACCCTAGGCACCACTTCTGCTGAAACAACACCATTAGGTAGTTCAACACGAATTGTATTGGAAACATCCACACCCTTAATCACAACTGTTGGAACAACAACCTCGGCTGAAACTACACCTGCCTCAACATCTGCTGTTGAGGCCACATTAGTCCAAACTACAACTTCTGCAGAAACTACTACTTTAGGCACCACTTCTGCTAAAACAACAACATTGGGTAGTTCCACAGCAACTCAAATGGAATCATCCACACCCATTATGACGATTGCTGGAGCAACAACCACACCTGAAACTACACTTGGCTTAACATCTGCAGTTGAGACCACAGTGGCTCTGAAAACTACAACTTCTGTAGAAAGTACTAGCCTAGGCACCACTTCTGCTGAAACAACTAGCCTAGGTACCACTTCTGTAGAAACTACACCATTAATTAGTTCTACAGGAATTCAGATGGAATCATCCACACCCATTATGACGACTACTGGAGCAACAACCACACCTGAAACTACACCTGGCTTAACATCTACTATTGAAACCACATTAGTTCAAACTACAACTTCTGCAGAAACTACTACTTTACGCACCACTTCTGCAGAAACAACTAGCCTAGGTACCACTTCTGTAGAATCTACACCATTAATTAGTTCTACAGAAATTCAGATGGAATCATCCACATCCATTATGATGACTGCTGGAGCAACAACTACACCTGGCTTAACATCCTCTGTTGAAACCACATTCGCTCAAACTACAAC
This sequence comes from Hypophthalmichthys molitrix, assembly GCA_037950675.1. Taxonomy (NCBI): domain Eukaryota; kingdom Metazoa; phylum Chordata; class Actinopteri; order Cypriniformes; family Xenocyprididae; genus Hypophthalmichthys; species Hypophthalmichthys molitrix. Next base: position 4,121,685 of record CM075503.1, on the reverse strand, counting down.
TTCTGCAGAAACAACTAGCCTAGACACCACTTCTGCTGAAACAACACCGTTAGGTAGTTCAACACAAATTGTATTGGAAACATCCACACTCTTAATCACAACTGCTGGAACAACAATCTCACCTGAAACTACACCTGGCTTAACATCTATTATTGAAACCACATTAGTTCAAACTACAAGTTCTGTAGAAACTACTACTTTAGGCACCACTTCTGCTGAAACAACTAGCCTAGGTACCACTTCTGCAGAAACTACACCATTAATTAGTTCTACAGAAATTCTGATGGAATCATCCACACCCATTATGACGACTATTGGAGAAACAACCACACCTGAAACTACACCTGTCTTAACATCTGCTGTTGAAACCACAGTGGCTCAAACTACAACTTCTGTAGAAACTACTACTTTAAGCACCACTTCTGCTGAAACAACACCATTAGGTAGTTCAACACGAATTGTATTGGAAACATCCACACCCTTAATCACAACTGTTGGAACAACAACCTCGGCTGAAACTACACCTGCCTTAACATCTGCTGTTGAGTCCACATTAGTCCAAACTACAACTTCTACAGAAACTACTACTTCTGGCACCAGTTCTGCTAAAACAACAACATTGGGTAGTTCCACAGCAACTCAAATGGAATCATCCACACCCATTATGACGACTGCTGGAGCAACAACCACACCTGAAACTACACTTGGCTTTACATCTGCAGTTGAGACCACAGTGGCTCTGAAAACTACAACTTCTGCAGAAACAACTAGCCTAGGTACCACTTCTGCAGAAACTACACCATTAATTAGTTCTACAGAAATTCAGATGGAATCATCCACATCCATTATGATGACTGCTGGAGCAACAACTACACCTGGCTTAACATCCGCTGTTGAAACCACATTCGCTCAAACTACAACTTCTGCAGAAACAACTAGCCTAGGCACCACTTCTGCTGAAACAACACCATTAGGTAGTTCCACTACAACTCAAATGGAATCATCCACACCCATTATGACGACTGCTGGAGCAACAACCACACCTGAAACTACACCTGTCTTAACATCTGCTGTTGAAACCACATTAGCTCAAACTACAACTTCTGTAGAAACTACTACTTCAGGCACCACTTCTGCTGAAACAACACCATTAGGTAGTTCCACTACAACTCAAATGGAATCATCCACACCCATTATGACGACTGCTGGAGCAACAACCACACCTGAAACTACACTTGGCTTAACATCTGCTGTTGAAACCACAGTGGCTCAAACTACAACTTCTGCAGAAACAACTAGCCTAGGTACCACTTCTGCTGAAACAACACCATTAGGTAGTTCAACAGCAATTCAAACAGAATCATCCACACCCATTATGACGACTGCTGGAGCAACAACCACACCTGAAACTACACCTGTCTTAACATCTGCTGTTGAAACCACATTAGCTCAAACTACAACTTCTGTAGAAACTACTACCCCAGGCACCACTTCTACTGAAACAACACCATTAGGTAGTTCAACACGAATTGTATTGGAAACATCCACACCCTTAATCACAACTGCTGGAACAACAACCTCACCTGAAACTACACCTGCCTTAACATCTGCTGTTGAGACCACATTAGTTCAAACTATAACTTCTGCAGAAACAACTAGCCTAGGTACCACTTCTGCAGAATCTACACCATTAATCACAACTGCTGGAGCAACAACCACACCTGAAACTACACTTGGCTTAACATCTGCAGTTGAGACCACAGTGGCTCTGAAAACTACAACTTCTGTAGAAACAACTAGCCTAGGTACCAGTTCTGCAGAAACTACACCATTAATTAGTTCTACAGAAATACAGATTGAATCATCCACACCCATTATGACGACTATTGGAGCAACAACCACACCTGAAACTACACCTGGCTTAACATCCACTGTTGAAACCACATTAGCTCAAACTACAACTTCTGTAGAAACTACTACCTTAAGCATCACTTCTGCTGAAACAACACCATTAGGCAGTTCAACACGAATTGTATTGGAAACATCCACACCCTTAACCACAACTGCTGGAACAACAACCTCGCCTGAAACTACACCTGGCTTAACATCTACTATTGAAACCACATTAGTTCAAACTACAACTTCTGCAGAAACTACTACTTTACGCACCACTTCTGCAGAAACAACTAGCCTAGGTACCACTTCTGTAGAAACTGCACCATTAATTAGTTCTACAGAAATTCAGATTGAATCATCCACACCCATTATGACGACTGCTGGAGCAACAACCACACCTGAAACTACACTTGGCTTAACATCTGCAGTTGAGACCACAGTGGCTCTGAAAACTACAACTTCTGCAGAAACAACTAGCCTGAGTACCACTTCTGCAGAAACTACACCATTAATTAGTTCTACAGAAATTCAGATTGAATCATCCACACCCATTATGATGACTGCTGGAGCAACAACCACACCTGAAACTACACTTGGCTTAACATCTGCAGTTGAGACCACAGTGGCTCTGAAAACTACAACTTCTGTAGAAAGTACTAGCCTAGGTACCACTTCTGTAGAATCTACACCATTAATTAGTTCTACAGAAATTCAGATGGAATCATCCACATCCATTATGATGACTGCTGGAGCAACAAGTACACCTGGCTTAACATCCGCTGTTGAAACCACATTCGCTCAAACTACAACTTCTGCAGAAACAACTAGCCTAGACACCACTTCTGCTGAAACAACACCATTAGGTAGTTCAACACAAATTGTATTGGAAACATCCACACCCTTAATCACAACTCCTGGAACAATAATCTCACCTGAAACTACACCTGGCTTAACATCTACTATTGAAACCACATTAGTTCAAACTACAAGTTCTGTAGAAACTACTACTTTAGGCACCACTTCTGCAGAAACAACTAGCCTAGGTACCACTTCTGCAGAAACTACACCATTAATTAGTTCTACAGAAATTCAGATGGAATCATCCACACCTATTATGACAACTATTGGAGCAACAACCACACCTGAAACTACACTTGGCTTAACATCTGCAGTTGAGACCACAGTGGCTCTGAAAACTACAACTTCTGTAGAAAGTACTAGCCTAGGCACCACTTCTGCTGGAACAACTAGCCTAGGTACCACTTCTGCAGAAACTACACCATTAATTAGTTCTACAGAAATTCAGATGGAATCATCCACACCCATTATGACGACTATTGGAGCAACAACCACACCTGAAACTACACCCGTCTTAACATCTGCTGTTGAAACCACAGTGGCTCAAACTACAACTTCTGTAGAAAGTACTAGCCTAGGCACCACTTCTGCTGGAACAACTAGCCTAGGTACCACTTCTGCAGAAACTACACCATTAATTAGTTCTACAGAAATTCAGATGGAATCATCCACACCCATTATGACGACTGCTGGAGCAACAACCACACCTGAAACTACACTTGGCTTAACATCTGCAGTTGAGACCACAGTGGCTCTGAAAACTACAACTTCTGTAGAAAGTACTAGCCTAGGTACCACTTCTGTAGAATCTACACCATTAATTAGTTCTACAGAAATTCAGATGGAATCATCCACATCCATTATGATGACTGCTGGAGCAACAAGTACACCTGGCTTAACATCCGCTGTTGAAACCACATTCGCTCAAACTACAACTTCTGCAGAAACAACTAGCCTAGACACCACTTCTGCTGAAACAACACCATTAGGTAGTTCAACACAAATTGTATTGGAAACATCCACACCCTTAATCACAACTCCTGGAACAATAATCTCACCTGAAACTACACCTGGCTTAACATCTACTATTGAAACCACATTAGTTCAAACTACAAGTTCTGTAGAAACTACTACTTTAGGCACCACTTCTGCAGAAACAACTAGCCTAGGTACCACTTCTGCAGAAACTACACCATTAATTAGTTCTACAGAAATTCAGATGGAATCATCCACACCTATTATGACAACTATTGGAGCAACAACCACACCTGAAACTACACTTGGCTTAACATCTGCAGTTGAGACCACAGTGGCTCTGAAAACTACAACTTCTGTAGAAAGTACTAGCCTAGGCACCACTTCTGCTGAAACAACTAGCCTAGGTACCACTTCTGCAGAAACTACACCATTAATTAGTTCTACAGAAATTCAGATGGAATCATCCACACCTATTATGACAACTATTGGAACAACAACCACACCTGAAACTACACCTGTCTTAACATCTGCTGTTGAAACCACAGTGGCTCAAACTACAACTTCTGCAGAAACTACTACTTTAAGCACCACTTCTGCAGAAACAACTAGCCTAGGTACCACTTCTGCAGAAACTACACCATTAATTAGTTCTACAGAAATTCTGATGGAATCATCCACACCCATTATGACGACTATTGGAGCAACAACTACACCTGGCTTAACATCCGCTGTTGAAACCACATTAGCTCAAACTACAACTTCTGTAGAAACTACTACCCTAGGCACCACTTCTGCAGAATCTACACCATTAATTAGTTCTACAGAAATTCCGATAGAATCATCCACACCCATTATGACAACTATAGGAGCAACAACCACACCTGGCTTAACATCTGCTGTTGAAACCACATTAGCTCAAACTACAACTTCTGTAGAAACTGCTACCCTAGGCACCACTTCTGCTGAAACAACACCATTAGGTAGTTCAACAGCGATTCAAACAGAATCATCCACACCCATTATGACGACTGCTGGAGCAACAACCACACCTGAAACTACACTTGGCTTTACATCTGCAGTTGAGACCACAGTGGCTCTAAAAACTACAACTTCTGCAGAAACAACTAGCCTTGGTACCACTTCTGCTGAAACAACACCATTAGGTAGTTCAACAGCAATTCAAACAGAATCATCCACACCCATTATGATGACTGCTGGAGCAACAACCACACCTGAAACTACACCTACCTTAACATCTGCTGTTGAAACCACATTAGCTCAAACTACAACTTCTGTAGAAACTACTACCCCAGGCACCACTTCTGCTGAAACAACACCATTAGGAAGTTCAACACGAATTGTATTGGAAACATCCACACCCTTAATCACAACTGCTGGAACAACAACCTCACCTGAAACTACACCTGCCTTAACATCTGCTGTTGAGACCACTTTAGTTCAAACTATAACTTCTGCAGAAACAACTAGCCTAGGTACCACTTCTGCAGAATCTACACCATTAATCACAACTGCTGGAGCAACAACCACACCTGAAACTACACTTGGCTTAACATCTGCAGTTGAGACCACAGTGGCTCTGAAAACTACAACTTCTGTAGAAAGTACTAGCCTAGGCACCACTTCTGCTGGAACAACTAGCCTAGGTACCACTTCTGCAGAAACTACACCATTAATTAGTTCTACAGAAATTCAGATGGAATCATCCACACCCATTATGACGACTATTGGAGCAACAACCACACCTGAAACTACACCCGTCTTAACATCTGCTGTTGAAACCACAGTGGCTCAAACTACAACTTCTGTAGAAAGTACTAGCCTAGGCACCACTTCTGCTGGAACAACTAGCCTAGGTACCACTTCTGCAGAAACTACACCATTAATTAGTTCTACAGAAATTCAGATGGAATCATACACATCCATTATGATGACTGCTGGAGCAACACCTACACCTGGCTTAACATCCGCTGTTGAAACCACATTAGCTCAAATTACAACTTCTGTAGAAAGTACAACCCTAGGCTCCACTTCTGCTGAAATAACACCATTAGGTATTTCAACACGAATTGTATTGGAAACATCCACACCCTTAACCACAACTGCTGGAACAACAACCTCGCCTGAAACTACACCTGGCTTAACATCTACTATTGAAACCACAGTGGCTCTGAAAACTACAACTTCTGCAGAAACAACTAGCCTAGGTACCGCTTCTGTAGAAACTACGCCATTAATTAGTTCTACAGAAATTCAGATTGAATCATCCACACCCACTATGACGACTATTGGAGCAACAACCACACCTGAAACTACACCTGGCTTAACATCCACTGTTGCAACCACATTAGCTCAAACTACAACTTCTGTAGAAACTACTACCCTAGGCACCACTTCTGCTGAAACAACACCATTAGGTAGTTCAACAGCAATTCAAACAGAATCATCCACACCCATTATGAAGACTGCTGGAGCAACAACCACACCTGAAACTACACTTGGCTTAACATCTGCAGTTGAGACCACAGTGGCTCTGAAAACTACAACTTCTGTAGAAACAACTAGCCTAGGTACCAGTTCTGCAGAAACTACACCGTTAATTAGTTCTACAGAAATACAGATTGAATCATCCACACCCATTATGACGACTATTGGAGCAACAACCACACCTGAAACTACACCTGGCTTAACATCCACTGTTGAAACCACATTAGCTCAAACTACAACTTCTGTAGAAACTACTACCTTAAGCATCACTTCTGCTGAAACAACACCATTAGGCAGTTCAACACGAATTGTATTGGAAACATCCACACCCTTAATCACAACTGTTGGAACAACAACCTCGGCTGAAACTACACCTGTCTTAACATCTACTATTGAAACCACATTAGCTCAAACTACAAGTTCTGTAGAAACTACTACCCCAGGCACCACTTCTGCTAAAACAACAACATTGGGTAGTTCCACAGCAACTCAAATGGAATCATCCACACCAATTATGACGACTGCTGGAGCAACAACCACACCTGAAACTACACTTGGCTTAACATCTGCAGTTGAGACCACAGTGGCTCTGAAAACTACAACTTCTGTAGAAAGTACTAGCCTAGGCACCACTTCTGCTGAAACAACTAGCCTAGGTACCACTTCTGCAGAAACTACACCATTAATTAGTTCTACAGAAATTCAGATGGAATCATCCACACCTATTATGACGACTATTGGAACAACAACCACACCTGAATCTACACATGTCTTAACATCTGCTGTTGAAACCACAGTGGCTCAAACTACAACTTCTGCAGAAACTACTACTTTAGGCACCACTTCTGCTGTAACAACACCATTAGGTAGTTCAACAGCAATTCAAACAGAATCATCCACACCCATTATGACGACTGCTGGAGCAACAACCACACCTCAAACTACACCTACCTTAACATCTGCTGTTGAGACCACATTAGTTCAAACTACAACTTCTGCAGAAACAACTAGCCTAAGTACCACTTCTGCAGAATCCACACCATTAATTAGTTCTACAGAAATTCAGATGGAATCATCCACATCCATTATGATGACTGCTGGAGCAACAACTACACCTGGCTTAACATCCGCTGTTGAAACCACATTCGCTCAAACTACAAGTTCTGCAGAAACAACTAGCCTAGGTACCACTTCTGCAGAAACTACACCATTAGGTAGTTCAACACGAATTGTATTGGAAACATCCACACCCTTAATCACAACTGTTGGAACAACAACCTCGGCTGAAACTACACCTGTCTTAACATCTACTATTGAAACCACATTAGCTCAAACTACAAGTTCTGTAGAAACTACTACCCCAGGCACCACTTCTGCTAAAACAACAACATTGGGTAGTTCCAAAGCAACTCAAATGGAATCATCCACACCCATTATGATGACTGCTGGAGTAACAACCACACCTGAAACTACACTTGGCTTAACATCTGCAGTTGAGACCACAGTGGCTCTGAAAACTACAACTTCTGTAGAAAGTAGTAGCCTAGGCACCACTTCTGCTGAAACAACACCATTAGGTAGTTCAACGCGAATTGTATTGGAAACATCCACACCCTTAATCACAACTGCTGGAAGAACAACCTCGCCTGAAACTACACTTGGATTAACATCTCTAGCTGAAACCACAGTGGCTCTGAAAAGTTCAACTTCTGCAGAAAGTACTAGCCTTGGTACCACTTCTGCAGAAACAACACCATTAGTTGGTTCTACAGAAATTTAAACTGATTCATCCACACACATTATGATGGATGCTGGAGCAACAACCCCACCTGAAATCTTAACATCTGCTGTTGAAACCACATTGTCTCTAAAAACTACAACTCCTTCTGAAACTACTTCTCTAGGCACCACCCATCAGCTTCAATTATTTTGTAATCATCCATACCTGTAATGACAGCTGCTGGAACAACAACCTCTGCTATATCAACACCTGGGTTACCATCTGCTTTTGAATCCATAAAAGTACAAAAAGAAAGTACAACTTCTGCAGAAAGTACTTGGTTAGTCACCACTTCTTCAGAATTTATGTCTCTAGGCACCTCAGCTGAAATACCTTCAGTTAGTTCAACGGGAATTTTGGACATCTTTGAACATCTACAAGTAGGTGATACAAGGCTAGCTACAGCAGCTCAGACTTTTCAACAATACCATCAACAGCAACTGCTAAAGCCACAACCTCAGCTGTATCTACACCTGACTCCAAAACTGCTGTTGTAAGTGGTACATCTGAATTTTTGTCCTCACCTGTAATGACACCAGCAGAAAAAAACAACCTCTGCTTAAAAATCAGCAAAGGAAATGTGTAGTTGCAGTACTGTCCATTAGGAAACTAGCACTACTGCAGAAACCCCTTTTTTTGTTTTTTTGTTTTTTGTTTTTAAGCTTCCTCAAATAAAATAAACTAAATTAACAATTTAAACTTATAGATGTAACAAGATATATTTTAAGTTACATCAGTACTACTTCACAGCACTATTTGCATTAAAATTGTCAGGTCAAAGTGAAAGTGGACATTTTCAATATTTTACTGTATCTGTCCTTTTTTTGAGTGTCTAATTTCTTTTTTGTTTCTTCAGGTCAGTATTTGCTGTCGTTTTCCTTGTGGCCAGTTCCAGATCTAAATACGTGTGATGTAATGAATGAACTGTGACTATTTTCCGGTAAGTCTTTTAGAAGCACGAATGTACAGATTTCAATTTATTACATCCTTGGAAGTTGGCACCCCAAAAAATGAAATAATTACCGTAACTATGCTCTCCATCCCATGTCGCTCAAATCTCTCCAAATAAACTCTGTAAATTTGTTTTAACAGCACAAGCACAAACTATTTTCCTTTCACAGATAGTTTGGGAGTTGACATACATATACACTAAACCCCATTTCGTCTAAATCGTACAAAACTGGTTTCATTCATTTGTAGCAGTATGGGTATAGACTTTTATGCAGGGAACTTTTACTAAACTTTCCTGTTCACCTTAAAAGGGAAAGTTTTCCCCACAAAATTCTTTTAGCTGCCTGTTGTTCCAAACACTGGCTCAACATCGTGATGTCTATTAGCCATCAACGATGGCATCGTCTACCGGCCCAACCCTAGATCACAGCGAATATTCAGATCGCTGCTGGTGACCCAAAGAGAGCAGTTGTCATATATAAATATAAATATAAAATGGTTTCAAAAAGTCTTTTTAACCGCAGTACATTTATTTCTGTGCTTTAGTCATTCACATGATTACAGAGGTACTGGGATAAGTTTATTTTGATCACTACAATAGAAATTGTTTATTATCCAAATTATAGAGCAAATCACCTTTTGAAAGTAACTTGGTGCTTCAAATAATGATTGTATCATTATATTACACCACTAGGTGGCAACAAGTGACTGTTAAAGGGTTAGTTCGCCCAAAAAATAAAATTGTCATCAAATACTTGTGTCGTTCCAAACCCGTAAGACATTAGTTCATTTTCGGAACACAAATTAATATATTTTAAACTAAATCTGAGTGCTTTCTTTCTCTCCATTTACAGCCTATGCAACTACCACTTTCAAGCCCCAGAAAGGTGGTAAACACATCATAATCTCGACTCTTGGCTTCATAAATTTGAGGTTAAACACTGGAGTCACATGGGTTACTTTTATGATGTCTTTATTACCTTTTTCTGGCTTGAAAGTGGTAGTTGTATAGGCTGTCAATGGAGGGACAGAAAGCTCTCAGATTTCCTCAAAAATATCTTCATTTGTGTTCCAAAGATGAACGAATGTCTTAGTGGTTTGGATCAACATGAGGGTGAGTAATTAATGACAGTTTTGATTTTTGGGTGAACTAACCTTTTAAAAAATGTATTTGAGTCATTCTGATTTTACAATAATTCATTCAAATTATTTAAATACTTAATAGACTGCAGCAATTACCATTTTCTCAGAACCTCTGGTAAAGTACATTTTATTTAGTTTAGTTGTCTGTTTAAAATCTTGGGGGAATTGTGATCTCTATTTGAAACAATTTGTGATTGTCAGTTTACCCAGAATCATGCAGCTCTACATGGAGCACATTATGGTGAACTTAAGCTGAAACGTGCATGCATGATGAACAAGAACCAATGAGGTCTGTTCTTACGTGACATTACGTTTGATTATGTGAACTTTTAGTGGATGTACATAATGAAAGAATACTAAATATTTTAACTTGTGTTCTAAAGACAAATATCACTTGCTCACTTGTGTCATTCCAAAATTTTTATTTTGGGGTGAACTAACCCTTTAATGAGTTTGTTCTGAAGTATATCAAGCAACATAATCTTTTGTAAACTAATTATTCATGTTTTGCAGTTGTTTCTGAGGAACAAGCACATCATTGATATTGCCACTTCTAACAAGATGGTGTTATGAAAGACAAGCAGATGATGGACAATGGGATAAGGACAAAGTCTTGTGGTATTCCCTAAAGACTGCTTCCCCAAATGCAGATTTTCTCTGTGCTCTTGGTAATTAATAAAATATAAATATAAATGAAGATAATTTTTTTTTATATTTATTGCTATTGTGATTTTTGTGATTTATTGTGAAAATGTGTTTTATAGTTTGTAATATAAATGTCACATTGTATTAAATAAAGGATTTTCACTATGGTCAACCTAAAACGTGTTGATTATGTGTCATAGTCAATGATATTCAAAACTAAACTGCTACCAATAAAATCTTCGATTTTGTACCTAGGTCAGGCTTCATAGTCCCTTTTGAAATTTGCTTAAAACTCCACTTGAAAAACATGGAGGTTAATTTGGATATTCTGACACACATCTGTGCCCTGAATGTCCCTGGAGAATAAGAAAACCAAATATCATGAAGTTGGCTCAGTATAAGACGGCGAGTCATCCAAATGTTTTAAGTCCCCTTGTAGTCAATAAATGTGTCCCTTAAAACTCCTTTTTAATCAACAAAATTACATATTTAAACGCATTTTCCTGTGAAAAAATTTCTTCATTCCTTAGAATAGCTTGAATGTAACTCTACACCCTTGACTCACACAGATCAATAAATATGCAAATTAGCCCTGCCTCCACTTTCTCAGGCATCTCAGAGATGAACTCGCTCAACTTACTGAGGTAAACTCTGCACAATGGTATCTCTCTTTACAACGTCGGACACATAATGGTGATTAATATGATTAGCCTTTTGCATGGCTGTTATCGAACAGCTAATAATGTGTTGCTAATGTTACACAAACCATGTTCCCGTTTACCATGTGAGAGTCAGACAGCTCCCTTCTAACAATCAGTATCCTTACAAACACTTTGAACGACTCAGAACGTCAATGGAGAAAGACATATAGGTGTTGTATTATACATCATACACCTGCCATATTGATAAATCTACACGATTTTTCATATCAAGAGAAAAATAAACCTGGATAACCTGGCTTCTCACGAGACTCCCCTGCTAGTTCGCTGTTAACGATATGCTAAAACATGCCTGCATGTTGACGTGATTGGTTACAAGGTAGTTTGTGATGTCACATACACCAGCGATTTTAAACCGCGTTTAAGACTCTGCAGTTTTAAGGAGAAAATACTCAGAAATGGTGTTGAAATGAATTTGCACATGGTTTGTCTTAAAGCATATTAAAAACACCACATAGACACATAAACAACATTAAAAACTTGATTTTCAACAGCGCTTGTGGTCTGTGTAGAATTGACATGTTACATTTTTGGAGAGGTGCACATCAGGCTGCTCCATCAAATTAAAAAATGTACACTATATTGCCAAAAGTATTGGGACACCCCTCCAAATCATTGAATTCAGGTGTTCCAAGCACTTCCATGGCCACATGTGTATAAAATCAAGGACCTAGGCATGCAGACCGCTTCTACAAACATTTGTGAAAGAAACAGTCGCTCTCAGGAGCTCAGTGAATTTGAGAGTGGTACCGACATAGGTTGCCACCTGTGCAATAGGTCCAATCGTGAAATTTCTTCACTACTAAATCTTCCACAGTCAACTGTTAGTGGTATCATATCAAAGTGGAAGCAATTGGGAACAACAGCAACTTCGTTACGAAGTGGTAGGCCACGTAAAATCACAGAGCGGGGTCAGCTCATGCTGAGGCTCACAGTGCGCAGAAGTCGCCAACTTTCTGCAGAGTCAGTAGCTACAGACCTCCAAACTTCATGTGACCTTCAGATTAGCTCAAGAACAGTGCGTAGAGAGCTTCATGGAATGGGTTTCCATGGTCGAGCAGCTGCATCCAAGCCTTACATCACCAAGTGCAATGCAAAGCGTCGGATGCAGTGGTGTAAAGCACGCCGCCACTGGACTCTAGAGAAGTGGAGACGTGTTCTCTGGAGTGACGAATCACACTTCTCTGTCTGGCAATCTGATGGACGAGTCTGGGTTTGGAGAACGGTACTTGCCTGACTGCATTGTACCAAATGTAAAGTTTGGTGGAGGGGGGGTTATGGTATGGGGTTGTTTTTCAGGGGTTGGGCTTGGCCCCTTAGTTCCAGTGAAAGGAACACTTAATGCTTCAGCATACCAAGACATTTTGGACAATTTCATTCTCCCAACTTTGTGGGAACAGTTTGGGGATGGCCCTTCCTGTTCCAACATGACTGCACACCAGTGCACAAAGCAAGGTCCATAAACACATGGATGAGCGAGTTTGGTGTGGAGGAACTTGACTGGCCTGCACAGAGTCCTGACCTCAACCCAATAGGGATGAATTAGAGCGGAGACTGCGAGCCAGGCCTTCTCGCCAACATCACTGCCTGACCTCACAAATGCGCTTCTAGAAGAATGGTCAAAAATTCCCATAAACACACTCCTAAACCTTGTGGAAAGCCTTCCCAGAAAAGTTGAAGCTGTTATAGGTGCAAAGGGTGGGCCAACTCCATATTAAACCCTACGGATAAAGAATGGGATGTCATTAAAGTTCATGTGCACGTAAAGGCAGGCGTCCCAAAACCTTTGGCAATATAGTGTATATCCAGCTAAATTTTGCACATAAGTGTTTTTGTGCACATTTTTAGCATCTTGACATTTGCATCCAGAGTTTTTTTTTTTAAGTGATATCCCAAAATTCACCTAAAAATAAGTAGATGGTAGTATGGCTACTGAACCCTTATGTGACAGGAATACAGTACACACACAAACACACAGCCATGTTTTTGTGTTAAATTTAAATAAAGAAAGCAATATGTCAGTTTACAGTTAACTGATTATTCTTTGTTCTTCAATAAAGCTCGTGTTACAACTCACCTCAGTAGTGGGGTAGGTTGTAACAATGGAACTCTTGTATGTTATGTTAACTCACATAATCTGTGATTGTGTAGTACACATCCAAGTGAGTTTTATTTGTAGTAGACAAATGTGGCTACCTTATATCAAAGTTTGAGAGATCTAGCACTAACAACCACTGAGTTACTGATGCTCAAAAAAAAATAAAAATTGTGTCACTTTCATCCCCGGTCTCTCCCTACTGAATGGATGTAAAGGTGTTGTCACAATATTATTTAACATTATCACAGAATATCATTATAATGCTCATTATATCTCTTAATATATGCTTGTAACCTATTCCCTTTTGCATCACCTTATTCTAGAAAGCGCTTAGAATGTGTCATCACAGCATACACTACATTACCATCTACTGGTTAACCACGGTATTGCAACTTCGTTTAATTGCACAAAATGTCCCTATGAACTGTAGTCTACATTGCATTTACCATTTAATTTGCTGCACTCTGAAATGCTTAGATTTACTGAATTATTGTTCACTCTGATAAGATTGCCGAAGACGAATATTAGCTGAACAGGTTTAGACAAATCAACTCACTATAATAGCCTTCATTTTTTGTCCTCAACAATAAATAAATCTAGCACTCAACATTATGCTAACTAAAACAGTAATAGCGGGTATTCCAGACTCAAAACATGGACAGGTGCTTAGGGAGGTGACCAACTCTTAGCTTATCTGGATATAAAGAAACAACTGATGGACAGGATGGACAAATCCCTCTCCTCAGATAGGAAAATCAGTTGACAGATGTTTCCCTGGGCTCATGGCCAGAAAAAGAGAGATTGAGACTGTTGCCTTGACGTTCTCACAGTTCTTTGGAGAGTACAATAATCTCCTGAGATTCCATAGCAGTGGATGATTTCTTAGTACAAGTCTCATGACTGCTAAAGTGCAGGAAATACTTACTGACCTATGTGAATGACATACAGTGCTGGGTGGTAACTGATTACATGTAATCTGGATCACTTAATCGGATTCCAAAAATTCAGTACTTCTAATTTGATTACACTTTAAAAATACTAGTAATCAGACTAGTTTCTTTTTTAATTGATTACATGAATACATGTTATTCTCACAAAAATTGCAGTTGATTCATTGATGCGCCCTACTACTTCTTTTCATCTTTTAAATTTCCTTTCTAAAAAAGCCTGTTGCATTCAGAAGGTCTTCCAGGTTTGTGGAATTGAACACACAGACCAGCCACTAGTCATGTGACGAACACTGAAAACTGAGAGAGACAGAACATTTGATCACTGGATTTACAGAAGTCACTTTTAAGGAGTGTTTTCTCAACACTGCAGCATTGCATATCTAATCAACTCCTGTCCTGATGAACACATTAATAATTTGAATGATCACTCAGTGAGTCACTTAACCATATATTACAGTGATTGGAAGGTTTTGTCTTTCAAACACAATAAAATGTACAAATTCATGTAATTTCATATTTATTCCCCAACTTTTTTGTCAGCTAAACCTCTTTGACCGAATATACAGTAGACGACATTTGAAGTGGATCAAAATCTTTCATCAAAGTTATCCTAAAATCTTCTTCTTATAGACAACTTAGTTCTTAGGACAACTTTGATTAACTATTTTGAGCCACTTCAAATGTTGACTACTATATTTACTTGAAATACCCCCTTGAGGTTTAAGTTAATAAGGTCAATAATAAAATTAAGTCAATAATAATAATAATAAATTTCACAGTTCTCCAATCCCAGGTGAAAAAAAGTACACTTCTATAATGTACTTAAAGTGCTCTATTTTCATGCACTAATTTTGTATTTAATATACTAAAAGTTGTTCTTTTGTACCTCTTAAGATAATCTTAAGAAGATCTAAGTGTACTCAACTGTGCTATTTTGAGACACCATAAAATATGAACTAAAATGTGCTTTTAAAATACTCTGTGTTTAAAAAATGTATTAAGTTACCACTTGTAGTACACTATGGGTTCAAGTATATATATATATATATATATATATATATATATATATATATATATATATATATATATATATATAATGACGCTTTGTATGAATTTTGTATTTTTTTTTTTTTTTTTAATAATTACATTCTTCGTATGTTTTTAAGTGAATTGTCAAATATTGGTCCCATCCACTGTAGCTATATGCGTCGTAGTCTAGGCCTATAGTAAACACACAAAACACAAAATAGGCTAGGCTATGCATTCTTAAACACTCTCGTTTTTGTTTTTCCTCAAATTGACTAGTTTTTAGATTTTATTGAACCCCGGCGACTTATGAAAGATTAAGAAGAAAAACAGTTTTTCTTTTCTGAGACAGAAGAATCTCATGTCATGTCTCTCTAGCGCCTCGTCTCTTCAACAGGCTGATATAGGAACGACAGCTCTCGTCGTGCGCTCAGTGAGCGACTGCAGCTGGAGAGACAATAACAGCGACGCGTGCACAGGTAAGTAAAACCTGTCAAAGCTGCCATTTGTGATTTTAAATGCGATTTATTAGTGTATGTCCGCTGGTTTTCGTGTACTGTATTCAAAGGAGATCTGTATCAAACAAAGCATGCGTGCCCTTGTCGCAATTTTAAATCGGCGTTGGTCAAGTCATGTTGTTAAATCGGGCCCGCGGAGCTTACGTATTAATAAACTAATGCTCTGCATATAGAATATGCTCGAATACTGACTCGCTTATTGAGAGAAAATGCTCGGTCTCATAATAAAAATACGTTAAGTGGCTAACAAGATTATTCAGACTGAACCGAGCGTACGTGTAACGGTATTTATGGGACCTTTCACCAAATACCATTCTATTTACGTGTTCATTTGTTCAGACGTGTAAAACCTTTTTTTTTCCTGTACGTTACCTGTATTTTTACATTATCAGTTGTTCTCAAATTGCGTACATTTTTTTATTTTAATTGTAGCTAAATATTCACGACTGCTACTAAGAATTCAAATAATGCTTATAATCCTAAAATACTGTTTTCAAGTTCTACCCCTTCAAAAACGGAATGTGTATGTAAGTTCAAGCACATTGTAAATCGATTTTGGTTGAAGGATGCTTTGTTGGAACGCACCTCCTCCCTCCATCTCTAAAGAACAGAGATGCGGCCATGATTCCAGCTCTTCATGTCGTCTGACTGTGTTCATGTGTCTGAATTCAGCCATCACAGCGTCTCTGTGTCTGAAATCACGCTTGTGGCTGGGTCCTGTCGAAAATATTATTATTAAAATTCATGGTCACGCTTCGTCGCTGACCGAGTGCTGATTCTGTGTTTTAATAATGCCATGCAACCCTTTTCTTCAACGACAGTACAGTTGTCTAATCATAGGGATGCATGGGTTCATTTAGTAACCAGCATTATTCTTCATGGTCAATGCGAGCTTCGCACATGGGGTCGTTTTGAAAGCGGTACCCACTGTAAAGGCTATTATCACTGTGTTAAACTGCATCCCTTGTGTACTGTAATCCGATTTAAAATGGGGGTTGAGTTGAGGATTTTAAGGTGCCTGTAAACGACTCTCTGGCTGTGTTATAGGGCTGCCTCGCCTTTTTTTCCCATTACAGTTGACGTTGATTTCATGAATTTACCACAATTGCCAGATTACTGTTTGACGTTTTGAAGTAATTGTCATGAGTCTGTGTTGGGTTGACTGCTTCTCAATAGTTATTTTAGATAGAATAGAATCAGATGATCCCCTCTCAAGGACCCTGCAAAGAACCCTAGATAGGGTGTATCCACAGGCATTATGCACCTTTGTTGTATGGAAAAGAGCAGCTGTGACATGTTGTATTGGGGGAAATTTGTGCCCAAAATTCACACTGAAACCATCTGTTGAAGATGTTGTAATTTAACTCATAAAATGGTAAGTTAATCAAACTGACTAACAACCTTCTGATGGGGAATTTCAGCAGAAGCCATTATTACAGAATATGTAGAATCATAAAACATTGCGGCATTAAAATTCATATATAATTAGACAGATTTATTATCTTTCTTCTGGGGAAAGAACAAAATACTTCACATTAGCTATGTTTACATAGACACCTTTTGTTCATTCCTATTGATGAACCCAAAGTAGTGTTTACATGAAATATAAATAAAGTGACCAGGTTGGTGTGCGCATTTACGCTACCAGTCAAAAGTTTGGAATCTGTAAGATTTTTAATGTTTTTAAAAGAAGTTTTGTCTGCTCATCAAGGCTGCATTTATTTAATTAAAAATACAGTAAAAACAGTAATATTGTGAAATATTATTACAATTTAAAATAACTGTTTTCTGTTTGAATATATTTTATAAAGTAATTTATTCTTGTGATCAAAGCTGAATTTTCAGCATCATTACTCCAGTCTTCAGTGTCACATGATCCTTCAGAAATCATTCTAATATGCTGATCTGCTCAAGAAACATTTATTGTGTACAATTGTACAAAATATTTGTGTACAATGTTTTTTTTTCAGGATTCTTTGGTGAATAGAAAGTTCAAAAGAACAGCATTTATTTGAAATATAATCTTTTGTAACATTATAAATGTCTTTACTGTCACTTTTGATCGATTTAATGCATCCTTGCTGAATAAAAGTATTAATTTCTTTAATTTCTTTTCAAAAAAATAAAAATAAAAATTCTTACTGACCCCAAACTTTTGAACGGTAGTGTATAATGTAACAAAAGCTTTGTATTTCAGATAAATGCTGTTCTTTTGAACTTTCTATTCATCAAGGAATCCTGAAAAAAAAAAAGCACACAACTGTTTTCAACATTGATAATAATCATAAATGTTTCTTGAGCAGCAAATCAGCATATTAGAATGATTTCTGAAGGATCATGTGACACTGAAGACTGGAGTAATGATGCTGAAAATTCATCTTTGCATCACAGGAATAAATTACTTTATAAAATATATTCAAACAGAAAACAGTTATTTTAAATTGTAATAATATTTCACAATATTACTGTTTTTACTGTATTTTTAATTAAATAAATGCAGCCTTGGTGAGCAGATGAAACTTCATTTAAAAACATTAAAAGTCTTACAGATTCCAAACTTTTGACTGGTAGTGTATATGTCACAAGCTTTTAGATTTTTTGACATGCACACATTCCTGAGTTTCCTGCTGTTGTTGCATACTATTCTCCTAAATTGCTTCTTTTTCTTTGTATAGACTTGATATTTATCTATTTCGGGTCCTAATTAGGAGACGATGAGCGGCTTTGTCCCGTGCTGCTTATATATATCAAGCAGTAAAACGCCCCTTCCTGCACCCAAAACAAGGCGTCTGTGGATGAAAGTCAGAAACAAGGAATGGTGGGATGTTGTCCTGCTCCACTTCACAGATGATGAGTGGAAGGAAAATTTTAGAATGACATGACAGTCATTTATGACACTTCATACTTGCAGTACTTTCGAGTTTCAGTTTTCAATCCGATCAAGTGTTTGCATCTCCTCTCGATCGGATTTGAAAAAGTTTAAACCACCCCTTACAATCTGAATGAAATATTAATTGGATTTGGCAATTCATTCTGATTGACGTGGTTACATGTGACTTTTTTTTTTATTCCAAGTCGGTACTGAAATTTTAAAAATGTGATGCTTTGAGCGCTGTTGTGTGGATACCTTTGATTGGCCATTGTGTTCATGTGCTCATCAGATATGTTAGTGATTGGCTACAAGGATTAATGCTTCAAAAACATGTTGTAAATAGGCATCAGTGACGCTCTTCACAGAGTGCTTATACAGATACGCACAGGAGCGTTTGAAAGCAGGTGTCTATCAGCGGACCGGCCAATCACAGACATATGGGTCAGTGACGTGACGGGTCATTTTTTTGTCCAAAGTCCTTAATAATGATAAAAAAACAAAGATATGACATCCAAAGTATGTAAGGTAGTACAACTAGATCTCTTTTATTGAATCCAAAAGGTTTTAATTATATTCTGCTACATATAAAGGTATTTTAAAGATTTTGAAGCGTCAAAAGGTCATTCGGTTTAACCGTCCAAAGGCCAATACAGCCATTTAATTTGTGATTTAATCTTAAAATGTAATAAATGTATATATTTTTTATTCTGGCATGATTTTATGACATCATTTATCAACATAGTGAGAAATCGTATTAAAATTATGTGTAGAAGTCGTTGCTTTGTTATGAGAAAGAATGTCCGGAAAAACGAATTTCATTGATGTCATTCAGAGAATGAAGGGACCATTTTGGATCAAGTCATGCGGGTAATATCATGTGACAGGATGTGACATCATTCAGATACCTGCAAAGGACCACATGGTTGTGAAGCAAAGTAACTAACTCTCTCTTACCTATATGAAAAATTAATGTTTTCACTTGCTCATGCGCATGTCCGAAACATCAGGTCATTCGGTACAACCGCCTTTTGCTAGCTAGCTAGTAAGCTAACTAGCTAGCTAGATATCAGCCTGTTAGCATTGTTTGTAAATATCGTCATTCGGTAAAACCAAAATTTTGGTTAAACCGAATGACTTTTTTGGTGACAAATTTTGTTAGTCTTGTCAAAAATGACAAAAGCAGTGTTACTTGATTATAAAAACCACATAATCTCATTGTTAACACTTAATAAAACTTAATAAAAAATTAATTATATCTCCATTATGTTTTTTTACACTTTTAAAAACCTTATTCGTCAATGACCCATATATGTTGAGCTTGTGAACACAATGGCCAATCAGAGGTGTTTACGAATCCGCTCAACAGCGCTCAAAGCACCACATTTTTAAATTTCAGTACCGACTTGGTATTGAAGTTAGTACTTTTGACAACACTAGTCTGATCAGGTTATTAGGATCCATGTAAATGCAGCTATTGACTGCTGTTTTGTGCCATTTGTGTAAACATGATGTTACAAAAATGATAGAAGATAATTGTTTAGCTGCAGCATTATAGATATTATCCCTCTGTGCTTATTATTTTTAATGGTCACTAAGCCCCATGAAAACATCTGATCAAATTGTTGTGGTTTAGTGATATAGACAGGCTTACAAAAGGCATAAAATCTCTGACATAATGCCATATGAAATCTTTCTGATCAGCATGAGTGCTTAATTGGCATGGCACTGTCAGAGGGGTTTAGCTTGCTGCAACACCAGTCTCCTCAGACTAGTTGGCATGAGTGGGTTGTGATTGGGATCTCTGCCACAGCCCTAGTGGTTTGTGTAATTTGAGGTGAATTTGCAGCTGCAGAGACTTAGGCCATTACCTCTCTGACAGAAGCGTGATGAGCAGAATTCCAAAATTCCATGTCTACATGCATCCACATGGTCCTTTGCCCTGAGAGCTTAAGCATGACTGTTCTGGAATGCTGTTAGCCATGAGCTGAAGCACATGTAAAGTGGGATACAAAAGTTTGAGACCATTAATACAAATTCTATTTTGGTAATTTAATAAAATCACTACAAATTATCAATTGTACTGTATATAGATGAATTGAAAAATTAATACAGATTTCAAGCTACATGAACTTAACCCTTACGCTGTTTTGAAAACTCTTCAACACCTTTGATGTTCCCGGTCAAAAATGACTGGCCCTTTTAAAATTATTAGACAATTATTGGATTCAATTTTTTGTCAACTTATTTTATTTTGTTTAGGACAGGTTTTGTATTTCCTTTTGCAACTGATTGGTCATAGGCCTCATTGATCTGAGCTCATGCATCTCAGTTTTTGCATTATTTGTGTATAATTTTGTCAAAATATGGAAAAATATCTAACAAAATATTGAAAAAATGTGCACTGCTTACAATGGAAGTTTGTTTTGAAATGCTATTATTTATTATAAGTCACACTTGATGAAAAAAAATGACCGGCCTACAAAAAAGTAGCTTATAGACCTTATGTGCCAGAGAAACAAGTGCGCATCCATCTTTAGAATTTTGTCTTTGAATTTCTGTTTTTGCGATAGCTCTGTATAGTTTTGTGGTATTGCTGTCAAAGAATAATTAGCTGGGGTAGTGGATTTACTTATTGCAGAATTAATGAAAGTCATCATGAGCATTTTAATTTTTAAAGCAGATGTCTTAACAATGTCAGTATTAAAATGGGCAGTTCATTCATAAATACATAAGATCGCTGTGGAAATACAAACCAGAAGTCAAAAGACAACGAGCGTAGCGCTGAAAAGGGGCGGGGCTACATAAGGAATATAGGCTAAATCTCTCGTTAATGCTATATTATCACCAAATATTGGATTAAATTTTTTTGTCAACTTGTTTTCTTTCAGTTAGGACAGGTTTTGTATTTATATTTATATTTGATTCATTTTTTTCATATTTTATTGATTATTGACAAAATTATCCACAAATACAACTTTTTTTTCCTCAAAAACTGAAACTCTGATCAATGAGGTATGAAAGCCTGTTTCCGCCACTAAATAAAAAAATAAAAACGGTAATTGCGACTTTTTATCTCAGAATTCTGACTTTTTTTTTCACAATTGCGAGTTATAAAGTCAGAATTGTGAGATATAAACTCGCAATTGCGTGATATAAAGTCACAATTCTGACTTTTTTTCTCGCAATTCTGACTTTTTTTCTTACAATTGCGAGTTTATATCTCAGAATTGTGACTTTATAACTCGCAGTTGTGAGAAAAAAAGTCAGAATTGTGAGATAAAAGGTTGCAATTAATGTATATATATATATATATATATATATATATATAAGTCTTGAATTTAGAAATCTATTAAAAACAAAAACAGGTCAGGTTAAATTTAATAACTAAAATGTTAAGTTAAATACACATTGTTTTAAAGCAGCATGATTTAACAGATTAGAGCAGTTGAGATTTGCTATATAATATATATCGCTTTACGTGAGCATACTGTATTTATGTGGATAGAGATGTATATATATATATATATATATATATATATATATATATATATATATATATATATATATATACATACATACAATTTTATACAGCTGTGCAATAATATGGTTTAAAAGTTTTTCATTTATTTCCAGTTTGACATTTTTAAGCCTCAGACTTTTGTCTTTTATTTAGATTATTAAATATAAATATAGCCTATATTGATGAATATATATATATATATATTTTTTTTTTGCAAAATGAATATATTTTTACTTGATTCATGTGTAATAACAAATTAACAAAGTGCGTAATAACAATAATAACAAATAACATATTTAACATAGAGTACATAATTTTCTGAAATTCGTATTTGTCTTTCCACCACAGTACAGTGTAACCATTCTACACCCTGCTCATAAGGGAGTGACTCGAATCATTTCGCATGCTTGTGGGATAATAGAAGTTGCTTATGTCATCACAGCACTCAGAATACATTTTCTGGCATCAGATTTACAGTCTGTATTCTTGTCATCTAATCCAATATCAGGCTCTACATAGACTGCCAGGGTCTGCACTCTTGATCTAGTTGATTTCATAAATGAGAGTCATTTTTGTGATGGGCCTGTTATGTTATGGGACTGTATCTGAATTAGAACATAACTGGCCCTGCCCGAAAGGAGGTGGGGATTGAAAGCAATGAGAAAACATGAGAGTAGAGTAACTGCGCTTCATAGCATTGCTGAGCAAATTTAGGTCACGGATGCAAGGGTATTCAACCATGATGAGAGCATCGCAGACATTCGGCTATTCTAAAGCACAAACCCAGTGCATGCCAGTGGAGAGCAGCGCTTTTCGATTTGGTGCCAGATGAACAAGCACTAAACCCTAAGGAGATACACTCTGACTTTTCCTGGTGCCATCCGTGGATTTATTGCTAATTCCAACCAAGCAGTTTTTGACATGGTCAGATCTACTGATTACAGATTTGCCTGGTTACATAACAAATAATACCTGGTGAGCTGGTATACACACACAATTTCTTTTTTTTAAGATGCTGTGTAGATTGTCAGCCTAAAGGACCTCAGTGAACGGCCAAAACTATAACCACCATAGACAATAATTAGAAATGGGCAAATTGTTGTGATGCTGCTCTGCTTGTTAGGATGACCAAAAATTTTAAAATCTACACTTTTTAGGCGAAGTCCAACTAAAGATATACTCAGTATACTTGAATGTCCTAAAGTGGAACTATTGCAAGTATACTTTAGGTACACTTTAAATATCTTGCATTTAAAGACCAATATTATTCAAATATTCTTATCAGTAGTGACATTAAAACACATTTTAGGCCTAGCATTGTGCACAAATAGTACTCCAAATAAAGTACTCCAAATTTAATTGTAATTTTTATATCAGTAAGTCTAAAGCGATACATCAGTAAATTTGTTAATAGAAGTGTATTTAGTATGACATAAATATATTTTAAATATTTTACTTTTTTACTAGGGTAAACAGGGCTGTGTTTCTCAAAAGCATCATGAGCCAAGTTGATCATAGAGGCCATTGATGGCAGTGGTTCAAAGATCTACTTAGACTTCCAAAGCTTTTAGGAAATGCGGCCAAGAACGAAATAGTCCGCTGGTGTGGACGCTAATATAGTTATCTTGAACGGGCCTTAAAGGGATAGTTCACCCAAAAATGAAAATTCTGTCGTTACTTGCTCACTCTCATATTGTTCAAAACTTGTATGAGTTTCTTTCTTCTGTTGAACAGAAAAGAAGATATTAAAGAATGTTGGTAATCAAACAGTTGACGGTAACCATTGACTTCCATTCTAGGAAAAAAAAAATACTATGGAAGTCAATGGCTACCGTCAACTGTCTGGTTACCAACATTTTTTAAAATATCTTCTTTTGTGTTTAATAGAAGGAAGAAACTCTTATAGGTTTGGAACAACATGAGGGTGAGTAAATGATGACAGAATTTCTTTTAGGTGAACTATCCCTTTAACAGCACTCGAGATGGCCAGTCAAATCAAAGAAGTTGTGCTTTACTGTTTACACATACTGAGCCTGAATTCCAGCACAACGCTTCATTTTTTTAACTGCGAAAGAGTGCGAGGTAAGATGTAAGTAGCTAAACATTTAATATTTGTGACTCTGGACCACAAAACCAGTCATAAGGGTTGAAATTGAGATTTACATCATCTGAAAGCTGAAATAAATAAGCTTTCCATTGATGTATGGTTTGTTAGGATAGGCAATATTTGGCCGAAATACAACTATTTAAAAATCTGGAATCTGAGGGTGCAAAAAAATTGTTGGCTATTGCTACAAATATATCCGTGTGACTTATGACTGGTTTTGTGGTACAGGGTCACATTTAATACTCTTATGAATAAGAGTGAATGTGTGCATATTTTAAAATAAAGATATTAGTTTAAATTGATTAATTTACAGAAAAGTTCCTTATTTTTCTTTATTCCCTTAAATCCATTTAAATCCTCTAATTATTTAATTCCTTTAAATAAAAGGATGATTACAGCTTGGATATATCCTTGCCTCTGTATATATATGTTTTTGCAATCTGCAAGTACATTACAGTTTCTGATGTTTTCTAGATTTCTTGGTGTTAAAAGTGAAGACTATTGAACTGTCCCACAAAACTACAAACACGACACAGACTGACAAGAACAGCATTAAAATTCCAGAAGTTTGTTGACATCTTTTCAATGGAACAGTGGGAGCTTTGTTTCATAAGATGTCTTGACACTCCATGGGAAGAATCAAATGCTCCCATGTCTATTTGAACTATCAGTTTCACAGCATTCAATGAAAGGGGAAGTGTATGTGATGTGTACAAGGAAGCATTCAACTGCATCTATTTGTAGCATACAGTCTAGTTTGCACTCTGAATCATCTCAATAGCCAGGTTTAAACTTCAGCTTCGGTGTCATTCTAATTATTTGCGTATTGGAGAAAAAAGCAATGCATTTTCAAAATAAAGATATAAATTTTGTTGATTTTATCTGAGACCATGCCTATATGTTTAGCATACTAACATACCGCTAAGTATAGTATGTATACTCTGCACTATATGCAAATTTTCTGTGTGCATGTACTGTAATACACAGATGGCCTGCACAGTGAACAGCATATGCTGTGCTCACAATACTTCTGCCAGGATTTTTAACATATATTTTTTTAGCTCTTTATTTTATCAGACTAACAAAAAGACATTAAGTGCATCCCAATTTGTGTACTTGTGCACTATTCTATGCCGTTTTGTAGTATAAATAGTGCAAGTAGTGTGTTCACACCGAAAACTCCAAAAAGAAAAAATAGTGCACTTAATTAACCGAAAAAACGAAGTGTGGAATGTTGGACATTTCATGCACTCAACTGTCGCAGCTTTAATTACATAGTGGAGGGGGAGGGGCTAACAGACGCCAGTGTTGAATGACAAAATAACCTTATAAAATTCACACACTACACATTTAAGTGTATAAATGCATAGTGTATAGTGCGCCATTTGCGATGTGGATTAAAGGGTTAGTTCACCCAAAAATGAAAATTCTGTCATTAATTTCTCACCCTCATGTCGTTCCACACCTGTAAGACCTTTGTTCATCTTCGAAACACAAATTAAGATATTTTTGATCAAATCCGATGGCTCAGTGAGGCCTGCATTGCCAGCAAGATAATTAACACTTTCAGATGCCCAGAAAGCTACTAAAAACATATTTAAAAGAGTTATATTTAAAACCTTAATGTTATGAAGTGACGAGAATACTTTTTGTGCGCCAAAAAAAACAAAATAACGACTTTGTTCAACTATATTTAGTGATCGGCGATTTTAAAACACTGCTTTGAAGCTTTATAAATCTTATGTTTCGAATCAGTGGTTCGGAGCATGTGTCAACTGCCAAAGTCACGCCCCCCAGTGGTGAACCATTGAAATTTCGAAACACTTATGACGTAATGAAGCCTCGTTTACTGAAATCACGTGACTTTGGCAGTTTGATACACGCTCCGAACCACTGATTTGAAACAAAAGATTTGTAAAGCTTTGAAGCTTCATGAAGCAGTGTTTTGAAATCCCCCATCACTAGATATTGTTGAATAAAGTTGCTATTTTGTTTTTTTTTGGCGCACAAAAAGTATTCTTGTTGCTTCATAACATGAAGGTTGAACCACTGTAGTCACATGAACTGTTTTAAATATGTCTTTAGTACCTTTCTGGGCATCTGAAAGTGTTAATATTCTTGCTGTCAATGCAGGCCTCACTGAGCCATCAGATTTTATCAAAAATATCTTAATTTGTGTTCTAAAGATGAACGAAGGTCTTACGGGTGTGGAACGACATGAGGGTGAGTAATTAGTGACAGAATTTTTATTTTTGGGTGAACTAACCCTTTAATGAATATTGTTTCATTTACTATTTCATTTAATAGTACTATTTCATACTATTTCATTTCATTTCATTTACTATCACTGAATATTGTGCAGTGTACACTTTATTTATATGTTTCTTGAGCAGCAGATCAGCATATTAGAATGATTTCTGAAGGATCATGTGACACTGAAGACTGGAGTAATGATGCTGAAAATTCAGCTTTGATCACAGGAATAAATTACTTTATAAAATATATTCAAACAGAAAACAGTTATTTTAAATTGTAATAATATTTCACAATATTACTGTTTTTACTGTATTTTTAATTAAATAAATGCAGCCTTGGTGAGCAGACGAAACTTCTTTTAAAAACATTAAAAATCTTACCGATTCCAAACTTTTGACTGGTAGTGTGTGTCCAAATTCATAGTATTCAAAAAGTCCCTGGATGACCTACTACTATTTCCGGAGCTATTCTGAAGTGCGCAGTCACTATCCCATGAAGCAACGGGAGAGGATTTGTTAGTGGCAGCGAAGCGACGGAACTGATGCCGTATAGATCACATGACACTGACAAATTTACAATATGGTGGATGTAGTATGTACAAATGTTATTCATACCACACACATTCATACTACATAGAATAGTAGTAAGACTAGAGTAGTGAATTAAGTCTCAGACCAAATACCTACTATATAGTATGTGATTTCGGACGCAACTCTTGACTCTTGCCACATGCCACATGCTTTCCGTTAGTAACTCAAAGGCAATAATGACGGAAAGACAACTGCAATCTGATCTTGTGTCCAGGCAACTATCCGCGTTAACCCTCACCTCGCCTTTGAATACAGGAATCCAAACTGAATGTCTTTGTTCGGTTACTGACACATCTGATGGTTTTATATGTGTACCCTATGGCGAATATGTCTTTGCATAGTATCCCAGGTGCTGTGTAAACATCTATGTTGATCTTGTGCTTTCTCTAATCCCACACACCCTTGCAATAGCACTGTTTATGTGGGTTTGTAAAAGGGCCATGATCGTGCCAAGTTCATAATTCCCGTTCCCTGAATACACACACACACACACATTAGAGAGCCAACTGTGCATGACTTTTATGCTTTAACCCTCCCAACAAGGCACCGCTACACAAAAAACAACAGACGTTAGTGCTTGGTTAGACGGGCTCTTCAACGGCCCTTGGAGGCATGTGGTGTTACGGTACACATACATTTCTCACTAAGTGGAGTCAGGACATGTTTAAAAGGTTTTTCAGCTCATATATGGAAAGGTCATTGGATATATAGTAGGGTCTAAAAGTCTGAGACCACATTGAATCAGGGATTCAAAATTTAATTTAAATTTGGAAAGTTATGCCATAAAATAAATAATAAACGGATTCAGATTCTGCACTCTTTAGGTCACTAATCAAATAAGCAAATTTGAAAAAAGTAGTTCACATGATCAATGTGACAGATGGTCTTTATAAATTAAATGGGATCATGTGATCATGATTTTTTTTGCTGTCATGAATGCAAAACGGTGACATACCAAATACAAAGACATTCTGAAATGTAAATTTCAACTTTTCACTGCAAGTGTGATGATCATGATTTAATTTGTAATTGAAAATAATATATATATATAAATTAGAAAAGTGCAACAGACTTGTGGATCCCACCATCTCTTTTGTTATACTGTAAAATTCATTTGTTCCATTTTTGAAGATATATATTAGGTAAACGGAAACAAATGTTGAGCAGTCATCACATTCCCAGTGTGCATAAAGCTTTGCGAAAAGGTGAGAGAGCAAAGTTCCTGAATCTTTGTGCAAACACTGTGCTACAGACAGTTTTGTGTGCCAGATCCACATAAAACAGGTGAGATTTTTCCCACTGCCCAATACAGTGCCATGGAGAATCCAGACAGGATTTTGTTGTGACTGTGGATTTTAGTAGACTAAGCGTAGCAGAAAAACTCATGAGAAGATCAAAGAGAAGTGCAGTTTGTTGATCTAACAGGGAAAGTATTCAATAAATGCTAATGGGATACATCAACAGCTGTGTGTTGTACAGTCATACTGCTTGCTGTGGCATAGGCCTTGTTTACACATGGTATTAAGATGGTACAAGTACAAGTGGATGACGCTAAATAAGGTGTAAATGGGTTCTAAAATGTTTTGAGCTTGTCTACTTTCGACCACTTTCAGAGGTAGTCAAAAGTGCATTAGACTGGATTGCTTTCATAGTGTAAACGCTTATGTAGTCGAATGCGTTCGAACAGCCACAAAAGACCACCTACTCTCCACCAACTGACCTAATGCGTAAACATTATGGAAAGCGTGTTAGCCAGAGGGGATTTAAACTTTGTGGTCTGAAGACCCAAGTTTGGTTTGAAGATGAAAAACGTACCAAGCACAATGTTCTCTCACCATTTCTGATTTCTAACACACACTCACAGCATTCCCGGTGGTCTTGCGGCTGCCAGAGCAAAAACGAAAGCTGCTGCTCTCAGTGTTTTTCCATCATCTCCAGGTGTATTCATATGTAAATTGTGCAAGCTTATTTTGTCCATTAAATTGAAGGATTTGAAAAAAAACATACATTTACCCATCCATAAACCCTTCCCTTGAAGAAATCAGGACAGAAGTTGTTGAATGTGGACAAAAGAGACAGATTGAAACACCAGGTGTTAAACGGGTATGTGTCTCCCTTGTCCACTTGTGATCCAATCGACCAAAACGCATCTTAATACCAGGTGTAAACAGGGCCATAAAGGTGCTGTTAATGCTCTACAGGCTTATTTCTTCCCTCTGTGCATCATGTAGAGCAACTATAATTTGCTCCTCATTACTACAATGAATGTGTTTGCTATCGCTGTTCAACATTTTTAACTCTTTACCTCAGATGATGAAACTAGCAATGCAGTAACAACTAGCACAGCAATGCTTGAAACTTTTTTCTATGACTGTACAAGAAGCATAAATATTTAAAATGGTTGAAGCCAATGGCCGCGTGGGCAGCGCTCTGACATGTAGCGTTGTGCTTCGGGCAACCGGAGTTCAAGTCAGGGCCTGTGGTCCTTTCCCAACCCTATCCTCTCTCCAACTATACTAACTAAATAAAGGCAAAAACGGCAGGCAAAAGGAGTAGTACCCAAGAATTAAATTTATGTATCATTTATTCGCCCTTGTGTCATTCCAACTTTCTCGCATGTGAAGTAAACACGGTTGAGCTTCTGTTTACCAAATTGATGTGAATAAAAGCCCAAATTAAATGTTCATAATATAAATTGATTGTGTCTCTTCGGAAGACTTGGATTAAACCGCTTTATTCATATAGATTACTTTTATGATGTCCTTTTTACTTTTTGAAGCGTGAAAATTTTGGTTGAGTGGACTTTCAATGGATGGACAATTATGAGAGAATATTAAAAATATCTTCATTTATGTTCCAAGGATGAGCTGTACTGTTATGGGTTTGGAATGACATGAGGGTGAGTAAATGATGACAGAAAAGTTAAGCACCTGTACAGGTGACGTGTAAATATGAAAAAACTGTTTCCATTGCAGTTTTGGTAAATATGGGAGTTTTTGCGAAATTGACATTGGGTATATTTTCAATTCACAATTTCAGTTTGCGCAATTTGAAGAGTAATGGAAACGCAGCTTCTGTAAACCTTTGGTGTGAAACATAGCATAACCTACAGCTGGCCTTTACCTGGATTTTATAAAGGGTTAGTAATGTGAAAACTCTTTAATGGGCTTTAACTTGTTGTAAATGTAAAATTGAAGTATTTTAAGTAGTGGTCGCAGACTTCTGGACCCTACTGTATATATTCTCATTTATACTATACAGGGCTCCAGACCTTGACCACATTGTTTCCTGCTACTCGTTTGAGCTGCAAAGCGCGGACCGTTTATCAGCTTAGACAATAGTAAACAACAAAACATATGAGTTACTACAGAGCGCTGGGAGATCCAATGAGAAAGCATTGAATTCGCCACAGAATTAATAACATCGCAGCGAGATCTTGAAATTCGGAGAAGTATTCTGTTATAAACTACAGGTATCAGATCAAACAGCTCTGACATATATTGAAATATTGAAGAAATATTGTGCCATGAATGAACAAGTTATATAAGGCTCTCCTGTGAGTAATGCCATGGTCGCAAAAATAGTCAAATGTTTTTACATTATTTATTTCAGGGTTCATGCAAATCTCTGTGCTTCACACTTTTCCCACCACTTCAAATCTCTGAATATGATCCAATTTTAATGTTAATTTTAATGTGATGATTTGTAAAACTAAAAGTTTAAAGATGAAGGAACACTTCGTGGCAAACAAACTTTATTTAAAAAGACATGAAATTACCAGTAGGCCTATAACCAGTAGATGGCAGCAGAGGAGCACTTATTGGCCACTCCCTAATATATGCGGAAAAGTCACAAAGTCTCATGAAAAACAAAAACTTTTCTTCAAATTGTCATTACACAGAAAGCAAGTAAAGAGCAGTCCTTTTATAATCACTGTAGCTGTCGGTCAGTTCAGTATGGTACGTTTAATAAGAGCAGAATATTTACAGGTTTTTGCATTTTACTGATGTCAGTAAAAGTTAATTTTATCTACATCTCAATTCAAGTCAATGCTTAACTGTCACATTTCCTGCACTTATTTATGCAAAACAAAAAGATTAAACCCCCACCCCCTGCCCAGCTCCACCAAATTAGTGGTTGTGTGTGCCACTGCTCTGGAGCCCTGACTATATAATATAGAGTATATATAGTCTCTGTCATACAGGCTAACTAATTTGTTCCATAAAAAAAAGCTTTTGATATTGACCCCCGTTCTGTTAAGGATTCATTATCCCATTTCTGTTCATCAAATGCCTGTGAAATTTGTTCCATTTATGTCTCATTTGTTGAATCTTTTTGTTCATACAAATATTTACACACAAGAAATTTGCTGGAAAGTTGAAAGTGGAAGGATGTTTCTCTTTTTTTGCTGCATATATATATCATGTTGAAAAGTCATTACCTTCCAACTGATAGGTTATATAATATATGAAAACACACTCTGTTAAAAGTGTACACATCAGGATGAGCTGTCAGGATGTCTGCAGGGCTGGGCGCTGTGTAATGCGTCTGAGTTTGTGTATGTTGGTTGAATTGCATAAGGGCAGCTGTGAAATATCCAACATGTATAATCTTCTTTGGGCTGGGTAGCTTACTGAACATGTATCACTAATCAGATGGACTTTCAGTTTTAGTGATTATAGTATATTATAGTATTACAAAATAATTAACATCTTTAACAACTCAGTGCTCTGTAGTGGGAGTGTCCCGGGCAGAAACAACTGTTGCAGTCTTTGGCAAAAAAAGGTGATTGTTAATGATTCTTCTATCTTGCAAATAAGAACATACTAAAGCAGTTTTGCAAATGCACTGTTATTGTGCGTTACAATGGTTTAAATAAAGTGGCTACAGAAAGGCTTGCAGGAGGTGCATAGGGACACGTTGGCTTGACTGCACTATTTTAAGCCACATGGCAGTAACCTTAAGCTGGTCCTGCATGTTTGGCAGTATAAATATCCAGGTTCACACCGGCACTCTGGCTCTGTTTACATTGAGCTTGTGACAGCCCTGTGTGAAGCCAGCGGAAGGGTCGGATCCTGACGATTGGTTATTGATTCAACACACGTTGTCCTTCAAAGTTAGTGGAGGACGCCACTACCATTGACTTATTGAACTGAGAGCTGTTTTAGAGGTTTTTGCTAATGGATTGTGGATTTTTTTAGGTGGATTTTAACCTTTTTTTTTCCTTCTGTCAGCACTAAAAACCCATTTTTGCCCCAAGGAATCGGAGCCAAACAATCAGTGCCTGGCAAAAGCATTTTTAACTGCTTTGCTTTTGTACAACCACTAACTTATTTTTTCTTTTTCCCTTTCTGCTTTTTATACCCTTCTTACTCTATCCTTTCTCCCTTACCTTTACCCCCCCACCCAGTATCCACATTTGGACTTGCTATGGACCAGCAGCACGATTTCTTGAACTCCTCGCACAATAGCCACACAGCTCACTACAACTCTGGCGATACCATGGCAACCTCCCTTTCTGGAATGACCATCAATGATCATCACCATGGCAACCAGTTCCATAAGGAGAATGGAATAGCGGTGGGGCTGAAAGCAGGGGACTGTCCAATGAAAGGTGAGCTTGCTTCTGTGGGAAAACAGGTTAATTGTGTCACAGCCAGTCAATATAAATACACACATAGGCTACTGATTACCTGATTAGTCATAACTATTAAACAAGCTCTGCAGTGTGAACAGGGTATGTGTGTTCTCATGAAACATTCAAATATAGTTGAGGGACAAGTTTAATTGTTCTCGAAGGACATACTGAAATGGAATATGATCTACAGTCTAAAAAGAAATTCAGGGGACCTTTTTTGATGAGTTACGTTGATCAGTTTTACATTACATCAATGTAATATTGTGTGTAATTTAAACTAAAATTGCTCTGTTGATTATTTTTTACAAAGGAAATATTAACTAGATGAAATTGCCTTGATAACTTTGAGAATTGGGCATTTCCAGTTCCCAGCATGCTTTGCATAGAAATCGATAAGGAGAGTTCATTTTGAAATGAAGTGTTATTTTATGTGTTTCTTGATAAAAAATACCTGTTATATTATTGTTATAGTATGAACTCTGCAATATTTAGCATATGAATTTGCTGTTATTCTGAATTGAAATAGATAAGATTAATTGGTTTCAGGACCACCTCTCAGTTATGCTAAAATTAGTTGGAACATCTTAATTGTATGCTGCAAGTTCCTCTAACTCAATGTAGTTTGTTTGTTTAAACATAATTTTATTAGAAGTTATCATAACTCAAAAATATTTGAGATTTATGCAAACAGTTGTTGTTTTTGTTGAGCATTAAAAGATTAAGTTCACTGTCAAATGAAAATTACCCCAAGCTTTACTCACCCTCAAGCCATCCTAGGTGTATATGACTTTCTTCTTTCTGATGAACACAATCGGAGAAATATTAATAAATGAAGAGTTTGGTTCCAAAACGCTATAAATCCATTTTGATTAATTTGAGTAAAAATGTGTTTTCTTTACCAAGAAAGCGGCAAGATGAAAACCACTATTTTCTGTTTCAAACTTTCACATAGCACCTATTGGTTATAAAAACATTAAAAATTCACATCTAGATTTTGATTTTCAAAGGTTTATTATAAAAACAGATTATTTTTTCCCCAAAATGCAATAAATCCATGACACGTTTTTTTTCAATAAATCCAAGTCTAGGATGCCGGGTGTATTCAGAGCACTTCCATTACTGTTTACAGTGCATGGAATGGTGCGCTGTGATTGGTTGAGCGGATATATCGCGTTCTGCAGAGAAGGGAGACTGGCGTTTATTGCGTTTTGGAACCAAACTCTTCAAATATCCTGATGCATCTGAGCTTTATAATGGCAGTAAGCGTTACCAAATGAGTATAAGCTGAAGAAAGTGTCTCAATCCACATCCATCCATCATAAACACCTTCTGAAGCGTTTGTGTAAAAAAAAATCCATATTTACCAAGTAATGAAGTAAAATATCTAGCTTCCGCCCGTCTGCCTTCTGTATTCAACTTATGAAGAAAGTGTAAACTGGCGTATATAAAAGACACTTTTTTTCCTCCACAGCCAATAAAAATGAAGATATAATTACAATCATTCATAAATAATATTTATTTATATGTAGTGCACACTATTAAATACTGCAAGGGCAAATGGTATCACAGACAAAATCAAATATATCTTGGCTGCCAGGGGAAGATA
Source organism: Hypophthalmichthys molitrix (assembly GCA_037950675.1). Lineage (NCBI taxonomy): Eukaryota > Metazoa > Chordata > Actinopteri > Cypriniformes > Xenocyprididae > Hypophthalmichthys > Hypophthalmichthys molitrix. The sequence goes on along the minus strand of CM075503.1, from coordinate 4,087,029 downwards.
TTAACAGCCAGTGTGGTTCTGTATAATACACCAAAGAAAGATTTGCACATGTGCCTACTAAATAATGAGATTATATTAATGATTTCATTAGCACATGAATTCACTGTGATACTGCATGCATATCAATTAGCATGACCGCTAACATGTCATGAGCAAATAAATGTATCAAATGAGGGAGATTAAATGATCAAAGACATTGTATGATCTTTACACATATTTTAGTGTTGTTTCAGCTTGTATATTAATTCCTTTACTTAAACCACAAGGCTATGCTTGACTGGGCCCTCAATCCAGGCTTTGCAGCTGTGTTGTGCTGTAATCCAGGCATGTGGGTCACGCTCTTCTCAGGACACTCTCTGGTACTAATTCAGCGCCTTCACACACCCTGCTTTCTTCTGCGTGTGTGTGAGGTTTTGTGCTTTTTGTTTACAGGCCATTGAGGCTTTTTGAAAAGCACACAGTAATGAAATTGGTTCTCAGTTGGGTTACAGAAAATGTAAGGAGACAGTGTTTAAATGAAGGCATGTAAAGACACAATCGATGGACATTGAGCAAGTTTGAAACCCTGACATTCACAGTTCTACCAAAAGTATAAACAGCTGTCAGTGAATTAATTCAATGAAACTTTGCCCAGCCTGCATATTTCAATGTGATTTCTACATTCGTTCTAGCATTTAGTGTAATCTAAACTAGTCAACTAGATTCTTAAAGGTATTGTGTCATCAGTTACTCACTGTCTTGTCATTCCAAAACCAAAAGACTTTCATTCTTCTTTGAAATACAAATTAAGATATTTTTAATGAAATCTGAGAGATTTCTGTCCCTCTATTGAAAGTCTGTTCACCCAAAACTCGGACAGTTCATGAAGAGATCATAAAATAAATTGAGTGGTTTAATCTAAGACTTTTAAAAAGACACAATTGCTTTGATGAACAGATTTATTTAGGCTTTTATTCACATATATTTGCCAGGCCTAATGGTTACCGTGCATTCACACCGCCGCCGGTGGGAGGGTCAAAGTAAATGACAAGTTGTGGCGACCAATCGGAATCCTCTCAAGCGAGGACCTCCACATTCCGATTGGTTGCTGCTGTTCTGCGTCATAGCTCATTACCATAAAGTTGACCTGACTTCAACTCTCCTCGACATTCTCACCGTCCAAGACGCGCCGTGCCGCGCCGCTCTCACCGGAGCTCGCCACCGGCTCACATCGAAAATGAATGACTTTCTGTCACTTTGATGCTCACGCTGGCGGCGGTGTGAACGCACGGTTAGAGAGTCAGACTGGTAAGCCGAAGGTTGCGGGGTTCGATTCTCAATACCGGCAGAAATGACTGAGGTGCTCTTGAGCAAGGCACCAAACCCCTAATCGCTCCCGGGCACCACAACAAAATGGCTGCCCGCTGCTCAGGGTGTTTGTGTGTGTGTTCACTACTCCTAATGTGTGTGTACTAACCTGGATGGGTTAAATGCAGAGGACAAATTCCAGTTATGGGTTACCATACTTGGCCTTCACAGAAAAAAGACAAGAAATGTAAACATTGATCAGCAAACATAGAGCACACAAATATGGTAGACAAAAGCTCAACTGTACTTGTTTGAAACACAAACCTCATTCTTGCGGATGCTCAAATGTGCTGCGTAACATGCAAGAATGAATCTCATTGGATCTCACGCGTCAAGCATGATTGAGCGTCCGTGACCAAATTTGAGTGCTCTGTCTACATTTGCTGATCAATGTTTATATGTTAATAAAAGCTTACATTAAATCTGTTTATCTTATAAACCAATCTTGTCTCTTCAGAAGACCACTCAGTTCATATGGATTTCTTTTACAATCTCTTTATGAAGCATCTTCAATAGACTTTTTATTGGAGGGACAGAAATCGCTCAGTTTTTATTAAAAATATCTTCATTTGTGTTCCGAAGATGAATGAAAGTCTTATGGGTTTGGAACGACATGAGGGTGAGTAAATGATGACAGAATTTTCAACTATTCCTTGAAATGAATGATGTTGCATGATAGCCCTGGGAAAATCCGGCTTTTAAAAAAACAGTTTTCTAAATGTAGTTGCTTGTTTAAAGCCACTGCCAATCGTTGAACTCCAAGCATGTGTAAGGAGGGGAAGGACAAACACAGTCGTGGTATTGACTGACAGTCTTTTGTAAAGATGCCAGCTTGCCACAGAGTCTTCTGTTGTGTTGTAAGTATTCACATGCCCTAAACGGGACCATAACGTTCTCTCTTTTTTCTCTGCGACCCCCTGCATTCTTTAGTGCGTAGCTTATATTTCCCTAGTTTACAGCCTTCACTAGTGCACACTTTCTCCCCTTTTGCTCTTCCTGTAATGGCCCACACAAGGAGGAAACAATACTCAGAGCATCTTCCACAAATAAATGGCACATACTGCAATGGCACAGCAGAGAGTGAGTATGTTATAGATAGTAAAACTAGTGCATTAGTGGCTAGAAGCACAGTATTAAACATTAGCCACTTTCACACATATAAAATGTGGCCACACAGCAGAAGAATACGATTATCAGTCCTGTATTTGAGTCCTTAAAATGGGTCCGTTCACATACAGTTCAGTTATTTACAGGAGTGACAACTGCATTCTATAACAGAACTCAGACCTGCCGGTTTTGATATGTGGTTTTGTTAACTTGACATAAGGGCTTTAGATTCAGTCGCTGTTTGTGTGCTACATGTGACTCAAATGCTCCGCTCTCCACCCTGATATAAACACTGCTGTCGGTTAATGAAGATTTCGTGGATGAACTCGCGGCTCGATTGGATTCGTCATGTTAAAATTGATAAGAATACGGTCTTGACTTCCGTTGCACGTTCATGCAGACAGTATTTGAGACGCTTACTGTAAGTTGCTGTTTGAACAGGACATTTCGAGACTCACACCTGTAAGTAAATGTGTAAACACATGCCTTCACACTCGTAAAACTGAAGTGGCGTTTCTGCTTAATACATCATATCTGCTATTCACACAAAAAAAAACCTTAACGTTTCACCGTGAAGGTACCGTTCATACGTCAACACTAAAATATCGATAATGTCAATCATTGGAAATTATCTTTAAATGCTGAGCCATTTTCCTCCACCCGGAAGAGGAGAAGTGCTTCAGTTTCACTATTTGGTAACATTTTTTGACTTCCGAGTGACAGGGGCAGAGAAACACATTTTTGCATTTGAAAGCACAAAGTGCCGCCTAATAGTATCCAACTGTAGAGCCACAGCACTGATAAATGGAAAGATGTCCATCTAGTGCATGTTTACAAAAAAAAAAGAACACAAAACAGGTCATTGATGAATAAGGTTTTTAAAAGTGTGAAAAACATAATGGAGATAGAATTTTGAAGTTTTATGCAGTGTTAACAATGTGGTTTTTATAATCAATTAATACTGCTTTTGTAATTTTTTACAAGATGGATAAAATTTGTCACCAAAAAATTCATTTGATTCAACCAAAATTTCGGTTTTACTGAATGACACTTTTGGTTTTACCGAATGATGATATTTTCAAACAATGCAAACAGACTGATATCTAGCTAGCTAGCAAGAGGACAATCAAACCTTTTATATTTAGTACAAGTTTTTAAAATATTACATTTTCCATGTTTTATAGCGGTTGTACCGAATGACCTGATGTTTCGGGACATGCGTATGAGCGAGTGAAAACATGAATTTTTCAAATAGTTAAGAAAGAGTTAATTGCTTTGCTTCACGACCATGTGGTGCTTTGCAGGTGTCTGAATGATGTCACATCCTGTCACATGATATTGAACGCATGACTTGATCCAAAATGATGCCTTTATATTGGTTACTCCGAATGACATCAATGAAATTCGTTTTTCCGGACATTTTTTCTCATAACACAGCAACGACTTCTACACATAATTTTAATACCATTGTTGATATATAATGTTATAAAATCATGCCAGAATAAAAAATATATACATTTATTACATTTTAAGATATTTTAATCACAAATGAATTGAGGCTGTATTGCCTTTGGACGGTTAAACCGAATGACCTTTTGACAATTCAAAATCTTTAAAATACCTTTATATGTAGCAAAATATAAGTAAAGCTTTTTGGATTCAATAAAAGAGATCTAGTTGTACTACCTTACATACATTGGATGTCATATCTTTGGTTTTTTTATTATTATTATTAAGGCCTTTGTACAAAAAAAATGACCCATCACGTCATTGACCCAAACACATTTGAACCTTATCCTTAATCTAAACAGCATGGATTAATCATGTCACCTCTGTCAGAACTGATGATTGGCCCAAACCAGACTTTGTTCATCAGAGTGTACAGACCTCATCCGTGCTTGTAATGGTAATCTTATGCTTTGTTCACACATAGCATGAAAATGGTAATTTACAAATAACAAAAAAACTCATTCAGGAAAATTGCTTGTATTTATGAAAAGGTCCTGTTCACACCTGAACTTTGCTGGTAATTTTCCTGAAAGGAAAAGCCCTATAGTATACTGCTCGAAATAAACTATAGGATATAACAATTTAATGATGCTTTAAAACTCATTGATGTTATTCTTGTTGTTGTGGAATTCATAGTATTCCACATTTATTTAAAACAAATTATCGTTAACAATAGGAAATTGTCATCAGAATGTTTCTGAATGTCATGGATGCTCAAACCAATGTTTTCACCAGTCTTGTCCTATATGGTGTACGCACATTATATACAATAACAGTATGATTACAAGAACAAAAACAGAATGGATTGAAAGAGTAAAGTTCAGTAAAGCTGAGTTTTGAGGAGGTTCATGTGCCTCAGTGTCTAATGCACTCTTTTAAAAGATTTAGCATTTATACTGTTTGAGCGCCAGCGTTTTTGAAAACGATGATCTTTTGCACAATGTTCGTTTCTTTTAGATCAATAAGCAGTTACTTTCCAGCACTGCAGGTTGTTGCTTTTATGGGTTGCCAGTACATTCAGCTGCCATCTGTTTCTCTCCTTATATTTTATTTGACAGTAAAATTAGCGGTGTCTTTTTAACTTTACAAAACAAACATTGTTGAATTCCCCTAGCTAAGTTCAGGGATCCAGTTGCAGCTAGCGAAATTCTGTTAAAGTTGCACTGAGGTACACAGTACAGTGTGACTGATTGCTCCAGGATGTGTGATATGTGACGTTGTGATGTATAGAATGAGCAATAAAATGCAATAAAATGGTTGCTGTTGCACAGGATGTGACATTAATTTCTTGCCTTTGAAGAACTTAATTATATATATATATATATATATATATATATATATATATATATATATATATATATAATGAGGTTTTATTAATATCCATAATGCATTAAAACTAATAATGCATTATTAATGCACAACAATAATGCATTTTAAACATGTCTTTATAAATATTGATTGTCCCAAACGACTATAACAGTATTTTTGTCTGATGTGTTTTTAACCAACGTTCTCTCATAGAGGAGTTTTCAGAAGAACAGGTGGATGTTGAGCTCAGTAAGGCTGAAGGAACCTCCTCTTCTAAGGAGAAGCAATGTGGTATGCATTGCAGCCCTTCTAATAAAGATGCTTTGAAATGTACTTTGTCCTTTTCCTATTCAGTTTGCCCTTTTTTATTCATTTATTTTCATTAATGTAATGAAATGCCTCTTACTAACTTTGCAAAGTTAAATATTTAGAAGCTGCATCCTTCGAAGTCCACAAAGGTCAAACCGAGAAGAACTCTGAAAATAAAACAAGGTTCACAACCTGTCTAAATATGTTTACCTTGGTCAATTTATGTACATAATAAAGAGTAAAAATTATCTATAAAATCGCATCTAGTCGATATTTGAACCGCTTTAATATTTAACATTTGTTTCATTAGACATTCAAGTAAGTTGAAAGCCAAAACTTATATTTAAATGTGTAATCTGGCATTTTCTTTCAAAAAAATCCAGTCGTCACATGCACACAATGAATCTTGGGATAGGCTAGGCTGCGAAGGATGCAGCTTTTGTTGCGCCGCTGTGACTCATTTGTCCTCTGAATGCAGTCTCTGAAGGATGCACTTATGATTTGGAATGCAATAAGAGTTTCAAAACCATATTACCTTTTATTTCCTTTATAATTTATGTTGTGTCATAGTGTTCATGTTAATCATCCAGTTAATCAACCAGTTGTTTGCTTTCAGCAGAACCCTTCAGAACTCAATTAAAGTCTCACTATAACTGAGCTGTGGAGCTAAACCTTTTATTTCTGGCTTGCTTTTATTATGTTAAAAGCTGCTTCACTTTCACAAGAAAACCTGGACTTCATTTAGTAGCTTGGTGTGTAAAGCTGTTCAAATGATGTTTTATAGAGGGCCCACAGGATTCAAGATCAGAAGAGAATGAAGATCAGTCCATGCCTGTTGTGGAAGTGGCGAGCGGTACGGACCTTCTGCCCCATCCACTGCTGCTTCTTTTGATTGATATGCTTTGCTTGAATTCCCTTATGTGCCTTAATTTCTGTGGATGCTTTTGTGCCTTGCACCCTAATGTTTCTAATTTTCTAGTGTTTTAAGCCTGTTGGTTGCAGTTTGCATCTGTTTGAATTTGGCCTACTGGTAACAGGACTGCCATCGCAGCAGTTGTTTCAGATTGATCTACACCTCTCGCCTTTTTTCTTGCTTTGAAAATACTTTTTATGTAGCATTTACAACGCAAGGACACGGTTTAATTTTGATACAGCTGCTGGGGCATGCTAACAGGTTTCAGGCTTTTAAATCAAAATAAACTCAAGGGAGACTCCAGCCCTATTCTCAGTTTAGTTCCCATGTGATTAGTCACAGAGACCTCTGCACAGATGCCTTCGCCACTCTAGGTGTGATGTGTTGCCAAATCTGGAATTAATGCCTTGTGCCAAATAGGATTTCAGCCAAAGCTCTTTCTTTCACAGGTCACAATGCTTTAATTTCAAGTATTTGTTGCTCTTGTGATAAAGAAATTAAGTGTAATATATTTATGGTGTGATTTCATGCTAGGTAATAGTGTTTGCCTGGCATCTCTGCAGCTGAAATTGCCAAATATTATACTGTACAATTCTCTAATTTTTGTCTTTTATGTATTTCTCTCTGTTTGCTGCATATCCTGACCATTATTAAGCTGGAGGAATGGCGCCCACAGGTAAAACACAGCTTATTCTCAGATACCACATTAGTGTCATGCTTTGTAGAATAGCCATTATGCTACATTAATTATGATCCAGTAGATTTCTTTTTTATATATATATAAAAAAAAAATTTTTTTAATATTACACAGTTTGTTTTTTCTGTCATGTTTTGGTAGTACTCCATCTCACTGTTATTTGGTTTTGTGAATACACAGAGATGTGTCCATTTTATTTTATTATTTAAATAATCAGGAGCAACTAGGTACTTTTAAAGAGCAGACACACAAATGTGCGAACACTGTCACTCTGCCTATTAAGTAACATTTGCTCAAAAATGGCAGGAGTTTAGGGTGGAACTATTTCTGTTTTTCTGAGTTTTTGGGAAACCTAATTCATTAATATTGATATTTTGTTTGTTTGTTAAGCGCTACCCTTGTGAAAAGGAAGTGCACTTGAATGTACATTTATAGTGTACTTCAAATCTTATTATTAGTATTTTTATTAAAAAAAATACTTGCTGATACTATAATAAGTAATAAAAAGTGCACTATGTAATAATATCAAATTAATTTTGTTACTTTAAAGCACATTTAAATCATGTTTTAATCGTCTTCTGTCATGCTTTAAAAGAACACTTATTTGGATGTCTTGACTCACATACTAAAGCATATGTAATTTACTTGATTATAATTTGAACTGTAGTTTGATATTACATTTAAGGTTATTATATTTTAAATGTTCTAAACTGCAACCTTATCATTACAAATATGTAATTACAAATATAACGTGACATACACATTTCAATACAAATGACATTAAAGTATATTTTAGTTTACCATAAATGCTTGTCAGTACATTCAGCAGTACACTTTAACCATATCTCAAAGACAATAGATGTAATTATGAAATTACATATAAAGATGGACTTAAGTCTCACTTGAGTCAAAAAAAGCACTCTTAAGTAGAACTAATTGTTTTTATTATAAATGTAAACTGTAATACATTTCATTTAATTGCAAATAACATGCAGTTTAGTACATTGCATTCAGTTTCGCACTTAAGTACACTACCAGTTAAAAGTTTGGAATCTGTAAGATTTTTAATGTTTTTAAAAGAAGTTTCGTCTGCTCACCAAGGCTGCATTTATTTAATTAAAAATACAGTAAAAACAGTAATATTGTGAAATATTATTACAATTTAAAATATCTGTTTTCTGTTTGAATATATTTTATAAAGTAATTTATTCCTGTGATCAAAGCTGAATTTTCAGCATCATTACTCCAGTCTTCAGTGTCACATGATCCTTCAGAAATCATTCTAATACGCTGATCTGCTGCTCAAGAAACATTTATTGTGTACAATTGTACAAAATATTTGTGTGCAGTATTTTTTTTTTCAGGATTCTTTGATGAATAGAAAGTTCAAAAGAACAGCATTTATTTGAAATATAATCTTTTGTAACATTATAAATGTCTTTACTGTCACTTTTGATCGATTTAATGCATCCATGCTGAATAAAAGTATTAATATCGTTAATTTCTTTTCAAAAAGATCAAAATTCTTACTGACCCCAAACTTTTGAATGGTAGTGTATAATGTTACAAAAGCTTTGTATTTCAGTTTTCAACATTGATAATAATCATAAATGTTTCTTGAGCAGCAAATCATCATATTAGAATGATTTCTGAAGGATCATGTGACACTGAAAACTGAAAATTCAGCTTTGCCATCACACAAATAAATTAATTTATAAAATATATTCAAACAGAAAACAGTTATTTTAAATTGTAATAATATTTCACAATATTACTGTTTTTACTGCATTTTTAATTAAATAAATGCAGCCTTGGTGAGCAGACGAAACTTTTTTTAAAAACATTAAAAATCTTACAGATTCCAAACTTTTGACTTTGGCCCGGTTTCACAGACAGAGCTGAGATTAAGCCAGGATTAGGCCTTAGTTCAATTAAGGTATTTAAGTAGCTTTTATAAACGTACCTTAGTCAAAACATTACTGCTGTGCATCTTGAGACAAAACAATGGCACTCTTTTTTTAAGATATGTCAGTGAAAGTTGCTTTCAGTTAAAACAGCTCAAACATGCATTTTAATCTGAGACTAGGCTTAATCCTAGTCTGTGAAATTGGGATTAAGTGTTTAATTTTTCAAAGTATGCTAAAGTGTACTTTCACAAGGGTAGTGGCCCAGAAATGACAGACTGCACCTCACAAACTTTTTGCAAGCAATCATGCTCTTCAATTGTACCTATGGGCTCATATTTCTGTGTTCAGTGTGAAGTCTGGTTTCATCACAACTGTTTGTTTTGTATGTTAGCAAAGGCCAGCAAACCAGTTTGTTATGTTTGTTCGTTGTCTTTTCTCTACGGGTTTTTTGTCCCCTCCTTAACATGTGACAGTTTTCTTGGAACACCTTGTGTTTTTAGAGAAGGAAAAGTAATATGGATCTTGTCATTGCTTTCTATAAAACATCTGACCTGTCTCTGTCCATGGTGAATGGGACATGCATTATTATTAGCGCAAGGCAAAAGCGGCTTTGTTTCCAGCTTTAGCAGCAGGGTTTTCATCTGATGGTTATGATCAACACTCAGACCACCAGAGAATACAAGAGCAGGACGACGACCTCCTCAGAAGCAGCTGGGATGGAGAACCAGTCCATTCCCATCATCGGCGGACATCTGTCAGTCCAGACCGCACCAGGAGCCTTTCCCTGGAGGGTGAGCCACCTGTGACATTCCTGGTTCGCAGTGCCGCCCTGGAGGACCTGACATCCGTCGGGGAGAGGATCGTAGAAGCCAGGGCTCCTTACAGTGAGACCCTTCAGGAAGAGGAAGAACTGTCCTTTTACGGTAATGAGAGCTATGAGGAAGAAAAAAACCTTCCAGCATGGGCCAGCAGGGCTCAAGCAACTCTTGCTGAACCTGTATATGCACCTTCTGAAACCAACGAACATAGTTTTACAAGAACTTTACCTCATGAACACATGGACGCAATGGACGCAGTGACGGAGAAAGTTGATGCTACGTTATCGGGGGTTAATGCTGCCGCTGAAGATGCAGAAACGGAAAAGACTCCTACAAGCACAAGTGGCTCTCCAAAAGGTGTCCACGGCTCCCCGGCAAGAAAATCCCTGGTGCCGGTGGCTCAGTTTAAAGGTCTGTGCTGTTAAGCTCACAGAATCCCAGTACAGTGTCTCTTCCTTAGTTTGCCTCCACCTATGTTTTACAGAGCCGCTTAGCTATGCACCACTTTCTGTCTATAACAAACATCCTACAAAATGAGCGGCGTGCTGAGGAGAACGGTCTGTTGTCCTGCAATTGTTTGCTACACGTCGTCCTTTTTTGGGCACTCAGCCTCACTCTGTCATTCTTTTGTTTCCTCTGGCGGTCTTGCAGCCTGTTTTGCGCTGATTGATGAAATCCATGTTTGCTGGCCGTGTTTTAATGAGTTCAGTCTGGCATGTCTGCGTGCATGAGTGTGTTTGCATGTGTTCACAACACCATCATCTGGTGCAGCACTGCTTTAACAGATCCCCTCACTTTTATTTACAGCTTTTTGTTTCTCAGATGTTTCGTCAGAGCATAGAATTGCATAAGATCCAGTTGAAATTCGCAATTGAAAAACATTAGCAATAAATTTAGCAAACTGTAGTCAGTTTAGTGAAGGTATTTCCACACTGTTAGCATAGCTGCAACCTATAAAGTTTCCAACAAGAGGTTTTCGTACCAGATTCTAGAGAGAAATCATTTACTCACCCTCAAGTTATTCCAAATCTGTACGAGTTTCTTTCCTTTGTTGAACACAAAAGAAGATATTTTAAAGAATGTTGGCAACCAGACAGTTGATAGTAGTCATTGACTTCCATAGTATTTTTTTTCCCTACTATGGTCAATAGTCAATGGCTACCGTCAACTGTCTGGTTACCAACATTCTTCAAAATATCTTCTTTTGTGTTCAAAAGAAGATAGAAACTCATACAGGTTTGGAACAGCATGATGGTGATTAAATGGTGACAGAATTTTTCATTTTTTGGTGAACTGTCCCTTTAATAATCTAAAGAACCCTTTTCCAGTATCAAGAAACTTTTGTGCAATGTAAAGATTCCATGGATTTTAAAGGTTCTGCATGGAACCATAAATGTCAATAAAGAACCTTTATTTTTAAGAGTGTACGGAGGCAGCCTTTTAAAGGGTTAGTTCACCCACAAATGTAAATCCTTTCATTAATTAATCACCCTCATGTCGTTCCACTCCCATAAGACCTTCGTTCATCTTCAGAACACAAATTAAGATATTTTTGATAAAATCCAATGGCTCAGTGAGGCCTCTATTGACAACAAGACAATTAATACTTTCAGATGCCCAGAAAGCTGCTAAAGACATATTTAAAACTGTTCATGTGACTACAGTGGTTCAACCTTAATGTTATGAAGCGACGAGAATACTTTTTGTGCGCCAAAAAAACAAAATAACGACTTAATTCAACAATATCTATATCGGTTCTATAATATCTAAATCAACATCTGCTTCGGAGCGTGTATCAAATGCCAAAGCCACGTGATTTCAGTAAACAAGGCTTCGTTACATCATAAGTGTTTTGAAACGTTTCAGAATTTCAATGGTTCATGTTACTTTGGCAGTTTGATACATGCTCCAAACCACTGATTCGAATTTGAAATTGCCCATCACTAGAGTCGTTATTTTGTTTTTTTGGCGCACAAAAAGTATTCTCGTCGCTTCATAACATTAAGGTTGAACCACTGTAGTCACATGAACTGTTTTAAATATGTTTTGAGTACCATTCTGGGCATTTGAAAGTGTTAATTATCTTGCTGTCAATGGAGGCCTCACTGAGCCATCGGATTTTATCAAAAATATCTCAATGTGTGTTTTGAAGATGAACAAAGGTCTTACAGGTGTGGAACGACATGAGGGTGAGTAATTAATGACAGAATTTTCATTTTTGGGTGAACTAACCCTTTAAGGAAGCATATGTGCATTCTTATCTTATTTATCTGTGCTTAGGCACAGGTTTAACAACACGTGTAGAGAGTCCAGTTTTTTTCACTTTTCAAGTTTATTCAAATCCTATTTCTGATATACTGATTGTATTCACATTGGTGCATCTTTTGGTTCTTCACAGCTCAGTCCAAGACCAATGGTGATGCTGAGAAGAGGGTGAGTGCTAATAGCTGTTTTGCATCATTTTTTTGTTCTCCTCCACTTTCATGTTTTTGCCTTTTATTTTGCTTTCTCTTCGCTATTTGTACACCATGGAGTTTTCATCCACTACTGTTTTGCTCTCTATATAAAGACCCCTAAAAACCCCAACAGCAAAGTCAGACCCTCCTCCCATAAAACACCTTCCTCCATCCCGAAAAAGTCCTTGGCCTCCTCTAGTAGATCTCCCTCAGTATCTGCAACCAGTGCTGGGCCCAAAGAATCCAGGTCAAGAGTGAGTACAGCTGCTGATGTTGAACCCCGTGTCCTGCCGCTTCTGTGGAGAATGGTCTAAGTTTGAGCCTCTGTTTTACTGGCAGTCTGCGCGCTGTCTGGTGTGATTAACAGTATCTTTTTCTCTCCTCTTGCTAACTGGCAAGCATAGTTGATGTTGACTTCCATTTAAGATAACATCAACAGCACTGACATCTGGAAAGGCAACTGAAAATAGTCAGCATGACTTAGAATATTTGTATTTTATAACTTCAGCTGCAGCTGTTTTTGTGCTTCCTGTGAATGGGTTCAGAGTTATTGAAAGTGCTTTCAACAAACTCTGTTTGAGCAGGCAAACATGCCATAAGGCCTGTTTATAAGTGCTTTGAGTGGTTTTGGCTCTCTGGACTCTCAGTAGTTCCTTTAAATTGTCTACTAACATTGTCCAACAATGGGCATACATTTTCTGAACCATCATTTTGATGTGCTAACAAATGTCATTTCCAACACTTTATGTGGTTACATTTTAAACATTTTTGGAATAAAAATGGCAGACTCCTTTGTCTTGTTCAGACTAATTTTATATAGAATTTGTATACTAAATACAAATAATTAAAGTGAAATTAGCCATAGAACAGATTTGAATTAAAAATATTAAAGCAAGGAAACAATAAAACAAAATGAAGGAAAAAATTAAATAGAAGTGGGACACAAAAGGTTTATAATAGAGTTGTGTAAAGACATTTGTAGTTGTTTTGGTAATTTCATGGAATATAATTATTAATGTGGTTCTATTTGTTTCTTTCCATATATTCATGTATATCTCTAGGCTCCTAGTAGCAGTAGACCTCATGCTGCCGGTACAAAGATTCCTGCCATGACTGCAGTTGCCAAAAATGGAAAAGGTAAGTGAGATTTCTTTTACAAAGGAGTTTTTATATATAAACGTCATGCAGTAGTGGCCAAACATGATGTCCGGAGTGGATATTTGCACAATATATGCTTTTAATGACACTTTAGGTTCAATTAAACAATCAAAATATGAGGAGTATATTATATTGGGAAGAAGAATGCATGAATAGTTCACCCAAAAATGAAAATTGTGTAATCATTTACTCACCCTTAAGTAGTTCCAAATCTGTATGAATTTCTTTGTTCTGCTGAACACAAAGAAAGATATTTGGAAGAATGTCAGTAACCAAACAGATCTCGCCCCCCATTGACTAACATAGTATTTATTGACTGACATTCTTCCAAATATCTTCTTTTGTGTTCAGCAGAACTTCATACAGGTTTGGAACAACTCGAGGGTGAGTAAATGATGACACAGTTTTCATTTTTGAGTGAACTATCCCTTTAACTTCTTTCCGATCCTCCTTAAGTTCTTCCCAAAGTTGAGCTTCATTGGAAGACCTGCATGACTTATCACAATTCAGGATTATAATTTCCTAAAGGTTTTCAATGGCTTTAAAGTCAGGGGTCTGAGGAGGCCACTTGAAGTCTTCAAATTTCTGAGCATTAACACTTTTATTTCGCACAACTTTGTGTTTGGGATCTTTATCATATTGGAAAATACACATTTGATCTCCAAACAGATCCTCCATACTTGGCTACATTGTGTTCAGCAGGATTCCCAAGTTCTGGTCCATTTTCAAAGTGCCAGCAACTTTGAATATCCTTCTAACACCTGCTGCAGACATGCGGCCCAATACCATTATGTTTCCTCGCCATGCTTAATGGCGCAACACATGCATTTGGTATTAAAACACTCCAGCTGTCTTCTACGAACATACCTGACACCATCCATTGCTAGGTTGTCAGATATTGAATTTCTTTCTTATGTTCTTTGGTAAATGGAATGTGTTTTTTGCAGTAGATAAAACTAATAATGGTTTCTTTACTGCTACACAAACTCTCAGTAGAGCTTCTTCTGGCTGTTGGCTTACAATTCAAGATGAAATTCGAGGTTGGAGGTCTCATCCATATTTTCATCCTCCTGTCAAAATGCTCACTTGACGAGCCACAGCACATTATAAATTGCATGGTAGTGGCCTCGCTGTGCTTTGAAATAATTCTGTGGACATCGTGACAACTCAAGTACTGCACATGAGCAATATCCAAAACCAAATTACCAGATTTAGACACTTCAACAATATCCTCCTTGGTTGGAGAGGACAGCTCCTTCCATCTGGGCATTTTCACTTAAACCCACAACCAACAACATCTAATAATATAGCTAATACTTGCCACTAAGTGATTTATTGAATTATAGGCTGGGAATAAAGAGTGCAAGCTTGGTATGACCACTTGGCCAAAAATGACATCCACACAATTCGGTATATTTCATCGGGTCATACAATTGAAACGTGGAACGTGTACATTAGTTTACACTCCAGGCACAACTTCACAACATGCATACAAAATGTTGAATAAGTATTAAGTTGAATAACGTGGGATTGAAACATCAGACATCACTTTTGGTCACTATTGTATATTGCATCTTGTATATATTTTTAAAGAATGAAGCACTTGATTATGAGATAATTGTCATCATCTTCATAACACTATGCTGTTTCCCAGACTCTCCTAAGACCCCGGAGACCAGTGGGCACAGCAGCCCTGGCACTCCCAAATCCCCTGCCAGTAAAGCTGCGGGTGGCAAGCCTCCAAGCACAGGAAATGAAATCAAGAAGGTTGCAGTGATTCGCTCGACCCCTAAATCTCCGAAGAACCGTTCACCTACATCGTTGTCCACCGCTGCCCCCCTCCCTGATCTGAAGAACGTACGTCCCAAAGTTGGTTCTACCGACAACCTGAAGCACCAGCCTGGAGGCGGCCGGGTAATTCATCTCGAGTTGATTCACTTCAATGTTCTGTTTTCAGTTGGGTTTGAGATCAGATTTAAATCTGATGTTTAGGTTTTTATATATTTTATATTTTATATATTTTTGCACTGTGGAAAAATTTCCACCTACTTCAAATTAAAAATTGAATGCAACTGAAGTTTTTAATAATCAAATTGGCTGTACACGTCATTTCTACTTAAATTATATTAAACTCAGTTGAATTATGTATAATTTTAAGTTGAAATTGTTTATTATGATGAGTTAAAGTAAAACATATTGAAAGATGTAAAACATAAGTTGGAAAATGAGTGTGTATGGGTAAATTCTAATTTGTTGTTAGTATTTATTGTTAAACAATCTCACAGTTTTGTATATATGAAGAGTTGCAATGCAAAAACGGACTTGTCTGACATGGTTTCTTTTAAATGAGCATTTTTTACCAGGTTCCTATGTTTAGGTTCAATAATTTCACTTTAATGCCAATGAAAAGGTTATTAGTCAGTTATTGAAATGCCTTATTTTCAAAAATGTCACTTTAGTTATTTCATTGGTTTTTAACAAATTTGACTGTCTTTGGCTGCAAAACCAGCTAAGTGCATGTGTGCTTTTTCACAAAAACCTCTTAAATCCACCCCATTGGACAACAAGACATAGTAAACAGTTGCAAAATCACAAAAGATGCAACTGGAAACATTGCAAATAATGAAAGCAGAATTAAAAATGTAACAATGAAGAAACTGATCCACACATCAGGGGGAGGTATGATGCAGTGACGTCCACGTCCGTTTCTGTCAGAGTTTACGAACTGGTATTTCTGAATAGGCTGAATTCCAATTTGAAGTGAAAGTATTTGATGAACGTATACTATTTGTGGAGAGCATTCGCTCAATATCATTATCTCATTTTTGATGGAGGTGGCATTTAGTGGCTTTTGCATCTGAACTCTTCATTTCTGGTTCAGTTATGAAACTCTAGAGGGCGCTGATAGGTCCTTTACATGCAGTCTGCAAGCAATCACAACATCATTACCGCATGGCACAAGCTGATTGGCCTCTGCTGATCCTGCAGCCAGTGAGATTGCTTGCTCAACATTTAAATAGTCTGGTTCATTGTTTGTTGTAAGCTAGTCATGGAACCCTCCACCTCCCCCAGCTCCACCTGCCTAGATATGCTACGGGGTTTATGTATGTCTATTTATGTAGCAGCAGCAGCATATCTTACATGCTTACAGCAGCGTGTCTGTGTATCTATTAGCAGTCCATACTTGCTCTGCAGCAATAGGAGCAGCGTAGCAGTTCTAGTCCGCCAAGACCAAATACATTATCATCGCCATATTCAGTAACATGCTAAAACTATTCCAAGAGTTGTCATGATTGAAATTGTTTTTATCAGTAGTTACAAAACCTCTTATATTACATGGTTACATCTTTGCATATTGTTCCAATCTCATCAGATAATGAAAATTCACCTGTTGATTACTCAAATCTCTCTCTCTTCCCTATAACAATAAGTCAACTCTGCCAATGTTCTGCCTTTCACAGGTACAAATTCTTGATCAGAAGGTGGACTTCAGCAATGTGCAGGCAAAGTGTGGCTCCAAAGCCAACCTCAAGTATGTACCAGGAGGTGGCAATGTGAGTAACTACAGAATGTTTTATTCCTTCATTTAAAATCACCAAACTGTATTTGTCAGTGGCTGTCCCAACATTATCAGAAAACTATAGAAGCTTGTTTCCGCCACTGAATAAAAAAATAAAAAAGGTTATAGTTTTAGTTTCAGTGAATTATAATAACCATGGTGAGAATTGACTAATATGTTATCTTTAAGTCTTGTAATGTTTACATTTCCCAAGAATGGTAACTATCCAGTTATCCAAACCTAAAATGTATGCCGTTCCAAAGTCTATTCTGGGAAAGAACTGAAATATTTAATAATATGTCTTTATGCTTCATGAGAATCAGGGATCCTTTAGCCTTTTGATGTTTTTGTTCATGAAAACTTCCAAACATTTGCTTTAAACAGGTACAAATTCTTGATCAGAAGTTGGACTTTAGTAATGTCCCTTCTAAGTGTGGCTCCAAAGACAATATCAAACACGCACCTGGAGGTGGCAATGTGAGTGACTATGAGATAAACCATTATCCAGACTTGGTTCACTCCTAAATTTACCATCAGTCATTCATTCCTTACCAAAACAAATGTAACAACCTGCTCCCTTTCCTACTGATGGAAAGAAGTCAAGACTAATCAAACTCCCAACCATCCCTTACTGACTCAAGATGTTCCTTAGATGTTCCTCATGGAGTTAGAAACACTGCATGAATTTAGATGTTTGTAGTAAAACAACTCTTTAGGTTCGGTCAGAAGCTTTCTGTTTTTGGTCTCCCCAAAAAAAGGTAATTGTTCTCTTCCTTGACCTCTGCACTCTTTCAGGTAAAAATTCTTGATCAGAAGGTGGACTTCAGTAATGTCCAGTCAAAGTGTGGCTCCAAAGACAATGTGAAACATGTACCGGGAGGTGGCAATGTGAGTAACTATGGGTTGAACTCAACACCTTCAGTCTTGGTTCTTCCTGAAGTTATGACCATTTGTGGAAACCTTGTATAAACACTCTCATTCAATGTAGTAGGTCTGTCTGTAACACAGTCACCAGCTACTCCCACTTTTGGATTAATAATGAACTGAAAAATAGGGTCTTTACAACTGTTGAGGTAATTGTTAAACAGTCAAAAGTGAGTGGGAGACAACAAAGGCATTCTAGTGAATTCATGTTTTTTCTTTACCATTCACAAACTCATGGCTCTTCCTCACTAGCAGCTCTTTCTGCCTCTAAGATAATTGGAAAGGTAACTCCTGCTCTTCCCCAACTTTTTCATTTTCCAGGTAAAAATACTGGATCAGAAGGTGGACTTTAGTAATGTCCAGTCAAAGTGTGGCTCCAAAGACAATGTTAAACATGTACCAGGAGGTGGCAATGTGAGTAACTATGGGTTGAACTCAACACCTTCAGTCTTGGTTCTTCCTGAAGTTATGACCATTTGTGGAAGCCTTGGGATTTACAATTTGGACACCCCATTCCATCTACCCTCTCTAAGTCCTACACATTCATGCTCTAAAAATCCCTAATGATGGTAGTATGGTAGTTTCCTCTGGTTGCTCTCTGGGTTTCTCTCTGGTCCTGAGCTAAAAATAAAGATAACTCCTTGTCTTCATCGAACTGTTCACTCTTTCAGGTGCAAATTCTTGATCAGAAGTTGGACTTAAGTAGCGTGCAGTCTAGGTGTGGTTCCAAAGATAATATCAAACATGTACCCGGAGGTGGAAAAGTGAGTAAACAGGGGACTGTGTGTTGCTGTTTTAACCAAAAATCAAACTAAAGAGACTTTAATACTAGGAATGCACTGATATTACAATTCTGGCTTATACTAATAAACTAATTCTAATATCTGATAATCGCTAAATAGCTTTTTGTCATAATGCATAAAGTATAAAATCAGTCATTTTAAATGTGAATTTAGGCATCACAACATCAGTGTACAATATCAAAGATGGATATTTGTTTTGAGAGAGTGTAACTTATAGGTAAGCAATAAGGTACTCGAGGCTGTGCTGTATCGTGAATAAGTCACAGCTGAAGGGCGTTGTTAGGCATGACGCAAAGCGTTCAGCCCTGACTTATTCACGATACAGCACTAGCCTCGAGTACCTTAGTGCTTTTATAAAACGGTTACCACACAGTACACATATTAAAGCCATAAATGAAGCAACTTTCATGTAAACTTTAACTAAAAGCCTTCCTTCCGCCGGAAAAAAATATTCCCTGACCATGAACAGCAACAGAAGTTACATTATTACGCCATTAGATGGCAGCAAAGATTGTATTTATGTGAGTCGGTCAGTTTTGAAGACTTTTACATTGAAAAGACTGAATTGTTGTGAACACGGAACAAAACGCAACTGACAAATGCTTTGACTAGCGCTGTCAGTCACGGGAAAACCCCTTAACTGTTAAAAGGACAAGATAATACATCGGACATTTAATCCATCTGACATTTTTGTGAGAAAAAGCTCACTCGATCTTTTTCTCACAACTCTTTTCTACATAATACAGTAAACATCAAAGAACAATATCAATTGAGAACAAAGAGTTTACGTTGCTAAGAGTGGTTGCTAAGGGTGTTGTGTAGTGATACACAGAACCGTTGGGTGAAGCGGTCATAGTCGTGTTTTATCGTGAATAAAACACAGCTATTGACCAATCAGAATCAAGGACAGGAACAAACTGTTTTATAATGAGCATTAGATGACAACATTTAGATAAAATAAATATAAATATAAAAATATGGGAAATGAGCATTCATAATTAAATTGTCATATTACAGATCTACCGATCTACACAAACACAAAAGAAGATATTTTAAAGAATGTTGGTAACCAGACAGTTGACTGTAGCCATTGACTTCCGTAGTATTTTATTTCCTACTATGGAAGTCAGTGGCTACTGTTTGATTACAAACATTCTTTAAAATATCTTCTTTTGTGTTCATCAGAAGAAAGAAACTCATACAGGTTTGGAACAACCCAGGTTTGGGTGAACTATCCCTTTAATGCATGGTAAATGCATGGTTTCTTAGCTATGACTGTATGACCAATCATTCTCTTAATCTCATAAACAGGAGTTTACATGCACTAATTTTCATTAATCAGAATGAATCCTATTTCAGAGTCAGAAAAGTTTTGTTTAAATCAGGGGTGTCCAACCCTGCTCCTGGAGGGCTACTGCCCTGCAGATTTCAGTTCCAACCCTGCTCCAACACACCTGTCTGTAATTATCAAGCAGCGCTGAACACCATGATTAGCTGGTTCAGGTGTGTTTGATTCGGGTTAGAGCTAAAATCTACAGGGTGGCAGGACACCCCTGGTTTAAATGAATCCTAAATGTTGCAATCTGATTCACAAATTTGATTATGTGCATTGCATTTATTCCAAACAAAACGTTCAGAACCAGAGAAAGCCACTGCAATATTGTCACCGGAATCAATTGTCATTTTTGCCTTGATGACATATCTAAAAAATTTTGTTTATGTTTATGTTATGATTTATGTTATGTTAGAGCTTTTTAGATTTTTTAGCAAATATTTAGTAAACATTTAGTCTCATTCCACTGGCCAGTTTGTAGGACATGAGACTCAAGTAAACGTATGTATGTTCACGAGACATAAACGAATGATGCATGATGTATGATGTAAAACACATGTAAGTGTGCGCATCACACCACTGCACGTGCGCAAGGTATTTTTGAATCCGATTGAAAAAACAGTCTGATTTAATCGTTTACATGCTTACTTCTTTCCTGTTGAGCTGATTATTTTAGGTCTACACCACAACTTCCAATCTGATTGAATTCAGATCAAGCTCATTCAGATTGATTGAGGTGTTTCAGTCCATAAATCTGATTATAAATGGATTATTTTGTGATATTTTTTTTTAATTGCTTAGCCTCAATGTGTATTTTTGTTAGCTTTTCACACTTACTTTCCCAAACCTCCTAGAACAAGAACAATAATTAATTGTGTCCCTCAATACATTTAAGCGTTGACTCAGAAGAACATACATGCTGTTTTGTGGCATTGACATTCAGAGCAATTGCATTTCCTGTAAGACATGTTAAAAACAGAAAGCTCCCTTACTTCAATAAAGTTAAGTATGTCATAAACACTTCTCCATATAATTAGAAGACTTTGATTTTTGACTTTGAGGAAAGCCTCTTTCCTTACAAAAACAGATGACCAGACCACCACTAAAATCCTAACCCTAAATGCCAACGGGCTTGTCATTAAGGACAGTCATTACACTCATTAAAGTACCAGCGAGGGATCCACAGAGATCCTTATGCACTCAAGAGGAGTTGCTCTTCTCTGCTGTTGAAGGACATCAGCTCTTCAGCACAGACGGGTCTTGTTGTAGCACTCTGGTCAGCCGAGCTTTTCTTTGTGGTGAGCAGTTGGCTCGAGCTGAAAGTTGACCTCACTCTGAAGACACTGAGGCCTTTTATACAGAAAAAACCCCAACAGCTGTGGCTATGAGGTCACTGCATCTATTTTTGGAAGCAGGGATGGTACACAATTGTACCGTTCTCATGTTGTGTCCTCAATCCATAGTCTAAAATGAAGAGAATTGAAGAATAAATCTTTTTAGAACCGATGACCAACTAGATAATTAATGTGTTGTGGTTCATCATACTTTAAGGTTAGATTACATTGCTAAAAATTCTCAGAGTTGACTAAACCACCAAGAGAGTGTTGTGTTCAAGAGACTGAAAGGTTTACTGACCAACTGCACTTGTCTGCCATTTTCTCAAGCTTTTTCTCTTTCTTGTGTAACTGGAAGTGTGTTTGGATAGTTTTTAACAAATTTGAATTTTATATAATTGCCTGGAAGAATATTGAAACCTTTGTTTTTTTTGTTTGTTTTTTTGTCTTAAAAAGGTCCAAATCCTCCACAAAAAGATTGACCTGAGCAATGTGCAGGCAAAGTGCGGATCGAAAGACAACATTCGTCACAAACCAGGTAACCGTAGACATCCACTTTGGATTTCAGATGCCACAGACAATTAAAGCTCAAGCTTTTGACTCAATTTTCTTTGCGTTTTGAATGCAATTTAAGTCATGAGGAATTTCACCTGCCTTTTCAAGGTGGAGGAAACATTGAGATCAGGTCTGAGAAGCTTGATTTCAAGGCTCAGTCAAAGGTCGGATCTCTGGACAACATTAAACACGTGGCTGGAGGAGGTAACAGGAGGGTAAGCCAACATGGGATGGAAAATGATACTCAAATGATTAATTCTCCACCTCTGCTGTAGAACCTACACCCTAAAGTTAAATATGAACGTTTAAAAAAATCCATGTCTGTGTAAATCTTTCTCAGGTGCTCTCTGGGTTTGAATCATTTGGTTCTTCAGATAACTAGGTTTAACGAAATCCCCTGAATTAATTTAACTCCTTTAAAATCTCATCTCATTGTCCTTTGTTTTGATTCTGTGAGCTTCAGAATCTGAAGACGAATAAATGTCTTGCTTATACTTGTCTCTGCATATTAAACTGGGATTAAAATGTAAACATGACATACTCCATCTTTAATTTGAACATTTATTTATTTACATTTGTGTTACCATCATTTTCCTTTTTGTTGAACCCATATCATTTTGTGTTTCTTTCTGTTTTGGTTGACCATGGTGTTCATTTCACCACCCATTGGCCGTCTCTAGAGAGAGAAGGGGAGAGGGGCAGATACGCCCCAAGATGAGGGCTTCCTCACCCCAGACCCCTCTGATACCCCCACCCTCTCATCTGCCAGTATGTCCCCAGAGCCCATCCTCCTCAGCAACCCCCAGATAAAGATTGAGGACTCCAGTAAGTATTCAAAAAGGGGCACGTGCCCAAAATAGACAGAGATATCCACATCAAATTAACTATTACTGTACTGTCATATATTTTTATTATATGATATTTGGAGAGTGCTCAAATATGGGAGCAAATTACCATTAAAGTGTTAGTTCACCCAAAAATGAAAATTATCCCTTAATTTACTCCCCCTTAAACCATCCTAGGTGTATATGACTTTCTTCTTTCAGTCAAACACATTTGGATTTATATTAAAAAATGTCCTGGCTCTTCCAAGCTTTATAATGGGAGTGAATAGTAACTGAGATTTTGAAGCCCAAAAAAAGCACATCCATCCATCATAAAAGTAATCCATACGGCTCCAGGGGGCAGAGTCTGTGGGTACCTGACGGGTGACCCACTAATATTTGAGGTAATGGGTGGAATAATATTTACGTGTCATAATAATAATAATAATAATTACTTTTTAAAAAGATGCTTAAGTATCACAGAATGATCCTGTGTGACACTTCCATATATTCCAAGTGTTCTGGGGGAATACGACTGAGTTTGGTAAAAAACAAATCGAAATGTAATGTATTATTTAATGAAAATCCTGACCTTCACTCTTAACAATAAAAGTTCTTTATTGGAATCGATGGTTCCATGAAGAATATTTAACATCCATGTAAACTTTTCAATGCAAATAAGATTCTTTATAGTGGAAAAGGGTTCTTCAGATTGTTAAAATGTTCTTCACACTAAGAAAAAAAATTATTCTTTTAAGAACTGTTCCCTGAAAGTTTCTTTGTGGAACAATATCACTGTGAAAACCCCCTTTTTTCATGAGACTCTATTAGCATCGCAGTTCACTCCATCTCACCCAGAAAAAGCTCAGAAGTTGTAAGAAATCAAGATTAATATATATGCAACATGAAATACAATGCCTAGAAATCCCAAAGTACCTTTGTACTTTCTTCACTGAGTCAAATATCACTGTACCAGAACTCTGTCTGTCTAATGACAGTCAGAATGACAGTTGACAGACGTGAACGCGATAACTTCTTATGATGAACACAACGGATATATTCACCTCAGAGAAGAAAGTACGTGGATTGTGTTCTAAGACATTTCTGGGCAAGTCGGAAGGGCTAATAGAGTCTCACTAACGCGTTGTAAAGCTGTGCACAGAAGACCAACGGCCAAGGACAGGATTTGCTTAAAATAATACATTTACCCCCAGAACACTTGATATAAATGACACGTGTCACATGGGATCATTCTGTGATATTTTTCCATCTTTTTAAAAAAGCTTGATGCTGGTCGCTGTTCACTGCCATTATATGGTCGAGTTTGGGTTTCGCCTATAAAAGAAAGAAGGGCACACAACACCAGTGTGAGTAATTTATGACTTTTCATTTTAGGGTGTATTGTAATTGAAATCTACAGACATATATAGATAAAGTGTAACAATGAAAAAATATGTGTATAAAATATGTATTTTGGATGTTTTCTTTACACCAATATGAAAGAAGATAAGCTATGGAAGCAAGATAATCACTTGATAAACCCATTTGCAAATATGGTGAATTAATCGCTTGGTGAATTAATGTGCAGATTGGTAGATGAATCAGTAATCAACAAAAATAAAATACTTCAAATAAACTGCCTATTACTAATAATTTTAAGCTTGCACAAGTATCTTTTGAAATGCATCTTGGGTGCCATCTCCTGGCACAGAGTGATGGGAAATCAACAATACAAATGAGCAACTGACCAAAAAATGACCTTTTTAAAAGAAATATTGAAAAATATGTTTAAATTGTATTTATATTTATATAGAAACTTGTATCAAAAATTGTTTATTGACTTAATTTCTTTCTGCTGCTTTATCCCTTTTAACACCATCTTACACATTTTTATTGTTTGATAAATTGATTATTTATACATTGATTTTTGAGCATGTTATTATTTAACCAATATTTCAGAAGTCCTGACATGTAGCTTTATGGCCACTAGAGAGCACCAGTGATGTCAAATGATGGAATGGCCCTCAGAATACAGGATTTAGATTAGTATTTTCTTAAACTTCCAAGAGTTTCTACTACTGAATGATCCTGGATGTCTATGCATGGTTTTATAGGAGTTTTCACTCCAGAATGCTGTTAATCTCCATCCAATCCCAGGTCCCCTCTGAGCCAATATCCAGTTCACCTCAGGCATTTCATTTGCGCTCATTAGCTTGTATATATTTCCTTTCCCCAGATTGAGTCGCACAAACTGATGTTCCGTGAGCAGGCCAAAGCGCGAACCGACCATGGCGCAGAAATCGTGTCTCTAGAGGAGTCGCCACACGGCCTGAGCACCGTCTCCTCTTCCGGCAGCATCAACATGGCAGACCCGCCGCAGCTTTCCACCCTCGCCGACCAGGTGTCTGCATCGCTGGCCAAGCAGGGCTTGTGATTGGACCATACCACCACCCAGCCACGCCCCCATACCCCAGCTCCTCCCCTCCAGAAAAACAGAACATACACTTTCACATACCTGATGGTATTCTAACCTCTCTCTGAAAGTCATTTTATGGCCCAGAAAACAATGCCAAGTAACTTTTGGCAATTACTGTTCAATTTTGTAATACTTCAGATTTGTTACAGGCCAATGAAGCTGTTTTAACTGTGAATTATGTATGAATTTGCCTGTTCACTCTTCCTTTGCTTTAAGCAAGGGAATTTAAGAATTGGGAATTTCTTCCAGCCGCCCTCCCTTGATTATATTTAGTAGCACAAAATGTTGTTCATATATTTGTATGGCTTTTGTTGACCATTTTATATTTTCTTTAGGCATGCCTGGCTTTTGGTTAGTACCGGATTTAGGACAGTTCAGACAGAACCCATTTTTACTTTCAGAGAGGATTGTTCTCATTTTTAAATCAGGATAAAATTAGATAGAGATTATGATTAAGTCGCTTAGCAGTGCTTAAAATGAAATTAGAGCATTGCATCTTGACTTTGAGGAAAAAAAGAAACTTGAAGCCCCACAGTCCATTTCTGAAATGATTTGCAAGGCTTACATGAAGAAAAACAGGTGCAGAACAGCTTTGTGTAGAAGCTGAAAGCTTTCTTTTCAATCTCTCGTGCTGTTGATCAGAGATTACACTTCATGTCTAAGATGCCCTGCAGTGAACCATGAGCTTCACAGTGCTTCAGT
The DNA here is from genome assembly GCA_037950675.1 of Hypophthalmichthys molitrix. Taxonomy (NCBI): domain Eukaryota; kingdom Metazoa; phylum Chordata; class Actinopteri; order Cypriniformes; family Xenocyprididae; genus Hypophthalmichthys; species Hypophthalmichthys molitrix. The sequence continues at coordinate 4,060,990 of CM075503.1, read as the reverse complement.
ATTATTCTGCAGATATGGGATGTTTATGATATGAAAACAATTTTTGTGTGCCTACTGGCAGTCTTAAATTATTGATTTGAATTATGTTAATGCCTGTCCTACTACTTTTTTTTTTTTTTTGGTTTTTTTTTAACTTGCATTTATATTTTTAACATAAGCATAAAGCAAATTATCTTATTGTAGCTACGTGTTTACAGCAGTTTTGGACACTTATTGATAACGCTTCACAATGAGTTTCAAGATTTTTAGCATTAAATAATGCAGTAGTCATAATGAAATAAAAATGAACAATATTTTTACAGCATTTATTAATATAGGTAAATGTTCATTTCTACATATACAAATACATTTTAACATTTCATTTATTTACTAACAATAAACTATAATAAATGAACCTAGATTATAAATTGCTGTAAAAAATCTGTTCGATTCATAATGCAATTTGGGTTAGTTCACCCAAAAATGAAAATTGTTCCAAACACATAAGACCTTCGTTCTTCTTCGGAACACAAATGAAGATATTTTTGATGAAATCCAAGAGGTTTTTTATTTCCCATGGAAAGCAACAAAATTATCACATTGCCAATGTGTCTTCAACGTAAACTGCGTAGGAGACTGACAGGGAAGAGATGAAATTGTTGAATAAAGTCGTTATTTTTGTTTTGGTTTTGCGCTCAAAAAGTATTCTTGTTGCTTCATAATATTAAGGTTGAAACACTATAGTCACGTTGACTATGTTTTTACTACTTTTCTGGACCTTGAATGTGATAATTTCATTGCTTTCATTGATTTTTTAAAAAAAAACTCTCAGATTTCATCAAAAATATCTTCATTTGTGTTCCAAAGATGAATGAAGGTCTTGCGGGTGTGGAACGACATGAGGGTGAGTAATTAACCTTTAACTGATTAACTGTTATTGCAAAGTGTTGTTTAATTAATGACAGGTTGCATGTGAGAAATCTGGACATTATTTGAGAAAAAAACAACCTATGCACCTGTCATTTTTTCCATAATACTGCCAACAGTTCCTCTCTTTTCTTGCTATGACATCCAGCTCTAGCGGAGTTATCATTTTTGAGATGAATTGCCAAACTGGTGTCACGCACGGTATTGTAAATTTGCCCTCGACACATAACATCAGGATTTGTATTCTTCACAAATAACCCTCACCAGAGCACAAGCATGCAGTTAAACATTGATCTGTCGCATTTCCTCGTGAACACATCATCCGCTTCCACTTTAGAGCTGTAAAATGTTAAGTCAAGGTATTCTATTCTACTGAATGATGATGTAATGACCTTAACCAATCATATAGCTTCAATTCTCTCCCCTGCACTGTCGCAGAATGTTTAATGAGCTTTGAACCACTCCACACTATCTTTGCTCCTTGCATGCATTTCATGTAAGCAGCCTGAGATACTGCGTTGCCTCTTACACGCCTACTTTCGTATATCCCGTAATCGCTGATGTGCTTATTAGGAATCTATGTAGATAGTAGTGGAAAAGAGCACTACTCGGATGGCGACCCCTGTTTCTTTGTGTTGGAGAAGGAGCTGTGTAACTACCATTAGATATTTAATGTATGTTTATTGTATGTTTATGACTGTATGTTTATGAGGACTTGAAGAAACTTAAAAAAAAAAAAAAAAAAAAAAAAAAAAGCAGAAAAGTTCAGAGACCATGCCTGCAACACTTTAATCTGCATGCTGAGTTTTTACATGGATTGGCGACGTGTTTCTGAACGTTTTCTGACTAGGGTGTTTTTGGAAAGGTCGGGAGAGCTTGGATGTGGGATAAGGTGTTTTGTTCCGGTTGTGATGTGTTGAGGGGGGAAGTGAGTGTTTAGCTGACAGAAGAGGGAAAGAAAGTCGGTCCTTTGGTTTAAATGTCTCACTCTATAGCAGCACACCTGACATGGTTCTGGGTGCGGTTTTGCCATCCTGTTGTCATTGACTCCATACACCATTTTTGCAGTTGTAAATTTTAGCTTGGGAATTGTGGTTGTCAATATTGTTTGTGTGTTTTATTAATAACTGGTTTACAATTATTCTTGTTGATGTACATGTGAATTTGGAAATAAAGGATATTAAGCAAATGTCTACTTTTTTATTATACTCCAAATACTTGTACTTTAGTATGTACTTGTGGTCGGAGAACATTATTCCAAAAAAGTAGGCCAAAAAACAGTCAAGCCCAGGGGACACCCAGGCAGCTGTGAAGTGGTGTTTATATACAACTCTGGAAAAAATTAAGAGACCACTGCAAAATGTGCAGTTTCTCAGGATATGTATCTGTTTGAGTTAAAATGAACGTTTTTGATTGATTCTACAAACTACTGTCAACATTTCTTCTAATTTTCAAATAAAAATATTGTAATTTAGAGCATTTATTTGCAGAAAATGACAACTGGTCAAAATAACAAAAAAGAGATGTCATGTTTTTAGACCTCGAATAATGCAACGGAATCAAGTTTATATTCATTTTTTAAACAACACAAAGTTTTAACTTAGGATGAGTTCAGAAATCAATATTTGGTGGAATAACCCTGATTTCCAGTCACAGCTTTCATGAGTCTTGGCATGCTCACTATCAGCCAGTCACATTGATGTTGAGTGACTTAATACCACTCCTGGTGAAAAGAAAAAAAAAAATCAAGCAGCTTGGCTTTATATAATGGCTGGTGACCCTCTTGCTTACATTCCATAGGTTTTCAGGTCTGGAGATTGTGATGGCCATGACAGAGCCTTGATCTGGTGGTCCTCCAACCACATCTTGTTGGGGAACATTGTCAGAGCAGAAGGAAGCAATTTTTCTATCAGGATAATCTTGTATGTGGCTTGAGTTTTGTATCCTTCACAAAGACGTACAGTTCACAGCATAAATGAGTACACCCCCTCTGAAACTTCTGAAATTCAGCAATTACTCAATTACTTAGAAGACATGTTAGGGTTCTTTAGAGATATAATGTTCCAGCAAGTCTGCTTAATGTTACCAAAGAAGCTTGTCAAAATTATTCAGGAAAATAAGATTTTCTTATTAGCAAAAATGAGTACACCCTCCTAAAAGTTACTAAATAAAGCTAAATAATTCTGGTGTAAGTTTAAGGCAATGTTTGATCAACAGGTAAGTATGTTGAACCAAAACATTTAAAGAGAATTTCTTGACAATTAAAAGTGTTATATAGCCCACTGAATCATTCTCAGACTTAATGCTGACAACAATGGAACCACTTGGGAGAGAACTGTCAGGAGACTTATTTCTTAGCACAAAAGAGGACAGTGCTACAAGAGGATTACCAAATCATTGTTTTAAATGAGAAAATATAGCAAAAGTAACATAGAAGTGACAAGGCCCCTGAAATAATCAGGCCTTCATTTTAAGCTTTCATTTAGTGATGAGGGATTTTTTTGCTAGACAAAGAGCAGGAGAAATAACAAGTGAGTGTCTCAGAGCCAGCAAAAGCTATGGAGAGAGTGACTGTTTATCTCACAGAGTAAGATGCAGCCTGCAGAAATGACATGCATGGTTGTTGTTGTACCTACTGTAGCCAACGCACAATAAAGTCAGTTAGCCATTTCCAAAGCCCATATTTACAAAATATAGATTCTGGGAATCAATACTCTGGTCTCATGAGATCAAATCAATCATTTTGGATCTAACAGCATCCAAAATGTTATGGTGTTGCTAGAGGAGGAGTACAGTGAGAAGTGCCTGGTTCCCACAGTAAAGTTCAGTGGTAGTAAAGCTCTTATATAGGGATGTATGAGTGCTGAAGGTATGAGGGAGTTGTGCTTTATCAATGCTGTCATGAACTCACACACCACTGTGTAATTAAATACACAATCTTGAAACAGAAGATGTTACCCTTTCCTCATTCCCTGCATTGTTGAGCATTTTTTCAACATGACAATGAGGATACGCATTCTCCCAAGGTGAAAACACTCTTGAGCACCTGTGGGAATCTGTAGAGACGAGTTGAGCAACACTCCCCATTAAAGATCAGGGCATTTAAGAAGCTCATCATCCAGGAGTTAAACAGGACAGATGTGACAATTTGTCATGAACTTGTACACTCCGTGCCAAGAAGGGTCAGAGCAGTATATTCAAAATTATGGAGGGCATAATAAGTGCTAGAATATTATACATTTGTTGAATTAAATCTAGGATGTATTCATTTCTGCAATCCTTAATTTTAAACAAAATTTGGCTAATTTGCTTATTTTATGGCTATTAATGACATATTTCTCAGTTTTTATTATGTATATGTTTAATACATTTTAGTTTTGCCATCTTTCCATGAATTGTATTAGTGATCATAAAGAAAAAACATCTTTTGTATTTGTTCAGAGGGGGTGTACTCATTTATGCTGTGCACTGTATCTGTTCGATTCTAGCCTTACTGAAGAACCACCAGATCATCACCAATCCTCCACCAAATTTCACTGTGGGTTGTAGGCCTCTCCAGGTCTCTGTCTAATCATTAGAGGACCAGGTTTTGGGCAAAGCTGAAATCTGGATTTATCAGAGAAGATCAGAATCAGGCAGATGCGTCTTTGTGAAGGACGCGTGACTCAAGCCACGTATCCTGAAAGAAAACATGCTTCTTCTGCTCTGCTTCTGTTCTGACTTGCCTTGAAAGCTTAAAATCTTGTCAATGACCAATTTTCAGTTTTAAACAATTTTTCACATTAATAAAATTATTATAAACATTACTCAAATAACAAATGTTTAAAAAAGAAACGTCACCACTGGAATCCACCGCGATGAACTTGACCATGTCCCAGTCTGAAAGTCTTCTCAAAAGGGTTTCAGTTTCAGGACGGAAGTAGTCCTTTATAATTATTTGCAAACGTTCAAGTCTGCCTCCATACCGCTATGTAACCACTTCATGATCGAATCAACTCCTGCCCCATTTCCTCATCTCTTTGAAATCCAAAGCTGTTTGCCAAGCTGTCGATTAAATTTCATATTTGAAATCACCAATGAAATCTGACAACAACTGTCTCATAAATTTTGTTTCTAAACGCTCGAATCGTGACAAAAAAAATGGTATTTTTCAGGCTGGATCAAGCTAATGTGCATTCAGCGCGCGTCTGACTGTTCCTGCAGTGACGCGATGACTTTACCAATCGGCGATTGGCTCTTATTCAGAAGGCGGGACTTATTCCGCCATATTGAACGTTGCACTTTCTCCCATTCAAAACCAAACGATTGACGCGTTTTTGGTCTAATTTCGAAGGCTGCGTCCTCCGGAGATCAATTCTGAAGGCTGCATACGTCATGAAGGATGTCTTATTTAAGAAAGGTAACCGTAATAAATTGACTGTTATTCGTCGTGAGGTGTAAAATAATGTAATTTATTTCTTACTTTGCAATCTAACGGTTACTTTTCTTACATGAGACCGCCTCGATGACGTATGCTGCCTTCAAATGCGACCTCCGGAGGACACAGCTTTCAAAAAGAAACTTTGCGATGGTTTCAGGGTAAATCATGTTGACAGTGTTGCATCACAAACAATGAGACATACAATCGGAATGGAGTTTGATTTGATTTAATGGTACTATTTACAAAAAGGTGTTTTTGTTTTACTTTTTTCTGCAAATGATTTAACTTCTGAAACAGTCCAAATTACAATGAAACCTGTCTCAAATAGCTATGAAGAGAAAGACACATCAAAGAAATAAAAAAGACATTGTGATTGTATGAAAAAGAAAGAGACAGGGCCACAACAGTAATGTTGAGTTGCATAGCAAGTAGATTCTCGAAGGGGCGACAGTGCTGAGTAAGAACACTAATATGGGGTCACATGAACATCGACTAAGTGAAGGAAAAACAGACACCTTGCTAACACAAGACTCCGTGAAACTGCATAACCTGAGAAGGGCAGGTCTGTGTGAAACATCTGGCTCCTTTAAGAAGGAATACAAAGTACAATCTCAACAGATGATGTCGAAAGATCCTGGAACATTTAAGGACCTAAACTAATGTGCACTAAAGGCTTTGTTTTGCAGAGCTTGCAATTTTCCCATTACATTGTGATACATGATGTCATTAACGTTAGCATACTCCAAATGCTGGTGGGAAATTATTAAAAAGAAAGAGAAAAAGGGAGGGTTGAGGAAGAGAAGATATTGACGCCCTGTGAAGTGCTTTTTAACTGAGGAGAATATCTCTGCTTGATGCATGACCATCAACTGAGAATAATGCGGCAAGTATTTTCGACAGGTTTTGGTTCGTCACTTCACAACACAAGCATACATATATAACAAGTCAGCAGAGAGGCACCCTTTGGTCAAGCCCTCTTTAAGTCTGCTACACAGTGCACTACATAGTGTTCACCTGACAGGTTAGAATACCACACTAAGTCCCAATGATATATTTAGCTGACTATGAAAACATTTATGGAAACAACTTTCATACATCTCGTTTACATTTTTCGTTTTAGAAGACAGGTTTAGCTTTCTATGTTCGGTAATGTTCACTAAAAACTGTGAAAATAATTGACTGATGTTTGAATATCAAACAACAGAAGTCCCGACAGAATCTTTTTTTTTGTTTTGTTTTTTTTTTGTTTTGATTAGTATGAGTTTCTTCTCAATTAATGCCATAGGAGGTGTGGTTTTAAGGTTGTTCCCATTAGTGGGTGGGCTTTAATCAGTCCGTCGTCACGGCGAGGAAGCGTCACTCTCTGACTCCGCCCTGCAGTGGGTGTCGGCTCTGAGGCCTGTAGGAAAGCTCAGTTGATCCTTATCAATCTCAGGCTCCACTACTGGGTCCTCAGGCAAAGGAAAACTCCGGAGTTCCCAGGGCTGGACCGTCTGCCAGGAAAACATGCAGAGTGTTAAGAACAGCATATGTAGTAAAGAAATCGAATTGATGGACAAATCTATCTTCAGAGCTTCTCAAGGGTCACACAGTTTTTGGTTCTGCAAGAGTTTTTCCCATGCATTTCCTCAATAGGCATTAAAAAATATTTCAGGTCCAAATGTCAGTTTCAGTGCACCTTCAAAGGGCTCTACTCGATCCCAGAAACGATTGGTCATTTTCTAAAAAAATTAAAAATGTATATACTTTTTAACCACAAATGTTTGTCTTGCATTGCTCTGCGATGTACCACGCATTACTTAATCACGTTGGAAAGGTCACGCATGACGTAGGCGGAAGTACCGCGGTATGGTGAAAAACATTGTTTTACCCTTTACCTTACTGTACACATTCGCTTTGTAAACACTTACTTGGTATTTCTGCCTTTCCAACGTGATTATGTAATGCATGGCGTGTCACAGAGCTAGTGCAAGATGAGTATTTGTGGTTAAAAATTATATAATTTTTTATAAAAATTTTTTTTTTTTAGAAAATGACTGATCGTAGATAAGACCCTTATTCCTAGCCTGGAATTGCGTAGAGCCCTTTGAAGCTGCACTGAACTGCAATTTGGACCTTCAACCCGTTGGTTACTGTTGAAGTCCACTATATGGAGAAAAATTCTGGAATGTTTTCCTCAAAAATCATAATTTCTTTTAATCTGAAGAAATAAAGACAAACATCTTGGATGACATGGGGGTGAGTAAATTATCAGGAAATTTTAATTCTGAAGTAAACTAATCCTTTAAATTGATCACATGTGAGCAGCAAAATCTATCTTACTCTTTCTTATTTGACACTGAAATTAAAATGGGCTGCCTTTACAATTTCCGCAATTTGGCTCTATTTGTTAGTTTTATCATTTATTCTTCAGATACTATCCATATTCAATCCAGATACTATCCATACTGAAATTAAATTTAAGTATACGGAAGATTGGTGTGCATACGGTAGCTCATGTAGGTCAAAAAGCTCATGAGGTAAATTTCTCTAATGTCCCCCTGTAAAACTAGTCCCGTCCGAACACAGCTTTACTCAAGTATAGAGAAGAAACAACGCAACCACTGTGTCTATTTTCAGGCCTTCCCACTTAGGTCTCTCTGGTGCTGGAAAGATTTTGTAATATTAACGTGGATCCCTAAAGCTCTTTACCCTTCTTTTTCCAGTGATATTCCTCTGAGCTTTTCTCTTTTGTAATGTCTCTCAGCCATCTCTCTTTCTACAGTCTTTCTTCAAATCTCCCTGATGCTCACTCTCTCTCCTCCCCCATCATGAGTGGACACGCCCCTACTGCTGATTGGCTACAAGTGTGTTGTGCTGCTCGGACCGATCCACTTTCAACAGCGTTTCTCAGAAATCGCTTACTGCACCTTTAAATGTTAGATATATAACGATGAAGGTAAAATTTTTCACGTAATTTAAGCTGCAAAAGTGGCGATGAGACAAACTTTAGAAAGATTTGGATTTTGTTTTTTTTTTACTTTTTACTGTTAAAAACTAGGGCTTGCAAAATAATAATCCAGATTAACTTCAGGCTGTTCTTTAGAAAGCAGAATGTAAAATAATTTTAATGCAATTTAAATGCATTTTTCTATGGAGAAAATGAATATGATTTAATTTCTGGACTGCTGAGCACAGTTGAACAGCCTGAGGACGTGTGTATGTTACCTTCTCCTCAAAGGTGCAGTCTGAAGTGGAGCCGCACGTGTCTTCACTGTACAGCAGTCTGTTTGTGTCTCTGGTGTACGGTGTGTGTGCGTCGCGCGAGCAGGGCGTGTCGGGGCTGGGCGGGCTCAGGGGTGACGGCACGGGCCCGTAGTCCTGCAGGAGGTGGAAGTGACTTCCGTCTGGGGAGGAGGGCTGGGGAGTCGAAGGGTTTGTTCCAACTATCGATGGTGTTGTTCGCCCGTCCAGGGATTTATAGGACCTGAGGGATGACATGGTTAACTACAAACTCAATATCAGGAAAAACGTAAGATCAGGTAGGACAAGTACCTGCTGCCTCTCCTCTTGGCAGGTGCGAGAGCCGTCCATCTCCAACGAGAGCGTTCCTGCTCCTCACACGGCTGATGGAGTTTAGAGAACATGGCATCTGAAAGATCCTCCACCTACACGGAGGAATCATTAGGTGACATCACTAATAAGGATCGACAATAGCTTGATTTGGAATTTATTTGAAATGCTTGAAGAGAAAAAAAGATGGATGTTTTACCGAAATGTTATCATCTTCCTCTGCCAGCGGTTGGGCTAAAGTGTCCACTTCCCTCCATCTGAACAGAGTAGAGATTTTTTTTTATTCATTATATAATAGATATTACATTAAATATATAATAGATATGATAATGTAGATTATTCAGCCTAAATTAATTAACAGCGGCATTGTGAATGACTTGGAGACACACCTGGGTGTGAGAATTTCTTTGTACTGAAGTTTCTCCACTCTGGTGGTGGCAGCCACTGACATGGGAATGACGATGTTGTTGATATCAAACGGACTCTCGCCTCTTCTCCTCCGTATGGGCTGTATACAAGAACAAGAATACAAGTAAAAATGAAAAGTGATCACATGAGCTGCTCTGTACCCTCAATCCACTAGGTGGCAACACTTGCCTGGCCTGTTGTTTCACAGTTGAAAAGGAAACGGATGAGAAGGAACAACAACGATTTACTAGAGATGTAAGTATACGCTAAACATTCACATCAAAACTGAAGTGTAATTTTTGCTTTAGAAGGAAGCTGCCTATGTAGACAATAGACAACAATACTGCTCACTAACAATATATCTCCAGAATTCAGATTTGACACTTTTAAGGCCTGCACAAATAAAATTATTCTATGTTCATTCAGAACAAACCCATGCGATCTCACACAATTAGTAGTTAAAATACTCAAAGTTTTATTCAATACATACATATGCACTGAAGATGTACTAATATATTAAATACCAATTAGAGGTCGACCTGTATTTTACTGATATGATAATAATCTGTTTAACAAAAGGCAATAGAAGGATTGTGCTGATACTAGTGAAATATATATTGAATGTGTGAATGTTCTTAGTGAGAAAGAAGCCACAGGAGTTTGTTGAATTGTATGCCAGATACAGTATATTGTGTAACCAAAATATCAATAATATCTAGAAAAACATTGTATGCATAATGCAGGACTTTTCATTTTAAACAAGCATGAAATACACTGGGACTCTTATTGTGAAATGTCTATGCTTTACTACTTCCAGCTGCTCATTCAAAAAGATCAGTGAGTTAAAATATGCACTCTTACAACCATCAACAACATATTACATTATAAACATCAGAACATGCAAAAGTGGCACATTTTGACTTTGTGTTTTGAAGGTTCACATTTAAACCATCGCATTTTTCTGTCCCCAAATTGAAGCCCTCTTATATGATAATTAAGACTTTTTGATAAATCTGAATTTAGGACTTTTAAGTACCCTGCACTAAGATTTATTTTTGGCATTTTTTTATTTTGCTTTTATATCGATAGTATAATGGCAAGAAAGGGGGATGTGATCGGAAAGGACTTCAAGCTGAGTTTCAAATTCTGAAGTCACTCAAAGTTCAACTGTGCCACGTTCCACAGTGCTATCAGCTGGAAATAATGAACATACCACACTGTTTCCCAGAGGAGTGCTGCTCTCAATGGGGAGGGAGAGCTGTCTGGTCAAGGGACTGGTGTTGGAGGAGTGAAGGCTGGACAGAGATGGACATGGACTGCCTGCATCCATCATGACCTTTGGTGCTATATGAGAAGAGGAAATATAAGACACTGTTATGTGCTCAACATTTATTTTCAAAACTTAGGACATTGAGCTTGTGAATTGGTCTCACTGAGAAGTTTGGTATGCCTAGGGTCAGAAATTAATTTCTGGATATTTATAATTTTTCTCCCCTACTCTGTTTTCACTGGATTTATTCACTGGGGACTAATCGAAGTGCTTTAGACTAGTCATTCATGTGCTCAACAGACGCGATTGGTTATAATGCTCAACGGTGCAAAGAAATAACATGTAAAAAGAAATCTTTGGTGCAATGTGAGCAGATCTCAATGCAATGCAATTGATGTAATCGATTTAGTTTAATTGTGCAGGTGCATTGTTTGTCCCTCTAACTTCGATTTAATTTTGATGGCATTTTTGCCTCAAGCCTCCATTATTTCCGCTTCTCTGTACATCACATTCAACTGAAATTAGATTTTATGGCTGTATATGGCTGAAATAACCAAACACATTATAATTAGAAAGAGCCATTTAAAGGGGTCCTATTCTGCTTTTTTACATGTTTAGCTTTCTTTAGTGTGTAATGTTGCTGTTTGAGCATGAAAAGGTCTCAAGTCACAAAGTACAAAGTCACTCCAAAGGGAGTTATTCTTTATTTCAGTAAACACTGTTTCTAAACTTCCTGAAACGCCTCAATCATAGTCTTGAGTTTTCTTCCGGGAACAAACACATCATAATATTCCTCATTTAAATAATTCCCATCAAAGAAAACTCAAAATCAAGGGTGGGGCCTGGTTGAGTTAGTTAGTAGTATGTTGAAACTCGTGGTTATGGTAAGTGGTGTGACATTTCCCAAACATGCTGGAAGAGGTTGACCAATCACAACACACTGTTCCAGCCGACAGCCGCAGTCATTGGGTCACTGCAGCTGCCGTTAGAAGCCTGAGACTTAGACGCTTAGGACTGCACATGCACATTGGCTCGTCTAGCCTGAAAAATACGTTTTTTTTTAACGCTATCTGAGCATAAAAAACAACATTTATGGGATAGTTCATGTCGGATTTTGTTGCTGATTTGAAATATGTCATTTAATTGTGAGTTCGGCAAGCAATTTTTGAGATTTCAGGATTCCCCCATTCAAATAGATAGGACTTGATCTTGTATGCCCTAAATAGCTGCCCGGAGGCGTTGCAAATATGGCCACCGAGTGAACAGACTTTCCTTGAAAGGGACTTTGGTGTTACTGATAGACTGAGAGGAGAGGTGCTGCAACAATGTAAAATATTTGAAAAAAGAAAAAAAAAAAGGGCATACTAGGACCACTTTAAGACATGGTTTTCCACCATCAGGCCGGACGTTTCTAAGAATGGTAAGAAACTGTTCCAGTTATATTTCCACTTGAGCTTGGTTTGGCATGGTACAATTACAAACTGTTCTTGGCCCAGAATTCTCAGCTAGCCGTGTTGGTAGAATGCGTGTAATGACGTCGCCACTCCAAGCTGGCCAATAGTGCTATTTGAGCGAAATAAACACAAGTTAATAATTAAATTAAAAGAAATATCTGATCATCCTCCATAACGCGGTGGCTATTTCATACCGTCTATAAACTCTTGCGTTACCAAGGCAACGATTGACGCATTAGTAATACATTCAAAAGAGCTTTGTTATCAGCTCCACAGTGGGAAATGAAACCATATTCGTACTGGCTGGCCCGGATCGGCACGGAATGGAGTGGTTAAGCCAGATGGTGGAAAAGCGACTATATTTAGGCTCATTTTTGTGTAGAAAGCAGTGCACTCACAGTCCGCTCTGTCCAGTGACTGCTCTCTGACTCTCTTTCTGCTGTGACTCCGGTCCAGCACACGATCCGCCCTGCAGGGTGTGAGTGTGTCTGGCTTTGGGACACATGAGATGTTGTCCACCTGCTGCCTGTGCAGCTTCTCCAGCCTGCTCTTGTGACGGGCCAATCCTGAAAGAGAACGAATTAAAAGTGAATGACTTTGGTCACTTTCTCGCAGTTGTGAGTATCAACATGTTTGTGTACTGAGTGTACTTACGGACTGCGGCCGCATGCGAATTTGACAGTCTGAATTTGTGTTTAGAGAGGAAGGATGAGGACGAGGATGGTGTGATGGAAAGCTTGTGTTTGAGAGCGATCTTCTTGAGTGGCTTGATCCTGTCAAAGGGACGAGTCTGCCAATGAGACCTCAACACCTTCTGCAACTGTAAGCTGAGAGCCACGTCTGAGAGACCAACCAGAGGAGGAAAAAAAGATTCAAGACAGAATTGTTAGAATTAATGACATTTTATCACATCTAGGACTGCACCAAGTAATTGATAAAATCAATAGTTTGTGCATTGTGAATTTCAGACAATAACATATTAAAGGTTAAAAACCTCTTAGTCCATTTACACCTGGTATTAAGATGCATTTTGGTTGATCGGATCACAACGCTAAATACAGGTGTAAATGGGGTCTAAAACGTTTTGAGTTTGTCCACTTTCAACTACTTCCAAAGGTAGTCGAAAACACATTTGACCGGATTTCTTTTGTAGTGTAAACACTCATGTAGTCGAATAATGCTACTAATGCGTGCCACTAAAGACACCTTCTCTCCGCTGACTGACCTAATGTGTAAACATTATGGGAAGCGCGCTAGCCAGACAGGATTTAAACTCCGTCAGCTGCAGACAAAAGTTTGGTTTGAAGAAGAAAAAAAATGTACCAAGCACAATGTTCTCTCACCATTCCTGATTTCTAACACGCACTCACCGCGTTCAGCCGGTCTTGCGACTGTCAGAGCAGAAACCAAAGCTGATGCTCATTGAATGTTTTTCTGTTATCTCTGGGCGCTTTCATATGGAAACTGAGCAAGCTTATTTTGCCCATTAAATTGAAATATCTGAAAAATCCCATACATTTACCTGCCCATAGACCCTCCCCTCAAAGAAATCAGGACAGAAGTGGTTGAAAGTGGACAAAAGAGACTAAATACCAGGTGTAAACAGGTATGTGTCTCCCTCGTCTACTTGTGATCTGAGTGATCAAAACGCATCTTAATACCAGGTGGAAACAGGGTTTACAAGTTTGTGGTTTGGTTACTTCTTTAAAACATTCAGCTGTTTTTGTAATAATTGTATACAGTAATTTGTAATTTTTTTAACATTTTACTAATATATATATGTGTGTGTGTGTGTGTGTGTGTGTGTGTGAATCTACATCTCACCCGATTGCAAGGACAGAACGGGGTGGATACTGCGGTCTTGATGTGCGATTTTTTCCAGCAGAGGGCGATCATAAGGTAAGTCTGGTTTGGAGAGGGGACGAGCAATCCCACACATGACACATGAGCCGTTGACCTCACATACTTGTGGAGGTGAAAACGTCGCTCTCTGAACCTGATAAATGAAGAAAACTCACTTCAGACACACTTCAAAATCAGCAAAAAAGATGCTCCTGGAATATTAATACATTCGTACCAACAAACTTCACACACCTTGCCGTTGAGATTGTGGAAAGTGTTTGGGTGGATTAGACGTCGTCTTCTGCAGGTCACCAGCGGGCGTGTTCGTGCGGACGTAGAGCTGCTGTCTAGACTCGAAGGGCATGTGTCTGACATTTCTGCCACGCGACTGAAATAAGAAAATGTGAAAACAAGCTAATGGTTAATATGACATTATGATACAAGACACCACTGCATTCAACCAGTCTAGGTTTATTTTTCAATAATGGCTGGTTAATAATGCTAATATAAAGTCTTTAGGTCCTATTTATATTAATGTCTAGATGTACTTACATCAAAAAAGCAGCTGATAGGCACATACTTATTTGTACTTAATGTACTTATATTTAAAGTATAAAGTGTGTATGTGTATATATTAGGGCTGTCAAGCGATTAAAATTTTTAATCTAAGTAATTACACAATGTGGCGATTAATCAAATTTGGCTGAGAAATTACCCCCAAAAGATCATTTAAAGTCATTATTGTGTTAAAAAGCATCAAATTGACATTACAAAAAGCATCTTTAGAATTTTTTTTTTTTAATTCAACATAGAATTTATTACACAAACTTTTAGACTTCAACGGCCATGAGGGTGGGTAAATGACAGAATTTTCATTTTTGGGTGAACTATACCTTTAATGGGGTTTTTATTAATGTGGAAACATGAAATTATTTTTTTAATGAAATGATACTCTTTATAAGAAACTAAAACTGCCAGTAGGTGGCTGTCTAAATGAGTGAGTCACTGAGTCAATCATTTATTTGATTCATTGAAACAGCTGATTCATTCAGGAATTAAGTAAATGGCTTTCTTTATGCATCGGCCATTGAATCAAAACACAGATTCATTCAGAAATGATACACTGTGTTGTTTGGAGATGCACAACAGTTCTGCTATGGCTTTACAGGTTATATTTTCATTGGCAAAATTGAGCAAAAACAGACAATATTGTATCTAAAATTTAACTTATTTATTGAACTGTTGTATGAAATCAATATCACATTTGCACTCGTGCTATTCGCGACAAAAACAGCACTCGTGTGATATTGCTATATCATATAATATAAATACAGACAAAAGCTCATACTGGCCATTTTTGCTCTGATATCTTAAATTTTAGGACATACAACTGCATTCTATAGAATACATCATGCAATAAGTTGTTGCCCTGCATCATGTTCAACACTGATCAACTGTATGAAATGTAAGATGACCTATGAAGGGGGCAGGTGCGGTAAATTATTTTAATATGTTATTTTTCCATAACTATATATATATAGTGCTGCTGTAATGTGTTTATCTGATCTAATCTCCACAATAAGTGCATTAATTTAAATGTTAGCACATAGTAGTTAAAGAGAGTTAATATAAACTAGGTCTAGTTATAATAATGTGTTAGCATACGGTAACAACAACTTATATTAAATTAAAATATTTACTCCAACACAATATGACATATTAGCATTTTGTAAGAACCTAAAAGAGATGTTGTTTTCAGATGTGTTTGTCAAATGAGACTGGGATTCTGTGAAATTCTGGGATGTTGGTGAGGTCAGGACATTCTCAGTCTCCATCATGGTTCTCTGGCAGGAAGGGGCAGATTCTCCCAGCTCCACAGGACCCTGCAGAGAGAGAGCATGTGGGGAAAAAAACTTTATATACAGATTAATTAAAAGTTATTCCCATTAAACTAATTCCCAACATTCCTGACAATAGATGTTGTTTTGTTTTTCTTATGACACAAACACTTTCTATCTCACACAGACTGCAGATATCAAGCATCTGCTAACCTTGCTGGCACGGAGTTGGCGGTAGATGTCGACCTGCTGTCGAATGCGGTACTCCAGGTCTGATATCTGAGCTTGCAGCCATGTCCAGTGACTGATAATGGTGGCTCTTTCCCTGGCAAACCGGCCTTCTGCTCTTCTCCATCTAAGAAAGAAAAGTGAACAATCTGGTTAAACATGTTTTAAGTTAGACATTTAGTCGTTTAGCTAACTAGGAGAGTCATTAGAAGGTTAGTTCTTACGGTCTGTTTACTTCAGTGAGTAGAAACTGGCTGTGACGACACAGATAAAACAAACAGGAAACCCTTTAAATTGTTCTCTGTAACTTTTCCAGCCCTGATGGTCCAGATTACAGACAAAATCAATCATTTTGACTGTAATAATGATGCATAACACATAGAGGGCACTGTTAAACACATTCAGCACAGAAACCCATCTAGGCATGTCACTTACAGATGCCACAATACAGTTCATCCCTTTTTATGTCACAGCCCTGCAAAACCACATTTGCCAGCTTGAATTTCAACCACTTCCTTTGCAACTAAGAGATAACAGGAAAGGGAAATAATGCAAGACTAGGGGAAGGCAATAAGACCAAAATATATCACAATAGGAGTATTTTTATCTCACAATAACCATATATATCACGATATAGTTATTTTTACTGGAAATAAGGTTGTTATGATGCCAACATTACAGATGACACTGAAATATCACAATTATACATTCTACACAAAACTAGCCTTACTAATATAAGTAAAAGGTTAAAGCTTACTGAAGAGTGAAGACAAGTAAACAGTCAGTAATAAAATCAAAACAAAGAATCTAATTACAAGCAATAGGACAAATAAATAAATACAATAGAACAAAAAGTGAAATAAAGTGTAGTAATAATGCAGTAATAAATACTACAGAAATTGAATAATCAAATGTTAAATAGTCCTCAAAGTATGAATTAAATACACAATGATTCTTACTAAAGCTGCAGTGAGTGATTTTCTATTTTTCTTTTGTTGTTTGATTATATTTAAAGACAGACATTTTGAGACCTAACGCACAAATCCAATATACTGGTACACATCCGATTTTACCCTATTTGTTTATTACTGTGTTCACGTGAATACTCCCCAAAACAGGCATTTTGACATAAATGGTGAAATACTCACAAAGTTAAGCACAATAAATAGGGAAAAAGAACAATTCATTACTTGCACTGTGAAAAAACGTCTAAGTATCAAATATTTGCACTTGACTTTAAACTGGCAAGGTTTAAAAAATGCATTAAAAAATGATCAACTTTCATGACGACACAACACTGCATTGTGAGTAATGTGGGCGTAACCAATAATCCATAATCCAAATAAGTCTGTTTTTTCAAATTTCTACCATTTTTGTGTGTCTACCTGTATACATAAGATCATTACAATCCATGATATGCCATTGCTAGTTGGAAGGTTTGATACCTTAGTGGGAGGACAAGCTTTTTATTGGGCAAAAACCTGTGCGAGATTTTAGTCAACATTTGAAAGAGGACATTCTCGAGCAAGGTGTATTTTTGTGTGATGGGGTAGTATTGTGACTACAGACATGTTCATGCTGGTCTATCAGGGTTTCATGACACTACACTCTTACACAAAAGCACACCACCATCTCATGGTTAAAGTCCCTCTCAGCACATTCCCACGGTGTCATGCCTCAGTATACACAGAGCACATCCTCATACGGTCATATCTGCCTACGTGGAATCCGGCAACTCGTGGTAAGAAAGATAAATGGAGTGGAAATTTACATGTGCCCTGTTAAGCCCTCTGAAGCACCGGCACACATGGGATAATCAAAAATATTACACTGCTCACTGGAATACTTTTTTCTGACCTGAGGCCAAATGTTTTTGTACAATGATCGTATAATGATTGTATAATTGAGTTGCACACCCAAGTCTTTTGTATTATGCTGTTGTCTCTTCTCACAAAATACATCAATTTAAACTCAAATTAACATTTAACATCTATTTATTTAATAAATTAACAACTAAACATGTAAAAAATGTATAATGTACAGTCAGATGATCACATAATATTTATTTTGTGCTAAAGATTCATTAATATTATCCCTTCCATGTAGAATAATTTCAAAATCCAGGCCTACAGAGGGCAATATTGAGTCTTGCTCCAAATAAAGTAACCAAATTATTCATGCTAATTTGCTGCAGTCCATTTAAGGGGCGCCACTCTAAACTTTAAGCATGCAAAATTTGTTCGGATACTGCAACGGTCGTGATATGACGTCACACTTTTTTTTTTTGCAATGCTTCAAAACTACAATGCGTGCCGAACTATGGAACGCAGTGAAATACAAAAAGTTCTTCGTATGAGCTTGCATTTGCGCATACATATGAATGGAAGTCAATAGAATGAAAATTGTAGTGTGACAGTCTATTTAGCCTTTAGCCACTGCAACGGTTCTTATTTTACATCACACTCTGTGGGATCTTTTTTTAAAAACAATTCAATTTAATTCAACATATCATCTATCCAAATGTAAAAATATGCAATCTACTAGACTTTAGTGCAACACTGCAAGTTTGCATTCTTTTATTTCAACTTATGCCGGGTTCAGACTAAACGATATCAGCCTGATTTTCACACAATGTTTAACATAGGATTCGTAAACAACAATGGGCGTCGGGACACAAGAATCAATTGTTTTATCTCATATAGTGTGTCATAGTGGACGACAACAGACGCAGTGTCTGCGACACTTATTTATTGAACTGCTGTATAAAATCAATATCACATTTGCACTCGTGCTATTTGGGACAAAAACAGCACTCGTGTGATATTGCTTAACTATATCATATGATATAAACACAGACAAAAACTCAAACTGGCCATTTTTGCGACAGAAAGACTAGCATGTTTAATTTTTTACAGGTCCTTCACGAGGGGTTCCGTCACATCTGTGAAGCTGACCAATAGGAGTACAGAAGCTCTTTCGAATACACAGCTTTCAAACATGGCGAAACGAAAGAGAGCCAATGGTATTGGTGCTGCTAGGAGGAATTACACAATAGAAGAAAGGTTCATGGAGCTACAGCAACAACACTCCAGCCTTGATGATTGTTTCCTCGAGGGACTACCATGACAGAATGAAAAAAGATAAATGCTGGGGAACATTAGTGTGAGTTCTGGAATTAGCATTAAGCTAACACACCTCTTTGGTAGCCATGTTTGTTTACACTCTTGTTCCCGGAAGTCAGTCACTAGTTCCGCCTTCTCGATGACATCACGCATTTCATTAAAGACGGCGAGTGATGATTGGTCGGGAAGCAACGTGTAGTCTGACATGTTTTATGTCCACAACACAAGAACTTAGGAGTTACAGTGCATTCACAGCGTCGACGCCCCATGTGAATGCAGTGTTATAATCGCATAATCTGACACAGTGACTATTGTAACAGACAAAAACATAGTGTAGTCTGAACCCGGCATAAGATGACATGCCAAGACGCATCAGATTTTATTGGTCATACATCTTCCCAGCCATGACTATTCACTATATAACAATTGCTTGATTGTTGTCATTCCTCCATCTACTCTTCCATACGTGCACGTGTGCGTTTGGATGACGTGGAGCACGACAACAACAAAGGAGTCGTCCTCCCTCACTGTGCCTGCTGTGAAGTGAATCATCTCGTAATTGTGTTTCATAAATCACATTGGGCTGATGGAGGGAGTACAAAGTCAGTCATTTAGCGTTCTGCTGCCTTTGTTCTTAGGTTTCAGACTGTGAGACAGAAGGACTGGATGAATTAAAATACAGATAAATACAAGCCGACTGACACGCTGGCTTATCAAACTGTTTTATATGGAGGCCTGCCTAATATTCTTCACTCATACAGATCCAAGGTTGCACTGTATTTTAGGTTAAAGCGAGAATTAAAGTAGTTATAACAGGGGGGATGAATTTCTGATACAACTGTGTTACTAGTGAGTTTTTTTTTTTTGCTGTCTACTGCCTGTATAGGCAGTAGCCTTTTAAGGCAGTATGCTAACTGAAATAAAACCTGAATAAAAGACTCTGCATGGGAGACTCGATTCCAAAGTGAGTTTTAAAATCTTGCAAAGCTAACACACAAAAACTGGTTCAAACAGTCCATTTTTAATCACACAGAACTATATTAACTATAACTAATACTTTTCCATTGATAATGAAGTATATTTTTCGCTTTGTCTGTATTTTTACTGAGCTCTGCTCAAAGCATTCTGGAATGTGATTTTATTAAGAAATTTAAAGCCCAAAGAATACTTCAGTTTTTTGCACAAATGCTTAGCGTACACTATTGAGCTGCACGATTAATCGTTAAAAGTTCACAATCTCGAATCAAATACCCACATGATCGTATTCCTAAATGTCAATAATTCAGCTAAAATCTAGGTTCATGCTGCCGCTGACCCATAGGGAGCAGCTATCATAAGTATGAAACAGTTTCACAGTCTTTTCAACCACACAGTATCATTTCTGTCTTACAATAATTCATATTATCAGAGTTGCTGGGATAAATATAAAAATCGGAAAGTATTTAAGCATCAGGGTCGAAAGCACAGCTGTAATTCTTGAGTCATGACGTGAAAAACATGCACAAGGACGAGAGCAAGAATGGAACAGATGGATGGAGAGAAAGAAAGAGGGGATAAAAAGAAAAGAATGTGAGGTGGTTAGGCTTGGCAGAGAAATGCAGAGAAATTATGGGGGGGGAAATGGTGAAAAGGGGTGGAGGAATGCAAGTGGAAAAAGAGAGCGTCTGAGAAAGTGAGAGAGGAAAAGGTTACGTAACACAAGTGGGCTCGGCTCAGACAGCAGGAATGGGAGGAGGACATAAGAGACAATGGTGAAGAAGGACAACAGAATAACAGAAAAAAGGAAAATCATTTACATTTACATTTACAAACATCATACCAAAAAATATATCAGCTTCTGTCAAAGGCCAACAGCATATTTGTGGATATTATGAAAGACTGAACTATTTTCATAAATGTAAACAATACTAATAAACATGTCAGCCCAACAGTTTATGCATGAATCATACATCCAAAACACAAACAAATAAACTGATACTTGTCTTTATCAGATCAAAAAAAGCACTTCCTGATTAACTTGTCTTTTTTTACATTTATGTGTGAATCTCGTGACAAGAACATGTAGGGTTATATATCACAACCCGTCAATTTCTTTTCACCATAAATGAAATCATGCATTACAGTATTTCTGTTGGAAAACGTTGTTCCAAACCTGTATGATGTTTTTTCTTTTACATAAGAGTGTTGGTAACGAAACAGTTTTGGTGACCATTGTATGGGAAAGAAAAAATTCCAAAATGCTTTTTTTTTTTTTTGTGTTCAAGAGAAAAAAAAAAAATGAGGGCGAGTAGGGGTGTGTTTCACACATAATACATTTAGTCTTGGTTCGCTTAGTCATTTTTAACACATTTTTATAACGGCTTTTATGACATATATTTTGCAACGGAACAAAATCCCTCCGTCACACAAACGAAGACCTTCTGCAGTTCTTATGTCTGTAGGGGTGTGCAAGAATAGTCAAATATTCAATCTCTAATTGTTATTCGAAAAATAAAAATACTATTCAAATTTTACTACGTTGCTTTGCTGATCATAAATGCATTGAATCAATGATAACTCCCAAGAACAAAACTCACAGTTATAACTGAATGCTCTGGGTGGCGCAGTGGAGCGCGTTAACAAGTTGATGGTATTTGATCACAGAACGTTGTCGTTTGCCTCACAAACATTGGAATTACTTAAATCAAAATTATCTTACAAAATGGAATTACTTTTGATCAAATGAATCAATGAGTTATCATAATATCACCACAAAAATAAGAAATCACATGAAATCCAAACACCAGTCGAATGAGGAAAGACAGCTGTCCATCACAACTGCAGGTAAGCGCAGCTGAACCCCGAGTGAGCTGATCAAAGATAACTTATCAGACAGCAAAATGATCTCAAGACATATGCTTCTTTTAAGTTTCGTTGAGGGAGAAAGGTTTAAGAACAGAAAACACAAAGTGCTGTAAGAAACCGTTATCTTTGTGTCCCTGCAATGCGTTTTCTCCGCAGCCGGCCTTACCTACTTTCACCCGAGCATGTGGATATTTTACTGTTTTTCTCAATATGAACATGTTAAACAATATAAAAGCAATAAAAATATGCAGACTCTTGGGTGTATATGTAACCCTTCTGTACAATAATTGCCACAGTCTGCTTTATTAGCATTTTTTCCTGTTCACTCTGCTTGAGCTTAAAGGGTTAGTTAGTTCACCTAAAAATTACATTTCGGTCATTAATTACTCACCCTCATGTCGTTCCAAACCCGTAAGACCTTCGTTTGTCTTTGGAACACAAATTAAGATATTTTTCATGAAATCCGAGGGCTCAGTGTTGGCCGATAATGAGCCGGCGTTCAGACATAAACAACACTGAAGCTCTGCAACGAAAATAGCGTAGCAGTATGACAGGGGACAGACGAATTTGTTGAATAAAGTCATTATTTTTGCACACAAAAAGTATTCTTGTCGCTTCACAATATTAATGTTGAACCACTGCAGTCACGTTGCCGGTTTTTGGTACCTTTCTGGACCTCAAAGGGTGCAATGTCGTTGCTGCCTATGTGTGGACCTCGGATTTCATCAAAAATATCTTAATTTGTGTTCCGAAGACAAACGAAGGTCTTACAGGTTTGGGGCGACATGAGGGTGAGTACTTAATGACATAAATTTCATTTTTGGGTGAACTAACCCTTTAAATGCTTTTGTTGTTTATATTTTTGTTTACACATATTGTTTAATGTTTTCTGCTAAAAAAAAAAAAAAAAAAACTCAATATAAATAACATAAGCTTGTTGTATATATTGCCTAATTGTAAGCTTGTTCAGAAATGATGACAAAAACGTGGATTAAAAAAATAACCTCTTTCACATTAAACGTCATTTAAATGAACAAATAATCAAATATTCGTTTTATTTTTGATGCGTAGTACCAAACCGTAGTACCAAACTGATGGGCAACACCACGACTACAATGAGAAAAAAAACACATACGCTTAAGCATTCTGTCGCATCTTGTGACATCATGTCCTGTTTTTGGTTCATTTACGTCTTTTGTCCGTGTTGCATTCATATTTAAACGAACCCAACCTGCCAAGTGTGAACACATGACCTCAATGACCCCAAACCTTATTCAAAATATGCCAAAAATGTTATTTCTTTCTTTTTGATTTTGAAGTGAAACATGAGCTGGGCATGTCTTTGTGAGATTCACCCACACCGTTATCATCATCATCGGCCAATAAACATTCCACAATCTATAAACATGCTCGTCAAAAAAAAATAGACAACTTTTGTTTTTAATCTTGTAGCAATTTTTTCAGTAAACGTAAAATTAAAAATCCACCTCTGTAGAGCACTAAACAGCAGTCACCCAGCTCTCAATGGATTAAAGGGGTCTTTAATTTCAGTAAAAGTAAATCTCCCATTTGCATAGCAGCTGTGATCCATTAAAAGCTTCCAGTAATAAGTGTGGGTGTTTGGGATCAATGTCCTTGGATGCACAAAGTTTAAATTCATCTTGATTTAACTGCAGTCAGAGATCAACAAGCAGCAGTTCCTCATGCTCTAATTTCTCAACCGTCACAGTGTGATGTCATAAGCATGTGCCCAGAAAGATTAGTCAGAGAACGTTGCTTGAAAATGATGAAACGGGGCTGAAAATCGACAACCATTAAAACACACACCAGGAACAGATTCAGGCATATGTGATAGTGCTGTTTAGTGAAAGTGGGGCATGTTTCAGTGAGCTCAAATCTGACATCCAAAATCTGCATTCACGGATGCCTGATTATTTAGGTCAAAGGTGCAAAGCCAACTCAGCAAGCTGCTAAACGGCTCCTTTTAAAACAGCTTCCATTAATAAATCAACAACATCGCTTTCTATCCACATCCTATGTTATCTCCCTAAATATTAAATGAGATCAAATATGATCAACATGAATCTAAATGCTCATTGGGCTGATCTGCAAAGCAACAGGATTTGAGCACCAGAATATTTGAATATATACTGCGCAGTTTACAGCACAACTGGTCTGAAACATGTATGAAACGTGTGTGCTTCTGTTAGGCAGAGCTCACAATGCCGTAACTGTTATTCTGTGCTCTGTACACGCATAAGAAAACAGGAAGTAGGAACAAAAATTACACATGAAAGTGAAACGACTAGAAAAACAGTTTTTTTATTCATCACCTGTGGTTTACTTTGATTTTAATATTAACCAAAACATCAGGGTTCTCCGTTTCACCTTCTCTATTTTCACCTACAATGAATCAGACGCTCCCTCAGGGGCCAAGCAGGAAATTTAACCTTGCTTAAGTTTTCAAGTTAAGTCCACAGCAGAGGAGGACAGCCAAGATGACTAGACTCCTTTATGACAACAACATCTATGATCTCACTGTACAAACAAGGTTGGAGTGGAAATTAACAGTGACTCTCTACAAGGTTCAGGGCATGAACACACAGGCCTACAGTCACAAACATGCCCCCACGCTCCCTTGGGACTCCTGTGAACAGCCCACATGTAACGTGCCTGATTCATGATAACAATGCAGTCGCAATGGTTTGATGAGACTAATTCAAAAGGTGCGTCGCAATTCACTTACTTACACACTGTTCTATGCCATTTTGTAGTATAAATAGTGTGACTACTAGTGTGTTCAGACTGAATTTTCCAAAAAGAAATAGTGCACTTCAAATAGCCAGATGTTGCATTTAATTAACCGAAAAAAATAACGTGGAATGTTAGACACTTCATGCGCTCAACCATTGCAGCTGTCCTTATGTAGCAAAGGGGCTATGTAGCGTAATAATCATACACTAGACACTAAAGTACACAGTGCACAGCACGTCATTTAGGACACAACTAACAGCAATGTTCCAAAGGAAATTCCAGAAAGCATAGGTACATGGATCAGTGAAAAATCCAGGAATGCCAAAGAATGTTACAAATCTAATTTATTAAAGGGCTAGTTCACCCCAAAATGAAATTTCTGTCATTTATTACTCACCCTTTGAGTAATAGACCTTCGTTCATCTTCGGAACACAAATTAAGATATTTTTGATGAAATCCGAGAGTTTTTTCTATGCCCATATTAGAAAACAACATAATTATCACATTTAAGGTCCAGAAAAGTAGACATTGTTAACATAGCCAAAGGATTGGTTCACTTTCAAATGAAAATTAGCCCAAGCTTTATTCACCCTCAAGCCATCCTAGGTGTATATGACTTTCTTCTTTCTGATGAACACAATCAGAGAAATATTAATAAATATCCTGATGCATCCAAGCTTTATAATGGCAGTGAACATGGGTCACGAGTATGAGCTGAAGAAAGTGCATTCATCCTTCATAAACATACTCCACATGGCTCTGGGGGGTTAATAAAGGCCTTCTGAAGTGAAGCAATGCATTTGTGTAAAAAAAAAAAAAAAAAAAAAAAAAAAACGTATTTAACAAGTTATGAAGTAAAATATCTAGCTTCCGCCAGACCGCCTTCCATATTCAAAAAAAAAGCGTAACTGACGCGACGCCAGTTTACACTTTCTTCGTAACTTAAATACGAAAGGCAGTCTGGTGGAAGCTAGATATTTTACTTTTTAACTTGTTAAATATGGATTTTTTTTTTTACTTCATAATTTGTTAAATACTGATTTTTTTTTTTTTTTTACACAGACGCGTCGCTTCTCTTCAGAAGGTCTTTATTAACCCCCCGGAGCTCTGTGGAGTACACGTTTATGATGGATGCACTTTCTTCAGCTCATACTCGTGAACCCTGTTCACTGCCATTATAAAGCTCATATGCATCAGAATATTTATTAATATTTCTCAGATTGTGTTCATCAGAAAGAAGAAAGTCATATATACCTAGGATGACTTGAGGGTGAGTAAAGCTTGGGGTAATTTTTATTTGAAAGTGAACTAAGCTAATCCTTTAATGTTATGAAACGAGAAAACAAGAAAACAAGAAAGTATAGACAGTGCAGGCTTCCTGGTTCTACATCTGAATGCCAGCTGATTATTGGCCGACTCCTGCGTTTGGAATGACATGAGGGTGAGTAATTAATGACAGAAATTTCATTTTTTGGTGAACTAACCCTTTTATTTAATAGTTTAAATCTAAACAAAAATTGAGCATTTTACCCAAATCAGTATCAAAACTGCATATGTACGCAGTATGCAACAAGGCGGCTCACTAGATTTTAGAACAGAGCCTTTTACTAAGAACTTTGAGATGGAATGGAAGTAGCAGCAGATCTTTTCTTCCATATTGTGACACATCTGAATGCAACACATTATCGAAAAAGAAAAAATGTAGGGAAGGGACTTGCATTCAATGCATCAGATGTTGACTGGATTTTGGGATGTGGGGGTGAGACTCAAAAGTGGAGGCAGATGTACAAATGAATTGTTCACAATAACACGCATTTAAAAAATCCATTTCATGTTGACTTTAAAAGTAGGCTCTTTCTGAAAACAAATGTTTGACTTACAGTTTAATATGACACTGGTCCACGTCCACCCTGGCAAGCTCCTCCTCCTCGACGTCACTCTCTCCTCCTGAACTGCTCTCCGTGGCGTCAGAGTCAAACTGAGCCTC
The DNA here is from genome assembly GCA_037950675.1 of Hypophthalmichthys molitrix. NCBI lineage: Eukaryota > Metazoa > Chordata > Actinopteri > Cypriniformes > Xenocyprididae > Hypophthalmichthys > Hypophthalmichthys molitrix. The sequence goes on along the minus strand of CM075503.1, from coordinate 4,034,364 downwards.
CGTCGCGCGCAAATGTGTGCTGCCGCTGAGATGCAGTCGCTCCAGTTCCGAGGCCACCCTGCCACCCTTCAAAAGCCGATTCAAATTATGTGTGTGCGTGTCACGAGACCCTCTCCATGCCCCTGGCTCCGCCCTACGGCTAGATGTCGGAGTCAGAGTGCGGTCCAGAAAACCAGACAGTTGCTGTTTGAAATGCCGTTCCACCTGTTTGGCCTGCACCACCTGCAGCCGTTTACGAAGACGCAGCAGGCGGCTTTCGATGTCCGTTTGCCTGTGTTGGCTCTGTTGAACCCGATCCCTGAGCAGAGCCTCCAGGTTGGGTGTTGGCTGGGTTGAGTCATCATGGACCGGGGAAGAGCTAAGGGACGAGGGACAGTTTTCAAAGCCAACAATATTGTTACTGTTTGTCTCCACAACCATTCCACCAACGGAACTCTCCGGTTCTGCTTTAACCTCTGTACTTTCAGACAAAGCAGTGAGCTCCCTATGTGATGACACACCCGGAATGCTTGGTGTCAAATTCTGTTGTGGCTTCAGATCACCGTTCTGTCCACTGGTAGTAAAGGTACCGACGGACTTTGAGGACACGGATAACAACGCTTCCCCATTGGTGGAAGGCTGGTTGCTGTCTCCATTCACCGTGGCCACACTTCCTTTCTCAGCCACGGCCGCACTAGGCACGGCCACTTTCTTGGAGAGTCCATTCACAGGCACCATGGTACTCCCAGCTCCGCCACCGTTGACAAGGCTCTTCAGTTGACCTCCAGTCAGCTCAAGGGCGTGGCGCTTGCGCAACAGGAAGTCACTGCCGGCAGCAGCGCTAGGAAATATGGAGGCGCTCAGCAGGCCGTGGCTCTTTAGCACCGACTGCTTGAGGACACCTTGCAGCTTCAGCGACTCCTTGACTTTGATGGACGAGGGCAATGGTGTGACATCAGAGCACAAGTAAGGTGCCAGTTTGCCCAGAGACGGGGCTTTCGACAGGGGATCCTGCTCCTGACCCTTGACGTTGTGGTAATGGGTGAAGTTCTGTCCGTCGTCGGCGTTGACGTGACACTTGCCGTTGCTGTGGGCACCGGCAGAGTCCGAGACCGAGTCGGAGATGAGGATGTTGCTGGCGTTGCTGTTATTCTCTGTGCTGCCGGGGGACAGTGTGGATGAGGGAAGTTTGAAGCGGATGTGGCGGGCTTCGGCTGGGGCGTCAGTCAGAGCGGGCGCCATCGCAGCCATGCAGCCTGCACCTCCAAACCTTCACGCCAGCCCACCAACACAGCCTGGCTACAAAGGAAAAACAAGAGATTTAGGAGACTGCTAATATGCAGAATATTTTGAAACTGTTTTTGGTAACATTTTACTTAAAAGCTTTTATACATAATGTATTCTTAAATGCTTCTTAATGCATTAATTAAGCACCTTATAATGCATTGTATGGTCTCATGAATGACTGCAACAACAGTTAATACATTATAATATTTATCTATTCATTGAACACAACTTTAGAAAGTATAACAACATGACATACAACCAATTTCAGATGTAACAAGGAATCTGCAAATATTATAATGCATTTTAACTTTGGTTACAATTATTTATCAAAAGATGTAATACATTATAACATGCATCATGAATAGCTTTATAATGAATTATACATTAAGATTTTAAGTAAAGGGTTACCAAGTTTTTGTTTTGGTTTTTCCACCTCTAACCTAACTATTCATTCATCTTTAATAATAACCTGCTGGAGACACAAGCTATTTAAACAAGTCCACTTAATTCCTAATACTAGAATTAGATATATTTCAGACAAGCAGTTTGCAACCCTTCTGTAATCTGCTTATTTATGGCTGAAAAGGAGATTCAATGAGTGGGGCTTGAATATCCATTTATCCACATGAATTGTGTGAGGTCATTATTACTACAAGTTTTCTTATCTAAACGGTTTTCTTACAACAATGCCCAGAGCTTCAAGGCCTCATTTTGTGCCTGAAATCATGAGTAAAACACCTGAAACTGCAATCTCTGGACGATATTCCTTCTCCAAAATTCAAGCTAGCAGGCCTCCAATGAGATTTCCCCCCATTCCTAACCTATTTATTCATTAACGTTTAATAATAACCTGCTGGAGAGACAAGCTATTTAGTCCAATCAATGTCTAATACTTTAAAATTTGCCAGAAAATAGTTTGCAACCCACTGCAGTTCTGTAATCTGCCTATTTATGTTTGAAAAAGTATATGACTATATATTTATACGAGTTTATATTTTGCCCCAAATTAACTGTGTAAGGGGTTTTCTTATCTTAAAGTTTTTCTTACAACAGGGCTCATTTTAAGCCTAAAATATGGGAGGCATTCACGAGGAAAATACCTGAAGCACAACCTCTGTCCAATAGTTCCAACAAGATGAGTTTTTGAGATAGGGAAATAGTTTTTTGGAGGGAAACTCCTTGGAACAACATGCACTGTTGAACTGTTCACAATAAGACCAGGAAAGGTTATTAAAAAAGTAACTAGGTCAATTGTGATGCCACAGTGACTTTGAACAAAATTTTTGTCTCAATACACCAGATAAATAAAAATAAATAAAGGCCAGAAGATAACCAGAGATAACAGAGTGAATAAACACAAACAGGGATCTGTTTTTATCAGCATTTCTTGAACATTAATTTATTTGTCTGATGCTCTTCACCCTAATAAACTCAACTGAGAGGGGACCATTATCATTGTCGTTAGTAGAAAGACCTACTCTATTCAAGCTTATGTAAGAGCAAGCCTCCTCATTGTCCCCTCCTCCACAGCAGACCATCTGTGTCAACGGAATTAGGGATATGCCTTTAGGCCTCAACAGATAAGAGACTATCTCTTCATGAGGACATGTAGAAGATTCTGCTCATGAATTACCGCCTTACAAATACCATAACACAACATTAGCATTAGAGCATATTACTAATAATAAAGCATGTCAGTGTTGCATCATAATTACTTTAATAACCTTTACATTATCAAAGGAAGTATACTGACATGCTGGCAGAAGAGGATGAAGGATGGTATTTCATTTTACTGATATGTCACGATATTACTTGCCAGCAGTCTTATTTGAGAAGTATACTCAATAAGGTTAAAGTTAAGCTAGCTTTAATTTGATCCAATACTACCAGTGGTGATAAATTATATTTAGACTAACTGCTGCAGCTTTACACAAAAACGCTTTATTTTCATGCGTCTCTGCCTCAGTTATGCTTTAAAAGCACAAGCTGAAAACGCTTTATAAAGTAAATATATTATTAATGAGCTAATATTATTATTAGTAACTCAGTCAGTTGCATGACATGATCGCATGAAATGGGCTGGTCATGTGATGTCAACATGGTGGTGCCCATGAGGGGGCGACCCCGCGCTATGTAGAATAAAACAGCCTTTTCTAGAACACTGATGTTTTAATATTTCTTAAAAGTGAACTTAAATCATTTTTAATTAGCAACAAATTAGCAAGAGCACATTTACTCTGTAAACATTAAAACAAAACGCCGTGCCGCGTGTATTTTTCGAGTTAACGAGTTTGAAGATCCTAACTAGGTTAATATGTCAATGTAGTAAACATGACAAATCCGATAAAGGTTTAACAAAGAAGGGGCGACGCGAGCGTACGTAAAGAACCCACGTTTCTGTGTTCGCGCTAGTAATTTAAAATAAAATAAAAAAATAAACGAGGGATTTTCGCATGACTGCGATAACAAGCGAGGTCCTCCAAAAAAATAATACAGGAAATACAAGAATGATAAACACTTCAGATCGCCAAGAATCAAGAATGTGTATTAAATTAATGTTAAATTCGTTTATAAAACCTCACACACGATTAACGTTACCTGTCTAGCTTACAACCAAAACGAACAAGTCTAATTTTCCGCTGAACAGACCACATGAACATTCATATCACTTCCGTGCATAAATGAAGGAGCATTTAAGCTCAGACTCTGGACGTAGATCTCATAAATTTCGTTGTATAAGGGCTAAAGTTTAATGCATTCCTGATATCTCTCAGGCACCGTACAGTAAGCAGGAGAATTAAAGATATGCTCTCAAACGGCCTTGCTTACGTTATGCAAGTCATTTTAACCACCAATTTGAACGAGAACCGGTTTCAAACTGATAAGTTTAGTACAGAAATACGAGGCCGCGTGTTGTAGCATCAAAAAAGGGGAGGATATATGCGTCCCTTATGATTAAAATGGAAAAATAATCATACAAAAGAACACGTATGAGTTTATTGCATGACAAAGTACTAGATAGTATCTGTTTCAAAGGAACAAGCGACCATACAAGCTTTCAAACCCCCATAAATAAAACAGTACATGATATTCTTGCAAATACAACAGTTCATGGTAAAAAGGAGTTACATTGGAAGCTCAGATATGTTTGCAGGATTAGGTTTATGTAACATAAGTGCTGCTGCTCGAGATCGTCCACTAACAAAGAAAAAGGAGGAACCTACCACGTGACGGGCGCGCGATCCGAGGGAATTTCGGCAACTATTCCACCGACCTTTGGCTTTAATAGCACAATAATGTCACCAAAGCACAAAACAAGCCGTTTGGTCAAGCAACCCCGCCGCCTTTGCCATATCCGTGTCCGCTTCGTGAAAAACAACCCGGTTTCAGGACCCCTTTTCGTTATCGGCTCCGGAATCGCGAAATGGGCGATTCTAGACAACACCTTGCTGCTGCTGTCCCCTTCAGTGGATTATGGATAGCAAATATATATATTTGTTGTATATTATGAATCGATTGTTTGCTCAGATACGAGTTCTTTTCATATACGCCTTTATTTACAGATTGGAGGTGTCATAGACCACCGGTTTCGAGATCATTTTCTCATCGTTGGAGGGAGAAACGCACGAAAGATGGCGCCTCGTTCGTCTCCCTTGGATTTGAGCCTGACAAATACAGATGCAGAGCGTGTAGCGAGAAGCCTGTAGGCGGGAGACATTCTCACGCCCGCCGCTAGAGTGAACGCAGAGGCACAGTTCACGGACTGGCCACTAGAGGGAGACTGTGAATGGACTGAAAATTTAGCAAAAACATGTGGTATATAAATACAGTTTTTTATGTATTTGTTATGAAAAACAGCCTAAAAGACATTGAGTATAAATACAGTACTCAAAAACTGTACACAGTTAGCTATATCGTAATAACTAATACATTTAATTCATGTCTACATTAATAATAAAATAAAATTCGATATGATTATCCTACATTTCAGCTACAAAACAATTGTTAGTTGTTTTTTTTTTAGTTGTTTTTTTTTATACAGTAAATCCATGGTAAATATTGTTGATTTGTAGATTGAAAAGGCTTCAAACCCACATTCAGGGTATGTTCACGGCATTAAATAATGGTTATGTTATTATATTATATTACATAACATTACATTGTATTGTTTTACACTATATTATATGCCGATGTCCAGTAGAATAGTATTTTAAAGTCTTTTGTTCACATAGGCACTAATCCATTAGTAAAATCCATTAGATTAGATTTATGCGTTCAGGTTTTTATTTTATTTTTTTAAGGCGGTGCTTGTAACGTCAGCAGTTAGTAAACTACGTCAGATAAACGTGTCGCCAGAACTACAAAATAACGTTATGAAATGACAATTTATCCATATTAAACTCTTTTTGAACATATTAAATTAATTTATAATTTATTATTATTATTATTAGTGTATTTTCTCTCATTTGTTGGTTATATCTGAGCTTTTATCGCTCATTTTCCTTATTTCAGTTTGTAGATTGTTCTTGACCCTGCCAATAGTAAGCGCTGCGCCATCTAGTGTTTCATTGAGAGATAGTTCCAAATGGAACAGCACACTCATTTGGGTCTTTCCTGCTATATTGTCATGATGTCACTATTAAATGTCTTCTTAAAGGGATAGTTCACCCAAAAATGAAAATTATTCCATGATGTACTCACCCTCAAGCCAGGTGTATATGACTATCTTCTTTCAGATGAACACAGTCGGCAATATTATTTAAAAATATCCTTAGTCCTCCAAGGTTTATAATGGTTGTGAAAGGTTGGTCAAATTTTGAAGACAAAAAAATGCATCCATCCATAAAAAACTACAGGGGGTTAGTAAAGGCCTTCTGAAGCAAATCAATGCATTTGTGTAAAACAAATATCCTTATTTAAAACTTTATAAATTCAAATAATTTCCGGCGGGGATCATTTTCATTTTTGGGTGAACTATCCCTTTAATATATTTAATAACATCAAATATGTAAATCATATTAGTTTTTGAGAATGTACCTGGGTGCTGTGCAGTAACTTCTAACAAGAAAAACTGGCCATTTAATAGAACAGTTCATCCAAAAATGAAAATTCGGACATCATATACTCACCCTCTTGTTAATATATATATTATATATATATATAAAACCTTTACCATTAAAAGAGGTACATGTTGTTGTTTTGACATTCTGCAGACAGACTTGCTCTCTATTAACCCAGCAAACATAGGCTACTTATGATTTCAAAAATGCTCTGAGGCTCATTCCGTTGAGGTTAATTTTGCCCAGGTCACCTTTACTACATCTCTGCCCTCTCTGACACTTTTTGCAGAGTGTTTCTCCTCCCTCTCTTCCTCCTCCTTCCCACCCACAGACTGGGAAGTAATCCTATATATATTGGTTGTTCACCCTGTACTTAAAACTTTAAAGGTTCTCCTCAGCTCACTGACTTTTGTCACACAAACAAAGAAAAATGCCAGAAGAAGTTCCTGCTCAGTGCAAGGTTCCCAAAGATGAGCTGGACAAGTGGTGAGTCATTTTTCAGTAAGGATATATCAAAACCAAATATATTAATGCAACATCAAATTGTGAATCTGCATCTGGAGCTTTTGATGAGACTGTTACATTCTTTATAGCTCAGCATGAGTATGTTTTTTTTGTAAGATAAGTTTTTATCATGCATCAACAAAGAACACAAAACCTCTGTGTGTATAGGTTATCTGTAGTGGTTTGTGAATGAGACTAGTTCAAATTGGTGTTGGATACTGAACGACAGGAGAGAAGATTGAGCACATGGTATGGGGGAGCAGGGTTATGAAGTGATGATGCAGGTGGAAAATTACCCATGTTAGCCATCATGTTGCTAAGTTAAAGCATGTGCTGCAACACTCTCTCCCCTTGGTACTCGCAGTATATTTGATCTCAACAGAGTTTAGGAAATACAAATTACAAGATAGGTTCTGAATAAAGCTCCTGTCATTTTCCCGCATTGTGCGCGTTCACTCACAAATGATTAACCTCCATCTATAATTGTTAACAAAGCAAAGTGCTCTATTTCTAGGTCAAAAGGTCAGAGGTCAATGCACTCACATAATGGCACAATATTGTGAACTTTACGGTGAGTTGCACAAGTTGTTCCATTCACAGTCTAGTTTATGACTATCTCTTCTTAACTGATCATTGTGAACTGAGGTTATCATTTGCAGTGCATCACTTCTGTTTTGGTCACTTACACAAAAATATAGCATTTGTAAGAAACAGAGTATTGCATTATGTATCAAATTCATTAAATAATCATTCAGTGCAATCCAGTATTTGAGATACAAAATGAATACAATTTACCCTCTGGTGGTCAAAAATGTAAAAGATGTAAAAGACCTACATTTTTTTATTTTAAGGAAATGAATGTACTATATTTTAGTTCGATAATGTTTTTTTATTTAACATTTTGTATTTTTAGGGGATTTTATGGTACTAAATTATATTTATAGAAAAGTTATGATCTATTACCTTTTAATCATTTTTTGAGCTTTAACCTGAAAATTAAATTTCCAAGTTTGAAAAACAGACTTAAGTTTCGTCTCTTTCTAAGGAAGATTATTGTTGAAAAAGTGTAACTAAAAAAAAAAGTTATACAAGTTTAAATTTATTATTATGAAAAATGAATAAAAATACTATTTTTAAATTTTATATGAAATATATATTTGCCAAAACATGTTTTACTCTAAAACTGTGAGAAAATCAAAGCCATAAATTTTAAACAAGTTGTGTTCCAAATTTGAGGTTGATATCTCAAAAAATGAGCTTTCAGTAAGATTTTGTTTGGGCGCAGTACTAAACGCTTCCACTAGGTGAAATTTGCTTCCCATTAGTTTCCAATGCAGTCATTTACTTCATTTTTTACGCGTACACAGTCAAACGCACAGACTTGCAAAGCATACTTCATTTGACTCGTACGCATACATACGCATATCGATGCATGCGTAATTTTGAGCAATCTCTTGCCACGAGTTACATCCCATGTAAACATCTTTGTTTTCTTTCATGCTAGAGTTGTACAAATGAGGGTACTTTCTAACCTCTTCACGCAATCTCTTATCCATGTAGGCCTCCATCGTCGCTGTAGCTTGGACAGAGATTGTAAATTATAGGGAGATGAGAGGGTCTGTATCTCTTGCCATTGGAGAAAGCGTAACGGCTAACTTAATCACGTGCGGCACCTCTCAGCCTACTGTGTAATGGCAGTGACATCAGTGCCCGCCTTTCAAAACTCCTTCCCTGCGTACCGCCTATGCTTATTGCCAGAGCCGGAGCTGAGGGTTTTTGGCTGAGGGTTGCAGGCTTGCCTTCCAGTGGCTTTGGCTTGGATGCGTTCCGGTCTGTTCTGTTTATGCTGTTTTCTTTGACTGCCTTCTGAATCGATGCCCCCAGACCACGAGTGTTTAGGGTGCCATTTGAGACAGGGCCCAAGTGTGACTATTTTTTTCAGGACCATTTAACCTTTTCAAATCTTGTCCATGATTTTGTGTGTGTGTGTGTGTGTTCACATACCAAGTGTCAAAACTTACAATTCTTACAATTCTGATGAAGTTACAAATTCTGAAAAAAAAAAAAAAAGACCAAACAGTACCATTCAACGGTCTTTTTCAGCATGACAGTACATCAGATATATGCATAAACACATGCATGTCTAAATATAAATGTCTCATATTTGTATGCAAAAACATTCAGAGCAATATGCTGTCTCCGTTTGGTGCCAAATTTAGCATGAACTTTAAGTAATGTATATCTGATGTGGTTTTAAATAGACTCACACATGGAACAGCGAGGGAGTGGAGGTGTGCTCACAGCTCACGTTACATCTGTATTGCAATGTCTGCGTTATTTATGAGGGTAAAGGGTGCCGTCACATGCAGAACCCGTCTAGTAAGAATTATTTCTTATCTTTTTTTTATTGGATTTATCACATATAAATCAAGGGTTGATGCATAACATGTCCAATAACCTTTTGGACTAACATCATGATATGAATTTTAGATTTTACATTTCACTAAAAATGTGTTTTTAAAGTCACCATGAAATCAAAATGGACAATGCTTGTATGTATTATAAATGGTTAATCTGTGTACATCTTTTTTTTTTTTTTTTTTAAATTCATGTGTCTTGTAATCTTTAATCCTTAAATAAGTTTACAGACATATCTTCTCTTTTCTTATGATGTGTTGAGGGCGGGACAACCTGCCACTCAAACAGATTGACCAATAGAGTGCAACAGTCGGGTTCTGGCTGTAAAAACTCCATTCATTTTCTCCCTAGGGAAATTGATTTTTAATGATAACTTATAAACTTTTACTTAAATAGTATTGGTTGAAGCCATTAGCCCGCATTATTTTAACTTATTTTTAAAAATAATCGTGTTTAACAGCAGAATCAGTGGTGAAAAACTACATTACCCATCATGCTACAGAAAATTCCACCAATTAGAGTCAAAACAAGCAAAAGATCTCGTTAGCCCCACCCACTCCCATTAAGCACCACAAATGATGTAATCGAGTGTACCTATGCTCTCAAAATACTTAAATACTTGTTACATTGTAGGTTTTGCAACAGGAAGTGAGACTGGAATTGCTCGTTTCGGCAGTTCATAATCAATTCTTTCTTTTATGAGACAATAACTTTATTTATTGTGCACTTAAAACTTTGCAGACTTTTACATTCACAAACAGCTATATTACACACTGCGTGAAAGCTAACATTCAAAAAAGCACAATGGGGCACTTTAAAACCAACTACCCATATCTTTAAAAAAGCAGAACTCTGAAGACTCTTTGATGTGATGAAGCGGCAGTGCATGACCAGATCAGTCACTGAAACTATGTAAGGCCTTTTCACTTCAAAGAATTTGTCCCCTTTGAGCCTGACATAATATCAGCCTTCAAAAAACAAAAAAATCGATGCACAGACACATTGCACAACAGAGTCATATTCTCTTAGGCATGCATGGCAGTATTTTATTATTGTTAGCACTAAACGCACTATATATGTTCAGTGTTCAGGGGAAAGGAGCAGAGGGCTGTAAGGAGCTGCTGGAAGCCTTTGAGGCCTGTGTGAAGGGGGCCACAGCGGCCTCGTGAGGGGGACATGATTTTACATGTAAGTATTTTTATTTTTTAATTTTATTATGTTTTAGTTTAACTTTTATACTCTTTGAAATTTATCTGCAGTTATTTATCTTTATCAATTTATCTAGAGTATTTCATTACAATATTATTGTGAAATGATAGTGTGTACATTTATCTTCTGTCTGGACAAATGCATTGATTTGTCCATTCTGATTTTCTTCTGCTATTTTTATCTTAGGTCCTTCCTTTCTGGGTCCTCCAGTGTCCTTGCATTCCCTCACATTGTACTGGACTGAACCATTTTAAGGACAGTGAAAGGGGTGCAAGTCCTGGAAAGCAGTGGAATTGTTTATTTTGATCCTGAGAAGTCGGTGTCCCTCATGTTGTCCATGTTATTTGTAACTGTGAAAGAAAGAAGAACCCAGTTTTGTTAGTTTTTTTTTTTCTTTTCAAAATGTACACTGTGAAAGAGCACAATGCATTTCATCTTATTTAGAATAAATTACTATAATTGTTTACTTTTTTTGCCATTACCACACACACACACGTTTATTTTTGTGAATTGTGGGGACATTCCATAGGCGTAATGATTTTTATACTGTACAAACCATATTGCCTATGCCCTATCAACCCTACACCTTAACCTACCCATCACAGAAAACTGTGCACATTTTTACTTTCTCAAAAAAACTCATTCTGTGTGATTTATAAGCCTTTTGAAAAATGGGGACATGGGGTAATGTCCTCATAAGTCACCCTCTCCTTGTAATACCTATGTCATACCCATGTCATTATACAAATTTGTGTCCTGATATGTCACAAAAACACGCGCACACACATTGAGTCCAAGAGATTTTAACACATCAATGACCATGACCATTCAGAGGTCTAACCTAGCCTACAGAACTGTGATCACTAAATAACTGACACTAAATGTCTTCATAATAATTAACTGTATGCAGTGATTGATTTACCTTTAACTGCAGTGGTCTGCATACTTGATAACTCCTGCCAAGCACACTGGCAGTGCTGCTCATTTGGTTTTTGTGTGCCCTGTAGACACAACAACTGACTGTCACCCCCATCTGAAATTCTAAAGGTGTTGACAAAACCATTTTCATATTTTCAGCACATATTAATCATGCTGTTGCCATGTAGTCTTTATGGTATTGCTAGCTAGGACCTATGTAAAATTAGAAAACAATTCACACACAAAAAAAGCTATTTGTATGATTGGGTTGACGCATCATGGTTGTTACAGAAAATATGAGCACAATGATGTATAATAATAAAAATAATAATAAACTCAAAAGAGCCTATGTGACCTTGTTTAACTCTTAGCAGGTGAAGTATATTAAAGCTTTGATATTGCCTGATTTTTTTAATTTTTTTATTTTGAATATTGACCAGAAAATATATACACTTAGCCTATATGAAAAGGTAAATTCAAAACCTTTAAAAAAAACAAGTATTTTCACGTAAAAAAAAAAAAAAAAATTTCCATGACCTATAGCATATTTTTGGACATGTGCATCCCAGCTAACAAAAATATGTTCTAAGAACATTTTGGTAACGTTTCCATTAAGTTATAAAAACATTATTTCCGAATCTGAACATTCCAAACTTACCTTTTTTTTTTTCTTTTTTTTTTACATTTTAAAGGCACAATATGTAAGATTTTTTGATTAAAATATCCAAAAACCACTAGAACAATGTTATATATTCTGTTGACTTTCCAAGAATGCTTAAATCCAAAGAAATAAGCCATTTTAACAAGGACATGGACCGTGACATCATACCTGCGTTACCCTCGATTTCCATGTAAACAACAAAGACGCTTTAATATATTTGTTTTTTTAGACAGGCGAGCAACTGTTTGGATACATTCATTGACAGAAAACAGCGCTGCTTTACCCCACATAGGCTTGACAGGAAGAAGCGGAAGCGGCGACTGTGGCATAATAAAAGTTGTGCTGCTCTCGAGCCGTGTGTCACGCTCGTCTCTCAATAGCAATTGCTCCAGCGGCCTTGTTCCGCTCCAACACCCTGCTTTGTGCTACAGTAATAGCTCATCCATTAATATGATTTCTTCCTGAGCCCTGTCGGATTCTTTTCCACCAGCTGTAGACGTGAAGACAACACCTCCCATGATTCTGCGAAATCAAGACGTCATCAAGCTATGCCTTTGTTTTGAATAAGCAACATCTAATGGCAAAAAACTACATATTGTGCCTTTAACATTAAAAACAATTATGGTGGTATGCTAACATTTAGGGATTGTTCTATTTTGTTCTATTTTCATTTTATTTTCTATTTTGTTCAAATTTCATTATCATTATGCAAACATCATGGGAACGTTACTTTAAAAGTTTCCTGAACGTTCTGATAAAAGTAAAACATTAGTCAAACGTTCAACTGAAACATTTCAGGGAAAAAAACGATGTATAAACGTTTTGGGAACATTTTTAAAGAACAGATTACTGTGAACTAACATTCTATTAAAGAATGTTCTTTTATAACACTGAGAGAACCTTGATAGAACGTTAGCCAAAGTCCCGAGAACATTCCCTGTTAGCTGGGATATGATACCACTTTGGAGTTCTATGTATTAAAAAAAACTGTAGGCCTGCTACTAACTGGGATTTGTCACAGAACTTACATAATGTTGCCCTTTTGTTGATTTGATTGCTTCTATTGTTCTCATGTAAGTCGCTTTGGATAAAAGCTTCTGCTAAAAAAAAGGTAGTTAAAAAAAGAGCAGGCATTCAGTGCACCAACATTTAAAGTATCAATGTACACTCTTAAAAATAAAGGTTCCATAAGGGGATTTTCGCAGCGATGGCATATTTGGTTCCCCGAAGAATCTTTCCCTTTACACCATGAACCATTTTTAAAAAGAATATTTAAATCTTTTACTTTAAGAGTGTATTACCACTGAACCATGACTGTACCGCCGTGGTAAGGGACAGATCTGTAGCAAGAGGTGCAGTGGGGGAGTGTGTTAGGAGGGAGGGTTGATGATGATGAGAAGGAGGAGGGTGTGGGACCCGGATGCTGATGCGAGGAACCAGAACGGAGAAAATAACGCTTTTCAACGCAAATAAACCGTCAAGACGGACAAGATATCAGCGATCAGTGCGCAACGTATAAATCAGCATCAAAAACATCAAATCCCATCCCCAAAAGTGCACAGCGGATGCGAGCGTGCGCGGGACCGGCGGGAGAGGACACGGCGGAGAAGAGAAGGATGAGGATGCTGCGGTCCGTGCGGCAGGATGGAGCTCAACATCAGCAGCAGAGATGAAACAGATCTGGTAGATCCGCTACAGTGATGCGAGAGGAAGCAGCCAAACCTGGATCTCCTTACAGTGACATACACGATCGGACTTGAGTTTTGGGCAGTGTTGCTACATATGAAACGAGATTAGATTTACCTGTTTGTTTAACAGTAAATGGTAAGATTCTGGTTGCTTTACCTGTGATTTAGGCCTAGCATAAGTGTACTGAAGGCTTGTGTCCACTTATATATTTTACATACACTAGTCAAGAGGAGTTTGTAAATGGTGTTTTGTTATGAGGTGATAGATACATCTAGAAGCACTGGTCATTAGGAGCTACTAACAGGATCTTATCAATACTGCACCTGGCTCTCTGTAATGGCATGCGCTGGCTCTCTGAGAAGGGTGACTTTGATTTAGGCTGCTTCTATGGACCTAACTGTATCTTTGCATTGCCATCTGTATCTTTCCACTCGTCTACATGACTCACAATACAAGTCAGAGAGATTTCAGAATAATTAACAGGCCTGTGTGACTGTTGCCGAGACAGATTTTAGGGAGTCCCAAGCTCAGCATGGATATATTTCCGGGTTGTTGCAGACCCCTGCAAGACTATTGTAGAAAAACTCAGCTTAGAAACAGTAGGCTGTGATAATATTGCATGCAGTAGCAAGTTTAACAGGAGCCAGGCCGCCACTATGTCTAAGGAACTGTCAGTGACCCTGGCAGCTCAGTATGTGGGGCCGTATCGACTAGAAAAGACTCTTGGGAAGGGCCAGACAGGTAAGGAGACGTCGTTTATGTATGTTAAATTGTCTGTAGTTTTCAAAGCAGATGAATGAATTGTCTTGTGAATGTCAATAGGTCTGGTGAAGCTTGGGATTCATTGCATCACTGGTCAAAAAGTAGCCATCAAAATAGTCAACAGAGAAAAACTCTCAGAATCTGTGTTGATGAAGGTAAGGAAACAATAATAATGTACTTTTTATTGCTGTAGTTTTGTGTCGCTAATAATAATGAAATTCAAATTCAAATTAAATGATAATATTATTTTAAAGGATTAGTTCACTTCAGAATTAAAATTTCCTGATATATATATCCTATATCTCCATAAATTGGACTTCAACAGATACCAACGAGCTGAAGGTCCAAATTGCAGTTTCAGTGCAGCTTCAAAGGACTCTACAGGAATAAGGGTCTTATCTAGCGAAACGATCTGTCATTTTCTAAAAAAAATAAAAATGTATATACTTTTTAACCACAAATGCTCGTCTTGCATTGCTCTGCGATGCGGCATGCATTAAGTAATCACGTTGGAAAGGTCACACGTGACGTAGGCGGAAGTACCGCGGTAGGGCGAGAAACTCCATCTCATTTCTCATCTCATGGGATCGTGTAGAGCTCTTTGGAGCTGCACTGAAACTGACATTTGGACCTTCAACCCATTGGTAACTGTTGAAGTCCACTATATGGAGAAAAATCCTGGAATGTTTTCCTCAAAAAACTTAATTTCTTTTCAACTGAAGAAAGAAAGACATAAACATTTTGGATGACATGGGGATGAGTAAATTATCAGGAAATTTTAATTCTGAAGAGAACTAATCCTTTATAAGTATTATGAGTTACGATGGTACAGTGATGGTATCAGATACTGCATGATTACCATGTTCTAGTGTTATTTTAAGTAACGTTTATGGTTTTAGTTTTAGTTAATTACAACAACTCTGCCATATTTATGTACTATGGTATTTACATGTCATTCTGAGGCCAGATAACATGATATTACCATGGTACACGTATTAAAACATGGGAACACCATAATACTTTTTGGTATGTTCTTGCTTCGGAATTTGCTATATTATAAAGAAAGAGTGGCAAATATAATCTTGTCCTTTTTCATTTAACCAGGTGGAGAGAGAAATTGCTATATTAAAACTGATTGAACATCCACACGTGTTGAAACTCCATGATGTTTATGAGAATAACAAATACCTGTGAGTTAGAACCCTTCCACATAAATTCTTATAAGCTTCACTCTTCATGTGAAGAGTCATTTGTCCATTCTTAAAACATTTATTCCACTTTTTCACTGCACATTCATGCAGGTATTTGGTATTGGAGCATGTTTCTGGTGGAGAGCTGTTTGACTATTTGGTGAAGAAGGGCAGACTGACGCCTAAAGAGGCACGAAAGTTCTTCAGACAAATCATATCTGCTTTGGACTTCTGTCATAGTCACTCCATATGGTAAGACATAAATGTGCATACTCACATATACAAAATTTTAAATAAAATAATATAAATAAGAACAAGAACATACAACAGGCCCTGGCGTAAAAGGCCATTTCATTTTTTTTCTCCTAATATTTTGTTAGCTGATTTAGCTCATGAAAATCATGAACATATTTTTCAGTTTTGTTGAAGGTATGTTCAAACTGGTCCCACATTGGCTGCATCACAAATTAGTTTTGCTCACGTTGTAGCTCCAAGATCATACTGTACTAAAAAAGTAATACAGGAAAATACACCATTTGCTGGTGGTTATTTTGAATAGGTTTTCAATTGTATTTGAATATGGTGACAAAAAGTATTTGCATATGGCCTTTTGCCCCAAGCTGTTTTGCACCAAAACCTTCTTTTTCATTTGCTGCGATACAGATTATGCTGCTCCTTCAATGTTAAAAAAATAAATATATATTTTGGATCACCATATCAGGGTTATTGTCAACAACAAACTAAATAAAAATGAATAAAACTAAAATTAAAGTGCCCCATTTCACTTTTTCGACTATTACCTTTCATGCGGTGTGTAATATAGCTGTTTGTGAATTTAAAAGGTCTGCAAAGTTTTAAAGATCAAAGTGCAAGACAAATAAAGTTATTGTCTCCTAAAACAAAGAATCAATTCTGAATGGCTGAAACAGTAATGGCATGTAACAATGTAACAAATTTGCATAATTCCAGCCTATGATCTTCATTGGCTGGACTACTTTGACTGGAAGAGTTTGGTTTGTGTTGTCAACTTGTTGAGAAGATGCTGTTTTCAGCACTGCAGATCCACTTTGCATGTATTTCAAAAGGATGAGGACTCGCACTGGAATTGATACGGAAATAAACGACACCATTGTTACTGTTCGTAGCACATCAAGTGCTGAGTAAGGTCCGGAGCTAAAATTTAGATATGGTAATAGGCTTTTCGTTTACGAAACACGGTGTAAGCAGTAGACCAATCACAACAGACTGGGCCATCTGACCAATCAGAGCAGAGTAGATCAAAGAAGGGGTTTAGAGAGAGACTGAATCTCCGAACGAACCGTTTTCAGACTCTTTGAGAAATGAAATGACGTGCAATGTCTATTATGAGAAAATTAAAGTGTTTTTTGACCTTTGATGCTTTTAAATCTAATGCAGGAGACCTCCAAAACAACATTAGGAACCTTTAAAATAGCATAATAGGGGCACTTTAAAGTAAAGAGAAAATATAAAAATAAAATTTGTTTTCAACATGAACATTAAGTGAGGAGTTTTAGTCACTCATTTTCATATGTGGTGGTTGTAGCTCTAGTCTCGAAATTGAGCAGATATAGGCGTATGCCACTATGAAGACAAGAACGAGTGAAGTATTAATGTTTTGACATGTTCTGACAAAGTATGTTTTCGGTGGAGGGTTGTTGGTGAGTGACGTGTTCAGTGCCGGTTGTCCTCTGTGCTCCTGTAGTCATAGAGACCTGAAACCAGAAAACCTTCTGCTGGATGAGAAGAACAATATCAGGATTGCAGACTTTGGCATGGCCTCACTACAGGTGGGAGACAGTCTGCTGGAGACAAGCTGTGGGTGAGTATTTTGTATGTGCTTGTGGTTTATAATGCTGTTTGCTTGCTTTATTGCACATTGTAATAATATATGGTTTATGAAATGGATAATTCTGTTACTGGATGATGTTTGGTCATAAAAGTTTTCCAGCTGTGTTCCTACACAATATATAGAATTTGAACACTAAAGCCACACTTAAAAATGTCAATGCATTAGATGACAAAATATCAAAACAAATCCCAAAAAAAAAGACCACAAGCACACTTAGATAATATTTCACAAAAATGGGTTAGATTCCTAAAGATAACACAAAAGACAGATATAATGTACATAACGAAGAAGCAAGAAGGTGCATTCAAACCACTGTAAAACTCACTTGTATATTAGTGTAATTGATCCATGCTGATAGATGGCAGTACAGCGTCGAACACAATGTGGTAGCGGTATTAAAGACGCCTACACAAAGAACAGTCTAAGGATAGCCAAAGAACTGCTGAATGCACTTTTAAAAATCTAAGTATTATTGATTAGGGCTACTGTAAAAATACTTGTTCACTTAGCTTAGTTGCATTTTTTGCAGAAGGATAGAACTTGATAATTTTTTTCAATAAAAGGCTATAAATTCATTTTATATAACCTTGGAACTAGAAGTAGATTTCATCAGGAAAACTTTGAAGTTGGCTTGATAAAGCTTTGTTTAAATGTTTTTTATTATTATTATTTTTTATTAAGTTCTATGATTATAGATTCTGTAAGAAAAACAGCCAGTTAGCTAGCTAGGCATTGATAGCATGATTTAGCATATGCAAGGCATATAATACACTTTAGCATGGTGTTAGCATGATTTGACATGCTACTAGTTATTGTTAATATGTTTTAGCACATTATTAGATTGTTTTAGGTTTTATTAATTTGTAATTTAGCATGCTGTTGACATGTTTAACATGTTTCTAGTATGTTTTAGCTGGTTTTTAGAATCTGCTAAAATAATTTGTTCATAACATGTTGCTAGCATTTTTGTAGCATGTTGCTAGCATGATTTAACATTTTGCTAACATGTTTTAGAGTCCCCTGAAATCAAAATTTAAGTTTTTTAGCTTTTAGTATGAATATGTTAGCCTTAAGGTTATGAATAAGTTGGTGTGTTCCAAAACAATGACAGAATTCGCATTTAAGAGATTTAAGCATTCAAAACTTCTCACTTCTGCTAAAATGGATCACGGATTTTCATGACATCACATCTCACTTCAGCTTCTCATCAAATCTTCTGTCCAATCAAATGCTCTCTAGAATCTGAAGTCCCGCCCCCTCCTACACTGAAGCTGCAGCTGAAATCGGTCATTTCTTCACACAGTTACTAGTTTCTACATGGTGAATGGCACATAGTGCACTATATAGAGAATAGGGAACGATTCAGACAGTGTAAATATGCTTTCCATTGACACGAATGAAGTCCGTTTTCGCGTTAGTGTCATGTGAACCGCTGCAGCGCGAGCACAGTCTGCTCTGGCCCAGGGACACGAGAGCACAGAACGGATCATATCCGCGAGTCGGTATCGGACCACGAAAGGTATCGGACCCATTTAAATTCTGCACAGAATGCTGTATTTTAAAGTGATATAGAGGAGATTAGGAGGATAAACGGTTAGAGATTAGAAGGAAACAGAGGTTTTACTGTGTTTAACGGCACTGGCCGAGCTGTGATGTAAACAAAACGCTATTAGCTATTTTAAAAAAGGGGCGGGGCTGTTCGATATATCGCCCTGTCTTCATGTTTCAGTTGAAATTACGTCAACACATTGAATAATGCAGCGCGTTCCAAGACACTTCAGTGGGCCTTTAACATATTGTTAACATGTTTTAAAATGTCGCTAGAATGTTTTAGCATGTTTCTAGCATGATTCAACACATTTCTGGCATGTTTCTAACATGATTTAACACATTGCTGGCATATTTTAGCTCAGTGAGTCAGAACAGCCTGAAAGTCTGTGCAGAATTTGGTGGTCATAGCTTGAAACTAATTTCTAGGCAGGGTTGCCAGATCAACGTAACAAAACTAGCTGAATGGGCAATCAAAACTAGCCCAAAAGTAGCCCAGTGACCATAACATAAATATCAAAACTCGAAATATGCCATTCCCATACCTAAAATACATATTTTACAGTCACTGTTATGCAAATTGATGTCTTAGTGATTATAAACACAGTTCAAAAAGTCTCCCTACCAGTGGCCCTCCTTAACAAAACTTAACATCTAGCACAGTTTTAACATTGGTTGAAAATAGTATAATCCAATACATGCAATTCAGTCAAATACAATTTATGCAATACATCAAACCTTTACAACAGTTTGAAAGTAGCCTAATTCTGCAGGAAAATAGCAGACTTGGTAGCCTCGGCACTAGGCTGCATTCATTTTAGAAATTTGATCTCGGAAGAAGAGGTACCATTTTGTCAAGCCACCATTCGGCACAGCTTCCTATTCTTTATTGCTCAATTATTAATTTTAATTCCATTTAAATAAATGGCACAGAGTTTGTTGTTGTTGTTGGTGTTTTTGTAAATGAAAACATTTTAAACAATCTATACCTTCTCACACCCTTCCATACTCTGTTTTCCCAAACTATTTGCAGATCTCCTCATTATGCATGTCCAGAGGTTATCAGGGTAGGTCCATAGTTCCAAAAAGTAACAGATGTTTTAATGCATCATTCTTTTTGAAGGTGTACCTTTGACCTCACTGCTGTCTTTGGCTTCTACTGTAGGGTGAGAAATATGACGGTCGACGGGCTGATGTATGGAGCTGTGGAGTCATTCTCTTCGCTCTGCTAGTGGTGAGGAAATTGCTTTGGCTTTAAGGAGAGCTTCTCAGAGAACATTTTACTTTTCCTCACTTATCACCTATTACTCATCTTTAGCTCAAAGGCTGTTAAGCAAATAACTGAAACACTCCTTGCATGTCACTACCATCTGTCTCTATGTATGTGGGTCTTCCTGTCTGCTGTTCACAGGGCGCACTGCCCTTCGACCACGATAACCTGCGGCAGCTGCTGGAGAAGGTGAAGAGTGGAGTGTTCCACATGCCCCATTTCATCCCACCCGACTGCCAGGGTCTGCTGCGGGGCATGATCGAGGTCAACCCTGAAAAAAGACTCACGGTGAGTGTGTACTGTGAACTCTGAATAAGCATATTTGTTGTTACACTTGTACATTTACTTCAGTGTAGTGTTGTAGTACTCGAGACCGGTTTTGGACTCGAAACCATTTTTTTGAAGGGCTTGGTCTTGTCTCCGTCTCAGACTAAGGGGACTCAGGATTTTATCTCAAGACCGGTTAAGACTAGGCCTACAACTGAGAGGATATCACTAAATTTCCGGTGCATTGTCTGATTTATTTGTTAACATTATTAATGTGATTGGATGTAAAACTTCCTGCTTTCAATAACTTACAAATGCTATCAATTACTTATTTCTAATTTGATTAATTAAATTCTTAGTCTTGTCTTGGTCTTATCTTGGTCTCAACCTCCCAGTCTTGGTCTCAACCCCTCAAAGTCTTGGTCTTGTCTTGGCCTCAACCCTTCAAAGTCTTTGGTCTTGTCTTGGTCTCAATCCCTCAAAGTCTTTGGTCTCAACCCCTCAAAGTCTTGGTCTTATCTCTGTCTCAACACACACTGGTCTTGGTCTTGTCTTGGTCTCAGCCCCTCAAAGTCTTGTTCTTGCCTTTGTCTCAACCCCTCAAGTATTTGGTCTCAACCCATTAAAGTCTTGGCCTTGTCTTGGTCTCAACCCCTCAAAGTCTTGGTCTTGTCTCTGTCTCAACACATACTGGTCTTGGCCTTGTCTTGGTCTCAACCCTTCAAAGTCTTGGTCTTTGTCTCAACCCTTCAAAATCTTGGTCTTGTCTTTGTCTCAACCCCTCAAAGTCTTGTTCTTGTCTTTGTCTCAACCCCTCAAAGTCTTGGTCTCAGCCACTTAAAGTCTTGGCTTTGTCTTGGTCTCAACACACACTGGTCTTGGCTTTGTCTTGGTCTCAACCCCTCAAAGTCTTGGTCTTGTCTCTGTCTCAGCCCCTCAAAGTCTTGGTCTTATCTTTGTCTCAACCCCTCAAAGTCTTGGTCTCAACACAGACTAGACTTGGTCATGTCTTGGTATCAACCCCTCATAGTCTTGGTCTTGTCTTTGTCTCAACCCCTCAAAGTCTTGGTCTTTTCTTTGTCTCAACCCCTCAAAGTCTTGGTCTTGTCTTGGTCTCAACACACTGGTTTTGGTCTTGTCTTGGTCTTGTCTTTCTCTCAACCCCTTAAAGTCTTGGTCTTGTCTTGGTCTCAACACACACTGGTCTTGGACTTGACTTGGTCTTGGTTTAGGTGATCTTCACTACAACACTACTCGAGTTATAGCACCATCTGCCTGTCAACAGATTTTACTAATTACACCATCTGTTGTCCTTCCCCTGTAGCTAGAGGCCATCCAGAAACATGCCTGGTATCAGTAAGTATTGATTATTTATATTATTGATTATTTATATTCTCACTCTCACTGTAGTCAAGATGTAGTGAAAGCATATTATTGTTTATGGCTGTATTTTTTTAATAGATCTCTATTTCTATTGAAATGATTTCATCTTGTCTCTTTCACAACTGGCAAAATCGCAGATGATTTGTGCAAGCAGCTCACATTCGTATGTGTGTTTGTTTGTGTGTGATCAAGAGCTGGACGCAATGAGCCGTGTCCAGAGCAGCCGCCCCCGAGGCGCGTGTGTATGGGCCGAATCATGTCTCTGACAGAGCTGGACCCGGATGTGCTGGACAGCATGTATTCTCTGGGGTGTTTCAGGGACCGGGTTAAACTGGCCCAAGACTTGCAGTGTGAAGAGTGAGTGCAAGCACCATGCACATTTTCTTCAGAAAACTACTGATTGTTAACATTTTTATTATTTATCTTTCCTTAGAGATAATCAAGAGAAGATGATCTATTATCTCCTGTTAGACCGTAAAGAGCGCTATCCCAGCTATGAGGATGAGGATCTTCCTCCCAGAAATGACGTCGGTTTGTGTCTTTTCCCCTGGATTGTTCATTAACACAGTTAAATGAAGGGTTAAATAAAGTAGGTATGGTTTATAGAATCCTATGTTTTTGACAGTTTAACTAACGGTCAGCATCTTTCAGTCACTGTCTCTATGGTCTACAAATTAGCATAATTTTAAGTTACAGGTATTCACGTCAAACCATAGCCACGTTTCCACTGAAATTACCTGGAACAATTTGTCCCAGGAGCGTTTTCCCCACAGACCTGTTGCTGTCTGCATTTCCATCGTGGTCTAAAGTACCATGAAGATAAGTCTGGTGACGTAGGACTGCGCCTGACTTTCCAGTTCCCGCTGGATTTCATCTTCCGCATATAAGCTTAATAAAGCCTGAACCTCGTTGTCGGCCCATCGGTCGTATTTTTTAAACTCCATTGTTGCTTCGAATATCTAAGCAACTCTAAACTCAAAACACTTTAAATAATGTAATGAATGTCAACAACGCAAAGTGCACACAACTTATTGGTTTTAGCATTGCTAACTTTACATTGCAGCCTATTCATCATCAAACTAAAATGCAGTCAGCCAAACATAAAAATTTAAACAGCTCAATTTATGTTTATTTTATTTAGTGAGGGGAATGAAAAATGTTTATAGTGTTTACATTATTCTGAATGTAATGATAAAATGTGACTTATGTTTTGTTTTTTTTGCTTTCAACAATGCAATTGGATCCGGTGCGACTTTTCCGAAAATTACAGTGCATTGCATTCATGGTATACATTTTATCAGTTTTCCTGGTAATCGAACCCAAGGCCTTGGCGTTGCTAGCGCCATACTCTGCTGTCTGAGCTACAGGCAAACTGCAAACGTTTTGTCTTTCTATACAGACCCTCCACGGAAGCGTGTAGACTCACCCATGTTAACCCGTCACGGCCGCTGCCGGCCAGAAAGGAAGAGTCTGGAGGTGCTGAGTGTGACGGAGCAGGGCTCTCCCACACCCCCGCGCAGAGCGTTGGACACCTCCTCGCACAGCCAAAGGTACACATGCAGTCATATACACATTTAAATGCATATATGGAACTTTGTAAATATTGATTTAGCTCTACTGACTCTTGACCATAGATCTCGATCTGTTAGTGGAGCATCAACTGGCCTTTCTTCTAGTCCTCTGAGTAGTCCCAGGGTAAGTGTCTGCTTGCTAACCTTTTTCTATTAAAGGGATAGTTCACCAAAAATGACAATTCTATCATAATTTACTCACCTTTATATTGTTTAAAACCAGTATGAAAACAAAAGGATTTACTCAGCAGCAGTGTTGACAAAAATATTGTTTTTCCGATACATATTGATGCTTAAATATTTGCAACGTTTTCAATACTAATTTTCTGTAGACACTATCTGCGTTTACATGGACACTAATAATCCGATTGTAATCGGTCTAGTAGCATAGTCGGAATAAAAAAGTCACATGCCAATCGGAATAAATTGGCCAAATCCGATTAAAATTTCATTTGGATTGTAAGGGGTGGTTTAAACCTTTTGTAATCCGATCGAGAGGACATATATATTAAGTCTGCTCTTTAAAACAAAGAAAAGAAGCAATGTAGGAGATTTATATGTGAAAACAGTGGGAAACTCAGTATATTCGTGCAGTGTGCGTATGTCAGAAAATCAGTTGATTATGATTTCACTTTTTTAACTTTAGTTAGTGTGTAATGTTGCTTTTTGAGCATAAATAACATCTGCAAAGTTACAACGCTCAAAGTTCAAAGCAAAGGGAGATATTTTCTTTTAAAGAATTCTCTGTTTAAGGACTACAACAAACGGCTGGTAGGGATTATGAGTTTCTTCCTGGGTTGGTGACATCACTAACCCTAAAATTTACATAAACCCTTCCCCCAAGAACACGCAACAAAGGGGTGAGGCCATGTTATTGCAGTACAGTAACACAAATGCAATAGCATGTTGTAAAAGCAAGATGACAACATGACAAGTTATAACCGTAATTAAACTAAACTATACCTCTTAATGCAGCATATATTCTCTGGTTCTGTAGGATCTTACAACAGTTCCCACATGAGCGATTTATAGATTATCATGACAGAATATGCTAATCAATGACTTTAAGATATCCCACATCAGCTACATAAATTAATCAACTAACTGTTCAGTACTGAGCCCCGCACATGACATGCAAGAAAAAAAAATTAAATCGTGCACACGACTTACTAATTCGCTCCCTCGATTTACTAAATCCTGTGCACAATTTACTAAAACGTGCACATGATTTACTATTTCGTTCCTTCGATTTATAAATCATGCGCATGATTTATAAATCGATGGAACGAAATAGTAAATCGTGCGCACGTTTTGGTAAATCGAGGGAACGAATTAGTAAGTCGTGCACACGATTTAATTTTTTTTCTTGCATGTCATGTGCGGGGCTCTGTACTGAACAGTTAGTTGATTAATTTATTCAGAATTAATTCAGAAACGTCCTGTTGCATTCTACATGTTGTCATTTCTTCTTGAGTCTCTCCATCATTGTTCGACTCCGGTTTGAACATAAAAGGCTGAACAGTTTCTGACATTTTCAGTGAGTCTGCGTGAGGTAATCGGCGCTGCTAACATGAGCTCTTGAAACTCCGCCCTCTTCTTGAGAGCAGCAGCTCATTTGCATTTAAAGGGACACACACACAAAACTGAGCTTTTTTGCTCACCCTCAAAAAGTGACAAATTTAACATGCTATAAAAAATGATCTGCGGGGTATTTTGAGCTAAAACTTCACATACACGCTCTGGGGACATCAGAGATTTATTTTACATCTTGTAAAAGAGGCATTATATGACCCCTTTTAAGCTTGTGACATATCAACCCAATCACTTTTTTATTTAGAGTTTATGTAAATAATATGTTCAGATTAATCAATCGAAATGAATTCATTCCAATTTAAAAAAAAAGTGTCCATGTAAACATAGCTACTCTCTCTTCTCTCCGACAGTGAGGTGACACACTGCAGTGTGTATTTTAATTAAAAAAGTATATAGTTTGTAGCGCTGTGTGTTTAAGATCAAAGCACAGCACTATATTCTTACATGCAAACAGCTAAAATACAGTGTTTTTTAGCATCTCAGAGGGACTTGATTCACAATAAATGCAACAAACTCCATCTCTGCATGTTTAACGTGCATTTAGGAATGCAACGTGGCAGTTATGCTTTTTCACAATCGCATAATCTCCAACATTTTTGTGGATAGATAAATTGCAGTATTTCACTAGATTTATAATGAGATGCTTTAGTAAACCTGAGGGTTCATTAGTTAACATAAAACATCTAAAGCATATATTAATCTTAGTTAATGTTAATTTAAACATTTACTAATGCATTACAATCCAAAGTTGTATCTGTTAATATTTGTATCTGTTAATAACTAATGTTAACAAAGATGAATAAATACTGTAACAAATGTGTTGCTCATTGTTAGTTGATGCATTAATCAACTAATGGGACCTTATTTTAAAGTTTAAATTTACACATTCAGTTTTTGACATGTTTGGATGAACTATGCATTGAGTTTGATTTTTCCAAAAAGGTTTCTTATATCTTTATGACACAATTTGAGTATTTAGCCATTTTATCATTCACATTTTCTGGACTGAGTTAATCTGAACATGCACATCAGTCAGCCTTAGACACACAAACACACACACACACGTCCCCATACACCATCACTGTGCACTAAACCGTGTCACCTGCCATTGCTCATTTTCACTCTATTTCTCTCTCCATCTGCCACGACCTTCACTCCTCCACCCCGCTTCTTCTACTACTCATCCCATCAGAGCCCTGTCTTTACCTTCAGCGAGCCAGAGGTAGTTGCCGCCACCAAAGCGGGAAGCGGCAGCACCGCCGCTCGTCCCAATCGATCGCATGAACCCAAAACGCAGACGCTTCCATCTAAAAATGCACCTGAACGCCCCCAACTCCAGTCCATGAAGTCCCTCCCCCTGCCCGCCTCCACTTCCCGCTCTCCCTCCCCTTCTCCCCTCTTGTCACCCATTCCCCGTTTCCTCTTCTTTCCTTCTCCATCTGCAGTGCTAAAGTCGGTGACTAAAAGCTTGTATCCCATGTCTCAGGTCACCCCTCAGGGCTCTCCCCTGCCAACCCCCCTGGGTACCCCTGTGCATCACCCCCACCCCCCTACCGCTACCCCACCCTCCTCCTCCTCTTCCTCTTCTTCCTCTCGAGCTGAGGGAGGAAATGTGGGCGTGGGCTCACTCTCCTTGACCCCACCCTCTAGTCCAGGGGGAGGCGGTGGCATGGCGGCCAGTAGCTCCGCCCACTGGAGGACACGCCTCAACTCATTGAAGAACAACCTGTTGGGGTCGCCGCGGTTCCACCGCCGCAAGCTGCAGGGTGGGTGCTGCTATCGTTTCTTTTTTAGTAATTAATCAAGTAGAGTTGGGGTTTTCAAACTTTTTGGTGCCATGGAGCCCTAAAGTTCCATTTCTGATGATAAATATAAATACTATCTGAAATATATTTACCTTCTATTAAGTTGACACTGTATCTTTTTTCTACCTATTATTAGAATACTTTTAGATGTATATAATTAAAAGGTTAGTTCACCCAAAAATGAAAATTCTGTCATTAATTACTCATTCTCGTGTCGTTCCACATCCGTAAGACCTTCGACATGAGGGTGAGTAATTAATTAATGACAGAATTTTTGGGTGAACTAACCCTTTAAAGAGAAACATAAAAGTATATGAAGAATAAAATATTTGATTACGTGATTAATCTCATTATTTTTGTGCTTAGAAACCAGAATGAATCAGTAAAAGTCAAATAATAGTTTTATTTATTTACCTTACTTACCCAAATGTAATTAATTTTCTTTGAACCTATATTGAACTTTTCTGCAGACCCCCTTGCAGCCAGTTTTAATATCATTAACTAATATCATTTTCATTACTTTAAGTAAAATAAACATTAACTTCAGTAAAATAAAATTTTAAAAAATGAGTGCTGTCAGATCGATTAATCATGATTAATCGCATCTCACATAAAGGTTTATAAATATATATATATATATATATATATATATACACACACCGGTTATGCATAACATTATGACCACTGACTTCACTGTCACAGCACCTGTTAGTGGGAGGGATATATTAGGCAGCAAGTGAACATTTTGTCCTCAAAGTTGATGTGTTAGAAGCAGGAAAAATGGGCAAGTGTAAGGATTTGAGCGAGTTTGACAAGGGCCAAATTGTGATGGCTCTACCTCGCAACTTACAGGACTTAAAGGATCTGCTGCTAACATCTTGGTGCAGATACCACAGCACACCTTCAGGGGTCTAGTGGAGTCCATGCCTCGACGGGTCAGGGCTGTTTTGGCAGCAAAAGGGGGACCAACACAATATTAGGAAGGTGGTCATAATGTTATGCCTGATTGGTGTATATAAATATATACACACAGACATATACAAACTTTTATTTTATATGCGATTAAATAAATTAATCGTGAAAAAAAACATTCTATTCATTTATTTTGTCAGCTAGTTGCCAACATTTCTTTTTTTTAGTTTAAGTTGAAGTACTGAAATAACTAAAACTAATAAATAAAATTAGTAATAATAATCCTAATAAAAATGACAAAAACACAAATAACAAAAAAATACTGAAACTTTAACTAAAATTAAACTGAAAACAGAAAATATAACAATAAAATCTAATTCAAAATATTAACAAAAACTATAATAGTATATCAATGATAATAAAATAACACTGCTTGCGGCCCTCTGGGGGTGCCTGGATCTCAGTTTGAAAACCCCTGAAATATAAAACTGTCAAATAATGAGATTTAGTCAATGTCAGATTGTATTCAGGTTGTGTTTCATTCTTACTCTTCCCTTCCCAATAGTGCCAACCTCAGAGGACATGTCCAGTTTAACACCAGAATCCAGCCCAGAGTAAGAAACATTTGCCATGTATGATGCCAAGAGGTCTGTCAAAGAATCATCTGGAAAGCACTGGTTTACTGTATATTGTACATTTTTATGTTACATTAATTTATTCCCTGAGGTCCACTTATAATGTTAGGAAAAGTTATTTTTGCTCTAAAAAACAGTAATAATTTAGCTTTTGGCTGTTTTCCTTTATAAAATTCAATTCCCATACATTCTAAATAACAAATATTGCAAAAAATCAATTTCTAACAATATAACATTCGACAGGGAACATTTCAGTGACATCTTGCAGGTCCTAAAAATGAAATTTTTAGAACTCACATTTTGAATAGATATCACGGCAACTTGTGTTATTGAGAGAAATATATTGACAATAGTGATCTATAGTTTATAATTCTTCAGTGTGCTGCATCAATGTGATGAGTCTTTTAGCTTTTCCAAGTGTCTGTCTGTCTGTGTTTGTGTTCCAACAGGCTGGCTAAAAGGTCCTGGTTTGGGAATTTCATCAGTTTGGAGAAAGAAGAGCAGATTTTTGTGGTCATC
Source organism: Hypophthalmichthys molitrix (assembly GCA_037950675.1). NCBI lineage: Eukaryota > Metazoa > Chordata > Actinopteri > Cypriniformes > Xenocyprididae > Hypophthalmichthys > Hypophthalmichthys molitrix. Next base: position 4,005,314 of record CM075503.1, on the reverse strand, counting down.
AGAGACAAACCTCTTAGTTCCATTAAAGCTGATATCGTTCATGCCTTCCTCTCTGTGAGTCTACCACCTGATTTGTGCTTTTTTGTCGACGGATTAAACATTTAATAAAATGTATTACATGATATGATGATTAATCAGATTAATCGAAATTAATCAAATACACACTACAATTCAAAAGTATGAGGGTCTGTACGTTTTTGAAAGACGTCTCTTATGCTAACCAAGAATGCATTTATTTGATAAAAAAATAAAGTAAAAACAATAAAGCTGTGAAATTTTACAATTTAAAATAACTCTTTTATAATTTACGCCTGTGATCAAAGTTGAATTTTCAGCATCATCACTCCAGTTTTCAGTCACATGATCCTTTAGAAATCATTCTAATATGCTGAATTTGCTGCTCAAGAAACATTTCTTATTATCAGTCTTGAAAACAGTATGATTTTCTTTCTTCTGCTGAGCACAAAAGAAGATATATTGAAGAATGTTGGTAACCAAACAGTTGATGGACCCCATTGACTTCCATAGTATTTTTTTATACTATGGAAGTCAATGGGGACCATCAATTGTTTGGTTACATTATTGTGACAAACAAAAGCATTGAATAGTTTCAAAAAAAAAAAAACACACAACACAATCTGAATGCTTTTAAGACATTTCGACAAACTAAAAAACAAACATCTATAAAATATTATATCCTTTACAAAAATAACAAATAACAAAATGCAACTTGTTTTAAAAAGCAATCCCAAAATCACACATAATAGGTGAACATGACAACAATCTTCAAATGAGAACAGTGATGATGTACACACAGAAATTGCACCTGGCTGTAAGGAACAGTTTTTTCTTTCTCTCTTGCTTTTGTCTTCAGATTCCCTCCCTCAGTCACAGCGTGATCTCTCAGACGAGTTTCCGAGCAGAGTATAAGACTTCTGGAGGTCCGTCTGTCTTCCAGAAGCCTGTCAAATTCCAGGTGGACATCTCCTTCTCTGAGGGGGAAAGAGAGCGGGAGCGGGAGAGAGAGAGGGATGGACAGAAGGATTTTGGAATTTACAGTGTAACTTTTAGCCTCATATCAGGTAAGAACTACTTTTTCATAAATGATTCATTGTAATGATTTATTTTCTTACTTCCATTAAAGTGTATCAGAACATTTAATTTGTAGTACAGAAACAAAACATGAGTTCAAATAGTGTTTAAGTCACTCAGTTTTAGATTATAACATCAATTTAGAACATTTACATTAGACTTGCAACACTTTTTTTGTGATTTTGCTGGATCATTTTAGAGGTCTACTACACAACGGTTCTGTTATATGAGTATATGTGTGCGAATTTGAATTTTTAGGTCCAAGTCGCAGATTTAGAAGAGTTGTTGAAACGATTCAAGCCCAGTTGCTCGGTGCTCATGATCAGCCCATGGCGCAAACTCTTTCAGGTAAGAATGGATGCATATAATGAATTATTCCAGCCTGTTTCCACTCCTCCGTAGCCTTTTTTTGCCCTATGCCAGATGAGAAGAACAGTCGCCCTCCGAGAACACCAACTAGACAAAACTCCCGGCGCTCAGAGGGCGGAGGCGATCGCTGTGAATGGGTGGAGCGCGGCGAGGCCGGGGTTTTACTCCAGCGCAGGGGGTCGGGAAAAGAAAGAACCCGCCTGCTTTCCTCCAGTGGAACACAATCGCAGCCCTGAACGAGAAATATTGTGAATAATCAGCTATCCATCAAGATATGATGAGCCATGATATGAGACAAAACTACTTTTTCTTTTCCCCTTCTCACCTCAGAACAGCATGATGGTAAAATGTGTTTTTAAAGGAGCTTTGTGAAAGCCTAATGAAACCAAATACTGATAGACGAACAGTGCAAGAACATGGGATGCAATGAAGCAAGAATCATCTCCACTGAACAATAACTCAACATAAACTTCTGGGATCCAAGGAACACCACTGAAATTGGATTAATTTGTCATCCTGGACAATGCTTTGATTTATGCTGTATTTTCTCTCGTGATTTGGATGTAATGTGCAAAGCTTGAGTCTTTAGAGTTTATAATGACGTTCATGAAAGGTTCCGGTTGTGGGTAGCACACCATCCGTTCCTTACAGTCCTGCTATGTTTCAGCAATCGAGTAATTAGAGCAACAGAGATCTTAGTCCAATTAGTCTGAATTTTTATCCTCCAAATCATTTTTTTTTTTTTTTTAAATATTTAGAGATCCAGATCCAAAAGCTATCAGCACCAAGAGTCTGCTCAGTCATATGCAATAAAAATCAATAAGCTACAAAAGATTCAGTTTAACAAAGCTGCACACGCTGAATCTTTTAAAACATGATTACCTCCTTGAGCGGACAGACTCATGATGATTCTATGACCGTAAATAGTACCGTTGCTCACCAGCCCTTTGTCATTATCTATAGACAACTTCATTTTCACTCTCCACAGAAATGCTGCATGCTGAATAACATCAACCCTCACAGCAAGCTTCATCCCTAATGACTAAATGTGATTGTAAAACAATTCTGCGTGCATTTACACATCTAAATCTGGCCTCGATTCACCCTATTGGCAGCTCAAACATACGAGAGAGCGTCTGACTAATGGAGGATTCCCGTGACTGTTGTCTCCAACAAGAGTTCCACTATAAAGTTTCCCTTTTAAATGCCAAAGGGAACGGGAAACTCTCCAAAATGCGAAAAGGACGTTCATTCCAATTCTCTGTTGCTGCAAGACTTTTGGTTGAAGCCAACCAAGTGAATGTCGTTGACTATTTTACTAATGAATTTTGATTTATCAAAAATAATTAGTTTGTATATTATTCTAGGGATTGAAAAAGAGTGGCCATTAGGTGTACATATCTGTGTTTATGAAAGAATGGAATGTTTGGGGTATTAAAAATACATATTTTGGGAGAATACAACAATTATCTGCACTCTTAAAAATAAAGATTCCAACAGACAGTGATGCCATAAAAAACCTTTTAATGAAGTGCCCCTATCGTGCTTTTTCGAATATCACCTTTCATGAGTTGTGTAATATAGCTGGTTGTAAATGTAAAAGGTCTGCAAAATTTTAAAGGGGACCTGTAATGCCCCTGTTCACAAGATGTAATATAAGTCTTTGGTGTCCCCAGAATGTGTCTGTGAAGTTTCAGCTCAAAATACCCCACAGATCATTTATTATAGCTTGTCAAATTTGCCCCTAGTTGGGTGTGAGCAAAAACACGCCGTTTTTGTGTGCCCCTTTAAATGCAAATGAGCTGCTGCTCCCGCCCCCCTATCCAAAAGAGGGTGGCGCTTTAACAGCTCACAATTCGGTTGGTCAACAACAACAAAGCTGGACAATCTCACGCAGCCAAAATGAGGATTGTCAGTAACGGTGTTCAGCCTTACATTGTTCAAACCGGAGTCAACACTGATGAAGAGACTCAGGAAGAAGTTACAACTTTTAGAATGAAACTGGACGTTTCTGAATGCATATTAGATAAATTAATGTTGCTGTGGACATTGACTAGCATGTGCCGTCATGTTAATCTTTTGAGCAAATCTAGCGTTGAATTGACCCTCGTTTGTGAAGCAGTCTGGACTACAACAACTCTTCCTCTTCTCTAAAGCAGCCCAACATGGTCACACCCCCTTTGTTGCATGTTCTCGGGGGCGGGGTTTATGTAAATTTCAGGGTTTGTGATGTCACTAACCCATGAAGAAGCTCGTTGTAGTCCGTACCAGCTGTTTGTTGTAGTCCTTAAACAGCTAATTCTATAAAAGAAAATATCTCCCTTTGCAACGAACTTTGAGCATCGTAACTTTGCAGATGTTGTTCATGCTCAAACAGCAACATTACACACTAACTAAAGTTAAAAAAGTGAAATCATAATCAACCATCACTTTTAAAGATCAAAGTGCACGACAAATAAAGTTATTGTATCCTATAAAGAAAGAATCGACCAAACACAATAGACTAGGACATCTGACAAATTAGAGAAGAGTAGGAGGCATTTAAAGAGGCTAACAAATCGTTTTCAGACTCTTTGAGAAATGAGGTGATGTGCAACATATATTATACAAAATTTACTAGTGTTTTTTGACCTTGAATGCATGTAAAACTATTGTAAGAGACCTCCAAAACAAAATTAGGAACCTTTAAAATGGCATAATAGGGGCACTTTAAAAGAACCATTTTTTCTTAGTGTGAAGCACATTTTAATAATCTGATTTTTCTCCCCACTGTAAAGTACCTTTTACGTTTCCATGGCTGTTAAAGTTCTTCATGGAACCAAAGATGCCAATTAAGAACCTTTATTTTTAAGAGTGTATGGCAAAAAAAAAAAAAAAAGAAGCAAACATGCTTTTGACTCGTATCCTAAACACATTTTGGATTTAAAACTATTAATTATTGGTTCTGTGTCGATAGCTCTATTTTCGCTTGAAAAATTTTCAAACAGATTTCCTGAACCCTCCCCCTCACCTGTCATTCAAACAGATAGCCCCACCCCAAATTCACATCATTGTTTGACTCAAATTTGTTTTTTCATGCAAAATGACCATACATATTAAGCCGGGAAAGAAGAAAGTATTTTAAATTTCCCTCTAAAAATACACACTCCACCTTTAAGAAGAAAACAGAATTGCAGAAAGGACCTGAATTTGAATCTCCTTTACACAGTATTACCGTAATGACAGCAAACGAAAGACTTCCTCTGGACATTATCTGATGTGGAAGATATGCTGTACCTTACATACCTAAAGAGAAAATTGAATAACGAATGGTATCCGAAACAAAATAAGCCATTGTCTAGGCCACGGACCTTGCTCGCACCATCTCACGAAATATGTACATTCACATCAATTTGTCTTTAATTATGATTATGATACAGTATAAAATCTGAAATTGATCTCTTTGTACAGCACTGCTTTGTCATCGGGCTTCCGTGCAGCGGTTATGCAACTGATCCAGCATAATATATCTGAAAGAGGGACCTCTATGACACTCTCTCTCTGTATAAATGGCTTTTCTGCTCAACAATTGTCATGAATCCTGTAAATGTGATCCTGCAGAGTTTTGTGTGTCTGTCTGTGTGTCAGTTCACTAATATGTTCCACTTTTTACTTGCATAATTATTTATTTATTATATGGACATCAGTTGGAACTAAACTGTTCATTATATCTATCATGTGACAAATGTACCATCATATCATATTCATAATATGCATATAGTTAGGGCCGTCGCTAGCAGGTCGAAAGGTGGTGACAATTCTAGGAATAACAACAAGAAAAAATGACTTAGAAACAGCATTGCCAACACAATATTGATTTTTTTTTTACCATGTTAAATCTTGCCAGGTTTCGTTAACTAATTTCTGTGGTTATGTACGTATGCGTGCAATGTCTTTCCAACCCCTCAACAGGATTTTAAATATATCAGTGAATATATGTTAACATCTCATTGACTATGAGTGAATGAATTATAGTGTTGCATCTGGAAGTTTGTGCACAGTGTTTGTTCACAATGCACAAAGGTAAACCGTATGGTTATGGATGAGTGCTCTGCATGTCAGACCACAATGTTCTTTGTATATCTGCTTTGAAAGTAAATGTGTGTGTATGGACGTGAAGTTGGAATGCATTATGCTATTGTGCATATGTGTGTGCGTGTGTATGTGTGCGTGTGGGAGAGAGAGAGGGAATTAAATGGATACAGGATGGTCTACGTAATCAGTTTGATAGGCATCAATAAAAATAACCAACAAAGCCACATATTTGTGTTTTTACTCATGTCACCCGCTTACAATGAAAAAAGTGAAGCAAACTGTTGAGGAGGATTAAGTAGAAGTGTTGATATAAAATACAGTACACAATTGCCATTAATTTCATGATTTTATAACTGTATATTGGTTGAGGGATCAAGTTAAATGGAAAATATATATATAAAAAACTCTGAACATTTCCCTTGGCTAACATAGTATATTAAATAGTGTGTAGTAACCGACAGACGTTTTGTTTTACATTTATTTGCATACTAAATTGGCCTTGAACAGGCCTTCTTTCTTAGCCTGTTCTACGTTGCAAAATATCGTTGTTTTTGTGTGCTGAAGTGGGTCTTGTTTGGCGTTTCATTCACACAGAACCTGCCTTGCAATCGCTGCTATTTCCTTCAGTGAATGCACATCTATTTTTTTAATTACTCAAAGCCCTAATGGAGATTTCACCCGTGAGCCATTTACTCTGGTATGTGTTTCATATGCATCTTAATTAGATAAACGTAAATTAAATGCCCAGGAGGGGGATTAGAGGGCTTTCTTTTCCACGTTCTTTCACCAATTGATTCGCCTTTCATCAAGCTGACAGCTATTGCTGTATTCTTCGGTCACCGCTGGATGTCAGTGATGCTGCCTGCTGTGGTCATTAGAGCGCCTCCCAGCGGTGAAGATGAGATTTGCATTTCAAGCATATTTAAAGACCCCCTGTTAATTCTGGACACAATTTAAAATAATTTCTACCCAATACGTTTACAAACGGCTACAATTACTGTACTTCTGGCAATAACGGTTGTGTATTTTATACACAAAAAATATCCTCAGCTAAGATACATAGTTGGAGATTATTAATATATTGCTAAAAATCTATCCATTAATGGCTACTTTCTAACACAATCCAGCAAAATAGCATAGAGGCCTGTTCCCTCAACACTCAAAACTTAATAAGCTGTCTACCTAGACAGCAGCTTTGCTTATCCTAGGTCTGTGCAGTATTTTGGGGAACCACAGGCAGATGATGCCCCAAAATGATGCTGACACATGAATCTCAAATGAATCTATGATGCCCAATAGTGTCTCTGTATCCGGCTCACAAGGTTTGAGCCTAAATCTACACTGAAATGTCAGTCCAGAATGTATAGTTATAATACAACTTATTAGTGCTGAAGGACATAATCAGAATTAGGCTGATAAAGAGCTTAAAGTCACCATGAAATCAAAATAGACAAATCTTATATTTTTTTATGGAATATTGCAGTTATAATAAATTATAATTATATTATAAATTATATTAATAATATCTGTGCACATCATTTTTTTTTTTAATCCATGGAGATGTGTCTTGTAATCTTTAATTAAAATATCTTCCCCTCCTTCTTGCAGCAACATCTCTTCTCTTCTGACATGTTTACAGCGCAAGGGCGGGGCAACCTGTCACTCACATGACATCGACCAATAGAAAACCACAACCATCCAATCAATTCAGTCAAATGGCTTCAAGAAAAAGAATGTAGGGCGGGACTTGATTTTGTCCATTGGGAACTGATTGGATTGTTGTCATTCGCTATTGCTGTGACCTCATGTGAGTGACAGATTGTCCCGCCCTCATCAGAGAGGAGAAGAGGGCAGCATCCGAAATCATATACTTCCCTACTATATAGTAGCCAAAAAACAGTATGTGACAAAATAGGTATCTCCGAATGGCAGAAGTGCGCATACGACGGACACTTTACTATCCCATGAGGCCACGTGAGAGGATTTGTGAATGGCAGTGAAGCGACGCAACTGACGCTGGTAGGTCACATGATAATAACTTGGTGAATGTAGTACGTCCTGATAACATTCATTCTAATCTACACACATTCATACTATAATAGAACATACTTTGTTAGCAGGTGTGAAGTAATTACTTCAAAATAAGTACCTACTCAAAAGAGTATGAATGTGATTTCAGACACAGCCGAGATGTCGCTGCAAGAGAGAGGTTAAGTTTTTATTCAGGGAGATGAATTAAAAAAATAATGATGTGCACGGATAAATTATTTATAATAAATACATAAATTTTGCATAAAATAAACAAGAATTGTCAATTTTGAAAATCACCCGAGTCAAACAGCTTCTCGAACAAGACAAAAATATAGGGTGGGAATTGATTTTGTCCATTGGGAATTGATTGGATCGTTGTCATTTGCTATTGCTGTGATCTCATGTGAGTGACAGATTGTCCCGCCCTCGTGCCACTACACACGTCATCAGAGAAAAGAAGAGGGCTGCATCCGAAATCACATACTTCCCTACTACACTACCAGTCAAAAGTTTGGACACGGTAAGATTTTTAATGTTTTTAAAAGAAGTTTCGTCTGCTCACCAAGGCTGCATTTATTTAATTACAATTTAAAATAACTGTTTTCTGTTTGAATATGTTTTATAAAGTAATTTATTCCTGTGATAAAAGCTGAATTTTCAGCATCATTACTCCAGTCTTCAGTGTCACATGATCCTTTAGAAATCATTCTAATATGCGGATCTGCTGCAAATACTAAAATGTACTTAGTTACCACTTGTAGTGGTCAAGTGTACTATAAGTGGTAACTAAGTACATTTTTTAATATAGAGATAGTATTTTAAAAGCACATTTTAGTTCATATTTCATGGTGTCTCAAAATAGCACAGTTGAGTACACTTAGATCTTCTTAAGATTATCTTAAGTATTACTAAAGAAGAATTTTTAGTATATTAAGGACAAAATTAGTGTGCGGAAACAGAACACTTTAAGCAGAAATGTACTTTTTTTTCACCTGGGATTACTTATTCAAAATAAGTACCTACTCAAAATGTGATTTCGGACGCAGCCAAGATTTCACTGCAAGAGAGAGGGTAATTATGAGGGCAGATGAATTTAAAAAAAATGATGTGCACGGATAAATTATTTATAATAAAAACAGAAATATTGGATAAAAACAAGAATTGTCAATTTTGAAAATCACTCATTAAATCAAAATGGACAATTCTTCTTTTTTATGTAATATTGCAGTATTTATTATAAATTATTTAGCCTACCTGAGCACATTATTATTATTATTTTTTGAATTCATGTTTAAAGGTCAGAACAGCAATAAATAGCTCAATTGCACATTTTCACTGTGTAGTAAAAAGCTCTATTATTACAAGGCCTACAGTTACTTAAAGGGTTAGTTCACCTAAAAATGAAAATAATGTCATTTATTACTCACCCTCATGCTGTTCCACACCCGTAAGACCTTCGTTAATCTTCAGAATGCAAATTAAGATATTGTTGATGAAATCTGCCTCTATTGAGAGCAAAGCCATTCAAACTCTCGAGGTCCATTAAGGTACTAAAAACATATTTGAAACAGTTCATGTGAGTTCAGTGGTTTTATCTTAATATTATAAAGCAACAAGAATACTTTTTGTGCACCAGAAAAAAAAAATAAAAAAAAATAAAGACTTTTCAACAATATCTATATGGGCTGATTTCAAAACACTGCTTCAGAGCTTTACAAATCGAATCAGTGAATCGAAGTGCCAAAGTCACGTGATTTCAGCAGTTTAGCCGTTTAATAGGAGATCCAAATCACTAATTCGAAAAGATTCATAAAGCTCAGAAGCTTCATGAAGCAGTGTTTTGAAATCGGCCATCACTAAATATTGTTGAAAAGTCATTATTTTGTTTTTTTGGCACACAAAAAGTATTCTCATCGCTTTATAATATTAAAATAGAACCACTGAACCCACATGAACTGTTACAAATATGTTTTTAGTACCTTTATGGACCTCGAGAGTTTGAATGGCATTGCTGTCAATGGAGGCCTCACTGAGCCATCGGATTTCATCAACAATATCTTAATTTGTGTTCCGAAGATGAACAAAGGTCTTACGGGTGTAGAACGACATGAGGGTGAGTAATTAATTATTTTCATTTTTGGGTGAACTAACCCTTTAATACAGAATGGGGTAGCGGGCTGATAAACATATGCTAAATGATTGGTCCCCGTTCACGGTCATTGTCAAAGGTATATGGGGGGTCGTGAGGGGCGCATTTACCATAGAAACACGAAGCCCACCACAACGAATCTTCAATGCTCTTTTCACGTGAAGGCCAGACATCCCTGAACGTGCATCTGGGAAATACGAATGTCTCCCCCTTCTCTGGGCTCTATCCATTTTGGTTGAATAAGAGGGAGCAGTGTGTGTTCCGGGAATAGCTTCTGTTAGTGGCTGCTGTGGAGGCCGAGGGGAGGCGGAGGTGAGGTGAACTAGACTACGCGTGAGCTCGAGTATGAGAGAGACAGAGGGGAGGGAGAAGGGAGAGAAACAGCCGCCTTCAAAAATGGCGTCTTCGAGGGAAAATGACTAATATTATGAAAAAGCAGGCCTCGAGCTCGGCTTTCAAGCGAACTGTGCGGGATTTACACTCAGCTTCAGTTTATTAAAACCGTCGAGTCGAACGCAACCCAAAACGCGTGAAGGGAGCGGGATTTACTGAAAATACAGCAGCAACACCATCTTATTTTGATGCGTCGACAGGGCTAGCAGCTAGCTCACATCACAACAACATTGTGGGTGGAATTTAACGGTTGCACTTGATATTCCTCCAGATTCGCTCGCAATATTGTTACATGCGTAAAATGTAGCAGTTGTTTAACGGCCGATGCCCCTTGCTTGGTTGATGCATATTTCATACAACTAAAGTAAGTGGAGAAAGGGGAGGAGAAACAAGGGAAAGGACGTATACGGTCATATGCGTCCATCGGTAATTTATCGGTAACCAGGTCAAACCGAATTATTCGCAGCCCGTCAGGAGCATGGCATTACTTGATCTGATTTTAAATGAGAAAAGGCTGAAAAAGAGGTGAGTTATTTCGTTGGAGGTGGTCGGTGAACACCCCCTCTATCACGCACGCACTCATCTCCTCCCCTCCATTTCCCTCTCCCTTTTCAATATGCTATTTTTCACTCTTATGGACTTAGTCGTCTCTCACCAGGAAGAATGATTAAAAACTGACAACAGGACCGCGATCTTGCTGTGCAAAAAATACTTTTGCACCGAAATCGTTCGCTCGCATCCAGCCAGCCGCGCGTATTGCGAAGCAATGGATAGAAATTACCCGGGAGCTGGGTTCGGTGATTTGGGCGCAGGAGCCGGATGGAGCTACGAGAGATCAGCCAAAGCAAGGTAAGCATGCAGCCATGCTGAAAACACAGAATGGTGTCCGCTGTTTGGGACAAAACACACTGTGAAAACCCATGCATTTGCATCTGACTCTGACGATGCATTTGCGTAGGATGTCATAAGGTATTAGTGTAGCTATTGTTATTCAAATAAGCGAGGGATTGCGTCTTTGGAAATTCAAGTGTGATTGATGGACTAATGTGCGGTTTGGGGAGGAGAGGGAAGAAAAAAAGGTGGGGGGCGGGGTGAATTCTGCTCGCACGATTTTATTACAGATCCCATCGTAGATTCATTTAGCATCCCCAATGAATGAGGGGCTCGGGTCAAGTCTATTGAGAGCGAGATAGCAAAAAAAAAAAAAAAAAAGCTTACAGCTTACCTGCGCTCTTTTATTCGCAATGTTTTAAACGAAAAATACACCATCTTAGAATCAAACGTAACAGTTGCACTGGAAAGCATGTGCATATTCATTGCACATTGCTGCAACCGCGTGTTCAATAATGCCTCGTTGTGTAATAAATCGTGGAAACAATACTACGCGGCCTCTGATGATGAGGGGCCACAGCCAAACCTTCCATTCAGCTGACGTTAGCTAACCTCTTCTTGCTGTTGTCGCATGTTGGCCTACAACTATTCGAGCTAGAAAATGTTATAAAATTGATGTTTTTCTTAAAGGCAGTGAAAATAAAACAGTAGCCATCGTTTCTGTTAAGATATATGCATAAGCTAACTCTCGTGCTCGTTCCTCTGAAGATGGGAGCGACCTGCGGTGCTAACATGTTAGCCTCCGATGCTATGCTTACTGTCACCGATTAGGATATTAATTCCAGCCATTGCATAAACAAAAAGGGTTATTTTATTTTTAAATAAAAATGGCATAAGCACTAAGGCGTATCTTAATTTCACAGTACTTTATTGACATGATTGTTTTACATGCAATAATGCCAAAGCATCACTACACAGATTACACTACAGAGACAGGAGAGATAATAATTAAGCCAATAATGTTAATAAAAATATGAAATAACGAATTCACAATATAGAACATGTTTAGAACAAAACTGTACTAGAGGAGAGCATTGGCGGGTTTCTGAGGGTATAGCTTAAATTAATATCTGAGATGTTTTGTTTTTTGAAGTATAAATTCTGTCCAGGTGCCTTACAGAAACTTCTCATCTTAATATCTGATAAGTTCAATGTTATGAATGAGATCTTAAGTGGAATCGCTGTGGTTATCTTATCTAGATATTGATAAGATAAGTTAGGGTGTTTATGTATCACAGCCCCAGATATCTAAATATTAGGGGTGCGCCAATATTAAAATGCTAGATCTATTTTTCTAAAAAATTAAATGTTACAACTGAATTTAGGCATCAAAACATCTTAACAGTACATTATAAATACTGGATAACTATTCTTTTTGAGAGTCAATGAAAACAACAAAGAAACATTAATAAAGGACACTTTTTTTAGTAATGCACTTAATACATTTTATGGTATGATTTGCTTTTGACAGATGTTCAGGTCTTTAAAAAAAAAAAGTTTTCTCTTTATACTCTCATATATGACTGTTTTTCTGATGCATATTTAACATATGAGTTTTAAATGATTATTCATTCAAATTTATGATTTTTTTTCTAATTGTCAATTAGGGCTGGTTGATGATAGCAAAAATTATAATCACAATTACTTCTGGTCACTATTGAAATCACGATTATTTAAAATGATTATTGGTGGGTGATATGATCAAAGTCTTATTTCATGATACAAGTAATTTTAAATATCAATGAAATTTCACAATTATCGTTACTTCAGCAAACATTTATTCTAGGTTAGCTAATGTAAGAAAAAGGTCCTCAAAATAATTACAGAAGACAAGTGAACAGTCAGCAATACAATAAGAACAAAAAAACTAATTACAAACAAAACGGACAAATAAATACAACAGAATGAAAATACAAATGAAATTAACTGTTTTAAGTTTTTACCTCCTAACAGTGGTATTTAGATAAGTAATAGCCTACAACAAAAAATGGAATAATCAAAAGTAAAATAACACACACACATATACAGTATATATTATGCATGTATCCTTATTAAAGCTACTTAAGTTATTAGTAGTTAAGTTATTCAGTCAAGATCAGCGACTACTTTTCCTTTGTCATTTGTTATTTGATTATCATTAATGACAGACTGCAGCAGGTATATTAGGCTGCTGTCACTTTAAGCGCTAATGCACACATCCAATATACTGTTACACATGCGTTTTCTTTCTCAGCTGTGTATGCTTCCTTAAGACATAACCCACTGTGTTTACGTGAATACTATGCAAAAAGTCAGTTTGACATTTGTGCACACACATTTAGGCACTTATCCAAAGCCCATTTACTTATCCGAGTTTGGCTCCAGTGTACAAAGAGAGATTACTTTAGGCAAACATATACTGTTTATTGGCTATGGTTTTACACTTGCTTCAAACATCATTGGTTATTAATGCTAAAGTCACTGGTGATTTCTGTCCTTGTCAGCTTGGTGTACGGCAGCTCTAGATCATCGCATCCAGAGTCTGAACTTCTTCATCGCCAAGCCTATGCCACTCCCCATCCCCTGCAGGGTTATGCTACCAATCACCACCCTGGTGGGTCTGGCCAGGGTGGGGCTTGGGGTGCAGCTGGAAGGAGCCTGGGTGAGTGACACTACTTTGACTCCACATCTGGTTTGGTTTCATTGTATCATGTTGACATGTATAGCTCCACAGCACATGTGGATAATGGAATAGCTAATTTTATTTGATGTATGCTGATCATTTATTGATACAGTGATTGATGTATGATCATATACACTGATCATATGTTGATCACATCAAGCCCAGAAAAGTTTTATATGTGTATTTAAGTAGTTACTTTTTGATGGTTGTGATGTGAAGACTCTTGCATAAGAGGGTGCACTGCATTCCTGAGGTTTTGAAGTGCAATTTGCCCAATAGTAGCCTTTTATTATAGAGCTTGTCACATGTTCTCTTCCTTGACAACCATGATTGGTTTGCAGCAAAGAATGTATAAGTCAATATTAGGCTTGTCACAAACAATACCAAATTTCAGCAGTCAATACCAATATCAACCCAATATACCTGCAAAATAATTTTAAAAGTGAAATATTCCTGTAATCAAGTAGTTGAAAACAAGTAAACAAATATAATAATAATAATAAAACAGAAACAAAGTTGTAGTTTTTTGCATTTTTCGGGTTTCTAACAGCAGGATCAAGTATTCAATTAAATGTTCAGAAATTAAAAAAGTTATCACATGCAATATACTTTTGACAGCTCCAGAGCTTTCGCGAAAACTACAGATTATACTTCCGCATTTTTGTATCAACGTCCACAGACAGTTGATTGACGGAGGGTTATGAACAGTTATTGTAAGAGTGGGTCATTTTTTTTAAATTATTATTTTATAATAATAATTAAAAAAACTTAATAATGTTAGTTTGATTTTTACATCAAACATTGTCATAATTTAAAAATAAAAGGCCATTTTCTACTCTTATTTATACCTCTGATTTGAATGCTCTATTGGAAGGGGCGTGTGCTGTGAGACTTAAATGTAAACACCCACTGCTATGATTGGCTGACATTTTGGATATGAAATGTGGAACGCTCTCAAAAATTGTAACTATGTTTTTACTATTACAGCTGTCGAGATTAACTAATCGTGAAAAGTGTTGATTGTAGCTTTATATTTAGATCTACGCCCCTCACATGAAAGGTTGCAGCGATGAGGATTGTAGTACATGTCTGTTGTCTGTTTCTGCACACGAATGCCTTCATTATAACTAACATTGCAAACATAATGTAGATAAGAGATTCATTGTGCAGTGTAGACGGCATCATTTATTATAATGGGAGTTTAAGCGAGAGTCCTGAACTCAGTCAGTGATAACCTTGAGCTGTGTGATTGACAGCTCCAGTGATTATAAAGGGAGTGTTCTTTGATCACTTTCTGGATGTAATTTAATCTCAATTTAAATAACAGATTATTTTCAAGCTACTAAGAGAAACAATGTGAAGTTGACCATTTAGTCACTGGCTTGATTTACTGACACATAAACAGCAATAAACGATTTTGAGACCAAGAACATCTGACTGTATGTAATTCACATTAATGTCAGAAATCACTGATCACAGATTAGGGCATTAGAATTTAACACGGTTGCTTACATGTTCTGGCATTACTGTATGGTCCATATCTTACAGTAAAAGTCTGTTTGCAAAGTCTGTGGTGAAATTGGGTCTGGTTTACTAAAGAATACACAGTGAAATGCACTGAACAAACAAATAATGCTCTACTGAGACATTCGCATAGATGAAAATAAGCATTAGGATCATTACTAGCATTAAGATCCTTTGGAAAGTAATATTATTTTTAGTCCAGTGATCCTGTATCTCTCTTCTCATCTCACTAACGCCCCAGTGGGTAGGGCAAAGACGCGATGATGTAGAAGTAGGCGTTGATCTGATTCTGCAGAGGCGGTCTTGTCATAATGTGACAAAATCTGAAACAAGTTGTTTTCAGAGATTGGTTTCAATAAAAGCTGTTTTTGGACTAACAAGGAAGTTTTGAGTTCTGAAACTTACAGGATGTTTTTATAGTACAGTGAGCTCTTATGTGTCAAAAGATCAAGGAAAATTTGATTTCTCAATTCATTACCCCTTTAAAACCTAATCGACTGTTTACATTAATACCTTTCTGAAATATTTTCACCAAGAAGTGAATTTGATGTTCATGTGTGCACCTGAATTTGATCATGTGACAGGACATGGGTACCAAATTTATTTGTTACTCTGTATTACCGATACTGTAGAGAGACTGGTATTGTTACATTTTCATTTTTATTATAGTATCAACTTGGTTCCAAAGCACCAGTACTTTTGATATCACCAATAAAGAGTTTTTTGTTTTTCTTAGGCCTGTCTGGACTTTTTGATGCTGGACTTCACCACGCAAGTCCGTCAGGCCCAGATCCATCAGTTATGAACCTTATATCTGCACTAGAGTCCCGGGGTCCACAGCCACCACCCTCTGCCTCGTCCCTCCTATCTCAGTTTCGCACTCCATCATGGCAGACTGGTAAGATGAACTTAGTTGAACTTGAATGGGGTTTGCACTGAGTTGAATGGGGTTTGCATAGGTGTTTCTTCTTTTTGAATAATGTACAACAAACTGAAATAACATATATTTTTATAAAAATTACATCAAGAATTTACAGTCCCTTCATCATTGTACTGAGTATATGGTGGAAATGCTGGTAAACTAAGTGCGGTCAGCCAGCACTGTCAACACTGTTGCTATAGCAACAACAATTAAAAAATGTTAATTGGCTCTCTTGAAGTAACTCAGTGTGCATTCAGCTGTTTAAAGCCATTTTCTTATCCTCAGCCTTTATCTTTTCTTTGTGTTTTCTCCACATTTTAGCCATGCACACACCTGCCCCTGCAGAACTCTTCATCTCTGGTGCCCTTCCTGGATCTGGATCCTTCCCATCCTCTTCTGCTTTGTCTGCTTATCAACACCCAGCGCCATTCTCAGGGCGCTCCTTCCCTGGTGTGACCCCCTCATTGTCCTTACAGGACACGCCTACTTTTAGTCCCACATCCAATGGCCTCCTGTCACCCCATGATCCTTTACTCCACATCAAGACTCCTTCTCAGTCGAGCCTGGGCTTTGACCGTCTGTTGTCATCACAGGGTGCAGCTGCGGCTTACCGTGGAAGTCATGATCCTTCTGGAAGTGGGGTCACATCTGCTCAAGCCTCCTCTGCAGCCTCAGTTTCTGCCCGCCATATACAGTCTCATCAGTTCAACTTGTTGTCCTCCCAGCTTCAAGACCAGTCCTCCCAATTGTACAGTGCCTCTGTGTTTTCCTCTACCCCTGCTCCACCTCAGCCAACATCCCAAGAGCGGACAGTACCAAGGCAAGACAGTGTAATTAAACACTACCAACGTCCCTCTCCAGCACAAGCCCCCTCATCCACCCCTCACCCCTTGCAGCACTACCTCAGCTGTGGGG
This sequence comes from Hypophthalmichthys molitrix, assembly GCA_037950675.1. NCBI lineage: Eukaryota > Metazoa > Chordata > Actinopteri > Cypriniformes > Xenocyprididae > Hypophthalmichthys > Hypophthalmichthys molitrix. The sequence continues at coordinate 3,988,292 of CM075503.1, read as the reverse complement.
TGTCAGGATATCAGCAAGCCACTCATACTCGTCATGCTGGCCTCTCATGCAGTCCCCTGGGTGAACACAGTCCTTCCTCAGATCATAAACCCTCCCCCAGGACTGAACAGTACAGACCGATAATCCAACCTTCTTATGGGTCCTCGTCATCCACATCTACAGGTGGGCCTGGAAAGGGGGCAAAGAGCAGCTCCAGCAGTGGTTACTCCTCTTCTGGGTCTGCATCCTCTTCTAGAACTCCCCACACACCACCCTCTGCCTCTTCTGCTTCTTCCTCATCTTCATCCTCTTCCTCCTCCTCTGTGTCTGCTAGTGCTCGTCAGTCTAATTCCATTCCAACCTCCACTTCTGCCTCTGCATCCTCCCGGCAACAGCCGCCAACCCAGACTGTACCTCCTCCACCCCAGTCACATTCCCAGCCCCCCCAGAGCTCCTCTAACTCCACCCAGCAAACCCTTCCCAAGTCGTGCCTCTCGGGTTATGGATCCCCAGTGGCTCCAGTCAAGTCATCGAGTGGTCTAACTGGCCAGACGCCTCCTCAACCACAACCTCAGTCTTTCTCTCCAAATCAGCCTCCCCCATCACACCTTTCCCAGTCATATGGGGGATTCAGTTCTCCACAGACTCATGATCTTCCTTCAGCTAGGACCTCTGGAGTTGCTAAAGGATACGGGAATTTGGGAAGTCAGTCGTTTTCAGCAGAATCAGTATATGGGACTGATTCAGGCTATGGGTCTTTGCCGCCATCCTTAGCAGGTGCTGGAAGTCCATCAATGGGTTATGGTGCGTCAGGACACTCTCCTGCCCTTCTAAGATCAGGAGCAAGTGGTGGAACAACTGGTGGTAGTAGTAGTGGAGGCAGCACAGGAACTGGAGGCAGTGGTAGCGTGGGAGGTGGAGGAGGTGGTGGTGGATCTTACCACATCCCTGATTCCAGCCCATCTCCATCTGGCAATTCTGGAATCATCCGCCCTGGTCTGCATTCTCCTGCACCCTCACGACCTGCCCAGTCGCCTGTTGGAACAGGATCTCATAAATATTTATCTTCTGTTCTCTCACCTTCATTTCTGCCTTCCCCACAAGGGTACCCTGACACAAGAGGACCTCGATCACAACCCTACCACCCATCTGCTCCTCCCAAAACAAAGTCTGATAACAGCATACTTGGTGTAACAGAGTCTAGGCCACAGCAGGACGATGATGTTGATGATGACTTCCTCATCCAGCACCTTCTTCAGGCCCAGAGTCCGACTCCCCAAGCATCACATCACCATCCTCCTCAAAGCCATCATTCCTCACAGCCTACCCAGCAGCCTCCAGTCCTTCCAGCTCAGGATGGAAATAAGGGGCTTGCTTATGAGATGAGCAAAAGCTCAGAAGAGAGGTACCACCTTCAAAGTGTTATTCGAACACATAGTGCCACCTCTAATGCTGCTGGCTCTGGCACAGGAAGTGGAGCTGGACTGGACAGTCAATTGGAGATGTCCCTAAAGAAACAGCAACAGCACCAACAACAACAGCATCAACAGCAGCAGCAACAGCAGCATAAACAACAACAACATCAACAACAACCACAGCAGAAGAGCAACAGAACTGTAAGTGATGGAGGACGAGGGAGTTCAGATCAAACACATTCCCATCCTCACCATCATCATGATTCTTTGGGATCAGTGGTGCATTATGGGGGGGGTGACCCGTATTCCCAACACTCCATTCCTCAACACTCCACCTCCCACCATCAACACACTCCACATACACCAACGCACCCACATCTACACTCTCACCCACACATGGATCTTCAGAAAAAGCCTCAAGATTCAGGAGATATGGCTTACATGCGTAAGACACCTGATGTGCAGCAACATCACCATCAGCATCAACAGCAAACTCAACATCATCAGTCGCATCCACAACAACATCAACAACAATCACAGCAGCAACAGCATCATTCTCAGTCACAGTCGCTTATGGACTCTCCCACTGACCAGTCTCGCCAACCTTCTCATTTGCTGCAGTCTGTGCTGTCCCATACCCGCAGCAAAATAGACCCTCAGCAACAGCAGCATTCTGTTAGCCAGCAGGCCCTTATGGAAGCCACTGGGGGAGTTGTGTCAGCAGAGACCCATTCCCAGCCCCAGACATCCCAGCTCCAACTCCAGCTTCAATCCCAAGCTTTGGAAGCAGCTGGTCACTATGGTCATGGTTCTCAGCAGCAAGACCAGAGCCGCCCTAAGTCTAACACAGTATCTCCACTAGACATGCTAGAGCATTCCCTCTCTCGGACATCTAGCCAAGAGGGAGCAATGGTGGATGAGAGGACAGGAGGTGAAGGAGGCAGGGGGAATTCTGGAGCAGCAACAGCAGGAAGCGTAGAAAGGCGCCAGTCACAGGAGCAGCAAAGACTTTCATCTCACCACCCAACGCAGCACCATGCCTCGGAGTTACACTCATATCTTCCTGAGCCAGACATGAGTTTATCTTCAACTTCCCATGGACACCACCTATCCCAACACCACCACCAACAGCAACAAGCATCGCAAGGTCCTCAACATCCTAACTCCCACCATCAACACCCTCACCCCTCCCACACTAATCAGCAGAGCCATCATCATCTTCCTCCACAGGCCTCCTCTGCAGCTTCTCAGCAACAAGAGCAGTCTCACCCCTCTCATGCCTCCCAGATTCCTCAAGCTCAACTTGACCAGCATCAAGGAGAGCCCCACTTCGACACCAGAAATCAAGCAGCAAAATCAAATCAAAACCAAAATCAAAGCCAACAGAGCCAGAGGTTTGTTCCTTTAACATCCATCTGCTTCCCTGATTCTCTTCTCCCAGATGAGGACCGCTCATTCTTTCCTGGAATGGAAGATATGTTCTGCCCAGAGGAATACAAATCCAGTTGCTCAGGAGGAGCTGGGCAGGGTCAAGATGGGGTTGCATCTGGCCAAACAGTGCAGGAAGGAATGGAAGGGATTAAAACAACACCTGGAGGAGGAGACAATACAGGTCCAAGTTATGATATGCTTGGCCATCACAGTGACCAGGGGTATGGGCAGTATTGCCATGATCTTTCAGAACCTGATAATGGAACCATGCATTTAGATCTTGACTCCTTGAAGACTCATGAGCTCCCATCTACTGTCAACACAGAGCAGCTTGGACTAATCCAATCTCAACCAGCCAGCCTTGGAATGGGGACAACTGGAAATGTTGGGGAAGGATCTGGTGCCAAAATAGGAGGTACTGGGGGATCTGGGTCTGGATCCGGGGGTCTTACCTCTCCAATTTTCTGTTCCTCTCGCCCAAAGAAGCTCCTGAAATCCAGTTCCTTCCATCTGCTGAAGGAGAGACCTGATCCAAACTCCTTGCCCAAGAAGAGCTATGCACAGGAGTATGAATTTGAGGATGATGAGGATAAGGCTGATGTCCCAGCTGACATTCGTCTCAACAGCCGAAGCCGACTTCCTGATCTGATACCAGACCTTGTGTCAAGTTGTCGCAAATCAAGTGGAGTGGGAGGGGGAACTTTAAGCCCTTTAATGGGTGATCTAGATTTTGGATACCCTTCCCTTGGTCCCCCTCCTCAGTTGTTGCCACAGGATGGACCGAAGAAAAGAGGCAGGAAGCCCACAAAACCCAAACGAGAAGGACCCCCAAGGCCACGTGGACGACCACGTATTCGCCCATTGCCAGAACCTCACCACTCTAGGGGTATGATGGGAGAGTATGGAACAGGATATGTTCCTGAAAGAGGCAGAGGAAGAGGAAGAGGGAGAGGCAGAGGTAGACGGGATGAATCCATGATGGACATGGATATAGCCAATAAAGATCCAAATCAGATGTATCAGCAGCACATGCAGCAGCAAATGCATCACCAATCACAGCAGCATCAGGAGCCAATCAAACCCATCAAGGTAAGCAGTTAAAATTTAAAAAGCTACTATTAAAATGTATAATATACTGTCTATAAAATTGTGAGTTTGATGGAAAAACTTTTAGTCATTTGAAATGCACAATATATCCGTTATCAGCCGACAGTAGAGTTTTTTTTTTTTTTTTTTTTTTTTTTAAATCGGTATTGTTTAATATTGGATATTTAATTTTGTATGTTCATTTCCATCACTTCCCAGGAGATTTTCTATAACATCTTATCTTCCTCTATTAGATTAAACTTCCTATTGGAACCATGTCATCTTCTGATGCCTTGTTGCGGACAGACTCCTTATCAGGCACTGATCCGGCTCTCTCAGATGGTTCCCTTGGTTCCGCACCTTCTTTGGGATTGAGCCCTGGGACACCCGGAGTGCCTGATATGAACAGACCTCAAGACAAGAAGTCCAAATCCCAAGAGGTATGCAAATGTAGTAGGGCTGCACGATTTGGGGGAAAAATCTAATTGCAATTTTTCTGGTTAAAATTGTGATTTGTGATTGTAAAATGCAATTTTTTTTTTTTTTTTAAACAAATTAACAAAAAATTTGTAAAGAACACCAGGTTTGTTGTGCCTGCTTGTAGAGCTGCATAATTTGGCTCAATTTTGTGCTTATATATCAATGCAACTAATAATAATAATAATAAGAGAGACCTGTTATTTTTCATATTTTCTTTACCTAAAATAGGGTGGTGTGAGCGTTATCACGTGCTATAAACTCATTCAATGTCTGTTTCATTCATACTGGAAGCCGGAGGGCACCCTCACGCAGAAAGTCCAAATATGCCTCACAGAACTAATACTTATGAAGTTACCTAATGTGGACAAAGCTTTGAATTATTAAACATGAAGACAATAAACAAATGACTGCGACAAAATATGGTTTATCTGTGTTATTCAAGCCATCTTGGGTATTATCATAAGAATAAAGTATATTAATAATGCAATGTTAATTGACATAACATCAAGTACAGTATAGAATACTTCAAAATAATAGTGTCTGCCTCATTCTGTGATAAGAGGCCTATTCAGATCCCAAATAAAAATTATTTCAACACTCAATTGACGTTATGAAGCAAGTTTAAAAACTCACACATGCACATCATAAGTTACTCAAACTCAACGCTTGCAGAGATGGATGGATCAGCATTTACTGAACCGATCAATCTGCTCTTATCACACTGGCACTACTCACTATGAAACACGTTGTGCATATATTAAATTAAAAATAGTAACTTTTGCGATTTCATAATCGCACTAAGGCAAATCACGATTTTGGTTTTATATTGATTAATTGTGTAGCTCTAGTATGTAGTGTAGATTCTACAGTGTTGTTTGAGCATATTTTTGCATTTTTAACTAATCATAAATTTTGTCCCTTCATATTTAGTTGGATGATAAAGAGTCAGAGAAGACTGGCTTTGTTGCCTCATTTCTAGATTTTCTTAAGTCTGGAAAAAGGCCATCAGGAATGTCAACGGGCTCAGCTGACAGCGGTGGAAATGAAGATTCATCTCCTGGGAAAAGTGGAGGCATTCGCCCATTATCCCCTCAACCACCACCTCCGCCAGCCGCTGCAGCTGTATCTGGATATGGAGATGGGGAAAGTGATGGAGGACTGTCTTTGGGTGGCTGTCCTAGCCCATGCAAGCGCTTGGATGAAGAGCTGAAAAGGAACCTCGAGACTTTGCCCTCCTTCTCATCTGATGAGGAGGACTCCGTTGGAAAGAACCAGGACCTGCAAAAGAGCATCTCCTCAGCAATTTCTGCTCTGTATGACACTCCTCAAATCACCTCAATGCAGCCTTCTTCACTTCCTCCACCCCCTCCTCCCCCTCCCCCTGAACCACTGACACCAACACAGCAGCCACCAGCTCTCAGCCCTCAACCACCAATGCATACAAACCTGCCCTTACATGCCCATACCCACTCTATTGAGCCTGCAAGATTGCATAAAGAAGAGCAGGAAGAAGAAGAAATGGAAGAAAAAGAAAAGGATGTAGATGAGGTAGTGGAGCAAGACAAGGAAGAGAAAGAGAAAGCCTCAGACATGGAGCTGCTGAGTGTCCCAAAATTTGGAGGTGAGAGTCATTTTTGGAAAGTAGGATGAATTAAGCAGCTTAGCAAACACCTCCACACACCTGTTCTTTGTTAAAACGGCATTATTAAGATGCATTTGAACACTTGTTTGCTGTTGGTTTATTGAAACTGTGGGTGGTTGAAAATTAAAGAGTACCCTTCTCTCTTGCAGACTCGCCTAAAGAAGCCATTGAAGCCCAAGCTCCCCCTTCTCTCCCACCAGTTTCCCCATCATCCCCTGCTCCCTCCTCCGCCTCCTCGCCATCACCGCTTCCTCCCCTCCCCCTTCCATCTCCCCCTCCTCCACAGGAGGACAATCCTTCCGCCTCTCAGAAGTCTCCACCACAGCAGTCCTCACCTCCAGCCAGTCCTGTCTCTTCCACTGTGCCTGTCCTCTCTCCTCTGCCTCCTCCTCCTGTAGAGCCCACTCTATCCTCTAGCCCACCTTCGCCCAGTCCCCCTCCGGTACAGGAGTCCATTGCAGAGCCCGCATCCCCTGAAGAGCCCCCTGTGCCTCAAATTCTACCATTGCACTTGGCACAGAAACAGAGCGGTGCTGCCATTGTTGGAGAAACTGATGAGGATGAGAGTGAGAGTGGAGGCGAGGGTATTTTCAGAGAGAGGGATGAGTTTGTGGTGCGGATTGAGGACATTAGGAGTCTGAAGGTATGGCAATCCATTTATATATTTATTCCAGTTTCTTTTTTTAGATTTTTGTCAGCATATGTATAATGCATATGTGCAGATATATAATGTGATGCAGTATGTAGGTTTAATTTCGTGTTAATTAATCTAATTTCTCACTAGTTGGCCCTGCAGACAGGACGAGAGCCCCCTCCAATTTGGCGTGTACAGAAAGCTTTGCTGCAGAAGTTTTCCCCCGAGATTAAGGATGGACAGAGACAGTTTTGTGCCACTAGTAATGTGAGTCATGACACATCACATCATTTATAGGAAGCAGCAGATTTCTACTTTGTTTACTGTGTAATTATCTTCAGCTCTTATTTATTAGCCCGCCAGTTTACCATGGCACTGTTTTGATTATTACTTGTATTTAGCCAGGGATTTTAGAAATATCAGTCTTTCTATTTTTGTCTGATGAACGATAAAACAGGCTAAATAATCCCATTCACCTATGTAACACCCTATTAATCTACTACTCAAACTAATGTAGTAACTGCAAAGCAACATCATGGCAACTATTCAGAACAACTTAGAATTGTGGCAGTAAGCATCACTCACATTTTCATGAGATCAATTAATGTTAAAATCAATTAACAATATTTATCAGCACATTAAGTTATGAACTGTTTTGTATAAGCTGCATTTTAAGTTGTGTCACTGTGTTTCTAAATTTTGTCTCTTCTTTTGTCCCTTTTCTCCTTAATTTCTCTACTTCTTCCTAGTATCTGGGTTACTTTGGAGATGCTAAAAAGCGCTACCAGCGGCTGTATGTGAAGTTTCTGGAAAACATTAACAAAAAAGACTATGTGAGGGTCTGTTCCTGTAAACCCTGGCACAGACCTACTCTTAACCTGAGGTATTTTGACCCCTTTATCTGTCTTTCTGTCAAGTCAATGACTTCAGAGACAACATTTGAGTGTGAAGGCATCTCCTAAGGGAACTGGTTTCAGAAAGACTACCTAGGCACCATAACATCATGTCTAATGTTCTAGAAGAGATTCAAATTAGCTTTATTCATATTGAGTGACTTAAGAGGGATAGTTCACCCAAAAATGAAAATTATCCCATGATTATATTTGCTCCCCCTCAAGCCATCCTAGGTGTATTTGACTATCTTTTTTCAGACAAACACATTCTGAGTTATATTATAAAGCATCCTGGCTCTTCCAAGCTTTATAATGGACTATTTTAGTTTATGAAGTTATAAATATAGATATTTTTCTTACAAAAATCCATCACTTTGCTTCAGAAGGCCTTTATTAACCCCCTGGAGTCTTTTTTTTTGCACTTTTTTTGGGCTTCAAAATCAGGAACCCTATTCACTACCTTTATAAAGCTTGAAAGAGCAAGGTTATTTTTTTAATATAAGTCTCATACACCAAGGATGGTTTGAGGGTGGGTAAATGGGGTAATTTTCATTTTTAGGTGAACTATGCCTTTAACTCCTTTCAGCTATTCCTTCAACACTTTTTTTTTTTTTTTTTTTTTTTTTTTTCTTTTTCCCCACCAGTCATTGAACTGCACTCACAGGATTTTGAGATATCATAGACACAAAATAGACACATATATTTCTTAAAAAGCCCATCAGATGAAGTCATGTTAGTTGACAGGATATTACACAAACATTAAATTCGCATGTGCCTTGTTGCCATATTGTACTACCTGTAAAGGTAGCATTTTTCAGGTTTTGGACACATCCTAAATTTTAGTATAAAAATTGCAGTGTAAAGGGCTGTTTACAACAGGACAATAACTATAACATTTAGATTCATTGTAATTCTTTGAAACGAGGAAAGTCCTCACAACTATAAAAAAAACAGTGGAAAAATATCACTGAAATCACTTTCAGAAGGATTTTTTTCCAGGTGATGAACGATAAAAACATTGATAGCCAATGAAAATCCACCCAGCTTGAGCATTTAAAGCAGAAGACACCATTACGCTTAATAAACAGAACATTATTGTCCACTGGTATGGATGCTAATATAGTTGTAATAGTTAACAGCCCTTAACAGTTACATTATGTACTAGGGTTGGGTATTTTACATGTTTTGTTTTGCACTGTCGAAATGCTTAATAATGATGTCATAATGATCTAGATAACAGCAGATAATTTTAATAAGGTGTATATTTGCAACCTTTCTGTTGTTTTTTACTATTTAGGAGGCAGTCTCAACCAGTCCAGAAGTTAGCCCCGCCCCCCAACAACCAGACTCCCTTAGAGAAGGCTGAGAAAGACCGAGAGAAGATTAAGGAGCCACGTGAAAGCCGAGAGAAAAACAACATTCGGCCAAAAGAACAGCGGGACAGAGAAAAGGTGCTTAAAACCAGGGAGAAGGAAGAAAAGAAAGAGAGGGAAAAAGACAAAAAAGCTTCACCTCCACCTTTGCCACCTTCAAAGCCTGAGAAACGGGCTGCGGTGACAGAACGAGGGAAGGTGAAGGAGGAGAAGAAGAGCGGTGCACAGGAGAGGAAGACTGAACGCTCTGCCAAGCCTCAGCCACCAAAGGTAAAGGCAGAGCCTCCGCCCAAGAAACGCAGGAAGTGGCTGAAGGAAGTACCTTCGTCATCAGAATCAGACTCCTCAGCAAGTGAGGATGAAAGTGAGTTACTTTTATCATGTGTATGGCATGCATTAGCCGAAATGCGCAGTGTATGTTTCTAATGTGACAAATTCACAATAATTTTCTTGAATTATTTTTATCAAGATTTTTTAAATTTATTTGTTTATTAAAATTTGGAGTAACAATATAAATCTCTTGAAGCTATATTCATATATATTTTTTCGCATTATGTTTATAAGAATGAGACTTTGCAGTACTGTAATGTGAGTAAAAAAAAAAAAATTGATTATTAAAAGTATATTCATATATAATTTTTAACTCTAATACCAAAAGCAAAAAAATAGGAAATTCTATTTTGTTTAGAAAAGAAAAGCCTATATTTGTAACATTAAGATTTTTTGGCATTGTTACATTATTTACATGACTTATATTATATTAAGGATGCACTGAAATGAAAATTCTGGGCCGAAAGCGAAAATTCTAGATGCACTTGACTGAAAACTGAAAATGCTTTTTAAAAATGTATTTCTTATTTTAAATTAGCTTATTTTTGTATAATTGTATTAATATTAGACTTTTTAATGAAATTCAATAAGTTTAATGATACTGAATTTAAAATGACAAACAAATAAAATAATATATATTTTTATTTGACAGTAGTCCTTTTTTCCCTGAACATAGCACAACCGTACTGAAACCGTGACCCTAAAACTGTGATATAAACCAAACCATGAGAAATTTGAACCACTACACCCCTTGTGTGTTTGTGTGTGTGTGTGTGTATATGTATGTGTATATATATATATATATATATATATATATATATATATATATATATATATATATATATATATATATATATATATTAGAGAATATGTGTGGTTATATAATAGTCTATATGTTTTACTGCATTTAATTTATGCAGATTTTAATATAAAAAAAATTGCATTACAGCCATTACAGTTAAAACTTTAAGCTTTAAGGTACATTACTGTAATCAGAATTAGTGTGGGGAGTTGTGGAAGGCATAATTGTCATGAAAATAATGCTAAATTTTACTTGCTGGTCTTAAATATACACTTCATTTTCTTTTTGTTAAATATTTATTTTTTGACTGCGATTCAAATGTAAAATAACCATTTTAAACAAAAAATCAGGTCATGTGACACAAAATAGTTGGCAGTGTACAGTTCTGATAGTGAGTATAACTTGTCTCTGTCCAGCAGTCTCAGTAAAAGCTGGCCTGAACACACGTGCGATGCGTGAGATGTACCGGAGCTACGTGGAGATGCTGGTCAGTACGGCGCTCGACCCGGACATGATTCAGGCTCTAGAGGACACCGAAGGTAAACGAATATGATTACCTCCCAGACAAACTGCTGTGCTGTCGTTTTCAAAACATGAGATGAGATTCACCCTTCTCCTTGTATTATTGGATATTTCAGATGAGTTATATCTTCCTCCAATGCGCAAGATCGACAGCCTTCTCAGTGAGCAGAAGAGGAAGCTTTTGAAAAGAGTCAATATGAACTCCCAGCACCAGGTAATTCATCTTTTTATTTGTGATTCTTTTATTCGATTGCTTCATTAGTCTTTCATGTCACTTAGCAACAGGCATCATCAAGGTCTTTCAAACAATGTTTCCAGCACCAGTTTTTTTTTTTTTTTTTTCAAGGACTTCTTTGATTTTAACCCACTTAAACACCAGTTGAAAACAAGCGTGAAATGAAATATAAGACTTTTAATACTTTTTCCTAAACATGTATTTGTTTCTTGTGCGTTCAAACCACCTACACATTCTTTTAAAATTTTAAGCACTTTTTAAACACTTTTCTACAAAACAAGCTGATTTTTCACGTATTTCAGAACTGACATTTCTAAAAGCTAAATTCAAGCACTTTAAGGACCTCATGCAAACCCTGTAAAATCCATTCTTCTCTGAATGTCCTTCTGTTCCTGCTCCACAGGAAGCTCTTCACACTTTCCCTCAGATAACAGCGGAGCCCCTGGACTCGGGGACGGTGAGGGTCAGACTGGGTGGAGAATGCTACAACCGCAAAACCCTGAACCGCATCAAAAAGAGTGTTTCCAAACCACAGGTGATCAAAATGTGAATTTTTCACAGTAAACAGTCACCTTGATACTGAAATTATAGCACCATTCATTTTTAAATTGAATTAATAGAGCTGTCAATTTGTATTTAATTCAAAGTTTGGGGTTAAAGAATTTTTGAAATTATTGAATTAATGCTTCAGCAAAGATGGATTAAATTAAACAAAAGTGTCAGTTTTTAATGTTAGATTTCTATTTCAAATAAATGCTTTTGTTTTTAACTTTGTTCATCAAAGAATCCTGAAAAAAATGCATCAGTTTCCAAAAAAAATATGAATATTAAAATGATTTCTGAAGGATCATGTGACACTGAAGACTGGAGAAATTGCAAAGCTGAATTTTCAGCACATCACAGGAATAAATAAAATGCTTAAATATATTGAAAAAGAAAACAAGTTATTTTAAACTGTAATAATATCTCATAACATTCCACTGTAAAGTGAGTTATTCTCTATATCAATAAACACTATTTCTGAACACCCTGAAACTTCCAGGAACGAACATGTCACAATATTCCTAATTTAAATAATTCCCAGCCAAAGCATATGCAAAAACAAGTGGCGGGGCCTGGTTGAGTTACTTGGGGGTTTACATGACAATGATGTACTAAAAACGGAAAAGTTTTTTCTTTGTACAGATGACAACATTATCAAAACTATCCCGTTCACACGGATCCGCAATAATAACAAGTAGTTTGCGATGTCACTTTGTAAAGAAAGACTACGCGCCTGTGCGTACGCATTCTTTTACAGAGCACTCCCATCAAACACTCATACCTATCCATCTTATTTTAACAGTTTACTGTACTTTGATTTTCTTCTTGTTATTTCCCTGTAGCGGTTAAAAAAACAAAAGTCTCCCACATTCACAGAAAACATGTTGAAAAATAAGGTGGATAGACTAAACACATAATACGCATGTGCAAGACGTCACCATTTTCGTAGATTCATGTTTTTGCAGTTTACACCGAGATGACAGCGGTAGCGTTTTCAAAAACTTGCACAAACAAAAGTTTGCGTTTTCAGGCCACCAAAGCGCTGTTGTTGTGTAAACGAACGGCCAAAACGCATAAAAAGTTTTCCGTTTGTAGTTGTCGTGTAAACAGCCCCTTAGTAGTGTGTTGTTGCTATTGTCCGATAGACAGTGTTTTTTCCACCCTGGATCTAACACTGTTAGGGTCATATAAATTACATTTCTGGAACACCCTCAAAACGGTTGACTAATCACAACACACAGGTCCAGCCGACCAATCAGAGCACACTTTTCAGAAGGAGGGGCTTCACAGAGACAGAAACTAAATTGAGCGTTGCTGACAGACTGGGAAGAGAGGAGCTGCAACAATGGAGAATATGTGGAAAATAATGTGTTCAAACATGAAAACCTACTCTAGTAGACCCCAAAAACAAAACCAAGATTTTGTAAAAGGGCATAATATAGCCTCTTTAACACTTTAAATCCATCAACAACTTTAATAACTAATAGGAACAATGTAGAAACTGTGATAGATTTCAGATACTAACATGTCACCATCCCTGTCTCCTCCAGGACCTCAAGTTGTCAACAGAAACATGCAGAATCTACAGTCTTTACCATTCACTGCATCATTATAAATATCATACTTTCTTACACTGTAAGAAAGAGGTGAGAACTACATTTCCCACAAGCAGCTGGAGTAAACAAAAGCACACATGAATGCACTAATAAATTCTCTCGTCTTTTTCTTTTTTAGACGAACACTATAGAGCAGGCTTCAGAAGATCCTGGACAAGAGGAAGTTGTTCAGCAGTGCATGGCCAATCAGAGCTGGCTGGAGACGCTCTTCAACTCCTTCTTAGAGCTGATGGCCCTCAGCACCAAAGCTTGAGAGAGAGAGAGAGAGAGAGTGAGAGAGAGGAAAAGAAGGGAACGGGGAGCATAAAAAAGGAGAAACATTGAGAAATCGAGGAGGCCTCGATGTACAAAGAAGCTGGATTTATTGTTGCCTAGCTCCCCTGCCCTCCTCTTCGGTTTTACAGAAATTCTCTTTTAAACGGCTCTTACACAGCGGCGACAGAAGAGGAGCAGGTTGCCGCTGGCCAATAACTTTATTAACTCTTTAGAAACGTCACTGGGGCCGCAGGATCTTTCCTGAGAGCTCAGACGAATATATATGACCAAACTGAGATCACCTAAAATGGGCTGACCTTACCGAATTCACTGAATGGTACACAGAACCATGGAATATACTGTGTGGAGTCTTTATACTTTTTGAATTGACTGATTCATCGTGGGAAGAAACTGACAGGAGGAGTTCGCTTCACGTCGACACTAGGAGGAAGTCTGTTACTGAATTTTACACAAATAATTTTTTAAGACGATAACAGTTTTATTCTGGCTTTTTTTCTGAAACGAGAGCGAGAGCGAGTGAAGGTTCTGTTTTATAAACGAGTGCAGATTTGGAAAGCTGACATGGGAAGATGCGTGCAACGACATGTGATGACATTCAACGCTTTAGTCTACACACGTGAAACAAGTGAGCTAAAGTAATACATTTTTATTATTTATAAAGACATTTTTAACAGGAGTTCGCACATACTATACAAACAGTAATGCTTCATAACGGTTAAAATAATGTTTGTTCAGATGTTATAAATGGATCTTATTGCCACATTCTGAGCTGTCTTCCTTTTTGCTCATCGAAGGTGGGTAGATAATGGAAAATGTATTATTGTTTTTATCTGTTACAGAAGAGAAAAGAAAGAACAAACTATTTCAAGCTACGCAAATGGTATTATTGCAGTGCATTCTACGGAAAAAAATCAAATGGAATTGAAAGTGAGAGCGAAGCATCTGGTTCCCATTAGGGAGGGATAATGTATTAGTACTATTTAAAATGGAAATTTGTTTTTATTTGTTTGTCTTTTGTCTGTATTCTGAGTATTATTTTGGAACAATCTAATACTGTGCTTCTTTCAAAAGTAAAGCCTTTGTGTAAATATTGTACAGCTCTTGACAAAAATCTCCCGGTTCTTCTGTACATGGACTATCCCTGTATTTGACAAACAAATAAAACCGTCAACAACTACTTTGTCTCAAATGAGATGCACTTTTTTTTTTTTCCTCGGGGTTTACACTTTGGTCCAACCTTTGTGAATTAATCAGAAGTCGGATCTTTCTCTCTCTCGTTTTTGGCATCCACAGAACTTCCTTCCCTAAATGACTTTATGCAAAGGTTTGTACTTTTCCTTGAACTTTTGACCATGACTTCATTACATTTCCCTTTTTTGCTGTTATTGTTTATTATTTCTGCTGTTTTACATTTATGTTCTCTTTATCTTCTGTTTAGGCCACAGAACAAGTCTGAAGTAATTGCTTTAGGTTGCAGCAGGGTATTTCCAGCCTGGAACTTTTTTGGAAAAGTAAAAATGCCTAGCTTATAATAAATGGTCCAAAATTATTTGGGATATTTTCAGAAAATTACAATTGACCTACAATGTATACAAATTACTTGGATATGCAGTCAAAAAGTACATTGCCACTATTTCTTGTGACCCTAAAAATGTAAAGACATGAGTGCGTTCTAGGTTTTGTATACGATTATTAGTGTTTTATGACAGATTAAGACATTTTTGATTGGTTTAACATTTTTGCTCACAATTTTGATGATAATTCTTAATATTAATGAGGAGTAGGTGTGTCCAAATCTTTGTGCATTTCATCAGATAGATGGAGGGATTATTAGGTGATTACAGAATGAAAGCTCGGCTCTAAACAAAATGCCCTCTAAAATAAATATTAATATGTCTGATAGGTGTACTGATCATACATTTATTAATGTGTCTTGGGGTTAACATGTAATAGTGGAAGTGTAATAATGGGAGTAGTAACTTTTCATATATATATATATATATATATATAATTACACACACACACACACACACACTCTCTCTCACTCTCTCACTCTCTCTCTCTCTCTCTCTCTCTCTCTCTCTCTCTCTCTCTCTCTCTCTCTCACACTACCAGTCAAAAGTTTGGACACGGTAAGATTTTTAATGTTTTTAAAAGAAGTTTCGTCTGCTCACCAAGGCTGCATTTATTTAATTAAAAATACAGTAAAAACAGTAATTTTGTGAAATATTATTACAATTTAAAATAACTGTTTTCTGTTTGAATATATTTTATAAAGTAATTTATTCCTGTGATCAAAGCTGAATTTTCAGCATCATTACTCCAGTCTTCAGTGTCACATGATCCTTCAGAAATCATTCTAATATGATGATCTGCTGCTCAAGAAACATTTATTGTGGACAATTGTACAAAATATTTGTGTACAATATTTTTTTTTCAGGATTCTTTGATGAATAGAAAGTTCAAAAGAACAGCATTTATTTGAAATATAATCTTTTGTAACATTATAAATGTCTTTACTGTCACTTTTGATCGATTTAATGCATCCTTGCTGAATAAAAGTATTAATATCGTTAATTTCTTTTCAAAAAGATCAAAATTCTTACTGACCCCAAACTTTTGAACGGTAGTGTATAATGTTACAAAAGCTTTGTATTTCAGATAAATGCTGTTCTTTTGAACTTTCTATTCATCAAGGAATCCTGAAAAAAAGTACACAACTGTTTTCAACATTGACAATAATCATAAATATTTCTTGAGGAGCAGATCATCATATTAGAATGATGTTAAACTTCTTTTAAAAACATTAAAAATCTTACCAATTCCAAACTTTTGACCGGTAGTGTGTGTGTGTGTGTGTGTGTGTGTATATATATATATATATTTCCTATTCAGTTGTCTCCCCAAAATGCCTGATAAACATACACTAAGTCCTAGTGTGTTTTGGACATGTATGAAACAAGCAATTTGAAAATTTGTCAGATTTAAATGATAAAAAAAATATTATCATATTTCCAGAAGAGTGCTAAATTCAATCAATAAATCAATATCAGTCATTTTTAAATACCAAAGAGAGGGAGTTGGCATAGTCAAACCTCCAAACATTTGGGATATCTGAAAAATACTTTTTTTTTTTTTTTTTTTTTTTTTACATCCAGACTTAAACATGTGACATATTGTCTCAGAGAAATTCTCTGAAATATAATGTCCTTTACAGAGGACAAAGGTCTATACCTGGGTCTCAGGAGGATATATTTGAAAATGTCGTTATTGATTTTCACGTTGTTCAAACATATTGTGTTAACACTCTTATTAAACAGCGCAAATAACAAATATTTTCTTTTTGATGGTCGTTTACGCCATCTAGTGATCATTCAATGTTAAACACTCCTGGAACGACGTGTACAATGACGTCAAAAATGGGAAATCGAAACTGACATGGATTTCCCGAGTAATGTTTAACAGGTGATCTAAAGGCACAATCTGTTGGGAAAAAGTCGAGTATTAACGCAGTACGGAAGCGATCCTGTCTCACAGTCCTAAAGTTCGCTGAGAAATACAAGAGGCCACAGAACACTGTCGATGTTATCTACGGTAAGTGACGATTAAAAGCCATGGTGTTTTTGTTATTGTACTTACGATTTATGAAAGCAAATGTTTATTCTTTTTAAAGTTCAAGCAAACATTGTTGACATTAGAAGAAAGGTGTTTTAGGTTTTACTGTATTTTAGGTTATTTATTAAAATAAAGTTGTGAGAGTTTGTAAATGAATGTAAGGATATTTCAGCTTGATTTGCTGTTCTTCTGTTTGTGCAGGTACATTGATGGTTTGGTAAGTTGTATAGTCAGTTTGCAACATCATGACCCATCCAAAACCGCTCTTCGTGCCCTGGTTGTTCCAACAAATCCAAAGTGGAAGATATCCTGGAGTGTGTTGGACCAATGAAGAACTTAAGCAGTTTAGCATTCCCTGGAAGCATGCTTTGAGACAGGACTCGAACAGTGATGATGTCCTCATATTCAAGGTGAAAATATGCATTATTTGCCATTATTAAAGATCCATTATCAAGTTTTTGATTACCATATATATATATATATATGGTGTTTACATGATACTCCGAGGTACTTAAAGGGATAGTTCACCCAAAAATGAAAATTCTGTCATTTAATCCTCCTCAAGTTGTTATTCAAGATATTTCGAAGAATGTCGGTAACCAAACAGTTGATGGGGACCCATTGACTTCCATAGTATTTTTTGTTCCATACTGTGGATGTTAATGGGATCCATCAACTGTTTGGTTACCGACATTCTTCAAAATATCTTCATTTGTGTTCAGCAGAAGAAAGAAACTCATACAGTTTTGGAACAACTTGAGGGTGAGTAAATGATGACAAAATTTTCATTTTTGGGTGAACTATCCCTTTAATTGTATGTTATTTACAATTAAATGAAAATGTACTATAGTTTACATTTATATTAAATGTAATCATTTATAGAGAGTTTAACATCATGTTGTGTATATTTGTAATTACATATTTGTAATTATGAAGTTGCAATTTAGTACATTTAAAATATTAACTTTAAATGTAGGCTAATATTATATAACGCACTACAGTTACAATTATAATCAAGTACTTTAGGCTACATGTGTGACAAACGTCTTTAAAGTAAAACTGTTATTACAAAGAGCACCTTTTTAAAAGTGTACTTAAGTGTGTTGAATGTGTACTAGAGCTGCACAATTAATCGTTAAAATTTTGTGATCTCGATTCAAACACTCACTCCTCATTCCTAAATGACAATGATTCGCTGTCTGTTAAAGGGTTAGTTCACCAAAAAATCAAAATTCTGTCAATAACTACTCACCCTCATGTCATTGCACACCTGTAAGACCTTCGTTCATCTTCAGAATACAAATTAAGATATTTTTGATGAAATCTGAGAGGTATATGACTCGTCCATAGACCGCAATATAATCAACACTTTCAACACTGCACTTGCATGACGATTGCCAACAAAACACAGACATTTGATGCAGTTTTACTCATCGCCTGTGATCTGCAAAGCCAGCGTCGAACTGGGACTTGTTTACAAAACATTTGTCACAAAAATTCCGGGAACAAACAAACATACTTGCACAACTCCGTTGCTGCCCCGGAAAAACAAACTTCATCCACTGTTCCCTTAACACTGGGTTCTTTGGGAAGCTGAAAAGGGTTTTTCTTTTCCTCACAACCAAAAACACACTCCTTTGGTGACATTGTTAAAAAATCTCTTGTTGAAAAATCTCTCGGCTTCCGTAACACGCACATTGATGGGCGTGCTCTTGCTCTTGCTCTGGGTGACGTGTGTGTGCACGCTTATCAGGGAGAAGTGCCCATACAAGGAATTCCGCTCTTTATTACGTGATACAGGGCCATACACGAAAAAACTTTTCGAAACATATCTGAAACCGGAAGCAGTGTATGTGGCACAGAAATGCTCCGTCATACATCCAACTCGTGTTTTGAAACTTTGGCCATGTTTAGCATGAGAATGCAACTCTTTAACAGTGTAAATAAGTCAGAATGCATGAAGTAGCATTACACGTGTCTACACCAGATGCCAGCGGCGCGATGCAACGTGTCAAAAGACAATAGAACCCATTATAATCCATAGTATTGCCTACACTGGATGCGGTGCGGCGTGATGCAACGAGAAAAATTCCAGAAAAATCCCCCCCCTTAATGCTTCAAATGAAGATTCTATTAATTACACTTTTACACCAGTAGGTGGTGACAAGTGATTGTTAAAAAATGTATTTCTCATTGAATCATTCATCCAAAAGATTCATTCAAATCACTGATTCATCCAGTAATGAGACAAGTGAAGTCTTCATGAGTGAGTCATTGAATGATTAATTAAAAAAAAAATCAAAATGTAGTCTGCAGCAATTAACATTCTTTTTAAGCACACTTAAGTAGTCTTTTATTTCATGTCAGATTTGAAGTACACTACAAGTGCACATTTAATACAATTAAGCACACTTTTTTTTTAACAAGAAGAGTAGGCCTACAATATTACTTTTCTTCTAATATCTGTATTTTGGTCAGGCATGGGCTCAGACTAGCGCTGCTGGAGACGGCAGGATAAATGGAGACCACTCTGTTTGGAAGAGAAACTTCCGTAGCGCTCTTCGTGCTAAAAGCTTCAAGATGATATTTGACAACAAGAACGATGCTGCTAATCCGCATAAAGTGTATCAGTTTCCATCTGAAGGTCTTTCTGCAGGTAAGAAACATTACATGTCATTAAGAAGATTGTTCATTGAACTATTATAAACCTAATATTTTTTTTTATTTTTTTTTTTATCCTCACCACCTTCAGGATCGGAAGGATCTCAGGAGACTGATGTGAGTATCTGTTTAATCACATTTATTCTATGCTTTTATGGTTTTATAAAAAGCACATTCAGACAGACAGCCTGTGGCATCAGATAAAACATACACAAACTGACTTGGGAAATTTGTTTTTTTCATTTTTAGTTGTCTCCAGAACAATATGTGGAGGAGGAAAACATGTTCTCTAGTAAGTTTTTTTTTAATACGGAGCCATGCATTTATTATATATTACTGAGGCCTTTAATTGTGATGACGTTATGTTTTACTTCTATATCTCATTTGTCTACTTTGATCTTCTCTTTCTTAGCAAACCCACCCCAAGGTTTAGAGGGACAATTCACTGGACTAAACCTGCAGGAAAGTCCCTCACAAGGTAGAATGTATTATTATTTTAGGAGCCTGTTGTACAAAGCACAATATGATGTGGATTAGCTATATAATTTAGCCATTTGAGTTTCTGTAGTCTGTATGATTGGATAATATTTTATACATTATATTTATTATAATGTGATTAAACATTTTTTTTGTTAGCCACACACACACACAGTAATATTATTATTGTTAATATTGTCAACGAAATATTTATCATTGTTAATATTGTTTTGAAAGAAGTCCTTTATTCTCACCAAGGCTGCGATTATTTGATAAAAAAAAAAACTAAAAAATATAGTAAAAACAGTATGTTGTGAAATATGTAATCAATAAGGTACGAGAGGCTGTGGTGTGCCTGCAACCCCTTCAGCCGTGACTTATTCACGATACAGCACTAGCCTCGAGTACCTTAGTGCTTTTATAAAACGGTTACCACATAATACAAATATTAAAGCCAGAAATATGTATCAATGCAACTTTCATGAAGTAAACTTTTTCTAAAAGTTCAATTCACATTTATTTGTATAGCACTTTTCACGATACATATTGTTTCAAAGCAGCTTTACAGAGAATGCATGTCAACATTACAATTTAGAGAATCTGGTATCGGAGGTGACTGTCCAATGTATGTGGTTTCAGAAATGTACGTATAATCATGCAGTTAGCTAACAATGTAATAATTTAGGCGATTTAATTTACAATCACTGTTAGCAGTTTAATTGAAGGTAGAAGCAATGAGCTCCGGGAAATAATGAATTACATATTAACAATAATTGGGATATATAGAAATTTGGGAATGTGCATATTGATCCAGATGTTGCAAGTCTTCCTTCCGCCGGGAAAAAATAGCCCATGACCGTGAACAGCAACAGAAGTTACATTTTCACACCATTAGATGGCGGCAAAGACTGTCTTTATGAGTGTGTTAGTCTGTAGCGAAGACTTTTACGTTGAAAAGACTGAATTGTTGTGAACATGGAACAAGACGCAACTGACAAATGCTTTGACTAGCACTGTCAGTCACGGGAAAACCCCTTAACTGTTAAAAGGACAAGATAATACATCGGACATTTAAACAGATTTTTTATTATGAACATAGAACTGACCTGAAGAAAAATGCTAAATCTGAATGCAGGTAATAAACTCACTCACTCAATCTTTTTCTCACAACACTTTTCTACATAATACAGTAAGCTTCAATGAACAATATAAATTGAGAACATACAGTTTACGTTGCTAAGAGCGGTTGCTAAGGGTGTTGTGAAGCGGTCATAGCCGTGTTTTATCGTGAATAAAACAGCTATTGACCAATCAGAATTAAGCATAGGAACTAATATAATTTAAAATACATTTTTAAGATATATTTAAAGAATAAAAAGTTAATATATTCTGTGATGACTATTGTAGGAGTATCAAGTTTTCCACACAAATATTAAGCAGCAAAACTGTTATCAACATTGAATATAATAAGAAATGTTTTTTGAGCAGCAAATCAGCATATTAGAATGATTTCTGAAGGATCATGTGACACTGAAGACTGGAGTAATGATGCTGAAAATTCAGCTTTGATCACAGGAATAAATTACATTTTAAAATTTATTACAATAGAAAACAGCTATTTTAAATTATAAAATTATTTCACAATGTTACTGTTCTTACAGTATTTTTATCAAATATATGCAGGCTTGGTGAGCAGAAGAGACTTCTTTCAAGAACTTTTGACCGGTAATGTGTGTACATGTACATGTATTTTTGTTTCAGTCTATGAAGTTTGGAATCCAGATCAGTTCTATTTGGGGCTTGAGGGACAAGGACTCCTCCAAGAAATGAATCCATGCACAGAACCCCAGTTTACTCAGATGACCCATTTTCAAAAGGTGGACACTCATGGACCCTTCTCTTCAGCTGAGGGTGCTGTTGGCGGTTTGGGGCAGATTTCACCCACTGAGGGGACGACGGCTGTGAATCATCATTCTCCAGCATATCAGCAGCCGGTGGTGTGTCAACCACATGGTGAAGGTGATCAGGTTGCCGTTCCTGAACCAAAACTGGGTAGGCAGAACTCAAGACCATGACATATTTACATCAATTACTGGTGTTTAATTACTCACACAGCTTTATTTCTATTTGTTAATTTCCTTCACAGAGACATATTTCCAGATTAAGGTTTATTACAAAGGGAAGATGGTGTTGGAACAGGTGGTGGAGAATGATGTTGGATTCAGACTGATGTATCAAGGAAACATGTTGGTTTTTTTGTACTTAATTTACTGATCTTTGAATTAGCACCATTGGATCATGTTTCATATAGATGAATACTTAACAGTTTACCCTTTACTCCCATAGGGATGAGTCCAGTGCTGATCTACCAGTGGTGATGCTGCCTTGTCCAGAAGATATCCTGGATCAGATCCAGGCCAAGCATACGAATGATATTCTGCAAAATATGGGCGGTCTGGAGATCAGGAGATTGGATAGTGTGGTTTATGGCCACCGCTGGGGATCCAGCAGGATCTACTGGGGTCTATGCAAACATGAACAAAGCCAAACAACCAGAGAGCTCTCCAAAAACACACCTGAACCCATCTACTACTTCAGAGATTATATATCAGGTGAATTATATTATACCATTTACACACTGCGTGATTTTGGTCGCGATTTTCATGCGCCCACAAATGCCCGAGCAGTAGTTCTCACACAGGATCTTACATAATTTCCTGTATTACTCTTCGCGTGTGTTTAGCTGTGAAACTAATTTGTACTCCAGACAGAGTTGTTGGTGATTCAAAAAAAGACAAGTAAACAAGTAAAAAGAACAAATAAACAAATTGCCAACGATAGCACAAATAAAGAATAAAGATCTAAAACAGCTTTAGGTTTTTCAGGTGGGTCTAACAGAAGTATTGAAGTAAGAAATACTACAGAAATTAATTAAAGTAACAGTTTATAAATACAAAAATAAATACAGATTAAAGTTACAAAAGTTATTCAGTCAAGAGCAGTGAGTGATTTTCTTTTTGTCTTTTGTTCTTTGATTAACATGACAGACAGCAGGAGGAATATTAGGTTGCTGTCACTTTAAAGGTGATGATACACGGGGCAACTTTTTGAGCAATGTTGCATGGGGACTTTCCCATGGAGAATGGGTAACAGATTTCTATCTGGATACTTTAGATCAAAATTTGTTGCCAATTCTCAATGGGAAAGTTCCCAAGCAACACTGCTCAGCAACATTGCTCAAAAAGTTGCCCCATGTATCATCATCTTAGGACCTAATGCACGGATCCAATATACAATTTACATTTATCAATCTAACGCTGATTTTACAGCGGACCATTTAAATTGAGCAGTGTAACATTTTATGTTTGGTTGACTGTATTTTAGTTTGATGCTGAATGGGTGAAATGTCAAGTTAGCAACGCTAGAACTTATATGTTGTGTGTGCGCGAGGCGCTTGCGCGATCAGTTGGATTTAATATAATTAAAAAAAAAAAAAAAATGCATTAGAGTGTCACAAAAATGAGTGTAGCTTATACTACTTGTTGCTCAGTTTTTTTTCTTTTGTTAATATGTTAATTATTACTCAAAAAATAACTCAAAAACTTACACAAGCTGAGACCTGACGTGAGATTTGATCATAGCCACTGTTCACGTCCATATTGATAAATGCCAAGTTTTGCGTGGAAACGGCCGTACGTTCGTTTCATAACTGAGGCCTACTGTGTTTACCTGAATACTTGCCAAGACGGGCATTTTGACATAATTTTGTGTGCATTTGACCATTTAAACGCAATAAGCCATGAAAAAGAACTCAATTTGTTACTCATGAGCTGCGCATGCTTTTGGTGTGAGTGAGAGGAGACGGGTTTGTGTCAATTCACTGTCGGAGAGAAGAGAGAGCGAGAACGTGCACCTGCTATCGTTGTATCGATATTGCAGAAAAGCAGTATTGGAATCGTTTCAGATACTTATCGAAATAAAGATATTTTGACAATACTACTCCAGACAGTCGTGTAGTGTGAGAAAGAACAGCGAACTGACGACTTTGAAAATCATGCAGTGCGTACCTGGCATTAGATGTTTATACAAATCCTGTTGATTGATTAGAAATTGTTATGATATGCTGATTATTAATCAGATTAATCACAATTATTGCAATATTTGCTGAAAAAAGCCAGACGAGAAAATGTGGCAGGCGATAAATCATTGAATAGATATTACAAAAAGTGGCTTTATATGTCAATTTATTATTTAATCAATATTTAAATTAAAATAATGTATATGTTAATGTATGCTTGATCTTTGGTGGCTGCAAATAATTAGGTGATTCTTCTATATCCCTTGGATCATGTACTGGATGTCTGATGATGTCATTCCATTAGGTTTGATGGAGTTTATGCAGCAGACAAGCAGTGAATCTCCTTCTTACTCTCTTTACTTCTTTCTGGGAGAAAAGTGGCCAGACCCCAAAATGAAACCGTGGGAGAAGAAACTCATCATGATAGAGGTTAGTATAAATAATTTATCTTTTTTTTTAATTTTATATTTGTAATATTTAGATTTTTAATATTAACCATATAAAACCTACTATATCATATTTGATACGCAAATATGATCTAATTTTATAAACATGATCAAAACTGAATAACCTGTTGTACACAATTTTCTACATGCCTTCTGTCATCTGATTGATAGTTTAGAATTTTAACAGGCCTTTTTGTATAAAAATGTCCCCCTTCAGGCCACGGTTCATGTGTCTTTTAAGTCTTAAATGTTTAATGATTTCTATCACGTAAATGTAAGAATAACTTTTATATTGTTGGTAATATTTCAAGATGAACACTTACTGGTCTTAAGAAACTTAGGTTTACTTGATTGATTACTTGAGAAAAATCATGTTAAAATGTGAGTATCAAATATGATCAATCAGGCTTTCGTTTTGTTCATCACTGATTGCATTGCATTATATGTTTTAAAACTACAGAGCCTTGATCATAAAAATAAGTATTCAAATATAATCTTACTAAGGCATGTTATGGGCAGACAGAACGACAACTGATATTTATATGCATTTTAATATAAGTAGTTTGAGTTTGAGCTGCATATTCTCACTATATCATACTTAATGAGCCATAAAACCCTAATGTATGAAATATCATACTCCACAAAAAAACAAAAACAAATGCAAACTTTTTTTTTAGATTTTTTAAAAATATTTTGTCTAAAGAATCAATAACCTGTTTGATTTTCTTGTCAGTCTTTAAAGGATTGAGAAATTCACCTATTTATTGAACATGGGTGTCTTTCATCATATTGTGGTTATCGCCATTTTCTACATGTGACTAGTGACTCAAAGCCACGTTACAGGGAGGCATTCTGCTTCTTATTGTGCTTAAGAACACACCTTTCCTGTTGAGTCACTGTAATGTAATGCCTCTTGTGGCTTATTGATTTTTTTGTTTTCAGTCACCAATAGTGTGATTTTTGTCAAAGTATATAAAATAAGAAAAGACTTATTTATATCTTTCCCATTCTCTCTCTCTCTCTCTCGTTTGGTTAGGTTATTCTGACTTCACTGGAGTATTTTAAGATGATGGCTGTTGCAAATGGGGCGTCTTCACTGCAGTCAGTGGAGCTACAACTCTCTCTGGAGCAAATGATGGAGTTGTGTGACACCAAGTGACCAAGTGGAACGACTCAAATGAAAATGGACTGAAATCATTTCTTAAACAGTTTACTTAGTGTTGACTCAATGGTTAACTGTATTTATTCAAAGTGTGTGGAGGTTATATTGGTAGGAAGCATTTCAGTAATGGTACAAGAGATTAATAAGTGATAGAAAAAAATACATAGCAAAGTTTACAAAGGGAGTCGTAATTTTAAATTGGAGGATTTCATATAAGGTGCGTGCTATAATTAAAAGAACAAGAAACAATCATTTCAAAAAAAAAAAAAAAAAAAGCCTGTTTTTACACTACTACAGTTCTCACTATATTGTGTCAGATTAAATGATGTCTTTTCACAATATGTTCTGCAATCAGATCTTCAATCTGAACTGAACATGAAATGTTAATTTCTTCTTATTTTTTTTTTCTTTTCAACTGACTTGAACTGGATATGAAAAGATTTGCACATAGAGGCCATTTACACAACACCGGTTTCAACTAAAAATTTAAAACTTTTTATGCGTTTTGGCCTTTCATTTACATGACAACTGCATTTTGGGGCCTGAAAATGAAAACTTTTGAAAACGGGTTTCAAAGTGCAAGTTTTTGAAAACTATACTGTCCATTACCATCTTCCTGTAAACTACAAAAATGTAAATTTGTGAAAACGGTGACGTCATGCGCATGAGTATTATGTGTTCAGTCTATAGGTGTGTAGAGTTTCTTTACAAAGTGACATCGCCAACTACTGGCCTGGCAGCAGAATACAGATTTTTTTAGTCGTCTTCATGGATCCGTGCGAATGGGGATCATTTGGATAAAATTGTCCTCTTCACAAAAAAATACATCGATGTTGTCTAAATGTACCCTTAGTATCATGGTTTCCAGTCATGTAAAACCTGGAAATGTCTTGTGTTTACCAAGCTTGGAGAAATCATGCAAATTGATAAAATTTTAAAAGTCACAGAAAAGTTGAGAATATTTCTATAATGAATACACATTTTTCTAGTTATGCTTTGTTCTACAATATTTATTGATAAGCCATGGGACCAGATTTGTGTGTGAATCATTTGAGTCCGTTCTATTCAATGAATTGATCGAACTGATTCACACATCGGTTTAACATTCTACTATGTGGGAGGGATTTTGCACCAATGAGATTTCACTGTGGGTGGAGCTATAAATAAAAACATGTCCTAGACTGTAACAGTTATTTCATGTTCATCTTTCATGGACTTTTAGTTTGTTTTCATATGTCACATGTCTTCCTTTGTTCTGTTTTCCCTCCACCTTTTAGTTGTCATGGTAATTCATTTAATCATCACAGGCAGGGCTTGACATTAACTTTTTTGCTCACCAGCCACTGAGGCTAGTGGTTTTCCAAAGTTACTAACCACTCAGCTTTTTCACTGGCCACAATTTTGCTGTTGGGAAATTACATTTTATATGATTAAAGTTGACTTTGGCATGCTTAAATTACTTGATTTCGAGTCATTTTTACTTGATTTACAAGATTTAAAACCCTTTCAAACTTACAAATGTTAGGTTTTTTGTTAGGCTATATAAAAAGAACTAAGAAGCAAATTACAAATAGTAAATTTTTAAAAATAATTTTTTCAGATAGCCTACATGGGTTTATTTAACATGTATACATTTATTTAACATCTTTTGTTGTTTGATTAACATTAATGACAGACAGGTATTTAATTGGGCTGCTGAATGCATGGACGTACTGACACATATTCAGTTTTTTACCCACCTGTTTACGTCCACTTAAGCCATAACCTACTGTATTCACGCGAGATACTCCACACGATGGGCATTTTGACTTCTGTTGTGTGTCACTCAGCGCGATTCTGCCTATCCCGCCTTCACTAACAGCAAGTTAATCGATAAAGAACTGTGATTGAATTGTAATTTTGTGATACGACGAGCTTGGCTACCTTTCATTTGGCTGTAGGCTGAAATTATATTCAACCCGCCAAAGTGGCTAGTGGGTATGGAAGCCCGTTTCCGCCACTAAATAAAAAAATAAAAAGAGTAATTGCGACTTTTTATCTCAGAATTCTGACTTTTTATGTCGCAATTGCGAGTTTATATCTCACAATTGCGTGATATAAAGTCAAAATTCTGAGATATAAGGTCTCAATTGCGTGATATAAAGTCAGAATTCTGAGATATAAGGTCTCAATTGCGTGATATAAAGTCAGAATTCTGACTTTTTTTCTCACAATTATGTGAAACTTTATTTCTCATAGTTCTTACTTTGCTTGCGTTTCCTTTCATTGCGACTATCAGGATTGCTACTTCGTTATTATTATACATAAAATGGAAGACATCATAAAGGATTATTTTTAGCGCGGATTTACCAATAAAGAAATTTTGATTTTACTGGAGGAGACACATAACATGAAGATTAGTCTCCGGACATTAGAGAGAACATTATGCAGGAATATGCATAGTATAGCATGTTTCCACGGTAACCTTGTACATGAGTACAGCGTTTCCAGGAGAAAAAACAGCTTTTACTGCCATCTAGTGGGCTTAATACTAAAACGCCAATACCTATCATGTTTCATCAACTTTGTAACTTTGCAACTCAAGTCTGGTGGCTCCATAAAAGGGGGCATTCAAGGGTAGAATTACAATTACAAAATTACAGTGGAAGTATTTGGTGAATAAAAGTTGTTTTTAACAGAATTGGATCCACTAATGAATTTGACAAGTTTTGAGCAAATGTGTTGTGATTACACAATAATACCAATATAATAGTAATAGTAATAATAATAAGAATCAACTATGGCGGAGGCGCAATAAAACAGATGAAGCTGAAGTGGCACATTTTATACACCAACAGCTTCAGACATCAGGACGGCAGCACGGCTATCGTTGGATGCACCAGATGTTGGATGTCCGTATTTGTTAGACAGAGAAACTGTCCGTCAGTTAATTACAAGAAAAAAAGTCAGAATTCTGAGATATAAACTCGCAATTCTGACTTTATCACGCAATTGCGAAAAAAAGAGTCAGAATTGCGAGTTTATCTCAGAATTCTGACTTTATATCACGCAATTGCGACTTTATATCTCAGAATTCTGATTTATAACTCGCAATTATGAGATATAAACTCGCAATTCTGACTTTATAACTCGCAATTGCGAAAAAAAGAGTCAGAATTGCGAGTTTATCTCAGAATTCTGACTTTATATCACGCAATTGCGACTTTATATCTCAGAATTCTGACTTTATTCTCTGACTTTACTCTTTTTATTTTTTTATTTAGTGGCGGAAACGGGCTTCCATAAGTGGGAATGGATGTCTTACCCGCATTTGGCGGGTGTTTATGTCAAGCCCTGATCACAGGTGTTAATCATTAGTCCCCTCATTTGCTGTGTATTTAAGTTCCTGCCTTTTCACTCTTTAGTTGTCTGGTATTGCTTGTGTTAACTCGTGTTGTAGCACACTGTTACGTTTTTGGATTACCTTTAAATCTTGTAAATAAACCTTGTTGGATTTCTACATTCGTCTTCGTCTTCCTGGGAGCGATTGTAACATAGACCTAGAGGATACATCTATCTTACATTAAACTGTCACCCTATGTGTACCACTGATTCTACATTCACAGAAAATAAAACATTTAACACATCCAACACAATGTTTAAAGAACATACAGTCCTTCACAACACATTTTAAATGTATTGACTAATTAAATAATTAGATGTATACTTCATTTTTTATATATACAATACCTTTCAAAAGTTTGGGATCAGTAATATTTTTTAAAAATATTTATTTAAGTCTCTTTTGCTCACAAGACTGCATTTATTTGATCAAAAAACAGTAAAAACTGTAATATTGTGAAATAATATTGCAATTTAATAGAATTGTTTTCTATTCAAATGTAATTTAAAATTAAATGTATTCCTGTGAATTTTCAGCATCATTACTCCAGTCTTCAGTGTCACATGATCCTTCAGAAATCATTCTAATATGCTGATTTGCTGCTCAAGAAACATTTCTTAATATTATTTCTATTCATTAATAAATAGAAAATTTAAAATAACTGCATTTGTGCAAAACAGAAAATCGTTTGTAACATTATAAATGTCTTTACTGTCACTTTTGATCAATTTAATGCATCCTCGCTGAATACATTTTTTCCAATATAAATCGTATTGATCCCAAACTTTTGAATGGTAGTTTATTAATAAATTCAAGTGCTTTAATTAATTAGATATATTCAGGTATTATTTAAGGTTGTTTTTAGACATAAGCTGTCAAACTGTTAAGACTAGATATTATAATATCAAAATATATGTTTACACTTTATTTTAAGATGACGTAGTTACATTGTAATTACTCACATGAGTAATATTAATTAACTACATGTACTTCCTAGGGTTTGGTTTAGGGTTAGTTACTTGTAATTATGCATAATTTACTGTTATCACTATAGTAAGTACATATAGTAATGTGTAACTACATCACCTTAAAATAAAGTGTTACCAAATATATATATATTTTTCGATCCAGTCAGTTTTGGTCTCCACATCTATGTTGATTCTACTCCACATCC
Organism: Hypophthalmichthys molitrix; assembly: GCA_037950675.1. Taxonomy (NCBI): domain Eukaryota; kingdom Metazoa; phylum Chordata; class Actinopteri; order Cypriniformes; family Xenocyprididae; genus Hypophthalmichthys; species Hypophthalmichthys molitrix. The sequence continues at coordinate 3,958,040 of CM075503.1, read as the reverse complement.
TCCAGGTCATCATGTTCTTCCTCAGATTCCCTCTCCTCCATTGAGAGGTCCTTGAGCTCTGACATTGGCACCAGCTGACCCTCTTGGTTCAATCCCATTGGCTGAATCATATTATCCCTGTTAAGGAATAGATGCGAAAGTGTTAGTGTACAAACCTTTACTGGTATTTTGAAGAAGTGGTTTAAGATCCTTACTTTGAGAGTTTGTTAAAAAGACTGATAAGCCGATGAGCTTCCTCCTCTTTCTCCTCCTCCGTCATTCCCTCCATGGGGTCAGGCTGCTCCTCTTCCACCTGTCCCGTCACTGGGTTCACTTTGTCTTTAATCTGCCGGTACTCCTCGGTGTCGGAGTCTGAATCGCTAGAGTACTGTGTGCCTGAGGATGAGGCCTGTGACCTTTGTCCTCCTAGCAAGCCTCTAGTGGCCAGGAGCCCAGCGGCATTCCCATATCCAGTGTACTTGACGAAACGACTCACTGGAAGATCCGAGAAAAAAAACAGAATATTATCTTTTGGGGGAAATTTGGGAGTGGTGGTGCTCATGGGTGTTTGATACAGTGGTGAAGTTGAAATGCGGCCCATTCAATTAAAAGCTGGTTATTTTCCAAATAGTTTTATGAAATAATTTAATATATATAAAAAAAAATGTAATAAACAATAAAATATAAACGTCTTATCACACTATAACTTTATATATTTAGTTAAAAGAATATTTAAATGCAAGTTCCCATGGTCAATTGCAGGCAGTTTTCCCTCTCCTTATAGGTGCATACATTACGCTTGCCAAAATTAAAAGTTAAATATGATTCACCAGTTTCCGTTTGTCCCGCCCACTATGTTGTCTTTAGGACGTAAGGATGTATTAGTATTCAAGCTTTTGTGGAGTTGAAGTTGAAAATGGTGAGACAAATATCAATCAAAGTCCCTCCAGCGGGAGTTATTCTCTATTTCAATGCGCACTAAACTCCCTGAAACACCTCGATCATAGTCTTGAGTTTTCTTCCGGAAACGAACACGTAACAATTTTCCTCATTTAAATAATTCCTGCCCAAGGCATATGCAGAATAAAGGGGCGGGGCTTGGTTGAGTTAGTAGTGTGTTGAAACTCCTGGTTATGGTAAGGGGCGTGACATTTCCCAAACACGCTTAAAGAGCTTAACCAATCACAACACACTGCTCCAGCCAACCAATCAAGAAGGAGGGGCTTCATAGAGACAGGAACTAAACAGACTGGGAAGAGAGGAGATGCAACAATGTCAAATATGGGAAAATAATGTGTTTTTTGAACATTTAAGCATTCAAACCTATTCTATTAGACCCCAAAAATAAAATCAAGACTTTGTAAAAAGGCATAATAGGCTTTAACCCTCTGGTGCTGTTGGGTCGTTTTTGACCAAAAAATTTTATGTTTAATTTTATAGTTCATTGAAATGGCACGAAACTTGGTAAAGGTTTTGGCACTTGCTGTGTGAACACACACACACACACACACACACACACACACACACACACACACAATATCATGGACATGATTTGAAAAGGTTAAACGGTCCTGGAAAAAATAGTCACATTTGTATTGTTCGCGGTCAAATATGACCACATTGAAAATGAATGGGAGACGAATTTATTCTATTAGAAATGTTTGGTACTGCGCACAAACAAATTCTTACTGAAAGCTCATTTTTTTTAAATATCAACCTCAAATTTGGAACACGGCTTGTTTAAATTTATGGCTTTGTTTTTTCCCAGATTTAAAGTTAAAATGTGTTTTGGAAAATGCATATTTCATATAAAAATAGAAAATGGTATTTTTGTGTAATTTTCATAACAATAAATGTAAAATGTTCACTTTTTAAACTTTTTTTTTTCACTTCAGCAATAATCTGCCAAGTGTCGTCTTTAAAAAGAGACCAAACTTAAGTCTGAGCTCCAAAGCATTCAAGATTTATAACAGTTTAATTTGGAAATTTAATTTTCAGGTCCATGCGCAAAAAGTGAATAAATGGATTATAATTACTCCAAAAATATGATTTAGTACCATAAAATCCCCTAAAAATACAAAATATTAAATAAAAAACATTATTGAACTAAAATATAGTACAATAATTTCATAAAAATTTTTTGACCGACACACGAAGAGCACCAGAGGGTTAAAAAGCCTAAAGTAAACTGGATATCCCAATTGTACTGCTGCAAGAAACCAAGTCTAGCAATGAATCTGGGAGATTCCTTTTAATGCGAACAGAGACACTTGATTATGATGAGATTTCACCAGAAGCCCTCGTTGTCTTAGACTAATATTGTGTGTCATGTCAAGTACAAACTTTTTCTCAATGTTTATAATTACAAAAAAAAAAACCAGTAATTCAGATCATGTTAATACTATCATTATACTTGATAGAAAACAGGAAGAGCCATTTCATTGTGTTTGTTGTTTATAGGTTGTTTTGTTTTGTGTTGTTTTTGTGGTAATTTGGCATGCCGTTTTCATCGTCTATGCTTGCGTATTTCTATGTAGTACCATTTTCTTTGCACAGCACGAAGAGCAGGTCAGCAGCGCAGTGTTTGAGCTCAGTGTCCAGATGGGTCATCAGTCTAACCAGACGATTCCTCAAGGTGTTTCCCTTTTCAGGTTTAGTGCTAGCATCCTTTAATGGAGGCAGAATCTGTACTCGATGAGAAAACACATCCAATTAGATACAAAACAATGCCAGTGTTTTAATAGACAATGTATTACCTCATGATAATCTACAATAGTAGTCGTGCCTGTTGTCTCAGGTAGCGTCTTGTCTCTCTGTGACCTCGGGAGCACTCGGTCAGCAAGTTCAGCACAGGTGTCAGTCTCTCTTTGACCTTTTCACCCTGCATGTAAAACGCCACTGCATTAGAAAAGCCACTGTTGCACATAACAAGAAATGTTATGCAAAATTATATATGAGTCATATCCTGTTTTTTCTTTTTGTGTTTTTTCCCCTGAGGTACACTATTAAGTATAATTTATTCCCCTCCCTATTTGCACCCTCTCTGACCCTTCAAACATGTGCCAAATTTTGCAAAAGCAGCAAACCAGCACATTATAATGATTTCTGAAAGGTCATGTGACATTGAAGACTGAAATTTATATACTTTTTAACCACAAATACTCGTCTTGCACTAGCTCTGTGATCCGTCATGCATTACATTAGAAAGGTCATGCATGACGTAGGCGGAAGAACCAAAAACGGTGAACCCCACTGAAGTCCACTATTTGGAGAAAAATCCTGGAATGTTTTCCACAAAAAAAAACTTAATTTCTTTTCGACTGAAGAAATAATTAACTAATCCTTTAATGATTGAATCTTAAAATATCAAGGACGATTCATGATGATAATATCTATCTATTTCTCTATCCTTTTGTTTCTCCCTTCCCTTACTTATTTCTTTCACCCTCTTTTTACCTGCTCCAGTTTTCTCTCCATGTACATGAGTAGGTCGTGCACACAGTCCATGTTGACTCCATTCATCTGGTGTGAGTCTGGACCCAGAGGCACGGATACCAGAACGTCTAGACAACTCAACGGGAGAGCAGACAGCATGTTCGCTGCATGCCTGAGAGAAAGAGTGAGATTCAAGGTCATGTGTATGCTAAAATCTGTCCTGTTTTAATCGAATGTTGAACGCTGTTGATTACAACAGAACATCAGTCACTCAGTTTATAAAAGCGCACTAACTGTACAGCTTGATTTTACATGAATTACTTTATGTTTGATATTTAAACAGGAAAGTGTTCGAATTGTCCTTTTAAGGTGGAGAATGTTATGTACTGCTGGCATAATTCTTATGAGTGAAGATGAGGAGAAAAGCAGACACAGACGAACATGGCTTTCAGAAAAAGGAAGAGCCTGTGCTCACTGTGACACTGGTGCGGTTGAGGCACACTGTGTAAAGAAGCACACATACTGTGGTCAATTTAGAGATATGAGAGAGAAATACTTCTACCCACATCTAATTCCTCATTTTCTAAAGCTGTCACAAACAGATCAGATGCAGGTGCACAACATATGTGATTATAATTATTCTATTTATTGCCTGCACAACGTGTAAGCCTGATGCATTTTATTTTATTTCATGACCCTTATATATGTACATACATACATACACATAAAGTATAAACTACATCTGTCAGCCAAATTAATATGTGCTCTAGACTCTAGACTTATATTCACATTCTATTTATTACCTACACAGTGTAGACTATTTTATTTATTCTATTTTATTTATTACAATTATTAATATAATATTATTTTGGAGTCTGATTTTGATCCGTCTTGTTGGGAATGTTGGCTGTTTCATCCGATTTAAAACTAGTTTAATCATCGAGTGATTTGAGGTTTGTAACCGAGAGGTGTGTGTCGAATTGAAACGCTAATCTCACTTGATGTCGCAATGCTGTTTAATAATGGTGACCGGGAATAAACGCAGCTCCTTTAAGCTTTCATTCTGTTATCCACTGGGCTGTGCTGCGTAGTAAACTAGTGAAACACATGAAAACAGCGCTAATTGTTCTGTATTTGTTATTGACCGAGAAACAACTACAGATGATTCAGAGACAGAGGGGTCAGAACAAATCCAAATCGTTTCAGATCGTTATTCAAGCGCATTTGAGGTTTACTCACACAGCTCTTACTAGCTTGCCTCTGTTACACTAACTCTCCTAAATCTCACTCCCATCCGGGTCATGGCACCAATGTAACCCCTCTGGTTCTACTCGCACCGCTCCTAGCGATATTTGAACCGCGCTAAAGACCACAGCCTCTAGCGTGAGTCACTAGTGCACCTTTTGAGGCCAGGGGAGTGATGTTTACTCACACAGGGCTTACTAGCTTGCCTCTGTTACACTCACTCTCCTAAATCTCACTCCCATCTGGGTCACGGCACCAATTTAACCCCTCTGGTTCCACTCGCACCGCTCCTAGTGAGATTTGAACCGCGCTAAAGACCACAGCCTCTAGTGTGAGTCACTAGTGCACCTCTTGAAGCCAAGGGAGTGAGGTTTACTCACACAGCTCTTACTAGCTTGCCTCTGTTACACTCACTCTCCTAAATCTCACTCCCATCTGGGTCACGGCACCAATTTAACCCCTCTGGTTCTACTCGCTCCGCTCCTAGCGAGATTTGAACCGCGCTAAAGACCACAGCCTCTAGCGTGAGTCACTAGTGCATCTCTTGAGGCCAGGGGAGTGATGTTTACTCACACAGCTCTTACTAGCTTGCCTCTGTTACACTCACTCTCCTAAATCTCACTCCCATCCGGGTCACGGCACCAATGTAACCCCTCCAGTTCTACTTGCACCGCTCCTAGCGGGATTTGAACCGCCGTCTCCGACATGGGAAGCTGGTGCACTAAAGACCACAGCCTTTAGTGTGAGTCACTAGAGCACCTCTTGAGGCCAGGGTAGTGAGGTTTACTCACACAGTATACTAGCTGGCCTCAGTTACATAAACACTTTTGTGCTTGTGGAACTAGTCAATTTTTTAAACTCAGAATAGTTATTATAGAACAATAAAAATATTTATCAACACTAACCCCTTTAATTCATCTGTAGCTTCCTCCTCCTCAGAGGACACCATCAGACAGTGACGCAAAACTGCAGCCAGGTGGCGATAGAGAGATGCATCTTCCTAGTAGACACAATGTGAACCTTGATGTTAACAATTTATATCAATTTATTCAGTGTGATGTGTGTGTTTAATACAGTATTACTACAGTACTATAGTATTCCCATCTGATATATCACATAGTACCATTATTTGTAAGGGAGGTGAGTAAGCATGAGTGTGATTATGTCTGCATACACCCACCTCTTCAGGTTCTAGAGTGTGTGTGCTGTGTGTGATATTAAAAAGGATCTTCAGAGCCTCCTGAGCCTGCTGTGAGTCCTCCACACTTATAGGAGGCGCTGCAGGATCCAGCACAACCTCGAACTGTTCCTTCCACTGTACTGATAAACACTTCTCCAGCACTGTGGTCAACAGAGACACTCCTCCCTCCTAAAAATGACCAAAAAAGCCAATACAATATGTAGATAGGATTGTGACCATTGACTGATATAAAACAATTTACACTACCATTCAAAAGTTTGGGCTCAGTATGATTTTTTAATATTTTTTAAAGATGTCTCACCAAGGCTACATTTATTTGATCAAAAATACATTAAAAACAGTAATATTCTGAAATATTATTACAATTTAAAATACCTGTTTAAAATGTAATTTATTCCTGTGATCAAAGCTGAATTTCCAGCATCATTACTCCAGTCTTCAGTGTCACATGATCCTTCAGAAATCATTCTAATATGATGATTTGCTGCTCAAGAAACATTTCTTATTGTTATTAATGTTGAAAACAGTTATGTTGCTTCATATTTTTGTGGAAACCATGATACATTTTTTTCAATTTAATGCTTCCTTGCTGAAAAATCTTACTGACCCCAAACTTTTGAACGTAAGTGTACAAGATACGATAGCAGAAAAGATGATTTGTTTTAGAATATTTGCTCAAAAATAATAGAAGGAGAAAAGTAGATACTTGTTTCAGCTGTGTTCTGAGTTCAGGTCTCAGCGCCGTCAGCAAAAACATAAACCGGAGCGTGTAAAACTGGCCACAAGGAGAAGATGCAGACTGAAACTCCTTATTTAGCTTTTCCGTCAGACCACAGAGGATACTGGAGTACAGCAAGCAATGGGAGAGAACAGAAAAAAGCAAATGACATGCAAATACATTTAGTTTCAGTGAATACAGTGTCCCAAAAAAACTTATAATAAGAATGTATGAATTAGATTTTTATTTATTTTTTCCGCCAAAACTAACTTCATTTAGCCATTTTTGCAATGACTTGTAACCGAGGGGTCAAACTTTCACTGGTAAACATGAGTAGGAAACTTTGTTTTTCTGTGTGATAGTTTTTCTTAAGTGAAAAGCTAATATGCTGGTGAAGTGAGTCTCAAAGCAGCTCTGGAGATGAAGTTCATGTGTTCATGTCCTCATATAGTGAGACAGCAGACACTGAAAACACCACAAGCATCACGTGTGCTTTATTATGTATAGTAGACTAGACTGGTAAATAGTAGTCATTTTGTGGTTTAGTATTCATAGAAACTAGTCCATATCATTATTTGATTAAGTGTACTACGCTACTTTTGATTTACTTATCCAAATTTTGCCAAATATTCCATCACATTCCTCATTACACAGTAAGTTCCATTTTTATGACTAAATTCCGGCTGGAGAAATCATAGGTCTTCACTACAACCCGCCAAAATAAAACTTGATGACAGAAATATGTAACTATTGTACAATAGAATGTACTTCTCAAAATAATAAACACTAATAAATTATAATACAGTTTATTACAACATTACTAAGGAATATCATAAGGGCTTTTCACACTGCACTTAACTTATCTTCATTCTAAACACCGCTTTTAACCCTGGGTAAAGGAATATTTCACTCTTGTACTTTGGAAGTGGGGTTAGCACTGCTTTTCTGTGTTACGAAACCCTGCTCAGGAGTAGTACCGCTTTTGCGGTGGCAAACTTGTACAGTGTGAAATTATGCAGTGTTAGACGCTTATGTAATGGACGTAGGAGCTGTGCGTGTAACCCTCACTCCCCTGATCTCAAGAGGTGCTCTAGCGACTGACGGCAGTCTTTAGCCCTCTTTTTAGAGCACCCAACTCCAGGTTCCCAGGTTCGAGTCCTGCTTAGAGTGGGCGGTTCTAACAGTAGGGGTTACACTTAGCAACAGACGACCAATCGCGTACTCATATTTGCCTGCTTTGGACAGTCACGGAAACACTGTACACTGTATATGAACAGTAAATTTAGTGTTTGAGAGGAAAAATGTCAAATGCTGGCAGAAAGCGCGACAACTGAATGATTGAAGAGACAACTGAAATGAAGAAGCGACTGTTTGATTTTTACCTTTATTGTCCGAAATGTCCATTTAGTATAAACTTGATAGTACAGTCGTGAAAACGAGGATGCGCAATGCTAGCGCTGTGTAAACAGGTCTCGTGCTGCGTTTATCAAATCAATGACACTGACACCGCAAGTAAGAACGTTAACCCAAGGTTTAGGAATGTACAATGTGAAATGTCAGCTTATGAATACCCAGGATTAATAGTAAACCCTGGGTAAATTATGAGCAGTGTGAAATGTGAAGCAGGATAACACAGGATTCCATTTACCCAGGGTTTAGAATGAACTATTTCAAGTGTGAAAAGCCCTATACAATATCACAATTTTTCTTCCAGGTTTTCATTTAAAAAATAAAGCTCTGAGGCCTGTTGCACGAAGCTTTCAATTCCTACCAAAGTTTGAGATTAGTGTGAGCAAACTCTTGTTTTTCGGCTCAAGATGAGTTATTCACAATCTCTGGATCAAACCCTGAGTTGACATAGAACATTTATACTGAGTATTGTGAGCCTGATCTAAACCAGGTTGGATTTGTATGGTTTTGTCAACTCTAAACCTACTCCGAAACTCAGAGTTTGTTAAACTAGCTTCATGCAACATGCATTTTTCACATTGCCCATGAGGAAAGATGGCAGAGTTTAAATCGTATGTTGAACTGGCTCATACCTGAGTTCACTGGCTCTCTCTTGTGCCCAAGCACTATTGTAAACAATGTTACATAAGATTTTCATGACTTCCTTCCTGGTTTCTTCTTCGTCATCTTTTTCCTCCTCTTCCTCCCCTCCTCCCAGGCTTCCTCTGCTGTCTCTTTTACCAGGTGTGAGAGCTTTAAAAACGCTGCTCCTCCTGCGAGAAGGTCCGAGGCTCATGCTTGAAAATGTGCTCGCCTTGCGATCACCACACCAATCGCTCGGCCCCCAGACCACAGGGTCGTTCGCATCACTGGTTACAGCCTCAGAACCATCGTCTTCCTCACCACCGTGATCATCCTCATCTGCTTGGCCTAATTTGATTTCAGAAATGGCCACAATGACATCATTATAGGGGTCAACATCATTGTCAGTGTCTTCTATTGGAATAGGTGCATTGCTGATGCCGCCCAGGTGGGCTAGAGTGAGCAGCGCTCTGTCAGTGACCAGAGGTCCCATAACCTTTTTGTCCCTCGAGAGGATTCGTAAGGATCTCAGACATACTTTCAGCACACGCCCTTGCGGTTCAGTCTGGAGGAACCTGATCAAAACCGTTGCCAGAGCCTGAGTGCGAGAGAGAGAAACAAATGCAAATTAAAGGCGGAAGTTGTCTTAGGATGGTTTATGTGTGTATTTATTTAAAAGAGCCAAGGTTACCTGTCTCAAAATGACGTCTGGGTTACAGGACTCATCGTAGTCTGAATCCGAGTCGGACACATAATCCCGCACTTTATTCTTTCTGAACTGCGGTGACCCAAAAAAAAAAGTGTTATAGGAACAAACAATTTTGAGTATACTGTGATTCATGCATTCCATTTGTGGGAGTTTTTATTGCCGTTACATGACAGGCCAGTAGGAATTAAGATATAACAGTGATTAGTTTTGGTACTGCTAGTGATGCAGAAATTGTACACTCCACCTTTAACCCTCTGGTATAGAGTGATGCAGGGATCAATGATTGTAGGCCAACTTGGAAGTTAGCATCACCCTGGTTCCCTCGACAAAGATTCAATAGGATTGGCTTTTGGTTTATTGCAGAAAATAAGGTCTGTGACTAACAAAAGCTTATGATTCTTACACATATTGTTCATCCTGATAATCTTCACAAATGAACACAACGTTTGAATGAATTTTGAATCATAAATACAACCGGCAGAAGTCAAAAGCTAAACGTAGGCTATAAACGAACTACACCACAGTCACATTAACTCAACGCTTCTGACAACTCATTCAGACTTTGTTTAAAAAAATTTCCCTGAATGTCTGAGTTAGAATAGTTAGCAAGAGCATGAGCATGATTATAAACACAACGAGGCTGTGAAAGCAACTAGTGAGCAGATGAGTTTACCTGTTCGATGTGATAATGTTTAAGGTTGCACTTTTTTTTTTTACAGTACGTGCACTTACATGCACTTACAGCATACTTACCCAAGAAAGTACTGGTAATATAAAGTAAGTACATGGGTTAAGGTTAGGTTTAGGGGTAGGTTCAGGGTTAGTACCTAGTTATTATCCAGTTATTACAATTACTATCATAAGTACATAATAAGTACGTCAGACAACTAGTGCCATATAACCACTTGTTAGCAACCACCTTTTACAAGACAAGAGGATATTATTGATGTATTTTATATCGTAGAACAAAATGTGAAAATATCTTGAGCTCGTGTTCACCACGGACCTTATTTCAAGCATTTCACCAAAAACCCATTGACTTCAGGATGATAGAACTGGAAGTGATAAAATGCTAACTCGTTTCCAGGTTTTGGCCTACAAAAATATGTCATCCCTCCACCACTAGTCACCCTTGCCGGTCAAAACAGAGTAAAGACAATACGTGTAACTTTTTTTTCTAATTTAATGAATGTACTATATTTTATTCTTTAATATTTTGTATTTTATGGAATTTCATGGTACTAGACAATATTCACCTTCAAATTATGCAGCATTTATGTCAATATAAAATAATAATTTTTTTTATTATTTTTAATACAGTGTTTAAGTTACAAATATAGTAAACGTATATAAAATCCAATGCATGCAAGGCAGATTGGAGACACTTGGTGGACTGTGCCACCTAACCCTGGTTGTAAGCCTAAACGTGACACAAATTGTAAACTTGTCCCTCAAATCTGATTGGTTGATTGGAATGTTGTTCCAGGATCAAAGATGTTGATCCAGGAACTTGTACTTTGGTGAAATCACGCTATAGTTCCTTATCAGTATTTTCAGGCATAATTATAGACACACTTTTATTAGATTTTGCATTTGGATATATATTTAGACATTATCCAAGACTATTTAATCATTTCTCTATAAAAAGCTCTGTTTTCCGTATGTCCCGTTAATTTCCTATGCCGTCAGTTTTTGACGATGAAGATCACAAGTGACTATATAGCCTTTTCTAATCATGTCCACAATTTTTTTTGTGTATGTTTATATAGGAAGTGCCATGAAATTCATCAAGTTTTTTGCCATTTTATTAAAGGATAGTGAAAAAAATTGTCCACCAGAGGGTTAACAATGGTCAATCAGGATGTTGGTAGCCTTGGGGAATTCAAGAATGTAAAAAATATTACCTCTTCCAGCTCCTGCCTCTTTTTAGATTGAACAAGCAGCCAGACGACAGAAAAATATGAAAGTCATTAATCCAACCCAAAAGATATGACAAAGAAAAGATGTTTTTCTATTCTAAATGTGCGTTTTGTGTTTGCATGTTTTAACAACAAGTAACAAAGCTAAAGAACCAAGAAAGGAGAAATATATCCCAGATAGCAAGGTGATATTGATACAATGTTGAGTTTTCATCAAAACATTTTCATGAAATCAAATTTGGCAATTCCTATTTTTTATGGAATATTGCAGTGTTTATGGAATATTGCAGTGTATAAGTGATTTATCTATGTGCCCTCTTAATCTTTAATCAAAATAACTTCCCCTTTCCTCACGCAGCAACATCTCTTCTCTTCTCTGATGACATGTTTACTGGCACGAGGGCGGGACAACCTGTCACTCACATTAGAATGGCCAATAGCAAACCACAACTATCCAATTCGTGACTGTAAGGTCTTCCTGAACTTCCCTTATTTATTTATTTATTTATTTATTACAATGTTGAAGTATTTCTAATAGAAAGTTTGTAATGATTAAGAATTTGTTGATGTATAGCATTGAAGTAGCTGAAGTGTTGAAAGGGATAGTTCACCCCAAAATAAAAATTCTGTCATCATTTACTCACCCTTAAGTTGTATTTCTTTGTTCTGTTGAACACAAATGATATTTTGAAGAATGTGGGTAACCAAACAGTTGCTGGTCCCCATTGACTTCCATAATATGGAGGGGGGAAAAAAGCTAGTAGGGACCAGAGACTATTTGGTTACCAACATCCTTCATAATATCTTCTTTTGTGAAATTTCAACATTTAGTGAAGATGCAAAAATTATGTTGAACCAACATCAAATTGTAATCTTAATTCAATGCAATTACATAGACACATCAACACTGACTTGCTATCTGGAATGGAATTAGCAGGGAGCTTATGGTCTATATATTAATGAGCTGCAGGATCAAGTCAACTGCAGTATCAGCAAACAACTGAGGACATGCAGGAAATATTTTCTGCCCAGAGGAAATCTGTATGACTCAAACGTTACACTTTCATATAGTTTATAGTTCTTATATCTTTGTAAATTAAATATAAGCTTTGTCTTAGATGTTTCTTTGGAAAAAAAAAAAATGTGGAGAAATCAAAATATAAAATACATAACACATATTTGCTCGGGGAATAATTTGGTCTGGAATTCATATATAGAAATCCCTGAATTTGACCAATATGAGCACATTTTAAAGGTACACTATGTAACTTAACAGCCCTCTAGTGGTTAAAATACAAAACTGCATGCATTTTGCAGAAGAACACGGTTTTGGCTCTGTGTGACTATGTGGATGAATATAAACTTTGACAATAGATAATGCTTTACAATGAACTCTTAGAGAGCTACATATAGCAATTTATCTGTAAAATCAAATACCTTGTTAAGTAATAAAAACGCCATCTATGCATCGCTTTTACAATATTTTAAATCCCTCGTTTCTTGCCATCTCCGCTTGTTTCCACCACTAAATAAAAATATAAAAAAGGTAATTGCGACTTTTTAACTCACAATTCTGCAATTGCGAGTAATAAAATCAGAATTGTGTGTGATATAAAGTCAGAATTGTATGATAGAAAGTCAGAATTGCATTTAAGTAGCTTTTAAAAATGTTCACTAGAAAAAAACATTACTGGTGTGCATCTTTAGACAAAACAATGGCACTGACATATTTTAAGATCTGTCAGTACAAGTTACTTTCAGTTAAAACAACTCAAACATGCATTTTAGTCTAGGACTAGCTTAAGCCTTATCTGTGAAACTGGGGGAATATCTCACAGTTGTGACTTTATATCACGCAATTCAGACTTTATATCACTCAATTCTTTTATAACTCGCAATTCTGACTTTATGGCCTGGTTTCACAGACAGGGCTTAGCCTAAACCAGGATTAGGCCAAAGTTCAATTAGGACATTTAAGTAGCTTTTATAAATGTGCCTTAGAAAAAAACATTACAGGTGTGCATCTTGAGACAAAACAATGGCTCTGACATATTTTAAGATATATCAGTGCAAGTTGTTTTCAGATAAAACAGCTCAAACATGCATTTTAGTCTAGGACTAGCTTAAGCCTTGTCTGTGAAACGGGAACTATAACTCGCAATTCTGACTTTCTATCACACAATTCTGACTTTATATCATGCAATTCTGACTATATCACGCAATTCTGACGTTATAACACACAATTCTGACTTTCTATCACACAATTCTGACCATATCACGCAATTCTGACTTTATAACTCAGAATTTTTGAGTTTATATCTCACAATTCTGAGAAAAAAGTCAGAATTGTAAGATAAAAAGTCACAATTACCTTTTTTTATTTTTTATTTCATGGCAGAAACAAGCTTCCATAGAAAAGCCAAGGCAAGGGATTCCCCGGAGATTCGACATTTAGCTGCTCCATGTCAGCCTTTCTCGATCGTTGTGACACTAATGCCACTCTCACAAAAAGTAGCTGGAGCAACTTTTCTCTAATTATAGATAGGATGAGACATGCACAGGCGAGTGACGTATGTACACAATCTCCTGCGAAAACCATCCCGCCTGGTCTAAAATATAAACACTTATAATAGGCTTACCATAGTGAATCAGGGTAAGACAGAAACAAGTTTTGGAGGAAGGACTGATAATGTATTGACTCATTATTTAAATGTTGTTAATTTTGAACAAAAAAGTTACATAATGTACCTTTTAAGTCTGAGATCTTTTCTGAAACTTGTGAGATCTTATTTAAAGATATAAAGAGACTCATGTTCTTTCCTGTGAGTGTGTACATGTAATTGCACTCAAATATATCTTACTTTTCTTCTCTCCCTCTCCTCCAAATCATAGAAGAAGCACTGTGCGTACTAGGAGCAAGAGAGAGTGTGCAATTAGAAAAGAGCAATTACATAAAATGTGAGCTTTGAGTGCACAACTTGTGCAAAGTAGATTATTTTATAATGACATGCATTGTCAGTACAAATGTTATTAATACATTGGTTTGGAGCCACTAGACTGAATATAATCACTGTTAATTGTGAGTACCTCTCGATTAAATTGCAGTAGTTCTGCCTTGAGTCCTTTCTGATCGCCCTCTCTGATACACTCGATAATCCTCTCTACATTCATCGCTGCACAAAAACACAAATGCACATACATGCACAAACATGACATCATTCTCCAAAAAAGGTTAAGTACAGAAATAAGAGACCACATTAAAAATCTGTGATTTAATAAACAGTTATAGGGAGTAGTATTAATTAACAATTAATACTTACTATATAATTAATAATACATGTAAGATGTGTAACAGACACTGTAAAATAGTGTTACTGAATATGTGCTAATTCACTAATCAAAAGTAATTCATTATAATAAGCATAATAAATCTGTTATTAAAGCAAAAGAAGATAATAAAATATCACATAATATAATAACAATAAAATATAAGATTTTTAATTCAACTTTTGATTCAAATTGTTACAGTGATAATATAATCTGTAAATATATGTAATATAATACTAAATGCAATATTAAATGACAAAAAAGCAAAATAGGGTAAAAGCATTTTCAAGAGTGGCCCTTAAACGTTTGGGCCGACTGTATTTACTGAATCAAATGCTACTGTTTAAATATCAAACAAGGCATCAATATGAAATTTTCATACCAAAACACAAATATAAGCCTGCGTATAAGTCAATTTCAGACTTCTATTCACTAAGTGTTTTCTTTATGTAGGTTAGTTCATCCTCTCACCTGTGAGTGTGTCTTCACCTGAGTGTGCCATGCAGGATCCAATGTGCTGGATCTTTAATTTCTATAGGATTTTAATAACTAGTCGTTTCTTTACCTCCAGGCCTTTTATGTTCCTCTCTGTCAGTCTTTTTCACTCTCTGTTTACTCTGGCTTTGTCCCTGTCCCGTTTTCTCTGTAATCCCGCAGTGTATTAGTTATGCTCTAATCCTTTAATGTCTTTCCACTTTATCTCGATTCACTCGTCCTATAAATAACATCACAGAGGAGCCAGTCGATGGTGCAGTGGCATACAGTAACCACAAGGTGGCAGTTCAGTTGAAGACAGTGACATGTCGACCAGCGAATGTCATTAAACATCAAATGATTAAAAAACGTAAGATAATGTATTGTAAACTGACAAAGCTGCTTTTTTTAATGTTTAATTTAAAGTCACCATGAAATCTAAACAGACAAGTCTTGTTTTTTTATGGAATATTGCAGTATTTAGGCTAGATAAATGATTTGAATGAAAGGGCGGGAAAACCTGTCACTCACATGGGATTCGTCAATAGCAAACCAACAACCATCCAATCGAGTGTTGTTGGACAAGTCCTGCCCTACATTTTTTCTTGTTCGAGAAGCCGTTTCACTCGGATATATGTCACAACAGGGTAAGAAAGACTAACGCAACTTCCGTTTCGTCATGTCGACTTTACATACTTTACCCATCATGCACTTTTTCAGACCTTGTGATATATGGTAGTCTATAATATGATAGGCCTATTTTTTTCTATCATTTTTTAATCATAGCCTATAAAAAACAAATAGGCTAATTATAATTCACTAAGAGGGGCTGTCTTTTTTTGTATTTTTATTGATTGAGATTTGTCTCTTTTCCCTGAAAAACAGTTTAACCATAGATTTAGCTTTTCTGAAGCCATAGTTTAAATTTAATTTTGATTAATTAAAATAAACAACAATTTACTCTGTAAGATACAATCCACTGGATGTAAATTATATTTTGAAAGGTTTAATCTTCATTCAGGTTTATACTTTTATTCACTGAGGTTTGTCTGTTTTTCCTTTAAAAAATTATCTATGTGTGTGTGTGTGTGTGTGTGTGTGTGTGTAAATGGGCATTTTAGCAACAAAAGTGTGTGTGAATTTGTCATGTAACATAGTCAATGTGTTTCCTGACAGGATATACATCAATGCCTAGTAGCCAGAACAAAAAAAAATGACACACAAACACTCATACCCACACTGCACCTAATGCCACTGATTGGCAATCAACAACAGGATGTGCCTGTTAAAGATAGGGGAATGTTTGAAATGATATACACAGAAATTCACATGAGAATAAACCCCCTTCACCTTTCCCTATCTGCACAAACTGACGTACACAGACATAAATCACAAGAAGTGCTCAAACAACAGCGCCTCTTTTACTCTTAATCAAGTGTTACTCAAATCCTGCATCCACACCTGCTATTTACATCCTGTTGACAAGCTCCTTCATAGCATGAAGTGATTGTGTGGTGGTCAGTGAGTCAAGATGAATAAAGGTGAATCTGAGTAAAAGTCACAAACATCTGTTCGTTGTTACAGGGAAGGAACAAAACTCAAATAACACTTCAAAAGAAAAAAATAAAATAAAATATCACACATCTTATGTTTTTCTCATTTTATTTTTATGAGATTGATTCTGAAGTTAGTGACTTTACAAAAAATAAATAATAAATATGGGATTGTAAAATTCCTAAGCGATGTTTAAAGATATCCGTGTCATAGAATTGTTCCGTTTGAGTAGTCTCATAGGAATCACAGCTATAATTATGCCTGGTTGTTGGTCAGTGATTATTTCTGGCCTGATTATGACTGACACAGGGAGATAATGACAAAATGATCAACAGTTGACATGAAAATATATGATTTTTTTTTTTTTTTTGGCAAAATGCAGACAGAAGTTAGATAAATCAAGTGTCATACCTATAGATGAAATGCACATCTTTTACTTCTACAAGGCCTACATTTATACTATAGAGAAAAGTTGATATAATTTATAGATACATAAACTGAAATTTGAGAACAAAAGCATATTCATTCGGGTCTCAGTGTAATTTTACTATTATTTATAGTATTATAGTATTTATTAATATTTTGAATTTTAATTCATTTTCAGTTTTAGTTTTAATTTTAGTTTTAAGTTTTTGTCATTTGTATTAGTTTATTTTCTTTTAAATATTTGTAGCTTTCATTTTGAGGGTAACGGATTACAAGTAACATTAGTTACATAATCAAATTACTTTTTCAAGTAACTAGCATAATAATGTATTACTTTTCATGTTACAACAAAATATTTGAGTTATTTTTTCAAATAAGTAACACAAGTTACTTTGTTTTCCTATGTATTGACTGACAGCTCTCCTGTCCTGAGAGAAATCGGGAGTAAGTGCGGAGGTGTGCACTGTGTATTCCTCAAAATGAATGAAAACAGTCAAATGCTAACTCAGAATATTACACAAACCTGAAATAATTAAATATGTTAAATATACTTTATGTATTTAATCTCACTTTATTAACCAATGTTTTTGCTGCTGACCTTCGATGATCCGGTTCAACCACAAGAATAAGCAAAAATGATTTTAGATAAACATCACTTTTGTGTTTCATTAGTAAGTAAGAGTATTGAATTTTCTTCTCCTGTATCCTATTTTTTCTTTTATCCAGAATGGCAGCACAGCTGAAAGGTTTGTTTGAGCTGCGCCCTCTACTGTAGAGCCGTAAATTTGCATTTCCTTCAGCCTGAGGTTTATTCATTTCACTTTTGGTGTGAAAGGGCCTTTATACAGAGCCCCGCACATGACATGCAGGGGGAAAAAGTAAATCATTTCATTCCCTTGATTTGCTAAACTGTGCACCCGATTTACTATTTCGTTCCCTCAATTTGCTAAATAGTGCACCCGATTTACTATTTCGTTCACTCGATTTGCTAAATAGTGCACCTGATTTACTATTTCGTTCCCTCAATTTGCTAAATCGTGCACGCGATTTACTATTTCGTTCCCTAGATTTGCTAAATAGTGCACGCGATTTACTATTTCGTTCCCTCGATTTGCTAAATAGTGCATGCGATTTATTATTTCGTTCCCTCGATTTGCTAAATCGTGCACGCGATTTACTATTTCGTTCCCTCGATTTGCTAAATCGTGCACCCGATTTACTATTTCGTTCCCTCGATTTGCTAAATAGTGCACGCGATTTACTATTTCGTTCCCTCGATTTGCTAAATCGTGCACCCGATTTACTATTTCGTTCCCTCGATTTGCTAAATAGTGCACGTGATTTACTATTTCGTTCCCTCGATTTGCTAAATCGTGCACCGGATTTACTATTTCGTTCCCTCGATTTGCTAAATAGTGCACGCGATTTACTATTTCGTTCCCTCGATTTGCTAAATCGTGCACCCGATTTACTATTTTGTTTCCTCGATTTGCTAAATAGTGCACCCGATTTACTATTTCGTTTCCTCAATTTGCTAAATAGTGCATGCGATTTACTATTTCATTCCCTTGATTTGCTAAATAGTGCGCCCGATTTACTATTTCGTTCCCTCGATTTGCTCAATTCTGCCCCCGATTTTCTATTTTGTTCCCTCGATTTGCTAAATTGTACACGCGATTTACTATTTTGTTCCCTCGATTTTCTGAATCGTGCGTGCGATTTACTATTTCGTTCCCTCCATTTGCTAAATCATGTGCGCCGATTTACTATTTTGTTCCCTCGATTTGCTGAATCGTGCGTGTGATTTACTATTTCGTTCCCTCAATTTATAAAACGTGTGCACGATTTACTAATTTGTTCCATCTATTTATAAACCGTGCACATGATTTATTATTTCTTTCCCTTTGATTTATAAATCGTGTGCATGATTTAGCAAATCGAGGGAACAAATTATTAAATCATACGCACGTGGGGAAGGAGGAGTAAAGGTGAAAAACATATAAAAGCAATTGTTTTTAAATACTACACACCCCTACTTCGCCTGTAATTCTGAGATATAACTCCCCCTCTTACCTTCTTGTTGTATTTGTTATCTTGGTATGTTATGTCTTAAAGTGTAATCTGTCAGTCCGTATATATGTTGTAAGTTTATAATTGCAAAAAAATAATAATAAAAAATAAATAAATAAATAAATAAATAGAAAGTAAAAAAAAAAAAAAAAAATCTTGCGCACGATTTAGCTTATTATTTTGTCATGTCATGTCATATGTGGGGCTCCATACCTTTACATTTGCCAAAAATAGAAGTTTTTTTGTGTCAAGTCAAGTCACCTTTATTTTTATAGCGCTTTATACAATACAGATTGTTTCAAAGCAGCTTTACAATTTTTAAAAACAAGCAAGCAAGCTCAGCCCAGGTGAGAAAAAGTAATGCAAAAGAAACATAATGCATTACTTTCCACAAAAAGTAACTAAGTAACGCAATTAATTACTTTTTAGGGAATAATACAATATTGTAACGCATTACTTTTAGAAGCAACTTTAAAGCTTTTTTAATTTAAGTTTTTCATCTAATATTTTTATTTTATTTTATCTTAATTTTAATTACTGAAAACTGTCTTTATAGTTTAAGTTTTAGTAAACAGTTTTAGTTATTTGGATTTTGAGTTTTAAATGTCTTGCAAAGGTTTTTTCAGAACAAACTAAAAATAATAAAACATGTAAAACATTTCTTTAACGTGATTATAATTAGATTAGTGGTCTTACATTTCTTGCCTTTCTATTTATCTAACTGGCCTACTAAAACAAGAAAATACTATGTTGTAAAGAGCTATATGAAATATCAGACAGCTTTTGAGTTTGTATTAACCACAAACCACTCCTATTATCTGTAGGCTGCGAAAATTGTCTTAAAAAGAAAACAGCAGGAAATGTATATATGAACTAATGTAAACTGAGTCAGGTGAATTATGGGTTTCTGTGCTTTATCTAACACACGATCACTATATGATACATGTTTGTATATGACAAACATAAATGTTTGCAGGTGGCACTTGACTGAAAAAACCTGAAGTATCCCAGCAGCTACTCCGACTGAGAAAACAACTCCAGATGTCCAAAGCAGGAAAAGTGCACAATAGAGTCTATAGGGAAACAGTGAACAAGCACAAGGAGGGGGGAAAAAAACTAGTCAAGAAAAGATGAGAACAGGGGAAAGGTTGTGAATGAACAGTCATCTCCTTTATATAGCTGAATTCAAATGACACCTCAAAATTCCTGGAAGTTCCTGACTGTCTGAAAAGATTTTATTTGAAGACTGTGTTGAGAGTGAGACTTCATGTCATCAGAAAAAAATACTCTCTTGGGAATATCGATGGGAATTCTGAGAGTTAACAGAACTGGAGGGGATCTGAAGTGCAAAGGGCATAAAACAAGAAAGAGATGAAAAAAAAGTGACTCAAGTTAGAGGAACAAAACGACAGGAAAAGTGGAGCGATAAAGGAAAGCTGTGTGAGAGGAGGGGCTATTTTAAGAGATGGCTTTCCGGCAGGTGAAAGAACTGAAAAAACCTTTCAGGAACAAACAGTCAGTTAAGACGTAAAGAGGAGGTGAGTCATAAGAAGAAGGAGGTACTGTAGAAAGTATGACCGCATCGGAGTTAGAGAAAAAAACACATAAAATATATATTATCATCTAGAAGGTGTTACATCCGTACCAGGTTAAACAGAGATGGAGACTATAAGAAGAAAGGTACAAATATATTATAATCCACTGCAATTGGCAGTGAGGACACACCTCCTTACGTAACCCCGCCCCCTTCCAACTGTCATATAAATACAGAGGAGGCAGAGGAGACCTTACATGCTTTTCTCATAGTCAAAGACCAAGTGGATCATATTCAGTTTTTCTCAACAGTGTGATATTGTTTCTAAGGATTGATGGTCAGGACAAAAAGCCTTCTCAAGTGTCTTCCTTCCATGCAAGGTGAGTTCCTAAATATATCAACAAAACGTTAATTAGTTGCATTTAATTGAAAACAGAGTGACGAGGCATATTATCTGTACTATAACTTGTAAAATAATAATAATAATAATAAGTGCATATATATAGGCTATAATATAAACTTAAAAACTAAAACCATAACAAAGCATTTCCATATTTGAAATAAAATAAACATTAATTGAAATAAAATACAATTTAAAAAAATATTTGCCAAATCAACACTTCTCATTAAAAATAAATAAAAAGCTATATAGACATATTTTATTATTTTATATTTTAACAGCAAATAAAACTGTAAATGTAATAATACAATTACAAAAACACACAAAATTACTAAAATAAAAATGAAAATATAAAAATAAAATCTAATTTAAAATATTAACAAAAACTATAATAGTATATAATAATAATAAAATAACACGTATCGATTGATTGTGTGTAATTTGCATCTCTACAGGTCATACCATTATGGAAGTGGCTGTTTTGCTGTTGCTGACTATACCGATGAACACAGCCACACAAGTGAGACGGAGGTGTGTGCATTTACACTCACACACACACACCATGTTTGGTTTGGACTCTCCATAGACATGATTTTTATATTGTATCTCCCCTAACCCTACCCATCACAAAATTTTTTTTAATATATATTTAATATATTCACACAGTATATTCACTGTCACATGTATTAAACAGGACACAGACAGAAAGCCTCTCACTAGTGAAGAGCATACAGAGGCTAAGGAACGTGACCTTGGTTGGCACTGACAGAGAGACTCCATCAATGGAGACCAAAACGACCAGCAATCCAGATCCAGACGCAGCCTCTTCTCTGCTTCTACAAACCATCCTTCAAAAGGCCAGAGAGTAAGTGAATCAATGTCCAAAGGTAAACATTTATGAAAGAATACTACTGTTCAAAAGTTTGGGGTCAGTCAGATTTTTTTTTTTCATGTTTTTTTAAACTCACCAAGGCTTCATTTATTTGAAAAAGAAACATTTGTAACATTATAATGTCTTTCCTGTCACTTTTGAGCAATTTAACGCATCCTTGCTGAATAGAAGTATTACTTCTTTAAAAAAAAATCAAACTTTTGAACAGTAGTGTGTAAAAATAATACGCAAGAATATAAACATATATATTTTTATGTTGCTTGTCTGCTGCTTGGGGTTGAAGTTATTATCAAATATCAACAAAAAACATGTTAAAAGTGTTAAAATTAACCCTGCTCTCTCCCACTTATATTATATTATATATCTTAAATGTTGATGCCCATGATTCACATTTGTCTTCTCTCTCTGCAGAAGGCGAGCAGCTCAGAGAGGCTGTCAGCTTGGAACATGTCAGGTACACAACCTGGCCAGCAAGTTATTCCAAATGGGTCAGAGTACTGGAAAAGACGAATCCAAAAAGGCAAATGACCCAACAGGATATGGACGCTAAGAATATATATCCCAGATGAGCTTCTGCTCATTCATCAAAGGACAGAATGAATTTGACTGGTACTGATCAGGATATGGCTAATATATATATATATATATATATATATATATATATATATATATATATATATATATATATATATATATATATATAAGAGTTTAAATAAGTTAACAATTCTGTATTATATTAACTAATTAACTCTCTGTCTTTGATAGACGTTGTTTAGGCTGCTTATTGTATAAAAGTTGTATGTATTCTATTTAAAAATTGTATATAAATGTGACAAAAGTACTAAAATGAATAAATAACAGGCAGAAACTACTTTATGGTTTATAATTTGTGTTGTACAACAAGGTGTAGCATCCTTTGGCATATTTATTTTGCTTTTGTGAATATGGAGGGTAAAATGGGTTTTATACTAAAGGAAAATATGCCAAAATTTTGAGAACCAAAATATCTGACAATCAAAAATATATTTCTGAATATTGTGATTTTCAGTAAAAATAAATATTTTTTGATCATTAAATAATTTGGTACTCAAAATATTTGACATATTTGAATAAACAATAAATAATAAAAATATAATATAATATAATATCTTACATTTAGGGTAAAATGTCTTTCAGCATGGAGCAAAAGCAGTGTTACTGCTTAATTGTAATTTAATAGCTATTTAATGTATATTTAATATGCAATATTTAATTTAATATAATTTGTAATTTAATATCTAATATATATATATATATATATATATATATATATATATATATATATATATATATGAAAATAATAAAATATGATTTTTAATGAAATATATTAATTTTTTCACAATTTTACATATTAATAAAAGAAGAACAAGAGCGATTCAACGTTTTTTTTTTTTGGTTATTCCAGATCAAAATAGCATTTACAGTCAAGCCAAAATTTATTCAGACACCTTGAACATTTCATTCATTAATACAGTTTATTCACTATAGTTTAAAAAAATGATAATAAAATATGACAAGCTCTCAGAGTTAAACTGTCAGAAAAAAAAAAATCTTGATTATGTCAGATAACACTTAACAAAACATGTTCAGGTCAAAGTGTCTGAATAATTTTTGGTTCCAAATTTTTATCAGTTTTACTGGTAGTCCACTGTATGAAGAATTTTTGGGTATAATATGTCACATTTTATTTTGCTATCCTCACTTACATGAACTATAGTGTCCTGCACCCACTAGTAAAAATATATCAAAAATGTCTGAATAATTTTTGGTTTGACTGTAGTTCCGTAGTACAATAAATCATGGCTGCGTCCGAAAACTGGAAAATGCTGCCTTCGGAGGACACATTTTAAGGTAGGAAGGCATCAAGGCATATTCAAATCCAAAGTTAGCTTCACTTCCTGTCTCCTGAGATACCTTCATCTGATCGATTTTTGAAGGCAGCATACATCGCGTACTGTTGAGTAGGTACTACATTTGAATTTAAATTTACTTCACGACAGTTGAAAAAGTATGTTCTATATAGTTCGAATGTGTGTAGTATGAATGAATTCGGACTGCATCCGCTATGTTTTTACTGTCACATGACCTACCAGCGTTCTACCTATGTCCTTCAACTACATTAACAAATCCTCTCCCTTGGCCTCATGGGATAGTAAAGTGTCCATCTTCAGAATCTCGCCGGAAGTAGCCTAGTAAGTCATCTGGATACTTTTCGCCTGCTGACCAATCAAATTATCTTCCTTTCACCAGCAGATTTTGTTATATTGGAAGTTACTATATAACCACAACTTTACTCCACATAGAATCCCCATATGGAAAATAGTTTTATTTTATCTCGATAAAAGTCTATGCGTTGTTGATTGGCTTTAAAAAGGTGTTTGGTCTATTCTTCATTTAAATGCAGTTGTACTTTGTTGAAAGTAGAGGGTTAGATAAAATCATTCTCAAACGAAATCCAGCACTACAACATTTTCTGATGTGTTGATATGGAAATATGATCTCAGGAACTTTGCACACCAGGCATGTGCCGTCAGAGTATATTGGTGGTGTAACTTTATTAACTCAAAAGTTCTAAAAAATAATAATATTAAGAAGAAGAAGAAGAAGAAGAAGAACGTGGAGGGTTAGATTAATTCCCTTTTGAAATGCAGCATTACAACATTTTCTGATGTGTTGATATGGAAATATGATCTCAGGAACTTTGCACACCAGGCAACTGTATCTGCCGTCAGACAGTGTTGTGCAAGTTACTTCCAAACTGTAATACATTATAGATTACTTGTTACTGTTATTTAAAAGTAATTCTTTACCTTACAATATTACGGTCTCAGAATTGTAATGCCTTATATTACTCCTGTATTATTTTTGAGTTACTTTCACCAAAATAACTACAGAAGTAGAACTAATGTCATACAATACAAAGTTACACCAGCGAGAGGGAGATGAATGAAATAAATCGCTTTTAATAAATCGTCATTTAGTCTTTATTTACAAACTTGGACACCACACGCGGCTGACTGACCACGAACAGTTAATAGAACTTTAGAGGCATTTTTCATTCGTTAAAGTCCACTTTCTAATAAAAAATTCCTGATAATTTACTCACCCCCATGTCATCCATGTCCTTATAGTGGACTTCATTTGGCTCCAAACGGTTGAAGGTCAAAATTACAGTTTCAGTGCAGCTTCAAGGGGCTTTAAACGATCCCAGACGAGGTCTTATCTAAAGAAACGATCGGTCATTTTCTTTAAAAAAAATGAAAATGTATATGCTTTATATAGAGTAGACACAAATGATCGCATCACAAGTGCTTCCTCCAGACCGCGATTCCGTATTCTTCAAAAAGCTTACGCTGAATGTCCTACACCTTCCCTATTAAACTTACGGAACGAACGCGGCTCCAGTTCTTTTTATCCCGTAAGTTTAATAGGGAAGGTGTAGGACATTCAGCGTAAGCTTTCTGAAGAATACGGAATCGCGGTCTGGAGGAAGCACTTGTGATGCGATCATTTGTGTCTACTCTATATAAAGCATATACATTTTCATTTTTTTTTTTTTTTTAAAGAAAATGACCGATGGTTACTCTAGATAAGACCCTTATACCTCGTCTGGTATCGTTTAAAGCCCTTTGAAGCTGCACTGAAACTGTAATTTTGATCTTCAACCGTTTGGAGCCAAATGAAGTCCACTATAAGGAGAATAACCCTGCAATTTTTTCAACAAAAACCTTAATTTCTTTTCGACTGAAGAAAGATGGACATGGACGTCATCTTGGATGACATTGGGGTAAGTAAATTATCAGGATATTTTCATTCAGAAGTGAACTAATCCTTTAAGGTCTCGCGGTCTTGCTGTTTTTTGTTGTTGTTTTGTTTGTTTTTTTAACAGTTAGATTTTGGGCTAAAAGTGTGTTGTAACGCAAGCGTTACTGAACATGTACCGAGTAAAATATTACTGAAAATTGATTAGTAATGCCTTACACTACTGCGTTACAGCAAAAAGTTATACGTTTCTGTAATGCATTACTTTTGTAACGCATTACTCCCAACACTGACTATAGGCTATTATAAATAGTCTCAAATTACAAATTGAAAGCAATATTTACTCAAGAATAAAACTGGTCATTTTCTTTTGTACCAAATGTGTTATTTTCATTGGAGCACAAAAGGAGATGTAAGTCAGAACATCAAGAGACTGACAGCCTGAGTCAGAATTCACATCACTGCTTCTTTTCTAACTGTGACTGAGACTATAGGACTCTCTCCTTTTGTGTTCCACAAAAATAAAGACATATGTGTCAGTAGATGATTTATAAAGAAATCTTACCCTTGAAAATAGAGGACAGAAGAATATAGCAGATTAATTGGTTTTCCTTTGCAATTAAAATGTAAGTTCCTTGCTCTTGTAACAACAGGGATGTAAACTCATCAGGGGTGAAAATGGTGACAGATGTAACCAACAATTTCAATACTAAAAAAAAAAAACTGTTCTCTCAATCAAAGAGAGGTTCCTTTATAAAATCACTGACGCTGTATGCCGCTTTCAGTTTATTGCGAATGACTGAGCTGACTTACTTGAAAACTCCTGTTATAATCAATAAATCTGTCTTTGCATGCATGCAGAACCCAATCAGTAAAGCTGCACGGATTCTGAATAACTTAAACCAATGACCTTGTCACGTTTTCTTTTACATTGTAATTTTCATATAAGATAAATGGTTAATGCAAAATATAAAACATCCATGCATTTACAAACCTCATTTGGATAAATATGATGGTGGAAAACTTGAATCAGTGTTACACAGGAAAGCCTGTCAGTGATGTGCTGTAAAGTAAAAGGAAAGACACCGATAACACTGTAAAACAGTATTTTCATAGTGAAATAAAGTCATTATATTATGTTTTTAAAAGATCTTGTTAATTTTGTTTAATAATATTAACAATATTATTAGTAGTAATAGTAGTAGTATATAAATGCTAGAAAAATTTCACCATGAGCTGTTTGCATGTTAATGAACATAATGAGAATAGAGTAAAAAAAACAGCTCCATCTGAAACTTTTCAATCAAATCAAAGGAGTACAAGCTCCTGTTCTAAAGTTATAGTACACAAGATACACAAATGAGTGGTACAGTCTGTCCCTAATCTTACAAAATAACAACCATCCTGACAAACACATGTTGTATGAAGACTAGAGTTGGGATAAAACACCCCTCCTAATCCTCACATATCATATAAAAGTGAATATGAAAAAGAGTTATTTTTGTAGTTTCCCCTCCTCAAATCCATACTGTCCTTTCATCTTCAGGAAGCCATCTTTCAGCCTCCATGCAGTGGTTAGGTAGAGCTACATTAGGTTAGGACAGCCATAAGAAGTTATTTCATGTGACTCACAGAAGTTATGTCAGTTATGTCATATGGGTAGGGATAAGTATCGTTACAGTAACGGTATTGCTACTGTTACTTATTGATCGGGTACTTCAACGGTATTCTTATCGGTTCTTTTTATTATATACAAATTAAGAACATAATTAACATTGCTTTATAAAAGAAGACATTAAATATCTCAAGATCTCAGCAGAGGAAGATTAAACAACAACTAACACCGTGTCTACACCAGACGCGACTTTTTCGAGTCGCGCCGCAACAGCTAAAAGCTGTCTACACTGAACGTGACAAACCGACCATTGCAAAGCACTTGGACTACGTCAAAAATAGAACAGGTAATCCGTTTACTGTCGGGAATTTGTTGTGTCGCGTCACAACGCATCCAGTGTAGACAATATCACTGATTATAACGGGTTCTATTATTAAACATGCTGAGAAGATGCTACTGTTTTATGTGATCACAGATATCCCATACATCACAGCACACACGAGCTTTGAGGCAGTCTGTCTCAATCGAGATGTGTTATAGGCCCCCGCCCACGATAGGCGCGGCAATATCCATCGGCAACTGTAAGCTCTTTCAGCTGTGGTCTACTAAAAGCCTCAAAGGCACCAGGGCTAAAGTGAAAAGAACAAAGACACGGATATTTAGGAAGTTTTATTCGTCCACATTCTTCACAACTTCCCATTCTTTTCTAGTAAAGCAGTAAAGACGTACATCGCTTCTCTTGTTGTCCATCGACTGAAAATTACAACCAAAAGCTGCACAATGTGGCATCATATATTATATTCCGAGTTGTGTTGCGGTAAAAATAGACATCGATATAAAATGCACTGTGCACCTAAACAAAATTGCACCGCCCATTGTCCAAATTGGTCCAAATATGTCATGGAGTTTTTAAATAACGTAAATATTTCATGGGTTTTCTACTACATATTTCAGTAAGATACATCATTTACGTTATATTAAGCCATACAAGTCTTAACACCAGGGGTTCCCTTTAAAAGCCGTGCTTGCAGAGGTTCTGCTTGACCCTCTTCATCATTACTGCTATCTGGGTCTGATTCGGGCTCAATTTGATATGGCAATATAGACGCCATTATTTACATTTCCACCGAAGCACATGTAACAACTAATGGTAAGGGGCGTGGCGTTTCCGGACGCTTCAGCGAATCACAATACACTGGGCCAGCTAACCAATCTGAGCCCATTCAATTTTCGGAGGGAGTGGTATCATAGAACCAGGAAGTCAAACCGGCCATTCAAATGACAATGGAAACAGCGGTGTAGAATAAAGGTAAAATGTATGAAAAATACAGCGTTTTTTTATTTTTTTTTTAAACAAAGCATTAAGACATGTTAAACTGCGCCCCATAAACACAATCAAGCCTAGAAAAAAAACAGTGAACCACCCTTTTAACCCTCTGGAACCATATGGACTATTTTTTATGATGGATGGATGCATTTATTTTGGGCTTCAAAACGTGCCCTGATATTATGTAAAGCACTTTGGTTCAACCTCGGTTGTTTTTAGTAGTGCTATATAAATAAACAAACCAAACCAAATATAAAAACTATAACCTGGTATTTTGTTGACGGTGATTTTTGATTCAAGTAAGCAATGATCATTACCTCTCGTCTCACAGCTACTGTCTAGTCTTCCATCCTCTCCTCTGTAGCCACACCCTGCGCGCGATGGTTACACCTGATTTCTCAGGTAACTCGACACTCTCTAGCGATCCTCGTTCACGGATGGCATTGCAGGACGCTTTGAAGTGGTACTTCCTACAAACAGCGAATTCATAAAGTCCATGAACAAATCAAGATGAATGAAAAGGACATTGAACATGGTGGAGTGGCCGTGATGCCGAAAACAGATGTGGTAGGTCTATCAGAAAGGTCTGCTTCTGTTGTAGCCTACAACTACAACAGAAGCAGCTCTTGATTTTGTATCGTTACAAACACGCTTCAGATGTTTGCTGGTCACATGTTCTTAAAGACCTACTGCATGCACTCAGTATCGCTTCGATTTAATGTTGGCTATGAGCAGGACTGCAGGGAGTTTCAAACAACAAACCATGGGTTAAAACAAGACTGTGCACGTATATGGCAATCCGTTTTAGTTTAAATTGTTCCCAGTGTTACTCGTCGTAATTGCATTTTTACTAGTAAGAATTCAATTAGAGAGCTCTCTAATTCAATTATTACTAGTAACAAATATGATTAGAGAGCTCTCTAATTCAATTATTACTAGTAAAAATTATAATTTTAGAGCTCTATAATTCAGTTATCACTAGTAAGAATTTCAATTACAACGCTCTCTAATTCAGTTCTTACTAGTAACAAATACGATTAGAGAACTCTGCAAATGAATTTTTACTAGTCATATGTCTCCATTGACTTCCATTCATTTTTAGTTACAGAGCTCTACAACTGAATTCTTACTAGTAAGAATTCCAATTAGAGAGCTCTATAATTCAATTCTTACTAGTAACAATTACAATAGAGAGCTTTCAAATTCGATTATTACTAGTAACAAATACAATTGCAGAGCTCTCTAATTGTAATTATTACTAGTGAGAATTGAATTATGGAGTTCTCTAATTGAATTCTTACTAGTAAAAATGCAATTACGACGAGTAACGCTGGGAACAATTTAAGCTAAAATGGCTTGCCATACACATGTGTTTGTCATGCTGCTTCTATGGTGTTATCACACTTATAACTACAGTGTTCATGTTACACTGCAATTTGTTGTCCTTTTTTTAGGGACAAGTATTTTATGGAAGGTATTGTGTTGTGCTTTATATTAAAGGGAGTTTTAATAGTAACCCCCCAGTTTGCACATATAGCTAGGTCAAATATGTATAAGTTTCCATATATATGTACAGTGACATATAAGCTGTAAAATGTAGATGTAAAAAAATAACAGTAAAATGGTTATTTTGTAATTTAATGGGATTTCAGAGTTTAATTTCCATTTTCTACGTCAGTATTAAATTCAAATCAATGTAATTAATCCATAAAAGAACAAAATACCACAATTCAATTCATTCAAATAAATGTAATCTTAGCAGTTTGAATGTTATAGTGTAGTTTTAAATATTGTCTTCATGTATATCTAAGAAAGTACATAAAGTTATTTGCAGGCAGATGCTTTTAGTGATTTACAGTCACCTTGGAGCAACCTAAGGTTAATCTAAATTATCATTAAATTATTATTTCAATCAATGTTGCATTAAAATTCTTAGTTAGAAGAACAGTGAGTGTACCAAACAATGTAATGGGGAAACTAAACATAAAGCCCACAAGTTATGATCTAAATAAGTGATGAGGCACCGTAAAGGTAAACTGGTCTCTCTTGCTTTCTTGATGAAAGGGAAGGGTAGGGATCTAATGATGAAATTATAAAAGGTGTTGGGATAAAGTGAGCCATTTACCCTAGCTTTGTGATTGATACTCATTGTAACCTTCCTTGAGCAAAAGCATTAGATAAGATAGTGTTACAAGTTGCACTATTTATCTTCAATAGATCACATGATCAGTTTAATATACTAGCTTTATCTTGCTAACTTGTTGACAGTGTCACTGTAAGTCCCAGAACACTGTTGTACAGTAGCTATCATGTTTTTAGTGCATTAATTAAAAGTGATTTCTGTTATTGATTTTAGAGCTGGATTCCAGATTTGTTTAAAAAGAGAGTGTGCACAACGTTTGTGGAGGACTCTTTCAGGTAAGATGTCTGAGTATTCAGTATCTCTTGTTAGATTCCTTATGTAGGACAGATCCTCCATCTGTTGTTTTGTAGCAATGGCGGTCTGTGTCAGTGTGGGTCCACGCGAGACACGCACCCCTCAGGAGCCCTGGGCGATAACTTCAGCACAGCCATCGTCAGTCACTGGGACAGCACACAGCACTCCTGCGAACAGCCCACAGATGCCTATGGAGAGCTGGAGTTCGCTGGGGCCGGCAAGAGACACAGCTATGTGAGTTCCTGTCCTTTGTGGTTGAGCTGTTTGAGCTATAAATGTATAGATATTATCATGGCTGTAACCATGTATTTACCTATGGCGGTTAAGGCCCTGGATATTATCGATCTGGATCACATGAAAAATAGAGATTATACAGAATACACTTTGGTAAACAAGAACACTAACCTTTGGGGGGAAAAAAATTGTGTTGGAATTTTGTATTAAAATATATATAAATAATTTTCACTTAATATTGAAATGTTTTTTTTTGTTTGTTTTTTTTACTTTTTGTTTAGAATAGTTAATATTAGATAATATTTTTATGATGGGATGTTTGGGTGTGTGACAAGGGTAAAAAGCATTTTAAAAGAAGCAAAAATAATTGTCATGGTAAAAAGTGTAGTTTTAATTTGACAAAATTCCTGTTTGGTCATATTCCCCTTCTCTTTATAATTACTGAAATGGTTTATTTTCATTTTTGTTTGGAAAAATTAACATTAAATGATCAAATAATTAATATTTTCAGAATATTTAAGTCTGTAACAAGGGTAAAATAAAATCTTTATATAAAAAGTATTTTTAAGGCAGTAAAAATAAAAATGATCAATTTTAATTTGGCCCTCATATAACAAAAAATCTTTAATAAAATCAACCCCTGGCACATAAAAAATTGCCAGTAGCTGAAAAATACAACCATATTTCACAAATTAGTAGTTTTTCACATTTAATTGTTGTTTTGTTCTTATTCCTCTTCTCTTAATTTTCGAAATGGGTTACGTTCTCACTTTTTGTTTAAAATAATTAATATTAAATAATTATATATTAAATAATGAACAATTTTAGAACATTTGCGTCTGTGACAAGAGCTAAAAAAAAAAAGCATTTGAAAAGCAGCAACAATAATTGTCATGGTAAAAAGTGTACAGTTTTACCTAACACCGAAAACTGAAAACTTTTTACGCATTTTGGCCGTTCATTTAAATGACAATGCCATTTTGGGGGCCTGAAAATGCAAACTTTCGAAAACAAGTTTCAAAGTGGAGGTTTTTGAAAATTATACCGTTATTGTCTCTGTGTAAAGTACAAAAACGTGAGTTTGTGAAAATGGTGAT
Organism: Hypophthalmichthys molitrix; assembly: GCA_037950675.1. Classification (NCBI taxonomy): domain Eukaryota; kingdom Metazoa; phylum Chordata; class Actinopteri; order Cypriniformes; family Xenocyprididae; genus Hypophthalmichthys; species Hypophthalmichthys molitrix. The sequence continues at coordinate 3,925,615 of CM075503.1, read as the reverse complement.
GTCATGCACATGTGTATTACATGTTCAGTCTATAGTTGCGTAGTGTTTCTTTACAAAGTGACATTGCCAACTACTGGCCTGGCATTTATAATACAGCGTTTTTAGTCATTTTTGCGAATCCATGTGAACGGGGATCGTTTTGACAATCGTGTCATCTGTATGTGAAAAATGCAAAAGAAAAACTTCCATTTTTAGTACATCATTGTCATGGAAATGAACCATAAATATGGTCTTCATATTACAAAAAAGGTTTTAATAGCAATCAACCCCTGGGACATAAAATTTGCCCATAGTTGAAGAAACAGCCATATTTAACAAATCAGTACCTTGTTTTTGTAACTTAAAGTTGCTTTTCACCTTTGATTCCTGTTTTTATCTCACTCCCCTTCTCTTTATCCCAGTTTTTGCGTCTCTCCAGCACCACAGATCCTTCCAAGGTCTTCAATATCATGAGAGAACACTGGAAACTGGCACATCCCAACCTGGTGGTGTCAGTGTTTGGTGGTGAGAAGAGGTCAGAGGTCAAGACCTGGGTGCGAGAGGTGCTGAGGCAGGGGCTGGTTAAAGCTGCACAGAGCACAGGTGTCTTCTTCTCTCCACACATATAATTGTTTTTCATACATTTACATGCTACAGAAGTGCATGACCACAGTGACTTGAGCACACTTCAGCTGTCATTGTGCCTTCTATTGTGAACTGTCAGGATGCAAGCAGTATAAATATGAATCATACTTGTAAAGTAAATAAATGCAAGTCATCAGAGGCCCAGTTACCAGGACACAAATTCATGCCGGACTAATCATTTCATCAACCTGGTTTATCAGGATAGTTGCCCAGCAAGTTTTTCTCTGTGTGTGTATATAGCCAAAACAGGGATGCAAACAGGTAAGGGGGAAAAAAGGTGATAACATTGCGCAGGGCAGGGGCAATTTTTATTTATTTTTTCAAGTTGATTTGCTTTACATGCTCATTTGTAGTTATTTTAAGGGATTTTTTTCATCAAAATCAACATTTGGTTAAAATCATGTGTTATAAAAGACAAAGTGCTATGCAGGATATTTAAGACAATATTGGCTGATTAGACGGCAATACTGTTTGTCACATCTCAGACTTCAAATACATAAAATATTACCCATTATATACATATAATGGGTAATATTATATGAAAAAAAAAACTCTCATTGGATCTATGCAAATCCCATTGGTGACCTATTTTGATCTCAAAAAGGTGAGTTCTCACTGAAAGGTGAGGATTTTGCATCTATGCCAAAAAAATTTACATTTTACTAAAATAAAATAATGCACAATGCAATTTAAAAGGATAGCTCACCCAAAAATCAAACTTTTGTCATCATTTACTCACCCTCAAGATGTTCCAAACCTGTATGAATTTCTTTCTTCTGTTGAGCACAAAAGAAGATATTTTAAAGAATGTTGGCAACCAGACAGTTGACGGTAGCCATTGACTTCCATAGTATTGTTTTCCTACTATGGAAGTCAATGGCTACCATCAACTGTCTGGTTATCAAAAAAAGTTAATTTTGGATGTGGCTTATGTCTAGGAGCATGGATCATAAGCGGGGGGTTGAGGGAAGGCCTCGGCAGGTGTATAGGAGAAGCTGTGAGAGATTATGCCACCGCAACGTCTTCTGTCACTCTCAGTAAAGTGGTTCTCATTGGCATCGCTCCCTGGGGCCTGGTAAAAGATCGCCAACAGCTCATCAACTCTGAGGTAACACAACTTAAAAAATATACAGTCTTGGGCTGCGTTTTCCAAAAGCATCGTAAGCCTAAGTTGATCGTAGAACCATTGCCACCAATAGAGCTACGATCAACTTAGGCTTAAGATGCTTTTGGGAAACGCTACCCTGATCAGAATCATTAGCACCCTTGACAAACATGAACAAAAGAAGCCTTTGAATAGAAATCTGCATTGTTAATCCTTTTGATGTTTTATTTAGGAAAAAAAAACACAAAAATAGAACCTTTCATTGAAGTAAAACAATTGAAAATGTGGGGAAAATCTCACTGTGAAATGTTTTCTCTAATACACATTAGCCACAATTATTGGCACCCTTTTACTCAATACTTTTTGCCAGTGGTGCCTGCAGCCGTACGGCTATACGCCGTACAAAGGCTTCTTTTGTTACTGTATTCACGGAGACCAGAGCCATGTCGTTATTTTCATTTTTAACCTGAAAATGCTTGTAGTCTCTAACTGTGTGTAGCTTTAGCCCTGTTAGCCGTGCAGCACACTATCAAACTCATTCAGAATCAAATGTTAGCAAACATCCACAAAATACATGCCATACTTACGTGATCTGATATGCTGCATCACCAACAGTTTATGATCCATTTTGAGAGTTATATTGTGAACTTCAGTATTGTTTATGGAATGTTTAATGGATTCACGAGCTTGGGGGCGCGGAGCAGGAGCATTTAAAGGTGTACACACCCCAAATCAGAGCATTTTTAATTCTACCCCAAAACTAGGCAGTTAAAACTTGGTATAATAAAAAGATCTATGGGGTATTTTGAGCTGAAACTTCACAGACACATTCTAGGGATACCTTAGACTTATATTACATCTAGTAAAATGTCAATTCTTGGGCACCTTTAATTATTAAAATCTATCTGCGTACACTCATGACATATTAAGAAAGCAAGAGAGAATGAGAATAAATAAAGGTGTGCGTTTGTGTGTTGTAAAGTCAAATGTGTGTATGTGCGCGCATGGGGGATATGGGTGAAAAGAAATTTGATTGGCTAGTTTAGTTTCGTCACTTTTTCCACACATGAAAAATTACATTACAGATAGTTAATGTTTAAAAACAGGCTCAAAATGAGTAAACACTCTCTAAAACGGCTAAATTCGACTGAAACATTTGCAAAAAGGCCTAAAACTATTGAGTAGGGATGGAAAAATGAAGCCTCTTAAATCTTTGAAGCTTTTCTCTGAATGTTTCGGGAAAGGTTTCAAAGCATCAAGAGTGTCGAAAACAGTGCAATCTTGTGGAAGGTAAAATTTACAGCAGCCATAACCTGAGTGCGCAGCTCAGTTGTTTTATCTGTACGCTGAATGTGTTTAGTTTTCAGATCATAGAATTTGCATATTAAAGTGTGGCAATAAATTAAATGTAACAACAAAAACAATAATTATAATAATACTAATAATACCTACGGAGTTGTTTGAGGCAAGTAAATTGTGCTGTTATTATATAGTTTTTATACTGTTTATATGACAGAACATATGATAATGTAATCTAGGCTACAGGCTAATATATTTAGTAAATGGACTTGATCTTCCATTTTGGACACGCAAAGTGAAGCATTCACGTGACTGGAAAGAAAGTGAGGCTTCGTTTTTCGTTAATCACGCTTTTTTGAAAACAATACGCAGATTTTGTTTTGACAGAAAAGGTAGATTCGAGATCGGCCTGTAATTGACTAATTCTCTAGGATCAAGTTGTGGTTTTTTTAATAAGAGGCTTAATAACAGCCAGCTTAAAAGTTTTTGGTACGTATCCTAGTGATAAAGATGAATTAACGATATTAAGAAGAAGATCTATGACTTCTGGAAGCATCTCTTTCAATAGCTTAGTCGGTATAGGGTCTAACATACATGTTGTTGATTTTCATGATTTAACAAGTTTAGACAATTCTTCCTCTCCTATAGCAGCGAATGAATGGAATTTCTACAATGCGATACTGTATTAGGCTGTTGCATGGTTATAATTTTCTCTCTAATATTATCAATCTTGCAAGTAAAGAAGTCCATAAAGTCATTACTGCTGTGCTGTTTGGAAACATCAGAAGTTGAAGCATCCAATAACTCACAATTGTGAGAAAAAAAGACTTTATAACGCCCAATTCTGACTTTATAATGCGCAATTCTGAGAAAAAAAGTCAGAATTGTGAGATAAAGTCACATTTACCTTTATTTTTTTATACTGAGTGGCAGAAACAAGCTTCCATAGTTCTCAGTGACCCATTTTGTTGTTGATTTTGATGTTTTTTTGTTTTTTTATCATTAGCCAAGTTTCCATCTAGTTTTTGAATAAATTTGTTATCGACAAAGCAAATATGCGCAAAAAAATATTTGCGAAATTTGCTGTCTCGAGGATGTTTCCATCCAGTTGGCCTTTTACTGATAAAATGGTGTATGTACTGACATCGCATAAGTTTTGCTATATCTCTAAAAAAAATCTGCCCTTGAGCCGTTTCCATACATAATTTTGCATATATCGCAAATTCTTATCGTTTGCATCCCAAATATTCATGTAAAATGTACAGAGTAATGAGAAATTGAAATTCGCCAGTAGGCTACTGCTTATTTTCACTTATACTGTTTAATATGAAATACATTAAATATGAAATATAAGAAGACGATGGTGAAGTAGAGCAGCTCGTCTGACAGGACTTAACTGCCTGTATTTGAAGAAACGCAGGTTTGGACACAGTTCATTTGTCCTGTATGCAAAAATTTTTAGGGTACATAAAAACACTGGTACAGTGAAATATTTGCATATTGCAACAGTCTTTAACGCCTTGAACATGTGGTCAAGCCAATCGCAGTTTGACGCGGCCGGAAACGCAAAAGAGTTATTCTGGTTTCAGAGTTCAATAACACCAAACCGATCGAAAACATTAAATCGCAGTTGATTTTTTTTTTTTTACAGAGACGTATGCAGCTGTAACCTAAAACAATTCATGTGTATTAGCTAAACTGAGGCTTATTGTCACATAACATTTCTAAAATTCTATTAGAGCTTTAGGAGTCAACCACTTTATTTTCCTAATTTATTTTAGATAAAATTCTATATTAATAAATTGCAATAATTGCAAAATTATTTCATTTACAAGTGTCATTTTTGTGCTTCTGATCATGAAATTGAAACAGACTCATGACTTTATGACAGTAGTTTTTTATTTTTATTCAGATACAGAAGTAACATTTCTGTATTTTATTTTACCTTTCTTTTCATCAGCGTTGGAAACTGCAACAGTCTACTTTAATTTGACAGACACTGATATTTTCTTGAGTTGCAGAGATTTTCAAGACACTATCCTTATGATGCACCTTTGAACTACGGGGCTTTAACGGGAGCATCACAACTAACGCGGACACTGCATGTACAGTATAGGCTAATTCGGTCATGTGACACCACATTTATTTGCGTTAAAGCCCTTTATCTCAACAAAAAGTGTTTTCAAAACAACTTTTGTGACATTTCAAGTATCGACATATAATTTATGTGCTAAAGATAAATGGAAAAATATTGTGTCAACATTTGAGAAATCTTATCGACAAATGCCATCAGCTATATCGCTAAATATTTTAAACATCGTAAACAGGCCCACAACATTAAAGATCCAGCAGTATATTTAATTTTTTTTTTTTTTTTAAGTTTCATCTGACCATAGAAATCAGGTCCTGTTTAAAGTTCCAGTAGCAACTGAATGTGCTGGAGTTTGTTTTTGGATGAGAGCAGAGAATTTTTTTTTCCTTCCCAAACAACTTGTAGTGATGTTGGTGCAGTTTTTTCCCCCTTAAGATTTAACTAATTTCTGCAATTCTCCAGCTATGATCCTTGGAAAGTCTTTGGTCACTCAAACTATCCTCCTCACTGTGTGTTAAGACAGACACGCATCCTCTTTCAGGCAGTATTATAACAACATCTGTTGATTTGAACTTCTTAATTGAACTTCTTAATTAACAGTTCACCCAAAAATGATCCCATAATTTACTCGCCCTCAAGCTATCCTAGGTGTATATGACTTTCTTCTTTTAGCTTAACACAATCGAAGTTGTTAAAAAATATTCTGGCTCTTCCAAGCTTTATAATGGGAGTGAATGATACCAGAGATTTTGAAGCCCAAAAAGCACATCCATCCATCATAACAGTAATCCATACGACTCCAGGGGGTTAATGAAGGTCTTCTGAAGAGAAGCGATGCTTTTTTTTGTAAGAAGAATATCCATATTTATAACTTTATAAACTATAATCACTGGCTTCTGGTAACAGCAGAATTTTTTAAAGAGAAATGTCGGGGGATTTAGATATAAGAGAAGAAGAGTTTGTTGTACAGCCCTGTTTGTTTGAACCGTGAGAGGCGTCTACGCTCACCTAAGCTTGCGCTGCTACTACATTCTACGTCATATGTCAGGTCAGAGGTCACTCTTCTGTCGGAACTCGACTTGCGTACAAAAACTTTTCTTACGAAAAAGCTTTGCTTCAGAAGTTCTTTATTAACCCTCTGGAGCCATATGGATTACTTTGCTTGGAAGAGCCAGGAGATTTTTAATATAGCTCCGATTGTGTTTGGCTGAAAGAAGAAATTCATATACACCTAGGATGGCTTGAGGGCGAGTAAATTATGGGATAATTTTCATTTTTGGGTGAACTATCCCTTTAATTATTGCCCTGATGGTGGAAATGGGAATTTCAATCCTTTAGCTATTTTCCTACAGCCACTTTTTTGTGAAGCTCAACAATATTTTGCTTATTGTACAAGTTAATCACCGTTCTAAACTAGTGCAGCAGAGCATTGTAACACACACACATACAGACAGCAGTGCAGAAATGTATTGTGGACACTGTGATTTATCAATAAAATAGCTTAGAACCTGAAAAGTTCAAGCATATATTTCTTATTAACTGAAACGGCAGTTTCATGACTGAACTAGATATTCTTTTGTTTTACCCATTGTGATGGATGATTTATAGAAGTTGGCCTTTGTGCTTCCTCATATTTATACTCATCATGGCTCGACATTTTCACTTTTCTAGTCACCCTGGTGTGCTAAAAACTGTAAATATGATATATTTATATACTTCAGAGATATTTTACTAATTTCTAGGTGTACCAATAATTGTGGCCAACATGTATTAGAGACAAACAAACATTTATTTCATAATGTGATTTCCTCCCCCCACCCCCACATTTATTAGTTTTACTTCAATGAAAGGTTAGATTTTTGTGATCAAAAGGATAAACACTACAGATTTATTTTCACAGCCTTCTTTGATCATATTTACCAATAATTTTGACCAGGACTGTACTGACAGTGGTGCAGAACTAGCATACTGCATACTAAATATTATACACAACCTACAAATACAGTATATATCTTGGAAATAAATATATATATTCCCAAAAACAAATTCAGCACTATTGGAACATTGCTAAAAGTCAAGAACCAGAACTAACTGTTGTATAAAATATGTAAAAGTAAACTATTTTTATCAATGAATTGTTATTAATTGTAAAATGTGTTTAATATTTTTATGTTATTTTTAAATAAATTAAGAGGTTATTTTATATTATTCTAGAAATTAGTAATTTGTTTTTAAATTATTAGCATTACATTTAAATCATCTTACAAATTGATATTGATATTTCCTCCACTTCTGTGTCTGTTCATTCATTATACTGCAGATGGAAGTCAAACACTTTGCAGTTTAAGTTATGGTACCCAGGCAGTGTATATTGCATTTTTTGTAGTACTAGGCCACTTGTTTTTTGCATTTTATGCAAAAAAAAAAAAAGAAAAAAAAAAGCATCCTGTTCAGAACAACATTGTCTCTCTCTTTCTTTTAGGGAAGTTTCCCCGCAAAGTATTTAGTCAGAAATGCAGCGCTCAACTCTTGCTCTCTGGATAATAACTACAAGGCTTTCCTTCTGGTGGATGATGGGACATTAGGGCGTAAAGGTGGTGAGGTCGGCTTCAGAGTCCGTCTGGAGGATTACATTTCACGTCAGCGCACAGGTACAAAATAAAATCCTGCTTTCAAGGCATTTTATGTGCTTAAATGGCACTCGGATTCCCTTAGGAATGGCCTATAAACTTGATGTTCATGATAGAATGTTACTGATGTAGAGATGCCTTTACATTGCTTGGTTTCATTGCAGTTGTTTCATTGAACAGGAGTGCAACATGTTAACTAGCAAATCCTTGGTTTGAACAAGGGAGGTTTAGATTTTTGGCCACCTAATGGCCATTTTGGATATTATAAGAGAAGACAAAGCTTTAAAGGGTTAGCTTACCTAAAAATGAAATTTGTCATTTATTACTCGCCCTCATGTCGTTCCAAACTTGTAAGACCTTCGTTCATCTTCAGAACACAAATTACGATATTTTTGATGAAATCTGAGTTGTTTTTTTTTAATCTTCCACAGAAAGCAACGAAATTACCATATTCAAGGTCCAGAAAAGTACTAAAGACACCGTTAAAATAGTCAAAATGACTGCAGTAGTTCAACCTTAACATTGAAACAAGAATACTTTTTTGTGCGTAAAAACAAAACAAAAATAACGACTTTATTCAACAATTTCCTCTCTACCCTGTCTTTCTCATACACAGTTTACATTGAAGACACATTGCAGAGCTTCCGTGTTCTACGTCAGAACGCCGGTTCAGTATTGGCTGGCTCCTGCGTCAGCATTACACGCATGCATCATGCTGCTCACATGAACAGCGTCGACCAATACTGAGCTGGCGTTCAGACGTAAACACAGAAGCACTGCACTGCTTCAACAGCGTAGGAGACTGACAGGTTAGAGACGGAATTGTTGAATAAAGTCGTTATTTTCGTTTTGTTTTTGCGCACAAAATGTATTCTCGTCACTTCATAACATTAAGGTTGAACCACTGTAGACACATTGACTATTTTAACAATGTCTTTACTACTTTTCTGGACCTTGAAAGTGGCAATTTCGTTGGTTTCTATGGGAGATACAAAACCTCGGATTTAATCAAAAATATCTTAATTTGTGTTCCGAAGATGAACGAAGGTTATTTTTGGGTGAACACCCCCTTTAAGTATTAAAGGCTAATAGGCTGATCATTCAGAAAGTGTCCATAGAAGGTCATGTGATAATTCATTTTGACACAGTATGACATTAGTAAGAGTTCAGTGATTTCAGAGAGCTGAAATATTAATGATAATCAATGAATATGTTACATTAAGATCTGTTTAATAAAAGCAACGAGGACTTTATACTTGTATGCACTTGCTGAAATACATCATCTTATGTGCAGACAGTGCAAGCTTTGACATTCCTGTTTTGAATATGCTGATATCTGGAGAAGCGTCAATGCTGGAGGTGAGCAGATTCCGGTTAAATTACATGCAAAATGTCCGCAGTCCCATCTCTTAATTCTCTCTTATGATGCTTCTTCATTTCAGGCATTAGATATCTCTCTGAAGAATTCAATGCCCTGGTTGGTCCTGGCTGGTTCGGGGGGGCTTGCCAATCTTGTGTGTGACATCGTGGAGAACGTGCAATCTGCACCGATGACCTCAACTGGAGGAGCAGAGAAGGAGGAAGGGACTCACAACATGGAACTTAGAGAACGATTGGCGGAGAAAGTTATGAAATACTTTCCTTCAGAGCAAGAGATGGACAAACTTGTTGACAAGGTAAATGTCATACTCTTTACTCGAACATATAACATCAAAGTACTAAAACAGATTTTTTTTTTTTTTTTCTTGTTGCTTGGCTGGAAAGGTTTTGAGCATCTACCAAAACAAAGACCTCATCTCCATTTATGACGCGGAACAGGGAGGAGTGGATAATTTTGACACTCTGATGCTTAAAGTGCTTGTTCAAGGTAAACTTGTAGTCTGAACTGCTGGCCCACAGGCCATTATTAATCCGGCCCGCTAAATTATTATTATTATTATCTAGGTGACCCATATTCCATATTCAAAAGAATGACATGATTCTATAAAAAAAAAAAAAAAAAGCACGCAGGCAGATTTGATAAGAGAAGAGAGCTGGTTCGGGGCTTTCCTAGTTTATTTGTTGTTTGATTGCAAAGTGCGAATGAAATGTGTTTCTTTCCAAACCGAAAAGGAAAGTGGATGAGGAACACAGACAGTTTCAAGACGGATGGACGTTGCATTATTTTTTTCGTGGAGTTTAATGAAAACGCTACCTGTCTGATATGCCAAGAAAAAGTCACCATTCTAAGGGGCTGTTCACATATCGCGTCTAAAAACACGTGGAAAGCGCAGCCGCGCCACTTTCTCCTTCTTTCAATGCGCTTTCGCTCCCGTGGTGTCTGTCGTTGCTATGCAACCATGAACTGTACTCACCGTGATGAAGTTTCAGCAAAAAAAAAAAATTATTTTTAGTCCTTGCATTAGCTTTACTACTAGATATATTTATGGAGATGAGAAATAAAAACCCGCCCTGTACAGCTATGATCAGCTGTTCGGCTAAGCTTTCGATGTTGTTAAGGAAAGGCCGAAGCTGATCGGTTGGTCCTTGTCACATGACCTGCGGTGCACTTGTGGCATTCTGTTGAGATGTTTTCATCTCGCCGCGGCATAGGCGCATGTGTGTTGCGACCGCGTCGCTTCTATTATGAGCGTGCTTGCCTAAATTACAGTAAAAGCACTTGCGCAAGTCACGAGCGTCGATTTAAACCACTGAAATGCTCCCGATGCTACCAATAAATGTTACCGATGCTCAAACGGCATCTTGGGCAAATGTGGAAAGAAATAGAATAGTGTACAAATTTGTTCAGGGATTGCATTTGTTCAGCAAAGTGTTGTTCAGTGCAAGATTTTGATGTTATTTAAGCTAAAATAAAGGGAAAATATTTGCTGTTAAAAACTAATACTATATGTAACGATAGATACACTGCTATTTACAGTTTTGACAAATATTTTAGTAATGAAATTTGAAGTAAATGAGAAATAATGCAAAGTACATTTTCAGAAATTTTGCGCTTTCTTATACTTGAATGTTAAAATGGCCCTCCTATGAGGTGTCAATCACAGCAACGGCCCCCAGCCAATCTGAGTTTGAGACCCCTGCTTTAAACTGTTTATTACAGTGTTTGTACATCTCTAACTTCTACCCCTTTAGTCTACAGTGGACCTATGGTGTTTATAATATTCGTTAAATCTTTTTTCTGTATGTCATTTTTGCTGTGTGTGTGTTTGTGTGTGTTAGCAAGTAAAAAACCCATTCTGGGCGTTACTAATCCCTATGCTGATGAGTTGAGGCTTGCTGTAACATGGAACAGAGTGGACATTGCCAAGAGTGAACTCTTCAATGGAAACATCGAATGGAAGGTAGAGGATTGTGGGAAATATGAATTATCTTTTAAACTAGGGAAAGTTGTCAAGTGTTCCTGTACTTTAAACAGTACAGCCTGGCACTGCAAAAGCCAAGGTCATGGGTTTGATTCCCAGGGAATTGTTAGATTTTGCTGTATTTAGCTGAGCAGTCTTTTGGGGTGGCTTGCCAATGTATTAGATTTCTGTAATACATAAAATAAGTAAGCTTGACCAGAGTTCTTGTGGGGAGAAGAATTCATTGAAGGTAGTAGTGTAGCACAGTTCTTCAGCAGCGATGTCAGCCAAAGTTCTGTCTGTATGACCGAACTTATACATAAAGACAAACGGGCTACAAACAATAGATAACTGTTAAGACCTCCCACAGGAGATCGATCTACCCTGCAGTCTACTCTGAGCAATGCTGTTTCTTTGTCATTCACACTTTTACAGACACAGACAGAGTTGATTGCATCTGAGGCACAGTCACAATGCATCTAACTAAAGATGATGAAAATACACATAATCTTTCAGAATGCTTGAACTAATTAAATGTATATCTTGAGTTGCTTTGGATAAAAGTGTCTGACAAATGCATACATGTAAGTGATGAAATTTAAAATATCTAAAAGAGGGATACAATTTTTGGTAGCACTTCAGTTTAGGGTCCAATTCTCACTATTAACAAGTTTCTTATTAGCATGCATATTACTAGGATTAGGGCTGGATGATTTTTCCGATTAATTAGAATTTAATGTATTTTTTTAAATCGAGAAATCGCGATTTTTAATATAAATGTTAGCAAGCGTTAGCAATGATAACCGAGGAGAACAAAATGAACCGACCTCATGATTGCGCCGGCGCGCCTGATTAACTGCTCTCATGTGACGCTCTATGAACGTAGAACACATTACTGTTCTTAAGCGGCTGTTCATTCAGAAATACGTTATTGCGTTATAAAAATGAGACGCAGGCAGTGGAATGAGGGGAAAAAAAGGCAAAGATATTAAACGCGAGTTGAGCTTTTTTTAAAAAATGTTTTTAGAATGCCGTTTCATGGGTGAGACGCTGCAAAAGACCCGAGACACAAGTGCAACACCTAAACATGTCCGCCAAACATAAAAACAATAGGACAAATAGCGCAATGGAATGCAAAAACCTGTAAACCTGTTTGATATTTCATGTTTGCATGATGATGACAGGCTGAAAGCTGCTGTTGTTTTCTGTTTTTACAAAGCATTTGCTGTTAATAATAGCCTAATACTGGTGTTATTTATTATTATAGAAGTATTTAGCTTTTTCTTATGTTATATTATTTCTGAGTATATAGGATGTGTTTAAGATAAGTTTGTACAACATTTGCCTTAATATTTCAGGCATATTTTCTGCAAAGATATTTAACAAATTGTTTTACATTACCATGTTGATCACTTAACCAGATTGTTAATAAAGAGAATGTTACTTAAATCATATTGTAGTTAAGTTTTTAAGTTGACTAGTTAAACATAAAAAAAAAAAAAAAATCGAAATTGTGAATCAGTCAATCGTTCTGAAAAAAATCTATTTTATTTTTTTTTGCCATATCGCCCAGCCCTAACTAGGATTTTGGGTGTTTATTAGTACTTCTAAAGCGCATGTTAATGCTTTATTCTTGCATGATCATATTCTACATCCCTTAATCCTACCCAATACCTAAACTTAACAACTAGCCTACCTTACTAACTGTATATAAGCAGTAATTAGGAGTTGATGCAAAAATCATAGTTATAGTTAGTATATTAGTATAATAGTGAGAATTGGACCCTAAACTAAAGTGTGACCAAATTTGTATACACACTACTGTTCAAATTCAAAAGTTTTATTTTTTTAAAGAAAGAAATTAAAACAAGGACGCATTAAATTGATCAAAAGTTGAAGTAAAGACATTTAGCACAGCTGTTTTCAACTCTCATAAATAATATTATGAAGTGTTTCTTGAGCACAAAAGCAGCTTAGAATGATTTCTAAAGGATCATGTGACACTGAAGACTGGAGTAATGATGCTGAAAATTCAGGAATAAATTACATTTTAAAATATATTCAAATAGAAAAAGTAGTAATAATATTTAAGTAGTAATAATATTTCAGTTTTTCTGGTATGTGGTGATAACCTGGTATTTCTATCTTGGCACATGCAGTACGACGATCTGAAAGATTCCATGACTGATGCGCTGATGAACAATAAACCACAGTTTGTGCGTCTCTTCATTGACCACGGTCTGAACATTTTGAGCTACCTGACTTATGGCCAACTGGAGGATCTTTACAACTCCATCTCTGACAACTGCCAGGCTGGCAAACTGCTGCAGCAGATCCTGAATGAGCGCAAGAACGAGTTCAGCAATGATAAGAAATGCTGCATTAGCCTTTATGAGGTGAGATCTGGAAATTATCAGACAAATATCGGCAGATTAATTGGTATATCACACCCCTATAAGAACACCCACTGGAGGGCATAACAAGGATTTCCCTTGCCAGTTATTCTTACCGGTATTGTACTTTTGTACTAAAACAGCAATATTAAAAGACCAAATTCAGTATATACTAGGGATGTAACGATGCATCCGGAACCGGTTAAACATCGATTAAACATGGCGATTCAAGTCGGTTGAGAAGCTAAATGAATCACAATACATTTGGGGGTGGGGGTTTATATGAATGTATAGCTTAGGGGAACTGATTGTGTTCAGAAAAGTTTAGATGGTATTTTCTTTTCATTTTACTTCCGTACAATGTGTTTTAAAGTAGTTTTAGCGCACAGCGCTGCTTTGTTTACAGCGGTAACCATGGAAGCGCTGTATTGCTGCTGTTCCATAAGCACCACTTGCTGTCAAGACAGTAGCTGCGTCTCATTTCAGAGACTGCATCCTCTGGAGGTCACATTTGAAGGTTGTATACGTCATCAAGGGTGTTTTATTTAAGAAAAGTAACTGTTAGATTGCAAAGTAAGAAAGAAATTAGTGTTTTACACCTCATGAGGAATAACAGTCAATTTTATTACAGTTATTTTTCTTAAATAGGAAACCCTTAATGACGTATGCAACCTTCAAAGCATAATTTCACAAAGCTAAAGTCTGAACATTCTGTTTTTGCTTCAAATGTTAAAAATTATACAATCTAATTTAAATTAAAAACTGCTCATGCTGCATGTATGCAGCTGCATCTTTGTTGGGATGGTGATTAAAATGCAGTGATTGCCTCTAATTTCAAATGGCTACAGATAGTTCAGCCTGTAATAGAGCAAATTTAACTTGTTCATTTACTCATATGAAGAGATTTCTTTTATTTGTATTATTTATTTATTTATTTGATTTAGGATTTGTTATAAAGATATTTCAGTTTAGTTTAGTTATAAAGATATTTCAATTTCACAAAGAAATATGCAGCATTTTGTCTGAGAAATAATACAAAAGACACTTTATCATTTAAATCTAATTTTGTTAAAAAAAAAAAAACCGTGAGAAAAACGAATCATGAAACCAGTATCGTGAATCGTATCGAATCGTGAGTTGAGTGAATTGTTACATTCCTAGTATATACCTCAATGATAAAACATACTATATACAGGCAAGCAGATGAGCCCAGAATATGAACGCAACGTGCTAACTAACATGTTGAGCATTTTCCTATTAAAAATATACTAAAGAAAATGTGGCTTAATGCATTAATGGGATATTTCACCCAAAAATGAAAATTGTCATCATTTACCCACCCTCAAGTTGTTCCAAACCTGTACAAGTTTCTTTCTTCCGCTGAACACATGGGTAACAGTTAATGGGCCCCATTGACTTCCATAGTATGGAAAAAAAATATATATTATTGAAGTCAATGGGGCCCATCAACTGTTCGGTTACCGACATTCTTCGAAGTATCTTCTTTTGTGTTCAACAGAAGAAAGAAACTCCTACAGATTTGGAACAACTATCCCTTTAAGACAGTGATACTGGAGGACCATATTCGGTTTACACCTTATTAATAAAAATATTCTTTACAGGCAAGCAGATGAACCCATATTATGAACATGCAAAGTTCCACATTAAGCATTTTCCCATTGAAAACTATTACAAAGAAAATGCATAACATGAAATTTATTGTTCATATTCTGGGCTTATCTGCTTGCTTGTATATAGTATGAATCATCAATAAGATGTACACTGAATTTGATCTTTTAAAATCACTGTCTTAGTACATTAAGCATTTTAGACTGTCCCACTATTTTTAAGTAACTACTGTGATGAGATGGCTGTATATGGATCACAAGTGCCCAAAACTTGCAGTTTGTTCACATTTCTTTGTTTTTCTTCTTTTGAGATGTTACTAATATTTGTTTACACTAAATATACTAAATATTTGTGGACTGAAACCGATGCAAAATTGACAGGCCTGTGCTGCAGTTCTATAGATGTTTTGCCTGCCAGACATGTGACTGAAAACTATAAATATGCACTGTTGTAAATTTCACCGGTTTCTCATCCCAAGGTGTCCCAACTGCTGGAGAATCTGTTAGGGGAGGTATGCCAGCCTTTCTACAAGTCTGTACTCAGTGTGGACGCAAATTCAACCAAAAGAAAAGCTTTTAAGGTACCAGACTTAGTACCTAGTGCCTTAGAATTTAGTTCTGTCTATTCATTTTTCCCATTCTTCCATGTCTGCTCAGTCCTCAAATATAAAATGTCTTTTAAATGCCACCCTACAGAAAGCATGCCAGGTCCTGCAGGGGGAATGTAGCTATCGGAATAGGTTGTGTAAGCACCCGTGGTTATGTCTCTTCATCTGGGCAGTGCTGCAGAACCACAGTGAGATGGCCATCTTCTGCTGGGAAATGGTAACATGCTTCTGATGAGTTATTGTCATAGTTGTAGGAATGCACAATGTATCATTTATGGAACGATTTCAGAGATTTTATGTTTTGTCTTTTATTAGTCATATTAGGTATTTAATTGTTCATACTCATTTTCCCTATTTTTATATTTAGATTACATGTGTTCTCTTTCAACACTCACTTAAAGTTAATATTCACCCAAATTTATTAATTGTCAAAGTAAAATCAAACCTCAAAATATATATACTTTATACTTTATACTGTGAACTATACACCTTAATATACAGTAATATATATCTCACAGAAGTGAGTACACCCCTCACATTTTTGTAAATATTTTATTATATTTTTTCATGTGACAACACTGAAGAAATGACACTTTGCTACAATGTAAAGTAGTGAGTGTACAGCTTGTATAACAGTGTAAATTTGCTGTCCCCTCAAAATAACTCAACACACAGCCATTAATATCTAAACCGCTGGCCACAAAAGTGAATACACCCCTAAGTGAAAATGTCCAAATTAGCCATTTTCTCTCCCTGGTGTCATGTGACTCGTTAGTGTTACAAGGTCTCAGGTGTGAATGGGGAGCAGGTGTGTTAAATTTGGTGTTATCGCTCTCACTCTCTCATACTGGTCACTGGAAGTTCAACATGGCACCTCATGGCAAAGAACTCTCTGAGGATCTGAAAAAAAGAATGGTTGCTCTACATGGCGTAGGCTATAAGAAGATTGCCCTGAAACTGAGCTGCAGCACGGTGGCCAAGACCATACTGCGGTTTAACAGGACAGGTTCCACTCAGAACAGGCCTCGCCATGGTCGACCAAAGAAGTTGAGTGCTCATGCTCAGCGTCATATTCAGAGGTTGTGTTTGGGAAATGAATTGTGTATGAATGCTGCCAGCATTGCTGCAGAGCTTGAAGGGGTGGGGGTATTCCAACATGATAATGACCCCAAACACACCTCCAAGACGACCACTGCCTTGCTAAAGAAGCTGAGGGTAAAGGTGATGGACTGGCCAAGCATGTCTCCAGACCTAAACCCTATTGAGCATCTGTGGTGCATCCTCAAACGGAAGGTGGAGGAGCGTAAGGTCCAATGTAATTTATTCCTGTGATGCAAAGCTGAATTTTCAGCATCATTACTCCAGTCTTCGTTGTCACATGATCCTTCAGAAATCATTCTAATATGCCGATTTGCTGCTCAAGAAACATTTCTTATTATTATCAATGTTGAAAACCGTTGTGTACATTTTATTTTTATTTTTTTTTCAGGATTCCTCGATTAATAGAAAGTTCAAAAGAACAGCTTTTATCTGAAATACAAAGCTTTTGTAACATTATACACTACCGTTCAAAAGTTTGGGGTCAGTAAGAATTTTTATTTTAATTTTTTTGGAAAGAAATTAATACTTTTATTCAGCAAGGATGCATTAAATCGATCAAAAGTGACAGTAAAGACATTTATAATGTTACAAAATCCCATCCCCAAACTGTTCCCACAAAGTTAGGAGAATGATATTGTCCAAAATTTCTTGGTATGCTGAAGCATTAAGAGTTCCTTTCACTGGAACTAAGGGGCCAAGCCCAACCCCTGAAAAACAACCCCACACCATAACCCCCCTCCACCAAACTTTACACTTGGCACAATGCAGTACCGTTTTCCTGGCAACCGCCAAACCCAGACTCATCAATCGGATTGCCAGACAGAGAAGTGTGATTCGTCACTCCAGAGAGCATGTCTCCACTGCTCTAGGGTCCAGTGGCGGTGTGCTTTACACCACTGCATCCGACACTTTGCATTGCTCTTGGTGATGTAAGGCTTGGATGCAGCTGCTCGGCCATGGAAACCCATTCCATGAAGCTCTCTACGCACTGTTCTTGAGCTAATCTGAAGCCCACATGAAGTTTGGAGGTCTGTAGCTATTGACTCTGTGCACTGTGCGCCTCAGCATGCGCTGACCCCGCTCTGTGATTTTTACGTGGCCTACCACTTCGTGGCTGAGTTGCTATTGTTCCCAATTGCTTCCACTTTATGATACCACTAACAGTAGACCGTGGAATATTTAGTAGTGAGGAAATCTCACGAATGGACTTATTGCACAGGTGGCAACCTATCACGGTACCATGCTTGAATTCACTGAGCTCCTGAGAGCGACCCATTCTTTCACAAAGGTTTGTAGAAGCGGTCTGCATGCCTATGTGCTCGATTTTATACACCTGTGGCCATGGAAGTGATTGGAACACCTGAATTCAATGATTTGGAGGGGTGTCCCAATACTTTTGGCAATATAGTGTATATACTGTATATGCTATATAGCAAATAGCAATTGCTTGATTGCTGGTATCGTCCCAAAATTTGTATTGCTATATTATTGTTACATTAACTATATTATCACCCAGCTCTAATCTGCTAAATGCAACTATAAGGCATGAAGATATTAAGATTTTATAAACATCAACATCATGATTTTCTATAATGCTTTAAAACTATGTTTTGAGAAAAGCTCAGTACAAATTTATTTGCATATTTATAATGTTGTGATGCCTAAATTCACTTTTAGCATTTAAAAAGACCAATTTAGACCATTTTTACTTATTTATGCAAAATAGTAGAGAAGCCTTATTTGTCAGCCATTTATAAAAAGTGAAATGTATAAAAAGAAATGTTGGGCGCAGCATCACTCTCATCTGTACTGCTCTTCTCTCTCAGTGTGGCGAGTCGGTTCTGACGGCTCTGGGAGGATGTAAACTGTTGAGGGAGCTGTCTAAACAGGGGATTGAGTCAGAGGCCAAGATTTCCATTAAGGAGATGGCCATGAAGTTGGAGAATATGGCTCATGGTATGATGCGTGAAAGTATTCGGTTTTTGGCATCTTATAAACCCAGTGATAAAAAAAGTTTTAACCATCCGGTTTTTTTGACAGATGTGTTTAGCTTGTGCTACCAAACCAAAGCAAGTGATTCCTATAAGCTACTGATTCACAAGTCTAATATGTGGGGTGATGCCACCTGTCTGAAGATGGCCATGGCTGCTGATGCCCGTGTTTTCTTCAGCCACGATGGAGTACAGGTCTGTTAACATGCAAACAGCCATTAATAGCATATATATATATATATATATATATATATATATATATATATATAACAAGGATATTGTCTCTCTTTTTTAGTCGCTTCTGTCTCAGATCTGGTGGGGTGACATGGAAAGAGGAACTGAGCTCTGGAAACTGGCGCTGACTATGATCATTCCTCCTCTCTGCTACACCAACCTCATCAAATTCAGGTCAGTACTTCAGCCTTGCAAATTTCTGGTAACACTTTACAATAAGGTCCCATTAGTGAACATTAGTTAATTCATGAACTAACATTAACAATCCTCATTACATTTGTTATAGTATTTATTAATCTTTGTTAATGTTACTTAATAAAAAATACAACTGTTCATTGTTAGTTCATGTTAGCTCAAGCCTGTTAAATAATATTAACAGACAAAAGTTTTGATTTTAATATATTACAAAATGTTGAAATTAACATTAGCAAAGAGTAATAAATGCTTTACAGGTATTATGGTTAATACCAATTTTGGTAATTTTATTTGACAGGATGGAGTAAGAGACAAACGAGTAACTAATGCCACAAATCATCACAGAATTCAAATCCATTGCTAAATATTTGCAGACATTTGACCCGGACAGAACCCTAGTATACAAAATGTTTGGAATTCCATAAATATAATCCTATGTTGTGGGTAAACTTAAAGCATTTTGAACAAATGTAAAGATTAAATGTATTTTTTAGGGTTTTTAGCTTCCATCTGGGTGAAAAATGACCCGAATACACAAAGCTTACATTGATTTATAATTGCAGTACCTGTCAAAAGTTTGGAAACATTACAGTTTTTTAAATGTTTTTGAAATAAGTGTTTTATGCTCACCAATGTTGGTTTTCTATTTGAAGTTTTCTATTTCGGTAAGCTTGTAATAATGTTTTATAATAAGAGCGACCTGGTGTATTTCCGCAAAAAATTCGAGCATGCAGCGGTTCGTCTTTACGTCTTTGCGTCACGTCTGTAAACAGAAAGGAATTGAGTTCCAGCTAGTAGCTATATCTGAGCTTGTAGTGGATAATTTATAGCCTTTTCTCACAGCAGATGAAATAGCTA
Organism: Hypophthalmichthys molitrix; assembly: GCA_037950675.1. Lineage (NCBI taxonomy): Eukaryota > Metazoa > Chordata > Actinopteri > Cypriniformes > Xenocyprididae > Hypophthalmichthys > Hypophthalmichthys molitrix. The sequence continues at coordinate 3,905,516 of CM075503.1, read as the reverse complement.
AACTTATCATTTTGATGGCGGATTGTAATCCAGAAAGGTCCAAATGACAATCATCAGTGACAACTGGAGATTCACCCGTAACGTTAATCAAAAGCAAAAGACTTCGGACTGTGGAGTGGCTACAGAAATTAAAATCTACAGGTAATACACTAATGCACACTAAATACACATAGTCAAGCAATGCTGATGTTGTCAACATTAACAATTTGAGAACAAAGTATAACAGTAATAATAATTTGCACGGTTTGGCGTGATCCGAGCTAAGTGATCAATAGATTTAATCACCATTGGCAGCACGATTTATTGTAGGCTAATGCTAATGCAAAACAAAAGTGGCAGAAATGTTACTTACTTGTTCAGCTGATATTTTCCAGTGAAAATTCTTATATTGGTCATACTTTCAAGACATAGAATCTGTGATTCTGAAGTACAGTATCCACACCGGTGCAGTGACAGACAGCAAACATTAGATTCATCCGCTGAGGAGTCGTGCCGATGCACAACGCACGTAACGATAACAATTCCGCATGTGACTGCAGTTGCAGGTTTCAAACAGAGATGGCGACAGAGTAAAAATGCCGGACTGCAGCTTTAATAAGCAGTGTTGGGAGTAATGCATTACAAAAGTAACTATATATAATTATAATTACTGTAACACAGTAATGTAACGCATTACTAATAAAATTTGAGTAATATTGTACTCGTTACAATCTCAGTAACGCACGTTACAACAACGCATTTTAACCCGAAATTAAGTGGTGTTTTATTTTTTACCAACACTACAAGACATTCCAGCACCAGAGAAAATAAAATAGTACTTATGTCTATTTGCTACTGTTGGATTTCTATGTTTGAGATGACTGCAGAGACGGATTCTACATTTGTGAGATGGACATTAGCTCCTCCCATTATTTTCAGAGAAAAGGACCAGAACGTATAGTCAAGTGCAATATTGCAATCTTTGTGCGGCACTGAGGGAACTTTCTACAAAATAGCACTTGAAAAAACACCTGGCTGGACTGGTGCCACGCTAACACACGAGAGAGCTTCAGGGTCGGAGAAGAGAAAGAATGCGCCAGACGAGAGCGCGGCCAAGACAACGCAACAGATGCAGAAATATAAGTAAGCCGCGAGCTCACATACATGGTTTGTTTGCGCATCAATAATAACGGACTCGCGCATGCCTAATGTACGACTCCTGTATGTGCACCGATACCAAGCTCATGTACTCGTACTCGTAAAAATACCCCCGATACCTCACGTGACGTAACTGAAAGAATTTGCACAGAGACACCGGCGGCAGCAGCAGTGTCAGCCTCAGGGGTCTGGAAATACTGACAACCCACACTTTAAGAACTGCATGCTTTCAATCACAATTCGTTATCGATTAGTGAAGGCGGGATAGGCTGAATCGCGCTGAATGACGCGCTCTCTCTCTTTCTTGCGCGCGATCAGTTCTCCTCGCTCCCGAATGGTCAGATGCACACATAGTTGTCAATGTGTCCATCGTGTGGAGTATGTCTCGTAAATACAGTTGGTTATGGCTTAAGTGGACGTAAACAGGTGGGTGAAAACAGGATATGTGTCAGATATTACGTCCATGGATTCGGTCTTAAAGGGACAGTAGCCTATTAATCTTAATAAAACAAGATGTTAAATGTATATATGATAAATAAACATACTGTATCTGAAAAAACAAGTTTATTTAATTTGTATCTCTACAGTATTTGTTGTATTGTTAGTAATTTGTTTGTAAATTTCTTTTTATATAACAAATATATATAGGCAATTATGCCCTTTGAAAGTTATTGGACACTGCAAAATTTTTGTTCTTTAAGTTTGTGACAACTGACAAGCACATAAAAACTATTACTTTTTTCATTGGAGTAATAATAAAGAAGCTGTCCTACATTCATTAGTCTCACTGTGTCCCCCAAAAAATAAAAAAGTAATAAATGTATAGGCATCGGGATCGGCAAGTACCAGAAAAAAAAAATAGCGGTACTCATACTCGGTCCTTAAAAAAATGGTATCGGTGCATCCCTGGTCTTACCTTCATTACAATCGTCATCCATCCATATTTAATTTAATGTATTAATAATACAATTAATGAATTAACTTAAAATTAATTTAAATATATTAATATATCTCCAAGCCCCCCTGGAGGATCACTGGCCTATACAGTCATTCTGCTATACCACATCGCCCTCCACTGGATGTATAATGAGCAGCAATAAACTATATTTTAGCATTTTATGCTGACATACTTCTGTGGTTCTTTTGGTGAGAGTAACTCAAAAGTAATGCAAAAGTAGTGTAACCCATTATGTAACTATGTAATGTAACTAATTACTTTCAAATGACAGTAACTAGTAATATATAATGTATGACATTTTGGAAGTAACTTGCCCAACTCTGAAGTAATGATGCTGAAAATTCAGCTTTGATCACAGGAATAAATTACATTTTAAAATATTCAAATAGAAAAGTTATTTTATTTTGTAATATTTTGCAAAATTACTGCTTTTACTATATTTTATTTGTCTACACCGGACGCGACCATTGTCGTTTGTGTCGCAGCAGCTAGAAGCTGCAAATTTTGTCCTTTGTGTCAGTACGTCATAAATAGAATGAGGCATCAGTTTACTGTCAGAGATTTGTCGCTCGCGCCACATCCAGTGTAGACGACATCACTGATTGATGGCCCAACAGAGGCTGTACTTCCTCCGCCAACTGAGGAAGTTCAACCTGCCACAGGAACTGCTGAAACAGTTCTGCTCTGCCATCATTGAATCCGTCCTATGCACTTCTATTACCGTCTGGTTCAGCTCAGCTACAAATTCTGACCTCAGGAGACTATGTCGGATAGTCTGGACTGCTGAGCGAATCATTGGTACAACCCTCCCCACTCTCCAAGATCTGTACTTATCCAGAGTGCGCAAAAGGGCTGGCAAAATCACACTGGACCCCTCACATCCAGCACACTCCCTCTTTGAACTGTTCGACTGGTCGACGCTACAGAGCCCTGAGCACCAGAACGACCAAAAACAGGAACAGTTTCTTCCCTCAGGCAATCCATCTCATGAACACTTGACAATAAACGAGGAACACACAACACACATTCATTTATTTATTTAACACACATATTTATTTACATTTCTAATTTACACCTAACATATCTGTACATAGTAAATTGCTTATTTTAATTTGTATATTGTGTCTTTGGTATTTTGCACATTGTCTGTATATTTGTATATTGTTCTTTTTATTATCCGTGTCTTGTCTTGTCACTGTCACTCTGTTGCACTGTGGAGCTTCTGTCACTACAACAAATTCCTAGTATGTGTAAACATACCTGGCAATAAAGCTCATTCTGATTCTTCTTCTCATTCTGATTATAATGGGTTCTATTGTCTTTTGTCACGTTGCATCGCGCTGCTCTGTTAACCGTACTGTATCTTCTTTCAAAATCATTGAAAAATTGTAATGTTTCCAAACTTTTGACTGGTACTGTACAACACTCCCAAGAAATTTTTTTTTTTTTTTGATACATTTTGACTGGAGAAAAGAGAAAAAAAAAGAAGTAACATCTGAAAAATGTCTTAATAAATTAGCAGTGCATCACCCAGTGATGTTAAAATTAGTAACTTATAGTGAATTATTAACTAATGTTTCCATTTTTACAAGCTGTGTTTAACATTCTAAATGTACTGCATAGTAGGAATGTCCAAGTTCTTTCTTTCTTGCAGGAACGAGGAAAACACAGAAGGGGAGAAATCACTGATGGCACCTCCACCCTCAGCAACAGACTGCCACTATGGAGAGACTGTCTTCTCCTTCGCTGACATGAAACAGCAGTAAATTAGGTTTCTTTAATACATCATGCATAAATATAAGATCTCTGTAGACAAACATGCCTTTATCTGTGATCTTCTTATAATGTTCAGCAGTGAAGCCGAGCAAGATGACTCAAATAATATCAGACGACCAACAAAAGGTTTGACTGTGCATTTGGAAAACCATGGGTTTATGAACAATTTACACAGAAATTTGTTCATTATCTCTTTTGGTCTTTTAATTTGAACAGGTTGACTGAAATTTGTTGCCCTTATTGTCTTTTCCTGTTTCTTTCTTCCTGTAACAGGTACTCCTGCATACGGCAAACCTAAGCAGCCCTTTCTGTTGTCCCGCTGGAGGCAGTTCTGGTACGCTCCTGTCACTACGTTTATCGGCAACGTTCTGATGTACTTCCTCTTCCTGTTTCTGTACGCCTACGTGCTATTGGTTGACTTCAAACCGCCTCCTCCTGATGGCCCTGCCCCTTCTGAGTATGTGCTGTATTTCTGGGTTTTCACTATCGTGTGTGAGGAGATTCACGAGGTGAGTGGCAACACTGGTTCTTCAATTGTAAACAATCCGCTTAAAAGTGATCAGTGTTGGGGGTAACACATTACAGCTAACGCGTGTGTGATAGTGTGATAAACAATGGAATTTTTTTCATATTTTTGTAAAATTGACAATTATCTACATAAAACACTTTTTTCACAAACTGAGGTACATAAGATCAGATAAATAAGGCCTACGATCAATCAATTCCAAAAATAAATATAAAACCTGTTCCAATTGAAAGAAAACAAGTTGACAAAAAGATTGAATCCAATATTTAGTGATAATGTAACATAATGAGAGATTTGTAACCAATTTTTTGTAGGCTGGTCATTTTTGACCAAGAACACCACAAGTGTTACAATGTGGAAAAAAAAAAAAATTACAAAAATGATCAAAACATTTTTGGGAAGTTGTTAGACTCTGGGTGAGTAAAGTCAGTAAATTTTAGTCCAATGCGATGACATTAACTAGCATTTTTTGGGTACGGGAAAATCCTCTTCAGGTCAAAATGACCCGAACACAACATGAGGGTTAAAAACATTTCTATAGTGACCACGAAAATAAGGTGGATCTTGTACAAAATCCATCACCATACACCGGAGAAAGTGTTAGCAAAAAATCTATTGCCTAAAAAAAAAATAAAAATAAAATAACACAAAATGCCTAAATGCAAACAAGCCATTGGACAACATTACTTAGACTATAAAGAAACAATATCCATGTGCCATGGATAAATTAAATTAAATAGCCTCCGTACGGACAATAAGGAAATGATTTTAATCAAACCATGCTGATGAAAATAATACGAGAACAAAACAAGTGCTAGTTATTAAAAATAATGCATTAAAATATTTGAAAAAAATATTTTAAAAATGTAATATTACAGTAATAGAACATCTTTAATTACTGTTTGAAATAACATTATTGCTGTTTGAGATGCGCGCGCTGAAACTGAAAAGACTGAACACTTGTAAACTGAAGCGCTTTGCTAGAAGGTTAATTAACTCAACGGAACACATCTGATATAAGAATTCAGATATTTATACAGAATAAACAAAATATTACAACTTATATTTGCACAAAATCACGCACAGATTAACTTGAATTAAGTTATGTAGTTAGAATGTAGCTCCCGTTGTGGATGCGTTCTTCCCGTAACAACATGTTGTGCATTGCTGTTTGGCTGCCAGTGGTCCCTTAATTGAAGCCAACCATTTATTCCGCCGATCTAACTCCTTCGGGATCGAATAACATTGTAGTTCGGGGTTTCTCTGACGACTGTTATTACAGCAAACAGCACAACATATCCCGGGTAAATTGTAACCTTTTTGTGAACCTTCTGGGAGTGTTTCGTTGATCTTCCTCTGGTAGTTGTAGCTGCTGTGACCATAGACTGAAACTAAATGCACATCTGTGACCGGGCACAAAAATGCAGACGATAAAGCACAGTGACGTCACATGGTCCTATGAATTCTCACCCGTAATTTTGAACCGGCTGTTTTTCATGTTTGTTCACTTTCTGCGGTTTTTGCTCTTCCTGCTCCACATTGCGCTACAGCCCCTTTTATTTCTGGTGTGAAAGGGCCTTTGTATTTGCCAAAATTATAACTTTTTTTTTATTTAAAAACAAACAAGCGAGCCCAGCCCAGGTGAGAAAATGGAATGCAAAAATAAAGTAATACTTTACTTTCCATAAAAAGTAACTAAATCAATTAGTTAATTTTTTAAAAGTAGCTTTCCCCAACACTGCAAGTAATAAAAAGATATAAAAAAGAGTTTTTCATGTTTGGTATAATGTTTATTCTATCCATTTATTCTACTTTTTGCTGTCTTTCATTCCCAGGCATTCACTATGGGAAGTAAGATATTTGCTCAGAGGTTGATGCTGTATGCTCAGGATAAGTGGAATAAGTTTGATGTTCTTGCCATCTCCCTCTTCATTGCTGGTTTGTGCTGCAGGTAATGGCCCTTGGCAGTTCTGAAAGTTTCCACAAAATACTAAGCAACAAAAACTGTTTTTAACATTGCTAATAATAATAAATGTTTCTTGAGCAGCAAATCAGCATATTAGAATAATTTCTCAAGGATCATGTGACACTGAAGACTGGAGTAATGATGCTGAAAATTCAGCTTTGATCACAGGAATAAATTACATTTAAAAAAAAAAGTTATTTTCAGTTGTAATTAAGAATGTTTCACAATTTCAATATTTCAAAAGTATTGCAGGTTTGTAACAAGCTTGTTACAACTTAGCAGCTATCATTTACTAAATATTCATCATACCTGTCAGCATTCTACTACATTTTCGTGTAATGATCTGTATAGATATGTGCCTTTTCTGTCTGTCTCAGGATGTTCAGTTGGTCATACAACATGGGACGCGGTATACTGTGTATGGACTACATGGTCTTCACGCTCCGACTCATTCACATTTTTGCCATTCACAGACAGCTGGGTCCCCAAATCATCATACTTGGCAAAATGGTGAGATAAGCAGAAAAACATCATAATTCTAGGTTCAGTGTAAATTAAGATTTTAATTCGAACCCTCCCTCAAATAGAACACTGGTTCTGCCTTGAGAAGTAGAAAGATGATTAAGACTTTTATAATATTTTATATTATAGACTGTAGATTAAAGGGACAGTTCACCTAAAAATAAAAATGTCATTATTTACTCACTCTCAAGTTGTTCCAAACCTGTATGAATTTCTTTCTTCTGCTGAACAAAAGAAGGTATTTTGAAGAATATGGGTAACCAAACAGTTGATGGGCCCCATTGACCTCCACAGTATGGAGAAAAAAAAATACTATGGAAATGAGAGAAAATTTGAACCGATCCAAACAGATCTCGCCCCCATTGACTACCATAGTACAGTAGTTTTTAATGGTAGTCACTGAGTGTCGAGATCTGCTTGGTTACTGACATTCTTCCAAATATCTTCTTTTGTGTTCAGCAGAACAAAAACTCATACAGGTTTGGAACAACTTGAGGGTGAGTAAATGACAGAATTCTCATTTTTGTGTGAACTATCCCTTTAATATATAAAGTGTTACCATGATTTTTATTTGATATTATGAATTGAGGGACAAATTAAATTATGTTCTGTAGTAATTGACATGCTCTCAATAGAGTTTGATTTGTTTTGAACCTGATTAATTCTGTTAAAAAAATAAAGGACTTCTATAGATACTAAAATCCCATTGTGTCGACCATAGTAAATAAAACTAAAAAAGATCATTATATCTACTAAATCACACTTCTATTTTCTATGAATGTTTTGAACCACAGATAAAGGATGCGTTCTTCTTCTTATTCTTTCTGGCGGTGTTTCTGATCGCATATGGAGTGGCCAATCAAGCGCTACTATATACATACGATCCAAGCCCTGATAGAGCGTTTCGACGAGTATTGTACAGACCATATTTGCATATATTTGGACACATTCCTGTGGAAGAAATTGACAGTATGCTCACTTCTGATTTACATTTCACTTGACAATTAATAATATTTTGCAAGTTTTTGTTGGCATCCACTGACTATTATATATCTGTGTGTGTGTTAAGCTGACAGCTATTGGGATCAGGACTGCACAGATAATCTGACATTGATTAATGAAGGGAAAGAGCCATGTAGAGACACCAGCCACAACTGGCTTGTGATCATTTTGCTGGTCATCTTCCTACTGGTCACCAACATCCTACTTGTCAACCTGCTCATCGCCACATTCAGGTATTCTTTTTCTGTTCATCCATCCATCTGGTGTATGTAGCCATCAAATGATCCATCCATTCATGTATTTCTCTTCTCCTTGTGTCGGTTTGTGCAGCTATACCTTCTCTAAGGTTCAGGAACACAGTGACACATACTGGAAGTTTCAGCGGTTTAATCTAATAGTGGAGTATCATTCTCGTCCAAATCTCGCTCCACCCTTCATCATCCTATCCCACATCAACATCTTTATCAAAAGAAACTTCTGCAAAGTGCCATCCACCAAAATCCATCATTTTGGTAAATTATAGTAAACATTTTGGTAAATTTGGTATATTAGGGTGTGCTCAAAATTGTAGTTTGGTACTCTTGGTTCTTTTGGTCTGGACCAAAAAAGAAAATGATACGTTTAGTCCTGGTTTGCACACACTGTCATTTTTAAGACCGAACCTAAAGATACAAAAAAGGGGCATTTATGATGTATATTTTGCATCAAAACAATGCCAGGAATTCCTCCATCACACACGAATGAAAATCTGCTGTAAGAAGATGCGGTTCTGACACCTGTATTGAAATGTAATATGGGCAACATTGCAACTATGATGAGAAAAACCAGGAATGCTTGAGCATTCTGTCCTATTTAGGATAGATGATATTATCTTGTGACATCACGTCCTGTTTTTGGTTCATTTTAGGGCTGCCCTCTACTAAGATTTTTCTAGTCGACAAGTAGTTGTTCATTTAAGTGATTAGTGAGCAAAAAATCTGATTTTTTTGTGCCAGTGTAAACGCAGATCTGACACATATGATCTGACACAGATCGGAATTTGTTGACACAGATCTGGACATGCAACCTACGTCTAAACGCATATCAGATTTCCAAGCCACCACAAGGTGAGGGTGAAACGTTTGCTCACTAAAAGGTAGCTTTTAATGTTGTATTATGAAGCAGACATGCCTGTATGCACTCGCACTGAAAATTTGCAGGTTTTTTTTTTTTTGCAGAAAATGTGCAAAATTTGCAATTATTACTGAGGTGGGAACTTTATATGTCTGTCTATTTTTTTCCTAGAAAGAAATTGCACGTGTGCATGTTTTTTAAAAAAAAAATTTATATACAAGCCTGAAGTAGTCGGTGGAGTCGACCTATTTGTGGATTTGTCTGCAGTCATGACGTTAGAACTGTTTCAGAATCCACAAATGCATGAGGTGATTCACAAATGTGCAGGAAGAGATCCACAAATGCACAGAAAGCAATTCACAAAGCGCAGGATGTTGGTGACCAGTAGGAAGATGACCAGCAAAATGATCACAAGCCAGTTGTAGCTGGTGTCTCTACATGGCTCTTTCCCTTCATTAATCAATGTCAGATTATCTGTGCAGTCCTGATCCCAATAGCTGTCAGCTTAACACACACACAGATATATAATAGTCAGTCATTTAATAGTCGTTCATTTAAGTGATTAGTCAACTAATTGCACATATATATTAATAAGCCATTTAAATCATAATAATGAGCCTTTAATTGCCTGTATGTAATACATTGCCTAATCAGCTCTCAAGTGCACACATAAAACTTGCAGCAGCGCAACAGCAAAAGTAATGATTATAAATGTGTCGTGTAAAAACAGCAAGGAGACTGTCTAAACATTTGAATGATTTATAGCGAATTTACATGTATTTAATCAATTAGCTCAAATTATGGGTGAAATATATATATAATTAAGTCATAACACATTATGATTAATTATAATATAGATCGACCAAAGAGGGAATTATGCACATATATTGTGAATTAATTACAACGGATTATAATCAATTACATATATGATTAGGTCTAGTTCAATAGTGATTTGAGAAAGATTATCCTAGTTTGTCCAGCAAACTATCAGTTTTCTCATAAACTATTTATAAAAGGAAGTTGGTCTCTGGCCACGAGAATAACTTCCTATTATAGCATTAAAGCGTAAAGCAGTTTTGCAGAATCAAACGTAGAAGGGACCTGGTTCGTGAATGAGCAACAGAGGCAATCAAGCATGAATATAATGTATTTAATATACGAAACTACAACTACATGGACTAACGTTGTATGACTAGATATACACAAAGGAATACACATATATACAAAAGCGAAAGTAAAGGCAGGAAAACAGAGGTGATCAAAGAAAGTGGCAAATTACAAACAGTTAAACCTTTGAGAGCCAGCAAGGAAACTCAGCTTATGCATGGAGCTTAAAACGCTTCGAAAAGAATAGTTCTATACTTGCATAGGTTTTAGGTGCTGTGGTTGCGTGTCTTCCTGGAGGAGTTTCAATGCGTGCGGCTGGAGCGATTGGTCCTTTTCCGAGGCTGGGTTCTCGGCGGGGTTTTCAACCAAGGTTTTAACTTAAGAGTAAGATAACCGGAAAATAAAGAAGAGAGAGAGTCCGTCTCCGAGGTGATGGAGGATGACGGAGGCTTGACAGAAGCGAACTTGTGCCAAACAGATGGTCGTCCCGAAGATGCAGAGGAGCGCGTGATGGAAGCGCGGTCGCCGAGACGTCCGGGAGAGACGTGCGTGAGGTGGCGACGGACAATCGAAAGACGATCGAGAGATAATCGAGAGACAAAGGAAACCTGCGTGTGAATGTCTTTTAAGGACAAACAAGCCAAACGCCTCCTCGGATGCGTCAGCCAATGGTGCGGGTGCAACTTTGGCGGGCAAACTTTTTCTTTGTCTCCATTTATGGCCTCATTTGCATGATTTATGAAGTGTCAAAACTGGGTACATTTTCTTCAAAATACCATTAAAATAGAACAATGCATTTTACAATGATGTGACATACATTGTTATTTAGGGCATAAAGAGAGCTTTATAATGAGACCAAACTTGTCAAATGTCAAAGACATAAAAGTGAGGGATACAGTTTATACTTGAATATACCGCTTAGAATAAAACTAACACTACTACAATCATAACTAATCTTATATACTAGGGATACATGCACGTTCACTTGAATACAGCAACGGGTACACTTTGGTATAGTCATATTTTGAGGCTAAATGTAGATACAGTTTCCAAATGTGCGTTTGAGTCTCTGTATGTGTGTGTGTGATGTGTATTGAGTTTTCACAGCGTCTTGGGTATGCCACATGGCCCTTAGTGCCATGTGGGGGGGGAGCATGGGTGACTCTTTGAAGTCCCCAGAGCTGGGGAGAAAGCCTCCTGCTTCTCCTCACTGAAGGTAACAAAGATGCCACCAGGGTAATTTCATCTAGACCTGCCGGAGCCATGGTCTATGGGTTATCTGAAGGAGGTCAAACGTTAAAAGCTTTCTTTAATTTATAGTTGTATTGATAATTTTGATCCACCACAGACGCTACAGTCCCCCTTTCGGCCGACGAGGTTCATGTGTGGACCTCGTTGGACGTCAACAAAATCGGATGATAGATGGATCATGATGGTCAAGCAACAGGTGGTTTGCTACTCATCCTCGGCCTTTGGTTCCTCAGATGGAGAGTTCATCTCGATGAGGTTTGGCATATTCTCCGTCTTGGTACTTCCTCTCCTTGGTTTCCTTTTGAAACCTCTAGGAAGGGCAGGCAGGCACTTGTCCAGGGATTCTCGCATCCCTTTGATCCTCTTGAACAGGATGAAGGCCAGGCCCAGTATCAATATGTACCCGATTGCCATGGAGAGACAAAGGGCCGTGTCGGCAGCCGTCCAAGCCTGGGCTATAGGTGAGCTGGTCAGGATGGGCAGTCGGGACAGTGCTTGGAGGGATGTGTCAATGGGAGATAATGTCGATTAACTGGGACCCCCCCTTTCTCAATCCTAAGTTCCAGTTCTGGATCTAAGGTGAGGTTGTGATCCTTGAAGAAGGCTGGGATTTCCAGTTCCGACTGGTGTTCTTCACTTGAGAGATGGTACAATGCCAGATCGTCGAGGAGGAGGATGGCGCCTGTGGGTACCTGAACCCACATTCTTTGGTTGGGCAGGCTGATACGAGTGGCAGTGTCGTGCTGATCGTAGGTCAGGGTGGCAGTGCGAATGGGGGTGTTGATGAGCCATCGATTGGCCACAATCTCGGCTTGTTTTCCGATGACTTGGGTGCGAGGCTTGGCCTCGGCAGGGCAGCGTGTGTCGCTGATCATGGGTTGCAACCCGCAGATTCCTTCAGTGTTGTCTCTGAGGAAAGGTTTGCTGGGGCAGAGGTAGTGAATGTCTTTGGTCAAAATACACATGTGCAAATTGGGAGCCAGGTACAGCTGTGGGTTGCTGTCGTGGTAGGCTACCACATTTGCTGTGTGTATTTTGATATGGGTGTTACCTTGCCAAAATCCGACGTTGACTATGTCTTTGAGTCGGTAGATGTTGTCTGATTCCATGATGGGTAGGTTCAGGAGAAAGGCCACCTCACTCTGTTCGGGGTCGACGTGTAGTAGGATGGCACTACCCAGAGAGTAGGCGAGGTGGGTTTGAAGAGGGTCCATAAGTCTGGCAGTAGCAGATGCCAGCACAGTTTGTATGAGGCTCAGGGGCACAAGGTACGGGGGAATCCTACCCCTGGCCAAGCTGTCCATGGAGGAGCTAACCTCCCACGGCATGTCTGTCAGAGTTGTGACCAGCTGAGTTTGGGCAAAGTCATTTTGGGAGACGGTAAACGGTTGCTTCATTAAGTTCACCGTTTGGTTCAGCAGGAAGCTGTGAGTACTGAGAACCACCACAATACCTTTAACGGATTTGCAGATGGTTTGCAGGGTTTTACTCTGTGTTGCCAGTTGTTTTCTCAGCTGCAGACTCTCAGTCTGAATTTTAGCCACATGTTGTCTTATGGTGGCTAGGCTCACTGTGTTGACACTCGACATGCCGAGGATAAACAGGGTTCCGACGGCAGCGGCGGCTCCGAGCAAAGCTCCCAAGAACCGTTTGGTGCATCGGTTGTGTCCACTTAATTCAGCTTGTGTGACAGTCATTTTCTCCAGTTGAGTGAGCATGTGCTTGACACTGGCCATGAGGTGAGTGCCTCTGTTAGAGTCGACTCTAAGTGGCAGTCTGGGCCTGGTGAAGATGTGGTTCATCAGGAGGTAGGCCAGGGTCTGGGCAGTGTCATTAGGTGCTGGAAGACACTCTACCCCCTTGGTAAATTGGCACACGACCGTGAGGAAATACTCGTTACCTCTTGTTGATCAGGGCGTGAGACCCACCCAGTCTATCTGGAGGTCCGACCATGGAAATGTGATTCCTCTGTGTTGCAGTGGAGCTCTGTGAATTGGGTTTACCGGTTGGAATTGACAGCAAACCAGACATCCTCTGACATACTCTGCCCCATCATGCTGCATGCTGGGCCAATATGCCACTTGTTTTAATGTCTCATAAGTGGCCCTGGTACCATGGTGTTTGGCACATGGTGCGCTGTGGGCGTATATTAGCGTGCCCCCCTTATGGCACTGTGAGGTCATCAGGGGCATACCAGAGAATGTTTACCTCCACACGCAGCATGTGTTTGTTCTCATGCAGTCGTTTGAGGCTAGTGGCCGCAGTGGGATCAGGTGCCGTGATCGGGTGGTTGGAGGGGTCTGAGAGGTGGTTCAATATAGCTTGTATGGAGATGTTTGAGACTTGGAGATCAGCTATATCATTGTTGGAAATTTGTGGAGCCAGTGAAAGTGGCTGTGAGGTGGGAACTGTTGCAGGAACAGTTTGTTGGCTGTGGGTTATTGCTGCCAGACTAAGGGTGGGCGACTGGGGTGGGGATGACCGTAGATTGCCATGTAGTGTGCCAGTCTTGGCAAGGGCATCAGTTTGGTCATTTGAGTCTTTGTCACACCCTGGTTGCTTTGAGTGTCCTTTCACCTTTTTCCAGTAAACGATCATGTCGTTTGTTTGAGTGATGTCATCACATGCTTGGAACAGGTGTTGATGTTTGACCGGCTTGTTGCTTTCAGTCTTGAAACTATTTTGTTTCCGGCCCGGAAGGTGGCATGTGAAACTGAGTCTGGCATAGTTTGAGTCTGTGCAACTGAGGAGTTCTCTGATGTTATGGGCTGAGACGACTTGAAGGGTTATGAGAGTAGCTGCTACTTCAGCATACTGCAATGACTGGGGACCCAACCTGAAGTGTTGTGGTGGGCAGGGTTGGTTGTTTAACCATAACACCCTTGCACCTGCCTTTAAGATGCCCTCATGGTTGTAGGAACATCCATCGACGTGGGCGGTGGGCATACCTTGGCACGCATTCTCTTCAGAGTATCTGTGACAGGTTGGTTGTTGTTGTTGGGGTACCTCTATCTCCAGTGTTGAAGCTGTTGTGTCATCAGAGCAGTTTTGGCAGGCAGCCAAGCCGTCACTTAGTGCAGACTTGTAATTTTGGGCATATTGTGCCTCAACGTTGCGCCCCTGGAGGGCCATCAGCCATGTAGTTATGCGTGAGTTGGTGACCACGCCATCTTGAATGCATTGGGTGTTGAGGAAAGTGATAGGCTGGTGACAGGTTTCTATGATAGCCTTTTGCGCTCCGATGTAGTTGGAGAATCTTTGGATGGCCCATACCGTGCCTGCTTTGTTCAGGAAGATGTTGAATTCAGCTGGCGAGTTGGCATAGCCGAATGGGCACCGCGTGAACATGTACTGTCGGTTGCCAAAGGTGAAGGCCAGCTTGTTTTGATCTTCTGGATGCACGGGTATGGTCCAGAATCCTGATGGTCCAGAATCCTGATGCCCCATCAAGCGTAGAGAAGATGGTGGCTCCTCTGATTCTGGGTAGTTCGTGCTCCAGCTGTGTCATGGGCCCTCGTGACAGTGGCACTTGTTGGTTCAAGTTTCTGTAATCAATGGTGGGTCGCCACTTGCCATTTGGTTTGAGAACGGGCCAGATGGGGGCGGAGTAGGTGCTGTTGCATGGGCGGATGACACTTGTTTCTTCCATGGAACGAATAATCTCCTGCACTGGTTCGTGTGAGGCGATGGGAATTTTGTACTGCCTGACGAAGGTGGGAGGAGCATTTGGGTGTGTTGGAATACGCACCGTATGAAGGTTAGTGAGGCCACAGTCTAAAGAGTCTTTTGCAAATGACGCTTTGAATTTGTACAGGACCTGTCTGAGTTTCTGACGGTCTGCGTCATTCTTGAGGGCATTTGCATCTTTCAGAATTTGCTGGACCTGAGTCTCAAATCCTGGGAATGGCTCCTCTGTTGTAGCGTCACTTGTCAAGTGGGCAGTCAGAGGTGCAGCAATTTCATGAGTTTTGCAGACAGGCTGGCTAGAGACTGTGTATACTGCGAGGTGTTGGTCCTCCCTCAGCTCCATTCTGCACACCTGTTCTGTGGCTACCGGCATGATGGAAGTGATGGAGATGATCTTGAAGGGTGCTGTGAACACTGTGTTGTCTGAGCTTCCTTCTGGGATCATTGCAGGTGGTATTGAGCCAATAACTGGTAATATGAGTTCAAAGTCATGGAAGTCTTGACTCACTAGCCATCCCAGACGGTAGGCCTTGGGAATTCTGATGTCTGTGGCCGTGCAGTTGTTGAACAACATGTAGACTACATGGGGTGATGCGTCAGTGAGGGGTGTGGCTTCCAGAGTGAGTCCAAGTTCCACGCCTTCGGGTGAAAGTTGGAAGAAACCCAGCGTGTTGTTTAGGGTTTGACCATGTCGCATGTTGAGCCAAACAGCGACCCCTTTGGTGTAAGCTGGTACTACAGCTTCCTGTTCGTTGACCAGGATGCAGACCTCGGGAATGGTCTGGCCTGACAGGAAGTTTTCAGTGTTGACAAAAACAACAGGGGGCTGTAAAGTCATTGAGGCCCACACCACCTCATTAATAAAGTTCACTTGAGCTTTAGGGTGCATCAGGAGGTCCGGAAGGACCAGGAAGTGATGGGTTAGACGCCAGTCGTTCCATTTCAAGTTCAAAGCACGGATGTCCTTGGCAGCCGTCGCGGTTGACAGACGAGAGTCCCATGGGAAGCGTGCGTGCTTGTTGGCAAATGGGAGGTCCGGTGTTCCTTCAGTGAGAGCACTGACCAGGGTGTGGCTGAAGGCTGAGTGGTCTGCCCACAGTGTGCGAATAATGTCTGTTGTTGTTACATCATTCAGCTGTAAATCTGTCATGACCTTGAGGCAGAAGGAGTCAGAGTCTATGGTAAGTTGAAGAGTGCAGAGTGGCGAACTTGAACTTTGCTCTGGGGCTGAAACGGGGTTCCCGCGGCTAGCTGCGAGATTTCCCGTGACCTCTGTGACCTGACAGTCTGGCTCAGGTGGTCTGGGTGACTGGAAAGGCAGAGGTTCTCGCACTTGAGTCCAGATTTTCAGCTGTTTGTAGTCCAATAAGGGCTCAAAGCGTTCTAGCAGGTCTTTGCCGATGAAAGGGGAAAACGCGTCCCTTTGTGATATGTACACAGGAGGTACCGAGCTCATGGGACCAATTGTGCGGTGGATGGGAGCTATTTGTTCAAGTTGTACCTCATTTTGGCTGTACGACTGCACATTCAGCTCACATCTTTGCGATTTAAGAGTCTGATTTTGTCTCTTAGCTTCGGCTCTAGGTCTTTCAAAAAGGTCAGATGACGTCAGAGTGAGATCTGCTCTGGTGTCTACCAGGGCTTCACTTCTCACATCATTTTCCACAGGAATGGCTAGGGTCAGTTCTGGGCAGTGATCAGAGACTGGATAAATGGTTGGATTTTCTACAGTCTTTTCAGACGCAGCTTCTTGCTTAGAATAAGCCTTGTGGGCTAAGTCTCGCAGCTGCTGAGTAGACATACTGCGTGGGCAGGCCAAGGCTCCCAGATGATGACTCACCGCAGGGTGCAGATTTCGGAGAAACAGAATTTTGAAGTTGAAATCTTCCTCCATTCCTGGCTCGTTACATGCTCCGAAGTAGGCCCTTCGCAGTCGGTTGTAGTAAGCTTGTGGGTTTTCCAGTCGGCCCTGTTTAAGGTCCATGGCAGCAGGGAGCCCTTGGTCCGATTCAGGGTCAGAAAACTCTTTGATCAAAGCCTGTCGCAGCTGCTGGTAGTTGGATTTGACAGCTGCTGGCAAAAGTTCTTCGGCACTGGACGTCTTGGGCAGTGGACTTTCAACCCCCTTTTGGACTAGGGATTCTTGACTGGCCAGGGGAAACTCTGTGATGGATGTTTTCCCTCCCAGGCCACTTTGCAGTTCTCTGTAAGGAGTATCGAGTTCATCTTTTGAATAGTTTCTTTGTTGTTTCAGAGCAATGACTTCTTTCCGGGCCTGTTTAGGATGATTTTCACAGGCCCTGGCTTTAGCGTCTCTTTCTTTCAGCTCAGTCTCTGCTCTGGCTAGGAGAACTTCACCTTGTTGGAATTTTCCAGTTCTTTCCTCTCTGGATTTCTTTTCCAACTGCTCTCTACGCCCCATCTCCGGGTGGAGCTCTGCAAGGGCCTTTTGAAGTTTCTCCCCCTCGACTTGTAGCTCGGAGTCGGATCCATCTGCTGTCCCACGCTGGTCTTGGGTCTCGAGGAGTAGCTGATCGAGGCGACGTTGAGTCTGGGCCTGATTCCTCCGGGCCTCCTCGGCCTGAAGCTTGAGCGCTGCTACTTCCTGTTCCAGGAGGGCGTTGTTTCTCTCCCTAGGCCTCACCTGGGCAATGAGGTTGTGGACAAGGCCGCCGACGATTTTTGCCCATTCTTTGTGGCTGTAGCTCTGGGTCGGATCGTGGGCCATCAGTTGATTCAGGTCCTCATCCAGCTGCTCGCTGCTCAGGTGCTGGAGGTCGCTGGCGGCATTGGGCAGGAACGTGTTGGTCATGACGCCCAGCCAGGTCTCAAGATGATCCCAGTGGGTGTCAGGTCTAGATGCTCGCGACATAGTGGCTTACTGTTGACGAGAGAAAGACAGCACAAAAAGAACCAATGCAAGCTTGCGCGGGATTGGCGGGTTACGATCTCACGTAATTAGATAAACTTTGTGTGTGATTCCAACTAACTGGTGCAGACAGTTAGTGGAATGTACGCCGTCAATGGACGGGAATGACCACGTGGGCCAATTTGTGTGGGTGAGTGCCAAATCTGAATAAGGATTTTGACAGGCGGTAGCTCAGTTGGTCCTCTAATGACTCTGTCTGCTCGGGTCGTTTATCTATTATTCAGCTTCCGTGATGGCTCTCACAGGTACTGCTTTTACATGAACTGAAAGAAACAAAACACAACAGAGAAGCTAATAGAACAAGACAAAATAGAGACAATTACGAGTAAATAAAATGAAAGTGAGATACAATCAGAGAGAGAGAGAGGAGTTAAGGAGCTTAAACTTATTACCACGGTTAGGGTTTAAGGCAGGCCTGATGAGGGCGTTGTTGAGTTATCAAACCTAAGGAAATGGTATGGTTCAAGAATAGAAGGGGTTGGCCAAACACTTAAATGATCAGAGAAATCTACTATTCTGTGGCTTTTAATAAGGGAGTGGACTGTATGTCATTGCTCTAGGCCTGGGGTGAATTGTGATTGCTCAGATAAGGACTCAATGGCAGAGGCAGCCTTTCCTTGACGTTCCACCACTCGACTGCGGTGTCCGTGGGCAGGGTGCCCACTTTGTACCACGATGCAACCACACAAACGGTGACTTTTAGCACAATTGGTAGCTTTGCAACTGTACTTAGGCGAGGTGTTTTGCCAACGGCCAGACTGACAGATCAAAATTGAGTTTTCCCTGAGCCAAGAGTCTGACCCTGCAGGCAGTTACTCTCAACGGGCGGTTCTGTCGTGCAGAAGCCTAACCAGGGAAATTAAACAAAATTGCCCTTGTTGTCAGCCTGGACTCGTTGCCTCCCTGCACCTGATGTACCCAATTGCTGATGTCCCGCGTGTTGCCGGTGGTACGAGGTCAGAAATGTCCACGATTCACGCACAGCCAGTGCCGGATCCGCCAGGCCAGGTGACTCCACTCACTGGAACTCACTGAAACAACCGCCAACTCACCACCAAGCACTAGAGGGGGCACTATCTGCAAGTACACCAATGGTCAAGTAAACACAATTTAATTGTAAATTTAAATCTAAATTTAAGTCTTGCTTAAACCAAATTTAAATAATTAAATGTGTAGGGCAAGAGAATTGGGGTCTAAAATGACAATCAGAATGAATTAGCTAAGAAGCAGAACAGAAACAAACAATAAAGCAAAGACGAAGAAAAAAAAAAAACAGTTCAGTGGCGCTTGATTCAAACCTAAATTAAACTTGGTTTAATTAAATTTTAAATAAGTGCACAGAATAAGAGAGTGGGAGGAGGAGAGAGGAGAAAGCCTTCCCTATTTGAGAGTGCCCCCCCTTTTGGGGGCTGCTCCTTGATGAGCAAATGTCAATCGATGACACCAAAACCTGAATTTAAATTTCAATTAAACGTTGTTTAATTAAATTTAAATAAGTGTATAAAATAAGGGAGGCTTGGGTATAAGGATGCTATCGAAAGAAGTAAAGAAATAAATATGAGAAAAGAACAAACAAAAACACAAACAAAAAGAGAAACGAAAGGAAGGATTTCCCAAAGTGAAAAAATAATTCAAGAGGGAGATAATTAAAATAGAATAAAGTAGAAATGTACACACAGGAAAAAGGAAAAGAAAAACTCCAAGGGAGTGAATTGACTTATCTGGGGAGTGTCCACAAGGGGGAGCACTTCCAGAAAGTGAATTCTCTTGTTGGAAGGGGAACTTAATTAAAATTAAAATTTAAAACGTGTTTAAACTAAATTTAAATCAGTAAACCGCATTCCAAATACAAATAGACAGGATAACCGTCAGAACAATAAAACAAAAGAATTATAACAGCCAGCAAATTAAAATAGCCAAAGGAAAGTTGGAAATAATTCAGATCAAACACGAGGAAAGCAGACCTAACCCAGAACGCCCACAAGATGGCGTTAATGGGTCCACACAACAATGACATAGGGAGGTGTGCCACACACCTGAACAGACTTCCCTCTGGCGTTTAGTCAGAGGTACTGCATCCACCTACTTTAAAAATCGTGACTTTTAAATCTAGCGCACGGCCGATTTAACTGCAACTTATCACTTATAATATTCAGAATCTCGGCGGATTCTCTTGTGCCAGTTCACTGGACACGAACATGTAACTTTAGCAGGATTTCTTCGCTGCGTTACAAATTAACACTGGATCAGGGTGTTAATAACTCCCCATTTCACACATCAATCGGATAAGCCAGATAAACTGTTTTCCAGATTAGATTTGCACTAGGTAACGTTGGATAGCTACGCCAATGGTTTACCAAGAGTGAGGCGCTATTTTGTATTATCGGACAATACAATAATTCAAATTTTATAGCGCTACGATTTATGAGGCCTTCTAGACGGAGAGGGAGAGACTCGTCCCTAACGGTCTTTAATCACGCTGAAAAACGATTTCTTCGTTTCATTCAAGCGGAAATTAATATTAAAGCTGTTCTGCAAAAAGATTGTCTCCCTTTTGCAGGAACGAGTTTAATATTAATGAAACTGCAGTTTATTTTAAACGGTTAACAATTGGCTAAAATGTTTAGACACAAATAGCAGTTTGTTAACGTTTCCATGTGAGGAACGCGTTGCGTCTGGTCTCACTGTATAAAGCGCGCATAAACATTAACAATCACACAGATTTATTCTGAGTTGCTCAAGCACAGAACCAAGTTTAAAACGTTGCTCGCGTATCTCCACCAAAAAAATAAATGTATGTAGCGAATTTACATGTATTTAATCAATTAGCTCAAATTATGGGTGAAATATATATATAATTAAGTCATAACACATTATGATTAATTATAATATAGATCGACCAAAGAGGGAATTATGCACATATATTGTGAATTAATTACAACGGATTATAATCAATTACATATATGATTAGGTCTAGTTCAATAGTGATTTGAGAAAGACTATCCTAGTTTGTCCAGCAAACTATCAGTTTTCTCATAAACTATTTATAAAAGGAAGTTGGTCTCTGGCCACGAGAATAACTTCCTATTATAGCATTAAAGCGTAAAGCAGTTTTGCAGAATCAAACGTAGAAGGGACCTGGTTCGTGAATGAGCAACAGAGGCAATCAAGCATGAATATAATGTATTTAATATACGAAACTACAACTACATGGACTAACGTTGTATGACTAGATATACACAAAGGAATACACATATATACAAAAGCGAAAGTAAAGGCAGGAAAACAGAGGTGATCAAAGAAAGTGGCAAATTACAAACAGTTAAACCTTTGAGAGCCAGCAAGGAAACTCAGCTTATGCATGGAGCTTAAAACGCTTCGAAAAGAATAGTTCTATACTTGCATAGGTTTTAGGTGCTGTGGTTGCGTGTCTTCCTGGAGGAGTTTCAATGCGTGCGGCTGGAGCGATTGGTCCTTTTCCGAGGCTGGGTTCTCGGCGGGGTTTTCAACCAAGGTTTTAACTTAAGAGTAAGATAACCGGAAAATAAAGAAGAGAGAGAGTCCGTCTCCGAGGTGATGGAGGATGACGGAGGCTTGACAGAAGCGAACTTGTGCCAAACAGATGGTCGTCCCGAAGATGCAGAGGAGCGCGTGATGGAAGCGCGGTCGCCGAGACGTCCGGGAGAGACGTGCGTGAGGTGGCGACGGACAATCGAAAGACGATCGAGAGATAATCGAGAGACAAAGGAAACCTGCGTGTGAATGTCTTTTAAGGACAAACAAGCCAAACGCCTCTTCGGATGCGTCAGCCAATGGTGCGGGTGCAACTTTGGCGGGCAAACTTTTTCTTTGTCTCCATTTATGGCCTCATTTGCATGGTTTATGAAGTGTCAGAACTGGGTACATTTTCTTCAAAATACCATTAAAATAGAACAATGCATTTTACAATGATGTGACATACATTGTTATTTAGGGCATAAAGAGAGCTTTATAATGAGACCAAACTTGTCAAATGTCAAAGACATAAAAGTGAGGGATACAGTTTATACTTGAATATACCGCTTAGAATAAAACTAACACTACTACAATCATAACTAATCTTATATACTAGGGATACATGCACGTTCTTGAATACAGCAACGGGTACACTTTGGTATAGTCATATTTTGAGGCTAAATGTAGATACAGTTTCCAAATGTGCGTTTGAGTCTCTGTATGTGTGTGTGTGATGTGTATTGAGTTTTCACAGCGTCTTGGGTATGCCACATGGCCCTTAGTGCCATGTGGGGGGGGAGCATGGGTGACTCTTTGAAGTCCCCAGAGCTGGGGAGAAAGCCTCCTGCTTCTCCTCACTGAAGGTAACAAAGATGCCACCAGGGTAATTTCATCTAGACCTGCCGGAGCCATGGTCTATGGGTTATCTGAAGGAGGTCAAACGTTAAAAGCTTTCTTTAATTTATAGTTGTATTGATAATTTTGATCCACCACAGACGCTACATTGATAATGTTTTCTGTGTTTTCGGGCTGCAGAGATTAATTTGACGATGCTGAGTGAGTCGTCATCGCAGTAGAGGACTTGCCTATACGCACGTTTAATATGGACATAATCTGAGAATATTTGTTTCCCACCTCAATTGGTTGACAATCGCTTGACATTTCAAGCTTTGTATATGTATATTTCTCATGTCTGTGAGGCAAATATACACTGACTTTTGGTTTATTTTTTGATGCGCTCAAGTTCACAGAGACCGAGACCGAGCAGAAAGCGCATCCTGTTTGTTTTCTTTATTTTACAAAGGAACAATGTATTTTAAGTTGTTTCCGCTGTTATCAGAAAAAAAAATTGCAAGTGATCGCGTCGGCGCCTCCATGTCTTGCAGTAAGCAAGCCATACTTTAGCTTCCACACTCCACACAATCACTTGGATACGTGCCTATAATAGCGTACAATTATCTATGTTAACGTTAGAGCGAGCAGCCATGTAAAGTTGTAACTACTTACATGTTTCAAATGATAAGCCATATTTGAGGTCGATGGATGATAGGCGAACGTTTGGATTTCCTGCCTGACACACTGTACCACAAGGATCCCTATTAACGATCCGTCCCTCACGGACTGAGTTTTTTTTTCTTCTTCTGCAACTAACTGACTAATAAAATTTTTGGTCTACTAAGCCTCTTCTAGTCAACTAACGATTAGTTATATTAGGGGGCAGGGCAGCCCTAGTTTGTTTATATATCTTTATATCTTTATGTATCTTATATATCACACCCTTAGAAAATTATTATAGTTCAAAAAGGAGATTTGCTGAAGATGAAATATGACTGTGTAAAATTTGTGTGCATTTGTCTTTTATAATAGCCATTCACTTAAAGGGTAGAGAAGCTAACAAGCTGGTGAAATGGGAGAACTTGCAGAAGGAGAACTTTCTGGCTGTCGAGAGCAAAAAACAAAGAGAGACCGACTCTGAGAGGCTGAAACGCACAAGTGCTAAGTGAGTCAAACTTGCATGAAAAATAACATTTTCCTCCTTTTGAAATAAAGTTCAGTGTTACCGTACCAGTCAAAAGTTTGGAAACATAACTATTTGTAATGTTTTTGAAAAGTCTCTTATGTGCTCATTAAATTTATTTGATTATATTGTGAAGTATTACAATTTAAAATAATGGTTTTCTATTTTAATATATTTTAAAATATATTTTATTTCTGTCATGCAAAGCTGAATTTTCATCATCATTACTCCAGTCTTCAGTGTCACATGATCCTTCAGAAATTTCACTCTGGTATGCGGCGTTTGGCTACACTGTATCCCATCTAGACACAACAGAAAAAAATGAGAGACCTATGCTGTGTCCGAAATCACCCCCTATACCCTCATTCACTATTCCCTACATTACTCCACTAATATAGTCCACTTGAAGGAGTAAATGAAACGAGAGTAAATTCATACACTTAGACTGCGTTTACACTGGCACAAAAAAATCAGATTTTTTGCTCACATATGATCTGACAGATCGGAAATTGTTGCACACGTGTAAACACAAAAATCCACACAAAGATCTGATTTTTTTTCGCATCCGCCACTTCCAAATGTGGTTTTAAATCGGATACGTATTCGATCTCTGGACATGCAACCTACGTCTAAACGCATATCCGATTTCCAAGCCACCACAAGGTGAGGGTGAGACGTTTGCTCACTAAAAGGTAGCTTTTAATGTTGTATTTTGAAGCAGACGTGCCTGTATGCACTCGCACTGAAAATTCGCAGCTTTATTACTGAGGTGGGAACTTTATATGTCTATTTTTTTCCTGGAAAGAAATTGCACGCGTGCATGTTTTTTAAAAAAAAAATTATATATAAGCCTGAAGTAGTCGGTGGGTGGAGTCGACCTATTTGTGGATTTGTGTGCAATCATGACGCTAGAACTGTTTCAGAATCCACAAATCCATGAGGCGATTCACAAATGCGCAGGAAGAGATCCACAAATGCACAGAAAGCAATTCACAAAGCGCAGAGTCGTGCTTGTGACATAAAAACATATTTGTGAATGTTTTTTATTAGCAAATCTCATTTTACATATTTGTGAATTTAATACATTTTTGTGAAACTCCTAACATTTGTGGATCTCATTCTATTAATTTATACGATTATTTTTTGTGAATCTCTTTACATTTATTTGTTATTTGGAATATTGGATCAAAAATAGCCCCATATGGGTGCCATCTCCTGGCAAGACGCGGGAATTCATTCAGCACGCAACTCTCACAGTGCATTATGGGTATTCTCTAGCCATTGAGCGCATAGACGTGTATTTATAATAGGCTTGTTCGAGATGCATCGGTGCCATAACTTTAACCCCTGGTTTCACAGACAAGGCTTAAGGTAGTCCTAGACTAAAATGCATGTTTGAGCTGTTTTAACTGAAAGCAGCTTGTACTGACAAGTCTTAAAATTTGTCAGTGCCATTGTTTTGTCTAAAGATACACATCAGTAATGTTTTTTTCTAGGGTATGTTTATAAAAGCAACTTAAATACCCTAATTGAAATAAGGCCTAATCCTGGCTCAGCCTAAGACCTGTCTGTGAAACTGGGCCTAAAAGACTTTCAGTGCTGTAACTTTGCAGATACTGTTTATGCTCAAGCAGCAACATTACACAGTAAACTAAAGTTAAAAAAGTGAAACTGCAATGAACCACCCCTTTAATCAATATTGAATTGAAGGTAATCAAATCGCAAGCTTCTGAGTCAAAATTGAATCCAATTGTGAAATTTGTGTCAATTCCCAGCCCTAGTGTTTTTTTGTTGTTGGTTTTTTCATTATTTTACTTGAAGCAATTTTTTTTTTTGGTTTGTTTCTTTGTTTTTGTTCCAGCTGTTGTTCATTATCTACTCAGTGCATTGTGTTGCCCTGTCCAAATACCCACACTTGCGGTCTTGGCCACATGAGAGCGCGTGCACGCAACAGGAAGTAAGTGCGCAAGACTGTCCCATGTCTTAAAAATGCCCAAGTGCAGTGCCCTTAATGCACACTAAACCCACACTATCTTGAATACCGTTTCGAAGTTCAAAGACCGCAAGTGTGGGTATTTGGACAGGGCATGTATTTAAGCTCTTGCTTTTCAGTTAGGTTTTATGGGTCATTGTTGGTGTTCATGTGGTTTGCAGGGGGTGCTCTTGTTTTCTCTGTGTTTTGGATTACGTTGCCGTGTCACTCTTGTCTGGATTATTTGCCTGCTCAAGGTTTGGAATGGATCTGTGACTTTGCCATTTGTTAATAAACTGCGTGCATTTGGATTCGCCCTCGTCTCATCTTCATGCACCCGTTGCAACGCTTCATTTACATGTTAAAATGAAAAAAAATTCTCATGGGGGAGGATGCCCCCAGATCACCCTACAACAATTTAGTTCATACACGACATGTCACCTTTATCACCATGTTGGGTTTGCAGGTATGGTGTTTGTGACTTGAAAATACACGTGTGCATGTTCATTGCAGAATGCGATTTATCACGATCATTTCATGATCTCTCAACTGCTTGTAAATCTGTGTAAATTTGTGTAAAATTGGCTAGTATTTAAAATTTCCTAGTATTTAATTTACCATTATTTCTATTGAACAAAACAATTTCAGTAGTTTTAGATTGTAGGTCGTCTTGTACACTGTCAAGGACAAAGCTAACCAGCAAAACTTAATATTAAAAGCCTCCTAAATGTTACATGTGTTTGCACCATATTGTAGTGAGTAACCTTTCATGGTATTGCTGTTTCAAATAGCCCACCATAATCTGTAGTCTGAGCCTGTTAAGGGCTAATGGCAATGGGAGATACGTTACTAGTTAGTTTCAAGGAAAATAATTGTTCATTGTCAGTAGTGTAGTGATCTATGAAGCTCTGTTCACACAGAAGTCACTTTCAAACCAAGCAGCTTTCTGTTGGTCAACGTGGCAATTTAATCTGTATGGGAAGCTTTTTTGCCCTCACATGAATTTTCTTATAAAAGCACATTCCTAATAAATTGACTGGATTTCTCCCACAAAACTGTCAACAGACAAAATGTGATTATAAACCTTATTTTACCTCAGATGAATGCATAATGTTGATGTTTTGTGCATGTTTCAGGGTGGATGGTGTCCTCAAACAGGTCAGAGATGTTGACCGCAGGCTGCAAGCACTAGAAGCAGAAGTAAAGACACAGGTAAAGACACATGATGTGATGAATGTATTGCACTGTATAGACTGTCGAGCTGTTGTTCAAAAGATGAATACTCCTCTATATGCAGATGGAGTTCTGTACATCTTCTCTTCAGTGGATTATGGAAACTCTGTCTCAAAGCAGTACAGCGAAGGGCACTAAAGCACACCCTACACGAAAAGGTACACCTGCTTGTTGTGTCGCAGTACATATACAGGTGCTGGTCATATAATTAGAATATCATCAAAAAGTTGATTTATTTCACTAATTCCATTCAAAAAGTGAAACTTGTATATTATATTCATTCATTACACACAGACTGATATATTTCAAATGTTTATTTCTTTTAATTTTGATGATTATAACTGACAACTAAGGAAAATCCCAAATTCAGTATCTCAGAAAATTAGAATATTACTTAAGACCAATACAAAGAAAGGATTTTTAGAAATCTTGGCCAACTGAAAAGTATGAACATGAAAAGTATGAGCATGTACAGCACTCAATACTTAGTTGGGGCTCCTTTTGCCTGAATTACTGCAGCAATGCGGCGTGGCATGGAGTCGATCAGTCTGTGGCACTGCTCAGGTGTTAGAAGAGCCCAGGTTGCTCTGATAGTGGCCTTCAGCTCTTCTGCATTGTTGGGTCTGGCATATCGCATCTTCCTCTTCACAATACCTCATAGATTTTCTATGGGGTTAAGGTCAGGCGAGTTTGCTGGCCAATTAAGAACAGGGATACCATGGTCTTTAAACCAGGTACTGGTAGCTTTGGCACTGTGTGCAGGTGCCAAGTCCTGTTGGAAAATGAAATCTGCATCTCCATAAAGTTGGTCAGCAGCAGGAAGCATGAAGTGCTCTAAAACTTCCTGGTATACGGCTACGTTGACCTTGGACCTCAGAAAACACAGTGGACCAACACCAGCAGATGACATGGCACCCCAAACCATCACTAACTGTGGAAACTTTACACTGGACCTCAAGCAATGTGGATTGTGTGCCTCTCCTCTCTTCCTCCAGACTCTGGGACCCTGATTTCCAAAGGAAATGCAAAATTTACTTTCATCAGAGAACATAACTTTGGACCACTCAGCAGCAGTCCAGTCCTTTTTGTCTTTGGCCCAGGCGAGACGCTTCTGACGCTGTCTGTTGTTCAAGAGTGGCTTGACGCAAGGAATGCGACAGCTGAAACCCATGTCTTGTATACGTCTGTGTGTAGTGGTTCTTGAAGCACTGACTCCAGCTGCAGTCCACTCTTTGTGAATCTCCCCCACATTTTTGAATGGGTTTTGTTTCACAATCCTCTCCAGGGTGCGGTTATCCCTATTGCTTGTACACTTTTTTCTACCACATCTTTTCCTTCCCTTCGCCTCTCTATTAATGTGCTTGGACACAGAGCTCTGTGAACAGCCAGCCTCTTTTGCAATGACCTTTTGTGTCAATGGTCGTCTTTTGGACAACTGTCAAGTCAGCAGTCTTCCCCATGATTGTGTAGCCTACAGGACTAGACTGAGAGATCATTTAAAGGCCTTTGCAGGTGTTTTGAGTTAATTAGCTGATTAGAGTGTGGCACCAGGTGTCTTCAATATTGAACCTTTTCACAATATTCTAATTTTCTGAGATACTGAATTTGGGATTTTCCTTAGTTGTCAGTTATAATCATCAAAATTAAAAGAAATAAACATTTGAAATATATCAGTCTGTGTGTAATGAATGAATATAATATAAAAGTTTCACTTTTTGAATGGAATTAGTGAAATAAATCAACTTTTTGATGATATTCTAATTATATGACCAGCACCTGTAGTTTAACCGTGTTTCTCAACTGGCGGGTCACAACCCAAAAATAATAGTGTCATGGATAGCATGTAAAAAATAATAAATGGTCATTTAAATCAGGGGCTCTCAAGCTTTTTTGTCAGTCAAACCACTTAGATACTTTACTTTAAGTACCCTAAGAGAGATTTTAAGTTAATATTTCAGTAATTTAACAACACATTCTCATGCTTACGGTTCTCTGATGTCAGTTAATGGTTACATGATATGCCAGTAAAAAAAAAAAAAAAAAAAAAAAAAAAAATTATATATATATATATATATATATATATATATATATATATATATATTTTATTTTATTTTTTATTTTATTTTTTTTTTTTTTAGTACACAAAGTGTTTTATTTGGATTGTTTTAAATTCTTAATGTGATTTTTAGTGATTTTTTTTTTTTTTTTTTTTGCTGTGATTTTGGTTTGCCATTTGACATGGTTTTAACTCTAATAATAAATGTGATAATATTAATATTTATTTTACACAGTTAATACTAATAATACTAATATTTTATAATACTAAATATTTTGATTTGAACTATTATTATTAGTTTTAACTATAAGTTTCTAATAAAAAATGAATGAAATATTACTTTTGTAAATTACTATTGTACTGTAAAATAAAAAATAATATTTTTTTTTATTGAAGTTATAAAAAGCTTAAAGTTGTAATACTAATATGCATGTCTCAAATGCCAACTGTAACTAATAATGCATAGTCAGGATAGCATCATAAATACATTTGTTAGCTTTTAAAATGAAGAATGTGGGGTTTTTTTTTTTTGGTTTTTTTTATGTCTAATCAAACCAGTCAAGAACCTCAGCTTTAGTGGATGTATATGCCATTGCGTGACAATTAGCAATTTTTCAACATGCACTGATGTTATGTACTTTTTTTTCATCAGTTGTTGTTTCAGCCTCCCTTGACCTTGAGAAATGAAAGAGCCTTCTCTTCTGTATTCGTCTTCTGTCTCTCACTCTCATGGATACATACAGCAAGAAGCAGCAGAGAGCCAGTGAAAGGAGGGGCGATGACTTGTCAAAAAACCCTTATTGTTCTGATTTCCAATTTTAAATGGGTCATCCTGGCCTTTTCAAGGTTCATCCTGCTCTTTCGACTTTAGTACTCCCAAATGACCTGTCCTCGCTTTCCATGTGATTGTGGGATTGAAGTAAGAGAACAGGGCACAGAATGTCCTTGAACTTACTGTACACTGAAAGGTCAGTTATGTCATGTTACATTCATAAATCTATCAAATAACAGTTTTATGGTCAGTAAATCTGGTTATTTTTTTAAAGGTCAAGGTGATTGTATTCATAGAATCTGATTTTATAGAGCTATAACATTGTTTAGATGAAAGCGACATGGCTTAAAAGCTATTATTATACATCATAACTTCTGCATACAACATTTTATGCCTTATTGGTTGTGGAAAAAACAAACAAACCCTGAACACTTCACATTTATTGATTATGTAATCATGGCAAACAATGTTACAGTACATCAAATAAGCCTAATGTTCAAAAGGTTTTTTTTTTATTATTATTATTAAATTAATCTGACTATATTATTTGACAAACCAAACAAACATCATAATTTTAGTAATCATCATAATTTTTTGAGTGTTTTTTTACACTCAAACATGAAACTGAATGACGCAGTGAATGTTTACATTTTAAATATAGCAAAATATTTTTCACTTTTTCGTAAGATCAAATGTAATTGCATGCTGTAACGATGTTCTTGGACTTGGCATGTTTTTTTTTTTGTTTGTTTGTTTGGGATATTTATATAGTTACATTTTGTGATGGCATTTCATTAAGAGTTCTTCATTGTCTTTTTTTATGATATTGTATTTTGCCTGTTGTTTTTGTATTAAGACTACATTTTAATATATGTTCTGAAACCATGTCATTTAATAACTATTTAAAAGACTGTAACCGTAACTATTTAAGTGATTGTAATGTTTTGGCAACCTCAGCAGAACCGAATCAGCAGACAGAGATGAGATTAATAGACTGTGTGTCCAAGTTTGCCTCTCAGATTTCAGGGGCAACAAAGATCCTTCACTATGTCCTCTCTACCCTAATCCTCACCCCTCCAAAACAAATTAAAACAAGCTAAAAGAATCCCAATGTACTCTCCGAACTTGTACACCCCACTATGTTTTCTTGAAAGTGTAATCTATTAAATGTCATCTACAAATCATCCAAAGACTATTAAAGTGTCTGTATTTAACATGAGTTCTTCTTTTATTAATTTGTAGGGCTTGTTTTGTGTGTTATGTAGGATTTGGTGAATCAGGCCAATAAGAAACAATTATTACTTCTTTTTTATGCATATGTGTAACTAAAAATGTCTACATTATAAAACCAGGCCTGTATTTATCAAGTTTCTCAAAGTGCCAAGTACTGTGAATTCATGAAATTTACTCCTAATTTCAAACTTAAGTATAAAAGCAAGTTACCAAATTTCTTAAAGCTAAGAATCACTCTTACTCTCCCAGTTATTTAAGACAGCTGGAGAGTTCTCTCAAGTATGGAAGCTTAAGTGTAGCAATATTCAATTTAAAATGTAATATGTAAAATGGTAATGCATTTCTGTATTTAAATTTACATTTTCCATACCATATGTGCAACGTTGGAGCAAAATGATCATTAAAATTCAATAATATAATTTACATTTGCTATTTCCTACACTAGATTTAACATATAATTTAAACATATTTTATAAGTTGCAAAATTAAAATGAAAATGTATTGCAGAAATGGTTATATATGTTTAACATGTTCATAATATTATATACTATTTTAAGGTGATCATTATTTTAGAGCATTACTTTAAATTCCCCCGCGACAGGACATTCTAAAGTGCTTAACATGAAAAAGCTCAATGTAAAAAAAGCTTTTATATGGTTGAAAACACTGAATAGCTGTGAAATATGAGAAGCACTGAGCGCGTCCATCTCTGGCTCAGCGCCAGCAGCGCGAAAGCAGGTTTGAATTTAGCAGTGACGCACTGAACGTTTAATCACACCGGTGTGATCACACACATTAAAGGGTTAAAATCGGGAGTGAATGGGGGAAAAAATGAAACTGAGGGGGCACAAATCAGATCTGAGGGGGCAATGCCCCCTTTTGCCCCCTCGTGGCGCCGGGCCTGTATAAAAGGTGACAACTTTTAAAGTTAAAAACCGATATAAGTTACGCAAACGATAAAAGCTTCTTGTGGTTTCTCGGTTTGATAGATTTGAGCAACCATAAATGATGCAAAACATAGGAATTTTGAGTTTGTGATAGGATTCCTATAGAAAAATCACTCCCTGCCCTCCAGCTGCATTTTGCGCTGCAGCAATGACGTCATGTGCAACAACAACCTATTGCAATACCGCCTTCTGTATTCTTCAAAAAGCTTACACTGTCATACACCCCTATTCAACTTACGGAAAAAAAACGGAACTGGCGCCGCTTTCTTTCTGTAAGTTGAATAGGGTATTCCGTATTTTCCATATTCTGTATTTTTGAAGAATACGGAAGGCGGTCTGGCGGAAGCACTTGCGAGGCGATCATTTGGGTTTATAAAGCATATACATTGACTTATGAAGAAAATGACTGATCGTTTCGCTAGATAAGACGCTTATTCCTCGTTTGGTATCGCTTAAAGTCCTTTGAAGCTGCACTGAAACTAATTTTGACCTTCAACCATTTGGGGCCAAAGTCCACTATTCATAGTTTTCAGTCAAGTGATTGTCACGGAGCCCTGGAGGGCAAAACAGCCATGTAACTGCAGCACAAGCCTTCCATCATAAAAACAAAAATATGTGAACAAGATGCAAGTTTTGGGCACTTGTGATTCATATACAGCACCTGCAGTGATTGGGCATTTTTCCAAAATACTGTATTCGAATATTTGGGCTCGTAAAAAACGAATATTCGTTTATTTAAATGACGTTAAACGAGAAGGACGTTATTATTTTTTTTTTTTTATTCACCATTTCTGAACAAGCTTACTATTAGGCAATATACACAACAAGCTTACGTTATATTTTAAGCTTTTCTTTTAGTTCAAAGCATTAAACAATATGTGCAAAGAAAAAAAATATATATATAAAGAACAAAAGCATTTAAAGTGTTAGTTCATCCAAAAATGAAAATAATGTCATTTATTACTCACCCTCATGTCGTTCTACACCTGTAAGACCTTCGTTCATCTTCAGAACACAAATTAAGATATTTTGA
The DNA here is from genome assembly GCA_037950675.1 of Hypophthalmichthys molitrix. Lineage (NCBI taxonomy): Eukaryota > Metazoa > Chordata > Actinopteri > Cypriniformes > Xenocyprididae > Hypophthalmichthys > Hypophthalmichthys molitrix. The sequence continues at coordinate 3,872,784 of CM075503.1, read as the reverse complement.
TTAAATCCGATGGCTCAGTGAGGCCTGCATTCACAACAATGGTACTTCCTTTCTCAAGATCCATAAAGGTACTAAAAACATATTTAAATCGGTTCATGTGAGTTCAGTGGTTCTACCTTAATATTATAAAGCGACGAGAATACTTTTTGTACGCCAAAAAAAAAAAAAAAAAAAAAAAAAAACGACTTTTCAACAATATAGTGATTGGCCGATTTCAAAACACTGCTTCGGAGCTTTGCGAATCGAATCTGTGACTCGGCGCGCCAAAGTCACGTGATTTCAGCAGTTTAGCCGTTTGTGTTTTGCAGTGTTTTGAAATCGGCCCACTATATTGTTAAAAAGTCGTTATTTTGTTTTTTGGCGCACAAAAAGTATTCTCGTCGCTTTATAATATTAAGAGAACTACTGAACTTGCATGAACTGTTTTCAATATGTTTTTAGTACCTTTATGGATATTGAGAGAGGAAATGTAATTGCTGTGAGTGCAGGCCTCACTGAGCCATCGGATTTAATCAAAAATATCTTAATTTGTGTTCCAAAGATGAATGAAGGTCTTACGGGTGTAGAACGACATGAGGGTGAGTAATAAATGACATTATTTTCATTTTTGGGTGAACTAACCCTTTAATGTACTAAAACAGTGATATTAATAGATCAAATTCAGTTTAACCCTTTTTGATTATGCATAATACAGGCAAGCAGATGAGCCCAGAAAATGAACGCAACGCGAAAAAAACGCTTAACGAGAAACCTCGTGTTCCATTAATATTCTGTGTTCAATTGTTTGCCTGTACAAAGTATGCATAATCAATAAGGTGTATATTGAATTTGGTATTTTAATATCACTGTCTTACTACATTAGATCTTACTACAAACCTGGTAAAAATGACTAGCAAGCAATGAAGGAAACATCTCAGGTTACGTATGTAACCATGGTTCCCTGAGAACAGGGAACGAGACTCTGCGTTCGAAAACGCATTGGGGAACGTCACACGTGAGCTGATGTCTGAAAGCCAAGTATCAAAAACTCCAATCCTATTGACCGGCGACAGCCTATGACATCATCATAGCATGACCCGGAAGTATATAAGGAGCGCCTAGAGAACCAGTCAGTATCTTTTCATCTTGAGGGATTGTTCAGCAGGCAGCCCCGAAGCATGGCAGGGCAACGCAGAGTCTCGTTCCCTGTTCTCAGGGAACCATGGTTACATACGTAACCTGAGACGTTCCCTTTCTAAAGGGAACTCAACTCTGCGTTCGAAAACGCATTGGGGAACGATATACCCACGCCACCATGCTTAAGGAGAGTGCATGCCAAAAGATGGCTAGACAAACGTCAAGCAGTTTCGAATGAAACGCCAGATAGCAACTCACCCTCGGGTCACACAAAGGCTATCAGTGACAGCATTCCCTACGGCCAACAGCCCAAGCTGAGCCTCAAGAAGGCCTTCCGCAGAAGGCCAACCAAGGCCGCTAAAGGCATGTGGAACCAACTTTTCCGAAAAGAAAGTGGTCCCTTTAAGGGAATGTGGCCAGAGAACTGAAAGGAACCCTGGCCAGTCACTAGAGGGGAACGAAGTCACCCTCAATGCCACCAGGGAGGCCGACCTGGTCTGTTATAGGACAAACTTAGTCTTGGCCAACACTGTCTGAGTACAGAATCTCCATAATGCATTCTTCATAGAAGAGAGCAGGTAAGAGTGACTGCAAAAAGGCAGGAGCAACTCAGACCCACGCGTAGAGATGGGCATCCTGGAGAGCAGAACTCAGCTGAGTGCTATGAACCCTCGTATTGAGGGGAGTATAATCCGCTCATCCTAGGATCTACTCAGCGTTTAATTAACGCACTGAGGAGGCTGTGCGCTAAACGCCTGTTTATACAGGGGAGCACAAACCAGCCTAGGGCTGAATCTCAGGAGGAGGCCTGATTAAGGCCTACCACCATGATCAGCTTAGGGAGCTAAGCACTATTACAAACATAACCCTATTAGGGAAGTACAAAGCTCACCTAACAGGTAGACCATGCAATGGGCACATAATCATGGAGGCTGAAGAGGGGCCTACAGCATGATAGTAGCTATATGTGAAACAGAAGTAAATTCAGGAAGTGGCCTGGAGGGGCCACTCTGAACACCTGTCTTGCTGGGGCAGACAGACAACTTCAATGGCAGCAAAAGAGGCTGCAAATGCGCCCGCATGACAATCCACCTAACACAATCCAACGAGCAGTGTACTCAGTAAAAGCACCTTTTTACTCTTTAAAGCAAGAGGAGTACAACATACGCCAACACGTATTAAGGAAGGCCTGGATGGGCCTATAACCTTAACAGACACGTGGCATCAGCTCGTGGCAGTGTTTTAGGCACCAAGACCGATAAATAACCGAACCATAGGAGGTTAGATTTATCACCTGGGCCTCTGGCCAACCGGAAGTGTATATAGATAATTCTCAAAGAGAAATATACACAAACATACACCAGTATGTTCAAAAAAGGGCGGCCCATAAGGCCTAGCAACCTCTAAGACATACGGCGTAAGTCTAGTGGCCATTTCTAGGAGCACAATAGATCCACCCTAGGCGTTAGGTGGCTATTCAGCTCAACTAGAGTAGGAATCAGACTCAGGGAGGCAGATGTAGTTTAAACCAAACCTCAGTAAGGTTTCACCACAACATTCACCCTGAGGGGCCAGCCACTCAAAAGTACTCGGTAAAAGCACCGAGAGGAGTACATAACTGAACTCCACATGCTACACCGGAGGCCGAAGTAGGCCTACCTTAGTAAACACGTGGCATCAGCAAGTGGCTACCATAACCATACCAACCAGGGGGCCATGTATTCAGAGATTTTTCCAAAGAGGGAATACATAAAATGCTGCCATACATCGTGAACAGGCCTGTTTAGGGCCTATCCATCAGAGATGGGGCGTGGCCGATGGTGGTATGGCTTCCCAGGCATCCTGCCATCAAGTCAGCTAAAAAAGGAGGCCTTGAGGCGCCTACCAATTCAGCAACAAGCGGCGTTCAGCCTGTTTGCAGAATAAAAACACAAACTGTGCCAACATGTGGACTAAAAAGGAGGCCTGAAGGGGCCTACCGATTCAATGACACGTGGCCTCAGCTCGTATTGGATTAGATTCACAAGCATCCTGCCAGCATGTCAGCTAAAAAAGGAGGCCTTACGGAGCCTCCAAGTTCAGCAACACGTGGCGTTCAGCCCGTTTGTCCATATCAACGCAAACTGTGCCAACATGTAAACTAAAAGGAGGCCTTATCAGGGCCTACCCTAGTAAACACATGGCATCAGCCAGTCCAGGACCGTACCAACCAACCGGCCATGCAATCAGTGGAAAACCTTTCACGCATAATACTGAGAGAAGGAATGCATATTACGCCACCATACTCCACGAGAGGCCTGCTTAAGGCCTACTCAACAGAGGTGGGGCGTGGCCGATGGTGGAATTGGACCGATGGTATGGGTTCTTAGATTCGCAGGCATCCTGCCAACAAGTCAGCTAAAAAGGAGGCCTTGAGGGGCCTACAATCTCAGCAACAAGTGGCGTTCAGCCTATTTGCAGAATGAAAACACAAACTGTGCCAACATGTGAACTAGAAAGGAGGCCTGTTGGGGCCTACCATTCCAATGACACGTTGCTTCAGCTCGTGAAATTAGGGAACCAGGCTACAGGGAACCAGCTCTAACCCAACAATAGCTGTGGGAAGCTAACTGCAACCTGAGCTAGGCTACACATTCCAACAGGCAATGTACCCTAAATCATATGTGACTAAAGGGAACCAAACAAAGCCAACATGGTCTAAGGGAGGCTTATATGGCCTACTACCTCAAACGGACACGTAGCAAAAAGCCTGTGGCAGTGTAAACTATGTGAGCAAATTATGATCAACTAACAGCACTTGTTAGAAATACAACTGCTAACTAGAAGGAGGCTAATTAACCATAAGAGCCTACAATCGAAGTTATACGCAATATAGCTGTTAACAGATCACAAAAGGGAGCTAATAGAAACCAGCTTTTCTCAAAAAGTGGTCCTATACTACCCTGAGTATGCAATCCAACAGGTGATGCACTCAGTGACACAAATAAACCTCAACTGGGGAATATAATAGTCACCAATCTCTCCAATAGAGGCTAACATCAAAGAGCCTGCTATTACGAGAACAGGTGCTAACCTGTGGCAGCATAAGTAAGCTCACATACAAATGTAGGGCAAAAGTCTAGAACTCAAAGCAAACGTAATGCTTTGACATACATGCTGTTTCCAATAGGGAAAAACATTTTCTCCACACAGATTCTCAAATCTGTACTAAGCCCTAGAGGACGAAGGCTAAAAGCTAGCACCGTCAACTCAAACTTGATTAAAAGAATCAAGTGGCTCAGAGGAAAAAACATTTTCCATAGCATGAAAAGTTCTAGAAAGTGGGGCCTAGCATACACCTGCATAACTTATCTACGCAAAGATAAGGGCCTACCACCTGAGAAAACAGCATCAGAGAGTCTAAAAACAGTCTACCACCTAGCTGTTAACCTCACCAATTGCACCTACATAAACAAGGGGACAATGGGCATACGGCCTAACAGCTCCCTCGGGAGGAGGCCAGAACTAGGAACTATACCACCCGATGAGGGATAGTATACATGGGGTTAACATATAACACACCTAACCTAGCTCTAGCCTGGCCGCTAAGCTACGGGCCTTTTTACAGGGCCACAAGCCTAGTGAAGCCTGGGCTTCACCTCCAAATCTCATGTATAAGAGAAAGAAAGCGAAGCTCACAAGCAAACAATGTCAGGCGGCCGATTAAGGCCGACCTAAACATACATATTAACTGAAGTGACGAGTGCTAACTCAAACTACTCTAGCAAACAGCAGATGAGAAGCTGCTCTAAACAAAAGGTGGCTAAGAGGCAGCCATTTTGTGGCCTGCACAATATCCAGCCTATCAACTTCAGTTTGCCCAAAAAAAAAAACCCTAACTTTTTCTCTGACTACATGCTCAGAAAAACTATACAGGAAAACAAGGTCTTATTTTGAACACATAAAATATAGACCCTCCTGCAGCTCAAAGACCAAAGACTCCTAATACTTTACGTGAAAGGATGGAATCTAGGGTTATTTTAAGCCTAAAAGATCCTCTCATTACCAAACCGAAAAAGCGGGCCGACAGAAATAATTACTATGGGCCCAGCCATCAGTCTGACCATAAGAAGCATCTGAGCATGATATATTAATGAATATACATATATACACATGCATATATATATATATATATATATATATATATATATATATATATATATATATATATATATATATATATATATATATATATAGGAGGTGAAAGAAGAAGAGGAGAGGGTAGATATAAATCGCCCTTATGTAACTGGGGAAATCGATTACAAACGCAACGGTGTTTACAATCGATCGCCCCAACTCACTCTCGCTTCTTTACCCTCCCGTCTGTCTGGGCTCAGATACAAATCTGAATGGCTAGGGGTTTTTCCATGATCTCAAACGCAGAGATCAGGAAGAAATGGAAAGTTATGGGAGCTGCAACGTTCACGGAGAGAAAGGGACCGCTCGTCGAGCCGTCTGCGGACGGCCCCTTTCCTAACGCGCTCTCACGGCAGCCCCAGCCCGCCGAAAAAGCGCGTCCCAGAAAACACAGCAGCTCTACATACACAGCAGCCAGAGGAGCGCGTGCTGCCGAACACGATGACGTTAAACACGGACGTCATTGTTATCCGGCAACTCATCCTCGTCAGCCCCGGGGAAGCTGAGAGAGAATACAACTTTCTCAAACTTCCCAACGAGCTCACCTGCGAGCCCTATGATTGCGGCCGCTGTTTTGCCTCAGCACAAACGGGGCCAGAATCATCAGGCACAGATGCAGATGCCTCTTCCCTCGAGAAGAGTGCCGAACGAGAACGGAGCGTCCCGATAGGGAGACGCTCACAGTAAACAATAGACAAACACACAGACAGCGCCCTCAAGCACCGTCTATGCGCGCTCCTCTCCCAGACAGAGAACGCCCAGAAATGTGTATATCAAGTGTCAAAACCCTGGGACACGGATAAACACACTCTCTTGAACGTTTGTAAGGCATAAAAAAGATAACCTTACCAGAGTCGATACAATCGCGATCAGACAGAACAGTTCCGAAAGACAAAAAAGATACTGACTGGTTCTCTAGGCGCTCCTTATATACTTCCGGGTCGCGCTATGATGATGTCATAGGCTGTCGCTGGCCAATAGGATTGGAGTTTTTGATACTTGGCTTTCAGACATCAGCTCACGTGTGACGTTCCCCAATGCGTTTTCGAACGCAGAGTTGAGTTCCCTTTCGAAAGGGAAGCCTGGTTTTGCCCGCCAGGGGGGCGTTCCCCTCGGGCGTGACGTCACGTGAAAACTATCATCCTGGAATGTTTTAATTAAAAACCTTAATTTCTTTTCGACTGAAGAAAGAAGGACATGGACATCTTGGATGACATGGGGGTGAGTAAATTATCAGGAAATTTTCATTTGAAAGTGGACTAATCCTTTAATCTGAGAGGCTGCTTATTTGTTCTTTGAGACTTTGTCGATCAGGTATATTTTCTGTTTTATTTTTTTTCTCTGTTTTCTCATGTTCATTGTTTTCATTATGTCCATTTTGTGGGAGAGAGCACAATAAGGGCCATCTGAGAGGCTGATTATTTGTTCTTTGTCGATCAGAGTAAAAAGATCCAGTGAATTTGCCTCCTGCTGTCCCGTGTCTGTTTCCACAACGCTACACAACCCGGTGGGCATACGCGAGCCACCTGTTACATATATTTTTATGCACTAAATTATGGTGTATCGATAAGCTTACATTATCTTACATCGATAAGCTCGATTAGCTTAAGCTTGACGTTAACGGTTCTGCTGTCGGTACTGGAGAAATTATGAAGAAAATACACATACATTTATTATTGACATTATCTTGCTAATTCTATCTCGCCAGAGTCGCCAGCTGTTTCTATATGCAATAATATTAGGATATTTGTCTATGAAGCATTTTGCAATCCAGAAGAGAGATCGCACTCAGGCAGAGGAGCTATACAGCGCGCGCACAACATTAAAGCCCTGTTTAATTGTGACATGGATGAGAGAACTAAACATTTAAACGTCTGCTTACACTTTAGGCCTGTGATATTTAGCTAATTTTAGCTTTGATTTCGATTTTGGCTTCCAAGGATCATCAGAAAGAAGATGTTTGTGGTAAAACTATTAAACTAGCCGCATTTCGTCTAGCACAAATTCCTTCCCTCACAGCAGTGCGCATTCGTTCCGCCATAAACCCAAACTTAACGTCAGAATTAGCTCAACCGGTGATTGTTGTAAAATGCAGTCTTTACTGTTGCTAAATTGCGGGACATGTCTGATAATTATTATCAACGTTTTAAAATGTTGAAAGCACAATAATCCGCATAAGAGACGCTGTTCCCCAGGCTGAATTGTGTGTGCGCGCTCCAAAACGGATCGCATATGAATTAGCCTACACTTTGGGCTTCGGGTGCACGTCCAAACGATCAAATACACACACAAAAAAATTCTAAATACAGAAGAGAGATCGCCAAAAAAAAAAAAAAAAAAAAAAAAAATTACGGCCAAAAAACACAAAACGGGAGTGGGACGGAATGGGAGTCAGTTTTCTGGGATTGGGACGGGACGGAATTTTCCCCTAGTTTTTTCGTGGGATTAGGATGCTGGATATTTTTTGTGGGAGTGGGACGGGAGAGGTTTGAAAATCCACTCCCGTGTCACCTTAGCACGCCAGTAGCCATTACGAAAATTAACCATGGTTTTACGACGAATTTACAAACAAACAAACAAACAAACAAAAAACATTTATTGTAGTTATTGTAGTTGTTCCATGGTAACCACAAATTAACCATAATTCTGCTAAAAAATCCATATAGTTTAACCATGGAATTTGTGTGGTTATACAAAGGCTTATAAGTACGCCCAGAAATCATGGTTTTACTATAATAAAACATGGTTAATTTTCGTAAGGGAGGTAGGCTAAATCATCATGTGAAACTTTCAGCAGGCAGTCACACTTCAACTCCTGTAAAGAATATTTCCCATTACAATCTATTCTTTCTTAGTTGATATTAGTAATCTATAACAAAACATTTGTAATATTATATATTATGATATACATGTTCTAAATGAGTTTCAGATCATTATACAAATGACATATCAGTGAGATTTCAGTAAAATACAAATTCAGGTTTTAGTTTCTTAAAGAGAGTGTTTTTTTTTTATTACTCATATATTTCTTTTCAGACAGGTTTGTTCAATAGTTTGCCAGGTCTTCTTAGGTAAATGGAAAATCAACCCAGTTTGTATGGAGAGGTTCTTGAGACACCAGCTGCTTTAAATACCTGTTTGCTGCTCAACACTGGCTTTTTTGCTGCCTTCTTAATACAATTAATTTGACAAACTTTCCTTTAATAAGCCTTTATCTGACTGAATTCTTCTCCGCTCTGAATCACTCACAAATCCTTTAACAGTTCAATAATCTTTATTTAGTTTTTGCAGAATATAAGTTGTTTTCATGACTTTTCATGACTATGTCATGATCTTTCATCTTCAGAAAGATCTTTCTGTCTCTCCATATACTGCACAAGAACTGTGACTTGCTTAATAATGTGGAACAACTTATTTAAGTAGGTTTTCCATTTACCCAAGAAGACCTGGCAAACTATTGAACAAAGCTGTCTGAGACTGATACAGTTATCTAAAAAGATAAGAGAAATATTTTTTATTTTAATGAAATCCTACTGATATGTCATTTGGAAAATAATTTGGAACACAATGTATAGATTTATGATTTATAATATTAAATTAAATGTATTATACTTCTGTTCAAGATCAAGCTGAGGCAGGCAAATAAGACAGTCAAAGGTGGCTGAGAGTAAAGGAATATGCTAGAAATATGCTAAAGACAGACAATAAATTATGTAAATGGAAGAATAATTACAACAACTTAAAATCAATTAGACATAAATTGAATTAGCACTAATCTTATTTGTTTAAAATATGATTGTAAAAGTTATATTCATTCTGTTAAGATGATATTGCCTAAGAGTCAACTAAAAAGTGAAGGTGCTATCTTCTCTTTTAATTGGATATTTGTAACAAATTAATCATTTGTATTAACAAGCACCCCACCCACCAATATCCTCCCATCCCTTTAGTGCCCCCCTTTTTTGGTTTGGACCACTGCCCCTTAAAATGTCTGTGCATGGCTCTGTGTGTGATTTGTTTTTGCCCTCCACTTCACCTACAGGACGATGAAGACGTTACTCTGAAGACGTTTGGTGTTCTTCACAGTGCCATCTTTTGGTGAACAGAGGAACTACAGACTCGCGGTCAAATCATTCACTTGTAGGCCTGTCTATTTGACTGACCAGATTTAAATACAGTGATCAAATATCAACAAAAAAACATGTTAAAAGTGTTAAAATTAACCCTGCTCTCCCCCACTTATATAATATTATATATCTTAAATGTTGAATCCCATGATTCACATTTGTCTTCTCTCTCTGCAGAAGGCGAGCAGCTCAGAGAGGCTGTCAGCTTGGAACATGTCAGATACACAACCTGGCCAGCAAGGCAAATGACCCAACAGGATATGGACGCTAAGAATATACATCCCAGATGAGCTTCTGCTCAATCATCAAAGGGCAGAATGAATTTGACTGGTACTGATCAGGATATGGCTATATATATATATATATATATATATATATATATATATATATATATATAAGAGTTTAAATAAGTTAACTATTCTATATTATATTAACTAATAAACTCTCTGTCTTTGATAGACATTGTTTAGGCTGCTTATTGTATAAAAGTTGTATGTATTCTATTTACAAATTGTATATAAAGGTGACAAAAGTACTAAAATGAATAAATAACAGGCAGAAACTACTTTATGGTTTATAATTTGTGTTGTACAACATGGTGTAGCATCCATATTTATTTTGCTTTTGTGAATATGGAGGGTAAAATGGGTTTTATACTAAAGGAAAATATGCCAAAATTTTGAGAACCAAAATATTTGAAAAATATATTTCTGAATATTGCGATATTCAGTAAAAATAAATATTTTTTGATCATTAAATATTTTGGTACTCAAAATATTTGCCATATTTGAATAAAAATAAACAATAAATAATAAAAATAGAATAGAATATAAATAAATTAAAAATATGTGACAAGGGGGACCTGTTATCTTACATTTAGGGTAAAATGTCTTTCAGCATGGAGCAAAAGCAGTGTTACTGCTTAATTGTAATTTAAAAGCTATATGCAATATTTAATTTAATATAATTTGTAATAGCTAAAATATATATATGAAAATAATAAAATATGATTTTTAATGTAATATATTACATTTTTCAGTTTTACATAAAATAACAATATAGGCTACCACCAGATCAAAATAGCATTTACAATCAAACCAAAATTTATTCAGACACCTTGAACATTTAATTCATTAATACAGTTTATTCACTATAGTTTAAAAAAATGGTAATAAAATATGACAAGATCTCAGAGTTAAACTGTGTCAGAAAAAAATCTTAATTATGTCAGATAACACTTAAGCAAAACATGTTCAGGTCAAAGTGTCTGAATAATTTTTGGTCCCAAATTTTTATCAGTTTTACTGGTAGTCCACTGTATGAAAAATTTTTGGGTATAATATGTCACAGTTTACTTTATTTTGCTATCCTTACTTACATAAATGAACTATAGTGTCCTGCACTAGTAAAAATACATCAAAAATATAAAAAATGTCTGAATAATTTTTGGTTTGACTGTAATTCCATAGTACAATAAATCATGATTAGGGTAAATTTAGGTAAACTGGGACACTTTTTCCCATTGAGAAATCTAGAAAAATTATCCCTAATATAATGAGCAAATATAACAACTATAACCTGGTATTTTGTTGACGGTGATTTTTGGAACAACCTACCTAAACAAATCCTTTGTGTAGCGAACAATAAACCGGATTTTGATTCAAGTAAGCAATGATCATTATCTCTCGTCTCTAAGCTACCGTCTAGTCTTTTTCCCACACCAGCTCGCGCGCCTCTTCCACCCTCTCCTCTGTAGACACACCCTGCTCGCGCTTGTTACACCTGATTTCTCAGGTAACTCGACAGTCTTTAGCGATCCCGGACTTCCTCGTTCACGGATGACATGGACATTACGTGCTGCAGAACGCTTTGAAGTGGAATTTCCTACAAACAGCGACTTCATAAAGTCCATAAACAAACCATGATGAATCTAAAGGACATTGAACACGGTGGAGTGGCCGAGATGCCGAAAACAGATCTGGTAGGTCTGTCAGAAAGCTACAACAGAAGCACGTCTTGATTTTGTATCGTTACAAACACGCCTCAGATGTTTGCTGGTCATATATTATGTTCTTAAAGACCTACTGCATGCACTCAGTATCGTTTTGATTTAATGTTGGCTATGAGCAGGACTGCAGGGAGTTTCTTCAAACATACCATGGTTTAAAACAAGACTGTGCACGTGTGTTTGTCATGTGCTTCTTCTATCGTATTATTGGGCACACTTATAACTACAGTGTTCATGTTACAGTGCAATTACATTTGTTGTCTGTTTTTAATGAACAAGTATTTTATGGAAGTATTTTGTGTTGTGCTTTATATTAAAGGCAGTTTTAATAGAGAGTTTTACATATATTGGTCAAATATATAACTAAACTAAACACGAAGTTATGATCTAAATAAGTGATGAGGCACTGTAAAGGGTAAACTGGTCTGTCTTGCTTTGCTGATGAAAGGGATGGGTGGGGATCTAATGATGAAATTACAACAGGAGTTGGGGTAAAGTGAGCCATTTACCCTAGCTTTGTGATTGAGTCTCATTCTGACCTTCCTTGAGCAAAAGCATTAGATAAGATAAAGTTGCACTCAGTATTTTTTCCTCAATAGGTCACATGATCATCTTAAGATACTAGCTTTATCTTGCTAACTTGTTGACAGTGTCACTGTAAGTCCAAGACCACTGTTGTACAGTAGCTAATGTTTTTAGTGCATTAATTAAAAGTGATTTCTGTTATTGATTTTAGAGCTGGATTCCAAATGTGTTTAAAAAGAGAGTGTGCACAACGTTTGTGGAGGACTCTTTCAGGTAAGATGTCTGACTTGGAGAGTATTCAGTAGGGGTGCAACGGTTCAGATTACTCACGGTTCGGTTTGTATCACGGTTTTAGGCTCACGATTTCGGTACGGTTCGGTATGTGCTATGTTCAGGTAAAAAGTTACTATTGTCAAATAAAAATAAAGAAAATATGAACAAATAATCAAAGGCACAAATAAATACAGTAAAGCAAAGATACAAATAAATAAAGCTTTTCAGGTTTTTCATGTTTCTGAATAAATTAGCTAATAAAATGTAAAACAACACTGCATGTAATCTTCACTGTATAAATTAAATAAAGATAAGTCATTATTAATTATTAAGTTACTATTCAGTTATGAACAATGAGTGATTTCCTTGTCTTTTGATGTTTGATTCACATTAAAAACAGCAGGTATGCAAGGGCTGCTGTCTCTTTAAGACACAATACACAGATCAGTAGCACTGATACTGAACACATGCATTCTTTCTCGAGTGCATAAGTTCACTTAAGACATAACCGACTATGCTTGCTATGATACTCGCTAAAACAGGCATGTTGACATAATTTTGTGTGAATTTGTCCGTTTAAGCACACGACTTGAAGGAGACCTCAATATTTGCGCGCTGTACACGCGCTTCCGATGAGTGCATAATTCTTCTCACAGCGCGCGCCTAAGTTCTCTTTCGCGTCTTGCACTATGTTTAAATTGGCAAGGCTTAAATGAGTTTAGTTTAAACGCAGATAGCAACGTGTGCTGTTCAGGTCTCACCTGCGCTCGCGCGCTATCAACTCCCGGGTGATGACGAGGAATTGACTGGTCAAATAGAGTATATGATACAGCACTCGCATTGAACAAAGTTTTGGGGAAGCCAGAATGCGTATCCATCGATAGAAACATACATTAGCCTAACTCTGTCTGTCTGTTTTATTTATTTTCTACAAACCATATTATAGATGCATATGCGTCGTCACATATGAGATGAACCGCGGTTCAAGTGCGTGCCGAACCGAGTGTGGAGAACGGTACGGTTCGATTTTTTACCGAGAACCGTTTCACCCCTACTATTCAGTATCTCTTGTTAGATTCCTTATGTAGGACAGATCCTCCATCTGTTGTTTTGTAGCAATGGCGGTCTGTGTCAGTGTGGGTCCACGCGAGACACGCACCCCTCAGGAGCCCTGGGCGATAACTTCAGCACTGCCATCGTCAGTCACTGGGACAGCACACAGCACTCCTGCGAACAGCCCACAGATGCCTATGGAGAGCTGGAGTTCGCTGGGGCCGGCAAGAGACACAGCTATGTGAGTTCCTGTCCTTTGTGGCTGAGCTGTTTGAGCTATAAATGTATAGATATTATCAAGGCTGTAACCATGTATTTACCTATGGTGGTTACGGCCCTGGATATTATTGATCTGGATCACATGAAAAATAGAGACTATACAGAATACACTTTGGTAAACAAGAACACTAACTTTTGGGGGGGAAAAAATTGTGTTGGAATTTTGTATTAAAATATATAAAAATAATTTTCACTTAATATTGAATTTTTATTTATTTATTTATTTTAACTTTTTGTTTAGAATAGTTAATATTAGATGATACTTTTATGATGGGATGTTTGGGTGTGTGACAAGGGTAAAAAGCATTTTAAAAGAAGCAAAAATAACTGTAGTTTTAATTTGACAAAATTCCTGTTTGGTCATATTCCCCTTCTCTTTATAATTATTGAAATGGTTTGTTTTCATTTTTATTTGGAAAAATTAACATTAAATGATCAAATAATTAATATTTTCAGAATATTTAAGTCTGTAACAAGGGTAAAATAAAATCTTTATATAAAAAGTATTTTTAAGGCAGTAAAAATAAAAATGATCAATTTTAATTTGGCCCTCATATAACAAAAAATCTTTAATAAAATCAACCCCTGGCACATAAAAAATTGCCAGTAGCTGAAAAATACAACCATATTTCACAAATTAGTAGTTTTTCACATTTAATTGTTGTTTTGTTCTTATTCCTCTTCTCTTAATTTTCGAAATGGGTTACGTTCTCACTTTTTGTTTAAAATAATTAATATTAAATAATTATATATTAAATAATGAACCATTTTAGAACATTTGCATCTGTGACAAGAGCAAAATAAAATCTTTACTAAAAAAAAAAAAAAAAAAAAAAAAAGCATTTGAAAAGCAGCAACAATAATTGTCATGGTAAAAAGTGTACAGTTTTACACAACACCGAAAACTGAAAACTTTTTACGCATTTTGGCCGTTCATTTAAATGACAATGCCGTTTTGGGGGCCTGAAAATGCAAACTTTTGAAAACAAGTTTCAAAGTGGAGGTTTTTGAAAATTATACCGTTATTGTCTCTGTGTAAAGTACAAAAACGTGAATTTGTGAAAACGGTGATGTCATGCACATGTGTATTACATGTTCAGTCTATAGTTGCGTAGTGTTTCTTTACAAAGTGACATTGCCAACTACTGGCCTGACAGCAGAATACACCATTTTTAGTCATTTTTGCGAATCCATGTGAACGGGGATCGTTTTGACGATGGTGTCATCTGTATGTGAAAAATGCAAAGGAAAAACTTCCATTTTTAGCACATCATTGTCATGGAAATGTACCCTAAATATGGTCTTCATATTACAAAAAAGGTTTTAATAGCAATCAACCCCTGGGACATAAAATTTGCCCATAGTTGAAGAAACAGCCATATTTAACAAATCAGTACCTTGTTTTTATAACTTAAAGTTGCTTTTCACCTTTTGATTCCTGTTTTTATCTCACTCCCCTTCTCTTTATCCTAGTTTTTGCGTCTCTCCAGCACCACAGATCCTTCCAAGGTCTTCAATATCATGAGAGAACACTGGAAACTGGCACATCCCAACCTGGTGGTGTCAGTGTTTGGTGGTGAGAAGAGGTCAGAGGTCAAGACCTGGGTGCGAGAGGTGCTGAGGCAGGGGCTGGTTAAAGCTGCACAGAGCACAGGTATTTTCTTCTCTCCACACACATCTCATTGTTTTTCATACATATCCATGCTATACAAAGGTTTCCATTATGTTACTTTCACAAATGTGTAAAAGTTGTAATATCTGAGTAGAGCTTTTGATTTATTGCAGACTGTAATTTTTCAGCATAATTGCCCTCTTATTTGTGAAAAGGTTTGCTAGGTTATGCCATGTGACTCTTTGTTTGTAAATGTCATACCTGAAACGATCAATGAGATACAGAAGTGCATGAGCAAACAGTTGCCTGAGCAAACTTCAGCTGTCATTGTGCCTTCTATTGCGAACTGTCAGGATGCAAGCAGTATGAATATGAATCATACCACCAGTTGACGGTAGCCATTGACTTCCATAGTATTTTTTTCCTACTGTAGAGGTCAGTGGCTACCAGCAACTGTCTGGTTACCTAAAAATAATTTTTGGATGTGGCTTATGTATAGGAGCATGGATCATAAGCGGGGGGTTGAGGGAAGGCCTCGGCAGGTGTATAGGAGAAGCTGTGAGAGATTATGCCACCGCAACGTCTTCCATCACTCTCAGTAAAGTGGTTCTCATTGGCATCGCTCCCTGGGGCCTGGTAAAAGATCGCCAACAGCTCATCAACTCTGAGGTAACACAACTTAAAAAATATACAGTCCTGGTCAGAATCATTGGCACCCTTGGTAAACGTAAAAAGAAGCCTGTGAAAATAAATCTGCATTGTTAATCCTTTTGATGTTTTGCCAAAACAACCGCTCTAAATCTTCTCATACAATGCCTGGTGAGGTTGAAGAACACCTGACGAGATCAGTGCCCAGTGAGCCATTTTTTTTGTATTGATTTTAATGTTTGTTTTGGGTTACTGTCTTGATGGAAGATCCAACCATGGCCCCAGATTTCTAGCAGAGGCTGTCAGGTTTTGATTTTTTTTTCCAATCCATGATGTCATGTACACTACCAGTCAAAAGTTTGG
The DNA here is from genome assembly GCA_037950675.1 of Hypophthalmichthys molitrix. NCBI lineage: Eukaryota > Metazoa > Chordata > Actinopteri > Cypriniformes > Xenocyprididae > Hypophthalmichthys > Hypophthalmichthys molitrix. Next base: position 3,856,604 of record CM075503.1, on the reverse strand, counting down.
AATCGGTAAGATTTTTAAAAGAAGTTTCGTCTGCTCTCCAAGGCTGCATTTATTTAATTAGAAATACAGTAAAAACAGTAATATTATTACAATTTAAAATAACTGTTTTCTGTTTGAATATATTTTATAAAGTAATTTATTCCTGTGATCAAAGCTGAATTTTCAGCATCATTACTCCAGTCTTCAGTGTCACATGATCCTTCAGAAATCATTCTAATATGCTGATCTGCTGCTCAAGAAACATTTATTGTGGACAATTGTACAAAATATTTGTGTACAATATTTCTTTTTCAGGATTCTTTGATGAATAGAAAGTTCAAAAGAACAGCATTTATTTGAAAAATAATCTTGTAACATTAAAAATGTCTTTTACTGTCACTTTTGATCGATTTAATGCATCCTTGCTGAATAAAAGTATTAATTTCTTTTCAAAAAAATAAAAATAAAAATTCTTACTGACCCCAAACCTTTGAACAGTAGTGTATAATGTTACAAAAGCTTTGTATTTCAGATAAATGCTGTTCTTTTGAACTTTCTATTCATCAAGGAATCCTGAAAAAAAAGCACACAACTGTTTTCAACATTGATAATAGTCATAAATGTTTCTTGAGCAGCAAATCAGCATATTAGAATGATTTCTGAAGGGTCATGTGACACTGAAGACTGGAGCAATGATGCTGAAAATTCAGCTTTGATCACAGGAATAAATTACTTTATAAAATATATTCAAACAGAAAACAGTTATTTTAAATTGTAATAATATTTCACAATATTACTGTTTTTACTGTATTTTTAATTAAATAAATGCAGCCTTGGTGAGCAGACGAAACTTCTTTTAAAAACATTAGAAATCTTACCGATTCCAAACTTTTGACTGGTAATGCATCTCAACAAGATGTCCAAGACCTCTGGCAGAAAAATAGGCCCACAACATTAAAGATCCAGCAGTATATTTAATCATACAAATGAGGTACTTTTTATTCCTCTGTGCACCAAACCCATCTCATGGGTTCGCTGCCAAAAAGCTCTTTTAGAAAACGGTCCTGTTTGAAGTTCCAGTAGTGTTTGGCAACTGAATATGCTGGAGTTTGTTTCTGGATGAGAGCAAAGGATTTTTCTTGCAAAGAGTATTTTTCCTTTTCAAACAACTTGTAGTGACATTTTTTTTTTCCTGACCACAAGATTTAACTAATTTCTGCAATTTTCCAGCTATGATCCTTGAAAAGTCTTTGGTCACTCAAACTATCCTCCTCACTGTGTGTTAAGACAGACACGCATCCTCTTCCAGGATTCATACTGTAACAACATCTGTTGAGCTTATTAAAGGGATAGTTCACCCAAAAATTATCCCATAATTTACTCACCCTCAAGCTATCCTAGGTGTATATGACATTCTTCTTTTTTAGCCAAACATAATCGAAGTTATGTTAAAAAATATCCTGGCTCTTCCAAGCTTCCAAGAAATGGGAATTTCAATCCTTTAGCTATTTTCCTACAGCCACTTTTTTGTGAAGCTCAACAATCTTTTGCTTATTGTACAAGTTAATCACCGTTCTAAACTAGTGCAGCAGAGCATTGTAACACACACACATACAGACAGCAGTGCGCACACACAGAAACATTCAGTAGTGCAGAAATGTATTGTGGACACTGTGATTAATCAATAAAATAGCTTAGAACCTGAAAAGTTCAAGCATATATTTCTTATTAACTGAAACGGCAGTTTCATGACTGAACTAGATATTCTTTTGTTTTACCCATTGTGATGGATGATTTATAGAAGTTGGCCTTTGTGCTTCCTCATGTTATACTCATCATGGCTCGACATTTTCACTTTTCTAGTCACCCTGGTGTGCTAAAAACTGTAAATATGATATATTTATATACTTCAGAGATATCTTATTTATAAGAATTTCTAGGTGTACCAATAATTGTAGCCAGTATGTATTGGAGACAAACAAACATTTATTTCATAATGTGATTTCCTCCCCCCACCCCCACATTTATTAGTTTTACTTCAATGAAAGGTTAGATTTTTGTGATCAAAAGGATAAACACTATAGATTTGTTTTCACAGCCTTCTTTGATCATATTTACCAGGACTGTACTGACAATGGTGCAAAACTAGCATACTACTATAAATATACTACTACATACTGTAGTAATAAATACTATTAGTATTTATTTTAGATAAAAAAAAATATATATTTCCAAAAACAAATTCAGCACTATTGGAACATTGCTGAAAGTCAAGAACCAAAGCTAAATGTTGTATAAAATATGTAAAAGTAAACAATTTTTATCAATGAATTGTTATTAATTGTAAAATGTGTTTAATATTTTTTGTTATTTTTAAATAAATTAGGCGGTTATTTTATATTATTCTAGAAATTTGAGTAATTTTTTTTTTTAAATTATTAGCAGTACATTTAAATCATCTTACAAGTTGTGGTTGATATTTCCTCTAAACCACTTCTGTGTCTGTTCATTCATTATACTGCAGATGGAAGTCAAACACATTGCAGTTTAAGTTATGGTACCCAGGCAGTGTATATTGCATTTTTTGTAGTACTAGGCCACTTGGACATTTTATGCATACCAAAAAAAAAAAGCATCCTGTTCAGAGTCTACATGCTGTGTACTGCTTAAATGGATATAAAAAGATAAACTAGCACTGCACACTGAATTTGCATATGGTTCACAGTCTTTCAGAACAACATTGTCTCTCTCTTTCTCTTAGGGAAGTTTCCCCGCAAAGTATTTTGTCAAAAACGCAGCGCGCAACTCTTGCTCTCTGGATAATAGCTACAAGGCTTTCCTTCTGGTGGATGATGGGACATTAGGGCGTAAAGGTGGTGAGGTCGGCTTCAGAGTCCGTCTGGAGGATTACATTTCACGTCAGCGCACAGGTACAAAATAAAATCCTGCTTTCAAGGCATTTTACGTGCTTGAATGGCACTCGGATTCCCTTAGGAATGGCCTATAAACTTGATGTTCATGATAGAATGTTACTGATGTAGAGATCCTTGGTTTGAACAAGGGAGGTTTAGATTTTTGGCCACCTAATAGCCATTTTGGGTATTGCATTTTAGGGTTAGCTTACCTGAAAATAAAATTTTGGTCACTAAGGCCCTGTCCACACGGAGATGCGTTTTTGTGAATACGCACAAATTTTGAATCGGATAAGCGTTTCGTCCACACAGATCCGGCGTTTTCGGAAGGTGAAACCGCTAGTTTTTGAAACCGGATCCCAGAGTGGATAAATCTGAAAACAGCGTCTTTGCGTTTTCGTGTGGACAGTCTATCTGTATATTTTGTGAAACGATGATGTCATCACCCTAGTCAGATGCCGCTAACAGCACAAAACAACAGCAACAACAACAACAATAGCAGACTCTAGATGCTTGTGTTCATGCTGCAGAAGCTACTGAGCCAAAATAAAGCGTTATTTCTAAGCTTTACTAAAGGTTGTATGATAGACTGTAAAAAAAACTGTTTGTTTATGCGCATGCTCCAAGTCTTATTCGCTGTTTTAAGTGTATCTCTGTGGCAGAATTACAGTGCCACATACTGGTCTGGCATGTATACTACATCGTTTTTAGTCGTTTCAGTGGTTTCGTGTGGACGCAGATATTTCTTGAGACGAGGAAAAAAAAAAAGATTGGATAGGGAAAGCTCTGGCTTCGTGTGGATGTGGCCTAAGTACTCACCCTCATGTCATTCCAAACCCGTAAGACCTTCGTTCATCTTCAGAACACAAATTAAGATATTTTGGATGAAATCTGAGAGTTTTTTTTTATTTATTTTTTTTATCTTCCATAGAAAGCAACGAAATTACCACATTCAAGGTCCAGAAAAGTAGTAGAGACATCGTTAACATAGTCAACGTGACTACAGTGGTTCAACCTTCGTTATGAAGTGACGAGAATACTTTTTGTGCTTAAAAACAAAACAAAAATAATGACTTTATTCAACAATTTCCTCTCTACCCTGTCTTTCTCATACACAGTTTACATTGAAGACACATTGCAGAGCTTCCATGTTCTACGTTAGAATGCCGGTTCAGTATTGGCTGGCTCCTGCGTCAGCATTACACATGGAAATAGCTTAGGAGACTGACAGGATAGAGAAGAAATTGTTGAATAAAGTCCTTATTTTCGTTTTGTTTTTGCACACAAAAAGTATTCTCGTCACTTCATAACATTAAGGTTGAACCACTGTAGACATGTTGACTATTTTAACAATGTCTTTACTACTTTTCTGGACCTTGAAAGTGGCAATTTCGTTGGTTTCTATGGGAGATAAAAAAAAACCCCTCTCAGATTTAATCAAAAATATCTTAATTTGTGTTCCGAAGATGAACGAAGGTCTTGTGGGTTTGGAACAACTTGAGGGTGAGTAATAAATGACAGAAATTTCATTTTTGGGTGAACTAAACTTTTAAAGGATTAGTTCACTTTTAAATGAAAATTACCCCATGATTTACTCACCCTCAAGCCATCCTAGGTGTATATGACTTTCTTCTTTCTGATGAACACACTGGAGATATATTAGTATATATCCTGACGCATCCGAGCTTTATAATGGCAATGAGCGATACCAACGAGTATGAAGCTCAAGAACGTGCCTCCATCCATCATAAACGTACTCCACACAGCTCCAGGGGGTTAATAAAGGCCTTCTGAAGCAAAGCGATGTGTTTGTGTAAAAAAAAAAAAAATAAATAAAAATAAAAATTCCATATTTAGAAAAACATCTAGCTTCCGCCAGATCGCCTTCTGTATTCAACTTAGGAAGAAAGCGCAATGCTTCTCGCAGTTCAAAAAGCTTACGCTACGTCCTACGCCTTCCCTATTCAATTTACGGAAAAGGGAATAGCTTAACCAATGCGACGCCAGAAGGTGGTCTGGTGGAAGCTAGATATTTTACTTCATAAATTGTTGAATATGGATTTTTTTTTTTTTCACACAAACGTATCGCTTCGCTTCAGAAGGCCTTTATAAACCCCCCCCCAAAGAAAATAACTATTGCAATACCTTTAAAAAAAAAAAAAAAAAAAAAAATATATATATATATATATATATATATACATATATATATATATATATATATATATATATATATATATATATATATATATATATATATATAATAATTTTTTTTTTTTTTTTTTTTTTTTTTTTTTTTTAAAGGTATTGCAATAGTTATTTTCTTTGGTAATTAGTTACTTTTATAATGATGTATATATATGTCAAATAACTTGGATGCCCCTAATATTAAATATAAGTCTAAAAATAAATTATCCTTGATCTGACTCGTGACTCATGATCCGCTCTTGCTCACGACATGAAATTTCTCTGTACTGTACTATATGTGTTGGTAGCCATTAAAGAAAACGTAGTTTCATATTTGTTTAAATAGTCCTATGTTATGTTTTAAATTCATCTATTTGATTATGAAAAGTGAACAGCATGAGTAAGATGCATCTTAAGATGCGCAATATATCGGGAGACATGGAGTGGGTCAGACATAATTTTGACCACTTCATTAAGTTTTGTTTTGTTTTGTAGAAAGCCTTTCTTTAAAGTGAATTTCGTTTTGTAAAAATTGTATCTTAATTTTAATCAATGTTTCATCAAACAATTGCCTGGTTTTAATAAATAAGAAGCAAATATAGCAGACAATAATAATCATGACATGGAGGCGCCGGCGCGATCACTGGCGCGTGAACTGGAGCGCGTCATAGGCTAAATGAACCGAAACTCACCGTATAGGCTGCTTGCCTCACAGACATGAGAAAAATAACTATAGAAAGCTTGAAATATCTACTTTAAAAAGAAATAATTAAAAACGAAAAGAAATCGGCTACTCTGATTATGTAATCCGAATTAAATGTGCATTCTCTCTCTAGGCGCGTCCAGTATGCGGAGATGATAAAAGTCAGTAATGTCAATTTCATCTTTGCAGCCGACACTGATTCGAAAAACACAAGGTTTATGCGTGCGCTTGAGTGCTATATTACGGAGCCCCGCACATGACATGCAAGAAAAAAAATTAAATCGTGCGCACGTTTTAGTAAATCGAGGGAACGAATTAATAAATCGTGCGCACGATAAGCCTACTATTTTTTTTTTTTTCCTGCATGTCATGTACTATATAGCCCTATATAGTACTATATATAGTATAGTACTCTGTATAGTACTATATAGCTCCGTACTATATAGCCTATAACATAAACGCTCATTACTATGGTTTATTCTCTCCAGTATTTAAGAAATTAAATTAATATAAATGTGATTAGTCAACTATTGGCTTAAATGAACAACTACTAGTCGACTAGAAAAAAAAACTTTTCACATATTTTCGATCCAGCATGTCACAAAGGGTATTCTGGTTTGAGCTCGTGCTCCACTCGCTTGCTCTGACACAGACACACATAGAGCATTGTACATTATTATCAGTTTAAAATTATATTTGTGTATGACTAACCCCAACACGCACCAGAGAAAAAACTTTGCAGGTCCTATGGCTGAGAGAGAGCCTACTCGGATGAAAACTGCTTCAGTGAGCTCAATTATAGTAACGTGGCATTTTTTTTTTGTCAGTAACGGTAACGGCATTGTAACGGGAGAAAAGTAATTCGTTTGATTACTCCTTACTGAAAAAAAGTTTATTTATAACGCCGTTATTCCCATCACTGATGATTATCAATGAATATGTTATATTAAGATCCGTGTAATAAAAGCAATGAGGAGTTTATACTTGTATGCACTTGCTGAAATACATCATCTTATGTGCAGACAGTGCAAGCATTGACATTCCTGTTTTGAATATGCTGATATCTGGAGAAGCGTCAATGCTGGAGGTGAGCAGATTCCGGTTTAATTACATGCAAAATGTCCGCAGTCCCATCTCTTAATTCTCTCTTATGATGCTTCTTCATTTCAGGCATTAGATATCTCTCTGAAGAATTCAATGCCCTGGTTGGTCCTGGCTGGTTCGGGGGGGCTTGCCAATCTTGTGTGTGACATCGTGGAGAACGTGCAATCTGCACCGATGACCTCAACTGGAGGAGCAGAGAAGGAGGAAGGGACTCACAACATGGAACTTAGAGAACGATTGGCGGAGAAAGTTATGAAATACTTTCCTTCAGAGCAAGAGATGGACAAACTTGTTGACAAGGTAAATGTCATACTCTTTACTCGAACATATAACATCAAAGTACTAAAACTTTTTTGAGTGCTGATTTTTTTTTTTTTTTCTTGTTGCTTGGCTGGTACCTGAAAGGTTTTAAGTGTCTACCAAAACAAAGACCTCATCTCCATTTATGACGCGGAACAGGATGGAGCGGATGACTTTGACACTGTGATGCTTAAAGTGCTTGTTCAAGGTAAACTTTACAGTTTTTATTACAGTGTTTGTACATCTCTTCAACTTCTACCCCTTTGGTTTACAGTGGACCTATGGTGTGTGTAATGTTTGTTAAATCTTTTTTCTGTATGTCATTTTTGCTGTGTGTTTGTGTGTGTTAGCAAGTAAAAAACACGTTTCGGGCGTTACTAATCCCTATGCTGATGAGTTGAGGCTTGCTGTAACATGGAACAGAGTGGACATTGCCAAGAGTGAACTCTTCAATGGAAACATCGACTGGAAGGTAGAGGATTGTGGGAAATATGAATTATCTCTTCAACTAGGGCAAGTTGTCGAGTGTTCCTGTATTTTAAACAGTACAGCATGGCACTAAAAAAGCCATGGTCATGGGTTTGATTCCCAGGGAGTACTCAAACTGATTAAATGTATGTCTTATGTTGCTTTGGATAAAAGTGTCTGACAAATGCATAAATGTAAATGGCGAAATTTAAAGGAGGGATAACATTTTTGATAAATTTTTTGAGGCAAAAGTCATAGTTAAAGGGTTAGTTCACCCAAAAATAAAAATTCTGTCTTTAATTACTCTTTTGAACACAAATTAAGATATTTTTGATGAAATACGATGGCTCGTGAGGCCTGCATTGAGAGCAAGTTAACTTAGATTTTCAAACGCCCAAAAAGGTACTAAAAACATATTTAAAACAGTTCATGTGACTACAGTGGTTCAACCTTAATGTTATGAAGCAACAAGGAAACAAAAAAAAAACTAACCCAAAAAAAAAAATGACTTTATTCAACAATATCTAGTGATGGGCGATTTCAAAATGGTGCTTCATGAAGCTTAGAAGCTTTACAAATCTTTTGTTTCGAATCAGTAGTTTGGAGTGCGTATCAAACTGCCAAAGTCACGCCCCCCCAGTGGTGAACCATTGAAATTTCAATACACTTATGACGCAACGAAGCCTCGTTTACTGAAATCACGTGACTTTGGCAATTTGATACACGCTCCGAACCACTGATTTGAAACAGAAGATTTGTAAAGCTTCAAAGCTTCATGAAGCAGTGTTTTGAAATCGCCCATCACTAGATATTGTTGAATAAAGCTTTTTTTTGTTTTTTTTCTTTTCTTTTTTTTTGGCACACAAAAATGATCCTCTCGCTTCGTAACATTAAGGTTGAACCACTGACGTCACATGAACTGTTTTAAGTACGTCTTTAGTAGCCACAAAGTTGGGAGCATGAAATTGTCCAAAATGTCCTGGTATGCTTTAAGCATTAAGAGTTCCTTTCACTGAATAATAATATTAAGTGTTAATTGAGTATGTCATCATACTCAAGGCTGGAGTAATGAGGCTGAAAATTCAGGAATAAATTACATTTTAAAATGTATTCAAATAGAAAACAGTTATTTTAAATAGTAATAGGCTAATATTTCACAATATGACTGTTTTGCTGTATTTTTGATCAAATAAATCGAGTTTTTCTGGTATGTGGAGATAACTTGGTATTTCTATCTTGGCACATGCAGTACGACGATCTGAAAGATTCCATGACTGACGTGCTGATGAACAATAAACCACAGTTTGTGCGTCTCTTCATTGACCATGGTATGAACATTTTGAGCTACCTGACTTACGGACAACTGGAGGATCTTTACAACTCCATCTCTGACAAATGCCATGCCGGCAAACTGCTGCAGCAGATCCTGAATGAGCGCAGGAACGAGTTCAGCAATGATACGAAATGCCGCATTAGTCTTTATGAGGTGAGATCTGGAAATTATCGGACAAATATTAATTGGTATATCACACCTCTATAAGAACACCCACTGGAGGGCATAACAAGGATTTCCCTTGCCAGTTATTCTTACCGGTATTGCTGTTTTAGTACAAAAACTACAGGCAAGCAGATGAGCCCAGAATATGAACGCAACGTGCTAACTAACATGTTAAGCATTTTCCCATTGAAAACTATTATAACGAAAATGCTTATGTGGCTTAATGCATTAATGGGATATTTCACCCAAAAATTCTGTCCTCATTTACTCACCTTCTAGTTGTTCCAAACCTGCATGAGTTTCTTTCTTCCACTGAACACATGGGTAACCAAACAGTTGGGCCCAATGGCTGCCATAGTATAGAAAAAAAAAATATTATTGTCAATGGGGCCCAACGACTGTTTGGTTACCGACATTCTTCAAGATACCTTCTTTTGAAAGAACTACAGGTTTGGAACAACTTCAGGGTAAGTGAATGATAACAATTTTCATTTTTCGGTCAACTATCCCTTTAAGACAGTGATACTGAAGGATGTTGGAAATCTCAGAAGTGAAGACCAGGAGACTTGGATGTATCTTCAGCAGATTCTTTATTGAGAACACGTGCTGTTGGTAGCTGCAGTCATCTAACTAAGGCAGTGTACATTGTAGTTTATATACATTTTAGGGGGCAGTGCTTAGAAATAGAGACAAAGCACCTGGCTGACGACCTTAAATAAAGCATGCAAATGAAGTATCCAGGTATAGGAACCCGGATTTTAGGATTTTTGTCTACTAAATATACTACATATTTGTGGATTGAAACCTGTGCTGCAGTTCTATAGATGTTTTGCCCACCAGTCATGTGACTGAAAACTATAAATATGCACTGTTGTACATTTCACCGGTTTCTCATCCCAAGGTGTCCCAGCTGCTGGAGAATCTGTTAGGGGAGGTATGCCAGCCTTTCTACAAGTCTGTACTCGGTCTGGACGTAAATTCAACCAAAAGAAAAGCTTTTAAGGTACCAGACTTCTGTCTATTCATTTTTCCCATTCTTCCATGTCTGCTCAGTCCCCAAATATAAAATGTCTTTGAATGCCACCCTACAGAAAGCATGCCAGGTCCTGCAGGGGGAATGTAGCTATCGGAATAGGTTGTGTAAGCACCCGTGGTTATGTCTCTTCATCTGGGCAGTGCTGCAGAACCACAGTGAGATGGCCATCTTCTGCTGGGAAATGGTAACAGAGATTTTATGTTTTGTCTTTATTAGTCATATTGGGTATTTAATTGTTCATACTCATTTCCCCTATTTTTATATTTAGATTACATGTGCTCTCTTTCAACGCTCACTTAGTTAATATTCACCCAAATTTATTAATTGTCAAAGTAAAATCAAACCTCAAAATATATATACTTTATACTGTATATAAACTATATACCTTTATAAATAAATAAATCAGTGGTGTTTTAAAGTGAGGAAGCAACCTCCTCATTTATGTCCCTGTTACACAATTTTCCAGGTTAAGTTAACATTTCATAAAAAGAGAGACCAAATACAATTCTATTTTGTATTTTTACACTATGTAATGTTCTATTTATTAAAACCAAGTATACATTTCATCAAGTTAGTGTTTTTACACATTTTTACATTTATTCCAAAATAATAACTAAAGGCAGTAACAATTTAAACAATATATATTATTTATAAACTAATAAATAGTCAATTTATTTTCAGCAGTCATCAAGCTTCACACTGGTCATTCACTCACAGACACACAGAAGATGTACCTTTAATTTCACCACGCTGATTGCTCACTAAAAACCCCCGCAGTCATCATGTTTTCAGGTCATTTCGAGTTTGATTTGGACATGAATTAAAGCGGTGATATCTAAGTGACAGTTGTTTACTTACTTTTTAATTAGTCTTCCCATTAACGCCATCACTGACTTCATTCAGGGCAATGCGATGAGAACGCGCGCGAAAACAAGAGGCACGAACCAATCATGTCCAATCGTAACCGATCATATCCAATCATAGCGCAATGGAGGCACTGCCTCCTCTCACGTGACTTTCCCCCATTCATTCTCAGTTACCCCCCACTAAACCCACCGCACGCTTAGGGGGCTCTGCTTTGTTTCTATGAGCTGAAGGGAGGCACAGAGACGCGGACTCCCCGCTGTAACTGTGACTTTTACACTTTTTAATGTCAAATTTTCCAACATTTGCATTGTTTTATTTTTGTAATAATATCGATTCTTTTCTTATCCAGTTTTTTTGAGGAGGCACTGCCTCCCTTTCCTCCTTGGAGGAAATGCCCCTGACACTGTATATATACCTTTTATACTGTACCTCTTGGCTTTGTGATTGTTTATATTGTGGCAAATTGCATTATCGCACAGTTCTGCATATCGTTTCTTTAAAGTAGGATATCTAACTTTACCTGCATATATACAGTACCCTCACATAAAGCAATTTATACTATATAGCAAATCTCAACTGCTTGACTTTTATTATCATAAAATGTAAATATATTATCGCCCAGGCCAGCTCTTTATATAAAGTTGAATATAAAAGTATGTCCAACTTTATCCGTTTATCTACTACGGCGATATACTATATAGCAAATAGCAATTGCTTGATTGCTGGTATTGTCCCAAAATTGTATTGCTATATCATTGCTTTATGCAACTATAAGGCATGAAGATATTAAGATTTTATAAACAGCAACATCATGATTTTCTGTAATGATTTGAAACTATGTTTTGAGAAAAGCTCAATACAAATTTATTTGTATATTTATAATGTTGTGATGCCTAAATTCACTTTTAGCATTTAAAATGACCAATTTAGACCAATTTTACTTATTTATCTTCTCTCTCAGTGTGGCGAGTCGGTTCTGACGGCTCTGGGAGGATGTAAACTGTTGAGGGAGCTGTCTAAACAGGGGATTGAGTCAGAGGCCAAGATTTCCATTAAGGAGATGGCCATGAAGTTGGAGAATATGGCTCATGGTATGATGCGTGAAAGTATTCGGTTTTTGGCATCTTATAAACCCAGTGATAAAAGAAAGTTTTAACCCTCTGTTTTCTTCCCTGTATTTTTTTGACAGATGTGTTTAGCTTGTGCTACCAAACCAAAGCAAGTGATTCCTATAAGCTACTGATTCGCAAGTCTAATATGTGGGGTGATGCCACCTGTCTGAAGATGGCCATGGCTGCTGACGCCCGTGTTTTCTTCAGCAACGATGGAGTACAGGTCTGTCGACATGCAAAAAGTCAATAATAGGATTTTTATTTATTTATTCATTTATTTATTTTTTTTAAATAAGGTAAGTGTTTTTATTTATTTTATTTTTTTTTAGTCGCTTCTGTCTCAGATCTGGTGGGGTGACATGGAAAGAGGAACTGAGCTCTGGAAACTGGCGCTGACTATGATCATTCCTCCTCTCTGCTACACCAACCTCATCAAATTCAGGTCAGTACTTCAGCCTTGCAAATTTCCGGTAATAATTTACAGTATGGTCCCATTAGTGAACATTAGTTAATACATTAACAATGATCATTACATTTGTTATAGTATTTATTAATCCTGAAAAAGTATTTCTACAAAAATGTCAAGCAGCACAACTGTTTTCAGCATTGATAATAATAATAAATAAATTTTACCTGAGCATCAAATCAACATATTAGAATGATTTCTGAAGGATCATGTGACACTGAAGACTGGAGTAATGATGCTGAAATTCAGCTTTGCCATTACAGGAATAAAATACATTAAAATAGAAAACAGTTCTTTTAATTTGTAATAATATTTCGCAAAATTACTGCTTTTACTGCATTTTTGCAGCCTTGGTGAGCAGAAGAAAATCAAAACCATTGAAAAATTGTAATGTTTCCAAACTTTTAAACTGTACTGTACAACACTCCCAAGAAAATGTTTTGTTTGATACATTTTGATTAGAGAAAGAGAAAAAAAATTAACCTGGAAAATTTCTTAATAAATTAGCAGTGCATCACCCAGTGATGTGAAAATTAGTAACTTATAGTGAATTATCAACAAATGTTTCCATTTTTACAAGCTGTGTTTAACATTATGTACATTATATATTATATAAGTTCTTTCTTTCTTGCAGGAACGAGGAAAACACAGAAGAGGAGAAATCACTGATGGCACCTCCACCCTCAGCAACAGACTGCCACTATGGAGAGACTGTCTTCTCCTTCGCTGACATGAAACAGCAGTAAATTAGGTTTCATTTAATACTTCATGCATAAATATAAGATCTCTGTAGACAAACATGCCTTTATCTGTGATCTTCTTATAATGTTCAGCAGTGAAGCCGAGCAAGATGACTCAAATAATATCAGACGACCAACCAAAGGTTTGACTGTGCATTTGGAAACCCATGGGTTTATGAACAATTTACACAGAAATTTGTTCATTATCTCTTTCGGTCTTTTAATTTGAACAGGTTGACTGAAAATTGTTGCCCTTATTGTCTTTTCCTGTTTCTTTCTTCCTGTAACAGGTACTCCTGCATACGGCAAACCTAAGCAGCCCTTTCTGTTGACCCGCTGGAGGCAGTTCTGGTACGCTCCTGTCACTTCGTTTATCGGCAACGTTCTGATGTACTTCCTCTTCCTGTTTCTGTATGCCTACGTGCTATTGGTTGACTTCAAACCGCCTCCTCCTGATGGCCCTGCCCCTTCTGAGTATGTGCTGTATTTCTGGGTTTTCACTATCGTGTGTGAGGAGATTCGAGAGGTAGGTGCCGACACTGGTTCTTCAATTGTAAACAATCCGCTTAAAAGTGATCAGTGTTGGGGGTAACGCATTACGGCTAATGCGAGTTATGTAATCAGATTACTTTTTTCATGTAACTAGTAAAGTAATGCATTACTTTTAAATGTACAACAGTTATTTTTTCAAATACTGTTTTCCCATTTATTGACTGACACCTCCCTTTCCCCCATGTTGAGAGAAATCGGGAGTAAGTGCAGAGGCGTTGTGCCGTGTAAACATGATATTATAGTTCTAGAGTTTTGTAGTACATGTTATTGTAGTTCTAGACTAAATGTGAGCATGCATTTACTCATTTGCACAAAACATGCAGTATTCCTCAAAACGAATAAAACGGAAATGCAAACTCAGAATATAACCCAAACCTGCAATAATTACATGTTACTTTTAAAATATACTTTAATATGTATTTAATCTCACTTTATGAACCAATGTGTTTGTTGCTGACCTTCAGTGATCCAATTCAACCATATGAATCAGCAAAAAAGACTTTAGTTACACATCACATTTGTGTTTCGCATATTTGTTTGCTTTTTGCAATCCTATTCCTCTGCAATCCAGAATGGTAGCACCGCTGAAAGGTTTGTTTGAACTGCACCCTCTACTCTACAGGCATGAATTTGCATTTCCTTCAACCTGAGGCTTATTAGGGGTCAAGCCCCAAAGGGGCTGTAGCCCCTATTGTAATTGTTAATTTTCTTAGTATTATTTTTCCTGAATGGGAGTCTATGGCAGCCCTATCAATGGAACATGAGAAAATGATGAAATTTGGCACAATTGTAGAGATGGTCATGAATAGTGATTGGACCAATTTTGGAGTCTCTAGGACCAACTCTATAGCGCCACCACCAGTTCAAAAATTCACTTTTCTAAAGGTAATAACTTTTGAACCCTTTGTTCTTGAAAAATTAAATTTAGTTCACCCGATTCGTCTCTTCATGCTGATGCCATTCATACTGCCCATTACAGTAGTGGCCATTTTGAAAAGTACAGTATTCATTTTTTTCGCTACTTCTTCTTCAAAATTCGCCCAATTTTGTCCAGAATTTGATCAGATGATCTTTGGACTGAGCTGCACAGAAAAGATTTTATTCATCTTTGTTCAAAAGTTATGATGTCGGGAACTTAACGAGGTCAACCTAATATTGGTTCAGAGGCTGTATCTTGGACAAACTTTGAGCAATCGAAATGAAAATTGGTACAGTTTGTCAGAAAATCATGATCTTGGATTCCTTGTGTCATGCTGATTTTAGCAGGATCGGATAAACCAGCCGTCCACCATTTTAAATTTTGTCATAAATTGCAATATCTTTAAAACTATTTGACATATCGGCACAAAATTGTGGTTGGGTTAATCGTCAGTATGTCCTGAATGTACCTGAGAAGTTTGAACACAGCGCCAGCTAGTGTTCCAGAGATATAAGTGTTTTTGTCCAAACTTTTGAAAACACTGTCCAAAGTTTGTTTTCTCTGTCGTTTTGTTCCCTGGCTTATGCTGTTTCCGATGACGTGTCATTTGTCATTTTCCTTAAATGTGTGACTGTCCGTCATATTTAAGTAAATGGAAAACAGTTTTTTCGCTGCTACTCATACAAATTTTGCCCAATTTTGTCCAAAATCGGCTTAGATGATCTTTGGACCAAGCCGCACAGAAATGACTGAACACATTTTTGATATTCGCTTCTGTCCCTGAGAAATATCTCCCCAAATTTGACCCTGCCTGTGTTTGTTGTCTAATGTTAGTTAGCTTAGCATGCTAACCACTTACCATTCTTTCTAGTGTGGCTCTTCAGCTATCAAGTTAACCATAAGCTACATTAGCATTATGTTAAGTAATGCTTTTTTGTGTGCTCATTCTCACACTGAAAGCATGTGAGCACAGCAGCATGGTGACTGTGCATCTTAAAGTAGCTCAGTGTGTAACGCCAGAGGCCTGTTTTTTTAATTCTTTTATTATCCGGGTCAGCATTGTACTGATCTTTATTCCTCTTGGATTAGAAATAAATGTCTTTTTATTCATGCTGTGTTCATTTTCATATGAACTTCTGTATGTTCTGAGTTTATTCTCACCCGTAATTCTGATCAGCTGTTTTCATGTTCGTTCAATTTCTGCTGTTTTTGCTCTTCCTGCTCCGCATTGCACTACAGCCCCTTCAGGGGTTTGGCCCTGTATCGCTGCTTGTGGCTATATTTCATTTTATGTCTGGTGTGAAAGGGCCTTTTATATTTGCCAAAAATACAACTTTTTTTTAATTTAAAAACAAACAAGCGAGCCCAGCCCAGGTGAGAAAATGTTATGCAAAAATAACGTAATGCATTACTTTCCATAAAAAGTAACTAAATCAATTAGTTAATTTTTTAAGGTGTAACGCAATATTGTAATGCATTACTTTTAAAAGTAGCTTTCCCCAACACTGCAAGTGATACAAAGAGTTTTTCCTGTTTGGTATAATGATTAATCCATCCATTTATTCCACTTTTTGCTGTCTCTCATTCCCAGACATTTATTGTGGGCAGTAAGACATTTGCTCAGAGGTTGATGCTGTATGCTCAGGATATGTGGAATAAGTTTGATGTTCTTGCCATCTCCCTCTTCATTGCTGGTTTGTGCTGCAGGTAATGGCCCTTGGCAGTTCTGAAAGTTTCTACAAAATATTAAGCAGAAAAAAATGTTTTTAACATTGCTAATAATAATAAATGTTTCTTGAGCAGCAAATCATTATATTAGAATGATTTCTGAATGATCATGTGACACTGAAGACTGGAGTAATGATGCTGAAAATATGTTAAAATAGTAGTTATTTTCAGTTGTAAATAATATTTCACAATATTACAGTTTTTACTTCTTTTCAAGTGTTTTCTAGGGATGTAACAATATATCATGTCACAATATATCGCAATACAATAATGCAACAATATGTATCATGGATAATGACAATATGTATTGTGTGTAATTCACCCAAAATGAAAATTACCGTGAGGAAAAAATTCAAGTTACAGAGTTTGTGGGTCCTGATAATGCCAAATGTCTTGTTACCAGTAAAAAGTGTCCTACCTACATTATTTCAAATATATCTAGTAAGTGACAGAGTGCAAGCATATTTGTCTAAAATAATTCTATATATTCAGCTTCAGAATCATGAATGTTTTATTCTGGTGTCACCATTGCGTTGGGTTACCAGCACTAAGTCCAAGCCTGTTCATTTCCACTCCCAATGCAAATTTAGCATTTTAATCAACAGTTCATTTTTTTTGCTAACCTTTTACCATATGTTTTGGAGTATCACAATAATATTGTATTGTGAGTTCAGTATCATGATATGTGTCAAATCGTGACATCAGGGTATCGTTTCATCTTTAGTTTTCAAGTATTGCAGGTTTGTAACAAGCTTGTTACAACTTAGCAGCTATCATTTACTAAATATTCATCATACCTGTCAGCATTCTACTACATTTTTGTGTAATGATCTGTGTATATATATATATATATATGTGTGTGCCTTTGTGTCTGTCTCAGGATGTTCAGTTGGTCATACAACATGGGACGCGGTATACTGTGTATGGACTACATGGTCTTCACGCTCCGACTCATTCACATTTTCGCCATTCACAGACAGCTGGGTCCCAAAATCATCATACTTGGCAAAATGGTGAGATAAACAGAAAAACGTCATAGTTCTAGGTTCAGTGTAAATTGAGATTTTAATTCAAACCCTCCCTCAAATAGAACACTGGTTCTGCCTTGAGAAGTAGAAAGATGATTAAGACTTTTATAATATTTTATATTATAGACTGTAGATTAAAGGGACAGTTCACCCAAAAATTCTGTCATTATTTACTCACTCTCAAGTCGTTCCAAACCCGTGTGAATTTCTGTCTTCTGTTGAACACAAAAGAAGTTATTTTGAAGAATATGGGTAACCAAACAGTTGATGGGCCCCACTGACTTCCACAGTATGGAAAAAAATACTATGGAAATAAGAAAGAAACTCATACAGGTTTGGAACAACTTGAGGGTGAGTAAATGATGACAGAATTTTCATTTTTGAGTGAACTGTCCCTTTAATATATAAAGTGTTACCATGATTTTTGAGGGACTAATTGAAATTATGTTCTGTGGTAATTGACATCATGTCACAGATGCTATCAGTTTGATTTGTTTAGATACTAGAATCCCATTGTGTGTCAACCATAGTAAATAAAACTAAAAAAAAAAACATTTCAGTACTTGGAAAAATACTGGAGATCATTATATCTACTAAATCACACCTCTTTCTATTTTCTATGAATGTTTTGAACCACAGATAAAGGATGCGTTCTTCTTCTTATTCTTTCTGGCGGTGTGGCTGAGTGCGTATGGAGTGGCCAATCAAGCGCTACTATATACATACGATCCAAGCCCTGATAGAGCATTTCGACGAGTATTGTACAGACCATATTTGCATATATTTGGACAGATTCCTGTGGAAGAAATTGACAGTATGCTCACTTCTGATTTACACTTGACTTGACAATTAATAATATTTTGCAAGTTTTTGTTGGCATCCACTGACTATATTGTATATTTGTGTGTGTGTTAAGCTGGCAAGTATTGGGATCGGGACTGCACAGATAATCTGACATTGATTAATGAAGGGAAAGAGCCATGTAGAGACACCAGCCACAACTGGCTTGTGGTCATTTTGCTGGTCATCTTCCTACTGGTCACCAACATCCTACTTGTCAACCTGCTCATCGCCACATTCAGGTATTCTTTTTCTGTTCATCCATCCATCTGGTGTATGTAGCCATCAAATAATCCATCCATTCATGTATTTCTCTTCTCCTTGTGTCTGTTTGTGCAGCTATACCTTCTCTAAGGTTCAGGAGCGCAGTGACACATACTGGAAGTTTCAGCGGTATAATCTAATAGTGGAGTATCATTCTCGTCCAAATCTCGCTCCACCCTTCATCATCCTATCCCACATCAACCTCTTTATCAAAAGAAACTTCCGCAAAGTGCCATCCACCAAAATCCATCATTTTGGTAAATTATAGTAAACATTTTGGTAAATTTGGCTGTGTGTTCACCTTTGTACTTCAGTTATCTTGGCTCTTTTGGTCCAGACCAAAAAAGAAAATGATATATTTAGTCCTGGTTCGCTCACATTTTTAAGACCGAACCTAAAGATACAAAACAAAACATCTTTATATGTCAAAACGACATATATTTTGCATCAAAAAAACACACAAACAAAGATCTGCTGCAAGAAGATGTGGTTCTGACGCCTGTACTGAACTGTGATGGGCAACGTCGTGACTATGAGGTCGATGGATGATAGGCGAATGTTTGGATTTCCTGCCCAACATACTGTAATTACCACAAGGACCCACTATTAACGATTTGTCCCTCACGGGCTGCGTGACTTCGCCTCAAGTTTTTTTTTTTCTGTGACTAACCAACTAATCAAATTTTTGGTCAACTAAGCCTCTTCTAGTCAACTAACGATTAGTTCAAAATTAGGGGGTAGGGCAGCCCTAGTTTGTTTAGATATCTTTGATCCGTGTTGCGTTTATATTTCAGTCAAATTGCAACAGAGTTCATTTGGAATTGAACTGAGACCTTTTCAGGGGTCTCGGTCTGCTTGTTTGATGCGTTCACACTTACTCAACTGAACCACACTAACAGAGCAATCGCACCAGAGTGCATTATAATCAAATTGAACATGCCAAGTGTGAACACACCCTTAGAAATATAGTTCAAAAAGGAGATTTGCTAAAGATGAAATATGAAAAATATGTAAAATTTGTGTGTATTTATCTTTTATAATAGCCATTCAGTTAAAGGGTAGAGAAGCTAACAAGCTGGTGAAATGGGAGAACTTGCAGAAGGAGAACTTCCTGGCTGTCGAGAGCAAAAAACAAAGAGAGACCGACTCTGAGAGGCTGAAACGCACGAGTGCTAAGTGAGTCAAACTTGCATGAAAAATAACATTTTCCTCCTTTTGAAGTTCACTGTTCGTACCAGTCAAAAATCTGGAAACATAACTATTTGTAATGTTTTTGAAAAGTCTCTTATGCTCATTAAGCCTGAATTTATTTGATTAAAAATACAGAAAAAAGTTATATTGTGAAACAATTTAAAATAATGGTTTTCTATTTTAATATATTTTAAAATGTATTTGTTTCTGTCATGCAAAGCTGAATTTTTACATTTGTGAAAGAATGGGTCGCTCTCAGGAGCTCAGTGAATTCAAGTGTGGTACCGTGATAGGTTGCCACCTGTGCAATAACTCCATTTGTTAAATTTCCTCATCACCAAAATCCTCCACAGTCAACTGTTAGTGGTATCATAACAAAGTGGAAGCAATTGGGAACAACAGCTACTCAGCCACGAAGTGGTAGGCCACGTAAAATCACAGAGCGGGGTCAGTTCATGCTGAGGCTCACAGTGCACAGAGTCGCAAATTTTCTGCAGAGTCAATAGCTACAGACCTCCAAACTTCATGTGGCCTTCAGATTAGCTCAAGAACAGTGCGTAAAGAGCTTCATGGAATGGGTTTCCATGGCTGAGCAGCTGCATCCAAGCCTTACATCACCAAGTGCAATGCAAAGCGTCGTATGCAGTGGTGTAAAGCACGCCGCCACTGGACTCTAGAGCAGTGGAGAAGTGTTCTCTGGAGTGACGAATCACACTTCTCTGTCTGGCAATCTGATGGACGAGTCTGGGTTTGGCGGTTGCCAGGAGAACGGTACTTGCCTGTCTGCATTGTGCCAAGTGTAAAGTTTGGTGGAGGGGGGGGTTATGGTATGGGGTTGTTTTTCAGGGGTTGGGCTTGGCCCCTTAGTTCCAGTGAAAGGAACTCTTAATGCTTCAGCATACCAAGACATTTTGGACAATTTAATTCTCCCAACTTTGTGGGAACAGTTTGGGGATGGCCCTTCCTGTTCCAACATGACTGCGCACCAGTGCACAAAGCAAGGTCCATAAAGACATGGATGAGTGAGTTTGGTGTGGAGGAACTTGACTGGCCTGCACAGAGTCCTGACCTCAACCCGATAGAACACCTTTGGGATAAATTAGAGCGGAGACTGTGAGCCAGGCCTTCTCGTCCAACATCAGTGCCTGACCTCACAAATGGCCTTCTAGAAGAATGGTCAAAAATTCCCATAAACACACTCCTAAACCTTGTGGAAAGCCTTCTTAGAAGAGTTGAGGCTGTTAAAGCTGCAAAGGGTGGGCCAACTCCATATTAAACCCTACAGATTAAGAATGGGATGTCATTTAATTCATGTGCACTTAAAGGCAGACGTCCCAAAACTTTTGGCAATATAGTGTATATTAAGGTGCTGTCACAAGGTGCTAAAATTTATTCATACATATTCCTATTAAAATGATTGGATTTCTCCCACAAAATTTTGTCAAGCAACAGTAAATGACCGCACCTTTATTATACCACACCTAATTCATCCATAGATGTTTCTCTTTTTTTTTTTTTTTTTGACCTCAATGTTTTAAGCAAAATGTCATAACTGGAAATTACAGTGAAATTGTCAGATTTCTCTCTGGTGATGTATGCAGGACTTCTCCTATCATTTAGTTTTCAAACTCTGCCCCTGCTTTTGAGTGCCACGCCCACATCTCAACATCCAATCAACAACAGATGAATAGAACCAAACCAGGGTGATATGGTTTATGGTACCCTGTAGCCCAGGACTGGTTGCCTGCTGAAGCTAAGCAGGGCTGAACCTGGTTAGTACCTGGATGGGAGACCTCCTGGGAAAATTAGGTTGCTGCTGAAAGAGGTGTTAGTGAGGCCAGCAGGGGGCGCTCACCCTGTGGTCTGTGTGGGTCCTAACACCCCAGTATAGTGATGGGGACACTGTACTGTAACAAGCACCGTCCTTCGGATGAGACGGTAAACCAAGGTCCTGACTCTCTGTGGTCATTAAGAAAATCCCATGGCACTTCTCGTAGAGAATAGGGGTGTAACTCCAGTGTCCTGGCCAAATTCCCTCCATTGGCCCTTACCAATCATGGCCTCCTAATAATCCCCATCCATTGAATTGAGTGCACTGACGCCGTTGTACTGTGGCTGCCGTCGCATCAAGTGGATGCTGCACACTGGTGTAATAATAAAAATAAATGCCTCATTCATTCAAGTCCCGCCCTATATTTTTTCCTTTTTTAATAATCCATTTCACTCGGGTCTATGTCAGAATATGGAAGAAAACGTCTGTTGCTATTACTTTTTCATCACGACTTGAAGAAAATCAACAGACAAAATGTGATTATAAACCTTATTTTACCTCAGATTAATTTGTAATGTTGATGTTTTGTGCATGTTTCAGGGTGGATGGTGTCCTCAAACAGGTTGGCGAGATCAGAGATGTTGACCGCAGGCTGCGAGCACTAGAAGCAGAGGTAAAGACACATGATGTGATGACTGTATTGCACTGTATAGACTGTCGAGCTGTTGTTCAAAAGATGAATACTCCTCTATATGCAGATGGAGTTCTGTACATCTTCTCTTCAGTGGATTATGGAAACTCTGTCTCAAAGCAGTACAGCGAAGGGCACTAAAGCACACCCTACACGCAAAGGTACACCTTATTGTTTAACTGTTTCTCAACTGGCGGGTCACAACCCAAAAATAGCCAAGGAGTCAAGGATAGCATGTAAAAAATAATAAATGGTAATTTAAATCAGGGGCTCTCAAGCTTTTTTGGTCAGTCAAACCACCCAAGAGAGATTTTACGTTAATATTTCAACACATTCTCATGTCTCAGGTTCTCTGATGTCATGATATGCTAGTAAATACATGAAATATATAAAATAAATAAATAAATTAAAATATATATATATATATATATATATATATATATATATATATATATATATATTGCTGTGATTTGGTTTGCTATTTGAACTGTTATTATTAGTTTTAACTCTAATAACAAATACTTGATAATATTAATATTTATTTTAAATTACAATTGTACTGTAAATTAAAAATGTGTAATATTAATATTTATTTTACAGTTATAATACTAATATATTTTATAATACTATATCATATTTTGATTTGAACTGTTATTAGTTTTAATTCTAATAATAAAAAATGAATGAAATAGTTGTAAATTACAATTGTACAGTAAATTTAAAAAATGTGTAATATTTATTTTACACAGTTATAATACTAATATATTTTGTAATTATATATATTTTGATTTAAACTGTTATTATTATTATTATTATTAGTTTTAACTCTAATAATAAAAAATGAATTAAATATTACTGTTGTAAATTATAATTGTACTGTAAATTAAAATGTGTAATATTATTTATTTTACACAATTATAATACTAATTTTATAATTTTATGATATTTTGATTGGAACTGTTATTATTAGTTTTAACTCTAATAATAAAACATGAATAAAATATTACTGTTGTAAATTACAATTGTACTGTAAATTAAAAAAATATGTAATAATATTTATTTTACACAATTATAATACTAATATATTTTATAATTATATTTTGATTTGAACAGTTATTATTAGTTTTAACTAATAAAAAAACACTTTACAATAAGGTTCATTAGTTAACTACATTAGTTAACATGAACTAATAATGAACTGCAATTCTACAGCATTTAT
Source organism: Hypophthalmichthys molitrix (assembly GCA_037950675.1). Lineage (NCBI taxonomy): Eukaryota > Metazoa > Chordata > Actinopteri > Cypriniformes > Xenocyprididae > Hypophthalmichthys > Hypophthalmichthys molitrix. The sequence continues at coordinate 3,833,032 of CM075503.1, read as the reverse complement.
TAATTTTTGTTAATGTTAATTTCAACATTTACTAATACATTATTAAAATCTTGTTAACATTAGTTAATGCACTGTGAACTAACATGAACCAACAATGAAGAACTGTATTTTCGTTAACTAACATTAATGAAGATTAGTAAATACAGTAACAAATGTATTGCTCATGGTTAGTTCATGTTAGTTAATACATTAACTAATGTTTAACTAATGAACCTTATTGTAAAGTTACCAAAAAATGAATGAAATATTACTATTGTAAATTATAATTGTACTATTAATGAAAAAAATATGTAATATTAATATTTATTTTACACAATTATAATACTAATATATTTTATAATTATATATAATATTTTGATTTGAACTTATTATTATTAGTTTTAACTCTAATGATAAAAAATCAGTGAAATATTACTGTTGTAAATTATAATTGTACTGTAAATTTAAAAAATGTTATATTTGTTACAGTTATAATACTATATTTTATAATTATATATAATATTTTGATTTGAACTGTTGTTATTATTATTAGTTTTAACTCTAATAATAAAAAATGAATGAAATATAACTGTTGTAAATTATAATTGTACTGTAAATTAAAAAAATGTGTAATTTATTTTACACAATTATAATACTAATATATTTTATAATTATATATATATTTTTATTTGAACTGTTATTATTATTATTAGTTTTAACTCTAATAATAAAAAAATGAATAAAATATTACTTTTGTAAATTATAACTGTACTGTAAAACTAGTATGTACATTTTCTGAAGAAAATGTGAATGGTGCTTGTAGTGGCAAAATACTTTGTTTTGAGCAATACTGGTGAAATGCTGTAAACTTCTGTCTGTCCGGAAATTATGCAGTGTGTAAAATACACCTAAATGTAACTAATAATGCATAGTCAGGATAGCATCATAAATACATTTGTTAGCTTTTAAAATGAAGAATGTGTGTGTTTTTTTTTTTTTTTTTTATGTCTAATCAAACCAGTTGAGAACCTCAGCTTTAGTGAATGTATTTGCCGTTGCGTGACAATTAGCAATTTTTCAACATGTACTGATGTTGTTGTGGTTCATCTTTTTGTCATCAGCTGTTGTTTCGGCCTCCCTTGAGAAATGAAAGAGCCTTCTCTTCTGTATTCGTCTTCTGTCTCTCACTCTCATGGACACATACAGCAAGAAGCAGCAGAGAGCCAGTGAAAGGAGGGGCGATGACTTGTCAAAAAACCCTTATTGTTCTGGTTTCCAATTTTAAATGGGTCATCCTGGCCTTTTCAAGGTTCATCCTGCTCTTTCGACTTTAGTACTCCCAAATGACCTGTCCTTATTTTCCATGTGATTGTGGGATTGGAGTAAAAGAACAGGGCACAGAATGTCCTTGAACTTACTGTACACTGAAAGGTCAGTTATGTCATGTTACATTCATAGATCGATCAAATAACAGTTTTATGGTCAGTAAATCTAGTTCTTTTTTTGAAGGTCAAGATGATTGTATTCACAGAATATGATTTTATAAAGCTATAACATTCTTTAAAAGAAAGCGACATGGCTTAAAAGCTGCAGTGGGACCAAACAAAGCATTTTATAACTTATGCGTACAACATTTTATGCCTTATTGGTTGTGAACAAAACCCCCCGAACACTTCACATTTATTGATTATGTACTCTTGGCAAACAATGTTACAGTACATCAAATAAGCCTAATGTTCAAAAGGGTTAGGAAAAAAATAAATAAATAAATAAATAAATAAATAAATAAATAATATATATATATATATAAATAAATATATACTATATTATAATTATAGGTTATTACAAACCAAACAAACATCTATTATTGAGTGTTTTTACACTCAAACATGAAACTGAATGACACAAATGTTTACATTTTAAATATAGCAAAATATTTTTCACTATTTTGTAAGATCAAATGTAATTGCATGCTGTAACGATGTTCTTGGATTTTTTATTTTTTATTTATATCGTTACATTTTGTGATGCCAAATGTTCTTTTATTATCTTTTTTTTTTTATGGTATTGTATGTTTTTATATTAGACTACATTTTAATATATGCGTTCTGAAACCATAACATCTAATAACTATTTAAAGGACTGTAACCGTAACTATTTAAGTGATTGTAATGTTTTGGCAACCTCAGCAGAACCGAATCAGCAGACAGAGATGAGATTAATAGACTGTGTGTCCAAGTTTGCCTCTCAGATTTCAGGGGCAACAAAGATCCTTCACTATGTCCTCTCTACCCTAATCCTCACCCCTCCAAAACAAATTAAAACAAGCTAAAAGAATCCCAATGTACTCCCTGAACTTGTACACCCCACTATGTTTTCTTGAAAGTGTAATCTATTAAATCTCATCTACAAATCATCCAAAGACTATTAAAGTGTCTGTATTTAACATGAGTTCTTCTTTTATTAATTTGTAGGGCTTGTTTTGTGTGTTATGTAGGATTTGGTGAATCAGGCCAATAAGAAACAATTACTTCTTTTTTATGCATATGTGTAATTAAAAATGTCTACATTATAAAACTTATCAGAGAACAGGCAAAAAAAAAATGGTGTAGGATTTACTTTGAAACAATTTTACTCAAATTGCTATTAAACTTCACAAATAGAAATAATCTTGTGATTGATGGACGGACGGACATCATGAATGGGGCCATTTCAAATGCAGCTGTTTCAGAAGGGTGGAAAACAAAATATTTTAAACATGAGATATCTTTGATCTATTATGTTTTTATTGTAGAGAAACCTCTTATATGTCTAAATATCAATTTTGATTTTCCATTTCATGACCCTTTTAAGTATGTACTGCTAAAGTACTTTTTGTCCACTTTTAAGAGTATACTAGCATATAGATGGCTTCAGAGCTAACAGACTAAGGGCCAGGTTTACTAACAGCTCGCCCCAGCAAAAACCCTGTTTTGGTGGTAATAAACAGTCACACTGCCAAAAAAAAAAAAAAAAAGTAAGTTATCTGGTTGCCTTAAAATTGAGTTGAAAATTTGAGTTACTATAATGAAGGCGATTGGTTTAATCAACAAAAACTCAAAATATTATGTTAGCGGAACTACATTAATTATCTAAGTTGATTTAACAAAAAAAAAAAATGTTATAAACCATGAAAATAGTTTTTTTTCAGTGCAGGATCAGCAATGAAAAGGCGTGGACAGTTATTTTTGCGGCTGACCTTATTGCTTATGCATTTATAGGAGTTTACCTTTCAGATACAAAATTTATGAGTATTAAAATAAATTTTACAATTTTGTACTAAATCAACTAAAAGGTGATTTAATGGTATTTACACCATTATTTAACAGCCAAAAAAGTATGTCTTAACCCATTTTGCGCTTGACATGCAGCAATAGTTCCTGAGGAGGAACCGCAGAGAACACAGAGCTCGTCTGTCTCATGTTCATATTTGGAATGCCAGAGGCATGTAGTTTGCTCAGCCACATTATTTTATTTGTTATGGAAATGAGGTGGCTGTGTTCTTTAATTTGCGCTTTGTTGGTAGATCAACCACTTTTACTAGATTTCGGTCTCAAAATATTCTAATTTGCCCTGTTTAGTAAATCTGTCCCAAAGACTTAAAGGGTTAGTTCACACAAAAATGAAAGTTATATCAAAATGTACTCACCATCAAGCCATCCTAGGTCTTTCTTCTTTCAGACAAGCACAATTGGAGTTCTATTAAAAAATATCCTGGTTCTTCCAAGCTTTATAATGAGAGTAAATGGTGCCATTTTATATATATATATATATATATATATATATATATATATATATATATATATATATATATATATATATATATATATATAATTTTTTTTTTTTTTTTTTTTTTTTTTTCTTTTGAAGCCCAAAAAAGCACACCCATCCATAATAAAAGTAATCCATATGGCTCAAAGAGGTTAATAAAGGCCTTCTGAAGCTTAGAGATGAGTTTCTGTAAGACAAATATCCATAATTATAACTTTATTGACTATAATCTCTAGCTTGTAGGAGTAGCGTAAGCTTAGGTGACAGTAGATGCCTCTCGCAGCTCAAACAAATAGGGCTGGGCAACAAACTAAAGCTCCTCCGACATTTCTCTTTAAAAATTCCGACTTCTAATTAGTGACCGGTGTTTTGTTTTGCTCTGTCCTGTGCTCTTCCGAGTTCAAAACATCATACATCAGGTCAAAGTTCACTCGTCCGCCAGAACTAGACTCGTGTATGGCTGTTACCGGAAGCCAGTTATACCTTATAAAGTTATAAATATGGATATTTTTCTTATAAAATGCATTGCTTCACTTCAGAAGGCCTTTTATTAACCCCCTTGAGCCATATGGATTACTTTTATGATGGATGGACGTGCTTTTTTTGGGCTTCAAAATTACTTCCATTATAAAGCTTGGAAGAGCCAGGATACTTTTTAATATAACTCCGATTGTGTTTGACTGAAAGAAGAAAGTCAAATACACCTAGGATGGCTTGAGGGTGAGTAAATGATGGGATAATTTTCATTTTTGTGTGAACTAACCCTTTAATTTAAACTTCAATCTTGATTTCATTGTACATATTAGAGGAACCTATGGAGAACTCCACTGGCTGATATTTTAGATGTGAAAATCTTCTGGAAAGTAAATACAAATTAATTTAATTTTCACCGCCTGAAAGGTAGCAGGTGCAGAGAGCGGAGATAAAAGGGTGCGATGTAAGATATAGTATGGAGTACAGAGGTGACCTTTAGAAACGGACCTGGTATAGAGAGTGAGCGAGGGACGGATGGAGTTTCAGCAGCTGAGTGATCTATTGAAGGTCAGATCATGCAGTGTACTGCTGCTTTTGAGAGCCTCTTTATATAGCTTCCCATCCACCAGGCCTAAGGAGAGTCGAAATTGGTCTGGCTTCACCCTGCTGTATGAATGTTTGTGTAAAGTTGGTTTCTAAAGTTCACTCGTGCCTCCCAGTAATCATCCTTTTATTTATCTCACTTTCTCTCACACATTCACATAGTCAAAGATGTAATAATACAGGGTGTTAGAAGTGCGTCTCGTGCATGTGGCCCTGTCAATCATCTCAGTATGTTCCTCTGTGCTACACCATTCAGAGAATGGTGTGAGTGTACATGTGACTGCACAACAAAGACCAGCCCCCTCTCTTTCACTCAACTAACTCTGGTGGATCCAGCGACTGCAGCTCCAAGTAGGTTTGAAGGGTGTCTCTCTGTGTGATCTTGACTTGTCAAGTCTTGCAATCTTGGGTGGATACAAACACATTTTTATAGATTGGACTGTCTGGTTTTTCCTGCTGCTCTTGTGTGAGGGAGTGACGGCAAGATGGCAGTTTCACGCAGTTGGCTGTTGGGGCTTATCGTAGCTCTGCTTTGCACAGGAGCGTTCAGGGATTCTGCGCAGGCCGAAGAAAGGCTGCAAAGTGAGGAAGCCGACGAGCTGGGAGGTCTGGAGTCTACTGGAGGTGAGAAAGAGGAGGTGGCTATCGATGAGGAAGGTGGAAACGCAGCTGATGACGCAGGAGGAGATGGGGAAGCAGAGGGAGCTCCTGAGGCGTCAACAGAAGCGGAGATAACGGAGGACGAGGAAGAAGTCGCTGAGGCTGAAGTGGAGGAAGCTGAGGTGGAAGGAGCAGATGAAGAGGAAGATGATGAACAAGAAGCTTCAGAGGAAGATGATGAGACAGGAGGAGTAGAAGATGAACAAGAAGAAGCAGAGGAGGAGGATGAGAACGGAGGAGTAGAAGATGAACAAGAAGAAGCAGAGGAGGATGATGAGAACGGAGGAGTAGAAGATGAACAAGAAGAAGCAGAGGAAGATGATGAGGAGGAGGAAGCAGATGAAGAGGAGGAAAATACAGATGATGAAGTAGTAGCAGAGGAGGAGGAGCAGATAGAGGTAGATGTAGAAGAATTAGCAGAAGATGAGAAATCAGAGACAGCAGATGAAGAAGAAACAGCAGCAGAAGAGGATGAGGAAGAGGCAGATGAGGAAACGGTAGCTGATGATGAAGATATTGAGGAGGCTGGAGATGAAGAGACTGTAGTTGAGGATGATGCTGAAGGTAACTACTGAATTAGCCTGTACAGAGGATCAGTGTCAAGTGTTCTTACACATGCTATTTAGGTGAAAGGGAAAAGCGTATTTTTTTCTGCACATCACTCTAATCACTGGCTCATAGTGAGCTGCCATCCAAGGCCACATCCTAACTGAAACTGAACCTCATAAGTGACTGATTTGGAATTCTCTGCATAGGATAAACAGCACTGTTTTTAGATTCAACTCACTATTGAATTGATTTCAAGAGAGTTTGCCATTAACATGTTGCTAGTCTAACAATGTGATACTGTAATAGGCTCTAAAAAAATTGGGTAACACAGTTACTTCAACCAAACTATTCAGTTTAAAAATCAGTGCTTTTTATTATTCAATGGACTACATTAACAATTGTTCATCTACCATTTCAATGGATTTTTTTCACTTAGTTTGAATAAGGGGATTGGCCAAAGGAAGGTAACTCGAAAGCAAAATAATTATTTTGCCTACATTTTGGGACAGATCTATGCCTTGATCCTGTAAAGCCTGACATATTAAGTAATAGTCTTAGAAAATTGAAGAAAAAAAATCTATATACATTATTTTAATTTTGAGACTCATATAGTAAAAACCTGGAGCTCATAATCAAAGTGGAATAAAACACCCCAGTTTTATTCAGAGATATGAAATATGCAAAGATGCGGTTATTTATATGGACAAAAAGATTTAATTCTGATAAATCAATGAGATATTTGTAACAGTATAGAAGACTACTTACTTAAAATGCATAGTTGTCATGTATATCTCCCAATAATATGTCTTAGTAAGATGATATTTAAATGCTTAGGTTTATGATCAAAGCTCTGTAGTTTTAATTGTGGTGGTAAAACATATAATGCAATGCAATGATGATTGAGAGATGAACAAATAAACATTCCTCTTGTATCTTATTTGATATTTACATTATTCTAAAAAATAAAAAGTATGGACAATCAAGTAGTTGCTTAAGTCCAGTAAACGTTTATCTTGAAATATTACTACTAACAATATAAAAGTTATTATTGTTTACTTTATAAAAATCACTTCAGATTTTACAGCAAAAAGACGTGAATTACAATACTAAAAGGCCTTTAACTTGTTAAAATAAGAATTATCATACAGCAGTTTTGATCATGTTTATAATTTAGAGGCCTTGGAAAAATTTATGTATCAAATATGAACTAGGCTTTATAGGGTTATGCTGTCTATGTAGGCATTTCTCTAGGTTTTGGAACAGAGCCATTGTTGGCTGTCTAAAGTCCTGTGTATACCCTTCAGTGAGTCTGTGAAGTCACACATCAACCCTAAAATAGCTCACTATATCTGAACAGCTACAGCAGCTGAAATATTCCAACCACTTTGTCCTTTCTGGTTGAATGCTGTTGACATGAACCTAACACATGGCATATATGTTACATGGTATCACATGACTGTAGGCCACCAGGGAAACCTAGGATCCGTTATCAATTTACAAAGTACGTTTCAGTTTCAGCCTCCATTTGAATGGGCCATATGCACGGAGCGTTCTTTAGAACTTCCGCAATAATGTAAGCCAGCTTGAAAACTTCCGGTGAGATGTCATTTGCTGGTGTGTTGAGCATCAATAGTGTAATACTTAGTTTATTAGAATATAGCCACTTAAATAGTCAGGCATAGCATTAATTTAGTAATTCAAACGTAAGACAGCATAAAAAAAAAGTTGATGTAATTTATGAAACATTTCGGCTAAATTCAATTCGACCATCAGTTTTCACACTTTTATGTGAAAAAAGCTTCAAAAATTAAATATTTATTGTGCACTTTAGTTAGATTAATTGAATAAAATGTGTGTTTTTACAAGTGTGCTGAAATCATTGATCTTGCGCTGCACTGACTGACAGCTGCTGTGATTAAAGGGAAAGCGCAGTGCTCGCTTCTGTTTCATTCATTCACAAGAAAAGTTATTGTTTTTCTTAAGATTTTTTGAGCATTTCATACTTCACATTGACAAAATGTATTTTTAAAACTAGTTATTTTATAATGTTTAATATTTAGTCAAAAACGAAGTGAAAAACGATTAGATATATGCGCAAATAAATGCTACTTTGCTGCCACCTGCTGGTTAAAGTGGTAATCTTTTCTTATTTTTGAATAAGTGTTTTCTATCAAATGTTGAATTTCCTACATTTTTAAACGTTCGGTTTTACAATGGGGACAATCTCAGAAGGATGAACAAATAATGTTTGTGGTCATCACATTAAAAATAACATTTGAAGTGCTGGGGGAAAAAATGCGTGTCTACAGACATGGCATTTTTAAACGGTCCCAATAGCTTCGTCTTTATTGCAATCAATAAAATTGGTTTATTGGCAAATTAGGTAAATGTGATAACTGCATTAAAATATGAATCAGCATTAAAAAGTCAACCATTGATGGTTTTGTGTCGATGTACAGCAAGTACAGAATGAACAGCTAACAGTTCACCGGAAATGCCCTAGCTGGCCTAACTACAACCAGGAAGTAACCTTGCATATAGCCTATTAGTACACAGCAACCATATCTGTTATCTATTAAACTAACTACTGTCACATGAGTACGTTTATTACCAAACTTAGCAATTAATTGGCAGTTTCCATGAATGGAGCAGGAAAAATGGTCTGAAACAATTTATCAAATAAATAAACTGTGAAATAAAGGTGACTTCAGGCTGGAGTTAGTGTTGTTGAACCAAGCTGTATAATGACGTTATGGTTGACTGATGGTTTGGATTGAGTTTTATCTTAGCAAGAATCAACTGAAAAGTGGCAAAGATGTCTGAAAGGCATGCAGGGAAACAAGTTGAGATAGCGCCAATAGGTTAGAATGTCACGTAGAGCTGTCATCATCTGCGTAGCAGTGATAGAAGCAATGTGCTTTAATGATTTTGCTCAGTCAGGTTGTGTATATATCAAGAATAAGAAAGGTCTAAGCACTGAACCTGCACCCCAGTGATTAGCCGATATGACTTGGATGCAAATTAACTCCAGGAAACCTGAGAGTTGACTGAACATAACTGTTTGGAGAGCTTGTGACAGAAAAGTTGACAGGACTATTCTGTAGCTTTCAACTGCTGTAAGGTTAAGTGTTGCTCCTGAGCCTGCTGAAATGTGGTGGGAAAGTAGCCAGTAGTAGGAGATGCACTGATGTCAGAGAGTGGAGTTGGAGAGATTTCTTGTTAAAGATCCTGTGATTAGTTTGCATGTTTCTGAAGTGTTGCTGATTTGTATCGGTAGTAATTGACCTTGGCAGCAGAAACAACAGAAGGAGATGAGAGATTTATACTTGCAGTAGTTGCATTAGTTGACAGTAATGAAGGAAGAGTTACAAACAACTGGAGAAAGAGGTGGTCAGAGAAATGCAAGGAAGTTACAAGAAGTAAAAGTTAGTTCTTTTTCTTTCTTCGCTTAAACTTCGAAATACCTTTACTGTTAGCGAATAGTGTTGTCAAAAGTACTGACTTCGGTACCAAGTTGGTACTGAAATTTAAAAAATGTGACGCTTTGAGCGCTGTTGAGTGGATCTGTAAACACCTCTGAATGCTGTTTTACCTGCAGTCGAGCGTTGTTAAATTCACAGCTGAATGCTGTTGTCTATGAATGCTACCCCTTTTGCGCAGAGGGCAGTTTGATATCAGACTGCGAGGGATTTCTTAACATTAAAAACCAGTGGGGTGGCCAGATAAAGATGATCTGGGGGCCACCATTTGACCAGCCCTGGTATAGATCATTTATTGTAGCCTATTCCTATTTATTCTTATTTATTGTAGTCTCAACCCATCCACAGCAGACACGCGCTCATCAGATGTCAGTGATTGGCTACAATGATCAACGCTTCAAAAACATCTTGTAAATATACCTCAATGACACTCTTCACCGAGCGCTTACACAGATACACACGGGAGCGTTTGAAAGCAGTGAACCGGTCCGCTGATAGACGCCTGCTTTCAAACACTCCCACTTTCGAATTCAAACACTTCTGTGTGCTTTCAAATGCTCCTGTGCATTGATCATTGTAGCCAATCACAGACATATATGTTGAGCGCCTGAACACAATGGCCAATCAGAGGTGTTTAAGAATCCACTCAACAGTGCACCACATTTTTTAAATTTCAGTACCGATTTGGTACCGAAGTCAGTACTTTTTGACAACATAGCGAACATACCAAAGCTGCCTACACTGCTTATAATGGCATTTAGCTGCAGAGTTTAAGGTGCTGCATGTAATTTTTTGGCTGTACTAAAGCAGAAAAATACTATATGTTTGCAGATATTTAGAAAACATGCTAAGTTCAAATTTCTAATTTTTTCTTAAAGATTTTTTGCTACAGCGAGGTATCTTACTTTGAAATGTGTGTTCCATGTCGGAATGTCTGTTTTTGTTTTGGTCTATGTGGATTCTGCCCGCTGCCAATTTACCCAACAGTATTTTGACACACTGTGTTGCGATTTGGCAGAAAACACATATTGTAGCCATGGAAGCCAGCAAACAAACTGGGTCAGAGACTGTAGATTCGTCCTGACCTAAAAAGCCCCAGCGTCCATCTAAAAATCTCTTTGAACAGGAGCATATTAAAACGCATATAAATCAACTCATCAACTTTGGGTGCTTCTCAGTACTCAAATTGATGCTGCCTCGTTTCCTATGAACGATAGCCTATGATCTGGAAACCAATCGAACTCAGCCATTTTCAGGGACATCTCAATTCTCTGTACTGTGAGCAATGAGGAGCAAGGAAGCTTCCTGAGGACTGCTAAGACACGGGGAAAGAAAGCGAGGAAAGGAAACAAGGATGCACAAATAAGAAATGAGAAGCACCCAGTTTGTAAGTCTTCTCATAAATTGTGTTCACTCCTATTGCGTAACCCGCGGCAACCCGCGTGAGCATTGAGTCTGAGGAAGATGGGACGGGGGAAACAACTCTCTCCAATATTTTGAATTTGTACTGCAGTACCCATTTCAACCACCAGCTGACAGTATTACATACTGCACCTTTTAGCTGCAACACACCTGTCTGCGTGGAAATTTCCTGTCCCAAGACTCACACCCAACACAGGTGTATTTAATTAGGGCTTAACTTAAAAAATGAAGTTCTGCTGAAAGGCACAGGATTGAACACCCCTGCTGTAGGCAGTATCATTGCTGGGTAGATCCAAGTATTCTGATTTGCAGGTTTTGACATGATGAGGGCTACCACTTCCTCTTAATTATCTTGTACTTGTACTTATCTTGTACTTGTTAATTTACAACTGAGCCTAACTCTGTGAGCCTAACCAGGCGCAACAAAGTATACTCTTAGCTTTGCTGTTGAACATAAATCTGGTGCCTTACCCATTACTAATGAAGATTTTTGTTAAACCTCATCTTTCCCTTGTGCTGTAGAAAGTGCTGAGGAGGAAAATGTAGAGACAGAAGAGGTGGTGGTCTCCGTGGAGGATGAAGAGTATAGGTCAGGCTCCTTCTGTGGCCTTTGCTCCATCTGTGAGGTAAACCATCCTTCTACCAGACTTTTTACTGACTTACCCATACCACAGCCCAACATATAAGGAGTTTCAAACAACAAACTCAACAATTCTGGAAAAAAGATCATGACATGTCACCATGATCAGTGTAGCGATATTAGCTCAAAGGGGAAATATTAATAATTATTCATAACTCATTAGGATTAATTATGAATATTTGAATCAGTTAATCAGATTAACTTGATGTAGCTACATTAACATTACAATTGACAGATCAGTTCATCCTGTGAACACTCAGAATCGATTATTAATTAATTCTAAGAGAATGGTATTTTTCATGGCTACGGAAAAATAATTCTTTCTTAGCTTTCACAGTGCTTAGAGCTGTAATAAGATCTGATCATTTAAGAGCCAATTTATTCACAGATGGGGAGACAGAACCAAATATGTATTGTGCACAAGTTTTATTAACTAAATCACGAACACATAACTAAACTGACAAACACCTACATACACTCACGTCACACATAAATGGGTAAAATGATGAATAATAGAGTGAAACCGGAAGTGGGAAACAGGAGTAGCTATGAAGAAACCAAAAACCAGGAAAGAATCATCAGTATTCATCATAAAACTCCTTTTTTAACGAAGGAGGATCACAATTTTAACTAACTAGCAGCAATTTAGTATATTGTACGATACTTTCAATAGGCCTCAGCCTTTCTTGAAGAGCGTCCCAAGTATACCATTGCAGTAGAAAGTCCTGAGGGTTCAGTCTGATGGTGCTGAAGTTGCAATCGATATCTTCTGTGTTGAATGAAGAAGCGATAACAAACTTGCATGGTTAGTTTGAATCTTATTAGGAAAGAGTCCTTTTCTCTCCTAGTTAAGCACATTGCTGGGGGCAGGGCAGACCCAGGCCTAGGCCTTGCAGACCTAAGCAGAAGCCTCCCCACTGATGCAGTTTCGGTCAGATTAACAAGAGAGAGGGAGGAGCGTTGTGCACTGGCTTTTAACCTCTGGTCAAAGTCAAACCTCTTAGGGTTGACCTGACCAATGAGAAAGTTGTATTTCCAGGCAACAACATTCCTCCTGTCAGGGCTTTTACGACCGAGCATGATTAAACTGGCTGAGTCATTGAAGAATAACTATTAAAGATTCTTGTAATACTGATGTGTTGCACGGGTATCGACATATCATATACACAAGCATTTAAATCTTCTCGATACGAATCCATAAACACTAAACATGGCATAATTGAAGTTACCTTAAATGTATCATAAAACGTGAATACAATACTGAGTACAATACAACAAACAGTAATAATGGATACCATTTCCTGGGGATATGCATGTTCATTTATAGAACAGTCTGTCTATCAATAAATGCAGGAAAGTCTGTTTTCTGTGGGAAAGATGCAGGTTTTCTGTATGTCTCTTTGTCTCTGCTCTTCTTTGCTCTTCCACGTGGCAACCCACATACTCCGGCACAATAAAACATGTAACTGAGGCCCCTTGCAAATGTTGGTCTCCTCAGGGGATGGGGGACAGACCCCAGAGTGAGTTTTAAACAATTATTGGTTAACTATAACAAATAATTGTGTCTGATTTGTCTCAGTCGTTATATCAGTCCATGAAGTATTATATCTTTTTAGCACATGCCAAGCCCACTTGCATGACCCATGAATGTGCTGAAGTATAGATCTGGTGTGATCACTTTCCAAACTTCCCCAGTAAAGAGCAGTGGTGTAACTTACTACTCTATCCGTGTCTGGCTCTCTCTTTCCTCTCAGCACTGCGGCACCTGCGACAAATGTCCCTGTGAGGAAGGAGACATGTCAACACATTGCCATCACTGTGAAGTAAGTGTTATTTTCTTAATATTATCAAAATCTATATTAATACACTACATGGCCAAAAGTATGTGGACACCCAAACACTACAGCTATAATTCTAACCCCAAAAAAAGTTCATCAACATGTTGTGTATCAACTACCCTCTTATGCCTGGTACACACTCTATGATTTTGGGCTGCCAAAAGGAAGATGATTAATCGTGGCGATTTCTGTGGTCGTGGTTCCTAAATGGCGGTCCTATGTCATACAGTGAGAGAGGTTCAAAAGATAGCATGCGATAATTTTCTGACAGTGTCAGAAATTTAGCATGATCATCTCACAGTGTGTTGCTACGACCTACATCTACTGACTAGCTAATAAAAATGCAACATGAAATGTATTGATCAACGTGACACTAAAACTTAGAGCTACTTATCTCAACCTCCATTTGCAAAACTGGCAGGCCAAGTTGGCCTCTTTTCTCTAGCCATCCATATTCTTTTCCTTTTTTCTCCACGTCCATATTCTCCTCTTTTGCCTCATCTTTTTTTCAGCACACATAAAAACCACAATTGCCAATTGCGATTCATTTTTCTCTATTTGTTTACCACTAGTGCATGCTGATGCTGTTTTAATCTTCTGTACTAACTTGCGTCGTAGCCTACGATTCAATAGGTGTCATCATATTACAGTTTACATAAACTGACCAGGCATGACAATATGAGCACTAACAGGTGAAGTGAAGAACACTGATTATCTCTTCATCACGGCACCTGTTAGTGGTTATATTAGGCAGCAAGTGAACATTTTGCCCTCAAAGCTGATGTGTTAGAAGCAGGAAAAATGGGCAAGCGTAAGGATTTAAGCGAGTTTGACAAGGGCCAAATTGTGATAGCTAGACAACTGGGTCAGAGCATCTCCAAAACTGCAGCTCTTGTGGGGTGCTCCCAGTCTGCAGAGGTCAGTATCTATCAAAACTGCTCCAAGGAAGGAAGTGGTGAACTGGCGTCAGGGTCATGGGCGGCCAAGGCTCACTGATGCACGTGGGGAGCAAAGGCTGGTCCGTGTGGTCCAATCCAACAGACAAGCTAAGTTAATTCTGGTTCTGATAGAAAGGTGTGAGAATACACAGTGCATCGCAGTTTGTTGCGTATGGGGCTGCATAGCTAGAGACCAGTCAGGGTGCTCATGCTGACACCTGTCCACCGCCGAAAGCACCAAAAGTGGGCACCTGAGCATCATAACTGGACCACGGAGGAATAGAAGAAGGTGGCCTGGTCTGATGGCCGGGTGCATGTGCGTCGCTTACCTGTACCAGGATGCACTATGGGAAGAAGGCAAGCCGGTGGAGGCAGTGTGATGCTTTGGGCAATGTTCTGCTGGGAAACCTTGGGTCCTTCCATCCATGTGGATGTTACTTTGACATGTACCTACCTAAGCATTGTTGCAGACCATGTACACCCTTTCATGGAAACGGTATTCCCTGGCGGCTGTGGCCTCTTCCAGCAGAATAATGCACCCTGCCACAAAGCAAAAATGGTTCAGGAATGGTTTGAGGAGCACAACAACGAGTTTGAGGTGTTGACTTGGCCTCCAAATTCCCCAGATCTCAATCCAATCGAGCATCTCTGGGATGTGCTGAACAAACAAGTCCGATCCATGGAGGCTCTACCTCGCAACTTACAGGACTTAAAGGATCTGCTGCTAACATCTTGGTGACAGATACCACAGCACACCTTCAGGGGTCTAGTGGAGTCCATGCCTTGATGGGTCAGGGCTGTTTTAGCAGCAAAATGGGGACCAACACAACATAATGAAAGGTTGTCATAATGATATGCCTGATTGGTGTACATGTTGTACCCAAGTTTATTAGATCCATGTCGTACAATGTGATTTGTAATAATCTTATATGATTGCCGAAATCGTTTAGTTTCATTTAATTTAATTTCTCTTTTCACAGGGTTGTTCCTACTGCTACATTTGTCCTGTGATCTGTGAAACAGTCTGCCAGCCAGGTAGGACACTGCTATGAAAGGATGCACACACTAGAGTTTCAAAGTTTTAGAAAATTTCAGTGCATATATTTAGTTTATGCTGATCCAAATACTTTACTTTGAGTCTTTTTGGATTATATTTTTTAAATGTTTGTTTTTAGGTGGAATTCTTGATGTATTGAGTGGTTCTCTCTACCAGTAAGGATGCAACATTAATCCAAAATTGACTTGCAGAATAATAGCATTGATATATTCAATATTCATACCAGCTATTAGCATAACTTATACTGGGCCTTATTTGTGTTTGTGTTTTGTTTTTGCCCTCCACTTCACCTACAGGACGATGAAGACGTTACTCTGAATACGTTTGGTGTTCTTCACAGTGCCATCTTTTGGTGAACAGAGGAACTACAGACTCGTGGTCAAATCATTCACTTGTAGGCCTGTCTATTTGACTGACCAGATCTGAGGATTTTCACCCTGAGGCCAATAATGGGAGTGGTATCCTAGATAATTGAGGAACTGCCAGGACCTTAATGTTTACCATTTAATGAAACTTTAACCCTCTATGGTATGCATTATGTTCTAACCATGAAATATTTTTAAAAAAGTTTTTATTACATGAAATTGCCTCAAACATACAAATCAAAACAGATTTTTTTGTGTGGCAACCTACCTATTTTTCCATGGTGGTACAGCGTTGCCAATTTACAGTAAAACTATGTTAGACAAAGTTGATTTGTGAATAAAAATATCTAATTTACTTACCAATGAAGCGGCAAAAAAATCCCACTTGAGAAGAGATGTTTAGAAATTAGGTTAATAGAGCAATTTCTCGAGCACTTCAAAAGGAGTCTTCCATGTGAGGGTGACAATGGCAAAAGGTTTTTGAGGGACATTCCAATGTCATGTGACTTAAAAACAGCACATCTTTGGCTACCTTAAGGCCTGCCCTTTTAATTCCCATAGTGCAATATATTGAAAACTGCGTACCATAGAGGGTTAAAGGTGACTTTACATGCTGCATTAAATGAATAACAATTAAATATGAATAAGTGCAAAGGTTCTTAAATAATATTTCACAATATTACTATTTTGATTGTATTTTTGATCAAATAAATACAACCTTGGTGAACATGAGACTCTTCTTTAAAAAAATTCATACTGACCCCAAGCTTTTGAATGGTAGTGTATATATAGAATAATAATAGTGAAAAAGTTCATGTATCAGTTCTGTCTGGTATTATACCCAAAATCATAAAGTGTCATTCTGGTTTCAGATTAATCAGTGTCAGTCTCAATAAATGGGAACAGTTTATAAGTGTGTGAATAAAGAGAATAAACACAATACAGTAGGTATTAATATAGTGCAGAAACATAAGCATATTAGATTCATTCATTTTTTTTAAACTGTTTTCCCTCAGCTTCCACTGTCATTGTGTCTATTCAATATGCTATGGGTTTTTATACTAGTAGTTCTTATTAAAACTAATGACACCCACACATTTGCCATGCTCTGCTCATACAACAGAAACCTCTCTCTTAAAGGGCTAGTTCACTCAAAAATGAAAATTCTGTCATTAATTACTCACCCTCATTCCACACCCGTAAGACCTTCGTTCATCTTCAAAACACAAATTAAGATATTTTTGATGAAATCTAAGAGGTATATGACTCGTCCATAGACATGCAGCAATATAATCAACATTTTCAAGGTCCAGAAAGGCACTAAAGACAATGTTAAAAAAGTCGACGTGACTGCAGTGCTTCAAACTTAAAGGGTTAGTTTACCCAAAAATGAAACTAATGTCATTTATTACTCACCCTCATGTCGTTCCACACCCGTAAGACCTTCGTTCATCTTCAGAACATCCGATGGCTCAGTGAGGCCTGCATTCACAGCAATGGTACTTCCTCTCTCAAGATCCATTAAGGTACTAAAAACATATTTAAAACAGTTCATGTGAGTTCAGTGGTTCTACCTTAATATTATAAAGTGACGAGAATACTTTTTGTGCGCCAAAAAATCAAAATAATGACTTTTCAACAATATAGTGATGGGCCGATTTCAAAACACTGCTTCAGAGCTTTATGAATCAAATTAGTGATTCGGATCTCCTATCAAACAGCTAAACTGCTGAAATCACGTGATTTTGGTGCTCCGAAGCAGTGTTTTGAAATCGGCCCATCACTATATTGTTGAAAATATATATATATATTGTTTATTCAACAATATCTTCTCTTCTGTACACTAGCACACTAGCTCCAGACAAACAATGACAATGTTACTATAGCTAACATTACAACAACAGCATAACAGAATTTTTTTTTTCAATGTAAGGTGTATTTGCAGTGTCCATCCACTAGAGGGCAGTATTAACATTTCAATTCACAATTTAGTTAGAAAGGAATGAAAAATGTTGCTTTGGCAACTGGCTGAAATAATACAAGTTTAAGTTTATTTTATTTTATTCAAGCAACATTTTTAAATATTTTTAATTAACTATAATAATCCTGCTGATAACTTCTTATAAATTGAGTCAATGCTTGTACAGCAATTGTGGTTAACTAATTATAATTGTGGCAAATGTATTATTACAGTGCAGTGATTAAACTAAATGTAATGCTCACTCTCTCACGCCTTCTCTCTCATTCATTTTAAAAAACATGTTGATAAAACCCTGCAATAAATAGTGAAACATGTCTTATATTCTAGTTTGATAACTTACAGTTGAGCTTGAAAGTTTACACACCCCTTGCAGAATCTGCAAAAATGTTAATCGTTTAGCAAAATAAGAAAAAATTGCATATTATTTTTTTGTTTGTTATTATTTATTAAAATAGCTGAATTTATAAAAATTTATAAAAAAGTTTACATACCCTTGATTCTTAATACTGTGTGTGGTTACCTGGATGATCTACGACTGTTTTGTGATGGCTGTTCATGAGTTGCTTGTTTGTCCTGAGCAGTTAAACTGAAAAATCAGAAAAATCCTCCATGAACTGCAAATTCTTTGATTTTCCAGCATCATTTGAACCCTTTCCAACAATGATTGTGATTTTGAGATCCATCTTTTCACACTGAGGACAACTGAGGGATTCAAACAAAACTATTACAAAAGCTGCAAACATTCACTGATGTTCCAGAAGAAAACACGATGCATTAAGAGTCAGGAGGTTAAAACTATTGAACAAGAAGTTGATGAGCAAGTTTTTCTTATTTTGTTTAAAGGTCATATTTTTTCATTTAGTATTGCCCTTCGGAAGCTACAAAAGATACTTACATGTTTCTCAGAAGACAAAAAAGTACTATTTATCCTGTTAATCCAATTCAAAAAGGCTTTTAATGCATTGTGTTTCCTTCTGAAACATCAGTGAATGTTTGAACCTTTTTCAATATTTGTTTAGTCCTACAGTTAAAGCATGAAATATAATTTAAAGATAACATTTTATATGTAATAACATTTAAACATAAAATTTTTCTCACAATTCTGACTTTTTTTCTTGCAATTCCGAGTTTATATCTCACAAAAAAAAAAAAAAAATTGTGAGATATAAACTTGAAATTACCTTTTTTTTTTTTTTTTATTATTATTATTATTTTTATCATGGCTGAAACAAGCTTTCATATACTGCTACTGCAGAACATAGACTGTAAAAAAAAAAAAAAAAAAAAGATACTCTACGTGTCTCTACTTCCTTCCAGTCTCAGTTTCAGACGTCACGCCCAGGGACTGTTGGCTGAACATCTGGGCTGCGTTCAGCCCCGACAAAACGTTGCAAAACGTTTTTTAAACGGAAACAGTGGTGCGTTGAACACCCTGTTCCGATGACGCAAGAGTTGAAACTAAGCTGAGAAGGCCATTCTTTGTGTTATTTTTGAAGAATTTTCGGAGCCTGATGAAATCGGTATAAATACGCGTTTAATACTGCAAAATACGCTCAATATTACAGTCACTGTCCTTGCCGTCCAGAATAAAAGAGAACATCCCAGTCGAGTGAAGGGATTTGTGGAAACTGTGGTTCCTAATTATTGTGATCCAACATTTGCCTCGCATTTCAGGATGAAAAGACAAACATTTCAGATGAAGGATAATCCATTTCTTACCTCCGAGACTGTGTTATGATCTATATTACTTTATTATTATTTTTATTGTGAGTATTAGGCTTTATTGCTCATTATTGTTGATCACTGTTGTTGTGCTATGATATCGTAATATTTACCATTATATAATCAGAAGAGAATAGAAACGTTTATGAAAGTGTCACTCCAAAATACAATAGCAAAATATATAAATATGTATAGTTTTATGTTACATCAGAGATTGTATATAGGGAGATGAAAGGGTCTGTATCTCTTACCATTGGAGAAAGCGTAACGGCTAACTTAATCACGTGCGGCCCCTCACAGCCTATTATGTAATGGCAGTGACATCAGTGCCCGCCATTCAAAACTCCTTCCCTGCGTACCGCCGGAGCCTTAGCATTAGCCGTTACGCTTTTTTTAGCTAAAGGTTGCAGGCTTGCCTTCCAGTGGCTTTTACACATCTATTGTTCTATCTGTTAAACAGTAATGCGGCACATTTGCTGTTGGTAATGCCGTAAACGAGTCCTACCTGTCGCAACATTCACTAGTCTGCCTTCTCTTAAAAAATGTCGTTCAACCCGGAAACCGTAGCAAAACGTTGCGCACCGGTTTGAGTTTGAACGTGCCCCTGATGCATAAGGCACACAAAATGGGAAACAACCATTTGATTGGTTGAATCTACAGGATTTCCGAGAGACGTGTGTCACGTTCTTTAATTGTCCACCTGAAAACAAAGCCCTTGTGATGCCAAATACCCTCATGGAAGAGGAAAGTCATTGTGTTTACAACTGTGACAATGAGGGCTTATCAGGATCAACTAAACACTGGATTTTGTCCAACTAAACACAGGATGTGAAGTTTGCAGTTCCATTTTTTTTTTCAGTAAACTTAAACTTTATTAGATGCATGCCAGTCTGTTATCGTAGGGACATCATCTTTACATATTCACACCCCTAAACAATGGAACTAAACAAACTGTGACTGGTTGTTTTACATGTCAGTCAGATGTCTTGTCAATGAAAGCTGCGATGGAGTCCAGACCTTCTGCCGTCAGTCTGAAGGTCTGGCTATGCGACACTACTTCCTTCCACTGTAAAAAATAAAGCCAAAATATCTCAAAAATTGCTGTTGACATCTTGCACCGATGACGTCATTTGAAGCTCAAGTCTGCGCAGTAGTGATCGTGATCTATACTCCAGCCAACCACCAGAGGGCGATTGAAATGTTTTGGCTTCACTTTCTGTCTAAATGGTCTATAATGCTATAAATGTACATTGTTTATACTGTATAACCACATGCTTGTAAAGAACAGTGTAAAAGGTGATTAAAAAACTGTACATTTTCTGTAAAGACAAGACATTAAAAACGCAATGTTTTTTTGGCAAAGGCCAACACATTTATCCGCTAACTGTCCAGTTACATTCTAAAAGTTGTAACTTCTTCCTAAATCTCTCCATCAGTGTCCGACTCGGGTTTGAACAATGAACAATCGTCATTTTGGCTGTGTGAGATTCTCCAGTTTTGTTGTTGTTGAATATCTGAAAACGCGAGCTATTGCTCCGCCCTTTTCTAGAAAGGAGGCAGGGAGCTGCAGCTCATTTGCATTTAAAGGGACACAGAAAAACGGCGTGTTTTTGCTCACACCCGAATAGTGCAAATTTGACAAGCAATAATAAATAATCTGTGGGGTATTTTAAACTTATACTACAGGGCTGTTGAATGCTTGAATCTGATTCTCTCTCTCTCTCTCTCTCTCTCAACTGCATTAACAACTGTGTCAACGGTATTATTCTGTTATCAAGGCTCAAGCCTCCGTTACTAGTTCTGAAATGACATTTTGGAATTAGCAACGAAGGCTTGGGATGAAATGCGTAAGAAATTAGTCCCACACACAGTGTCTTGAGGTGTGGTAACCATAGTATAAGCGGAATAATTGACTCCGGGCCATTGAATTCTTAGAAAATAATGCACACCCGTCGTGGCCACATTACCACTTCAGGTGTGCATTATTTTCTAAGTATTCAATGGCCCGTCGTCAATTATTCCTTACTGAAACTTCACAGACACATTCTGGGGACACCAGACACTTATATTACATCTTATGAAAAAATGCATAATAGCCTCCTGGGACCCAGGAATAGACTTTTGTCCTCTGTAGTGGACATTATATTTTAGTGAATTTCTCTGACATCATACATGACACAGTTTTAAGTCTGTCCTGTAAAGAGCACATTCAGGGCTTTGCAGAGATACCAAATGTTCGGAAGTTTCACCATGACCACTCCCTCTCCTTGGTCTTTAAAAATGACTGACATTATTTTAGTGATCAAATTTAGCACTCTTATGGAAATATGATAATATTTTGTAATTATCATTTAAAATTGGATTTTTTTTAAATTGTTTGTTATAAATCAACATCTCAGGAAAATGTTATAGGGTTTCTAATAAAAATATGACTTTCTGTTACAAAACATACCTGACCTCTGTAGAGGACAACAGGACTTAAATCATGATTATCAGGCATTTTGGGAGACACAACGAGTGAATAGCAAAATAAATTATATATCAATATTCATATTAATTATTAGATATTATTATGAAAATGTTGCCAATTTTTATTCCCATTATTACACTTCTTTTTTCATTACATGTTGCTCCAAGAACACATTAATATGCAAATTAGATACAGTGTATAGATGCATTGTATTGAATGGGAAAATCCATGTATGGCCATTTTACCCACATATTGCATAAAGTAAAATGGTATATCGATTCATTCATTCTATCTTTCATAACATAGTTGAGAATCATCTCTTTAAACAAAAATTGATTCGTGAATAAAACAAATTCCATTGTTTTTGCCTATACATGTAATTTATTGTCATTTTATTTTTTAAACAAATTAGTCCTGGTGTCCACTACAGAAGACATAGCATAAAATATGAATAAAATATAATTTTTCAAAAATGTTATTTTTCCATTTTTTCTTATGCTCTAAACAATGTAATGATGTGAAACAAAATATTAAATTCAAAAACTTTTTTTTCTGGGTCCTAGGAGGATAGGTGTACTTTAAATATGTATATATTTAAAATATATATATTTAAAAAAAATACCAGGTGGCGCAAAAGGGACGTTTAGCACCACTGCTCAGTAGGGCTGGAATTTTCACTTGTAAGTGAAGATAAAATAATGAAATAAATTAAACAGATCAATCAAAGTCCTTTTTAAGTTACTGACTGCTCCTTTATCACTGCTTTCTGAGACTTTATGAGATATTTTTTCTTGTGCCTCTGCTGAATCTGACAGTGAGACCCTCCAGTGAGTTTGGAA
The DNA here is from genome assembly GCA_037950675.1 of Hypophthalmichthys molitrix. Classification (NCBI taxonomy): domain Eukaryota; kingdom Metazoa; phylum Chordata; class Actinopteri; order Cypriniformes; family Xenocyprididae; genus Hypophthalmichthys; species Hypophthalmichthys molitrix. The sequence goes on along the minus strand of CM075503.1, from coordinate 3,810,206 downwards.
GCCATCTGATTATTTAATATTTTTTTTTTAGACATTTCAATATACTTTAAAGTTATATGCTTTTTGTGAATCTGAATGCGTTATCAAGTCAAGTAACGTTTTCTATAGCGTGTTATACAGTACAGATTAAACAGGAAAATAGCAGAATCAATTATGGAAAGTCAACTATGAAGATTCTGCAGTAAAGCAGCTCTAAAAGACAATAGAGTATTTATTCAGCTCAAATTTAGCTTACATGTTTATTTTTGCTCTGGTTGCTCTTTTGGGTCTGCTGCATTGTCACCTTGTAAATTGAGTATTAGGGTAAGCCATTTAAAAGAAGGATAGTAGCTTTTCTCTCTTTGTTATGCTCCTGATCTACACAAGAGCCTGTTTAACTCTGCTCAGGTGATGTGATTATCATTTGTATATCATCTATTCACATTATTTATCCCCTCATCTCCCGCATCTCCCTCACTCATTTTCACCCTCGATCTCCTCTTATATCTTTACCGCCGTCTGTGACTTTTCTTATCATGCTCATCTCTTACAGAATTCTGCACATTTGAACAAAATTCCTTTCGGCAGCAGGTGCAGCAGACTTGTGATCTGATCATGTGATCACATACACACGCGCCTCTGCTAAATCAATGCAATCAGTAAAATTGTGTAAGTTGTCTTATCAGTCGTTTTCAGTTCAGCTCATTCCCTTGTGACTATATTCTTTTTCTGAAGTTGCTCAGATTCCTGACAAAAAATTCTTTTGACAATTATCGACCACCACAATCTCACGGCTGACATTTCATCACCTGCAGGTAATTGTTCATTTAGAATGTATGCAGTATACAGGTGCTGACTTATGTTTCTGCCGGTGGGTGTCAGTCATTTTCTAAAAAAAATAAAAAATTATATACATTTTAACTATAAACGCTAGGCTTGAACTAGCTCTCTTCTTCTTCTTCTTCTCTATTAGAATTCCGGCAGTGTAGACGCTGCTAAGTGTATTACTGCCCTCCACAGGTCAAAGTTTGAACTAATTGTTATATACTTGCACTAGCAGTGTGTTCATGGTAAATTTAGCGATTGTTGAACACAATTGAATAAATCCAAGGTGCACATTTTTATTATGCAAAGCTCTTTGTCTTTTTACATAAGTGAGTCTCTTTTGATCTTTACTAAATAAAGGTGTGTGTGACTCAAACCAGCGTTAAAAGAACAAACGATCATCTAAATCAGACTGTACTTTGCTGTTTGATGATCATTCAACATCGTTCAACTGCTATCTTTGCTCAGCTAACTTCATGATGCGCATTAATCCCGCAAGGTCGCTTTTTCATCTTGCATCTCCTTTTTTTTTTGCGTGTTCGATTCATGCACTAGAAGACAAGCGTCAGGCCACAGCAGCAGCAAGCCTGGGCCGTGCCCCAGATTCCCACTCTCCTCCTCCCTCCACTTATCCACACACCGCAGCTTTCCCTGGCACCGCACCCCATACAACAATGCCTAGCCCACTTGGCGAATACCTTCCCTCCTAGCGTGAGGATGCCTCTGCTAGTGGAGGAAGCTCAGCTGTCTCAGCCAGTTCATCCCACCGTCTCTCACCCCGCCCATTGTCTGTGGCCTGTAGCGTGTGGATGCCTCTGCTAATAGCGCAGGCCCAGTCATCAGTCTCAAACTCTCTTTTTGTCTTTGGTCTACAGCTCAACCGTGGACCCTGACATGAGGCTACCTCCGCTAGTGGCGCAGGCTCAGATGCCTTATTTTTCTCCCCAGCTTCCCTTTTTTTTTAAACTTCTTGTTCCTCCCCAGGCTCCAGGGGCCGACACGAGCATGAGGCTGCATCTGCCAGCGGCGCAGGCCCAGATGCCTTATTTTTCTCCCCAGCTTCCCTCTTTCCTACCCTTCTTGTTCCTCCCCTGGATCCAGGGGCCGACCCGAGCGTGAGGCTGCCTCCGCTAGCGGCGCATGCCCAGATGCCTTATTCTCCTCCCCAGCTTCCCTCTTTTTCTACCCTCCTTGTTTCTCCCTAGGTTCCAAAACACCTTAAATCCATCTTGATTCAATCGGGCATCCCAGCAGACCACTTTTATAGTCATTCTTTCCGCATAGAAGCAGCAACCACAGGCGCCCAAAAAGGCCTTTCCCAACATCAGATTGAAATCAAATTGCTTACACATTAAAGAAGCCCAAAGAACACTTATCAGCTAGGTTTTCAGCTCTAGCTTGTTCTCTCACACATACCTGCAAGCCAACCATATCCAGCTCAACTAATACCATCATTCCAATAAAATGGGAATCTCATTGCTACAGCATTCTTCTGGCCTTTCTCTCCACTGCTGCAGCAGTGATGTTCCCTTGGCTCCCGCAGGAGCTCAGTTCTGCCTAAACTTGCCTTCATTGCTGCAACAGTAATTTCCTCATCCAATGTTGTTAAACGTTTTGCGTTTACGACAGCGGGGGATTGCTGCATTGGATGCCGCGAGAGCTCTACCAATCTAAAATAACTAAACATTAACCTCACTGCCAGCGGGTGCTTACCAGTCAGATCGCAGCGAGTATTGAACTCCCGTTGGATGCCGTGAGAGCCCTACCAATCTAAAATAACTAAAATCTCCTCGACCAAATGGTACCAAAAAATTCAAACTCCATCATTCACCTGCCGGTGGAGCTTACCCATTCGATGCCATGAGTATTGCACTCCCGGCCAGGGCGGAGCCGGTAACTCAGGCGACCATTGCAGAGCTGGCCGTTCAGGGGACCAGGGCAGAGCAGGAAGTTTAAGGCGCCATGGCGGAGCAGGCAGTTCAGGGCACCATGGTTGTGTGGGCACGGGCATATGGACCCTGGAGCAGGCTCCTGGGCTGGAGTGGACTCTGGAGTGGGCTCGTGGGCTGGAGCAGACTCTGGAGCAGGCTTGTGGGCTGGAGCAGACTCTGGAGCAGGCTTGTGGGCTGGAGCAGACTCTGGAGCAGGCTTGTGGGCCAGAGCAGACTCTGGAGCAGGCTTGTGGGCTGGAGCAGACTCTGGAGCAGGCTTGTGGGCTGGAGCAGACTCTGGAGCAGGCTTGTGGGCCGGAGCAGACTCTGGAGCAGGCTTGTGGGCCGGAGCAGACTCTGGAGCAGGCTTGAGGGCCGGAGCAGACTCTGGATCAGGCTCGTGGGCCGGAGCAGACTCTGGAGCAGGCTTGTGGGCCGGAGCAGACTCTGGAGCTGGCTTGTGGGCCGGAGCAGACTCTGGAGCTGGCTTGTGGGCTGGAGCAGACTCTGGAGCAGGCTTGTGGGCAGGAGCAGACTCTGGAGCAGACTTGTGGGCTGGAGCAGACTCTGGAGCAGGCTTGTGGGCCGGAGCAGACTCTGGAGCAGGCTTGTGGGCTGGAGCAGACTCTGGAGCGGGCTTGTGGGCCGGGGCAGACTCTGGAGCAGACTTGTGGGCTGTAGTCGATGTGTGTGCCATCCACACACATAAAAGTGCTGTGGCCATAATGACCAGCGCTGCACTCGCTGAAGACTCAGGGGTTGGAACTGAGGGCTGTTGTCATTTGGCAACAATGCAATTTAATGCCACCATAAAAAAGGTTATTTGAAGGGATAGTTCACCCAAAAATGAAAATTATTCCATGATTTACTCACCCTCAAGCCATCCTAGGTGTATATGACTTTCTTCTTTCAGACGAAAACAGAGATATATTTACTCCTCCAAGGTTTATAATGGTTGTGAATGGCAGCCCAAATTTTGACTGGACTGATGGTATGGGGGTGCATAAGTGCATACGGTATGGGCAGCTTGCATGTTTTGGAAGGCACTATGAATGCTGAAAGGTATATAAAGGTTTTAGAGCAACATATGCTCCCCTCCAGATGATGTCTATTTCAGGGAAGGCCTTGTGTATTGCAGCAGGACAAAGCAAAACCACATACTGCTATTACAACAGCATGGCTTCGTCGTAGAAGAGTCCGTGTGCTAAATTGGCCTGCCTGCTGTCCAGATCTTTCACCTTTAGCGAAAAATACGTCAAAGATGACCACAAACTCTTCAGCAGCTGTAAACCTATATCAGGCAAGAATGGGACCAAATTCCAACACCAAAACTCCAGAAACTCATAACTTCGATGCCCAGATGTCTTCAAACTGTTTTGAAAAGAAGAGGAGATGCTACACCATGGTAAACATGCCCCCGTCCCGACTATTTTGAGACCCTTGGCAGGCATCAAATTTGAAATGAGCTAATTTTGTGCATAAAATTGTAAAATTTCTCAGTCTAAACACTTATGTTATCTATGTTCCACCTGATATGTTTTGGAGAAAATAACATGTTTTTTTTTATTTATTATCAGTCTATTTATTTATTTAATGAAAGACAAATAAGATAAACCACAAACACTTTTTTCACAGCCTGGTTAGCTCATATTTACAAAGGGTGGCAATATTAGTGGAGGGCACTGAATGTTTAATCAAGACTAGTTGAATAAGCAAAAGTTTACTGACAGGTCACACACCCAAAAACACATTTATGGGTCACATAAAACCTGCGCTCCACTGTGCAAAACAACAAGTGAAAGCACATGACCTTATTTCCTTTGTATGCGCATATACATGCTGAATGAAAAGAATGAAAGAGGAGACAAGAAGAATAATAAAAAAGTTAAGGAAAAGCTGTGAGTTTGATACCAGCTCAACTTCATCCAACTAAACTTTGTTTTAAAGCACTGTGACGGAAATAGCTAGAACAAAAAATTACAACAAATCTTTTTGACAATACAACAATACTGCTACAGTTAAAATAATATAATCTCAAATATTTAATAATGTAGCATTCATTATGCACGCAATAATCCTGGTTTATAGAATAATGGATCATGCAAATTCATGATGTATACTAATATAATCAGTATAATTTTAATTATCCATCTTTTAATTCAATTCAATTCACATTTATTTGTATAGCGCTTTTCACGATACATATCGTTTCAAAGCAGCATTACAGAGAATGCATGTCAACATTACAATTTAGAGAATTTGGCATCGGAGGTGACTGTCCAATGTATGTGGTTTCAGAAATGTACATATCCATCCATCCATTCTTCAAGCCTGTCCTATTTAGGGTCACGAGGTCATTTATTTAAAAAATATAAATGAATATGATCTAATCTACAGGACGAATGTAGCATGACCCCACAACAAATCTTCATGTGCTCATTTATGCAGCAGGAACCTCAAAACAATGACACAGCCCTATATGTACAGATGAAACGGCCGGTGCATCACTACTTTAATTTCTAAAGACACACTTTTTCACATTTTTTCATGACTAAGCCAGTCTAAATAGTTAAGAAGATTTGGGCTAGTGATGCCACTACAAGCTGATGTTAAAATGACTGTTGTCATGTGATATTATGAGTGCAACAATGGTGTGCAGTTCCAGTGCACTACATGCTCTAGTAATCACTGGGCTTCCGGACTGGACTGTTAAAAGCATACCTCAAATAGATCAAAAGCTGTTTTGTTTTTTTTCTTAAATATTTTTGGCAGTACCCAACTTTATATCAGGGTTTGGTCCAAACTAGGAGAGACGAGGATCTATTTGCAAGCGGTTAGTTTATTAAAGGAAAACAAAAACCAAATCATACATTGACCTGAACAGACAGCAAACAACTGAAAGTGAGGGTATGAGAGTACATGAGGGTAAAGCATGGAACAAATGTGTGTAATCAAAGAACAAATCAGAAAAAGAGCATATAAGGACACAGGAACTAAACACAAACAAGGAAGCTTGGAACGCAAAAGTTTTTCATTGTGTATATCGCATATAGATTACAAAGTTGTCAAAATAATCCCGTTCACACAGATCCACGAAAACAACTCAAAAAGTTGCATTATTCATGCCAGGCCAGTAGTTGGCGATGTCACTTTGTAAAGAACACTATGGACACGCCTATAGACTGAACACATAATACGCATGTGCATGATGTCACGGTTTTCACAAATTTGAATCCGTTTTCAAAAGTTTGCTTTTTCAGGTCCCCAAAACACTGTTGTCATAAAAATGAATGGCTAAAATGCATAAAAATGAAAATGAAAAATGAAAATTATGTTATTTATTACTCACCCTCATGTCGTTCCACACCCGTAAGACCTTTGTTCATCTTCAGAACACAAATTAAGATATTTTTGATAAAATCCGATGGCTCAGTGAGGCCTCTATTGCCAGCAAGATAATTAACATGTTCAATGCCCAGAAAGCTACTAAAGACATATTTAAAACAGTTCATGTGACTACAGTGGTTCAGCCTTAATGTTTTGAAGCTGCGCCAAAAAAACAAAATAGCGACTTTTCAACAATATCTAGTGACGGCCGATTTCAAAACACTGTGTAAGATAAACAAAACCTCAGATACTTTGATCTCCTGAGACATGGACAGTAAAAACACTTACAGCCATTTGTCTCCACACCCCAGAGAGTGAAGTTGCGGGAAAGCTTTTTTCCATCCCGTCCTTCCTTCACATTTGTTCCTTCTCCTCCACTTCCTTCCCTTTACACATTCTTCCCTTCACTCAGTTCAAAGATTATACAAAGATTATAATGTTCTGTCAATGCAAGTGAAGTAACAGTCATGTTTGGTATCATTTAAAATGTCTCAGTGCAACTGGTACAATGGTCTCATCTACATGGAAGTAAACCAAAAGATAATTAAGGTTTTAAGAGTTTAGAGATTTTTTGGCTGCTATCGTGGGTGTGCCCCTTCCCAGGGTCCTTCATGACCATGAAACCATGACATGACCAAACCAGAGCTACTATCAGAGAAGTAATATTGGTTGGCTTAACTGACCTCTGACTAGAGATAGTGTTACTTTATTTCAAGTGTATACAGATCTATGGGGACTAAACAAAATACTTTTAGATAGAGAAAATGGCTTTCTAAACAGTAGAGTCAATTACCTCTGTCTAGTGACCAAGACTGGTGAGTTTGTGATCGTGGGCCCGCATAATAAATGAACGGCCGGTGCGAGGACCCTGTGCAACTCTGAGAACCGAATGAACGAGTACAATAAGAGTAAAGTGTTAAATAGAATAATCAAATGTTTAGATAAATTATAAATATAAACATATAATGTCAATAATCAATTGGCATTCCAACCTAAATTCGAGGTCATAATAAAATGGAGTCAGATAAGGGTTTCATTGGAATTAAACTACTTTTTTTCCACACTGAAAATACCGAACGCGCAAGAAACCTTCCCCGTCCTATGGGAAAACCGCCATTGTGCCGATTGGGCGGGCCTTACAACTGCTTCGAAGCTTCACGTATCTTTTGTTTTGAATCAGTGGTTCGGATCGCATATCAAACTGCCAAAGTTACGTAAACTATTGAAATTTCGAAACACATATGACGTAACGAAGCCTTGTTTACTGAAATCATCGTAAAGCTTTCGAAGCAGTGTTTTGAAATTGCCCATTACTAGATATTTTGTTTTTTTGGCGCACAAAAAGTTTTCTTGTCGCTATATAATATTAAAGTTGAACCACTGTACTCACATGAACTGTACTAAATATGTTTTTAGTAGCTTTCTGGGCATCTGGAGGTGTTAATTATCTTGCTGTGAATGCAGGCCTCACTGAACCATTGGATTTCATCAAAAATATCTTAATTTGTGTTCCGAAGATGAACGAAGGTCTTACGGGTGTGGAACGACATGAGGGTGATTAATAAATCACATTATTTTCATTTTTGGGTGAAATAACCCTTTGGGTGAACTAGCCCTTTAAGGTCAAGGGTATATATAACACATACAGACAAACTTTTCATGTGTTTACTTCCAAGATCACGTGTTGGATCACTAAAAAAAAGCAGAAAGGGAAAAATTCTAAATTAAAAGGACAAACAAGCTTTTATAAAGTTATTTTGTCATTCAACATTGGAGTCCATTTGCCGCTCCCTCTCTGCTACGTAATTAAAGCTGCTAAAGTTGAGTGCATGAGGGTACATTCCACACTTTTCAGTGTGAACACACCACTCGCACTATTCATACTACAAAATGGCATAGAATAGTGCACAAGTACGCAAACTGGGATGCACCTAATGTCAACAGAACCATGGAAACAGATGCTAAGAAAAAGAGCACCATACTGCTTTTTTCTTCTTTTGTTTAATTGAGATTTACATTCTTATTGCATTTAGCCACCTACTGGGCAGTTGTGCAATTATTTGAAAAAAAAAAAATTTTATCTTCTAATCTTTAATCAGTTTTTATTTCTCTGAACAAGACTTATGTTATTTGTTTAATGCTAAATAAATAAATATTTAAAAAAGATATATTAAAGTAAAAAGTCTGTGCTTGAAAAGATAATAGGGCTGTATATGTATAATATTCTTGTTTTTTTTTTTTTGTTTAGCCATTTTACTACCATATTTGTAATTTGTTATAGAAATCCATTATATAGAAAATGTTCTATTTTCATTCAAAATCGTATGAGGCACATCTACAATGTGTGAGATGAGAATAAAATAAAAATGAATTAGAGTAAAATAACATTGCTTTAAGTTGGAGCATCATCAGTATGGTGTGTGTGCCCTGAAAACCTCTGAAGTAAACTAATCCTGGAGCATAACCTGCTCCTAGGTTATCTGCTTACTTATCCGTAAACGTATCCGTTTGTCACATAACCTGCATTCTGGAATGCCCCCATGGACTTGGAAATATTTCCCCACTCTTCTTTGCAAGAAGAACATTCCAGATCTGTTAAATCACGAGGGCATCTCGTGTTCATGGCCCTCTTCGGGTCCCCCCATAGATTTTCTATATCTATAGGATTTAATATATTTTTCTTTTTTTTTTTTCTATAATATTTTTGGCAAAACCTATTTATGTGTCAAAGTTCGGCCCAAACAAGGAGAGGAAATGCAAGTGGTTATTTGCAAGTGGTTAGTTTAAAAGTAAACAAAATACCAGGGAACACTGGAAAATGAAGAACGGAAAATCAAATCATACATTGACCTGAACGGACATATGACTAAAACTGAGGACTATAAATACAGACTAAATGATGGTAAAACAAGTAATAGGGGTGGGTAATCAAAGACCACCAGGACGTCGGAATCATCCCCCACCTCACCCACTGTGAAATCAGATGCACTCAGTCGAAGTGCCCAGCTCTACAAACTCACAAAAAGTCCCTCGAGGACAATCGAAGGGCAGTAGTGATTTTAGTGTGTCATTGAGTCTGGCTCATATAAAACAAAACCGGGGAATGTTCAGGGTAATGTCTGAAATGCCAGGTCCAAAGACTCACAGATATGTTCCTTCACGCAGTGGGTGAGGAGGAGGAGAACTATCTTTTAGAGGTCTGTTCTTTTGTCAGGGTCTGGTCCAAATGAGTACAGGATCTATTCTCACATGGTTAGTTTAATGGAAAACAAAATATTAGGTAACACTGGAAGCCATAGAAGCATGAAAAACCAAATCATACATGCACAAGAAAAGAAAACAAACAACTGAAAGTGAGGGCTTTACATACACAGACTAAATGAGGGTAAAAAAAGGTGTGGCTTTAGAACAAATCAGAAAAATAGCAACTAAGGACACATGCTGGAATGGCTAAGGGCACCAAAATATTCATTCAAAACAGACCTCTATAAACTGAATCAATAATATACTGTAAATGTGTTCAGTATTCTTTATCATATAATTTCATGAACTTCAGTCGTAAAGTGAGGAGGATATAATAAAATTTAGTGTATGGCTTCAGCAGGCGAGTATTATGATACTAAGTGGGGCAGCGGGTGCATGAGGGCCCACTGTTTCCCAATGTAAATCTGTGGTGAAAAATGGAACTGCAGCGCATTCTTTTTGGAAGCTTTATATTCTAATCGGTGAACACACGCAGAACACTTTTGGCAGAGGTTGTGTTATTCAGCCTGAGGGTGGCCCTCCTGATTGATAGGCTTTACACATGACGACACACACGTAGAATTGTCTTAAAGGGTTAGTTCACCCAAAAATGACATTTCTGTCATTTATTACTCATAATAAACCTTCGTTCATCTTCACAATTTAAGTTTAGTATTTCTGACCCTATAGACTGCAACATTATTATCACTTTCAAGGCCCAGAAAGCTAGTAAAGACATTGTTACAATAGTCCACAGTGGTTTAACCTTATTGTTGAAGTGGCGAGAATACTTTTTGTGCACATAAACAAAACAACAACAACAAGAAAAAACTACTTTATTCAACAATTTCTTCTCTTCCCTGTCAGTCTCCTACGCTGTTCACATTGTAAACACAGTGCAGCGCTTCCGGGTTTCTACGTCAGAACGCCAGCTCATTATTGTCTGGCTCCTATGTCAACATCACACGCATGCGTCGTGGTGGTCATGTGTACAGCATCGGCCACTAATGAGCCAGCGTTAGAACCTGGAAGCGCTGCACTGTGTTTTACAATGTGAACAGCGTAGGAGACTGACAGTGAAGAGAAGAAATTGTTGAATAAAGTTGTTAATTTTGTTTTGTTTTTGCACACAAAAAGTATTCGCTTTATAACATTAAAGTTGAAACACTTTAGTCGCGTGAACTATTTTAACAATGTCCTTACCAACTTTTCTAAGCCTTAAAAAAAGTGTAACATTGAAGTCTATCAGGGAGACAGAAAGCTCCCGGATTTCATCATAAATATCTTAATTTGTGTTCCTAAGGTCCTTTGGGTTTGGAGCGACATGAAGGTAAGTAATCAATGACAGAAGTGTAATTTATGGGTGAACTACCACTTTAAGGCAATTTGATGTATGTGTCATCATGTGTAAAGCCTGTCAATCAACATTAGAGGGCCATCCTCAGGCTGAATAACGCAACCTCTGCCAAAAGTGTTCTGCGTGTGTTCACTGATTAGAATATAAAGCTTCCAAAAAATGGTTATCATAACTAGTGCTAAGACCCAGAATCTGCTCTAGCTAAATTTACTGTCAGGAGCCGCTACTTGTAGGAACTAAACACAGGCAAGGAAACTAAATTCAAAGAACTAAACTAAACAGACTAGACATAACACTGGGCTGTTCTAACATATTTTATTTCAATATTTGCACAATTAGCAAAGAACCAAAAACACCTACATTTCATCTGAGGGCACACGCCACAAGCAAATGTTTTTTTCACTGATCTCTTCTCATCACAGTTGATGTCACACATAGACAATAGGCTCGTTTGAGATGCGCCTCGCCTCACCTGAATTGTAGGCTAGAGTAGGCGGCTGCAGTGAGGGGAGCAGTGAAAAAAGTGCATACACGGACGGTTCTCTCTTTTCGTAGTGGATCAGACACCTATCAGAGGTGGATATTGCGGGATTCACACTCGTGCATATTCACATACATATTTATGTTTCTACTCATTTTATATAGGCCTAAACATTTAAACGGTGGCTGTCATAAAACGGACATTCAATATTGAAGAACATGTTAAATACAAATACAATGAATATGCAATAGCCTATAATGCATATATTTAGCAAAATGCTCCTATTTTTGTAACTGACTAATGAGTTTTTGGACATTGAAAGGCTTTTCTGAGGTAGGCTAAATGTGACGGTATTGTTTTACTGACGCCTTTCCACAGTTGAAACTCTCATTGAGCGATTACATATGAGACAAATTTTGGTATGTTGTACTGTATCTTTTATCATACATTCGGATGTTTATTCGTGTTTATTTCGTATTGTAACTACTAAAGTGGAAGAGAAGATCGGTTCACGTGCCCTCTGCATGAGATAAAGCGCTACAGATCTGTCACTACACAGAGCACCAAGAAAGATCGCGAAAGCTTGAGAGACGTCTATGGGAAAGTAACCCATTTTCGATTCTTGTGAGGTTTGTGCTTGCAATTTCACCCAGACTTATTTTTAGGTGTGCCAGCTGCCACTGTGGGTGGCACCGGCACACCTTGGCACACCCATGGCTACGCCACTGGTTGGTGTAGTTTCAACATCTACAAGCAGGGTCTAAGGGAAATGCTAACCAGCTAATTCCTGACCTGTGGTTCATTGTGTTCATCCCTTTGGTTTTGCCTTCATTCTTTTGTTTTATAACCTTTTGCTTGGTATTATGAATACGAAGTGTCTATGTAAATTGTTTCCAAGTGTGTCTTGTTTTAGAGCAGAGTTTAGGATTCCTGTTCTTCAAGGGACACTTTCCTGTAGAGTTTCTTTCTTTCTTTCAACAAATGAATGTCTGCAAGTTTACTTACAAATTACATCCAGAATCTGAACTAAGATCTAAAGTTCCAGGAATTAAAACCTGTTATACCATGAGTACAGTGAATATAAAAAGTCTACACACCCCTAAATAGCTATTTTTTTTTTTTTTTTTTATGTAAAAAAAAAAAAAATGAAACAACGATAAGGGTAGGGACGCACCAAACCGACGCCAAAGAACTAGCACTAGCACGTCGGGGCAAAAAAACTGCTCGTGAACACACTGAGAACTACAACCGACTGTCAGCCAGCATGTGCATTCTGCGCCTGCGTGTAAGGAGACCATTGTCTATTTATATATATATATATATATTCGTCTATATTCATAACTCAGAAAGGGACACTGGCACTGCAGGCTGCAGATACACAAACCGTATTAAACGTTCGCCCAGGAACACTCAGGTACATGATGTACATTAAAAATTAGAACAGCCTTCTGTCTGTCCCGCCTTGACTTTTGCTCACTGTTTTGCTTTTATTTTTGAGCTTCGACTCGTTCACTAAACTGAACAGCCAATCAGAGTTCTCTCTCTCGCCCAACGGCCCGACATTGATTCTACATGTTGAAAAAACCCGACGTGTGTCTGACTAGAGCCAAAGGTGCAGAACACACTGGGAAAACTTAGTCGACTTGGCCGATCGTTGACTTGGTGTGTCCCGGGCTTAAGTCATATCAGAACTTTTGCACATTTAATGTAAAAATTACAACCTATGCAATGGTGTATAAACCAAAGTGACACATTTCAGGAGGGACTTGAAATAACTAACTGCGTAAGTGTTCACACCCCTGAACTAATACTTGTTGAAGCACCCTTTGATTTTGTTACAGCAAGGCTGTCAGATTGGCATATCTTGAATTGGGTATATTCCCACTCTTCTTTATGTTCCAGAAAAAAGCAGACCCAAAACCTGGTGTTCTTTAGATGATGTGCTGTGTTTTTGCACCAAACATACCTTTTGAAATTTTGACCAAAAAGTTAAATTTTAACACATTTTTCCACATTGTTTTGCAAAGTTTAGCCGGACTTTAATGTTTTTTCTTGCTACCCTGCCACATACCCAAGACAGATGAAGAGTACAGGAACATGTAGGGAGCAACCAGTAGCCTACACACCAAAAAGAGCAGCAACTCTTTTAATGTTGCTGTAGCCCTTTGACAGCCTCCCAGACCAGTTTTCTCTTTGTTATCTAATGAATTTAGGGACGCCCTGTTCTTGAAAATGCCACTGTTGTGCCTTTCTCCACTTGTTGATGACTGTCTTCACAATGTCTATGGTATCTCCAATGTCTTGGAATTTTTTTTTTTTTTTTTTTTTTTTGAACAATGAGATCCTGTTGATGCTTCCTATAAGCTCTTTGTGGCCCATGCCTCTTATAGTAACATGCAACCAAGAAGATGTTAGAAAAAGTATTAATCAGAAACACTTCAGGTGAAAACAGTTGTGTACTGTTTCACACCTCTTCTGATAAATCCAGCATTGCTGGTCATTAGCATGAGGTATGTTTTGCATGCTGGGACCAGCTAGTTGCTGGTTTGATGGTCAGGAGAGCTGATGGACCAGTATAAACCAGCCTGGACCAACATAGAATTCATGCTGGTTTATGCAGGATTTTTCAGCAGGGATGAGCTTGATGATTAGTTCATTCTGAACACAGCCACATACCCAGTTATAAAAGAGAGTGCACACTTATACAGTTACTGTAGGTTATTTTAATTATTCAAAAATCTTTTTTTCTCTGAAAAGCGTTACTTTGTTTTTCCCCTGCATGAAAACAGTCACATCTCATTCAAAAGATAAACCCAAAGTTTAGTAATGGTCACAAAACAAATGAAAGTCAATGGTAGTTTGTATCAGTTTTACTAGAAAGACACACTCCTAAAAATACTGGGTTAAAAACAACCCAAGTTGGGTTGAAAATGGACAAAGCCAGTGATTGGGTTGTTTTAACTCAGCAGTTGGGTTAAATGTTTGCCCAACGTGCTAGGTAGTTTTACTTAACCCAACTATTGTTTAAAAATGACTATATGGCTGGCTTAAAATAAACTCAATTGCTGGGTTTGTCCATTTTCAACCCAACTTGTGTTGTTTTTAACCCAGCATTTTTTAGAGTGCATGAATACACAAAGGAATTAAATATATACTTTCATAATGATAAAATTTTGATGCCCTTCATGTTAGCTTTTTGACGTTTGGGTTTAATAAAGACACTAAAAAGACCAGAGTGTTATATTTAAACCAAGTGCAAATAGTGCAGCCTTGTTGGCTGATGCTATTTACACTAACTTGACCCACAAATTGTCTGACTAAGCCAGCCAAAACTACAAAAGAAATCCCACTGATAACAGGATTTGCATGGAGAGCAAGGTGTGTGCCGTTAGCTTTTGATGTGACCCATCTGAGTTCAAATCTGCCTTTTTCCGAACTTCTCCCTTTTCCCATTGAATATCAACTTGGAGAGGAGTTTATTTTAAATAAAAATTGAGAAAATATTTTATAAGTGGAAATATCGGGTAGAATAGTGGGAATAAAGTGTTTAATGGGTAGGGTTAGGGACAGGCTTTAGGGACAGGGACAAGTAATCCGTTTATAATTTTAATAAATGTAATAATTTCCACTCATGTGTTTTAAAAACACGTCAACTAATTGAACTGTTTTCCCCTTGAGGAGAAGTTTATTTTAAAGAAATTGTTTGGTTTCATTGTTAAATAATTGGCTATGCACAGTCACCGTGATTTTGCCAAGTCAGTCGTGTTTCTGGATCAACATATTTTGTTGATTCTGAAACAACATTCTTGTCTGAAAAAATAATAAATAAATAAAAAATAAATTCTTGTGGAATTCTTTTTTCAGAGGGGGGAATGTGTATAGGGTAACAGGACTGAGAGAAGTGCTGGAGACGCGACTAAAATGTGTATTAATGAGTGCTGTGGCAGTTAACAAATGCTATTTTTTCAGTGTTTTATGTAGTTTTTATTCATGTTTAAATTTTATGTTTACATTTGCAGTTATATTAATATGCAGAACAAATGTATTTTAGAGTTGATTTTCATGCATATTTGTACATATAATGTCCTGGGGACAGAAATGGGACTGATTCGGTGGAAATAGCGCAAATAGGATCTAACATCTATTTACAGTATACCTAGTGTATCGCTTTAATGCTATTTGCACTTAGTGATAAAAGGATACTTTTTGTTGGTAATTACACTTAGTGTAAATACTGTAGCATCTATTGGTATTTGCACTTACAGCAAATAGCTCCTGCCAAATGGTGCTTTCGGCATCTGTATAGGGGTGTATAGGCCTCCTGCACAAGTGGCAGTATTTGATGCCTATTACAAGATATAAGATCACATAGCGTGTAAGGCGCTCATCAAGTGTTTAACAGTGAAACAGGTGGATAAAGTTTCAGAGGAAAGCCTCACTTTTGTGTCCTTTGAGCTCGATGTCAATGTGAGGTAATTTATCACACATTTTCAATAAAGGCAGTGCCAGTGCCAGCGCAGCAGATAGTTTACAAATATCTTATGTAAGAGTTGAAAGAGTCATTCATAAATTTCATAAGAACCTATAGTCGATAAGCCAAGAAACTGAAAGAGATCAAACTGATATGAGTGACTCATGTAGCTAAAATCATGTGTTACTCTTGTGACAATGCAGGTATCTTTTCTCTCTTTTTTATCCTTCCATTTTCTGTTCAGTATGACTAAAACTGGCAAAATTAAATAAATGTATTCAGATTTATATTACAAATAAAAAAATCCTTCAGGTCCTTGTGATTTGATTTACAGTATATGTTGACTGCAAAACAAACAAACAAACAAAAAATCATTAGAATACACAGCTACTTTTGAATGGCTGATCTACAAGCAGAGGCTGATGACTTGGGTGAGCCTGCATTTATGGCTTTATAATTCATTTCGTAGGAGGTTAGTTTCATGAAACATCCCAGCATAAGTCTGAACATGAATCAAATTAAAATTATGATACACATCTGATTCATCAGAGGTGGGACACATTTGCATTATGAAATGTTTTGCCTATCAGCTAATTACTAAGCAGTTAATTACTGCTAAAGGATTGTGTAGCCTACATGCAATAATGACAATGTGGCTCATTCCTTGAGAAATTAAACCTCCTTTTATATATGAGTAATTTCTTATGTCATAATATACATATATAATTTCTTATGTCATCTCACCACTATCTCAGGCATCTCATTCAAAAATCATAAGTGATCACTGTACTTAGTAAGAATACTGGATGTACATAATGTATACATAAAGTATACAGAACATTTCAAAGTGCTTTGATCATTGTCATCGTCACGTCTGTTCTCCCAATCTGCCTGCCTACTCAGGTAAGTTTTGGTGAATTGGCGGATAATTCACTTAAATTCATAAGATCTCATTTGTATGTACAATCGGATAGATTTGCTTTAATTTTGTTCTAACAATCTTACATAAGATCTTTGTAAGATCACATGCACTGGCAATGCTTTCTCTTCCTTGACTTTTACCAGTATTTTAT
Source organism: Hypophthalmichthys molitrix (assembly GCA_037950675.1). Taxonomy (NCBI): domain Eukaryota; kingdom Metazoa; phylum Chordata; class Actinopteri; order Cypriniformes; family Xenocyprididae; genus Hypophthalmichthys; species Hypophthalmichthys molitrix. Next base: position 3,793,459 of record CM075503.1, on the reverse strand, counting down.
TGTTACCTATTATGGTTTTTCAGGTTTGCATGGTCCCATTAACCCCTGAGATGACTTGAATCCCACCATCTGGTTCTGAAAGCATATTTCACCTTTGACATCTATTAACAAGTACGCTATCTGTGTATTCTGATATTTTTTTTTTTTTGCAAGAAACATATGAATCGCTAATAATTCATAATTTTAGACAGATTTTTTTTTTTTATGTAACTGGATCTTGAATCATAGAGTACAAATTCGATGACATTTTTTTTCTTTGACGTTTACTGCTTTGATGTGCTAAAACGAATGGCCAATTATGTGTTAAAAATGAGAATCATCAAAAGAGGAACATTAAGTAAAACAAAAAACAAAAATAAGACAAGTAGGATATAAATCAACTGATGTCATTCATCTGAACATTGGTGAGATTGTAAAACGCCCTTTACAATAACCTCTAATAAATAATAGGGATGATTAACAGTAGCAATACAGGCTATTGTTTTCTGTTTATATTCTGCTTTGCTGCCACAGAGGAAAGATAGCCTACTTATGAGGGAAGCAATAAGGGTTTAATTTTTGAGTAAACTGTCCCTTTAAAGACTTTTTTTTAACAATGACATTTAAATTAAGATATTATTATATTATATATTATATTAGCCACCAAATAAATTGTTGGTTCTTACTGCGGTAGCATATGAAGGGTTTAACTGTTAATCGAAATAAATTTAAACTGGTGCACTTATTTACAATCACTTATTTGTGTCGACGGCTATCAAACTCATTTTAAAGGCTGGAAAAGAAAAGTGAACTGCACTTTTACCCTCATCACGAGGCGATTAGAGAGAGAGAAACAACGAGAGGATTAGAGACATGACGAAGTGATGCTGAGAGATAGAAACGCGATAAGAAAACTCAAGGAGCCTATTGACTGCAATTCGAAAGTAATCTCCAAAGATAAATGTTAATGAATAATCATCACATGCGTTTAATCGGAATGTAGTTTTTCGTCAGGAAAGCAGATGAACGGATGAAAGTGACACACCCACCTTGCTGTGAAGGCTATTAAAGGCGGGAATGAAGCCAAGTCATCATTTTTCTGAATATCGACAGGTGAATCAAGTCGAAGAGGTACAGTAAGACTACTTTTTCCTGATTGATTTCGTTTATCATATCAAATTCAGCTTATAATAAGGTTAAATTCTGTTAGCGGCATTGATTTCTATTGTAATGATTTCTTGTTTGATTTAGATGATTGTCTTGCTGGTAACTTCCCTTGTTGCTCTTCTGAGTCCCTCCGTCCACAGCGCGGGCTCTTCAGCGGGTGAGTGTAACTGAAGATCAACTTTACTGACTCAACGAATGTCTATTTTTATTTTTTTTTTTTTTATGACTTCCTTTAAACACTAAAGTCTCTTTTTGGATGGAAATTCTGCTGTTTCATTTGTTATATTTGTTAATGCTGTCATTTCTTCCTAAACAGAATGGTGCTATCACAAGCCAGAATGCGGTAAGTGTGATTTATTATAGACAACATTCCACTGCATAAAAGTTAATATGAATCTTATTTTAAAATTAATATGCTTAAAACTTGTTCTGAAGTGAATTTTGTGACCCCTGATTTGTTATAGATTATACCCACTGGCCCAAAATTGCTCCAAAATTCTGTAATGGATCCAAGCAATCTCCCATCAATATTGTGACTGCAAATGTTAAGGGAAATTCTAAGCTGACCTCATTTACCTTCACTGGTTTTGATGACAACTCCACATTCATTTCAATCACAAACTCAGGCGATTCTGGTAAGGAGCCTTGATTGTTTTTTTTTTTGTTTTTTTTTATAGAATTTGTTTGTCTTTACAAAAAACAATTGCTATTCAAAGTGGCTTCTGAATGAGGGATACTTACTAACAAAAGTGATCAATCCTTAAGAGACGTAACATGAGAAGTTTCACATTAAAGAGGTCCAGAATTGCTCAGAAAAGTACAAAACAGGTGATATTCTGTTAGACAACAGAAAGATAAAAGTTATTTGATTCCTCTCTTTGTTCATACCATGAGACTCACTGACTACACAGAGGGAACTTAAATTTGCAAAAGAGGTACAGGGTGCAGATCAGGCATCAGTGATGCACAACATCAATGTATTGTATGCCATGGACCTTGTATCTATATGTTCATTGTCTTCACAGTTGTGGTCAGCCTGGATGATGAAAAAGTGGCAGTGCAAGGAGGTGATCTTCCAGGTGTGTACAACACTAAACAATTCCATCTCCACTGGGGAAACGGCAGCTCCTCGCCTGGCTCCGAACACACTGTGGATGGCAAACAATACCCAATTGAGGTATGAATTAATGAGTTTTCCCTGCAAATGCACTGCATTATCCCGAATATATCCTCTCAAAACAGCTTGAGTATGTGATCATGTCACTGTGTGTAATCCTTCTACATCTGATTCCGTTTCTCAGCTGCACATTGTGAGTGTCCATTCGAAATACAACGGGAGTGTGGCAGCTGCTCTAGCTGCTAATGACAGCGCAGGATTGGCTGTTCTTGGTTTCTTCATTGAGGTGAGCAAGACCACATTTATTAATCCCAAAGGGAAGCGCAAACCAGAGTATTCATGGCTTGGTTGTGTGTTCATGTCTATGTATTATATGTGTATTTTTTATTCAACAAACAGGCAACCAGTGAACAAAACAAAACAAAAAGTTGGGATATCCTAACATCCTTTTTGTCAAGCATCCCTGATTCAGGTAATCATTTGTTGTTGATAGTTTACCCAAAAATGAACATTTTGTCATCATTTACTCGTCACCCTCATGTCGTTCCAAAACTATCCATCCCCTTTGGTACACACAATAAGGTCCATAACTGTCCATACAGTGAAAGTCAGTGGGGTACAAAATGACACATTCAGACACAAATCACAGGGAAATATCTTCTTTTGTTTACCCCAAAAGAAAGGTTTTGGAACAGCAATGATGACAGATTTTTCATTTTTGAGAGAATCTTTAAACATTTTTATCAATATGGAGGGTCTTTTGTGCACTTCATACCAAAAATGTGGCATATTTTGTTAATCTCTCTATACCAATATGATTTAACAACAAATTAGCACAAAGTAGTTTCCTTACACCCTCTTGATTTTTTTTTTTTTTGTATATTTAGGTAGTACAAACACAGACATCATGAATCAAATCACACTGGACAGTCTGCTTGAAGGGGTGGACAGGACTAAATATTACCGTTACCAAGGCTCTCTAACTACACCCGACTGCAATGAAGTTGTGATCTGGACTGTGTTTAAACAGCCCATCAGTGTCAGTCAGAACTTGGTAAGTCAAGGCAACTCTATGATAGAGTAATTCATAAAAATATATTTGTCCAACATTCTTCATATTCTGAGTTAAACCCTAAAAGTCACTCAGTTGAATTTATTCCTCCAAACAGATCAACCGCTTCAGCACAACCACAAATTTCAAAGCAGCAAGCACTTCAGTTCTGATGACCAACAACTTCAGAGGAGTTCAGCCCTTGAATGGCAGGGTTGTGACATCACAGGTGGTAAAATCCACAGCACCTTCATCTGCGGCCACATCCATTTTATCTATTATCACAGTCCTTCTCTTGTCAAGTTTGTGTGGGCTGTAAAAAATTTATTTGTGCAAATTTAAAAGCAATACGAGTGTTTAATTCAATTGATTTTTTGTACAGTATGTGTCAGCATTACTAATCATGTTTGATCATGGTTGTTTTCTGTAATATGTTAATTTTGTCACTTGTGTATCTTTTCTTGATGATACTTAACTGTTCTTAATTCTACCTATTGTATTTTTAAATGCACAATTTGCTGTCTGTGATGATAAGAGTTAGAGTATAATATTTTATCAGCATTAGATGATTCTGTAGTATTTAAGAGGATTTATGTTTTAAATGTCTAAAGCATGACAGCTACTGTATGACCTCAGTTATTAAAATGAAAATAATAAATGTTTGCTATATTTAATAACAAAATGTCTCCCAATAATTGCCAACTTGGGGGTTGGGGTATATTTTTTAAAATGTAATTGATTCTTGTGATGGCAAAGCTGAATTTTCTGCATTATTACTCCAGTCTTCAGTGTCACATGATTCATCAGAAATGATTCTAAAATGCTGACTTTCTCCTCAAGAAACATTTCTTCTTATTGTTGATGTTGAAAACAGTTTTGGTTCTACATTATATATGTATATATCATCAAAAACTCATGGAATTCATAGTTTTCATGTGACGTCACATCCTTGTAGGAACGCCCACTTGGAGGGCAAAACAAGGCTTTCCTCCATTGCCTGCCAGTCATTTTTACCAGGTTTGTACCAACTACCAATGAAAAAGGCAAGACCAGGTCCAGGATAGACCTTATTGATGATACATTTTATGTAAATGAACACTGAAAATAAACACATCATTAAGTGTTTTCCCGAAGAAAACCATAAGAAAATGCTTAACCATTTAGTGCGTTACATTCATATTCTGGGCGCATCTGCTCACCTGTATGCATCATAAATAAGGTGTATACTGAATTTGATCTTTTAATGTGACTGTTTAATGTCAACTTTAAGTGTTTTTTCATGTTAAGCTATTTTTAGTGATTGAAATAGGCTACTGCAGCAGTTGCTGTATATAGATCACAAGTGCACAGATCTTGCATTTTGTTCACATTTTTTTTCTTCTGTTGAGATGGAAAATTGACAGGCCTGTATAGTATATTTTTTATTAGAAATACAGTATATTTTGAGCAGAATGTCTTGATTACAAATGTGACCCTGGTTCTGTGAGAAGGGCAACAAGACAATGTGTCTGAACAAGACGCTATGGGTACTGCATCCAGCGTGACCGGTGTTTGAAGCATGTGTTAAAACACGACAATATCCTTGGCCGATGACAGTCTGTGATGTTGCTACCTCTTTTATACTCACTACCATGAGTATGAAAGGGCACCTGTATACATGTCGTTCACTTCTTTGTCTGAAGGAGCCTGAAGCATTGCAACAAAATGTAGTGTCTCATTCTAATATATATTTTTTTCTGTTACAACATGCATTATTTAAGGCTAATGATATGAGCAGGGTGCAAACTACGGGGGAGCTAGGGGGAGCTCGGTTCCCCTTAATAAGACATGGGCTCTCCTGAAAATGTGATTTGTGAAATTTTGGGGGGTCTCAAAAAATATTGACAATGTGTTATTTTGACGTGCAATATCAGTTTTGTGTAATGTGATCATCGTGGATTATTATGTGTAAAACTGCAAAAATATCATTCATTCATGCATGACGGTGATTTAAACCTAATTTACTTCAAAAAAGATAACATGCTATTCTTGTCATGAGCATCAAGGTGTGGGGGCGCTGCGGTGCATATTCCACTCATGTAGTACGTTAACTCGAACAGCTAAGGAAGCTGACCCCAGGCCTGTGTTAAAGTAAGGTATGTTATTCGCAATTATGTGTTGTGGCTGCGTTGTTATAGGTCTGCATGACTCTCGATGTATTAGACCTAATTTAACGGAGGAATTTTGGTATTCTTCTGTAGCCTGACGAGTAACTTTAACCGTTGTTCAGTTCATGTGAACTCAAAGACAGTCTGATGCTTTTTATTTGTGGGTGGCTGTTTGTTGTTTCACCTATCAATTCGTGTCAACAATGTATAATAGGGTAAATCTTGCAGTCGTAGCTGTTATTTATCTTTGTAACTCATTGTAAGCCCCCCCCCCCCAAGATCCAAGATTTTATACAATTCATAACCAAGATCATTGGTTATGAATTGTATAAAATAGGGTACTGCAAGTAAGTTTGTTAGATGCTCAGCTGGGATCTTGGCTTTGTTGACTGAAACGATAGTCTGATTTATGGCATCTGGAACTTCCTGACTTGAGAGATTTTCTGAAAAAGAGGTAGGACTTTACAATACCTGTAATGCAGTTCTTTTGATGTTTTGCTCTCCAGGGCTCCACGCCTAAAAACTATGAATTGATGTTAATTGCATTTGGACGGCTATTTATCAAGCTGCACATCTTCTAGCGGGTGGAGACCTGCTACACCTGAACCAAACTGGCCTTAATTACATCAAAAAGCTGGAGGCCCACTGTCCTGCAGAGTGTCAGAGAGTCAAGTCATCTTTATTTTTATAGCGCTTTATACGATAAAGATTGTTTCAAAGCAGCTTTGCAGTGATCAACAGAAAAATAATGATTCAGTAGTGCAAACATAATTCAATTATGAAAGGTTGTAATGATTATTAATTATTAAATTAGCTCCAACCATCTCCAAAACACCTGTCTGGAAGTTTCTAGTAATCCTGAAGCTTGATAGTTCAGGTGTGTTTAACTAGGGTTAACTCTGCAGGACAGTGATGCTGAATTTGACACCCCTGCCCTAAAGGACAACACCTGTCAGTATTTGGTGTTGGAGGTTTTGAGTGCTTTACATTTTCGAGATACTTTTGTCTGTTTTTTGATCCAATTCGCCAATGAAAATAGTTCCCCACAAAGCCACCTTTGTGCATCTCCAAGCAACAGTGGTGCTGCGTTAGTGAATGAATCAGCATTTTTGAATGAATCGAGCCAATTGTTGCATCCAAAATCGAATACTTACTTACTATACACTATAGTATGTGAAAAAAAGTACGACAACAGAGTGGTGTGTCCGAACACAAAGTATTCAAAAAACAGTAGGCCAAAATATACACAGATGACCTACTACTTCCGCTGAGATTTTGAAGTGTGCAAGGTAAGGAATGACACTTTACTATCCCATGAGGCCACTGGATAGGATTTATGAATGGCAGTAAAGTGACGCAACTGACATTGGCAGGTCATGTGACAGCAACAACACTGCAGATGTAGTATGTCTGAATTTTATTAATTCTACCTATTTTCATTCTATATAAAACATACTTTTTTACCGGTCACAAAGTAAGTTCAAATTCAAATTTCAGTACGCAAATTCGATTTCAGACGCAGTGAATGTATTCACGTAACAGTCAGTTATGTTTTAAAGGTGCAGTATGTAAGAATTCTGTCCGCTAGAGGCCTATTCAAAACAAAGGCGTAGCTTGATCACGCCAAGTTTGAGCGCGGAATCTTGGGACATGTGGTCTCCATCTCAACGGACGGTGCAAAAGAATAGGGATAGGACTCGGGAATTTGAGAGTGTTCAAAATGATGTTATAACGTTACTCTGTGCGTTTGCTCGATGGCTGATGTGAGACACTGTTGTACACTGCAGTAAGCTAGATCGATTTTAGAATATCATATTAAATGTTGGATGGCTTGTGTTGATAAATGGCATGCAATTCATTTTAAAACGTATTGTATGATGGAGAAAATTCTGTATTACTGTTACTAAAAATGGTATTATTCTGCTATCAAGGCTCAAGCCTTCTTTATAGTTCTGAAATGACGTTTTGGAATTAGCAACGGAGGCTTGGGATGAGACACGTAAGACATTAGTCTAAACACACGAGTGTTTTAAGGACAAAAACCTGACAAAAACATCGGAACAGTGTCTTGAGGTGTGGTAACCGTGGTGGAATAAGGGGAATAATTGGCTCCGGGCCGTTGAATTATTAGAAAATAATGCACACCCAAGGTGTAATGGCCACGACGAATTCAACGGCCTGTTGTCAATTATTCCTTACATAACAGTTTTTTTCTTTTTCAAAACTTCTATCTCATGTCATTACGTGTGGTAAGTTGGCTCGCGTGATATAGGCTTTGTTTCGATCTTCAGAACTTTCAGTAAGGAAACCTAAGCTGTGTCCCAATTCAGAGGTTGCATCCTTTGAAGGACAAGGACAAAAGTATATTTTGAGTAGCCGAAAGCTAAGTTTTGCACAAAAGAAAACTGGGGCTCTCAAAAGATTACTTCAGTCGTCATGTGCACACTGGCCTGACCAGGACATCTGCAACTTTTTAACCATCCAGACTGCAATCTAGTATAGGCCTACTAGTCCCCGACAGGTGTTGAAAGAGGTCTGAATCAGCAATTAATCAGTTTTGATTGTGAAATGTTATGTGTTATGTTCTACAATAATGTGTACTTTAAAGTCCTATTGTTGTGCATATTGTTGCCCTATTGTTGCTTTGATTGCTTCTATTGTTCTTCTCATTTGTAAGTCGCTTTTGATAAAAGTGTCTGCTAAATGATTAAATATAAATGTAAATGTAAAACTCATGCATTCTGATGGCGATTTATTCACATGGAGGTGCGAATTTATGATCCTATGAGCCCCGGAACACGCACACTGCTCAAATGTTGAAAATACCTTACATCCCAATGAGGAACAATTACTGACTGAATAGGGCCCTGAATGACGTGCAAGAACACGTTTGTTCTTGTACATCATTCAGGTTCGTTTGAGCTTCAGTTTATTTTCGCTGATCGATGTTTATATGTGAGTAAAAGCCTAAATTAAATCTGTTCATCTTAAATATATGAAATATATTTATTGAAATATATATTTAGTTGAAATATATTTTGTCATATTTGCTAATTTTCTTTTACTATATTTGCCATGTTTTGATTCGTTTTTCTGTTGTATTGTTCTCCTGGCAGGGAAATTTATTCATTTTTATAATTTTGTTTTGTCATTATTAGATTTAAATAGGTCCTTTTAAACCTTGTTTGTCATGACAATAGAATTCTATCACATTATTTTTGCAGTGAATGTTTTGGAGAACTTTTGGGCTGGAAATCGTCAAAAAATCTCCCTTTTCCTGATCCAACTACTTCTCTCCTCCTTCAACTATTCCTCTCCCTTTGCCCAGACATTATTTTTTTTCTGTCCCCTCTTCTGTGTTGTTCTGCATCCACACTGAACAAAACCAATGCAAAGAGTCCTAGTTTACAGATTTTGTGGGAGCTATAAAAATAAAAATAAATTATAGAATTCAAATTTTCTCATTTTATTTGTCTTATCCTATTATTTTAGTGAGTAGAATGAGTAAATTAGGGCTAAATCATTTTTAAATGCTATACTAAAATTAAACAAGAAACCCATTTTCCCGGTACACGAGATGACTCTCTTCTCGTTCTGTTCCCGCTATAGTTTAGGCTCATGCTAAATAGCAGGCTAAATAAACTAAATGGATATAGTGGACGCTTCCACTATCAACATCTAGACAACTCGGAAAAGAGGCAGCTTCCTCTGTGTTAGGTAAGTTAGGCCTATGATGTTTTTTAGTTGTTAATTATAAATTTTAAATGTAGAAGATATGATAAATATAATGTATGAAATGTATACGTTAGATAGCCACCATAGACATTTAGAGGGACAAGTCTCCCCAAAAATTAGAAATGGCCAAATTGTCCCTCAATATTTGATAGCTGCTCTGCTGCACTCACACATTTATTTATTTATTTATTAGGGCAGAGTGGGGTAAAATGCCCCCAACTGTTTTTCCCAAAATAATCACTAGATTGAGTCGAGATACGTTTTTCTTGTTGTTATGGACTACGTTGACGAGTGATGTAGAAGTATTTACTGTGAAGCTCTCACTAGTGATGTATTTGAGAGAATTTTTAAAGCTGTTATGCAGAACATCACAGTTATATGTGTAAGCAATAAGGTACCAGAGGCTGTGCTGTATCGTGAGTAAGTCACGGATGTTAGGCATGACGTGAAGTTGAGTGCCTGCAACCCCTTCAGCCGTGACTTATTCACGATACAGCACTAACCTCGAGTACCTTATTGCTTTTATAAAACGGTTACCACATAATACAAATATTAAAGCCAAAAATATGTAACAATGCAAGTTTCATGAAGTAAACTCTTACTTAAAGCTGCAGTCCGGCATTTTGGCGCTTTGTCGCCATCTCTGTTTGAAACCTGCAATTGCAGTCACATGCGGAATTGTTATCATTACGTGCGTTGTGCATTGGCACGACTCCTCAGCGGATGAATCTAATGTTTGCTGTCAATCACTACACCGGTGTGGATACTGTACTTCAGAATCACAGATTCTACGTCTTGAAAGTATGACCAATATAAGAATTTTCACTGGAAAATATCAGCTGAACAAGTAAGTAACATTTCTGCTACTTTTGTTCTGACCAACTGAGGAAAAAAGCATTAGGCCTACAATAAATCGTGCTGCCAATGGTGATTAAATCTAACGATCGCTTAGGATCACGCCAAACCGTGCAAATTATTATTACTGTTATACTTTGTTCTCAAATTGTTAATGTTAACAACATCAGCATTGCGTGACTGTGTGTATTTAGTTTGTATTAGTGTTACCTGTAGATTTCAATTTCTGTAGCCACTCCACAGTCTTTTGCTTTTGACTACGGGTGAATCTCCAGTTGTCACTGATGATTGTCATTTGGACCTTTCTGGATTATAATCCGCCATCAAAATGATACGTTTAATTATTTCAGCTGCTGTGAGAAAAGGCTATAAATGATCCGCTACAAGCAGCATTCTCACATGATAAAGCCGACTAGCCTGGACTCCTTCTTTCTGTTTACAGACGTGACGTAATGACGCAAAGGCGAACTGCTGCATGCTCGAATTTTCTGTGGAAATCCACCAGGTCGCTCTTATTATAAAACATTATTACAAGCTTACCATTGTGAATCGAGCTAAGATAAGGAGATAGTTTTGAACACTGGCTGGATATGTACTTGCTCAAAAATAGATTTTAGATCATTTTTAAACAAAAAAGTTACAGACTGCAGCTTTAAAGCCTTCCTTCTGCCGAAAAAAATAGTCCCTGACCATGAACAGCAACAGAAGTTACATTATTACGCCACTAGATGGCGGCAAAGACTGTCTTTATGAGTGTGTCAGTCAGTAACAAAGACTGAATTGTCGTGAACATGGAACAAGACACAACTGACAAATGCTTTGACTAGACTGTCAGTCACGGGAAAACCCCTTAACTGTTAAAAGGACAAGATCGGACATTTAAACAGATTTTTTATTATGAACATAGGACTGACCTGAAGAAAAAATGCTGAATCTAAATGCAGGTAATAAACTCACTCACTTGATCTCTTTCTCACAACACTTTTCTACATAATAGAGTAAGCTTCAATGCACAATATCAGTTGAGAACATACAGATTACGTTGCTAAGGGTGTTGTGTAGTGATACACAGAACCGTTGGGTGAAGCGGTCATAGCCGTGTTTTTATCGTGAATAAAACACAGCTATGGACCAATCAGAATCAAGGACAGGAACTAACCGTTTTATAAAATATGATAATATTAAGGCAGGAAGTACATGTAATTTCAGGAAAATATATTTATATTTTTAGAATGACATAAAAAAAAAATCAAAAACTCATTATCATAATTACTGTAGTTACTCTGTTCTGAACATCAAATCCTTTGTTTTTACATCAAATGTAATCTAACTAGGTGGTTGAATAAAAATATTTGGACTTTATATTTAAAAATTACCTCGAGTTAGCATCAACTAGCTAGTTAGCTACCATACTTTTCAAATATTATAATTGTGTAATTTATAAACATTGGTTACGGTTAAGACTTCATTACTGATTTAGTTTATTTTAGTTGTGGTGGTAATAATAGTAGTAGATTTTGCTGTTAATGTATAAAGCAAATTGTTTTGACAGAGTGGGGGCATTTTACCCCACATGTGGTACAAATTTGTTTTTTGCAAAAAATCTAATAACATGAAAAAACTCTGGACATTTTTCATACTTGGTTTATAATTTATGTAACTGTCACTAAAACTATGATAACTATTCTGGACACAACTTTTGTTTCATAGAAGAAAATTACAAAGTCCTTGAGGGGGTCGTTTTCCCCCCTGTTTTCCCCCTACTTTTTTTTTCCAGTGGGGCCAGTGAAAATTTTGGCTGGGGTAGTAAAATTTGAATCACTGGCCTAACCAGGCCAGTAGAAAAAAATCCTTAGCATTGAACTCTGTTGTATAAACAAAATTTAAGCATTTTAGAAACATGTTAATTGACTGCATTTTGTGTGAAAACAACATGAATTGTGTTAATGGTACGGTCCCAACAGACGGATGTTGTGTTAATTGTGTTTAGAGTTTTGAAAATGTTTTGAAAAGTATGTTAACAATTGAAAAAGATTTTGTCTTTTATGTTTATATGATATAGTTAAGCTTTACCACACGTTCAAAAGTGCTGTTTTCCCGAATGCTTGATTGCAAATGTAATAGCTATTCATTTTGATACAACAGTTCAATTAACAATAAGCTGACATTAAATTAACTTGACTCTGTAATGTCAAGTTTTGCATTATTTCACCACCAAAAATAGTTCCAAACAAAGCAGAGCAGTAATGTTTCATTCATGAATGAATCAGCCGGTTTGAAAGAATCACTGAATGAATGATTCTTTTACTCACTTATTAAGACTTGCCGCCACCTACTGGAGGTTTTAGTTTCTAGTCTAAATGTTTCATATAGGAAAAGTATCACATTTCCAAACGCTCATATTTCTATATTAAATTATTTAAAACACATTAAAATCATTAATCATACAACTCTAATTGCAGTGTAAATACATTTAAATAATAACAGTAATAAAATAGTCATTTCTGTCAGTAATGCACAGTGTTGGGAAGGTTACTTTGGAAATGTTATAGGTTACAGATTACAAGTTACCCTATTTAAAATGTAATAAGTAGTGTAACTATTTCAATTACTTTATTTAAGTAATGTAATTGATAACATACTTTTTGATTACTTTTCTAAATTTTTAATGTTTTCAAATGTTAATCATTTTCAAACATGTAAACCAGGCAGGGTTAACCTCAGTAGTACTCAACACTCATTACTGTCAGACTTTCCAAATTCTTTATCACTTCAGTTAAGATTGTAATAATTTAATTTTAAAGCACAACTACCACAAAATCAGACTTTAGCACCTCTTTTTACTTTGTGATTGTTCTGAGGTTAATAAGAAATAGTTTAATGTACTGTTTTGGAAATCAACTTGCATAGCAGTTGCAAAGCAACAAATTAATATTATTCAACATACTCAAGCTTTTTACAGAAAATATTAAGATGTAACCCTCTTTGTAATCGTTAACTTTTTAATAAATAATTTAATTACACTTTTTTTTATGTATCAGTAAATGTAACAGATTACAGTTACATTTATTTTGTAATTAAATTACGTAACTCAGTTACATAGTTACTCCCCAATACTGGAGATGCACAACACTGGTTTTTGCTCATTTACCAATTCCAGCATAATGCCAAATGCATTGAGTTTTAATCATCTGCATGAGTCTAACTTTGATTTGCTCTGGTGTTACAGTGTACCAAACGCTGTAACGGGGAAACTAAACAAAAAGCCCACAAGTTTATATGATCTAAATAATGTGATGAGGCACCGTAAAGGCTAAACTGGTCTGGCTGAAAGGGATGGGTGGAGATCTAATGATTGAATTACAAGAGGTGTTGGGGTAAAGTGAGCCGTTTACCTTAACTTCGTGATTGATTCTCATTCTGACCTTCCTTGTGCAAAAGCATTATATAAGATAAAGTGTTACAATTTGAACTGTTCTTTCCTCAATAGATCACATGTTCAGCTTAATATAGTAACTTTATATTGCTAACTTGTTGACAGTGTCACAGTAAGTCCCACTGTTGTACAGTAGCTATTATGTTTTTATTGCATTAATGAAAAGTTTTTTCTGTTATTAATTTTAGAGCTGGATTCCAAATGTGTTTAAAAAGAGAGTGTGCACAACATTTGTGGAGGACTCTTTCAGGTAAGATGTCTGACTTTCCTTCTGTAGGACAGATCCTCCATCTGTTGTTTTGTAGCAATGGAACCTATGTGTAGTTTATTTTATATATCACATGTATGTCCCTGTTGCACTTAATTTTCCTGGATAAATAAACATTACATAAAAGAGAGACCAAATACAATTCTAGTTTGTATTTTTACACTATTTACATTTTTTTTTCAACTGCTTACACACAAAATCCTTACTTATCACACAATTTCTGAAACCTGACACTCAATCACCAGAACCACAATCTGCAAAACGATACACTGATTCTCAGCCTTCGACTCAGTTTTCAATTTCATAAAACACTTTTGCAAAACACAACACACAATTCTCTATGGAACACACAACAATCTAACAGGAAGTATCTTGATTTGCTTTTTCAAACACAACCATTGTTTCTGTCCAACTACTGGTTGATGTATTTCTTCTCTTTCGTACTGTGTAATACTGAATTCACAACCACTGATGCTTACAGTAAAAAAATTAATAGTTTGGTTTCAATCTTGCTTTCATGTTTACTGTGAATTTTTCAACATCTCTCTGCCAGTTACTTTCAGTCTTGTACAGAAATGTACATAAGAGCCTTCCCAGAAGAGTTGAGGCTGTTATAGTTGCAAAGAGTGGGCCAACTCCTTATTAAACCCTACGGATTAAGAATGGGATGTCATTAAAGTTCATGTGCACGTAAAGGCAGGCATCCCAAAACTTTTGGCAATATAGTGTAAATATGTGTATATATTTGTGAACTAATGTTCACCTTTTCTTTTTAATAGTCATCTTATTTTCAGCAGTCATCAAGCTTGTACACACTGGTCACAGACCCTGGTCACATGACCCCCACAGTCATCATGTTTTCAGGCCATTTCAAGTTTGATTTTGACAAACTTGAAGCGGTGATATCTAAGTGGCAGTTGTTTACTTACTTTTTAATCAGTTTTCCATTAATGCCATCGTTATCTTCATTCACCCCAATTCGACGAGAACGCGCCAGAAAACAAGAAGCGGGATTTATTGCACAAACTAATCATCATATGCAATCATATCCAATCATAGTGTGATGAAGGCATTGCCTCCTCTCACGTGACACACTTTAGGGGTTCTGTTTTAACTCAATAGGATCAGGGGAGACATGCCTCCCGCTGTTACCTGCGGGTGTCGCTGTTGGACAGTGTTACTTATAAAAATGAGTAACTTTTACACTTTTTAATTTTGTTATATTTGCGTTGTTTTATTTTGTAATCTCAATTATTTTCTCATTTTCATGTTTTTTTTTTGAGGAGGCACTGCCTCCCGTGCCTCCTCGGAGGAAACACCCCTGATCTGCACCCACAACTACTACTACACAGGACGGCGCATAGTGAATGTATTTACATTGTAGTAAAGTGCAGAACAGTACTGATTTAAGTATAAATACGCAGCAGTCATAACTTTTATTTTAGACAATACGCTGAGTTTTGGTCAAAAGATGGAGTTGAAATGATAGGACAGACAGATATGAGAAGATAATAGGCCATATTAATGTAGCCTTCCTGTCACAGCACATCTATGGTTTTGGCTATTAGTGTAATTTTTTTTTTTTTTTTTTTTCCAGAGAGAAGTTTACACAAATGTATAATATGTCATTCTCTCTCTGCCATGTTACACATGTATAAAATACATGCTATTTGTTCCTCAAAGTGGCACTGTTGTTTCAGTGATTGACTTTATTGAAATGTGAATTTGAATGAAGGTGAACTTGTTTGATAAGCCAATTTGCAATATCACACATTAAAAAAAAAAAAAAAAAGAGAGAGAGAAGATACAAAACCCCTGAAATAACACTTTGAAAAATAAAGTCATTACATAAAGTGCACTACAGAGATGGCACAGAAGCTGTGTGTGAAGTTGCATTTAGATGCATTTACAGTTTATTGCTGCTGAGAGGGCATTAAATACATTTACATTACAATTGCATAATATGCAATTAATGTTTTAAACATAACATTTTGAATACAGAAAATGAAATGTTACTGGGATTATGAAAGCAATACCACCAGTCACCAGGTTATTGTTTTGATGAATGAGTCACTGGGCCCTATCATAGACCCAGCGAAATGCAATGCCTAGTCACAGCCTCAGACGTCACACCACGGACCATTGGCTGGACGTCTGATGCATATGGCACATTTAACTGGAAACACTTCAGAATTTTTAAAGTCGTCATCTGGTTGGTTGAATTCTATAGGATGTCTGGGAGACGTGTGTGTCGCGTTCTTTAACGGTCCACCTGGAAACAAATGCCATGACGCCGAACCCCCTCGTGGAAGAACAACGGCATTGTGTTTACAACTGTGACGATGAGCGCTTGCCAGGATCAACTAAACGTAGGGTTTTGTGGGGTTTGATGGGGTTTTCGTAGGGTTTGATCAACTAAAAGTATGTGAAGTTTTGTGGCTCCATTGTTGCAGTAAACTTACACAACATTCTTGAATGAATAATTTATTAGATGCAGGCAGGTCTGTTATTGTAGGGACATCGACTTTACATTTTAACACCCCTAAACATGACACAGAACAAAATAAACTGTGATTGGTTGCGTTACATGTCAGCCAGATGTAGACTTGTGCCGATATTCGGTAATGCGATATATCGCGATAATGAATATGCACGATATTGTTATCGTGGGCACTTCAACATACCGTAAATAATAATTTATTACCAATTTTTATAATGCATTTAAGAATATTTCCCCATCAACCGTATAAAATGCACAACACCGCTGTATTCTGTGTCAAAAGAACACGCGCTCAGATGTAAACAAGCCCAACGTGCATGAGAAGCACATGGCGGAACGAGTGAAGGAGACGCGCTGAATGAAAGTGCACGTTCACTCTCTGACAGCAGAGGGCACTGATGGAACAGCAGAATGCAGCGGTTACCCTGGAAACCCCGCAAACAAAGCAACTGCGCTAGTGAAGTTTTTAAAATGCTTTAAACACCCATTCATTTTTTTTTTTTTGTAATCTCAATGATGTTCATCACAGCACCAAATACTTAATACTTAAAAACTTAATAGGCTTTTTATTTTCAAACTTAAACATTTTTATATTTTAATCTGGACTACAACATGTCCTAATGATTAGAAATGTTCTTATTGTTTGTTATTGTTCAGTCAAACTTTGAGACATACGGCTTCATTGGTTAACATGTTAATTCATTATTACCAAACTGACAATGAAAAATACTTATAAAGCCTTAATTATTTTTAGTTAATGTTAATTTCTTAGTTACTGTTTAATAACATTACTAAAATCAAAAGAACTTATTTAATGGAACTGACATAAAACTAACAATGATCAGTTGTATTTCTTAACTAACATTAACAAAAAATAATACTTTCTGTAACAAATGTAGCTATTGCTCAATCTTAGTTAATGCATTAAATAATGAGACCTTATTGTAAAGTGTTACCTGCTGTTCTTTATAGCCTAATTCTTTTGCACTTTAATCTGTTTGAAAATTTTACTTAATATATTTTTTGTGTATTGTATTATTGTATTTAAACATTCAGAGATTTTTTTTTTGTTATTACAAAAAGAGTTCTTAAACCTGTTATACTATGACAACACTTTTTTTTTTTTGCAACTTATTTCAATATCGATAAAAGTTTCAGCAATTAATCCCAACACGAAAATTTGATACCGTCACATGCCTAGTCAGATGTCCTCTTGGGTGGTTCTTGGCCAATAGACCTTTATCACACTTCCTTCTAGTAAGTGAAGCAGTGTATTGCTATTTCCGGTCCTATCGCAATGCAATCATTGTTTAAATAGCAAATGCACTCGTGCCCATCTGTTCATCCATGGGCTGTGTTCAGGCACATTGTTGAGGTGTTGCTCAATGGTTAGTTCCTGCTCTTGATTCTGATTGGTCAATAGCTGTGTTTTATTCACGATAAAACTATGACCGCTTCACCCAACGGTTCTGTGCATCACTACACAACACCCTTAGCAACCACTCTTAGCAACATAAATTGTATGTTCTCAATTGATATTGTTCATTGATGTTTACTGTATTATGTAGAAGAGTATTGTGAGAAAGAGATCAAGTGAGTGAGTTTATTACCTGCATTCAGATTTAGCATTTTCCTTCAGGTCAGTCCTATGTTCATAATAAAAAATGAGTTTAAATGTCCGATGTATTATCTTGTCCTTTTAACAGTTAAGGGGTTTCCGTGACTGACAGTCTAGTCAAAGCATTTGTCAGTTGCGTCTTGTTCCATGTTCACAACAGTTCAGTATTTTCAAAGTAAAAGTCTTTGCTACTGACTGACACACTCATAAAGACAGTCTTTGCTGCCAGCTAATGGCATAATAATGTAACTTCTGTTGCTGTTCACGGTCAGGGACTATTTTTTCCGGCGGAAGGAAGGCCGTGACTTATTCACGATACAGCACAGCCTCTTGTACCTTATTGCTTACATATATATATATATATTAGAGGTGCACCGATACTAAATTTACCGATAGCCGATTATCCGTGGTTGAAGCACAAGTAAAGTGATTACATGACACGTGATACATTCTAGTAAGTTGTACTATGCTATATCTTTCAACATACCTTTGATATTCATGCATATTTTTCGAGATATAACGAGGAAGAAAAGATTCGTGCTCTGCACTGTATATATGTGTGTGTATATATATATATATAATTTAAAGGGTGTGTTAGTAATATACGCCTATAAGCGGGTGCACAACGTGTGTACACTCTGCTTATTACACACACAAAAATAAAAGGATTACAATGTAAAAGATTATTATTGTGTACATAAAGATAAAAATGCACCTGGCTTTTAAAGAAATTGGGAGACACTCTGATTGGTTTATTGCACATTATACCCAAAACACACCTGTCTTTTATTTAGCAGTAAGTCCACTGCTTTAACTGCAAATAAAATAAAATTAAAAAAAAAAACAAACAAAAAAACATGAAAGGCATAAAAATGTTATCATTATTAAAGTATATGTTTTGTTCCATGGTATATTCAAGTTCAACCAAACTGCTTCATCAGTGAAAACCCCCCCCATGTCATCAGGATATAACAGGTTTCCTCATTCTTGAAACTTTAGATACTAGTTCAGGTATGCTTCTGCCTGAAGTAAACTTACAGACATGAATTTGTTGATTGATTTATGTTGGAAAGAAACTCTACAGGAAAGTGTACCTGGAAAGCCCACAAAACAAGACATGCCAGGAAACAAAAAAAGGTTATGAAACTAAAGTATGGCATAAACAAATGCATCAGCAGGTCAAGAATTGGCTGGTTTGCATTTCTTCTTAGAAAGGGTCGATGGTAGATGCTGAAACCACATGATCGCACAAGCTTGTTTGCTTGTGGTGTTAGTCCTCAGACGAAACGTAGACCAAGTCATTTTTCGAAATAACTTTAGGTCTTACCAATTTTACAATTTAACAAAACTAATTTTAAATTAAAAAATAATTTGGGGTATAATGAAGTATTTAAAAACATTATGAGAGCATTAAAACTAGTTAATACACATTTTTGTGATAACCCTCTCTGTCAACTCAAAACTACATTGGTGAAAATAAATTCACCAGACAATTCCAACGCCACTGGATTTCGTCTTAGCTTCCAAAAAATCTGGAATAATAAACATTGATTGGGGGATCGCGAATGATACAATGCGATCCCAAGTTGGTGAATCAAACAAACAGACTATCCCCACCCCATTCCCGCTGGCTAGCAAGTTTGGGTCCCACAGTAAAAATTGCATTTTTGGCAGGGTTCCCCTGCTAAATTTCACATTCCAGGGGCTATTTATCATGTAATTTGGGGTTGCTTCAACCCGCGGACATGAAACACAAACCGCAAAACGGTGTAAAAGTAGCCCAATTCCCGCAGACTTGGCAACACTAAAATGTGAGAACAGCACAGTTAGGTATTGTCACAAAAAATAATCAAGGAAAAAACAAACAAAAAAGGGCCATTGACTGATTTGAGCTTTGCTTTCAGCAGTCCTCCCCTGAAGTCCAGTGATGACCAGAGTGTTTAGTGCATTGGAACTACTTACCACTGTTGCACTCATAATATCATGTGACAACATTCATTTTAACATCCGCATGTAGTGGCATCATGCCAACATCACTAGCCCGAAGCTTCTTACAGTAATTCCTTAGAGTGTCAAAATATTTTGAAAAACAGTAGCTTCTATAGAAACTGTCACTAAAATGATGTGATGTGTCAGCTATCCCATCTCACAAGATGCTGTGCATATTTTTAGGGCTACATATAACACCTTTGTTGTCATTATGAGGTATTCATGCTTTTGGTTTGATCATATTAATTAATATTTTATTAATTATGCAGAGTGTCTATTTACACCAAGTGCAAATAGCCCATCTTGATGGCAGAGGCTAATAACACTAACTCCACCAACCATAGTCTGACTGACAAAATTACAAAAGAAATCCTGCTGATAACAGGAGCAGTGGTGAGGAGAGTAAGGGGCCGTTCACACACTGCACTACTTTTCTATTGTTTTTCTATGTAAACACAAGCTAGGCAGACGGTTTGACCGTTGCACTTATATCTTGCATCTTTTGTAGTGTCTCGCGCATGACTGAATTCTAAAAACACAGTGCTCAAGTTAAAAGAAGTGCAATTTTGTGTGTGAAATGGCCTTGGGTGGGTGGGAAAGTTACTGATCAGATACATTATGGTTTTAGCTGAGTTTGAGTTTACATTGAGTTTATGAGTTTACATTGCACTGAGTGAAAATGGACCCGGAAAATCAAAAGGTGTTTACAGTTTTTTTTTTTTTTTTTTAATGCATTACAAGGGTTAAACAAAATATTCAAAAAGTGGAAATCAAGTGCCTTATGGGCAATTAATAGTGGGAATAAGGTGTAATACGGGTAGTCCACCACTGAAAGCACCAACAGTGGGCACGTGAGCATCAGAACTGGACCACGAAGCAATGGAAGAAGGTGGCCTGGTCTGATGAATCACGTTTTCTTTTACATCACGTGGATGGCCGGGTGCGTGTGCGTTGCTTACCTGGGGAACACATGGCACCAGGATGCACTATGGGAAGAAGGCAAGCCGGCGAAGGCGGTGTGATGCTTTGGGCAATGTTCTGCTGGTAAACCTTGGGTCCTGCCATCCATGTGGATGTTACTTTGACATGTACCACCTACCTAAGCATTGTTGCAGACCATGTACACCCTTTCATGGAAATGGTATTCCCTGGTGGCTGTGGCCTCTTCCAGCAGAATAATGCACCCTGGCACAAAGCAAAAATGGTTCAGGAATGGTTTGAGGAGCACAACAACGAGTTTGAGGTGTTGACTTGGCCTCCAAATTCCCCAGATCACAATCCAGTTGCATCTGTGGGATGTGCTGAACAAACAAGTCCGATCCATGGAAGCTCTACCTCGCAACTTACAGGACTTAAAGGATCTGCTGCTAACATCTTGGTGCCAGATACCACAGCACACCTTCAGGGGTCTAGTGGAGTCCATGCCTCGACGGGTCAGGGCAGTTTTGGCAGCAAAATGGGGAGCAACACAATATTACGAAGGTGGTCATAATGTTATGCGAATGACTGAGAGTTGCAAACAGGCTATTTCTTGCTGTCTATCTGTCTGCCTGCTGTCTGTCTGTCTGTTGTTTGAAGTTATTGCTCCAGTACTAATGAATCCCTATTTTTATGAAACCTTATATGAAAGGCTATTCAACACCCAGAAGTGTTTACCTGTTGATATAATCCAAATAAACTTAAACTGGTGCTATTCACAACCATTTATTTAGGTTATTTTGCCAGGTTTTGGAAGTCGACGGCTAACAAACTCATTTTTACTAATTTTAAAGGTTAGAAAAGAAAAGCGCGATAGTGAACTGTGCTTTTCTCCTCCATCATGATATGATTAGAGAACATGACCGAAGTGATGCTGAGAGATAAGAATGTGGTAATTCAAGTACTGACAGCTATGAATTTGAAAGTAAGATGAAGGACACCTAGAATGTGATCAAATGCGTTTGATTGGAATGCTGAGTTTTCCATCACGAAACGGAAGAAACAGTGACACACCCACTACAGGTGAGCTGCGAGGTTTATTAAAGGCGGGAATGAAGCCAAATCATCATTTTTTTCTGCATATCGACAGGTGAATCAAGTCGAAGAGGTACAGTAAGTTAATTACCTTTTTCTTATTGATTTCATTTCTCTTATCAAATCTAGTTCACTAATAAAGTTAAATACAAATCCATTGTAATGATTTCTTGTTTGAATTTAGATGATTGTCTTGCTGGTAACTTGCCTTGCTGCTCTTCTGAGTCCCTCCGTCCACGGCACGAGTGAGTGTAACTGAAGATCACCTTTATTGACTCAACGAATATCAATTTTAATTTTGTATGACTCCCCTTAAACACTAAAAGCTTTCATGAAGTTTCATTTATAATGCTGTCATTTCATCCCAAAACAGGTTGGTGCTATCACAAGCCAGACTGCAGTAAGTGTGATTTATTATTTATTAGAATATTCCACTGCATAAAAGTTAGTCTTATCATAAAATTTAAAACTTGTTCTGAAGTGGATTTTTGTGACCCCTGATTTGTAATAGATTTTACCACCTGGCCCACAATTGCTCCACAATTCTGTAATGGATCCAAGCAATCTCCCATCAATATCGTGACTGCAAGTGTTCAGGGAAATCCTAACCTGACCTCATTTAACTTCACTGGTTTTGATGACAACTCCACCTTCCTGAACATCAAGAACTCTGGATTCTCTGGTAAGGAGCGCTGCGCACTGGGAACCTTGATTTCCTGATATTACCTGCATTTGTTCAATGCACAATGGTTAGAGAGTCAGGCTGGTAACCTGAAGGTTGCTGATTTGATTCTCAATACCGGCAGGAAATGACTGAGGTGCACTTGAGCAAGGCACCTAACCCCCAATCACTCCCCGGGCACCGCAGCAAAAATGGCTGCCCACTGCTCCGGGTGTGTGTGTCCACGGTTTGCAGTGTGTATGTGTGTGTGTGTGTGTTCACTACTCGCTGCTTCTAATGTGTGGGCACTATGGATGGGTTAAATGGAGAGGACAATTTCCGAGTTTGGGTTACCATACTTGGCCTTCACATGTCGCTTTTTACAAATGATACTGTTGTTGCTAAAATCATATATTTAGTAGATTTATTCAAAGTAGCTTCCAAATGAGGAATACCTACTAACAAAAGCAATCAGTCTGTAGAAAATATCACTTTAAAAGTTTAGTATCACTTTAAAAGCTCCAGAATTGCTCAGAAAATACAAAAGTATGAGGAAGCACAGGGATCTAGATGAAGGATAAAAGTTTGATTCTTCTTTTTATTAATTTACCATAAGACTACGTAGAAGGAACTTAAATTGGCAGGGTGCAGATCAAGCATCAGTGATGCACAATGTCAGTGTATTGTCCTGGACCTTGTATCTAAGATGTCCATTGTCTTCACAGTGGTGGTCAACCTGAATAGTAGTAAATTGACAGTGCAAGGAGGTGATCTTCCAGGTCTATACAACCCTACACAAGTCAGTATCCACTGGGGAAACGGCAGCTCCTCGCCTGGCTCAGAACACACTGTGGATGGCAAACAATACCCAATGGAGGTACGAGTGAATTATTTTTCCCAAATGCACTGCAACAGCCTGAGTATGTGTATGTGATCATTCACCATGTGTAATCTTTCTACTTCTGTCTCTCAGCTGCAAATTCTGAGTGTCCATTCAAAATACAACGGGAATGTGTCATCTGCTCAAACTGCTAATGACAGCACAGCATTGTCTGTTTTCAGTTTCTTCATTGAGGTGAGCGAGACCACATTTATTAAACCCAGAGGGAAGTCAAACCTTAAAGTATATTTACTGTATGGCTCATGTGTATGTGCTATATTTTTATTTATCCAACAGGCAATTGAACAAAACAATACCAATATTTGGGGAAACCTAACATTAATTTTGGCAAGCATCTCTAAACCAAGTAAGAAAACAGATTTCAGTTTTCCCAAAAATGGACGTCATCATTTACTCATCACCCTCATGTCGTTCCAAATGTCTCTATCCCCGTTGGAACACAAGATAAGATATATGGAAGAATGTTTCAACATACAGTGAAAGTCAGTGGGGTCCAAAACAACACTGGCATTCATTGTATGGACAAAAAACACAGAGAAATATCTTCATTTGTGAAGGTTTTGGAACGACAGTGATTTTTCATTTTTAAGTGATCTCAAAAACATTTTTATCAACTGCATGAAGGGTCTTTTGTGCACTTCATACCATTAAAAATGTGGTATATTTAATTAATCTCTCTTTATCAATATGATTTAACAACAAACTGAAGACAGCCAAGTAGTTTCCTTACACCCTCTTGACTTTTTTCTATATTTAGATGCTAATATTACCATCACAAATCCAATCACACTGGACAGTCTGCTTGAAGGGGTGGACAGGACTAAATATTACCGTTACCAAGGCTCTCTAACTACACCCGACTGCAATGAAGTTGTGATCTGGACTGTGTTTAAACAGCCCATCAATGTCAGTCAGAGCGTGGTAAGTCAAGGCAACTCTATGGTAGAGTAATTCATAAAAATCATACATCTACATTCTTCATATTCTGAGTTAAAAAGACACTCAACTGAATTTATTTCTCCAAACAGATCAACCGCTTCAGCACAACTTTAAAATTCGAAGAAGAACCTTCAGTTCTGATGACCAACAACTTCAGAGGAGTTCAGCCCTTGAATGGCAGGGTTGTGACATCACAGGTGGTAAAATCCACAGCACCTTCATCTGCGGCCACATCCACTCTATCTATCATCACAGTCCTTCTCTTGTCAAGCTTGTTCTGACGGTTTTCTACAGAGCTGCTTATAGCTGATTCGACTTTTTCATAATTGATAAATTTTGCAACACTGTCACTGAATTAAATTTTAACTGAATCATTGAATGGATGAAGTGATGAAGTGAATAACGACACTATTTTCTTCTGTAGTGCTCCTTATAGCTGAACGGAACTCATTTCATAATTAATGAACTTTACACAGTTGTTGAACTAAACTGAATCAACACCAAACTGACACTTTTTTAGTTCTGCTTTATAGCAGAATTTAATTGTTTGCATCATTAATCATTATTTATCATGAATCATTAATCCTGTTTATCTCTGCTGCTGCTTTGAAACATTCTGTATTGTATACAGTGCAATATAAATAAATGTATCTTAACCTGGCTGTATGAGCTTCATTTATTCATTAATATCTCTTGTACATTATTGATCGTTCTTGATCATAGTTGACGTTTTCTGTAATATGTTAA
Source organism: Hypophthalmichthys molitrix (assembly GCA_037950675.1). Classification (NCBI taxonomy): domain Eukaryota; kingdom Metazoa; phylum Chordata; class Actinopteri; order Cypriniformes; family Xenocyprididae; genus Hypophthalmichthys; species Hypophthalmichthys molitrix. The sequence goes on along the minus strand of CM075503.1, from coordinate 3,768,336 downwards.
TTTTGTCATATGTATCATCTTATCTTGATGATACTTAACTGTTCTTATTTCTACTCATTGTATTTTTCTACACTTTTTGATTTTTGTGATGATAACAACATTTTGATTTCCATTCATCACGTGTGTCTCTTTGTCGTTGTGTTCCCGCCACTGATCAGTCACAATGGACACTACACTAATCATCACAGCTGTTTGTATTTAGGTATTCATCACTGTCATTTTAGTTCCTCCCTTTGTTTTTTCATTGTCGTCGTTGTCTGTGCATTAGCACAATTTCAATGTTGGCTTTTTGCTTTTTTTAATAATCATCTTCGTCTTCTTGGACCTTTGCGTTACAATGAGGCCTGGAGTTGGAATATCATTTTTACCCAAAACACAGTTTAAAACTGTTCAAATCATATAGACTGCTAACTCTTTATATGAGGCTTATAGTATGGTATCTGTAATAATTATATTCAACATGAGATGATTCTGTAGTATTTAAGAGGATTCATGATTTTAAAGTCTAAAGCATGGCAGCTATGGCAGAACAAAGTTATTAAAATTAAAACATTGATTGTTGTTTATAAACAGGCAGTCCAAAAGACCAGTCAAAATGCTTGTGTCTGCGTGCACACACACACACACACACACACACACACACACACACACACATATGTATGGAGTGACTGTTTTAAAGTAGGATTCTGCAGATTCAATATAAAGAATTGGGTTTTGGCTATTATTTGGAAGAGAAGTGACCTGAACTAGTGAAATTGTATTTAGTTAACTGAAATGGTAAGATAACCGTGGGATAACTTACAATTGATTAAATGTTTTGTTAGGCCCAAAGTTTTCATGCTTTTTTTACGTTACCCATACAATGAATATGTAGAGTTTGCAACTCTACATATTGTATTTTCCTCTCCTTCAAGATGAATGCTTGGTTTATGATCTTCCTTCAGCTTGTTTGTTCTCAGTGACATACAGCACACCGACGTCTGTGGGTAAGATGTGATCGTGTGGCTTGGTTTCCCAAACTTATGTCATTTCAACTATGTTCTCAAAAACATTCTCATTCAGTGTGTTAATCTTGCTGTATTTGGGCTCTTCTCAGCCTGGTGTTATCATGTAGTAAGTGTTTTTCATTCTTTTAATTGACTATACTTACATAATTCCTTTCATGGCACAGAATACATTAGTAAGCTTGGCTTTAAAGTGCTTTCTACATCTCAGGTGACGTCACATGGCCTATAATTGCAGAAAAAGACTGCAATGGCACTTAACACTCTCCAATAGATATCATAACTGCCAATGTCCAGGCTAATGCTAATCTGATCTCGTTCAACTTCACTGGCTACGATGACAAAACGACCTTAACTGAGATCTAAAACACTGACAAGACAAGTGAGTACATGTTCAAATGCATAGCTGACAATAAAAAGAGCTACAAGTCAAGATTCTCTTCTGAGAGATGGCACAGCCTAGAGGAAATATTGTCTGTAATATGAGTGATCGTTTTGGGCTTGTGTATTCAAACTTCAGTTTTGTAAGTAGTTGGATTTAAAGACCTTCAAGATGTATACCAGTGGAACACAAGATATTTTGAAGAATGTTTCGACTGTTATACAGTGAAATTCAGTTGGGTCCAAAATGACACTGATGTTTATTGTATGGACACAAATCACGGAGAAATATCTTCTTTTTCCACAGATGAAAAAGTCATAGAGGTTTTGTAATGACAGGGTTTCCATCCAAACGTGAAGTGAATCCATTCAAAGTTCGCAAAAGACAAATGCAAATTAGGTACATTTCCAATAAATTTGAGCAGATCAAGTTTGAGCAGATTTTGGTAACCTAGTAACCAACAGTAAATAAACACTGTGACAGGGCATTCATGAAGGGTTTGTCTAGACCAGGGGTGTCCATTCCTGCTTCTGGAGGGCCACTGTCCAGCAGAGTTCAGCTCCAACCCTAATTAAACACACCTGAACCAGCTAATCAAGGTCTTACTATAGGCTAGAAACCTCCACGCAGGTGTGTTGAGGAAGGTTGGAGCTAAACTCTGCAGGACATTGGCCCTCCAGGACCGAGTTTGGACACCCCTGGTCTAGACCTAGGGTGTCCAAAATCGGTCCTGCAGCGTTTAGCTCCAACTTGCCTCACACCTTGCCTTGAAACCCCTGATCTAGACACCTCAGTAAGAAAACAATAAACATGCAGTCTGAACACTTCTCAACTTTATGCGTCACACATGTGAGAGGACAAGCCCGAAAAACCTGCAACACTCCAGTACAAAAGTGCACACTACCAATCCACGGCAAGCCCCGAGGGGAAAATGCATTGCACACATATATATATGATGAGCACCAATACATCCAGAATTACAGCTGTTTACGATTAGTCATGTGGGTTTAATGTTTGGTACGTCAGAATTTATTTTGCAAATGTGTTTCCATCTCCCATTATTCCGATTATTAACTCTTTTTATTCAAAATGTGGCGTTTCCATCACTTGTTTCTGATGCAATACTTCAAAATGCACATAAAAACCAGGGTGATGAAAACAGCTAATGATGGCAGTTCTTGCATTTTTTTTTGAGTGAATCTTTAAACATTTTTATCAGCTGTTTATAGAGTTTTTTTTTTGTGTGCTCTTCATACCAATAAAAATGTGGTGTATTTGGTTAATCTCTCTTAACCAATTTGATTTAACAAACTGAAGACAGACAAGTAGTTTCCTTACACCCTCTTGACTTTTTTGTATTTTGAGGTGGTACAATCTCAAACATCATGAATCAAATCACACTGGACAGTCTGCTTGAAGGGGTGGACAATCTTTCATTTGAAAGCCATGTTTCTAGCATCTGTAAAACCGCATTCTTCCATCTTAAAAATATATCTAAACAACAACATATGCTCTCAATGACAAATGCGGAACAGTTAGTTCATGAGTTCATGACCTCAAGGCTAGATTACTGTAACGCCCTACTGGGTGGTTGTTCTGCCGCCTGTTAAACAAACTACAGCTGGTTCAAAACGCAGCAGCTAGAGTTCTTACTAGAACCAGGAAGTATGACCATATTAACCCGGTTCTGTCAAAACTGCATTGGCTCCCTATTAAACATCGTATAGATTTTAAAATCTTACTACTTACCTACAAAGCACTAAATGGTTTAGCTCCCCAGTACCTGAGCGAGCTCTTAATGCATTATAGTCCTTCACATCTATTGCAGTCTCAGAATTCAGGACAGTTGATAATACCTAGAATATCAAAATCAACCGCAGGCGGTAGATCCTTTTCCTATTTAGCACCTAAACTTTGGAACAGTCTTCCTATCACTGTTCGGGAAGCAGACACACTCTGTCAGTTTAAGTCTAGACTAAAAACACATCTGTTTAAACTTGCATACACATAACACATTATCTAATTCTATAATTCAATTCATGTAAATTGTTAGGCTGCATAGATTAGGTCAGCCGGAACCGGGAACACTTCCCATAACACCTGATGTACTCGCTACATCATAAGAAGAATGGCGTCTACGCTAATATTAGTCTCTCTCTGTTTATCCCGAGGTTTGCCACAGCCTGCCAGATCCAGGCCGTATCCAAATGAGATGAAGGACCTGCATCCAGACATGATGATAACGCAGCCCTGAAGCGTCAACTAAACTATCCCCTGCGAAGGCCTCCTTCCCTTTGAGATGAATATGAATATATATATACATATATATATACAAATCACCGCAGTTCTGATTTGACATTTGCGCTCCATTGCGTTTAAAATGACGTACCACCAAACACTACATCTAAACCTACCCGATAGCGTTCACAAAAGCAAATGTGACTTAAATAGCTTCCATATTCGTGCCGTTTTAGCTTGTTTGGGTCTCTTTTTGAGCTCTTTTTACCTCGACTCACCTTTCACGGGATTCGTACCCAGGGCCTCCTCATCTTAAGTTCAACTCTGTATCAGCTGAACTATACCGAGCAAGCTTGTTATGTCAGAAAAGCGAAACGTATGAAGCTGATTAAGCGACGCAAAGTCCAAAATATACATTCGTTTACAAATCGTGCGCTTTGGTTAAAAAAACAAACAAAAAAGCGCTTTGAAGTCATAACATAATATTGTGCGAGGAGACGCGAAAACGAGTCTTTATTAATCCATAATCTGCCCCCGGAATGGTAACTGTGTATGAAAACAATTTAAAAAAAAAAGCGCTTGCCATTTTACTGCCTCTAGAGTTCATTTCTGTCGGAAACTGCAGCGATATGTACGCATTGGTACGTATTTCGGCGACTCGCAAAAACGTGCCCACAGGTACGTCTTTCCTATGAGACCAGGTTGCACTAAACATGTAAATGAACGGCAAGAATGCATTAAAGGTTTTTCAGTGGGAAAAGTGTCATTTAAGCAGCCCCTAAAGTAATAATTAACAATTTTTACAACGGAAGTGATTCAATCAAAAACCAAATTTAGCTCGATAATAATTTTCCTATTGTCACTGTGAAGCTGCTTTGAGACAATGTATATTGTGAAAAGCGCTATATAAATGAAGATGACTTGACAGAACTAAATATTACCGTTACCAAGGCTCCCTAACCACACACAACTGCAATGAAGTTGTGATCTGGACTGTTTAAAGATCCTATCAAAGTCAGTCAGGACTTGGTAAGTCAAGGCAACTCTATGGTAGAGGAATTCATAAAAATCATATATTGCATAATCATATCTATTATTGGAGAACAGCATTCATCATATTCTGAGTTAAAAAGTCACTCAATTGAATTTATTTATCCAAACAGATCAACCTCTTCAGCACAACTCTCAATTTCAAAGGAGAGGAAGCTTCAGTTCTGATGACCAACAGCTTCAGAGGAGTTCAGCCCTTGAATGGCAGAATAACAGGTGGTAAAATCCACACATCCACTCTATCTATCATCACAGTCCTTCTCTTGTCAAGTTTCTTCTGACAGCACTGTTTTCTACAGTGCTGCTTATAGCTGATTCGACTTTTTCATAATTGATGAATTTTGCAACATCGACACTGTTATTGAACTGAACTGAATCATTGAACTGATGACGTGAATAACAACACTACTGTCTTCTATAGAGCTCCTAATAGCTGAATTGAACCCATAATTAATGAACTTTACACAGTTATTAAACTAATCTGAATCAACACTGAACTGACTTCAGCTGAATAATGACACTGTTGTGTTCTGCTTTACTGTTTTAATCAATGATCATTCCTGTTTATCACTGTCATGCTGCTTTGAAACAATCTGTATTTCATAAAGTGCAATATAAATGTTGTTGACTTGGCTGTATGAGTTTGTTTTATTAATTTAATATATCTTGTAAGTTAAGTGTCAGCTTCATTGATCATGTTTGATCATGGTTGACGTTTTCCGTAATATGATAATTTTGATACATGGAAAGACAAGATTTAAGCTAGTAGTTGATACTTAACTGTTCTTGTTTCTACCCATTGTATTTTTAAACAATTTGCCATCTGTGAAAATAACATGAAGTTAGAAAATAATTTTTTTTTAATCCAAAACACTTTTAAAACAGTTGAAGTCATGAAGGCTGCTTATGTTTTAGCTATCTGTAATTATATTCAACATAGATGATTCTGTAGTTTTTAAGAGGATTTAAGTTCTAAATGTCTAAAGCATGACAGCTATGATAGACCTCAGTTATTAAAATTAAAACAATTTCTACTGTTCAAAAAAGTTTGGAAACTTGAACATTTTTAATGATTTTGACAGAAGTTTCGTCTGCTCACTATAGGCTTCTTTATTTGATCAAAATACAATAAGAAGAGAAATATTGTGAAACAATATTACTATTTAAAAGAAGTTTTCTATTTGAATATATCTTAAAATGTAATTTATTCCTGGGTTGCAAAGCTGAATTTTCAGCATCATTACTCCAGTCTTCAGTGTCACATGACCTTTCAGAAATCATTCTAATATGCTGACTTGCTGCTCAAGAATTTTTTCTTATTATAATCAATATTGAAAACAATTTTTATTTATTTATTTTCTTCTTCGCATTATTGTTATTTAATTTTATTTATTTATTCTTATTATTTTTTTGCTGCATAATATAACTATAAAAGATCAAACCCCTACGGAATTGACATTTATTTATTTTGGAACTCATGCTATTCATCATTAAAGCTTCATGACTTCTAGGGGTGGAGACCTGCTTCACCTGAACCAAACTGGCCTTAATTAGCTATCAGACATCCTAAAGGGCGACACCTGTTAGTATTTGGTGTTTGAACTCAGCCTAAGCTTGTTTGTTCCTTTTAAAGCTTTTGAGTATATTGCTGTTGGAGTAATTGTGCTGAAGTAGAGTTTTGCAGATTCAATATTGCTGGGTTTTTGGTTATTGATTGGAAGAGAAGAACCCCTCTGATCTAGTGGAATTTAATTAACGAAAATGGTAGGATAACTGTGGAATAACTTCCAGTTGACTGAATCTTTAAGATCTAGCTAAAAATATAAAGACATTTAAGTGAACGAGAATAGGTAGAGTTTTTAACATTATCCTTTTGTATTTTCCTCTCCTTCAAGCTGAATGATTGGTTTATGACCTGCCTTGCAGCTTGTTTGTTGTCTGTGTCATACGGCGCACCACTGTCTGTGGGTAAGATGTGATCATGTGACTTGATTCCCAAACTTATGCAATTCAATTGTTTGTTTGCTTCTTTCAAACTTAATTCAGTATGTTAATTTTGCTGTATTTGTGCTCCTCAGCTTGGTGTTATCATAAGCCATCATGTAGTAAGTTCTTTCAGCCTTTTAATTGGCTATAGTTCCTTTCATGGCACAGAATAATTCAGTGAGCTTTGCTTGAATGTGTTTTCTGCATCTCAGGTGACATCACATGGCCTATAATTGCAGAAAAAGACTGTAATGGCACTCAACAGTCTCCAATAGATATCATAACTGCCAATGTCCAGGCTAATGCTAATCTGACCTCGTTCAACTTCACTGGCTACGATGACAAAACGACCTTAACTGAGATCAAAAACACTGGCAAGACAAGTGAGTACATGTTCAAATGCATAGCTGACAATAAAAAGAGCTACAAGTCAAGATGGCTCTTTCTGCTGTTTGTGTGGTTTTGCTGTTTACCTCCTCTCAGCATGCAAGAGTTGTTGTTTTTGGACAGAACATACAAATAACCTCTGCATGTTGTATTTTGGCTTTACTCTACAGTTAAAGTTACACTTGATCACAAGAGAATGTATGTGGAAGGAGGGGATCTGCCGGGCTTGTTTGCCAGTATGCAGTTTCATCTCCACTGGGGTAACGGCAGCGCCATGCCTGGATCTGAACACTCTGTAGATGGCAAACGATACCCTATGGAGGTATGAACATTGTACAGACTAATACAACTTTTTGTACTAGTAGTCTATTCTCATTTGTCCTGCCCATCTGTTTCAGCTGCACATAGTGAATAAGGTTGAACATAACGGGTCAACTCGGTTGGCTGCTCTTGGTTTCTTCATTGAGGTATGTTTCTAATTACCAATATATGATTTGAGACTTTTAGTTCAGTTTCCTTTTTTTTTTTTTTTCTTTTTTTTTTTTTTATATTGAACCCACAGGCTACTAATGACACTGGTAAACCAGAGAGCTGGAAGACCTTGACATCTTACTTGGCAAAAATTGCCAATGCAGGCAAGTCACAGGCTGCAAAAGTACCACATACAGGACTTGTTTTTATTTGGTAACACTTTAGTATAGGGAACACATTCTCGAACAACTTTCCCCCCAACTTAAGTTTAGGTATGGGTAGGATTAAGAAGGTAGAATAAGGTCATGCAGAACAGGTCAAGTCCATTAATGAAATTCTTTGAATTCCCTTCTGATGTGATTTCCTCCTAAAAGTGCAAATTCTAATGGCCTTCTTGTTTCTCAGGTGATAAAGCATGCATCACTCAATATATCTCCATGGATGATCTGCTTCCTGGAGTGGACAGGACAAAATATTACCGTTATCTTGGCTCTTTGACCACACCAAACTGTAAAGAAGGTGTGGTGTGGACCATCTTTAAAGACCCTGTCAAAGTCAGCCAGGATTTGGTAAGTCTAGACACTAAAAATTAAGGTTCTTTATTGCCATTGATGGTTCCATGAAGAACCTTTGACATCTGTGTTATTGGTTATTTGGCAAGGCATTTGTTTATAATGTTAAAGGTTCTTCAGATTATTAAAATTCATACTAAACCCTTAGTTTCCAAAATGGGATTTTCACAATCCCATTGTTGCTGTAGAACTATTTCTCCCAAGAACCTATTTATTGAATGTGGGTTTTTTTTTTTTTTTTTTTTGTGGCTACATCAGTTGTCGTGAAGTATAAATGTCTCTTGGTTTTGGTTGCAAATAGTTTTAAGTTTGTTTTGGGTAGTTTATGGGATTTTATTTTCTCCCCTCTCAATATTAGATTGACCTGTTCAGCAAGAGGGTTTACGTCAACACTGCGACCAACTCCCCTCTAATGGTGGACACGTTCAGGGGTGTACAGCCTGTCAACGGCAGGATCGTGTTGTCACAGGTGGCAGCTACTGGTCCTATATCCCAAACAGCATCTAACTCTGGTGTTCTAGACCTCTCTTCTGAGTGTCATACCCCTGAACCTTATCCTGTGTTTGATTTCCCAACTGATGCATACTGGTAGGATTCAGGTGAAATGGTTGACAATGTTATGAAGTGTCAAATTATTTAAGTAATATTTTAATGAATTGTAAAAATAACTTTTACTTGTTCCAGATTTGTCAGTCTTGTCGGGTATATGGATCTTTCATGAAGTGTTTTTAATGGTATCCTGTATGTGTATCTCTGTCCAGCATTACTTTTAACAAGTTACTATAAAGCTCAAGAGTTGCTGTTTTACTGGTGCATGTACAGTGAGGTTTTGTGTAGTGGGGTGTTTTTTGGGACTCTTGCAAACATGTTTGACATGCACTTATTTTGCTGTTAAGATATTTTGTCATCAGTTTTGCACTTCAGAATAAAACCACTAATGCTTTTAGAGCTGTAATGTAGTTACTTAAAGGTATCGAGTCTCCATCTGTGTAGACAGGAGCTAAAAAAAAAAAAAAAAAAAAACTTGGTTGAAATGTGGTTATCTATTTGTCATAAGTTGCTGTTCTTAGTTTGAGTAATTCAAGACAATTTTAAAATCGTATACATTCTTGATCTAGCCGATGTGCTTGTTTTGACCGTCATTTAGTGGCACTTGTCTGTAGTCAGGGTTTTTCCCACTGATCTGGAGTATTACTCTGGTTTATCCATTATGCACAAGGGGTTGGTTCTTACCTTTTTAAATGATCACTTATCTTGTCGTTGCACCAACATGTGAATGACTTGTCAAAACACTGCCTTGAATTCATACTTGATTCAACTAATTTGTAAGCTCTTATTCATTTTAATGTATGTTGGAGGAAAAAAAAAAATAAAGTCTGTCATGTTCTCAATCTGATAGCCAGTGATTAATTTATCAAGCTCCACTTGTGAATTACTTTCTTGTAATACTTTATGCAGTTGTGTGAGGGGATTCTCTTCTGAGAGATGGCACAGCTGAGAGGAAATACAATATGGTCCTTTCATTCTGGTAAATGACAGTGGGTGTTTTTTTTTTTTTTTTTCTCTCCCCTCTTAAATGTGTATGTGTTCCACATTTGAAGTGAATCAAAAGTTCAAAGTTTTGAACCTTAAAGTTTTGATCCACTTCAAATGTGGATCTACTATACTACAACTACTATAGTTCTGGTGGGTTTGTGATGTGAAAGGGGTGTTCTTAAGAAATTATCATGAAGTAAACAACCATTAATATAGCCATGAACTGATTTTTATTCTAATGAAAAGTTTAGCTGGGTATTAATAACAGATTCTAAACATTAATAAAATACAGGGTTCTTTAAAAAAAAGAAGCTTAAAAGATAAGTATTAAACATTTTGTCAGAATTGCTGAATTTTGAGTTCATGACTAAATGAACAGATACATTGCCAAATTTTATTGGTATGAATTCAAATATATAAAAATGAAAAATCAAAGTGATGTAGCATCATTTAAAAACAGACATTAACAATAAGTGAAAATATATTTATAAATTAACAGCTTGGTTTCATGGAGCTAGGATTAGGCCTTAGTTCAATCGCTTCAGTAGCTTTTATGAACATGCCTTAGGGAGGAAAAAAATTATTAATGGTGTGCATCAAACAATGGCACTGATACAATTTAAGAGATGTCAATGCAAGTTGTTTCAGCTAAAACAGCTCAAACATGCATTTTAGTCTGGAACTTAAGCCTTGTCTGTGAAACCAGGCAAACGTTTCCCCAAGATTAATTTGTTCTGCAGAAAAATTCATACAGATTTGTAATGACGCAAGTAAATGACAAATTTTTTTCTCCCATTAATGTTAATATTTACAAATCCTAAAACAGACTCCAGCAACCCACCACTCAGCTTTCTTTCATCAGCTGTGCCATTAATTATAAAATTTACCTGAACTTTATATAACTCTTGAGCAGTTTTAATATCAGTGACTTTTAGCATTTTTCTAATGAGCTGTTTTAACTTAAATGTGTATGTACTTAAATACTGGTGACTGGATATTTATTACAACTGATTGTCTTTAACATTTCTTTCCCTAATAAAAATGAATATTTTTAAGTTTGTTACATCTGATATGCATACTGGACATCAAACTATCAGGGGGTGGAGTATAATAGTGACATCATCAAACACCTGAACCAAATGGGCCTTAATCACACCTGGTACCACATGTCACAATTTAATCACTTTGATGACTGTCCATAGTCATATCTTTACACATTTCAGGACTTTGAAAGCCTTTGAGAATATACACACAGTAGTTTTCCAACAGGTTTTTGTAGATTAAATACAGGAACCAGGTTTTGGCTTTTAATCAGAAGAGAGGCAGCCAAGTGCAATATTTAAGGACTGGTGAAGTCATTTTAATTGACTAAAATGGTAAGATAACAGTTTATGTATTCACAAATATGTGGCATAAAAAGAAACTCATATAAAAGAGTTCACTGAAATGGCATTTAATCTGTGTGATGTTTAATGGTTTGTTTTGGGAAAGAACATTTACTTTTATGAATCCTTTAGTTGAAAATGACATAACCGAACAGAGTGTTTGTTTTATTTGTTTTTGTTGTTGTTGTTTTTAGATGAATGCTTTCATGGCCTGCCTTGCAGCTTGTCTGTGGCTGGTGATATCCACTGCACCAACCTCTGCATGTATGTGTGATCGCCATTTGGTTGTGTTGCCATTTCTCTGAATAATGTTACTTCACTGTATATTGTCAAGTTTCACACATTGTCTCTTTTCATTTGCCTTTTTTTCAGCGTGGTGCTATAACAGGCCATCCTGTAGTAAGTTGTCCCCCCCCCCCTATATTTTAACCTATATAGTACCATAATAATATAATTACAACAAAGATTAATTTAGGGGACAGATGGGGGCAGTTGTGGCCTAATGGTAAGAGAGTTAGACTTGTAACCGTGCTCTCATTACCCACAACTGAGGTTCCCTTGAGCAAGGCACCTAACCCCCAACAGCTCCCCATGTGCTGTAGCAAAAAATGGATGCCCACTGCTCCGGATGTGTGTTCACGGTGTGTATGCACTTGGATGGGTGAAATGCAGAGCACAAATTCAGTGTATGGGACACCATAGGCTACTTGGCTCACTTCACTTCACTTAAAATGTAATGTTAAATCTGAACAAGTAAACAAAAAACTTCACTGTTATCTTGGAATCAGAGATTAAAAATGTTTTTATATGAATAATGGTGTGAGGATGTTTAAAAAAAAAAAAAAAAATTCTGCATCTCAGATGATGTCACTTGGCCCACAACTGCAAGTAAAGACTGTAATGGCACTCAACAGTCTCCAATAGACATCATAACCGCCAATGTCCAGGCTAATGCTAATCTGACCTCTTTCTACTTCACTGGCTATGATGACAAAACAACATTAACTAAGATTAAAAACACTGGCACGACAAGTGAGTAGATCTCTTTATTCTCTTAATTTTATTCTAATTTTGTGCAAGACTGGTTTATTCACACAGAATGTGTTTTTGCAGTTTAAAATGTGAGAACCATGGCAATGGAACGGGGAAAAAAAAAAAAAAAAAAAAACTGAGTGGCTGTTTAGACAACACCATTTTCAACAAAAATGCATTTTGGCTCATTTATGCGACAACTGCATTTTTGGGCCCCAAAAACTGGTTAGTGATGTCACCAATCCAGGAAGAAGCTTGTTGTAGTCCTTAAACGGCATTCTTTAAAAGAAAATATCTCCCTTTGCACTGAACTTTGAGCATCGTAACTTTGCACACATTGTTTATGCTCAAACTGCAACATTACACACTAACTAAAGCTAAAAAGTGAAATTATAATCACCCCTTTAAAGATGTCCATCTAGAGTGTTTGCGTTAAACGATGGAAAAGTAGCACGGTAGAACGGAAAAACATGTTCTGTGTGAATGGCTCGTTACTGATCCTTACAGGCTAGGAACAATCTCACGGTGTTCAATTTGTTGTGGTTTTGCTCTACAGTTAAAGTTACACTTGATCACAAGAGAATGCATGTGGAAGGAGGGGATCTGCCAGGCTCGTTTGCCAGTACGGAGTTTCATCTCCACTGGGGTAACGGCAGCGCCATGCCTGGATCGGAACACACTGTGGATGGCAAACGATACCCTATGGAGGTATGAATATATGGTAACGTAATATAATAAAGCTTTTGTTTTTTTATTACTGGTCTTCTAAAAGGTCTTGCATCTCAGTTGCATATCGTAAATAAGGCTGAGCGTAATGGCAGTATGACTGGTGATCCAGAATTGGCAGTTCTTGGTATCTTCATTGAGGTACGTTGCCTTTTCCCCTCTCATTTGTTTTCAGTTTTCAAGTGTTTCAATTGTAATGCCACCCACAGGCCTCTAATGACATTGGGAAACCTACGAGCTGGAAGAACTTGATGTCTTATCTTCAGAAAATTGCCAATGCAGGTTTGGCCATGGTCTTACAAGTATGAGTAAAGTGGTTGAATAAAATATGCTGGTAATGTTCATAAATGCATTAACTGTGTCTAAGGTGATGATGAACACATTTACCACAATATCTCCATGGATGATCTTCTTCCTGGAGTGGACAGCACTAAATATTACCGTTATATTGGCTCTCTGACCACACCAAACTGCACTGAAGGTGTGGTGTGGACTATCTTTAAAGATGCAATCAAAGTCAGCCAGGATTTGGTAAGTGTAGACACTCAAAGTATTTAGGCCTTTTGCACAGTTTCCATCTTAATTTGACCTAAATTCTTTTGAGTGCAATTGGAATAAAATGAGACCTCCATTTTTAATCATCTTTGGCTTCATTAAATTGCTTCCATTTCTCTAGATTGACCTCTTCACTACGACGGTCTACATCAACAAGACCACCAACTCTCCCCTAATGACCAACACTTTCAGGGGTGTTCAGCCCGTCAATGGCAGGATTGTGATGTCACAGGTACCAGGTGCCAAAACTACTGGCCTGCTCACACCAACTAGGCTGACATTAACTGCAAAACCAACTACAACATCAACCGCAAAACCAACTACAACATCAACCGCAACAAACCCATCCCTGGCTCTCGTGTGCCCACTTCTGAGTCTTGTACTCCTGTACTGCATCCTACCTTTGTTCTAAAACTGGTCCACGAGATTAAGGTACTTCTTAACTGATGACTTTAGACCTGATGGTATAATCCATTTAATTTTTTACAGATGTTAAAAAAAAAAAACACACCATGTAAAGTAATGTAAATTTTATCTGGTTCAGTGTATAGTTCTTATTATTGTCAAGGTTTATTAATGTTGTGGAAAGATTTCAGTGTTTTTTAGCTAAATGCTGGATTCCTCACACTCCGCTTGTTTCCTACAACTGTTTCATATGGAAGTGTGGATGTTATTGATTGTAGTGCACAGTTTTGTGAACATTTGAGCTGCATGTGTTTGGACTTTAAGCATGAATGCACTTATTTTATGACAATACAGTGGCAGGTTTTCAGTTTGAAATGGAAAGTAAGCAGTGAATGTAGGCAACAGGCTGACGGTGGGGTGGGGTGTAAAACTGTATCTGGTGCTTGTTTTGACTTTTCACTCAGGACTATTTTGTAGATTTTCACTGGTTTCACTTTAACAATTGAGTTTTGTTTGTAGTGTGCACAAGGTTTTTTCTTTCCCCCGCCCCCCCCCTCCCTTCCACAAAGGTGTCATTGTCTGCTGTGCCATTGTGAATGTTTGTTTGAAATTCAGATTGTGAAAACTAGTCATTTTGATGTTGTGATTTCTACTCCTTGCTTTTTTTTTAAATGCATATTCATTTTGTCATATGGAAAAACTTCATTAAAATGAATAACTGTATCAAATTTACTTTTGTGCTTGTTTTATTCTTTGTCATTTTTAAGGTTTCACCCAAGATTTTTAAAGTTCACCCAAAAATGAAAATTGTCTTTTATTACTCACCCTCATGTCGTTCCACAGCCGTAAGACCTTCATTCATCTTTGGAACACAAATTAAGATATATATTTATAAAATCTGAGAGCTCTGACTCCTCCATATAGACCACAATTTAAGAGATCCAGAAAGGTACTAAAGACATGGTTAAAGTAGTCGATGTGACTGCACTGGTTCAACCTTAATTTTATGAAGTGATGAGAATACTTTACTTTAAATATGAAAGTGTGAGCTTTTTTTTTTTTTTTTTTTTTTTTTTAACAATATAAACACAAAGACAGTGGAGAAAACAGTAGTTAAGAAAACCACCTAGCCATGATTAGATGCTATGTTTGCACAAGCTTTGCAAATCACTGGCATTACATTGACAGATGAGGACTTATGCTAGTTTAATTAATTAAAGTATATGTGATCTGGATATCTAGATCTGGATATGTGAGACTATATTTTGAATTAATCCTTTTTCTGTGTATGACAATACAGTACAGAATGGCCTTTTTTAGCATTTTGCTGAACATGTCGAGGAATCAAAGATGGCAGGCAGAGGTGAGGATCCAAATGCAGGGAGATTTCAATGTAAATAAACAATCATAACATAAATCAGGAACAAAATGACAGAATAAAACAAAGCAAAACACAAGGAACCGCAGACATCTGCATGACATCAAACAACGACAGACAGAACCAGAGAAAACGGGCTTTTTATGCAGACGGGTTATCGAGCTAAACAAGGAAAACTGACACAGTTGGAGCAGACTAATGAAAACTGAAAACTACAGCCTGGACACAGGAAAGAACACAAACTAGCACAGAGAACTTCAATATAAAAGTCCCACAGAGCACAAAACACAGAACCAGATCTGACACATTAAGCATTAGTTTCATGAGTTACTGAGGTGCATTTTCTTCTCAGTGTCAAAACACTACTCACAATGTTTATAATACAAAATGGCATAGAATAGTGCATAAGTACACATTCCTAGAATGTGTAAAAAGTAGTCATAGTTGAGTAAACTTATTTAGTGGTGAACAGGATGCTACAGCAAATATGATTTGCATTTTCATTTTCTCCAATGACAAAAGAAATAATCACAATAGCATTTTGACAACTTTTTTTTTTTTAAATAGAGGTTTGATTGATTATGGTAATCAGAAAAGAAAAAAATGTCAAATTGAAATGATTAAATAAATGAAAAATAAGCTTTGCTATGTTAATGATTATGGAAACTCAATATCCATCCGGAAAAGAATCCATCTGGTTGGAGATTACTGTAATCCTTTAGTTTACATAACACTTTCATCTTGATGTCTAGGACAAATTGATATCAACATTTAGAATGAGAAAAGTGTGGGCGTTGAATAAACCAAAAAGGTCACTTGAAATATTAAATTTCTCTCCCATGTGGCTCAAATGGGTTGGCCTGCCCTTAGCTTTCTTATGGCCACATCATCACTGCAGGTCGAATCTCATTACACAAGAGGAAAATGTTTCTAAACACATGCCGGCAGCAGGCGCCACATAATAACATCAGTGACATCCCCTGCGATGTCTTTTTAATGCCGTTGTATTGTTAATACAGTACACTCAACAGGTTCCACGTAACTTTGTTATGTTGCATTTAATTAACATTATTTATTTCAGTTAACTTAAATTTATTACATAAGGTTAACTCAATGCCATTTAGTTGAATCAGGTTAACTTTCTTAATTTTGTCCAAAACCTTTACATTTAGTTATCATAAAAATCCAGTTCAATTGATTAGTTTATATAGTGGATGCGTTCAAGTACCATTTTCACAACTTTAACAAAATCTTTACTCTGTAAAGACTCTTATTGTTAAGTGTTAGCCAGAAGATGGTTTTATTCCATCTATGGCATGCCCAAAATAGCTGTTTTTATTATTAAAACAACTTTAATTGTTGTTAGCAGGTCCTCAACCCAAGCACATGTTCTACACTTCACCACAATGGTAACCCCAAAACCATTAACATAACAGAAACTTTTAAATACCAACATAATAGAACAGTAAACGTTAAAAAGTCTCTCCATTTTCTCATGTTGCTAAAAACTGCTTAAAATAACACTTTATTTCAACATTTACTCTCCCAGATCAGCCCCTTTGCAAAGCATGACGAGTAGTGAAAGTCCTGTTTGATTGAGTCCTGGTTGAGTTTACTTGTTTGAAACATGTTATTTTAATATGAAAATATCAAGTTAAGTCAAAAAGTAATCGTTTCAAGTCAATTTAACATAAAGCAATTACATTTGAACTAGAAACCTAATACAATTGTGTTGAATCAAAATAAGTTGTTTAAATAAAGTGAACAGCATCAAAAAATCTTTTTTTGTGCCACCTTTGAGAATGACCATTATTACACAATATAGACTGATGTTTCTACAAAGAAAGCTGAATGTGCAACCAGTGGATAGAGAGTCAGTTGGGAATATTATAGGCAAATGTGTTTAACCAGCTTTTAAGGATTGCTTGCTTGCTCATGATAGTATAATTGGCTATATTTTTAAAAAAAGTAATACACATTTCATGGTAGGGCCAATGTAAGCACAATATTGGCTTGAACAAACCATTTTAGGGTGAGGCAAATTCAGATAGGGCAGACATGAAACCCATGGACAACAAACCCATTTAGGGCTCACATTGGGGCAAATTTAGATAAGACTGACATGGAAACCGTGGACAAACCCATTTAGGGCCAACGCTGGAGCTAATTCAGATAGGGCCAATATTTAACCCATAGACAAACCCATTTAGGGCCCACATTGGGGTAAATTCAGATAGGGCCGACATGGAAACCGTGGACAAACCCAATTAGGGCCAACGCTGGAGCTAATTCAGATAGGGCCAATATGGAACCCATAGACAACCCCATTTAGGGCCCACATTGGGGTAAATTCAGATAGGGCCAACATGGAAACCATGGTCAAACCCATTTAGGGCCCACGCTGGGGCAAATTGAGATAGGGCCAACATGAAACACATGGACAAACCTATTTAAGGCCCACACTGGCGCAAATTCAGCTATGGCCGACATGGAACCCCTGGACAAACCCATTTAGGGCCCACATTGGGGTAAATTCAGATAGGGCTGACATGGAAACCATAGTCAAACCCACTTAGGGCCCATGCTGGGTCAAAGTGACACAGGGCCGACATGGAACCCATGGACAAACCCATTTAGGGCCCAAGATGGGGCAAATTGAGATAGGGCCGACATAGAACCTGTGGATAAACTCATTTAGGACCCACGCTGGGGCAAATTGAGATAGGGCTGATATGGAACCCCTGGACAAACCCATTTAAGGCCCACGCTGGGGAAAATTGAGATAGGGCCAACATGAAACACATGGACAAACCCATAAAGGGTCCACACTGGGGCAAATTCAGATAGGGCCTACATGAAACACATGGACAAACCCATTTAAGGCCCACACTGGGGCAAATTCAGATAGGGCTGATATGGAACCCCTGGACAAACCCATTTAGGGCCCACATTGGGGTAAATTCAGATAGGGCTGACATGGAAACCATGGTCAAACCCATTTAGGGCCCACATTGGGGTAAATTCTGATAATGCTGACATGGAAACCATAGTCAAACCCATTTAGGGCCCACGCTTTGGCAAATTGAGATAGGGCCAACATGAAAAACGGTGAACAAACCCACTTAGGGCCCATGCTGGGTCAAAGTGAGACAGGGCCGACATAGAACCCATGGACAAACCCATTTAGGGCCCAAGATGGGGCAAATTGAGATAGGGCTGATATGGAACCCCTGGACAAACCCATTTAAGGCCCACGCTGGGGCATATTGAGATAGGGCCAACATGAAACACATTGACAAACCCATAAAGGGTCCACACTGGGGCAAATTCAGATAGGGCCAACATGAAACACATGGACAAACCCATTTAATGCCCACACTGGCGCAAATTCAGCTATGGCCGACATGGAACCCCTGGACAAACCCATTTAGGGCCCAAGCTGGATCTAATTCAGATGCCTACATTAGCTTTTCCATGAAATGTTGGCTGGACTAAGAAAGTGAAAGTAAAATAGTGTGTGTATGTGCATGCGTGTTTTTGTGATTTATGAGGACACAAATTTGTATAATGACATGGGTATTACACTGGTATTACAACCTAAACATGAAATATGAGGACATATAATGAGTCCTCATATCTAAAATAGCTTTAAAAACATACTAAACAATGTGTTATTAAAAATGTAAAAATGCAGAATGTTTTCTGTGATGGGTAGGTTTAGGGGTAGGGGTAGTGTAGGGAGATAGAATGAACAGTTTGTACAGTATAAAAACCATTACGTCTATGGAATGTCCTTACTTTGATAGCAAAACAAACCTGTGTGTGTGTGTGTGTGTGTGAGAGAGAGAGAGAGATGGGGAGAGAAAACACAATATACAAAGATAGTGCACTCATATTAGTATGAATGGAAGAAGTGCAACAGAAATATGGTGTACCCACAACATACCCACAAGTTCATGTGTCATTGTCTCAACCTCCTACGACAGAATAAAATTTAAGTTGTTTTTAACTGACATGTGCACTAGTTGCCCTTGACGCATCATTAGAGTTCAATGATTTCCATCTCCTCAATGAGTCATTCTTTTAAGTCAATCGTTTCAATGATTCACTTGATCAGGTGTAGCTGAATGAATACATACTAAAACCTGAATATGACCTTCAGCTGTTAATAAGACAAGTATAAATGCCACACACCAAGCATCAGAGCATAACTCTGCCCAGCATGAAAGCCCCATTGGAACACAACTTAATACACTCTTTGTTAACAGAACAATAAGTAAAAACTGCCTACACAGTGTGATATTGTATATCTATCTCTATCGAATCTTAGAAAAACCTTCTTGTTTGACAATGATAAGACATAAGTCTGAAACCTTAAGGCTGTTGATGTAAGGTAAAAAATATCCGGTAATGGTTTTACAGGTGTGGTACAATGCTGCTGCATTACAACACAGCTTGTTTCACAAGTTTCACAGTGGAATTCTTTGTGTGAAGTTTCATCCAAATATGTCCTTATATGAATCATGTGAAATTCAAGCTAATTTTCACAATTGAGGCCTATTAATTTTAACCGTAAACGTCTCAATTTAAGAACAAAGATGGGATTTACTGGAAGTATTTATTAGTTATTCAATTCATCAAACGTTTATTCAAGGAGTGATGTGAATTCAAGAAGTGTGTTTACAGCATTAAATTAAGTGTATTGTTACACAATTCTTTATTTCAAACGTATCTGAAATATAATCCAGGGGGTGTGCATTTCAGATCTGCTGATTGTTGAACGCTTACTCAGTCCACCAAAGGATCTGGTTCCATTTCAAAAGGAAGAAAAGGAAAAACTGTTCTATTAACCCGCTTTCAGGCGGCATAAATGTGGGTGTAGACTACTGTCACACTTGGCCTTTTGTTGCATGTTCTTTTTTGTTCAGTGGATTGTGTTCATTGTGCAAATGTTTTCATCTACTTAATCAAACCACTCTTTCATTAGGTGGACAGAGTGTTATTTCAGTAATGTGATATCGGTATAGCACTAACAATCTTAATAATAATAATCTTTATCATGGCACCATACCAAGTTACAATATCGTTGTATAGAAAGAATGTAATAATAAAAATAATAATGATAATTTTTTAAAAGAATTACGATAATTATAATGACCATACCAAAAAAAAAACTAAAACCATAAAAAAATTACTGTCATTACTTAAACATTAACTGAAATAAAATTATAAAATTTATATATATATATATATATATATATATATTTCAGATAGTTGCCAAGGCAACATTTCTCATTTTAGTTTAACTTGAAGTATTAAAAAAACTAAAACTAAATAAATTAAAATTAAATTGTCTCCCTTGTCCTCCTGTGTGTCACAGACACGCCAGGTTCCAGCACCATCCAATCCCAGCGCACTCCATCCCCGGAATACTAATCACTTGCACATGCACCTCATCAGCTCACTCATCTACTGCACCATATAAGACACTCACACACCTTCACTCATTGTCCGGTCTCGTTCGCATCTAGACGTACCTACATGCTTACCTCAAGGACTCCAAACGATCTACTTACCTGTCTCCTACGTCTCCAAGTCTCCTCGTTTGTTCCCAGTCAGTGTGTGAGTGTCTCCGTTCTCCATTCTCCAGCGATTCCATTCTCCAGCGTCTCCATTCTCCATCGTCTGCCACCCACCTGCAACTACACAAAGGACAGTATCACCTTCTTACATCTACTATTCATCCTCTGAACTTCACATACTCACCTGCACTACCGTCATCTCTGCTGTTTGTCTCAAATAAACGATCATTCTTGTACTTCCTGTCTCCGTGCCATCTGTACTGTAACAGAAGACCGGACCAAGACCGTGAGACACCAGCATAAGTCACCAGGATCCCTTCCAAGAGCTCGTCGATGCACTTCGTCGAGCACTCACGTCTCCTCCACCAGCGATCACCTCCGTCAACACAGCACCTACTCCTTCACCGCCCGTGCACGCCAGTCCCATGGCCAAACCGGCGCCCTTCTCTGGTTCGGCGGAGGATTGCAGCGGATTCCTCCTGCAATGTTCGCTGGTCCTGGAGATGCAACCGCACCATTTCCCCACCGATACATCCAAGGTAGCACTCATAATTTCACAGCTGCAAGGCAAATTCCGTTTGGATTCCATTTGGTCCCAAAATAACCCCATCACCCAGTCTTACACAGGTTTTGTAGCCCACTTCCGGGAAGTGTTCGGCAAACCCACAACAGACTCCTCAGTCGGTGAGAAACTTTACAAACTAAAACAAGGCTCCATGTCAATCAACGATTATGCTTTGCAATTCAGAACGCTTGCAGCTTCAAGTGGCTGGAATGAACGTTTCATCCAGCTCTCCATCCGTTTCGACACTCGTATGCAGTCGTGTCTCGAAGAACACCAGGGCCAGCCGCTGTTCAACATCGCACCCTGCCGACCAGAGTCCGTCAGCCCTCCAGAACCAGCCCATGAATCCATGTCTGTGGAAGGCTCCAGGCTTTCACCGTCTGAACGGCACAGGGGGCTGACCCAGAATCTATTCCTGTACTGCGGCTCACCAGGGAATGTAATCTCCGCATGCCCCATTCGTCTTCCTCATCTCATGGTGAGTGCCATTATTCCTTCTATTAAGAAGATGCAACCACTCACCACTGTCGTAAACCTTACTGCTGCTGATATCTCTATGCCAGTTGTCGCCCTCTTCGATTCTGGGTCAGCAGGCAACTTCATCTCCGGTGCCCTCTGCCGTCAGCTCGGCCTCAAGACCACGGCCACGCCGACCACCTACCAGATCCGTTCAGTAACCGGGAAACCTCTCAGCAAAAGACATGTACATCTGAGCATTGGCCCCATTCAACTGCAAGTTGGCGTCCTACATGTGGAAGATTTACATCTGCTGGTTCTGGAGGAATCCACCTCTGACGTGATTCTAGGGCATCCGTGGTTGGAGCAGCACAATCCCATCATCTCCTGGAAGACCGGCGAAGCCTGTTTCCCGAGCTGTTTTCCCAAACTTCCAGTTCAATCTTCTCCTCTCCCTGAACACCTCTCTGTCTGCGCCACTACCATCGAGAGCCCAGTGGAACAGCGCTTGGTGGAGACGCCTTCAGCGACGTCTTCTGCCCTCAGAGAGCCTCTAAGCTGCCTCCTCACCGGCCATGGGACTGGACCTCCGCAGCGCATACAACCTCATCCGGATACGCGAGAGGGACGAGTGGAAGACCGCCTTCATAACACCTACCGGCCACTATGAATATCTCGTTATGCCGTATGTCCTGGTCAACGCCCCCTCCGTATTCCAGGATTTCATTCATGAGGTGCTCCGGGAGTTTCTCCACAAGTTCATCTTGGTGTACATCGATGACATCCTCATCTACTCCCGGAGCCTGGCCGAACATCGCCACCACGTTGCGGAGGTCCTAGAACGCCTGAGGAAATTCCACCTCTTCCTCAAAGCGGAAAAATGCTCCTTCCACCAGCCTTCTGTACATTTCCTCGGGTACATTATTGACAGCAGTGGCATCCGGATGGACGAGAGGAAGGTGGAAGCTATCAAGACCTGGCCACTTCCCACAACCATTAAAGAACTCCAACGTTTCCTCATCTTCTCCAACTTCTACCGTCGTTTCATCAAGAGTTACAGTTCCATCGCCAATCCACTCACCAGCTTACTCCGCAATAAGCCCAAGTCTCTGTCCTGGACCCCTGAAGCCATCAACGCTTTCCATGCCCTCAAAGAAGCCTTCACCTCCGCTCCTCTCCTCGTCCACCCTAATCCTGACCTGCCCTTCGTAGTGGAGGTGGAAGCCTCCACCACCAGAGTAGGAGCGGTGTTGTCCCAGCAGCAGGGGTCCCCAAGTAGACTCCATCCATGCGCCTTCTTCTCCAGCAAGCTCAACTCGGCGGAGATGAACTACGACATCGGCAACAGAGAGCTCCTCGCAGTCAAGCTGGCCCTGGAAGAATGGAAGCATTGGCTGGAAGGAGCCAAACATCCCTTCCACATTCTCACCGATCATAAAAATCTAGAATATCTGCGGTCAGCCAAAAGACTCAACCAAAGGCAAGCACGCTGGGAATTATTCTTCATGCATTTTAATTTCACCATCTCCTACCGCCCTGGAGCGAAGAACATCAAGGCAGATGCCCTCTCTCACCTACACGCTCCAGAAGACAAACCAGAAGATCCTAAGCCCATTCTCCCAGTCAATCTCATAGTCAGCCCTATTTCATGGTCAGAAGAGACATTATCCTCCTCCAATGCCTCCACCAACGCTCCGCCGGGTTGCCCACCAGGCTTGCTTTACACTACCAGAGCACGGCGCACTCCCCTCATTCACTCTGCTCACACATCACTCGGCACTGGCCACCCGGGGGTCAATGAAACCCTCTCGTTGCTGAAAGAACGCTTCTGGTGGCCCAACATGGCAGCCGATGTCAGAAGGTACGTGCAGGGCTGTGAGGAATGCGCCATCTCCAAGAGCCCACGCCATCTCCCATCCGGCAAGCTCCTACCTCTGCCCGTTCCAAGTCGACCCTGGTCACACCTAGGAGTCAACTTCATCACCGACCTTCCAGCATCCAACAACCACACCTGCATCCTGGTCATAGTAGACCGTTTCTCAAAATCCTGCCGTCTAATTCCCCTGAATGGTCTACCCACTGCCATGGAGACAGCCGAACTCCTCTTCAATCATGTTTTCCGGTATTTCAGCATCCCAGAGGATATTGTCTCAGACAGAGGACCTCAATTCATCTCACGAGTCTGGAAGGCCTTCTTCACGCTCCTAGGTGTCACCATTAGCCTGTCTTCCGGATACCACCCACAGTCAAACGGGCAGACGGAGAGGAAGATCCAGGAGATCGGCTGCTTCCTCCGTACCTTCTGTCACGGCCACCAGGACTCTTGGAGCCAGTACCTGGGTTGGGCAGAGTACGCACAAAACTCCCTACGCCAACCTACCACCGGTCTCACTCCATTCCAGTGCGTGCTCGGCTACCAACCCCCACTGTTCCCTTGGAATGGGGAACCCTCCGATGTGCCAGCTGTCGACTACTGGTTCCGAGAGAGCGAGAGGGTCTGGGACTCAGCACACCATCAGCTGCAGCGAGCCCTGCGCAGACGCAGGATGACAGCAGACCTTCGCCGTTCCAATGCTCCCTCCTACCAACCTTGACAGAAGGTCTGGCTGTCCACCCGTGACATCCGCCTGCGTCTGCCCTGCCGTAAGATGAGCCCCAGATTCATTGGCTACTGTCACAGACACGCCAGGTTCCAGCACCATCCAATCCCAGCGCACTCCATCCCCGGAATACTAATCACTTGCACCTGCACCTCATCAGCTCACTCATCTACTGCACCATATAAGACACTCACACACCTTCACTCATTGTCCGGTCTCGTTCGCATCTAGACATACCTACATGCTTACCTCAAGGACTCCAAACGATCTACTTACCTGTCTCCTACGTCTCCAAGTCTCCTCGTGTGTTCCCAGTCAGTGTGTGAGTGTCTCCGTTCTCCATTCTCCAGCGTCTCCATTCTCCATCGTCTGCCACCCACCTGCAACTACACAAAGGACAGTATCACCTTCTTACATCTACTATTCATCCACTGAACTTCACATACTCACCTGCACTACCGTCATCTCTGCTGTGTGTCTCAAATAAACGATCATTCTTGTACTTCCTGTCTCCGTGCCATCTGTACTGTAACACTGTGTTCTCATCTGTGTGTGAGTTTACTGATCTACTTCTACCAGTCATCCAGCACCTCCACCTGCTTCCATTCACCATCCACGTATCTACAAAACAAAGGACAGTATCAACATTTCTATCAACACTCAGTAAAGACTCTATCTGCTATATACTCACCTGCTACACTCTGTACCTGCTGTTTGTCAAATAAATACCACCTACCTGCAAACCTGTTGTCTCTTACCCTTCTGTTCATAACAACTAGTATATCAGTGATATATAATCACACTGGACCATACAAAAACATACTTTAAAATATAAAATGCTTATAATTAAATATATAATATATTTCATGGGATTTTTTTTATTTGTTAATGGGATATTATCATTTACCCTTATGTCATTCCAAACTTATTTTTTTTTTTTTTTTTTTTGTACATACAATAAGAAGTCAGTCTTTTTTTGGACCCCACTGACTTTCATTGTATGGTGTCTCACACTCATACAGGTTTGGAACAATATAAGGGTGAGTAAATGACAGAACTTTTTTTTTTTTTGGGTGAACTACCCCTTTAAGAAAGCATACAGTAAATATCAGTGCAGTTGTGGGAAAATAGTGCATCACAATTCCCACACACACATTGGTGCACCTGTTCCATAGGTGTAATGGTTTTAATTCTGTATAAACTGTATATTCTGTCCCCCTGCACTAACCCTACCCCTAAACGTACTCATCACAGAAAACTTTCTGCATTTGTACATTTTTAATAAAACATTTTTTAGTACGTTTAAGCCTTTTTATTTTATTTTTTTTAGTACGTTTAAGCCATTTTGACACAGTCACTGTCAGCTGGTATTTCTGACTATATGATAAAACATTTTCTAGAATGCTAAGCATACATTTTTATCTCAGTGCTTCCTTCACAACTCTGCCTTTGGGACATTTTTTTTTTTGAGGTTGCTTAAATTTCATTTTAAAAACACAGTTATTTTGTGCATGCAAACATTGTTGCAGAACGTGAAATGATATTCAGTTTTGCCTAAAGGTGAAACTCAAGTAGTAATTAGTCGCTCCGATCAATGTTTTTGAAGCTCTATGAGGGAAACTCTGAACATTCCATTCTAATGACTGATGGCTGACTGAGACACTCACACGTCATACTGAATACTCAGAACTGAGCAGGGTTATTAACTAAAACTAAAACCAAAACATTTTTGTTACTAGAAATGAAATTAATGTTAAGTGAAAAAAATATTTACATACAACAAAAACTTTTTTTAAAAATAATTTTTATTATTAAACATATTTTTTTCCATCTAGTTGTCAAAGCAACATTTCTCACTTGATGTACAAAAATAACTTAAAATAAAAAAAATAAAAAAATAAAAAACTTAAAATAAATATAATTAAAATGATTTAGACATTAAAAAAACCAGTAATTAATAAAAATGACAAATACACAATTACTAAAACTTTAAATTTAAAATGAAAACAGATAATACAAAAATAAAAACTGATTAAAATATTTTAAACTGTGGTTACACTTTATTTTGATGCTCCCCTTTTAGACATTTATGTTGACTATAAGTAACATGAACTCTCATTAGAGTATTAGTCAGTACACAGAATGTCTAAAGAGGACCATCAAAAGAAAGTGTAACCTACTATAATATTATCTCACTAATACTAAACACTGGGTCTGATGTTTTCTAAGTCTGGAATGAAAAATGCTTTTATTAAGTACATTAGCAATAATTAAATCTGAGGTGAGCTGTGCTGCCAGATAACAACGTAAAAGGAAAAATCTTGTTTAAAAACACACTTACCTTCCCTTGTCATAAAAAAGCTCAAATTATCTGATATTTTAAGAAACTTAATTGACTGTGACACATTTACTGTGTTTCTGCACATCACATGATTTTGAATTGCAAGACAAAAGTTTTCCAAATAAGTAATGAATTTGTTATTATTGCTCATAGAAATAATACAATAATACATGAGTTTTATTCTTTTAATGAGTTACATTACTTTTATGAATTGTTTTAATAAAAATTTAGATCCAGACAAAAAAGCGTCATGCCACTGACCCATACACCTTTATCAAAATGTCCCAGCAAAACAGGTTCCAGGCCCTGTGAATTTAAGCAAGGCCCTAGATGAGGGGCCTCATTTATAAAATGTTGTGTAGAAACAGTCCTAAATTTGATCTTACGATCATTTCTCAAATATGCGTACATGTGATTCAAAGAATGAACGTACGCACGTCCTCTCTTCCAGTTCTATAAATTGCAAATGATCTTGAAATTGTGAATGGTTTCAGATCTCTGCCTTGTAAACGCCACCTAATTAATGTCATCAATATATAAAATAGCATTAGTCAACGTCCAAATCCATTACTTGAGAACGGCGAGCGACAAGAATTGCTTAGATTTCCAAATACCTGCAGTACCCCAACTCTCTGCCAAAGACCATTTTTATAAATTTGAACGTTGAACTGAACTCTAAGTTCAAATGTGTGCGTACGAACGTTTTATAAATGAGGCCCCCTCATGTGTTAAACTTCGCTCCTGTAAGACTACTGTCCTGCAGAGTTTAGCTCCAAAACACCTGCCTGGAAGTTTTTAGTAATCCTGAGGACCTTAGTTAGCTGGTTCAGGTGTGTTTAACTAGGGTTGGAGCTGAACAGTGGAGCAGGACAGTGGCCCTTAAAGGATTAGTTCACATCTGAATAAAAATTTCCTGATAATTTACTCACCCCCATGTCATCCAAGATGTTCATGTCTTTCTTTCTTCAGTCGAAAAGAAATTAAGGTTTTTGAGGAAAACATTCCAGGATTTTTCTCCATATAGTGGACGTCACGCGTGACCTTTACAACTTGATTACGTAATGTGTGGCGGAACACAGAGCAGTGCAAGACGAGCGTTTCTGGTTAAAAAGTATATACATTTTTATTTTTTTTTTAGAAAATGAATGATTGTTTCGCTAGATAAGACCCAAATTCCTCATCTGGGATCTTGTAGAGCCCTTTGAAGCTGCACTGAAACTGCAATTTGGACCTTCAGCCCGTTGGTTACTGTTGAAGTCCACTATATGGAGGAAAATCCTGGAATGTTTTCCTCAAAAATTTCTTTTCAACTGAAGAAAGAAAGACATAAACATCTTGGATGACATGGGGGTTATCCCATAAATTATCAGGACATTGTAATTCTGAAGAAAACTAATCCTTTAAGGAACTGAATTTGACACTGCCACTAACATATTGAAGCTCTGCCACACAGTGTGTTAATGCCCCCAAGTGGATCCTACTTGTAATTGCACATCATTTGGACTACACACAGAACACAGCATATCTTAAGCTGCCTTCATGATATAAATGAATTCATTTAGATAAATCTTCGTATTGTATATTTTTACCCTGTAGTCACAGATGAAATATGCACAAAGTCAAATGGATTACAATTCAATATTTTGAACAATGCAACAGGGTGACAGCAAAAGCTATAAATAATGAATTCATATAGTTAATTCCATTTCAACCTTGACCTTTATTCTAGAAAAAAAAAAAAAAAAAGCTTAAAAATAATTTATTTTAATATATTTGTAAGTTAAACCTGCATAGATCAAACCATGTCTTTTACCATGTGAAGCTGCTCTAAAGTAATATTTGGATATTGGAAATCACTTTAAGTGCCGATGACACAAAAGTTATTGCAAGTCAAGCCCTATATGAAGACAGCTGGATAAAGCAATACTGTGATTAACAGTAACCACGATGAAGCACTCATCTGTAAGGCTCCGCTGATGCCACAGTTACAGTCTCCTCCTCTTCCACGTGGATTGGCTGGAAGTGCGGTTGGAGTCGGTTCTGGACACCTCATC
This sequence comes from Hypophthalmichthys molitrix, assembly GCA_037950675.1. Taxonomy (NCBI): domain Eukaryota; kingdom Metazoa; phylum Chordata; class Actinopteri; order Cypriniformes; family Xenocyprididae; genus Hypophthalmichthys; species Hypophthalmichthys molitrix. The sequence goes on along the minus strand of CM075503.1, from coordinate 3,739,631 downwards.
CAATCAACTGCTGTCGATCTGCGAGTGACACTGTCTTGATCCAATTCTCCGCTCTTCACCACCCAATACGAGTTGTTCTTAAAGAAATAGGCATCTCCTGAGAGGTAAAGAAAAAACAAGGATCAGAGGCATGATGGGAAAAAGTTGCCATCTACCCAACACTCAGGGAGAGGACAATCCCATAATGCATTGTAACAAACTCAGTGAATAAAAAGCATCCAAGATTGTGGACAATGTTTTTTAAATTAAATTTTGGCTTTTTCAATCAAATATTTGCGGCTGATAATAATTTTGGTTCATTTGTCACACTGGGCATAGAAGACTGCATTGTGGGATAAAAAAATGTGTTTTGACAATTTAGTTTCTCAGTAATAGAGATTAATCTGAAAGGTTATTTTATCTTATGACTTATTTACAGGCATATGAATATTTATATTTAATTGCGCATATCTTATTTGAAGATACTTCATAATAGCAACACTATAAATTCAAATTGAATGATTCCACTAAATTAGCCGATAAATTTACATGAATAGTGAAGATGTCTGAAATTGTTGAATAATATTAATTTATTATTATTACTATATTTATTTCTATTATTTACTCCACCATTTTAAAAAACATTAATGTGTCTACAAATCCCCCATTAACAAACAGACACACATATTTAACATAATACAATATCACAGATCGCTAATTTCCAGAGACACAAAATTAGATTTTCATGTTTCTGCTCTCTAAATCTCACATATGTTGATATTCAGATGAAATTACAAAAATAAGAAAAGCACAGCCATTTATTAAATGCATTAAAATGAGATTTTATGCCATTTATGATTAAGATAAAAAAAAATTATACCACTGTATATTTGGGGCATTTTGCACTTCTGGTACTTTTGTCCTGAAGTTGTTCCATTGTGTGTGTTTTTTTTTTTTTTTTTTTTGGTTAAATGACTAAAATAAGGTCTGTAGTGAACACAAGCTCAAGATATTTTCTCATTTTATATAACATAAACTTAAATAGAAATGGCCCATACTTGTGTTTTTTTTTTTAAACTTTTACTTGTCTTAAAAAGGCGGTTGCTAACAAGTGACTAAATGGGACTACAGAGGTTGTCAGGGACATTAACCATCATCAGGTCGAACAGGTAAACTCATCCACTGGCTAATAGCTTTCACATCCTCGTGTTTATAATCGTGCTCTTGCTAATTATTCTAACTCACACTTTCAGGGAAAATGTTTTTAAACAAAGAAAGAGTTGTCGGAAGTTTACTTGTGGTAATGTTGGTCAGTTTGCTGGCATAATTCATTTATAGTCTATATTTAGCTTTTTACTTCTGCTCATTGTATTTAGGCTTCAAAAATGGTGTGCATTTTTTTGAGGATTATCATGATGAACAAAATGTGTAAGAATCATAAACTTTTGTTGATCACCGAGCTTATTTTCTGCAATAGTCCAAAACTAGGAACCAGGGTTATGCTAACTTCTGGGTTGACCTACAAAAACACATAATCACTGCAGCACTCCATTGCAAATATAGTCCCATTGACTGCTACATTGACTGATATGAAGCATAACAAAAGCTTCTTTTGTATACTAAGCTGAAAATGCACTTGAGGCAAACGGAATTTCTCTATATTACCCTCTTCCCCGGTGATGATGTCATCAGGGTTACTGGGCACGCCCTTCCAGAGGGAGGAGAGTCTGGGATAACCTGCGTCTTGATGACGCTTCTCAGCCTCTGAGAATCTCCAGAACTCTCCACCGCTGAAGATGTAGGTTTTTCCATTATGAGCCCAAATGAAGGCCGCCTCCACCCTGTTCACCTCCTTTCCATCATGAGAGATCAGCCCCCAGTCGGACAACGGACGTGGATAACCAGACATCGCCACAGTGTCTTTAAATACCCAGTACTGTGAGCCTGTGTGAAAAAAAAGATTACATGCATTCACTTACAGAAACAAGCATTCTCAAACTGATTTCCATCATGACAACTCCTGGAGTGTTTGGCTTGGTAATGGCAATGACAATGTTGATATGTTTGGTTTTGCCGGAATAGATCTGCTACACTGTTGCTGTTTCTGCTGCTGCAGAGCAAATACGAGACTTGCTACTGGCAATACATACCAAATGTGCCACACAAGTCCTGAAAAGTGAAGCCAAAACGTTTTGATCACCCCCAGGTGGCTGGATGCAGTATAGCTCATAAACCCCGCCCTCTCCATGTAATATAATGGGACGTGAGACGTGCTAAACAATCAAATTACACTTCAGATTTTGGTTTCTGTCATTTTAGGTAGTTTTTATCACTCTGATGTAAATTCAAGTGTTTGTTTGGGTTTAGTTATGCAGGGTACACACTAAAATTTTTTTTTAATCGTATTAGATTTTCAAAATGTGAGAGTCCACAAACATGAGGACAAAAAAATCCTAGATTTCACCGTTTTGCTTGTATAGTGTGTGGTGTGCTGTGATGTGACAAAGACAGCACACCACACAAACAGATTTTCAACCAGAGTTCCGACTGTGAACACGGGAAATCTTGCAAACTTCAGCGTAAACATGGCAGACGATAGCAGGAAGAAAATGCAATGATAGTGTTTGGAATGATTTTGGTATGTTTTACAGGACACGTTGTATAAACACATGCTGTTCAAATCACCAAGCTGATCCTCCATTTCTGCTGTCCAAATCCATTTAACTTTGTGCTGCGCCATGCATTTGTTATGCTTCAGTCTTCTGTCAGCTCACTTTCTGACTGGATATTGTTTTGTTTCACGTGGTAATCTCCAGAGCGTGCGTGCGCTTGTCCTCGGGGTTCCCCCCACACATCAGGATTTCTGATCAACATGTTGAATATTTGCAATCGGGGCGGCTCCAACGTTCTTCCGAGCAGATTCAGTCACTCTTAACACACCTCACAACACAGGAAAATCTGATAAAATAATCAGTAGAACCATCAAGATAATCGGGACATTAACTAGGATTGTCGGAGGGAGAGAAATCGGCCCTAAATCAGCCCGATTATCTTGTGGTGTGTACCCAGCATTAGTTATCTGATGCTATAAAAAAGGGAGTTTGACATCATGATTGACAGATGAGATTGACAGCTTCTCTGAATGAAGTAGTAGTCACTGAGGCACCAACAGACTTTTTTCAGGATTTTCGGGAGGAGATTGGAGCTTCAATTTTAATTTCTACATTTCCATAACTGTTTATTTCATAATGAGTCGTTCAGTAAACTATATTAACCGATTCTGCAGGAGTGATGGGTGGGGCCTTGATACTACGGCTCCTCTTCACGCTCACTACTGCGCAGACTCGGGTTCCAAGATGTTACCGCCATATTTGGACATTGGCGGCTTCACTTTTCTACTATGGAAGAGAGTGAAGGTGCATCATCCATATTTTTTTACAGTCTATGTTACATAAACAACACGCTGCTGTGAGCAAGTAAGACATGCTGCTGCTGTACAATATAGCGTACATGATTTACCAGTAGCAGATCTATACAGGTGGAACTGGGGAAGGTGGAGGGTTTCTGAAAGCACGCTGCAAACTGCTACAGCAAACGCTGACCAAGTATTTGAAGGTTGAGCAGCGAGCTCATTGGCTGCTGATGCAGCAGGAACCAATCAGCCCTGAGAATGATGTGACTGCTAGCAGATAGAGTTAAAGTCGTAATGAAATCAAAATTGACCCTATTTACTTTGTTAGTGCATATTACTAGTCTTGTGTTGAACAATTAATCCGTGCAAGTTAATACACAGAAAAAAATTGTTTGTCGTGGCAATCTTTAATCAAAATCTGAAAAGTTATTTCCGGTCTGGAATGGCATTCCTTCTCTGATGATGTCAGTTTGACGGCTTGGCTTGAAAACGTTTAAAGCACTCCTCTCCAACCGTTAGTCTGCTATGAGCCAGAGATGGAGAGGAGGAGCGCTAAAGTAAAACCCTGCCCTCTATTCAATATTCCGTTTCACTTGGAAATACGTCACAACACTGGAGAAAAGTCGTTCGCAACTTCTGGTTCACGGGGACTTTAAGGACCTATTAGCCTGCGCTATCTTGAGTTTCATGACAGAACTTTGAATTTTTTCTTCCAATGTGAACCTAAATGAATAAAAAGAAACTAACCTATGAAGAAGATGATCCTGTTATCCGACTTTCTTTCATAAACTGCATCTATCTTGTCAGTGCCAGGAGGAAGACCAATCCAGAAGTTGTTTATGAGAGCAGGCTGAAGGGACACAAGAGATCTAGACCGCTGGATTCGCCAGAAATATGGACCTGGCGAAGAAGAGGGAATGAAACAAAAATGAATATTCTTCCATCTATGACAAATTCATTTAAAATTAAATTTAAAAAAATTGAGCTACAAAGAAATTAATTGCAGCAGCTTTATGTAAGTGGCTTATAATCTTTTAAGCTAGGCAAAATCTGTAAATTTGTAAGAAATGTTATTTAAGACAGCATAGATTGTACCTTTAAAAAAGAAAACCTCTCCTCTGATGTTTGCCACCGCATCAAAGCCTCCCTCACAACGGTTCTGGATTGACGGATCAGGTCTAGAAAAACAGAGAGGTCACAAAGGGTCTTTCTCCACATCGAGTGTTGGATATGTTATTATTAGCTGATATGGCAGTGTATATTACTGTTTTAAAGTTTAGGGTCTGTAAGATTTTTTTAATGTGTTTAATTTGAAAGAAGTCTCTTCATAATCCTTCAGAAATCATTCTAATATGCTGATTTTCTGCTCAAGAAACATCTCTGATTATTATCAATGTTGAAAACAGTTGTGCTGCTTCATATTTTTGTGGAAACCATGATACATTTCTTTTCGGGATTCTTTGATGAAAAGAAAGTTTAAAAAAGAACAGCATTTACTTGAAACAGAAATCTCTCTGAACAATGTAGTCTTTACACTTTTGATCAACTTAATACATCCTTGCTGAATAAAAGTATAATTTAAAAAAATCTTACTGACTGGTATTGCATGTGTCTTGGTAAACATGACTCACTGTAAAGGTACTTTGGGATGAGGTGGATTTGGTGGTTTGGGTAGTTGTGATGTAGGTTTGTTTGGGGATGGTGTTGATGTGCTTATCTTCGTTCCTGTCAAATAACAAACCAAAACCACAGCCACAACTTTAGATATGGTCAGCTCGGCTTATGGCGATAAACTGGAAAGATGAATTCAAGCCAGCTAACAGATTAAAAAGTGTTACATTTACATTTTATTTACCTTTACATTCTTGGCACATGTTCTTATTTAAATAAATAGTTCAATAACAAAAAAAAAAAAAAAAAAAAAAAAGCTTTGGTATGATTTCAGAAAACTTGAAATATAGTGCTCAAGGCTTATGGGTTTTTTTTAATGGCTGTTGTATGGAGAAAAGGAATGTGATCTTCCATGAAAATTAGCAAATTATGACACAATATTACAGTTTTTCTCGATTGCTTAAACACTATAACCAGGATTTTGAATTAAAATTTCAAAACCATAACGCCATTTATCAAAAAGCACACCCATTTCCCTAAACTATAAACACTATTCCCGTTTTGACACATGAATCAGATTTGTCTGTCACTGCGAAACTCTACACAAAAATCCTTTCATTTCTCATTGCCTGCACCATGTGGTCATTTAGAAAGCACTAACATTCAATATTGTTCACTCAAGTCAGCATAGCTTGAGCTCAATTAGCACACAGTTACCCAAATTAAGAAACACTAAGAGTTAAAATTTATCACACACCAATCAGAACCTTCAATAGATAAAAAGAGCCCGAGTCAGTTCATTCAGTTTTGGAACAATGGATCCAGAGAGACGTGACTGAAAAGGTCGAGGACACCAGAGAGGAGGAGGATGAGCAAATGCAGTAAGGAGTAGAAGAAGAGGTGAGGATGAGCCAAACTTACAGTTTTTTACGATTGCTTACACGCTAAAATTAAAAATAAAACACAGTTACTGAAACTCTACACTCAAGGAGCAAAACCTCAGCCCAGATCTGCAGAACTATAAGTACATTCTCAGCCTCACATTTTTTGCAAAATACTACACACATTGTTTTGCACAACACTAAACACACTTCTCTATATTAGACACAGAAATCTAACATAATGTCAATTCTTTGCCATTTCAAGACACTGCTTTCCAAATTACCACCCCTATAAACCAATTGATCAAACACGGCCGTCAGGTCTGCAGACACTTAGGTGCTTAACCGTAAACTCAACTATCAGGTGCAAGTGCTATAAAAAGGCAAAAGGTGAGTTGATGTGTCTTCAACAAAATGGAAGGCAATGTTGCAGTAAGAGGGAGAAACATCATTGGCCACAGAGCTAACGTGGTGGTAACGTCACAATGTATGTTGCAATCACGCAGAATGTGGTCCTCCACCAGCATATTCACATTTTAGACAGACTACACAAAATCGTCACAGCAGAAGACCAAATGAATGCAGAGCAGATGAGATACATTGTCATATGGGACAATATATATTTCCACCGATCTGCTCTGGTCCAAAACTGGTTTCATTAGCGTCCACAATTTTCACTCCAATACATCACACCATACTGTCCCTTCCTTAAATCCATTGAGGAGGGGTTTGTTTTTTTGGCATGGAAGGTTTATGATCTCCAGCCCTATGTCAGTATATGCCTCATTCAAGAGATGGCCTGACCTAATTGATGCAGGGTGCAAGGATGGATTCGCCATTCAAGAAGATTCTTCCCTCGCTGTCTTGCGTGAGAGAGGACATCGCCTGTGATGTGGATGAAGTGCTGTAGCCAGATCCAGCTAGGCCAAGAGATGATGCTTAGGTGTTTTTTCTATTATTATTATTATTTTTTTTTTTTTCATTTAAAATCATGCTTTTGTTTTGTCTCCACAAATGTTTTTGTTCATGTATATATGTTGTATTTAGAATATGTTCTGATTTTCAGTGCAAAATGTAACCTTTGGAAAGGCATGGATGTATTGAATGGTTTTACAATGTGGTGATAAATAAATATTTTCATCAATGTGCAGTACTGATCTTGTTTGTTTGTTTGTTTGTCAATATATTCATGTACTTTACTCTAACAATATCTCTGAAAAAATCAAACCCAGACTATATCATTAGAAAAGTATAAAAGTTACAAGTGTTTAAGATTGAGCACAGCAGTGTGTAAATGAATCAAACAGAATCAGAATGTATGAACCGTGTGTGTTCCATATGGTGTCAAAGTTGGGTTTTGTTAAATTAATGTAAAGTTTTGAATAAAGTGTTTCATTTTGCAAAATAACTGAGGTGTCCTGCTACGTGTGTGTGTGGATCTGTATGTTGTGTTTTGACAAAATGAGCCTTGTTTTTAAAATTGTGCTTAAGCAATCGTAAAAAACTGCAAGTTGCTTCACCGTCGCCTCGATAAGAACCTTCAGGGAGGAAAACAGGTAGGTGTACCTCACTCTACTGTAACTTTTGAGTGCTGTATTCGGTTACAACACATGCATCAAATTGCCTTACATACAGATAGAGTTTCTGTCTGCTTCCATTTTGTGAAAAGGATGTGTTGCAGTTACAGTAATCAGTACTTCTGTTTTTTTACCCCCGCTGCCTGGATAGGGCCAGTACAGCCTGTGATGCTGACGAGATTCTCTGGCCTGTCCCAGACCAAAGATGTGATGCTGGGGCAGAATATTTTTGTTGTTGTTTGGTGTATTGTACTGTACAGTACATTAAGGAATAAACAATGTGCAAATGTATACATTTGTTCATCATGTGAAAAGTTCCCGTGAGGGGGAGAACCACAAGCAACATGGTTTTTGGTTTTGGTTTTTCTAGTATTGTTTTGAATTTATCTCACCAATGTGTATGACTTTGTTGTAGTGTGTGTGTCTTTGAGGGCTTGTGTGTGATGTCTGAAGGCGAAGTTTGTTTTTTCAACAAGAGTGAATGGTTTTGAGTGTAGAGCTTCATTTTGACCTGAAAATAGGATGTTTGGGGAATTGGGTGAGAAGTTATGGATTTGTGTTTACTGTTTTGAGAATATGAAGCATAGTTTCTAGAAATGTGTTTAAGCAATCAAGAAAAACTGTAATTTTTGGGTAGACAATCCATTTGAGCATAAATTACAACTACCAGAGCAGGTAACTAAAGTGAATGAACGTGCTCCTACCGTAGAGTGACTGAATGGCATAGCGATCATCATCTGGGAGAATATAAGATGCAATATCAACTCCAACAGGACCCTGGTAGTACGGCCGCATGATGGAAGGAGAAGTAGAGGAATGAGAGAGACCCAGGGCATGACCAAATTCATGCACAGCCACTGCGAACAAATCAGTGCCGCTGTTGTCTGAAAACATTGAGAGAATAAGAAGAGGAGATTCTTATTTATGAGTAATGACATTTTTGTAAGTGGGTGATTCGTCAATTAAGGTCACTTTTGACTACTTAAATGCATGAAAATGCATGATTTAGTATGTGGTGTACTAGTGTACTACAGTAAGCTGGTGTGTGGTGGGCGTTCTGGCTCAATATGGCTGCCGTCGCATCATCCAGGTGGATGTTGCACATTGGTAACTTAGTGGTTGGGGAGATTTCCCCTTCAATATGTAAAGCGCTTTGAGTGCCCAGTAAAGCGCTATATAAATGTAAGGATTTATTATTATTATTATTATTATGATAAAACTGCTCTGAAATCAAGAAAACCTGAAAAAAAGTTTCTGTGGATGAGACATGCTTCACTTCTCATTTCCGTCATAACCAAATATGGTAACACTTTATGATAAGGTCTAATTTGTTAACATTAGTTAATACATTAAAGGTGCAGTAGGTGATCTGGGAAATGCTAACGTTAACTAGCTTGCTAGCATTGAAAGCATACGATCCCACCCTCTCTGGAAATCATCGTCCAAAGCCACGCCTCCACCAAAACACTGAACGAGCGCACACACAACACAGCTGCTCTCGGCAAAGCACCACGAGAGACAACGTAAACTACCTCATGTCTCAAAGCACATAACATTACAATAATAACGAACGTAAACAACTTAGAGAGCTTGTACCTGACTGTAGATTTATTTCGGTGTTGATACCGTTGACATGGAAACGCATAATTCCGAGTCTGAGGATGTGAACAGCTCCGGTTAGAATGTCACGGGTTGCCGTCTCTTAATTACGGTAGTTATGGCGTGAACCGCAGGATAAACTCATTGTTTTGATTCGGTAGGAACTGTAAAGGTTGGCTGCTGTTTGTTTGCGGTGCTCGTGACTGATGTCTGTCTGTATAAACTCTGCATAGCATGAAACGCGCTGATGACGTATGATGTCTGCGTGAACAGGGTGCGTGAGGGAAAAACATATGCCGACAGGTAATCGTATTATTTCATTCGGACCGAATATAAAGATGGATGAACATTTTAGGGTCCTATGCCTTCCACACACAAGATTTATTTATAAAAATACATTTTGACTGATTGCTATCAGGATATGAGGAGACGTTCAACCATTAGCCTATAACAAAAAAGTTTCTGTAGAGAATCACCTATTGTATTTTTAACTAACATGAACTAACAACATTGTATTTTTACAGCATCAATTCGTCTTTGTTACTGTTAATAAAAATGTTCTTGTTCATGTTAGTTCAAACTGCTTTAATGTTAACAGACACATCTTTTGATCTTAACAATGTATTAGTAAATGTTGAGCTTACCATTAAAGGTGCAGTATGTAGGATTTCTGTCCACTAGAGGTCGCTATAGAGGCCTATTCAAAACAAAGGCGTAGCTTGATGATGCCAAGTTTGAGCGCGGAATCTTAGGACATGTGGTCTTTACCTCAACGGACGGTGCAAAAGAATAGGGATAGGACTCGGGAAGAAATCATGTTCATGGATGCGATTATTAATGTTATTGTAGTATGAAGCAGAGCAGGACCGAGTGTTGTGGGAGCTGAACGAGCGATTGCGCAACACATGCCTCACAAGCAGCGGAACTTCTTATTATGCCACAGTCGCCGGCACCGTTTCCGCTTTTCCGGTCATAAGTATGAGGTAACGCAGCTCTGTTTATCATATTAGATACATTTGAGAGTGTTGAAAATGATGATATAACGTTACTCTGTGCGTTTGCTCGGCGGCTGATGTGAGACACTCGTTTGAGACACTGCAGTAAGCTAGATTGATTTTAGAATATCATATTAAATGCTGGATGGCTTGTGATGATAAATGGCATGCAATTCATTTTAAAACGTATTGTATGATGGAGAAAATGCTGTATTACTGTTAGTAAAAATAAAGCTGCATCTGATTATGCTATGTTAGCTACTTGACAAAATAGTGTTTTTCTCTGAGGCATGGTAAAGCATGGTACTCGCAAAAAATCAAGAAGGTGTTGAGCTATATAACAACAATTAGTTTTCTGTCTATCAATATATCAAAACAGTTGTTCCCTTGTCTATTAAAACGTGTAATATATTAAAGCGTCTTTGGTGTTTCCGTGGTTTCTACAAAATAAAACCGGGAACTGAGGCAGACCGAGGGTTGACGCGGGTATGACGCAATTGACAGGTGACTCCTCACACGTCCCGGAGCCTTGGTTAAAATTGCAATTTTCTCACAATTTACAAATAGTTGGAAACATTTGGGATATTGTAAGTAGGCCTACTCAAGTGAACAAAATATATAACACTGGCCTAGTGGTTTTTGGATATTTTACTGCAAAAAGCTTACATATTGCACCTTTAAAAAAATTGTACTGAATTAAGCTGGATAATAACCATTATTGAACTGAACTGAACTGAATCAACAGTGGACTGACTTGAGCTGAATAACGACACTGTTGTCTTCTGTAGAGCTGGATATAGCTGTATTACTGATGAACTTGACACTTGAACTGAACTGAAACAACACTGACTGAACTAAACTGAGCTGAATAATTATCTGAACTGAATAAATTCAGCTTTACAGCTTAAATTGAATTTGTTTTATACAATTGATGAATTTTACAACATTAACACTGTTATTTTCCTGTTTATTAATGTGAAGCTGCTTTTAATCTGTATTATAGAATAATATAAATGTGACAACTTGATTTAAGCTATATTTTAAAGCATTTTTCTTCTGTGAAGGAAAAAAAAAAAAAAAAAAAAAAAAACAGAAAAATTCCTAAATGCAAAAACACCATTTGCAAAAGCATTGAATTTGATTACTCCACAAATATTCTGCTTTGGGACTGTAATTCATCTATCAGTCAGTAAATATTTAGTAATGCTTGTGTCTCTTGCCTGCATAGGTCCAGCTCTCCTCATCATCAAAATGCGTATCTCCAGCAACTTCATACTCCCCTGGGAAGAAGGCATGAGCAAGTGTTCCTCCCTTCCCATCAAATGGATACCCGTCATCGTGGAGCGAACGAGCGAAAGAGATCTTAATATCGGCTTTGTCCTGCTCGCTCGAGGAGGAAGCAGCTTGAAAATTGAGGTTGGTGACATCACTCCAGGCTTTAAAGGCATAGGTCATTATAGAGCGTACATCAGTGGGTTTAAGAAATGGATAGAGTGATGGGTAATTCTGGATGCTAAAAGGCAAAACAGAGATAAGTTAGTGACTGCATATTTAAAAGGGATATTGTAAGTTATTAGGCTTGGCAGTGACCAGCTACCAAAAATATGTTCTAAGAACGGTTCCCATTCAGTTATGAAATATTTTGGCATCACTAACCCTAAAATTTACATAAACCCCGCCCCCTAGAACATGCAAAAAAGAGGGTGAGGCCATGTTGGGCTGCTTTAGAGAAGAGGAAGAGTTGTTGTAGTAGAGTGTTGTTACCATGTCGTCATTTTACGCCAAACTGCTACACAAACGAGGGTCAATTCAATGCTGGATTTGCACAAAAGATGAACATGATGGCACATGCTAGTTGATGAGCTGAATCAACTCCACAGCAACTACATAAATTTATCCACTAACCATTCAGAAACGTCCAGTTTCATTCTAAAAGTTGTAACTTTTTCCTGAGTCTCTCCATCAGTGTCCGACTCCGTTGCTGACAATCCTCATTTTGGCTGCGTGAGATTCTCCAGCTTTGTTGTTGTTGAGCAACTGAAGTAAGCTGTTAAAGCTCCACCCTCTTTTGGAAAGTGGGCCGGGAGCAGCAGCTAATTTTCATTTAAAGGGACACGTGTTTGACGTGTTTTTTGCTCAAACCCAAATAGGGGCAAATTTGATAAGCTATAATAAATGATCTGTGGGGTATTTTGAGCTGAAACTTCACATTCTGGGGACACCAGAGACTTATATTAGGCCTACATCTTGTAAAAGGGTCATTATAGGTCCACTTTAAAGTCTGCTAAATTGGAACAGCTAGTTTTGTACTTAATCCACTTTAATTGTGTGGAAGTAGAGCTGAGGTCCAACTAAAGATATACTTAAGTATATTTGATTGTGCTAAAGTGGAACTATTGCAAGTATACTTTAGGTACACTTTAAATATATTGCATTTAAAGACTGATATTATACAAAGATCAACAATCCTTATTAATAGTGATATTAAAACACTTTTTAGGCATAATGTGCATTGTGCAATAAAGAAATACTCCAAAAAAAGTTTAATTATAATTTTACATCAGTAAGTCTTAAATGATATGTCAATAAATATGTTAATGGATTTGAAGTATACTTAGTATGAAATAAATGTAATTTAAATATTTTGGTATAGTTTTTTTTTTTTTTTTTTTTACTAGGGTAGCTTTGCCATAATGTTCTGAGAACATTCTCTGTTAGCTGGGCATGTGTTTCTAACAGTGCAGACCTCCATGTGATGTCAGACTTTTTCCAGCGGAGTCCAACAGTGGCATATCTTCTTTTCCTCCGCTTTTTCAGCAAGTCCTTGGACCCTATAATGTCTGGCAGTGAACATCGTGGTGTGCTCATCAGTTTCAGGGTGTCATTGTCTAGAGAAGCACAGGACAGAAGGTCTCAGATCAATATATAGACTTAGGAGATGCAGAGCCCATTACAGTACATGTAATAAAACCCCATGTGAGGAGGAGAGACAATGAAATAATTCTTTCTCTGAAGGAAATGTATTGAACCCACCATTTACAAGCCACCAATCACAGCCTGAAGACAAAGTCAATCTCATCATTACACTTGCATATATCAAGAATTGAAAACATCCCAGCTAACACGGAACGTTCTCAGAACTTTAGCTAACGTTGTGGCAAGGTTCTCTCTTAACAAATGTTCCTCCAGAATGTTTTTTCAAAATTATCTGGTCTTTAATAATGTTCTCACAAAAAAAATTTTTTATGCATTGTTCATGGAATGATTTTACCTGAAACATTTGTTGGATGTTTGCATAACGTTTTTCAAATGTTACTACCTGTTTCAGAATGTTCAGAGTACATTCAAAAATAACATTCTCTTTATGTTTGCAAAATGATGAAATGGAATGTTCCTTTAAAGGGATAGTTCATCCAAAAATAAACATTTTGTCATCATTTACTCACCCTCAAGTTGTTTCAAACCTGGGGTGCGTTTCCTGTACAACACCGTAACTCGCTGCTTAACTATGATAGTACAATGCATCAGTGAAGAAATCAACTAGCTTGTCACGAAACTGCATTGTCGCAAATTTGACTTTCAATCATGTTGGTTAATGACATGGTGGAGTAATAACTTCTAAATTAATAAATTACAGACATGGCATCTGAGGACTAATTCTCATTTTTCTCAGTTATTCTGCTTTATTTCCAGATTCAATCATAGGCTCGGTTTCATACTAGTGCACGTAGTACGTACGCACATGCACACTCTTCAAAAAAGGTACTTTAAATCTCTTGACAAACTAAAAGATGTAATGACATTTGTATATATTCGAAATAAAAGATATAGACTGCACTGAATGTCAGCTTGCTTATTTTCTTCAAGGTAGGGATTTATTAAGTCCATGTGTTATAAAAACAAGAAACTATGCTTTTAACCACAGGTTGTGAGCTGTCATTCCAACCACAAATTTTTGCGATGCAGTTTGCGAATGTTCATTGGAACTATGGTTTTGGTAAACACTGACTTGTTGAACTATGCTGATGACCATATTTGGCTAATGGTGCTTTCAGGAAATGTACCTCTGAGTTTCTTTCTTCTGTTGAACACAAAAGAAGATATTTTAAAGAATATTGGTAACCAGACAGTTGACGGTAGCCATTGACTTCCATAGTATTTTTTTCCTTTGATTACAAACATTCTTTAAAATATATTCTTTTGTGTTACAATAGAAGAAACTTATACAGATTTGGAACAACATGAATGTGAGGAAATGATGACAGAATTTTCATTTTCGGGCGAACTATCACTTTAACGTTCGCATAAGCAAGAATGAACCAAGAAACTTTTTAAAACATTCAGATTTTTTCAAAATGTTCATAGAACATTCAGAAATAATGTTTTTACAACATTACCAAAACATTCTTCGAATATATTTCTTTTAGCTGAGATAGTGTTTTGATTTATTTTGATTAGAAAAAAGCAGGGAAACCTAGAATTAAAAAAGAACAAATACATGAAAAAGAGGCACTGAAATAAACTTCTCCAAATTTTGTGACACAGGGCCGTTAGAACATTTCCTGCATGTGATGAAGTACTTTCTGTGAAAGGCACACGCATTGCATTTACCGAGTTTTCCTGTGTCTTTGAGGCCAGCAAATCGTTGCATTTCTTTGATGGCCTTCTCAATGCCCTCTTTAGATTGCAGCTTCCCTGTGCGGGGGTCAGGAGGGGGCAGATATCCATACCTGCTTAACCAATCCTAAGAGAAATCACACACGTAAAATGATTCATCATTTGGAAAAAAATCATTCTGAAAAAGATTGTGGTGTGGAAATCCCTAAAACAATTAATAAAACGTGTCCAGTTAGGCTATTTGAAAGTATTTAAGGTCATTTTAACAGATATTTTATTTATTATACACCTCTGGTTTATTTATTATACACCTCCCCCCCACTCCCACCCCCGAAAAAAAATCCACTGGCTAATTAATTTATTGACATCTGTCACAGGGATTTTACACACATGCAACTACACTAACACATGAAAAAAAAAAAAAAAAAAAAAAAAAAATCCCAAACCCACTCATGACATATTTTTTTGTCTTTAAAAGTATTTAACTTGTAGTAATGCAGAATAAGGCTCATCTTACCACACCCCGAGAGTACTGGTCCGGCATCGGAGCCAAATGAACCGGAGAGATAAACACAAGCACAGTACAGGTCAGGTGAACCAACCAAAGATATCCTGAGAGAGTCATTTGTATGGACGGAATAAAAAAACAAATAAGAGGATCTGCCTTTATTCTAAGGATAATGTTGCCCTTATGTCCTCATACCGTTATATGCTCAGTTTCTCTTGTTACTTCAGTTGATCTCTCTAAGGACTAGGCAGGGCAGAGACCAGAGACCAATCGACTAGAAGCTCTCTCTCTCTCTCTCTCTCTCTCTCTCTTTCTCTCTCTCTCTCTTTCTCTTTCATTCTAACAAAAAAAAAATTCTCTGTAAGAATCTTACTCCCTGCTGAATCAAATGAGCATTACTTAACCGCTAATTAATATTAACATTAAATATTCAATTATGTCTTTATTTAAAACAAGTTAAACTTTGTCATTCTCACATTTTGCAGAACATAAATCAGTTATAAGACACCACAACCACAACTAAGGAGGTGCAGTCACACCCATAACTGAAACGCGCAGGATGTTTCAAGTTTACGTTACAACAATCATTTTGTTTTTCGTTTTTTTAAGATTTGTCACCCTCAGTAAAACAAACATTGCAGTTATTACAAACCAAAAATAGAATGTGTATTTTTTTCTTTTCATCTGCAATAGGTTATTTTATAAGTAATCTATTATAAGCAGATTGCTTACAAAATCTAGCGAAAATCGATTATCTCTAATGGTGTGCAAGAAGTGTTTTCACTGCCACAAAAAAAAGAACTTTAAAAAAATATTGCCTAATATAGGATTGTGTGACCAGTATCTAGAGAAGGAAGATGACATCACAGGGGGCCAGGAAATGTACACATGTGTTAAAAAAAGAAAAAATGAAACACAACAGGTGATGGAAATGACTTTGAAGTTTAAGGTCCCAGTGTACTTAACTGAAGTGTATTGTACTAATCTGTTGTTGATGCAAAGTCAAGCAGTAGTTTTGTAACACTTGTCTTAAGACAAATTTCTTCAACATATTGCTCAAGGTATGTCAGACAAATGAACATGTGGTAAGCGATGCAAAATGGGAATTTGATTAGCAATATCACAGTACAGTGCTAAAGCAAAAGTGCTGTTCTTCCCAATATGTGCTGATAACAAGGTGTGGTCACATTTACTGTTGTTCGGGAATATTTTGCCGGTGGAATCCAGTCAATCTGTGCGATCGGAAGTTTCGCGTGAAGGCGAAGATGTTCTCCATGCAGATTTGGCTCAAGAATGCTGATTGGTTTTATAAATGACTTCTGTTCTGTGTGAGCATGTATCACTACGCTATAGACAGTGCACAATGGACCTTTTTCGCCCACGAAATTTCGCTGAAATATCATTAATGTTACCCCATCTTCTCAGCTAACAGAGAACATTCTCAGAACTTTGACTAATGTTCTGGCAAGGTTCTCTCAAAGTTATTAACAAACATTCTTCTAGTAATGGTAATAGAAATTTTATTTCAGAGTTATCTGATCTTTAACAATGCTGTCTAAATGTCAGCATAAAAACGTTATTATACATTGTTCATGGAACAGTTTGTTTTTGTTTGGACGTTCATCTTTTGAAATGTTACTAATTGTTCAGAGAACATTCAAAAGTAATGTTTGCAAAATTATAAAATGGAATGCTCTCTTAACATTCACATGACCAAAAAAATTGCCTTTAATAATGTTCTCAAAATGTTAGCTCAAAAAATTATTTATATTTTATTCATAGAATGTTTTATTTCTGAAATATTTTAGTTGGACGTTCATATAACGTTTTTTAAATGTTACTACTAGTTTCAGAATCTTCATAGAACATTCAAAAGTAACGTTTCCATAATGTTTGCAAAATAATAAAATGGAATGTTTCTTTAATGTTCACAAAAAAAAAATAAAAAATATCCCAAACCCACTCATGACATTTTTTTGTCTTTAAAAGTATTTAACTTGTAGTAATGCAGAATAATAAGAACTGGACGTTTTGAAAGTTAAGAGAACATACAGAAATAACTTTTTCATAACTTAATAGGACATGCTGGTTTATAGCACAAATAGTTTGACCTTTTACTTCAATTTCTACTTATTTACTTATAGTGGCAATATAATTATTTTGTATATATAGTCATTGTAATGTTTCTTTGCTTTGTTTCCTGGTTTGCCTTGTGCTCATTTGCCATGTGTTTCCCTTGTTTATGTTCTAGTCATGTGATCCTGCCATGTGCTCCTTTGTCATGTGCCTCCTTGTTTCATGTCATTTGTAAACTTTACTTGGACCCATTGTGTGAGCTGTCTCTTTAATACCGCGTGGTTTGTATACATGTTGCTGCTGATTGGGCTGACATTTTTGACACACCCACCAAACAAGAGAGAATGTATCTCAAACCCCGTTGCACACCGTTTCCAGGAAACATGTCGTTCAACGCGGAACCGTAGCAAAACTTTGCGGTCTGGTTTGAGCTTGAACGTGCCCCAGGTGTCTTGTCTAGTCATTAGTCCCTGTGTATATATTGACTTCATGTTTTCTCAGACTGGTCTAATATTGACCGTGTACCACTGTAGGTGAGCTTTATCCCCCGGTTTCACAGACAAGCTAGTCCTGGATTAAAATGCAAGTTTGAGCTGTTTTAACTGAAAGCAACTTGTACCAACATATCTTAAAATATGTCAGTGCCATTGTTTTGTCTTAAGATGCACGCAGTAATGTTTTTTTTCTAGGGTACATTTATAAAAGCTACCTAAATGTCCTAATTGAACTAAGGCCTAATCCCGGCTTAGTCTAAGCCCTGACTGTGAAACCGGCCCTGTGCTTCTTGTTTTGTCTAGCCATGCCGAACCATGCCATGTAAAGTCTTTATTTTGTTTGATCATGTTTTAAGTTAAAATAATGGGTTATTTACATATACACATGGGTTCTCTAAGACCTGCCTGCAGTGGATCCTTACAGATGTACTTGGTTGATTCTCAGAATAAATTGTAAGTCTCTAACATTCACAGAAAATAGCTACAGTATATTTCCATTTTGCAATAAAGTGGATAAGACAGAAAACAAAAAGTGCATTGGATGAGGTGTGGCTTTACCTATAACCGGTACTGATCGTTTGTCAGCGACAAAGCAGTTCTAATTTTGTGCATGAACCTTAACTGTGAATGACACTGCAAAGCCAATTTATATAAATATCCATAACAGTTTAAAATAAAAAGTATAAAATATGGGGACACTTTTGATGGAGGGATTTTTTCACAGTACTAATACAAAGGGGGATTTACAACTGTAAACAGTCAAAATGTGTGAGACTTTTCTTTATTTGGACTCCACAGATCAGTCTTCCTCTTTCTGTTACTTTTAAAAACGTCATTTCTTGTCACCTCTGTTTTCCTATAAATGATATTATTAACATACAGTACCAGACAATATAAAACACGCAAGATCATATCTATGAGCTGTGAATGGCCATTTCCTGTTGTTTGGAAGTGCCTGCAAACCATCAGTGGTGCTTCTCTCCCATCTTTTCCCAACCCCCCCAACTGCCAGAGTGCATCTGAAAGCGCTATTAGTGGTACATGACACGGTATCGCTAATGCCTTGAGAGAGAGAGAGAGACGAAGAGAAAAAAAGAAAGAAAGAGAGACAGTCTGGGATAATTACTGCTTCACTTAAACTATTTAAAGCTAGTGACTCATCAAGTGTATTTGTGAAACTAGTAAAAGGGACATACACGGAGAGACATCATTTGCATGAAGTGTTATGCAATCAAAATGTCCCTTATAGAAGCAAAACAATTTACATGCGACAAAATATGGACAATAAGATTATTTTTCGTATTTAATGGTTATTTGGTTGAATGGACTAAAATAATTACATAAATTTGGGATGATGCTATATTTTGCATTTCAGACAATTACAAGTCACAGCACATGACTGCAAGATAAAAGTTTTATTAAAGGGTTTAATGCATACATGAAATGGGTTGACTGGAGCGAGTGAACACAACATCCACACATATAGTACAGTGAGGTGCAAAATACAACACTTCAATTGAAATCTGAAAATAAACATATTTTAGGAAATAAACAACGTTTTAGGACTTTTAAATTTATATAAAAATATTTTTTAAAGAAGATGCTGTTGTCATTAAAGCAAAAGGCAGACATACAAAGACATTCTGAAATTCACAACTGAAATTTTTCAGTTTAATTTTTCATGGAAATTGTTTTGCTGATAATATAATTTGTAATCAAAATGTGTGTGTATTAAATTAAAAAAAGGGATGAAAGAAGCAATTTCACTTGTGGTCTCAGACTTAAAGGCACAATATGTAATTTTTCACCACTAGAGGTCACTAATTCAAAACAGAGGCATAGCTTGATGATGCCGTAAATGAGCGTGGAATCATGGGATTTCTCATCTCACCTCCACAGTTTCGCAACCGGGACTCATCATATTCAATATCATTTTCATGGATGAGCTAATGTATTAAATTTGAATGAGGCCGCTGGAGAGATTGCTAAATACATTGAGTGTTATGTTTTAACATTACTCTGTGCGTTCGCTCGGTAGCAGGTATGAGAGAGTTGTTGCACTTATATTATATCTAGATTAATATAATATCATATTAATAAAAACTGAATGACATGCAATCATTTTAAAATATATTGTATGGTGGAAAAAGCTCTCTCTGATAATGCTATGTTACCCACTTAACAAAACTGTCTCTGAGGCATGGTAAAAACAAGTATAGCCTACTGGTAAATCAAGAAAGCAAGCAATTCAAACAGTAAGACTAACTGTGTTGAGCTATATAACAATGATTAGTTTTCGCTCTATAAATGTATCCAATCAGCTACTCACCTGTCTAATAAAACACATAATATATTAAAGCAACTTTGGTGTTTCCATGGTTTCTACAAAAGCAGGTATGATGTTCATTGAAAGGCAACGCATGGACACGGTCCATGTCCTGGTTAAAACTGCTGATTTCTCTGGATTTAAACATTGTTGGAAACATTTGGGATAATGTAAGTACACAAGTCAACAAAATATATAACATTGTTTTAGTGGTTTTTGTATATTTTAATCTAAAAATCTTACATATTGTGCCTTTAATTTGTACCCGACTGTAAATCCTTAATTCCTGTTTCACTCACACACACACACACACACACACACACACACACACACATTCATGCATAATCCATAAACTATAGTTTAAGTAGATATTTTCCCAATATTCAAACAGATTTCCTCATAAATATACTGTATGATAAATAACATAAATTTGAACAAGGAAATAAAAAACACATGAGAAATTGAACACAACACTACAGTATTTAAAACACAACACTTTGGATTTGCAGATGAGCTTTATGCTGGAGAATTTATTGGCAAAAAAAAAAAAAAAATTGTGCATACTAAATCCTTGTTGACTTTTAAAGGGTTAGTTCATTCAAAAATGAAATTTCTGTCACTAACTACTCACCCTCATGTCGTTCCACACCCGTAAGACCTTCGTTCATCTTCGGAACACAAATTAAGATATTTTTGATGAAATCCGATGGCTCAGTGACGCCTGCATTGACAGCAAGACAATTAACACTTTCAGATGCCCAGAAAACTACTAAAAACATATTTAAAACAGTTCATGTGACTACAGTGGTTCAACGTTAATGTTATGAAGCGCCGAGAATACTTTTTGTGTGCCAAAAAAAGAAAAATAACAACTTTATTCAACAATATCTAGTGATGGCCAATTTTAAAACACTGCTTCATGAAGCTTCAAAGCTTTACAAATCTTTTGTTTCGAATCAGTGGTTCGAAGGGTGTATCAAACTGCCAACTTTGGCAGTGTTTTGAAATCGCCCATCACTAGATATTGTTGAATAAAGTCGTTCTTTTGTTTTTTTGGTGCACAAAAAGTATTCTCGCCGCTTTATAATATTAAGGTTGAACCACTGCAGTCACGTGAACTGTTTTAAATATGTTTTTAGTAGCTTTCTGGGCATCTGAAAGTGTTAATTATCTTGCTGGCAGTGGAGGTCTCACTGAGCCATCGGATTTCATCAAAAATATCTAAATTTGTGTTCCAAAGAAGAACGAAGGTCTTACGGGTGTGGAACGACATGAAGGTGGATAATAAATGACAGAATTTTTATTTTTGGGTGAACTAACCCTTTAAATCAATCATCTGTTCATTGGTCTTAAGTAAAAGTCACATGACTGGGTCTCAGTCCCTGCTCTTAATGAACAAGGCATTTGCCTTGATTGTCACAAGCTTACTGAGGTTCAACAATGTCATAAATGTTTCATAAAAAGTGATATCATATATCTGATTATGAAATTGATCACAATAAAAGAATAACTATAATGAGGAAATTACAGTAAAAAAAATGAGGAATTATCAAAAAAGAAATGGAAACCAGAATTATGTTCTTAAAACATCATTCATGCTTCCCACTTCTGTAAAGTTGCTGCCAGGAACTCACGTCAATGATTGTGATTTCATAAAAACAGCAATGTCATTGTGCATCATTATATTAATCATATACAATCCTGATTGAAAATATGGATAAAATAAATGTGCATGTCAAATGAAGGAATTTTGTTCTTTACGTTCAACCATCAGAAGATCACCTTCCTTTGAGTTTAGAACAATTTGTTCTAAAGGTTTTTTTTTTTTTACCTTTTGTAAACATATTTAGTTTTCTAAAGCAAAATCTTCCTCCCCTTTTCACTGCAGTCTGGCCCAGTACTGGCCCAGAGTTTGATCATTTCCTGGTACCTGGACAGGTACAGAAAGACCTGGAGAAATCAAACCTAAAGCAGAAAAAGCAGGAAAATTTAATGCACTATTATCTGTAAAAACAGCGATCAAATATAAGTAAATAAATAAGTAATCAAATATATAAATAAGTAAACAATAATTGAGTAATTTGTAAATAATTAAATAATGATAATAATTAGCTCAAGCTTATGTCTTTTCAGTTTCAGGGTTACGATTGTAGGCATGTCAACAATAGTGGGCGTTCAAACTACATTTTTTTGGTCTTTCTAATTTAAGCGGTTGTCTTGTAGTTTTTCGCATCACAACATTCTGCCCACTTTGAATCAGACACAGAGATAAAGTAGTGCATAAGATTACATTTATTTCAATAATGAATTATAGCATTTATTTGAATTCATTATTGAGAGAGAGAAAGAAATGAGAGATGCATGTGTGAATTACCTGCATCTGTTCATTGTCTCTTTCTATTATCAAAGCTGTGAGTTTAATTACTTCAAAACCAGTGATGTTACCCCCTTGTTGCTGAGAAATATAATGTAGTGATCTGTGCTCCTGAATGTTTCTGTGTGGAGCGCGATCTCAGAGTGACGTATCCTCAGTGAAAAGTGAAAACAGCGCAAGTGATACATGTTTTTCTAACGTGAGTGTTCCCAGCTTTTTAGCTGTAATGAAAACAACACTGGCTAATTCACTTCAGATCTTGAAAATAAATAAATGGGCACAAGAATGTGTCAACTCAATCCAAACAAATGTGTATTCTGTGACAAAGATTGGTTCAGTCACTCCGTTTGTACTGTTTAAATTGTGTAATATTTATGAATTTTACTATGTACTTGCCCATTTTATTGTGTCTGCATCGTGAGCCCACCCACACTCTCTTCTGATTGGCTGTGGTTTTTGATTGATTTTTTCACTTCTCAGTGTCGCGTCGCATCTAGTGTGGACAGTCAAATTGCTCATCGCTGGAATCTTATCGCATCGTGTCTGGTTAGGACATGGTGTTATGGGGGTGAGTGTGACAGACGTAGGCTAGTAAGAGCCGTGCGTGTAAATCTCACTCCCCTGAACTCAAGAGGCACTCTAGCGACTGTCTCTAGAGACTGCGGTCTTAAACCTCCTTGTTAGAGCACCCACCACCTATGCCAGAGAACCTGGGTTTGAATCCCGCTTACAGTGAACAGGAGGGGTTATATGTGCATTAAATGGTTTTATTGCACACCTTCCAACCAGTCAGACTCGAGTATTCAGACAGACCATGGTATAATAAAATATAAAAAGTAAATAATAAGTAAAAAGTAATTTATAATAAGTAAATAAATAATAAAAAATAAATATAAAGAACCTTGTTAGGATCTTGCAAGTTGTGATGGAAAACACTGGCCATTAGCTCTCATATAGACAGTCACTGAAGAGCTGCTATAGACTGACCTGTGCTGGTGTTAGTTGAAGGAGGAGCTGGAAGATGAGAAGAGGAGTAAGACGTCTCAAACGAGCGAGGTGCAGACGGGGATGGAGGCAGCATGCAGGAGTACGAGGAAGCTGATGGAGAAGGAGCAGACTGCAAAGAAAAGTCCAGTTGAGTAAGACAAATAAATAAAGAAAGAAAGAACAACCAGACAGATTGTATATAAAACAATTAACTCATTTAAAATAGAATTGAAATGCAATGAAGAACAGAAGTATATTACTAACATACCACCTCTTCCTATTTTTGCAGTAAATACCATAATATATCACTATACAAATATATTTGCCAAAATGTACAACAATAATGTAATGCTCTCAACTTGACCTTCAAATCCATATCCAGTGAGATTAATTAGTCTGTTAACTGTCATTGTCCCGGTAGTAATGGGACACTTGGCTATAGGCTACAACTTGGTTAGACATATGGCTTTGCTTTCAAGCAATTTTAGAGCAAGTTATTTTTATATATTTCTGAAACCTGACACTCAAACACCAGAAGCACACACTAAATCTGCAAAACCATACAGTAATTTTTGGCCTTTGACTCAGTTTTCAATTTCATAAAACACTTTTTTCCAAAACACAACACACAATTCTCTATGTAACAAAAATCTAACAGGAAGTCTTGATTTGCTTTTTCAAACACAACCATTGTTTCTGTCCAACTACACATGGTTGATGTATTTCTTTCTTTCGTACCGTAATACTGTATTCACAACCACAAATGCTTACAATAAAGAAATAAATAGTTTGGTTTCAATCTTGCTTTCTTGTTTACCATGAATTTTTCAACATCTCTCTTCAATCTTGTACAGAAATATACATAGAAGCTCATGAAAGAAGAGCTTTAGGTTTTGAATATATATCCAAAAATAGAAAATTATGACAAATAATATTTGCCATATGATGACAAATGTTTGCTTTTGAGATGTGCTTGTGATATTTTGAATGCAGTGCTTCATTTTGCAAGAGATGTGAGGCATTTTGCATTTTGTGTGTGCGATTTTTGGACTTATGTGTAAAGTTTTGACAAAAAGAGGCAAAGTTTTGAAAATGTGCGTAAGCTGTTGAAAAAAACTGTAAGTCCAGATCTGTGCTCAAAAAGGGGGTGACAGTTAACAGGTTAATATTTTTCTTTGCTCATTATTTGACCAGACTGCTAAAAGTTAACACATTTTATGCAATATTGAAAGAAAAATGTAAAATAATGATGTTTATATATATAAAAAAAACACATTCTTGATGATGTCATGTGATAATGGAGTATACTACTGTTTGAAACGTTAATAATTGAATAATGCATATTATATTGCTTATTTTTAGAAAATAGTAGGCTGTGCATATTCAAGAAGTAGAGAGCTTGTGTTCTGTTCTGAGCACAGATTTTCTAGTGACAGTTCCATTGTCACCACTAGAGGGCACTAATACATAGCAGAACAGATGTACAAATGCAGTATACATGGCATTGCAATGGTTTGCTTACAAGAAATTTCATAAAATGAGCAGTGGAGTCTCACCTGGACCCCAGTATAAACTGAGAGAGAGTTATAACTGGGCAGAGCTGTGTCACTCTGACTGATCATGGATGCTAAACACACACAAATAAAGAAGATGAGAGAAAAGCATTATATTCTCAGTGCCAAGTACAGTATGCAGTACATTAAAACATCAAAACCCTGAAAAAATGCAAATAAAAGTATAGGAATGTGTAAATAAATTTAAGCTTTAAATTATAAAAAGTTTTAAAACATAAAATATTTGACTATTTTATATAATTTTAATTAATATTAAAGCATCAGAATCATGAAACAAATGGAATATAGGAATTATGTAAGTAACCAAAATTTTTAAAAATAATATATATATATATATATATATATATATATATATATATATATATATATATATATTTTTTTTTTTTTTTTTTTTAATTTTAACTTCTTCAAAGTCACAATTAAAAATTTTAAAATTCTAAAAAGAAATAAAAAACAATTTAGTTAGGTAAAATTTAGTTACAATTTAGTTAAGTAATAAAAGTATGAATTGATTTCATTTTAGTTAAATTCATACACAGGTACAATTTCAAAATTGTTTTTAAACATTTAAGAATAAGCTTTTACCTCAAAATATATTTGTTTATTAGAAACATAAATTCATTCATACAAAGAACATGAGAAAAGGAAAAAAAAAACATTTTAATCATATTCTAAGCACAGTATGCAAATTTTCCAATGTAAATCTCCGTTCTCACCTGCACTGTTGCCGTGAGGATGATGATAGACAGCTGAATTAAAGGATGTGTTCAGTGGAGCGTGTGTTTGTGCACAGGAAGTCCCGCCTCCAGACCGCCTCTGGTTTCGCAGCTTCTCCTCACGCCTCCATTTGGCTCTTCGATTGGAAAACCACACCTGACGGTCAAGGTCCAAAGAAAGAATATATGATCTATTCCAGCATTTTCGAAGTCAACGTAATAACCGTTACAGTAACTTACCTGTATTCGTGCCTCTGGAAGGTCGATTTTGTTTGCAAGTCGCTCTCGTGCGAAAACATCCGGATAATGCGTTCTCTCAAACTCTGTTAGATGAAGTTTAGTAGTACTTAAATCTTTCTATTAAATAAATGCCAGTTGGTTTTATATTTTGTCAGTTAACGCAATACTAATTTTTTTTTAGCTTTTTTGTCTATTTTCTTACCTTTCTCCAAGGCCTCGATCTGCTCTGTTGTGAAGCTGGTTCTGTTGCGCTGAAGTTTCCTCTTCAACTGCAGCCTCAGTTGAGACTCTTCTCCTTCATCTCTTTCCACATGTCCTCCTCTTCCTGCCATCCTCCCATCCGTGTCCACCAGGCAGTCATCTGAAACTGAATAAAAACAGTAACCGACTGAGGATGCATACACATACATGTTTAGAAACACCTAAGACACTGCTGACTTCACAAAGCTGAAAGTGTAGCTGGAACCATTCATGAGTTCTTATGAATAATCATTAGTTCATAGCCACTGTTGCCTCTGGCTTGCTCCATTGGGGTTTAAAAGACAGATAATATTCAGTAATGTAACTGCACTGACACTATTGGATGAGAGCAAAATTTGAACTGAATTGACCCAGCTAACAGGGAACGTTCTCAGAACTTTGGCTAACGTTGTGGCAATGTTCTCTCGAAGTTATGAACAGATGTTCCAGTAATGTTAATAGAATTTTCACTCAAAGTTAACTGGTCTTTAAAAATGTTCTCAAAGCGTTATTATACATCGTTCATGGAACATGTTTTTAGTTGGGTGTTCATCTAACATTTTGTTCAGACAGCAAAAGTTGCATTCCCATAATATTTGCATCATGATAAAATAGAATGTTTCCTTAACGTTCATATAACCAAGAATTTTTTTTTTTTTTAAACATTTAAAAACTGGATGTTCAGAAACAACGTTTTCATAACTTAATGGGAACATTAGAAAAATGTTTTTAGAACTTTTTTTTTTTTTTTAGCTGGGAAGCTGGATAATATGGAAGCTTGTTTCCGCCAAGAAATAAAAAATAAAAAAGGTAATTGTGACTTTTTATCTCACAATTCTAATTTTTTTCTCAGAATTGTGAGATAGAATTGTGTGATATAAAGTCGGAATTGTGAGATATAAAGTCGGAATTGTGAGTTATAAAGTCAGAATTGTGAGATAAAAAGTCAGAATTGTGAGATAAAAAGTCGGAATTGTGAGTTATAAAGTCAGAATTGTGAGATAAAAAGTCGGAATTGTGAGTTATAAAGTCAGAATTGTGAGATAAAAAGTCGGAATTGTGAGTTATAAAGTCAGAATTGTGAGATAAAAAGTCGGAATTGTGAGTTATAAAGTCAGAATTGTGAGATATAAAGTCAGAATTGTGAGTGGCGGAAACAAGCTTCTGTAGAATAATGACAATAAATTTGCAGCACTGATGTTGTTATTTGAACTAAAATGAATTAACATTGAACTGACTTGAGCTGAATAATGACACTATTGTCTTCTGCTTTTAGCTGAATTGAACTTGTTTCATAATTGATAAACTTTGCAATATTGTCCCAGTTATTGAACTGAACTGAATCAACATTTAACTAAATTAAGCTGAATAATGACATTGTCTTTAGAGCTGAAACTGAATTGGTTTCATAATTGATGAATTTTGCAACATTAACACTGTTGTTTTCCTGTTTATTAATGTGAAGCTGCTGTGAAACAATCTATATAAAGCGCTATATAAATAAATGTGACTTGATTTTACATAGAAATATTTTACTATTTTACAATAATGTTAAAGCATGAAACCATGACGTGACACAAATATTAACATAAAAATAATAACATACCATTTTAGTTTTGTAAATATCGTCATATGCAGATACAGCTTTTTCCTCAAAGATCATTAAAAACATATATTCAGTTCAGTGTGTCCAAACATTTGACTGCTAGAAAGGTTTGTTTAAAATACAGATTTTTAAACTAACAATTGTACGCACACATTTTAATGCCTTATTAATGTGCCTTATATGGCCAGACGAGGTCAAACAGGCCTCAGTCCTCTCACCGGTGCTGTGCTGCTGGGTGGGAACGTTGCTCTGCTGATGGTACCAGTCACTGGATCCACTCCAGTTTGAAGTACTCTGGAGATTCAGCATGGTTAACCTCTCAAACATCATGCACTTGCCCACTACAGCCTCAGAATGGAAAGAGACAGGAAGAGACAGTTTTAATTGAATTTATACACCCCAAGACACACTAAGACCTTTGACCCTGTTTTTTTTATACAGAAGATTTAAAAGGAAAAGCAGCAACAGAGAATCAAATTGTGTGAGGATGAAGCATGAGTTCACACATATTACAGTGAATTACAGTAATATTTTTTACATATAAAGAATTATATGTTAGCATGTGTTTGACCTGGGCCTACCGTACAGATTTGTGCATTAGAAAAAAATGTATGTGAATTAAAAAATAATACATATTATTCGCTGTCTGTGACTTTTAGGAAAAATGTTTCATAAGTGTTATAGGAGAAACTGAGAGTGCCACTACTCAACCTATGGCAACATCATTTAATAAAAATCACAGATGGATATAATTATAATATATTATCTAATATATATTATCTAAATATTCCAATATTTGAACATTAGGAATGTTTACTGTTTGAGAAGCTCTGTCTGTGTGAATTTAGGGGAGGTTGTGGCTAGTTACCATATTGGTGTAAAGTTTAGTTTAGTTCTGGTGTTGAGTTCGGTAGTAATTTACTACATACTAGTTTACTACATTTACTACATTTACATACACGAATTAACATGAACTAATAATGAACAATACAGCAAACAGTTAATTTCAGCATTCACTAATACACTGTGTGCATAATTATTATGCAAGTTCATTTTCTGATCTTTTTTTTCCAGGCACATTTTACCAATTTCAAACCACATCAATCTTATTAACTGCTATTAATTTTGTATTTAATCATTTATAAGTGATATATAATTGTTCATAAAGGGTAGGAATGAAAAACGCCTTATATTCAGGTGTGCAGAATTATTAAGCAGTTCTTTTACAGGCAAAATGAGCCAAAAAAAAAAAAAAAATGACTGAAAAGTCAAAAATTATTAAATGCTCATGAGAAGGATGCAATACTAGAAATTGCAAAGTTAAAGCATGACCATTGGACAGTGAAATGCTCATTGGGTCAGCAGGGTCAGACAAAAACAGGTGGAGAAGAAAAGACACACGTTAACTGCAAAAGAATTAAGAATTAAGTGTGAAACCATCAGGAACCCTTTAGTCTCCAGCACCAACATTTTCCAGAACTGCAACCTACCTAGAGTCTCCAAATCACCCTCATGTCGTCACCTGTAAGAACTTTGTTCATCTTCGGAACACAAATTAAGATATTTTTGATGAAATCCGATGGCTCAGTGAGGCCTGCATTGACAGCAAGACAATAAACACTTTCAGATGCTCAGAGAGCTACTGAAGACATATTTAAAACAGTTCATGTGACTACAGTGGTTCAACCTTAATGTTATAAAGTGACGAGAATACTTTTTGTGTGCAAAAAAAAAAAAAAAGAACGACTTTTCAACAATATCTAGTGATGGCCGATTTGAAAACACTGCTTCATGAAGCTTTGAAGCTTTACAAATCTTTTGTTTCAAATCAGTGGTTTGGATTGCATAAATAAAGCCTTGTTTACTGAAATCACATGACTTTGGCGCTCCGAACCACTGATTCAAAACAAAAGATTTGTAAAGCTTCGAAGCTTCATGAAGCAGTGTTTTCAAATCGACCATCACTTGATATTGTTGAATAAAGCTGTTATTTTGTTTTTTTGGCACACAAAAAGTATTCTCGTCGCTTTATAATATTAAGGTAGAACCACTGTAGTCACATGAACTGTTTTAAATATGTTTTTAGTTTTTAGTACCTTTCTGGATCTTAAAAGCCATCAGATTTCATCAAAAATATCCTAATTTGTGTTCTGAAGATGAACGAAGGTCTTACGGGTGTGGAACGACATGAGGGTGAATAACAAATGACATTATTTTCATTTTTGGGTGAACTAACCCTTTAATAAGAATCACAAGCTGAAGTATTGTAAAATACATGGACTGTTTTTTTTTTTTTATAGGCTTTATAGACAGACTGATTGAGAGTGACTCTTGAAGGACCTGCACCACATCCATTTGTACCACTGTTTGAAGATTCTGAATCTGGCAGTAAGTTTTGGGTGTTTATTTTTAGTCCATCTCCTATCCAGAAAAGTCTGTTTTGCTGAGATGGACTAAAAATTAATTTCCAAAACTGACTGCCATATTCTGGAAGATGAATTCATATTCATATTCATATTCACTTCAGCTTGTGATTCTTTTTAGGATTCTTTAACCTCTGAGACACCTTGCACTTCTGGAGACTCTAAGTAGGTTGCAGTTCTGGAGACTAAAGGGTTCCTGATGGTTTCACACTTAATTCTTAAATCTTTTGCAGTTAACGTGTGTCTTTTCTTCTCCACCTGTTATTGTCTGACCCTGTTGACCCAATGAGCATTTCACTGTCCAGTGGTCATGCTTTAACTTTGCAATTTCTAGAATTGCATTAGTATTGCATCCTTCTCATGGGCATTTATTAATTTTTGTCTCATTTTATCTGTAAAAGAAAACCTGCCTAATAATTCTGCACACCTGAATATAAGCTGTTTTTCATTCCCACCCTTCATGAACAATTATATATCATTTATAAATGATTAAATACAAAACTAATAGTAGTTATTAAGATTGATGGTTTGGATGTGGTGAAATGTGCCTAAAAAAAAAAAAAGATCAGAAAATGAACTTGCATAATAATTATGCACACAGTGTACATTTTATTGACATAATGACACAAGCTTCAGCATGCATGTGTTCAATGAACTGTATCTTTTTCCTGGGCAATAACGGAGGAAATGTTCAATAGCTTTTTTGAAGCCGGATATACAGAAATATACGAATATGTATATACAGAAACTGACTTTTTTAAAAAAAAAAAAAAAAAAAGTACAGTGACTGATTCTGGTATTATGGAATGGTATATTGCTGCCAAAACTTATAACCATATATTCCATTAATGATATAATTTTAATAAACCAAACTACTTGAAGTACCAAAACCTGCTTTTTACCTGCTACCTTTAATAGGCTACCTCATTATAAATTTACCAACTGTATTTTCATGTATTATTTTAATACCTCATGTATTAAAAAAAATAATACATGATAATAGCTGGTAATTTAGAAAGCCACATGGTGAATCATCGTAAGTGGCTTTACCATAAATAAGATAAACATTTTCTATATAGCATTACATAATACACCCTAATGCAAATTACTCAAAACAAAATAAGAAGAAACTAAATTATTAATATAAACATGACCATATATCATGCAGGGAACATCATTTTATTGTTTTGCACTGTAAATGATACAATAACTCACAATTTTTAATTTAAAAAAACAAAGTATATAACAGTAAAATTACATCTTACAGCAGGTTCTCTAGTTACTGTAAAATTTTTATTTTTTTGGTAAGAATTACAAAAAAAATTTTTACAGTGTACTCTGAGAAAAAGTGGGACAACTAGATGTTCAAAGATAAAGCTTGAATTTTGTTACTCCAAAATTTTGACTGTTGTTTCTTTACCAACATTTGTGGATTCAATGCAGCAGTTAACAAAATTATAAGGAAGTACAAATCCGACTCACCAGTTGTTACATTACGAGCAGCGCGTCCAGGGGAGCAATACAATATTAGCGCTCTTTTTGAAGTGTTATTAAAGGTTTCCTTCCCACTAGCTTTGTTAACAATGACCTGTGTGTATGGAGTGACAGAGAGAGAGAAACGCATCTGCAGGCACAATTGTCCTGGAAGAGAGAGAGAGAGAGAGAGAGAGAGAGAGAGAGTCACAGCGAGTCAACGTCAGTGTCAAGTTTGAACTTAATGCCAGCGAGAGAGAGAGAGCAAAAAAACCCATGAGAGATAATGGAGTGATGAAAAAGACGAAGAGGGGAGTGGCAGCAAAGAGCACAGTTTAATATTAATTAGCCTGCACATGTTAAAAGAAAAGTGGGATTTGGGAATGAAATGGGAGGTCATTGACATGAGCCTGAATGTTTTCATTGCTCTTCATTTTGATCATTAATGTTAGTCTGTTTGTTTCAGCTTAGCTGAATCTGCTGATTTTAGTAAGTAAAATATTGATTTAATTGTGAACATTTCTAAATGGTGCTGTAAATAGTCCAGTCTAATTCCACTTTACCCCTCTGAAAGATGATACCTGTGTGCTGATCATCATATATGTTACAATGGACACTTTACACATTTCCAGGATTTTGAGAAGCGGAAGTCATCAGTTGGGTAAACTTCTATAGCGGTAAATGGGAGACAATCAATAAATATTATTTTCGTATTCCCATTTGGTCCAATGGCATTTTTTTTTTTTTTTTTTTTTTTTTTTTTTTTGTAATTTACTGCAACCAAGGTAGTATAACACAAAGTATAACTGTATAATTTATAATATAAGTGTCATTATTCATCATAATTGTATATTAAATTTTTTGAAAATGAAAATATTAAAAGCTTTATAGTTTTTTACTAGATGTTGATAACTGGAAAACTGGGAAAAATTATTTGACCTTTCTCACTGAATACATTAAATAAACAATAAACAATAGTTTTTGTTTTTTTCCCTAAATTAAACAAAAAAGCACAGATTTCTCAGGATTACTAATGTATATTTATTGTGATAAACACAATGAATTATATGTTGTGGAAGGAATAATGACAGAGCAATGAGAGTTGGATGAGGGTATAAATAAACCAGTGTGTGTGTGTGTGTGTGTGTGTGTGTGACTTTAGGTTGGGGAACAGGGGGATGCCACATTACTTTATTTCCAGTTGACAAGACTTTACATCCCCTACCTCTCTGTCTCTCTCATACACACACTTTTTTATTAAGCAGTTACAAATTTAGAATCTTATTAGAATCATATGTTGTAAAAACATAAAATAAACAATAAAATAAAAATAAAATAAAATGTTGTAAATGATCAAGTAAGAAGAGAGAGGTTGTGAAGGAAATAAAGATAACAAAAGGGAGGTTTTTTAAAATTATTATTTTAAAGTGGAAAATTAAAGTTAGGCCTTTGGGGTAAGATGAACCGCTCAGAAATAACTAGTAACTAACTATGTAAATAAATAAATGTGTTGTATTATTAGTAATATTAATAATAACTGTTATTATTATTATTTAAGCATTTGACTGTGGTAATGTCACAATTTATGTACAATATAATACATGGGGTAAGATGCCCCCTAAATACTTTACTTATAAATAAATAAAAAATAAATTTGTTTTAATAATAATAATAATAAATATTAATATTAATAATATATGTATTTATATACTGTTAATTCAATATTTTATTTTTATTAGTAGTGTTATTCTTATAAGTATTATTATTAATACAATTATATTTAAATTAATACTATTATTTAATCATAAATTAAACATTAAATAAGTAATACAAATTAAAGTAAATAAATAAACCCATAATAAAATATATTTATTTTAATATTATTTTATTAATAATAATACATATTATTAATAATAAAATAATATAAAAATTATACATATTATTATTATTATTTAAGCAT
The DNA here is from genome assembly GCA_037950675.1 of Hypophthalmichthys molitrix. NCBI lineage: Eukaryota > Metazoa > Chordata > Actinopteri > Cypriniformes > Xenocyprididae > Hypophthalmichthys > Hypophthalmichthys molitrix. The sequence continues at coordinate 3,705,963 of CM075503.1, read as the reverse complement.
AAGTTTTTAGATCATTGTTTTTATCATAAGAAACATACAGTTAAGTCAAGTGTGTCCAGCCTTTTGGCTGTTAATGTCATGATGTACGGTAGCCTATATAATACATATTCGAATTTTATGGTTTATAATACAAATTAGAATTAGATTTTAGGTTTATGTCTTATGTAGCTACAGTTGTGTATTTTCTACAGTGTGCATCTTATGTATGCGCGTATTTGTGAGAACAAGCCTGTGTTCGTGTGTGTGTGTGTGTGTTTTCTTGCAGAGATTCATATAGCTTTAGGACATGCATATTTTTTAACTAACCCCCCTCCCCACCATCTCTCCATCCCTCTCTACCTCTTTTATTTTTTAGCGCTGGGGGTTAAAAGTGGGGCGGGAGGGGGCTATGAAGGGAGAAGGGGTGGTCACCATAGCAACAGTGCCACGACAAATATTCATCAAGTCCTTAAAACAAAGCCGAGTGGAGCAGCTTTATCAAATAACTCGAGTAGTTCATCCTGGGACAGTCAGTGGAGATGATCTACAACACTCAACTTAAGAGAATTAATAGATTTCAGCATGTAGGGGTTCTTCTGGTCATCAGAGACACTTTCCCATCTTTTTTGCTCATTATATGTGTTCTTGCTGCTTGGTGGAGCCAAGGCTTCCTTCAGCACCTTTTCGGCGTGTCTATACATCCTGTTCTTTACTGTTACGCGCCCTCTACTTTCTAGTTTCCTCTAGTGTTTGTTGCTCCCGGCGACACCGTGGTGCATCCTCCTCTCTCACCCCTCCTCTCTGTCCCTGTCACCTTCAATCGTGCTGTAAAAGCAGACACAGCGCCCGAGGCCAGAGAGAGCATGAGAGGGAGGAACACAAGAGAGACAGACGCAGCAGAAGCACAACAGAAGAGGATCGGATCGGCATCTGTCCGCTTGAATGATTAATGAAAGTGTTAGCGCCCCCTTGTGCCAGTTCCTAAATTTTCCAACAGAAAACATTCATTTAGCAATAATTTTTGTGTGAATTCTCATGCAAAATAAATACGAATAACACTGCAGTTTTGGTGTATTTTTTTTTTTTTAAATCATATGTGTGCAACAGTCTGGTTCTATAGTTAAAAATTTGTTTTCCATATTGGGGAATTAATTGTTAAGAAAGACCTTTGAGCATCGAGGTTGATTTTTTTTTTAAAGCCATCAGTCCGCATTATTTCAACTAATTTTTTTAAATAAAAATGTGTGTGTAACAGCGGAATTCCTGGTGAAAAACTACATTACCCATGATTCTGCATAGAATCTCCACCAATCAGAGAATTGAAACAAGAAATTTCCGCCAAAGGAACTCTTTAGCATTAAAGGGTTAGTTCAACCAAAATGAAAATTCTGTCATTTATTACTCACCCTCATGTTGCTCCACACCCATAAGAACTTCGTTCATCTTCGGAACACAAATTAAGATATTTTTGATGAAATCCGAGAGGTATATGAATCGTCCATAGACCGCAATATAATCAACACTTTCAAGGTCCAGAAAGGTACTTAAGACATCGTTAAAATAGTCCACATGACTACAGTGGTTCAACCTTAATTTTATGAAGCGACAAGAATACTTTTTGTGCGCAAAAACAAAACAAAAATAACGACTTTATTCAACAATATCTTCTCTTCTGTGTCATTGTTTACGTCCAGCACTTCCAGGTTCTGAGTCAGAACGGCGACTCATTATCAGCCGGCTCCTGCATCAGCATCACATGCATGCATCGTGCCAGCATTTGAACATAAACACGGAAGTTTTTGCGCACAAAAGTATTCTTGTTGCTTCATAACATTAAGGTTGAACCACTGCAGTCACGTCGACTGTTTTAACGATGTCTTTAGTACCTTGAAAGTGTTCATTATATTGTTGTCTATGGACGAGTCATATACCTCTCGGATTTCATCAAAAATATCTCAATTTGTGTTCTGAAGATGAACGAAGGTCTTACAGGTGTGGCATGACATGATGGTGAGTAATTAATGACAGAATTTTCATTTTTGGGTGAACTAACCCTTTAAAAATCTGCCCACCTTCATGAAGCACTGCAAATGATATGATTGGCTGCTTCAGAAAGCTTAGTCAAATAACTTGTTGCATAAACTGCTGAAACTGATTTTGGACAGACTTCTGAGGCAGAATTTATGATCAAGAAAGAGCTTTGATGATAACATATACCCTATGATAAAAAAAATACACAGATAAATAGGAGCAACATATTATTATTGCACATTATAAAGTCTAATTGCAGCAGGCAGGAATGACTTAAGATAACATTCAGTCCTACATTGAGGTGGAATCACTAGACACAACATTAAAAGTGGAAAAAAATTGGTCAAAAACATAGGCTGTTTATACACAAACTGAACACCAACCACACTTTCAGATGCCATATTCTTTAGAATGCACAGGATTGGGGAATATCATAAGGATACATCTATGGTGCCTTCAGTAATCAATTAGATGAAGGTATCTCAGTAGACAGGATTTGACATGATCATGCTTTGTTGCCTTTCTATCTCCTTATTCTGCCTGCAGAGGCAGCATTTTTCAGCTTTCGGACATAGCCAAAAGGTCAGTCTTAAAGGGATAGTTCACCCAAAAATGAAAATTCTCTCATCATTTACTCACCCTCAAGTTGTTCCAAACCTGTATGAATTTCTTTCTTCTGCTGAACACAAATGAAGTTATTTGAAGAATATGGGTAAACAAACAGTTGATGGCCCCACTGACTTTTTCATAATGGGGTCCAGCAACTGTTTGGTTACCCATATTCTTCAAAATATCTTCTTTTGTGTTCAACAGATACATTTGCGTTGTAAGAATGTACAGGGAGACTTCAGATATAAAAACGCTGACTCGTTGTTTTCTCATTAAAATCAGATGATTTCCTATAAATTCAATAGAATGTGAGGCAATATCAATATGGCAGCATGGCTGCTTTACTTTTTTATGACGTCATGTGCAATCGAGATTTCTATATAGATCACTGATTGCACGCTTATTTATACTTTTTAAGTGCATGTCATAAAGTGGGATAATGTACAGTCAACTGGTTATTATTGCAGCCCTTCAGTGCTTCAGTGGTCCTGATCACCCTATGAGGGTTTATTTTCAATAATAAAGAAACAGTAATATCAAAAATTATTCTTACTTAATTGAAATAACTGTTTTTTTTTTGTTTTTTTTGCTTGCATACTTTGTAGAATTTATAATAATAATAATAATAATAATAATTTATAATTGCTTTTTTAGCTGTGACTGATTTTAACATGTGCCCATCACAAAATTACAAAGTCATGAACGCCAAATAACTATAATGATACTTTGTTGTTGATAACTTCCTTGGCACCTGTGAGGCCAAGATATTTAAACCTGTTATACCTGTTTCTCAGTCATGTGCGATTGTGTATGTGAGAAGGGACTAATTGCTAAAACTCGTTTACAATGTCCCTTCAACCCACACAGCAGTATTAAATGACATGACAAAGTCTAAAATGGAAGTAATCTAGTAGCTTTTATGGACAACGATTAAATCAAGGATTCAAAGCCACCTCACGGCAGAACTGTAGACTTTGAAGCTTTACTAAAACTGTTGTTTAGATTACACACACTGTGTTTACTGACAGGGTATATTCTGTAGGCTATTCATAAGTCCACTAACACCTTGCCCTACCACATTCTCGGACAAATTCCCGAAACAAAACAGAGAAACCAAAACTGTTTGATGTGAACAAGTGGGCGGGGTCTATAGTCACCATGGCGGAACGGACGCTCCTGATTGGTCATGGTAGGACAGGTAGGAAGACCATTTGAAGAAATAATCTCGGTTAATGTTTTTTTCATGAGCGAAACTTCCGACTCCTTAGTATCTAGTGTCCTTCCGACATAGTCGACCAAGGCAGTTAATATTTCTAGAAACATAAGCGTTTTAAAGAGTTTCGTCGATCGCCGTTGAATTATCAACCAAGTTGAGCTTTTCTGAAGGCGCTCGGAATACAGGCGTTTTGATAAGATGCGGTACATCTCATGTTATTGGACTATCTTCGTCATATTGATTGGTAGGTGCACAACTTTAGTTATTTTCTCTTATAGGCTACATATATATATTTTTTTCTAATGGATTTAAAGTTATAATTAATCTTGGATTGTAACCTCATTGTTTTGATTTATGTTGGGCGCCATTCAGGGTTATGGATGGGCGAGGCTCAAGGTAAGAGAAATTGACCTAATTTGTACTAGAGTTGTTTTGTTAGAGGAAAGCAAACAAGTCACCAGAATCATGTTTTGTCTCAGAATGTGGTCGACCAATAATGACGAACAGGATTGTTGGAGGTTCTTCTGCGTCAGAAGGTGCTTGGCCTTGGCAGGTGGATATTCAGGTAATAATGGCAGGCATTATGAAAGGAAAGTTTTGAAAAACTGAGGCAGCGTTCACAGGCTTTGGTTTACATACAGCATACATTCTCGTACAGTAGAGCAACAGCAAGATCATGGAATGCATGAACTGATCAGATGTATTAATTTAAACTTTTAAAGCAAAATCAGCATTTTTTTTTTTTTTTTGGTCCTCATACACAATTCTATAAAAAAAAAATAAAAATACATAATTTGACACATTAATAGGATAGTTCACGCTCACTCTCAAACTGTTCCCAACCTGTATGACTTTCTTTATTCTGCTGAACACGAAAGAAGATATTCTGAAGAATGTCGGCAACCAAACAGTTGATGGGCGCCATTGAGTTCCTTAGTATTTTTCCATGCGTATTATGAAAAACATGTAGATAAGATAAGGCTTCAGTTCTACAGCTAAATTTAAACCATACAAAAGATACAAAAAACAAAACAGTTACTTAAACTTTTCATAAATTTATACAAATACAAATTTGCAAAGTAAACTACACATTTTAAATTTCCTGTCAGTTATTCCACAACCTCTTTGACAAATAAAAATCTTCATATTTGTCCTTGCCCTATTTATTTATTTAAATAAAAACAGCCTCTGGATCTTGACTGAATCCAAATATCAGTCAAACCAGTTTTCTTAAATTACTTAAGAAGGTTTAGGATACATTTTGAATATAGGCATTTTGTGAATGTGGATGAAAACAAGGCTGTGAGGGATAGACTTACAGTGTTTATGGCAAGCAGTTTTTGTCTACTGAATTTATTTCAGCTGTTTTGTCAGCTGGACAATCAGTATGTTGTTAAATAAAAGCACAGTATCCTTCACAGCCTTGTTTTCATTCTTGTCAAAAATTAAAGGATTAGTTCACTTCAGAATTAAAATTTCCTGATAATTTACCTGCCCCCATGTCATCTAAGATGTTTATGTCTTTCTTTTGTCAGTCGAAAAGTAATTATGGTCTTTGAGGAAAACATTCCAGGATTTTTTCCACACCTTTATAGTGGACTTCAACAGATACCAACGGGTTGAAGGTCCAAATGTCAGTTTCACTGCAGCTTCAAAGGACTCTACACGATCTTATCTTGTGAAATGATTGGTCATTTTCTTAAAAAAAAAAAAAAAGTAGTGACGCTTTCCACGGACGAGAATCCATGAAACGCATTATTAGACCGTTTTCTAAGGTTGCATGATATTAAACCCGTTTAAAAATCATAATAAAGCATAATGATATTGTGACTTTACAAAGGCTGTGAATTAATTAAATAAATGTATGTGCTGCAGGTTTAATATGTGCTGTAATTATTTACATACGTGTAGGTTATCCACGTGCGTCTCCATTCACAGTAAATGCTGCTTCATGTGAACTGCTATTTACATGAGTGGTGCGTTTCAAACTCCGTCTCTGCATATGCTATGAGTTTGGATTGCTTTTAATGTCCATCTGAAAACGCAATGTGCGACATTTAATCAAATGTGTAAGGTAAGTCATCTATAAACCTTAGCAAACGCAGGAGAATGGCGCGATTACTCGAGAAATCGTTAGAATAATCGAACGATTACTCGATTACCAAAATAATCATTTGCTACAGCCCTACGTGTGACATAGGCAGAAGTTCCAATCCAGTGTCTGCAAAGTCAAACGCCCTTTACAAAAAAAGGTAAAACAAAAATGTTGGATGATTTTGAAGGTGGAGGTGAAAATGAGATTTTTCGCTCTACTGCGGTACTTACGCCTACGTGACGTGACCTTTCCAACGTGATTACGTAATACCTTTTGAAGCTGCATTGAAACTGCAATTTGGACCTTCAACCCGTTGTACCCCAGTAAAGTCCACTATATGGAGAAAATCCTGGAATGTTTTCCTCAAAAACCTAAATTTCTTTTCGACTGAAGAAAGAAAGACATGAACATTTTGGAGTAAACTATCAGGAAATTTTGTGTGAAATTAAAGTGAACTAATCCTTTAAATATGGTGCAACATTGTGTAAGGTCTATTGTTTGTCAAATCTGGTTTCTTATCGATATCCCCCTGATCGCTGACTGATTTGTATATTTAGACTGACACTCAAGGACATGTGTGTGGAGGAACTGTCATCTCGGAGAACTGGGTCTTGTCTGCTGCACATTGTTTTCCCAAGTAAGTTTGGATGCACCTTTTTTTTTTTTTTAACACCCATATAATATTTCTTTATTTTTTGGCTTTACACATATATTTAAACAATTATAAACAATTTCTCCTCTCTGTCCAGCCCTAATGACATCTCCTCTTACATCATTTACGCGGGCCGACAGCACCTGAATGGCTGGAATCCGGACCAGACGAGCCATAGGGTCCGTCGCGTGGTGGTTCCGCTGGGTTACACAGACCCTCAGTTAGGTCAGGATATTGCTCTAGTAGAGCTAGCCACACCTATTGTGTGGTCTGACCGCATTCAGCCTGTCTGCTTGCCAAATGCCAATGCGGAGTTTAACAGCGACATGAAGTGCATGATCACTGGATGGGGTGACATCAGAGATGGAGGTGAGTGAGTTCAATTATTTAAGGGTGCTTTCACACTTGGTTTGATCGCCTGGTCCAAACCCAAGTTCAGTTGCTCCCCTCTCCCCCACTAGATTGTATTATTTAGGTTCAAACTGCAGTGTGTTTGCATCTTCAAAGCAGCTGTTGCTTGGTATCGAGGACGCAGGAGAAGGCAGCAAAATGCATACCGTTACTCACCTCACGTTTATATTTTGGTTTTTGCACCTTTGTTCATTTAAATAAATTCATTTTTTTTTCCCTCATTAATCTACACTTTCTAAAGTGAATTCTAGAAATATCTGTGAATTTTTTTAAACAGAAAAAACTGAAATATCCACATTTATATTAGTATTCAGACCCTTTGCAACAACACTTGAAATTTAGCTCAGGTGCCTCCCATTTCTCTTGATCATTGCTGAGATGTTTCTACACATTGATTGGAGTTCACCTGTGGCGAATTAAATTGATTGGACATCTCTCTATGGGCCTGTTTACACCTGGTCACTTCATGCATTTTTTACAGATTAGATTTGGATCTGATTTATCAAAATGATCCATTTACACTTGTCCACATAAATGTGTGTCTGCAAAACGGATACAAATCCGATCTTCGATTTCCATGCTATATGCTAATGTAATGGATTACACGTCAATGACTACGTTTACATGTGCACCGATAATGCAATTATTTCTCATAATCAGAGTAAGGTCTTAATCGCAGTAAGATGTTTACATGACACGAGCAAAACTCTTCACTCCAGTTTACATGACATTTTCATTACTCTGATTATTTGCTAATAGGTGGTTATACCACACTCAGATAGGCATACAGTATGCATGTTACTGGCCATTGTTTTAATCTACTTACATAAAATTCAAAATAAATTTTTTGGACGTACAGGATATTATTTGGCGCCGTAATGAACGTTGCAATGCCAGGTTTGCCTAAGCTGCCATCGCTTTCTTCGCACCTTGTGGATGAAGATACAGTGCAGAGACTAACAGCGAGAGTTTAGCGATTTGGTGGTGAAGAGAAAACTTAAGAATAATGTCACGGAGTTCATTCACGCCATCTGTCTACGTTCGAGCATATGCGCACTTTAGTTAGAGTGGGAATAATGCGATTAAGATGTTTACATGCCTGTATATTGCGATTAAAATCGGCGTGCACCACCTAGTTTAATGCGATTGTGGTTACTACGATTATAAGCTTAATTGCATTATTTTAATCGAAGTATTGCGTTTACATGAGGTAAAGTTTAATTGCAATAGTGCCAAAATCCCATTATAATCACATTATGAGGGTGCATGTAAATGCGCTGAATAAAAGCAACAGATATGAGCTGCATTTAATTCATCATGAGCTAATTTCAAAATCAAAGACCGCAAAAGTAGAGAGAGTGGCATCAGCACGGGTAAGAAGAAGGGCCTTAGTAAGGGAGGTGAATCAAGAACCTGATGGTCACTCTAAGGCTCCTGAGATCCTGTGTGGAGAAGGGACAAAGTTCCAGAAGGACAACCATCACAGCAGCCCTCCACCATTCTGGGCTTTATGGCAGAGTGGCTAGACAGAAGCCTCTCATCTGCTTGGAGTTTACAAAAAAGCACCTGAAGGACTCTCAGACTGTGAAGAACAAGATTCTCTGCTCTGACAAACTGTTTGGCCTCAATTTTAGACGTTATGTCTGGAGGAAACCAGGCACTGCTCATCACCTGCCCAATACCATCCCGACAGTGAAGCATGGTGGTGGCAGCATCACGCTGTGGGGCTGTTTTTCAGCAGCAGGGACTGGGAGTCTGGTCAGGGTTGAGGGAAAGCTGAATGGAGCAAAGTACAGAGATATCCTCAATTATAACCTGTTCCACAGCGCTCAGGACCTCAGACTGTGCCGAAGTTTCACCTTCCAACATGACAATGACCCTAAGCACACAGCCAAGACAACACAGGAGTGGCTTAGGGACAACTCTATGAATGTCCTACAGTGGCCCAGGCAGAGCCTTGACTTGAACCCGAATGAACATCTCTGGAGAGACCTGAAAATGGCTGTCCACCGATGGTCCCCATCCAACATGTCCGAGCTTGAGAGGATTTGCAAAGAAGAATGGCAGAAAATCCCTCAGTCCAGGTGTGCAAAGCTTGTTGTGTCATACCTGAAAAGACTTGAGGCTGTAATTGTTGCCAAAGGTGTGTCAACTAAGTAATGAGTAAAGGATCTGAATACATATATAAATGTAATTTCAGTTCTTTTTTTTTTTTTAATAAATAAATTTACAGACATTTCTAAAATTCTGTTTTCACTTTGACATTATGGGATACTGAGTGTAAATTAATGAGAAAAAAAAGAATTTAAATGATTGTAGTAACAGGCTGCAATATAACAAAATTGAAAAAAAGTGAAGGGGGTCTGAATGCTTTCTGAATGCACTGTATATCATCTGCGATAATATCGTAATTGTTGTTTTAACGATGTACGATCTGACATTATCAAGTATATCCCTCACATGCACCCAAAGAGTGCATGCATACACTACATGATGTAGTCTTGTTACGGGTTCAGGCACGTAGTGCTGAAACCCTATTGTAATTTTATTTTTCTTCTGCTGTAAAACTGATTGTGCAGACCAAACCGTAAGGCCTAGAGACTTGAAACTTGGCCAGATGGTAGGTCTCAATTTGGAGATAGACTGACAAGCTATGACCTTGTTTGGCCAATAGGTGGCGCTACAGCGACCAAAAACGTGAAACTGTTCATAACTCCTAGAAAGTTTGACGTAGACTCAAGTGCCTCATATCGTTGGAATCCTTGGCTCCATATTTATATTTAATTTGTGTCTGGACAATTTTCCACCATTTTTAATTTTGTCCAAAACTTACTTTGGCAAACTGTCCTAGGTTTTTCGCCCGATCAGAACCAAACAAGTGCAGAAATGTTCTCTGGAGACTGAATATCAAAAATGATTAAAAAAATTTTTTTGATTTATGGTCGCTAAGTGGCGGCAAAAGGTTCGAAATGGGCGGGGCCACATTTACTAAAATGGCTATAACTCTTGAACGGAATGAGATATTTTCACCAAACTTGGTATACTTGTGCATGGTCTCAATCTGTGGTCACAGTAAAGAAATTGTGGCGTTTGGACACTTGGCGGTGCTATAACTTGAAAAAAACTTGAACAGCTATAACTATGCAACCGTTTGTCCGATTGACTTGAAAATTGGCATGCCTTGGTCCAAAGAGCCATGATTGTCTACAAGGACATTGGCGTAGCTTGAAAAACACGGCGGCCATCGGCCAATGAAGTTTGAGCACCTATTAGACAATGTTAACAGAGGCCAATCGGAACGAAACTTTGTGGGCATGTTCGATTCATGGTCCTAGAGGTCTGTAAGAATTTTGAAAGAAATCGGCCACTAGATGGCGCTAATGAGTTTCACGCCTGTCTAATCACGTGGTGTTTCACACATCCACATAATATTCATATCATTTGATAGATCTCCTCATGCTGAACAACCTCAAGATCAACTGCTGTCAACCAAATTGTTCATTAAATATTCGCAATTGAATTTTTTAGCATCATTACTCTAGTCTTCAGTGTCACATGATCCTTTAGAAATGATTCTAATATGCTGATTTGATGCTCAAGAAACTTATGATTATCATCAATGTCAAACGGTTGTGCTGCTTCATATTTTTGTGGAAACCATGATACAATTTTTTTTTTTAGGATCGTTTAATGAATAAAACTTTTAAAGGCCGTCACACACCAAGCCAACGTCAAAGAACTAGCGGTGACAAAAGCCAATTGTGTTGTCGCCTTGTGTCGGCTGCGTCACACCGCAAAGGCGACAGCTGACCGCAAACTACGTGCGTTCTGCGCCTGCATGTAAGGAAATGACTATCTATATCAGCAGGTATCAATAGTCTGTATTCGTCATTCAAAAAGAGAAACCCAACCTAGGACTGCAGATACACAAAGCGTAAACAAAGCAGTGCTTGCTTACCATTTTGAATATCAATCATGCTTATTGCTTTCTCGGTTCATGTTATTATGCTAATATTTGCATATTGGAATTTTCAGGTAAGATGATGTAAATTAGAACAGCCTTCTGTCTGTACCGTCTTGATGCTTTTTATTCTCGTGCACTGATTTGCTTTTTATTCTCGTGCACTGACTTATTTGCTAAACCGAACAGCCAATCAGAACGATCTCTCTCACAGACGGCCCCGACGATGTGTGAAACACAACGCAAAAATGAACCCGACAGACGCGCACTGATGGCTTGGTGTGTCACGGCTCTGAAAAAAGAACAGCATTTATAAGAAACAGAAATCTTTTGTAAAATTATAAATGTATATGGTGTCACTTTTGATCAATTTAATGCATCTTTGCTGAATGAAAATATTCAATTCTTTTTAAAGGTCAGTATCTATGTATTGTGTGCGTAGCGTGTTGACAATTTACCACAGACAATAAATAAATAAATTCTCATCCCCTCAGTGTGTATAAAAAGAGGAGACACAAGCAATTTCAAACATATTATTTTTTTTTTCTCCAGTGCTTAGTCTTATCTTTTCTCGTCTCTTTTAGTTGCTCTACAGGGGCTCGGGCCATTGCAGGAAGTCCAAGTGCCAATCATTGACTCCAAGACTTGTCAGGATATGTTTCTGATAAACCCCACAGAGAATATTGACATCCGCTTTGACATGATGTGTGCTGGCTTCCAAGAAGGTGGCAAAGACTCCTGCCAGGTGAGGAGCACTGAGTGCTGGTGTATGAAATGCAAATGCACATTATTTGTGCATTGTTTATGGTCATAATACCTTTGTGTTCTCATGCGTCTCTGCATGCATGCATGCTTTTTCAGGGTGACTCCGGTGGCCCTCTGGTGTGTCGGATCAGTGATGGTAGTTGGGTGCAAGCTGGAATTGTGAGCTTCGGTCTTGGCTGCGCTAAAGCAAACCGACCAGGAGTCTATGCCAGAGTGTCCAGCTTTAGTAACTTCATCCAAAACCATGTTGGAGGAGTCCAGCTCAAGAGCGCATCAAGTCACAACTGGGCTGACCGGGTCATGGTGCTCATCAGGACTCTAACTCTGCTGGTATTGGTACAGCTGCTAAGATAGATGCAAAGAGAAGCAGAAAGCCCACCCCAAAATACCGTCCTACATAAAGAGGGATTATAATGCCATTAATCATTTTTAAACAACTTTATATTATGTAGTTTCCTACTTTGTTTGTACCAAAGTTGCACAAACAGACACACTGAATGATATGAAATAAAAGAGAAAAGTATGTTTTTTACCTCCTCACTTGATTGTTATAATCATCTTTTAACTATCTGAAATTTGTGCAAGTGTGATGATTAAACTGCGTAATTAAACTGTGCAAAAATGCTATTTTTCAACTGAAACAACTCATCCGCATAATGATGACATACTAAAATATTGAGCCAACCGTTTGCACAATAACTGTAAAAGTTTTAGCTTGAGAACAATATTTAAAGATTTAATGCTTTTCTTGAGTCAGCCAGTTGTATTTTTGTATCTTGGTGACTTTCTCTTGAAATATTGTAAATAGAACTTGAAATAAAGTGATTTTTGTATTTGATATTTTGTATTGTATTATTTATGGTAGAGGTAAACATTACTGACCATTCCTATCATAGTAATTGTTGCCGTCTGGCCTTTTCTCAGACAAGCTTCTGTGTTGTCTAATGCAAGTCTATGGAAGATAGTTTTAATCATAATTTTATAGCAAAAATCTGATAAAAATTATAACAGTGACACAAGGTACCCAGAGAGGATACAAGCAGTATTTGTTTCCCAAATCTTGAAAATTGAATGATGCAACAGAAGAGAAAACACCTACATTTGCTCCAAGGTACTTATAATGTAAAGGGTTAGTTCACCCAAAATTGAAAATTCTGTCATTATTTACTCACCCTCATGTCGTTCCAAACCCGCAAGACTTTTGTTCATCACGCGTCAAGCAGGTTCGGTTGAGTTTCAGCTTATGTTCACTGATCAATGTTTATATGTGATAAAAGCCTAAATTCAATCTGTTCATCATATAAAGCAATCGTGTCTCTCCAGAAAATTTGGACTAAACTGCTCAATTCATATGGATTAGTTTTAAAATCTCTATATGAACTTTTTGAAGCTTCAAATTTAAATTGTCTGTCAATGGAGGGACAGAAATTTGATTTCATCAAAAATATCTTAATTTGTGTTCCGAAGATGAATGAAGGTCTTACGGGTTTGGAACGACATGAGGGTGAGAAAACAATCACAGAATTTTCATTTTTGCATGAACTAGCCCTTTAACATAATTGAATTTTTTATTTTACAGAGAAGCTTTTGACTTTTTCATCATGTTATTGCATAACCGCTTTTTAAAACGAAAAACAACAAATAGAAATGCTTTGAATTATGCATTCATTTTTGCAAGAATAACAAAAGGGCGTGGCTTAGTCAAGGTGAAATTGCATATTACTACTAACTGCCTTCTGTGTAAATAAACAACAGAACATTGCAAAAGAATATGACAAAATCCCTTTGAGAGCTTTATTCAAGACAACAATACTTTTCCGTTGCTGGTGTAAAACTGAACAAATCTGCATGTTGGTGCAGCAAGTGTCACTACAAGGCATTCATGCAACATCAAATGAAATGTTTTTTCTACTCTGCACTACTTTCTACATTCTCCAGTAATTATGCCATTGTGCTCTGCTGCCCTTATTGTGTTTCATCACAGTAATACTGCTGCCCTGGTGGCAACTCCTACTGTAGTGTACTAAAAAATAGCTTTAAACACTGGTCTGCTAAACAACAGCTGTTATTTTTAATGCTGTCGGCTTGAATGTTCTTTAAAATCAGCTGAATAATTCCAGAGTGAATCAATGGCACTAGCACAGCTGAACTCTTCTTCCCTGGATCTGAATTGCTTTACAATGGCACTGAAATTCCAAGAATGGAAACCGAACAGCATCATACTTTAATGTTGGCACAAATAAATAATGTATGTGAACCCATTAAAGATAAAGGCACTTTTCTGGGTAAGACCTTAATAATTTGGAGCCTCAAAGATATTCTCTCTACCAACTCTAGGTCTTGTACACTGGTAGACAATACAGCTATCAAGTTCCTCTGTTCATGGACCTCAACCGGTTCTACGAGGGGATGGAGATGAAATGCATGTACTGATCAGGTATCAGGAAGCGTTGAGTTGTCGGAGAGGATCATGGGAGATCCGAGCTGGAGCTCCTGCTGAAGTGACTCCATGTCAGCAGGGGTCATGCGGTGTACCTCGAGCCAATCAGAGAGCAGGGATGCAGACAGGGGGGCCAAGTCATTGTGGCTAGTGAAAACAAGAAAGGAGACCATTGAAATGTACATTTATTTACTTTAATACAATAAGTAGACGCTTTTATCCTAAGTGACCTACAATAGAGGCGCATTAGCAATTCATCACAGAGCCAATGATATTCACAATATGTACAGTACCGGTCAAAAGTTCGGAAACATTACTATTTTCAATGTTTTTGAAAGAAGTCTCTTATGCTCATTATACTTTAAAATATAATTTATTCCTGTGATCAAAGCTGAATTTTCAGCATCATTACTCCAGTCTTCAGTGTCACATGATCCTTCAGAAATCATTCTAATATGATGATTTATTATCAATGTTGGAAACAGTTGTGCTGCTTAATATTTATTTTATAACCTGTGATACTTTTTTTCTGTGACTCTTTGATGAATAAAAAGTTTAAAAAGACTTAAACACTTATTTCAAATATAAATCTTTTGTAACAATATACACAACTATTAATACTATTAATTAAATAGTAAAGACTTATATTGTTAGAAAAGATTTCTATTTTGAATAAATGCTGATCTTTTTAACTTTGAATTCATCATTGAACCATGAAAAAAGTATCACAGGTTCCATAAAGATATTAAGAAGCACAACTGTTTCCAACATTGATAATAATGGAGTATCAAATCAGCATATTAGAATGATTTCTGAAGGATCATGTGACACTGAAGACAGGAGTAATGATGCTGAAAATTCAAAAGTATCTTAAAATATTATTACAATTAAAAAGAATTGTTTTATATTTCACAAAATAACAGTTTTTTTCTGTATTTTTGATCAAATAAATTCAGCCTTGATGAGTATGGAAGCTTGTTTCCGCCACTAAATAAAAAAATGAAATAGGTAATTGCGACCTTTTTCCTTTGCAATTCTTTTTTCTCGCAATTGCAAGATTTCAACTCTTTTAAATTGCAAGATATTGCAATTCTGACTTTTTTCTCGCAATTGTGAGTTTGTCACTCTTTTTTCCCCTCACAATTGCACATAATTGCATATAACTCGCAATTGTGAGAAAAAAAGTCAAAATTGTGAGATAAAGTCGCAATTACCTTTTATATTTTTTATTTCATGTGGGAAACAAGCTTCCATGTTTCTTTCAAAAACATTAAAAATAATGTTTCCAAATTTTTGACCGGTACCTTACAAGCAGTCAAGCATTGTTATTTGCAGTGACTTACAGTTCAAAAATAGAGTGTGCACTTTGTGGTCACTGAGAATTGAACTGACCTTTCCCTGAGGTCGGAGTGCTGGAGTTCAGTAAGAGACTGAGTGAGGAGGTCATCGAGGTCGAAGCCTACACCGTATCCAGCTCCACTGCCTTTCGGGGTCACTGAGAAAACCGGAGGCAAAATGTCTTCAACCTGGCAGGGAAAAGGACAAAGTTGAGATTAAAGAGAAGAATGAAACAAATGAAAGAGTTAATATAAATGTATAAGGAATATAGCGCAGTGTGCAAAGTAGTGATTATGTTTTCCAAACATAATAAAGGTCACATAAATATGGAAGCCAATTTCAATCACAAAGTAAAAATAAAGGTAACTGCAACTTTATTTCTCCCAATTTTGACTTTATATATCACAATGTGAATTATTATTTTTATCTCAAAATTAAATTTTTCTTCATTACCCTGAGGTAGAAACAGGCCTTCATACATTTGTGAGAGAAAATAATACAATTACATGGCATGACCTCTAGGGGCTACAGGTTTAAAAATAAATAAACAAATAAAATTCACTAAATATATAAACTATAGAAAAAAAATAATAATGCATTACATGACCTCTTGAGGGGTATAGGTTTTTTTGTAATAAAGTAATAATAATAATAATAATAATTATATATATATATATATATATATATTAATAATATTTTTTATATATATATATATATATATATATATATATATATATATATATATATTAATAATATATATATATATATATATATATATATATATATATATATATATATATATATATATATATATATATATATATATATATGGGGATGTATGTATATAAATGGATTCATGTCCATAACCTTACTGGTTGTTTGTGTTTACTGGATAAAGGTTTTTTAGATTAAGTTTAATGATTGTTGGTCTTGATTTCCATTTCTTTGTCATATAATGGCCTTTGGAATTAATAGTTTTAAATTATTATATTTATTTGTGTACAATAACACCATCAATTATGGCTGTTTACTTTATATCTTGCTCATGTAATATTTTGGAGCAGAAAACGACTAGAAACTACAGAAATGTCCATGACATTTTAAGATTTGACTCCTTTCCATTTATTTTTCAGGCCTAGAAATATCCATTTTAAATTTTCCTAATGGTTCCAGGTTATCCATGACCACGATAACTCAATAACTCAAATTAAGTGTCGTGTTGAGATCAGGTGTCACTTTTCTAAGCGATCAGAGTTGGACAATGAAACTGTATAAAAATAAATTAATTCATATGCTCGTATTGAAAGAAGGCTCACAGTCATATATTATGGATAAATCCTCACCTGTGACTTTGAGAGCTGCTGCGTGACTGTGTGGATATCAGGGATGCTGTTTGTCGACTGTCCCGTGTCAGTGAGACTAAGGCAGGGTTGAGCTGCAGCTGCTGGAGGCTGTTTTAAAGGGCCCTGTGAATGAGAGCCATTCTGTCGGTCCCCCAAAACGCAAAGTTTGTCCAGGGTTTGAGGACCATCGCCGGTCTCTGGATTCGTGCTGGTGTCCGAAATGCCAATGCTGGGGTTCAGGGCTGGTGGTTTAGTCATAAAAGGTTCCAGCGGCAGCAGCTGGATGTGAGTGTTGGACTGTGGGACGGGCTTCTGCTGGGTTTGCAAGTGCGCAAAGCCTGTGTGAGCAGGATTGTTCAGTTCTGGTGGAGGCTGGTGGGTTTTGTGTTGAGAAGTCCCTGTCCAGTTCTCAAGACCGGTGAACATTGTTCCAACACTCAGAAATTGAGGTTTTAACATGTTGTTTTTGGCGAAGGCACATGGGGCCGTTACCACACCTAAACCTCCAACATTTCCGCCTCCTCCTACTGCAACTATGCCAACGTCTCCATTCTGAGCTGGACCTAAAGAGACGGGTGCTGCATCATGGGTCGGAGTTGGATGGAATATTCCAGCTGTGACACACGGTCCCATTTGAGGAAGCATTTGTGGCACTTCGTTGGGTTGTTTTGGCGGCAATGATTCCCCCCCGACTGAGTTTGTTTTTATGAGGTTGCTTCCTGTTGCTGGCTGGATTTGGACCGTCTTACTCTCACTGGTTTTGGCACTATTGGTTTCTGCGGTCTGTGATTTGTCCACTCGGTTGTCCATCATTCGTCCCCAGCGCTCCAACAGCTTTTTGTCATTGTCGCTGAGTAAAACGCCACCCAAAGATTCTCCTCGTTTCCCCTCCTTTTTCTCCTTCTCTTTCAGCTTCCTCTTTCGCTCCATAGCACGCTCCTGCCTCTTCCTCCGCTTCTCTTCCCTCTCTCGTTGTCTCTCCTGGGCCGTGACTGGCTTCTTATGCTCTGGACCAGAGTTACAGGAGGAGAGCGACGAGGATAAACTTCCAGCAGCTTCTCTAAGAAAATCTATACCATGAGCTGCAGAGCCTCCATCTGAGGAAGAAAAAAATCAGTACAATGTTAGCATTATCAATTTCTTGGATAAGAGAAAAATAAATTAATATCATAAGACAAGGCAAGTAAAAAAAACAATTTTTTTTAATGTTGTTTAAATGTCTATGTGGTGTTTTTAATATGCTTTAAGACAAACCATGTGCAAATTCATAAGTCAGCACTGTTGATGAGTATTTTTTCATTTAAACTGCAGTGAAAAAAAAAAGAGTCTCAAAAACGCGGTTTGAAATCGCTGGTGTCCGTGGCGTCACAAACTACCTTGTAACCAATCATGTCAACGTGTCGGCAGGCTTTAGCATATCATTAACTATGATCGCTCTGAAGCAGGGGAATCTCAAGAGAAGCCAGGTTATCCTGGAATATTTTCCTGTTGATATGAAAAATTGGGTACATTTAGCAATATAGTGGGTGAATTATGTAAATGATGTATTCTTCACTAACGTTCTGAGTTGTTTAAAGCATTTCTAAGGATGCTAATTGTTAGAAGGCAACTGTCTGACTCGGAGATGGCGAGCAGGAACATGGTTTGTGTAACATTAGCAACACATTTTTAGCTGTTTGATAACGTGGTCAAGCCAAAGGTTAATCATGTTAATTACTGTTATGTGCCCGAAGTTGTAGAGAAAGATACATAAAACACATCACCATTCTGATACATCGACTTAGTAGATGAGCCTGTATAATTCACTCTTCCACTTCTTCTGAATCAGTTTCTGGTTCAAACATATATGGCTGAATTAAAAGGGTTAGTTCACCCAAAAATGAAAATTCTGTCATTTATTACTCACCCTCATGTCGTTCCACATCATAAGACCTTCGTTCATCTTCGGAACACAAATTAAGATCTTTTTGATGAAGTCTGAGAGGTTTCTGTCTCTCCATAGAGATCCAAGGCAACTTCCACCTCAAGGTCCAGAAAAGTAGGAAAAAGACATCATAAAAGTACTCCATGTGACTCCAGTGGCTTAAACTCAATTTTTGCATAAAAACAACAACAACAACAAAAAAACATATTTCACCACTTTATTCCCAAAATAATATAATCCAAAGCATGTTCACGCAACAGTGCCAGTTCTCGCGTGAACACAAAACACGAGTCTCACGATTGGCTCTCGCGCATTCCAGATCAATATTTTTGTAAGTGGTAAATTATGTTTTTTTGCGCAAACAAAGCACTCACGTTGCTTCATAAAATTGAGTTTAAGCCACTGGAGTCACATGGAGTACTTTTATGATGTGTTTTTCCCACCTTTCTGGACCTTGGAGTGGAAGTTGTGTTGGATCTCTATGGACAGACAGAAACCTTCTTAATTTGTGTTCCGAAGATGAACGAAGGTCTTATGATGTGGAACGACACGAGGGTGAATAATAAATGACAGAATTTTCATTTTTGGGTGAACTAACACTTTAAACCAGTATTTCCACTTGCCATTGTGCAGTGTTTACTACAGAAAAGTAGACCTCTGAGCTGGTGTGAGTGAGTGGGGGCAGGGCTAATTTGCATATTCATGGTTCCATGTATACAAACTGAAAGGGGATAGAGTTACATTCATGCTATTTTAAGGCATGAGTAATTTTTTTTTCTACAGTGGGACTTTTACATGGTTTACAGAGTTCTCTCTTTGGGTTTATAACAGTACTCTAATGGCAGAAAAAAAGTGTCAACTTAATAGAAACAAAATATTTACCAAATCAAATAAAAATATTTAAAAAAATATAATATAAACTACCGTTGAAATTGTTGGGGTCCGTAAGATTTTTAATAGTTTTTTTTTTAAATAAGTTTTTCATGGCTGCAAAAGTACAGTACAGTAAAAACAGAATTTAAAATAGCTGTTTTCTATTTTAATATATTTTAAAATGTTATCTATTTCTGTATATATATATATATATATATATATATATATATATACACACACACACACACACACACACTACCAGTCAAAATTTGGAATCTGTAAGATTTTTAATGTTTTAAAAAGAAGTTTCGTCTGCTCACCAAGGCTGCATTTATTTAATTAAAAATGCAGTAAAAATAGTACTATTGTAAAATATTATTACAATTTAAAATAACTGTTTAAGTTCAAAAGAACAGCATTTATCTGAAATACAAAGCTTTTGTAACATTATACACTACCGTTCAAAAGTTTGGGGTCAGTAAGAATTTTTATTTTTATTTTTTTGAAAAGAAATTAATTATTTTTTTCAGCAAGGATGCATTAAATCGATCAAAAGTGACAGTAAAGACATTTATAATGTTACAAAAGATTATATTTCAAATAAATGCTGTTCTTTTGAACTTTCTATTCATCAAAGAATCCTAAAAAAGAAATATTGTACACAAATATATTGTACAATTGTACACAATAAATGTTTCTTGAGCCGCAGATCATCATATTAGAATGATTTCTGAAGGATCATGTGACACTGAAGACTGAAGTAATGATGCTGAAAATTCAGCTTTGATCACTGCAATAAATTACTTTATAAAATATATTCAAACAGAAAACAGTTATTTTAAATTGTAATAATATTTCACAATATTACTGTTTTTACTATATTTTTAATTAAATAAATGGAGTCTTGGTGAGCAGACGAAACTTCTTTTTAAAACATTAAAAATCTTAACGTGTCCAAACTTTTGACTGGTAGTGTGTATATATATATATATATATTTATACATATGTGTGTGTGTGTTTTGATACACCATCAAAAGTGACACTGGCTTAGGCATAGAACAGCTGAAAAAGAAAGTGGAAGTCCGGAAAGTATGGCAAGAGCTGGCCCATCAGATCGCCAAGAGTCGGATACGACTGAATGGCTAATCATCATTATCATATATGTGTGTGTAGTTGTGTGTGTTAAATACAAAATATATGTGTTAAATACAAAATATATGTATATAAAAAAAATCTCCTTAAAATGGATCGAATTAGTTCGATTTTAAACTTTAGGAAGAGGCATCCTCACATGGGGATCATCATATCTGGAGTCTGTGGCATCAAAGTTTGAAAAACTCTTAGGCCTGGTTTCACAGACAGGGCTTAGATTAAGCCAGGATTAGACCTTGGTTCAATTAGGACACTTAAGTTTTTTTTTTAAACGTGCCTTAGAAAAAAACATTACTGGTGTGCATCTTGAGACAAAACAATGACAGTGACATATTTTAAGAGATGTAAAGTAGTCATAAATATTAAGTAGTCAATGGCCACACACACACTGCAAACTTTCTCACCTCGAGCCTTCTGCCTTAGCGCTGATTTGAGCAAAGCAGCTTTGAGAGCTGCTTTTGTGTTATCTGAAATTGCTCCCTCTTTTTTTGTGCCTTCCCCGGTTACCGCTTTCCCTCCTTTTCCAAGGGAACGAGAGAGGTTTTCAGAGAGCGACTGAGCTTGGGACTGTGTGAGCGAGAGTGAAGGCATAGACTGCGGAAGACTTGAAGTGGGCGGAGTCTGAGAGATGGGATGGGACGGAGGCATTTGTTTGGGAAGAGTGTGATTGGACGAGACAAGCTCCTTTTTTGTGCAGTCCGTCACTGGTTCAGTAAAAGACGTGTCCTTGTCTGTGGGAGTGGTCAGATCGATGGTTTCAGGCTGGCCGTCGGAATTCGCGCTGAGCATGTCCACATCCTGGCAGCTTACCGGCTGAGCCAAATGTGGCAAAATCTGAGCGAGGTGATGTCGGGCTTGAAGTTGAGTTTGTGTACCATCTGTTGGTTTGTAGTTGAGATTGTGCTGTTGGCAAGTTTGTGCTGTATCATTCAGGTTTTGAGACTGTGGAGCAGTGCAAAGGGTGTTACCGGAGACGCTGACCACCGCCGAACCAGAAGAATGGAGTGGCTTAAACTGGATCTTCTTCCTGACACCCTGCTTCTTCTTATGGAAGTCCCCAATTTCTGTTAGTATAGCTTCTTTGATTTGTTCTTTGCCCATGGGCTGCCGGTCGAACTCGAAATCGAAGGCGGGAACGCACACCGGCTCGTCATCAGGGTCATGGTACTTAGCGAGGTAGGGGTGTTCTAGCGCCTGACATGCACTGATCCTTTCACGAGGGTCAAAGCGGAGCATCGCGGCCAACAAGTCCAGCGCATTGGGCTCGGCCTGTGGATACAGTGCTGCAAGCGGTTCTGCTGTTTTTGAAGGGAGGCTCCGCACGTAAGAGCGCACCCGGTCCGAACCTATTGTGCTGACGATGCTCTCGGGCGGCGTGCCCAAAACCGAAAGAATCAGCTGTAGCTGATGCACATAGTTTTTCCCCGGAAACATCTGCCTCCTGCCGAGCATCTCGCCGAAGATGCAGCCCACAGACCAGAGGTCGATGGCCAAGCTGTAGTGGTGCAGGGACAACATGAGCTCAGGTGCGCGGTACCAGCGGGTGGCCACATACTCGGTCATAAAGGAACGTGACTCTTCGGAGTGGGACGCGCTCAATCCACGTGCCATGCCGAAGTCACCGATCTTCAGCTCGCAGTTTTCATTGACCAGCAGGTTGGACGGTTTGAGATCGCGGTGAATGACGTTGGCCGAATGAATGTATTTCAGGCCTCTTAACAGCTGGTACAGGAAGTAGCGTGTGTGTTCTGGAGTCAGAGGTTGCCGGGAGTGAATGATCTGATGCAGGTCGCTCTCCATGAGGTCAAGAACCACGTACCTAAAGAACGAGAGACACTTTTAGCACATCATATATGAAGAGAGAAAATGCAGTGCATGCTATTTCGTACTCAAGCTTACACTGATTTGAAAGCCGAGTGAGGGACCACAGGCTGGAGAATATCTTTAATGGCGATGATGTTGTCGTGTTTGAAGTGCTTCAGAATCTTCAGCTCTCTCAACGTGCGTTTGGCATTCGTCACAACCTCAAAGGCATTAGGGATCTTCTTTATTGCCACCTGCTGGCCTGAATGCATAAATAACATTAGATTCCTGTAAACTGACATCATGTCAGTTACACTTTTTCCGGAAGTTGAATAGGGAAGGCGTAGGACGCATCATAAGCTTTTTGAACTGCAAGTGTTTTACACTTTCTTTGTACGTTTTAAACGGAAAGCGGTCTAGCAGAAGATAGATATTTTACTTCATAACTTGTTAAATATGGATTTTTTTTTTTTTTTACACAAACGCATCGCTTCACTTCAGAAGGCCTTTATTAAACCCCCAGAGCCGTGTGGAGTACATGTTTATGATGAATGGATGTGGATGGAGACACTTTCTTCAGCTCATACTCGTGAACCCTGTTCACTGCTATTATAAAACTTGGATGCATCAGGATATTTATTAATATTTCTTCAATTGTGTTCATCAGAAAGAAGAAAGTCATATACACCTAGGGTGGCTTGAGGGTGAGAAAAGCTTGGGCTAATTTTTATTTGAAAATGAACTAATCCTTTAAGTGTGTTCATTCTCTTAAAGAGATAATTCACCCCAAAATGAAAAACCTAAATTCAATCTGTTCATCATATAAAGCGATCGTGTCTTTTCAGAAAATTTGGACTAAACTGATCAATTCATTTGGATTAGCTTTACAATCTCTTTATGAACTTTTTGAAGTGTCAAAGTGGTAGTTGCGTGGACTGTCAATGGAGGGTCAGAAATCGCTAAGATTTCATTAAAAAGATCTTTATTTGTGTTCCGAAGATGAACGAAGGTCTTACGGATGTGGAACGACATGAGGGAATTTTCATTTTTGGGCGAACTCTCTCTTTAATCGTTCACTAGTTTAACATGATCAATTCACAGCCCTAATTATAATACATTATCTTAAAAATATAATACTTGCATAAAATAATTATACAAAATATACTTATTGCATTTTAATAAATGGCAAATAATGTCCCTAGTAATAATAATAACAATAATTATTGTTATTATTATTACAGAATTATTAGTATATTATTATTATTATTACAACAGTATTAATATGTAATAATCATATATTAATAATGCTGTAGTAATAATAATAATAACAATAATATATTAATAATGATGTAATAATTATAATAATGGATTCTAACGTCAAAGATTTAGTCTGATTATTTTAAATCATAGACATGCATCTTGGCACCCTTACCATTGTCTCGTCTTCGGGCTGATGAGACCACACCATAAGCACCTGTGCCAATGGTCTCAATTACATCATATTCTTCGCCAACTTCAAACTTCACATCTAAGGAGTGGGCTTTGAGCAGAGCCAAGTTCTTATCTGCAACAGTAGTTGTATCTGTTACAATGGACGTGTCATCGCTAGGTTGAGGGGGTCCTTCTGTAACGCTTCTGTGATGGTTGTTGTCAGTGTCACCCTCTCTCCTGCTGTTGCCCTCTGAGGCTTTACGGGCCGGCACTGCTTGAGTGTCATTTGTCTCGTCCCTCTCATTGGATGACATTCTGAAACAAAACATTCAGAAATCAGTTCTAGGGTCAAGATTGTAAATTTTGCTTTCTGTTCACCTTATTTTAATGGACTCTAAACGTCTCTTGGACAAGTTCCAGACAGTTAATGCACAATCTAACTAACCTTTCCTTTTAATCAGTAACAAAACAGACAGTAATTTACAGTAGCCTATTTCAAAAGCAGCGCCACTTTCATGGAGCACATTTTTAACCATTTGTTTGAAATAATAATAATAAAAAAATCCCCCCAAAACAAACAAACAAAATAAGCTCTGTGTATTTAATGTTTTAAGAAACACAACAATGCAAGGTGCACATAGAGGTGTGAGTAGCTTTGACGTGAAGCCATAAAATAACAGAAACAGACACTGTTAATCACTTCTCTGTAATTGCTCATTATGGGATAACATACTACAGGTCCAGCAGGGCGTAGTTGTCGTTTGTGAGCAATTAATCCTGCTTATTTTGCCGCAGGGGCGTGAGAGCCTACTGGCCCTAAAACAGCTTTAACGATAATATATTAACCTTTTCTTTCTTTTCATGTTAGAACAAAGACAAAAAAAAGCAAATGTTGGGTTATAAAAGCGGTAATAATTACCTGTTTATATATGGAAGCAGAGGGAATTCGGAGCGGTTCTTTCAAAGCATGTCTATTCTTCGCTAGCACAAACCCCTGTTTTACTTCCTTGTATTCTTCCGTATTGTGTTTGAACGGCAGCAGAGCTGCCAATCGGCTGTATGCTTGCAAGTGGATTAACCAATGGGATACGACAACATGCTCAAGGGGCGGGCTCTTTAGAAGTGTGGAATAGGGTCATTCTTTGGGCGGCGTCGACACTGATGAATCGAATGTAAATAAGAAAGACGCGCACTTGCGTTAGCATGTTAAACTGCTATATAGTCATTTCTAAACACAAAAAATGGAGACCCAAACCTACAGAAATTAAACACAAACAAATAAATAAATAGGCTAAATAAATAATAGGAAAATAAATTAATAAATTACTTGATAAAACAAAGAGTCCTGAACTTTATTTATCGATTAAATATAGAAATAAATAATAAATGAACGCATATATACATATATTTATTTACTAATTTATTTTTATAAATTAGTATACAATTTTAAATTGTTCCATTTGTTCACAATATTCGATTTTTTTTTTTTTACAAACACGTGGAATGAATCATCCAAACCGGATAGGTCCAGAGTTTACATCATTGTTTACATTGCCAAACGTATTTATCTAACTGGACACTGACCGTCCGCGTGCGAACCTTCTGCACCATCCGTCCAATCAAATCGCTCGCGTCAGTACATACAAAGCAACAGGGCTGGATTTAAATATTTACTTTGTATTTTCAATTTTCTCTTAAAGCTTTTTTAGTCAGTGCACGTTTTCTCCCATCAGTCTGAATTTCCATCATTATTTTCTCAGCACTGATCAGTACAGATGGACTAATCAGTGATTGGGCATGTATTAGAGTGTTGTGGTAGATTTAAATTTAAATGTCAGGTACAAATACTTGCACGTAATAAATTAAAACGATTACATTTTTATCGTATGAATACTAATGCATTTACTGAGATATGAATGAGACTCAATGGGGCTTTAGACATTCTGAGCCGCAAAGCGCCCCCTGGAGGACAAAACGCATCATCCCATGGGAAACCGTTATAGCCAGTAAAATCGGTTATGTCACGCGTTTTAGTTCTTTGGACCAATCACAGCTCTTGCTTCAGGGTTTTCCACGTTGCAATATATTGTGGCTAGGTGGGAGTCGAACTTACATATCCTACAATTACACGTTGCATGTAAGAGTAGCAACTTTAGTCTACAAGTCTACAAAACAGGCTTTTGTAAATTAGGTAATTTGTTATAAAACCTCCTAACACTAACTGCAATGTCCTCGACCCATTCAGCTACTGGAGTTCCTAAATGGGAATATAGCGTTCGCTTCATCCTCTGTTTTCTGGGTTTAGTTCTGTCGGTTTACGCGCTACACGTCGAACTTTCCCGGGAGAGTGATCCCGAATATCGCGCGATGTGCGACCTGGGCCATTCCGTGAGCTGCTCGAAGGTCTTCACCTCCAGGTAAATGCGTTCATTTCAGTCGTGGCAGTTTTCACGCATTGATCTCACCTATAATAAACTTACACTCAGTGTGAATATGGTAGCCTAAAAAATGTAACTAATAGATGCACCATATTTCCCCAGTTGACAGATTACATTAAGAATTTTTTCTAAAATATGTTTAAATATGCTAATGAGGGATTAAATGTGCACTAATTTGAATACATGTTTTGAACAGAAATCTGACTATTGGAAAAAGCCAGGTTGAAAATTCTTGCTTTATTGGGGTTTTTAGACGGTATTTTGGATTTCTCTAATTATGACTCCATAAATTAAAAAATACTGTCAACAGCCAGAAAACAAAAATCTCCATGATTTTAGGAATGAAATGTTGCATAAAATCAGTCAAATGATATACTGTATGAACAAACCCCTGTGTGAAAACCTTCAGAATATCTATAGGTATAAAAATTCAGTGCTTGGTGTTGCTGCTGCTTAAGTGGAGATTTCTGACTCAGTTCATGAGAAAAAGACTCATTTTGAGAAAAAAACAAAACAAAAAAAACATATGTAGGCCTTTTGTAATTGAAAAGTACAATAAATCAAACACTTAAAAGTGTAATTTGTATGTTTTCTTTCCACTAGTCTGAAGAAAACCGTTATGAAAAGGCAAAATGTACCCGTCCATGATCATTTTTAGCAGGGCTTGAAATAAACTTTTTTACTTGCTAGCACTGGTGCTCCAAACTTCAAAAAGTTAAGAGCACCAGCAAAAATGTAAGAGCACCACAACTAAAAAGCCTTGTCATTTGCTTGCCCCAATAAAAAAGTTGTTTGTCTGGAAAAAATAGGATTCTTGTGTTGTAAATATAATTTATTCTAAAGCAATATTCTCATCAGTGTTCACTCAGCTTTGACATTTAAATCTGCATATTTGTGATATTTACTCTGAGGGCAGTTGTTTTTTTTTATCTTTATAAAGGGCTTTTTCCTCTAATCTTATTAAATGTATGCTTCATCTTTCATTTTAAAATCTTAAATTTGATCATTAAATTCAATTAGAATAATAAGACACTATAGGCTGTTACCAGTCACATTAAATAATTTACACTGAAAAATTACAACGGAATTAAATAATGTTATGAGATTGTTTTCATTTTTTTTTTTGAATATACAAATAAGAAATGTTGGAAAGAATGATACTTTTAAACATGAAACTAAACCACCAGTAGGTGGCGGCAGGTGACCATCTTAATGAGTGAGTCATTGAGTCATTCATTCAAACGATATGTTCAAACGGATGATTCATTAAAAAATGAGGCAGTTGTTTTTGAATGGGTCACTGATTCTTTGACTCAACCGATTCGTTCAAAATGCTGAATCATTCCGTAATAAAAACACGATTGTGTTGTCATGAAATGCGCGATGATTCTGCTGTGATCTTTATTTGGAACTATTTTTGCTGCTGAAACAGAACAAAAACAGCCACTATTGCGTCATACTATAACAAACTATAACAGTTTACTGAACTGTTGTATGAAACCAGTGTTACAATTGTGATGGTTTTTATTCATGATAGGCCTACTCTTGGTTGTATAATGTTGCTTAACAGTATCATATGTTTTAAATATAAAAACTGTTATTGTCGAGCCCTAGAGAGAACTATTGTAGTTCTCTTTTCATCATCTCTCTTCAGCTCTTTATATTTTGCGTGATAGTTAGTTCCCTGTCACATGACAACGGAGCGCCATGAAAGGGAGTGAATGACTGCTAATATTAACCAAACTAAAATCTGCTTTAAACTTAAGAACGTAAAGATGAATTTTAATTGGTTATGTGACACAACGGTGGACCGTCAGCTCACAGCAGGCACATACTGTGCAGTGATTAGCGAACGTTTTGTAGAGAAATGAAAACAGGTCGCACCTAAACAATTATTTGACCTCGCACAAATGCTCCCAAATATATTTTGAGGTCGCAAACATTAAATTTAAGGCGCATATGCGACTAAAATGGTCGCAATTTCGAGCCTTGTTTAGAGATGCACCAATACTACATTTCTCCACCGATAGCCGATTATTCAGAGTGAGATCTGCCGATACTGATTCTGATAGTTTAGGGGGTTCAGCCTTTTATGCCACCTTATAAATTAATAATAATTTCATTAATTAATCATTATATTTTTAATTTATTATATTTAGAAAGAAATGCAAATAAAAACTTTATTCTCTCCATTTCTTCAGCTTGTTTCAGAGTAACTGCTATCAGGTATAAACAAACACATTACTCAAATTAATATTAACACATTAACTAAATTCTGAAGATTAAATTAATATTTCTTCACTTTCTGAATGTTCTTAATTCATATAATTTCTATCAATATTGATCATCAAACTGGTTTCTTAGCATTTTCTTTACACAAAACACAAATTCAGTGCATTTTCCCGCCCTCTTCTGATTGACAGGATATATCGGCCCTGACTATCAGCTGTTTTTATAGTGTGAAAATGTGCTTTTATCGGCCGATACCGATTATCTATTATTATTTTGATTTTATGGATTTATAGTGAATATTTACAGGCAAATGATGTTATCAACCCCTGAAACTTTGATCCTTCTTTCAGATGGGGACGTGGATTTGGGCTCGTCCAGATCTTTACTTCCAAAGACAGTGTGTTGAATCAGCCGAACAGTGTGTTGGGAATCATTTTCTATATGCTGCAGCTGGGTTTGGGTAAGTGCTGTTAGGACACTAATGCTTCATACTGGGACCCCAAAAACTAAGTCAACAATAACAAAATATCAAACCAAGTGACATCTGCAAATAAATTCTAATTTTGCTCTTTTTGCAATTATTGTATATACACCAATCAGGCGTAACATTATGAGCACTGACAGATACCACAGCACACCTTCAGGGGTCTAGTGGAGTACATGCCTCGACGGGTCAGGGCTGTTTTGGCAGCAAAAAGGTGGAGCAACACAATATTAAGAAGGTGGTCATAATGTTTTGCCTGATCGGTGTATGAATTATTGTCTGAAGGGGACATGCAAATGTAATTTTGATCTTTTTGGTCACAGGTCAGCTAGTGTCCAGCAGATCAGTGTTCTTCCTCGTCATGTCCTCTTGGGTGTCAGTGGCCGGATCAGTGTATCTAGCTGCCATTCTTGCGTTCGTCTTGGGTGATTTCTGTGTGGTGTGTGTCTCGACCTACATCATAAACTTTGCACTTCTCTACACAAACCTAAAGAGAAGGACGGGACTGGAGGGACACCTGAAGAAAGCGAAGAGCAAATAAAATCAGTACTTGTTTTTGAGTTTGAAAGATATTAAGGATTAAGCTGCCTCTAACATCTGGGGGAAAAAGAGGAACGTGCATAAAATAAAACATTTTACAGATGATTGCAAAGTATATGGTTACAATAATCCGGATGTCACATGTTCATGAACACAAAAAAAGGAGGAAGCTTCAATTTTATTATTTATCAGAATGATGAAAGAACCAGACAATATGTTTTATGATGCTGATGATCATGTGATTTATATCCACGTCAGACTGTTATGTGCAAGTAGCCTAATGTGAAACTGAGATCTGATCAACATTTGATTAAAGCTCTGTGATGAAAGTCAGATTTTCTATTAAATGTTAAGTGAATTTGAATTTATGTTGTTTCCACTTAATGCTGCTCCCTTCAGGTTTTTAAAGAGATACAGATCATTTTACAGATAATAATATAATTTTCAGCATCTGGTCCACTTTGTGACCTTAAATAAACATAAATAAAATGAAAACTATAATAAAAACAATGATATTATAACATAATTTATTTCCCTTGTGTATTGTACTATATAATTTAAGATGTAGTCATACTGTATGTATGTATGTACATATATAATATATATTTATATATATATATATATATATATATTTTTTTTTTTTTTTTTTTTTTTTTTTTTTTTTTTCTGCTGATTTCTGAAGAAAATGTACCAGCCATGAAAGAAATGCAAAAGAAAGAATGAAAGAATTTTTTTGTTTTTTAACTCCTTAAGGGGTGACTTAAATTATGTAAGATCATCCCTAATATTCTAATATACTGTTTTGTAAATATTGCACATGCACTTTGACCTGATGCCTGTCATTTCAGTCTATATAGTTAGTGATCGAATGGCGACATCGTGTGGTCAGAATATGTCATGCGCTTACAGCATGATTTTGTCACATGGATATTATTATTAAATATATATTAAAATATCATTAACCTGACATAAAATCAGTGGAAGTCTATGCAATATCTTCACTAATATAGTCAAAAAAACGTGTGTGTGTGTATGTTGTATGTAAATAATGTTACCACTGTTATAAAGATCTCATTAATTTACATTACAAGCAGAATTTCCCTTTACTTTTTGGCCATATAAATATCAGCAACTGCACCAAATTGCATATTTTTGCTTAATTTAGGCCTCCTTGAGTGTAGCTTCGCACTGTGAGCCATAAAACCCTGATGTATAAAATTTGATACAAAAGATAAAACACATATGCAAACTTTTTAATGCAAACTTTGAATGTTAAATACATTTAAAGATATAAACAACAACAACAACAACAATACTTATTTCATATGTCAGGCTTTACAGGGTTAATGAATTCATATGGAGGTATTTTTGTTCCAATATTCCAAATAAATATGATCCACAAATAAATGTAAAGAGATTCACAAAAAAATAATCGTTTGCGCAAATGAATAGCCTGCATGGCAGCAAAAATAGACTCGGCGCCGAAACCCCCGCTTCACTGCTGCTTACGCGACGCTCCTGCTTGACGCTTACGGGCTGCTTCTGCTGCCTGTGTGAATGCATCCGTTGGCTAACATGCACGCTGAAAAAAAATACGCGCGTTTTAACAAGAATTTGAGTATGACAGAAAAGAAAATTAAGAATCAAAAATAATTATAGAAGATTTACCCATTTAAACTTGTTTTTAATTATTCAGTTTGGGTTAAAGTATGGTGTATTATAAAAAACTAAAGTAAACTAGCCAGAAAATATGATATATAAACATTATTTTAGTTATTACACAGAGAGATATATAGGCTGCAGCATACCCAAATCAATCACGTCAACGTGTGGGCGGGCTTTAGCATATCATTAACTAACTAGCACGGGAGTCTTGAGAGAAGCCAGGTTTTATAATGTATATTATGATGTTATGATGAACTATATGCCTTTCTCCACTTAAGTTCTGAGTTGTTCAAAGTGTTTGTAAGGATACTGATTGTTAGAAGGGAGCTGTCTGACTCTCACATGGCAAACGGAAACATGGTTTGTGTAACATTAGCAGCACATTATTAGCTGTTTGATAATCAAGCAAAGGCTAATCATATTAATACCGTTACTTGTCTGATGTTGTAAAGAGTGATACCATTGTGCACCGTTTACCTCAGTAAGTTGTGCGAGTTCATTTCTGAGATGCGTGAGCAAGTGGAGGCTAATTTGCATATTCATTGATTCATATATATAATATGAGGCAAGCTATTTTAAGGCATGAAGCCTTTTTTCACAGGACAATTTTTTTTTAAATATGTCATTTTGGTGAACAAAGATGAGTTTTAAGTGATAAAATTATTGACTACAGGGGGACTTTAACAAAAAAAAGATCATTTAAAGTGACTGAGGCTTAAAGATGCTGAAGCCCTCTTTTAAACTGTATGAAGCACCGATAAATGAATGTATTCTCACTGCACAGGCTGAACATTAGACCTCTGCAAAAAAGTGTCGGTCCCCAAAGGCCCCTAGAAATGTCACCACCTTTCGCCCCGCTAGCAATGACCCTGACTATAAGCAGTCCTAATTGCTATTTATGAATATTTTCATCATTTAAATGTATAAATTTAGCAAATGCTTTTGTCCAAGGTGACAATCTTCTTTTACCAGTGAACACAAATATTCCATTTAAAATCACCTCATATCAAATATAGTTCACAAAAGTTTAAAGGGCCTTCGTGTCTTTGTAGCATTCCATATTCGACAAGAATAAACAAATGCATCATTTAGTGTGTAAAAACAAATAATTATGTCCCTTATGACATCATGTACCACAGTAGCCAATATGTAAATTAAATACAAATATCCAGTAAACAGTTAAGGATCAAAATGCAGAAACCGCTGCTGGGCTGAGGGAATATAGGGAAGTTATCTGAGTTCCTGGATGGAAAAGAAGGGCAAATGAGAGGGAACAGGTGCTGCTTTTTCCATGTATGAAAATAACCTTGTTTCTGACTGAACAGTAGAGTCATTAGTTAACTACTAAAAGTAAAAAAAACATAAG
This sequence comes from Hypophthalmichthys molitrix, assembly GCA_037950675.1. Lineage (NCBI taxonomy): Eukaryota > Metazoa > Chordata > Actinopteri > Cypriniformes > Xenocyprididae > Hypophthalmichthys > Hypophthalmichthys molitrix. The sequence goes on along the minus strand of CM075503.1, from coordinate 3,673,215 downwards.
AAAAAAAAAATGGTGCTTGAAATAAAATATTAACTAAAATAAAATAAATATTAAAAATTAACTTATTTTATTTCAGCTAGTTGCATTTCTTATTTTAATGGTTTAACTTGATGTACTGAAACAATTAAAATTAATAGAATAAAACAATATAGACATGTAACAAAACTTTTAAAAATGACAAAAGATACAACAAAATCACTAATTCAATTAATTAAATTAATTTAAATGAAAATGTAGACCTTCTGTAGAGCTGCTTATAGCTGAAATTAAAAGGAATCAGTGGAAGATATGATTATTTTAACCTTCAATCTGCTGTTCGCTGTTTACTTATGAGATCACGAGAGATGGTGCACACCTGCAAAAGTTCATTTCAATAACACTGTGAGAGGTTTCAGTTAGTAAATAAGGTCTGCATTAGCTAACATGAATTAACAATGAGCAATATAAAGCATTAATAATCTTTCTTAATGTTAAGTTAGTTAATAAAATATAAAAGTTCATTGCTTCTTTATGTTAGTTCACAGTACATTAATGTTAACAAATGCAAGCTTTGATTTCAAAAATGTATTAAATGTTGAAATTAACTAAGATTAATCACTTAGAAGTATTGTTCATATTAACCAATTAATGTTAACGAATGAAAAGTGTTTTAACTTCATCATTCTAATCTTTAGTCTAATCATGTATTGCATCAGTCAAGACCACATACATTATTTTAGCATAGCACTGACTGTATTTGTTCTGTGTAAACTCTTTTTAAATATATATATTTTTCAAATAGCCTAATACCAAGAAATTTCTATCCAGGTATAGATCATTTGCTTATATGTGCTGTAATATTTCCTTAGTATTCAGAGGACAGGTACACAGAGACCTTCTGTATAGCAAAAGTTTTGCATGCTAATATGTATATTCATATAACACTATGGAACAGTTGTATATTCAAATTCTTGTATCAGTGATGTACAGTACATAATGTAATTCTACATAGTAGATTTGTTTAGATGTCATTAGCGGATAGAGGACAGACGTGACAAAAACAGCTGTGAAAATACTGCAAGGTATGCAAGGGATTTTCAGAGATTATTTGATTTCATTTAGTACATATGAATTATCAGTGTTCGTAACTTTTTCATAATTTATTGCTATGCATTTTATATAATAATTCATGTTTGTATATTTCTATATGTATTTCCTCCTCAGCTGCTCTCCAGTTTTAGACCAAGCCAACTGAATCTGCTTTCATTACAATGGAGTATCTGAAGTATCTGATGCTGATATTTCTCATCAGTAAGTGTTTCTCAGTTTTTGTCAGTATTTAAAACAAGTCTGTTTTAAATGAGTTTGTCAATTTAATGGCATTTTTACAGTAGAAACTAATGCAAAGAATTCAGTTCAATGACAATACAACAGGTGTTTAAAAAAAGAACTAGGTGGCAAAAATGTGTTACAGTTTTTTTTTAGTTGCTTTGGTGCAATTTTCACAAGCAATTGGTAAATTTTCAAAACTCTTAGTACTAATATCACAACAGATCATCAAAAGTGCACTTTTTTCAAACATTTCAGCATGTTTTCAATTGTGTTAGTACAATACACAAAATCACAAAGTTTCCTTTTCACAACACAAAATAAGAGTTTCATCTATATAAATGTTTCATTCACAGTAACCTACTTTCATAATGCTATTACTATCAAACTTTTGATTTGCATCTCTTCTCGTTAAGTTTAATACATTTGTCTATTATTTAATCCAACTGGACTTAATGATTAATCAATAGATCATTTGGTACACCTGTAGATTTCTATAGATATTGATTCTATAGGCATAGTTTCTATAGAACTTGTTTGCATTTTCCGATATGGATGACCAAATGTAATGAATTCTTTTTACATTACAAGGAATTTATCTTAGATGATGACCACAATTGTCAAAGTGAGTATATGGGGTCATGTTAAACCCTCAGTTTGAACCAAATGTCCCCACTAGGTCTGAAATTACTTGTATTACCATCCTTTTGGTTTGGACATTTGGTTCACAATGCAGGGTTTACAATGAGGTTTTTTTTTTTTTTGGTCCCCATGAGGAAAACAGCTTATAAATCATACAAAATTATATTTTTAAAAAATGTAAAAATGCAGAAAGTTTTCTGTGATGGGTAGGTTTTGAGTTAGGGGATATAATATATAGTTTATACAGTATAAAAATCATTATGTCTATTGAAAGTCCCCATAAAACATGGAAACCCAACGTGTGTGTGTGAGTGAGAGAGAGGGGAGGTTGGGGGTATTGAAATTTGTGAACACAGAGCAGGATATAGTGACTGTATAACTGACTGTAAGGACTGACTGTATAACATCAGACTGATTAGAGGCATTACTATGGTATAGAGAGACTGCCACAATATTGTAACTCACCCTTCATCTGTAAAGATCAACTACAGTATAAATTCAGTCATATGGTACAGTTAGAACATTTACTGTATTGGCAGCACACTCTGTTCAACACAAAACCTCATGACTGTTTCTTGAGCAGCAGATCATCATAGAATGATTTCTGAAGGATCATGTGACACTGAAGACTGGAGTAATGATGCTGAAAATTCAGCTTTGATCACAGGAATAAATTACTTTATAAAATATATTCAAACAGAAAACAGTTATTTTAAATTGTAATAATATTTCACAATATTACTGTTTTTACTGTATTTTTAATTAAATAAATGCAGCCTTGGTGAGCAGATGAAAGTTCTTTTAAAAACATTAAAAATCTTACCGATTCCAAACTTTTGACTGGTAGTGTACTTCTTCCTACAACAATGGACACTTTACTATGAGGCCACGGTTAAGTTAAGGTAAATTCGCAACTTTGGAAGGAAACATAGCTAGCGAAACATTAGCTCTTTGTTATACAGATGGCAACCCTGAAATATACACCAGTATCTAAAATACTGAAATGAGCACAGATTCTGTAACCTAGATCTCAAATTTGGTGAATTATTTACAGTTCTCACTATTCCTTTTAGCACAGCACTGTGGGGTTTCCTCACTGAGCACTCGTATTGTGGGAGGTGATGATGCACCTGCAGGGAACTGGCCTTGGCAGGTCAGTCTACACGTTTTTGACTCTCACTTCTGTGGAGGATCCCTCATCAGCCATGAATGGGTGCTCACTGCAGCTCACTGCATTTACTTCTCGTAAGAACACAAAATAGATGTACAAAGCAAATAATCTGTGATTTAATGTGAATGTGCAGTTGTTAATCTCAGAGCAAACACACTGAGAATCTTTGCTTCCACATTCAGACCCCCAGACAGTTCCTGGACTGTTTATTTGGGCAGACAGAGCCAAAACCTTTCAGTCTCTAACCCAAACGAGGTGAGTCGAGGAGTACAATCCATCATTACACATCCAGACTACGACCCGTATCAGTTCACCAACGACATCGCCTTGCTGAGACTGAGTGAGCCAGTGGACTTTACCAGCTACATCAGCCCAATCCACCTGGCTGCTAATGACAGTGTCTTTCACAACGGCACCACCTGCTGGTCCACTGGATGGGGAGAAACCGGCTTTGTAGGTAATGATCATCAGTTTGATGCATTGGACTACATGTAATCTGGATTATGTAACCAGATGAAAAAATAAAGCAGGAAATATTGTACAACATTATATTTTAAACCTTACTAGTAGTTATATATTGGTAAAGTGACACTCTTGCCGATTTATTTTCCTTTATACTTTTAATCTGACATTATACCTTAATAGAAAGCTTAGGATTTCTCTTACCTTAGCCAAGAACAAGTTTACTGTACTAAATACATATAAATAAAGCCCCCTGACAAAAATCCAGATTTTCTTCAGGCATTACTGGCAAAATAAGATACAACATATGTAGGCTTACATAAAGATTACAGATTAAATCTAATTAAAATATTATATATGAAATATTATATATTAAATAAAATATATTAAGTTTAAACATTTTCCTTTACCATATTATTGTTCCCTTCAACCTCTTCTGTGTTGATTTAAAAATGTCTTGCTCCTTTACTTGATCATCTTAATGATTCTACAGTAAATATTTTAAATTATCTGGAATTACTTTCTGTATTTCTATACTGGAATTAATTCACATCATAAAAAATTGGGTAACACTTTATTTGACAGTGTCCTTGTTTCATATGTTAGTTACTATAGTAATAACCACTATGACGCATAACTACCAAACCTAATCCTGAAACTAACCCTATAGTAAGCACATGTAGTTAATTGATATTTCTCAATACTTAAATGTATAATTACACTGTAACACGTACACCTTCAAATAAAGTGTAACCAAAAATTGTACGTAACATTTACAAATATTAAGTAGACTCTTATTTTTGTTTAATTAACTTAATTAATTTATTTATTCATCATTTTCCTTAAAATTGCTTTTCCCATCGTGGTTGTTAATTGAACTCTGCCACATCCCTCGATCTGACCTCATCAGCTTAAAAAAACACAAAAGCGCTGAATTTTCGCATGAATATGATTGATTTTGACTAATTTCATAGAATGTAATTGCAATTAACAGTCAAACATTTCATAAGACAAAAGTTGCATTTTGTTAACAGAAATATAAAGTCAGCACTTCATGAATGACATTTGTGACATTTTGAGATTATTGTTCATGGGAGTTGTTTTCTATTATCCATGAAATAAAAAAAAGTTCTTAAGCTTTTAATGGCAAGAGAATTAAAAGAACATTTATTATTATTATTTAATCTGTACTGTAAGTGTATCATACAGTGATCCATATTTTCATTAGAATGTCTCAAAAGCCTGTTTTCTTGATATGACAATTAGGTGCTCAGCCTGGAACTCTGCAGGAATTGCAGGTACATGTGGTGGGGAATAAGGAGTGTGACTGCAGGTTTCAAGACTTCCCATTTTGGGACATACCAATCACTCCGACAATTATCTGTGCTAGAGGAGAGATGGCCACAGGAATATGTTTTGTAAGTTACAACAAGTTATGCCACAACATTACTGAATTCTTGTGATTGAGTTACACATATTCCAAGGGGTTTTCTTTAACATGCACAGCTATTAAGCAGTTCCAGCATGACCATAATGTACCTTAATATCACTTAATATTGTACCTTAAATAACATTTGTACATGTATTATCATCATATAAGTTAAAACTTTCTTCAACAACATCTATTCCATATAGCTCATGTGGTATCTTTCAGATTAATATTTTATATGAATTCAGGTTCCTCTCTTTCATTATTTTTAGGGAGATTCTGGTAGTCCATTACAGTGTAAGCAGGATTCTGTATGGATCTTAGCTGGTGTCACTAATTTTGGAAGTTCTTGCTACACTATTAATTCACCTGACAGTTATGCCAGAGTATCCGAATTCCAAAACTGGATCTTGAAAAATGTTAATGGATCAGACATTGGATTTGTGACGTTTAAATCTGATGGGGAAGATAAAGACAGCAGCTTCCTGTGCAATGGAGAAGAGACAGGTAAGAGTGAAAACTAGGAACAATTAGGCCTAATAGTAACCAGGGCTGGATTTCCCAATAACGTGATCTCTTAGTGCGCTACGAAGACTCTAAAGGTAGGCTATACCTTATCTAAAGTTATACCTTTTCTAGGCGTGTTCCCCGAACTGTACCTTTGGAGGTTGCTTCAGATATACCTTCTTAAGTGCAATGTTACCAGGTGCTGTCTATGGCGGTGGTGCTGAATTGGTTGATATTGATGGCTCGGGAATCAATAATTCACTCTATGCAGGGGCTGCTTCACTGTATTATGTGAGAAAGTGGTGTTCTTTATAAAAGAAGCACTTCAGAAGTAGAAATTGCATTTATCAGGACTCATGGGATCTTCTAAAAATAATCCAAATTGCAAACTAAATCTAAATTCTAATTTATATATATTCTGGGGGCTCTATATTCTAGCTGAGCTCCTAGTCTCGCGTAGCCAGACCTTCAGACTGACGGCAGAAGGTCTGGACTCTATCGCAGCTTCATTGACCAAGGACCGCCCAAGAGGACGTTTGATTGACATGTAATGCAACCAGTCACAGTTTGTTTTGTTCCGCGTCATGTTTAGGGGTGTGACAGGAGAAGACCGACAAGCATCTAATAAATTATTCATTTAAGAACGTTGTGCAAGTTTACTGAAACAATCGAGCCGTGGACGTCACATACTTTTAAAAATCCAGTGTTTAGTTGATCCTGGTAAGCGCTCATCGTCACAGTTGTAAACATGACGGTGTTCTTCTTTCACGAAGGGGTTTGGCGTCACGGCATTTGTTTCCAGGCGGACCATTAAAGAACGCGACACACACGTCTCCCGGAAATCCTGTACAATTCAACCAACCAGATGACGACTTTAAAACTCCTGAAGTGTTTCCAGATAAGTATCAGAGATTGTATATTATAGGGAGATGAGAGGGTCTGTATCTCTTACCATTGGAGAAAGCATAACGGCTAACTTAATCACGTGCAGCACCTCTCAGCCTATGGTGTAATGGCAGTGACATTAGTCGCAATATTCCCTAGTCTGTCTTCTCTTAAAAAAGATTAGCAAACAGGCTGTCGATTAATTAAATGATTAGCTATTTCCCCACAAAAGCTGTTTAATCAGCATAGTGAAGCCTCTCATCCATTGACATACATTCAAAAAACTGTTTCTGGTCTCCTTCCCTGCGTACCGCCAGAGGCGGAGCGTTAGCATTAGCTGTTACGTTTTTTGGCTAAAGGTTTCAGACTTGCCTTCCAGTGGCTTTGTAAGTATTCCATATGCATCAGACGTTCAGCCAACGGTCCGTGGGCATGACGTCTGAGGCTGAGACTACTGAGCCCCCAGCGTGAATTTAAAGCGACCGTAACATTATTTTAGAACGAATTAGTTCCTTGGAGACGCGTCATGCAGCTGACAGATGTGTATCGTGTTTATATTTCCTTTTTTATTCAAAATATTCACAAGCTTTTTAACTATATCATGAATCTTATGATATATTCCAATTGTAAAATACGTGGAAGTGAATGTTTTGTCGTGCAACGAGTTTGCACCGCAATTCGCTGTCGGATTTACGAAATTTTCCCTGAAATACTTAAAAGTATGTGGCTGGTGAACTAGGAAAAGAATAGAGTAAACGTTATTGCTTCATACACAATGTGTATCTGATAAGAATAAAACACTTTGTCAAATTATATAACTGAAAGGGTTATTATTGCAGCTTCCATAGACATCAGTATGGAATTTGATTAAACAAACTGTAAATGTTTTTTTTTATATAGCCTAGTACTTCATTCAAATGTGTATTTAAATGTCTGAAACCTAAAATAAACCCGATGTGGTTAAACACTGAATAGTTGTGATAAATGACAAGAGCTGAGCGCATCTTTCTCTGGCTCAGCGCCAAAACACATTTGAATTTAACAGTGAATCTTTGCATTTTATTCTTTGCCATTATCATATCATATCATCTATGCCAACTTCAGGATTATATTCGTATAGACTGCCAACAGTGATTAGGTATAGCTCAGAGTGGTCCAGACCAACCTTATGAACAAATGACTTACAGAAGGTATACTTAACTATGAACGTTTCGGGAAACACATATTAACCTTAAGGTACAACTTAAGGTATAATTTAAGAATGACGTAGAGTTAAGAAGGTTTTGGGAAATCCAGCCCTGGTTGTGTATGAATAAGTGAATGTAATAGTGAAAATAAAAAAAATACTTCCACAACTCTGGAAGTGTTTATTTTACAAATACATTTGTAATATTAAAAGTTGTGTAGATTAAAAGGATAGTGCCTGCCCATCTGTATTCACTAGTTATATCCTTGGTTACTGATTATGTTACACACCTGTTTCAGTTTCTGTTGATTATCCTCCCTTGTGTATTTAAGACTTCAGTTCTCACAGTTATTCGTTCGGTATTGTAAACGTCTATGTTTTATGTGGTTGTGGATTATTATGACTCCTGAGATTTCCAACGTGTTCCTGTTGGATTTATTGATTAAAGACATTGCGTTGTGTGATTATTGAACATGACAGAACACTGAACCAAAACAAAGTAAAATGGACTATGCCTGCCTATTGTAATGCCTATTATACACCGATCAGCCATTGCATTATGACCACCTATCTAATAGCATGTAAGACCTCCTTTAGCCTGCAAAACAGTGGCCACATGGCAAGGCATTGATTCGACAAGGTGGCGATGGGTCTCCTGGGGTAACTGGTACCATAATGTCAACAGCATGTCCTCCAATTCCCATACATTGTTGGGTGGTGGTGATGTAGCGCGAACCCACTTTTCCAAGTCAAACCACAAATGTTTGATTGGCTTCATGTCAGGCCAAGGCATTAACAGAAATATACCATCATGTTCCTCGAACCACTCCTTGATGATTCTGGCAGTGTGACATGGCGCATTATCCTGTTGGTAATGGCCATCGCTGGCAGGGAACACAGTTGCCATGAATGTGTGCACTTGGTCCGCAACAATGTTCAGATACCTGACAGCTGTCAGGGATTGTGCTATTGGGATAATGGGGCCTAAAGTGTCCGAGAAAACTGCTGCCAACCTGTGTCCGCCCAACAGTGCATCCAGGTGCCATGGCCTCTGTTGGTAATTGGTGTATCCTCGCTTGGCCTTCGATGTGATGCACCAGGAATCTTGATTCTTTAGACCAGGCCACTTTCTTCCAATCATCCACAATCCAATCTTGGGTCCATTTCTTGCGTTGTTGGCGATGGCATCTGGTTAGCATGGGCACCCGACTGGGTCATCGGCCCATACGCAGAAGGCTGCGATGAACTGTGTGCTGTGACACATTGCCCTTGTCACCACTGTTCTGTTGCCAGGTGCGTTCGGTAATGGCTCATTGGTGTATAGTATATACTGTATGCATCAGGTCCATGGGAATGCTGTAAGAGGCTGAGACCAAGGCCCAATCCCAATTCTATTTTATACCCCTTCGCCTACCCCTTCGCCCTTCCCCTTGCCCCTTGAAACAGAGTGGTAAGGTGTAGGGGTGAAAATATTCCCCTAAGAAATGGGACACCACTACTACACCATTACACACCTCATCATACCTAGTTTCTTTTATTAGTGTCCTGTAACATTTAACCAGTATGAACAGCAATGAAGTGCACATATCAACAGAAATCAGGCACAAGCACGTTTAACAGATTACTCACTCCCAACGTTGTTTTGCGCTGTATTTTGGACGGCGCTCGGTTTCAGTTCGAAAACTTATGAGCCTTCGAGTTTCCCGAGAAGGTGAAGCCGCTTTTCCATCGGGCCAAGCTGTTTGTTTAACCGCTCCATTTCGTGCCGAGCCGGCCGGTACGGATATGGTTTCGTTTTCTACTGTGGTGCTGCGAAAACGGACCTCTTTGCAAAGTAATACGAACAAGTCAGTTGTTGCCTTGGTAACGCAAGAGTTTACATACGATACGAGATGTAAATAGCTATGAAGGATGACCAGATATTTCTTTTAACTGTATTACTCATTTGTGTTCACATCATTCAAATAGCGCGTTTAGCAAGCTACGGAGAAACTGGCAGCCAGGTAACACATAAATGATCGATCCTGAGTGGAAATATCACTACCATGATCACTACACGCATTCTAGCAGCACGGTCGTCGGTGTATGAAGGGAAATTTCTCATACCCCTTCGTTCGAAGTGTGGTCCCGAAAAATCTTCGTTTGAAGGGCTTTCTGGCCCTTCCCCTTACCCCTACCACTCCAGCTAAAAGAGAATCGAGACCCCTACCCCTTCACGTGAATGCGCAAAACGAAGGGGTAGGGGAAAGGGGTAAGGGGTAGAACTGGGATTGGGCCCAAGTGACACATATCAATACGGGAACATTACATTTGCTACATAATCACTGATTTATGTTGTAAATTTTTTTTTATTTTTTTTTTATATAGTTTCAAGCCTTTTCTACCCATTTGGAAATGGAGACCTAGAGAATCCCTCTCAAGATGGAGTAGTATTCTTGGAAAAGCCCTTTGTATATTTTGGACATGTTTATCAACAGATTTATGTAAGCACATTGTTTTCATAAATTCTTTGTATGCATGTGTGTGTGTATAGAGCATTCAGAAGGTATTCAGAATACCCCATACCACACAATGACAAAGCAAAAATCAGATTTGTGATTTTTTTAAAAGAAAACACTGAAATATTACACTGACATAAGTATTCAGTCCCTTAACTCAGTTGAAGCACATCTGACAGTGGTTACAGCCTTTTTGGGTCTGACACCTGGATTTGTGTGCAAAGCTTGTTGTATAATAATAAAAATAATATATTTTTATTAATGTCAGAGGTGCTTCAACTGAGTTAATCCTATGAATACTTATAAATATATGCATTATGTGTATTTATGTATTATAATATGTATGATAAATCTTATATAATTTTTTGTTAATGATTCTTATTTTAAAAAATAAGTTTTAAACTACATTTTATGCATGTCCCACAGTTGTAAAATTTCAAACCTCATATAAACTGAATGTGAAATGAAACAGATCATACACTATCCATTTGTTGAAAGAAAATGACCTTGGCTTTTTAAGAGTTTCAGTCCCTATTTTATATTGCCAAAGCTCTTTTATAATATTGTTTTACCTCTTCTTCAGGTTAATAACAATGGGTATTTGACATTTGATGAGCCTCTTTCAGAGCCAGTACCCAATTATTTACTGTCGCAAGTCAACAGAGATATTATTGCTCCACTTTGGACAAACATGAACAACACTGTCAATGGAACCATCTCCTATCGTCAGGTCACCAGAGGCGGACTCTTACTAGTAGCCTCAAACCACATAAACCAGTATTTTCCCAATCTGAACTTCACTGCCTCATGGCTGTTCATTGCCACTTGGGATAAAGTACCATACTTTAACAGCTCACAATCGGTAAGCTAGCCTATCTTTCAATGGAAAAAGTCTTTTTAAATTTTTGTGCTCTACACTTTATTTAAGTAATATGATTGGATATATTGATTTGCAGGTTAATCAATGTTAGGCCAACATAACTATCAAAATTGCTGCAAATCAAGGTCACTTTTAACTATAGCCATAAACTGACAGACTAAAGGGGTGGTCACATTTACCATTGCTTTGCGAAATTTCACTGGTGAAAGAGTCATTTTAGTAGGAATCCATGCGATCTAGAGTGAAGCTGCTCGCAACAGATAGCTGATTGGTTTGAAAATGACTTATCTGTGAGCAGTGTTTTATACATCACTACGTTACTGACAGTAGACAATGAACCTTATTTGTCACTCAGATAATCTGGGTAAAAGAAATAGGAACACTGTTTATGAATATTAATAATGGGAAGATAAATTGCTTTTAGTTTACGGCACTGCAGAATTAATGAAGCATAAAAGCAGAATTACTCTCTGAGTTATAATTTTAGATAATTTTCTGTTTCTGTAACAGAGTTCATCTTTTCAAGTTCAAGTTGTTTTGGTCTCTGGTGGCTCTCTGTCTTTTGTCATGATGAACTATGGAAATATCTCCTCTATGGATCAATGGTTTCAGGTTAGAAATAATTAAAATTCTGATACTAAGTTAATACTAGATAACTTGTAAATATCTTGTGTTGCAAAGATTTTTGATGATGATTGATTTTTTTTTACTCAGGCTGGCTATGGAACAATTGACTCAAATAATTTTTCAATCCCTGTGTCTGATGAAAATAAGCTGTCCAACTCCAGCAATGTCAATGTCCCGGGACGCTGGGCATTCCGTGTTGATGGTGGACCTGAAGAGGGTAATCTTTTGACTCGGTTTAATACCGTGCAGTGACTTCTTTTTTTTTTTTTTTTAAACTAAGTACCACGTCTGATCAGACCAGTTACTACTTAGAAAAGCAGTAGAAAAATCTTCATGACAAGTGTAATAAGTATGAATTTAAAGTCGCTGTAAGATACTGGAGTACCATGCATAAAATGTCCCTGGTATATTTTGTACAGTTTAATTTTTTTGCACAAAAGCAAACTCTAAAGCATTTAAAATTGCAGGATATCTAATATTAAGATGTTCCTTTTACAATTGCAGGAATTTTCTACCCATATGGAGATGAGGACACAAAGAACCCTAAAGACCACTATGGAAGTTCTCCACTGATCACCCTGGCGCAGCCATTTGTATACTTTGGGCTTGTTTATAATCAACTATACGTAAGCAGCATCGTCACATTCATGACATTGTACACTATCTTAGTTTTATTGAAACAACATGAGGAGCTTTTTATTTCACTTAAAGAATGTTAATTGTAAGTCCAGATGACTGAGCTTTCACTGTTTTGGTCTCAAAACAGGTGAATAACAAGGGGTACTTGACTTTTGAAGGACCGTTTTACCAGTCATATTCCGATTATTATTATTATATGCACTCGTCTGTAGACGGCATCGCTCCACTGTGGACGGACATTGACATTACACATAAAGGAATCATCTCTTACAGACAAGTAACAGATGGTCATATCTTAAATCGGGCCTCTAGAGACATAAACCAATATTACCCCAACTTGAACTTCTCGGCCTCGTGGGTTTTCATTGCAACATGGGATAAAGTACCGTACTATAGATTTCGTAGGAGGACAGTAAGTCTCTTTTTGGTTAAATTGAACTATGACAGAAATTTGTGATAAGGAAACAATATCCCATGTTCCCTGTATTTATGTAGTAATTCCCTTTATCTTCCAGGAGTCGACCTTTCAAGTGGTTTTGGTGTCTGGCAAAAACATGTCATTTACACTCATGCATTATAGTCAGATTTCCCCGGCCATATATCCTGTTAAGGTAAAGTAACTTGAAAAATACACTGAAACTAAACTATATTATTTTCATCAATATATAATAACTGTTGATTTTAAATGAACTTTTCATCGTCTTGTTATTTGATTGACAGTCTGGATATGACACAAGTGAGTCAACTGATAGCTTTACAATTCCTGTCTCTGACACCACAAACCTGCCATATACAAGCAATGTCAACGTCATGGGTCGATGGGTATTTCGAACTGACACTACATCAGAAAACAATGGTAAAGTAATTTAATAATTTAAAATACATGGTATTTATTGCATATCATGTTTAATTGTTGTTTATCATTCAAAATGTACAATCATTAATTGGTAAAATAATGTTGTTGTTACAAATAAATGAAAATTCTGTGCTGAAAAATAAGCTTGTTTGCTCTCAGGACTGTTCTATCCATTTGGGAATGGGTACACACTTCAACAGTATTATGGATTTGGATATTTTGGATTTCCGTATGGTCTTTATTTACAAACACCATTTTCTTACTTCGGGCACACATACAACTATGTTTATGTGAGGACACTAATTAATACAACAATTTTATTTTAACAATTTTTTTTTTTAAATGTATTACTTATACTAGCCACTAAAACTATTTGTCTGTTTTATTATCTGATTTTTTAAACTCCTTTTAGGTTTACAATAATGGATTTCTTACTTTTAATCGGCAATATTTTCCTTCAAGTCCGCAAATTCTTCCAGCTTACACAAATAGAGACATTGTTGCTCCACTATGGACAGATATTGTAAAAAGTGACTTTTACTTCCAAGAATTCCGTGGTGTCCGAGTACTACAGCGAGCTACAAATGATATACGTCAATATTTTCCTCAAACAAATTTCACTGCCGACTCAGTTTTTGTTTGTACTTGGGATAACGTGAGATATTATAACACTTCAGCAGAGGTAAGATTTGTTTTGTTATTTGTTTTTAGTTTTCTTGTGACAGTGTGATAAATTGATGTTTTGTTTCCCCACCAGAATTCCTCTTTTCAAGTACTGCTGATCTCAGGTTCTGGTTTGTCATTTATTGTATTTAATTATGGCAATATTCCACAAACTAAGCATACTGCAGTGGTGAGAATGCATTTCAAAGCTCTTTATTTTTTTATTTTAAAATTTAATAATTGCAATATTCTGGACTGTTCAAATGTATTTGTAGAGATACAATAGAATTGTTTTACAGTAATGAGAGATTTTTTCTTTGTAGAATTAGCTGAATCTTATCCACAGGCATGTAACACATGTTTGTAATCATTATTTAGGCTGGATATGACACTATTGATTCAACCAGTTATTATACAGTTCCTGTGTCTAACATCGCTAATCTGACCCACTCCACAAATGTCAATGTTATGGGCCGTTGGGCTTTTCTTGTTGACACTTTGCCAACAAAACTTGGTAATACATTTTTTCTGTCTTCCTCTAAACTTTATTCACTTTTAATCTTTTTATGTACTGTACCAAGGCCATAACATGCAATGACATGTTTTTTCCAGGTTTGTTTTATCCAACTGGCTCTTCGGTCTCTCAGAATCCCTGTCAAAGTAATGCAACCTCACCAGCTGTGCGCTTGCAGTATCCTTTCTTGTACTTTGGACGCAAATACCAGAACATATATGTGAGATATTATGTTAAACACATTACATTTGAAGTGCATTATTGTATTACAAGTCATGTTGCTTCAGTTTAATCTTCAAATCTTTACTATAGGTCAACAATAACGGACATTTGACGTTTGATGAACCATTTTATGAAAGACTGCCCAAGGCTTTCCCTGCCAACTCTACTAGAGACATTATAGCTCCACTTTGGGCAATGTTTGACTGTAGTGTCAGTGGAAGAATCTCCTACCGGTTAGTAACTCAGGGCCGTATTCTGGAACGGGCGAAAAATGATGTCAAACAGTATTTCCCTCTGTTTGGGTTCTCAGTACATACAGTCCTCATTGCTACTTGGGATAGAGTGCCCTACTTCAACAGCTCTTTGACGGTGTGTAGATTGAATGGTTACGGTAATCTTCTTAAAGTTTAATTTTAAAAGGATTGCATACATTTAGCATAGTTTTGTTAAATGAGTTTTGTTTTAGACAATTTAAAGCTGTGATTTCTCATTGAAACTTTTTTTTTAACCTGAATTTTCCTAGGAATCCTCCTTCCAAGTCGTTTTAGTCATTTGCAGGACTCTTTCCTTTGTCATGATGAACTATGGAAATATCTCCTCAACTGATCAAAGTTTTCAGGTTGGACAGAATAAGAATACTGTTACAAATGAAATCTCAGATAATAACAGGATCTTAAATAAATGTTTTTGGTGACTGGCCTAGTAATTTTCTTTTATTATTATCATTATTATTATTTTTTTTTTTACTCAGGCTGGATATGACACAATAAACTCAACTAATTATTTTTCAATTCCTGTGACTGATGAAAATAAGCTGTCCAACTCCAGCAATGTCAATGTGACGGGACGATGGGTATTTCGTGTTGATGGTGGACCAGAAGAGGGTAATGTCACGGTTTAAAATAAAGAATAATGACATGAAATATAACATGAAAGAAAAATGTAGGCATTATAAAATTTCCTCCTTCCTTTAAAACACTCATGATGATACTATTGGGAATATTAGGAATATTCTACCCATATGGAGGTGTAGAGGATGAGAAAAACCCACAGTCGGATGATGGAAGTTCTCCACTGATCCCCTTGCTGCAGCCATTTGTGTACTTTGGCCATGTATATGACAAAATATTTGTAAGAAGCATTTATTGATGGCATTCATTAATATATATTCCACATGATGTCACTTGAAAATCCAGATAACATATTTTGATCCTACAGGTGAATAATAATGGAGACCTGACCTTTGATGAGCCACTCTACCAATATTTTCCCTATTATTTTCCTGCATACTCGACTAGAGACATCATCGCTCCACTGTGGACAGACATTTCTAATAGTTGGGGAGGAAATATCTCTTACCGACAAGTAACAGATGGTCCTCTCTTGAATCGGGCTTCAAGAGACATAAACAAATATTTTCCCAACTTGAACTTCTCTGCCTCATGGGTTTTTATTGCTACATGGGATACAGTACCGTACTTTGGAAACGGTGAATCAGTAAGTTTTCTTTCAATTAGCACACATTTATTGCATAGTCATTTCATTTAACTGAACTTTGTCATATCCAATGTTGCATGTATTAATGAGTAAATCCCGGTCTCTTCCAGGAGTCGACCTTCCAAGTGGTTTTGGTGTCTGGAAAAAACCTGTCATTTACACTCATGCATTATGATCAAATCACATCCACCTATGCTGTAGAGGTAAAGCAGTGTGGGAAATGCAACAGTCATTTATGATCTTTAGTAGTGTGAAATGTCTTTGGATTTAATGGAATTTTCTTTGTTTTCTTCATTAACAGTCCGGCTATGACACAATTTACTCTACTAATTTCTTTTCAATTCCTGTTTCTGACATCACAAACCTGCCATACACAAGCAATGTCGACGTCATGGGTAGATGGGTATTTCGTGTTGACAATTCATCAGAAAGAAATGGTAAATATGTGTGTTAATGAAATATGCTATTTACCTCAGTTTCTAATTTTATAATTATTGTCTCAATATTGTCTCATTTGTTTGTTTCTTCAAATAGTGTGTGTAACGGAGTTGTAAGATATACTATATGTAACATCTGTTTTGTTTTGCAGGATTTTGTGGCAGAACTAACCTTCAAGGTACATTAATTTACATCAACAATTTAGTTTCTTGTTATGTAGTAAAATAATTGATACCACTGCTTTTGGTTGATAATAACTGTGCAAATAACATAACTACAGCAGAATGTACATTAAATCTGGCATGTCCCTTCAGATTTTGAGGCAACTTTCAAAACAACAAATAATATTTTTACATTTAATAATTTTTTAAATGTCAGCCTTATGTGAAAGTGCTTTTTTTCTTGGCTCTCTTGACTACAGCAAAGCGAGCTTATAGGAATTAATAATATTTATCAATATTTTATGTTGGTTTGAAAGGATCACTTTTTCAT
The DNA here is from genome assembly GCA_037950675.1 of Hypophthalmichthys molitrix. Lineage (NCBI taxonomy): Eukaryota > Metazoa > Chordata > Actinopteri > Cypriniformes > Xenocyprididae > Hypophthalmichthys > Hypophthalmichthys molitrix. The sequence continues at coordinate 3,656,299 of CM075503.1, read as the reverse complement.
CATGCCTTTTTTTTTCTCTCGATAATTTGATAATGAGTTTCATGATGCCATCTGCAGCAGTACTTGGGTAAAACAGCATTGTGTCTTTTGTGTTTGCAGCCTCAGATAATCTTCCCAGCACTCAGGTGTGTGGAAGAACCACATTTACCACCAGCAGCAGGATAGTAGGAGGTCAGAACGCTTCAGCTGGACGCTGGCCGTGGCAGGCTAGCCTGACTGTGTATGGCAGTCACTTCTGTGGAGGTTCTCTCGTCAACAAAGAGTGGGTGATGACTGCTGCCCACTGTGCTGATAGGTAAACTCATTCAACTAAATACTTCAGCTTTCATAGATGCTTTGAGTAGATTACATTTTAATTGAGGAATGGATTTAACCCTGTATCATATGTGATGTGCACATTTCTATGGCTTCTAAATTATCAACATGATCAAAACTTTGCTGAAAAATCTGTTCACAGAACACAATCTACTACATGCCTTGTAAAAATGTCCACCAAGTCATGGTTTACGTGTCTTTTTGCTGAATTTTTTTACTGATTTTTATAAAGCAAACAAGAATAACTTTTAAATGGTTAATATTTCAAGATGAACACTTACTGGACTGAAGCAGCTTAGGTTAACTTGATTATTCATACTTTTTTTCATGTTAAACTGTGAAATTAATTGTTCAACAAACTGTTCCATTAAAAAAAAAAAAATAGATTTTTCTTACTATTATTTCATAAATCAGGCTTTACAGGTTTAAAACTCTTCTTGACTACTTTCTCTGTCTATTTTTTTTATCTTCCTCAGCTATCCCACCTTTTCTTTAATGGTGATTTTGGGGCAACAGACCCAGGAAGGCTTCAACCCTAATGTAGTGTACAGAAATGTGAGGACAGTCATCAAACATCCCAGTTACAACTATCTTACAAATGACAATGATATCGCTCTGCTCAAATTGAGCTCTCCCGTCACCTTCACTGATTACATCAGACCCGTGTGTCTAGCAGCTGATGGCAGTGTGTTTAACAGCGGCACAGAGAGCTGGATCACTGGATGGGGAAACATTGATGAAGGAGGTGAGAATTAATTTCTGCTTCACTTAGTTACATAACACTCAACAAGAAACGCCTTTCACAATCCCATTCGAAACAGGATAGTTAGTGACAATGTAGAGTAAATAACTTCTCATGTCTTTCCTACAGTGTCCCTCCCGTCCCCTAATGTTCTACAGGAAGTGGAGATTCCTGTAATTGGTAACAGACAGTGCAACTGTCTCTATGGAGTTGGAAATATAACAGACAACATGATCTGTGCTGGTCTACTGGAGGGAGGCAAGGACTCATGTCAGGTACTCACTTTTAAACTCACTTTGGGTTTAACTTTGGGACGTCTCCCAAAACGTCTTGGTTACTACCTCCATTCCTGATGGAGGGAACGAGACGTTGTGTTGATGTAGTGACAGTACGAGTACTTTGGGAACCCCAAACTCTCATGAAAGGCCAATGAGAATTGGTGAGTGGAATTTGCATGCCACTCCCATGGACATTCAGGTATAAAAGGAGTTGGCTTGCACCACTCATTCAGGTTTGTGCTGAGGAGCCGAGAGAGTGTCACGACAATTTCAGCGGTTAGTTCAGTGTTGTGGAAATGTCTCAATCTGTCCATCAGAAAATGGAAGTTACTATAGTAACCAAGACATTCCCTATCTGTCACTTACTTCAACATTGTGTCTATGTAGTGACAGCGGTCGCTATACAAAACACCACAACCTGAACTGTGTTATGAGGTTCGGCTGTGTTGCTGTGGCAGGCTGATGCATGCCTAATAGCAAGTGCACTCAGGCCTAGCCGTAACCTTCCCAACACCTAGTAAGTTGCTGTAGTACCTCGTGCCACAAGGGTGTGGTAAGGATTGCACTTACGATGGGAATAGGTTGATTCAGCCGTATCTTGACTGTTTTATTTTGTTTTTTAAATAAAAGATAAAACTAAGACCAGGGGCCTGATTTATAAACGTTGCACATCTAGAGTGTCCATACAGTGCACACATATTTATGCCAAGTTTACAGTAGGTAGTCAACCAAAATTACCGCCCTATGACGTTACATTTTGTTCCGTCCTCTATGCTTTGTCAACTCACACCAGACGCATTTCAAAAGCGAAGCGGTTGGATTCGCGAGACCACGAGATTTGCCTTGTTTCCCTTGATTTTTCATGTTTTTAATGGCTAAATTGTTATATTTTGTCCGGTTTAATTGTGTTTATTGCTATGCCATACTTTATATTGCTGTAGCCTACAGACAAAGTTAATACACTTAAAAGTCCGGTTATGGATGACAAGGACAAAAAAAATACTTCAAATCTGTTGTCGTCAATTTCTGGCCTCCTAGTGATGTGAAATGTGAGCAGGAGTTTTCACAGGGTGATTATTTTGACTTTATTTTGTATTTCGGCTTGGATGCGGCATCCGTCATAAATAGACTTGGCGCCGATTTTTAGCGAAGCGGCGTGGCGAGACACTTCTGGGACGCTTCTGAAACATGCCGCTGCGCAGCTGATGTAAACACAAGCATTGACTAGAGTGGTCGCGGATCAGCTCCGGTAGCCTTAATGCGCCACAGAACTGTGCAGTGTAAAGCCCCGGGTATACTTCGGCCATCCGTGTTCGTGCACCGTCTGCATGATGTAATTTTCGTCCGGCCGCACATCCCGTCCGCGTGCAGCCCAAATTTCGAGGTCTCGTGGACGGTGCGCGTGCAACAGCACATGCGCAAGCAGGACAGAAGAGTCCACTAGGTGGCAATACGCACAGTACTGAGCACAATGTGCAGTCATCGAAGGAGAGTGTGTAAAGAGCGATTCATGCGAGACGCGTCCGGGCGCGGAAAGTGAAGTATACCACACGCTTAAATAAGGGGTGAGAGACCGTGGTGTTAAATACACCCCAGTCACATGTGGCACTCGTTCGTGAGATCAACACCAGGTGGCGCAAAGGGATGGTTTGCAACATTTCTCAGTAATTTTGGGGAATTAATTAAGATTTGTGTCTCCTGCTATTCTAAAACACATTGATTTAATGTTTTTTGCTTACATTTTTATAGGCTATAAAATTACCACGCATTTCCATTTTACACTCAGCAACAATTATTATCCAACAGTATGACTGATATTACATTTATGTAATATGTTAATGATGGATGGATGTGGATGGAAGCACTTAATTCCAATTGGAACAAACAAACAGTGATTTAAAGATTTGCATAAAAATGTTTAATCAATTAAAGTGTTCAATCCAAGCGTTTCAATTGGTTTTGTAGGTTTTATAATGTTTGAGCAGTGTGTTATGATTATCAACCACTGGCATTATTACATAAACATGAACTGCTGAGGAACGCATCAACGAATGCAACTGCAGCAGAGAATACAAAGCTCTTTTATTCGCAATCAACCATCTTGGCAAATATATTATTTATTTTAGTACACAATTTAATTTTAATTTAATATTTATATTTATTTTAAGGAGTATGAATAAAGCAACAATATAGCAAAATAAATTAAATAAATCAAAAAGAAGAAGAACAACAACCAACAAAAACTGTACTAACAGACAAAGCATAGGAAAAGAACGGTTTAAAAATTGTAAATATTTAAAAATACTTTACATAAGAGTCCATTATGCAGGCATGAGGAAATCCAGAAAGGGCTGCCACACCATATGAAATTAAGGATATTAAAATAATGTATACTCTCCAGTCATATAACATGAAGCAATTTAATTAAAGGATTAGTCCACTTTCAAATTAAAATTCCCCTAAGCTTTACTCACCCTCAAGCCATCCTAGGTGTATGACTTTCTTTTTTCTAATGAACACAATCTGAGAAAAATTAATAAATATCCTGATGCATCTGAGCTTTATAATGACTGTGAGCGATACCAAATGAGTCTGAGCTGAAGAAAGTGTCTCCATCCACATCCATCCATCATAAACGTGTACTCCACACAGCTCCAGGGAGTTAATAAAGGCCTTCTGAAGCAAAGCGATGCATTTGTGTAAAAAAAAAAAAAAAAATCATATTTAGCAAGTTATGAAGTAAAATATCTAGCTTCCACCAGACCGCCTTCCGTATTTTACTTAAGAAGAAAGCGTAAAACTCTAGCAGTTCAAAAAGCTTATGCTACATCCTACGCCTTCCCTATTCAACTTACGGAAAAAGTGTAACTGACGAGATGCCAGTTTACACTTTCTCCGTAACTTGAATATGGAAGGCGGTCTGGCAGAAGCTCGATATTTTGCTTAGTAACTTTTTTTTTTTTGTTACACAAACGCATCGCTTCACTTTAGAAGGCCATTATTTACCCCCTGGAGCTGTGTGGGGTATGTTTATGATGGATGGATGTGGATGGAGACACTTTCTTGAGCTCATACTCGTTGATCCCATTCACTGCCATTATAAAGCTCGGATGCGTCAGGATATTTATTAATATTTCTCAGATTGTGTTCATCAGAAAAAAGAAAGTCATATACACCTAGGATGGCTTGAGGGTAAATAAAGCATGGGGTAATTTTCATTTGAAAGTGAACTAATCCTTTAACAAGTGAAGTCTGAAAATTTCCAATTTAAGATTATTTGTTGTTGTTGCAAGCATCATACCCAGTAATAATCAGGTTTAACAACCTTTAAAATAAATAAAATGGGGGAAAAAACAAATATACTACTCCAAAAGTTAAACAGGTCTGTACAAAACCAGAACAAATGAGATCTGATTGCCATATATAATGATTTTGAAGTCTCTTATGCTGCATTTACCTTAGACTGCATTTATTTGATCAAAAATGCAGTAAAAACAGTAATATTGTGAAATATTATTACAATTCAAAATAACTTTTTCATTTGAATATATTTTAAAATGTATTTTATTACTGTGATGGCAAAGCTGAATTTTCAGCGTCATTACTCCAGTCTTCAGTGTCACAGGATGAATATGCTGATTTGCTGCTCAAGAAACATTTCTTATAATTATCAGTGTTAATAACAGTTGAGCTGCTTAATATTTTTGTGGAAACCATGATACATTTTTAAGGATACTTTGATGAATTGAAAGTTCAAAAGAACAAATCTATTTGAAATAGAAATAATTTATTTAAATAAATCTTACTGACCCTGAACTCTTGAACAGCAGTGTATGTCTCTTTCTACAATGAATACATTGATTTGTATTTTCAGGGAGATTCAGGAGGTCCGATGGTGAGCAAGCAGAGCTCTGTATGGGTCCAGTCTGGTCTCGTTAGCTTTGGGATTGGCTGTGCTCGACCTGAATATCCCGGTGTTTACACCAGAGTATCCCGCTATCAGGAATGGATCACCTCCTTCATGTGCAGCGATCCTCCAGGTTTTGTGCAGTTTACCTCTGCTGGAACAGATTCTGACAACAGTTACTCCTGTCCTGGTCTTCCTCCTCTTCCTCTTTCCTCATCAATAAATACAGAATCTAAAATTACATCTTCTGCAACATCTCTTCCACAATTGTTTTTGCTATTATATTTTCTTTTGCTTATAGCAATACTTTTCTTATGTTGTAGGTAAAGACACACTACTAAAGATAAATTCAAAAGTTTAGGGTCAGTAAGCAAGAATGCATCAAAAGTGACAGTAAAGATAATGTTACAAAAAAATCTATTCTTTTCTTCTTTCTATTCATCAAAGAATGACTGCTGAAAATTCAGCTTTGCATCACAGGAATAAATTACATTTTAAAATATATTACAAAAGAAATCAGTTATTTTAAATTGTAGTTATATTTCACAATGCTGCTGTTTTTACTGCATTTTTGATTAAATAAAAACGTTAAAAATAATATTGACCCCAAACATTTGAACTGTAGTGTACAAAACTAGAAAGAGGTTTGTGCTCAGTCAATTACACTGATGTAAAGAGTCTTGATCTTACAATATTTTGTTGTTTTCTTGAATAATTTTACATAATTTTAATTATTCACTGACTTTTAAATAGTTCTAAGCAATAATTCCCCCCTCCCATAGCCTGTATTGTATTTATATACATTGGGGAATTATATTTTTACTGTTGAAATTACTATATATTTATATGGATGCTATATATGGGTGCATTTTGTTTCACAAATCACAACATTTATTTGACTGGATATTGATGTAGCAACATAATTTGTCACAATCAGTTTCGTAATCTGTTGATGTTTTATATGTCTTTACACCTTTTAACTTTTTAGTAAAAAGTAAAAGGTACTTTCCACATACAGTATGACTTCACATATGGACAGTAGGATCAATGCCATTTCAGTTGATTAAGTGTTTTTGTCTATTTTAAATAAATTATTGTTATCTTTATCTTCTGTCTATATCCTTTCTTTGGGTGTAAATATTAAACACAATTTGTAATACATTTACAACACGTTTTAAAGGATATGTACAATAAAAATATACAAAACACTTTTTAGACATAATTTCATTGTGGTTGTGGTGATATACTGCCTATAACTTTTCTTTGAAATGCAAGGTATGACTTGGATTTCTAGCATTATGACCTTGAGGAAGATCTCATAATGGAAAGTTATTTAAAAAAAGTTATATTTTATGCCTTTATTCAGAGAGGACAGTAGAGAGCAGACAGGAAAGCATTGGGCAGAATCGGCAAAGGACCTCAAGACGGGAATCGAACTCGGGTCGCCGTGAACGCATTTGCACCACATGTCGGCACACAAACCACTAGGCTATCGGCACTGGAAAGGAAAGGAATTTTGGATTTCTTTACTGTGGGACAACCAATAATTTCACAAGTGAGACTGTTTGATCAAAATTTTTGCTTCCTCATCGGCGGTCACTCGAAGCGAGTATGACTGTCCTCTCTTTTGGATGTACTTGTGGGTCTTCAGATGGCTGTAGAGGTCAATCCGTGATTCGCATATTTTGGTACAGTGTGGCCAGGGGAGGGTGGTGATCTTTAATGGTGGTTGAGCCTTTTTGTCTTTCTCCTTGCGAAGCTGTCGCATTGTCTCTGCGGCACGGCGGAGTTCTGTTTCATGATGTGCTGCATCATCCTGCATGGATTTCTTCCAGGAGCTTCTGTCCAGTGCAATGTGTTCCCAGTTGCTCGATGTAATATTCACTTTCTTCAGAATGGCCTTGATGTTGTCCTTAAAACATTTCCACCAGTTGCTCGACTACTTTCCTTCAGCTTGGAGTACAGGATCTGTTTGGAGAGACGTGTATCGGATGACATGGCCAGTCCATCGAAGTTGGTTCTGCATTATTGTAGTGGTGATCCTGGTCATGTTAGCTTCCTCCCAGCTGATCCTCAGAATCTTTCGTAAGGATCTTTGATGGTATTTTTCCGTGGCTCTCAGGTGCCTGCTGTAGGTGGTGCATGGCTCGGCGCCATACAGCAGGGTGGGGAAGACAACAGATCTGTAGACCAGGAGTTTTGTTTGGGCTGAAATGGTCTCGGTCTTTGAAGACTCTTTTCCTGAGCCTGGTGTAGGCTCCACTGGCACAACTCAGGTGATGGTTAACCTCAGAGTCTTTACTGCATGTCATCTGGCTTATAAATGAAGTTGCTGCCTTCACTTCTCATTTCAAATAGTTCCCCTCACACTTCCTGGGATGTTGATGTTACAATAACTGTTAAGTCTACTGAAAAGTGGAACCCCCCCACCCCCCACCCCCAAAACCAGTTACGCAGAAACCCGCTCACAGTTGATTTTGTTATTATTGGGCAAAAATTATACTGACTTTACCTTAACCCTAATTCTAATGAAATTGTATGTGATTCAGCAGACCTGTTTGAAAGCACACACTTCAGTTGTCAGTGACTGATTGTAGTTGTTTCCTCCATTTAAAGCATCAGCACATTTAACTGTACAGTAGGCCCTTTTATTTGATAAACACATTACAGAGTTTGCTAATGAAAAGCTTATGATGATCATACAGGCAATATATCAATAATATTTGCATACATACACATACTATATTCTACACATTTGCATGTAAAGCCATATTTGATTCTTTAATATACCGCTATTATGGTTGGTTATTTTTGTTAACCTTGCAGTATAGTGGTTGGCTCGTCTTCAGCAATGTCTTCTGCGTTTTCTAGCAACAGCTTGTACCGGCTTTTAAAGAATCCATTCTGAAAGGAAATGATAATTGAGGCATTTGCATTACAACATTGAAAAATTAAACCTTACACAGCTGAAAATGGAAGGTTCAAAGTCGAACTTACACACCTTATAGAGGGCCGCTGTGATGAGAGCCAGTAGCAGCAGTCCTCCTATCACCCCTCCAATCACCCCTCCAATGATCACTTTGGTCAGGTTCACCTCCTCATACACCTCCACTTGAGTTTTAATCTACACACACACACGAATACAATATAACCTCTGACAATCCACCTTCACAACATAATATCATTAAGGCCTGAAACATGCAAGGATTTCTAGGTATGCATGGGTTGAAAAATGTAAGATCTAGTATATGTAAATTTACAGTGCATAACAATATAGGTTAAAACTTTATTTTTAATGTAGTTCCAAATGTAGGTTCGGGAGGAGCCTACACATTCAGTCCTGTCAATCATCATTACGAGTGTATATAAGTAGCAGTCACTGCGTCATCCCAGTGACAATATTCTTCCAGCATCCCTCCTCCTACCCATCTCCTCCTCTATTTCTCTTATTCTCCCTCTGCGCAGTACTGTTATAGGGGGGTTTAACTCGGAGCTCGAGCCAAGCCTCGGGTTCGAGCCGACTTCGAGGACAGCAAGTTTGTTTTACCATTAAGCATTCAGACTGAATGGGCAGGCGAACTTGTGAAATAAGTGTTTTAGGTTTAAATTTTATTTAAATCTTTTATATTATTTTTTTTATTTTATTAAAATTTTATTTTTGGTTAATTTGTGAAGAAAATGCATTACCTGGAGAGACGGTGCAGTGCCTTGAGAATCAGAGGAAAAGAAAATGTATTTGCTCTTGTCATAATCCAGAGACGTTGAACTGACCAACTGAAACACAGCAGCTCTGAGTCCAGTCTAAGAGAGACACAGATCATGACAATAAGAAATGATCACACAATTATGAATATATATGGTCTGTTCTGTGATATGAATTTGCTTTAAAAGTCAGATACCTGCTCAATCCATCCAGAGCTCACATTGCCAGATATATAATAGAGTTTCCTTTCATTCTTTATGAGAGTGATGTCACAGCTGAACACGGCACACACCGCCACAGAGCAGTTCTGACACACACACAAACACACACACACGTCCAGAGAGACGGAGCAATGTGGTCAATGCATAAAGAAGGTGAAACATGATATTTTATGGATTTGTTTTAGTTAGATCAGGGAATGAAACTCAAACACTCACCACCACACGATCCTTTTTAATTACTTCCACAAAATCGGTTACAAGCGGCCGCTCATCCCTCTGTTTCACACAGTCTGGAACCTAAAAAGCACAAACTCTAGTGTTTGGTTGTTTTTTTAATTTGACAAATGTGAATCAATCTACAGTAGATGGGCTTTTTCTAACACATTCATATATACTTACCTGTAGGTTTTTGTCAGTCCAGATGAATTTATCTCCCAGAATCACTGGTACTCTGATGAAAACTTTGAAAGTTAATTCTCTAAAGTCATTTTCAACCTGAAAGAGAGAACATTAAAATACCATTTTTGCAATGAAAAGACATTGAAATTCAGTTTTCGATCTGATAATGTTTAATTATTTGTTATGTTCATGGAAGTGTGTGAATTTCATTCCAGTACCTTTAGGATCTGTTTGACTGGTCTATCAAGATCATTTTTCTGTGCAGTAAAATTAATATGGAGGCTTGAATCTTCATATCTTATTTAAAATAAAAGGAAAATGTGTCAGACATTTTGGATTTCTTTACTGTGGAATAACCATCAATTCCTCAAGTTGTCTGATGAGATTGATCTGTTTGAAAAATATTTCCGACAATGACGTCTGGCTTTTGAGTGAAGTTGCTGACTTGCACTGCTTTCACTTCTCATTTCAAATAGTTCAAACATGAAGGAGCACAACTGTTTTGAACACTGATAATAAAAAGAAATGTTTCTTGAACAGCAAATCAGCATATTAGAATGATTTCTGAAGGATCATGTGACACTGAAGACTGGAGTAATGATGCTGAAAATTCAGCTTTGCATCAAAAGTAGAAAATACATTTTGAAATATATTACAAGAGAAAAAAATTCTTTTTTTAAAAAAAAGAATACAGCTGTGATCTGCACTCAAAAATCTTTTAGGCTCTTTATTTCATATTTCTTTACATTATTCACAGGGGAACAAAACAGACATTTCAGCTCACAGGCCTTCCTTAGTGTGTTGAATGTTCTAATCCCTCCACCGACTGTGTTTTATTCACAATAACTTTTTACGTTGTCTGAGAATTCATGGTGTTAATCAAAAGTTTATGTTAAAGAACAGATATCATTGCAGACAATATACAAACAGGCTACTATAAGACAAGCTAATAAGATTGTCTGTGATTCATCCCATGTTTTGTATACAGAGTATGAGCTGTTGCCTTCTGGGAGGAGGTTTAGAGTTCCTCGCTGCAGATTAAATACATTTAAAAACTCATTTATTCCTGTGTCTATAAAGCTGTTAAACAGTGGCAGTATGGAGTTGTAATTTCATTTATTCGTAAATTTTTTTGCTGTTATTCTGGTGCTATTGTTCGTTTTTCTTGTTTGTTATTGTTGATTAATGTGTGTTAATTGTGAGCTGACTGCAGCATGGGTGATGGCCCACAAATTTCCCCAGGTGGGACAAAAAATAAAGTTTACCTTACCTTACCTTATAAAACACGGCTATGACCGCTTCACCCAACCGTTCTGTGTATCACTACACAGCAACCACTCTTAGCAATGTAAACTGTATGTTCTCAATTGATATTGTTCATTGAAGCTTACTGTATTATGTAGAAGAGCGTTGTGAGAAAGAGATCAAGTGAGCGAGTTTACTACCTGCATTCAGATTTAGCATTTTCCTTCAGGTCAGTTCTATGTTCATAATAAAAAATCTGTTTAAATGTCCGATGTATCATCTTGTCCTTTTAACATTTAAGGGGTTTTCCCATGACTGACAGCGCTAGTCAAAGCGTCTTGTTCCGTGTTCACAACAATTCTGTCTTTTCAATATAAAAGTCTTCGCTACTGACTGACACACTCATAAAGACTTTTTTGACTCATAAAGTTTTTGCTGCCATCTAATGGCATGAAAATGTAACTTCTGTTGCTGTTCACGGTCAGGGACAAATTTTTCCAGCGGAAGGAAGACTTTTAGAAAAAGTTTACTTCATGAAAGTTGCATTGATATATATTTCTGGCTCGAATATTTGTATTGTGTGGTACCTGTTTTATAAAAGCAATAAGGTACTCGAGACTAGTGCTGTATCGTGAATAAGTCACGGCTGAAGGGGTTGCTAACAACGCCCTTCAGCCATGACTTATTCACAATACAGCACAGCCTTGCGTACCTTATTGCTTACATATTATTGTTTTACTGTCTTTTTGATCAAATAAATACAGCCTTGAGCAGAAGAGACTTCTTTCGAAAACATTACAAAATCTTAATGATTCTTCTAAAGCAAAACCAACAGCAATTTATATATAAATTGCGATTATTTTTGCTTTAGAACCACAGATCTTTACACTGAACATCAAGTGGAAATAATGTTTATTGTCAATTCTTGGTGCTGAAGCAAAACCAGTTGAGAATGAGTGTTGAAAAACAAGAGCACTAACCTTATTAAGGCAATGTTAATGGCATACTTGACACCAATGCTTTTCTGTCTGAATAATTCACTGGTTTGAGAGTGTTGGTCATTCCCACTGTAAGTGATGGAGGGTTTTGGTTAGTAGTAGCATTTTCAGTTATCAGTTTCTCATATGTGAGCAACTACTTAACAGCTCATGGTTAAGCGATGTATTTGTACACTGAGTGCACTCAAACAACTCTTAGAAAATACCTGTTGATCTGAGCGGTGAATGTCACACTTTGATCAAAGGTGCCTTCTTTATTGATGCTGTATGTAATAAGAAACACAGCCTAGAAGTGGACACAGAGGAAACGATGAGTGCTTGAACAGAAAAACACACAGGACAGTTGAAAAAGTGAGCTCACCTGAGCGTTGCCCTTGAGGATGGGTTTACTGATGTGGCAGGTGGTTTCTCCAAATGAACCTCTTTGCTCACTGTCAAGAGATTCACACTCCACTCTGCCCTGCTCATACAGAACATTATGTGTAAATATTCATTCAGTAATAAACCCATAACAAATTCAATGGCAATAAACATTCCAGTTGCTTAAAAAACTGCCTTTCAGAAAAACTGTACTGGATTCGTGGACAAATTGTGAGTCTCTTTAATAAAAGCATCCTGGTCTTACCTGTTTAGATGTGATTCTCCTGTAGGAAAGTCCAAAGGGGTATTTGAGGGTGAAGAGAGTGTTGTATGAGTTTTCTCCTCTGTTCTCTACAAACACTGTCACAGTGATCTCCTGCATTATCCCAACCTCTATGTTTGTAGATCTGAATCACAGAAACCAAACAGAGATTCTCACAGTATAACAAGAATGAAAGTAATTTCTGTATCTCCATTCTTAAACTATTTGCTGATCTTTAATGTAATACAGAATAACTAATCGTAAATATTTGCTCACCCAGAAAAATTGAAATCTATCCTGAGGTCATCAACACAAATATCATCATGTCCACAGCTTATCTCAAAATCCAGCTGTGGAAGGAGGTGAGATATTTAGATATTTATTTATACAGTACATTCTTAAATCATATATAACTGCATCACTGTATTACACTAGCTCCTGGTTTCTCAGACAAGGCTAGTCCCAGACTAATGCATGTTTGACCTGTTTTAAATGAACATGTAAAACATGTAAAACATGTAAAAAAGAGCCTAGTAAATGAAAATATCCTATGAGTTCTGAGTTAGATAAAAAACAACAATACATAAAAAAAAAAAAAAAAAAAAAAAAAACGAGAATTCTGTCATCATTTACTCACCCTTGTGTCATTTAAAATTACTTTCTATCTTTCTTTCTTTGGAAGAACACAAACTAACCTTTCAACTTGTCCTATGAAAGTCAATGAGGTCCAAACAACACTGAACCACTTTGACTTGCATTGTGTGGACAAGCATAGACATTTTTCATCTACTATCTAAGAAAGAAAGTCATACAATGCAGTAGGCCTAAATGATGACAGAGGTTTCATTTTTAGTTTAGCTTTCCCTTTAATGTTACATCTGAATGATTCAAACATCGGTTTGCTTTCTCTTACATTGTGGTCTGTGGTGGTCTTTATCTCTGGCAGCAGTATTGGCTTTATGTTTTGCAGTCTGGCAATTGGTAGACCCTCAAATGTGAAGTTCAACTGATTGGACACTGGGTTCAGAGCATCTGAGAAAGCCTGAGTGGGCAAGAATAGATAAATGACTATAATTTACAGTAAAATCAGTATTTTCAGTTTGTATTACCACCTTACTAGAAGGTACAAGATTTAATTAAAGCTGCAAGCAACGATGAAAGGGCCCACCGCCACCTGGTGGCCTTAGGAAAACAGTGAACAGTGGGCGATATTCATTTAAGCCAATAAATAGAGGGAAAAATATGGCAAAGTCATTTTGATGCACCACACTTCCTGCTGCCAGCAGGTGGCGCTTTGACTATAACTGAATTTTGCCAGGGCTATAATCAAACATGTGAAGTTTGGAGCAGATTGGACAAGTTACAATAACTTCCTGTTTCGTGGTGTTAATCGCATACATTGGCACTTAGCCAAGTGTTGCATGATTTAACATGTTTCTAGCATGTTTGGTACTTCGTGGCATATTTAAATGTATTTCTGGGAATGAATTACAGTGTAAAGCATGCCGTTTCCTGTTGCCAGCAGGTGGCGCTATGACTAACTGAATATTGGCATATAGATGTCTTCAGGCCAGGACTCTTATCACACATGTGATCGGACACTGTATGCCTGAGTTACAACAGCTTCCTCTTTCATGTCGAAATATCAGACTTTGTCAGACCGCCACGGACACGCCCTTCAACTAAAACTCAAGATCTTTGTATAAGACTTGATTTCCCTGCTAAGACAGAGAAAATTCAAAATATCTCACATCCTGTTGGGCTTTCAGATTTTGCACCCAGGGACTCTTTTTGTAGGTGTTGGGCTGTTACATGTGTCTACCGAATTTCATAGTTGTACGCGAAAAGTAGCACAAAGGGCGCTTAATTGAAATTTTGAAGGTAGCGCTATCGAGCTATTTTGCCACCATCAATTCTGAAACAATTCTTTTTGACCACTTCTGATGCGTGTGCAAAGTTTCATGAGTTTCAAGCATGTTTAGGCTCTCAAAAATGTGATTCATTTCGGAGTAGAAGAATAATTGACCGAGCAATTACAATAGGGTCCTCACACCATCGGTGCTCGGGCCCTAAATATTCCCATTGAGATTTCATTCTTACAGCTAGAATAACTGACTCCGATATTCAAAAGAGTGAGATAAGAAAAAAGTATTGTCAAAAAGTGGTTCAGACTTACGTCTATAAAGAAACGATGACTTCTGCAAGTTTCTGCATTCAATCTAATGTTCATCACATCACTCAGGAACCGGTTTTTGGGTGAGAAGTTTGCTCGATATTTCTGTCGCTTGGCATCCAGCATTATGGTGTAATTAATATTTGCAGATAAGTCTATATGAACATAAGCATATAGGGCATATAGGTCTGATGAACATAAAACAGTCTTACAGACATTAAAAGTAATAAATGGACAATTTATTATTGTGTATTGTTTTATATTTAAATATATTTAATTTATATTTTAAATATAAAATGTAATTTGTTCTTGTGTCACAAAGGCCTTCAGAAATCATTCGAATATACTGATTTGCTGCTCAAGAAACATTTCCTATTAATATCAATGTTGAATTTTTTTTTTCATGTGGAATAAAAAAATACCTTACAGCACATTTAATTGAATTTACATGAATTCTCTCTCAGAGAAAAAAAAAGAAAAACTTTTAAAGCTGTAGTTTGTGTCACCAGCAACATCAAACGGAATTTGAAAAATAAGGCTGTTTTCAGACAGGTTTCCTGAACACTCCCCCTGGCTGCCATTGGTTGGTCCAACAGATAGTCCCACCCCCAAACGCATGGCATTGGTTCAACCAGTGCTGTTGAGTCGGGCTGGTTGTGATTCTCAGTGAAAGGTTTTGATAGCGCCACAGTGATAAAGACAGTAACCTTATTTATAGTCGTCTCTGCAGTTTGGTGGCATTGGAGAAACTAGATACACACTGAAAAATGTACACACTTCAACATTAACTACAACATGAAGGAATATTTCTAATTTTGGATAAACCTCTTATGCGGTGTCTGTATGGACGCATGGTGAAACACACTTTCATGGTGTTTTCCAGTGACTGGTCTGTTTCACCGGTTGGTATTTCAGTTGGGTTGTAAGTTACTTTGGTTTCCAAGAGCACGATGGGTCTGGACCTGAATGATCCACATATAACACATATGAATGATTATGGCTGAAACTGTGTATTTGTATATATTTTATTTCTTTATAACAGAAAGCAGACCTGAGAAGCAGAACTGCTCCCTTGGACCCAACAGCAATGTCAGGAAGGTCATCTTGACTCTGGTCTAGAGAAGACTGACTCAATGAAATCCCAAAGAACTGCAAACCTGTTCGCACAGAGGATCCAACAATCCTCTGTTTCATTCAAGAGGGATTGAAACAGATAACAAAAATATTAGAATATTATAGTTTATGAATTGAGTCAAGGAAAAGTAATGCAAGAAAGGTGACACTCGAGGTTGAATAAATGATGACAGAATGGTTCACTATTCCTTTAAACTGCCATCAACCCACATCTTTTTTACCTGTGAGTATTTTGAAATGATAACTCCATCTCTCCCATTGAAGATGTAGATGCTGCCCTGTCCATCCTCCTCTAAAGGAGCTCCAATCAGCACATCCATGAAACCATCACCATTCAGATCTGCTGGACTGGCCAGAGAAGAGCCAAACCGACCTCTCTGACCTGCCATGCCCACCAGTGTATCCGAAGGAATTAAGTTTGCCTATGAAGATATATCAGAGAGAGAAGTAACAGTTAAACAGACACAAATGTACATTTATTCAATCTTGATGAACTCGTTTTAAAAATGTTAGTCTTAATTGAATCTCCAAATAATCACTGACCCGACGTGTGAAGATGTAAACAAACACTATGCCCTCCCGGTCAGACTCCATGTATGTTGGTGCAGATACCAAAAGTAGGTCTGTATTGGAGTCACGGTTCAGATCCACCACACACACCTCAGCTCCAAAATATGAGCCAATCTGAGGCTGAGAAGAGAGGAAGAGAAGCAATATAGTTATCTATTTTGAGCTCACTTACTTTCACTCGCTTATATATTAATGTGTGAAGTGCTAATATTTTACACAGATATGAGTGTTACAACCTTAGGAGAATCCAGCTGCTTTACATACTTTTCATCAATTCTTGAAACAGTTACTTGTCCCTTATGCTTGTGTCTTGGTGCTCCCATGACTGCATACTTTGCTCCAGACATTGTTGCTATTGCCAATGAATAACCTGTGAAGAAAATAGACTTGAAAATTTTCAGATGTATTTTGACTGATTTCTTTTGATTTACACAGTCAAAGAAGAGATCTCACCTAAATAACTGGCATGCTCACTTCCAGCTTGAAAGTCATCTGAATTATTATTATTATCTGAATTATTTTGTTTGTACAGCTGATATCCACCCTTTGACTGGAAAGCTCCCACTGCAGTCATTATCATATCTGTCTGAATGCAGATAATATTATAAGAATAAATAGAAATATTTAAGAAACAATCTTTCCACATAAGCTTACAAGCATGCAAAATCTGTGTTTTTCATTGAGGTGGAAGAGTAGAGTAAAAACAGCAAATGTCACGGATATCTATAGTAGCAAATAATGTAAAAAAAAATAAAATAAAAATAACTTGATTCATTAATACAAACAGCTAGATTTAGCCTGATGCAAGTGCTCTTCCAAGTTACTTTTACAACACTTTGCATAATACTTATGGTTTCGAAGCAGCTTTACAAAGAATGGCACCTTTCAAGATCTAGCAGTTAAAGGGTTAGTTCACCCAAAGATGAAATTTCTGTAATTTATTACTCACCCTCATGTCATTCTACACCCGTAAGACCTTTGTTCATCTTCGGAACACAAATTAAGATATTTTTGATAAAATCAGATGGCTCAGTGAGGCCTGGATTGACAGCAAGACACTTTCAGATGCCCAGAAAGCTACTAAAAACAAAACCAAAAAACGACTTTATTCAACAATATCTAGTGATGAGCGATTTCAAAACACTGCTTCATGAAGCTTCAAAGCTTTATGAATCTTTTTTTTCAAATCAGTGGTTTGGAGCCTGTATCAAACTGCCAAAGATTCCCTCCGCTTATAAATCATACAGAATGATCTTTTTTGAAAATCTAAAATAACAGAAAGTTTTCTGAGATTCGTTAGTTTAGGGGTAGGGGACAGAATATACAGTTTGTACAGTATAAAAACCCATTATGTCTATGGAATGTCCCCATAAAACATGGAAACCCAATGTTTGTGTGTGCGCGCGCGTTTTTGTGACATATCCGGACACAAATTTGTATAATGACATGGGTATGACATAGGTATTACAAGAATGTCCCCATTTTTCAAAAGGCTTATAAATCACACAGAATGAGTTTGTTTGAGAAAGTAAAAATGTGCACAGTTTACTGTATAGGTGTAGGGTTGGTGTTGTAGGGCAATAGAAAATACTGTTTGTACAGTATAAAAACCATTACGCCTATGGAATGTCCCCACAATTCACAAAAACAAACCTGTGTGTATGTGTGTGTGTGTGTGACAGAGAGATTTGCAAATTGTGAACATAGAGCAGGACAGAGTACAAGGGAAAAAAAGAAAACAGTCAATGACTGTATAACATCAGTCCATCAGACCAGAGATACATCAGAAGAAGAGAGACAGATGGCATCAAATACATCATTTTACATTACAGTAGGCTATGTATGCTATGTGATCTTGTAAACAGATTACCATGGTAGAGACTGCCACATTACTATAACTCACCCTTATGAAGGTCAACTACAGTATAGATTCAGTCATATGGTACAGTGGAAACATTTACTGTATTGGCAGCAAACTCTCTCCTCACACAAAACCTCATGGCCATTTCATAACTTCATCACACCTTTTGATAACACACTGAATAGATATTATTACAAACATTATGATTATATGCCAATTATGTAATTTAGGTAATGTAAGTGTATTTTCTAACGTGGCATCTGTAGCCTGTGTAACTGTAATTATTTCAGCATCAAAGGGTGATTTGAAACATGTATCTTGCATTGTTTGCTACTGAATGAACTGATTGTTAAAAGTACTAAACTGAAAGAAGATCATACTTGTTACGTTAGGGTGGTGGAGTACGAGGAAGAGTACGTTTAGAAAGTCTTTACTTGAATATCCACAAGGAGAAACACCGAATCCAGGGCAGAATACACACCAAGACATTAACGAGACCCGACAAAGACACACTGACAGAACAGAACTGATATACACACACACTGATGAACTCAAATGATGAACAGCTGAGGTCATGATTAATGTCCATGGAAACAGATAGTGGCGGGAACTAGGAACAAAGGAACACGTGACAAAGGAAAACAAGCAAACTGACAGTTCATAAAGTGTGTGGTTGTGACATATCGCCCCCTCCCGGAAAGGTGCGTCCTCGCGCCGTGGAGAGAAGGAGACGATGGAGAGATGCCGATGAAGATGTAGGAGGTGGTTCAGGAGGAGGACGGCCTACCAGGAGGAGGCAGGAAACAAAAGTCCAGGGTGGAGAGGATGGTGGAGTGATCCAGGGTGGAGCCTTGAGCAGGGGCAGATATCGTGAGCTGACCCAGGCCACAGCTGAGACGGTGTCCCATGGCGGCGGCGCAGGAGGGAGGAGCCATAGAGCAAAGATCATAGGGGCCGCCATGGGGACGACCGGAGGCGACGGCGACACCGATGATGAAGCCCACCGCGAAGCCAGAGAGCCGATGTAGTGGAGGGACTTTGAAGATCTTGGCGGCCGCGACGTAGCCGTAGTGACGACCCCCCGAGGTGGTGGTAGAGACTCGGAGGGCTGAAGGCGAGCAGGAGCGACCGAGGGCGGAGGTGGAGCCTGAGGGAGGGAGGAGTTGGCCGAAGACGAAGGGGTGGAGGGCCGGAGTGTAGCGACCGGCCTGTAAGTCCGTGGCGTAGGCGTAGCGATGCCCGACCCAGGTGGAGCCGACGTACTGAGGGAGTCCTGCGAGGCTGAGAGTCCGACGGTCTCTGCCGGCATCGAGGGAGGAAGGAGCGTAGGCGCAGGAGTTGGGACGTCAGGTCGAGGAGGACTAAAGCGTGCAGAGGCAGAGGGCAGAGCCAAGGGCTTCTCGCAGCCGTGACGAGATGACTCCCAGAGGGCCCGAGGTGTAGCCTCACCACTGAGAGGAGGCGCTGAGGGACAGATGGGAGGCATAGATGATGGGATGACAGGATTAGCTGGGGACTGGGACAAAAACTGAGGAGCAGAGGAAAGTCCAAAACAAAAAACAGAGTCCAAGGTGTGCTGGAGAGGTAGTGGATGAGGGAGGTTGGGAGGGAACACAGGGCTGGACGGAACCAGCGGGGAGACGGACAGTTCAGGGCTGGGCGGAACCAGCGGGGAGACGGAAACAAAGACAGACTCAGGAGATAACAGAGGGGGAGACAAAACAACCTCTCCAACATCAAAAAAAATTCTCTCCAGTGCGGTGGCCGAACACTCACTCTCAGTGGTGGGGGGTTGGGCGGGGCTTCCTTCCATCCCGTCGAACTCCACCAAGACTCCCTCAGCGATGGTAGTAACAGCCGGCTCACACACCTGGTCAGGCACGCGTTGCTCAGGCTCCATGGCGACGTTCGACTCGGTCGCTCTTGTGTGCGCTGGTGTGTACGTCGCGGCGGAGTGGCTCTCATTGCCTGCGGTGGGCTCGGGCTGTCGATCCTCGCAGTCGGGGTGTTGTTGGCTGGGCACTGGGTAGCTAGTGGGGCTGGTGTCGTCGATGATGGTAACAGTGAGATGTGAATTACAGGACACCAGCACCCACTCGACGTAATCCAGGAAGCTCCCTCGAGGCCTTTCTCCGGACAGCAGAGCTTTGGTGGCGGTGTTCAGGCCGGCATATAGAAAGTTGCAAAGGCTGCTGTCCGGGAAAGTGGTGAATGGCACAAGGCGGATGAAATCTTCTAGATGTGCCTCGAGGGAGCGGTCCTTCTGCTCAAGGCAAAGCAGTTGCACGGAAAAAATAGGGTCCATAGTGTGGAAAAAAAACAAAAAAGCAAACTAACCAAATACACAGAACAAACAAAACACTGAGGGAAAAACACGTCGCAACTGTATTGGTCGGGTCTTCTGTTACGATGGGGTGGTGTAAACAACACACGACGAGGAAGAGTACGTTTAGAAAGTCTTTACTTGAATATCCACAAGGAGAAACACCGAATCCAGGGCAGAATACACACCAAGACATTAACAGCTGAGGTCATGATTAATGTCCATGGAAACAGATAGTGGCGGGAATTAGGAACAAAGGAACACGTGACAAAGGAAAACAAGCAAACTGACAGTTCATAAAGTGTGTGGTTGTGACAATACTGTTGTGATTCGGTGATTAAAACAAATGTTCTCATTACATATCACCATGATCTTGTGTTGAAGTGATTATGTAGAAAATATGTACAACTAGAACGAAAGCATGAGATCAGGTTTTGAAAGAATGATTAGCTGTGTTAAAAGTGTGATCAGTTTGGATTTTTGTAAGAGTTTTGAAAATGTACTCCTTACTTGTGAAAATAGTACCAAAGCGAATACAAAAAACTGTAATTGTCTTGCTGGCAGTGTAGGCCTCACTGAGCCATTGAATTTTATGAAAAATATCTTAATTTGTGTTCTGAAGATGAACAAAGGTCTTACGGGTGTAGAACGACATGAGGGTGAGTAATTAATGACAGAAATTTTCATTTTTGGGTGAACTAACCCTTTAATTTGACCTGATGTAACATTGAATTAATGATAACATTAAGTGAATTGTTGTTAAATTAAATAAAAAACGGAAAATAAATGTCAACTTAAAACTCTAAAATGACTATAATATATTTTAGTGTAAAAAGAATGGATAGCATGCAAAGGCATGAATTAAATAGAACGGTAAAGAGAGCAATTCAGCGGCTCCTAATACATTCAAGTAAAACTATTTCTAACCCATTTCATCTTTCATTAGTTTGGTGTTAAATAATTTACATTTGATGTAAATGCTGCACTAAACCCGTCCTGTGCAAACTCCATTCGAGATGAATCTCCAGAGGTCTGGGTTCCTATAGTAAATAAAGAACAACACAGTTAACTATACATTTATTATTTTAAATCAACACAATGAACAAAGTAACTGTGCTCACATGACAGCTGATGAATGTAAAATGTAAACATTCTGTCTGTCATTTTTCATTTCCTCTGCAAACATACCTTCAATGGCAATAATGTTCTCTTTGAGTTTTTCACGAATGCTTTCCAGCGCGTCCGAATTATTTACTTTGAACACATGATTATCGGTGGGTAAAGATGCAATAGTTTCCAGCTTCTTTCTTTCACTGTCACTATTAAAAGCATTGCCAACCTAAGAAAAATTCAATGGAGATAACTGTAACACTTCATAAATGTAATGATTTTAATGACTTTTTTTCATTTTTAATATGCTTAATTTTTAATAACCTTCTATTTTGATGAATGAAATAAAAGTAAATTAAGTCATCTTTTACTCACACCCATGTCATTCCAAACCGTATGGCTTTCTTTCTTCCATTAAATGCAAAGGAAGATATTTTGAAGAATGTTTCTGCTGTTTTTGTCCATAAAAATGACAAAACAACACTGGACCTCATTGACTTTTATTGTATGGACATTCTTCAGAAGAAAGAAAGTCAGGTTTGGAATGACATGATGGTGAGTAGATGACAGTAACAGAATTGAACAGTAATTTTTATCACAATACTTTCACAATGGCCATATCAAATCTTGTGTTTGTTTCTTCACCAAAAACTTAAAAAATTTTCCAAGATGAATCACATCAAAGGACGCATGTTGATTTTGCCTAAGCATCTAGATCTGAATCAGTATAAATTAAAGCAGTTTTTCCTGATTTTTGCACAACTAATATAGTTAAGTCTTTTTTTAATCTAAAAGAGGCAAAATATAAGTATGAATCAAATCTTACCCCAATAGCATATCGTATTATATTTTTAGCTTGTGCTTGTTGAACAGCTGCAGTCAAATCATCTGGACCATTTGATTCACCATCCGTGATAACAATCAAAATTTTACTGGCTGATGGTCTTGCACCTCCGTTACTTTCGAATAACTCATTACTATTGGGGAAAGAAAGAAAGAAAGAAAGAAAGAGATATCTGCATGTTTGCTCAGTCACCTGTCAGTTTTTTTTTTTTTTTTTTTTTTTGCATTATCCATCATCTTAGTTATGTGCTCCTCAGCCCTCACTAAATAACTTGTTAAATTCATCTTCACTCCAAGTTTTTCTGTCAGAAGTAATATTACTTTTAATCTCATAGTTAAAAGAATTCCAATGAAATATCAGTAGACATGACTCACACAAGTTTTCTTATAGCTTTTGCGGTGTAGGTCCATCCTCTCTGTTGAGATATCTGATTCACTGCATCTTGCCACCAGGTGGCATTTTTGACTTTTTGAAACTTGTAATGAATGACACATTCTGTAGAAAACTCTGCAATGGCAAACTGTAAGACAGACAGATAGATTTAGTGCCTCATTCTCTGAAAATGTAGGGTTAAAAAACATGCATAAAATAGATTATAATAAAAGCATGGATTATCATACCTGTGTATCATGGTCTATAAAACTTTCGATCATTTCAATAACAAAAGTCTTCGTCTTATTAAAATCCACAGAGTTTACACTTCCAGATCCATCCAGTAAAAAAGCAATATCAGTTTGTGATGTTGGGCATTCTGAGGTTAGAGAAATTAATAATGGCATCATATTTTCATTTAATCTGAATAATCATGTCATACAGTATATACAGTGTGAAGAATATTTGCTTTGATTTGGTAGAACACCATAAATGTACCTCTCAGAGTCTCTGGCACAGATCTGCTCACAACATTATCTGGACTGATTTTAAAGCACATTCCATTGTAAGTCGTTACTGCATCACAGTTCTTAGGTATGGTTGGACCACAAACCTGAGAGAAATTAACATTTATTAAGATTTATTAAGATTTTATTTTCAGCATGACAAACTGTATGTCACAGGTGTTTGCCGGAATGCAGATGAAGATGATGAATAAAGTTTCATAACACAAAGTTTAATAATAAATACACAAGGCAGGCGAATATGGAAGTTTATTAATGCCAAATGTTTTTGAAATAAAAAAAGCTTGTTAAATTGCACTAATTGAAAACAATATGCATTGCATTAACCATGCTTGCATTTTAATACATTGTATTTTTAGGGCTTGCATCTTTATGGGCTGAAATTCAACATGGTCATATACTTAAGCTGTGATAAATGCATCGGCAATCTACTGCTTTTCCTGCAGTTCCCGGATGTGCAATGTTGAATTTTCGGTTACACTTTATTTTTACCGTGCCGTAGTTACATTGTAATTACTCAAATAAGTACTGAGTACTATTAATTAACTACATGTACTTACTATAGAGTTACAGTTAAGGTTAGGGTTTGGATTAGGGTTAGTTACTTGTAATTATGCATAATTTACTGTTATTACTATAGTAAGTACATGTAGTAACGTGTAACTACAGCACTGTAAAATAAAGTGTTACCGACTTTTCTGTCGAATTTGAACCATTGAATTTGTGGAAGCAAATTTGTAAAGCAAAATAAAATGGACTGAAAATTGCATGTTGAATATTTTAGGATGTATTTTTAAACAGACTGAATATGTTGGAAGTGAAATCTGAAAGGTGAATATGAATCTTCAAATTTTTCATAATAAAAATGTGTATGAAATGTTTTGAATTGAAATATTCACAGCTTAAGTATACGACCATGTTGAATTTCAGCCCATAAAAAATGCAAGCCCTACAAATACAATGCATTAAAATGCAAGCATAATGAGTGCAATTCAACAAGCTTTTTATTTAAAAAATAATTGGCATTAATAAACTTCCATAGGCGAACAGGCAGGAACAAACACACTTAATGTAATGGTGACCAGACAAAGACTAAATGAACAGCAGGAACTTAAAGGGGTGGTTGATTATGATTTCACTTTTTTAACTGTAGTTAGTGTGTAATGTTGCTGTTTGTGCTTAAACAACATCTGCAAAGTTACAGTGCTCAAAGTTCAATGCAAAGGGAGATATTTTCTTTTAAAGAATTCTCTGTTTAAGGACTACAACAAACGGCTGGTAGGGACTACAACGAGCTTCTTCCCGGATTGGTGACATCACTAACCCTAAAATTCACATAAACTCCACCCCCGAGAACACGCAACAAAGGGGTTGTAGATGTAGAATGCAGGACGTTTCTGAATGGTTAGTTGCTTAATTTATGTAGCTGATGTGGAGTTAACTATCTTAAAGTCATTGATTAGCATATTCTGTCATGATAATCCATAAATCGCTCGTGTGGGAACTGTTGTAAGATCCTACAGAACCAGAGAATATATGCTGCATGAAGATAGATATTCAGATAGATATTATTTCTAAGCATTATTACAAATGTAGAAAAACAGCACTAAGATTTATATTCTCCAAAAAAAAAAAAAAAAAACATTTTCCTTGATCTTTTGACATGTAGGAGGTCATTGTACTATAAAAACATACTGTGAGTTTCAGAACTCAAATGTTCCTTGTTAGTCCAAAAAACGCATTTATTGAAACTAATATTTTATTGAAACTCGTTTTGGATTTTGTCACATTATGATGTAATAGTGTGACGAAAGATTACCTCTGCAGAATCAGATCAACGCCTACTTCTACATCGCATCTTTGCCCCGCCCACTGGTGCGTTAGTGAGATGAGGAGAGAAGTCAATGAATGCACAATGAATCTCTTATTTATAGTGTTTGCACTGTTAGTTATTATGAAAGCATTCGTGAGAGAGCAGAAATTGAGCCGCAATGATGAGATGACTGCATTCACGCGATTAACAGACTGTCTGTGGCTACAGTGCTCATCGCTGCAACCTTTCATGCAAAAGGAGCAGATCTACTTTTTCCTTTTAGTTAATCTTGACAGCTGTGATACCAAAAACATAATAAAAGATTTCGAGAGAGTTCCACATGTAGCTTAATTCTTATTTCATATGCAAAGATGTTAGCCGTTAACAGTGGGCGTTTACACTGAATTCTCACAGCAGACGCCCCTTCAAAGGGAGCGTTAAAAATCAGAGGTAAAATCATGGTAGAAAACGGACTTTTATTTCTAAATTATGAAATTTTTGATGTAAAAATCATGCTAACATTATAAGTGCATCTCAGGAAATGTTATAAAATAATAATAAAAATATGCAGTTCATGACCCCTTTAAAATATGAAACTTACCACTGCTCTTGAAGACTGAGGATCAATAGACATTGAAAGTCCAAGGGACATGTTGACAGCCTCATCGGTGACTGTTGAATAAAAAGTGGATTTTCTTTTTCTTTTCTTTTTTTAAAGAGATACTATCATGGATAATAAAACTAGTGTCTTATATTACATATTTGAAAGCATCATATAAAAACTAAGTACCAGTAATGGGCAATGGCATGCAGTTTCCTTCAGTCACAGCACAGCGATATATTTGTCCTCTTTGAGTTTTACTGAGTTGAATTAATGGATCACTCACAAGCAGACTATGAAAGAAGACAGGAGGAAAATGAGAATATGTTAAAAAAGGAGAAATATAGTTTGGTGTGCTGTTTGAGTATGAAGCAAAAATCAATCAACGTATTACGAAAAAAAAAGTATGGACATCAGCATAGTTTTAAGTTATTTTTAGTTAGTGTTAGTGCAAAATATTTTTATATTACAGAAAATCACATTAAGGGGAAATACAGGCAAAGCATTACATGGAATTCAAAACCCTTACTCTGTAATGAAACTATTACATTTCAAAGAATATTTTCAACTGGCCAGAAGAGTCAGCAATGGCTCTTAAAAATGTTTTAATTTAGAAGCTGTCAAATAAGCTACTGCATGAGCTACTGTACAACAGTGATGATAGTTGGAGATTTAATTTGCTTTGCAGTGTCTTCTGACTTAAATGAAAAAAGAAACTACATTGCACAACTCAAGTGTAGAAAAATTATCCTAGAAATTCAAATGAAGGCCTTCTGTTATACATCGTTTGAGCTTTGTTAACTTAAAGTGCTCCTATTATGGATTTTTGAAATTACCTTTCATGTAGAGTATAACATAGCTCTAAGTGAATGAAAACATCCTGCAAAGTTTTAAATCTGAAAGTGCACTGTACATAAAGTTATTGTCTCTCAAAAGTAAGAGTCGACTCTGAGTCAATTAAAGGAGTCATTTGTAAAACAAATTCAAAGCCGTTTCGTTGTGGCGTCACAACAAAACATTAGCATATTGCCGGCCCATTTATTGCGCGCGCAGACGTCATGGAAAATTCATTTTTTCAACAATACCACAGCAGTACAATCTTTTGTTGTGTTCCCGTCATTTTACTGATGACTGCTTCTCAAACCTCGGGGAGTTTAACGCAGGATTCACAAAATGCTTGGTCTTAAAATATGGATCAATGTCCAGTTTATTTGGACCAGCTTGCTCCTCTGAGTATTACGGAGCCCGGCACGTCACCTATAGGAGAAAAAAAAAAAAAATCCGTGCCGGCGGATTTGCAATTTGTTCCCTCAGTTTATAAACCGTGCTCACAAATTCTTAAACTGTTCCCTCGGTTTAACAAATCGTGCCCACGGATTAATAAACCGTACCCACGAATTTCAAATCCGTGCACTCAGATTTTGCAAACCGTACCCTTGGTTTTTAAATCCGTTCCCACAAATTCATAATCCGTGTGCATGCTTTCACAATCCGTTCCCACGGATTTGTAAAAACTGTACTCAGGGATTTGTGGCTCTGCCTCCAATCTTTGCCAGCAGATTCAACCAGGCCTCCTATTTAGGTGTGGGATGCATAGGCTATTGTAAATAAATAAACTTTATTTTACAAAATGGAGAATTTCCTGAACTTTCTAAAAAACAATAGAGTTGGATGACGCCACTCTGTCAGTGTTTCGAGAGGAGAAGGTAAAAAGCAATACAAAACAAATAATGTACCCTACAGACTATGTTGTCATTATTTGCTCTCTGGCTGAATGCAATGTTATAATAGGCCTAGTTATTTGATAATAACATAACCAGTGAAGCCTTACATGCATAACTCTGACAACATGAAACAAACTTCAGTGTCAGTCACTTTTCCAGTGAGGAAACAATGTATGCCGTATATTTCCTAATGCAATTTGATTAAAGATCATCTACGTACACAAGACAGCTCAGCTTCACATATAGTAAATAAATTAATAAAAATGTTTTAGTGGCAGAAAATATAATTTCATAATTTATGATAATAGCCATAAGAAAGCTTGAAAAGTAGGAATCAAAGTGAAACTCAACCATCCTTTGGTCAATACAAATAAATAGGCTAATGAAAAGGATAATAAAATGAATAATAAATTAACTTTTATTTAATTAAAAGATTAGTCCAAAAATGTAAATTCTGTCATAATTTACTCACAAGTCTTCATGTTAAGAATGAATAGTACACAAACATTTCTAAAACTGTAAAAAGTTTTTTTTTTTTAAATAAAGCATTCATTATTTTATGATAAACATACTGTCTTAAGTGCACTAAGAATAAAAATAATTGATAAATAAATACATTTAAAAAATAAATACAATAAATATAATAATTGTTGGTGTTATTATTAGCCTATTGTCGCATTTAGGCTACATGCATTTAGAAGAAGAAAAGAGGAACAAAGAAATTAAAAGTCAGTCATAATACACAATGCCAGGTTTATTAGGCAATAATAATAAAGTGCTAAGATTATCACAAATAAACACAAGATTTTGACGCACATAATTCTTATTAAATCGTTGTATTCCGCTACCCATTGATAGAGAATCACTGCAGTTAATATAATTTGATGAATAATACACAATAAAACAATAAGATTCGTTAACACATCTGGGAGTTTGCTGTTCTTCTTCTAAAATGAATCTGTAAAAGTACAGTTTTTACAAACCTGTGGGAACGGATTGCGAAAGCGTGCGCACGGATTATGAATTTGTGGGAACGGATTTAAAAACCAAGGGTACGGTTTGCAAAATCTGAGCGCACGGATTGGAAATTCGTGGGTACGGTTTATTAATCCGTGGGCACGATTTGTTAAACCGAGGGAACGGTTTAAGAATTCGTGAGCACGGTTTATAAACTGAGGGAACAGATTGCAAAACCGTCGGCACGGATTGTTTTTTTTTCCTCCTATAGGTGACGTGCCGGACTCCGTAGTACCTCAACCTGTAAGTATGATTAATAATTGATGTTTATATTTTCTAGCGATCGTTCAAAATTCGTAGTTTTGTAGGCTATGTTATGTTGTGTAACATACACCCTAGTCTGAGCTCCTGCTAACCGGCTAACTCACGTTTCTGTAGTTCTGCTATTCAGATGTGGGTCCAATATTGTCTAAAAATGTGTTGATTAATGCAGCTTGTCTGTCTTATTACTTGGAGTAATGACCAAGGATGGAGCACGACTTTTGTTTACAAAGTCTAATGCATTATCAGCTATTCACGTTTGTGCTCGCTAATGTGGGAGTTTACAACATAGCTGTGGGCTCGATTCGCTTACATAACTGTAAAACAAACTGGTTTTTTTCCACTGCGTTTTTATTATTACAGTAGAGTGGAGCTCTATCTGTATTGTAATAGGATGTTAAGATGCTAGTCCATGCTAACTAGTTGAAGTATTCTCTCTGTAAACAGTAAACACCCATTGTAATGTCAAACAATGATATAGCCATTTTTTACTTTATTAATAGTTAAAGGGATAGTTCACCCAGAAATGAAACTTCTGTCATCATTTTACTCACCCTCAGGTTGTTCCAAACCTGTATAAATTGATTTGTTCTGTTGAACATAAAGAAAGATATTTTGAAGAATGTGGGAAACTGAACAATTCTGAGACACCATTGACTTCCATAGTATTTTTTTTTTTCTCCCCCTACTATGGAAGTCAATGGTGCCCCAAAGCGGCCTGGTTAACTTTCTTCAAAATATCTTCCTTTGTGTTCAGCAGAACAAAGAAATTCATACAGGTTTGGAACAACTTGAGGGTAAGTAAATGATGACAGAATTTTCATTTTTGGGTGAACTATTCCTTTAAGACGAAAAAGTCTGTATACACATCTGGTTTCACATTTAGTTTATCTTATGTTAGAGGTTTTCAGCTTCATTTGGCATTCTGATACAGTTCCCACAGGTGCACCTACATAAAGTATAACAGTGACACTGCTATCATGTCTTATGCATAACTAAAGTGACGCTTACCATATAGAATCGTAGTGATGGCGAATCAGTTTCTGGTTGATCAACTACTTCAGACGGACTCTGGCTCGAATTGATACGGTAAAATCGATGCTATCTTTTCTGTCCATACATTGTATACAATGTCTTGCGAACTGATAGCTGTCATTCAGTTATGGCAATGGGCGCGCGGTGTGCGCAGTAGACCAATCACAAAGGATTGGGCCATCTGACCAATCAGAGCAGTGTAAGCTCATGGAAAGGAGGGTTTACAGAGACTGATTCACTGAACTGCTTCAAACGAGTCGTTTACAAAACACAGTTGAGTGATCTGTGGTAACACTGGGTGAGCTCACCTTCCATCTTTCTGTATCACTTTATAGCCAAAGCCACTGCTTGCATTGTATGTGAAATACTTCCAGGTCACAGGATCAATGTTGAAGGCCATTATTGACTGACATACTAACAAAAGAAAGGAACATGACAAGTCTTTATGCTTTAAATGTAGAAACATATAATGCAATGCAATACAATGATGATCGACAAATGTACAAATAAATGTTCTTCAAAAGCCTTATGAATCATATTTGATACTCACATTTTAGCATACATGGATAATCAAGTAAACCTAAGGTTCTTCAGTCCAGTAAATGTTCATCTTGTAATAGCACTGACAATATAAAATTCATTATTGCATATACTTTCTAAAAACTTTCTAATGATTTCACAACAAAAACACGTGTGCAACAACCTGAAGGTGGAGATTTTTTCAAATATTCTAAAAGGCCTTTACTTACTGAAAAAAGTATGAACTTCATATCATTTAGATGGCAGAAGGAACGTAGTAGATGTACAATGTACATGTTTAATCAAGAAAAAGACTACATTGAATTCACAATTTGTTCAGTTTACAGTAAGTATATAATTGAGGAGTTGTCTCTTGTATAATTACTATTTTCTATTCCTATTTTCATGCTTATGCCTGATAAAATGTATTACAAGCTTCTGTTACTGTTCTTTTCGCTGTTCATTCTATTGGTACATAACATAGTTTTTACTAAGAGTATATAAATGATTTCGTTTTAATGCTACGGACGCATGTGTGCTCAGTGAGCTTGTGCACAACAGCTATGCAGGCATAAATATTGAATTTATGCATAATATTCCATTAATTAATCTCTATATCTCTGTTTGTTGTGTTGTCAGTGTTTCTTTGGACACAATGACTTTATTGTACACAAAAGTATGAGTACACAAGCCCAGTATTGGCCGATACGATACTATTAGCCTATCAGTGCATCCCTAGTAAATATAAAACACTATCTAAAAAGTTGAATTATTTCCAAATGTTTTTAAATGGGTCATTTTTTTTTTTTTACTTAGAAATAAAATAAGTAAAAAAAAAAAAAAAAACGTTTCATGTTTTGAAAACTCTATGGTAAATAATAGCAACCAGTCAATTTCAACTTTACGTTTGACCAAGAGCCTGATTCTAAATCATTCCAACAACCACCAAGAATACAGCAGCCTGTTTAAAAATAACTCTATAACAGACCAAAGTTCAAACACCAAGCCATAAAATCACAGCCATCTGCAGATGAAACACTATGAAACTGGTTACACTGTCGGATTGTAACAGTAACTTGCATGACTAGGCACTTTGTTAAAATACGATTTGGCCACTTTTTCCCTAATGTTGATGTCCTGTTCAAGTTCTTCTGAAGTTTCCACTGCCAGGAGCAGCACAAAGTTTTCTGAAGCTTCCTCATCTTAGTTATAAGGCAACAGGAGCCATTCACGGCCATATTAACAATTTTTACATGTTATTCATATCTTGAACACAATTTTCTAAGGAACTGTTTCCCCCAGTACAAATTTTCAAAGTTGTGATTCATTTTTATAAATACATGGGGGCTTGCAGGATTTCATCTGATGCACAGATAGGAATTATTTTTTGGCAAAAACAACACTAAAAAGTTTTTTTTTTTTTTTTTTAAACATATTTTTTATTTATATTCATATAAGCAGCTTGCTAGTTAAAAATGAAACTGAGAGCATTTATGTAGCCTATAACTATTACACTATTATAAGTCTCAAGACTTGAGACTCTTTGAACCAAACGATCAGTCTGAGCAACTGTACACCTGTGCAGAACTAAGGCACTGTTTTTAAGGGTCATGACATGAGAAACTAAATTTGCCTTGGTCTTTTGCTCTTTGGAAAAAAAACGCTCCTCTCTAAGTGCATTTTTGTAGCTGACTAATGAGCTTGGACACTGGACGGCTTTTCTGAGGTAAACGTGACAGTAAATGTGACATTTTTATAAGCTGTTTTATTGACGCCTTTCTGCAGTTTAAACACTGAGGGCCCTAACATACACCCGGCGCAATGCAGCACCAGGCGCGACGCAAGCGTTTTTTTGCTAGTTTCAGGCCGACGCAGTTATCATTTTCATGTCCTGTGCCACGTTGTTGAAAGGTGCAAATGGACCTTGTTCCACACAAAACACTTTGTTCCTCTTTGTCTTCATTTTTAAATCAGTCGCACCACACTTTAAATTGCATTTTACTAACAAACAATGTGGTTGGATAAATGAACATGATTTGTGAAGCGAATGCGTGCCTTTAAATAATACAGTAAAGAGGCTGGGGCTACTTGTCACATGTTTTACTCCTGTGAATATTTCTCATTGCAGATTAAATGCTTTAATGCTCATGCTACAAAAATACAATTGAACATGGTGAGACTGATATAGATAGATGCTGATATCAGATGTTCAGGTATCAACTGTAGATGTTTTTGTATTTCCTGTCATCTCAGCTTTTCAATTTAAATAACAAATGCATTTACGCCCATTTGTTCACCCATGGGTGTGCTGGTCTGAAATATTAAAATATTAAACTATTATTGTGTGCATAAAGATAAAAATGCTTTGGTGGAATCCAGCTTGTCCCGTAGATGGTCTGCTCATGCGCTTTAACCTCGTGCACAGGAACTACCTTCAGAAGTTCATTCATGTTTATTTCGTGTTGTAACTAGTAAAGCGGAAGAGAGCGCCAAGAAACATCGTGACACCTATACTATAGTCTCACTCCAATCTATGGGAAAATTGCCCATTTTCGATTCTTGTGAGGTTTATTGTGCTTGCAGTTTCTGCTCACTTTCTGTCAGCAAATGTGACAAGCTGATGCCTCTGGGAAGAATGTTACAACATTACGTTGAATACTGACATATTGGGGTCTCGCCTGGGAGCCCATTCACCTCCAAGAGGTAACTAAATGAGTCAATGGATATTGACCAGTGAGATTTGTATGCTGAACCACTCCTACTTGAACATACGGGTATATAAGGAGGGCTCACAGTCACTCATTCATACTTGCTTTGAAGCCGAGCAGTTGTGAACAGCGACTTCTCATTCCAGTCATCCTTCAGCTGTAATGGATTCCTGTGCAGAGAAACAGCAATTTTTATTGCTAAAATTTGTATTATTATTTTTAGTAATTTTCTGCTGGTGTGAGGGCACATACAGCGGTGATTTGGAAGGGCTGTGCAAGGAGAAGTGCAGCGTTTTACCCCTCAGTGCATAAGAGCAGATTTCCTAAATGAACAAACACGGGCAGCGAGCATCTTTTTAAAGATGTCTTTCCGTCAGTGTGTTTTTAGATGTGGCTTCATCTGAATGCCACGATCACTGCCTCACGTCTGGACCAAGAGCATGCTGAGAAAGCATTCGTGGATGGTGCATGCTTTCACTTCCAGAGCATGACCATATTGGCATTGCGGTCGTGACTCTCCTTCTTTGCGAAGGTACGAGTCCCCTCTGCTGTTACCCTGCCAGCGGCCGCTTCTCATAGCAGAGCTGCGGGTCTGGTTAACATTTTGGAAGACCTGATGGTTACAGTGGGAGCTTTTCCGCCAGGCCAGTCCCCACAGATCTCCCAGTTCTCTAGCGTGCAGTGTGGTGTCGAGCTGCCAGATGATGGCTTGGGTCCCTCTTGTGGGTGCTCCAGATGAAGATCAGATAGCTGCATCAGAAAATGGACTATTGTCCTCTGAAGATGAAGATAAAGCTGTGCTTCCCCCCTCTTGGGCAAGTTGCTCACACTGAATCAGATTCAGAGTTATTGGCCATGCTTGCCTGGGCCACCGCGGGCATCAGACTGGAGGGGAACCCTCCATCCTGTCCTGAGCGCTCGCGGCTGGATGATTGGTTCCTGGGTGTGGAGTGCGGTTCACAGCCGCATTCTGCCTCAGTGCCTTTCTTCCTGGAAGTGCATGAGGAGGTTCAGAAGTCATGGAACCGATGGTGAAAGTCACGGCGCGGGCCTTTGGCCAGACAATATCCACCTTGGTGGTCCAGGAACGCCATCTCTGGTTAGACCTGGATGAGATGAAGGATGCAGACAAAGTTCACTCTCTCAACTCCCCTATCTCCCAGGCTGGCCTCTTCTGTGACACTGTCGAGGACTTTGCCCAGCAGTTCTCAGCAGTCCAGAAGCAGAATGAGGCCATAAAGCACATTCTGCCCTGGCGTGATACCACAGCCACAAGGCTGCTGTGGACTGGCCCCCAGTCTGCTCGTCACAGAGGGCGTCCCCCTGCGGTGTGTACACCATCTCCTGCGTGACCCCTGCAGGAAGGCCACCGGTAAACCCTTGAAGGATCCATCTAAGTAGCCCTGAGACGGGTGGCCCAGAGATGGAGGAAGCTGCTCTGAACCAGGAGATGGTGAACGCACCACTCTTTCCCCTGGAAGAGGGCTGGGTGGAGAATCTTCAGTTTCATTTTATACCCACTTTTTCAACAAAAGAGCAGTTTCCTCAACCTCTGGGCCATACCAGGCATGGTCTGGCAGAGCCTGGCTAGTGCTTCCCAGCCCGTCCAGCTAGCTTATTTGGACAGACAGAATTGTCGCATCTTGAATTGTGCCCTTCACAAGCTTCCATTCAAGATGCTCACACAGAAATGCTTCCTCACTTGCGGTCGCCCACCAGAATTGGTTTGCAGCAATCGACCTGAAGGATGCGTACTTTCATATCTCGATTTTACCTCGACACAGACCGTTCCTACGCTTCGCTTTCGAGGGTCAAGCATATCAGTACAGAGTCCTCCCCTTTGGGCTGTCCCTGTCCATGTCCCCCTTATCCCACTCAGGAAGGTGGGCATTCACATCTTGAACTATCTGACTCATTCTAGCTCACTCTCGAGATATGTTATGCGAGCTTATGGACTTGGTGCTAGGGAACCTCAGCCATCTGGGGCTTTGGGTCAACTGGGAAAAGAGCAAGCGCTTCCCTGTGCAGAGCATCTCTTTTCTCTGTATGGAGTTGGACTCAGTGAGCATGACGACGCATCTCACCAACGAGCGTGTGCAGCCGGTGCTGACCTGCCTGAACACACTGCTTGGATTGACGCATATAAGACAACTTTAGCACTAGCTACACGGCCAAGTCCCGAGATGGGCATGGCGCCGTGGCATGCTACGAGCTGTTGCCAAACGTTCAGCCCTTGGTCAGACCTTGCCTTTCTATGGACTGGAGTGCCCTTAGAACAAGTGTCCAGGCATGTTGTTGTTGTTACAACAGCTCAATCATGCGGCTGACGCACTCTCATGACAGCTCACGCTCCCAGGGAGAATGGAGATTCCACCCCAGGTGATCCAGCTGATCTGGAGTTGATTCAGGGATGAATAGGTAGATCTTTTTGCCTCCCAGGAACCCACCCACTGCCAGTTGTTCTATTCCCTGACCGAAGGGACCCTCGGCACGGATGTGCTGGCCTACTCGCAAAGACACTGTGCAAGGTCCCCACTCAGCGAACTCTGAATCAAGTTCCTCCAGCATCCTTCAGCAGACGCAGCGGAGGTGTCCGACGCCAGGCCCAGTACTCATGTGCGTGCCCGGTTAGTCAGCCCTTGTACTGGGCTAGATGCCCATATGCTGTGATTCCCCCTTGGTAATCCCATATGTGTACTTTCCACGGTACAGTTACCCTGTCGGTAAACCCTGTATATTTCCCTGGACAGCTGTGCTCTGCCCTGTCTCTGCAACAGGTTGTAGTTCCTCCCTGGCTAGGCAGGACCTACTTCAGAGATCTTCCATATGTAGCACTGCCCCATGGGTCAGTCCATATTCGTATCCAAATGTTGCCTCCTTTTCGGCAGGGTGTGGCCTCCTTAAAATCCCTCTCCATTGGACTAGACTCACTTTCCCAGCATTAACATACAGGTCATGGCTGAAAAATATGGGAATTAAGAACCAAAGCACTCATCCCCATGAAATATCACGAAAAGAGGAGAAGCAGTTACAATCGTCTCCAGAGTAAGCCCTGTCCCTTCCATCCCGTTAGAATGGAGGACCACTCTCCTTAGGCTTACATTGGTCAGCCAAAAAGGGCACGCTGCCAGCATCTGCATCTCTTAAACACAGTTCAGTGGCTGTGGCGCTTTCCATAGGGACCACAATACATCAGTATGGGACGTAACGTTGAACATGACTAACTGAATGGGAACGTCATGTTTACTGATGTAACTCTCATTTCCTGAAGGAGGGAACATTACATCCAGTGCTACGGAGGAAACGGGTATTTAGAGGGTGTCTCCCCAAAGATACACTACCCAAAGGAGTGTGGTAAGCAGCTAAGGCCGCCACATACACCTTTATGTGCCGGGGATAACCCTGCAGAGAATCGGTCCTGCAGGAACTCCAGCACTGGAGCTCTGGAGTGGAGAATGGACTCAACAAGCTTGGTTAAGAGACCTGAACTTATGAGCTGGGCCCTATCAGAGGGCAAGCCCACAGTTTCCACAATTCTGGACGGGGGTAAAGTATCGACCCCTTCGTCTGAGAGAGAAGGTCCCTCCTGATCGGAATCTCCAGAGGAGAGCCGTCAAGGAGAGACACCAGTTCAGAGCACCATACTCGGGCCAGCCAGTACGGGGCTATTAGCAGAAGACTGACCCTATCCCGGCGAATTCTCTCCAGAACTCAGAAGAGAAGAGTGATCAGGGGAAAGGCATATAGACGTAGCCTCGGCCATGTCTGTACCATAGCTTCCAGCCCAAGAGGAGCTGGATGAGTAAGGGAGAACCAAAGTGGACAGTGTGTTGTCTCTAGAGATGCAAACAGATCTACTTCAGCTCGACCGAAATTCTCCCACAGGAGCTCCACCACCTCGTGGTGAAGTCCCCACTCCCCGGGCCTCGGTCCCTGCCTCGACAGGATGTCTGCTCCCTGATTTAAATACCCCAGGATGTAAACTGCCCTCAGAGAGAGCAGCTTCCCTTGGGCCTACAGGAGGATGTGGTGAACCAGCTTGTATAAGGGGAGCGACCGCAGACCCCCCGATGGTTTATATAAGAGACCACCGATATGTTGTCTGTATGTACAAGCACATGATGACCTCTCAGATCTGTGAGGAAGTGCTTCAGAGCCTGAAACACAGCCAGCATTCCCAGGCAATTTATGTGCCATGAGAGATGATGGTCCTGCCGCAGACTTCGAGCCGAGCAACCACTCATGATCGCCCCCCAACCCGTGAGGGATGTGTCCATCGTTAGCGTGACGCGATGACAAGGAGCTCCCAACACAGGTACCCGGGAAAGGAACCAAGGTAGAACTCGATATTGGTACGCTTCGCCCCCGAAAGCAGACCTCAGAAAATTCCTGTGTTGTGGAAGGATGGATACATGGAAGTATGCGTCTGTAACCCTGTATAATTTAATGAATTAATTATTAAAAGGAAATAATTGAAAAGTCTTAACACTCTGTGTTGCTACTGAACAAAAATTGTGACAAATTGTTGATTTAGCATTTTATTTGAATTTTTTTCTTTCAACAATCAGCAATTTCTTTACTAGTTCATTTTAATACAAAGATTTGCTTTATTATTTAACCAGTGTTGTCTTTATTACATCTCCATAGTCGAACCTACTGGCCTATGGTAATATTAGTAACAAGTGCAATATTATTTGACACGTGTGCTACACGTCCTTGAGATCTAGCGTGACAAAACAGTCCTTGGACCTGATTTGTGACACAATTTACTTGAGAGTAAGCATTTTGAATTTTAGTTTCCCTACAATGCGATTCAATTGCACAGATCTAAATTCGGATGTAACCCCCCCATCCTTCTACAATGAAGTCCCAGCTGTAAAACCCGGACTCCCTGCTGGGAGGAGGAACCCGTTCTATAGCCTCCTTTCGCAGAAGAGCTTTTACTTCTATTTCCATAACCAGAGCCTGCTTGGGGCCCACTACTGGCTGAATCGAGGTGGGCGAGGCCTGAACTGTGTAGCCTTTTTCGATTGTCTGCAGGATCCAACAGATATATTTGGTAGATATTTTGGTTTCCACTTTGCCAGAAAATCTACTAAGGATACCAGTCTCTCGAGACTGGCCTCTTGTGTATTTCAAACAGCAAGTACAGCGCCCTGAAGCGGCACACCGGTAGGGAACAACTGGCTTGACTGTCCTGGAGCCGTCCTTGGAGGGAGCAAGCAACTCTCGGGTACAAACTCGCTGGGAACCTCTGTGTCCCGGCAAAGTGGCGGAGAAGGCAGAACGGCCTACTGAGGGCACTGGGAGGAGACGGGCTCCGTATAGTGAGGTGGAAACCATCTCCGCCCGGAGGGGTCTGCCCTTAAAGTCTGACACCACAGATGTCAGGGCTTCTTTGCCAAAGCCTACTTAGAGATAATAACAGTCCTCAGATCCATTTTACCCTTTAAGGCATCAGCTGCGAGCTTCGCCCCGATCCCCCTAGGGGGAATACGGGTAGCGATGCTCAGCTTGGATTTTAGAAAGGACACAAAGCATTCAGCACATGCCCTTACCATAAACATGGGTTTTAGAAAGGGCACGAAGCACTCAGCACATGCCCTTACCATAAACATGGATTTTAGAAAAGGCACGAAGCACTCGGCACAAATATGGCTTATCACTTGAAACGTAAGTAGTAACTAGTTTACAAGTCCACTTGCTCAAATGTTAGCCTAGTCCTAGATAAATGTGCACTATTATTATTGGCGCATAGCCATGCTTGTGTGGAGAGCGTGCTTACTGCATGACATGAAGGCGCCGGTGCAATCACTTGTATTTAACTTAAAATACTCCATCATTTTGGTCATACAGATAAGAGTAATGCGAACTGTAAAGGGTCCACTTTTATTTCTGTAAACTCACAATAACAGCAAAATGTTGTGCTTTTGTAAAATAATGAAAACAATCAGGTTGCAATATAGGCCGTCTCGGTCTCATTGAACTTGAGCATGTAACAAACATGAACATGAAACTCAGCGTATACTTGCCTCACAGACACGAGAAATATATAGAAAGCTTGAAATGTCTACTTTTAAATGAACCATATATAGGTATAAATATAGGTGTGTCCACTACTGCGGACATGATGAATCAGCATTGTTGACTTAATGTCTGCACCTGACAACAGAAAACATTATCAATAAATTATTACAAGGTTTAGACAGTCTGCTTGCTGTTTTTTCACTACACACTAATCATTACGCTTGCCGGTGCGCTGCACGCTTTATGCATGCGCTTGAGTGCTGATTTTGCTATGTATTGTATAGGCAATTAAAGGCTCACTATAATGATTTATTATGATTTTCAATTTCCCATTTTACCTATGTGGTGTGGTGGTAATCTTACTGTGGTAGTCCACCACTTGAAGGAATGTAGAGGAAACATAGTATTGGCTGTCTCAATGTGTGTGTATATGCCAGTTCACCTTAATATTTGCGTGTGGACCATGTATGGCACTAAATACATTTTTCTAGTAAAGCATAATGATTAAGGGGGGGCCTCACACAAAGAGCAGCCTAGGGGCCCTGGCCACCTTAATCCACCCCTGTGTAAAACATGATTATTGCAATGCATTTTTTACAGCTTTAAATTTGAACAAATTTACACTATAAAGAGAATGTAAAGCTAATTTTACCTGGTGAGATCATGTAACTAGATAAAATTTTACTGCCACTTACTGCTTTCAGTTGCACAAAAAGGAACAAAAAGGCTTAAGATTTGCAACACAAGAAGGCTTACAGAGAGTGGAAATAGACAGATATTGAGGTAGTGACGGTGTGTACAAAATAACAAATAAGTAATTCAAGACAGAGAAGAAAATAAATATCTTACCACAAAAGATGCATAATCTGATACAGAAGTTGTGGTCCATTATAATGTGTCAAATGTAGATGTAAAGAATGCTTGAGGTGAGACAGTCAAGGCAATAAATGAAAGTGAAGAGTCTTAGACGGACTCGAGACTAGTGTGGAATTTTCCCACTCAAACACTCAATTGCTCTTAGAGGAAAAAGCTGCCCATAAGTAGGGAGGGATTATGACTTGCAAAGGTCCTGTGCCAATTATCTCCAAAAGCCCCCTCTCCCAGACTGTATATACTTTATCGCTTATTTATAAAGGCACAAAGCCATATCACGGTTTCGATTTTAATTCGTTGGCAAAATACAACGTTAGAGACCATTTAGGCTATGTATGTTAAAATTTTCGGTTCATTAGGAAACAATGGCGGCATAGGGCATGAGGCATTATAAGGCCTGGTGGATGGATGTGGAAAGCGATCCATTTTGCCAAAGAGAACAGGCTTGGAAGGGGCGAGCAGCCCACCTTGAGCGGGGTTATTAATGTGTCTGGCGATATAGGGCTAGGGGATCACCCACACCGAGAAAGGCCATATCCTAACATCCAGACCCACGAGATTGTGTTACAGGTCGAACAGGACTCCCAACAGTGTTTAATGTGTTTAGCACAAACAAGGAGGATAGGGGAAAACTATTTGTTAGGCAGGGAGGGTGTCCCAGGAGTTTTCCGTCATAGACGTCCTGCTCTTGGTCAGGTTGGCCATTCGATATTGAGGTGTCCGCTTTAAAGTCCCTAATAGCGAAGAGAGCGAGGCGGGCAGCCTGCTAAACAGTGCGAGCATGGGCGGCTTGCAGTAATTACTTGGCTGATAGGACAAACACGTCCAGCGGAGGCTGATCTCACAAGATGTGTCCTCCTGCAGACAATAGTGAAGTCCATAAAACCACGAGCTGAGTGTAAAATATTCCAGAGGTCGCGAGAAGCGAATGACAACTGGAGAATAGCAGCGTGTGCAGCCCATATATGCTCTCAGGTAAGGGGGTGGGGCCTTACCTGGCATTGGCTGCACGCTTCTGTCTGTCTTGCCATCGAACACGAGATGATGAAAGAAAACCTATTTTATAAGCGCAGCGTTGCTGTGTGTACAGCGGTAACCAAGGAAACGCTATATCGCTGCTGTTCCACAAGCGCCACCTACTGTTAGAGAGTGAATTTGCATTTTCATTCAGTCTGTCTGCTATTTTTGTTTTGTGCAGGTGTCATATGTAGCATAATTTCACGAAGTTATAAAGTCAGACCATGCTGTTTTTTTTTTTTGTTTTTTTTTTTTTCTGTAAATCTTGAAATGATAGAATCTAATTTAAATAAAAAACAACTGCTCATGCTCAAAATGCAGTGGTGCCTGCATACCAAATGGCTACTATTTTTTGTTTAAGGCCAGTTTGGCCTGTTATAGAACAAATAAACAACAAAAAAGTTAAATAAATAAATAAAAGAAAAAAAAATGGAATTGGCCATAAAAAAAATCAATATTAAAAAATATTATAGAAAACATTAATTTGAAAATCTAATAAAGCCTTTTCGCAGTAAAAACAAATGCAGTTTTCAGTGTGTTTTTTTTCTTGCAAATTAATGTGTAGTTTGTATGGTTAATATTAATGTAACTGTCAGCTCACTAAAGTTTTTATTTTTATTTTTATTTTTTTTTAAATTCAGCCTGCACTTACATTTTTTCCCATCTGGCCCTCAACCTAAAATGAGTTTGACACCCCTGTCTTAGGGTTTCAATTGGAACAGAGCCTTAATCCATTTTTATGCACTTCCCTCGCTAACTTTCCTCTGTTTTATGGAATGAAATCGATGTCGTTGTTTATGTTGGATGAGTGCCCATTACCAGCGGAAGCTGAACAATGGGTTTAACAAACCACCCAAGCCAGGAATGCAAAACATCCAGCATGTCAGGGGCAAAATGACCATCTAGAGCACCAGGAGCTTTCTCGGTGAGCTGCTGTACAATGTGGGATGACTTGTTGCTACATAAAATATATAAAGAAGGAATCATAGTAAATTTATGTTGCTTATCCTTCCGTCAGCCCAGGCATGAATGACCTGCTGGACCCACTTTAGTCAAAATCTATTTAGCGTGGTCATGCTCAGTGCAGTGGTCTAACAGCATTTCGTCACCTTGGAATTAGGTTCTATCTGACATTTTTGTCAAAATTGAGTTATTCACATATTCTTATTCTGTGACAACTTATTTACATTATGTGGTGTTTTTTT
This sequence comes from Hypophthalmichthys molitrix, assembly GCA_037950675.1. Classification (NCBI taxonomy): domain Eukaryota; kingdom Metazoa; phylum Chordata; class Actinopteri; order Cypriniformes; family Xenocyprididae; genus Hypophthalmichthys; species Hypophthalmichthys molitrix. Next base: position 3,614,158 of record CM075503.1, on the reverse strand, counting down.
GTGTGTGTGTGTACATTTTGGGACTTTTTATTTAGAAAACAAAAAGGTTCTATCTACAAAGTTGAATGAAATGCAAAAACTTTGAAGCACACAAAACTGCTCAGAATGCAGATAGAACCTTATAATTCCAAGGTGGCGATTTGTCAGTGGCAAAATCAAATCAATGGAGACGGTTTACTGTTCACAGAAATGAACTTTTATTTATCCAATCATATTTGTTGAGGCAAAGTCACATGAGTTTTTTTGTTGCGCAAATGTTTCCATCGTAGTTTATGGCATTTCAATTGAGCACATCTTTTTTTATGAGCATGTTTATAATTTATGCGCATCTTGGTGTTTCCAGACTCCGTTTTGTATGCGATATCCCAAAATGCGCATAAAAATATGCGGATGGAAACATAGCTAATGAATGCTCTTTCTCTCCGTCGAGTCACCAATTAAATCGTCCAGTCTATATAAGAACTTTGAGGACCCCAAATAGACCCATTAAAACCCTGATAGGACTGAGGCTTGTGAGTGCGGAGTTTATATGTTTGGTAATTTTATATGTTTATTTGTTTATTTGGATCCCCATTAGCCACTACCTAGATAGTGGCTTCTCTTCCTGGGGTCCCAGCAAGTAAAAACACAAAAATACATTAATCAACAACAATAAAATCAAGTCAATAAAACATACAAACCCCAAAATATCTTCCAAAATATCAAAATTAACAATTTACTATATATTGTGACATTAGATATCCCTTTCAAAGATTTTTTAAAACGCATTTCACTTGTTAAAAAATATGTAATATCCAATGGTAAATCATTCCATATTTTCATTCCTCTATACATTACAGTCCGTTGCTTTGCATTGGTTTTTGAAACAGAAAGTAAAAAACATCCCTTTAATGCATGCCTGGTGTATAACTTATGACTAGTACTGCTATACAAGAATTGACAGTACAGGACATTAGGAACTCTAGACACAGAAATATTTTGTATAAAACAAAGCAGGGAAATAATCGTACTATCCTTCACCAGTGGCCAACCTAAAGATTTGTGCATTCTTTTTATATTAGTCCTTCTATTACAGTTTAAAGTGAGTCGTGCAGCTCTATTCTGGACAAATTGTAATTTTTCCAAGTCTTTACTTGAGGCACTTGACCACACCACTGGACAATAATCTAAATAAGTAAGAACCATTGTTTGCACAATTTGAGAAATGCAATGTATCTTAATAACTGACAGACCTCTTCCCATAACTGTTACCGTATTTTCTATCTGTTTGGCCACTTCAGCCTACTGTCCAATACAACTCCAAGAAGTCCTATTTCCTCTACCTGTTCGATAAGCACGCTCTTTACAGACAGATTTAACTGTGGTTTGAATTTAACTTTAAAATTTGATCCAAATACAATGCTTTTAGTTTTTGTCAAATTTAGAACCAACTTGTTATTCCATACCGACAGTATAACCAATTGTAATTCCTCATCCAAAATAGTAGACAACTTCTCAATTGATGTTGCTGGTAAGTATAATGTTGTATCATCTGCATACATGACTGTCTTTGCACACTTTAAAACAAGAGGAAGATCATTGGTAAAAATAGAAAATAATAATGGTCCCAAACAACTTCCTTAAGGCACACCACATTGCAACTTTTTCAATAACTTCCATTATAAAATACACATTGTCCCCTATTAGACAGATATGTATGAGGAGTAAATTTATAACATTTATACATCAAAAGCTGAGCTAAAATCTAACAATATTGCTTCTACTAAGTTATTGTCATCAATCTGTGATAAGCAATCATTCGTCATTTGTGTTAATGCTGTTCCAGTTGAATGTCCCTCTCGATAAGCATGCTGAAAATCAGAGAGTAAATTATTCTCCTTAAAGAAAAATTTAATCTGCTCACAAACTATTGTTTCTAATACTTTGCTAAGGACTGGTAGCAAACTTATTGGTCAACTATTAGCACCATTAAAACCCAGTGCTGCATTTTTATGTAGAGGGATAACCTTTGCATTTTTCCAAGCTAAAGGAAAAATTCCTTTTTCAATACTGATATTAAAGATGTGGCAAACAGGTTTCGCTAAACAGCTGGCTGCTAATTTCACAAGACGACCATCCAAATCATCCATCCCCGCTGGTTTATCTATGTTTATAGTTAACAATTTTTTTTCTACTTGTTTTATATTTACCTTATTCAATTCAAAACATAGGTATGACTTATCACTTATAATTTTTTCAATCAAACTTTCATTTAATGGAATATTAACAGACAACTGTCACGTCTAGTTTTGGTTTTGTTCATGTTTTGACTTGCCAAGCCATGTAGCCAAGTCATGCCACGTCTTTGTTTTGTACTTTGTTTATGCTTAGATTAATATTAAATAAAGATAGCAAAGAGACATGAACATGAAGCTACAAAATAAGACATGAAACATGAACAAAACCAAAACTAGACGTGACAACATTTCTTTTCTTAATTTATCAACTTTATTTATAAAAAAAGTCATTAAAATAATTTGCAATTTCATATGATTTAGTTAAAAATGAATAACCTATATCAATAAAAGAAGGAGTTTTTCTTGATTTCCTACCTATATTATTTCATTGAGTGTGCTCCACAATGTTTTATCTACAAAGTTGAATGAAATGCAAAAACTTTGAAGCTCACAAAACTGCTCAGAATGCAGATAGAACCTTATAATTCCAAGGTGGCGATTTGTCAGTGGCAAAAGATAGCCAATCAAATCAATGGAGATGGTTTACTGTTCACAGAAATGAACTTTTATTTATCTAATCATATTTGTTGAGGCAAAGTCACATGAGTTTTTTTGTTGCGCAAATGTTTCCATCGTAGTTTATGGCATTTCAATTGAGCACATCTTTTTTATGAGCATGTTTAGAATTTATGCGCATCTTGGTGTTTCCAGACTTCATTTTGTATGCGATATCCCAAAATGCATTTTCTTGGTAAGTCTTTACCATCATATTTACATTCACTTATTTTGCATGTAATAATCTTTCAAATGCTGCCAACGCATCATCAGAATGATCTTCCTTATAAACATCAATCCAACATACATTATTTACTTCCGTACAAAATGATTCTTCACAGAATCTCTTATATGATCTTTTATAAATTACTTTTATTTTCCCTTTAGGGACCTTTGCTTTCCTAGTAATAGCTATTATGTTATGATCAATACACCCAATAGGAACAGACACACCCTTAGAGCACGTTTCCACAGCATTTGTAAAAATGTGGTCTATACACATAGATGTTTTCCCACCAGAACTATTTATATTGACTCATGTTGGTTGGTTAATAACTTGTCTTAAATTACATGCATTAATCACATTGATAACATTACTCTTTAGTAGACAATCCTGAGACATCCAGTAAATATTTAAATCACCCATCAAATAAATTTCATTTCTAGTATCACAAACATTGTCATCATATCACACAGTTCATTTAAATAACAGCTTTTTTTTTTTTTTTTGCACATGGTGGTCTATAACAGCAATCAACAAATAATGATTTAACAAATGGTAGCTGTATCTGTAGCCATAAAGCCTCTACATCTACAGACATTAAATCTTGTCTTATCTTTACTGGAATATGACTTTGAATATATATGGCAATCCCTCCACCATACCTATTCCTATCCTTCCTATAAATATTGTAACCATCATCTGTAAATGTCTGATCAAGATGTGTTTCTGTTACTGCTAAAACATGAATATTATTTGTAATCAATACATCTGTTATTTCAGCAAGTTTATTCCTAAGGCTACAAATGTTAATATGAGCTAATCTGAATCCTTTCCTAGGTAACTTAAGTAATGCTGACATAATTTATAATAATTCATAATTTCATCCAATTTCCTCAAACTCACTGAAGAAAAAAAGCTTACTTTGATTTCTTATTGCTTCCATTTTTGGCATTTGATGGTGGATGTGTGATTAATTTATCATAACGAAGATAGGCTATCTCTCCCATTTTTCTAGCAGCTCTCAATTCTGGCAAAAGCTCCTTCCTTTTTAGACGCAAAGACTATATATTTGTGCCTTTGAGGTATTTAGCCCTCTCCAGCACTGCTTCCTTGTCTTTAAACCTAGGAAATTTGACCACAATGGGTCTAGGTCGGTTAGAATTTTCATTTTTCAGCATCCCTACTCTTTGTGCTTTTTCCAATGTAATTTTATTTTGACCAAGTTGTAACTTCTCTTCGATCAGTTGTTTTACTTTCTCTTCAGAGTCAGACCATTTCTCGTTTGGAGACTCTGGAATACCCTCCACCACTATATTGTTCTGCTTACACTGACTTTCTAAATGATTGGATTTAGCATCTAAGACCAAAAGGGATTCAGCCAGTTTATGTATGTCATCTGTATTTGATTTACATTCAATTGAAAACACCTTACAAATAACTTTCAGTTCATCCACCTCCAGTTTAATTCCTCTGTTTTGTCCACTTTCAACCACTTCTGTCATGATTTCTTTGAGGGGGAGGGTCTATGGGTGGGTTTTTTCAGATCATTTGATATAATGGACAAAATAAGCTTGCACAGTTTACATATTGTGCCCGGAGGTGATGGAAAAACATACAGATACCATCAGCTTTCACTTTTGCTTTGAGTGCATGTTAGAAATCAGGAATGGTGAGAGATCATGCTTGGTATGTTTTTGTGTTCAAACCAAACTTGGGTCTTCAGGTAATAAAGTTTAAATCCTGCCTTGCTAGCGATCTGGAGAAAAGTTGGAAGATGACTTAAGTTACAGAGGGAGAATAATGAGTTACGGCAATTGTTTCAGTTGCTAACCAGTTCTCTAGGGAAGTGTGGAGCGTAGGAGGCCATCCAGAGTTACAGAAATTTGCAGTAGCTTGGGATCAGAGTCTAAATCTGTATCATCCCAACAACCACAAAGGATACAGCAGCCTGTTTAAAATAACTAAAAAAGACCAAAGTTAGCACACTCTCAAATACCCTATGCCATAAATATCACAGTGATCTGCAGATGACACGCTAAGATGAAACTGGATACACTGTCAGATCGTAACAGTAAGTTGCATGACTAGGCATTTCCGCAACTTTTAACTAATGTTGATATCCTGTTGCAATTCTTCTGAAGTAGTTTGCAACCATCTAGAGCAGCACAAAGTTTACTGAGCTCCCATTGTCATCTACATGGCCATTCACATGCATTTTTGCATGTTATATACATCTTGAAGAAAAATTTGTCTTAAGGAACTGTTTTTTTTTCCCAGTACAGATTTCCAAAGTTGTAAGAGATTTATTTATTGTCACCAAGTACACTGTAACAATAGTTAGAGTTTCCTTTCATTCTTTATGAGAGTGACGTCACAGCTGAACACGGCACACACCGCAGCAGAGCAGTTCTGACACACACACACACACATCTAATGCAGTCAATGCATAAAGAAGATGAAACATGATATTTTATGGATGTGTTTAAGTTAGATCAGGGAACGAAACTCAAACACTCACCACCACACAATCCTTTTTAATTACTTCCACAAAAAAAAAAAAAAAAAAACCTTTTTAATTACTTCCACAAAAGAGAAGGACATTATAATACCATTTTGCCATGAAAAGACATTGATATAGAGTATAAGACATTAAAATCCAGTTTTGGATTAGATAAGGCTTATTTCATTTATTTTTTATGTTCATGGAGGTGTGTGATTTTCATTCCAGTACCTTTAGGATCTGTTTGACTGGTTTAGCAAGATCATTTCTTTATGTAGTAAAATTAATGTGGAGGATTGAACCTAGGCATACTGATTTTTTTTATTTATTTTTTTTAAGTATAAATACAACTAAAAATTTACTTGGGGTAGGCTGTAAGAGGTTTCAGTTAGTAAATAAGGTCTGCATTAGCTAACATGAATTAACAATGAGCAATATAAAGCATTTATTAATCTTTCTTAATGTTAAGTTAGTTATTAAAATATAAAAGTTCATTGCTTGTTTGTTAGGTCACAGTACATTAACTAATGTTAACAAATGCAAGCTTTGATTTCAAAAATGTATTAAATGTTGAAATTAACTAAGATTAATAATTAAGTATTGTTTATTGTTAGTTCATGTTGACTAACACTATTAATGGTAATGAATGAAACCTTTTTGTAAAGTGTTGCTAGTAAAGTTTTAACTTAATCCTTCCAATTTTTAATTAATCATGTATTACATCAGTCAAGACCACGTACATTATTTTAGCATAGCACTGACTGTATTTGTTCTGTGTAAACTCTTTTTAAATATATATTTTTTCAATTAATACCAAGTCATTTTTATCCAGGAATAGATCATTTGCTTATATGTGCTGTAATATTTCCTCGGGTACAGATACACAGAGACCTTCTGTATAGCAAAAGTTTTGCATGCTAATATGTACTTTCATATAATACAATGGAAAACAGTTGGAGTGTACATTCAAATTCTAGATTTGTTTAGATATCATTAGCGAACAGAGGACAGAAGTGTGTTTGTACACAAAAACATCTGTGAACATACTGCAAGGTATGCAAGGGTTTTTCAGAAATTATTTGACTTCATTTGGTACATATGAATTATCAGTATTCGTAACTTTTTCGCAATTTATTTCTGTGCATATTTTATATAATAATTAATGTTTTGTATATTTCTATATGTATTTCCTCCTCAGCTGCTCTCCAGTTTTAGACCAAGCCAACTGAATCTGCTTTCATTACAATGGAGTATCTGAAGTATCTGATGCTGATATTTCTCATCAGTAAGTGTTTCTCAGGTTTTGTCAGTATTTAAAACAAGTCTGTTTTAAATTAGTTTGTCAATTTCATGGCATTTTTACAGTAGAAATGAATGCAAAGAATTTAGTATTCCCTACAATGACAATAAAACAACAGGTGTTTAAAAAAGCATTAGGTTGCACAGATGTGTTAATTCAGGGAGTTCAAAGGGCAACTAGCTAAGCACAAAGAAAATAACAATTATAGGAATTATTTAAAAAAAAAAAAAAAAAATGAAATCTCAGATGATATATTTTAATACATGACAGCCTAAAATTTCTAAACAAATACACTTGAAGAAATGATTTTTAGAAGTTGTAAATAAAACAATGATTATGGCAGAATGTTTTACAGGAGAATACTATTTCAGTCTTCCTAGTTTAAACTTTCACGTTTAACTTACGTTTTCACGCTGTGTCACTTGCTGTTTCCTTGTAATTGTTTGTGAAATTGGCTAGAAATTTCGGAGTGGAAACTTTTTTTTTTTCTTTTTTTTCAGTTGCCTAATAGGTCATCTGGTTGTACAGTTCATCAGTTGTATTCTAAGCATTATTGGTGTTGAGGCTGATAATATATGTATATTTCTAGTTGTATTACGGATAACAATGTAAACATCAAAAAAATCAATTTATCAATAATGGTAGCATTATTACCAGTGATAAAGGCTATCTAACAATTAGAAATAGTTGAAATAGTTATAATGAACAGCATTGAAGTATTTTGCATAGGTATAGTGAGCATTTTTCCTCCTACTGAATAAATGTCATGCAATTCTAAGGAAAATTCAGAGGCAAATCATTAAATATTAATGTTACAATACAGGACTATTTATATATACAATGTTATATTATAAAACAGGACTTCAGTGGAATTAGAAGGCAAGACTTTTCAATCCTTTCAAGACTTTTTAAGGTCATGCAGACATTATGTCTTTACCCATGTTGTCCCCCTAAATTTCCACCCAGCCCCCCTAAAAAATTGCAATTAACTCCGTAATATGTACACTTATTGTACAAGGGCCTCGCTCTCCTTTAAAACTGTGGCAGGCTTTGGCTTATCCCTGTTTTTTAGTTTGCATTATTAGGGCCCGAGCACCGATGGTGTGAGGACCCTATTGGAATTGCTCGGTCAATTCTTCTTCTTCTCTGAAATGAATCGCATTTTTGAGGGCTTAAACATGCTCGAAAACTCATGAAACTTTGCACACGTGTCAGAAGTGGTGAAAGTTTATGTCTGATATGGATTGCAGAATTAGGTGTGGCAAAATAGCTCGATAGCGCTATGTTTCACGGACAAGCATGAAATTCAGTACATACATGTAATAGCCCAATACCTACAAAAAAGTCCTGCGTGCAAAATCTGAAAACCCAACAAGAAGGGAGATATTTTGAATTTTCTCTGCAAAAGTTTTGCCATTTTTGCCATTTCCAGACGTTGTACTTTAACAAACTCCTCCTAGAGCTTTTATCAGATCAACATCACATTTGGTCCGTTTTTGCTGAAGGGCGTGTCCGTGGCGGCCTGTCAAATTTCAATGTTTCGCCATGAAACAGGAAGTTGTTGTAACTTGGGTATACAATGTCCAATCTGCCCCAAACTTCATATGTTTTATTAGAGTTCTGGCCTGAAGACATCTACATGCCAATATTCAGTTACAGTTATAGCGCCACATGTGGGCAACAGGAAATGGCATGTTTTACACTGTGATTAACTCCTCATAGAGAGTTAACCAAATCATATTTGGTTTGTCTAATCTTAAGGCCTTAGCGACGTTAAATTGAAAAAATCTTGAGTTTTAGTTGAAGGGCGTGTCCGTGGCGGCCTGACAAAGTCTGATGTTTCGCCATGAAAGAGGAAGCTGTTGTAACTCAGGCATACAGTGTCCGATCTGCCCCAAACTTCACATGTGTGATAAGAGTCCTGGCCTGAAGACATCTATATGCCAATATTCAATTAGTCATAGCGCCACCTACTGGCAACAGGAAATGGCATGCTTTGCACTGTAATTCACTCCCGGAAACACATTTAAACATGCCATAAAGTACCAAACATTTGTGAAACACATTAAATCATGCAACACTTGGATAAGTGCTAAAGTATGCGATTAACGCCACGAAATAGGAAGTTGTTGTAACAATGTCCAATCTGCTCCAACTTCACGTTTGATAATAGTCTTGGCCTGAAGACATCTACATGGCAATATTCAGTTATAGTCAAAGTGCCACCTGTTGGCAGCAGGAAGTATGGTATGTCAAAATGACTTTGCCGTATTTCTCCTGTATTTACTCGCTTACATGCATGTCACCCACTATTCACTGTTTTCCGAAGGCCACCAGGTGGCGGTGGCCTCGGGTGCGAGGGGCCTTTCATCGCTGCTTGCAGCTTTAATTTAATGTGAACACACATTTACTTACACATTTATTTAATTCAATCCATAGCAGCGCAGCGCCAGCATTAAAAGCAGAGGATAACGTGTGTGCATGTTCGGCAAGCATGTATTCATGATATTAAGTGGGGCAGCCAGTCTCAGAGCCCTCCCCAGATCTAAATCACCCCACAAATTTCCAATGTAAATCTGTGGTGAAAAATGGAACTGCAGCACGCTCTCATAGAGAGCCGTTGGGACAGATTTGAAGTGAAAGTGAAATAAATGCAATATTTGACTAATAGACAAATATTTCAGAGACATTTTTATTCAATACTTTATGTACTGCTTACAGCGTCTGTTTTTACAAGAATAAAGTTCAATATAAGCATATATTATTTAAATACCAATGTAGTGGGGTCTACGTTTTTTTTATCAGTTTTATTTTGATAAACATGACACAATACAGCCCTCCACAGATACAAATACTTTAACTGTTAAATTTTTTTTTGAGCATTATTGGAACTGAAGGTGTGAGAATAAACACGAAACACACATGATCGTTGTCATGCGGTGAATCCGGCCAATCGTGGAACAGCTGTGTTGTCATCAGAGTTCGTGCAGCTCCTTTTGAGAAACTGCGATGGCTGACTCAGCCGGCTGCTCTCGAATCGCTCTTGCGGTACTTTGAAGCCATACATCACAGTCACATGGCGTCTGCGCTGTCTCAAGTCGGACAAAATTTCTTACCGGCATGCACTGCTTCAAGTCAGCTGCCATTTGGTCTGTGCAGCGCTGCATGAAGTCGAACAAGCCTTTAGTTTGTTTACCTTCAGTCACGTCTCCTTTGTTCTCAGTTTCCCGCCACTTGTTTGTTACCATGGTTACTCATCAGTTCCCTTGTTTGCTACACCTCTGTTGATCCAATCATCTTTGTTTACACTTAGTATATATTTGCCTGTGTTTCTGTTCCCTTTGTCGATTCTCGTTAACGTTTAGTTTGAGTATGGTTATGGTAAATTTTCTGTTAATAAAGTCTTCTTGCATTTATCCTCTTCGTCTGCCATCTACTTACACCACATGTTTGCTAAAACATATGTGACACTAATTTAATTCATAAAGTGAAGACTATGTAGTGTTTTACTTTTACATTTTTGTTTAATTTCTTACTTGAATGCTACTGTTAAATACACCTACTGTAGCTGAAATTTAAGCACTGTTTATTTCATTTGCATCTTTGTTCTTATTTAATAACAAAGATAAAATAAAGTGAAATAAGATTTTGGCCCACCTCTACTTTGGCCAAAATGGTCTATCATTCTTTTTTTCTTTTATATTTTGTTATCTTGTATCGCTAAATTTTTAAGATAGGGAAATTAGTTTGGCTATATTACTCTATATTACTATCTCTCCTTTTACTTTTTAGGTGACACAAGAAAAGCTGTAAAAGGTAATATGTTTAAACTATATATATATATATATATATATATATATATATATATACACACACTATATATAGTTTCGTCTGCAGCCTTGGTGAGCAGACGAAACTTCTTTTAAAAACATTAAAAATCTTACTGATTCCAAACTTATATGTATATATATGTATGTATATTAAATTTGGTGAATTATTTACAGTTCTCACTATTCCCTTCAGCACAGCGCTGTGGGGTTTCCTCACTGAGCACTGGTATTTTGGGAGGTGATGATGCACCTATAGGGAACTGGTCTTGGCATGTCAGTCTACACTTTTTTGATTATTACATCTGTGGAGGATCCCTCATCAGCAACGAATGGGTGCTCACTGCGGCTCATTGTGTTTCCTTCTCGTAAGAACACAAAATAGATGTATAAATCAAATAATATCAGATTTAATGCGAATGTGCAGTTGTTATTGTCAGAGCAAACACACTGAGAGTCTTTGCTTCCACATTCAGACCCTCAGCCAGTTACTGGACTGTTTATTTGGGCAGACAGAGCCAAAACATTTCAGTCTCTAACCCAAACGAGGTGAGTCGAGGAGTACAATCCATTATTCCACATCCAGAATATGACCCTTCACAGTTGACCAATGACATCGCCTTGCTGAGATTGAGTGAGCCAGTGAACTTTACCAGCTACATCAGCCCAATCTGCCTGGCTGCTAATGACAGTGTCTTTCACAACGGCACCACCTGCTGGTCCACTGGATGGGGAGAAACTGGCTTTGAAGGTAATGATGATGAGTAATTGTATTGGTAAATTGTGACACTTATTTTCTTTATACTTTTAATTAGGACCCAAATGCTGTAACCTGACATTATACCTTAATGGAAAGCATAGAATGTTTCTTATCTTAGTCAAAAACAAGAGATTAAAGAGATGCAAGATTAAGAAGTGCTGTACTAAAATCAAAGTCCAGATGTCTATTATCCATTTTTCTTTACTATGTTATTGTGAATCATAAAGTAATCCATATTTTCATCAGATTGTCTCAAAATCCTGTTTTCTTGATATGACAATTAGGCACTGAGCCTAATTCTGGAACTCTGCAGGAACTGCAGATAAATGTGGTGGGCAATAAGGAGTGTGACTGCAGGTTTCAGGACTTCCCATTTTGGGACATACCAATCACTCCGACAATGATCTGTGCTGGAGGAGAGACAGGCAAAGGAACATGTTTTGTAAGTTCAACAGTTCCCACAACATTGTTGAATTCTTGATTGTGATTGAGTGACATATATTCCAAGGGGTTTTCTTTAACATGTAGGATTATGAAGCAGTTCCAGCATGACCATATTGTACTTTAATATCACTTAATATTGTACTTTAATATATTAAATAACATGTACATGTATTATCATCATATAAGTTTTCTTCAGACAGCATCTGCTCCATATTTTAATATTATGAATTCAAGTTCCTCTCTTTCATTTTTAGGAAGGTTCTGGTGGTCCATTACAGTGTAAGCAGGGTTCTGTATGGATCTTAGCTGGTGTCACTAATTTGGGTATTTCTTGCTTAACTGGAATTACAGCTGACAGTCATGCTAGAGTATCTCAATTCCAAAACTGGATCTTAAAGAATGTTAATGGATCAGACATTGGATTTGTGACTTTTAAATCTGATGGTGAAGATAAGGATAGCAGATTCCTGTGCAATGGAGACGAGACGGGTAAGAGTAAAACGTCTCAGTTTACGCATGTAACCATGGTTCCCTGAGAACAGGGAATGAGACACTACGTCCAAAGCGCTAGGAGAACGCCTCCGCATGAACTGGTGTCTGAAACACTTATCCAATCTGGCAATATCATATTGACCGGCGACAGCCCATGACATCATAACAATATAACCCACACGTATATAAGGGGCGCCCAAATAACATGTCATCCGCTTATCGTCTGAAGGGACTGTAAGCAGGCAGGCCCTGAGGCATGGCTACAATACGCAGCTGACCTGTCTTCTAGCTAAACTAGTAGATTAGTCTGCCAACAACCTGTCTGTTTCCTCAGAAACAGAGTCTCTAGACACAGAAGTCACTTGAAGAGACATCCAGAAAGAGGGACTGCAGAAAGGGCAGTAAACCAACTCAAACTGGACCTTAGAGACAGGCATCCTGGAGAGCAGGACTCAGCGAAGTGCTATCGACCCTTGCAAGCGAGGGGAGTTACTCTGCTTGATGCTATGATCTACAAAGCACCTATGTTAGAGTGCAATGAGGCTGTGCACTCTAAAAAGGAACCCTTGCGAGGGGAATGCTCACAGCCTAAGGGCTGATCTAACTGGGAGGCTTCGAGGAAAGCCTTCCACCTCTGACCAGACTTAGGAAGCTAAGTACTCAAACCCACCTTCAGAGTGAGGAGAGTACCAGCTCGACCTATTAGGTCGACCAGGCTATAGGCTAGAAAACGAAGGTGAACAAAGTTAGCCAAGCCAACAACACGTAGTAGTGTGCAGTCTCAGGGAGGCCAGAGAGGCCAACCACCTGACCTTAACAAGACCTTGCTGACCGATAGCCAGCTGCTGCGGATTCACATCAGGGAGGCCAACAGTGGCCAACTACCTGGTATCAAGTCTTGACTGGCAGAGAAGTAATCACTGTGGGGAATCCACCTTCAGAGGGGCCTACTAAGGCCAAACATCTCGATGGCAAATGTTCACTGGCTGAATGTAGTCATTGCTAGCTGCCATGCACCCACTCTCAGGGAGGCCTGCTAAGGCCAGCTACCTGATAGCAAGTCTAGCTAGCTGTCTAAAGCTTGCAACCTTAAGCTCCCCTACAGGGAGGCCTGCTAATTCTCAGAGCGGCCTGCTAAGGCCAACAAACTGAAAACAAGCAATAGCTGGTTGCCAGATACCCATGCTGCTGGGGACTTACCCTCAGAGAGGCCTGCTAAGGCCTGCAATCTGAAGCAAACTCATGCACCTCTACCAGCAAACCCGATACTGCTGGGGACTAGCCTCCAGGGCAGCCTGTTAAGGCCAGCTGCCTGGTAGCCAGTTCTAGGTGGCTAAATACAGCACACACAATGTTGGGGCTCGCCTTCTGAGAGGCCTATTAAGGCCATCTAACTGATAGCGAGTCTAGCTAGCAGTACCCAATGAAAGGGGGACTAGCTCACAGGGAGGCCTGCTAAGGCCATAACCTACTTATCTACTACTTAACTACTTATCCAGAAGCAAGTCATTGCTAGGTGCTAAGAACCCCAAACCATAGCGGCTTTGCCCACAGGGAGTCATGTCAAGGCCTGCTACCTGACAGCAAACTTCTGCTAGCTGTCACATACCCAAAGTGCTGGGGACTCGCTCACAGGGAGGCCTGCTAAGGCCAGCTACCCGGAGCGTGTCTTGTTGCTACAACATCCACAGTGATGGGGGCTCGCCACAGAGAAGCCTGCTATGGCCTACTATCTGATGGCATATCAAAATAGCTACCAGAAAACCCATTTACTGGAGCTGTTAACAGGGAGGCCTGTTAAGGCCAGCTACCTGACAGCGCATGTGCTGGCTGCTAGGGGCCCAACATGGTGGGGACTCACTCTGAAGGGAGGCCTGTTAAGGCCTACTACCTTATAGCAAGTCTAGTAGCAGAGATAGTTTTACTATTCAAACAACACCTGGGATCTATCACATCACCAATGAGCAGTGTACGCAGTAAAAGCACTTTTTACCCTTTAAGCAAAAGGAGTACAAACATACACCAACATGCCCTGGAGGAGGTCCATCTGGGCCTACTACTCCAGGTGAACACGGGCATTAGCTTGTGGCAATGCTGAGCTACAAGGGAGCGTACTAATTGACCAGCTCGCAGTGAAGGTCAAATACCTCTCGACTTGAGCCACAATGGTGCAGGGCAGAAAAAACAGAGCTATAAGTGAAGCACTCAGATAACACCTTGTTTTACAAGGGAGTACTATCCGCCTGACCCTGAGAAAGCTACAGGGTGGAGGCTAACTACAAAGACTTTATCATGACAGAAATGATATCTGTACTCAGCCCCAGGGGAATAGGGGCCTTTCATAGAAAAACCACCTACACTCAACCCCGGGCCTAGCGAGGGCCTAACGGTTGCTCAGCTTCTGAAATGCAGGCCGCAGCACAAAGCATTTACTCTTCACAAATAGAAAAGGGGGAACCCTTCTATTCTGCCTCTACAACAACCTGCATAATTCCCCAATGCAGAAGGGGGTGGGCCTTGGCCATACAACTTTCTATTGAGAGGAGGCCAGTACTACGGATGCAAAAGGGGACCTACACTCACCTAATGAGGGGTCAGAGGCAGGTCAGGAAGAAATGGAAGGCTCACTTGAGCTGTAGGATTATGGCCAGAGAGAAACCGATCGTCATTCTTTTTGAATGCACGTGGTCTCTCTCCTAACGCGCTGCCATGGCAACTGTAATCTGGCAGCAGCGCGTTCCAACAGCTCAGCGTACACGGGACAGGGTGGCTTAGAGGATTCAATAAACTCACTCTCTCTATCCTCCTCAGTCATCTCCTGCTTGGCTGGAAGTGCACTCGCCGCTGGACCTGAGGATGCAGATGACAATGCATCCTCTCGCGAGCTGCCGAACAGCGTGAGCGGTCACAACCCTCTCAAACTGTTCGGCGAGCTCCATCTGAGAGCCCCGTGATCTGAGTTTCCACTCTGCCTCAGCACGAGCGGGACCCAAACCACCAAGCCCAGATGCTGAACTCTCTTCCCTCGAGAAGAGACCCAGACGAAAACAGAGCGTTCTTAAAAGTAAGCGCTCACAGTTTGCATAGGCAGTTCCCTCGAGAACTTACCATGTGTGCTCTTCCCCCAGAAAGAGAACGCACAGCTTGTGTGTGTCATCTAGTGTGCAGATAGCGGGGACACAGATCCACACACTTAGTAAACCTCTCTGTGCATTTCATTTTGCCGGATAGTGCTTCACACATGACAGTCCCTGAAGATGATGAGAGGATGACATGTTATTTTGGCGCCCCTTATATACATGCGGGTTGCATTGTTATGATGTCATAGGCTGTCGCCGGTCAATATGATATTGCCGAGATTGGATAAGTGTTTCAGACACCGGTTCATGCGGAGGCATTCCCCTAGTGCTTTGGGTGCAGCACAAGTTCCCTTTCGAAAGGGAAACATATACTAAAATATTTATTTTTTAAACATGATATTTAGGATCAGGTAAACTTAAAAATCAGACATAATAAACAGGTGCACTTAAAAATATTTATTTACTTCTTAGTATCTCATTTTATCACCCAAGTATTTTTTGCAAGCACATTGATTCCTGGCAGACTGATTAAACTTGTGCACCTCAACCTCTGAATAATGTGTAGTAGACAGTTAACAGACTGAAAGTGCCAATTCCAGCCAGTTCATGCCATGTAACAAAATGTGACATTACATTTCATTACATTACATTATAATCATGAAATACTGTTGGAGATTATTGTAGTTTTTTCTGCAATATTTTGTAGTTTCAGGCCTTTTCTACCCATTTGGAAATCAAGACATAGAGAATCCCTTTGAAGATGATGGAAGCTCTCCAATAGTATTCTTGGAAAAACGCTTTGTATATTTTGGACGTGTTTATCAACAGACTTATGTAAGAACATTGTCTTTATAAATTCTGTGCATGTATGGGTGTACGTACATTGCAATTAAAAGATAGTCAGACTTCAATCCATACTCCATAATGACAAAACAAAAATTATTTAAAACCGTAAAGAAATATAATCAACATGTAATTTGTGTAAAAGCTGAATAAAAGGGAACATTATTGTTGTTATGATTGTATTATTATATATTATTACCTTTTGAGGAATCGTTTAAGCTCAACCATTTTTAATGTTATATATTTTTAATGTTATTTCATTTTTAATGTTATATATTTTTTGTAATTATTAAAAACTGCATTTAAAATTGGATTTTATACATGTACCAAACACAGTTGTAAAAATAAACCTCATATAATAAAGTGAATGTAAAATAAAACAGTACATTTGTTGAAAGAAAACAACCTTGGCTTTTTAAGAGTTTCAGTCCCTGTTTTATACTGCCAAATCTCTTTATAATATTGTTTTATCTCTGCTTCAGGTTAATAACAATGGGTATTTGACATTTGATGAGCCTCTTTCAGAGCCGGTACCCAATTATTTACTGTCGCAAGTCAGCAGAGACATTATTGCTCCACTTTGGACAAACATGGACAACACTGTCAATGGAACCATCTCCTATCGTCAGGTCACCAGAGGCGGACTCTTACTAGCCGCCTCAAACCACATAAACCAGTATTTTCCCAATCTGAACTTCACTGCCTCATGGCTATTCATTGCCACCTGGGATAAAGTACCATATTTAAACAACTCACAATCAGTAAGCCAGCCTATCTCTCAATGGAAAAAGTCTTGTTTAATTTTTGTGTTCCAAGAATTTAAGCAAGTAATTTGATGGGTTCTATTGACATGTCTAATTCCAATATCTTTTGGTGTCTCTAAACACAAACAGATTGACATCTATCTTTTTTTAGTTGACTGATTTGAAAGATAAAGTTTTGTTTTCTCTTCTAGAGTCTAGAGTGATTTTGATCAATTTCAAATTGGTCATGCAAATTTGCTGTGACATGGTTTGAAAGTGACTTCTGTATGAACAGTGCTTTATCCATTGCTATGCTACTGACAATAGACAATTAACCTTTTTTGCCCGCTAATTTCGCTGAAATGTCGCCACCCATAATTTGGGTGAAAGAAAGAGGAAAGCTGTTTATTAAATGATTATTTATGATCATTGAAGCATGTAAATGGGAAGATAAATTGCTTTTATTTAAGTCATTGCAGAATTAATCAAGCATAAAGACAGAATTACTCTATGAGCTAATAGAATAATTTTCTGTTTCTTTAACAGAGTTCATCTTTTCAAGTTGTTTTGGTCTCTGGTGGTTCTCTGTCTTTTGTCATGATGAACTACGGAAATATCTCCTCTACCGATCAACACTTTCAGGTTTGACAGAATTAGAACCATATCTCTGAACTCTGACACTTAAATAACATTAGAGAACTTTGTGCCGCAAAGCTTTTTTAATGATGGTAGTTTTTTTCACTCAGGCTGGCTATGGCACAATAGACTCAACAAATTATTCTTCAATCCCTGTGCCTGATGAAAATAAGATGTCCAACTCCAGCAATGTCAATGTCCCGGGACGCTGGGCATTCCGCGTTGATGGTGGACCTGATGAGGGTAATCCTGTGACTAAGTGATTTTTTATTTATTTATTTTTTGTTATACCACATCTGAACAAATCAGACCAATTACAACTTACAAAAGAAGTATCTTTGTGAGCAGTGTAATAAGTATGAATTTAAAGTCACTGTAAGCTGTTGGAATACAATGTATAAAATGTCTCTGATACTTTTTGTACAATTTTAATTTAGGGAATTGTGTAGTTGGACTTTGTTAATGCACTCAACCATTATAAACACTAAATTGTTTAATCGTTTAATATTAGGATGGTCCTTTTTCAATTGCAGGAATTTTTTACCCATATGGAGATGAGGATACAAAGAACCCTGCAGAGGATTTTGGAAGTTCTCCACTGATCACCCTGGCGCAGCCATTTGCCTACTTTGGGCTTGTTTATAATGAACTATATGTAAGCAGCATCGTCACATTTATGACACTATGTTAGTTTTATTGACACAACATGAGTAGATGTACAGTATATTCCACATAAAGAATGTTAATTGTAAGTCCAGATGACTGAGCTTTCACTGTTTTGGTCTCAAAACAGGTGAATAACAAGGGGTACTTGACTTTTGAAGGACCTTTTCACCAGTGGTATCCCGATAATTTTCCTGCATACTCGACTAGAGACATCATCGCTCTACTGTGGACAGACATTGATATTACAAATAAAGGAACCATCTCTTACCGACAAGTAACAGATGGTCATCTCTTGAATCGGGCCTCTAGAGACATAAATCAATATTACCCTAACTTGAAGTTCTCTGCCTCGTGGGCTTTCATTGTAACATGGGATAAAGTACCGTACTATGGATACAGGCGGACAGTAAGTGTCTTTTTGTTTAGATTAAAATAGCAGCTGTTTCTTGCATAGAAATTTGTGATAAGGTAACAGTATCCCTTGTTCTCTGTATTTATGTAGTAATTCCCTTTATCTTCCAGGAGTCGACCTTTCAAGTGGTTTTGGTGTCTGGCAAAAACATGTCATTTACACTCATGCACTTTGGTAATATTGCCCCAGCCGTACATTCTGTTACGGTAAAGTAATTTGAAAAAGACACTGAAATCAATATTTCTATCACTTTGATAAGTGTTAACTAAACTTTTTGTCCTGTTATTTGATTGACAGTCTGGATATGACACAAGTGATTCAACTGATTTCTTTTCAATTCCTGTCTCTGACATCACAAACCTGCCATACACAAGCAATGTCAACGTCATGGGTCGATGGATATTTCGAACTGACACTGCATCAGAACACAATGGTACTATAATTTAATAATTAAAAATACCTGGCATATATTGCATATCTTGCTTAATTTTCATTTACATTTATGCATTTAGCAGATGCTTTTATCCAAAGTGACTTACAAAAGAGGAACAAAGAATTCATCAAAGAGCCAACAATCGTTGTAGTACACAATGCTAGGTTTATTAGACAACTAGATTAGGTAACCAGAAATGCAGAGAAGATTTTTTTTTTTTTTTTTTTTTGTTTGAGTGCATTGGTTTAAGAGTGTGGGGTGGTTACGGAAAAGCTTGCAGAAAAGGTGTGTCTTCAGCTGCTTCTTGAAAGATGTGATGTTCTCAGCTTTTCGGGTGGAGGATGGCAGCTCATTCTACCAGTGAGGAACAGAGAGGGTGAAAGTTTTGGAGAGTGACTTTTTTCTCATTGTGAGGGAACATTAAGGCATTGCTCATTCAGTGACTTGAGCTGGCTGGAGGGAGCACACATTTGTAGTAGTGGATTGAGGTAGGGAGGAGCTGTTCCAATGGTATTCCTTAAAGTCAGCATTAAAACATTACATTTGATTCTGGCCACAACTGGGAGCCAGTGGAATGAGATCAAGAAGGGTGTGAAGTGGGTTCAGTCTTTGGCTGATTGAAGACTAGTAGAGCTTTTCCACTGCATGGTACGGCTCGGTACGGCTCACTTTTTGGTGCTTTTCCACTGCACAGTACGGCTTGCTTAAATAGTACCAACTCAGTTGAGGTTCCAAGCGTGCCATACCGATGCAAAAAATGTGATGTGTAAATACTGCAGATAACTGCTTGGTCAGAGAGAATCATCACGACCAGTGTCATTGGATTTGAAACACGAGAAACCAAACCCGCTAGATGTAAATAGTCAGTAACAGCTACTTCAGTATCATTTGTTTACACTACTTTTTGCTTGCTTTAAATGACTGTTGCACGCAACTTGAAAATAGAAATGTCTGTATCGTGGTCAGTAGACGAGGTGCAGGTGCTCCTCTCATTGGAGCGGACCTCTATGGCAGTAGAGTCGACGCAACTATAACAATCAGTCTATAACCCCACCCACTTTGAAGCGGTACTAAACTGCAGTGGAAAAGCAAACCGAAAGTCAAGTGAGCCAAGCTGTGCTGTGCCTAGCCTAAGCAAGTCGTACCACACAGTGGAAAAGCGCCATAGGTGTGTTGCCGTGTTCTGAATCATCTGCTAAGGCTTAGTTGTGCTGGTTGGAAGGCCTGCCAGTAGAGCATTGCAGAAGTCCAGTCTTTGAAATTACAAGGGCTTGGACAAGTAGCTGTGCCACATATTCTGACAGGAAGGGTCTGATTTTCCTAATGTTGTAGAGCGCAAACCTGCATGACCGAGCCATTGTTGAGATATGGAAAGAAAAGCTCAGCTGGTCATCAAACACTACCCCAAGTTCCTTGCTGTCCTGGGTGGTGTTAGTGTTGTAGACCCCAGTTGCACAATGATGTTGTGGTCAACTGATGGGTTTGCAGGGATTACAAGGAGCTCTGTCTTTGCAAGGTTAAGCTTCAGATGATTCTCCTTCATCCAATCAGAGATGTCTGAAAGGCAGGCAGAGATATGAGCTGAGACAATGTGGTTATCAGGTTTAAATGAAAGATATAGATGTGTATCATCTGCATAGCAGTGGCTCCGACACCCCTCCTCTTCATGAAGACTTAAAAGAGCTGCCAGTGAGGTATGATTGAAGCCACTGAAGAACAGTATCTGTGATGTCATAGAGGGAGGCCAAGAGGATCTGGTGGTTAATGGTGTCAAAGGCCAGATTGACAGGTTGTAGGATGGCTGGCAGAGAGAACTTTGGAGACCTTGTTCTCCATAAAGTGAGAGAAGAAAGAGAATAGTGGAATGTGTGTGGGTGGAGGTTGACTGTGGGTGAGTGGTGTAGAACTCCTTGCTGATGGTTGCCACCTCATCAGTGAAGTAGGTGGCGAAGTCATCAGCAGTCAGAGAAGAAGTGGGAGGAAGTGGAGGGGGGCAGAGTTGAGAGGAGAATGTTCTGAATAGTCTCCAGGGGGCATCTTATCTATTTGGTAACCATGGTAATTTCAGTTAGGACTTCGTTTAGGACAAAAGCTATTACAGAATGACATTTCAGTGCATAATCCTATCTTAACTATGGATAGGAAACGGGTATTACAGAAGCATCCTAACTCGACAAAAAATCCTAAAAGCTGTCTTAACTTTAGGACAACCCACTGGTGTCCTAACTTCAAACATTTTTGAAATCCAACGGTAAAAATCACAGTATAAAAGCCTTTTTTGAGATTGACGTTACATTTATTAATAATACAAGACAAAGAGCAGCGACGGTTGATAGTGGAGAGACTTTTGGAGGACCTACAGGATGTGCTGCACTTTGACTAAATATTTCCTTATTTTCGTGAGTGAGCGAAGGTGAAAACTTGCCGAATAAAACAGGCTTTACCATTTCAATGGAACACTGAAATTAAAAGTGAGCCGTTGTTTCTCCATTTTGATTTTAGGTTTACCTCAGAATCGGTTTGCGTGCCGTTGGTTGCTTGGTAACAGACCTGACAGTTGATTACCGAACTCGATTGAGCGGTTTAAGATTTCCTAGCTACAGATAAGATGAGATTTTGTAAGATAGGATAAGAATCCTTAATTAAGTTAAGATTTGCTTCTGTAATACGAATTTGTGAAAAATCCTAAATTAATTTATCATATCTTAAGTTAAGACCTAAGATAGAAATTTTCTGTAATACGCCCCCAGATGTCTGAGGTGTTACTGGTTTTGTTTTGGTAGTAGGATATCTTGGCAGCAGAAACACTAGAGGAGAAAGAGGACAGGGGGCATAATTACAGAAACTTAGGATATCTTAGGTCTTAACTTAAGATACGATAAGTTGATTTAGGATTTTTCACAAATTTGTATTACAGAAGCAAATCTTAACTTGATTTAGGATTCTTGTCCTATCTTACAAAATCTCATCTGTAGTTAGGAAATCTTAAACTGCTCCATCGAGTTCGGTAATCACTGTCAGGTCTGTTACCAAGCAACTAACAATGCCCAAGCAACTGCAGTGAAGTAAACGCTACTAGAGATTAAAATGGTGTGCTTTTAATGAAGTGCTGCAGAAAGAGGAGTTTTGATAAGCTTGGTAGAAAAAGGCAAAGCCTATCACTATATTTCATGAGAGTCTGTAATTATTTCTCAGTGTTTTGTCATCAAAGTGCAGCACATCATTTGAGTGTTCAAAAAGTCTTTCCACCATCAAACATCGTTCTTCATCTTGTATCATCAATAAATGTGACGCCATTCTCAGACAGGGCTATTGTTATTTGAGGCATTTCCTCTCAGCAGCTCTGAGATTGGTCATGAAGGAGAGAGGACAGATATTATCAAAGCAGGATGTTAATGTGAAGCATGTGAAGCAAGTCCGTTGCTTTGTTGACGTCAAGAGAAGAGAAGTGGTTAGTGGGGGCGGGAGGGGGAGAAATACCGAGACCACAGAGGAAAAGCCTGTAGTGGAGAGAGAACGGAAGTTAGAATGAAAGGAGTCCAGAGGATAGTTGGGTCATTCCAAAATCAAACATTTGAGCCAAGGAAGTTTCTGAAATTTGTTTGATTTGACCCATTTGTTTAATAGCTGTTTGTTGTTCAAAACATGTAGAACAATTTATTAAGCAATTAATATGTTGTGTACTGTTGAGAGTTGCAAATAAATTAAAATGCTGAAAAATAAATGTGTTTGCTTTCAGGACTGTTCTATCCATTTAGGAATGGGCACAAACTTCAACAGTATTATGGATTTGGATTTTTTCCTGTCAATCTCTATTTGCAGACACCATTTACTTACTTCGGGATCACATACAGCTATATTAATGTGAGGACACTCATTAATGCAACTGTATTTGGAACTTTTCAAAGCATTTTATAACTAACCATTAAAAGTATTTGTCTGTTGCATTATCTGTTAGGTTCACAATAATGGATTTCTTACTTTCAAATGGCCATTGTTTCCATCAAGTCCCCGAACTCTTCCAGCTTACACAAATAGAGACATTGTTGCTCCACTATGGACAGATATTGTAAAAAGTGACTTTTACTTCCAAGAATTCAGTGGTGTCCGAGTACTACAGCGAGCTACAAATGATATACGTCAATATTTTCCTCAAATGAATTTCACTGCAGACTCAGTTTTTGTTTGTACTTGGGATAACGTGAGATATTATAACACTTCAGCACAGGTAAGATTTGTTTTATTTGTTTTTTAGTTGTCTTGTGACAGTGTGATAATTGATGATGTGTTTTTTTTTTTCTTCAGAATTCCTCTTTTCAAGTACTGCTGATCTCAGGTTCTGGTTTGTCATTTATTGTATTTAATTATGGCAATATTCCACAAACTAAGCATACTGCAGTGGTGAGAAAGCTTTTCAAGCCCTGTATTTTTATTTTAAAATGTAATAACTTTTGCAATATTCTAGACAGTTCAAATGTATTTGTAGATATACAATAAAAATTGTTCTTTTGGTAGAATTAGCTACAGCTCCTCTTATCCACAGACACGTAACAAACATGTTTGTAATCATTATTTAGGCTGGATATGACACTGTTGATTCGAACAGCTATTATACAGTTCCTGTGTCTAACATCGCTAATCTGACCCACTCCACAAATGTCAATGTTATGGGCCGTTGGGCTTTTCGTGTTGACACTTTTCCAACAAAACTTGGTAATACATTTTTTCTTTCTTTTCCTGAACTTAATTAAATTGAAATCTTTGTACCAAGGCCATAATATGCAATGACATGTTTTTTCCAGGTTTGTTTTATCCAACTGGCTCTTTGGTCTCTCAGAATCCCTGTCAAAGTAATGCAACCTCACCAGCTGTGCACTTGCCGTATCCTTTCTTGTACTTTGGACGCAAATACCAGAACATATATGTGAGATGTTATGTTAAACACATTACATTTGAAGTACACTGATGTATTACAAGTCATGTTGCTTCAGTTAAAACGTCAAATCTTTACTATAGGTCAACAATAATGGACATTTGACTTTTGATGGACCATTTTATGAAAGACTGCCCAAGGCTTTCCCTGCCAACTCTACTAGAGACATTATAGCTCCACTCTGGGCAATGTTTGACTGTAGTGTCAGTGGAAGAATCTCCTACCGGTTAGTAACTCAGGGCCGTATTCTGGAACGGGCGAAAAATGATGTCAAACAGTATTTCCCTCTGTTTGGGTTCTCAGTACATACAGTCCTCATTGCTACTTGGGATAGAGTGCCCTACTTCAACAGCTCTTTGACGGTGTGTAGATTGAATGGTTACAGTAATCTTCTTAAACCTAAGTTTAATTTTAAATGGATTGCATACATTTAGCATAGTTTTGTTAAATGAGTTTTGTTTTAGACAATTTAAAGCTGTGATTTCTCATTGAAACTTTTTTTTTAACCTGAATTTTCCTAGGAATCCTCCTTCCAAGTCGTTTTAGTCATTTGCAGGACTCTTTCCTTTGTCATAATGAACTATGGAAATATCTCCTCAACTGATCAAAGTTTTCAGGTTTGACAGAATAAGAATCTTGTTACAAATCTTTAAGACTAATATAATAATAATAATACCATAAATAAATATCTTGGTCGACTGGCTGATTAATTATTATTATTATTATTATTTTGTTGTTGTTTACTCAGGCTGGATATGACACAATAAACTCAACAAATTATTTTTCAATTCCTGTGACTGATGAAAATAAGCTGTCCAACTCCAGTAATGTCAATGTACCGGGACGATGGGTATTTCGTGTTGATGGTGGGCCTGAGGAGGGTAATGTTGCTGTTTAATACAAAGAATATCACATTGTTTGATAAATAGAATGGATTTGGAAACATGGAAACAATGTAGGCAAAAAAATTACTCCTTTAAAACTTTGCACACTATTGGAATATTAGGAATATTCTACCCATATGGAGGTGTAGAGGATGAGAAAAACCCACAGTCGGATGATGGAAGTTCTCCACTGATCCCCTTGCGGCAGCCATTTGCGTATTTTGGCCATGTATATGACAAAATATTTGTAAGAAGCATTCATGAATGACATTCATTAAAAATATTTCACATAGATGATGTTACTTGAAAATCCACATAACATATATTGATCTTACAGGTGAATAATAATGGAGACCTGACCTTTGATGAATCATTTTACCAGTGGTATCCCAGTTATTTTCCTGCATGCTCGACTAGAGACATCATCGCTCCACTGTGGACAGACATTAATAATAGTAGGAAAGGAACCATCTCTTACCGACAAGTAACAGATGGTCCTCTCTTGAATCGGGCTTCAAGAGACATAAACCAATATTTTCCAAACTTGAACTTCTCTGCCTCATGGGTTTTTATTGCTACATGGGATAAAGTACCGTACTATAGAAACAGAGAGGCAGTACGTTTTTCTTTCAGTTATGCATTTACATAGTATTTTCATAAACTGAAATTTATCATAAATGATGCTTGTATTAATGAGGAATTCCCGGTCTCTTCCAGGAGTCGACCTTCCAAGTGGTTTTGGTGTCTGGAAAAAACCTGTCATTTACACTCATGCATTATGATTACATTACCCCCACCGATGGTGTAGAGGTAAAACAGTGTGGGAAATGTGTTAATAGTTTATGATCTTTAGTAGTGTGAAATGTTTTTGAATTTAATGGATTTTTTGTGTCTGTTTTCTTCATTAACAGTCCGGCTATGACACAGTTTGCTCTACTAATTTCTTTTTGATTCCTGTTTCTAACATCGCAAACCTTCCATACACAAGCAATGTCAACCTCATGGGTAGATGGGTATTTCGTGTTGACAATTCATCAGAAAGAAATGGTATATATGTGTATTAATGAAAATTGATGTCTCAAAACATGCATTTGTTTGTTTCTTTAAATAGTGTGTGTAATATAGAGTATAGATATATATGGGACATCTGCCTCTGTTTGGTTTTTCAGGACTTTGTGATGAAACAGACACTCAAGGTACATAATTTTACATTGACAATTTGGTTTCTAGTTAAATATAGTAAAATAACTGATATCTCTGTTTTTCTTGAAATCATTGTGCAAATAAGATATCTGTAGCCAAATGTACATTCTATCTGGCTTGTGTCCCCTCAGATTTCTTAGGCAGCTGAATTTTGAATGCAACTTCCAAAACATTTTTTATTTTTTTACCTTTAATCATTTTAATGGTGAAATATCAGTGCTAAAAACTCGCTCACTCAAATTAATAATATTTATCTTTTATGTGGGGTTGCGAAGGATCATTTTTTCATCTTTTGTTTTTTTGAGAATTTTACTTGAGTAATCACATAAAATGTACATATTGAATCAGGATTTATATGTGGACCCCCTTCAAAAAATGATGTGCATGACACCGACTGCTGCTGTAACTCTTGAGAAGTTTTTGGGTAAATCAACAGCATGTCTTCTGTATTTGCAGCCTTAGATAATCTTCCCAGCGCTCAGGTGTGTGGAAGAACCACATTTACCACCAGCAGCAGGATAGTAGGAGCTCAAAATGCTTCAGCTGGACGCTGGCCGTGGCAAGCTAGCCTTCTTCTGGATGGCAGTCACTTCTGTGGAGGTTCTCTCATCAACAAAGAGTGGGTGATGACCGCTGCCCACTGTGTTAATAGGTAAACTCATTCAACTAAATACTTCAGCTTTCATAGATGCTTTGAGTAGATTACATTTTAATTGAGGAATTTATTTAAACCCTGTATAGTCTGCTTTATCATATTTGATATGCAAATTTCAAAGGCCTCTAAATTATTAACATGATCAAACTTTGGTAAAAATCTGTTGCAGACAATTTACTTAATGCCTTCTGCATTCTGCCTTTTTTTAGCAATTAAAACAAGTATAATTGAAAAAACTGGAGTACACATTTATAATAATACTTTTTGCTGTGAACTCTTTACTGATTTTTAAGAAGTAAATGTAAGAATAACTATTGTTACTAATATAAATGTAAATAAATGAACATTTACTGGACTGAAGCTACTTAGGTTTACTTGGTTTTACTTGATTATTTTTAGAAAAATCATTTAAAATGTGAGTATCAAACATGATCCATCAGGCTTTAGAGGAATGTTTATTTGTTCATTTTGGTCAAATAAATAATCGATCAATCATCCATGTACTGCATTGCAATAGATGTTTTTCCCCCACAATAAAAACTACAGAGGTTTGATCATAAATCCAAGCATTTAAATATCATCTTACTTAGACATATTCAGGGATATAGAGTGACAAGTAGTCTGTTATACTGTTATAAAGATCTCATTGATTTAAATTACTAGCTATCGGAATTGAATCTTACTATTTGGCCATATAATATAGTATCAGCAACTGCTCAAAATTTCAGATTATTTCTCAGTGTGAGCCTCTTAATAAAATTATTGTTTTTCCCTCCACGGGTATGAGGTCCATGTTCTCACTATATCATATGAGCCATAAAAGCCTGATGTATCAAATATGAGGATAAACACACACACACACACACACACACAAAAACAACAAAAAAAACCCAACAATAATAGTCAGAAAAAAAACATTTTTTTCTGACTATTATTTCACATGTCAGGCTTTACAGGGTTAAAACTCTTACTGACTACTTTCTCTGTCTATTTCTTTAGCTTCGCCAGTGATGCCATCTATTCTTTAAGTGTGGTTTTGGGATGTCAGACCCAGCAAGACGTCAACCCCAATGAAGAGTTCAGAGATGTGATGGCAGTTGTCAAACATCCTAGTTACAACAATGTAACGAATGACAATGATATTGCTCTGCTCAAATTGAGCTCTCCTGTCAACTTCACTGATTACATCAGACCCGTGTGTCTAGCAGCTGATGGCAGTGTGTTTAACAGTGGCACAGAGAGCTGGATCACTGGATGGGGAAACATTGATGAAGGAGGTGAGAATTCATTCCTGTTTCACTTAGTTACATTAAACTCAACACCACTCAACACTCAACACTATTCATAATCCCATTTGAAATAGAATAGAGTAAATAACTTCTCATTTCTTTCCTACAGTGTCCCTCCCGTCCTCTAATGTTCTACAGGAAGAGGAGGTTCCTGTAATTGGTAACAGACAGTGCAACTGTCTCTATAAAGTTGGAGAGATAACAGACAACATGATCTGTGCTGGTCTACTGGAAGGAGGCAAGGACTCATGTCAGGTACACAAACCCTGTCCAGCTCCCTTAGCATCACAAAACGTCTTAGCTACTGTTGTAACCTCTGTTCCCTGATGGAGGAAATGAGATGTTGTGTCAATATAGTGACAGTAGGGGTCGCACTTGGGAGCCCCAAATACCTCTGATGCTTCAGAAAAAGCCACTGAGAACTGGGGAATGGAATTTGCATGACACTTTTCCGGCTCTGCGGTTATAAAAGGAAGTGGCTTGCTCCACTCATTCAGGTTTGTACTGAAGTGTCTTAGCCATTTCAGCGGGTAGTTCAGTGTTGTGGCAGGAGGGACACAATGTCTCATTCCCTCCATCAGAGAGCGGAGGTTACAGCAGTAACCAAGATGTTCCCTATCTGTCATTCACTCTACATTATGTCAATGTAGTGTCACTAGGGGTCTGAACTCTAAACCACACAACCTGCTAAACTGTGTTACGAGTTCCTAATAACAAGTGCACAACACACATATCGTAACCTTTCAAATGCACCAAGTAAGTTGCCATAGTACCAATGCCACGAGGGGAGCTGTAAAAGACCATACTTATATATTATATACAGATATATACGGATATATTTATTTATTTATTATATATAGTATTTACCTGATTTTAAAATAATATATATAGTGCACTGTCACTAAAGTGTTTTTTTTTTTTTTAAATCAAGTAAACAAGCAGGTAACGAGCATGTAAAAATAATTCTAAAAAACTTTTTTTAAAGCATAAAACATTCTAAACCACCTGAACCATAAATAAGCAGTAAATTAGGAGTTAACAGAGGCAAAAGTTGTAGATAATAGTGAATATGTGTTCCCTATACTGAAGTATGTATTACTACTTTAGTGTAGCTTAATAACCCCAGTTACATCTTTTTATTCATAACAACAGCATTAATATTAACAACAGGCAAAATAAATGTACAAAGTCTAATGTTATCATATGGAGAACATAAATAAATGAAGGGGATCCTATCAACTCAAAATAAATATAAGCATTTGTTTTAAACTACAGTTTTAAAAGGTTTATGTGTTGTTTAATTGACTAAAGAGTGAAGAGAATGGATTATGCTGAAATATTCACTGGAATAGGAAAACACTGTCAGAAAAATAAACAAAACAGCTAACACATCATTGCAATTACCAGGCATGTTATCAGAATTATTAATAATGTTTTTGTCAGTCTCGATCAGTGGTTCCCAAACTTACCCCCTGAGGCATTTAACATCATTCTGCATAACCCTCTCTCTTCTACTTAGACTGCAGTCACACCTTTTCTATAAGGGGACAATATTTGCCCCCTTAAATTGATTTTCCAGTGCATTTTTACTTTTATAAATGCATTATAAAATAATGATTTAAATAAGAAAATGTTAGAAAAAATATGCAATGATGTTAAAAACGAAGTGATACTTTTAAATACTGAACTAAAACCAACGGTAGGTGGGGGTAAGTCACTGTCTTAATGAGTGAGTCATTGAGTCATTCATTTATTCAGTAATGAAGTGGCTGTATATAGAGTGCACAGCATAAATGAGTACACCCCCTCTGAACAAATACAAAAGCTGTATTTTCTTAATGATCACTAATACAATTCATGGAAAGATGGCAAAACTAAAATGTATTAAACATATACATAATAAAAACTGAGAAATATATGTCATTAATAGCCATAAAATAAGTAAATTAGCCAATTTTGTTTAAATTAAGGATTGCAGAAATGAGTACACCCTAGATTTAATTCAACAAATGTATAATATTCTAGCACTTATTATGCCCTCCATAATTTTGAATATACTGCTCTGACCCTTCTTGGCACGGAGTGTACAAGTTCATGACAAATTGTCACATCTGTCCTGTTTAACTCCTGGATGATGAGCTCCTTAAATGCCCTGATCTTTAATGGGGAATGTTGCTCAACTCGTCTCTACAGAATCCCACAGGTGCTCAAGAGTGTTAAGATTGAGTGCAATACATGTCCACAGAAGGTTTCTCACCTTGGGAGAATGCATATCCTTATTGTCATGTTGAAAAAAACGCTCAACAATGCAGGGAATGAGGAAAGGGTAACATCTTCTGTTTCAAGTTTGTGTATTAAATTACACAGTGGTGTGGGAATTCATGACAGCATTGATAAAGCACAACTCCCTCATACCTTCAGCACTCATACATCCCTATATAAGAGCTTTACTACTACTGAACTTTACTGTGGGAACCAGGCACTTCTCACTGTACTCCTCCTCTAGCAACACCATAACATTTTGGATGCTGTTAGATCCAAAATGATTGATTTGATCTCATGAGACCAAAGTATTGATTCCCAGAATCTATATTTTGTAAATATGGGCTTTGGAAATGGCTAACTGACTTTATTGTGCTTTGGCTACAGTAGGTAGTTCCAGTGAGAACAACAACCATGCATGTCATTTCTGCAGGCTGCATCTTACTCTGTGAGATAAACAGTCACTCTCTCCATAGCTTTTGCTGGCTCTGAGACACTTGTTATTTCTCCTGCTCTTTGTCTAGCAAAAAATCCCTCATCACTAAATGAAAGCTTAAAATGAAGGCCTGGTTATTTCAGGGGCCTTGTCACAAGTCCCATTGTTTTTGAATTTCTGCATAACTTTTGCTATATTTTCGCATTTAAAACAATGATTTGGTAATCCTCTTGTACCACTGTCCTCTTTTGTGCTAAGAAATAAGTCTCCTGACAGTTCTCTCCCAAGTGGTTCCATTGTTGTCAGCATTAAGTCTGAGAATGATTCAGTGGGCTATATAACACTTTTAATTGTCAAGAAATTACTTCTCTTTAAAGGTTTTGGTTCAACATACTTACCTGTTGATCAAACATTGCCTTAAACCTACTAAATAAAACGAAATAAACATTTTCTAGTGTAACTTTTAGGAGGGTGTACTCATTTTTGCTACACAACATTTTTTCACTTTGATAAGAAAATAATTTTGACATGCTTCTTTGGTAATTGATTAAGCAGACTTGCTGGAACATTATGTCTCTAAAGAACCCTAACATGTCTTCTAAGTAATTGAGTAATTGCTGACTTTCAGAAGTTTCAGAGAGTGTGTACTCATTTATGCTGTGCACTGTATGAGAAGGGTAAAGCTGCAGCCTGGAGATCTCCAAATGGGGATGGGAACTCCAAAACGGGGTGGGAGCTCCAAAATAGAGCGTGGCTTCCTTCCATTGACAGACAGGCATGACACGCATGCCTGATTTTTCCCCCCAACCAGTTCAGCGCAAACTCTGCACCACAGCCAATTCTAAAGATTGTCAATCACAGTGCCAATCACAGCCCAAAGGGGAGGACCTTGTACCTATATGCTTGCTCCATGAAGGCAAACGGTTTGTGTTGAGGGATAATCGAAACATGAAAGTAAGCATCTTTCAGGTCTATTGTTGGACACATCTTGATGTTGGACACATGTCAAAATGCGTTTTTGTGTCAGTTTGTGAATGGGAGTTTGTGGAGGGCCAGATTCAATATTTGCAGATCTTGCAACCCACCACCTTTCTTCAGTACGATGAAGTAAGGGCTATAAAACCCTTTCTTCATCTCGGCTGGAGGGACAAGCTTTATGGCGTCCTTTGCCAGAAGAATCTCAGTGTCCACACGCAGTACAGACATGTCTTCGCCTCGCACAGGGGCCACCACGTAGGGAAGCTTCACATCCAGATCTCGTGGCTGTGGTTGTAGAGGTGTTGAAACATCTACTCCACTCCAAGAGCCCACAGTGGTATTGGTCTGTGATGGTTGAGGAAGCTGTGTTTCCTTGTAACGTGTCACACTTACCAGATTGCGGGTCCATATTCCATATTCCATATTCTGATGATCAGTTAAGAACAGGAAGGAATGACGGGCCCCCTCCAACCAGTGCCACTACTCTTTCAGAGCTAATTTTATGGTCAGGAGTTCTCTGTTGCTGATATCATTTTGCTCCACCGGGTTGAGTTTCTTGGAGAAGTATGCACATGAAGACGGGCTGGATTCACCTGCTGCTGTGAGAGGACGGCACCCACGCCCAAAGTAAAGGCATCAACCACAACAATGAAAGGTCTTTTCAACTGGTTGAAGGCGTGGATGACCACGACAGAGACTTGGGCTTGTTCTTGAGGATGGAGGTCAGAGGAGCTGTGATTTGGCTGTAATTTTGTGTAAATTGTTGAATTCCCCAAGCAAACCCAAGGAAGTGCTAAAGTTCTTTGATGGTAGTGGGTTTTGGCCAGGATTTGACAGCTTCCACCTTCCCCTTGTCAATCTTGATGCCCTCTGCACTAATGATGTACCTGAAGAACTGGGTGGAGCACCAGTGGAATGAACACTT
Organism: Hypophthalmichthys molitrix; assembly: GCA_037950675.1. Lineage (NCBI taxonomy): Eukaryota > Metazoa > Chordata > Actinopteri > Cypriniformes > Xenocyprididae > Hypophthalmichthys > Hypophthalmichthys molitrix. The sequence continues at coordinate 3,581,463 of CM075503.1, read as the reverse complement.
CTCAGCCTTGAGGTAGAGATGGTATTCCCTTAGCTTGAAGAGCACTATATGTGGTGGCGATGTTTAGCCTCATTCCAGGATGTATACCAGGATATGATCAGTGTAGACCAGGACAAAATGATGGAGGTACTCCCGGAACACCTTGTTCATAAATCCCTGGAACACGGAGTAGGCACTGACCAGGCCATAATGCATGGTATTCATAACAGCCAGTAAAGGTCACAAAAGTGGTCTTCTATTTGTCCCCACTCAGAATTCCAGAAAGGGCTGCCACACAGTATGAAATCAATGATATGAGTTAAGCTCAAATGAACGTATACTCTCCAATCATTTAACGTAAAGCAATTCATTTAAGCATTCAGTGTTGAAGCAAGTGGAGTCTGAAGATTTCCAGTTTAAGAGTACTATTTTTTGCAAGGATCATATCTATCAGTAATTGCCAGGCTTAACAACCTTTAAAAAAACTTTGAAAAAAAAAAAAAAAAAATTCTAAGATACTAAAAAAAATTAAACAGTTCCGGACAAACCCAAAACAACTTAAATTTAATTTATGTTATGAAAAGCTGAATTTTCAGCATCATTACTCCAGTCTTCAGTGTCACATGACCCTTCAGAAATCCTTCTCATATGCTAATTTGCTGCACAAGAAACATGTTGTAATATTATCAACGTTAAAAAACAAACAAACAAAAAAAAAAAAAACAGTTGTGCTGCTTGATGAAAGTATTAATTTCTTTAAATAAATCTTACTGACCCCAAACAGCACTGCATGTCTCTTTCTATAATGATTGCACTGATTTGTATTTTCAGGGAGATTCAGGAGGTCCGATGGTGAGCATGCAGAGCTCTGTATGGGTCCAGTCTGGTATCGTTAGCTTTGGCTGCCCCCGACCTGAATATCCCGGTGTTTACACCAGAGTATCCCGCTATCAGGAATGGATCACCTCCTTCATATGCAGCGATCCTCCAGGTTTTGTGCAGTTTACCTCTGCTGGAGACGATTCTGACAACAGTTACACCTGCCCTGGTCCTCTTCCTCCTCCTTCTTACTCATCTGTGAATATAGAATCTAAAATTCTATTATCTGCAGCATCTCTTCCACAAAATTCTTTACTACTATGTTTTCTGTTACTTATAGCAATACTTTTCTTATTCTATGTGTAACAATACACCACTAAAGATAGACTCAAAAGTTTGGGGTCACTTATAATGTAATCTATGTAATCTAAATACTAATAGATTATTTAGATTACATAGATTATAACACAATAGACTTCTTTCAAAAACATGCTAAAAATCATCAACCCCAAACTTTTGAATGGTAGTGTATGTACAAAAATAGACAATAGTCTATTTAAAGATCTCACAATATTTTGTTGCTTTTTTCATCAATCTAACACAATTTTAATTTTTAAATAGTTAATTCATCACTTCCATATCCTGCATCGCATCAATTTCTGTGGAATGATAATTTGTTATCTTTTATTTCTGTAAATAGGCTACTATATATGTATGTTAAATATGGATGCATGTTGTGTTTCACACATCACAAAAATATATTTATTTTACTGGATATTGATGTAGCAAGATAATTTATCACAATCAGTTTTGTAATCTGATGTTTCATATATCTTTACACCGCATAATTTACCCTTTTTCCAAAGGAAATAGTCAAAAGTACTTTCCACATATGACATCACATATGGACAGTAGGATCAATGTCATTTCAGCTGATTAACTGTTGTACTGTTAGACTGACTGGGTTGATAAGACTTTTGTTGCATTTTGGCACAAAATTATTATCTTTATCTTCTGTCTGTATCCTTTCATTGGGTGTAAATATTAAATACAATTTGTAATACATTTACAATACTTTTTAAAGGATATGTACAATGAAAATATTTTTAGAAATAATTTCATCATGGTGATATACTGCCTATAACAGGCATTATTACTGCATAATGCAAAGTGTAACTTGGGTTTCTAACATTAAAGGAGACCTATTATGCAAAATTCACTTTTGCATGGTATTTGGACATAAATGTGTGTTGGCAGTGTGTGTACACAACCACCCTTTAGTGATAAAAATCCACCCACTCCTTTTTTTTAATCCCCATAAATCATAAGTAGTGTCTCCCAACGACCTGTTTTCAGCCTTGGTACTAATGTGACGTCACATTAGCCACAGGTCCCGCCCATGACCGCTGACTGACAGTCCTGCATTACCATAGTTACCGCCCTCAGCAAGCTGTACAGTGTCCGCCATTTTCTCCGCACTCGAGCAGCTGTAGTGACAACATATGTCTGGTAAGTAATTGAGATGTTTTGTTGTTGGATGTAAGAGTGAACATAGTCTTCATTTACCTACATCTGAGCTGCTGAACGCAGTGGATTAGTTTTATTTTTGAAGGGAATGCGCCACAGATCTAATATACACATACGATTTCTGTAACATTGCCTGCTATTTACGTTCACAGACATAACTGACTGTGTTTATGTGAACTGTGTGTGTTTTTGACAGAAACTTGTGTGTAATTGACAGTTTAAACTAAACAAAAAATGTGAAAGAGAAGTTACTCACGAGACTTGACGTCTGACAGCCAGCTGCCTGTGTGTGCGCGCTGAGTTTTCCATTCCCGCACGTTATAGTAAACAGAGGGAACGAATTAGTAAATCGTGCGCATGATTTAGCCTACTATTTTTTTCCTGCATGTCATGTCCGGGGCATAGTAGAGAAGTGCATGTCAGGCTACGTTTTGAGCTAGAACTTTATTTCAGCTAGCATGGACACAGTTGCAGGAAGGCTCCGATGTATTGGAGATCGATACAAATGTAAAAAATAAATGGAGATGGGCTTGGCTTAGTGAAATGGGTGAGAATGGAAAGGCTTTTAGTTCGTGAGCTAAAAAAATCAAACAGCCAGGTACATGTCTGAAGCTGCCACAGTTGAGTAAAAAATATAATTCTGAGAAACTTTATTGTAATAATAACTTAGTTTCTCATAATAACGAGAAACTTTCTCGTAATAATGAGAAACTTTTAAGATGTCTGAGACTTATTAGACTGTAAGTTATGCAAAACTGCTTGAAAATATGTTTAGCAGATGTTTGTAGACAGTTTTCCAGATGACGCGTTCTTTAATAGACTTGGATATGTAGGTGTGTGCTGTCTTATCCTCTATCTGTTTGAAATCCATGAATCACCATTCTGTGTTGCTGCTTGTTCATACACAAAATATACAAATGAATGTTACAAATGAATAAAAGACCGTCTCATACACTGATAATTTATTATTAATGTTATTTTATGATAGATTACACTTTTGCAGAACGTGCCATGTTTGTGTTCTCGCATTTAAAGAACACAATTTAAAGAACACCGCCAGCGGATGTCGCTAGCGTGCCACACCCTTCTGCTCCCTTGCTTTGCGCATGCGTAGAAATTTCTCATTACGGAAAAAGTTTCTCAATATTACGAGAAGGTTTCTCGTTATTACGAGAAACTAAGTCATTATTATAAGATTTTTTCCCCCGAATATGATAAATATTAACATATTAATAGTTTCTCATTATTATGAGATAGTAAGACTTTATAATTATGATAAAGTTTATCATTATTATGACTTACAGAATTATATTTTTAACTGTGGCTTCCATATGTCTTTGCACAGTAAGCCACAGGAGACTTCAATATGCAATAATGGCAAAAAAACAAAGTTTAAAACTTCTCCCTTTTAAACGCTATAGGTCTCGACTATTTAAATAGAGTGTCGGTTGAAAAGGAATATGACTTGGCCTGAAGAAAAAAAATTCAGTCAGAAGAATTTTTTCACTTTAACCCATGCAGACACATTCTGGGGACAACTGAGACTTACATCTTGTAAAAATGGGCATAATAGGTGCCCTTTAAGATATTGAGGAAGATCTTAGAACTGAAAGTTATTTCTAAAAATGAATCTTTATGCAATAATTGGCAAAGAAAAACATACTAAATTGGAAGTCTTTAGAAAATGAATGAAACGAATGAAATGAAACAACCAATAATTTCATAAGTCTAATGAGATTGATCTGTTTGAGTAAAAAAAAAAAAAAAAAAAAATTCTCATTGACACAATGCATGTTGTCTGGCTTTTGAGTGAAGTTGCTGACTTGCACTGACTTCACTTCTCATTTCAAGTAGTTCCCCTCACACTTCCTGGGATGTTGATGTTCCAGTAATTGTTAAAATCTACTGAAAAATGGAGTCCATATATGTGATTCAGCAGACCAGTTTGAAAGCACACACTTCAGTTGTCAGTGACTGGTTGTAGTTGTTTCATTTAAAGCATCAGCACATTTAACTGTACAGTAGGCCCTTTGATAAACACATTACAGAATTTGTTAACAAAAAGCTTATGATGATCGTACAAGCAATATATCAATAATATTTGCATACATACACATACTATATACTACATATTTGCATTCAAAGCCATAATTGATTCTTTAATATACCGCTATTGTGGTTGGTTATTGTTAACCTAATTTTTCAGTGATTGGCTCATCTTCACCACTTTGTTCTGCATTTTCCAGCAACTGCTTGTACTGGCTTTTAAAGAATCCAGCCTGAAAGGAAATGATAAGTGAGGCATATGCATTACAATATTGAAGTTAGACAGCTGAAAATGGAAGGTTCAAAGTTGAACATACACACCTTATAGAGGACCGCTGTGATGAGAGCCAGTAGCAGCAGTCCTCCTATCACCCCTCCAATGATCTCTTTGGTCAGGTTCACCTCCTCATACACCTCCACTTGAGTGTTAATCTACACACACACACACATAAATACAATATAACCTCTGACAATCCACCTTCACATATAAACATACTATCATTAAGGCCTGAAACGTGCAAGGATTTCTAGATATGCATGGGTTGAAAAATGTAAGATCTAGTATATGTAAATGTACAGTGCATAACTTTATTGTTAATAACTGTTTTAGGTTTAATTTTATAAAATTTTTATTTTTGGTTAATTTGTGAAGAAAATTAATCACCTGGAGTGACGGTGCAGTGCCTTGAGAATCAGAGGAAAAGAAAATGTATTTGCTCTTGTCATAATCCAGAGACGTTGAACTGACCAAGTCAAACACAGCAGCTCTGAGTCCAGTCTAAGAGAGACACAGATCATGACAATAAGAAATGATCACACAATTATGAATATATATGGTCTGTTCTGTGATATGAATTTGCTTTAAAAGTCAGATACCTGCTCAATCCATCCAGAGCTCACATTGCCAGATATATAATAGAGTTTCCTTTCATTCTTTATGAGATTGATGTCACAGCTGAACACGGCACACACCGCCACAGAGCAGTTCTGACACACACATACAGAGAGACGGAGAAATGTGGCATAAAGAAGATGAAACACGAATGAAACATGATATTTTATAGATTTGTTTTGGTTGAACAACACTCACCACCACACGATTCTTTTTAATTACTTCCACAAAATCGGTTACAAGCGGCCGCTCATCCCTCTGTTTCACACAGTCTGGAACCTAAAAAGCACAAACTCTAGTGTTTGGTTGTTTTTTTAATTTGACAAATTAAAAGGTTTTTTTCTAACACATTCATATATACTTACCTGTATGTTGTCAGTCCAGATTAATTTATCTCCCAGAATCACTGGTACTCTGATGAAAACTTTGAAAGTTAATTCTCTAAAATCATTTTCAACCTAAAAGAGAGAAGGACATTAAAATACCATTTTTGCCATAAGATTTTGATATAGAAAATAAGACATGGAAATCCAGTTTTCAATCAGATAATGTTTATTTAATTATTTGTTATGTTCATGGAAGTGTGTGAATTTCATTCCAGTACCTTTAGGATCTGTTTGACTGGTCTATCAAGATCATTTTTCTGCGCAGTAAAATTAATGTGGAAGCTTGAATCTTCATGTCTTATTTAAAATAAAGGGAAAATGTGTCAGACAATAATTCAGATCTTTTATAGTCCTCATATCTGAAAGTTATTTATATACATGCAACTTTATACAATAATAGGTCTGTCATGACAACTCTCGGAGTGTTTGGCATGGTAATGGGTAAGACAATGTTGATATGTTTGGTCTTGGCGGAATAGATATACGCTGCTGCTGCTTTTATTGCTATTGCTGCTGCAGAGCAAGTACGGGACTTGCTCCTGCCAGTCCATAGTTTTCAGTCACGTGACTGTCACGGAGCCCTGGCGGGCAAAACAGTCATGTAACTGCAGCACAAGACTGTCAATATTCCATCTTAAAAGCAAAAATATGCAAACAAGATGCAAGCTTTGCGCATTAGGGATTCATACACAGCACCTGCAGTGATTTCAATCACTAAAAACAGCAGGATAATTTTTAAAAAGCTAATGTGAAAAACATAGGGTGGTTATTTGCACCAATAAGGATTAAAATAAGCAAAGTTTCACACTATGCAAGGATTTATTGATCTGGGTTTTATTTTAAATCAAGTTGTGTCGCACCACTTCATTTTAAAAACTACGCAGAAAGACCGTTTGAATTAAAGGGCTGATCAAGCAGCATAGGCGGAGGGTGAACCGACGCCAGGCTAAAGAATCAACCTATCCTTAAAGTACATTAATGTACTTAATTGATATTAAATGATTAAATTCAGTTTAACCCTTTTTTATGATGCACACTATATACAGGCGAGCAGATGAGCCCAGAATATGAATGCAACGCGTTTTCTTTATAATGGTTTTCAATGGGAAAAAACGCTTAACGAGAAACCTCATGTTGCATTAATATTCTGTGTTCAGTTGTTTGCCTGTACAAAGTATACATAATCAATAAGGTGTATACTGAATTTGGTCTTTTAATATCACTGTCTTACTACATTAGATCTTACTACAAACCTGGTAAAAATGACTGGCGGCCAATGGACAAAAGCCTTGTTTTGCCCGCTAGAGGGGCGTTTCCCTCAGGGCTTGACGTCACGTGAAAACTATCAATACATACACGACACGCTGCTGTGAGCAAGTAAGACATGCTGCTGCTGTAAAATATAGCATACATGAATTACCTGTAGCAGATATATACAGGTGGAGCTGGGGAAGGTGGAGGGTTTCTGAAGCGCACTGCACTGCTAGGCAAATGCTACTCAAGTATTTGAAGATTGAGCACGCAAGCTTATTGGCTACTAATACAGCAAGAACCAATCACCTGTGTCCTATAGATAATGATGTGATTATGAGCAGGTGAGTTAAAGGACCTAAAAGGGCCTGCCCATTAGAGTTTCATGCCAGAACTGTATTGCTTTGTATTTTGAACTTCATGAGTACTGTGTCTTGTTTTTAATGTAAACTGTTGCATTTACTAGGATCGTATTGTTGTTTAACACAATCAAGTGAGTGATTTGTAACATTCTTCAATTTTGATGAGATTGATAATTAATTAATTGTTTAAATAGTCGGTGGAGGGATTAGAACATTCAACACACAGAGGAAGGCCTGTGAGCTGAAACGTCTGTGTTTTATTCCCCCGTGAATAATGTGATAAAATATGAAATAAAGTGCCTAAAAGATTTTTGAGTGCGGATCACAGCTGCATTCTTTGAATAGTTAAATAGATTTATGCACCAAAACAAGATACAAGATATGAGACGGGAGAGCATGGTGTAAACGACTCTGTGAAATATATATATATATATATTATTTTAAATTGTAATAATATTTCACAATTTTACTGTTTTACTTTATTTTTGATTAAATAAATGCAGCCTTGGTGAACAGAAGAGACTTCTTTCGAAAACATTACAAAATCTTATTGATTCTTCTAAAGCAAAACCATCTGCAATTTATATATAAATTGCGATTATTTTTGCTTTAGAACCCCAGAATTTTTACACTGAACATCAAGTGGAAATAATGTTTATTGTCAAATCTGTAAGCTAAAGCAAAACCAGTTGAGAATGAGTGTTGAAAAACAAGAGCACTAACCTTATTAAGGCAATGTTAATGGCATACTTGACACCAATGCTTTTCTGTCTGAATAATTCACTGGTTTGAGAGTGTTTGTTATTCCCACTGTAAGTGATGGAGGGTTTTGGTTAGTAGTAGCATTTTCAGTTATCAGTTTCTCATATGTGAGCAACTACTTAACAGCTCATGGTTAAGCGATGTATTTGTACACTGAGTGCACTCAAACAACTCTTAGAAAATACCTGTTGATCTGAGCGGTGAATGTCACACTTTGATCAAAGGTGCCTTCTTTATTGATGCTGTATGTAATAAGAAACACAGCCTAGAAGTGGACACAGAGGAAACGATGAGTGCTTGAACAGAAAAACACACAGGACAGTTGAAAAAGTGAGCTCACCTGAGCGTTGCCCTTGAGGATGGGTTTACTGATGTGGCAGGTGGTTTCTCCAAATGAACCTCTTTGCTCACTGTCAAGAGATTCACACTCCACTCTGCCCTGCTCATACAGAACATTATGTGTAAATATTCATTCAATAATAAACCCATAGCATATTCAATGGCAATAAACATTTCAATTGCCTAAAAAAAACTGCACTTGATTCGTGGACAAATTGTGAGTCTCTTTAACCCCTTAAGCCCTGAGGGTATTTTCAGAGTTTTTTTTTTTTTCTTTTTTCTGAGTGACACACAAAAAAGTAAAGACTACAGCAAGGAGAGTCAAAAGGTTTCATTTTTTTAATTTGGACATTCTCATGCTGAGAAACTGCAAAACAAACAAACAAACAAACAAAAAAACATCTTTCTAATTTAAAAAATTAGAAATAAGGTAGCAGGTTCATTCTTTTTTGGTGATGTTCCTCTATACAGTATGTGAGCTGTATCTGGATTTCGTGTTTTCGACTTCAGATTTTGTGGTGATTGAATGAAGAAATCAAAAGTTATAGCATTTGGAACAAGGTAGGCATTTAAATTTTTTGACATGCACAAAAATAATCACTCATAATCTCTAGCAAGGAGAGTGAAAAGGCTGGTATCGTTTGAAAGAAAACTATTAACATTTTTAAATAGAAAAATAATAATTTAAATTTGGACATTCTCATGCTGAGAAATTGCTGATAATATCAAAATATAAAAGTTTGCTCAAGGGAAATTTTACATACATTTAATATTTGACATGCAATAACTCGGAGAGGAAATAAGGTAGGAGGACAATTCTTTTTTTTTTTTGGTGATATTCCCCTATATGAGACCTGTATCTGGATCAAAATTCATGCTGATCCTATAAAGAATTAAAGAGTTACAGTATTTGGAACTGAGGTAGCCTTTTTGTTTAGCCATTGGCAGCCCCTGATGGGCATTTTTAAAACCGTTATTTCACGTGGAGTAACTCGTGACTAACGCATGCGATTTTGTTGATCTTGGACTCATTTCAACCTGGAGAATCCACTGTAAGTAATGATGTGCCATTTTCTACAATCTATACATGTTTCTTTAAGTTATAAGCTAAAATGTCAAGTGATAGCTATTTTAGTTTTAGTTAGCATCTGTGCGCCTGTGGGGTTTTATGTGTCGTGATTTCGTGATCAATATCTCGTGATCGGCTTATTGGATTATACCGATGTTGGACTCATTTTAATCATGAGAATCTGCTGTAAATAATGATTTTCCACAACCAGAGCATATCTCTTGATGTTACAAGCTAAAACGTGACATAACTGCTGTATCGGTTTATTATTTACATATGGGTCTTGTGGGGCTTTACATACAAAACCTTAAAGTTTAGTCAAAGCCCAAAACAATTATACGATATGATTATTAATTTTTTAATAGCTAGGTGGCACCCATGGGCAGTACACACCATTTTAGAGTGATAACTCAGAACTCGTTAAGAGTTGAACAAAATGAATGCATTAAAAAGTTTCTAAGCTTTAAAATGATACTTCAGTGCTTCCCACAGGTTTGAAATATACTTGCGGTGGTAGCCGGGTTAAAAATCCTCGGCACAAAAATGGTCTACTACATGTGACAAACAAAAATGTGAAATTAATTTTAATTACATAGCTAGGCTACTAATATTATGTATTATTTTGCATTGTAAATTATGCAAAATTACAGCATTTAAATGGTTCTCCTTTTCCTATGTTCTCTTTGCTATGTCATATAGTGTCTCTCTCAGGACACAGATTTTACTAGTAAAATTTATATAATGAATAATATACGTGTCAAATAATATACGTGTCTTTTCTTACTGTGGGGGAGACTACAATAATACTATGAATTAAATGGAAATTTAAATACAATTTATTGTGTAGGCTAACCAAAATACCAATAATGCCCAGAAGAAGAAGAAAAAAAAACTTAGCTTGTGACTTTTAATTATAAACAAGCCCGAAATTCACCGGGACTCTTATTTTGAAATGTCTACACAATTGCGGGCTGATACTTCATATTCTTACAATCGTCTAAAACATATTATATAAAGGCCATAAAGTAGAACTTGTCATAATTCATCAACATGAGTTCATTAGCAATTGCTTGGCATAAATCTGCGCTTTTCGTTGATTGAGAATCACTTTGAAGCAGTCTGAAGCGCTGTTGCATGCGAGCCAGTAAATTGTGCAACAGCGCCGCCTTATGACTTTGCAACATGCAGCGCTCTTTGTGAAATATCCACCGCATCTCTGCATATACTTGGGCGGCCGTTAATATACCTGGGCGGCCCGCCCAAGAAAAGTCTATGTGTGGGAAGCACTTTGTGTACTTTGGATATTTTATGTTATTCCTGTCAGTGGTTGCTTAGAAATTTGATTGTGAATTTTTTCGTGGGGGGTGGTGTCCCGCCGGCGGGACACTTCAGGCTTAAGGGGTTAATAAAATCATCCTGGTCTCACCTGTTTAGATGTGATTCTCCTGTAGGAAAGTCCAAAGGGGTATTTGAGGGTGAAGAGAGTGTTGTATGAGTTTTCTCCTCTGTTCTCTACAAACACTGTCACAGTGATCTCCTGCATTATCCCAACCTCTATGTTTGTAGATCTGAATCACAGAAACCAAACAGAGATTCTCACAGTATAACAAGAATGAAAGTCATTGTTAAATCTCTATTCTTTCTCTATTTGCTGATCTTTAACGTAATACAGAAAAATATTTGCTCACCCAGAGAAATTGAAATCCATCCTGAGGTCATCAACACAAATATCATCATGTCCACAGTTTATCTCAAATTCCAGCTGTGGAAGGAAATGAGATATTTAGAAATACAGTACATTCTTAAATCCAAAAAAAGGAAGAATTCTGTCATCATTTACTCACCCTTGTGTCATTCAAAATGACTTTGACATTCTTTCTATGGAAGAACCTAAAAGAAGATATTTTGAAGAATGTTTCAACTTGTCCTATGAAAGTCAATGAGGTCCAAAACAACACTGAACTACTTTGACTTTCATTGTATGGACAAGCATAGACATTTTGCAAAGTATCTACTTATGTGCTCAAAAAATGAAAGAAAGTCATACAAGTGACACGCAGTAAATGATGACAGAGGTTTCATTTTTAGTTTAGCTTTCCCTTTAATGTTACATCTGAATGATTCATACTTTAAAACAAACATCGGTTTGCTTTCTCTTACATTGTGGTCTGTGGTGGTCTTTATCTCTGGCAGCAGTATTGGCTTTATGTTTTGCAGTCTGGCAGTTGGTAGACCCTCAAAAGTGAACATCAACTGATTAGACACTGGGATCAGAGCATCTTCTGAGAAAGCCTGAGTGGGCAAGAATAGATAAATGACAATAATTTACAGTAAAATCAGGATTTTCAGTTTGTATTGCCACATTGTTGCATCTTAGAAGGTACAAGAATTAATTATTCCCATTGAGATTGAATTCTTACAGATAGAATAACTGACAAAATAAAAATGTAATAAGAAAATAAGAAAAATGTATTGTCAAAAAGTGGTTCAGACTTACATCTATAAAGAAACGATGACTTTTGCAAGCTTCTGCATTTATTACAACTTTCAACACATCACTGAGGAGCCGGTTTTTGGGTGAGAAGTTTGCTCGATATTTCTGTCGCTTGGCATCCAGCATTATGGTGTAATTAATATTTGCAGATAGGTCTATATGAACATAAAACAGTCTTAGAGACATATAAAAAGTAATAAATGGAAGACAGTTTTTTACATTTCAAAATGTTTATTTTTTTCTTTAAGTGTAGTACTCTGTAAATCAAAGATAGAATATTTATATATTTCTATCATATTAGTATAAATACGTTTGGCATTCAAAAATTTGTGTGCGGTAAGATTTTCAAGATTTAAATATTTGAAAGAAATTAATTATGCTCACAAAGGCTACATTAATTTGATCAGAAATACTGTAAAATTAATATTATTACAATTTGAAATTATTGTTTTATATTTAAATATGTTTTATTTATATTTTAAATATAAAATGTATAAAATATAAAATTTTGTTCCTGTATCACATTATCCTTTAGAAATCATTCTAATATGCTGATTTGCTGCTCTAGAAGCATTTCCTATTATTATCAATGTTAAAAATATTTTTCATGTGGAATAAAAAAATACCTTACAGCACATTTAGCAGAATATACAAAAAAGCTTTTAAAGCTGTAGTTTGTGTCACCAGCAACATTAAACCTGTTTTCAGACAGGTTTCCTGAACACTCCCCCTGGCTGCTATTGGTTGGCCCAACAGACCCCCACCCCCAAACTCATGCCATTGGTTCAACCAGTGCTGTTGAGTCGGGCTGGTTGTGATTCTCAGTGAAAGGTTTTGATAGCGCCACAGTGATAAAGACAGTAACCTTATTTATAGTCGTCTCTGCAGTTTGGTGCCATTGGAGAAACTAGATACACACTGAACAATTTACACACTTCAACATTAACTACAACATGAAGGAATATTTCTAATTTTGCATAAACCTCTTATGCGGTGTCTGTATGGACGCATGGTGAAACACACTTTCATGGTGTTTTCCAGTGACTGGTCTGTTTCACCGGTTGGTATTTCAGTTGGGTTGTATGTTACTTTGGTTTCCAAGAGCACAATGGGTCTGGACCTGAATGATCCACATATAACACATATGAATGATTATGGCTGAAACTGTGTATTTGTATATATTTTAGTTCTTTATAACAGAAAGCAGACCTGAGAAGCAGAACTGCTCCCTTGGACCCAACAGCAATGTCAGGAAGGTCATCTTGACTCTGGTCTAGAGAAGACTGACTCAATGAAATCCCAAAGAACTGCAAACCTGTTCGCACAGAGGATCCAACAATCCTCTGTTTCATTCAAGAGGGATTGAAACAAATAGCAAAAATATTAGGATATTTAGAGTCTATGAAGTAAGTCAAGGAAAGGTAATGCAAACAAGGTGAACCACGAGGGTGAATAAATGATAGAATTCAATTTTATGTGAACTATCACTTTAAACTGCCACAAGCCCACGTGTTTTTCACCTGTGAGTATTTTGAAATGATAACTCCATCTCTCCCATTGAAGATGTAGATGCTGCCCTGTCCATCCTCCTCTAAAGGAGCTCCAATCAGCACATCCATGAAACCATCACCATTCAGATCTGCTGGACTGGCCAGAGAAGAGCCAAACCGACCCCTCTGACCTGCCATGCCCACCAGTGTATCCGAAGGAATTAAGTTTGCCTATCAAGATATATCAGAGAGAGAAGTAACAGTTAAACAGACACAAATGTACATTTATTCAATCTTGATGAACTCGTTTTAAAAATGTTAGTCTTAATTGAATCTCCAAATAATCACTGACCCGACGTGTGAAGATGTAAACAAACACTATGCCCTCCCGGTCAGACTCCATGTATGTTGGTGCAGATACCAAAAGTAGGTCTGTATTGGAGTCACGGTTCAGATCCACCACACACACTTCAGCTCCAAAATATGAGCCAATCTGAGGCTGAGAAGAGAGGAAGAGAAACAATATAGTTATCTATTTTGAGCTCACTTACTTTCACTTGCTTATATATTAATGTGTGAAGTGCTAATATTTTACACAGATATGAGTGTTACAACCTTAGGAGAATCCAGCTGCTTTAAGTCCCTTCGATTAATTCTTGAAACAGTTACTTGTCCCTTATGCGTGTGTCTTGGTGCTCCCATGACTGCATACTTTGCTCCAGACATTGTTGCTATTGCCAATGAATAACCTGTGAAGAAAATGAACTTGAAAATATTCTGATCTATTTTTTTTTTTAATGGTTTATTTTGATTTACATAATCGAAGAAGAGATCTCACCTAAATAACTGTCATGCTCACTTCCAGCTTGAAAGTCATCTGAATTATCATTTTGTTTGTACAGCCGATATCCACCCTTCCACTGGAAAGCTCCCACTGCAGTCATTATTATATCTGTCTGAATGCAGATAATATTATAGGAATAAATAGAAATATTTAAGAAATAATCTTTCCAGATATGCTTACAAGCATGCAAAATCTGTGTTTTTCACGAGTCTAAATAGCAAATGTCATGGAAATCTATAGTTGCGAATAATGTAATAATAATAATAATAATAACTTGATTCATTAATGCAAACAGCTAGATTTGGCCTGATGCAAGTGCACTTCCAGGTTACTTTTTTCTAGCACTTTGCAAAGAATAGCACCTTACAAACTCTAGCAGTTAATTTGACCTGATGTAAGATTGTATTAATGATAAGATTACGTGACTTATTGTTCAATTCAATATAAAACTGAAAATAAATGTCAACTTAAAAATCTAAAATGACTATAATATATTATAGTGTGAAAAGCATGGATAGCATGCAAAGGCATGAATTAAATTAAATTAAATAGAACAGTAAAGAGAGCAATTCAACAGCTCCACATTCATTCAAGTAAAACTATTTCTAACCCATGTATTTCATCTTTTTCATTTCCATACAATGTCTCTTTTATTAGTTTGGTGTTAAATACATAGAATTACATTTGATGTAAATGCTGCACTAAACCCGTCCTGTGCAAACTCCATTCGAGATGAATCTCCAGAGGTCTGGGTTCCTATAGTAAATAAAGAACAACACAGTTAACTATACATTTATTATTTTAAATCAACACAATGAACAAAGTAACTGTGCTCACATGACAGCTGATGAATGTAAAATGTAAACATTCTGTCTGTCATTTTTCATTCCCTCTGCAAACATACCTTCAATGGCAATAATGTTCTCTTTGAGTTTTTCACGAATGCTTTCCAGCGCGTCGAAATTATTTACTTTGAACACATGATTATTGGAGGGTGAAGATGCAATAGTTTTCAGCTCCCTTATTGCTTTGTCACTATTAAAAGCATTGCCAACCTAAGAAAAAAAAATCAATGGAGATAATTGTAACACTTCATAAACGTAATCATTTTAATACTTTTTTTTATTTTTGATATGATTCATTTTTAATAAGCCTCTATTTTGATGAATGAAAAAAGAAGTAAATTTTGTCATCTTTCAGTCACCCCCCATGTTGTTCCAAACCTGTATGGCTTTCTTTCTTCTATTAAATGCAAAGGAAGATATTTTGAAGAATGTTTCTGCTGTTTTTGTCCGTACAATGACAAGACAGCACTGGACAACATTGACTTTTATTGTATGGACATTTTTCAGAAGAAAGAAAGTCAGTTTGGAATGACATGATGGTGAGTATGACTGAATTGACATTTTAAGGGGAACAGTATTTTTATGCACAATACTTTCACAATGGCCATATCAGATCTTGTGTTTTTTTTTTTTTTTTTTTTTTTACTGAAAACCTCAAATCTTTCAAAACTTTTCCAAGACAAATCACTCCAGAAAAGGATACATGCTGATTTTGCTTAAGCATCTAGATCTGAATTAGTATAAACTAAAGCAGGTTTTGAACAACTAATATAGTTGTCTTTTTTTAATACAGCAAATAAGTAGAAATCAAATCTTACCCCAATAGCATATCGTATTATATTTTTAGCTTGTGCTTGTTGAACAGCTGCAGTCAAATCATTTGGATCTGTTGATTCACCATCCGTGATAACAACCAAAATTTTACTGGCCGATGGTCTTGTACCTCCGTTACTTTTGAATAACTCATTCCTATTAAAAAAAAGAAAATTAAAAAAAGAAAATAGTACAAATATTTAATGAACAATACAATTATGCAACTGGAGACATTTCTAGTTTACAATGCTTGTCTTTGGAAACTTGTTCAAATTATTAAACGCTGTAAAACCTTTATTACACACTCAAAAAATCAAATAATAAATAATAAAAACAATAAATAAAATATCTATAAAATACTCAAAAAAATATCCTGTTAAATTCATCTTCACTCCAAGTCTTTCTGTCAGAAGTAATATTACTTTTTAATGGCATAGATAAAAGAAATCCAATGAAATATCAGCAGACATGTCTCACACAAGTTTTCTTATAGCTTTTGCGGTGTAGGTCCATCCACTCTGTTGAGATATCCGATTAACTTTATTTTTCCACCACATGGCATCTTTGACTTGATTAAAATTGTAATGAATGACACATTCTGTAGAAAACTGTGCAATGGCAAACTGTAAGATAGACAGATAGATTTAGTGCCTCATGCTATGAACATTAGGGGTAAAAAAATCATGCATAAGCTATATTATAATAAATGCATTGATTACCTTTGTATCACGGTCTATAAAACTTTTGATCATTTCTATAACAAAACCCTTCATCTTATTAAAATCCACATAGTTTACACTTCCAGATCCATCCAGTAAAAAAGCAATATCAATTTGTGATGTTGGGCATTCTGAAGTTGGAGAAATTAATAATTTTATCATATTTTCATTTAATCTGAATAATCATGTCATACAGTATATATAGTATGAAGAATATTTGCTTTGATTTGGTAGAACACCATAAATGTACCTCTCAGAGTCTTTGGCACAGATCTGCTCACAACATTATCTGGACTGATTTTAAAGCACATTCCATTGTAAGTGGTGATTACATCACAGTTCTTAGGTATGGTTGGACCACAAACCTGAGAGAAATTAAGATTTTATGTTCAACATGGCAAGCTTTTAAGGTGCAAAAATTCCTTTTTACTTATAATAATTAATTATAATTTTTAATTATAATAATTAATTTGTCCATCTTTTAGATTGACTGCAAATTGTAGGTTCAAACAATGGTACAAATTATACAAATATGCACCAAATCTTGCATTTTTCTTTCATGCTTCTTCAGTAAAATTGGTTGTACACTATTTTTAGGACATGATTGTATTTTAGGATATCATAACATAATTTCTCTAAGCATTATTAAACAATGTAGAAAAACAGCACTAAAATTTTATATTCTCACAAAAACAGGGATTATTTAAGGAGTCGTGAATTGAGAAATCAATTTTCAATCTTTTAACATGTAAGTTGTAGGCTACTATAAAAACATCCTGTAAGTTACAGAACTTAAAACTTCCTCGTTAGTCTAAAAACAGCTTTTATTGAAACCAAGCTCCGAAAATGACACGTTTCAGAGTTTGTCAAATTATGACCACCTCTGCAGAATTAGATCAATGTCTACTTTTACATCATCGCGTCTTTGCCCCACCCACTGGCACATTAGTGAGAAGAGAAGAAGAGAAGAGAGATACGGGATCACTGGACTAAAAATAACATTACTTTCCAAAGGATCCTAATGCTAATAATGTGGTTATTTATTTTCAACTATGTGAATGTCAAGAGCATTATTTGTACATTTCACTGTGGAATCTTTGGTAAATCATTTGCAATTTCAGCGCAGGCTCAAACGAGTTGACTAATGCTGCGTTCCAGACAGATGAGAATTTGGATTTTTCATACCTCCTTCTAGGAAATAATGTCTGGAACGCCACTTAAAGTGGGACATTCGACCTCTGAAGTCGGGTACATCGATCAACCCCGACCTCAGCGAGATGTCGGCAAGTCTCTAATGAGCATAAACGTAAAAACAAACTTTAACATTACACATTAAGTTACTGTAATGATACATTCGTTTTTTCTTTTCGTCAGCTATTTTCAAAGAGATTGTTATTTTTATTCTGTTTTTGCGAAAACTGACATTAAGAACAATTAAGAAAAAATGCAAGTTCCTCCGAATATTGCAGAGTTTGCTTGATTTTGCAATAAATTCAGCGATCGCAGAATCGCAGAATCACAAAATCCTGGAGGGACTGACTAACACTAATGTATCTGTTAGTGTTTAACACTGAATAAAACAAAATCACATCTTATGATTTTAAAACATATTTACTTAAAATTAAGTAAATTTAGAAAACAACAACATTACAAAAACAAATATTCTTGTTGTTGCTGGTTTCTGTGCAAGATTCCACACCCCTCCCCCTCACTGCCGGAAAAACTCAGAGAATCACGATATAAGCGGCAGGTTTATTATGAAAAAATATAAACGTTAAAAAAAAAAAATCAATGAATTGTGAACAACTTACTGCCATTGTGTAAATAATATGTAATCATGTAATCCATAAAAAAGTAACTGTAGTCTGATTACGAGTATTTTTAAAAGTAGCTTACTCTAATTACAAGTACTTGATTTTTGGAATCTGATTAGCCTATGTAATCTAGATTACATGTAATCCGTTACTACCCAGCTCTGCATGTAAGTAACCATGTTAATTCTAATGACCTAATCTGTGATCAGTGATTTCTGACATGCAGTTCACATACAGTCAGATGTTCATTGTCTCAAAATCGTTTATTGCTATTTATGTGTCAGTAAATCAAGCCAGTGACTAAATGGTGAACTTCACATTGAGTGTGTTTACATGCACCCTTATAATGCGATTATAATGGGATTTTGCCAATATTACAATTGAACTTTACCTCATGTAAACGCAATACCTCGATCAAACGAATGCAATTAAGCTCTTAATTGTAGTAAGCATAATCGCATTATAAACTAACACCTAATCGCATTATTCCCGCTTTGACCAAAGTGCGCATGTGCTCAGACATACACGGATGCTGTGTGTTGTTTACACAACTTCATGAATGAACTCTGTGACATTTTATGAAGTTTTCTCTTCTCCAAATCGCTTTAACACAACTCACTGCTCAGTCTCTGCTCCGTATATTCATCCAGATGCCACGAAGAACATGACGGTAGCGTAAACAAACCTGACATTGCGATGGTCGAATAATATCCACTACGCCCATAAAAATGTATTTTGAATTTAATGTGAGTAGATTAAAACAATGGCCGGTAACATGCATACTGTACGCCTATCTGAGTGTGGTATAACCACTTACTAGTGAATAATCAGAGTAATGAAAATGGCAGCTGGAGCTGTCAGTCAGTCACACAGCACGAGTTGATCAGTGACAGTGACTCTCACTTAAACTTACGTTATAATCAATGACACTGTCTACACTGCACAATGAATCTCTTATTTGTCATTTATTTGTCTTTGCAGTTGGGGCAGTTGTGGTCTAATGGTTAAAGAGTCTGACTTGTAACCTGAAGGTTGTGGGTTTGAGTCTTAGTACCGGCAGGAAATGTAGGTGGGGGGAGTAAATGAACAGTGCTCTCTTCCACTCTCATTACCCACAACTGAGGTGCCCTATCCCCTGATCGCTCCCCAGGTGCTGCAGCAAAACGGCTGCCCACTTCTCCAGGTGTGTGTGTTCACTACGCACTGCTTTGTGTTGTGCACTTGGATGGGTGAAATGCGTAGCACAAATTCTGAGTATGGGACACCATACTTGACTACACATCACGTCACTTTTACTTGTCACTTATTTATAGTATTTGCACTGTTAGTTATTATGAAAGCATAGTAGAGAGCAGAAATTGAGCTGCAATGATGAGATGACTTCAAAAGACATGTCTGTCATCATCTATAATGCTCATCGCTGCAATCTTTCATGTGACACGGGAGCAGTGGCGGCTCGTCAGGGGAGGCAAGAGAGGCACAGCTTCCCCAACATTTTGAGGAGAAAATGGGAGAAAGGATCAGTTATTCGTTTCATTTCATGTCTCGGAATGTGTGTTTTTTGTTTGTAATTTCATCGCTGTGTAACACCATAATATGTTACTGAAATCGAAAGCACTGCTGTTCTTTCATGAACGTGCCGAATCTGCTGATGTCGGATAGAGAAGGGGAGGGGGAGGCACATGAGCCGAGCTCGTCTTGTGCCTCAGTTTGTAAAAAATTAGCCAATCACCATTGAATGTTTTACATTCAGCGCTTAGGAGAGTTGAGAAAAGATACATGGCAGGGGAGGCAAGACTCCCTTGTATATCAACCAATCATTGTAGAGACATAAATGACATGAATAACGTGATATTAGTTTTGAACCGCTACCGCTGCACTGATAATGTACCAAGCATTATAATTATTATGGAGAGTAGCGATATTGAATATTTGTTTTTACCAAGCTATCATTCAAACATTCTACAAATTAAAAAATGAAAAAAGACTCCAATATAGGCTACAGCAGCCAACTTTACTTAATGGCCCAACACGCTCTTTTAACAAAGACATATAAGGAGGGAGGGATGTTTGGTTCAAGTGATAGGTGATTGAAATTATATTTGTATTATCTTGCTGTATATGTCATTTTCTTTAAATTTTCTGTCTAAATGAGCAAAAAGCCAATTTAAAGTTGTTAAGCTAATAATAGGCTAATAATAATAATTGGCAGGGGATCCCCAGACCACTAAAATTTAGTGTGCCTCCTCTATTTTAAAACCCATGAGCTGCCACTGCACGGGAGTATATCTAAATATAATGCTATAATCAACACTTTTCTCTATTAATTAATCTTAAAAGTTGTAATTCCACATAGAGAGTTCCACATGTAATTCTTAATTCATATGCAAAGATGTTAGCCAATCACAGCAGTGGGTGTTTACATTGAGGTCTCACAGCAGACACGCCTCTTCCAATGGAGCATTCATATTAGAGGGCTAACATCAGGGTAGAAAATGGCCTTTTATTTCTACATTAAGACCATTTTTGGTGTAAAAATCATTTTAACATTATAAGTGCACCTCAGGAAACGCTATAAAACAATAATTAAAAATATGCAGTTCATGACCCCTTTAAAATATGACACTTACCACTGCTCTTGAAGACTGAGGATCTAGAGACATTGAAAGTCCAAGAGACACGTTGACAGCCTCATTGGTGACTGTTGAATAAAAAGTGGATTTAAAAAAAATTAAGAAATGCTATCATGGATAATAAAACTAATATCTTATATTACATATTTGAAAGCATCATATAAAAACTAAGTACTGGTAATGGGCAGTGGCATGCAGTTTCCTTGAGTCACATCACAGCGATATATTTGTCCTCTTTGAGTTTTACTGAGTTGTATTAAAGGATCACTCACAAGTAGACTATGAAAGAAGACAAGAGGAATATGAGAACATGTTAAAAAAAGGAGAAATCTGGTTGGGTGTGCTGTTTGAGTATGATGCAATAATATCTGAACGTCTTACGAAAAAGTGTGGATATCAGCATAGTTTTAATTTATTTTTAGTTAGTGTTGCAAAATATTTTTATATTACGGAAAATCCCAGAAAGAGAAAATTACCAGCAAAGCATTAGATGGAATTCAAAATTTGCTCTGTAATGAAAATGTATTAAATTTCAAAGAATATTTTCAGCAAAAGTCAGCAAAAATGTTTTAATTTAGGAGTTGTCAAATGTCTACAGCATGACCTACTGTACATTACAGTGATGATAGTAGTTAGAGATTTAATTTGCTTTGCTGTGGCTTCTGACTAAAAAAATGAAAAAAGAAACTACATCGCACATCTCAAATGTAGAAAGGTCTTAGAAATTCAAACGAAGGCCTTCTGTTATGTACATTGTCTGAGCTTTGTTAACTTAAGAAATGGGCTTAACTGAATTGAATGTGCTCTTGTAAAGTACGAAATAATCATGATTATGAAATAATAAAGTATAGTTAAAACAAGTACTTCCATGACTATGTTTTGGTTATTTTAAGGTGTCCTTGTTACAGTGTAACTATACATTTAAGTACAAAGTCATTTTATTTAACAACATGTACTTAATATATGATTAAGGTTTGGGTTTGGTTTAAGGTTAGTTGCATGTAATTATGCATCATTTACTGTTATTACTGTAAAATAAAGTGTTACCTTATATGTTTCTTAACACACTTAAGTACAATTTTTTTTAATTGTAAGTTTTACTTTAAAAAGTTTTATGTTTTAAAAAGTTTTTTTAAATCATTATGTTTTAATCATTTTTTGTCATGCTTTGAAGTACATATATTTTGATGTGTCGACTCACATACTAAAGCACATGTAAAGTACTTGATTATGATTTTAACATTAGTGTGTTATTTAATATTACTTCTAAAGTTAATATATTTTAAATGTACTAAATTGCAACTTTATATAACAATTCTTTAATGTTACAGCTATTAAGGCTTTTGATTAATGGCATTAATATTCACATTGGTTCTGGATTGAAATATTCTGTAATTCTTAAAGTAATTCTTAAAGTATGTTTTTTTTTAACAGCATCAGTTTAAATGGTAACACTGGGTGAGCTCACCTTCCATCTTTCTGTATCACTTTATAGCCAAAGCTACTGTTTGCATTGTTTGTGAAGTACTTCCAGGACACAGGATCAATGTTGAAGGCCATTAATGAATGACATACTAACAAAAGAAAGGAAAAATGACAAGTCTTTAAATGCCTTAAATGGAATAACATGCAATACAATGATGATTGACAGATTTAGAAATAAATGTTCCTCAAAAGCCTGATTTGATACTCAGATTTTAGCATACATGGATAAGCTTAAGGTTCTTGAGTCCAGTAAATGTTCATCTTGAAATAGCACTGACAATATAAACTTCATTATTGTGAACATCATCTAAAAATAAGTAAAGATTTCACAGCAAAAAGGCATGTGTCACGAATGTGGCCTCTGTGTCTCCCTCCGATCACCACCAGAGGGCTCCCTCACCTGAGTACTAACTTTATCACGGACTTCATTTCCCATAACCCCGTACCTGGTCCCAATTACCCACACACCTGATTCCCATCTCCTGGACTACACACACACACACACACACACACTCACTCTCTCACACTCACTCACTCACTCACTCACACACACTCACTCACTCACTCTCACCCATTGCAAAGTCTTGTTTTGCCCCGGCTGACACTACTGAGCTTTTTCCCTGTGATCTGTATTCTTGTGTATCACCTTGAACTGTTTATTCTCTTCGTGATTGTTCGCTGCCTACCTTGCTGATTCTCTGCCTGGATATCTGGATTACCCTGCCTTGTCTGCCGCCTGCCCTGACCCATTGCCTGTCTCTGTTTACGATTCTGCTCTGTCTTGGATATTGTTATTGCTGGTGTTTAACCCCTGCCTGTTTGACTATGATTATTTAATAAAGCTGCACATTGATCCTATCAAATCTGACTCCCTGTTACAGCATGTGTGCAACAACCAGAAGGTTGAGATTTTTACAAATATTCTAAAAGGCCTTTACTCACTGAAAAAGTACGAACTACAGATCATTTAGATGGCAGAAGGCATGTAGTAGATGCACAACAGGTTTTTCAGCAAAGTTTTGTTCATTTTGATAATTTAGAGTCCTTAGAAATGTGTGCATCAAATATGATACAGTAGGCTTTAGAGGGTTAAATAGATTTACAGCATTGCATATCCAACAGATCAGACAACATTACTTTTAATAATGACTGGTAACGCTTTAGTATAGGGAACACATATTCACTATTAACTACGACTTTTCCCTTAATAAACTCTTAATTTACTGCTTATTAATAGCTAGTAAGTTAGTTGTTAAATTTAGGTTTTGGGTAGGATTAAGAATGTAGAATAAGGTCATACAGAATGTAAGGCATTAATATGTGCATAATAAATACTAATAATCTAGTAATATGCATGCTAATAAGCAACTAGTTAAAAGACCCTAACATAAAGTGTTACCTAATGAGGATATATTTGACATTATCAAGCTATTATGTTTAATCAAGAAAAAGACCACATGGAATCCACAATTTGTTCACTTTACAATAAGTATATAATCGCAGAGTTGTCTCTTGTATAATTTTCTTTATAAAATTAGGTAAAGTCATTTTAGTATAGCTTATGCCACATGTTAAATTAGAGAAAAACTTGATCTTACCACAAAACAAACACAAGAGCAACCGTAAATTCCAGTCCATTTCTGCAAACAGACAGTGGTACAAACAGTGAACAACAGGGACCAATACTTTATTGAGTGAAGAGTGTTTGGTGGGACTGAGAGATAAATCAAGTGGAAAAAGATTGACACATGTGACTGAAGAGGAACTCCTACAGGGGAAACAAGATTTTACCAACAAAACCTCTTTTTTCTCGATCTCCTTTTTAAAACCATTGCTATGATTCAAAATAAATGACAAGTGGTTTTCAGTATATCAGAAGTAATATTTTGTGGAAAAAACCCATTTGGTTTGAGGTTTAAAACTCCCATATACCCAAAATAACTTGAAATCAAAACCAACAGCTATTCTGACATACAAACAGACAAAAATGAAATGTCCAAAATAATTTTGTGAATGTCTCGTTCATGTGTGAATGCTTTTGTGAAGTGAACAGCCAATAGTTTGTGGAGCACTTTTCATAGTAGGTGCTCACAGTGTTGTAATAGTAAAATAATAACAAAATTCAGTAAATGCCAGGGATGCACCAAAACTTTCATGCTTTAATTATTCCCATTAAAATGTATTAGACCCGCTTCTGTTACTATTCTGTTCCATTCACTGTTCATTATTTTGCTCTATAGTACACTACGTTTTCCTGTAATAATGTAGGGGACCACGTTATTCGTAAATCACGTAACAGTTCCTGTTTTTACTTAGGCTATGTAGCCTACGATTTGCTTTTAATCCAACTGACTCATGTGTGCTGAGTGAGTGATCAGCAATGAAGTGCACAAAAAAAAAAAAAAAATGTGTCTCTCTCCCTCTGTCCTTAATGTCAGTAAAGTTAGTAATAGCTGCATCGTTTTACTTTCTTTGCTATTGACATATCCAACCAAACTACTAACTTTTCAGTGATGTCTGTGAAAAAGGAATGTACATTCCACACGCTCGCGCGTCAATGCCGCTGCGCGCTCAATCCACTTGTGTGCTTCACTTATCAGCTCGTGCACAGCAGCTATACAGGCGTGAATATTGAATTTGTGCTCAATATTCTATTACTTTTAATACATTTACTTAATAGACAACTTTAATCTCCATTTCTCTGTTTGTTCCGTTGTTTCAGTTTCTCTTTGTCTGGACACAAACACTGTTGGCTACTGTACAGATGGTGAGTGGCACCGGTTTTTGGTAGCCTATCGGAGCATTTTAATATATAGTATGAGAAACCAATAGGCTACAAATCCCTTGTAAATACTAACTGAAAAGTTTAATTATTTCAAGTTTTTAGATTGGTCATAAGTAACATACTATAACGAACGGAGGAAATGACTCACTTAACAGGTTATCTTCTTTATTAAAGTGAGCACCTGTTTGGCCGATGCTCCTGCCTCACAACCAGCGGATCAGCTTCTGGCCCATTTTTCCCCAGAACCCCGCCCACACAACGCCACAACCTTCCACCCCTTAAAGCCCCACACAAGCCGAACACAACACAGGAAAAGAACATACATGCACTTACATTATATCTGAATAGAACATAAAACACTCTTTAGACTTGCTACACTGCTTTCTCATTTTATTATTTTGATTGAGGTAATAATTTCGTAACATTCAATAATAAAACGTTTCTGTCAGGATCACTATCGTCAAAGATGACTGGCAGTTTGTCACGGAATGCTCTGAGACTTAGGTGAGATCCAACTGCAGTTTATTTGGGAATCCAACATCAATGTCATAAGCCAGGCAAACAGTCAAAATACTTGCAAAATCCACCAGAAACAGGAAACAAGAAACCAGGGAGAGTACTCAGATGAGCAGAGTGACAATAACAAAAACCGGGGGCCTGTTCCATGAAGCTGGATTAGCTGGCTAGCCAGGTAAGTTTCAGATTAGTTTGCGCCAATCCTGGGTTTTAGGTACCATGAAAGTAAGTTGGCTTTTAGCTGTGTTTATCACCATAGTAACTTACGCTCCACGGCTAACCTGCTCCGGGGCAGGTTATGTTCTGGTTCAGAGATCTCAAACTGAAATTGGACCAATCAGATGTGAGCAAAGTGACACTGACACATCCAGCGAAATAAAGTCACTCCCCCAGTTTCTCTTCCTCCAAATTAAAGGTCATTATATAGTAAAAACAAATATTTAACAATGAAATTGTCTGGCTTTAATGATAATTACTTAGAATTATTTTATGATTTATATATGATTTGTATAATTATATGATCTATATTTTTATTAATCCATTACACACACGCAAGTTTAGTTTAACAGTTGTTATTTAGCATTTAGTTTCAATGATTATTAATATATATAGACCATATGTAATATAAATAAGGTGTAAATATACTCTTTAAATATGACTACATGTGACCTTGTATGTTTGAGTCTCTATTGCTATATATTATCAACTTCACAACTTTCACTTGCACTGAGAGAGAAAGATAATTTCTTTTATTTGTCCTCTTTCACAGACAAGTATTTTCCATTAGCGTAAATGCGTTTAAATTCTTCATTTTCAGCAAAAGAGTTTTGAATGGCGCTGGCTCTCTCGCGAGAAGTGAATCACAGTTTATCTCTGTTGCAAGGAATGTGATTGGCTGTTCACCACTGATGTCACACATTCATGTGCACGTGCTCCACAAACTCAGGATCAAAGCCTGAGTTGACAGAGAAAGTTGATGATCAGCATCATGGTACCAACAAAGCCGGAATGGAGTGGTTCGGTTTTGTCAACTCGAAACTAATCCTATAACCCTGAGTTTGTTCAACTACCATCATGGTACAGGCCCCGGGTATAAACAGGCAGAAACAAATGACATGATTGAAAACAGCTGTGTGTAATATCAGTAATGAGTCCAGGAAGAGGGTGATGGGAATTGGAGTCCGTGATAGTGACAATAGTCCGGGGTGGAGTGCCCTCTAGTGGCTATCAAGGGCACTCCAGCAGGTGATCATGACACAGTTAACATGCGGTTTGGATTGGCGGTATGGTTCTGTTCTGGGCAAGAGCTCCCTGCCCATCCTGCAGCCTAGCATGGATAAGAGCAGGGAGAGCAGCGATAACCCCCCAAAGTATTGCAATATCGTTAATTTTCTTAATGACAATAATTAAATGTAACAACATAATTGAATAAATGAGTCTGATCAAGAGGAATATCAGCAGGGCAAGTCCTGACTGGACTAAGGAGGATGTGGGGATGGAGGAGGGCATTAGCTTCTGAGCAACGTGTTAAAGCTGCTTATAATACTGAATGGACCATATATAGGAATGCAGTGATAGGTGTTGTATTCCTATAGGTCAATGTGGATCAGCTGAGTGTCAAGCTCGACTAACGTGACCTACCAGAACTAATACAACGCTTGATTTCCCTCTGCCCCTGATCATCTGATTGAAATGCATTTGTTGCTAATTCTAAGACGTCAGTAAACACCCACTGTTTTGATGTGTTATGATTGTTTTTGCAAATAAAAACGCCCTTTTCACATGTATAAATATTTTGAAAACTCCATGGTGAATAATAGCAACCAGTCAAATTCAGCCAAATGTTTGACCAAGAGTCTGATTCTGAATCATTCCAACAACTGCAAAGAATACAGCAGCCTGTTTAAAAATAACTCTCTCTATATATATAAAAGACCAAAGTTAGCACACTCTCAAATACCCTAAGCCATAAATATCACAATCATCTGCAGATGACGCACTAGGATGAAACTGGTTATGCAGAGTGTAACAGTTCCAGTAACTTGCATGACTAGGCACTTTGAAAAATATGCACTTTTCCTATAATGTTGATGTGCTGTTGAAGTTCTTTTGAAGTTTCCACTCCTAGGAGCAGCACAAAGTTTAGTGAACTTCCATATCATCATGGTTACATGGCAACAGGAGCTGTTCATACACATTCAGGACACATTTTTGCACATTCTTCATGTCTTGAACAAAACTGTGTCTAAAATATAAGGAAATATGGGACTTTGGAAAGTGTTCCAAGTTATAGATATATATATATATAACAGGGACTTGCACAGGGGGGTGGCCTGGTGGCTAGAGCCACTACCGCTCTGTCCTCATTGAGATGACCCTCTAGGCCGGAACTTCCCTTTCCCTGTGCTGAACGTGAATTCGACAGAGTGATTTCCCCTCAGTGAAAATGTGCTATGAAAACACCAACAAGGGAAAATAGCTGTATTTAGGGATGCCAAAGTAAAGCAGACCAGATAAATGAACCAATAAAGGACAGGGTCAAAGCCAAGAGGTTGCCCCCACCCTGATAGCAGTACTTTTGATGCTCAGATCTCACATCAGAATTGGCTGCTGGAATGTACAAACTCTGTTCCCATCTGGAAAGTTGGCACAAACAGTGACTGAAATGAATCATTACAATCTGAGCTTACTTCGCACTACAGAATCAATGTCAGAAAAGAGAAACTCAACATAGGGGGAAATATTATCTGGTCAGGAAGAGAGGACAATAACCATCAAGAAGGAGTAGCCATCATCATAAGCAAAAACAAGGTCAAGTCAGTATTACAATGGAAAGTAATTGATGAATGTTTACTGTAGGTAAGAATGAACGCCAAGTGCCCATTATCATTACATATGCACCAACCAATGATGCAGATGAAAAAATTAAAGAGGGATTCTACAGCCAATTCCAATCTTATCCCAAGACATGATATACTACTCATCATAGGGGATTTGGATGCAAGCATGCAAACAAACAGGAGTAATGAAAACGCTTGGTAGAGACAGGGTAAACTGGCAATACTTCGCAACATTATGTACAAACAACATGGCTTGTAACAGGCGTAGACAGGAAGAGAAGAGAGAAGAACCAGCAGTGTTCAGTATTCGGGAGATGGCTCCCTCTGGTGGTTGGAGGAATGGATGGGGGACGCAGATGTTACAGATATATTAAAATAAATAAGTCATCGGCAGCACCCTCTGTACTCACAAAAATATTCACAAATTAACATGCATCTCCAGGTGGAAGAGCCCAGAGTAAAATAGATCCCGTCATTGTCATTGGCAAATGGAGGCGTTCCCTGAAAGACACGGGTACAGGTGATGCGAAACGCATTGACCACAACCTCCTTATGGCGAAGCTGACTCTCAAGCTGAGAAAGGTGATAACTGGAGTAGGTGTAAATGTTTTGACATATCAAAGCTTAAAGACCCCCTGATAAAAAGAGAATTTGGCATCGCTCTGAGAAACTGCTTTGCCATTCTTGAAGACAAAACAACAGCAATAACCATCAATACTTTAAATCAAGTGATAAGAGAAGCCAGAAAAGCCATGTTAGTTCCCAGAAAAAAAGGAAAAAGCAGAATGGATCTCAGATACAACACAGAAAACCATCGAAGAAAGGATGAAACTAAAAACTCTTGGATACGTAGTCAAGGCTGAAAGAAAAAAAAAATCACAGCACAATTCAGAGAAAAAGATGAGAAAGTAAAATCTTCAGCAAGAAGAAACAAACAAAAATACATTGACCAGCTCCCAGAGGCTGCTGAGACGGCCACCAAACAAAAATGAAAAAGTCTACCAGATCACCAGAACACTAAAAGGTAACTATAGACCAGGGATGGGCAAACTTGGTCCTGGAGGGCCACTGTCCTGCAGAGTTTAGCTGTAAACCTTATAAAACTCACCTGACTGTAGTCTTCTAGTAATCTTAAAGACACTGATTAGCTGATTCAGGTGTGTTTGACTAGGGTAGGAGGAAATTTCTACAGTGGCCCTCCAGGACTGAGTTTGCCCATCCCTGCTATAGACAGATCCATGATCTCCCTGTAAAATCAGAATACGGAACAATTATCACAGAAGAACAAGCTAAACTAGGCCATTGGAATCAACATTTCACTGAAATCTTAACATTGCGATAAACTACAGATCATTATGGGCCCGATCACCATAGCAGAAGTCAAGGAAGATTTCCGTAAGCTAAAAGATGGTAAAGCACCAGGCGATGATCATATATGTCCTGAGATGTTGAAGGCTGAGATTCAAGAAACACCACAGATCCTTTAGACATTTTACAAGGTACATGGGATAGCGTAGAATCCCTCATCATATGGAGAACTGGTATAATAGTTAAAATACCAAAGAGATATTACAAGATATTATAAGCTGGAGAGATATTACACTGCATTCACTGGCATCGCTCACCAGCAAAGTCTTCAGTCATATTATATTCCATTGAATCAATGAAGCAGTAGATACAATTCTTTGCCAAGATCAAGCTGTGTTCAGAAAAGAAATTCTGCATTGACCACATTTTGTGCTACTTGAACAAGCCCAAGAATGGAACACTGGTGTCAGGTTTCTCTCATTCTATCTTTTACTCCGCTATTTCGCTGTCAGGTCTTTGGTTATTAAATGTGTCACCTCCCAGTCATCATCAAGGAGACGTGGCCTCATCCAATCACTGCCGCATTGCCTGTTTAAAAGCCATCTGGTGTGCTTCATTGAGAGTCGTGCAGTGTGTGTGTGGACCTTTCTTTGGTAATTTATATTTTGTTGTAATTTGTTGACTGAATCCTTCTCTGTGACTATGTGAACCTGTTACTTCTTACTTGTGCCTTATGCTACTGTTCAATAGAACTTTATGTTCTTTTGTTTGGGAAAGGGAACAGGTATCAGATTGCATGATATACATGGTGCATGTGGTGTTTGTAGGTAAGGAGGAAAGGAGTGTGCCTCACCCCTTCAAAAAAAAAAAAGAAAGAAAGAAAGGGGGATGCAGTGGACAATTACATCTACTTTGGAAAACCTGCACTGTAAAAAATGATTAGTAGAAATGAATGAAAAAACAATAGTTTTTACATGAAAAAGTTAGTTCAGGTATGTATGTTCCCATTATGCACTGGGCCTTGAATAATTAATGAGGTCTATTTTTCGCTGTTTTACCATTGCTTTTGTGGTTATGTTTAGTAACTTGCCATTTTGTGATATTTGGAGTTAATTTTCCACTCAAAATGCCACATTTACACTCAAAATGATCCATCGAATGTTACCGTCATTGTGCATTGTGTACAAAGTATTGAGGTCTTTGTGTTCAGGTGCCACGTTACTTCTAATATGAAGATATGGTGTCTACACAATATCTATTGTATTATTTACTTAGATGTTTCTAAGTGAAGCATACACTTTAAAAGCATGGTTTAATTCAGTGTTATATTGTTTGAGTAAATTGTATTGCAAAAGAAACTTCAAGCAGGATCATCATGAGCAAAGCAAACCAAGTGTATGCTATGCTCTAACCCATTATAAGGTCCAACATTTTAAACCAATGCTACAATCAAGATTCCCTTTCGAAAGGGAACTCAACTCTGCGTTTACCGCTTTGGGGAACGTCACACGTGACCCGGTGTCTGAAAGCCAACTATCCAACAACTCCAATCTCTATTGGCCGACAGCCTATGACGTAATATGGCGCGACCCGGAAGTATATAAGGAGCGCCTAGAGAATCAGTCAGTTTCTTTTCGTCTTTTGGGTCTGTTCTGTCTGATCGCGACTATGTCGACTCCAGTAAGGGATTCTTTAATATGCCTTACAAACATTCAAGAGAGTGTTAATTCGTGTTTCAGGTTTGTATACACATTCCTGGGCGTTTTTCTGGAGAGTCTGGAGAGGAGCGCGCATAGACAGTGCTTGAGGGCGCTGTCTGTGTGTTTGTCTGTTGTTTACTGTGAGCATCTCCCTATCAGGATGCTCCGTTCTCGTTCGGCACTCTTCTCGAGGGAAGAGGTGTCCGCATCTGCGCCTGGTGATTCTGGCCCCGTTTGTGCTGAAGCAAAACGGCGGCTGCAATCATAGGGCTCGCAGGTGAGCTCGTTGGGAAGTTTGAGAGAGTTGTATTCTCTCTCTGCTTCCCCGGGGCTGACGAGGATGAGTTGCTGGATGATGATGACGTCTGTGTTTGGCATCATCATGTCCGGCAGCGAGCGCTCCTCTGGCTGCTGTATACGGAGCTGCTGGTGTTTTTGGGACGCGTTTTTCGGCAGCCGGTAGTTGCCGTGAGAGCGCGTTAGGAAAGGGGCCGCGCGTGGACGGCTCGACGAGTGGTTCCTTTCTGTCCATGAATGTTGCAGCTCCCATATACTTTCCATTCCTTCCTGATCTCTGCGTTTGAGATCGGGAGGGCATGGAAAACCCCCTAGCCATTCACATTTGTATCTGAGCCCAGACAGACAGGAGGAGGAAGAAGCGAGAGTGAGATAGGTGATCGATTGTAAACACCGTTGCGTCTGTAATCGATCCTAGTTCTGGCATCCTCCTGAGGGAGTTGTTAGGCCGTATGCCCATTTTCCCTTCGTATTATGTAGGCAGCTATGGCTGAGGTTAACAGCTAAGGTTATAGGCTGTTATTAGCCTTCCTAGTGCTGTTTTTCCCAGGTGGTAGGCCCTTATCTTTGAGGAGATAAGTTATGCAGTGCTGCTAGGCCCCACTTTCTAGAACTTTGTCATGCCTTATAATGTCTTCCCGTGAGCCCCTTGAATTATATTCAAGTTTGAGCTACGGTGCTAGTTTTTTAGCCTCCGTTCTCAAGGGTTCAGCACAGATCTACAGATCTGTCTGGTGAAAGCATTTATCCTGTTTGGATGGCATGTATTACAAAGCACTTCTTTTTGCTTTGGGTTCTAAGCCTTGGCCTTACATACATAAATATATGTGAGCTTACTCTAGTGCTGCCACAGGTTAGCACCTGTTTCTGTGATAGCAGGCTGTGATTAGCCTCTATCTAAGAACGTGGTGGTTTGTTGTACTCCCCGGGTAGGGTTTGTGTTTCACTGAGTGCATCACCTGGTGGATTGCACACTCAGGTTGAGTGTAGAGAGTCTTATATCTGGTTAGAATTAAAGATGATCTCTGTTAGCTCCCAATCGATCATGACCACAGCAGCTGTAAAGATTGTTGGCTCTTTATTCTTAGCCTCCTTCTAAGTACAGCTTGTATCTCAGTCGCTGTTGGTATATGATCGCGAGTTTGCTCACATATCTTAGCACTGCCTCAGGCTTATGCTCGTGTTGTTTGAGGTGGTAGGCCTTGTAGGCCTCCCTTAGACCAAGTTAGCATATTTTTTGTACCATGTAATTTTTGGTACATTGCCTGTTGGAATGTGTAGGCTTAGCTCAGGTTGTTGTAGCTAGTTACCCACAATTATTTTGTTGGTTCTAGAGCTGGTTCCCTTTGAGCTTGGTCCCCATTTATGACCACTGGCACCACGTGTTGCTAAAAGTAGTAGGCCTTGCCAGGCCTCCTTTTCATGTTGGCGCAGCTGGGTTGGTTATGTTTGAGACTCATCTCCATGGTTGAGTCTTGTTTGACTCTCACCGCCATCGGCCACGCCCACCTCTGTATGAGTAGGCCCTAGGTCAGGCCTGTCATAGAGTACCGTGGCGGAGTGTGTACTCCTCTTACCCAAGTGTTAAGGTGTCTTTTCGAGTACTTGGCCTACTGGCTGGTTTAGTCATGAAGCTACCACTGGCTGATGCCATGTGTTTATGGAGGTTGAAGGCCCTACCAGGGCCTCCTTTCAGTTGCATGTGGGCACGGTTTGTGTTGGTTTCTATATGACTATTTGGATGGGTCGTGATTGCCACTTGCTGACGCCACGTGATTTTGACCTTTGTACTCATATGTTAGCTGTTTCTGTCCCAATGGCGACATCTGGTGTCCAGAGTATGTAAGTAACTTGCAGCTAGGTTTACTCAGCTTTTCCGTTATACCCAGCAAATGCATTTCTGCATTTCACTTGCTTGTTTCTTATCTTCAGCAATTCAGACCACTTTTCTTTCTCTTCTTGCATGGCTCTTTCTGTGGTGACAGTTTGAATACTTTTCACTTTATTTCTCTGAACTTCTACCGTGCCCAGGAACATATTTTTTGTCATTATTATCTGTCTGTTCAAGCGTGTGCATCTTTCTTGGCTGTTTATGCTTATTTCAGCATTTTTGCAAAGTGGTTCTTTTTACTGCACAGTCTGCACGTTTGTCCATAGGCAGGACATTTTCTCTGCTCATGTTTGTAATCACCTCTGCTGCATTTTGTGTCGTCAAGTTGCACTTCTCTTGGCACATTCTTAATTTTTCGGTTTCATTTTCACAGCTTTGATTTTGTGCATGTCTACTTCTTCATTTAGTGCTTTCACTTGACTGGACGTAATTTCGTTAGCTCGAGCAATGTCCACAGCTTTTGTTAATGTTAGATCTGCTTCTCTTAACAATCTGGCTCTTACAGTATCATCTCTAATGCCACAAACAATTCTGTCTCTGATTAATGAATCATGCAATTCTCCAAACTCACAGTCTTTGGCTTTGTTCTTTAGGTCCGTGACATAGGAATCAATATTCTCAGACGGTCCTTGAGCCCTCGTGAAGAACGGATGTAAGGTAGGTTTTTTCTCAGTTCACAATAGTCTTTGAACTTTTGTTTGAGAGCGCTGATTTTATCTTTCTCATCGTCACCAAATTCAAAAGTATTGAAAATTTGAATTTCCTCCTTACCCGCGACCTGTAGAAATGTGGCACACTGCACTTTTTCAGACTTTTCCGCGATGCTGCAAGCTGTCAGGAACAAGTCGAATTTTTGTATCGAAATCTTCAAGTTTTCCTTCAAGATTTCCTTGTAGACATAGGTTCGATGGTGGCTGTAACTGTGCCATTCTTCCATCAATGCACTTACAACTTCTGATACCATGTTTTATGTTTTTTATCTTAATAAATCAGATGACACCAGGTAGTTACTAACATGCTTTATCTAGCCCCTTTACATGTATATCCGTACTTCTTACGTACCGCTTACATCATCACGTATTACGTACATTACGTAGAATGCATTACAATAAGAATGTCTTTTAAAAGCCCGCTGAAGTGTTTTGGAATGCGCAGCATTATTCAATGTGTTGACGTAATTTCAACTGAAACAGGAAGACAGGATGATATATCGAACAGCCCCGGCCCTTTTTTAAAATAGCCAATAGCGTTTCGTTTATAATATAATTTGCAATATCAAACCGTTTATCCTGCTAATATCCTCTATCACTTTAAAATATAGCATTCTGTGCAGAATTTAAATGGGTCCAATACCTTTCGTGGTCTGAGCTGACTCAGAGGGCCATTTTAACTTTCAAGCACATGAAAGTGCAAAATTTCTGAAAATTTACTTTCCTTTGCATTATTTCTCATTTACTTCATATTTAATTACTAAAATATTTTTGCCATACTTAACAAAAAATGTAAACAGTAGTGTCTCTATCATTGTTACATACAGTATTAGTTTATAACAGTTAGTGCAAATATTTTCCCTTCAAAATTATAACATCTTGCACAACACTGTACTGAACAAATGCAATCCACGTAAATGGCCCGCGGGCCGGCAGTTTGAGACCACTGGCGTAAATGGAAAGCAAATTTACACTGTCTGAATCGTTCCCTATTCTCTATATAGTGCACTATGTGCCATTCACCATGTAGAAACTAGTAAATGTGTGAACAAATGACCGTTTTCAGCCGCAGCTTCAGCATCTGTTTGTAGTGTAGGAGGGGGTGGGACTTCAGATTCTAGAGAGCATTTGATTGGACAGAAGATTTGATGAGAAGCTTAAGTGCGATGTGATGTCATGAAAATCCGTGATCCATTTTAGCGGAAGTGAGAGACTGTTTTGAATGTTTATTTCTCCTAAATGCAAATTTTGTCATTGTTTTGGAACACACCAGCTTATTCATAACATTAAGGCTGACATATTCATACTAAAAGCTAAAAAACTTGAATTTTGATTTCAGGGGGACTTTAACAAAAAAAATCTTACATACTTAACTTTTAATTTCAAGTTGGGATGATAGGCCTGATCAGGCAGTGAGCATTGCCAGTGAGGGGACTTCCTGTTAGAGTACTGCAGGTGACTAGTTCGCGTTCAGGGTCACAATCTAGAGAAAGGTTGGAAGATGACTTAAGTTACAGAGGGAGAATAATGAGTTACGGCGATTGTTTCAGTTGCTAACCAGATCTCTAGAGAAGCGCAGAGCATAGGAGGCCATCCAGAGTTACGGACATTTGGAGTAGTGTGGGATCAGAGTCTGAATCTGAATCATCCCAACAACCACAAAGAATACAGCAGCCTGTTTAAAATTACTAAAAAAGACCAAAGTTAGCACACTTTTTTTTCCAAACCGAAAAGGAAAGTGGATGAGGAACACAGACAGTTTCAAGAAAGATGGACATTGCTGTATTTTTTGTGGAGTTTAATGGAAACGCTACCTGTCTGATATGCAAAGAAAAAAGTCACTGTTCTAAGGGGCCATTCACATATCGCGTCACATAAGCGGCCGTGCCGCTTTCTCCTTCTTTCCAAAGCGCTTTCGCTCCCGTGGTGTCTTTCATTGCTATGCATCCATGAACTGTGCTCTCCACGATGACGAGGAAGTTTCAGTAAAAGAAAAATTGATTTCTAGTCCTTGCGTTAGCTCTACTACTAGATATATTTATGGAGATGAAAAATAAAAACCCGCCCTGTACAGCTATGATCAGCTGTTCGGCTGAGCTTTCGATGTTGTTAAGGAAAGGCCGAACCTCATCGGTTGGTCCACCGCATGCGCGCCGCAACCGGGTCGCTTCTATAATGAGCGCGCTTGCCTAAATTACAGTAAAAACACTTGCGCAAGTCGCGAGCATCGATTTATCACACCGAAATACGTCTGATGCTACCAATAAACGTTACTGATGCTCAAACGGCATCCTGGACAAATGTGGCTTTGCTGTGTGAGCAGAAGCGCTGCCAGGTGTCTGGCAAGAAATAGAATAGAGTACAAATGTATTCAGGGATTGCATTTGTTCAGTAGCTACAGTGTTTATTCAGTGCAACATTGATGTTATTTAATTAATAATAATTCCTTACATTTATATAGTGCATTTGCATTTAAGCTAAATTAAAGTAAGGGAAAATATTTGCACTAACTGTTAAAAACTAATACTGTATGTAACAATGATAGAGACACTGCTGTTTACATTTTTTTGTGAAGTATGGCAAAAATATTTTAGTAATGAAATTTTAGGTAAATGAGAAATAATGCAAAGGAATGTAAATTTTCAGAAATTTTGTGTTTTTTTGTGCTTGAAAGTTAAAATGGCCCTCCTATGAGGTGTCAATCACAGCAAAGGCCCCAGCCAATTTGAGTTTAAGAGCCCTGCCCTAAGCCCAGCTAGGATGAAACTGGTTACACTGTCAGACTGCATGACTAGCCACTTCCCACCACTTTTTAACTAATGTTGATATCCTGTTGCAATTCTTCTGAAGTAGTTTGCAACCATCTAGAGCAGCACAAAGTTTACTGAGCTCCCATTATCATTTACATGGCCATTCACATGCATTTTTGCATGTTCTTCACATCTTGAACAAAAATTTGTCTTAAGGAACTGTTTTTTTTCCCAGTACAGATTTTCAAAGTTGTACGTGATTTATTTATTCTGTCACCAAGTACACTGTAACAATAGTTTAATAATTCACTTCTATATTCACTTGTATATTGTTCATGGTGTTGATCAGCCTCCAAACACCTCAAATCACAGAATCTTCTGACTAGTCAAATTTTTTATTTCAAATACAAATTAAGGTATGCATATATATAATGACACAAAAACAAGTCTAATGGATAATGCCAAAATTATTTTTTCCTTATCAACAATAAGTACCATTTTTAATACCAATATTGCAACAAAAACAATATCTTTATAAAAGCAGAAACCATTAAACATTTAAAAAAAACACCCAGTTAAATCTCTATTATGAAAATCTGAAGAAACATGATATGAAAACTATGGAAGCTTGTCTCTGCCATTAAATAAAAAATTGCAATTTTTTATCTCACATTTCTTTTTTTTTTTTTTGTATCTTGCAATTCTGACTTTTTTTAATCAGAATTGTGAGATATAAACTCACAATTGCATGTAATATAGTCTGATTAGCGAGATATAAACTCACAATTCTGTCTCTTTTTCCTTGCAATTCCTTGCAAGAGTTTATATCTTGCTATTCTCAGAAAAAAAGTTACAAAAGAAAAAGTCAGAATTGTGAGATAAAAAGTCACAGTTACCATTTGTATTTTCTTTAATTCTGTGGTGGAAACAAGCTTCCATAGAAAACATCTCAAAAACAATGTGCATGTGAGAAAAAGATCCTTCAATATTTCTGCTACAGTTCATACTCAGTCATTATCAGTTTTCATAACAAAGAAGGAAGTTATTTGTTTATTGATAACACATTTTTGAGCTCACTGATAATGATGAGTATTGATTGGAAGTTCAAAATTGTCTTGTTTTCATTATCATAAATTGCTCTAAATCAGGCTGAAATATTTTGCTGCACTGAGGTGTTAAAATTATTCATGTTTCATTCTCAAGCCCACAAAACACAATCAGTACATATATCTTATAACTGTTTGAGTGCACATTATTGTGTCATGCTTAGCTCTCCTCCTGCATCCCCCTGCGCCTCCTGCAGCATCTGCTTATACTGACTTTTGAAGAACCCAGCCTTGTAAAGAGAGAAAATATGAAGTAATGCATGCTGTAAGCATTTGAAAATATAGTTTGTGTAGACAGGTGAAAGTGTCAGGGACTGAAACTGATTTTATGAAAGCGATATACCTTGTAGAGGGCCGCTGTGATGAGAGCCAGTAGCAGCAGTCCTCCAATCACCCCTCCAATGATCTCTTTGGTCA
Organism: Hypophthalmichthys molitrix; assembly: GCA_037950675.1. Lineage (NCBI taxonomy): Eukaryota > Metazoa > Chordata > Actinopteri > Cypriniformes > Xenocyprididae > Hypophthalmichthys > Hypophthalmichthys molitrix. The sequence continues at coordinate 3,542,574 of CM075503.1, read as the reverse complement.
GGTTCACCACCTCATACACCTCCACTTGAGTGTTAATCTACATACACACAAATGAATACAACTTATGAAGACAACATATAAACATAATATCATTAAGGCCTGAAACGTGTGTAGCGAATTAACTCAAAGGGGAAATATTAATAATTATTCATAACTTCATAAAGGAGGTTCACAATTTTAACTAACTAGCAGCAATTTAGTATATCGTATGATACTTGGATTAGGCCTTGGCCTTTTTGAAGAGCGTCTGGATATATTGTTGCCGTAGGAAGTCCTGAGAATTCAGTCCGACGGTACGGAAGTTGCAATCGATGTCTTCTGTGTTGAAGGAAGAAGCGATAACAAACTTGCATGGTTTGAAACTTGTAGTAGGAAAGAGTTCTTTTCTCTCCTAGTTAAGCACATTGCTGGGGGCAGGGCAGGCCGAGGCCTAGGCCTTGCAGCCTAGGCAGAACCCCCCCCCCCCCACTGATGCAGTTTCGGTCAGATCAACAAGAGAGAGGGAGGAGCGTTGTGCACTGGCTTTTAACTTCTGGTCAAAGTCACACCTCTTAGGGTTGACCTGACCAATGAGAAGGTTGTATTTCCAGGCGACAACATTCCTCCTGTCAGAGCTTTTACAACCGAGCAAGATTAACTGGCTGAGTTGTTGAAGAAGAACTATTAAAGATTCGTGTAATACTGATGTGTTGCACAGGTATCGACATATCGCATACACAAGCATTTAAATCTTCTCGATACGAATCCATAGACACTAAACATGGCATAATTGAAGTTACATTAAATGTATCATAAAACATATGAATACAATACTGAGTACAATACAACAGTAATAATGGATACCAGTTCCTGGGGATATGCATGATCATTTATAGAGCAGTCTGTCTATAAATTAATGCAGGAAAGTCTGTTTTCTGTGGGAAAGATGCAGGGAAGATGCAGGTTTTCTGTGTGTCTCTGCTCTTCTCTGCTCTTTCATGTGGCAACCTACATACTTTGGCGCCATAAAACTTATAACTGAGAACTTCTCGGGGGATGGGGAACATACCACAGAGTGAGTTTTACACAATTATTGGTTAACTATAACAAATAATTGTGTCTGATTTGTCTCAGTCGTTACACTTGCAATCATTTCTCGTTATGGATGGATTGAAAAATTTAAGATCTAGTATATTTACAGCACATATTATAATCTTATAAGTTAAAAAAAGTATTTGTTTATAATTTGTATAATTATTAATGTGTGTTTTAGAGTGATTCAGGTTTAAAAAGTGTTTATTTATAAACTTTATTTAATTATCTTTATTTATAACATTTTTGGTTAATTTGTGATTTTTGCAATTTGTGAAAATGCATTACCTGGAGTGACGGTGCAGTGTGTTGAGGATCAGAGGAAAAGAAAATATATTTGCTCTCGTCATAATCCAGAGACGTTGAACTGACCAACTCAAACACAGCAGCTCTGAGTCCAGTCTAAGAGAGACACAGATCATGACAATAAGAAATGATCAAACAATTATGAATATATATGGTCTGTTCTGTGATATGAATTTGCTTTAAAAGTCAGATACCTGCTCAATCCATCCAGAGCTCACATTGCCAGATATATAATAGAGTTTCCTTTCAGTCTTTATGAGAGTGATGTCACAGCTGAACACGGCACACACCGCAACAGAGCAGTTCTGACACACACACACATCCAATGCGGTCAATGCATAAAGAAGATGAAACACGAATGAAACATGATATTTTATGGATTTGTTTTGGTTAGATGAAACTCAAACACTCACCACCACACGATCCTTTTTAATTAGTTCCACAAAATCGGTTACAAGCGGCCGCTCATCCCTCTGTTTCACACAGTCTGGAACCTAAAAGCACAAACTCTAGTGTTTGGTTGTTTTTTTAATTTGACAAATTAAAAGGGTTTTTCTAACACATTCATATATACTTACCTGTATGTTGTCAGTCCAGATTAATTTATCTCCCAGAATCACTGGTACTCTAATGAAAACTTTGAAAGTTAATTCTCTAAAGTCATTTTCAACCTGAAAGAGAGAATGACATTAAAATACTTTTTTTTTTTTTTTTTTTTGCCATGAACATACATTGATATAGAGAATAAGACATTAAAATCCAGTTTTGGATTAGATAATGCTTATTTAATTTATTTTCATGGAAGTGTGTGAATTTCATTCCAGTACCTTTAGGATCTGTTTGACTGGTTTAGCAAGATCATTTTTCTGTGCAGTAAAATTAATGTGGAGGCTTGAATCTTCATGTCTTTAAAATAAAGGGAAAATATGTCAGTTATTAAAATCTTTAGTGTGTGTGTGTGTATACACACTACTGGTGAAAAGTTTGGAATAATTAAGAATTTTTCAAAGAATAGAGACCTTAAGGCTGCTCAAGGCTGAATAGAGAATCTATTGCTTAAGGCTGATCAAAAATACAGCAAAAATAATAATATTATGAAATGTATTATAAAGATCTCAGAAATGGAAGTTATTTTTAAAATGCATCTTTATATAATGTTTTGAAGAAACTATGAAAACATGCCAAACAAGAGAGAATCAACAAAATACTTATAATTGATCATGTTGTAGTTAATGTGTGCTTTACCTGTGAGCTTTTTTTTTTTTTTGCATATAGTAAAATAAAAAAATGTAACTGTAGTTTGCCTTTTTTGGCAAATAATTTTTTCAGACAAATACCTTAAGCATGTTTGATAACACATTATTTTACATCGTCCTTGTTACACATTTTACATGTAGTTACTATAGTAATTGCTACAAACCCTATTCCTGCACCTAACCCTATTGTAAGTACACATTAATTAATATTACTCAGTATTATAATTACACCGTATACTGTATAATGACACTGTAACAAGGACACCTTAAAATAACGTTTAACCCCATGTTTAGTGTTTTGTTCTTCCGTCATATTTAAAATATATATATATAATAGATTTTTATTAGATTGACCGTAAAAGAAAACATAACTCTGACTAAATTAATTTTGCTTTAAAACCCCAGATTTTCAGTTTCATCAAGTGGAAACAATGTTTATTGTCAATTCTTGGTGCTGAAGCAAAACCAGATAATTACTGTTGAAAAACAAGAGCACTAACCTTATTAAGGCAATGTTAATGGCATATTTGACACCAATGCTTTTCTGTCTGAATAATTCACTGGTTTGAGAGTGTTGGTCATTCCCACTGTAAGTGATGGAGGGTTTTGGTTAGTAGTAGCATTTTCAGTTATCAGTTTCTCATATGTGAGCAACTGAGTGCACTCAAACCTCTCACAGAAAATATGTAATACCTGTTGATCTGAGCGGCGAATGTCACACTTTGATCAAAGATGCCTTCTTTATCGATGCTGTATGTAATAAGAAACACAGCCTAGAAGTGGACACAGAGGAAACGATGAGTGCTTGAACAGAAAAACACACAGGGCAGTTGAAAAAGTGAGCTCACCTGAGCGTTGCCCTTGAGGATGGGTTTACTGATGTGGCAGGTGGTTTCTCCAAATGAACCTCTTTGCTCACTGTCAAGAGATTCACACTCCACTCTGCCCTGCTCATACAGAACATTATGTGTAAATATTCATTCAATAATAAACCCATGACAAATTCAATGGCAATAAACATTCCAGTTGCTTAAAAAACTGCCTTTCAGAAAAACTGTACTGGATTCGTGGACAAATTGTGAGTCTCTTTAATAAAAGCATCCTGGTCTCACCTGTTTAGATGTGATTCTCCTGTAGGAAAGTCCAAAGGGGTATTTGAGGGTGAAGCGAGTGTTGTATGAGTTTTCTCCTCTGTTCTCTACAAACACTGTCACAGTGATCTCCTGCATTATCCCAACCTCTATGTTTGTAGATCTGAATCACAGAAACCAAAGAGAGATTCTCACAGTATAACAAGGATGAAAGTAACTTCTGTATCTCCATTATTACTGTTTTCACATATTTACGTGTGCTGATCTTTAATGTAATACAGAATAACTAATAATAAATATTCAGCCCAGGCTCATTAGAAAAACGTATCTGTGTCAACATTTTTGCAAAGCGCAAAATATGTTGCGTTGTGCACGTTTCGGGACAGTTTCAAAGTGAAATGTGTGAGTGACTATAAAAGCGTGTTTAGTTTTTTCCAGAACAGATGAACGTGAATATGGCAACGTTTTGCTGCGTTCACGCCACCTTGTATCAAAGTCCCTTTAAGACAAGTCATTTCACTCAGCGGCCATTTTTGAAACGCCTCTCGGGCATCCAAGTGCAGCTCCTATCTCTTTGAATGGGGAAACATCAAATCCTCTAAAGCTGTTTGCCAAGCTTTCGATTAAATTTAATATTTGAAATCACCAATGAAATCTGATAACAACTGTCTCATAAATTCTGCTTCTAAACGCTCGAATCATGACAAAAAACTGTATTTTTCAGGCTGGATCAACCTAATGCGCATGTGCAGTCCTAAATGCGCGTCTCTTGTGCCTCATTTCGGAGGCGAGCGTCTGACTGTTTCTGTAGAAACCGGAGCTTCTAACGGCTGCTGCAGTGACGCGATGACTTTACCAATCGGCAATTGGCTCTTATTTAGAAGGCGGGACTTATTCCGCCATATTGCGCGTTGCACTTTCTCCCATTCATAATAATACGAGTGATGCATCTTGTGTTATTCTATAGTCTTTGCTTGTATTTACCGGAATCTGATGACAACACAAAGGACCTCACGTTGCATTCGGAGCTGTTCACGTCCTTTGACTGGGAATTGTGCGTTTCTATCGCAACACTATCAACGCCTAAATTAATCTACAGCGGCCACGTGGTACATGTGGGAGCTTTTAGAAAACTCCCAGTTTACAAGCTGTAATTATGATCTCTAAGAGGACGTCAACCCTTTTTACGAGCCCTTTTTATGACATTGGAGTTTCTACGTATCACCGCAGTTCTGAATTGAAATGTCCGGTGAGTGGCGGAAAAATCATAATGCTCCATCACGTTTAATACACATACGCTAAACCCTATATCTACCCGATAGTGTTAACAAAAGCAAATGTGACATAAAAACGCACTCGTAACCATGGCATTTTTGCTTGTTTTTGAACTCCTGTCTTTGAGCTCTTTTACCGTGACTCGTCTTTCACGGGATTAGTACCTGAGCTTTTCGCATCGCAAGTACATTTGTACCTGCTGAGCTACCAAGCAAGCTTGTTGCGTCAGTAAATCTGAACATCTGGAGATGGGTAAGTGATGCAATCGCCAAAATATATTTGTTTACAAATCATGCACTATGGTAAAAAGTATTTTGAGGTCATAACATTCTTGTGCATGGAGACACGTCTTTATTAATCCGGAACCTTGTAATCATAATGGTGTGTGAAAACGATTAAACGTGCTCGCTGCAGTGATATGTATGTATTGGTACATATTTTGCAAAAATGTTGACACAGGTACATTTTCCAATGAGCCTGTGTTGCAAATATTTTGCTCACCCAGAGAAATTGAAATCCATCCTGAGGTCATCAACACAAATATCATCATGTCCACAGCTTATCTCAAAATACAGCTGTGGAATGAGGTGAGCTATTTAGATATACAGTATATTCTTAAATCATATAAAACTGCATCACTGTAAATTAAAATAATACTATGTGTTATGAGTCGAATAGTTCACCAAAAGAATTCTGAATGAGAATTCTCAAAATGACTTTTTGTATGACTCTTTCTTTGGCAGAATGGGTAGGGATAAAGAAAAGTATTTTGAAGAACGTTCCAACTTGTCCAATGACAGTCTATACAATGACAGACTTCCGTTGTATGGACAAGCATAGACATTTTTCAAAATATCTACATTTGTGTTCAACAAAAGAAAGAAAGTCATACAATGCAGTAGGCCTAAATGATGACAGAGGTTTCATTTTTAGTTTAGCTTTCCCTTTAATGTTACTGAATGATTCATACTTTAAAACAAACATCGGTTTGCTTTCTCTTACATTGTGGTCTGTGGTGGTCTTTATCTCTGGCAGCAGTATTGGCTTTATGTTTTGCAGTCTGGCAGTTGGTAGACCCTCAAAAGTGAACATCAACTGATTAGACACTGGGCTCAGAGCATCTTCTGAGAAAGCCTGAGTGGGCAAGAATAGATAAATAACAATAATTTACAGTAAAATCAGGATTTTCAGTTTGTATTGCCATCTTACTAGAAGGTACAATATTTAAATATTCCCATTGAGATTTCATACAGCCAGAATAACTGACTCAGATATTCAAAAGAGTGAGATGGGAAAAAAATAATTGTCAAAAAGTGGTTCAGACTTACGTCTATAAAGAAACGATGATGTCTGCAAGTTTCTGCTTTCAATCCAATGTTCAACACATCATTTAGGAGCCGGTTTTTGGGTGAGAAGTTTGCTCGATATTTCTGTCGCTTGGCATCCAGCATTATGGTGTAATTAATATTTGCGGATAGGTCTATATGAACATAAAACAGTCTTTTATATATGTACACTACCAGTCAAAAGTTTGGAATCTGTAAGATTTTTAATGTTTTTAAAAGAAGTTTCATCTGCTCACCAAGGCTGCATTTATTTAATTAAAAATACAGTAAAAACAGTAATATTGTAAAATATTATTACAATTTAAAATAACTGTTTTCTGTTTGAATATATTTTATAAAGAAATGTATTCCTGTGATCAAAGCTGAATTTTCAGCATCATTACTCCAGTCTTCAGTGTCACATGACCCTTCAGAAATCATTCTAATATGCTGATTTGCTGCTCAAGAAACATTTATGATTATTATCAATGTTGAAAACAGTTGTGTACGGTTTTTTTCAGGATTCCTTGATGAATAGAAAGTTCAAAAGAACAGCATTTATCTGAAATACAAAGCTTTTGTAACATTATACACTACCGTTCAAAAGTTTGGGGTCAGTAAGAATTTTTATTTTTATTTTTTTTTAATAGAAATTAAAGAAATTAATACTTTTATTCAGCAAGGATGCATTAAATCGATCAAAAGTGACAGTAAAGACATTTATAATGTTACAAAAGATTATATTTCAAATAAATGCTGTTCTTTTGAACTTTCTATTCATCAAAGAATCCTGAAAAAAAAATATATATATTGTACACAAATATTTTGTACAATTGTACACAATAAATGTTTCTTGAGCAGCAGATCATCATATTAGAATGATTTCTGAAGGATCATGTGACACTGAAGACTGGAGTAATGATGCTGAAAATTCAGCTTTGCCATCACAGGAATAAATTACTTTATAAAATATATTCAAACAGAAAACAGTTATTTTAAATTGTAATAATATTTCACAATATTACTGTTTTTACTGTATTTTTAATTAAATAAATGCAGCCTTGGTGAGCAGACAAAACTTCTTTTAAAAACATTAAAAATCTTACCGATTCCAAACTTTTGACTGGCGCTGTGTATATACAGGTGCTGGTCATATAATTAGAATCAAAAAAGTTGATTTATTTCACTAATTCCATTCAAAAAGTGAAACTTGTATAATATATTCATTCATTACACACAGACTGATATATTTCAAATGTTTATTTCTTTTAATTTTGATGATTATAACTGACAACTAAGGAAAATCCCAAATTCAGTATCTCAGAAAATTAGAATATTACTTAAGACCAATACAAAGAAAGGATTTTTAGAAATCTTGGCCAACTGAAAAGTATGAACATGAAAAGTATGAGCATGTACAGCACTCAATACTTAGTTGGGGCTCCTTTTGCTTGAATTACTGCAGCAATGCGGCGTGGCATGGAGTCAGTCAGTCTGTGGCACTGCTCAGGTGTTAGAAGAGCCCAGGTTGCTCTGATAGTGGCCTTCAGCTCTTCTGCATTGTTGGGTCTGGCATATCGCATCTTCCTCTTCACAATACCCCATAGATTTTCTATGGGGATAAGGTCAGGTGAGTTTGCTGGCCAATTAAGAACAGGGATACCATGGTCCTTAAACCAGGTCCTGGTAGCTTTGGCACTGTGTGCAGGTGCCAAGTCCTGTTGGAAAATGAAATCTGCATCTCCATAAAGTTGGTCAGCAGCAGGAAGCATGAAGTGCTCTAAAACTTTCTGGTATATGTCTGCTTTGACCTTGGACCTCAGAAAACACAGTGGACCAACACCAGCAGATGACATGGCACCCCAAACCATCACTGACTGTGGAAACTTTACACTGGACCTCAAGCAATGTGGATTGTGTGCCTCTCCTCTCTTCCTCCAGACTCTGGGACCCTGATTTCCAAAGGAAATGCAAAATTTACTTTCATCAGAGAACATAACTTTGGACCACTCAGCAGCAGTCCAGTCCTTTTTGTCTTTGGCCCAGGCGAGACGCTTCTGACGCTGTCTGTTGTTCAAGAGTGGCTTGACACAAGGAATGCGACAGCTGAAACCCATGTCTTGCATACGTCTGTGCGTAGTGGCTCTTGAAGCACTGACTCCAGCTGCAGTCCACTCTTTGTGAATCTCCCCCACATTTTTGAATGGGTTTTGTTTCACAATCCTCTCCAGGGTGCGGTTATCCCTGTTGTTTGTACACTTTTTTCTACCACATCTTTTCCTTCCCTTCGCCTCTCTATTAATGTGCTTGGACACAGAGCTCTGTGAACAGCCAGCCTCTTTTGCAATGACCTTTTGTGTCTTGCCCTCCTTGTGCAAGGTGTCAATGGTCATCTTTTGGACAACTGTCAAGTCAGCAGTCTTCCCCATGATTGTGTAGCCTACAGAACTAGACCGAGAGACCATTTAAAGGCCTTTGCAGGTGTTTTGAGTTAATTAGCTGATTAGAGTGTGGCACCAGGTGTCTTCAATATTGAACCTTTTCACAATATTCTAATTTTCTGAGATACTGAATTTGGGATTTTCCTTAGTTGTCAGTTATAATCATCAAAATTAAAAGAAATAAACATTTGAAATATATCAGTCTGTGTGTGATGAATGAATATAATATACAAGTTTCACTTTTTGAATGGAATTAGTGAAATAAATCAACTTTTTGATGATATTCTAATTATATGAGCAGCACCTGTATATATGTCTGTGTGTGTGTTTTTTTTACATTTTATAATTACAATGTATAATTACATTGACATTCAAAAGTTTGAGAGCGGTAAGATTTTCAAGATTTAAGTTTTTGAAAGAAGTCAATTATGTTCACCAAGACTGCATTTATTTGTTCAAAAATACAGTAAATATTGTGAACTATTAAATAATTATTTTGTATTTACATATATGAGTGTTAATCCTCTCTCAGAGAAAAAATAAAAACTTTTAAAGTTATAGTTTGTGCCACTAGTGACATCAAACGGAATTTGAAAAATAAGGCATGAGAAACTAGATACACATTGAAAAATGTACACACTTCAACATTAACTACAACATGAAGGAATATTTCTAATTTTGCATAAACCTCTTATGCGGTGTCTGTATGGACGCATGGTGAAGCACACTTTCATGGTGTTTTCCAGTGACTGGTCTGTTTCACCGGTTGGTATTTTGGTTGGGTTGTAAGTTACTTTGGTTTCCAAGAGCACGATGGGTCTGGACCTGAATGATCCACATATAACACATATGAATGATTATGGCTAAAACTCCGTATTTGTATATATTTTAGTTCTTTGTAGAAGAAAACAGACCTGAGAAGCAGAACTGCTCCCTTGGACCCAACAGCAATGTCAGGAAGGTCATCTTGACTCTGGTCTAGAGAAGACTGACTCAATGAAATCCCAAAGAACTGCAAACCTGGTCGCACAGATGATCCAACAATCCTCTGTTTCATTCAAGAGGGAATGAAACAGATAACAAAAATATTAGAATATTAGAGTCTATGAAGTGAGTCAAGGAAAAGTAATGCAAGAAAGGTGAACCACAAGGGTGAATAAATGATTAAATGAATAAATGAACTATTCCTTTAAACTGCCATCAACCCACATCTTTTTCACCTGTGAGTATTTTGAAATGATAACTCCATCTCTCCCATTGAAGATGTAGATGCTGCCCTGTCCATCCTCCTCTAAAGGAGCTCCAATCAGCACATCCATGAAACCATCACCATTCAGATCTGCTGGACTGGCCAGAGAAGAGCCAAACCGACCCCTCTGACCTGCCATGCCCACCAGTGTATTCGAAAAAATTAAGTTTGCCTATGAAGATATAACAGAGAGACACAAATGTACATTTATTCAATCTTGATGAATTCTTTTTAAAATTGTTAGTCTTAATTGAATCTCCAAATAATCACTGACCTGAGGCATGAAGATGTAAACAAACACTATGCCCTCCCGGTCAGACTCCATGTATGTTGGTGCAGATACCAAAAGTAGGTCTGTATTGGAGTCATTGTTCAGATCCACCACACACACCTCAGCTCCAAAATATGAGCCAATCTGAGGCTGAGAAGAGAGGAAGAGAAGCAATACATAAATTTTGTGCTTTGCAAAGTTTGCTGCTTCAGTTGTTGTGGTGTCTATTCACATTGTTTCTAGATTATTGTGCAGAGTGATCAGATGCATTTAAATAATTGCAAAAAGCTTACTTGACAAAAAAAAAAAAAAAAAAAAGCGCACCTTTTCACAAAAACCCAAATCTCTCTGTTTTTTGGCCCTGGCACAAAATGACCAGCTAACATCATTTCACTAATCATATCATCAGCACATGGGAAAGTGTGAACAAGTACTAGTCAGCAGAAATCACTCTATCATTCTGACGGGATTATAAGAGCAGACTGTGATAAAAGGGGCATTGGTTACCATCCTTGGCCTTCACATGTCACTTTCACTTTCACTATCCATCTTGCCAGAGCGAATTGCAGAGGTTATGAATAAGGGTCAACATTGTAAATATTGACTCTCTGGATATATTGAATGTTTTTGCCAATAAAAACCTTTAAAACCTATGAAATACTTATCATTTTCCAGTATACCAAGTGAAAAAATAATCTGCAAATACTGAAGCAGTAAACTTTGTGAAACACAAAGTTTATGTCACTGTCAATACTTTTGGCCATGACTGTAGTTTACCATACATCTATTTTGACCTCACTTGCTTTCATTCGCTTACATTAATGTGTTAAGTGCAAATATTTTACACAGATATGAGTGTTACAACCTTATGAGAATCCAGCTGCTTTAAGTCCTTTCCATCAATTCTTGAAATAGTTACTTGTCCCTGATGCTTGTGTCTTGGTGCTCCCATGACTGCATACTTTGCTCCAGAAATCACTGCTATTGCCAAGGAATAACCTGTGAAGAAAGTACTTGAAAATATTCTGTTTTTTTTTTTTGTTTTTTGTTTTTTTTTTAAATGATTTATTTTGATATTTGACACAGTCAAAGAAGAGATCTCACCTAAATAACTGTCATGCTCACTTCCAGCTTGAAAATCATCTGAATTATCATTTTGTTTGTACAGCCAATATCCACCCTTCGACTGGAAAGCTCCCACTGCAGTCATTATTATATCTGTCTGAATGCAGATAATATTACAAGAATTTTGGTAACACTTTACAATATAAGGTTCATTAACATTAGTTAACATGAATTACTTCTACAACATTTTTTAATCTTTGTTAATGTTAATTTCAACATTTAATAATACATTATTAAAATCAAGAGTTTTATTAGTTAATGCACTATGAACTAACATGAACAAACTATGAACAGCTGAATTTTCATTAACTAACGTTAACGAAGATTAACAAATGTATTGCTCATGGTTAGTTCATGTTAGTTAACATATTAAGTAATGTTAACAAAAGAAACTTATTGTAAAGTGTTACCAGAATTTTAAATAGAAATGCTTAAAAATAATCTTTCCAGATAAGTTTAAAGGCATACAAATTCAATGGTGTGTTTTTCATTGAAGTTGAAGAGTAGTTCAATGTGAGTCAAACATCATGAATATCTATCGTAGCAAATGATGTCTATAAAAAAGTCTTGATAAATAAACACAAACAGCTAGATTTGGCCTGATGCAAATGCACTTCCAGGTTGTTTTTATAGCACTTTGCAGAATACTTATGGTTTCAAAGCAGTTTTACAAAGAATGACACCTTACAAGATCTAGCAGTTAATTTGAACCGGCGTAATTCAGTTAAATTGTATTAATGGTAAAATTAAGTAAATTGTTGTTCAAACAAAAATAATACTGACAATAAAATTAAAATCAACTTAAAAATTGAAAATTGCTGTTAAAGAGGGAAAAAGCATGGAGAGCATGCAAAGGCATGAATTAAATTAAACAGAAAGAAAGCAATTCAACAGCTCCAAATTCATTCAAGTAAAAACTATTTCTAACCCATGTATTTCATCTTTTTCATTTCCATACAATGTCTCTTTCATTAGTTTGGTGTCAAATAAGTTAAATACATAGAATTACATTTGATGTAAATGCTGCACTAAACCCGTCCTGTGCAAACTCCATTCGAGATGAATCTCCAGAGGTCTGGGTTCCTATAGTAAATAAAGAACAACACAGTTAACTATACATTTATTATTTTAAATCAACACAATGAACAAAGTAACTGTGCTCACATGACAGCTGATGAATGTAAAATGTAAACATTCTGTCTATTATTTTTCATTTCCTGAAAAATACCTTCAATGGCAATAATGTTCTCTTTGAGTTTTTCACGAATATTTCCCAGCGCGTCAAAATCAGTTACTTGGAACACATGATTATTGGTGGGTGAAGATGCAATAGTTGCCAGCTCCCTTATTGCACTGTCACTATTAAAAGCATTGCCAACCTAAGAAAAATTCAATGAAGATAACTGTAACACTTCATAAATGTAATGATTTAATAACATTTTTAAATAAAACAGTTTTGAACTGTTTTTAAATATAAAGTATAACAGTTTTTAAATAAAATATTTTTTTAATACCCTTACTTTTTTTTTGATTAATGATTTTTATTAATAAAGTGGATAGATCACAAAAAAAAGTTAATTATGTCATCTTTTACTCACTGCCATGTTGTTCCAAAATTGTATGGCTTTCTTTCTTCTATTAAAGGGTTAGTTCACCCAAAAATGAAAATTCTGTCATTAGTTACTCACCTTTGTTCATCTTCAGAACACAAATTAAGATATTTTTCATGAAACCCAAGAGGTTTTTTTTTTATCCCCCATAGAAAGCAACATAATTACCATCATTCAAGGTCCAGAAAAGTAGTAAAGACATTGTTAAAATCCATGTGACTGCAGTGGTTCAACCTTAATGTTATGAAGCGAAGAGAATACTTTTTGTGTGCAAAAACAAAACAAAAATAACGACTTTATTCAACAAATTTGTATCTCCCCTTTCATTCTCATTGCAGACAGTGCAACGCTTCTGTGTTCTACATCAGAATGTCGGCTCATCATTGGCTGGCTCCAGCGTCAGCATCACGTTCATGTGTTGTGCTGCTCACATGATCAGCTTTGGCCAATACTAAGTCGGCGTTCTGACGTAGAACCTGGAAGTGCTGAACATAAACAGCATAGGAGCATGACAGCAGAGTAATACATGATAGAAATTTCATTTTTTCAATTTCATTGACTTTTATTGTAAGGACAAAACAAGACATTCTTCTAGTCAAGTTTGGAATGACATGATGGTGAGTAGATGACTGAATTGACATTTTAAGAGGAACAGTAATTTTTATGCACAATACTTTCACAATGGCCATCATATCAGACAAATCATATCAGGAGCATCTAGATCTGAATCAGTATAAATTAAAGCAGTTTTTGCATAACTAATATAGTTAAGTCTTTTTTTTTATCTAAGGAAAAAGGAAAAATATAAATGTAAATCAAATCTTACCCCAATAGCATATCGTATTATATTTTTAGCTTGTGCTTGTTGAACAGCTGCAGTCAAACCATTTGAATCAGTTGATTCACCATCCGTGATAACAACCAAAATTTTACTGGCTGATGGTCTTGCACCTCCGTTACTTTCGAATAACTCATTACTATTGAAAAACAACAAAGTAAAAAAATATTTAATCAATAATACAATTATGCAACTGTTTAGGATACATTTGTTTTTTAAGTTTACATTGTTTGTGTTTGAAACCTTCTTCAAATTATTAAATGCTGTAAAACCTTTATTACACACTCAAAGCAAAGGACTTGTAGTAGTATGTGTATCCATTCATTCATGTATTTAATTTTAATTTAATTTCATGTTTGCTCAGACACCTATCAGTTTTTTTTTAGTTGCATTATCCATCATCTTAGTTAGGATGTGCTCCTCAGCCCTCACTAAATATCCTGTTAAATTCATCTTCAGTCCAAGTCTTTTTGTCAGAAGTAATATTACTTTTAATGCCATAGATAAAAGAATTGAAATATCAGTAGACATGACTCACGCAAGTTTTTTTATAGCTTTTGCGGTGTAGGTCCATCCACTCTGTTGAGATATCTGATTCACTGCATCTTGCCACGCCATTGTGTTTTTGACTTGTTGAAACTTGTAATGAATGAAACATTCTGTAGAAAACTGTGCAATGGCAAACTGTAAGACAGACAGATAGACAGATGCTATGAACATTAGGGGTAAAAATCATGCATAAGCTATATTATAATAAATGCATTGATTACCTTTGTATCACGGTCTATAAAACTTTTGATCATTTCTATAACAAAAGCCTTCATCTTATTAAAATCCACATAGTTTACACTTCCAGATCCATCCAGTAAAAAAGCAATATCAATTTGTGATTTTGGGCATTCTGAAGTTGGAGAAATGAATAAATGCATCATATGTTCATTTAATCATGTTATACAGTATATACTGTGTGAAGAATATTTGCTTTGATTTGGTAGAACACCATAAATGTACCTCTCAGAGTCTTTGGCACAGATCTGCTCACAACATTATCTGGACTGATTTTAAAGCACATTCCATTGTAAGTGGTGATTACATCACAGTTCTTAGGTATGGTTGGACCACAAACCTGAGAGAAATTAACATTTTATTTTCAACATGACAAATCTGGACATTAGTGCAAAATTTGGAGAAGCAAAAATTCTTAATTATTTTGGACATCTTTTAGATCGACTGCAAATTGTAAGGCTCAACTCTAACAAATTATAATCTAATTAAAATTATCTAAATATAGACAAGCACCAAATCTAGCATGTTTTTGCAGTAAAATTGGCAAAATTGGTAATTTTTAGAATATCATAATTTCTCTTAGCATTAAGATTTTATATTCTCACAAAAACAGAGATTATTTAAAATATGACACTTACCACTTCTCTTGAAGACTGAGGATCTAGAGACATTGAAAGTCCAAGGGACATGTTGACAGCCTCATTGGTGACTTTTGAATAATAAAAAGTGGATTTTTTTATTTTATTTTTTATTTTTTTTTTAGAAATAATAATATGGATAATCAAACTAGTGTCTTATATTACATATTTGAAAGCATCATATAAAAACTAAGTACCAGTGATGGGCAGTGCCTTGCAGTTCCTTTTAGTCACATCACAGTGATATATTTGTCCTCTTTGAGTTTTACTGAGTTGTATTAAAGGATCACTCACAAGCAGACTATGAAAGAAGGCAAGAGGAATATGAGAACATGTTTAAAAATGTGGTTGGTTTGGTGTGCTGTTTATTTATGATGCAAAAACCTCTGAACGTATAACAAATTGAAAACAAAAACGTCAGCATACTTTTAAGTTATTTATAGTTAGTGTTGCAAAATATTTTTATATTACGGAGAATCACAGAAATGGGAAATTAAAAATACTGGCAAAGCATTAGGTGGACTTGATAAGACCAGGCATGAACTATGGGAAATTAAGTCCTTGATGGTGTGGCAAAAGTCCAGGGTGGAGTGCCCTCTGGTGGCAATTACAGACACTCTCACAGGTGATCGTGAGGTGGCCAGGGTGGCGCAGGCTGAGGCTGAGCAGGTATGAAGGTAAATCAGTATCAAAACTCGAGAGGTTGCTGATTTGAATGTGAGAACTTGTCGTATTAATATTTGTTTTTGTAAACTGAAATTTACACTCACAGCCCTTATGTTAAAAGCTGAATGTTTCGATTTGCACACACAGACAACAATCAAAACACCCGTGTTACGAAGTTGAAGTTGCAGATTAATAGTTACAAATGTGTAAAATGACATTCACATAAACAAAATGACAGACACAAATGTGTGAGACATATTTACTTTTGCACTTTACTTCAGTTTCTCTGAACCTCTCAGATCTGGCAGTACAAGTTCAATTCCTGGCGCTTTGACTTTTGCTACTCTTTTTGCGATATTCCTGTTGCAAAACTGACTTGTGCACTTGAATGCTGACGTGAAAGAGCAGAACGGGGGTGAGGGTTTGAAGCCGTTTTATTGGTCGATAGCTATCCGATCAGAGAAAACGCATAAAGTGACCAGGTGTAAACAGGCCCTTAGCTGTTTTATGTGACATCAATGTAAATACTTCTGGTGCGACCGATGGTTTCACTCCCACATCAATAGAACGGACAAGAATAAAGAAAAAACCTGTTCTCCTGGTGCGGGAGATGCCCCAATAAAGATCCTTATTAACCATTTTTTTGATCCCAAAACCTGGCGTGTGACCCTTTGGGGCACGAGAAAAGGTCCAGCAAAAGCTGCATAAATATTTGAGTGCTAAATGTTTACAGTCCTTTTGTCAAGACTTTGTATTTAAAGGGATTTGGCAAACCACTCAAGGAAGCATCTGTATTCAGAACTTCCCACACAATTGTTGTGTCTCTCTCTCTGTTTGCCAGGTATGCTGACTCTTTGAAATTGTTTTTTACTATGCTTTAAATTGTGTTTTGTATTTTCTGCTGAAGTTGTGTGATGGATTCTTTTTATTTCTTTTAATTGATGTTTAATCCTGCCTGGCAAAATAAATGTTGAATTTTGATTTATTCTTGATTCTCTTGAAATCATTATGACCAGTAAATTATGGGAGGCTAATGCTACCGTAAATCCGTGTCCAGGATAGTAAAAAACTGAAGGCGCATGAATGAATGAGCAGTAGGCACTTCATCTAAAAACCTTTTGTTTTTTGTCTACCACTGATTTAGCAAGATGTATGGAAGTGGCTAAATTAAATACACATTTTGTACGAGTGAGCAGTAGGCAACCAACTAAAGGTATTAGCTAACTTATTACACCCTATGACGAAGATCAGACTGGCGAGTTTGTGTGCGTGAGTTTACCGCAAACCCGGGGCGTGTATCTCTGAGCGGCATTGGGTCCCTGATGAACGAATAATTGAAAGTATGGAATTTTCAGAAAACCAAAGATCTAATTAAGTCACATCTAATGATCAGCTGTTAAATCAGAAATACTGTAAACTCGAAGAGTCGTTTAAATTTTGGAGTCAGATGAAATTATTCACGAGTCAGAATTAAATTAGAAACCAAAATTTTAATAAATAAAGGTGATTTTTACAGAAGCGCCAGAAAAGACGTACACGCAGAATACCTTCAACCAGGCCGCTGGACTTCCTTAATTGGGCTGACGGGTGGAGCTTACATTCAACAGTTTAAATAAATAAAATGATGATTTAAATTCACGTGGAAACTCACGTTTTCATTTTGATATATACACATTTACATTATTATTATTACACTTTCGCTAATGGCGATAAGCACTGATTACATTACGCAGTCATTACGCAGAAGTTAAACAAAAAATTATATGAATTTAGATACAGTAGATTTACCTGTATTATTATTTATATTATGCTGTACATTTTCTATTTCTTTGTTGTAGTTTATATTTGTTAAATACTTGTATATTATATGCTGGAAATACATTTTTTTAAAAATTAGATACAGTAGATGTGCTACTTTCGATCACTTTTCCTGTGACACGCTGTTTTAATGACAGCAAGGAGTGCAATAATTCCTCTTTAAACTAAACTGCAGATGTTATGACAAAATATTTTGGCGAGAACGATGATTAGTGATGCACACTTAACTTCGATATTATGGCAGACACTGCTGGATTCAATGGTCGAATGGTCCATTGTCCAGTTTGAATGGGTCCAATGATAATATCTTACTGTAACCGCAGCTGCACAGAGGTGTTGATGTCGTGTGGAGGCATCTTCAAACAATTATGAAAATGTTCACTTTACCAGGAAAACTGCATAAATTTGGAAATGAATGAATCAACTCTATTCTAAAACCTTTATCTGAAGTAAAGTAGTCAACATTTGGATCAAAAAAGTTAATCAAAGTTGTCTAAGAACTAAGCTGTCTTAAGAAGAAGGTTTTAGGACAGCTTTGAAAGGTTTTGATCCACTTCAAATGTTGACTACTATATTTTATACAATTTTGTTTTAATGGATATTTTGATATATTCTAAAACATAAAGAGGATATTGGATGATTTTTATCAATGTAATGTGTATTGTGCAAATATATAGGGCCTTATTTATAAAGCGCACGATTTGCAAAGCACAGATTTGATCTTAAAGTGTGCCTACGCTTAAATCCACGCCAACGCTCATATTTATAAAAACGGTCTTTGACGTGGAAAAGTGCTTAAAGCCACGTCAGGGTCTGAGCAGACATACACACTTTTCATTGTCAGATTACTGCAGGTTTTTGGAAATCTATGCTATATTCTTGCAGCTCGCTAAGGATTTGGACGATGACTGTTGATCTTTTATATGTAAATGACATTAATTAGATGTTGTTTACAACGCGGGGAACTGAAACCATTCAGCTGCGCGCAAGATCATTTGCGATTTGTAGAGTTCACGTCTTAAAAAGGGAGGCATACGCTTGTTTTCTGTGTACGTTCATTCTATGAATCGCACGTACGCACATCTGAGAAATGATCGTAAAATCAAATTTAGGACGGTTTCTGCTCAACATTTTATAAATGAGGCCCATAGTCCGTATCTAATATGCAGATGAGGTTATGCATAGTAAAACTAGGCATTGTAAGCTCTATATATGGTGATATCGGGGTGGAGATGCACGTACGCACAATCTTTCGCTGACTGGGATTTTGCGCAGGCTCTGGCGTACGCATGGTTTTAAAATTTTGAAAACTTTTGTGCGTACGCAGAATTTAGCTTTTGCGCATACGTACACTTTTAGGATGAAATCTACGAAAAGTTTTTATAAATGAGGCCTCAGATCAGTCATTTGTATACTTTATTTATTTATTTCAAATTATGTTGTCCTGGTATGGTATCTTACTCTAATCATTGTCTGGAGATTTGTGTGGGAGTTAGATTAAATGATTTACTGAAGAAGGCAAATATCCAAAACATCTGTTATGTAGGCTATGTTGCATTGCTTAAAAGGAGTGCAGATCATTCTGTTCTTTTGAACAGAATACTGAATACTGTAAATCTCCAGCTTTTTAGGGTTGTACATACCCTGAGTCAGTGGAACACTGTGGTTTTATCTTTTTTTGTTTCTCATTAATTGTCATTGGCTGCCATTATCATTTTTTCATTTTTCTGAATATTATACAAGTTTCCCAAATATTATCCAGTATTATCAATGTGGTTGAAGGCGAGTGATACGCAGTGTCTTCCACAGATTATGGTGAAAGTTGTCAAAGGAATTGTGGGGTTGACATCTGTCACACCCTCTAATTAGAAGGAGAAGGGCTTTAAATTGGATGTTTCAATATTGACGACTTTGAGGGTAAGTATTCTCAAGCTAACTAGCTTCGTGTAACATAGTCCACTGTAGGCAAGTTTGCAGAACCCAGGTGCAATTTCTTGAAACAAAGTGACATAAAATATAATCCAAAACAGGTTTGACAGAGACTTGACACAAGCCTTAAGGCGGGTGCACACTGTACGATTTTGGCCACGATTTGGTCGTCTGAGACAAATTTTGAGAATCCTAAAAGATTCCTATAATCCTAGGCAAAAATCTGATTGCTAGTTTGACATGTTCACCAACAGTCGATTAATGACCGTTGCAATCAAATTTTACCTCAAGACCTTCAGACGAAATTAGGGCAGTGTCAGAAGATTTGGCACACAGTCCTGCAGTGTGACTTCTCCCACGACAAACATCAAATTATCTTCGTTTTTTCAAGATAAGCCATGATCAAAATTAACGCTAGAGATTTCTTTGTTAGCCACCATTTCTGTCCTGTGTGTAATCACTGTCACCGAATGTGTTTGGGTTGATGATGTAAAACTGACAAGTTGACAAGCAACAATCGTAAAGGACTACTATAAATCGCACAGTGTGCACCCGCCTTTAGCATGAACATGAATAAACTCACCAAACAATGGGTTACACAAACAAGGTTAGACAAAGGAACAATGAAATATGAGGGATATTTATACACAAAACTAATGAGCAAACAAGGGACACCTGTGCACCATCAAACAATGAACAAATGAGAACAGAGCAGAGTATAACATGATAAGACAAACCAATGAGAACATGACACATAAGACAAGAGGCTTGTTTGAGTTGCATCTGCGCTGCGCAGATCGGTCGGAGTATGACATCAAAGTACTGCGAAAGCGATTCATAAACATAAGGAGTCGTATATTCTCCAAATGCTCTCGCGGTACTTTGATGTCATACGCCGATCAGTCTGCGCAGCGCTGATGCATCTCAAACAAGCCTCTTGGAAGCACAAGACATGATCACATGTGGGCAAGGAAGTCACATGACAGGAACATGAAACATGGCTAAGGCAAACTACAAAATAAAAGACATGCACTTTGTTGGTGACAGTTCATATTCTTATACTTTCAGTTTTCTATCTATTAAACCTTTTTTCGATCTTCTGGTTCACTAATGTTATTATGTTAATATGAATCATACAATATGTATGATTCTTTAGGACTGTGAATGTCACTAATTTTGTGCAATTTTTTTTTTTTCAGTTTCTGATAAGGATGACAGGAGAGATCAGCTTGAGGGCGACTTGTTTCAGATCTATAGGGAAGTTAGAGAAGCCACATAGCTGGAGAGTAGACAGACAAAACTAGAGAACTGAAGGATGGATTTATTGTTCATATTTTTCTATGAATTTCTACATTTATGGAAATGTAGGGAAGATGAATCTATTCAGTGGAAAAGTTTAGCACTTTAAAAGGAAAGATTTCTTGTCTTGTTTATGCATATATCCTATCATTTGGGGTTATTCATTTATTATTTTGTCATCATTTAATTATCTTTACAGATTGTGTTAAGGGACTTCAACCCTGTCACACTGTCCCAGTGTAGCTGTTGCTGTGTTGCTGGTGCAACCACATGTGTAGCCACATTGTTGCACTACTTTACCAGATGGCAGTCTAGTCTGAGCTCGCATCAGTACTGCAACTGAGCTGCCACAAACCCAGATGAGCCAGTGGGTAAGTTGACCCACCCCCTGTATCTTGGCAACCGTACCATTTTATTGTCATGTGACCATATATTTTAGAACCACCCATCATTTCTGCCAGACTGTGAAATGGAGAAGCACATGGGAGGAGTGGAAGTGTTTTTAGCTTGTCAAAGTAAAATTTTAACATAACAGATGTAATGGCTGTTTCATCAAAGTAAATTTGTCCAGGTCTAAAACTATTTATGATGCATATTTCTGCATGCGTATGATGCATATGATGCATGATGCTGGTTTCAAGAGTGGCCACTCAACCGAGACTGCACTACTGTCAGTCACTGAATCCTTGCGGATTGCAAAGGCTGATTCCAAATCATCAGTTCTCATTCTGCTCGATCTATCTGCTGCCTTTGACACGGTGAATCATCAGATCCTCCTGTCCACCCTCTCATCACTGGGCATCACAGGTACTCCACTTCACTGGTTTGAATCCTATCTCACAGGAAGGTCTTTCAGGGTTGCCTGGAGAGGGGAGGTATCCAAAGCTCATCAACTGACCACGGGGGTTCCTCAGGGTTCAGTTTTTGGACCCCTCCTCTTCTCCATTTACACTACATCACTTGGTCCCATCATACAGGCACATGGTTTCTCCTACCATTGCTATGCTGATGACACATAACTCTTCCTTTCATTCCAACCAGATGATCCCACAGTAGCTACACGAATCTCAAGCTGTCTGGCGGACATTTCGGCATGGATGAAAGAACATCATCTGCAGCTCAACCTGGCTAAGACTGAGCTTCTCGTCTTCCCTGCCAATTCGACTCTAAATCATGATTTCAGCATCCAGCTAGGTACATCTTCAATTACCCCATCAAATTCGGCCAGAAATCTTGGAGTAATCCTTGATGACCAACTGACCTTCAAAGACCACATTGCAAAGACAGCTCGGTCATGCAGATTTGCACTATACAACATCAGGAAAATCAGGCCTTTTCTAACAGAACATGCAACACAACTCCTTGTCCAGGCCCTGGTCATTTCTAGGCTTGATTACTGCAATGCTCTTCTGGCTGGACTGCCATCATGCACAATCAAGCCTCTTCAAATGATTCAGAACGCTGCAGCACGTCTCGTCTTTAACGAGCCCAAAAGAGCCCACGTCACGCCTCTCTTCATCTCTCTGCACTGGCTACCACTTGCTGCTCGCATCAAATTCAAGGCGTTGACGCTTGCTTACAGATCTACCACAGGCTCAGCACCCTCCTACTTCCACTCACTCTTACGAGTCTACACTCCGACCAGAAGCCTACGCTCATTAAAGGAGCGAAGGCTCGTGGTACCATCACAGAGAGGCACAAAATCACTCTCCAGAACGTTCTCGTTCACTGTCCCTCGCTGGTGGAATGATCTTCCTGCCTTCATCCGCAATGAAGAATCCCTGGCAATATTCAAAAGACAGCTGAAAACTCATCTCTTTCGTGAGCACTTATCCTCATCCTAAAAAAAAAAAAAAAAATTCTATACCTATCCCTTCACTTCCTTTAATCCCTCTCTATTGTAGCTTATGATACTCTGAGCACTGCCTAAAACTTGTATTGTGAGCACTTCTTGTCCCTATTTGCCTCGTCATGACGACTCGCTTACTGTATTCCTCACTTGTAAGTCGCTTTAGATAAAAGTGTCTGCCAAATGAATAAATGTAAATGAAAATGTAAATATTGGTGATTTAGCAACGTATAAAACCATGCAAGTCATTTAGCTAAATATTATTCTGAATTGGTAAGCTAGCTAGCTTTTCCTAAAATGGCAGCTATGGTGCAAAGTGAGCCAAATGTTGTGGGGTATATTGAGCCAGTGTTTTAACTTACCCCACCATAAGGCAATGAATTTAAGTTAAATCTGAAGTATAAACTGGTGTCATTTCAATGTAATGTTACGCAACTGGTTTAGTTTATCTTTATTTTCGAGTTTATTTGATAGGAATAGAGTACAAGTACACTAAATCCTTCTCTGATATGAACCAGAGGATGTTTAATCATATATATCTTTCCACCTGTAGTCTCTAATGGCCTAACATGGTCGACATTGCAGAAAAACTACCATGTCAAGAACTTTTTGACTAAAATGTTTATTAGTTTCAGTGACATTTATTCATTCTTATTTAGTTTTTATTTTACTCAACAAACTCTCTGTTTAGTCTGTTTATGGGAAGGTTACAACTTTGATGTTCAACATATTGTTTCAGAAATGCAAACAATTAAACATACTGAAATTTCAACTTCATTTGGTTGGTTTTATGTTGTTTAATTTAGCTTAAAAAAAGAAATATTTGTCAAATATTTTTACAAAGAATATTTGTAAAAGGAAATTTGATTATTAAATTTATTTTTAAAATAGGTACATTATCTTTAAAATTTCACATGGGTTTGATTCAGATTCAGTTAGATGGTCAGTTTGCCCCCTACTGACTCGGCTCAACTTACCCCTAACCTGGGGTAAGTTGAGCCAGAGGAACACTTTTTTATAAGAAGCCATATTTTTAGAACCCTTTGTCATAGATGTATTCTGATCATTTAAAATGATAGGAAACATCTTGAAATTACTTTAAGGACTTTCATTGTACTTCTGCCTCATTTTCCCTTATCTTGAGGACCACATAAGTAAAAAATAGCTTACCCCACTCTCCCCTACAAGTTTTAAATTTAACTCATAAGCTTGTTACTAGATAATAAGCTAAAATGGGTGTGTTAGATAAGTGAACTGTCCAAGAAATGTACTGTTGATATGCCTCTAGGAAAATGGTTGGCTAACACTGGCTCATCCTAATATGCCCACTTGGTATTCTTAGGGAGTCCAGCAAAGTCCTGTCAGTGGGATGGTGGTTTTATCTGCATGACCTAAAGAGAAGTTGCTAATGGCTTAAGGTGCACACTGCAATGAATTGCAAATTTAAAGTAGTATAATAATAATATGCGATTTTTCACCATTTGGACAGAGATAGTTCACCATTTATTTATTTATTTATTTATTGTTTGTTTGTTTGTCATTTACTGACCCTCATGTTGTTCTAAACCTGTATGACTGACTTTCTTCTGTGGAACACAAAAGGAGATGTTAAGCAGAATGACATACTTAGTCACCAATCACTTTCATTACATCTTTTTTCCATACAATAAAGATAATGGTGACTGTGTTTGTCTTAGATCTTCTTTGTGTTCCACAGCAGATGGACTAATGGTCTAGAATGGCATGAGGGTGAGTGAATGATGATATTAATGTTTGAATGAACTCTGTTTAAATGGCAATGAGAAATTGTTTTAAAGGTGCAGTGTGTACATTTTTGTCATCGTCTGAGACAGCAGAGAGTAGCCAGTCAAGCAAACACGCTCTGTAGAGCAGTTTGTTCGTTTAGGGCTACTGTAGAAACATGACGGCACAAAATGGCGACTTAACATGTAAGGGGACCTGCGGTGTTTGAGATGGAAATGGCTCATTCTAAGGTAATAAAAACATAATGGTTCATTATATAAGCTCTTTTTACACCACAAACATAGTTATGTATATTATATTGCATTTCTGTCAATAGATCCTCCTAAAATTTTCACATTGCACCTTTAAGGTAAAAATGGGCAACTTTTTTGATACTACTTTTCATTTCAAGAGAACTCATGGGTGTTGGAACCATTGTATGTGAGTGGGACAAGGCCATGTTACACTGTGAATATAGTCATTGTGCCAAAAAAAAAGCTTTAGTTTGTTTGGTTTCCTCTTAAGTGCAGTTGTTTTTCATTATGAATATATTAATATGCGAAATGCTGTCAGTTATTTTTTGCTGTGCTTTTCTTGTAGATGCATGTTGGAATGTGAGCAATGTGTGAAAGCAGAAAGCTCATACGAGACAGAATTAGACCAAGAGGGCATTTAAAGGAAGTTCACACTTGAAGTTTGCTATTGCCTTAAAAGGACATTTTGCATCATCATCCGTATCATATGTCTGGTCACAATATTATATATGCTATAACAGAAAGATTGTGAATGTTTTTACCTTATGAGGCTGTCTAAAATTAGTGTAAATCTGTAAGTTCAATGTTTGTCAACACGGGGTGCGTCAAAAGAGACAATTCGACAATGATGATTCAGAAATCACACAAACTAAACATTTCAGTAACTAGTATAATTCTTCAGTATGGACAATGGAGCACAAAATCTATAATCTGGGTTTTTCTATGTCAATGTAGTAGCATCTATTTCTTATTTACACCTAAAGGTCACTTTAAAACAAAACAAACTATGGTGGTTGACTGACTGTTGGTAAGATGGTTTCTTTCATGTCTCATTGGACAGTTGATGGCAGTGTGGTGAGTACTGGAAGTGGTAATATTGTGCTTTCAAAACAATGCAGGGTTTTTTTTATCCCCCCATTATCAGTGGTTATGTTGCTCTCACCTTGTGTCTTTCTGTATCACCTTATAGCCAAAGGAAACATTCTGACTCTGTGAAGGTGCAGTGAAGGTTTTCCAGGTAACAGGATCAATGTTAAAAGCGATCACCGACTGAGATGCTAAAGTGTTCAGAAGTGATAAAAAAGACTGAATTAGTAACTAGAAACTGTAATTTGACAACTGAAATGTAAAATTGATATTTCCATTCCTGTTTGCTGACTGGTCAATACAACATTGCAGTCATAAATACATTCTATATTAACAGATGCCAGTTCAGCAGCTGCTGGAGATTTCACTGTGTGTAGCATCAATAAAGGCAATTATGTATTAAGATAACATAAAAATGTTTTGTAACCATTAAGAAAGAAAAAAGAAAGAAAGAAAGAAAGAAAGAAAAGGAAAAAGAAAAAAACTCAAAACACTTTTTAGGCATTGTGCCTAAAAAAACTTTAGTTTGTTTGGTTTCCTCTTGAATGTAACTGTTTTTCATTAGGAACATTAATATGTGAAAAGCTGTCAAGTGCATTTGAGTCAAGTTTGACTTGAGTTCGAGTTTTTGCAGTGCTATTTTCGTAGATGCATGTTTGAATGTGTGCAACATATGTGTGAACATATGAGTCAGAATTAGATGAGAGGGCATTTAAAAAAAAGTTCAGACTTATTGATGTTTGTTCTTGCCTAAAAGGACATTTTTCATTTTTCATCTTTATATCTATCATTTGTCATATGTCATAACATATGCTACAACATTTTGATTGTCAAGGTTTTTAACACAAAACTGTCTAAAATTCAACCTGTCTAATGTCTTATGATCAACAGTGTTTCTGAATGTTGAGTAACTGTAAATCTACAGTAAAACAAAACATAATTCCTATGACAGTTTTCTTTTTCAATCATTCTATTCATATACAACATGATTATTGCAATGCATTTTTCACAGCTTTAGTTTTTAACAAATATAAAGAGTATAAAGAGAATGTAAAGCAATTTTTACCTGGCTAGATAATGTAACTAGTTAAATATAAAGTATCTTATTGCCATTCGCAGCTTACAATTGTACAAGAAGGGAAAAAAGGTTTAAGACTTGCAACACAAGAAGGCTTATACAGAGAGAGGAAATAGACAGTTATTGAGGTAGTGACGGTGTGTTACATATAATAAATAAGTAATAAAAGAAAGAGAAGAATATAAATTGTCTTACCACAAAATATGTACAGTCTGATACAGAAGTTGTGGTCCATTGTAACTGGTCAAATGTAGATATGGAGGATGCATGAGGTGAGACAGTCAAGGCAATAAATGAAAGAGAAGAGAGGTGGTTCAGATGTAAAAAGGGGTGGAAGCATCTTACTAGAGAGGAAAAACTATTTGAAAAAGAGGAAATGAGTGCATATTCAAGAAAGATGAAGCGTAAGAGAATAAATGCTCAAGATAAAGTTAATAAATGTTGTTAAATACACAGAATTGAATTAAATCTAAAAAAATCACCCACATTGTTGTTTATGAACTCATTAAATAGTCAATAATCGGATGTCAGTAGAGCTGTCCAAGAAAAGTATTTAGAAGAGATACATATTTGCTATGTGGCGTATGGTTGTGGATTTTTAACCTCTGTTTGTAAATAATAAGCACAAAGGACTGCCATGTGTATAATGTGCAAATAAATGAGGAACTTTTAACTGAACTGAACCTTTTCCAGCACACAGCCAATGTAATCATCATATATACATGATTATAGTTGGAAAGATGCAAGCTTTCTTTCTAAATACCCAAAATACAGTGCCAGTTAAATAAACTTTTGTAAGCCAGTTTATTCACAACAAAAGCATCTAAAACTGCAATATTTAACATACATAACAACTAATGTATAAACAATAAAAGTTACACGAATAATTCAGTCACAATCTGCATATTTTAGACACATGAGCCATTACCTAAACCTGCAGCTATTTGCTGCCACGCTGCATTTTCTGCCCCTTATTTGCATAAATTTGAGAATGGAGGGCCCTGTTCCAAATGGTACACATTATGCGCAATGGCAGCCGAATGCGTGTCCATTAAGTCCACAAGACCATAGGGTGTCTTGTTTGTAGGTTTCAGAAGGGTGCTTGCAAGCGCCCCCTTTGATGTGCACTTTCGCCAAGCCCGCACTGAGGCGAGCTCAACAGCAGACTTCTACCCAACAGTCAGAGTGCAATTACATCACAAAAGTCTGAATTCAGAAGAAAAAATTGCAGGTCTTAGGGTTCCATTTGGGACAGAGCCTTCCTTTTTTTATGCTCTTCCCTCGCTAACTTCGCTCCCTCTTCTGGACCTCGATGTATGTCATTGCTTATGTTTGACGAGTGCCCATTACAAGTGGAAGCTGAACAATGGGTTTAACAAAACACCCTAAGCCAGGAATACAAAACATGACAGAATGGAGTTGAACTTTTAGTTTTACTTTTGCCTCAGAGTATTGTTTGTTTGGCATAACACCACATTGTGAATCTACAAAGGGGCAGTTGTGGACTAAAGGTTAGAGAGTCGGACTTGTAATCCAAAGGTCGTGGGTTTGAGTCTCAGTACCAGCAGGATATGTAGGTGGGGGGAGTGAATGAACAGTGCTCTCTTCCACTCTCATTACCCACAACTGAGGTGCCCTTGAGCAAGGCACTTAAAGGGTTAGTTCACCCAAAAATGAAAATTATGTCATTTATTACTCACCCTTGTGTCATTCTACACCCATAAGACCTTCATTCATCTTCGGAACACAAATTAAGATATTTTTGATGAAATCTGATGGCTCAGTGAGGCCTGCATTGCCAGCAAGATAATTAACACTTTCAGATGCCCAGAAAGCTACTAAAGACATATTTAAAACAGTTCATGTGAGTACAGTGGCTCAACCTTAATATTATAAAGTGATGAGAATAGAATTTGTGCACCAAAAAAAAAAAAAAAAAAAAAAATAACGACTTTACAACAATATCTAGTGATGGGCGATTTCAAAACTGATTTAAAAAATTTAATAAGGGTAATATTTTTCTGAGGCCTAAGTTCCCCTGAGCTCCGTTTGGATATCTAGTGCAAGTTGTAGGATATAGGTCTCCTCTCGATTTAGAGATTTGTCATTTGAGGCTTCCGCTCCTAGAGCTTGGCTATGTTTTGCTAAGTTGCCAGGCTCTCTCTGAGCCTCCTTGGCTACTGCGGGTGTCGTCTGGCCTCCTCTCATTTTGGAGTTATTTTATGGAGGCCTCCGCTCTTTGAGCTACGCCAGGTTAAAAATTACAAGTTGTAGGCTCTCTATGAGCCTCCTCGTTGGATATCTTGTGTGTGGAACGTTGTTAAGACCACCTCTCAATATGAGAGTCGTTATAATGAGGCCTCCGCTCCTAGAGCTCGGCTTATATTGAAGTCTTTATTTGCTAAGTTGCCAGGCTCTCTCTGAGCCTCTTTGGCTAATATGAGTGTCGTCAGGCCTTCTCTCTTTTTGAGTCACCTTTGAGGCCTCCGCTCTCAGGGGTCCGTCTGGATATCAGATGCAGGTTGCAGGCTCTCTTTGAGCCTCCTCGCAAGCCTTTCCTCAGTATGGAACGTTGTTAGGCCTCCTCTCGATAGGAGAGTCGTTATGTTGAGGCCTCCGCTCCTTGAGCTCGGCTTTATTAGCTAAGTTGTCAGGCTCTCTGTGACCCTCACTGGTTAATTTGAACATTTCAAGGCTTCCTTTTGTTTTTAGAGTTGTTTTATCTAGGCCTCCGCTCTCTAGAGCTCCGCTGGATATGAGTTACAGGTTGCAGGCGCTCTTTGAGTTCCTCATCAAATATCCTAAAGTGTGGATCGTTGTCAGGTCTCCTCTCAATATGAGAGTCGTTATGCTGAGGCCTCTGTGGAATCAAAGTCTGAATCTGAATCCCAAAAAACACAAAGAATACAGCAGCCTGTTTAAAATAACTAAAAAAGACCAAAGTTAGCACACTCTCAAATACCCTAAGCCAGTGGTTCCCAAAACTGTCCTGGAGGACCCCCAGCCCTGCACATTTTGTATGTCGCCCTTATCTGACACACCTACTTCAGGTCTTGCATTCTCTACTAATGAGCTCATGAGTTAAATCAGGTGTGATAGATGAGGGAGACATATAAAATGTGCAGGGCTGGGGATCCTCTGAGGTTTGGGAACCACTGCCCTAAGCCATAAATATCACAGAACTGTCAGATCGTAACACTAGTCATGCAGTACGTTGCATGACTAGGCACTTCCGCCACTTTTTACTAATGTTGATTTCCTGTTGCAATGTTTCTGAAGTAGGTTGCAACTACCTAGAGCAGCACAAAGTTTACTGAGCCCCCTTTATCATCTACATGACAACAGAAGCCATTTACACCCATAGGATGCATTTTTGCATGTTCTTCACATCTTGAACAACATTTTAACATTTTTTTCCAGTACATATTTTCAAAGTTGTGATTTATTCTGTCACCACGTAAACTGTAACAATAGTTTAATAATTCACTTCTATTTTCACTTGTATATTGCTCATGGTGTTGATTTAAGTTCAGGCTATAAAATATAAGGAGTTATGATACTTTGCACTGAGTGTTTATCTATTTCAAGTTTTCAGCACATTCTAATGTGTCCTACATTGATAAAAAAAATATATATATAAATAACCAGCAAAAGGTTTTAGGTATCTGCTGGGTTTGCTGCAATTGAATCTGACACCTCAGCCTCACAAACACCCCAAATCACAGAATTTCCTGACTTGTGTTCATATTCAAATTTTTTATTTAAAATACAAATTAAAATATGCATATAAATAATGACACAAAAATAAGTGTAATGGATAATGCCAAAATGATTTAATTTAAATTTATTTTAATTTCCAATATGTGCCATTTTTAAATATACCAATATTGCAAAAAAAAAAAAGCAAATTAAATAATATCTTTATATAAAGCAGAAAACATTAAATCCATTAATTAAACATTAATTGCACACCCAGTGCAAATCCCTATTATGAAAATCTGAAGAAACGTGATGACAAAACTATGGAAGCTTGTTTCTGCTACTCGATAACAAATAAAAAAATGTAACTGTTTATATCTCACTGAGTTCTTTCTCTGAATTGCTCTATATTTTATATTCTATAATTGCTCTATATATTATATTTCTTTGAAATGTAAACTCGCAATTGCAAGTCAGAATTATGATGCAATTGCAATTTTTCCTTAGAACTGGATTTTATATCTCTCAACTGTAAATTTTTCTCTGATTTGCGAGTTAAAGTTACAAAAGTCAGAATTGTGAGATAAAAAGTCGAAATTACCTTTTGTATTTATTTATTTATTTTATTCTGTAGTGGAAGCAAGCTTCCATAGAAAACATCCAATATTTCTAATATTTCTGCTACAGTTCATACTCAGTCATTATCAGTTTTCATAACAAAGAAGGAAATCAAATATTTGGAATGCTATAAATACTTTGGTAACTCATTGTGATCACTGATAAGATGACGAGTAATCTGAAGTAACTTCGAAATTGTCCAGTTATCATTTAAATAAACTGTTCTACATCAGTCAATGTGGTTTTAAATATATTCACGTTTCATTCTCAAGCCCGCAAAACACAATCAGTACATATATCTTATAACTGTTTGAGTGCACATTATTGTGTCATGTTTGGTTCTCCTCCTGCATCCCCCTGCGCCTCCTGCAGCATCTGCTTATACTGACTTTTGAAGAACCCAGCCTTGTAAAGAGAGAAAATATGAAGTAATATGCTGTAAGCATTAAAAATATAGATTGTGTAGTAAGGTGAAAGTGTGAGAGACTGAAACTGATTTTACGAAGGTGATATACCTTATAGAGGACCGCTGTGATGAGAGCCAGTAGCAGCAGTCCTCCAATCACCCCTCCAATGATCTCTTTGGTCAGGTTCGCCTCCTCATACACCTCCACTTGAGTGTTAATCTACAATGTGGGAAAATGTAAGCAAGTGAATTCTTAGTGCAGTCAGAAGTGATCTCATTGTAACAGGAAGTCCTCCTCCTTTCCCCCATACAGATGTTCCATGTCGAACAATAGGTAATTATAATAGATTATAATTTGGGTTAAATAATTGATAAATACTATTTGTGAATTATATTACTACACTGAATTCAATGATAAATATGACATTTCAATTCTATCTCCAGACATGGAGTTTCCAGAGGTCTGGGCGCGGGTGCCAAAGGGTGCCCCGTCTCTAAGAAAGAAGGTCCTTCCTCAGAGGAATGCGCCAGGGAGGGGCTGTCGCAAGAGTTCTGGGAACCAGGTCCGTTTGGGCCAACAGGGCGCAACTAGCAGGACCTGCTCCTTATCCTCCCTGACTTTGCACAAGGTCTGTGCAAGTAGGCTCACTGGGGTAAACGCATATTTGCGAAGGCCCCGGGGCCAGCTGTGCGCCAGAGCATCTGTACCGAGTGTTCCCTCGGACAGGGAGTAAAACAGCTGGCAGTGGGAGGTTTCTGGGGAAAATGTGAGCAAGTGAATTTTTAGTGCAGTCAGAAGTGATCTCATTGTAACAGGAAGTCCTCTTCCTTCCTCCCTCACAGATGTTCCATGTCGAACAACAGATAATTAAAATAGATTATAATTAATTATAATAGATTATTTCTATTATTTCTCTCTTTTTGGTCAAATAAATACAGTCTAGGTGAGCAAAAGACACTTTTGAAAACATAAAAAAAAACTTCTGAATGGTAGTGTAAGTACTTTTGTCTCTGTGGCATTTCTTTAATAATAATTAAAAAAATACTGTGACTTCCTTACTATGAAAACACACTTGTGTACTTGTGTTACTATGAAAACACACACATATGCACAGGACGTATATGTGTGAAAAACATTGTAAGAGCAATTTTCAATATATTTGCAAGAATCAAAAAGAGAAAAATTATGTGGTGTGAAAAAATAAGAATAAAATACAGATTAAATGAACAAATCATAAGCTATAAGAACAGTAGACTGCAGTGAAGATTCCTTCAAACAGAGCAGTGTTTTGAGAGCTCTTTTTACAGTCATTAGACTTGACATGAACGATCACTGAATCACCTGGAGTGACGGTGCAGTGCCTTGAGAATCAGAGGAAAAGAAAATGTATTTGCTCTTGTCATAATCCAGAGACGTTGAACTGGCCAACTGAAACACAGCAGCTCTGAGTCCAGTCTAAGAGAGACACAGATCATGACAATAAGAAATGATCAAACAATTATGAATATATATATATATATATATATATATATATATATATATATATATATATATATATATATATTAGGGCTGTCAATAGATTTTTTTTAATTGCAATTAATTGCACACTTATCGTGAAATTAAGCATACACCATTTATCTTGTTTAACACGTCCATTTTGTCATCATTGCCTTTATCCAGCAAAGTAAACCAATAGATTGAAGTGTGATTTTCACAAAACTGTATTTTTCAGCTTTTTCAAGGTAAATTTAGATGTCTTTCCAAAAAAAAGGACACCAAATAACCAAATGATATGATTTAATATAATAGCAGTGTATAGTATGTGCAACAGCAAAGAGCTTGTTTACATTTTAGATAAGTCAAGTTGCGATACTGAACAGGACCACATGGCATAGGCGCCGATCGCCGAAATGGTCGAGCACCCACGGACAAATACGAGATATTCTCAATTGATTTTAACCAATAAAATGTGCTTTTGGGTCGAAATTGTCATCTCGCTGCATGGATATACTGCCAATGAAACATCCAGTTGACGAAGCGATAAGAAGTCCCTGCTCTTGATATACAAACATTAATGAACTTCTTTGAACTTAATGAACTTCTTTGAACTTAATGAGGAAAAAAACTAGATGAGGGCAGATTCGAACCACTGATAATTAAAGTACGGCTAAACCTCTGACTCTATAAACAAAAACTCAACTACGAGACCATTAGGGAATACGAAAACTGAGCGCGGATTTATCTACAATATAATATTGGGGGGGGGGGGGGATGTAACCTCGATAAAATGCCAAAAAGGTGGTAAATATTCACTTGTATTTGAGTAATATTGCATCAGGGAGTCGTATACAGAGGCGATTGTTTTGTGATTTGCAACAATTGATGAGGATTGATTGCGAGCTCACGTGGAGAGTTTGTTTGTGCCTCAAGTTCATTGGTGAATCGTGAATCAAAAGCGTAAGTGTTGCATTTGCCTATTTCATAATATAATATAATAAAGTGGGAAAACTGTTTATTGTGTAATAGTTCAGTATTGCTTTTCTTGTCAAATTCAGAGGGGAGAAATAAAACTGAATAGACCCTCTGTGAGATTCGGATTGTGTTCAGTAATCCAGGGTGAGTGATTTATGTTTTATATTAAAGCATAAATGTGTATTTTGTACATATTGTGCAAATATTTTGAAACTTGTGTAACCTTGATTTGTGTTGAATTATTTGTTTAAAATTCAAGACTAATTTATGATAAAGCTAATATTGTGACAATTCAGTGATAGTTTGAATGATGCATGTGGCCTTATATGTGCTACTGTTTTGATTTCAGGGGTATAGAGGCCACTACCATTGTCTTTCTGTTTTTTTTTTTGTTTTTGTTTTTTTTTTTTGTTTTGTTTTTTTTTGTTTGTTTGTTTCTTTAAATGCCACATTGTTTGTTATAACTTGGAGAGTGGAAATCAATTCTTATTTTATTTTTATTTCTAAACATTTTTGTCTGTTCTGTAACCTAATTCATCTCCAACCCCAAAAGCCAAAGCTATTTTTAATGCTGTGTCCTTTTGGTCACAGTCGAGAATAAAAGCTATTGGCTGGCGACATAAGGATTTTAATTAATCACATGCGTTAACACGTTAACGTTGACAGCCCTAATATATATATATATATGTTCTGTGATATGAATTAGCTTTAAAAGTCAGATACCTGCTCAATCCATCCAGAGCTCACATTGCCAGATATATAATAGAGTTTCCTTTCATTCTTTATGAGATTGACGTCACAGCTGAACACGGCACACACCGCAACAGAGCAGTTCTGACACACACACAAACACACACATCCAGAGAGACAGAGTTTCATTGATGTATGTTTAACATATACTACTAATAAATTGTGGAAAACTAATGAGGTAAAACAAAACTAAATTTAAAAAGTGTCCTCACCACCACACGATCATTTTTAATAACATCCAACAATGTAAATTTGGTGATAACAGGCTTCTCCATGTTCTCGCTTTTACAGCCAGAAATCTTTAGAAAGAAAGACAGAAACTCTTTAACTTGTAGGCCCCTGTTGTCCGACCCCTTTATATTTGCTAAGATAGTTCTCATTCTCCTGCTGTGATTATGACAAAGATGCTTGTTCACAATCTTTTTTAATGATATACTGAATTAATTAACATTATTAATTTAATTTAAAGTATAGAATTTAACCACAAATCATTTTGTGATTCCAGAAGTTATAATCTGTATTTGTTCTTCAGTAAAAACAATGATTATTGAGGGAAAATACAAAGAAATATGATTTTCAGATTACATCTTGATTTAAGTAAATTTAGATTATGTTAATATTATAATAATAATTTATTAATTTAAATACTTTTACATCATCCTGAGGCCTACTTGTAAGTTTGCTGAAGCCCCCTAGTGGCCCCTGGCCACCTGGTTCAGAACCACTGGTTTCAAACATAAGTGTTTCAGAACAACTATGAGTGAAGAATGGGATGCCGTTTTTCTTCCCTACATCGTACCAAAATTATTTATTTGAAATAATCAGTATACCTGTATGGCTTATGAGATGAGAAATAAATTCACACACTTGCAAATTTGAATTAGTCCAGATGTCAGTGTCACCAAGTTTCACTGGTACTCTGATGAAAACTTTGAAAATTAATTCTCTGAGGTCATTCTGAACCTGAAAGAGGAGAAAAGAAAGTAAGGAAGAATTATGTACAGCATTTTCTTCTTTTATCAAAATAAAGATAAGATACAATAAAAAAAATAATAACTAATACCCTTATTATCTGCTGGACGGGTTTCATAAGATCCCTTTTTCCTGAAGTAAAATTAATGTGGATGGTGGAATTTTCATGCCTTTCATTTAAAATGAAGAAAGAAAATGACAATATTACAGTATAGGATAAAGAAAAATGTGGTATTATTTTTATACAGAAACATGGAGCAGAGCACTAACCTTATCAAGGCAATATAGATGGCATATTTGACACCGATGGTCTTCTGTTTTTTAAATTCACTGTCGCTTGAGTGTTTGTCATTTCCACTGTGAGAGATGGAGGTTTTTATTATTAGTATCATTTATCCATTGCTGATAAAATGATCATGTGAGAATCCTCCTAGAGCTCATGGTCAAAGGCTGTTTCACGCTTTGAGTTCACTCAAACAACTTCTAGCACACAAAGATGATGTCATACCTCGTGACCGCAGCAGTAAACGTCACATTTTGGCCCAGTGTACTTTCTTTATTAATACTGTATGTAATCTCAAACACAACCTAGAATTTGAACAAAAAAGCCAGAATAAGACTACATTTTGGACTAATTAAAGTTGTTGTAAGTCATATGACAACAGAACATGTTAAACAGTCACACACCCATGAAAGTTGCTCTGGATAAAAGTGTTTGTTAAAGCATTAGTTCACCTTCAAATGAAAATTACCCCAAGCTTTACTCACCCTCCAGCCATCCTTTACCAAATGAGTCTGAGCTGAAGAAAGTGTCTCAATCCACATCCATCCATCATAAACATACTCCACATGGCCCCGGGGGGTTAATAAAGGCCTTCTGAAGCGAAGCGAAACGATGCGTTTGTGTAAAAAAAAAAAAAAAAAAAAAAAAAAAAAATCCATATTTAACAAGTTATGAAGTAAAATCTAGCTTCCCCCAGAACGCCTTCGGTATTCTACTCACGAAGAAAGTCTAACGCCTCTCGCAGTTCACAAAACTTATGATACGTCCTACGCCTTCCCTATTCAACCTATTCAACTTACGGAAAAAGTGTAACTGACGCGATGCCAGTTTACACTTTCTTCGTAACTGGAATACGGAAGGTGGTCTGGCGGAAGCTAGATAGATGTGGATGGAGACCCTTTCTTCAGCTCATACTCATTTGGTAATGCTTACTGCCATTATAAAGCTTGGATGCATCAGGATATTTATTAATATTTCTCTGATTGTGTTCATCATAAAGAAGAAAGTTATATACACCTAGGATGGTGTTAACTAATTCTTTATCTGCTTTGAGTTTAAAAGTAATCAAGTCAGTAAATGAGCGTGTATATGCAAATGAGTAGAGCTGGACAATTAATAGTATTTTAATCGTGATCATGATTCCTGCTTCTCCAGATCAATTAAACATACTTGTTGCAATTTTGGCCCACTGGTTATTTTCCTGAAAAAGGTTTTTTTTTTTTTTTTTTTTTGACATTTCCGTGTTCTTGTATCAGTAACAAGCCTCCATGAGCTTTCAGATGTCAAGAGTTTAAATACCCAAATCAAAGCTTTCCTCTTAAATCAAAAAATTATCCAACAAGCATTTTACTTAATCTTCCAAACTTGACAATCATTCGCTGATCTGAAAATACAGGCAGACGTGTATGTTGGAGTTCAGTGATCTCCATTGTGATATTCTGCTCAAATGAATAAATGAAGTATTTGTGCTGCCCATCTGTGACTAAATCAGTGAGCAAACCTTCTCGGGGACTAATTGTAATAAATCTAAACATGAATCTTGACTATAAAATAGTCAAGATTCATGTTTATAGTCAATTGATGTTCTCTTGATTTGTGCTTAGGTGAAAGTGCAATACATTTCATGAAATGTAAAAAGAAATGTCTCAACTAAGAACTATTGTTATTAATAATTTTTGAGCAAAATAAAGAATATCAGTTTAACAATTAACATGCATTCCTCCACATAAGCAAATGTTCATGTCAGCGGTGTGATTATTGACCTGAGCGTTGCCCTTGAGGATGGGTTTACTGATTTGGCAAGAGGTTTCTCCCAGTGGAACTCCTCGCTCAGCATCCAGAGACACACACTCCACTCTGCCCTGCTCATACAGAACGTTTATCATATATTTCAAAATACATACACACACATATATAAAATGCTAACTAACATTCCAATTGTTACGTTTTGAAAATATTTGTTAAATAAACTCTAACACTTCATATTTTTAACGTGGCTCTGTTATTTTAAGTTCAGAAATTCATTGTATCTTCATTTTGCTTTAGAAATGTCATTGTTATCATTATTAACTAGTATCAGTTTCAGCATATGAGTTTATGTTTACCTGTTTAGATGTGAATCTCCTGTAGGAAAGTCCAAAGGGGTATTTGAGGGTGAAGAGAGTGTTGTATGAGTTTTCTCCTCTGTTCTCTACAAACACTGTCACATTGATCTCCTGCATTATCCCAACCTCTATGTTTGTAGCCCTGGATCACAGAAACCAAACAGAGATTCGTAAATACTCTCATAAGCATCAATATGATTTGGAATTATTTATTTCTGTTAATACTTCAGTTCAGAAATAGAGCAAATGATTTGCTCACCCAGAGAAATTGAAATCCATTCTGAGGTCGTCAACACATAAATTATCAGTTCCACAGTTTATCTCAAAATCTAGCTATAAAAAGTAAGGGCACAGACAAATTCATGAATTGTTCATATGTGATGAAGTTCTGCTAATTTCTGCTCCTAACACAGACGAACTCTTACATTGTGGTCTGTGGAGGTCTTTATCTCTGGCAGCAGTATTGGTCTCAAATTTTGCATTCTTGCTGATGGAAGACCCTCAAATGTGAAATTTAACTGATTGGACAACGGGTTCAGAGCATCTTCTGAACAAGCCTTATGGAAACGAGAAATAACAAGAGATGTTATTAACAAATCTATCATATTTCTTAAAATGTTGAATATAATATTAAACTGAATATAACTGAATATTGAATATAATATTAAACATTTGTAGTTTTATCACAGTTAAGAAGACAATATATGGATAATTGGCTCTTTATTTTTATCCTGTCAGGTTACATACTATTTGACATTATTAATGTCAATTACTTTTCTATCACTATTAATTTTCTTGTTGCTGTGTAAATAATCAAGCTATAATTAATAGTGTGTGTTATGTTTAAATGTTTTTATGTGGAATTTCAGCAGAAGATCATTTGTAGCTACACTTTTTAATGCAAACATATAAAAGTTACATCATAACAAAAATGTATAAAATAAAGGATAATTAATGAAGTTTGAATGCCTGAGTTTTAAGTATAAGAAGCAGGAATTACCCTTTTAGTCATAAATCATAGCCTAGATTCATCAGATTCACTGAAAATCTATTTATAAATGCAAAACAAAAATGACATTTGATGCTTACCTCTATGAAGAAAGCATGACTTTTGCATACTTCCTGCAGCCCAATGTTCATCACATCACTGAGGAACCGGTTTTTAAGTGAGAAGTATGCGCGATATTTCTGTCGCTTGGCATCCAGCATTATGGTGTAATTAATATTTGCATTCAAACCTAGAAAATGTGTTTGATCATAAAAGCCCAAAAATATTAGCAATGCACCAATACCGGATACCAAGAGCACACCAGAATACTACAAACCTTGAGCAGAATATATGACCATATGTGATGTAAAAACATAAAAACTATGCAATTATATTATGAATAAACCTGTTATGAGATGTTGGTATCCACTCATGGTGAAGCACACAGTCAGGGTGTTTTGCAATGGCTTTGTACAGTCTGTTTGGTCATTGGTTGGTATTTTGGTTGGGTTGTAAGTTACTTTGGTTTCCAAGAGCATGATGGGTCTGGACCTGAATGATCCACATATAACATATATGATTGATTATGGCTCAAACTGTGTATTTGTATATATTTTTAGTTCTTTATAAAAGAAAACAGACCTGAGAAGCAGAACTGCTCCCTTGGATCCAACAGCAATGTCAGGAAGGTCATCTTGACTCTGGTCTAGAGAAGACTGACTCAATGAAATCCCAAAGAACCGCAAACCTGGTCGCACAGATGACCCAGCAATTCTCTGTTTTATTCAAGGAATGACACATAACAAAAAATGTTACAATAAGTCTATGAAATAAGTCAAGAAAAGTAAAGTAATGTAAGAAACCAGGGTGAATAAATGATGACAGAATTAAAGTTTAGGTGAATTATCCCTTTAAACTGACACCAACCCACATCTTTTTCACCTGTGAGTATTTTGAAATGATAACTCCATCTCTCCCATTGAAGATGTAGATGCTGCCCTGTCCATCCTCCTCTAAAGGAGCTCCAATCAGCACATCCATGAAACCATCACCATTCAGATCTGCTGGACTGGCCAGAGAAGAGCCAAACCGACCCCTCTGACCTGCCATGCCCACCAGTGTATCCGAAAAAATGAAGTCTGACTATTAAAATAGATCAGAGAGAGAAGAAACAGGGTTAAACAGACACAATGGTACATTTATTCACTCTTATTCTATGAACACTTTTTTTTTTTTTTTTTTTTTTTTTAATTCAATCTTAATTGAATGTCCAAAAAAAATCACTGACCCGACGTGTGAAGATGTAAACAAACACTATGCCCTCCCGGTCAGACTCCATGTATGTTGGTGCAGATACCAAAAGTAGGTCTGTATTGGAGTCACGGTTCAGATCCACCACACACACCTCAGCTCCAAAATATGAGCCAATCTGAGGCTGAGAAAAGAGGAAGAGAATCAACGTAGTCACTGTACAGTTATTCCGAGTTCACATACTTTCACTTGCTTGCATTAATTTGCACTGTGCTAATATTTTACACAAATATGAGTGTTACAACCTTAGGAGGATCCAGTTGTTTTACATCACTTTGATCAATTCTTGAAACAGTAACTTGTCCCTTATGCTTGTGTCTTGGTGCTCCCATGACTGCATACTTTGCTCCTGACGTTGTTGCTATTGCCAATGAATAACCTGTGAAGAAAATAGACTTGAAAATATTCTGATGTATTTTGACTGATTAATATTGATTTACACAATCAAAGAGATCTCACCTAAATAACTGTCATGCTCACTTCCAGCTTGAAAGACAGCTGAATCATCATTTGGTTTGTACAGCTGATATCCACCCTTCCACTGGAAAGCTCCCACTGCAGTCATTATTATATCTGTCTGAATGCAGATAATATTATAATGTTCAATTTCTAGATAAGTTTACAAGCATACAAAATCTACAGTGTTTTTCATTGAGGTGTGAAAAAAATCCTAGTGAAACATGAGTCAAAAGAGCAAACATCATGTATATTTATGGTTGCAAATAATGTAAAAAAAAAAAAAAAAAAAAAACACTTTGGTGTCAAATAAGTTAAATACAAAGAATTACATTTGATGTAAATGCTGCACTAAACCCGTCCTGTGCAAACTCCATTCGAGATGAATCTCCAGAGGTCTGGGTTCCTAGTAAATATAAAAGAAGCAACAACATAGTTATTTATTATTAGTAGTATTATTAGTATGAATCAACCAAAAGAACAAAGTAACTGTACTAACATGACAGTTGATAACTCTAAAATGTAAACATTCTGTCAGTCATTCTGCAAACATACCTTCAATGGCAATAATGTTCTCTTTGAGTTTTTCACGAATGCTTTCCAGCGCATCGAAATTGGTTACTTGGAACACATGATTATTGGTGGGTAAAGATGCAATAGTTGCCAGCTCCCTTCTTGCATAGTAACTATTAAAAGCATTGCCAACCTAAGAAAAATTCAATGGAGATAACTGTAACACTTCATAAATGTAATGATTTATTATCTTTAATAAAGTGGATATTTCACAAAAAAATCTAAATTCAGCCGTCGTTTACTCCCCCTCATTTCAGTTCAAACTTGTATGGCTTTCTTTCTTCTAATGAATGCAAAGGAAGATGTTTTGAAGAATGTTTCTGCTGTCAAGACAACAATGGACACCACTGATTTTCATTTTAAAAAACCCTTCAGAAGAAAAAAAAAAGTCAGGTTTGGAATGACATGAGGGTGAGTAAGTGATGACAGAATTGTCATATTAGGGGAAACAGTAATTTTAATGCACAATATTATCACAATGGCCATATTAGATCTATTTGTTCACCGAAAACGTCAAATCTTTTCCAAGACAATTCACATCAGGAAAGGATGTGTGTTGATTTTGCTTAGGCATCTAGATCTGAGTCAGTATAAATAAAACCAGTATAATATAACTAAGTCTTTTTAATCTAGCAGAGACAAAATATGAGTAGAAATCAAATCTTACCCCAATAGCATATCGTATTATATTTTTAGCTTGTGCTTGTTGAACAGCTGCAGTCAAACCATTTGGATCACTTGATTCACCATCCGTGATAACAACCAAAATTTTACTGGCTGATGGTCTTGCACCTCCACTACTTACGAATAACTCATTCCTATTAATAGAAAATGGTACAAAATATTCAATCAATATTATTATAATTATGGGATATGTATAGAAGACATTTCTTATTAAGTTAAAATTGCTTGTCTTTGGAACCTTGTTCAAATTATGAAGCAGGTAACACTTTATTTTAGGGTCTTTTAACTAGTTGCTTATTAGCATGCATATTACTAGTATATTGGTTGTTTATAAGTACTTATTAAGCACATATTAATGCCTTATTCTGCATGACTATATTCTACATTCTCAATCCTACCAAATACCTAAAATTAACAACTACCTACTAACTATTAATAAGCAGTAAATTAGGAGTTTAGGAAAAGTCATAGTTAATAGTTTATGTGTGTTCCCTATACTAAAGTGTTACCAAGAAGCACTGTAAAACATTCACACACACATACACACACACAAAAATGAAAGAAAAAAAGACTCATAGCAGTATGTGTATCCATTCATTAATCATAGTTAAAAGAAATCCAATGAAATATCAGCAGACATGTCTCACACAAGTTGTCCTATAGCTTTTGCAGTGTAGGTCCCTCCTCTCTGTTGAGATATCCGATTCACTGCATCTTGCCACCAGGTGGCGTCTTTGACTCGTTGAAACTTGTAATGAATGACACATTGTGAAGAAAACTGTGCAATGGCAAACTGTAAGACAGACAGATAGATTTAGTGCCTCATGCTCTGAAAACTGAGTGTAAAAAAAAATCATGCATAAGCTAAATCATAATAATAAATGCATCGATTACCTGTGTATCACGGTCTATAAAACTTTTGATCATTTCTATAACAAAAGCCTTCATCTTATTAAAATCCACAGAGTATACACTTCCAGATCCATCCAGTAAAAAAGCAATATCAGTTTGTGATGGGCATTCTGAAGTTAGAGAAATGAATAACTGCATCATATTTTCATTTAATCTGAATAACCATTGCATATAGTATATACAGTGTGAAAAAGACTTGCTTTGATTTGGTAGAACACCATAAATGTACCTCTCAGAGTCTCTGGCACAGATCTGCTCACAACATTATCTGGACTGATTTTAAAGCACATTCCATTGTAAGTGGTTATTTCATCACAGTTCTTAGGTATGGTTGGACCACAAACCTGAGAGGAATTAAGATTACAGTTTTCAACATGACAAACTGTAATCTGGACACTAGTGTAAAATTTGAAGGTGCAAATATTTTTAATTATTTTAGACATCTTTTAGATTGACTGCAAATTGTAAGGCTCAACTCTAACAATGATTCAAATTATACAAATATATACATACACAAAATCTAGCATGTTTTAGCAGTAAAACTGATAGTATCTTTAAGATATCAAAATATAATTTCTCTTATAGCATTAAGATTTTATATTCTCACAAAAACGGATTATTTAAAATATGAAACTTACCACTGATCTTGAAGACTGAGGATCAATAGACATTGAAAGTCCAAGGGACATGCTGACAGCCTCATTGGGGACTGTTGAATAAAAGTTTTTTTAAATTAATGCTATCATGGATAATAAAACTAGTATCTTATATTACATATTTGAAAGCGTCATATAAAAAGTACCAGTAATGGGCAATGGCATGCAGTTTCCTTGAGTCACAGCACAGCGATATATTTGTCCTCTTTGAGTTTGACTGAGTTGTATTAAAGGATCACTCACAAGTAGACTGAAAGTAGACAGGAGGAATATGAGAACATGTTATAAAAGGAGAAATCTGTGGTGTTCCTGGTTGGGGTTTGAGTTTGATGCAAAAACCTCTGATCATATTACAAAAAACTAAAGATGACATGATGGACATCAGATGGACATCAGCATGCTTTTAAGCAATTTTTAGTTAGTGTCGCAAAATATTTTTATATTATGGAAAGGGGAAATTAAAACTGTTGGCAAAGCATCAGGTGGAATACAAAACCTTTGCTTTTTTAATTAAATTTGTTTTAAAGTAAAAGGAATATTTTTAACCGGACCAGAACAACAGTCTACAGTGACTCTAAAAAAATTAAAGCTGCAAGCAGCGATGAAAGTGCCCTCAAACCTGGGCTCACCGCCACCCATTGGCATCAGGAAAACAGTGAAC
Organism: Hypophthalmichthys molitrix; assembly: GCA_037950675.1. Lineage (NCBI taxonomy): Eukaryota > Metazoa > Chordata > Actinopteri > Cypriniformes > Xenocyprididae > Hypophthalmichthys > Hypophthalmichthys molitrix. The sequence goes on along the minus strand of CM075503.1, from coordinate 3,498,242 downwards.
AGTGGGCGACGTGCATGTAAGCGAGTAAATACAGGAGAATTATGGCCAAGTCATTTCAAAGTGCCACACTTCCTGCTGCCAACAGGTGCCGCTTTGACCGTAACTGAATATTGCCATGTAGATGTCTTCAGGCCAAGACTATTATCAAATATGTAAAGTTTGGATCAGATCGGACATTGTATGCCTGAGTTACTATAACTTATTTAGCAAGCATGTAACCACTTAAGTCACAGAAGTAAAATTTTTTTTTACAGCCAATACAGGCATTTTCCCATTGGAAATATATGGGTTTTAAAGCATTTAACAGTTATATCGACACCTATAGTCCGATCTCCATAAAAGTGTGCATGCATGTTTAGAATCATATGTCTTGTTAGCGCCATCTAGTGGTCGATTTCTTTCAAAATTCTTACAGACCTCTAGGACCATGAGTCAAACATGCCCACCGAGTTTTGTTCCAATCGACCTCCGTTAACCTGATGGTGGCCATGTTTTTCGAGATACGCCAATGTCCTCACAGACAATCATGCTTGGACCAAGACACTGCATGCAAATTTTGAAGTCAATCGGACGAACGGTTGCATAGTTATAGCTGTTTTCAAGTTTTTTACATGTTATAGCGCCACCAAGTGTCCAATCACCGTGATTTTTTACTGTTACCAAAGATTGAGCCCATAAACGTGTCCCAAGTTTGGTGAAAATATCTCATTCTGTTTAAGAGTTATAGCCATTTTAGTAAAACCGTTTAGTGCCCCTTAGCGATCGTGAATAGAAATTTCAACTATTTTTTAATAATTATTGATATTCAGTCTCCAGAGATATGATGTTTTATTAACAAAATTTGGGATGAGCAGGTTCAGGTAATTAACCTAATTAGCACAGGTGGAAAGCATTCAGTTAATCAACTCAACCAATTTGTCTTGAGCCAAGGATTCCAACGATATAAGGCAACTGTGTCTACGGTAAACTGTCTAGAAGTTATAAGCAGTTATGCATTTTTGATCGCTGTAGTGCCACCTATTGGCCAATCGGTGTCATCATCTTGCCAATTAGCTTTTACGGAACAGTTAGATATGCTATAGCATATAGTTTGAGAGAATAAACAAACAAACAAACAAACAAACAAACAGTCATTCAATCATTCGTCCTATGTCTTTGCCAGTCGTGTCCGCACATCTTTCAAAGTATACTCAACCGTGAATGCGCGCAGATAACCAAGTTTGACACATGCGCAGTACAATTTTTTCCTATACTCTACCAGACATCGGAGGGCAGCACTGAGTCATGTCATCAACGGGACATTCGCTGGGCAGGATAGTGCATCCAACATTGCAACATAGTTCAGAAGATACACCTAGAGAACAATTATCAAAACCTTGGCTGTGTCCGAAATCGTCCCCTATACCCTTAAATAGGGCACTATTTGAGGGGACAGCCATTTGTAGTGGTGTCCGAAACCATAGTGGACGTTACTGAGTGCACCCATTCAATCCCACAATGCACCGCAATAACGAGTGTACAACCGATGTACACTCAACGGCTAGAGAATACCCATAATGCAATGTGAGAGTCGCGCCGCGCACCAAATGAATTCACACGTCTGACCAGAGGATGGTGCCCACAACTGAATCATCCATCCACTTCCCAATGTGGTTACAGTGTAGTATCATACAGGTATAAATTCATTTTTACTTGATTATTAAATTGTTTAATTTAGGTTTATACATGGTAGTTTACATGACAGAGCTCAAAATAATTTTTTCATTACTACTGGAGCTGCAGTTTGCTATGTTTCAAATAATTATTAAACAGCAAGCACAAACTATGCAAAAGCGACAGTCCTTCCGGCACACTCAGTGTCCGAATTCCCTCACTCATTTCATTCACTTTACTTTACATAGTGTACTAATGTAGGAAATAGTGAATGAGGGTATAGGGGGCGATTTCGAACACAGCACTAGTTTCAAGCGTGTTGTTTTTGAATCGCTCTTTCCACACTCTTCTTCGACGACTGCACACTGTGCTCAGTACTGTGCGCATTGCCACCTAGTGGAGTCTTCTGTCCTGCTTGTGCATGCGCTATTGCACACAAAATTTGGGCTGCACACGGATGGGGTGTGCGGACGTCCGCAAGCCCTCCGGATGATGAAAATTACGTCATGTGGACAGTGCACGAACGTGGATGGCCAAAGTATACTTTGGGCTTACTGCGCATGGCAAAAATGTGTGCGTTGAGTGCGCGCGAACCCATTTCGTGTGATGTTGTGCACAGCATTTTTTGTAACTTTGCGCGTGACTCCGCATCCGAACATGCACAACTTCGAGCCAATTCTGACCAAGCGTGAGTGTCTGTACCGGCATGTCACAGGCACCCAGTTTGTGCTTGTCCAAATTAATTGCATACATTAACAAAATGAGCCTACAATTGCAGCCTTTATAATGAAAATAAATGGAGGAGCGTGCGCAGTCAGTGGAGGCTCACGCTGCGGAGCCAGGTGAAAGTATAAATCAGGATTCAAAAACGTTGGGCAGATCTTGACTTTATGCAAATAGCAAGCGGAAAACGCGGGCGGCAGCCAGTCTCTGTGAGGTTCAGGTAGTGACACCTGTCTTGAGCATTTAAAACTATGCAGGCAGTGCTGGAGTTTATGCTGGATTTAGTTGGTAAATCATATTGTTTACACATTAGATGTTTTGCAGTTGTTATATATATGTTAAATATTGCCGTTTGGATGCTTTCATTGTGATTACACTGGCTGGGTTCATAAAAGTTTATAAAACTGACAGCATATCTTTACTTGAGCATTTGGAAACAAAGCTTGCCTTATGGTGCGTGTCCACTGGCGGGCAGCAGAGCGAGCATTTTCAATTCATTCCTATGGAAGTTGAGCTTCACGCTTGCGCGGTGCATTGTGGGATTGACAGCGGACCAGAGAAAGCGTTAAGAGTGTCCGAGAGCATCCAAAGTTTGGGCAATTCTCGACATTATGCAAATATCAAGTGAAAAGTACCCTGGTAAAAATCGCATTCCGGGGGGTAAAATCCACTTTTTGGCAGTGCTTCCCTGGTAAAATTCACATTCCAGGGGCTAAATATCATGTTATTTAGGGTCGCTTCAACCCACGGACATAAAAAACAACCTGATGCAACAGTGTTAAAATAGCCCAATTCCAAGGGAAATCCGCAGACTTGGCAACACTGGTTGTGAAAAAAACATTGATTAAACACACCCCAAAGCAGAGGTGTTATAGTGTTGCCAGCAGTACTGAGTGGAGTTTTGCCGCTGTAGTGGACAAGCACCGCCACCTGCCACTTTCTCTCGTATCCACATGCCTCCCATTTTATGAGCACGTGGACAAATACGCATGGTTACTAGACTACAAAAGCACCAAATGCGCATGCACTGGCAAACAGCGTGGATGTCGAATTTGAAGGGAGGCTGTGTGAAGTCCGTCTCTACCCACACCTCTACAATCCGTAGTTAAAACAATATAAAGACAGCCAGATGTGCAATAATAATGATGTGCAACAATCCATGTTTGTTTGCTGTTCAAAGCCGATCTACTGCGCATATGTGGAACTGTACACGCCGATATACTCACACGCACGCCGTTTATACTTGATGCGTTTGCCGTAGTGCTTCTTTGAAATGACAGTGGCGACGGAGAATTTGTTCTCTAAACCATCATGAAGCAGCGGTGAGAAGTAGTAAGATACACACATGACATAGGCTACACATTTCATAAAACACACACAACAAAAGAACCAAAGAATCGTGTAAAATCCAGTAAACCTTGGGATTATTACTTGGCACATTAGAACACAATATATGGATATGAGAACATATGTATAAAACTAAATTAAACAACAATTTCTTAACTATTTTCTAATTTCATTAAACATTTTTAATTTCATGAACATTTTTATTAAACATATACCTTTTTTCATTAAAAAGGCTTATTTCTGCAATTGTGAGCTCATTTTGTAAATGCATGCAATATTTGGACAAGCGCAGACTGGGTGCCTGTGACATGCCGGTAGAGACGCACATGCAGAATCGGATGCGGAGTCGCGCAAAGTTATAAAAAATGCAGTGCATACTGCTAAGCGAAATGGGTTCGCTGGGTTCACTTCCGCCGAATCCGCGATGTAGCGGCCTAAAAGCCAACCAAAGCTGCAGGAGCTGAGTGCGGAATAACTTGTGACTTGTCAATCGTTCGTTACTTTTGTCTCTTGAGGTTTATTTTGATTCACCAAAGTCTTACAATGAAAGATTTCTTGAAGCATTTGAAGATGATTTTGGTTCAAGTAAGTCTGATGAATTTACGGTCAACAAAAAAATGTGTACGCCCACACTCACCCCCTTCCTCCCTTCCTTCCTTACAACAGGTCAATGAGTGATTTTAACTCATATCAATGTGTAAAGTCAATGTCTATATCGACCAGTCCAAAAAACAAAAAATACTTCTCCAAGGGAAGTGTCAAATATCTGCTTCCAGCAGAAGGCAGATTTTCGTGACTGGTCTTTTCAAAAAATTGGTCTTAGTCTTGAGTCGCACCTGACGAACAAAACCTTTTTTGTCTGGAAAGGTTTGGATCACTTTCCCCATTATCCATGAATTACAGGGTGCTGAATCATCCACCAAAAGCACAATATCTCCTGGAATGAAGTTTCGGGTTGCAGTGGACCACTTCTGTCGCTCCTGCAACTGAGGTAGATACTCCTTTGTCCATCGTTTCCAGAACAGATCCGATATATACTGCACTTGTTTCCATCGTCGACGAGCATATATATCCTCTTTTTGAAAGATTCCAGGTGGTAATGATTCCTTAGTAATGGGACGTCCATGAATAATTGCTTCTGCTTCGCATAGAACTGTATAAAGACAATCTTCATCAAGGGTTTGTGTTCTTAAGGTGGCATTAAGAACCTTCCTTACAGACCTTATCAATCTTTCCCATGTGCCTCTGTGATGTGAACCACTTGGAGGATTAAAATTCCACTTGATTCCTTTCTGTAGAAGCATGCTGTTAATCTGAGATGGGTTCCAATCTTCAATAGCTTGTCTCAACTCATGTTCTGCTCCAAGAAAATTTGTACCATTATCAGATCGTATTTCTACGACTTGTCCACGTCTTGCAATGAATCTTCGCAATGCATTTATAAAGGAATTGGTTTCCAGTGATGGTACCACTTCTATATGAATAGCACAAATGGCTAGACATGTGAAGATAACACCGTATCTCTTCACGATACTTCTCCTGCTTTTAATTTCAAAGGGTCCAAAACAGTCAACTCCAACATAAGTGAATGGAGGTTTATCTGGAGAAACTCTGTCTAGAGGTAGGTCTGCCATTTGTTGATGCCCTGGCGCTGCCTGCAAACGTTTGCAGATCACACACTTGGATAATATCTTCCTTATGGCAATGCTAGCACCAGGTATCCAATACTTTTGTCGCAACCTTGATAGCATATAGTTTCGGCCACCATGACCCACTTCTTCATGTATATGTTTAAGAATGATACTTGAGATGTGAAAGTCCTTAGCAAGTATAGCGGGATGTTTTGCCTCTTCAGGCATAGCTGCCCTACTCAACCGTCCCCCTACTCTTAAAACACCATCTTCAAGGACTGGACTGAGTTTATAAATGTGAGAATTCATCAGGGTATCTCCGTCTTTGGCAGTAATGAATAATATCCAATCCAGCTTTCTTCAACTCCTCCACAGAAAGCTCCCTTTTATCACACTGAACCTTTGTCTTCTCCATTTCATCTTTCAGTTGTTGTCTTTGTTGGTTTTCATCCATTCCAGATTGTGTTAAAGCCATTTTCAATGATTTTCTCTTCTGACTTAGATTTAGGAGTAACTGCTTAAATCTGAGAATCCAAGCTACTGACCTCTTTAACTGGCTCCAAGAGGAGAAGTACTGGATAAAATGTGTCATAACATCCTTCTCTGATTGTACAGTATTGACAGTGACACTTCTTTTCACCTCTGGATCCTCTGGTGAACATTCTCCCAGGTCAGTAGGATCAACAGGCCATTCCTTTTCAGGCAAAAGAAGAAACTGTGGTCCGAACACCCAACTTCTGTTCTCCAGAAATGATTCCACTCTCAAACCTCTGGAAGCTATATCTGCTGGATTTGCTGCAGTGCTCACGTACCTCCGTTGTGATGATCGAGACACCTTGAGAATTTTGGAAACTCTGTTAGCCAAAAAAGTTTGATACCTAGAAACTTTGTTGCTGATATGTTTCAGTACAGAGGGACTGTCCGTCCAGAAGACAGAGTGTTGGAGGCACGTACACAGTTCTGTTTTTCACAACGAATCCATTCGACTGGCTAATGTTGCAGCAGTAAGTTCCATTCGAGGGATAGACACTGGCTTCAAAGGAGCTACTCTAGCTTTCCCCATTACAAAAGCAACATGCACTTGTGAGTTAAAATCATGCAAAAGCAGATAAGTAACTACTCCAAAACCTTCTTCGCTTGCGTCAGAAAAGTAGTGCAACTGTGCTGTTTCACCTCTCCGAAGCCCACAGGTTTAAAGCATCTATCAACCTTAAAGCTTTCCAACTCACGCAATCCATCCAACCAGTTGATCCACTCCTGAGCATTTGAAGCAGGAATCATATCATCCCAGCCAAGTTTTTTCCTGCACAAATCTTGTAAGATTTTTTTTGCACACAAGGTCACTGGAGACAGGATTCCTAAGGGATCATAAACAGAACTCACAGTAGCAAGGATCCCCCTTCTGGTTGAAGGCCTCTGCTGCAACACAATTTTTAACTTGAAGGCATCTGATTGTATACACCATTGTACACCTAGCACTCTCTCTACGGGAAGCAAGTCTTGGCCCAAATCCAAATGCTTCACAATTTTTGCTCTGAGTTCCTCTGGGATTCTTACCAGCACATCTCGACTGTTACTTATCCATTTTGTCAATGCAAAACCCCCCTTTGCACAAATAGCTACAAGGTTGTGATACAGAGAAACAGCTTCATCCTCTGTATGTACATAAAAGCATCGTCTACATAAAAGCACTGTAGGATTGCATCAATTACTTCCTTGCTGAAGTCTGTTATCTTCTGCACACCTTCTGAGGGCAAAATTTGCACAACTGGGTGATGAAGTGGCTCCAAAAAGATGCACGACCATACGATATTCTACCATATCTTGAGTAAGGTCACCGTCATGCCAACAAAGAAATCTTAACAAGTCTGCATCATCTTTCGGTACCTGCACTTGATGAAACATGGCTTCAATATCTGCCATGATCACAACTCGCTCTTTTCTAAATCTAGTTATCACCCCAATCAGTGAACTGGTGAGGTCTGGACCCTGTAATAGCTGGGTATTCAAAGACGTCCCTTGGAATGTAGCTCCGCAATCAAAGACAACAAAGAGCTTTCCTTTCCGGGGGTGATAAACACCGTGATGGGGTATATACCATACTTTACCATCACTACGTCTCAAATCTTCAGCTGGCACTCACTCCACATAACCTTTAGAAATAAGGTCTTTCATGAAAGCAGAATATTCAGAATGAAGTGAAACATCCCTTTTCAATCTTTTCTTTAGGTTCAGAGCACGGTGTTCTGCAATTATCTTGTTGGCTGGCATACGAACATCCTTATTCCTCAAAGGTAAGTTAATAGAATAATGACCCCCTTCCAACTTTAATGAGTCTGTTACCATCTCAATGAACTTGTGATCTTCTCTTGAAAACCCAATTTGTTCATTTTTGCTACATTCAGGAAAATCCACTTCAAATTGCTGTTGCCAAAGTTCTCCCAAGTTTGAAACAGAAATCCTGTTGATTGTAACATCAGGGTACTTAGAAGCAGATTGATTGCCTCCATCTCCTCTTAGTGGACCATTTACTGTCCATCCCAACCTTGTTTTAATTGCGTAGGGTCCGTTATCAACACTGCGAATCACTTGAATCGGCTCCATAACCCTTGGGGCATTTATTCCTATAAGTAGTTCGATATCAGAGTCAATGTCAGGCAAATTCACCTGTTTCAAATATGGCAATCCCTGCAAGTCCTTTTGCTTTGGAATGTTTCCACTATGCACCGGCATAGTCCCTTGTGTATAAGCATCAGGTAACTCCCAAAAATCTTCTTCATTCAAACCTGCTACCTCTAACCCAAAAAAACAACATGGGTAGTTGTAACGTTCTCCTGACCCATGGTACGCAAGAGAATATTAGTCCTTTTACCTGAGAGACCAAGTCTATTCATCAATCTAGACGTACAAAAAACTGCTGTGCTACCTTGGTCCAGAAAACCATAAGTAATCACAGTCTTATTTCCTTTTTTAGATTTCACTTGCACAGGAACAATAGAAAGTTTACATTCGTATTCACCAGCCCCAATATATCCACTGGACTCGACAGATTCGGGAGCACTGCCCATTACGGTGTCCATTTGTTTCCTCACTTGCTTTGAATCGGTCACATTTTCTCTTGGATAGATGTGAAGTATACTAGGATGTTTAAGATTACACACTTTGCATGAAAGGTGATTTCTATAATCTGTACTGATGTGCCCTGTACACATACAGCCAAAACAAATGCCATTCTCTTTTAAGAATGAAATCTTTTCACCATGACTCCTCTTTTCCAATAGAGGGCACAATTCCAAAGTGTGTTCACATTTGCAAAACAAACAACTCTTGTTGCGGAGTGAAACCGTTTCTTTTCTATTAGTTCCAATTTCTGATTTTCTTTCCATTGCTGTAACAGTAGTAGCAAAACTGCTTCTTTTAGTTTTAAGATAAGACGGAGACTTGCCTTTGTTCACTGATTTACTTCCTAGTAAAGTTGGGACATCCTGTATGTTTCCAAAAACTGGATCAGTCATTATTCTCACTTGTTTGACGGCTTCCTGCAGTTCACAGACCTCTGATCTCCATTTCTCCCTTAATTCGTATGGCAATTTTTTCACTACAGTCAACATATTAGAGGGCGTATCCATCTCACGCAAATACTGAATGTTTTCCATGGAGTTACAACAGCTTCTTAAGAATAAACTATAATCTTGTAAAGTTTGAAGATCTTCACTTTTGATGTTTGCCTATGAGAGAGCCTTTTCCATAAAGGCAGACGCAATTTTGTACTGATCACCAAAACGCTCTTGTAGTAAAGCTTTGGCCCTTGAATACCCATGATCTGCAGGCATATGCTGGCAACTCTTTACAATCTCTTTTGGATGACCCCTGGTGTACTGTTCAAGAAAGTATAAGCGATCACTTGGGCTTTCAGTTTTACTTTCCACACCACTTTCAAAAGATTTCATAAAGGAGTGATATTGCAATGGGTTGCCATCAAACACCTGAATTTCCCTTTTAGGCAAAGATGACAGACACTGTTGTTGAACCAGTAAAGATGTAATTTCATTTTGTTTATCCATGATATGGAAAATTTGATCAGTATTCCCTGAACCAGCACTGTAACTGTTTCCATACTGGGCACTTACATTCACATTACCATGCTGACTTGAGTTTGGAATTGTCTGGGGGTCAATTATTTGAGAAATGTTCCTCTTGTTTGCATTTGCACCTGAAGAAACCATTTGAGGAGTTGGAATAAATGATTTTGCATCAGCATTAAGTGTTTGGGTTGTCTGTTGTCCTTTATCAAAATAAGAATTGATTCCATCAGAATGATGTGTCACATCACTTTTAACAGTATGCACACTGGAGCCCTTAAGTACTTTCACTTTTGCCATAGTTGCAGCAATTTCCATTGCAACCCAAATTCCTCTTTCTGTTTTCTTAAATTTTGTTCCTTTTCCTCAATAGAATGTTTTTCCTTCATTAAATTTTGACGTACCAACAGAGCTGCAATATCGGCCTCTGCCTTAATGCGTACTGAAGAGGTTGATGATGTTGTTGAACGTCTTGAGGCAGTGCTTCGTCTACTTGATCCTCTACTTCCAACATTAGAAATGCTGTCACTTGGATTTATATCATCTTGGTTATGCATGGAAATTTTGGACACATTCGGTTCTCTTGAATCTAGAGGACACCCAGCTGATTCCAATGGTTGATCTTGGACTTTATCACTTGAGCTTTCAATTTCCATTATCCACTGCTTTGTGTCTTTTATGAAGGCGTCACTAAGTTAAGTCTTACAATGAAAGATTTCTTGAAGCATTTGAAGATGATTTTGGTTCAAGTTAAGTCAACAAATTTACGGTCAACAAAAAAAATGTGTACTCCCACACTCACCCCCTTCCTCCCTTTCTTCCTTACAACAGGTGCTTTAATTCTCACATAATTAGTGACACTCCCAAATTTACCCATGATCACATGACATCACACATGAATGTTTACATGGATCCTATACGCGATGACATCATTTTTGTTGCGCACACCCAAGCGAACTTGCAGACACATCGAGTATAAATCAGACTTAATGAGGCATCAGCAGCAGAAATATAGAGGCTGGTATAAGCGACTTTGTTCCGTGCTGTCTTCTCTGTCTATTTAAAAACGTGTCTCCGTTATATTGTCATTTTTTGCTCGTCAAAAATTGTGCTTAATTGTATTGAATGTGCACTTAGTGTATTTCAAACCTTAAGTATATTATTAAAAACTGTATTAGCAGATAATATTAATAAAATAGGGAAAAAAGGAAACAAGTTTAAAGAGAAAACACTTTCCTGACTGTTTCTGGACACACTTAAGCACACTTTTTAAAATAAAGTGCACTTTGCAATGATGTCAAATGAAAATCTTTACTTTAAAGCTTAAAATCATTGATTTAATTATCTTTTTGTCATGCTTTAAAGATTTTGATGCGTTGACTAACATGCTAAAGCACATGTAAAGTACTTGATTATAATTTTAAATGTAGTGTGTTGTTTGATATAACATCTGAAGTGACTATATTTTAAATGTACTAAATTTATTACAATGTGTAATTATATATCTGATTATATAAATATACAAATATATTAATATAAATATACAAATATATTTAAACACATGACACAAGCTTTAATAGAAATGACATTTAAGTATATTTAATTTACCATAAATGCTTGTCAGTACATCCGGCACTTTAACCATATTTAAAATACAATATAGCAGTAATTGTGAAATTACATATAAACAGGGTTGGGGAGCAACGAAATACATGTAAATTAGTTACGTATTTAAAATACAAAATTTGGGTAACTGTATTTCATTACAGTTCTATTTTAAATAGGTGGTAATCAAATTACAGTTACATTCGAAAAGTATTTTAAATTACCAAAGTGATTACTTTGAATTTTAATGTCATTTAAACATTAATGTAAACTGATGGGCAATTAATGTAAATAACATTTGGTGATTCTCTGACTCTTGACAGTCTGCAAAAGCATCCTAAGCTACAGTTCTGCTCATAAGTTTTATAGGGGAGAGCGGGGCACAACCTAACGCTTTTTGACTGTCTCAGTTTGTGTAAATCTACTTAGGGTTCAGGGAATTTCTTTTGTTCCACGTTAATTTCACATGTCTGGTACAAATATGTGGCTTTGTTTTCATTAATACAGTGTATACTTTTTCTTTATTTACCCCGAAAGGAGGGAAGTGAAATGTGACAACATGCCCCATAGGTGGGGCACATTGTAACATGACCATATGACAGCTAAAAATGTTATCTGATTTAATTAAAAAAATATACATGACAAACTAAAATATTTTGTCAATAAAAGACAATAATTGTTTTTTTCATATAAAAAAATAATAGCATTTTTTTTAGAAATTCAAATTTAAATAATTTTGTAGTTTGACAATGAACACTCTGCAAAACACAGCTATACAGCCTAGGACAAAACAATACAGGCAAACAGATGAAGAAACATATCCAGACATTCAGAAAAACACAGAGCTGAACAAAACACTCCTCTCCCTCCACTCACAGCTCTCACAGAAAACAGGATAAATAGACGAGACTGTACAAATGCTAAACATTTCTTGAAATAATATTTTCTGGATGTTCAGATTCTTCCTCTCAGTCTTTATTCACCTTTTTTTTTTACATGGTTTCTCAACCGTCATGGCCGTCATGGAGATAATGAAAATATCTGAAGACTGTTAGGAAAATGAATGTTAAAAGTAAAAATATGACATGAAAACCTGTCTATGAAAACATGAAAACGTGATTAGAACAGTGTTAGATTGATTATGATGCAGCAATGTTATTAATAAGGAAGCATCTAAAAGGAAAAGCCGCCTGAGGTGAGTGACGCCAATAAACTGAAGCCCGACATATCCTATGATATTAATCAGATAACTCAGATACATAATATAGACGTAACATTACAACTTGTATCGGCACAAAAGGATGCAAATGCCAGAACTTTAAGTTACGCGCTATAGCGAGAGAGAGAGAGAGAGAGAGAGAGAGAGAGAGAGTGCCGTTATGCGCTTTCACTACAGCGCGCTGAATAACGGGTAAGGACAGAATTTACTATAGATTTCTATAAAGTTCTTATTATAATGCCATGTTTATGGCAGATCTGTGCTTTATTTTAATCACATTATTAAGCGATTCCATAAATCGCCTGCACGTTTTTGAAGTCATGCGAATTATGCCATTGAACAAATATGACGAAGGTGGACTGCTGCATTATTATAACATCAGTATTTTTTTATTTTTTTTTAAAGAAACATCTAAAAGCAATATGAAAATATCGGGCATTGCATTTGAGCATGAAACTAAACACTGATATGCAGCGCATTCAGCATCTTAATAAATGTTGATATCCCGACCCAACGCATCCTTTATTAGATTATTTAGATGTAGCTATTACAACTTTCATCTGCAAAAGGTTTGCGAATGCAAACGTGAGCTTGACCGAAAGTGTAACTCCGATTGTGCTTTTAAAAGTGTCAGTATTTCAGCAATATTTTGGATTCAATTTGCACTTTCTGATCAACCAAAATGTTGTTTTACAGTATGAAAATCACTGATGATTATTGCTAAATTAATTATGAATATAGGCTAATTTAAAGGATATTTTCAGCACAAGATAAAAGCTTGGCGCTGCACAGCTTGCACTGAACTGTATTTTCATCTATCTTGTCAAAGTGAAACTAGACATCACTACGTGATTTCGAGGCCATTCTCTCTCTTCTCACGTCTTTTGACGCATGCTGTGGAAAGCTAAACAATCGGAGCTCAGGGCGCCGCCCAAAGTGCTGCTATAACCAGTCAAGAGAAAAAGAAAAAATACATTTCGATCATCGCTGTCACGGTCGAGTACTCGAGTACTCGGTCGCTGTTGCACATCCCTATACCCCACAAGACAAAATGACTGAATTTATAAAAATCGCCCCATTCAAAAATTTACATATCCTTGAATCTTAACTGTCCTGTCATTACCTGGATGATCCACTACTGTTTTCATGTTTTGCATAGTTGTTTGTGAGTCATGTAGTTCTAAAAAAGATAATTGTGACTTTTTATCTCACAATTCTGACTTTTTTTTTCCTCGCAATTGCGAGTTTGCATCTCAAAATTCTTACTTTTTTTCTCATAATTGTGAGAATTAAACAAAATTGCAAAATTGGGAAATATACACTAGCAATCGTGAGAAAAAAGTCAGAATTGCAAGTTCTTATCACGCAATTCTGACTTTTTCTCGCAATTGCGAATTTATATCTTACAATTCTGACTTCTTTTCTTGCAATTCTAACTTTTTTCTGGAAAATTGCAAGTTTTCTTCTTCATGATTTCTCCCCTGCTTTTTGTATGGTATCATATTATCTTGAACATAGACCATGTCTATAACTGTGTCTGAGTGAAACTTTATTTCTAGGTTCTTTTTCTGTCTACAGCCCATCAAAACATGGTCTCTCTCTTTCAATCTGTAAGTTCAATGTTTGGTGCTAAATTCAAATGGACAATTCAACAATGACGATTCAAAAGACACACAAACTTTCAATAAACATTTTGTTAACCAGTATGATAACCAGTATTCCCAGATAATTGTTCATTATGTGCAATGGAGCACAAAAGCTTTAATCTGGGGTTCCCTTTCAGTCGGTCACGTTCGACGTACGTCAGTAGTGACCGACGAATTGGGATATCGCTAGAGAGCCCTATCAGCTTCGAGTGAACTACAGGCCAATGGAGTTGCCGTGCGATATTTGCATAATGCGCACCGCCCCCGCCAGGTGGTATAAATAGGGGAGCAGATGCCATCGCACTCTGTCTTTCGCTTCGGAGCCAACCTGTGTGTTCCTGCTATTAGTCTGAGAGTGACTTCGCAAGCCTTTGAAGAACTTTTGTTCTACAGTGCTGGCTTTATGGCACCTTACAGTGAGGCCGTGAGCTTTCCCAGAGTGAGCTTCTTGAGCTGTTATACAGCTTTCAACTGCTGTTTTCACAGCATTATTTGCCCCGTTTGGTTTGCGATTTGGGCCGGTTCCTCTGTGTCTGTGACTCAAGGAGTGAAAAGTGTACAGCAATACCCGCTGAGCCAATCTCCGTGGGCCCCCCACTCCTCTAATGCATCGCAAACATGTTGTGACTGTGTTCGTGGGTGGTTTATGTTTGGTAACAACATGGCCACGTCGGCGCTCAGCGCCGTGTCGTTCAGTTAGACGGCCACGTTCACTGTCCCACATGGCTGGTAGCTTCTGGGTGGATTGCTGGTCCTTCTCATGGGGGACCTAGCGTCTTAGTCAGGGCTCCGGCAGAGGATCAGATGTCGACTGCTACATTGGAGAGAGGGTTGTTGGGCTCTGGACATGAAGAGGAGGCTGAGCGTCCCACGGTTGTGATGTGCTCATGCTGAATCGGATTCAGAGTTAACGACCATGCTTTCCCGGGCCCCTGGGGGTGTGGTGCGACGCATACTCGCCTTGCCCCGCCCCCTGTCTTTAGCCTGGACGTGCATGAAAAACTTGGCAGTTTGGAAGCCTTTTCTGGTGCCAAATATGGAACGCCAAAAGGGTCATAATCTGCATTAAGTTTTTTCTCTCTCACTACCCTCTGTGGTGGGGTGGCAGTGCTACGGGCACACCACCTCTGCCCTGCATGGGTCTTGGCCCCCGGCAAGTCTGTGGAAGGCCAAAGCACTCATCACATATGGGTAGTTCTGAGTCGGGGTTGAGCTACGCATGATGTAAGTCATAGCGCAGGCCCCTGGCCAGACAATGTCCACCATGGTGGTCCGGAAACACCCCTGGCTAGCCTTGCAGAGGTGTGTCGTCGTCTAAGTACGCTTTCTCGATGCTCCCATCTCACAAGCTGGCCTAAAATCCAGCCCGCTCAGCCCGCAGCCAAGCCAGTTGGCTAGCGAGAAGCGGTCCTGGAGAAATGGGTGACCTGGAGCTGAGGTAAACAGTTCTTCGGGAGACGATGCCCGCATCGCTCCCTCCCCGGAGGAGGGCCGGGTGGAGAATTTTGGTTTGTTCCACCGCTGGCTCTCCGGAGTCCAGCGGTACCCACGAAGTAGAACTGTTTTCTAACTCTCCAGGTCCCAAGAGGTCGCGGCTGGCAGTGCGCGAGGCCCCACCTCGCCGCTCTCAGCCCCCTCTCACTTCGCCAGCAGGTCCCAGTGTGTTGGTCGAGGCCGCCTCCCATGTGCCGTCTCCCATTCACACTGCCACCTTGCAGAGTCTGACCCCACTACGGGCCGCTATGCCGTCCGAGTCGGGTCCCAGCACTCTACCTCGCTGCCCCACGCCCGGTACGTCTGTGGTGCATTTGGTCCCGCTGGCTCGGTGTCTGGAAGCCTGGCTAGCGCTTTCCAGCCCCTCCCACTGGCTCATTCGTACCATCAGACTCGGCTATGCGATTCAGTTCGCCCGGCGTCCCCTGGTGTTCAGGGGTGTCCATTACACTCATGTGTCCCTGGACAATGCACCTGTTCTCTGGGCGGAGATTGCTGTCCTCCTGGCGAAGGATGCAGTCAAGCCGGTCCCTCCAGCCGA
Source organism: Hypophthalmichthys molitrix (assembly GCA_037950675.1). NCBI lineage: Eukaryota > Metazoa > Chordata > Actinopteri > Cypriniformes > Xenocyprididae > Hypophthalmichthys > Hypophthalmichthys molitrix. The sequence continues at coordinate 3,482,301 of CM075503.1, read as the reverse complement.
TATGGAGTCAGGGTTCTCCAGCCCCTACTTCATTGTACCCAAGAAGGGCGGTGGGCTACAGCCAATCCTGGATCTGCGTGTCCTGAATCGGTCCCTTCTCAGGCTGCCATTCAAGATGCTTACGCAGAAGCGCATTTTCGAATGCATCCGTCCCCAGGATTGGTTTGCAGCGATCGACCTGAAGGACGCGTACTTTCATGTCTCGATTCTGCCTCGTCACAGACCCCTTCTACGGTTTGCGTTCGAGGGTCAGGCATATCAGTACAAAGTCCTAACCTTCGGGCTGGCCCTGTCGCCCCGCGTCTTTACGAAGGTTGCGGAGGCGGCCATTGTTCCGCTCAAGGAACAGGGCGTTCGCATCCTCAACTACCTCAACGACTGGCTCATCCTGGCCAGCTCGCGGGAGCAGTTGTGCGAACACAGGGACATGGTGTTAGCTCACCTCAGCCGGTTGGGTCTTCGGGTCAACTGGGATAAGAGCAAACTCTCCCCCGGGCAGAGGATCTCTTATCTCAGTATGGAACTGGATTCGGTCGCCCGGACCGCGCGCCTCACCGAGGAGCGCGTCCAGTCAGCGTTGACCTGCCTGAGTACGCTCAAGCGCAGGACAGCGGCCCCACTGAAACTTTCAGAGGCTCCTGGGGCATATGGCATCCGCAGCCGCAGTCAAGCCGCTCGGATTGCTTCATATGAGGCCGCTTCAACACTGGCTCTGCGGCCGGGTCCCGAGATGGGCGTGGCTGCACGGTACGTTCCGTGTCCCCGTGACACCGAACTGCCGTCGCACCCTCACCAAGTGGTCGGACCCTTCGTTCCTGCGGGCTGGAGTTCCCCTTGAACAAGTGTCCAGGCATGCTGTGGTCCACACAGATGCCTCTGCCACGGGGTGGGGGGCCACGTACAACGGGCATGCAGTGTCGGGTCTGTGGACGGGGCCCCAACTGCATTGGCATATCAATTGCCTAGAGTTGCTAGCAGTACGTCTTGCACTGGACCGCTTCCAGGAGCTGTTGACAGACAAGCACATACTGGTCCGCTCGGACAGCACTGTGGCCGTTGCGTACATCAACCATCAGGGTGGTCTACGCTCCCGCCATATGTCGCAACTCGCCCGCCATCTCTTGCCATGGAGTCAGAAGCATCTGAGGTCGCTTCGTGCCATTCATGTCCCAGGCGTGCTCAACCGTGCAGCCAACGAGCTCTCACGGCAGCCTCCGCTTCCGGGCGAATGGAGACTCCATCCCCAGGTGGTCCAGCTGATCTGGCAGCGCTTCGGCGAGGCACAGGCAGATCTGTTCGCCTCCCCGGAGACTGCCCACTGCCAGTTCTATTCCCTGACCGGCAGCACGCTCGGCACAGATGCCCTGGCAATCAGCTGGCCCGGGGCCTACGCAAATATGCGTTTCCCCCAGTGAGCCTTCTCGCACAACTCTTGTGCAAAGTCAGGGAGGACGAGGAGCAGGTCTTGTTAGTGGCTCCATATTGGCCCACTCGGACCTGGTTCTCGGACCTCGCGCTCCTCGCGACAGCACCTCCCTGGCCCATTCCTCTGAGGAAGGACCTCCTGACTCAGAGACGGGGCACCCTCTGGCACCCGCGTCCCGACCTGTGGAAACTCCATGTGTGGTCCCTGGACGGGACGCGGAGGTTCTGAGTGATCTCCCGCAAGCGGTCGCAGACACTATCACTTCCGCTAGAGCTCCTTCTACGAGGAACCTCTATGCGCTGAAGTGGAACCTGTTCATCGAATGGTGTTCCTCTCAACCAGAGCGAGAGGACCCCCGATCATGTTCGGTCAGAACCGTGCTTTCCTTCTGCAAGAGGGCCTGGAGCGAAGGCTGTCTCTCTCCACCCTCAAGGTGTATGTTGCCGCTATCGCCGCACATCACTATGCAGTTGATGGTGAATCGCTAGGGAAGCACGATCTGCTCGTCAGGTTCTTGAGGGGGGCGAGGAGACTGAATCCTCCCCGGCCCCCCTCTGTACCCTCTTGGGATCTGACCCTGGTTCTTACATCTCTCCGGGGTCGTCCCTTCGAGCCTTTGCAATCAGTCGAGTTAAAAGTACTGTCCCTAAAGACCATCCTCCTGGTTGCATTGGCCTCACTCAAGAGGGTAGGGGACCTACACGCATTTTCGGTTGACGAATCGTGCCTGGAATTCGGGCCCGGTGACTCTCACGTTATCCTGAGACCCCGGCCTGGATATGTGCCCAAGGTTCCTACCACTCCCTTTCGAGATCAGGTAGTGAACCTGCAAGCGCTGCCTTCGGAGGAGGCAGACCCAGCCCTAGCTTTGCTCTGTCCCGTCCGCGCTCTGCGCATGTACGTGGACAGAACGCAAAGCTTCAGGACCTCAGATCAGCTCTTTGTCTGTTACGGAGGCCAGCAGAAGGGAAAGGCTGTCTCCAAGCAGAGGATGGCCCACTGGATAGTGGACGCCATCGCCCTGGCGTATGAGTCCCAGGGCGTGCCTTGCCCGCTCGGGTTGAGAGCCCACTCCACCAGAGGAGTGGCCTCTTCCTGGGCGCTGGCGCACGGCGCCTCGCTGACCGATATCTGTAGAGCTGTGGGCTGGGCGACACCTAACACGTTCGCTAGATTCTATAGCCTTCGTGTAGAACCGGTATCTTCCCGTGTACTCGCTTCCACCAGCCGGTAGACGCGAAGAGCCCATTCTAGTGTCGGCTTGCAATGCCACTCCCGCCCCCTGGGCCAGATACGTGCATCCTTTTTACTCCAGTCGAGTTCCCCGCTTGGCGAACCCTGTCGAGTTCCTCCGCCTCCCCCTTCGGCTCGGACATTGCGGAGTGTCTGATGCCAGGCCAAACCTCCGTCACCGACGTTGATGTTTGGCTGGGTTCCACATGTTGTGACCCCTCCACGTGAGTGGTCCCATGTGTGTATTTGTCCACGGTCAACTCCCTACGGCGAGCCCGTGTCTTTCCCTTAGCAGAGCCAGCTCTGCTGTCACCTGTCAGATGAGTCTCCCCCTACCCAGGTGGAGCCATCCCAGGGACTCCATATGCGTACTGCCTACGGCCAGTCCATATGTGTACTCCATGTAAATTCCTCCCCTACGGGTGGGTAGTGGTCTCCGCAGCGTCCCCTACGGGTTCGCTTACCCAGTGTAGTCTAGTTTACTTAGTGGGTTTATCGGAACAGCAGTAGACTCTCTCGGCGTAAGCTCGCCCCCTTCCCCGTCCCACTGGTGCGCCGGGTGGCTAGAGCTTACGCTGGGCACTGGAAGGGGTTCATACTGTGGCGCTTTATTTGGGATCCCAATTCGACTGAAAGGGAACGTCTCGGTTACGTATGTAACCCTCGTTCCCTGAAGGAGGGAACGGAGAAGTACGTCCCGTCGCCACAGTTGTTGTACCCTTGCTGTAGTGCGGACTAGGTTGTCTCCTCAGCGAAAAACAGAGTGCGATGGCATCTGCTCCCCTATTTATACCACCTGGCGGGGGCGGTGCGCATTATGCAAATATCGCACGCCAACTCCATTGGCCTGTTGTAGTTCACTCGAAGCTGATAGGGCTCTCTAGCGATATCCCAATTTGTCGGTCACTACTGACGTACGTCTCCGTTCCCTCCTTCAGGGAACGAGGGTTACATACGTAACCGAGACGTTTTCCATATCAGTGTAGAATAATCTATTTAGATTTATCCCCACAGGCCACATATAAACAAAACCATCTGTGGTTGACTTATGTTAGTAAGTTTCTTCCTGTCATGGCAGCGTTGTAAGTACTGATAATGTTGTGCTTTCCAAACAATGCAGATTTTTTTGGTTTTATTGTCAGTGGTTATGTTGCTCTCACCTTGACCCGTCTTTCTGAATCGTCTTATAGCCAAAGGAAACATTTTGACGTGAAGGCGCATTGAAGGTTTTCCAGGTAACAGGATCGATGTTAAAAGCCATCACCGACTGAGACGCTAAAGTGTTTAGAAGTGATAAAAAAAGACTGTCAAGGTTTACAGTTTACAGTTGCTAAATCAAATTTAAAATGTATAAAATTGATATTTCTGTTCCTTCTTGCTAAATGGTCAATACAGCATTGGAGCAATACTAAAATACATGCTATACAAATAGATGCCAAAAACCAGTTCAGCAGCTGCTGGTGATTTCACTCTGTAGCACCAATAGAGGCAGTTATGTTATAAAATAACATAATATGTCTTATAACCATAAAAACCATAAAAATAATATATAACATATAACCATTAAAAAAAAGAAGAAGAATTTGAGGCCATGCTACGCTGTGAAAACCCTTAGTTTGTTTGGTTTCCTCTTTAGTGTAATTGTTTTTCCTTTACAAATACATTAATATGTGAAACTCACGTGCATCTTTGAGTTTTGCAGTGGTCATAGATACATGTTTGAATGTAAAATGTGTGAAGGCAGAAAGCTCATGTGAGGCAGAATTAGACCAAGAGGGACATTTAGATAAGGAAGTTCATACTTGTTGCAATTTATTCTTGCCTTTATAAGGACATTTTTCATCTTCATCCATATCATGTGGTCATATTGCATATGCTATTACTTTAGAAAGATGGTCATGGTTTTGAACTTATGAGGTTGTCTTAAATTAGATGTGTCTAATGTCTTATGATTAACAATGTCTTTAAATGTTGGGTAACTGTAAATCTACAGTAAAACTAAAACTGAAAGAGCTTTAATTAAAAGCTTTAACTTAATTCCTACAATGACACAGTTTTCTTTTTAAATCACTCATTCATCTATTCATGCACAACATGAGTGTTGCAATTCATTTCACAGCTTTAAATTTGAACACATTTAGACTACACCTGGTGAGATCATTTTAAAATCTTATTGCCACTCACTGCTTTCAAACATACAAAAGCAGAAAAAAAGGTTTAACACTTGCAACACAGGAAGGCTTACAAAAAAGAGGAAATAGACAGCTATTAAGGTAGTGATTGTGTATACAAATGAACAAATAAGTAATAAAGAGAAGAAAATAAATAAATAAATAAATAAATAAATATCTTACCATAAAAGATGCATAATCTGATAAAGAAGTTGTGGTCCATTATAACCTGTCAAATGTAGATATGGAGGACGCATGAGGTGAGACAGTCAAGCCAAAAATGAATGTGAAGATGAGACCTAGAGGTGGTTCACTGATGTAAAAGGGGTGGTAACAGCTTACTAAAGAGGAAGAACAATTTGATAAAGAGGAAATGAGCACATATTCAAGAAAGATTAAGTTTAAGAGAATGCTCACAATAAAATTATTAAGTTATTAAATACACAGAATATGTATTCATTTATTAAATTAAATAATAAATCACATATTGCAGTTTACAGACTTTAAATAGTCATTAAAAAGATTAGAAGTATTTGAGAAGAGATATTTGCTATGGTTTAGCCTAGTTGTGGATTTTTAAATAAAAAGCAATTAGAAAATGACTGCCATTAACATAATGTGCAAATAAACGCGGAATTGAAACCGAAGCTGATGCAGGGTGTCTGTAGCGAGTCCGTTTATTCTAGGTTTTTTTTCCCCCAACACATTTTATACACAATTACAGTGGGAAAGATAGGCTACAAGCTTTCTTTCCGCATGCCCAAAATACAGTGCCAATTTTATAAACCTTTGTAAACACAGCCAGTCTATCACATTCACAAAGCATCAAAACTGCAATATTTAACATACATAATAACTGCAAAGTGTAAAAAGAAAAAAGAAAACAGGCCTAATCCAAAAAAAACTCCAGTACAATCTGCATTTTTTAAACGTGTGAAATGCATAAATGCCAGACGTCATTACCTGAACCTCACAGCTATTTGCTGTTCTACTTTTTTATGACCTTCCCTCGCTAACTTCACCCAGAGCCGTTGAAAAACAGAGTTGTGACACTCCCATAGACTGCCATAGGAACTTTGGAATGCGGACGTAACGCGTGTCGTGGAGCAGCCAATAGTTCCAAACAGAGCCGTTGAAAAACAGAGTTGTGACACTCCCATAGACTGCCATAGGAACTTTGGAATGCGGAAGTAACGCGTGTCGTGGAGCAGCCAATAGTTCCAAACACTGATAGTTCCAGCACTGAACTCCACACATTTTCAATGTTTCTGAAGTACGCTCGCTGGTAAATTGATGAAATTACTGTATTTTCGACATTTGAACGCATTAGCCGACCTCTCATGAATCTATATAATAGTTGTATTTTATGTAGCCAGCTTTAATTAATGTTTATTGGAGGTAGGTAAACTCTTAATTGTTGCTAGCTTAAGTAACAAACACTTAACTAATATTAGCTACCATAATCTGATGTTGGGCTATATTTACCTCAAATTTTCTTCAAGTTCGTTGGCATACAACGTTTATCGTCGGTTTTTAGATTTGTTGTTAAAGTGATTAACACTTGTTTGCGACCGTATTAGTACACCTGATTACAATTAACTTTAGCTAGCTGAACTAGAATTTTTTGTTTTTTATTTATTTTTGCTAGCTCAACTAGATAACATGGCTAGCTTGTATCTATCAAGGTTGTTCCTTGGTTAATTTAGTCATTGAAGTTATACAGACCGTTTGTTAGACAGTGCATTGTGATGAGTGATAGGTTATGTAGCATAAATGTGGATGATCCCAGCAAATAAAAAGTGTAATTGCAAAAAGAGATATTATTAATTTATTTTTAAATTGAAGAGGCTGACATGTGAAACCATTTGAGACTGACTTTTGACCAAAAAACTGAAGTCATGATTTTAATAGTTGTTATTTAGAATACAGTGAAGAATTTAAGCTGCATAACTCATGTTCATGGCTCTTAAAAATTTTGATGAAAGAAGCACATGTACACTGCTGCTTTGGTGACACATTGAACTTTAATCTAACAGTCCCGTGTGTGTAATGGAACGTATACACATGAAACCAGAATACATCTTTGTAAATATTAAGTATTTTTGGATGACATTTAATTTTACAATATTTCACTTTTTTCTCTCTTTTAGGAGGTGAAAAAGAAGTCTAAACCAAGACTTATACCTAGATAAAGTAACTCTCAGTAAGTTAAGTAAGTTCCAGCTGTCGAACAGGTGGGATTTAATTTGCAAAGCCATACGCTGTAAGCCATCACTGTATGTGTGTGTTGTTTTGTTTGTTTTCAACAGGATGGATTATCGGTGGGGAGTGGAGCAGTGGCCAGGCTGGGGGAGCTTGTGGTTCCTGTAAGCAATGGAGTGATGATGAAGCTGGTTTGAATTTGAACAGTGGAGTGCTGAAGCTGGTGGGGTGATGGTGAGGCTGTAAGTGTACGATAGAACATAATATTGTCTATAATATTGTCAAGTGCCAGAGTTACCACAAACAAGTCACATCTTTCTCAAAATTTCCTTAAGCAGATATGTTGGACTAATATATGAATAACACACATACAGTCAATGAAACTTGTATAAACATAAGACAAGAGACCAGAAAACAGGCAAAACAGACCCTCCATACCTGTTGATGCTGAAGACATACTAGGTGGTGGGACATTTGTAGGGGCAAATGTCAGACCAAACTCCTCCATGGCAACAAGCAAGGTGTTTGGTGGGGGCCTGCTTGTTGTAGGCTTGGATCTTTCTTGGGCTTGCTGGTTCCTTTTTGTCTGGCTTTTGCTTCCAAGATGACCATCAGACAGCTCTTTTTTTTTTTCTATTAGCACAGATCTGCTTTGCTGCAATTCTTAACCTCAGCCTGATGTATCTGTTGGTTATTTTTTTTTGCAGATCATGGCATGAAGGAAGCCTGCTGTCCAAGAGCCTACCCTCTCTCTCCAGTATATCCATGGCATTTGGATCCATAAAGGAGCCACTGGTCCTAGTTCGGAACAGCTGCTCAATTTGCCGGACTAAATCGAAGGCCTCTTGTGATGGCCGACAAAGTACTCCTGGCTTGAACTCTTTCAGCTTCAGTAAAACACTGTGCTTTCCTTCAGGGCTGTCTTATTGTGCTTAATTGCACTTTGGCAACCCTCACAAATCTTGGAATATTTAATCACTTTATGCACGATGTATCCTGTAAGGTGGTAGAGAGCACTGATTTCAGTATTCGTGAGGTCAGGAGCAGCTCTGCGCGCCATCAGCTCCTCCACTCTGAGGCCAGGACTGGGAAGTGACTGCTTTGTGTCCAGGAAGTCAGCCAAAAGGCTGTTGTCATCCTCCTGGTAACTTCCTGTTTTCACAGTCGCAAGAAACTGCCCAACTGATATTGATTTCAGTGCCTGTTGAAACTCTACTGGAGTTGGGACTGGATTCCTCTGTCTTATGCAGCTGAATAGGTTTTCAAGACAGTCTTGGGTAAACCTGCTGGTCAACACAAACATGTGTCCCCTGGGCCAGCATGTCTTGCTGTATTGATAGAATTGAAGATGTTGCCATCACAATTCCTGTTTGCACAGGCTTCCAGCTACCCGTTCCTCCAATCTTCAGCCCACGGAAGAGTTGGATGGTGTCCTGAAGGAACTTGATGGCCTTTTGGTACTCCTCGATTTTGTGTGTGCTGAGTGCCATTACTGGGTGGCGAGAGGACATGATGTCAAACCAGTGGTCCACCTGCTCCAGAAACCATGTTGTGGTCTGGTAAGCGGGTGGTCTTTGTTCCTGCTCCACCATGTATTTCAGGCCTGCACTGGTTGCCTTGCTAAAGATATTCATTGCAGGGCCCACCTTCATCTTCTCAAAATGACTGGGATGAAGGGTTTTACTTGATAGATTTGGAGCAATTTTCAATGTCATCCCCTCTTGAAAATCCACCAGATCTTTCAGTGGACCAATGGAAACTTCATTGAAGAAGAGTTTCTCCTTCTCTACTGTCTCCGGAGGAATTGTGAATGTCTGTCCACGGACCAGGGCACTCTTCAAGTTCTTAACAAGATGTGGAACGTCTGGCATAAAGTATAGCCTCCTGTCTGGTCTTGCAGGATGTGGGACAGATGTTTTGTTGTGATCCACGCCAAATGCCTTCCACATTGCCCGATTAGGGCTGCCCATGTCAGTGGTGATGTTAACCACGTGAAGCCCTATGGACGCTGCCTTGTCAACAATGTTGAGGACGATAGGCTTATAGGTTGCCCCATTAGTGGAGTTACCACTGTAATGGTAAGCCACTACTTGCTTCCATCGTGTTGTTGTTCCTGCCAACATAAAAACACACGCATGCGTTGCCATTCCCGTGTGGCCAGGTAATGTCACGTCTCCATAAAGCTTCCCACTTCCCAAGTGCAGCTCCACACTCTGTGTAATTGCCATTTCATCAAGTGTCAGCACACACTCCCTCTCCATCTCTGTCAGGCTGTCAACCTTTAGCTTTAGCATGTCAAATACATCCTCTAACACTCCTGGCTCAATCTTTATATGCTGCAGTCTTCTTTGCAGTGTTCTGATATCAGGGAGAGGAATCTCCATGTCTTGAAGCAGTCTGTAGCCTGTTGAGCCGGTGGCAAAATGCAGTTTTATGGCCTTTTTGACTGTAGTGTTTCCCCATCTCATGCCCCTCTTACTCTTCATACAGATCGCTTTTATCTGATCTTTAGAAAAAATTGTAGCAAATTTCTTTTCCATGACTACATATTTTTTCCGTAGGACAGAATTAATTAATAGTCGTTTTAGAGCTCCCTCTGCCCTCCTTGTCTTATCTCTTTGTCTTTCCAACTCCTCCCTCAAGTCTTTCACACTGACTCCTGGTTCACTTGACCCCTGCACACTGGCACCTGGCTCACTGGCTCCTGGTATGTCCCTCTCAATTTGCTCACAGTGTTCTCCTTCCTTATCCTCTCTTCCCTCACTTTCCCTTCTCTCACTTTCCTCACTTCCCTCATATTTAACAGCTCTGACTTCACCCAGTCTTGTGGACTCATAACGTAGGCCGTCTTAGCCCTGTCCAAATACCCACACTTGCAGTCTTTGCACTTGACCACTTGTCTACTTACATGACATATTTCCTGTATTTGGTGTTCAAGTAGGCGTGAAGACTGCAAGTGTGTGTAGAACTTTTGATTACCCGATAGGACACACTTATAGTCTTGCAAAAAAAATGCACACGTGTGTTTACAGAGCTTTTTTAAAATATATATTTTATATATATATATATATATATATTCAATGCTTTGCATTTTAAAATACACTTCTAAATGTCTGTTCAGTGGTTGCTATGTAACTAACAAGACACAATATTAAAATTGTGGTGCTTCTTTAAGTGATAAAAAGCAGTTGCAAATGATGTACAAAATACACACAGCCTACCCATCTTTGCATCAATAAAATGTGCAACAATTTATATTTTACTACCAAATTATAATTAATTTAACTTACAGTCGAATGTTTTCCTTGACATCTCGCGATTTCGGGGCATGTGAGTTCCCGAAAAGAATGCATGATGGGATACGCTAACCTCAAACAGCGCTCCGAAGTGGTATTCAAGATAGTGTGGGTTTAGTGTGCATTAAGGGCACTGCACTTGGGCATTTTTAAGACATGGGACCATAGATATACATAATAAAGGCTACTAGGCTGTGTCTGAAACCGCTCACTTGTTCACTCATTCACTAATCTCTATATAGCGTATGGCATTTGAGTGCACTATATCTTTATGGAGTGAACGAAATGAAGTGAGTGACTTCAGACGCTGACGTACACTGTGCGTCGGAGAGCTGGAGCTGTCGCAGAAACGGCTGGACACGCGGTAAAACTATTTTGTACTACATGTTACTTACATTATAAAATAATGTTAATAACAATAACAATCATAATGACTTTATTTTGTAATCATACATGCCTCCGTGCCAGCTTTGTAGTTTCATCCATTGTATAATTGCTTTGTCATGCTTAATATGTGTTCATAATCATTAAATACTATAAAATACTGCAAACAAAAATAAGCACATCAAGAAGTGTACATTATTTCATGTATTTATTCTTTTTAATAAAGTTTTTTAGTTTGTTAGAAACTCTCACGGTCACAGATGACGTGGTCGTTGAATGATGATTTGAATACTCTACCTACCTATGATTAACGATTTTTTTAAATCATCCACTAAATTATCATCTCTTAAAGTTTAATGAGTTAACAACAATGCCACAAATTATTAAAACACCTTGCTGTTAGTAAAACACATTAAATTGATTTAATGCCTACATAATATATTTTAATAATAAAAATAATAGCCTATATTTTTACCTTATTAATATAATTTCATTTTTAAAATCCATCTATATAATAATGTCTCCCTATATTTTAGTAGGTTTTATTCAAGTAATGATTAATTTAAAAAAAGGTGTAAAAATTTTTTTTTTTAAATGACATGAAATAAATGTTAAAGCAGAAATAAGAAAGCTGTAAAGTAGTCTCTGGATTATAGTTCGCTCACAATTCTGCTCTTTCTCACGTGCTCTCAGTCCTCTCCGCATTGGATTTTGGGAAATAGTGCTTCAGCAAGTGTACATCAAATGTACACTCGAAATCAGATAGAATTGTGGGTATAAATTAGTGAACGAATGTAGGGAATGAAGTCGTTCACTCAGAATTCGGACACCACTACAAAATGGCCGACACCCGATATAGTGGACTATATAGTGGATAGGGAGCGGTTCGGACACAGCTCGTCCGCGCTGCTGGTCAATAGAGGTCGACGTCCGCACCTGGCGGCCATCTTGTAACAGCTCGCTCACTTGTAACATTGTGTTTTAATGGTGCATGTACTTTTTAAATAACCATAACTTGCTCAATTTTCTACCGATTTTCAAACTGTTTGGTTTGTTATAAACGTCAGAGATGTACTTATGACACTGCATACTTATGAATAATTATAACCATGGACTTCCATATGAAAATAACATTGAACGGAACAGATAGGTGCAATGAATATACACACGCACAAGGTATTTATGTTAAATCAATATATAGGCTACTAAAACTCAGTGTACAGAATGGCAACATGAGATATATATATATATACACACACACACTTTATAATATGAATATTACTATTATAATAAAATTATTCAGGGTTGGGCCATTTACTAGGCTTTTCCCCTCGACATTGCACTGTGCCTACTTGAGAGATCACTGTTCCAAAAACAAACAAAAAAAAGGTGTCCAAAAGAAACATTCTGCGATTGTGTAAACAAACTTGTAAAAAGCTTTGGGTCAACAACAATCTTGTAATACTATTATGTCATAGCCCCGCTGTTCCTGTGTAACAGGACCTGTATTGTACATACATCCACTAAGTAACTAACGATTATCCCAAATATCATCATAATATTGTCATATCTTACAGGTGAAAGGTGATCCCACGGGCTCTCATTTTGAGACTACGGCGATTGGAGCATCCGTAGGCTGCACAAAAGTCTGGCATCTTCTCCTATAAAGCCAGCAATTTCCTGTATCATAATGTAAGATGTTTTTAACAAACCAAACCGATTGGAAATCATGTGCAACTTAAGTTATATTGAAAAGAAAGAGCAATTCTGCCTCTCCCACTGATGTAAAATTGCTGGGTAGCAGCTAAACTGTAACTACTAGGTCTCACTCAAAGCTTCTTGTTATTAGCCAGCCAATAACTACAACCACATCCACAAAGATTGTAATTTAGACAAAAGATTAGTTGTCATAAAATCATTATTGGTGTCAGTAAAACCTATATAACTGAACAACTCGATTGTGGTCTCAGCCTTGATAACTTGCGCAAGTAGCCGTGATACACAACTATGCTGCACGATTAAGTCGTTTTTCGAAAAGAAAAGCTGCAATTTCAACATGTTCAAGCATCCTGAATTATAGCCACGTTAATAACATTTGTAAGAATCCAAACCATTTGTAAATCCGTCTAGATTTCAGCGAGATAAGAGTATTTGTGTTCATGCAGATCACTCACCTTACATCAGGTACCACAGAGCCCGCCAGAAAGCTTGCCTGTGACAAGATGGCCGCCGGTGATTACGTTAGAGACTCCGCCGTATGTATATCTATGCATGGGACAGTCTTGCACACTTACTTCCTGTCACGTGCATGCAAGACCGCAAGTGTGGGTATTTGGACAGGGCTTTTGTTGGATGAGTGCGCTTTGCCTTGTATACTTTCGCCTGGCTCCACACCGCAAGCCTCTGCTGACTGCGCACGCGCACGCTTAATGCGCTCGCAGTTGTACTATTCTTTGAACTAACAGTGCCGATTCAGAGTAATTGTTCTCTAAACCATCAAGATGCAGCGGTGAGAAGTAGTAAGGTACACACGTCACAATGTTTGTTTTAATTACACTTCACCAAAACCATACAAAAGAACCAAAGAATCGTGTAAAATCCAGTAAACCTTGATTATATTACTTGTGACATTAGAACAAAATATATGAATATAGGAATATATGTATAACTAAATTAAAGAACAGTCTTTTAAATATTTTCTAATTTCATTTTTATTATACATTGACCTTTATTTTCATTAAAAAGGCTTATTTCTGCTATTGTAGGCTCATTTTGTAAATGTAAGCAGTTAATTTGCACAAACTGGGTGCTGACAAGCACAAACTGGGTGCCGGTAAGATGCCGGTACAAACGTACCTGCTCGGCCAGAATCGGCTCTTAAAGCCCAAAGTACACCCGGGCCTTAAAACACCCCGTCCGTGTGCAGCCCAAATTTCAAGACCGTGCAGACGGTGCAACAGCGCATGCGCAAGCAGGACAGAAGAGTCCACTAGGTGGCAATACGCACAGTACTGAGCACAATGCAGTCGTTGAAGAAGAGTGTGTAAAGAGCGATTCAAAAACAAGACGAGTAAACTCAGAAGCATGCTTTCTCCATCGTTTTTGATTCCTGTTCTCTTGGTGTATCTTCTGAACTATGTTGCAATGGTGGATGCATTATTTTTCTTTTCCGATCCTGCCCAGCGAATGTCCCGTTGATGACACGATGTCTGGTAAAAGTATAGAAAAAATTGTACTGCGCGTGTGTCGAACTCGGTCATCCGCGTGCATCCGTGGTTTAGTATACTTTGAAAGATGCGAGGACACGACTGTGTGCGAGACGCGTCCGGGCGCGGAAAGTGAAGTATACCCGGGGCTTAAGTCATGCATCTTCGGAAGCGGAGCCGAGGGCAAGGTTAAGCCCAAAGTATACTTCAGCCGTCTGCATGACATAATTTTCATCATCAGGAGGGTCCGTGGACGTCCGCACACCCCGTCCGCGTGCAGCCCAATTTTTAAAGGCCCGGGTATACTTCACTTTCCGCACCCGGACGCGTCTCGCGCACAGTCGTGTCCACGCATCTTTCAGAGTATACTCAACCGCGGATGACCGAGTTCGATGCATGCGCAGTACAATTTTTTTTTCTATACTCTACCATACATTGGAGAGCAGCACTGAGTTGTGTCATCAACGGGACATTTGCTGGGCTGGATCGGAGAAGAAAAATAGTGCATCCACCACTGCAACATATTTCAGAAGATACACCAAAAGAACAAGAATCAAAACCTTGTTTCAAGCGTGTTGATTTTGAATCACTCTTTCCACACTCTTCTTCGACGACTGCACACTGTGCTCAGTACTGTGCGTATTTGTCCTGCTTGCGAATGCGCTCATGAACTTATGAGGTTGTCTTAAATTAGATGTGTCTAATCTCTTATGATTAACAATGTCTTTAAATGTACTGTAAATTTACAGTAAAACTAAAACTTAAAAGCTTTAAACTTAATTCCTACAATGACACACTGTTTTCTTTTTAAATCACTCATTCATCTATTCATGCACAACATGAGTGTTGCAATTCATTTCACAGCTTTAAATTTGAACACATTTAGACTACACCTGGTGAGATCATTTTAAAATCTTATTGCCACTCACTGCTTTCAAACATACAAAAGGAGAAAAAAAGGTGCTGTTGTACGCGCACCGTCTGCGTGGTTTCAAAATATGTGCTGGACGCAGATGGGGTGTGCGGACATCTATGCTGCCTTCAAAAATCGATCAGATGAAGGTATCTCAAGAGACAGGAAGTGAAGTCAACATTGGATTCAGACATGCCTTGATGCCTTCCTACTTTGGAATGCATCCTCTGAGAGCAGAATTTTTAAGCTTCAAATTTTTAATGATTTTAATGTCATTTACATTAATCACACAATGTAGGCCTAATTCTTAATTGTTTGTGACGAGTCACTAGTGTAGCAATATTCAGCATATTAGACATAAGATTAGAGTTAATGTTTGTATATTGTGAATGTTTCCAGGCTTCAATAATTTGGTCCTGGTCCAATTAGCATTCAGATTGGCAATTTTATCACAGAACCAAAAGATACCGAACCTAAAGGCATAGGGATACGTTCCCAACCTGATTGGTCAGATTTTATGATGTATTGCCTATTTTGAGACAGAACTTACCGAACATCCAAAACAATGTTGTGTGCTGAGGTAAATGCGCTTGTTGTGTGTGCGCAGCCTACATATGATGGTATTTTGGCCAGCTGGGAACTCGTGAAGAGCTTATAAAATGTGTCAAAACAGCAGCGGGAATCCCTCCGTCACACACACAAGCGATCTGCTGCGTGGAGACATGCGTCTGATGCCTGTGATGGGCAAACTCGCGACTATGACAAGAACAAATGATATGCGTGAGGATTCTGTCCTTTGTAGGGTCTCATCTTCCTGTTTTTGGTTCGGTTTACATGTCTTTGGTCCATGTTGCGTTCATATATCATTCAAACTGCACCAGAGTTTGTTTGGTCCGTGCGCACAAGAGTTTGGATGGCAGCGTTCACACGTTCAGATGAAACGCACTAACAGAGCAATCACACCAGGGTTTGTTTTAATTGAACCAAACGTGGCAAGTGTGAACACACCCTAAGAAAATGATTCATAAAACTCAAATTGGGAGAGTTGGCTAGACAGACAGAAGCGCGTAGCCAATGCCTGGTAAGGCCTCACCCCATTACCTGAGAGCATATAAGGCCCATACGCGCAGCTATTCTCCAGTTGTCATTCGCTTCTCGCGACCTCTGGTTAATATTCTCACAGCTCGTTAGATTATTTGCGAACGTTTGCATTTGTCTTCAGGAGGACATATCACTCTGATCAGCCTCCGCCGGACGTGATCGTCTCGCACTCTATTACAGCTGTGTCATTCTGCAAGCCACCCACGCTGCACTTCTTTTTAGGCTGTCCGCCTTTCTCCTTGCTCGTTTCCTCTGTTACGGTTGCCAACCGTTTGGATTTTACGGTCACATTTCTATGGCACTCTCAAAATCTGCTGCTTCCTCTGGCGATTGCCTGTCGCATGCCTGCCCAGCCATGTGTGGTGCACTTATCGGCGCCAGGGATTCTCACCCATATTGCGTAGTCTGCATGGGCCTCAAACGCGCGCAGGAAGCAATGGAATTCCCCCGAAAATTGTAGTCACTGCCTGGCGCTTCCCAAGAAGCTCCGTCGCCGCAGACATAAGGTGGCCGCTACTCAAAGTGTGGATTTTGAGCAGTCGGACTCTGACGGCAGAAACAATGACAATGGCGCGTGCCCGGGGGACTCCCGGGGAGCGCCAACTTTGAATTGGGCTGACCAAGCCGAATCCGCTTTTCTTGAGGACATCTTAACGGGTGAACCCTCATTCGCAAACGAGCCGCCTGGCTCTGGTGACGAGGACGACGCAGCCCTTCTCGAAGGCTCTGATGATGAGGAGGCCATCCCGCCTTCTATAGCTCCTCAGGCTCACGCCCCTGCAGCTCTACCCCAATCCGTCCTCTTTGAATATTGTGAGCGAGCGGCTGCTCGCCTCAATATCGAATGGCCGGCTTTACAAGGTGCCACCGACCAGGAGAGAGACATCTATGATGGAAAACTTCTGGGTCCGCCTCCCGGCCCGAGAAAACAGCTTCTCCCTGTCCTTTCCGCTTGTGTCAAGCATATGAAGTACAGTTGGGAAGTACAGCATATGAAGTACAGTCCAAAACAACATTGTTTTGGATGTTCGGTAAGTTCTGTCTCAAAATAGGCAATACATCATAAAATCTGACCAATCAGGTTGGGAACGTATCCCTATGCCTTTAGGTTCGGTATCTTTTGGTTCTGTGATAAAACCTGCTCGACTTCAAACATGGTCTCGCGGGTCTCGAGGTGAAAGACATGACGGCCCTCGGCATGGGTGACCCCCCCGCCATCGAGCCCTCCATATATGTTTCATGTCCTGCCTGTGCACAGCAGTCATGTGTGTGCGACAGGGTTGCAAGGTGCATGATTATGGGACGTGTCAGGCACCACCCCCTTGGGGTGACCGTGCTTCTCTGGCTTACAGAACTTCACTGTGAGTGTATTGGGCAATCGGGGAGCTGTCTATGTCTCTCCCATAGGTGGATCTCAAACACGAGATGATGAAAGAGAACAATAGGTTACTGTCGTAACCCCAGTTCTCTGAAACATCAGCTGGAGAGATCCACCAGCTTTGCCCCGCTTGCCGCACAAGAAGCGAATATGCTTACTGGAGAATAGCTTTGAGTATGGGCCTTATATGCTCTCAGGTAAGGGGGTGGGGCCTTACCTGGCATTGGCTACGCGCTTCTGTCTGTCTAGCCAGACTTGGTGCAATTGGATGCTTCTGCAGAGGTCAGGTATGGATGCCCTTCCCATAGGTGGATCTCTCTACTCGATGTTTCAGAAAACCGGGGTTACGACAGTAACCTATTGTTTCCGGTAGATCCATTTTTGACAACATTGCTTTGATTCGGTATACTTTTGATGTCTCCAAGTTGCTTAACATTGATATTGGACTTATTTCAGTAGATCAAGAAAAAGCGTTTGATAGAGTTGAACACGCTTATTTGTGGAGAACTTTAGAGGCATTTGGTTTTTGTAAAGATTTTATTGATAAAGTGGAAGTGCTTTACGTTGAGAGTGTACTTAAAATAAATTGTGGCTTATGCACTCCTTTTAAGGTCTGTAGGCGTGTTCATTATCTGGAATGTTGTATTCAATTGCTATAGAACCGTTGTTGCATCATGTGAGAAAAAATATTTGTGGTTTGTTTTTAACAACTTGTAAAAACAATATTTGTTTGTCAGCTTATGCTGATGATGTGGTTGTGTTAAAGGGGTGGTTCAGTGTTTTTTTTTTTTTTCTAGGCTTGACTGTGTTTATGGGGCACAGTTTAACATGTCTTAATGCTTTGTTTTTTTTTAAAAAAACGCTGTATTTTTCATATATTTTACCTTTATTCTATACCGCTGTTTCCTTTGTCATTTGAATGGCTGGTTTGACTTCCTGGTTCTATGATACCACTCCCTCCGAAATACACAATGGGCTCAGATTGGTTAGCTGGCCCAGTGTATTGTGATTCGCTGAAGCGCCTAGAAACGCCACGCCCCTTACCATTAGTTGTTACATGTGCTTCAGTGGAAATGTAAATAATGGCATGTAAATATTGCCGTATAACATTGAGCCCGAATCAGACCCAGATAGCAGTAATGATGAAGAGGGTCAAGCAGAACCTCTGCAAGCACGGTTTTTAAAGGACGTTTCTGAATGGTAAGTATTTCCGTTTGTATTTGTGTCAAAGTGTTTAGATATGCTGTCACATGTAAATGTTACTGCTGTTTGTTACATTTTAATATTCAGTTTTATCCTGATTAAAGCTTTACTGTAGCTGAATACACGACTGAGTAGTAGCATTTTTGTAAAGGTGTCATTTAATTATAGCATGAACAACTGTGTAACGACTCGTCACTCGGAGTGGGATCCATAAGCAGCTTTATTGACAAACTCGAGGTCAAACAGGCAAAGGTCAACAGGGGTAAACAGGAACAGCAGAGAATAGACAGTCTCGTAGTCGTAAAACAGGCAGTAGGTCGGGGCAGGCAGATAAGAATCACAGTCCAATAAACAACAATAAGTCCAAGGGCAGGCAGCAGAGAATCGTAAACGGGGTTCAGCTAGTTCAACAACAGGCAGACAGTCAGAATAGAAAACGCTCAGAAATGTATACCGTGGCAATACAAGACCTCGCAAGGATAGCGAGTGAGAGAGCAGCTTAAATAGTCCAGGTAATGCACAGCAGCTGGGTGTGGCAATCAGCGCCAAGGTACGGGGCTTGTGGGAAATGTAGTGCGTGAAAGTGTGTGTGTGTGTCAGTACTTCGGCGAGGGCTCCCTCTGATGGCCAGAGGAGGGAATCACGGAGTTCGTCTCTGTGACAAACTGTTTGTCTATGAACATAGAAGTTTGTTGGCGTTTGTTGGAGAATTATGCAATAGAATTTTGCTAACTGGCTAGCGAAGCAAAAACGCGTTGGTCTTTGTTTACGTCCTTGATGCAACCAAAAAATAGCAACATAATACATTTAAAAGACATGTACAAGACAATAAAATGTATTTACAGTTAGGGGCCCATGCAGAAGTTTCTGCTTTTAAAGTGGGAAATGCTTCATCTTTCATTAATAGCCTTGGTGCAAATCCAGCATCAAACTCATGTAGATTCTGGAAGCTGTCTTCCGTGCCGCATCCAGTGTAGACAATATCACTGATTAAAATGGGTTCTATTATCTTTTGACGTGTCGACATGGCTCGCCCACTTTGTTACATGTTCCCGTGGGCAGGTTTTATGTTAATTGCAGGGTTTATGATGTCACCAACCCGGGAATAAGCTTGTTGTAGTCCAAACCGGTCGTTTTTGTCGGCATTAAACTGCCATAACTTCAAAAGACAATATCTCTGTTTGCATTTAACTTTCAGCGCTGTAACTTTGCAGATACTGTTTATGCTCAAACAGCAACATTACACACTAACTAAAGTTTAAAAAGTGAAATCGCAATGAACCAGCCCTTTAATCAATGAGCAAAATGAGAAATGGGAAAAATTGTATTACTGATGCATGATTTATTGTAATAAAATGAATTTCTAAAATTCAAAATTCTCTCTCTCTCTCTCTCTCTCTCTCTCTCTCTCTCTCACTCACACTCACACTCACACACACACACACACACACACACACACACACACACACACGTGCGCAGAGGCAGAGTGAGATCAATGGGTTCGTTGGATATTGTTTCCCAGTTAGTTGAGCCAGTAGGTTTTAACAATTTAAACAAAAAATAAAATCTAAACTGTGACAAAAAGATATTTTGATAATGTCTAATAAATATACAAGTGCAATACCTAATAATAAAAGCAAAGACACATGAGGATGAACCTCATTGGTTATGCAGCATGTTTGAGCTTCCTGAAGAGGTTTGTTCTTGTTCATTATTCAGGTTCGATTGAGCTTCTGCTTATGTTCACTGATCAATGTTTACATGCGAGTAAAAGCCTAAATTAAATCTGTTCATAAAGTGATCGAGTCTCTTTAGAAAATTTGGACTAAACCGCTATTCATATATCGTTGAAATGGTCTCAACAAGCAGAACACAACAAGCATAATTGTTTCAGGTAGGGACCAAACAATACCAAGTGCATGTAAATATATTTATTTAGAGCAGGTGTTCTTGATTCAAAACACAACATAACACAGTGCGTAGATCTTGAAATAATCCTCACAGAGTGGCAGTACATGCTGCTTTGCTAAAGCTAACATCAGAGATCTGATTGCGAGATCTGAAAGCATAGAATTGTGAACCAGGCAAGGAGACGAGGACTTTTGAACACTGAATTTTTATGTTCTTGCTTAATAATTCATTTTTGTTAATTTAAAAAAAAACTTCCGTATTGCACCTTAGTATTTATATTTACATACATTGTCTGTGTGTGTGTGTGTATGTGTGTTATTAGCAACATAATTCATGAAATTAATCATAATTATTTGAAGTAATTGACTATTCTTTTTTGTACACCTGTTTTGTACATTTTGATGGAAACTCAAGAAGTAAAAAAAAAAAAGTAATGAATCGATTCTGCATTAATTTTTATCTAGACATTCCAGTTCATCAGCTTCTTGTGTTAAATCCTTCATCCGCTGCTTGGCCTTTCTTTTAAAAAACCCAGACTATAAGAAAAAGAAAAGACAATGTTATATATTATGTTAAAGTTCTCTACTTATGAATTATAAACAGGCTGGTATATTGCACCTTATAGAGAGCGGCTGTGATGAATGAGATGATCAACAGTCCTCCAATAACTCCTGCAGTGACCTCTTTTAGGAGGCTGGGTTCCTCGTAGACTTCCACCTGAGTATTCACCTTCATAAAGATTTCATCCTATTAGATGGAATATCTCACCATTTTTGATGCATAGACAGTACAATGTAAAAGTCTGCTATAAATGTTGTCACTAACAGCTGGAAAACTATAACAGGCTTTAGTAAAGTATGCATTACCTCGCAAACTGGTGCAGAGCTGAGAGAATCAGAGAAGTAAGTATATTTGTCTTTATCATAATCCAGAGATGCTGTACTGACCAACTCAAAAGAAGCAGATTGAATCCCGATCTATACAAATAAAAATAATGTGAATTAAAATGGCAGATATCTCTTTTCTAATAAAGATTTCAAGCCCTGTAACTTCAGATACCTGCTCAATCCATCCAGATCTCACATTGCTAGAGATATTATAGAACTTTCTTTCATTTCTCATCAGATTCACATCACACCTGAACACAGCACACACCGCCACAGAGCAGTTCTGACAGAACAAACATAACAGCATGTTTAACAGTGATGAATTCAAGTCAAACAATAAGTTTAATTTGACAAATTATTTACATTTAAAGTAAATCATTCAAAATTGAAAATTTCAAATTAAAATTAAATAAAAATTTAACTCACTAATACGTTTTTTCTTTTCTTTTTGAGTGCTTTCAGAAAATCACTGGTTGTGGGCTGTTCATCTTCTTCCCTAAAGCAATCTGGAATCTTTTACAAATAAATAATAATAATAAAAAAAAATACATATATATATATATATATATATATATATATATATATATATATATAAAGTGATAGTTCACCCCCAAGAATTCTTGTCTTCATGTCATTCCAAACTCACTAGACTTTTTTTTTTTTCCCATGGAACAAAAGTGATTTTTTTTTTTTTTTTTTTTTTTTTTTTTTTAACTGTGTTCAGCCATAAAAGTATCATCATGTTGTCCAGCTTTGACAGACAATTTATGTATATAAATATGTAAATTTGGACCACAAAAATTATATGGACTACAATAAAGACACAGCATTTGACACTAAAGGCCTTTGGTTCTTGTTTATTTCTCCTTTGCATTTGCTTTTACCTTCAACTTTTTGTCAGCCCAGATGTTTTCAGCTCCCAGTTTTACAGGTACTCTAATGAAAACGGTTAAATTTAGCTCTCTAAACTCATTCCTCACCTTAGAGACATAAACAGAAGGAGGTTTATTGATATTGACAACTGATTTTATTTCAGTACTGATGTGAGGTGAAATAAAGGAAGGTTAAACTTTATTTTAAGGTGACGTAGTTACATTGTACTTACTCAAATATGTACTGAGTAATATTTATTAACTACAGTACATGTACTTACTTAAGAGTTATGGCTAGGGTTAGTTACTAATTATGCATAATTTACTATTATTACAATAGTAAGTACATGTAATAACAATAAAGTGTTACCTAGAGGAACGCTTTATTCTTTGTCTAAAGAAGCATCTTTACCTCCAATATCTGTTTCACTGGTTTTTCCAGATTGCTTTTCCCACTTGTAAAATTTATGTAAGTGCTGGAATCTGTATGTCTTTCGGAGAAACACAGAATACAGTAGATGAGGTTATGAATAGAGAAAATAACAAATAGCAAAAACATCATTCTAATCATACTACATAGCAAAAAGAAGCACTGACCTCAACATGGCAACACTGATTGCATGTTTTACACTGATGTTTCTTATTTTCAATAGTTCACTGTTTTCAGAGTGATTCGTATTGCCACTGGAAATGACAGAACATTTTGGTTTGTGCATGTCAATATAATTCAAATACATTTGACATAGACTATACACGGCTATAAAAGTAAAAAAATGAACACCATACCTAGTAAGAGATGCACTGAATGTCACCTTTTGGTCAAAATGGCTTTCTTTGTTAATACTGTAAATAATGTCAAACACTGCCTAGAAGAATGAGGTAAGAATTTTTCATTATAAAACATTTTAAAAACAAAGATGATGCTTAAAAAACATTTCAACGTGTGTCTATACATTAGGGTCCAAAAGTCAGTGGAGAGCCAGTGGTGAACTCTTTACCACAGGCCTCAAAATAATTTTGATACGAAACCACTAATGGTGAAAGGTTTACCCAATCAGAATTTATTGACATTAACAAGGTCAGTGGGAGTCTGAACTCCACCCCTTAGAAGTAAATGCAGTTGATGCAATCCAAAAAACTGAGTGTGAATGTAGCCAAAGTGAATATCACATGGTCAACAAATTTACAGGAACAATACAGAATCTTTCTTCAATTTTATATCATAACATTTGTTTAACATTTTTTAAAAATATCAATAAAACTATTTCCAAGTTTAAAGCAGATTTTAAATCCCAGATTTGGTCTCAGACTTTTGGACCTCTCTGCATCTGTTCGTGTGTCTTTTCACATAGATTTTGACTCACAGAAGCATTTTCTGGGAATAGAGGGTTATTGACTCGACAGGTCATCTCCCCTGCTGAAACTCCTTGCACGCCATCTAAAGAACGGCAATCCACTCTGCCCTGCTCAAACAGGGAAAAATGGGGTTCTTGATCATATACTGCAGCAGCCTAGTGTATAATATTTTATTTAAGCTCTAGCATCCCTGCAACCCTAAATTGGACAAGCAGTTTGAAAAATGCATGGATATTTTTTTTTCACCTGCTGTTTTTAACCCCACATGCAATAAACATCGTCCTGCCTTACCACTCGAGGCATAATTCTTCTGTAGGAAAGTCCAAAGGGGTAGTTTAGGGTGAAGTGGGTGTTGAATGAGTTTTCTCCTCTGTTCTCTACAAACACTGTCACATTGATCTCCTGCATTATCCCAATCTCTATAGTTGTAGATCTGGATCACAGAAACAAAGGAGACACAGAGTTAAACTGCACCAATTTTAGGGCGAGACTATATGACCATCTGACCAATGGATGCTGGGTGGAGAGTTAAAGAATTATGTTTGATGACAAACTTGTGACTTCACCATTAACTTACCCATCAAAGTTGAAGTCCACTTTGAGGTTGTCAACACAAAGGTTTTCTGATCCACAGTCTATCTCATAATCTAACTGAAATATGAGGTTAGAATAAACATTTTTTTTTACATGTATTCCCATTTACACTCACTGGCCACTTTATCATGTACACCTGTTCAACTACCCGTTAACACAAATATCTAATCAGCCAATCTCATGGCAGAAACTCAATGCATTTAAGCATGTAGAAATGGTCAAGACGATCTGCTGAAGGTCAAACTGGGCATCAGAATGGGGAATAAAGGTAATTTAAGTGACTTTGAACGTGGCATGTTTGTTGGTGCCAGACGGTCTGGTCTGAAACTGCTGATCTACTGGGATTTTCACACATAGCCATCTCTAGGGTTTACAGAGAATGGTCCAAAAAAAGAGAAACTATCCAGTGAGTGGCAGTTCTGTTGGTGAAAATGCCTTGTTGATGCCAGAGGTCAAAGGAGAAGGACCAAACTGGATCCAGCTGATAGAAAGGCAACAGTAACTCAAATAAGCACTCGTTACAACCGAGGTCTGCAGAAGAGCATCTCTGAACGCACAACATGTCGAACCTTGAAGCAGATGAGCTCCAGCAGCAGAAGACACACCGGTCCCTTGCATTAAAGTTTCAGACTGCTGCTGGTGTAATGGTGTCGAGGATATTCTCTTTAGGCCCATTAATACCAAGTTAGCAATGTTTAAACGCCACAGCCTACCTGAGTATTCTTGCTGACCATATCCATCCCTTTATGACCACAGTGTACCCAACTTCTGATGGTTAATTCTAACAGGATAATACACCATGTCACAAAGCTCAAATCATATAAAACTGGTTTCCTGAACATGACAATGAGATCACTATACTCAAATGGGCTCCACAGTCACCTTTGTGATGTGCTGGAATGGGAGATTCGCATCATGGATGTGTAGCCAACAAATGTGCAGTAACTGCATGATGCTATCATGTCATATGGAACAAGATCTCTGATTCCAGATCTCTGATCTCTGAATATGGACCATAATCTCTGTTTCCAGGACCCTGTTGAATCTATGCCATGAAGAATTAAGGCAAAAGGGGGTCCAACCCCGTACTAGCATGGTGGACCTAATAGAGTGGCCGATGAGTGTAAATTTGCTCACACTATTTCACAGTAGTGAAACTAATGTTTCACAGTAGGTCTTCTACTAATACTGGCAACTAATTCTGCCTTGAATAACAGTATATTATAAAAGAAATACAAAGTCTAAGGATATTACAGCAAAGCAACTTCATATATGAAGGGCTCACTTCATGACAGTATAGGTTTACTTTAAATATGTGTCCCTTACCGTCCATAAGGTAGTGTTCTTTATCCAGGGTAAGAGAACAGGCTTTAAGTTCTCCAGACTTTGGGAGGGCAGACCCTCAAATGTGAACATTAATTCATTAAGCAGCGACTTGAGAGGATCCCCTGTACAAGACTGGACAAGGTGAACAATTTATAAATCGTTACATACATACACATGAATCTCTAGATAGCACAGACTGATAGGTCCTTTACATTGAATCTGCTAGCAATCACATATTTAACTACACGGCACAAGATGATTGGCGTCTGCTTATTCTGCAGCCAATGAGCTTGTTCAACATTAAATTAGTTTCCTTCAGTTCCTCTGAAACCCTCTACCTCCCTCAGCACCACTTGTCTAAATCTGCTATGAGAATTATGTATGCTTATTCATGCAGCAACTGCAGCACATTTTACAATCTCACAGCAGCATGTCTGTGTAACTATTGCCAAAAGCAAGTCCACAGTTGCTGCAACAGCAGCGGCATAGCAGTTTTAGTTCGCCAAGACCAAATACGTTAACATTGTCTTATCCATCAATCCATTAACATGCTAAAACTATTCAGAGTTGCATGTATATTGTAGAATTAGAAATGGCTAGTTTGCTGCCACCAAATACATGACTTACCTCTATGAGGAAAGGATGGTCTTTGCACACCTCCTCCAGTGTAACATTTACAACATTACTGAGGACACGATTTCTAGGTAAGAAGTATGCCCGGTGGTTAATTTGCTTGGCATCCAGCTTTAACGTATAGCTAATATTTGCAGCCAAATCTGGAAATGTCATTGAATAACATTTTATGATATTTTTGTTAAAATTATTTATTGAAAATAACAAAGTCTGCCATAAAATTTGGGGAAACCTGTTATAGCATGTTTGTATCCACTCATGTTGAAGCACACTGTCAAGGTGTTTTCCAGTGGCCTGGTGCAGTTTGCTTCACTGGTTGAGATTTTGGATGGGCTGTAGGTTACTTTCACATCCACAGACACTATTGGTCTGGACCTGGATGTTGTACGAAAACACACATTTCCAAAGCATAACGAATGAATAGATGAGATTGGACCATGAGTTCTGTATGTTACTGTCTGTGAATTTAGTGCATGTTTACTAGTAATTAATGAGTTCATTCTGTTAGATAAGAATGAGTGTGTAAATACTTTCTTAAAATCCATGGAACATTCCCATTGCACAAAAGTTTATTTATAGAGGAAAAGGGTTCTTTAGATATTTAGGCAAGGTTTTTATGGCATTATTGCAAAACCCCCCTTTTGGAACCTTAGTATACTGAACTCTCAAGAAGTACTGTACCTAAGAAGCAAAACGGCTCCTTTTGATCCAACAGCAATGTCTGGTAGACTGTCCCCATTGTGATCTAGGGAGGACTGACTCAGAGCTAGTCCAAAAAACTGTATACCTGAGCGCACAGATGATCCAACAATTCTCTAACATCACACAAAGAATAAGAGAAACTGTTTTAGAGAAGTACAAGGTTATAAAGAATTGGTATATAAGTTGCACTCCACAAAAGGTTAAAACTGCAATTTAAGGAACAATGCTATAGGTACTAAAATTGGCAGACCTGTGAATATGTGGGATTTATTTGATCTATTCCACCATTGAAGATGTAGATGCTGCCCTGTCCATCCTCCTCTAAAGGAGCTCCAATCAGCACATCCATGAAACCATCACCATTCAGATCTGCTGGACTGGCCAGAGAAGAGCCAAACCGACCTCTCTGACCTGCCATGCCCACCAGCACTTCAGAAAAAGTGAAGTATGGCTGCAAAAGCAGAAAAGCACAAAGAGTTCTCTAAAGTTTTGAAAGACAAAATAAAGTCTAAAAGAATCTGGAATTGATATTTTATACCTGCCGAGAATAAAAGTACACAAAAACTCTGCCTTCAGAATGGGAGTCTGTATACGTTGGTGCAGATATTAATAGAAGATCTGTTTTTGTGTCAGAGTTCAGGTCAACCACACAGACCTCGGCTCCAAAGTATGAACCAATCTGAGACTAAGAAAAAAGAAAATGTCTGTTCAGAATCAAATCTATAAGATCACCTGACAATGGTACAACAAAATGCAACGCCCAATACATTGCAAAACAGAAAAAACTAGGTTACAATTCAAGTACTGTCCGTTTTTTTTTTTTTTTTTTTAATCAAACAACTTATCGTAATCAGGTTACGATAGAAAATAACATTGGTGGAATGTTCACTTGGGTACCTTGGGTGACTCCATCAGCAGGTTAGTTGCGTTAACTCCAATTATTGAAACGCTCACTTGTCCTTTATGCCTGTATCTTGGTGCTCCCATAATCACAAACTTGTTTTTAGATCGTGTTGCTATTGTCATTGAATAACCTTTAAAAAAACATTTGGATAATCAAAACTTTAAAGAAATAGTGCACTCAAAAAAGATAATAGCCATCATTTACTCAGCCTCACCCTTACTGGTTGGACTACAGTATCCTTTTATATTTGGATTGTAGATGACCTCAATAAATGTATGGCAAATCTGATGTATTTTAGTCTGCGTTTGAGCAGGGTCTCACCTAAGTAACTATCTTGTTCACTTCCCACATGGAATTCTGATGAATGGTCATTTTGATACTGTTCTTGATATCCGCCCTTCCCTTGGAAAGCTCCCACAGAACTCATGATCAGGCTTACCTAAACAAAGAGGTTTATATTTGTTTGTTTGTTTGTTTTATCCTCTACACCACTTTTCTATCTTGGTATTTTCAGTTATAGCCTTTTGCTATCATTTTGATATTTTTTATTATTAACTAATAAGAAGCTGAGCACTAAATTAGCATATTAGAATGATTTCTGAAGGATCATGTGACACTGGTTAAATGGTTAAATTGTATTTAAATGTAATAAAACAGAAAACATTTATTTTAAATTGTAATAATATTTGAAAATGTTAATGTTTTAATATATTTTTGATTGAATAAATGCAGCCTTAGTGAGCAGAAGAGAATTATTTCAAAAATATTTATAAAAAAACTTTATTATTCCAAAACTATTATTGACCTATTCAATAACATTTAACTATTGTATGCATTATATGTATGTGCATATGTAAAATATTCTCCATACTTGAATCTGAGGTGAGTGATACTTCTATCCATTGCATTGGTGGCTGCCTAAATTATTGCTAAATAAAAAATTGTTTCCTAAAGACGACTTGAGGTATTTAGTTACACTCGATGTGAATGCTGCACTGAATCCATCCTGAGCAAATTCCATTGTAGCAGAATCACCAGTGGATTGGACTCCTGAAAAAATATATACATTATTAAATGAAAAAGGTAATAATAAAAAGTGAATATGATCTAAGATCATACCATAAGCAATATCACATTTAAGACAATGCTGTTATAATGAATATCAGCATGGCTGTGATTTTGGCCATAGCAAATGCCAAATATAAAGTTTACATTGTTCAGCACTTGTCCAGTCAAATTCTCTTATTTCTTTCATCTACAGTTTTCTCTCATTTTTTGCTCTTATCAGTAAACATACCTTCGATTGCAATGTTCTCTTCCAGTTGTTCACGGATACTGTCCAATGCATCGAAGTCAGTCACGTTAAACACGTGTTTAGCAACAGGAGCAGATGCAATCATTTCTAACTGTTGTTTTGTGCGGGGATCATCAAAAGCTTCGCCAATCTTTGATAAGTGAAAAGACAATACAGGCATTTTTAGGTAATTCGAACATTTCATCTTATTATATCTTGTTTGGTTCAAAAATAAAAAAAATAAATCATCTGAAGATTACACTTTCTTGACTGATTAGTTCACCCATAAACAACATTTTTGTCATCATTTACTGTGAAATTGTGAACACTGTACTGGTAACTGTTTATGGATGGGGACTAGAGCATTCAAGCTTAGAAAAAACACAAAAGCATCATAAAGTATACTAAAAGTAGTCAACAAAAGTTGTGGTAACACTTTACAGTAAAGTTCCATTTGTTAACATTAGTTAACTACATTAGGTAATATAGACTAACAATTTAAAAACAACTTAAAAAAAAAAACATTTCTTGATTGTTATTGATCTTAGTTCATGGTCTGTCTGAATACTCAATTCTGATTGTCTGGAAGGTGTGCAATAAAACCGTTTAAAGCACAGGTAGTTCCAAGTTAGTTTAATCATCATTCTATATTAGTGCATTGAAGCGTCACAGATCAGAATGTCACAGATCAGAGATCAGAGATCAGAGATCACGCTGCATACACAGAAACATTTAGGAACACAGAAACTTTTTGTCAACACTGCCACACGACTTCTATTAAAGGAGGTGGTAATGTTGCTGTTTTTGAAGTAATTCAATTCACAGCATCAATTATAGAGAGACGTTGAACAGACGCAGGTAATTCACACATCTCTCTCTCTCTCTCTCTCTCTCTCAATAGGCTAATTCATTCAAATAAATGTTATAATTCAATCAACTGGCAAATGACCATGGTATAAGCGGAATAATCCACGGCTAGCTGTGCATTAAACTAATGCACTCCACTTCACGTTGGGTGGTTCTTTGCCTCCAATTTGTGCATTAAAATAGTTTAATGTACAGCTAGCCATGGATTGTCTCTTACTTATTGGAACTGAGCTATAATGAACTAACATGAACAAAGACTAATACTGTAACAATGTATTGCTCATTGTTAAGATTAGGTGATGCATTAATGTTAACCTTGTTGTTACCCATGTTTTGTCCACTGAATCAATCTTACCCCAACAGCAAATCGGATGATATTCTTCTTTTTTGCCTTTTCAATAGCACCTTTGAGATGAGGTTCATCATTTGATCTACCATCAGTGATAACAATTAAGATTTTAATTGCTGATTGCCTCATCCCTCCTTCAGTTATAAAAAGCTCATCCCTGTACATTGGAAATAAGAAAAGCATTAGAAGGTGACAAATCAGCATTGCTATTATAAGTTTTTTGTTGTTGTTGTTTTTTTTTTTGTAAGTAACTATCAAATTGACTAGCAATTTCTGAGTAAAAATTGTTTCTACACCATTGTTTTTTCTTCAGTGTGCAGCAGCGGTACAGCTGTTCATGCGCTTTAATTCTTATAGGTGTTGCTGTTTCAAACTCAGAAACACAATACTGTTTTTCTATCCAACCCACCCAAACATCCCCTTATTGTGCTCATATTTGAACTAAAATGTCACATTTGAAAATGAACTTTGCGCTAATACATTTTGAAGAGGCACTTTGAGATACTCGAATGTTGAGAACATTAGAGGTGACATACATAAGTTTATTTATAGCCTTTGCAGTGTAGGTCCATCCTTTTTGATGTTCTATCTCTCCTATTCTTGTCCTCCATGAATTAATGTCTTTGACTGTTTCAAACTTGGAGTGAATTTCATAACCAGTGGAGAACTGTGCAACAGCAAACTATGAGACAAAAAAAATAAAAAATAAAAATAAGCACACACACACTGTACACATAAAAATCTGTGCATGTCGGAAGGTCTGTTCCTGTCTAAATTGGTGGTGGGCTGTGGAGTATCTGAAGGTAAAAATTAGCCTTCTGGAATCATCAAAACATATAATCATACCTGAGAATTGCACTTGGAAAAACTCTGGATTATTGTTATAACAAAAGTTTTCATTTTAATGAAATCTGGGTCTTCTATACTCGCAGAGCCGTCCATTAGAAAAGCAACATCTATTTCTAGAGGGCAGCCTGTGAATGAAGAGTTTTAGAAAATAAGCATATGATTAGATTATCAAAAAAAGCAATAGCTAGAAAACAACAGGAATTTGGGTAATTCTTTATTTGACTTACTTCTCAAAGAACTTGGTATAGGTTCACTCACCACATTGTTTCCACTGATATTAAAGCACATACCATTGAGGGTAGTAATTATTTTACAGTCCTTAGGAATGGTTGGACCACAGACCTGAGGACCACAGGAGAGTGAGAGTTTTTCATTTTATCCATAAGCATGTCAAACACTGTAGTATTATGAAGCCTGTTTCCCTGTTCTGCGAGGAGCAATGTATAAAATTAATATAAATGAATGGGGCAATATGTAAGAATTATGAATTAATCAATGTATTTATTGCCAATGTGTGAACAGCTTGTAACAAAACCTATCTTCCATTCAATGACACATGAAACTAACCATTCTGTACTGTAATATCAATGTGTCATGCAAAGAAAATGGATTAATTTAAACTATAGTCACACATATACTTCAAGCGAAATCGAAGAATGTTTCATTTCGAACAGAATCAGGCCAAAACAAAGTTCATTTTGGGAGTTTGAAACAGCTTGCCAAACTGAACTTTCAGGAAAAGTTCACTCTGGTTGGTAAACACCTTCAAACTACAACTGGTCCGTGACAATAAAATAATTGGTAGGTGTGCGCTGAGGCTCCGCCTTCTTTCACACTAAAATATTCTCGTTTATTTCTTTTGTTCAGTCTGTCGAGGTCAGACGTCCATGAGTAGAAACATGAACACACTGGAGAGTCACTTTATAGTACAAAATCAAGTTGTACTTCTAATAAAAGTGAGACAATGTTTAATACTGTAAAGCTGCTTACTTTTAAACAATATATTGTATAAAGTGCTCTATATACCATTAGCACAAGACATCTGTATATATATATTTTTTTGCGTGTCTGTGAGGATGAGCATATAGCTTACCACTGAATTAGAAGATTGTGTATCCTTAGTCATAGAAAGTCCAAGAGACATGTTAACAGCTTCAGAAGGCACTTTCAATGCATAAATAAAACCATTTGATTTTACAGGTCAAAACAGACTTATAACGTGTAAAATATGAAATATGACAAGTAAATACCATTCATTTTCACCGGCAGGCAAGTTTCATGTGAAATGGCACAGCTATAAACTTGTCCTCTTCCATTATGACTGTATTGTACTAAAGGATCACTTACAAGCAAACTATGGACAAGTGAAGGAAAACATGTTAGGTTTCAAATATATTTAAGGTTTAAATTGCATTGGGTCGATTTAAATCAATTTAATAATCAAACCTCCCAAAATCTAGATCATTGAACACAGACAAAAAATGAGATTCAAATAGTTCTGGGATTGTGTAATAGTCTCTTGTATATAAAATATTTAAAACATTAATAAATAATAATAAAAAAGGTTTATATATGGGGTAATCTGTGTTTCTCTCACCTAGATGCATCTCTCTGTATGACTCTGTAGCCAAAGCCAGCATCATTATTTCTTGTGAAGTATTTCCAGGTCACAGGATCGATGTTGAACGTCAGCACTGACTGAAATGCTGGATGATGCAAATTAAGACCAACACATAAATATATTCATTTTTAGGGTCAGTCTGCTTAGACTGCCAATGTTTTGAAAAACAAAAAACTTATGATGATAATTCAGAAAACATGAGGTGTAAAAAGAAAATTAAAAAAAATCACATCTTACACTAAAAAAAAAAACAAACAAAAAAAACTTGGTATTCTTGTCTTGTTTTCAGTAATATCTAAACAAGTCCACTTATGATAGTTTACTGTGCCAAAAGAAACAAACAAACAAACAGGTGTTGTTCTATATGTAAGCTTTGGGCTATATGTAAATGCCCAAACTGAGCTATGAACTGTGACAGGTAAAACAATCCCTTGCAGAAGCTAATCCCCATTTCAGGTACTGTTTCAGGAACCACTCAGTTCCTTTACCAGCAAAGGAACTACGAGAGGTGCAGCAACCTGTCATTTCTCAAATGCATAAACTAATGAGAAATAAGACCCAGTAGCCACCCTATGTATAACAGAATTGCTGTAGCTGGTATTTACTTTAAAAATATTAGTTAAATATGGAGTATCGCGAGGTACACACTGAGGAAATCCAGGGAGACTTTGCGTCATCAAAACCTCAAATAAGATTACTAAAAAGATAAAAGATCACAACAACCTAAATAGTTCTGACCACCAGACTGTGAAATGTTATGTGTCTTTGGACGAAATCCCACAAACCAGCATAGAAATGTGGGAAACAAGGGTTTGGTAGGCGTCCGTTTGGAGGCCAGTGAAACACACACATCTGTAGAAGGCAAGTAACTATATAAATAAATATATAAAATTTAGCTACACATCATGGCCATATTTCAGGATGACAGTAGCTATGTTTCCATCCAAATTTGCAAATTTAACATGTGCGCAAATTTGGAATTTTGCATAAAACATCTGCAAACAAAGAGAACAAAATCGCCACTTCCTGATCAGCTGGCACTAAATATCACTAAGTTGGAAGTTGCTGCAATAGAAGCCACTGTATATAATACTTTTTGTATAGTTGTGCCTCAAAGCAACTGAAATGCAATAAACGCTGTCATGTTGTCTTGCATTCAGATGCCTGGTGTTTGTGAATGCAGTCGAAGCTTATGGGAGGTAATTATACTGAACCACTTTTTTAACGACAGACTTTGCTCAGGCAGAATGACCAAAACAGCATTTCAGATGCTGTGCAACGAGATCGCCCCGCTGGTTGGTCCAGTTACGCCAGCCCATCGCAAAGTCACATGTCTTTTTTGATGCACATCAAGGTATTTATTGGGTAAAAGTGT
The DNA here is from genome assembly GCA_037950675.1 of Hypophthalmichthys molitrix. NCBI lineage: Eukaryota > Metazoa > Chordata > Actinopteri > Cypriniformes > Xenocyprididae > Hypophthalmichthys > Hypophthalmichthys molitrix. The sequence goes on along the minus strand of CM075503.1, from coordinate 3,448,248 downwards.
TTCTATCCTAGAATATGCGCATGTTTTCGTATTGCATAAAAAATTTTCGGACTCATTTGAGCTCATACGTTTTTCATGCACACTTTTAGAATTCATGCGCATCTTGCCGTTTCCATCCAGCTTTTTTTTTTTTTTTGATATCCCAAAATGCACATAAAAATAGGTGGATGTAAACATAGCTATTGTCAAGATTCATCAGGCTCAAATTGTGAAAGAATTTTTGGGAGGGAGCATGAAGAATCATTTTCACACATGAATTGTAAGTGCAATTAAGTGAAAGTCTTTGGGATGTGCTGGAGTAGACTTTACAGAGTGCTTGACTCTTGCATTGTCAATACAAGATCTTAACCAAAAATGTATGCACCTCTTGATAGAAATAACATCACAACATTTATTTCCATCAAGAGATGCATCAGTTTTTGGAGTTTTCAAGATATTGTATTGACAATGTAAGAGTCAAGAACTTTGTGTCCAGTGTAGGCGCTTGGATGGTGGACAGGGGGTCATCATGGCACTCTGATTGGTCTGCGGCTATGCAGCCCCATACGCAGCAGAGTGAGATGCACTGTGTTACACATTTCTCCCATAGCCATCATTAAAATTTTGAGTGACTTGTGCCACATTAGACCTTCTGTTGGCTAAGACCAGATGGGATAGACTTTGTTGCCCTTTTGCATCGATGAGCCTTGGGAGTCCAACACTGCCGGTTTGTGGTCTGTCCGTCCTCGGATCACTGTTGGTAAATTTTCACCACTGCTGATTGGGAGCAACACACAAGCCTTGACATTTCAGCTATACTCTGATGCAGTTGCCTTGCTACAACAATTCAGATTACTGCCTATTTCTCCTGCATCCAACACATTGATTACAAGAACTGATTGTGTGTTTACCGTCTAGTTTACCCAGACCTTAATATGTGGCCTTGTTAGGAGATTATCAACAATAATCGCTTCACCTGTGACGGGTCATAATGTTCAAATACACTGTCACATAATCAAAACTGTAGGTGCATCCCAATTCACGTTCTTGTGCAATATTCTGAATTCCGGAAATGTTGGGACGTTTTTTTTTTTATTTGAATAAAATGAAAACTAAAAGACTTTCAAATCACATGGGCCAATATTTTATTCACAATAGAACATAGATAACATAACAAATGTTTAAGATGAGAAATTTTTACAATTTTTGCATAAAATGAGCTCATTTTAAATTTGATGCCTGCTACAGGTTTTAAAATAGTTGGGATGGGGGCATATTTACCATGGTGCAGCATCTCCTCTTCTTTTCAAAACAGTGTGAAGACATCTGGGCATCGAGGTTATGAGTTTCTGGAGTTTTGGTGTTGGAATTTTGTTCCCATTCTTGCCTGATATAGGTTTCCAGCTGCTGAAGAGTTTGTGGTCGTCTTTGATGTATTTTTCATTTAATGATGCAGCAAATGTTCTCTATAGGTGAAAGATCTGGACTGCAGGCAGGTCAATTCAGAACCCGGACTCTTCTACGACGAAGTAATAGCTGCATTATGTGGTTTTGCATTGTTCTGCTGAAATACACAAGGCCTTCCCTGAAATAGACGTCGTCTGGAGGGGAGCATTTGTTGCTCTAAAATCTTTATATACCTTTCAGCATTCATATTGCATTTCAAAACATGCAAGCTGCCCATACCGTATGCACATATGCACCCCTGTACCATCAGAGATGCTGGCTTTTGAACTGAACGCTGATAACACGCTGGAATAACATGCTGGTCTCCCTCCTCTTCAGCCCAGAGGACACGGCGTCAGTGATTTCCAACAAGAATGTCAAATTTGGACTCGTCTGACCATAGAACACTTTTCCACTTTGAAACAGTCCATTTTAAATGAGCCTTGGCCCACAGGACACGACGGCGCTTCTGGACTTTGTTCACATATAGCTTCCTTTTTGCATGATAGAGCTTTGGTTGGCATCTGCAGATGGCACAGCGGATTGTGTTTACCGACACTGGCTTCTGGAACTATTCCTGGGCCCATTTAGTAATGTCATTGACACAATCATGCCGATGAGTGATGCAGTTTCGTCTGAGGGCCCGAAGACCACAGGCATCCAATAAAGGTCTTCGGTCTTGTCCCTTACACACAGAGATTTCTCCAGTTTCTCTGAATCTTTTGATGATATTATGCACTGTAGATGATGAGATTTGCAAAGCCTTTGTAATTTGACATTGAGGAACATTGTTTTTAAAGTATTCCACAATCTTTTTACGCACTCTTTCACAGATCAGAGAGCCTCTGCCCATCTTTACTTCTGAGAGACTCTGCCTCTCTAAGACATCCCTTTTATAGCTAACCATGTTACAGACCTGATGTCAATTAAGTGAATTAGTTGCTAGATGTTCTCCCAGCTGAATTTTTTCTAAATGTCTTGCTTTTTCCGCCTTTTGTTGCCCCCGTGCCAACTTTTTTGAGACCTGTAGCAGGAATCAAATTTGAAATTAACTTATAAAAGTGTAACATTTCTCCCTTTAAATATTTGGTATGCTATCTATGTTCTACTGTGAATAAAATATTGGCTCATATGATTTGAAAGTCTTTTAGTTTTCATTTTATTCAAATTTAAAAAACATCCCAACATTTCTGGAATTCGGGTTGTAGAAAGTGTTAGGTTTTTTTTTGTGTGTGTTTGTTTGTTTGTTTGTTTGTTTTATTTCTTGTATCTTTTTAGATACTGGGATCAATCTCAGACAGATTTGTTAAATAGTTTGCTGCCCTACTTGAAGAGGTTTTGTTTTGCATTATTAAGCAAGTCAGTTCTCATGCAATGTGGGGAGGAAGAAAGATCTTTCTGGAGATGAAAAGCATGAAATAGTGCAATCTCTTGCAAAAGGCATGAAACGCCTGGCTGCATGTGAATATTTTAGTTAATCTTATGATTAATCATAATAAATAATTTTAGGTGCAATTAATTATCCTGTCCTAATCATTTTTTAAAGACAACATGTTTGATTGATTGATGTTGTGGGAACAAACAAAAAAGTTTTTTTTAGATGGCAGAATGAAAGTGAGAGGTGAAGAGGAAGACTGGTAGCTCAGATAAGGAAGTTGCCAAACCGAAGCTGTGAAATAATAATTTATACTTTAGTAACTGTTACTTAATTTTTACTGAGAATATTTTAAGAGGCAGAACTTGCATTTTCAGATTCTTAATCATAACTTTCCATCTGTAATTAAAACAATCATATATATTGCTAAGATTTATTTATTTTTTGCAGAAGTGTGGCATTTTAGGTCTTTTTTGTTTGTTTGTTTGTTTAAATATTTTATTAGAAATTTTAACAGCAAGTTAATTGTAATTACACTTTTTTTTAAATGCAAACAAAACTTAAATTCAAGAAGTAGAAGGCAATAAAAACGTATAATAAAAGACAAAAAGTAGAAAAGAAAAGCCAACCTCTGCATATTACTTTGCAGAGACTTCACAAAAGTCCAACACTGAGTCCACTACATAACAGAAACCTCAACAAAAAAACAGTCGTTAATCTCGGAGTTATTACTCAATATTTACTTATCTGTGCCAAGCTGTTCGATTGCAAATTTCCATGCTTCGTTCGCGTCAGTGAAAAGCTGCGGAAGTTTCGCTGGATACAGAATGCCAAACTTCACACCGGTTTTATCCCAAAGGATCTACTCTGGCAAAGGCTGCTCGATGTTTTGCCACAGCCAGGGGCGCCATGAAGAGTTTTAAGGGGAGTATGCAAGATATAATTTTGGGCCCTCTTCTTCCAGATGATTAATAAAATTGAAATAATTTATTAGTTAACATTTATATTATTTCAAGTAACATCCCCCCTCCTATGGAAGCATATGTGTAGCAAATTTCGATTTGAAATGTAATATTCAAAATGGCAATGCAACATGAAAAATGGCAGTGCATTTCTGTATTTGAATTTACATTTTCCATACCATATGAGCAATGTTTGGAGCAAAATGATAATTCAAATTTAACAATATAATTTACATTTGCTATTTCCTAACATAGTTTTAATATATAATTTAAACATATATTTTAACGCTTTATAAGTTGCAAAATTAAAATGAAAATGTATTACAGAAAAGGTTATATATGTTTAACATGTTCAAGCAAAATTGTAGCAAAATTATCATTTAAATATTATTTTTCTTAATTGCATTTGCACTCACAGTTAAGACACTTGCGATTGCATTTTCATTAAATGTCCCGCAGTGAACGTAGCAAAATTCAATGTGGATTTGAAAATCCATTTCGAGCCGATCACGTCCCCGCCCCACCCTGTCAATCACTCCGTCAAGGCGGGGCCAGGTGTTGGAAACATGGCGGCAGCAGAGCTATGAAGAGCGAGGCATAAACTGGCAGATGAAGCTGAACAAGAACAGAGAAATGTCAGTGTTCCTGAAGATATTGCGCGTCATTTAAATGGTATAATATTTAAATGGTAATTTTGCTACAATTTTTGCTTGAAGTGTTAAACATATATAACCTTTTCTGTAATACATTTTCATTTTAATTTTGCAACTTATAAACCGTTTAAATTATATATTAAAACTATGTTAGGAAATACCAAATGTAAATTATATTGTTAAATTTGAATTATCATTTTGCTCCAAACATTGCTCATATGGTATGGAAAATGTAAATTCAAATAAAGAAATGCATTGCCATTTTACATATTGCATTGCCATTTTGCATATTACATTTCAAATTGAAATTTGCTACACATGTGCTTCCATACCCTCCACCCCCGAAACACAATTGATTTAAACCCTTAATTCAAACATGCTTGCGGTCTCGGCCGAACTTTCTCCCTCAGTGACATTTCTCTCCTTGTTTCTTTGACGGCATTTAAGCAAGAAAATTGCGATTGATGTTGAAGTATGCAACACTATTAAGGGTGAACAACCATATATAGTCTTTTGCAGTTATAAAAGTAGGAACCAATGGCTTCTGGTCATTGTTTTCAGTCTGAAGCCCTTCAAAAGGGGCAGGAAGAAGTACAGAGTGCTGGGCATAAAAACATGATTCCTAGGACTGTCAGAGCCACCCAAGGATCCACACTAAGCTGTAGTCATAGAACAGAAGCATATTTTTGTCCCGGTTTGAATGGGTGATTTTCTTTGTCATAGAAAGGGACTAAACTAGGCTACCTGTGACAACATATGTTTGCAAATCCACATCTTCATGATTAATGTTGAGCTCGCTCACCCTGCTCTATCACCAAATTTGTAGCAGCCTTTCACCAAATTTTTAACAAATAAATGTTATTTAAACTACATTCAACTCTTAACATTTTTTGACAGAAACACAATAAAATAAATTAATAGGAGCCTAACATAAATGACCAAAACAATCAAAAACAGCTGAATGTATAAACACAAATTCTTAGGATTTTGATTATTAATATTTCCACAACAGGTGCTACTGTATACAGTGCAGTTTTTATGACAATTTAAAAAAAAACAGTGAACATCAAAATGGGAATACTGTTGCACTGTTTGATCTTACCACAAAACAGGTTCAAACAGATGAAAAAATCCCAGTCCATGGTCATATCAGGGTCACAACACAGGGGTGGTATAAAAGGTGCCCAATGCCTGATATATGAAAAGCAAACAAAGAACAAGAGTATTTATTAAGAAAGATGAAAAACACAGTGCATATGACTAAGCAAACGATGCAAAGGGTGTGGACATAACATATCTGAACAACTAAGCAAGAATGATGTCCTGTAAGATAAAGTCAATGAACTTGCAACAAACTAGGAAATGACATTAAACTTCAAGAAATAGTATACTAAAGCAATTCTGCAAGAGCAGGAGTGTTCCGAATATGTTCTTGGACTGTGGCAACAGTTCAATAAACAAGAAGATAATATTGAGCAACTTACATTGTAAATACACTAAATAGCTCCAAATGGGACCAAAGAAAAATAAACCATTCCGCATACCCGAACAACACACAGCAGTGGTGTTCTGTTCCTGAATGACTCTGTTTTAAATGAATCACTTGAATGAATGACACAATGTAACCTGCACCAAAAGTCACTGAGAATTCCAATAAAATATTAACTCTGATTTGGCATTACTGAGTTAAAAATCAAAAATCTATTTAGTTGGTTTCATGTGGATTGGTCTAAGGACAAAATGTGTTATTGATCAATGAGCGTGTTTACATTAACCCAATTATGGAGAAGCAGTAAGTGGCATGGCGTCTTACGCACAGAAGCCATTGGCACACGCCACTGGGATTATGCTTAATAAGCCGAAAATGCATGTGCTCATGTAAATGCATTAGAGGAGAACTGGCCCCCCAACTAAGCCTGGTTTCTCCCAAGGTTTTTTTCTCCATTTTATCACAGAAGTCTATTTGCCACCTGTTTGCCATCTGATGTCACCTGTTGGAGTTTGGGTTCCTTGCCGCTGTCGCCTTTGGCTTGCTTAGTTGGGGACACTTGACATTTGATATTCAACAGTGCTTTGATCTGCCGACATTGACACTATTCTTTAAGAGCTGCTGTGCAGCCAAAATTATATACCAGTTATCAATGTAAAGGGTGTAGGGGTCAAAAAACTCTTTTTTTGGAACGCACTTCTGCATCATCTTAATGAGACAATCAAGGAGGCGCCTTTGTCACACATTTTGTACGCTGGTTGACCCCCCAAAAAACACGCTCTGAATGATGAGTAGATTGTGCAAGCTGCAGCTTTTGTTTAACGTTAGTTTATTTATTTATTTGTTTATTTTTGGTTTATCGCACCATATTGTATATTGTGTCTATGTATTTGAAACATTTCAATGGACTGATAAAGGTAGCTGTAAGGTATTTTTGTTGAAGTACAATGACCATAATAATGTACCAAATCTAAGTCGTATAAATATTACAGCAGTATAGAAAAATACTATACATACATTTATAGGTAAAATCAAACTCAGAGCCTCCTGTACCCATTCTGTGATGCCAAACAATTTCCCTGTGCAAAGATTCATGGGACCCCGAAGTGTCCATCAGTTGTACCCTTCGAAATCCTTCATTCTGAAGGGTCCTTTGAAGTGGCCAGTTTTGAGCACTTCGGTTTGGAACGACCCTTCAATATGGCAGCCATGATTGTTTTCACTCCCAAGTGCCCTTCGGAGGGGGATACATCCCATTTGGAACGCACCTAGCATCACAGGAAAGCATACTTACTGTGAATTTAAGCGCATCTACAGAGCAAACATTTAACGGCAATGTAGGGGAGGTGGAAATATATTGCAAACTCTGACTCTTTCTTGACCCAAGAAATTATTAAATTGTGTTCTCATCTCATGCAGTGGTGGTACAGTCAGAATGCTCCATCTGTAACTGCATTTGAGGATAATATATGAGTCTGTATGTGTTCATGGACTTTTAGTTTGTATTTCTTCAGTTCCTGTGTTCCTTTGTTTGATTTTCCCACCACTCATCAGTTACCATGGACACTAACTATCATCACAGCTGTTTCTAATGTAGCTCATCACCTTAGTGTATTTAAGAGTACTGCGCTTCACTTAGTCTTTGTCTGGTCATGTTTGAGTCACGGTGTGTTTCTCTGCCTTTGTTTGTTTAACTCTGCATGACCCAAGGAATTGAGTTTGAGTGTAAGATGTCAAAATTGATCTGGGCACTTTTAAGACCCTTCAGAATCAGTGAGCCAAATTTCAAAACATTCTTCTAAATAAACAGTTAAAAAGCCTAGAAAAAAAGGTCCATAAATGCAACACACATTAAACACTGGTCATAAAGACAGTGTTGTTTTGATATGAGAGAAGCAAGACACATTCTCACCTGACCTTAAGATCTTATTATATTCTTAAATTGGGTGTTGCCTAAAAATGTTTATCATACTCTGTAAATGTTTAAATGTGTATAAAATGAACATTAATGACATGTAGGTGAGAAATATGTTTCTCTTTCATTATTAATAACCACCACAAGGCCACTTCCTCTTCCTGTGTGTTTTCATTTCTAGTTCCTTAAATATTATGCATCGTTTTCCCATGTTTTTGGATTGCCTTTTAGATGTGTATACACAGAACGTGTCCTTCTGACATAAACTTCAGAATTAAGTAGTTTAATATTTATGATCTGTCTATTTCTGTCTATCTTGACTTGGCTCTCAATGCTATTCAACTTCCTGTGTTTTATTTGTCTTAAACTCAGTAGCTACAATCAAACAATCTCAAACTCTCAATATATTTCTCAGTGAAGCCTTTTGTCCTAATTCATTATTTATAACTATTAATAATGAATTTGTGCCTAAGGTATTAAAATTGTAAATGTTGCAAGATATTAAAATGATTGTATTTTCTTTGGGGATGAGATACCAGACCACAGCAGAGCGGAAAGTCTTTGGTGGTTAACAGAAAATGCCCAATAGACCATCTCTTTGATCAGTGGAAACTTTCTTGATGAAAATAAAAATGTGACTTTGACACTCACATAGCAAGTGTTTATTGATCTTTGTAGCTTAAAAGGTTTTAATGTAGAAGAGTTGCACTATTTTTTGTGTCGTACTGTGGATGTGTAAATGTATCAGGTGAGGTGTTGCAATTTTTAAGCTTGCAAACACAGACAGCAGTGAATTACTCTTTCACGCTTTTTGTCTATTACATCTGTCTTCCTGTCTATTGCCCTAGCTGTCTTTTTCTCTTTCTTTTTCTGCCCACTGTGTCAAACACTGAGTCATTCACTGTTCGCATAAAACTCACAGCTTGGAAATGGGCTTGGTTTAATCTTAAACAAACAATATATGAAGTGTGAATTAATACATGCAACCCACGCACATGCTCTTATAGGCCTACAGGAATTCCAAAAACCTTATAATGGTAATCACTTTATACACCTTTGCAAAGATTTGGGCAATTTTATTTCTACAGAAAATGATTATATAAAATGAAAAGGTGTCTCCAGTTGCTAAAACCAATCTATTCATCAGAATCCAGAAAAAAATTGCTCAGCATGGAGAGGTTACCGTCCACATCCGAAAGTCTTTCTCAATGCTGTCTCTTACAAATACTTACCAACTGAAGGCTTATTTGTTCTTAAGTAAAACTGCATGTTGTAAGGCATGTTTCTTCATGCTCTTCTTTTGTAGGAACTTAACTTTTCCTGTATATAGTTTTGAGTGATGAGACAAAAGGGCACTGTGGATCAATTTCCTATTGTTCATCTTTGTGAAACATCATTATTACAATGACTTTATCAATACATTTGATAAATGCATGTCACTTTACAGTTAGCGCCCCTCCCCCCCACCAAGGCAGAGCTCCTCCACAGAGCCCTCAGGAAATCAATGTTATTTCATCGCCACTTCGGTCAGTGAACGCAAATCACAGTGTCTGCCCGAAGTTGGCCTGTAGAAAATCGTGTTCAGTAGTTCTGAGGGCTCTATACGCATGGTAGAAAAATGGGAACAGAATCCAGTTTGGATACTGACCACCATAGTTCAAAGGTGTGCTGTACACTATGGTGAATCTTGAGTATGGTCGGGTGTTGGAACAGGAAGTTAAGTCCCTCTTGGCGAAGGAGGCCATAGAACATGTTCCTCCTCTGGAGAGGGAGTGCGGGTTCTACAGCCAGTACTTTATAGTTCCAAAAAGGATAAGGGGACAGATGCATCCCTCACTGGCTAGGGGACGGTCATGGAAGACCGCTCATCATGGGGTCTGTGGAGAGGGCATCATCTTGCGTGGCTCATAAATTGCCTGGAGATGCTGGCTGTATTTCATGGTCTGAGGCACTTCCTCCCAGACCTCAGAGGCCATCATGTTCTCATTCGAACAAACAATGTCGATAGTCTCATATATAAATCACCATCAGGGTCTGAGGTCGCGCCCCCTATGCAGACTGGTGCATCAGGTCCTGCTCTGGTCTTAGGGCAAACTGCTGTCTCTTAGAGCTATGTACACCGAGAGACATCCTGTCGAGGCAGGGGCTGAGGCACGGGGAATGGAGACTCCACCCCAAGATGGTGGAGTTGAAATGGAGGAATTTGGTCAAGCGGAAGTGGATCTGTTTGCATCTCGAGGGACGACCCAATGTCCGCTGTAGTTGTCCGTCCCTCCTCAGGGGGACCAGCTCTTAGGGTTCGGTCTCTAAACTGATGTTGTTGAGACCCTTCTAAACTCTAGAGTTCCTCCAAGACTGTTTTTCTGCCGGTCTTTCCCCGTTCACGCTAAGGTCTATGAGGTGGCTTGAGATGCCTTCCATGCACTGTTAAGCGAGGAAACATTGGGGAGACACCACTTGGTTTTCCGCGGCTCATGCCAGGGTTTCAACTTGGGACCTGGCTGTGGTTCTAGAATGGTTATCCCTGGCACCCTTCGAACCCATAGAGTTTCTTACTCTAAAGGTGTTTTTTTTGTTTGTTTGTTTTGTTTTTGTTTTGTTTTTTTGGCTATTACAACCAAGAGAGTGGGAAACTTACAAGCCCTGTCTGTCTCTCCTTCCTGTCTGGAGTTCGCTGGAGTTCACACACATTTATGAGATTTTTCAGTCTGGACCTTCCTTCCACACCAGGCTCTAAAGTATTTTTATCCTGAGTTGTGCCCAGACAAATTTCACACCAGGGCTGGCATTAGTCAGTGTGGTGCAGTGGGCATTTCATTACCCAAAGCGTCATCATTGGACACATCGCGAGTTCCCTCGAAATGGAATGTCTCAGGTTACGAATGTAAGCATTGTTCCCTGACAGGGGAACGAGACGATGTGTCCCTTTGCCACACCTCCTGAATGCCTGCAAGTGACTTGCTTCAGCCTATCAGAAGCTGACGCTATTGTGTGCCGGCTTACCTTTGTAGCTACCATGGTGTGTCGTCACATGCTACGTCACGATGCAATGCCGCGACGCTTCCACGCTGAGGAGTTCCCCCAAAGCACAATCATTGGACGCAGCCTCTCATTCTCTTCTCAGGGAACATTTGGTTACATTCGTAACCTGAGACGTTTTGTTGTTATTGTTTAAAAGCAGAGGCTCTGTTCTTTCTTTTGATATGTTCAGATATTCATATAACAAAATATTCTGGAGGCCATAAATATTTTGAAAAAATTATTAAAAATGCTGCCGGCGGCTGACAACTTACAAAAAAATGCTTGCAGGGAAGAGTTCATATTAATACCAAGATTCGAAAAACATGCCTGTGGCAATTGGCAACGTTTTTACAAAATGAAATTGCGTTGCTTCTTGCATGTTTTGCGACACATTCAAATTGAAATGTAAATGCTAGGTTAATGCTCCATCAGATTTAAAAAAAACATACCACCTACACAAAACCTAATCGATAGTGTTAACAAAAGCAAAAAAGAGATAAAAAAAAAAACACAATCTGAAGCAACAATGCCATTTTATCTTGCTTTAACAAGTCTTTGAGGTCTTTTATTGTGGCTTGTGTTTTACGGGACTCATGACCAAAGCGCTCCGTATCACAAGTGCAATGCAGCTGAGATATGAGCAAGTTTACTGTCAGAATGAATCATGCACCATGTTTAAAGTGTTTTCAGGTCATAACATACTATTGTGAAAGATCTATTATCTGCCCCTGTAATTATTATTTGTGTGAAAAGTAATAAAAGTTGTTGGTGTTTTGCACCAAATAAAATTGCAAAAATTACAAACAGGTTTTCCAAACACTGCTACTACCCCTACTAACCCTCCTTCCTTTTCTGCCATAAATGTATTGCCTCATTCCTCTGACAAGACATTTAATATACTACTGGGTTTTTTACACTTTTTTTTTTTTTTCTTCAGACTACTAACAAAAGATCTAGGGCCTCAGCCAGGGTCAACCTACTCCACTGCTCTGACCTGATGCTGTTCAAAAGCCACTGAAAGGTCAAGGGTCAGCATGCTGCTATTCAGATTAAGTTTCTAACAACAGTGCATGCAGATTCTGACACTTGTTTGTATTACCCAACTTGTTCATATCTCTCCCTCATTAGATGTCTCCCTGCAGCCTTTAACTTTTTTTTTTTCCACAAGAACACAGTCTTCTGACTTACAGTGTGAGTGTATCCCAACTGTTCCCATTCCCCTCTCTTCTATCTGTCTGTCGCTTTTTTTCACGCTTGGGAATGTTGCCACTCTTCTCCAGTGTCAGGATGGAGCTATTTTTAACAGGACAGCTGAATGTGAGGGGTCATAATGCTGGATAAATACAGTGCCAGTTGGTTGGTCGTGGTCTGAGCCAGATCTTTTTTCTTCACCTCTCGCTTTCTTTCTCTCTCCCTCGCTTCAAGGGTCGCTTCATTTTGTCTGTTCTCCTTTCAGCAAGAGAGGTAAGAAAATTATTTTAAAATCTAAATTCTGTCTTGACAAGACATTGAGATTAAAAGGCTATTTGCATAATTATAATTATAACAGTAGCAATGAGTGTGGCTGTGGTGACGCTATCAGTGCAAAACACTTGCTAGAGGAGGAGGAAGTAAGAGTTATATTTATTTCCTTCCTGATTAAAAAAACCTTTGCCTTTAAAGACAGACAGAACCTTTTTGGTAAAACTTTATTTCAATGGCCACTTTAGACATACTACTAACTATAAGTTGCTTTGCAACTACATGTCAATTAACTTTCATTAGATTGTTAATAAACTGCCTGCTTAATATCTGCTAACACTTTATTTTGATGGTCCCCCAACGGACATTCTACAGACTATAAGTAACTTTGCAAGTACATGTCAACTTATTATATGTCCCCAACCCTATCAGTCTACTAACAGTCTACTAATACTCTAATGAAAGTTAGTTGTATGTTTTTGCATGTATTTTTTACTCATAGTTAGTAGAATGTCTAAAGTTGACCATCGAAATAAATCATCAGAACTGCAACAAAGCATTTTACCTGATCAACTATAATAAATGTTATCATCCACTGATATTCATTTTTATGGAAGTGCTAAATATTTCAAATGGCTGACTATATATCTAAAGTCTTATTAGATGTGACTTTTGGTGCAAGATCTACTTAACACTGGTTTAAAGCAATTAAACAATATTGATTTTTCAAATAATTTTAGATAAATACATAATGTTTAGTTGGAAAATATCTCCCAGCATAGCAATATTGTCACTATCTATATTTATACCATTGCTGACTGTTTTGTATCAAATATGATCCACATGTTTAATAATAAAAATGGCAATATATGAGATTTTAATTTTAATATATATTTTAAATAGATTATTCACACAACACTGTTCCAAATGATTAATTCGGAATGATTCAAAATAGTCTAAAAAATGTCAGAAGACTGATCTGTCATACATCCTTCAGCCTACTGTTATAAAGGTCATATATAACGTACTTTTTTTGGATCCTGTTTAATGCAATCACCCTCAGCACGTCACCATCAGTGCAGCTGGTAGTCGCTAGTTTATATATAGTCTGAACTGTTAGGTAGTAGTGTCAAAAAGGGCAGAGGTAGGTTCAGCAAAGAGGTGGATGGAGGGGGGTGACAGGAAAAGAGCTTGTCCAACATACTTCACATAAAGGTCAACAATGAGAGTAGGCCTCCTCAAGCAAGGCTTTACACATTTGTAGCTCTGGAGGAAGACAGAAAGAGAGAACAAGTGGCAGACAGTCATTATTAGGAAAGAAAAAAAGATGAAGGAGAAGAGCATGTTAAGCATACCGCCACAGTATACTTCCCTATACACCAAAAAAGAAAAGCAGAAGCAAAAAGGAGACTTTGAAAGGAATGCAAGTCTGATGATAACAGATTTTTTTTTTTAAATATAGCTGACAAAAAAAATCTGTCTCTGTATTTGGTTTTCAAAAACACTTCCTCATCCTAACATCCTTTTTATTCTACTACAAAAAAAAGGCGGTTGCTAACAACCTAAAGAGGTACTAAACTCATCCTCTCGCTTGTTCGTTTTTACAGCCTTATTTTGTTTATACTTGTGCTCTTGCAAACTATTCTAACTCAAACTTTCCAACTTGTAGATTTTAAGTAAAGACTGAAAGAGTTTCAGAAGCTTAGTGGTAAGGAAATTGACGTCATGAAATGGATGTGTAATTTATTTATGGCCTAACTTGATCTATACCCTAACTTGAATCATAAGCTCACAGAGCTTATCTCTGCAATAATCCAAAATCCACTGAAATAATCTGTTGGGTTTTTGTTGAGTGAACCAGGGTGGCACTAACTTCCGCGTTGGCCTACAAAAGTATGTCATCACCTCTTAGCTCTGTTTATAGGCTAATTTTCTAGCCTAACGTTGACTCAACCAATGAAGTGAATTTGTGGTGAAATTATCTGTTTGACCAACCAATGGAAGATATTCAGGAAACCTGTTTGAAAACAATCAAGTTCCACAACATTACCAACTGATTCCAATAGTGTACTACAGTCCTATCACAGCAATTTTTATTTGGCTATGCACTTTATAATTGATTTCACTTTCCCCCTTTCAGTAAAGATGCCTCACGCATATCCATTCCTGAGCCCCGATCAGAAGAAAGAGCTGAGCGATATTGCTCAGAGGATCGTTGCTCCCGGCAAGGGAATTCTTGCAGCTGATGAGTCCACAGGTACACTTAAGACTCAATATGCTTTTAAAATGATAGTTCACCCAAATGGAGAATTCCGAATTTTATTTACTGGCTTTCTTTTTACCCTGCGGTCACCATAGGCAGCGTTGCAAAGCGCTTCCAGAGCATAAACGCTGAGAACACAGAGGAGAACAGAAGGCTGTACCGTCAGTTGCTTTTCACCGCTGACGACCGCATCAAGCCCTGCATCGGTGGAGTCATCCTTTTCCATGAGACTCTCTATCAGAAGACTGATGATGGCAAGCTTTTCTCTGAGTTGATTAAGGAGAGAGGAATGGTGGTAGGAATCAAGGTGGACAAGGGTGTTGTACCTCTGGCCGGCACCAACGGAGAGACAACCACACAGGGTATGAATGACCTTTCTTCATACCCTTTTTAACCTTAAATTATGAATTTTATTCTCTCTATTCACAAATGTTCACACTTTAATATTAATGTCCATCTTAGGTCTGGATGGGCTGTATGAGCGTTGTGCTCAGTACAAAAAAGACGGTGCTGACTTTGCTAAATGGCGCTGTGTGTTGAAGATCACTCCCACTACTCCTTCCAATCTTGCTATTATTGAGAATGCCAATGTTCTGGCCCGCTACGCCAGCATCTGCCAGATGGTGAGACAATTTACGACTTGTTTTGCTTTGAACATCAAGTAGCTACATAATAGTTTTCAGTTATGTAACATCCATAAAGCTTCAGTACTCCTGTCAATTTTACTTCTGTTTCAAGCCACACAAATTAAAGTCACCACTCAAAAGAAGAAAAACTAAGATATGTGAACAAACTGCAAGCACTTTCTTTCCATACAGGGCTGCTGCAGTATTTCCATTACTAAAAACAGCTGGACATTCTGAAACACTTAACTTAAAAAGCACATAACGTGGCTTTGATAGTGATATTAAAAGATTAAAAGAAAATTTGTGTAAATTCTCGGTTCATTGGTTCATCAAGGTGTGTCATGATTCATTTATATTTATTGCTGTTGTCTTTTTTATATTCACTGCTGCTGCCAGCATGGTATTGTGCCCATTGTGGAGCCTGAGATCCTGCCTGATGGTGACCACGACTTGAAGAGATGCCAGTATGTGACAGAGAAGGTCCTGGCGGCTGTGTACAAGGCTCTGTCAGACCACCACGTGTACCTGGAGGGAACCCTGCTAAAACCCAACATGGTGACCGCCGGTCACTCTTGCTCCCACAAGTACGCCCCTCAGGAAATTGCCATGGCAACTGTCACCGCCCTGCGTCGCACTGTTCCCCCTGCAGTTCCCGGTGAGTCAGACACACTCACAAACACACGCTCACACAGCTCATGATCTTGTTAAAACATACACTATATCTTAAAGGGATAGTTCACCCAAAAATGAAAATTATCCCATGATTTACTCGCCCTCAAGCCATCCTAGGTGTATATGACTATCTTCTTTCAGACAAACACAATCAGAGATAAATTTAAAAATAGTCATCCAAGGTTTATAACGGTTGTGAATGGGGGGCCGTGTTTTGAAGTCAAAAATAATGCATCCATCCATAAAAAAAAGTAATCCATATGACTCCAGGGGGTTAATAAAGGGCTTCTGAAGCGAAGCGATGCATTTTTGTAAGAAAATATCCATATTTAAAACTTTATAACTTCAAATAACTAGCTTCTGGCTAACTACCGTACGCAGAATGCGCAAGTTGATTTGCGGTGGAAGAGTATCCTTTGACCTGACACACAACGTAATGACGAACGCGGAGGCGCAGAGGATAGATTTACTGGATGATTACTTTTATTATGGATGGATGCATTATTCTTTTACTTCAAAACGCGGCCCCCCCATTCACAACCATTTCCTTAGAGGACTAAGGATATTTTTAAATATATCTCCGATTATGTTCGTCTGAAAAAAGATAGTCATATACACCTAGGATGGCTTGAGGGTGAGTAAATCATGGGATAATTTTCATTTTTGGGAGAACTATCCCTTTAATTTCTGTGTTACTCCCAAAATACAGATATTCAGCATTATGTAGTATATGTTGAATGTAAACGGAATTAAATGTGATATATTATCATTATTATCTGAAGCTATCTGAAGTATCCATTTATAATCTACTGTATAAATTAGCACATTTTAAGAAGAGACACAACTCAAACCTTTATCATCTTCTTCACCAAAAGGCATCACCTTCCTGTCTGGAGGCCAGAGTGAGGAGGAGGCCTCAGTCAATCTGAGTGCCATTAACCAGTGTCCCCTGAACAAACCCTGGGCCCTCACCTTCTCTTACGGCCGTGCCCTGCAAGCCTCCGCACTGAAAGCCTGGGGGGGCAAGAAGGAGAATGGCAAGGCCTGCCAGGAGGAATTTGTCAAGAGAGCCTTGGTATGTAAACAACTTTACAATGCTAATTAACAGTTATAATCAGTGTTGCTTGTTCTGCTTATTATAACTGTTTTTGGGTAACTGATCCTTCATTAATGAATATCTACACAGGAACAAATGAGTAATGCATTATTAACACTTTAGTAACTACTATTAACTAACAAGAAACTCTGATTAATGAATTAGTAAGTAATAGTGCTCAGTTGAATGTGGTAGTTCAGTATTAGCTAATCAGTAACTACTGTTTTTTCATACCTCCCAGAGAACTACTAAGAACTACTATATACAGGTTCATAATTAACATGATTGATGCATAATGCATAATTAATTCTAAAGTAAAGATCATGGTGTCCTAGTAATGACTGAAGTACTACTAAATCCTTCAGAAGGAATTACTAATTATTTGGAACAGTATTCTAAAGTGAAAAACATGTTAACTCTCTTGTAACTACTGAAGTCATTGTAAACTTTTGAGGTTTTTGTACAGTAATTCCTTCTGATGTATTTGGTAACACTTGAGTAATTACTAGTGGATTACCATGATCTTCACTTTAGAATACTGATCCAAATAAGTAGTAGTTACTTTAGAATGATGAAGTAACTCTTGAGTTATTACATACCTCAGAAGTTTACAATGATTTCAGTAGTTACTAGAGAGTTATCATGTTTTTCACTTTAGAATACTGTTCCAAATACTTAGTAATTCCTACTGAAGGATTTGATAATACTTCAGTCATTACTAGTGGGTTACCATGACCTTTACTTTAGAATTAATTATACATTATGCATTATTCACATTAATTATGAACCTGTATATAGTAGTTCTTAGTAGTTCTCTGGGAGGAATGAAAAAACAGTAGTTACTGATTAGCTAATAGTGAACTACCACCTTCAACTGAGCACTATTACTTATTAATTCATTAATCAGAGTTTCTTGTTGGTTAATAGTTACTAGAGTGTTAATAATGCATTTCTCATTTATTCCTGTGTAGTGTATTTTTAGACCCCATAGCATACACTAATAAAGTATGACAGATCACTCATAGCAGCTGCCAAATACCCCCACCTACAGTTTGAACCACACTCTACATTATGTCATTATGAATCACTGTAGTTTGTTTTTTCTTTCCTCCTACCACTGCACTTAGCTGTATAGAGAGTGAAATAGGTCCTGCCCACTTTTTCAGCAATCACTACATTAGAAACTTTGATTTGAAGCAAAAAGGTATGGAAATAAATGTTGTGATGTTATTTCCATTAAGAGGTGCATCAATTTTTGGTCAAAAGTCAAGTCTACTCCAGCACATCCCAAAGACCTTCAATGAATGTAAGGTCTGGACTCATAAAATGACTCTTCATGCTCCCTCCCAACCATTCTTTCACAATTTGAGCTTGATGAATCTTGACTTTGTTATCCTGGTGGAATATGGTCATGATGTGTCTTCCTACATGGTTGTTTAAGAAATGAAAAGCTCAATTGAGGTTAGAAGAACTATTGCAAAACAAACATAATAATCACTGCAATAATAATCCAGTCATAGACTCTTAAACATTTGCAAATTTAAATCCAAACAGCGACTTAAATAGTTTGAGAGCGTAGGGAGACTAACTTGATTACATAATTTGCTTTATGGTTGTAGACAGGCACTAAAGAGTTCTTTTGGCATGATTTGATGGTTAGATTAGTGGAGATTTTGCAGAATAATGGGTAATGTAGTCTTTCACCAGGAATTCCACTGTTAAACACAATTATTTACAAAATTAATTGAAAAAAAAATGTGGTTTGATGGCTTCAACAAAAGCATATACCATCAATTTACAACTGTGTAGGTCACAGTAGGTTGATTTTTAAAGTGCCCTATTATGCTTTTTCTGATATTACCTTTAATGTATTGTGAAGTTGTAAAGTTTCAAAGATCAAAGTACATGATAATTGGAGTTATTGTCTCACAAATTAAAGAACCGATTCTAACCTGCCTGAAATGAATTGTCAGTAATCTTAATTTCTGCACAAACCTGTACGTAACAATATAACAAATAATGCATAATGCCAGCCTATGGTCTACTTTGAGGCCTTTAAGAGTTTGGTCCGTGCTGTCGACATGTTGAGAAGACATTTTTCTCGCTGCAAAAGCAAATCCACTTTGCATGTACTTCTAAAGGATGAGGACTGGAGCCGCTGGAGCTGAAATTCAGATATGGTAATAGGCGTTTTTTTTTTTTTTTTCACCGACACACACTGTAAGCATTAGAACAATCACAACAAACTGAGCCATCTGACTAGTCAGAGCAGAGTAGGCTCTCGGAAGGGAGGGGTTTAGAGAGACCGAATCCTTTATCGATCCATTTCAGACACTGTGAGAAAAGAGTTTATGCTCCAGTGTACATTATGAGAAAATTAAAGTTTTTTGACTTTGAATGCATGTAAGCCTATTGTAGGACACTTCTGAAACAAAATTAGGAGCCTTTGAAATCAAATCCCCTATGGAAAAAAAATGAATGGGATTTTTACTTCCAGTACCTGACTTTGCACTCTATCAAATGTGTTTTGACTGGCTGTAATTTAGTTGAGTCACACAGAATTTTTGCTTTCAGTATGAAGACAGTGACATTCTTTGCAAACATTTTTGACATCCAGCTCATTGTTCCTGTATTTAATAAACCCTTGTGTTTATTTCCTCTACAGAACAACAGCGCAGCAGCCATTGGTAAATATGTCTCCAAAGGAGACACCGGAGCTGCGGCGGGAGAGTCTCTGTTTGTGGCCAACCATGCTTATTAAAAAACACAACTGACCACACCTACTGACTCATATGTTCTGTGACGTACACAGTGTGATGAATCATTTCTTTGACCCTTAATCACTGTTATTCCTGTAGTCATTTGACAATGATGTCACAGTAAATAAATATCATTGTAACTGACCAAACAGAAAAAATCCTCTTGGCCGTCAACGTTTCATGCTGTCATTCTACTGATCTGTCCTATTTCTTGGCGTCAACCCTTACAGTTTTGCATCTGTTGTTTTCTTTTTCACTATATATTTTCTTTTGGCAAAAGAATAAAGAACCAACCTACCAACACATAGTGTTTGATTGCCTTCACAAGATTGTGATCTCTGTATCATCAACTTTGAATGTTGAAAATCACATTACTTTATATATTAAATGTATAACTATTCAATTAAGTTCTGTGTCTTTGCTGTTTCAGATCACAGACTAATTTAATGATTATAAACCTGACCATGAAAAGTCTAATATATAACTGGAGAAAACAATCTGTTAGCATTCCTATCATCTCAATGGCATGTGCTCAGCAGGCCCAAAAATAAGTGACCTAGACTTATACAAAACCTGCCTTTAAAATCTAATTTTTGTACTATGATATGACATTTTTGCAATTCATGTGTTGCTTGCAAAAAAAAAAAATGATATATATATTTCTTTACACAGCTAAATTTGAACAGCTGTCAGAGGAGAAAGTTGTTTACATCATCTACCAGCCTATGCTAGCCGCTCATGTTAACCGCAAAAAAAGGACTTCAGGAGCTTTAATTTTTTAAGCATTTTATGTCCTTCTTGATGTCATTCAGAATTCCACTGTATATTTCCTCTGTCATACATTCATTTTCCCCTTAACCTGACAGCTCAGAATTGCATGTGTGTGTGTGAGTCAGTTTTAAATGACTATGAGTGTGAGGAAGATTGAGATGAGTGTAGTGAAGAGAATGATAAAACTAGAGTAGAATGAGAAGTGAAGTGTGGCTGAGCTAGTGCATGTAAAGTTGCCATCAGTGCCATTGGATGAATAGGTCACAAAGCCAATGGTGGCTCCCTCCACGTTCTCCGTGACCCAAGTGCTGAACTCAGAGACACGTGAATACACCTCTGGGAAACCTCCTCCGGCACAGGCTAAAGACGTCCCAAAACTCGTGATCCCAGCCTGGACCCACACAGAACCCTGTTTGCACTGTAATGGACCTCCAGAATCTCCCTGCAGAGGGAAGCAGAGAGCAGACAGAGAATCAAGACAAGTGAACATGGGTTGCTTAAACAAGATAGAGAGACTTGAAGGAATAGTTCACACTTTTGATCTGTCCCTAACGCAATTGCTATTGTATGGCTTCAGAAGACTTGTAATTTACTACACAACTATATGATTAATTATTAATATAATTTAAGACATATGGACTACTTTCAAGATACTTTTAATGTGTTTTTTGTCATTTTGGAGCTTGTCATCATTCTCTATATAAAAATATATGTATATAGAGGGATATTCTTTACCTTAGGGGTGATAATAACAGATTTTATATCTAAGATCAAAGATACTTTAATATCTTTGTCCATTGCACTTACTCACCTGGCAGATCCCTTTGCCTGTTCTCCCTGCACAAATCATCTGTGGTGTGATTGTAGCATCGGCTATTGGCTTATACTGGCAGCTACATTGTGAGTTGCCCACAACTGGGATTTCCACCTCCTGAAGTTTCTGGGGGGCTGGCAAAGACACTGTCATACACAGACACAGAGAGTGTGTGACTGACATGTTTATCCAAATAAGGAAACTCAGCGTAACTAATGGAAGATTCATTTGGGAACTCCTATGTCAAAATCTGTCAGTCACTGATCCCAAAAAAGTGTACATAGTAAAAGGTATGTCATTGCAGTCAGGAGCATGAAATATTGTAGTCAATTGCTGAAAGAGAATTAATTCAACCAAAGACAAGGGCCAAGTGCCCAATTAAAAGTCACATAATGAAACACTTCAAACAGACTTCAACAACTTTTAACACATACGCAAGTTTTGTTGTGGTCTTGCTGGAATCATATCAGCACCCAAAAGACAACATATGCTGGTCCATCAGCACACCATAATCCTAAGATGGTCTCAGCATGCAAAACATACCTTATGCTGGTCTACCAGCACACCCGCTTCTCATGTTGGGGACCAGCAAACCAGCAAACCAGCATCCCATGATGGGGAACAGCAAACCAGCAACCTGCAACCAGCATCCCATGCTGGGATACAGCAAACCAGCATCCCATGTCGGGGACCAGCAAACCAGCAACCAGCAGGTTATGTTTAAAGTGTAAGTTGCTTTGGCTACTTAATACCCTGAAATTGATCTCAGTTTGATCTGCTTACTTATCCATGATCTTACCTAGGTATTTTGTATAACCTGCTTTCTGGATCATTCTTAAGTTTCACAAGTTCACACTTACATATAATCAAATAGAGTAAAGAGTATGTGTATTTGGCATGCTGTCCGGGAGAGGGCTCCCAGCTCAGAATGTGGCCCGAACCCAGAGTACACCTGAACTTTGTTAATAAAACATCATTTTGTGAGATTCACTAGTATTCTCAGGCTGTCAGATCTACACATTTGAAATCTGCATATAGTCTATGTCTTTGTTTTTCTACATGTTAGAACTTGTAAAATATACATCAAATACCAGTACATATTCTTAAGTTATGAATTACAAATTTTGGGACACTCACCGTCTTTGGCAATGTTTCCCCAACCTGTAGCCCAGCAGGTTGTGGCGTTGTGAAAGACACTATTATTGGATGCCAGGCAGACCGGACGAATGTATTGAGTGAAGGTCACAGGTTGACTCAGTTTCATCAGGGAGATGTCATTATTGAGAGCGGAGGCATTGTACTTTGGATGGACGATGATGGACTGAATACCAACTTTTACTTCATTTGCGTTGACAACAGACGTGCTCTGGGTTTCTCTTCCCAAATACAATGTCCAGACATTGACGTTAGTACTGTTGCAATGAAGAGTTGGAAATAAACATTTGCTTTAAGCCAGAGAAAAGTAAATTTGCAAGCAGGCGTATGGAATCATAGTTTAAAATTTAAGTTAATAAAGATAAAAAGTGGCCTTTCTTACGAAATGATGCAGTGAGCAGCTGTCATCACCCATTGGTTGTGGATCAGGGTTCCCCCACAGATGTGTCTGCCGTTGTAATGTACACTGACCTGCCAGGGCCAGTTACCTGCAGGGGCATCCGTGCCGCCCACTATACGTGTATTTAGAGGAGCTACCCCACAATCTGCAGACAATAAATTATAGATTTACAGACAAATTAGGGCTGCACAATTAATCAAAATAAATGCGATTTAAATATACAGTCAAACCAAAAATGATTCAGACATTTTTGATATTTTTGATATATTTTTACTGGTGGGTGTAGGACACCATAGTTCATTTATGTAAGTGAGGATAGCAAAATAAAGTAAACTGTGACATATTATACCCAAAAATTTTTCATACAGTGGACTACCAGTAAAATTGTTAACAAAAATTATTCAGATACTTTGACTTGACTAGGTTTTGCTTAAGTGTTATCTGAAGATTAATTTTTTTCTGACACTCTGAGATCTTATCATAATTTTAACATTTTAAAAAAAAATTTAAACTATAGTGAATAAACTGTATTGATGAATGAAAAGTTCAAGGTGTCTGAACAAATTTTGTTTTGACTGTATATATGAAGTGCATGTTTCAGACACAGTGTTCTTGCATGTGTTGTGAACAGCTCATTGTCATCTTCCCATACTTGTAATGAAAAGCACTTATCCACAAAAGAGAAGGACTCCCTTGTTTTACGTCGAAACAAAAGTTTGACATTTGAAAATTAAGGAATTAACCAATAAATATTAGTATTGTAATTTTAAATAAAAATAAGAATTATTATCATATTTTTCTTAAATACATTTTTTTAATTTACAGTGAAATACAGTCATCTTTGATAACAGATCATTCTAAATTGTAATGTAGACACATGAATTTTCTGTAAAGCTGATTTGAAACGATCTGTATTGTATTGTATTTTTTTTTTTTTTTTTTTTTTTTTTTAGTTTGTTATTATTAAAACAACTGCTGTGAATAGATCCTGCTCTTTTTGTTTTTCATCTCTACTGGAACCATGCCCTGACAAGAAGTAGTAATAATAATAATAATTATTATTATTATTATGATTATTATTATTATTATTATTATTATTATAGCCATATTGATACATTTTGACAGAAACTTGGCCAAATGCAGCCCTACAAACAAGCACAGCAATCATTATATAATCATTTATTTTTAATTATGAATTAATTTTTAATCAGAAAAATAGCAATTACATTTTTTCCTAAAATTATGCAGCTCTATTACCACAATATAACTTGCATATGATTCATTTTGTACTGCTCTTACCGTATGTCTGTGCATTGGAGCCTGCGGAGAAAAAGCAAACAATTTCAAACTTTTAAAGAATTTTCCTAAACTGCAGTTCAACAGAATGGAAGAAAATGCATCTTCCTCTAATAATGTTTTGATATTCATACTGGAAACAAAATAGTGATTAAGAAAATCATTTTCTGTAGTGTGAATCACATAAGAATGACAGAGCATAATTAAAATAACTAAATAAAATAACTTCATTGACTATTTCAAAAAATGGGAACTTTTTATATAATCGAAAATTCACTCACATTAACATTTGACTCTGAAAAACACATACTGTATATACTCATGATCAAACTTACCCTCCAAACTCAATATGGCTATAAAGCTTAGCAAGATCACTGACAACTCCATGGCTGCAATGAAATGTTAAAGAGTGTCTTATGGCTTTCATTCTCTTTAAATCCCCTGTTTGACGTGTCTTTTTGGTCAATCATTTAATGAAACAGGTTTGACTCGTCTCATTCTTTCCTATAGATAAAAAGAGGGCAGGGCAGGGCAAGTTTATTTATATAACACATTTCATACTCATTGGTATTTCAAAGTGCTTAACATAGAAACGGAATTAAAATAATAATAAAACAGGGATTTCACTGTGAGACTGAGTCACCACCTGAGGAGTATAAATCCTTGCGTGTGTTTGTGTGTGTGTGTGTGTGTGTGCATGAGTGAGAGAGTAAGTGCAGAACAACGCACAGTGCTTACATCAGCTGTGTTACTTGAATACTCAACATGTTGGCATTTTGACATATTTCTGTGTATTTGACCGTTAGGCGTGCAACCGAAGACAAAGGCTCGGAGTGCGTGCACAGAAACCATTCTGTCAGTCGTGGATTCAGTTCTCTCTCCTTGCGTATTGCGCTTTTAATACTTTTTTAAAGCACTTCCTGCTCTTTACTTTTCTCATTCATTCATGGTTCATTATTAACTTCAGACAGTATCATCGACTGCAAGCTGCACAGATTATCATAAATACAACACATTTATAGGATATACGGCACTGCGGCAAAATCGAAAGCACTCTGTGAAATGTTTCAAAATGTCTCTGAGCGCAGCAGAGCACCACTTTCAATAAAAGTATTTCTGCCATGACAACAAGTGTTTGGCATAGTAATGGGTATGACAATGTTTGGATTGGCGGAACAGATCTGCTACGCTGCTGCTGCTGCAGAGCAAGTACGGAACTTACTACTGCCAATACACACGACACGCTGCTGTAGTGCACATGAATTACCTGTAGCAGATCTATACAGGTGGAGCTGGGGAAGGTGGAGGGTTTCTGAAAGCGTGCTGAACTGCTGAGGCAAATGCTACCCATGTATTTGAAGGTTGAGCAGCGAGCTCATTGGCTACTGATACAGAAGAAACCAATCCGCTGTGTCCTATAGATAATGATGTGATTATGAGCAGGTTGAGTTAAAGGACCTATTAACCTGTGCCATCTAGAGTTTCATGACAGAACTTTGTATTGTGGTAATGAGAAATCAGCATTTATTATAATGGGATTTGTAAAAGTAAAACATCAGAACACATTATGGAAATGAGATCTGGGGGTTAAAATGTGCTTAAAAGTTATGAAAATAATCAAGTCACAATGCAAAAAATCTTAACAGCACTAAACAGGGTGAAATATGACCCAAACATTTCTTTACAAGCTTTGTGAAACCCAAGCCCTCAATTTTACAAATTTTAAGCCAATCACCGGAGCTCTGAATGTCATGTGACTCGTCATTATAGCAGACCTGCCTGCTGTAAGTATATTTCATGCTGGTAAGGACCCTCCAAAAACTGGTCAGTGGTAGCATCTACTATAATATAAATTAAATATTTGCAATTCATTTGTTGCTTGCAAAAAAAAAAAAAGAAAAGAAAAAGTATTTAATCACAATACACAGATAAATTTGTGTTAAAAAAATTTTATTTGGTATTTCAGCAGAAGATCATTTGTAACTTTTTTTTTTTTTAATGCAAACAAATAAAACTTACATCCCAACAAATATGCATGAAAAAAATGGCATAAAATGTAATAATAATTGAACAGAAAAGATAAATATATTAGGGAAAAAAGAAAAAGAAACCCAAATGTGCTATCCAGTGGTAAAAGCAGGTAATGAAGGCATAATAAACATATTAAGCACAAGCTTGCAGAAAAGAAACAAAAGTGGACCAAACTTTGAGAGATTAACCCATATGAAACAAGCTGTTGTTATACCAGTGTAAGTCTAAACATTCTTCAGAAACTTCAAATATAATTAATATAGGATCTGTATCAAAATGTATGTCCAATGTATCTCTCTAGTCTCTAATTTGAAGGTACCTAAAGAAATTATTATATATCTCACACGGCTGTTGAAAGGAAGCAAAACTTCCATTCAAATATAAATCCCCTATATTTTGTAACCCTACATTTTTCCAAATCTCAAATGCACTGTCTAACATCGAAAGGCAAAGGAGGGGTTGGCTGAGATAGAGAGCAAAAACGACATTTGGATGAATTTAAAATGTGTCTTTATACACAGATAAATTTAAACAGCTGTTTATTCAGAATTTCACTGTATATTTCCTCTGTCATACATTCATTTTCCCCTTAACCTGTCAGCTCAGAGGTGCATGTGTGTGTGAGTCAGTTTTAAATGACTATGAGTGTGAGGAAGATTGAGATGAGTGTAGTGAAGAGAATGATAAAACTAGAGTAGAATGAGAAGTGAACTGTGGCTGAGCATTTAAAGCTGCCGTCTGTGCCACTGGATGAAAAGGTCACAAAGCCAATGGTGGCTCCCTCCACGTTCTCCGTGACCCAAGTGTTGAACTCAGAGACACGTGAAAACACCTCTGGGAAACCTTTTATGGCACAGCCCAGGTTCGTCCCAAAACTCGTGATCCCAGCCTGGACCCACACAGAACCCTGTTTGCACTGTAATGGACCTCCAGAATCTCCCTGCAGAGGGAAGCAGAGAGCAGACAGAGAATCAAGACAAGTGAACATGCAACAGCTGGGTTGTTTAAAGTCACCATGAAATCTAAATGGACAATTGCTATTTTGTTATGAAATATTGCAGTATTTATCTGTGCGCATCATTCATTCATTTATTCATGTGCTTCATAATACTTAATCAAAATAATTTCTATCTCTGATGTCATGTTTAATAGTGAGAGGGCGGGACAACCTGTCACTCACATGGACCAATGGTAAACCACAAACATCCAATCATCCAATCAATTCCCCATGGAAAAAAATCAAGTCTACATTTTTTTTTTTTTTTTCAAGAGGTCAATTCACTCTGATATATGTCACAATAGGACAGAAAAGACTATTTCAACTTCTGTTTCATTCCGACTTTAAAAGAGAGACTTAAAGGAATAATGCACACTTTTGGTCTGTTCCTAAAGCTATCACATGACTTCAGAAGACTTGTAATTTACTACACAACATTACAACTTGTAATTAATGACATACGGACTACTTTCAAGATATTTATGGTACTTTTTCTCATTTTGGAACTTGACAGCCCCAGTCCTCATTTACTATATAAAAATATGTGAATATATAAAAAGAGTGCCCAGAATATTCCTCGAAAATTTAATGACAGAATTTTCCTTTTTTGTTTGAATTATTACATTAATATATCTGTTTATGTTATATTTTGTCCATTGCACTCACCTGACAGGTTCCTTTGCTCGTTCTCCCAGCACAAATCATCTGTGGTGTGATTGTAACACCACGTACTGGCTTATACTGGCAGCTACATTGTGAGTTGGCCACAATTGGGATTTCCACCTCCTGAAGTTTCTGGGAGGCCAGCAAAGACTCTGTCATACACAGACAGAGTTTGTGTGTGAATGAAATGTTTACCCTACTAAAAAAGAACAGCATATCCAGCCTAAGCTGGTTGGCTGGTCTTCCAGCCTGGTAGTAGCTAACTAACTTTTTTTTAGCATTGTTCATGTGAAATGGGAACACAATGTATGAGAAGAAGATAAGATATAAATAAGAATATTAAGATAATAAATTAGAATAATTAGCTATTTATAGAAAGCCATAGACAAAAAAAAGTCCATGTCTCATTTCACCACAAAACCAAAATACATAAATCTCACTGTAATTACTTCAATTACAATATTTCTAAAGCTTTCAGACAGATTTCCCGGAAAATTCTTCCATCTTTCACCAGTGCATGTTTACATCACGTCCGTAAATAAGTAAAGAAGGCCAAGCTGCTTTAGCTTTAAACCATCAGATTCATCCAATCAAATGAGCAGAGCTGAAGCTCATTTCATGTAATTACTACAAGAATGTTCCGCCCAGTGATCTATATCAAAGATCACTGATTCCTCCGCAAGTAACTTGCAGTTTTATGCGTTTTAAGTTTCTGGTATAAAGTTAGTTTTCAGTCAGCATTAGAGAGGGTAAAATAAACCCTAACATGATTTATAAATACTTTGCATTTTTATTACAGTAATGAAAATGCTTCTGAAAAAACAGTTTTCTTTATTATAATTCTACTTCTTTGGTTTTCATTTGGGGTGAAATGTGCCCTGGATACTTCTTATGTTTTGTGAGATTCACTGGTGTTCTCAGGCTGCCATATCATTTAAAGGCACAATATGTAGTTTTTCGCCACTAGAGGTCACTTATTCAAAACAAAGGTGTAGCTTGATGACGTCATCATTTTGCAGAATCATGGGAAGTGTTGTCTTCACGTCTACAGCCAGTGGAAAAGATTCCGACAAGGTTTGGGCAGAAATCATCTTAAAGGTTTCCGTGTTATGGTTTTAATCTTCGGCCTGTCTCCCTGGATTTCCTTGTTTGCCTGTGTCTTGGATTCTGTTGTCATCTGGATTGTTTGCCCTGTGCTTTTGACCCTATGCCTGTTCTGTTGATTATGATTGTGGATTACTTTCAATTACAGGTAAGCTGCATTTGTGTTTCGGAGCAGTTCGTAACAATAACTAATGTAACTATAATAAAACTAAAATAACACTGCATATACATATCTTTAAGTTGTGAATTATAGTTTTGGGACACTCACGGTTTTTGCCAGTGTTTCCCCAACCTGTAGCCCAGCAGGTTGTGGCGTTGTGAAAGACACTCTCTTTGGATGCCAGGCAGACCGGACGAATGTATTGAGTGAAGTTCACAGGCTGACTCAGTTTCATCAAGGAGATGTCATTATTGGACAAGGTGCTGTTGTACTTTGGATGGATGATGATGGACTGAATACCAACTCTTACTTCATTTGCGCTGGCAACAGACGTGCTCTGGGTTTCTCTTCCCAAGTACAACGTCCAGACATTGACGTTAGTACTGTTGCAATGGAGATTTGGAAATAAATGTTTGCTTTTAGCTAGAGAAAAGTATATTTGCAAGCAAGCTTATGAAAACAGTTTAAAACTTAAGTTACGAAAGATTCAAAAATCTTAAAGCGGCCCTTCTTACGAAATGATGCAGTGAGCAGCCGTCATCACCCATTGGTTGTGGATCAGGGTTCCCCCACAGATGTGTCTGCCATTGTAATGTACACTGACCTGCCAGGGCCAGTTACCTGCAGGGGCATCCGTGCCGCCCACTATATGTGTATTTAGAGGAGCTACCCCACAATCTGCAGACAAGAAATTATAGATTATATAAATTGCACGATTAATCGAAATAAAACTGAAATTGTCATATGGCTTAATGTGATTATCAAATAATCGGCAAGACTGCTATTTAAATATATGTATAGATTGCGTGTTTCAGAGTGAAGCCTGACAGCTCATTATCATCTTCCCGTACTTCTAATGAGAAGTGCATATCAACAAAAGAGAAGGACTCCCTGTGGTTTTCCGTCAAAATAAAAGTTTGACATTTGAAAATTAAGAATTTAAAAACTTTTCATATTTTGATTTAGTATTAGTAATAATAATGATAATTATTTTTTGAATTAATTAAATTAATTAGCAGTTATCAGGGCCAAGCACAAAAAAGCATGATGACTGGCTGGGAGCTTCAGAGCAACTGCAACAATGAGTAATTAAAGGCATTTTTAGATTATTTTAGTCAAAATGGCTGAAAAATCATAAATGCATCACTTGTAATATGATTAAATTGTTTATCACTTTTGACCAATAGGTAGCATAGTAACCAAATTGATTTTGTGTGGTCAGTGTGAGGAGACTAGCTCCCTAGTTCATTAGTCAGGGCACTGTTCAGGGAGTCAGCCACATTCATTAACACGACATACTGATTCATGACCAAGGAAGCTAGGGAGCTGATTGAGATGCAGGGAATGACATATACCTGACCATCTTGTATTGTCTTGTCTTTTGAGCATGCAGTTTCTTGTCTTTAGTTTGTTGTCTTGTTGTGCGAGTGTGCGGTTTCGAGTTCGCTCAGGCCGTAAACTTTTCTGTCTGCGTGTTGTTATGTTCTGTGTAGCACACGATTCATGTTTACACTTATGAGTGTTGTCATTAGCTGCGTGTTGTTGTCTTGTTTTGTTTGAGCAAATGGCTTGTGATCGTTTTCGCTGCCCATGTGCATATTTTCGTTTTGTTTAGTGTGAGCACATGGCTTGTCATGTATATTTCTTTGTGCTATGTGCTCTCCTGTCTATTGTCTTAACCCCACCGATCTTATTTGATTGTTTCATTTGTCCTTCCAGCTCTCTCTCATTACCCACCTTGTTTGCTGCCCTATTTATTAGGGTTCTTATTAGGGGTTCAAGCGCGAAGTGCTGAAACTCTATTGTAATTGCTCAGATTTTTATTTTTCTTCTGCCGTAAAACGCATCGTGCAGCCCAAACCGTAAGTGCTAGAGACTTGAAACTTTGTCAGATGATAGGACAGGAATCAAGGAGAGGTTGACAGAGTATGACTCCAATCGGCCAATAGGTGGCGCTACAGCGACCAAAAGTTGAAAATCGCTAATAATTTCTAGAATCAAGTGTTTTATATCATTGGAATCCTTGGCTCAGGACGGATAAAACGTATATCTCCGATTTCATTTGCACCTGGAAAAATTTTCCGCCATTTTGAATTTTGTCAAAAACCTACTTTTGCAAACTAGTCCTAGGTTTTTCACCCAATCGGAACCAAACCAGTGCAGAAATGTTCTCTGGAGTCTGAATATCAATAATTATCAAAAAAAAGTTGAAATTTTGATTCATGGTCGCTAAGGGCCGTAAAAATCTCCGTAATGGGAGAAGCCACTTTTACTAAAATGGCTATAACTCAAGAATGAAATGAGATATTTGCACCAAACTCAGTACAAACTTTGCCTCAAGAACCATTGCTGTCAATCAAATAGTTCATTAATTATTCGCAAATAGGGGAAAAACCTACTTTTGCAAACTAGACCTAGGTTTTTCGCCTGATCTGAACGAAACCAGTGCAGAACAATTCTCTGGACTCTCTAGATCAATAATTATCAAAAAAAAGTTGAACTTTACCCTTTGAGTCGCTATAACAGGGTCAGTTAGAAAATGGGCCTGGCTAAATATACCCAAAAGCCTATGAAACCTAAACGAAAACTCAGAACTTCACGAAAAGTTGGGTGGGCACATGCAGCATGTGACTCCAAAGAAGCATACCAATTTTTGTGCAGATCAGACCATAGGTGGCGCTATAACTCTTAAAAAGTTAAGCCCCAATTTGCGTGTTATTCAAGAGCGGTTGGGTTTATCAGAAAGTTTTTTTTTTGTTGTTGTTGTTTTTTTTTGTTTTGTTTTTTTTTTGCCAGCATAGTCTGAAGATGATCTAAGCCAATTTTGAGATGAACTGAGACAACAAATCATCTTGGAGGAATTCGAAAAAGTAGATTTTTTTTTTTTTTTTTTTTTTTTGAAAAATTCTTGATGGAATTTTCTTGATGGAAAATGACTTCATAGGGTGTAATTGAACTGTCTTGAGCCAAGGAATCAGAGGGGAAAAAATTGTTTCTAGCTCTTACAGTTCAAAAGTTATTAGCATAAATGTAAGTGCAACTGCGACAGTTGGAGAAGCTAGAGGGATTGAGTTATAAACACAAACTGTCCTCTATCTGTATGCAAAATTTCATAATTTTCCCGCAGGCATTCTATGGGCTGCCATAGCAAAAGAGTGGAAAAAGAAGATGAAGATGAAGAAAACTAACAGATACAATAGATATACGCACCTTCGGTGCTTGGCCCCCATTAATAATATTTATTATTATTATTATTATAGCCATATTGGTATATAATCACAAAATTCTAGCCAAATTGCAGTCTTGCAAACATATTTTTTCAAATCACATTTTAAATCATAACCATAATATTTAATTAGAAAATCACAATTAAATTTTCCCCCCAAATCGTACAGCCCTATTACAAATTGTCTACCACAATATAAATTGTGTATGATTTTTTTTTTTTTTTTTTTTTTTGTTTGCTGCTCTTACCGTATGTCTGTGCGTTTGAGCCTGCAGAGAAAAGAGCAAACAGTTTCAAACTTTCAAATAATTTTCCTAAACAGCAGTTCAACAGAATGGAAGAAAGACATGAAATGATAATAATAACTATTCAAGTAAATCTATCTTCCTTTAAGGATGTTTTGATATTCATGGAAAACAAAATAGTGATTAAGAAAAATTTTTTCTCATGAATCTCATAAGAATTACAGAACATCAGTGTAACTGCATTATTTAACTATTTTAAAAAAAACTTTTTATAAAATATAAATTAAATTCTGAAAACTTATACTGTATATACTCATAATCAAACTTACCCTCCATACTCAACATCATGGCTATAAAGTTGAGCAAGATCCCTGACAACTCCATGGCTGAAGTCAAATATTGTGAAAGAGAGCTTTTTGCTTTCACTCTCTTTAAGTCCCCTGTTTGATGTGTCAACAGTTTCTGATCAAACACAAATAAACAAACTATCATATACAAACAGGTTTGACTTGTCTTGATTTTTCCTATAGATTAATGTTTGCAAAATGATGGTGATGCTGCTGGTAATAGCTAAAACTACAGTCTGATGAGCAACAACAACTTTTTTTCTGAGGTCCTCAGAAATCTCTTTTGTCCATGCCATGATACACTTCCACAAACACGTGTTGTGAAGTTCAGACTTTGCTAGATCCCTGTTCTTTAAATAAAACAGTACAGACTGAGACCTGATTGTCAGACCATTAATTTAAAATATTTAAGAACAGGAGCCTAAGTTCACCTTCAAATGAATTTCTATTCCTAGAGCTTCACATACTTTTGCCACTCACAGATATGTAATACTGGATACTTTTTCTCAATAAATAATTGACAAAAAGTATATTTTTGTCTCATTTGTTTGACTGGGCTCTCTTTGTCTACTTTTAGGACTTTTGTGAACATCTGATGATGTTTTGGGTCATATTTTTTGCAGAAATATAGAAAATTCTAAAGGGTTCACAAACATTCAAGCAGCACTTTATGTTCAAAATAAATGAATATTATTGTGGAATGGTCAGGTGGGGAGTAATACAAATTGAATATGCACAAAACTACACATCTAAATATTTATTTGTATTATGATTTATTGTTATCAAAGAAACGAATGACTCAAAACCTGCGCAAGGGGTTCGCACTATTTTTTAATCAGAATATCAAGCAGTCACGTAGTTGTGTGCAAAAACAAAGCTTCGGACATCACAGATCATGTGGTTATGGCAAAACTAATCAAGCTCCGGCACAGTGCTTTACTGTGAGATGTTTCATTTTTTGATACAAGCTTTGAAGCCTCAGTGCCGAATGTCAGATCACTATCATCTTGCGTGAAAGTTTCGTGCTAGTATGTATCCCTGTTTAATTCCTATTGTTTAGTAAATTCATTGTTCATCTGGGTCAAGCCACTTGAGTTGGATAATCTAGTCAAGCCAGCGCATGACAGAACACAAGACCTAAACACAAAACACAAAACAAACAAGGATGGATTCAGCAGCAGTTTCTCTCCTTTGCCTTTGTCTAGGCAACCAGACCATTGAGGATTTTGTGAAAGACTTTTGTGGACTTTGTGAACAGGTTGAGTGTAAGGACATTGCGCTTAAAGACATTTTTCTTTTATTTACTGTAGGAGTGGCTGGTGAGGAACTTGAGGATCCTACAGTAAACACCACGCCAGAGTTTCGTCTCGTCTCGTCTCGTCCTTGATCCTTGATCACTGAATCAGTCCCAGGACGAAGGAGACTGACTGCTAGTGTGATTGAGGTCAGTGCGAATGGTCCTGTGGTCCCAGTGCTGCCAAGTCCAGTGGTCTCAGGGCATCCAAGTAAAGTGGTCCCAGGTCCCGAGGACACCTTAGTCATTTCCTGCCAGTGTTGAGAATAGGTTACTAGTCTGACTCTCTTACCATTAGGCTACGACTGCCCCCCAAAACTCTGTAAGGTCCAGTGGTCTCAGTGCTGCCAGAACTGGTGGTCTCAGTGATGGCCAGGTCTAATGGTCTTCATAACTCTGGTCTTACTAGCTCTTAGTAACTCTGTTACAGCCACAAAGGCAAATTATGAACTTTCTGAGATTCCTGTCACAGCCATGGAAGCTGACTTTGAACTCTCTGAGCTCCCTGTTATGGCCATTGAGGCTATCAATAATCTTTCTGTGCTTTTTGTTTCTTTTGCCGTGATATCCAGCACAAACAGGACCGTCATGGTTCCATGATCCACTGTGGTATTCAGAACCGCCAACTCAACCATGTTCCTTAGAAACATATGCTCTGCTGTGGTGATCTTCAGTACCATCTGCTGTTTTGTGCTACTCTTCCGCTGTGGGGATTTGAGTCCCATCTGCTCTGCAGTGGTGGTCCTGCCTGCTCTGCTCTGAAGGTGCTCCTGGGCTCTGATATCAGTTTGAGAAGCATCTGGAATCCACTCCTTAAGGGGGTTCTGTCATTATTCCCCTGTGTCTGTGTTCCTGGACTTTTTTTTTCCTGATTTCAGTTCCTGTGGTTTAGTTCCTGGTTCCTGTGTTTCCATTGCTGTCTTGTTTGTTTCCATAGATACCCTTGTTTGTAACCATGACAACTAATCACCATCACCTGTCCTTCATTTAGTCTCTTGTTATCTTTGTATATTTAAACACTCAGTCATCTTATGTTCATTGTCTTGTGTTAATGTTTCACACTGGTGTTTTCCCTGTATTATTCCTTTTGTTTATTTAATTGTGTTTTCATCGTTCATCTGCATCAAGCCTCGTTGTGGATTATCAAATCAAGTCAGCGTGTGAAAGCCCATTCTTGGTAAATTGTTTCAAAGTAAATCCAACATCAACAATCAAGGGGTCAAGGTTTGACTAGTTAGCCTTTATCCAACATGTTCTCCAACCAATACGCCTATATAGGTCGTTTGTCACTTCCCTGAAATACGACCCATAGGAGTGTTTGCTAAAGTTGCACCCCTATCAACAACAGGACACTTTCATTTTAAAGCATTGTTTCCTTTTATTGGGTCATCTTCATTTTGATTGGTAACGACAGTCATACGTCATTTCATGACGACAGACGTAACACGACACTGTCATTATTTTTACGCCAGCTAGAGGGCGCATGACTTTAAAACGTAAATATAGGTCGTAATAAGGTGCTTGAAAAACAACCTATAGGGTCGTTTTTTGTTGTTGTTTTTTTTGGAGGACAGTCTGCATTTATCCCCTCCTGGTAGATGCCATAACTACATAATTTGGGTAAAATGTAGTGATGTTAAACCGAGGCTTTCTGAAGCATTTGATGCTTTCATCAAATTGTACGGTTCATTACTCGAAGCTTTTAACACAATGTGCATTAGCGACATCTGCTGCTCAGACTTGTTTTCTCCACCATATCTAACAAATCATTGCGGAGCAGAGGATACGGTTTGAAAAAGCACATGACCAAACAAAGCTTCGTAAGTCCGTAACAAACAAGAGTGGAATCAGTCTGACTGGGATCAATACAGTTCTATCTAATCTGATCTAATCACGCGCCAATTTTTTCAAACAAGTTGTCCCGACCTTCCGATATTGCATGATGTTCGAAGCTTCAAACGTCATCAATCACGTGGTATTGTGATTTTAAAACAAGCATCAGTATAATGTATGATACAATAGTGCTTTGAAAACTGTGTCGAGCTGGGAGCCCCGTTATCAACCGTCCCATCACTAGTAAAATGTGCATTTCTCTGTTAACCAGCCAAGTATTCTGGTAAAATCTTTTTTTTTTTTTTGCAAGCGGCACATAAACATGACTCTGTCTTTGCAATGTGAAGGCAACTATATGAATAAAAAAAAGAAAAAAGACAACAAATTTTTATTTGTTTTAAATTCTGAAGAAGTCAATGGGAAATTTTTATCTTTTAAACTTTAAGCTTCACAGGCCCTGTCATTAATGTCTTGCTTTGAATTAAAAAAAAAAAAAAGTTGGTCTTAAGTTTGTCTTGCAGCAATACTGTTTTCTTAATTATATAGAGGAGAATTAACAAACAGTGTCCCCTTTATTTCTTTCTGAGGGGCCCTGTGTTCCTTATTTTCTCTCTCTTTCATTCCTTCTGTCACTGTAAATCTTCTCTTTACTCTTTCTTTGCAGTATCTCTTTCACAACCATCCATCCTCTCAGCCTTTTTTACTGAGAAATTGTCAAACTTTTGAGAAAGAGAATAGATAGAATCAACAGAGCTTTATTTGCATGGTTTAATATTTACAATATTGCCAAAACATAATAAAAATTTACAAAAAAAAAATAAATAAAAAGAGACATGTGAAGGCTTTCACCTCATTTCATTGGAATAAAAAATAATCTGAAAAGTAAATGAGAAAAGAATCAGTTGAAAAGACAGCAAGCAAGCTTTGTGTAATGCAGTGTATCTATATCTAATCTGTGGCATTTGTGCTTTGAGATACGACAGGCTGTGATTTATCACTGATTCATATATCACTGTATCTTTATAGATACACCTGACTGGACAATAATACTCCGATTCACTAATAAAACTGGTTATTGTGTGGTCACAGCTATAAATATTGTATAGTGCAAGCTTCTAAAACTCTTTATTAGGTTAATGTTTCACCACAGGTGGTGACAAGATGAAGCTGAAGGTGACAGACAGAATGGCTGAAGGTGTCTCCTCCATGTCCTCCTACTGGAAGTACAGTTATTTTAACCAAGGCCCAAGATTGCTGGTGAACCCCATTTTGAGTTGGGTCACTATTCAGCATGAATGTAAATTAGTCCAGAACATTGGATGGAGGCCAGATTGAATTTTAAGTGACCACTGTCCTAAATGTGTCTTTGAACATCTCTCTCTCCCTCTCTTAGTACCCCGTGTTTACCCTCTTCACACCATTTAACTTTCTCTCTCTCTCTCTCTCTTAGTGATCAAACTGAATGACTGCATTGAACAGTAGATATGAAGTTTGTACACCCCCTTTTCACAAGCATTCAGTATCTTTTCCTTTGCCCGCTTGATCCCCGCCTACTGTCCCCTGCCCCTATATAAGTGTGTTTTTCAGGATGCAAAACAAAGAGCAAGAAGCAATGAAAGAAAGGAATAGAGTAACGATAAGGAGTATGTTCACACTCCAGTAAATTGCCATGAAGTTTAAAGTCCTGTTCTATTTATGGCTGCTGGGCCTAATAAAGCCAGGTGAGTATTGTTAAGGTTCTCTAAAGGCTTTGACATTTTCTAAGACATTCACTGTTAGAATACATTATATTTAAATCTGTGCACATTTGTGCAATTTGTTCATGCAAATACAAGTAATAGATTAAAGATAATGAATTATACCGAGGGTTAATGTATAATGTATAAAAGTAAAAGTGACATTTCTGTTATACAAAATTGCTCCTGAAATCAAAGCTTCAGGGAGTACAAAATTTAAATTGTCTTTGTGAATAAAAAATGTGTGCTATATATTTTGTAATTGTCCTGAATTGAATTTTACAGTTTAAAACCAACTGGACACTGTGTTTACAATATTTTGCATTGCATTTGTATTTCCTACATTACTGAAGATAATGAAGACCTGAATGAGGGACAACTTGCCCAAAGAAGAACAATTACTATGTGATTCACATTTAAATACAGAAATGTCCAAGTTCATACATTACACTTACGTACTGTTTATTTCAGTATAAAATATTCCACAGCATTTGTTTAATCGTAATGGAAAATATATACATAGTCCTAGATATTAAATAAACTAATGAACAATTCACAATTCACATATGTGTATAATAATAATACTAATTGTTATAGCCCTCTAATGTTGATTTTGTCACCTAATTAAAATAATTATTTTTTATTTCCTGTTTTTAATGTAAATTTGTATTTAGCTGACTTAGTGTCAATACAGCATGTCATTTTTACAATAGAGAACACTTGATCTTAGAATGACAAAAGCCAAGAAAGCTATTAGTATATCATGTGTAGTCTACTACCATATTTGAATTTCATGAATTTTAGCTCCAGAAGCTTCCTCAGCACTTTTTTACACAGTGATACTAACAGTAACATTGGCGTCAGTTTTACCGTATCAGTTCCCGTGTGAGTCCTCATCCAATTGAAGTGCATGCAAAGTGGATTTTTCAGTGCTGAAAACAGCATCTTCTCGACATGTTGACAAAATGAATCAAAATCTTTGAGTCTCAGCTACAACTACAGTGTTTGAGGGTGGATCAAAGTAGACCTTATTCACGGGCAGCCAATGAAGAGGCTGGCATTATGCAAATTAGTTATGTATTTAACAGGAAGTGAGACTGGAATTGCTTCAGTCAATCGGAACTTCAGTTCAGAATCGATTCTTACTTTTAAGAGACAATTACTTTATTTGTTGTGCACTTTGATCTTTAAGACTTTGTAGATCTTTAACATTTACAAACAGCTATATTACACACTGCATGAAAGCTAATATTCAAAAAAGTTCAAAAAGTGTAAAAATTGAAATGCTTATTATATTTTTCTGGCATTCTCTCAAACTCAGGCTCCTCTGCAGATGTCTCTGTGTCTCCGGGCTCCTCAGCTGTCCTCAACTGCTCCTTTACATTGCCGCCTGTAGTTGATGATTCACTCTTAAACATCACCTGGTCATTCAGTGGTTTAGTCATTGCCTCAAGGAATCACACTCAACCAGGCTACTTCTTGAACACCACTGCTTCCGTCATTGGCTCTTTCCCACTCACTGTTTACAATGCCACTCCAGACCAGCAGGGGGTGTATGAATGTATGGTGAGCTACAATGAAACCGATTACTCCACAGATGTGACTCTGACAATATTAGGTGAGTCTCAAGTACATCTCACGTACACTATATTAAAGCCACTGGAAGGCAAGCCTACAACCTTTAGCCAAAAAAGCGTAACGGCTAATGCTAACTGGCGGTACGGGCAGTACGCTTTGGCGGTACACAGGGAGGAGTTTTGAACGGCGACACAATAGGCTGAGAGGTGCCGCACGTGATTAAGTTAGCCGTTACGCTTTCTCCAATGGTAAGAGATACAGACCCTCTTATCTCCCTATAATAATACGATCTCTGACTATATTGCCAAAAGTATTGGGACACCCCACCAAATCATTGAATACAGGTGTTCCAATCACTTCCATGGCCACAGGTGTATAAAATCAAGCACCTAGGCATGCAGACTGCTTCTACAAACATTTGTGAAAGAATGGGCTCAGTGAATTCAAGCGTGGTACCGTGATAGGTTGCCACCTGTGCAATAAGTCCATTCGTGAAATTTCCTCACTACTAAATATTCCACAGTCAACTGTTAGTGGTATCATAACAAAGTGGAAGCAATTGGGAACAACAGCAACTCGGCCACAAAATAGTAGGCCACGTAAAATCACAGAGCGGGGTCAGCGCATGCTGAGGCACACAGTGCGCAGAAGTCGCCAACTTCTGCAGAGTCAATAGCTACAGACCTCCAAACTTCATGTGGCCTTCAGATTAGCTCAAGAACAGTGCATAGAGAGCTTCATGGAATGGGTTTCCATGTCCGAGCAGCTGCATCCAAGCCTTACATCACCAAGTGCAATGCAAAGCGTCGGATGCAGTGGTGTAAAGCACACCGCCACTGGACTCTAGAGAAGTGGAGAAATGTTCTCTGGAGTGACCAATCACGCTTCTCTGTCTCGCAATCCGATGGACGAGTCTGGGTTTGGCGGTTGCCAGGAGAACGGTACTGCATTGTGCCAAGTGTAAAGTTGGGTGGAAGGGGGGTTATGGTGTGGTGTTGTTTTTCAGGGGTTGGGCTTGGCCCCTTAATTCCAGTGAAAGGAACTCTTAATGCTTCAGCATACCAAGACATTTTGGACAATTTCATTCTCCCAACTTTGTGGGAACAGTTTGGGGATGGCCCCTTCCTGTTCCAACATGACTGCGCACCAGTGCACAAAGCAAGGTCCATAAAGACATGGATGAGTGAGTTTGGTGTGGAGGAACTTGACTGGCCTGCACAGAGTCCTGACCTCAACCCGATAGAACACCTTTGGGATGAATTAGAACAGAGACTGCGAGCCAGGCCTTCTTGTCCAACATCAGTGCCTGACCTCACAAATGCGCTTCAAGAAGAATGGTCAAAAATTCCCATAAACACACTCCTAAACCTTGTGGAAAGCCTTCCCAGAAGAGCTGAGGCTGTTATAGCTGCAAAGGGTGGGCCAACTCCATATTAAACCCTACGGATTAAGAATGGGATGTCATTTAATTCATGTGCACATAAAGGCAGGCGTCCCAAAACTTTTGGCAATATAGTGTATGTCACTTGTACGAAATAGTAGCTTTTGTTGAAAAACATAGAACCAATGTCCAATTTATTCATATATAAATAAACATATCAAATACATATCCCAGAAAAGCTTAACTTTGGAGTTGCTTTCTAAATCTCTTACAGTTCCTCCACTGGTTTCCATCATCTTACCTGAAGTAGTCCTAAAAAGAAAAAATGTGATTGAATGTTGGGCAAGGAACTTTAGTCCTCCACAAATCATGTTTACCTGGACACGAGCAGGAAACAAAATCCATGAACCCCAAAAGCTGCAAGTGAACCGTACAGAGGATGGGCTGTACGATGCAGTCAGCTGGCTAACCTTGATCCCTGAAATCTCTGACCAGAACACAAGCTTTGGCTGTGAGGTGCAACACACAGCTCTGGTGAAACCTATCCTAAAGGAGTTCACGCCTCACATCATAGGTATTCAGAATATACACATTTGACTTGTAGATGTCATTTATTTGAAACAGGATGCAACTTCTGCGGCAACAGTACAACAAATTCTTTCAGCTTATTTAACATTAATTACATGTATTTCACCACTCAATCAAGTGAGTTCATCATTTCATGTCGCAAGAATTTTGCAGAATTGTGCAACTCATGCTGTGGGATTTGCCTCAGTTATCAGCTGCAAATGATGAAGGAAATATCAGAATGTAATCGATAGGTTATGGTTGTTCTACTTTGAATACATAAACTTCCTACATAATTCCTAAACAATAGGTCCGCATTATCCAAGACCAGTAGATCAGATCACTGGACTTTTGTTCCAATGCTACAAAAGGGTCTTTCACACTTGAAATAGTTAATGTCCTTATTTCCATATTTGCGGTGTCAATGTTTATATAAACGAGCCACCTGTTACCATAAATGCTCTAGCGTTGCGGATCCTCATATGACACATTGCCAACGGTACTAAGTTTATACTGAATACTTTAACACCACTTTGTTTCACACTGTACATGTTTGGCACTGCAATGCAGGGTTAACACCGCAAAAGTGCTAACCTTGCTCTGAAGCAGGGTTTCATAACCCCTGGTAAAAAGCGGTGCTAACCCAGCTTCTAAATCACATGTGCAAAGTGCTCCTTTACCCAAGGTTAAAAGTGGGGTTTATAATGTCGATAAACTGGGGTTAGACGCAGTGTGAAAAGCCCTAAAGATTGTCGGGTAGAAGTCTCCTGTGGAGTCCGCATCAATGCTGTTTCTGTAAAAGAATGCATTGAGGGCTTAAAGTGGGTGCTCATAAGCACCATCCTGAATCATAAAATGACAAATGGGACACCCTATGTAGGGCACTTCAACTCTAGTCCTGGAGGTCCAGTGTCCTGCTGAGTTTAGCACTGGCCCTAAACAAACACACTCAAACAAGCTAATCAAGGTGTTCACAATTACTTGCAAATTACAGGTGGGTTAATTTGAGATTGGTACTAAAGTCTGCAGGATACTGACCCACCAGGACTAGAGTTGAAGAGCCCTGCCCTATTGTAATGTAGACTTGAACATCCATTTGAGATAATTTGGGACAGAATCCAAGTATGCACTGCTGTCTCAAGATGGTTCACTCATCTGTACTGGCCTTTATGGCTATAAAGCAGTTGTTTCATTCTCTGATGTCTAAGAATACTTTGGAAATGCATATTCATTGAATGAAGTCAGACTAGGTCCACTCCTACTC
This sequence comes from Hypophthalmichthys molitrix, assembly GCA_037950675.1. NCBI lineage: Eukaryota > Metazoa > Chordata > Actinopteri > Cypriniformes > Xenocyprididae > Hypophthalmichthys > Hypophthalmichthys molitrix. The sequence continues at coordinate 3,405,669 of CM075503.1, read as the reverse complement.
CTGGAGGGCCAACGTCCTGCTGAGTTTGACTCCAACCTACTCCAGTTTAGGGATTTTCTAATAATCCTGAAGACAATGGTTAGCTGGATCATAAGGGTTGTTTACTTAGGGTTGGAAATAAACTCTGCATGACAGTGACCCTTCAGGAGCAGGATTGGACACCCCTAGACGAGGCAATAGTTGCTTTCCAAAATCTTACAGATCATTCAAGGCCGAAATATTACTACGCATTCATGGTCATTTATTCATAATGTGCTTTTAATGGGCTACTAGTGATATTTGATTTGCTTATTACTGATACTTTTAGTATATTTCAATATTTTTATATTTTTTTAGTTCTCCCGATGGTGACTCTCTCTGCTGTTCCCTCATCTTCACACTCATCTCCACTCACCCTCTCCTGTGACATCAGTGGGTTCTACCCTAACAACGTATCCATTCTATGGATCCAGAATGGAAAGGTTCTTCCTGAGCTTCCCTTGTCCATCCAGAATGAAGATGGAATGTATAGGAGACATCAATATCACACCTTGAGTGTGGAGGAGAGAAGCAGAGGAGGAGAGGTGAAATGTGTGGCACAGCAATACAATGTGCAAGAACCTGCTTATGGAACCATTGACCTTTCCACTGTTGGCCCACGTGGTACGTGACAAAGGACTTTGCTTCTTATTTACAGTATCATGTATTCAAATACAGTGATAAGCTGTGCCAAGATTAACAGGTTTATTGTGCTTCAGGACACAATGAACAAAGAGAACAGACTCAGTTGCAAGGCTGGGCAACTCTGGCCCATGAGATCCACTTTCCTGCAGAGTTTAGCTCCGATTCTGATCAGCCTGTAGCTTTGCCCAAGTAATCCTAAATACCAATATCAATCCTGAATTGATTAGTTTGTTCAGGTGTGTTTTATTAGGGTTGGAGCTATGTCCTGCAGAAAAAAAAAAGTGGATCTCGAGGGACAGAGTTGCCCACCCCTGCTCAACTGGGCACTCAAAGGAAAAGAGTTTACATCAAGAGTGTTCTGGAGGACCACTTTCCTGTAGAGTAAAATCTAGTGATTTGGAATACCTTGATTAGCTGGTTAAGGTGTGTTTAATTAAGGCTAGAGCTAAATTCTGCTCCAAGATGGCCCTCGAGGAGGACAGGACACCCCTAGTCTACTTTTGGTGCATTCAAGTTCTCATGGGAAGTTCATATAAGTACTTTTTTTTTTCAACTCTACATCTAAAAAATGATGAAAATTCCCACTCCTAATTACGACTTTGTGGTGACATTCATGTGTTCAGCTCCTAAATATGATCTTGTTTCATTCTCTGATGTCTAAGAATACTTAGTCTGACTTCATTCAATGAATATGCATTTCCAAAGTATTCTTAGACATCAGAGAATGAAACAAGATCATATTTACGAGCTGAACACATGAATGTCACCACAAAGTCGTAATTAGGAGTGGGAATTTTCATCATTTTTTAGATGTAGAGTTGATGTAGAGTTGAAAAAAAAGTACTTATATGAACTCCCCATGAGAACTTGAATGCACCAAAAGTAGACTAGGGGTGTCCTGTCCTCCTCTTTCCGACATGATTTGAACGCATCATTTGAATAGTGTTGTGTTTTAATTGGATTAAAGGTGAAGTGTATGAAATGGTACATGGAGAAAAAGATCTTATTACATTTATTGGTCTAATCTCTTTCAGGGCAAAACCCAGGTCTGAATAAGTCAGCCAAGGCTTCAGTAGCCATGATGATAATTTCACTCACCCTTGTTTTTTTGCTCTGCTTTGGATTTTCTTGGAAGAGAAGGGATGGTAAGTCTGGTAACACACTAATTACTTAATACAATATTATTAGTAAGCTTTCTGTTAGTATTCCCATTCATCTCAATGGGATTAGCTCGACTTGCCCAATCCAGAAATATTTTGAGCTGTGCTGTAAATGTGACTTGTCACTCTATATTAGAAGCAAGGGATCACGCCTTTCTTTTTTAGCATGGTCCTGCTAGTGCTGCATGGACCTGCTAGCCCTGGAGGTAAATGCTACACTGCAAAAAAATGCTTTTTTTTTTTAGTTTTTGTCTTGTTTCCAGTCCAAATATCTAAAAATTCTTAAATCAAGAAGCATTTCCTAAACAAGTAAAAATTATTGTCTTGTTTTCAGAACAAATAAGTCAAAATTAAGTTTTTCCTTAAAACAAGCAAAATAATCTCCCAATGGGGTAAGCAAAATAATCTTATTTCAGTTTGAAGTAAAATTATTTCAAAAATAATCAAATTAATCTTAATCAAAATAGAGCAAACCACCTTTTGAAACTAAGGCCACGTTCACACAGCAGCAGAATACGGTTGTCAGTCCTGTATTTGAGTCCTTAATACGGTTATGTTCACAGAAAGTACGGTTATTTACGGGAGTGACAACCGCATTCTATAACCTATTCTATAAATGAGTCATTGAATTCATTCTAAACCATTTTTTAAATAATTAAAAAAAATAATTAAACATTTTTTTTCCAGCAATTTACATGTTATTTTCCAGCAAATTACATGTTATTTTGTTTAGTTGTATGTTCAGAATCGTAGGAGAATCGTGATCTCCATATGAAACCAAAAAAATTGTGATTCTCATTTTATCCAGAATCGTGCAGCTCTAGTCACTATAGGCTAGTTATCAACAATGATGGCAGAATGCCAGTGAGTTGAACAGAAATGCTAACACCTTAACCTCTCTTTTTCTCATGCATTTCTTTTTCTCAGAGAAGCTGAAGTCTCTGAATGTCTCAGCGATTGTTCTGCCACCCAGGGTGATTGTGGGTAAGAAAGGCAGAGTCACTATCAGTGTGGAAGGCAGGCTGACAGAAAGGGTACAAACAACATGGTTTCTGAATGATGTGCCCATCACAGACACTTCATACAAAGGTATAAGCCAATCACTACGTATTCACCTTCACTCTTTACTAGCAGGCAGATCATTATATATTTGGCCATTACAGTTTATTATGCAAATATAATGACACATAAATTGATTATGAATAGAGGAATTTTGTTTGAACTTGTATAAAACAAGTCCAACTGAAGTCATGTTATCCAGAACTAGTCAACACATACTAGTAGTAACACAACCAAAGGACTAGTTATGCAACCACATAGCCTACCTGATGTTTGAAAATGACATTTAAAAGCACCATTTTCACATTAAGTCAAATAGACAAAATGGCTGCTTGTTTGTGTATGTGTCTCATCCTCTCTCTCTCTCTCTCTCTCTCTCTCTCTCTCACCCACCTTCTCTCTCACAGAGAAAAAATATGGTCCTTTTCACTCTGCATCCTACACTTCTCACAACACTTGTGTGTCTGTGGTGTCAGAGAAAGGTCCTCTGCTGCCCTCTACTCCCTCAGGATATTACAAGCTACACACTCAGATGCCACCGCGCTCGTCCTCCGGCTCAAACAAACTGTTCTCCTCCATCACATTTATACCCAACCTCTCCATTCACAAGGGTGCAGTCTTCAAATGCCACATCTCATATAAGGGGAAAGACAAGATTGTGGCCGAGAGAGTTTCTGACAAGTTTACTATTCTAGGTCAGAGGGCATGTTGAGGTGTATTGGTGCGTTCAAGTCCTCCTGGGGAGTTTGTATTTACACATTGGGAAGTCATAATTATGATATCAGGTGTGTTTAAATTAATTTGTTCAGCAAGATGGCGATACACATTTTCTACATAAAATTCAAAGATTTTTTTTTAACTGCATCTACAAAATGATGAATAAAAAATGTGCATCAGGTGTGTTTTTTTTGCTTTTTTAGGTTTTTATTCAATTTATGAAGGTGCTCTAAATTGAATCATTTTATATATTGTAGTAATTGTACAATACTATAGTATTTTTAACACGCAAAATAGAAAAACTGACAGAAAATTTCCCACTCGTTATTACGACTTTGTGATAAAGTTTATTTGCGTTCAACTCATAAATGCAATCTTTCCAATGTGACTTTAACGCACCATATGTTAGCCTCATGATTTATCTGCAGCTTGCTTTATTTCCTGTGAAACTATTGGGAAAATCTCTCAAATATGTTCGGGTCTCATATCACCCCAAAATGAAAAATTTTGCACAAAGAAAATCAAGCCTGTTTAACAGCATTATTATACATGCACTTTTGAAGGTTTTTTTTTTTTTTGTAACTGAAATTATTCTAAAGGGTTATTTACTTAATACAATTAATAAAAAAAATAAATAAATAACCATAAAGGCAAATTCTACAATATATTATAAATATTTCTATAAATATATTCAATTTAATAAAATATTGGAGGGGTTTGGGTTTTTTTTACACTACAGTTATGAGAACTGGATTTTTTAAAGGGTTGTTTGTAGATTTGTAGATTGATTTTAAGTGAAATATGACCTAGACATGTTGACCCAGGCTTGGTGAGGTTCACCTTACTGGTTTTAGCTACTGGTTCCTGTTTCTAGATTTCTGTTCTCTTTTAGCATGTAAAACAAGATGAAGATTTATATATATTTTCATTTCATCACATTTACATTTGTTGACATTAGTACTGGTTTTGTGTTTAGCACCACCTGAAGTTTCAGAGATCCAGTTCTCAGAGCCAAATGAGGAAGGAGGTATCACATACAGTACACACATTCAAATATTTCAAACTATATACAGTAAATGCAAAATTATAAAAGGTTGTCAGTAACGGACCCTTTCCCCAGGTGTTGTGACAATGGTAGCCCAGGCCTCTCGCTTTCATCCGGACATCATCACCTTCCGCTGGTTCTGTGAGGGTGGGGAGCTGAGCCCTGTGTCCGTCCCGCCAGCACTGGCAGCTCCTCGGCCTGATGCTGAAGGCTTCTTTTCAGCCATGAGCCAGTGCAGGCTGCCCCTGTTAGAGCTGGAGAGAGGAGAAACCAGGGTGTGGGTCACCGTTCACCACATGGCCCTAAAGCAACCCATCACACGGGAAACTAGAGGTGAACGCTGGAATGAAATAACTGAATTCTTGTAAATAAGATCAAGGCTGTGTTCAGTAAAGAGTGCAACAGTGCCCGCCCACTTTTTCAGCTGCCTTGGTTCCGCAAGTATTTTTCCAATTCATTTTTCCTATAGGGATCTTTAAAAAGTCTTCATCTAAGAGTTATAAGCAATGAACCAAACCAACCAGCTACAAGGAGAATCACAACTTTACAAAATTTGATTTGAAGCAAAAACATATTTGAAAAACACATAGAAAGACAAGACTGTGAACTTAAAGCGTTAGTTCACCCAAAAATGAAAATAATGTCATTTATTACTCACCCTCATGCCGTTCTACACCCGTAAGACCTTCGTTAATCTTCGGAACACAAATTAAGATATTTTTGTTCAAATCCGATGACTCAGTGAGGCCTGCATAGGGAGCAATGACATTTCCTCTCTCAAGATCCATTAATGTACTAAAAACATATTTAAATCAGTTCATGCGAGTACAGTGGTTCAATATTAATATTATATGAATATTATTAATATTCATTGCTGATTCATTATGCTCCGAAGCTTCCTGAAGCAGTGTTTTGAAATCGGCCATCACTATATAAGTCGTTATTTTGTTTTTTTGGCGCACCAAAAATATTCTCGTCGCTTTATAACATTAATATTGAACCACTGTACTCACATGAACTGATTTAAATATGTTTTTAGTACCTTTATGGATATTGAGAGAGGAAATGTCATTGCTCCCTATGCAGGACTCATGGAGCCATTGGATTTCAACAAAAATATCTCAATTTGCGTTCCGAAGATTAATGAAGGTCTTACGGGTGTGGAACGGCATGAGGGTGAGTAATAAATGACAGAATTTTCATTTTTGGGTGAACTAACCCTTTAACAGCTTTAGTGAAGGAAAGAACTACAATCCCATAAAAAATAAGGAGAAATTGAACATTATTCATTTAAAGTTATATATATATATATATATCCAGTGTTGCCAATTGCTTTCAGTTGAAAGTAGCTAAAACTGGTCGCTAAATGTAGTTAGATGACGTCATAGTGGCGAGTCCACTGATCTAGATAGGGTTTATCCAAGAAATTGGTAGATTTGTCGCTAGGCTTTTGAAAAAAGTCTCAAAAGGGGCGGGGAAGTCACTAAATCTTGAAACAAAATCACTAAATTGGCAGCACTGCCTCCAATTTCTGTCTGATGAGAAAACTGCACATTAATATAGAATAGTGATTAAACTGACTGGAACTACCTTGGCATTAAATAGTTTTAATGCACACTTTCCAACCAATCAGAATCAAGTATTCAGACAGACCATGGTATAAATAAAATGTAAGTATTTTGAAAGGATACAACTCTCTGATTGGTGGAATTTTCTTTACTTACAGCAGTAGTTTTTTTTACCAGGAATTCTGCTGTTAAACACTTCTTTAAAATAAATTAGTTGAAATAATGCAAACTGACAGCTTCTAAAAAGCATGTCTGTCTCGGTCAGATCTATCTTTAAAGGTCTATAAGTTATCATTAAAAATCAGGAGAAAATGAATGGGATTTTTACTTCCTGATCCCGACTGTTGCACTCTATAGGAAACTTCCATATTACACATACTATTTCTGCAGTATATACTTTGAACAGTATGTGAATTTTTTTGGAATAGGTGCATTAACTACTTCATTGACCAAAATGTTCAGCATACAGTACAAACCAGAGCACACTGAATGGAATATTTAATCCAACAGTGCATTGCGCTCAACTTTGCCTACTATGTCCAGTGTGAAAAATGAAACTTAATGGATATCATTCAAAACTTTTAACTGCTTTTTTGTTCATTATTTTATCAGAATGCCAAGACTTGAGATATTTAAACACCGAACTTGATCAAACATGCAAAATACCCATAATACTGTTGGTTTTTGTTACATAAAGTGTAAAGTACATATTCTTCTTGCATACATTCAGTATACTCACGTAAAGCAATACATACTTTAAAGCAAATCTCAGCTGCGTGATTGTTTATATCATCGTAAAATGTAATTATATTTCTGCCCAGCTCTTTATATTAAGTTGGATATATATTATTTGCATACATACAATACATTCACGTAAAGTGATAATATAGCAGTATCATAGCAGTCCCATTCCAAAATTAGTCTGGAAGTACATTAACAACGAAAACAATTTTTTGATCAAATAACTGACTTTTTTCTTTCTTAGGATTCATAAAACAGCCCACCATTTCAGAAATCATCTCTTCCCTTCCATCTGCTGAGAATGGACCTTTGACCCTCTCCTGTGACATAACTGGTTTCTACCCCCCTGAAATCTCTGTTAAATGGCTGCATGTAAAAGGGAATGAGATAGAGGAGGGAGAGGACAGCGAAGGGGAAATCAAAGCGGGAGCTGAGCTTTGGGGCCCTTTGCAAACTCTGCCGAGGACATTTCGAGCAAAAGCATTACTTAAAGAGCCGGATGACACAGTGAGGGGAGGTGCGATCGTGTGCAGAGTAGCACACTGCTCCCTCCTGAAGCCTGCTGAGAGAGTCTGGAGAAATACTCATATCGGTAAAAGGACACACTCAGAAATAATAGATTTTTAAAAATGAATATTTTTTTTCATATTTTTGAAATAAGTCTCTTATGCTCACCAATACATTTATTTGACCAAATACACTATATAATTAATATTACAATTTAAAATAATTGTTCTTTGAACACTTTTTAAATGTAATTTATTCCATTACTCCAGTCTTCAGTGTCACATGATCTTTCAGAAATCATTCTAATATGCTGATTTGCTGCTCAAGAAACATTACTTATTATTACTAATGTTGAAAACAGTTGAGCTGCTTCATATTTTTAAGGAAACCGTGATTTTTTATTTTTTTCTAAGGATTCTTTTATGAATAGAAATTTCAAGAGAACAGCATTCAGCAATAATTTCTTTTTTTTTTTAAATCTTACTGACTCCAAACTTTTGAATGGTAGTTTGTGAATATTTAACTGTACATCATCACCAAGAAAGAAACAAGAAATGCTGAATGCTGAAAAAGAAAGAAATATACACTACCAGTCAAAAGTTTGGAATCGGTAAGATTTTTAATGTTTTTAAAAGAAGTTTCATCTGCTCACCAAGGCTGCATTTATTTAATTAAAAATACAGTAAAAACAGTAATATTGTGAAATATTATTACAATTTAAAATAACTGTTTTTTGTTTGAATATATTTTATAATGTAATTTATTCCTGTGATCAAAGCTGAATTTTCAGCATCATTACTCCAGTCTTCAGTGTCACATGATCCTTCAGAAATCATTCTAATATGCTGATTTGCTGCTCAAGAAACATTTATGATTATTATCGATGTTGAAAACAGTTGTGTACTTTTTTTTCAGGATTTCTTGATGAATAGAAAGTTCAAAAGAACAGCATTTATCTGAAATACAAAGCTTTTGTAACATTATACACTACCGTTCAAAAGTTTGGGGTCAGTAAGAATTTTTATTTTTTGAAAAGAAATTAATACTTTTATTCAGCAAGGATGCATTAAATCGATCAAAAGTGACAGTAAAGACATTTATAATGTTATAAAAGATTATATTTCAAATAAATGCTGTTCTTTTGAACTTTCTATTCATCAAAGAATCCTGAAAAAAAAATATTGTACACAATAAATGTTTCTTGAGCAGCAGATCAGCATATTAGAATGATTTCTGAAGGATCATGTGACATTGAAGACTGGAGTAATGATGCTGAAAATTCAGCTTTGATCACAGGAATAAATTACTATATAAAAAACAGTTATTTTAAATTGTAATAATATTTCACAATATTACTGTTTTTACTGTATTCTTAATTAAATAAATGCAGCCTTGGTGAGCAGACGAAACTTCTTTTAAAAACATTAAAAATCTTACCGATTCCAAACTTTTGACCAGTAGTGTAAATGCATAGACATAAATTGATTTATGTCAATTTTTTATGTTTAATATGACTTCCTAAGGTATGCCAAACATGTGGCTTGTTAAGGACTCTGCTATAAAAGTGAGTGCCATTAAAAGTGCAGTAAGTGATTTCTGAGAAACACTGTTGATATTTGAAATCAACCCAAACAAACACACCCCTCCCTTCATTGCTCCGCCCCCAAAATGCACAAACACGCAATGCAAGAGTGGGTCTCTTTATCATATTTGAAGCAAAGCAAAAAATGCTTCATGAAAAATAAAGCGAATATGATGAACAAATAACAAGGAAGAACAAAAAATGAACATACAGTACACAAGAGTATATACAAGCAAGAGTTTGTTGTTAGTCACCAACAGCACAGCAGCTCCAGACAAACAATGACACTCAAAACTGTCCTATTACTAAAGCTAACATTACAACAACAGTATATCTTGGTTCTGTGAAACTGCAAAACCAATGTTACTCACATATGGAGCAGAAACAACACAACCTCACTGTCAGTTTTCAGGCCTTTCCGATTAGATCTCTCCAGCACTGGAAAGCTTTTCTAATATTAATGCGGGTCCTAAAGCTCTTTACCCTTCTTTTTCCAGTGATATTCCTCTGAGCTTTTCTCTTTTGTAATGTCTCTCAGCCATCTCTCTTTCTACAGTCTTCAAATCTCACTCTTGCTCACTCTCTCTCCTCCCCCATCGTGAATGGACACGCCCCCTACTGCTGATTGGCTATAAGTGTGTTGTGCTGCTCGGACCGATCCACTTTCAACAGTATTTCTCAGAAATTGCTTACTGCACCTTTAACTTTCTAATAATCAGAATTTCACCTCCTGGATGATAAAACAAAGTAAAATGATAAAAAAAAGCAACCAAAACCATATCGAAAAACCAGGACATCATCGAGACTTTTGGGTATGTGCTCTTTTGACGCAATCACTTAGCAAATCCCTAGCGACCACAAAGCAACAACACCTTACCAACCACATAACAACACTCTGACAATCATCCACAATGCCTTAGAGCATCAGAAATTTGCACATGCATGCACTGCACACATTTTGCTGTTCACACCTCTTTCTATCTGTGTCTTTTTTCTCAGTTGCTCCCTCCATCCCTCCTTCTCTGTCGGTTCACTGGAGCAGAGATGGTGTGGGAATATTCTCCGTTCTTCTCTCTGGAGGAAAGCCTGCAGCTGAATTGCTCTGGGCAGCTGGTGGCACAACTGTCTCCAAGCTTTTGTCAAAAGAGAGAGAGAGAGAAAACAGTGAGGGGAAACTAGAGCTCAAGAGCGTTTGTGCTTTGGTGAGGTCGACAGGACGAAAGGAAAGTGGCAGTCGCAGAGGAGGAAATGCACGCAGTAAGTATGCCAATAATATGGTGAGTAGATTGAAAAATGTTCAGCATAACATCTAGAACAACCTTGAAAACAAAGTTTTGGCTTATTCTACAGAAATCAGGCCACCTAGTAATGCAGAATGTGAAAAGATGAATGAATGCATGGAAGGAGTGAAATCTGTACAAGATGACAAACAACCTGAGCCGAATGAGCATATGGAAGAAAATGATGAGGATGAGGACATAGATCCATCATATATAAACACTGTGAGATTGAGGAAAGAGAAGAGAGAGCGTCTGAGAGTTACTGTGGAGATTACCCATCCTGCACTAGGCTTGCCTGCGTACCTTACCTGGACAGGTAAATAATGTGTCTCTTGCTTGTTGTTGAGGTACAAGAGGTGTGCATGTGTTAAAGGTAGTCATTTACAGGATACAGTCAAATTAAATTAAAAATATCCAAAATATACCATATTTAGCATTTCCAGTTTTGTATAAATACTCAATTATATATAGCTCTTTAAAATATACACTGGAAACTCAAAAGTTTGGAATAATTAAGATTTTTTTCTCGTTTTCTCCAGTCTTCAGTGTCACATGATCCTTCAGAAATCATTCTAATATGCTGATTTGCTGCTCAAGAAACATTTCTTATTATTATCAATGTTGAAAACAGTTGTGCTAATATTTTTGTGGAAACTGTGATACACAATAATTTAAAAGTTTGTATTAAGATATTTAAAAAAAAATAGAAATTAATACTTTTATTCAACAAGGACACATTAAACTGATTCAGGTGACAGTAAAGACATTTATAATGTTACAAAAGATTTCTATTTCACTAAAAATATTAAGCAGCAAAACCAGAAAACTTCTTTCATAAACATAAAAAAAATAATTATTCATAACTTTTGACCTCCAGTGTAATATTGTTGACAAATACATTTAAAATGATGTACACTGGCATGAGATGAAGGCTGCAATCAGTGGCCTAAATTAGAAGGTGACATTTACTTCTCAATTTTGTGTTTGACAGAGCCTGCAGAGGAAGTGTCATCTTGATGGCCATCCACCCAACTCTGATCACATGATCCTTTATACTTAAGTTTTGCTGTTATATTTATTTTTTTATTTTTTTTATTTTTTAAATGTATTTTCTTTTACTACTAATAATATGCATGAAATGCATATTTAGTATTCATTTAACACTTTACAATTACCATAAATTTTACTTCAATAAACTCTTTAGAGGTAGGCCTAAGGCTGTCTTTGTTTAAAATAAAAGTGAGAAAGAACGAAAGAGCGAAAGAACGCACCACCACTGTGACTAATTTTGTCCACGGACTAAGCAGACTATGTTAAACCTCAACCACAGCACTTGTGCATATTCAAACACAGTGCACATGCAGTTTTTATTGAGCCTACACTTAAAATGCTTTAGTTTTCTACCATAAAAAAAGTCATAATTGTCCAAACGCATAATTTGCAACATCTAGACGGAAGTTTCATGTGCATCTTACACTTGTTGCGCAGCCTTTTCTGCTTGTTGCAGCAGAAAAATATGATTGTGTTTCAAAACCTAATGAGATTCCTTCCTAGACAGCATTTGGTGAATTTTGACTCTAAAATGCTTATTCTGATTTCAACCATGATGTGCAGATGCTACAGGCGTCTAAAATACTGCACGCACTGCCTGTAACGCACAGAAATGCACAACGCGCCTGCCGTCTATTTAGGCAACTCAGTAGGATTTGACACACAGCCGGTTGATTTAGAGAAGTGTTCACCGAAATGATGTGTGGTTGGACATGACGGGCCCAATGACTCTTATGTTTTTCTCACCACAAACCAAGTCCGTGCGAGTGTTTGTGCTTGTGCGTTGGCTGGTGTTAAGGCAGCTTCACACAGCGCGTCTTCCTCATTAAATCTTCGGACATTTAAGCATTAAGAACTAAACAAATGCGAGCTCCGTCGGTCAGTAACCATATAACTTATCTTAAAGGACTTAACTTACAAAAAGGAGACGTGCCTGTAATGGTCTCGAGGTTGTGAAGAAACATTCGCAAATTAAACTTCGAGGGAGCTTCATTGATCTGTCTGCACTTCATAATTTTTAATTTAATCGGATATGGATGCTCCTGAAAGCTCGACGAACCGCTTTGGTCGCACTATTTGGACTGTTTGGGTGAGTAAATGCTCTGTTCTTTTACTATCAATAAGTTTCACTGATTAAGTTGTGAATAATTATATTTAATCTGTGTGATTATGATCAGTGTGTGTGCTATAGAATGATTAGTCTGTATGTACAATATTTCAAAATGATTTTATATCTTCATGAGTCTCATATGGTGTCTTCAAATGAGTCATGTGTTTCAATGTTTTGCTCATTTAGGGTTATCTGTCAGGGGCTGTTGCGAGATATCTCAGACCGGAAGTCACAGATGAAGTAAACCAAAGTGTTCATTCCAAATTAGATGATATTGACTTGAAAAGCTCAGGAAACAAGATTAACAGAGAAGTAAAGGCAAATAATAGTGAGAAGGAAGAAAAAAAATATAATCAAAATGACAAAAGTACAGCAGAGATCAAGTGTTCCCCGCCTGAATTCAGAGTGCAAGTGGCCTCTGTACCATGGGAAAACACTGATGTGGTCAAGGACGACAAAAATGATGAACTTCATGTTGACACCACAAGAAAACAAACTTACTATTGTGCAGTGTGGTCAGCTGGGACCGATCATGGAGAGAGTGTTTCCGGTGATTCAGAAAGCGAAGGACGCAAGAGTGGCGAGCATGTTGAGGAAGAAGCAGTTTCATCTGATGAGGGTCAGGCTGAAAGAGTTAATGCAAACATTGAGTGTAGGGAGAATGAAACTGCACAAGAGTTGGATGAAACTGGGCAGATTGAACAAAAACATGGTGACAATGAAGAATGTGATCAGAAACGTGAGAATGAAAAGTGTTCAAAGAAGAGAGAAGATCCAGATAACGCAGATGTAACTGTCCAATCTGAGCTTTATGGACAAGATGTAGAACAGGAAAAAGAGATAAACATGATGGACCATGAAGAGACAAAATGCATTGGGGGTTTTAAACATGCAGATGAGTGTCATGTTGATGAAAAGGACCAGGAGAAAAATGAAATTGATGAAGACCAAAGAACCCAATCACAAGTGCATGATTTGCTACCAGAGCTGGAATGTTCTTCAGAGGAAGCTGATGGCCATTCAAAGCCTGAAGGTCTGAAAGAAATGGAAAGATATTCTGATGAAATTGCTGAATTGTCTAAAAATGAGGTTGAGGAGATGATTCCTGGAGCTAGGTGTGGAACTGAAAGTGAACAAGACATGACTAAATCTGGGTTACTTGAGTCAGTAGAAACGCTGCTAAGAGTTTCCGAAGAAATATCTGAAAAAAACGTGTCAGACAATGAAATTGAACTGAAAATGACTTCAGTATTGGATGAGTTTTTTGAAACCGTTAATACATCAGAAGATACCCTGCAGTTGGATTCAAAACAGGATACTCCAGAAAATACTTCAGAAACAGGAAGCGGCTCACCTGTGGTGGTCATAAAAACTGAAGGCACGTTTTCAGATCTGATTGTTTGCGAGTTCCCTGGAGAATTATGGAAAGGGCCAGAGACTGCATTGGCAGAGCCTGCTTTTGGATGTTTTGAGGAGATCAAAACTAACCTACATGAGCCCCAAAGTCTTGCAGTAGAGCAAACGGAAAGAGAAACTTTTGTCGCATGCTCTGTTGAGCATCCTGAGACACAGAAAGCAGTTGAGGAAGCTGTTGAGATTGAACAAGACATTGAAACTTCAATCGAATCCTTGGGTGCAACAGAAAGTCAGACACATCCGGAAATAGACGAAACCAAGTTCCCTCTTAAAGAACATGTTGAATTAAGAACTGAGTCGATTGATGAAACAACGGAGACAAATATCAGTTCTGAAGATGAGGAAGCAGAACCATTTGAGACACAAAGTCAATCATCAAACACCAGAAATGTCACTTTTCAGACACATGAGTTTCTTGAGTTCACAGAAAGAGAATGCAAATCATTTCAAGAAACAATGGACACTTTCAGTGAATCACTGGGAAATTCAAGTGTTTCTGAAATCACTGGAACTGCAGAGATAGAGCATGTTGCAGAGGACCAAACAGATGTAAAACCTGTATTATCAAGGACTTTGAGCCCAGCAGAGTTTCTGGAGGAAACTCTAGATCTGCAAGGTGAATCAGAGCAATGTATTGAGGAGCAGGAGACTCTGGACACAGATGTGGTGAAGACCGCTTTAGAGTATGTAGAAGAAATAATGAATCAAGTCTTGAAGGAAATGATAGAAACAGAAAATAACTTGGTACAAGAAACAGAAACTTTAGCAGGACTTTCAGCAGAAAATCTTAGTGATGCAGAATATCAAGGACCTGAAGAATGTGTGTCAGTTGGTGCATTTGTTCTGGAAGAAGAAAGGAAGTTATTGGGTGAGACAATGGGAAGTATGGTTGAAATGGAGCTGGAAACCGCAATTAAGGAAGTTGCTAAAAAAACAGAGCAACACATTAGTTCACTAGAATGTGAAACAACTGAAGCTTATGGACATCATGAGCAAGAAACTTACCTTTGTGCTGGGACTGATCATGAATGGAGCATGTCATGTGACACAGAAAGCAAAGGACACAAGGGTGACGCACATGTTGAGAATGAAGCAGTTTCATCTGATGAGGGTCAAACTGAAAGAGTTAATGCGAACAGTGAGTGTAAGGAGAGTGAAACGCCACAAGAGTTGGATGAAACTGGGCAGATTGAACAAACAGTTGATAATGATGAAGAATGTGATCCGAATCATGAGGATGAAAACTGTGCAAGGAAGAGAGAAGATCCAGATAACACAGATGTCCAATCTGAGCTTTATGGGCAAGATGTAGAACTGATAAACATGACGGACCATGGAGAGACAGAAAGCATTGGAGGTTTTAAACATGCAGATGAACTTGAAAAGGAGAAAAATATTGTTGACCAGAATGATCACAAGAAAACTGAGATTGATGAAGACCAAGGACCTGAATTGCCAGCTGATGCTTTTGTCCTTGAAGAAGAATGGAAGTTATTAGGTGAGACAATGGACAGTGGCATAGAATTGGAGGTGGAAAATGCAAGTTGTGAAGTTGTTAAACAAACTGAGTTACAAAGTACATCAGAGTGTGAAACAGCTGAAGCTGATGGACGTCATGAGCAGATACAGAAAGTCATTGCTGCAGAAACAGTGTTGAGCAGTCATGAAGACTTAATGGAAATCGTCAGACCTGTGATGAAAAGAGGATTTGATCAAGTGAGCAAAGAACTTCCAGAGGTGAAGATAGAAGAAAAATCTGATTTGGACCTACAGGTAATATTGAATATTTTGTTGAGTAAAATCTCTACTAATATATTCAAGTTTATATGTATATATATTTTCAATGCAGCTTTACAGAAAATGTTTCAGGAAGTATTCTGTTATCAGTCATATGAGTGTGTCCATGTCCATATGACAGTTATATACAGCTACAGTATAAGATAAGTTATGTGGTTAGTAAACATCATCTATTCAGTTAAAGGGTTAGTTCACCCAAAAATGAAAATTCTGTCATCATTTACTCATCTTCAAGTTGTTCCAAACCTGTATGAGTTTCTTTCTTCTGCTGAACACAAAAGAAGGTATTTTGAAGAATGTCGGTAACCAAACAGTTGATGGACCCCATTGACTTCCATAGTATTTTTTTTTTTTAGTTAATGGAGCCTATCAACTGTTTAGTTGCACATATTCTTCAAAATATCTTCTTTTGTGTTCAGCAGAAGAAAGAAATTCACACAGGTTTGGAAAAACTTGAGGGTGAGTAAATGATGACAGAACTTAGCAGACATAATGAATATGATTACAGCAGACAATGATTAACAGTATTTATAGAAATTCCTACATCATGGATAAAGTTAAACCTATCACAACTTTTTATCCATAGGTGTTCGAGGACTCATCTTTGGACTTTACCGTTCAGAAGTCTAGAATTGCTGTGAAGAATCCCCTAATTCGTCCCCCTAAAGACCCCAGAAAGCTCCTTTACAAGATCTCGGTCGAACCGCTTCTCCCTCAGCCTCCACCGTGTGCTCCAAGAGTTGATGTCTCTGTTCCAAGTAAAGGGGTGATTGGATTTAAACTCCCAGGTATTTACCTCAATAAAACCTTAATGAATAAGTGCATTAAAATTGTATTAGTACATTAAATCAGTCCATTATATATTTATTTAGGTCTGGGCGCAGGGCTGCCGGTCCTGAGAAAAACTGAGTTTGGGAAGAAAGCGAGAGAAGGAGGAGAAGAAGAGCGCACACTACATCCACAGGTACATAACAGATAAATAGACACAAACTGTGTGAGTCCTCATGGAAACATGGATATGTTACTGTAGGATCTAAGTACGTATACTCAAAAATATATTTAGGCCTGAATTTAAGATTTATGGATTTGAATTGCATATATAATTATCGCCCAATTGGATTACACAGTTTTAACATAAAGTGAGAAATTTAAAGAGATAGTTCACCCAAAAATGAAAATTCTGTCATCATTTACTCACCCTCAAGTTGTTCCAAACCTGTATGAGTTTCTCTTATTCTGCTATACACTAAGGAAGATATTTAGAAGAATGTCAGTAACCAAGTAGATCTCGCCCCCCATTTACTACCATAGTATTTATTTTTCCTACTATGGTAGTCAATGGGGGGCGAGATCTGCTTGGTTACAAACATTCTTCCAAATATCTTCCTTTGTGTTCAGCTGAACAAAGCAATTCATACATGTTTGGAACAACTTGAGGGTGAGTAAATGATGACAGAATTTTCATTTTTGGGTGAACTATCCCTTTAATGTGATTTTTGTCAGTCACACATAAATGAAACGGGTAAGAAACAGCAAGATTTCTGCATTAAATAAATGATGACATAGTTATCTATTTGCATCTATTTTATTTAAATCAAATTTTCAAAATGCATTCATTCAAATTGCTTAGAATCAGCATAAATCTCTTAACTGTGACAAATAATTTATTCTGTTAAGAAGTATGAACATGAGTAAAATATGGCTAGCTGTGGAAAAACAAAGCAATATTCAGTTAGTTCAAATGCATGAGATTGAAAGAAATTGGATTTATTGATGATAAATATATAAACCTGGTTATTGTTTATTTAAAACGCATTCATTTTATTAGTACTATTATAGAAATCTTGCCCATTTCATTTATGTATGACTGACAAATATGCATCATATTTATTAGTTGGTTATTTTATGGATGGAAATTTTATATACTATTCATTTACATAAATATTAAAATGTCGGCCTGAAATTTAAAAGTTATTTTATGTGTAGATGTGTAGTAGTGTAACCGTGTCTTTCTCAGCTAAAGTCAGTTGCAGTAACAGAGGATTCTGTCAAACAAGAGCAAGCGTCAGCAGCTAAACCCAAATGGACACCCCCAAAGCATCCTGGGTATGACCTGAAATATCAGTCAGAATTCTTCATTTCATTTTATGTTATTCACAAATAAAGAACTAACATTTTTTCCTTATTGTGTTTCGTGCAGCATGGGCGGTCCCTTGATGATGGCAGAACTCAAAAGCAAACTCAAAAAGCCTGTTAAGGAGTGATACATTTCATTACATCGTGATATTCAGATGCTTTCTCCACCTATTTTTATTTCAGTTCTTGTCCTATTCAAGCACTATGCAGTCTGGTAAATACTGTAAAAAATTAAATTCTATTCTGTTAAAAAAAATATTCTATTGCACAAGTATGCAGCTGTAGCACATTTAATTTTACTTCAGTTATTTTGTAAGAAGATTTTTTTTTTTTTTTTCATTTTCTTAACAGTTTAACTGAGCTTATAAGTCTGTATTTGTGTCTGTATTTATTTATATTCGAGGAAAAATATAAGTATGAGTAAGCTTTTTAGTAAGCTAAATATCAATAAACATTTTTGCACTTTTTCATTTCAGTACTTAAAGTTTCTGGGTGGCAGCAGAGAGCCACCGGCAGTCACATATGTCTGTTTTCCACTAGAGGGCAGAGAAGAGCCGCTGGCTGTCATGTACATATCATTCCACTAGAGGGCAGAAAAGAGTCCATTTAAAATTTTCAGTTCAAAGATTGGCGTGATTGTGTTTACATACAGTATTACCGAAGCATTATACACAAAACAACAATGACAAAGGCACAAAATGTACAATATAACAAATAACAATAAAAAATAGTATAAGAATAAGGTGGTAAGTAATGAATAAAAATAAGATTTAAAAAAATCAATATATATATATATATAGTATGAAATAGACGATAATCATTATGAAGAAAAAAAATATGTGTACAATTATGGTCTTAGATTACACTGATCAAGGCAGAAGTTGGTTTTCGATTGTGTGCTGTTGAAAAATTAATTTTGCTGGAATGAAAGTCGCTGGCTGTCATATACATCACTTCGCCACGTGAGGGCAGCAGAGAGTCGTTGGCTGGCATATATTTTGTTGCGCCTCTAGAGGGCAGCAGTGAGTCATTGGCTGTCATTTATTTCGGCGCGCCACTAGAGGGCAGCAGTGAGTCACTGGCTTTTTTTTTTCTTACCAATTAAAGTTAAAACTTTTTAAAGTGTGTAATTTCTGCATCATTGCTATCACCACAAGGAATTACTATCTTTGCTATCTACACAACCAATATATTTAAATCAATAGTTTTATATTTCTCCATCATTTGGAATGCTTTATGGGATTGTATATTTTGTTGCGCCACTAGAGGGCAGCAGTAAGTCATTGGCTGTCATATATTTCGGCGCGCAACTAGAGGGCAGCAGAGAGGCAATGGCGGTCATATGTCACTCTGACACTAGAGGGCAGAGTCGTATATATGTCAGTTACGCCACTAGGAGCAGCAGACGTCACATATGTCTGGCTTTCCAAAAGGGAGGCGCTTGACGCCGGTAGAGGGTGGTGGAAGAAAAAGACCGACGAACCGGGTGGAAGCCCTAAAAAGCGAACTGACGTTATATTCTTTAAATTGCTCTGTTTTTTACAGGTCAGTTTGGAGTGATTAAAGGTAGGTGCCGTTCGTATATTTCTTGAACTCTGTTGTGGTTTAAGCGGTAAAGAAGCATAAACTGGCCGTGTATTTGAGCAGATGTGCTCATTTTTTCAGGCCTTTAGCTGCTCAGGCTAGTTAGCTACGCTAATTCCGGATTGACTCGACTGTGGATGGAAATTGAGGTCGAGTTTGACATCAGGACATCGTGACGGCTAATAATTATGGGTGGTGTGTTTATCATATTTGTCTAGAGGTTATATAATTCATCAGAGAGTTTTTAGGAAAGTTGTGCCAGTCTAATTCACCATCACGTTGGGTAAGCGAACTGAGCTAAGTAGTTATTACATGTCATGTAGAATTTATAATAATTTTGACAACGTACTGGAATAGTAAGACTTTCGATTTAAATTATGTTTTTAGCTTTTATTATAAACTGCTGTGGCAACGCTCGGCCAATGTAGACACCAGATTGAACTGTCATCCTATGATGATTTTTTTTTATTATTATTACTTCCCTTTTTCTTTCCTATTATGGTGTAAATGTACCAGGTTTAGATTCGATTAGTTTTACTCATTTGACTTTTGATTAAGGTCGTGTATGACTGTGAAATGAGAACTTGTTTAACTTGAGTTGTGCTGCACAGTCAGCAGGTTTCTTTACCAAAGGCTATTGACCTTGTTCACTAATTTTTTGTTTTGTCTTTTTTCATCTCTCGTTGTTCATTTCTATGATCACAACCAAATATTCAGATTTTACCCGTTTTCATTAAACATTTGTAATTGTTCTCAGAAATCCTGTTTCTTTTAGAAAGAACTATTAACCTTAAATTAAAATGATTATATTAAAACGTTGTGTGGGTCTTTCTGCTTCATGCCGTCATGATGTGACGTCATTTGCGTTGATTAATGTTTTACTCATGGTTAGAAGTCAATTAAAGCGCTTTTTTCTTACCAATTAAAGTTAAATTAAAACTCTTTAAAGTGTGTCATTGTTATCACCACACGGAATGGCAAGTTAACAGTATCAGACAGGTTTTCAAACACACCCTCGTTTGCCATTGGTCGAACAAACAAGTTAGTCCCGCCTCCAACGTACGCGATTGGTTGAAGCAATAAGTCGCAACAGAGTCTATATGGAAATTTATTTTTTTAATAAATTTAAACCTAAATTTAATCGACCTACTGTGAGCTACGAGCTTGTCAATCGATGGTGTGTGCTGTCAATCTGAGTTTTTTTTTTCAACAAGTGTGTGTGTGTGTGTGTGTGTGTATATATATATATATATATATATATATATATATATATATATATATATATATATATATATATATATAATATAATTTGACAGCAGAATTTCTAGTAAAAACTACACTACCCATGATCCTGCAAAAAAAAAAAGTTTCTGTCTACACAACCAATATCTTTAAATCAATAGTTTTATATTTCTCCATCATTTGGAATGCTTCATGGCATTGTAGTTTTTTCCCTCATTAAGTTCACAGTCTTGCGCTTTTGTCTTTTTGTCAAATTTTCAAAAATGTATAAATTAAAAAATGTTTATAATGTTCATGGCTTGTAACTTACAAGACTTTCGAAAATTATCCATGGAAAAAAATGAATGGAATTAATAATACTTCTGGAACCAAGGTCATTGCAAAAGTTTCTTGGGCTGTTTTAAATAAATTATCATTAAGATTTTTGGATTAATTTATGATTGACTTACAGTTGCCTTTTCATCACAGGAATAAGAGAAATATAAAGTATAGGTAATGCTGGCCTTATTAAAATATGTTGTTGTTTTTTTCTGTTCTGTTTTCTTCACTCCAAACAGCTTGTTGCGCCCAGATTCGTCCCTCCACCTCTCCACATCTCTTCATCCGGTGTGAGTGTGTGTCTGTGTTTGGATTGCACAGAGAGACACTGTTAGTACTACAGTAGCTGTATTCACTGGTTTCGTGAGGGGGAAACAGCTTGACGGTCTCTCAGCGATCCGCCATGAGTGACATGAGTGATCTGGACAGACAGATCGACCAGCTGAGGAGGTGTGAGCTCATCAAGGAAAATGAGGTCAAAGCTCTGTGTGCCAAAGCCAGGTGATTACAACCAGTAGAAAACAATCTGTCGCTTTCACAAGCATTTTAATGTTGATCATATGCTCATACAAAAACAATGTGTGTGTGTGTGTTCCAGAGAGATTCTTGTAGAAGAGAGTAATGTACAGAGGGTGGACTCTCCGGTAACAGTAAGTATCCGTAAACGAAACATGGAGTTTTTTTGCCAACACTTTACAGGGAGGTTCCTTGTGTTAACATTATTAAGTACATTATTTAACATGAACTAACAATGAGAAGTACTTCTAAATAGGTACGATTTGATAGTCGCATGCCAATAACAAATAAATTGCTAATTTTTAATGTTAGTTAATGCGTTAACTAATGGGACCTTATTGTAAAGTGTTACTGAATTTTGAAGAATGTTGGTTAACCAAACACTTTTGGTGACCATTAACTTCCACAAAACAAACACAGAGATATATTTCTCAAATTATCATCTTTAATGTTCCACAGAAGAAAATAAGTAATGTTTTGATCATGTATATGAGAAGTAATTAACGTTTTCTTCTTTTCAGGTATGTGGTGACATCCATGGACAGTTTTATGACCTGAAGGAATTGTTTAGGGTAAGTCTGAGTTCTTTTACATAAAAAGTAAATACAAAATAATAAAGCGATGCATGGAAAATAATATATATATATTTTTTTTTATCCAGTGGGCATTGCTTCACATTGAATGTCAAGTTAATTTTATTTGTGTAGCACTTTTGACAATACACATTATTTCAAAGCAGCTTTACACAAAATGCTGATATTATTGTTTATAATATCTCAATATCTTCATGCCATAGTGTCACATTTAGCAGATTAGAGCTGGGCGATAATATAGTTTATGCTGTCGAGATGTGCTGTATAGAATGAATTGCTTTATGTTAGCGTACTGTATGTATGCAGATAAAGTTAGATATACTTATCTATCTATATTTAGTTTACATTTTGCGACAATATAAACAATCAAGATTTAAGAGTTGATTATCATATGTTCAGGAAACAGTCTGTCACGCAACGGAGATTTGCTTTACATGAGTGTACTGTAGGTATGCGGCTAAAGTTCGATGTACTATATATCCAACTTTAAATATGTCACTGGATGGTAATATAGTTTACATTTTGCGACGATATAAGCAATCAAAGAGTTGAGATTGCTATGAATTGTGTATATATAAAAATGCAGCCTACTAGAGTTGTATTGATTCCCGGTTATTGACTGGACAGTTTATCACCTAGTTAGGAACCATTTATACAACACTGTTTTCAACTAGAAACGGAAAACTTTTTATGCATTTTGGCTGTTCATTTACACGTCAATAACATTTTGGGGGCCTGAAAAGGCAACATTTTGAAAACAGGTTTCAAAGTTCTAGTTTGTGAAAACGATACCATTATCATCTCTGAATATAGAATATAGACTTGATCTGCTGATATAG
Source organism: Hypophthalmichthys molitrix (assembly GCA_037950675.1). Taxonomy (NCBI): domain Eukaryota; kingdom Metazoa; phylum Chordata; class Actinopteri; order Cypriniformes; family Xenocyprididae; genus Hypophthalmichthys; species Hypophthalmichthys molitrix. The sequence goes on along the minus strand of CM075503.1, from coordinate 3,382,745 downwards.
ACAGTTAATTCCTTACGCGCCGGCGCAGAACATGCATGCTAGTTTGCAGTCGGCTGTAGTCTGTGCTGTGTGTTCAAGATATATATACACAGCTGCATTTGGACATCATAAGTCAATTCCCTTTTCATTCACCCATATTTACTAGGGCTGGGACAATACATCGATGCATCGCGAATCAAGAAATTATTCTGGATCGATTCTGATATTTTCCGTATGTATCGCTATTCTCTCTTGAATCGATTCTGAGCTTAGTTTTCAACAGCAGATGGCACTGTGTGCTTTAGAAACGGACGTACTCTGCTTCCTTCCAATTCCTTACACACACCACTTGAACCTTCTATAAAATAATCATTCATAAAATGTAAAAAAGTTGAAGCAAATTTCAAAGGTGTTCGCAGTGGGCTATTTACATTAATCTCACGTCATAAAACAAAAAAGAAAAATCATAAAAGCATTCTGAGGCGCAAATACATCATCAGACTCAGCCGAACGCACGAGCGCTCTTCTTAGTGAGCATTTGAGCATGCTGGTAAAAAATGGCCTAGAGCGCCATCTGCTGTTAAAAACTAAGCTCAGAATCCATTTGTGATGCATTTGGAAAATATCAGAAACGATCCACGAATCGTGATGCATCAATAGTATTCTCCCAGCCCTAATGTTTATGGATGATTCAAAGGTGGAAAATGGTATGACTGGACAACAGCATTATGGAATCCGCATTTCAAAACAGTGCTCAATTTTCACAGCTGAAGCACATGCTTTACTTTTAGCTTTGGAATATATTGAAAAGAGACAACAAAAGAATTTTATAATTTTAATGGACTCCAAATCATGTCTTCAAGCAATGGTCGCTTTAAAAACTGATCATCCTTTGGTGGACTGCATTTTAACCAAAGTAGACCACTTACGGAATCAATTCTTTAGCATTATCTTCTGCTGGATTCCAGGCCATGTTGGGCTTTCAGGGAATGAGCGAGCTGACGCTGCTGCAGAGGAGGCTAATAATCTGGATGTAGAAGAATGTCAAATTCCTCCCTCAGACCTTAGACCTACTGACAATCATTATATATTAAATAAGGCAAGAACAGGGGGATACGTGTACAAACAATAAATTACATGAAACTCATCCTGAAATCTCAAACAGACTTTTAAACCTCCCTTAAATCAAGATTGTGTGGCACCAGTGATGTTCACTAGATGTCGTATAGGTCACACAAGATTGCTTAAAGGCAAAGACCCAACTTTATGTATGTTTTGCAAGTAGAAAACATTTTTATGAAGATCACTTAAGGACTTATTTAGTCATATATTACTAGAAAAGGTTTTAGAATTTCTGTTTGCTTTTATTTTTATTGTATATATGTAACTCTTGTTTTTAAGTTTTTGCCATGAAGATAGCCACAGATGTTGACATTTTAAATAAAACTCTACTGATACTGATCACATGCTAGCTGCATATTTAGGAAACAAGTGTACTGGTTATTTAACTAGAATATACTCCCTAATCTATTAGTAATTGTTTAATAATTTTGTGTATAAAAATCTGTTCTCCTCCAGGTGGGAGGCGACGTTCCAGAAACAAACTACCTCTTCATGGGAGATTTTGTAGACAGAGGCTTTTACAGTGTTGAGACCTTTCTGCTACTTCTTGCCCTCAAGGTACTGTCATTGTGTTATTCACAGGATGTCTGTAATGAGATGTGATGCTTGCCATTGTTATAATTGGACATAATTAATTAATAGATCATAATGGCTCCTTACAGGTGCGTTATCCAGACAGAATCACCCTGATTCGGGGAAATCACGAGTCCAGACAGATCACACAGGTGTACGGCTTTTACGATGAGTGTTTAAGAAAATACGGCTCGGTCACGGTATGGAGGTACTGCACAGAGATCTTTGACTACCTGTCCCTCTCCGCCATCATTGACGGCAAAGTGAGTCTTTTTGTTTGTTTGCTAATTAAAGTGATAGTTCACCCAAAAATGGGTAATTGTTTGGGGAAACTAGCCCTTTAACAAGATCCCCTCAACATTTGTTTTTCATCTTGCAACCCCTCAGATCTTCTGTGTACACGGAGGCCTGTCGCCCTCAATCCAAACTCTGGACCAGATCAGAACCATCGACAGGAAACAGGAAGTGCCTCATGATGGGCCCATGTGTGATCTTTTGTGGTCTGATCCTGAAGGTAATTCTGATTTCTGGAATATCACAGAGATGTTCTCCATCATCAGCATCTCATTGAATGCATCCCCTGTCTGACTCAGACACCACTGGCTGGGGCGTTAGTCCGCGAGGTGCTGGATATCTGTTCGGCAGTGACGTCGTGGCCCAGTTCAACGCCGCCAACGACATCGACATGATTTGCAGGGCACACCAGCTTGTCATGGAAGGTTACAAGTGGCACTTCAACGAGACTGTTCTCACTGTGTGGTCTGCTCCGAATTACTGCTACAGGTGGGTTTTTGTCACAGAACTGCAGAGTTAGTTCACCCAAAAAATTTCTTTATTTCAATACAGTTTTCATTTCAGGTTTTTTAGTACATCAAGTTGAACTAAATGAAAATGAGAAACATTTCCTTGGCAACTTGATGAAATGAAATACATTTTTAAATGTATTTAATTTAACTTTTATTTTATCTTATATATATATATATATATGTGTATATATTATAGTTTGACCTTTTTGGGGTTTTTTTGTTTTAATTTATTGACTTTTTTTTTTTTTTTTTTAGTACATCAAACTAAAACTAATTGAAAATGACTAATGTTGAAATAGCTGAAATATTTTTTTCTATTGTACTTTATTTCACTTAATGTTTTTTTTTTTAATTAAATTTTGGTTTTAGTGTTTTATTTTAACAATTTTTATTGCTTTAGTTTGTTTTTTGCATCTTATTTTGAGAGAGAGTAGCAATTCTGACCTTTTTTCTCACAACTGTTTTTTTTTTTTTTATCATGCAATTCTGACATTTTTTTTCTTAATTGTGCAACTCTGACTTTATATATCGCAATTCTGAGGAAAAATTGTGAGAGAGAATTGTGAGATAAAATGTCACAATTACTTTATTTCATGGCGGAATCAAGCTAAAATAAAACTTTTTTTTTCTGTTTTTAGTTAACATTTATTCTATTTTCTAGTAATACTTTTTTTTTTTTTAGGTTTTAGGTTTAGTTAACTGGCAATAAATACAAATAATAAACATGTTATTTTAAATCTAGTCTACATTTACACCAGTCAGGAAGGCTTTGTGTGTCCACATGTGATTTTGTTAATTCTTTATATGCCTGTACACAACAACGAAATCTGCTTAAGCAGCAAAAAACTGGATCTTTTTAATGAGTCAGTCACTGTGCTGTGAGTTAGTGGTTTGAATCAGACTCACTCAGTGAATCGTTCACAACTGTTCATTTCACAAATGACTCCCTCACTGATCCATAATCATTTTTTGGTCTTGTCCAATTGGAAATGAACCAGGAGCTGTTACTTACAATTAAGAATTATATTATTAAGAAAAAAAACTATTTCACAAAAAATATTATTGGAAATAATTTAACATAGTGACGTCCCCTTTTCTTTGTCATAGATGTGGTAATGTGGCAGCAATCTTGGAGCTTGACGAGCACCTGCAGAAAGAATTCATTATATTCGAAGCTGCTCCACAAGAAACGAGAGGCATTCCCTCCAAAAAGCCAGTCGCTGACTACTTCCTGTGAGCTTCCTGTGTCTTTAGGATGCAAGCACTCTCAACAGGAAGTGGTGCCCTGTGTGTACTTGTATTTCTGTTTGTTTCCCTTTCCCTGCCCAACTGTCTTAATTGTGCTTTTTTTTTTCTTTTTCTTTTTTTTTTAAACTTTCTCTGTAATATTCCGTTTTTTTTTTTCCATTATTATTCTTTCCATCCACTTTCACATTCTTTCACTTTGCCATCAAGACACACATTGGCATTATATTCTCACCCACTGCTGTGAAATCTCTTGCTCTCAGACTCATTGTATGCTGTAGATGTAGACGTTTATTATGTATGTGAATAGCAGTAGGGGAAGGTGGAAGGTGGCGTTTCACATGTTCCTCAGAAAGCTGCGATTTGAAATGGCAGATTGTTGGACTTTTTTATTTTTTTTCTTCATTTTCTTTCTGTACATTCTCTTCTCACGTAAGTTGTAAATGTGTAAGAGAATGGGTATGACACATTTCCTGCTTTGATTATAGTTTACAGACTTCTGTTTTCACCCAGTCATCACAGTTTCACAGCTTTTGAGTTTTGTGAAGGAAACGACTGCAGATGCTGAGCGCCCGACACTGCAGTAATATATATATGGACATTAACTACACTGGAAAACATTAACACCACACACAAACCAAACTGGATTTAGAAAATGTGCTTTTTCCCTCTTGACTGTTCGCGCTCTATAGGACTTATTGTTGATTTTTATTTTTAATTTGTGAAAATAAAATGTACTTTTGTATGAATTTAAGATGTGATTTTTCTGGTTTTCTTCATCAGTTTTTCTCAGATGTTATTTCATCCACTGTTTGCCAAAAAAATTTTCTAATTGAAAATTTGAGTTGCACAATGTGTGTAAAAATAAAGAGTTTTAGATCACCGAGACACAACTTTAACAAATGTGATCATATGAAACACCAAAAAAGACAAGTTAGTTTAAAACATCTTCTGTATTCTGCTATTAGTTAATGAATCTTAAAGATGTTATTTTAGTTCATGCATTTTTATATAGGATATTCAATATATACTATTGTTCAAAAGTTTGGGATCAGTAAGAATTTTTTTTTAGTAGCCTAATACTTTCAATCAGCAAGGACGCGTTAAATTGGCTAAAAGTGACATTTATAATGTTACAAAAGATTTCTATTTTAAATAAATGCTGTTCATTTGAACTTCTGCTGCTTTCACGCAGTCATGATTACCGTAATTTCGAGATAAGCACGTGATGTACTCGGAGCTGTTCACGGTCTCGGAATTATGCGTTTCTATGGCAATACAAGCTCAAGTGAATCTGCAGCGGTCAGGTGGTACGGGTCGGAGTCGGAGCTGAGAAAATTCCCAATTTACAAGTTGTAATTAAGAGTTCTACGAGGACATGAACGCTTTTTACAAGTTGTAATTACGGTAATTCAATTTCAACATGGCCTTAACGCACCTTCTTGATCAAAGAATTCTGAAAAAATGCATAGCTGTTTACACAAATATTAAGCAGCACAGCCTTTTAGAATAATACCATGAGAAAGATTTCTGAAGGGTCAGGTAATAAAACAATTTAAAAATTAAAATAAGAAAATGTTGCTTTTCTTCATTCTGTGAGGTATTTTGTGTAGATCTGCTCCAGACCACGCGGTGGCGCTAGGGTACGTCAGTTGTAGGTTTGGCGCGTCTCTATCGTTTCCTCTCTCTCTGGAAGTAGCCGACGGGGCTTTGACGCACGCCGTGCTGATAAAATTGCAAATCTGGATTCTAAAATTTACACAAAAGGGAATTCACAAACGAGGAATCTTACGTTTTTCAGCAGATAACAGGTACGTTCTATGTTTGTTATTTACGGTATCTGTCGGTTCTGTATGACTTACGTACACATGCAGTTATGGTCCTGTTAACGTTAGGCCTGAAACAGCCGGTCGCGGCACGTTTTCGTCGATGTCTACACGGCTATTAATATAACTATGCAGTAGTCATATATTATGAGACAAATATGTTTCCATGCACAGCAAATTACGTATTTGTTATAGTTTATTTCCATTAATGCTCCATCTTTGGTGCTGATTCAGTTGTGAACTAGTGAGATGTTTCTTGTCATTTCATCAGCAAATGGAGCAGCTTCAGTAGCACAGACGTCATTTGATGCGTCTCTTGGTTAGAGCTTTTATTACATTACATTTATTAATTTTAAGTAACTACACAAGGGTTTTGTTTTAAACTTCCGAGACATTTTTTTAACTTATGCCATTAAGCCTGTAAAGCCTGACGTATAAAAATAATAGAAAGAGAAATCTATTTTCTCTGACAGTTTATTGAATCTTTAGGGAAAAGAAAAGGTTTTTGTATTTGTTTTGTATTAAATTTGATACAAAAGGCTTCTTGAGTTCATATTGTATGATACAGTAAAAAAATATGGAGCTCATACTCGATGAGGGAAAAAAAACACCTGTTTTATTTTTAGGCACAAAATGACCTAAAATATCCAATTCGGTGCAGATGTTGATATTATTATTATGATTATGTGGCCAAAAAGTTGATGAAATTCTGATAGCTTGTGTAAATGAGTTATATATGTATATATGTGTGTGTAATAAAAAAAATATATATATATATATATATAAATATATATATATATATATATATATATATATATATATATATATATTTGCAAACTTAAGTTTTAATAATGATCTAAAAGTTATGCTTATATTTATTTTAAAAAAATTAGTTAAGATTTCACAGCAGAAAGACGCATGAACCATGAGCTGGATGGATGTTTACAATTATACTAAAAGGCGTTTTACTTGAATAAATTATAAAGTTTAAACTATCAATCAGATGACAGAAGGCATGTAGAACATTTATTTGCAACAGGTTTTTCACCAAAATTGTGATTGTTTTGATCATTTGGAGCCCTTAGGAGTTCATGTATCAAATATGATACTGTAGGCTTTGTTATAGGGTTAATTGCTTATAAACAAAGCATTGTAGATTTGAAAAAGTATTATTCACTCTCATGTTTCCTCATCATCATCATTTCTGTATTTCTCATTTCAGTGTTAGCAGCCTTCTGTTATGTCACGTTTTTTCGCTAAATCCGACAGTGAGTCGGAGGAATCCTCGTCCGCTGACGAGATCACCCCCAAAGCGACCGGGACTACTTTCAATAAGCAGTAAGTCTGTGTTTCTGTATGGACCCTTTTCACAGACTGCGAGCTATATTTTTATTTTATTTTTATTATTATTAACACCATACTTTGTGTTATAGTAGCAGCAAGCATGTTTCTAATGCAATGCCTGAGATGTGACATCTTTCTCTGTTCTGACTTCCATCTCTCTCTCTCTCTTTCTCTTCTTCTTTTTGGAAAGTTGTGAAAACTAGAGATTGACCTATTTTGATTTGCTGATAGCAGTAACTAAAATGGCTGATAACCAATCAATCAGCCAATAGCTTTAAAAATAAATATGGAGAGAGATAGTTAAAGGGATAGTTCACCCAAAAATGAAAATTATCCCATTGTTTACTCACCCTCAAGCCATCCTAGGTGTATATGACTATCTTCTTTCAGACGAACACAATCGGAGATGTATTTGAAAATATCCTGTCTTTCCAAAGCATTATAATGGTAGTGAACAGGGGGCATGTTTTAAAGCTCAAAATAAATGCATCCATTCATCATAAATATAATCCATATGGCTCCAGGGGGTTAATAAATGCCTTCTGAAGCGAAGCGATGTTTTTTTTTTAAGAAAAATATCCATATTTAAAACTTTGAGGTAAACTTCCCATTCACTATTCGATAGTTCCACAAAGCAACTATTATCGGTGCTGATTAATTGGTAAAAAACAGTACATTGGTCGACTTCTAGTGGAAACACCATCATGAAACTTTTTCTTTCCAATGGACAAATAGCAATGCAAAAGTCGGGTTTGTCATTGTCTCCTGTTCATCGCTATGTAAGTTTACCCATCAATGACGACTTCTACGTCAGCCAGGAAGTGTGAAAAGGGGTCTGTGATGTCATTTAGTGGTCAGTTGTGATGCAGTAGTGACTCTGCTGCTGTCTCTTTAGGGCCCTGTTGCTGAGCGATGATGAGGAGGACACCAAAAGAGTGGTACGCAGTGCCAAGGACAAGAGGTGAGTTCGGGATATGAACGTATGTCGTCGGTACTCAAGAATTAAGGAGCATTTATAAACGCTCCACTGTCCATTGCATTTCAGGTTTGAGGAGCTCACCAACTTTATCAAGACGATCCGCAATGCCATGAAGATCCGAGACATATCTAAATGTCTGGAGGAATTTGAGCAGTTGTGTCGAGCGTTCATCAAAAGCAAAGCCATCGTGGACAAAGAGGGTGTGCCGCCATTCTACATCCGCCTGCTAGCTGATCTGGAGGACTATCTCAACCAGGTCTGAAGATCATACTGGAGCCAGCAGGAAATCTAGAGTCCCATGATTAATGCTTGTTCATGAGCAATCAACAGTGTTTGTTTTCATTATAGCTATGGGAGGACAAGGAGGGGAAGAAGAAGATGAACAAAAACAATGCAAAAGCCTTGAGCACACTGCGCCAGAAGATCCGCAAATACAACAGGGACTTTGAAACAGAGATTGCCAGCTACAAAGAGGTACTGAACTGTAGCCCAAGTGTTATTTGTATAAGAGAGTGTTTTTTACTGGGTTTCAGCTGGTCCTTAATTCTTAAATCCAGTTTGATCAAATCAAACATTTTGGTACAACAAAAGTCTTAATTATCATTCTGAGATGTCTTATATTTGGGGGCAGATAAACAGCAATCACAATCTGGACAAATGTGATAATTAAATTTTAAAGGCCATGCTTTAAATTAATGTGATTGTTGCATGTTCAAGGTCAAAGCGTGGCACTGTTACACTTTCCACAGACTTAGTTATTAATTTGATTTTTAAAAATTCTACAGAAATCCTGTTTATAGGTAAACCTCAAAAAATCTATCAAGAACATATCTAATAAGATAAAAATGTTTCTGTTGGGTCATTACTTTCTTTCGTGAGAATTAAGTAAATTTTTCCTTAAATTGTCAATAGTTTAATTTTTAAAGTCATTTTTACCATATGCTTGCATGTTACATGTCTTTTTTCTTTTTTTGTGCTGTCAGTCTCATGTTTGCTTTGTTTTTATTGCAGAACCCTGAGCAGTCAGCTGAAGAAGAGGAGGAGAAGGATGACATTGGCAGTGGTTAGCCTTCTTGTTCATCGCTGAGCTGCTGTCGATTGCTATAAAGTTATGGTATGGTAATGGTGTGTCTCGAGTCTTCCTCATTTGCTCTTTCTTTGCTCGTGTGATATGTAGGGTCATCCTCCGAGAGTGATGATGATGATGATGATGGTGTCACGGCCAAGAGCTTTATGAAGAAGAAGCCTCAAGAAGAGGAGAAGGCGGCACCAGAGGCCAGCAAGTTCCTCAAGGGCGCTGCTGTAAGTCCAAACACTCCACGTTTGTCAGGCTATTTCAAAAAGTAGTTTTGGGGTAAATGACTGTGTGTGTTCACGATTCACCACTTTGTCTTTGTGTCAGGATGAAGAGTCAGAGAGTGATGATGATGATGAGAGTGAACATTGGAGCTCTGATTCAGTGGGCAGCGGCAGTGAGAGTGAAGACAATGAAGGAACTGCAGCATCACTGGCTGTGGTTTTCCTCAAAAAGTATGTGCTTCAACCTTAAGCTGTTAAGTAGGGGTGTGTGATCCTTATCGTCTTTGACAATATCGTCATTTTTGTTTTAACAGTGAGTTGACATTATTGAGTATGTCTCTCGCTTTGCAGAAAGCTTTCACTGTAAAAGTAGTTTGAAAGTTTTTACCAGCCAGAACAAACTTTTCTGAAAAGTTTTCTGGTTTCGAACTCCAGCAAAAACTTGGCCTGATTTTAAATGACATCACACCAGTATACAGGGCCATTTATCTATCATGAGTTTTGTCTTGTATCTTGTATTTTTGTCTTGTTCAAATGCTGTTTTTCCTGAATATCAGCATGTGAATGTCCTATTGATTTTATAAAACAGCTAAATAATCAGTAAGTTAACATTTTATGCACTGTATTTTCTGTTTGTTTTTAAACTGATTTGAATTAATCCATTTAATGAATGTTTCAATGACTTAACAAATCAGCTGTTTGAATTAATGACTTAAAGATTAACTCATTAACTTGTATGTATTTTGCGTAGCGGGTATGCATTTTGACCGCTGGTACGATTTGTCACTCTAAACTACGCAAAAACCTGGTGACTCCTCTGTGCCCGCGCAGTACTCAAATCAAGCAAAAGCAAAAGAAGAAGAGTTTTTAGCGCCTGGTTCATTCCCCATATAGCAAGTGGGGATGATTGACAAATGCGTAAAGCCTATCATTAAAAAGAGACTGCAAATCGACAGCAACACAAAATCCCGCTCAATCCCCCCTCCGGCCGTCTGACTGATTTCTTAAAGGATTAGTTCACTTTAAAATGAACATTAACCCAAGTTTTACTCACCCTCAAGCCATCCTAGGTGTATATGAATTTCTCCTTTCTGATGAACACAATCTGAGTTATATTAATAAATATCCTGACACATCCAAGCTTTATAATTTCAGTGAACGGGACCAACGAGTATGAAGCTCAATAAAGTGCATCCATCCATCATAAACGTACTCCACACGGCTCCGGGGGGTTAATAAAGACCTTCTGAAATAAATCAATGCGCATTTAACAAGTTATAAAGTAAAATATCTAGCTTCCGCCAGACCGCCTTCCGTATTCAACTTACGAAGAAAGTGTAACGCCTTGTGCAGTTTCAGAACGCTTAGAATCGAAATCTTTTTTTTTTTTTTGTCAATATCACACACCTGTACTGTTTCTCTTTGTTCCTCGATGGCATCAAGTGTGTTTTAAACTCTCCACTGAGACTTCACAATCACTTGCCCTCACAGAACTCAAGACGGCGACAAGCCGTCCGACCGCAGGAGGGACGACAGAAAGGAAGAGAAAAAGAGGAGACACAAGAAGAAGCCAACAGAGGAGGAGGGTGAAGAAGAGGGAGAAGCTGAGGAAGGAGGATGGGAGAAGGTGAAGGGCGGCGTGCCGCTTGTGAAGGAGAAGCCCAAGATGTTCGCCAAAGGCACGGAGATCAATACTGCTGTGGTGATCAAGAAACTCAACGAGATCCTGCAGGCCAGAGGAAAGAAAGGAACAGACAGGTATGAAAACATCATCAGTCTATTGATGAGTGCAGCTGCTAGACCCTTGTGACAGTGTCCAGATTAGTGATAATCATACAGTATATAAAAAAATCATATACTTTGATCTTTTAATGTGGACGGCAAGGTTTTCAGATGGTCGGGCCACCAAATATTCATGATTACATTAAACTTTATAAAACTACTTTCTCTGAAAATTATTTTTATACAATCATGTGTATTCAAGAGAAATATTACTATTTTAGAGTGACTACTTTTTTAATTTTTATTTTTTTATATACACTACCTTTCAAAAGTATGAGGGCCAGTAATATTTTGTTTTTAAAAAGTCTCTTATGCTTACAGAGGTTGCATTTATTTGATCCAAATATACAGTAAAAACGGCAATACTGTGAAATATTATTACCATTTAAAGTAACCATTTTCTATATTAACATTTTAAACTGTAATTTATTTCTGTGATCAAAACTGAATTTTCAGCATCATTACTCCAATCTTCAGTGTCACATGATCCTTCAGAAATTATTCTAATATGCTGCTTAAAAACATTTCTTATTATTATCAATGTTGAAAAACGTTGTGCTGCTTCTTATTTTTGTAGAAACACTTTTTTAGGATTCTTTTAATAGAAAGTTCAAAGAATAGCTTTAATTTGAAATAGAAATTAATTACATTATAAATGTTTTACTGTCACTTCTGATTCATTTAATGTGTCCTTGTTGTATAAAGGTATTAATTTCTTTAAAAAGAAGAGAAATTTTCTGATCTCAAACTTTTGAAAGGTAGTTCAGCTGCTTAGCTTGTCATTTTGACATGGTAAATATGAACAGGCAAAAACATAACAAAAATGTATTTATTCCCTTGTCATGCAGAGCTGCTCAGATCGAGCTCCTTCACTCTCTGGCTGGCATCTCTAATGAGAATAACCTCGGTGAAGGCATCCTCGTCAAGATTAAGTTCAACATAATCGCCTCCCTATATGACTACAACCCCAACCTGGCCGCCTTCATGAAGGTGAGAAGCTCACTGTGGCGTACTGACAGTATTACAGTCATCAAGTAATGTTGCTATTTGAGCATGAAAAAGGTCTACAAAGTTACAAAACACTCTCTATATTAGTGTCACTGTTTCTGATCTCCCTGAAACGCCTCCATTGTAGTTTTCTTCCGGGAACGAACACATCACAATATTCCTCATTTAAATAATTCCCACCCAAGGTGTATGTAAAATAAAGGGGCATGGTATTTCTTAAACATGCTGGAAGAGGTTGACCAATCACAACACACTGTTCCACCTGACCGATCGGAGTGCACTGAGCTAAACAGAAGGACGGGCTTCATAGAGACAGGAACTAAACAGCAAGACTGAAAAGAAAGTTGCTGCGAAATGTGTGTAAAATATGTGAAAAATGTGGGGGGGTTGTTCAACATTCAAGCATGCAAACCTATTCTAGTAGACCCCAAAAACAAAATTAAGACTTTAAAAGGGCATAATAGGTCCTCTTTAAGGCTGTAATACACTACACGACTTTCAGAATTGAAACCGATTTGTAAACACTGGGCATCATGCACTTGCTGGCTTTGTATATTGTTACAGAAAAAAAAAACTGGGCATCATACGCTAAATTACTGAGAATCACACAGTAACAGCCTTTAACCGAAGTCGCTCCGAACACAACAAACTCGTACACTTGTTAGGAAAAACATGGCAGATGAAAACAATGCCCAAAATATCAAACCCGTTTTAATATCCTTTGACTGGACAGAATCATACTCTAAAGCTAAAAATATCTGATTATGTGCCCATCATACACTATACCATTTTCTGCAAAATCTGCACAGACTGGCTATGACTTATCCAGACTGCAAATCGGGGAAGAATCTGTACAGAAGTGTGTAGTGTATTCCAGCCATTACATGTTGCCCTTTTTCACCCTTCTTTAGGCGGATATGTGGAAGAAGTGTCTGGACTGCATCGATGAGCTGCTGGATATCCTGTTCAACAACAACAACATCTTCATCGGAGAAAACATCGCAGAGGACAGCGAGAACCTGGCCGTTTCTGATCAGGTCAATATAATATAAAATCTTTTTTTTTTTTTTTTTTTTTTTTTAAGTACAAATATATATATATATATTACATGTCACGTGAACAGCATTTCATGCTAACTTTTGATCAATTACAAGTGTAAAGGTGTGATCACATTTACCATTTCTCTGCGAAATTTTGGCTGGCGGGCGAAATCCAGTCATTTTTAATAGGAATCCATACAACTGGAAGTATGACTGCACAATTTAGGGAAAAACATTTTTTTAAACAATTTTTTTTCCCTCTTCTGATAAAAATTTTGAATGCAAATTTTAAAAAAAATGCACAATTTGGCCATAATTGTGAGATTAAATATATTAATATGGCAATAAAATAATAAATATTATAATAGTAATTTTTATATTATTATTATTGAATAAAAGTGTATAAAAATTACTAAATAAAAACAAAAGAAATTTTACTATACTAATTTCAGTGTAAAATAAAAAAAATCAAGTATAATATGTTTATTTTACATTTACATTATAGCTGTAAATTACAATACTAATATTTACGGCTGTCTTAATTTCTTCATTTTTAAACTTTAACCCATTGCAAACTGTTAAATCTCAGCATTTGCGGTTTGATAATTGCACTTAGCCGTGCCACAAAATTTTATTTGATTAATTTTGCAGCCCTAATTGGGAGTTTCACGTGAGGGAGAAAGATTTCCCCTCTCAAATTTCACTAGTTCAAGTTGGTCATGAATTCACCATGTTGACCAACAGAAAGCTGCTTGGTTTGAAAGTGACTTCCGTGAGAGCAGTGCTTCATACTTCGCTACACTATTGACAATGGACCTTTTTTGCCTGTGAAATTTAGTTAATGTGACTGTTAAGGCTATTTATTAATTTAAGGCTATTTCTCTTCTCTTCAGCCGTTCCGTGTGCGTGGCTGTATTCTGACTCTGGTGGAGCGGATGGATGAAGAGTTTACCAAAATCATGCAGAACACAGACCCTCACTCTCAGGGTGAGTACAGACAGATTTCAACCTCTGAGCTCATTAGGACGGCATGTGTTGTGATAACGCTTCCTCTCACACTCTTGCAGAGTATGTTGATAACCTGAAGGACGAGAGCCGTGTGTGTGGCATCATTGACCGACTGCTGCAGTATCTGGAGTCTAAAGGCAGCACAGAGGAAGTGTGTCGCGTCTACCTGCGCAGAATCATGCACACGTACTACAAGTTCGACTACAAAGCCCACCGTCGCAGCCTGGGCCTGCAGGGAGAGACAAAGGTCAGTGTCTCAGCATTGATGTAGAGAGATTCTTTGTGGAACCAGTAGGGGTGTGCAATATGCATTGTCTACGATTAATTTTTCATAATTGTTGTTTTAACAACATGGAAGCTGACATTGTCAAGTGTCACTCAAAACACCATGTGATGTAGCCTAGTAGACTGCAGTTGCAATGACCCTGAAATTCAAGAGATGGCAGCAAAAATGAACCTGTATGGGTTTTCATTCGATATTTCTGTGATATCCATGTAAGATGCATGTATTGACATTTGCAACTTGCGCAAGGCTTCTGAAACCATTCGCTTCCTTGTTACATGTACAAAAAGAGTCTGTTATGCTGCTTTTTATTCTCTATTCTAGTATGCAGTTCCGAATTCAGCAACTTGCTTTGTTCCTTGAATGAATCAGGTGTTTGAACTAATAGGTTGAATAAATGACAGTGACATCTTTTCATTTCGTGTGGTTACAGCGTTTACCCGCTAACTGGACCACTCGTTTACACTCCTAACCTCTGGTCTCTTTGTCCATTAGTCCGAGCAGGATCAGGAGGAGAGCGAGGGAGAGGACAGTGCTATTATCATGGACCGTTTGTGTAAGTTTATCTACGCCAAAGACCGCACGGACCGTATCCGTACCTGCGCCATCCTGTGCCACATCTACCATCATGCCCTGCACAGCCGCTGGTACCAGGCCAGAGACCTCATGCTCATGAGCCACCTACAAGACAACATCCAGCACGCCGACCCTCCTGTCCAGGTTCACACACACTTTCTATCTGAAGAACAGTTGGTTGGTGTGATTTGAAGTTTTTCTCGCTAAACTTTTCTTCTTTCTCTTAGATCCTGTACAACAGGACCATGGTGCAGCTGGGCATCTGTGCTTTCCGTCAGGGCATGATTAAAGACGCCCACAATGCCCTCCTGGACATCCAGTCCAGCGGCAGAGCGAAGGAGCTGCTGGGCCAGGGACTCCTCATGAGGAACATGCAGGAGAGAAATGCTGAGCAAGAGAAGATTGAGAAGAGGCGACAGGTACAGCCACATCACAACTGACAGACGGTTCTGACAGTTTGCCCTTTTAAATTCAACCATCACAGTGGCTCATGTTTTTTGAATGAATTTCTTGAATGAATAATTCAATGACAAACTTTTTAACTTTCACTTGTCGCCACCTAGTGGTGTAACGATGTAATGATGCAATCATTATTTGAAATGCCAAGTTACTTTCTAAAAGTGATTTGCTCTATTTTAATTGCTTCCGTAGACATCAGTGTTTATATCCGAGCTATAAACGTTTATTTCAGTTCTTCTGTGATATCAATATTTCCAACACAGAAATAACGATACTGTGTGGTTGAAAAGACTGTTTATGAAGTTGTTTCATACCTATATATGACAACTGCTTTCTCTGGCTCAGCGGCAGTGCCGACGCAGATTTGAATGTTCCGGTGTGATTTCTGTCAAAGGTTTATTAGACACAGGCGAATCATTGTCATTTAGAAATGAGATTGCATGGTTAAATGAATCAAGATTGTGATCTTTTAACAATTAATCGTGCAGCTCTAGGCTGTTCTTAAGACAGATTTATTCAAACATTAAATATTGAAGACATCGAATCAAAAGCTTGTAAATCAAATCAGTTTGTGAAACCTGTCAGAAACCAGCACCTCTTGGTTCTATATAGAAAGATTGGTCAGTACTGAAATCTAGTAGCTTTAGTAGAAAGTTGCTCTTTGGTTGTAGTTGATATTATGAACATAATATATTATATACCATTTTGTCTGCTTAAAAAACCCACAACACTGCTCTAAAATGGCAAAACACTTGAAGTATACATTTATGCAAGTACTGATTGTCCACATTCCATTATAATCAAACTTTTCTTCTTCTTTTAGAATGTAATTAAACTCATCAAAATAATCAAACTTGATTGATATATGATTACCAATATCATTCATCCCTAATTTTGATGCCTGTAGTTAGGTATATTTGACTAAATGGAGGTTATGTTTGTACATCCATTGAAAGTCTAAGTAATCGATATATTCAGGTTTCAAAAAGGACCTAAAACTTTGCATAATAATAAGCCATTTGAACCAAAGAGACATATATGAGAGATCATAAGATGATCATAGGAGATTTAATTGAGGTTTTATTCACAAAAAAAACATTCACCAGTATACAATACATAGAGCACATCAAATATGGTAAACGCATATGAGGGTTACCAAATAATGGTAGTTTTCATCTTTGGATGAACTATCACTTTAATGTTTGTCATTGTCCTTTAGGTGCCGTTCCACATGCACATTAATCTGGAGCTCTTGGAGTGTGTGTACCTGGTGTCAGCCATGCTGCTGGAGATCCCTTATATGGCGGCCCACGAGTTTGATGCCCGTCGCAGGATGATCAGCAAACAGTTCCACCACCAGCTGAGGGTGGGCGAGAGACAGCCACTGCTGGGTGAGTGAGAGGGAAAAAAAAAGGAGGAGAGATGGGAGATGCAAATCAGCTTTTATTCTCAGTAATATGAATGACCTCTCTTTTGTCCTCTTCAGGTCCTCCTGAGAGCATGAGGGAGCACGTCGTGGCCGCCAGCAAGGCCATGAAGATGGGCGACTGGAGAACGTGCCATTCCTTCATCATCAATGAGAAGATGAACAGCAAAGTGTGGGATCTGTTCCCAGAAACCCAGTGTGTGCGGGAAATGCTCGTCAGGTAGAGACATGAAGCTTGACATCATTTTAGCATCGGTTACATTTAAATTCAATTAACTCTTTGGTTGTGTTTTTGAACCTACAGGAAGATCCAGGAGGAGTCGCTGCGCACTTACCTTTTCACCTACAGTAGCGTGTATGACTCGATCAGGTACATGTGATCAACACACAGCCTAGTGCTATATTTTATTTTTGGGTGAACTGTCCTTCTGAATGTTTTAAATGGGCCCCAGTGATTTTTGCAGCTCTTCATCTCTTTCTTTCCCTCTGTTCTACAGTATGGAAACTCTGTCAGAGATGTTTGAGTTGGAGTTACCCACAGTGCACAGCATTATCAGCAAGATGATCATCAATGAAGAACTCATGGTAAAATAAAAACAGTCAGTTTTACCCTAACTATTCCATCTTCATCTTCACCTTCATTTATGTGTCTCTTTGTATTTTGCTCAGGCATCTCTAGACCAGCCGACTCAGACGGTGGTGATGCACAGGACGGAGCCCACATCCCTGCAGAACATGGCCCTGCAGCTGGCCGAGAAACTGGGCGGCTTGGTGGAGAACAACGAACGTGTCTTTGACCTCAAACAGGGCGTCTATGGAGGCTACTTCAACAGAGGTACACGATATGCTGATGTTAGAAAAACAAGACTTGATTAAAGATCACTTTCATATCAAGATCAGTTGTTAAATCATTTTATATATTAGTTTTGTAAATAGTTAATTTGACAATTTATTAATTATAATCATAATTATATGTAAGGATTAAATGATAATGGGCCATAGAGTTCTTTAAATGTCATGTAATTTTTAGTGCTGTCAAATCTAACAAGTTATACACGCACACATACATACACATGTAAATATTATATAATATATATATATAAACTTATTTTAGATGCGATTTAATCGTTCTGACAGCGCTAATTTTATAATTTAATTAGTAATAATGATTATGTTTGCACGCACCCTCAGTGCGAATTATAATGGGTTTTTGGCAATATTGCAATTAAACTTTACCTCATGTAAACTAAATACTTCAATCAAACTAATGCGATTAACACGAATGACGTGTGTGTGGTTTACACAACTTCACGAATGAACTCCGTGACATTATCCTGAAGTTTTCCCTCCATTCCGGATCGCTAAACTGTCAACACAACTCGCTGCAGTCTCTGCTCCTTATCTTCATCCAGAGACTGTGTGAAGAACGTGACGGCAGCGTAGGCAACCCCAGTAACAGCGGCATTGTTTTATGTTTATCACAGCGCTGAATAATATCCAATACTTCCATAGAAATGTGTTTTGCATTTGATCCGGAAGTGGATTAGATCTGGCCAGTAACACCTACTGTATGTGATTCCTCATGTGTGCTTTGGGGTATGGGAATAATGGCAGTAAAAATAACCACACTTTTTGATGAATAATCATGAGTTTTTTTTTCATGAGTTTTGCTCGTCATGTAAACATCTTAATGCGATTACTTATTCTGATTATTGTAAAAAAAAAAAAAAAAAAAATCACAAAATATTGGTGCGCATGTAAACATAGTCAGTGAATTATTATATATTATTTACAGATGATGATGATAAAGATTTATGTTTGTGTTTTTTAATTTAATAAATGTTATAATATTTAATGGAGATATATATATATATATATATAAATTAATTAATAATTACAATTATAATACTTAGTATATTACTGATGATTATTTACTAATGATTAATTACTATATATATATATATATATATATATATATATATATATATATATATATAATGTATATGTGTGCCATTATTTATTAATATTTTATATATATAGAATTATTCACTGTACCAGTCAAGTTTATTTAAATTGTTTTACTTCTGAAGAAGTCTTTAATGTGCACCATGGTTGCATTTGATTAAAAATTCAGTATAAACAGTAATGTAATTATTTGAAGACTGGATAGAAATGGCTGCTGAAAATTCAGCTTTGCTATCACAGAAATAAAATATATTTTAAAATATATTATTTATTTATTTATTTATTTACGTACTTATTTCCCACCATAATTTCACATGACTTAAACCTCTCTTTCTCTCACACAGATCAGAAAGGTGGTTACCAACAGAAGCAAGGCTACCAGAGAGGAGGTAATCATTTACGCAGCCATCTGAACACACAACCACGATAGAGTATATGATAATCCATACACACTCAGATTGTACCCTTGTGTGCTCGTCGCTTGTGGTCACTTGACGCGGCTGCTGTGAAATGTTGCTACAAAAGTGTGTGTTGAAGTGCTTTGTGTGGGTGAAAGTGCTTGTCCGCCTGTGTCTCTAAACACTTTTCACTATGCAGCTCCAGACCAGAGGGGAGGTTACCAACAGAAGCAAGGTTACCAACGAGGTGGTTATGAACATGTTAAATCATTCATTCATCTTTTCATCTTACTCACCCGTTTCTCACTCATTTCTACTTTTACCAATGAATGCGGTGGCAACTCTCCATCTGGTTGTTCAAAGGCCCTCTTCACTTTTTCTTGCTCACTGTCTCGTTCTTTCTTGACAACCTCAAAGCAGCTTCAGTGTCTTGTTATGAACAGGAAATGCCGCATGTATGACTTCTGAAGTTCAATATCGCCGTCTCTTTCTGTTCTCTGTCACTGCTATAGATCAAAAAGGTGGTTACCAGCAGAAACAGAACTACCAGCGAGGAGGATACAGGAACCAGAACCAGAGCTCATACTGATCCCAGTGCGGCCTGTTCAAACACGGCTTCATTCCAGAACCAGACTGCAGGTTCCTCTGCTTATCCAGCCACCAACTCCAGATCTGTTCATCAGATCAATACATCAGCCTTACCCTGTTTTGCAGTGCTTTAGTTGCAGATAACACCAAAACATACAAGCTCGATTTTATAGTCAATGCATAAAATGGCACCACAATTAGCATGTTTTTCTATAATTTGAGTTTACAGTGTCAAGAGTGCTGGAGTAGCAGTTGTGGAGATAATTTAGTTGGCTGGGAAGAAATATCAAGTTTTTTGTGTTACAACCTGGTGAATTAATAAACATTATTCAGTCAAAATGAAGTAGAGTTTCCGTCAGTCATTTGTGTGACGGTTTCAAACTTGTGTTGAACATTTTCTTCTCATGCACAGGTTTATTGCAACAATATTTTCATGTTCTTCAGCATGCTGAATTAAGGTACGTCACATGAAGAAAATTTCTGTAAAAACTTGCGTGCAAAAAAGTTTAGCTATATATATATATAGCTATATATATATATATATATATATATATATATATATATATATATATAATAAATATATATATATATATATATATATATATATATATATATATATATATATATATATACATACACACACACACACACACACTTTCAAGCCAAGCAGTTTTATGTTGGCCAACGCGGCAAATCCACGTAAACTTACGAATTTTTTGCACATGTGAAATTTCAAATCACGTGGATTCCTGTTGAAATGGCTGAATTTCGCATACAAAAATTTACCAAACAACGGCATATACAATCATCTTGTGTACAGTTTCAGCACTGAGTCCATTTTTGTGGTGTAGAATATGGTAAAAATGATCTGTAAACCTGTTTAAAATGTTCGTTTGCAATAAATGCTTTGATGAAGCAAACAAGAAGTAATGAAAGAAACTACACAAATATTGCTTTAAAAAGTCACCTTTCAGTCTTAATGCTATGGAGGTCCATTTCTAAGTTAAAAAAATAAATAAAATGCTTTTGTAAATCGTAATTGACATAGTCATGTTTATGAGATGGAGGTCGAAATGATGACCTAAGTTGAAATTGACAATTATAACATGAAAAAAATCGAAATTCTGATGTTTACATCATAATTTTGACTTTATCTCTATTTCAACTTTTAATCTCATAATGAGCTTTGTATGTCATAATTTCGACTTTCTCATTATTTTAGGCACATTCACGCCATGTCGTAATTACAAGGTTTCAACTTGTAAAAAGTGTTCGCATCCTGGTAGAGCTCGTAATTACAATTTATAAACTGGGAATTTTACATGTACCTGCTTGTACCACATGGCTGCTGCAGATTCATGTACACATTGATGCTGTTGCCATAGAAACCCGTAATTCTCACGTCACATGTTGTCATTTGAAAATTACAGTATTGCATGCCTTGAAATGCAGATATTGACTTTTTACTCAATTTTTATTTCATAATTATGATTTGTCTTAATTATGACTTTGGATGTCAGTTTTGATTTAGTATGTAATATTTTTGTCTGTCAATTTTGCCTTTTTTTTTTTTTGCCCATCACCAAGAATAACTATTTTAACATCAACACAAATGCACAACGTTCTGTTTATTATACACACGGTTGCGCAAACTAAAGTCGCCTGTCACTTTAAATGCTCAAGCTCTTTAGAGTTGGTGGATTCTGATTGGCTGTCAATATTTGTATTGTTCATCAACTGGAGAAATTTGTCCTCAAAGTGTTTTCAGTGATGTCATTACTCTCACATGTATAGATGTGGTGTGGACTCCACTATTCTTATTTTATAAAATAATTAATTTTCACAGCATTAAATGATATAGGCCTATATTATTACATTTATTATTATATATGATTCTTAAAAATATATATAATAATGTGTTAGGCTTACACTGCAAGTAACAAGACCAAAACGGAATCAAATAATTACACAATTATTTGTATGACAATGGTAATCATAAAATCCATGATCGTGGCAGGTATAGTGGGAAATCTGTTTTTTGAAAGCAGGTGTTCAAACAAAACACATTTTCTGTGTATAACACACTATCCCACACAAAACCCACAGACCCTCACTGATCTACAAGTTCTTGACCTATATAAACATTTACTAAATGCTGTTAAGCCATACGATGAGCCATTTTAAGCCAATGAAGAAGACCGTAAGCACAGTGACCACAAAACAAAATATAACTAATGTAACACATCTCAAAGGTCAAATGAATTCATTGCACAGAAGAAAAAGTCTGTAAAACATTATTTACGGACAGTGCTTCCAACTTGTTACAGAAAATTTGATCAAAGTCATAATATATTGCTGGTAAAACAAAGAGAGGATCGATCGATGTTAAAGTCACATTGCATTTAAGACCACTGAAACTATGTGATGTCAGATGCAGCTGTATTTTTTTTTTTTTTTTTTTTTTTTTTTCCTCTCAATGTTTCAGAGTAACTGAAAAGTTGAAGGGAGTTCTGAGTCAATTTTTGGCTCTTGTTTGTAAGTATTGACTGTTCAGGACAAAGTCTAGTACAGTCTTCTGCTGAACACCAGTGTCTCCTTCCCAAGATCCAAGGTCAGTCTGACATCTGCTCAGTTCTCTTGCTTATCATTTTGGCTGCACTTTTTGGCTTCTTTTTGGCTTCTTTTTTTATGTATCCTAAAAATTATGCAGTTGTTATATTAGTAAATTGTAGTATCAATGTTTTTTTCAAAATATTACCCATGCTGTGACTTCAAAGTGGTTATTAACCAGTAAGTATATCAGTGTGGTTCCAAATTCAAAGTGTACCAAATTTGATTTAAAACTTCTTAAAAGTTTCAAGTATTAAAAAAGTAGCTATTGATGTTCTGTCATATTTTGCAAAGAAGTTGGGGCACAATGTGTCTACCCCTTACCCTTAATGTCCCAAAGTTCAAACGGCACGTCATTCATTAACCAATATGCCTAAAATGAACCTCCCCTCTTTCTGCCCCATTCATTTGCTCTCATCCTGTGTTTATTTGCACTGGTAACATTACACAGAACCTGCATATGTTGGTCTTGGCGTCCATAATTACAGGTGAGAGAAATTTTTTTTTAAATTCCTGTCAATTTCAGCCTTTTACACCCCACTTCTGTGTTGGTACAATTTTTACAGAGTTGGACACTTAAAGTGGATCTTTTTCTGCTTCTTTTTCATGTTTATATGCTTACAGGTGTCACTGATGTTTGGTCTGTAGATGTCTGTCTGTAGAAACCAAATCGTTTTGGTCTGTATGTGTAGATGTAGTTGTATGTATGAATATATACAACACACATTAACTGAAATTGCACAATATTAAAGCACTGCTGAAAGAACGGCTGCAATGTGTCACTTCTGCAACTCTTAAGATTAGATCTGTGCACGGATCAATAGTTGTCTCATAAAAACAGCCTCTCTGAGCATCTTTAAGAATTGTGAGAGCAGTGGAGATGTGTTCTCTTCTCCGGCCACAAGTGTTAAGTCGTTTCATATCTGTGCGGCTCAAGAACGTGGCTGCCTCGCAGTCCATGGCCGCAAAACATGGTCGAGACCTCTGTAACCCCTCATCACCTGGCTTTCTGACCTTTGAGGATCCTCAAGCATTCAAGGTGAAGAGTTTTTGGGAGCTGATCCGAGCCCTCGGAGTCTTCAGGCTTTGCTCGTTCCCTGCACTGGTTAACAACTGTGGAAAGGTAAGGATATCGGCAACATCTTTGTTAACCACTAATGAAACAAACATAATTGCTAATAATCCAAGTTTATTTGTATAGCACATTTCACAATACATATTGTTTCTAAGCAGCTTCGCAGAATGAGTGTCAAAGTAATGTTCATATGCTGATAAAATACTAGTTATGTGGTTAGTAAACATCATGTATTCAGTTAAGCAGACTTATGAACATGTTAGGCAATGATTACAACTTGAGATCGTAATGATTACAGTAAAACAATGATCTTTGATAGTTTTGTATGTCAATCTTGGAGTCATCTGAAGTCTTCACAATTGTCAGCGTCACCTGAAATCATCTTAGAGTTAGCGCAATCTGTAGTTACTTTGGGATGCCAGAGCATTTTAGGCGAAATATGATAATTTTGTATTATTTCATCAGATATAATTGTAGTAGAAGTTTATGAGCAACTTTATGTGAATGCTTGGCTAAAGAGATGTGTCTTTTGTCTAGATTTCTAGATTTATTTTATTCAATATGGCTATTCCAGAGTTTAGGAGCCAAATATGAAAAGATCTACTGTCTAGAGTTTTGTGACCTTAATATATTCTTGGATAATTTAGAAATTTCATCTGGTCTAGAAGAAATGTATAGCTGAGTATCATTGGCATAAAAGTGTAAACTAATCCCATGTTTTCTAACATGTATAATGAAAACAGCCGAGGGCCTAATACAGATCCCTGAGGCACTCCATATATGACCGCTGTAAGATTAGATGCTTCCTCATTTACACAAACAAACTGGCAACGGTCAGACAGGTAGGATCAGAACCATCTTAATCGAACCCTTCATTAACTTTATATAAAGAGCTGGCCAGTAATATTGTTATCTCATACATGACCTAGAGATAAGGAGGAGTTAATAATATTGAGAAGAGGCTCTCCTGTTACAAGAAGCAATCTATTCACTCTTATCTTGTCCTGTTGTAAACTATTTGTTCTTTCTATTTGGGGAACATATGCCATAGTACCATTTAGAATATAGGTTTCATAACTAATTGATGTTTGAAATTTTACTTATGGTTTTATGGTGCGTAACATCCTGGAGAAGACAACATCTAATTGCAGTAATGTTTCTTGTTATCTCTTGTCTAACAAAGCTGATGAGCTTCACGAGGATGGTTTTGGGTAAGCGAGGTTTCTCCATGGTTGTACGTCCATCTGTGTACGCTCAGTTTGTTGCTGGGGAAACAGAATGTGAGATCGCAGACTGCATGCAAAAGATGAGCTCGCTGGGGCTCCACCCCATGTTAGCCGTCCCCATTGAAGAGGACCTAGGAGAGAGTACTGGGTAAGACATTCAGATTTTGCCATAAAAATACAATCTGACTTTAATAAATCAGACAGCATGGGGTTGATCAAGTGCATTTTTCCTTTTATGACGGCATATTGTTGTAAACACAAAACATACAGTGTGTCATCGTTTTATGTATATATAAAAAAAAAACTTCCACCTTGAATTTTTTGCACAAATGAATTTGTTCACAAGATGGCAACACTGCTCTGGCCCTTTGCTTTCGGATGTACACCTATGCTAAGCACTCGTGTTAAAACTAAAGTACACTTGAGGCTTTACTGAGCTCAGATGATGAGCTGCACCACAAGGCCCACTGAGCCCAGATATGGAGCTGCACCATGAGACCCACTAAGCCCAGAGGCTGAGCTGCGCCATGGGACCCAGTGAGCTTGCGGTCACCGTGATTTTGCCAAGTAAGACATGTTCCTGGATCAACATATTTTGTTGATCTTGGAACAACATTCTTATCCAAAAATTTGGTCCTAACCTTTTCCCAACCCCTAAACCTAACCCTACCCATATCTTATCCCTAAAATCAGAGGGAAATGATAGTTGAATAACACTGTTGTGGAAGCACTTAACCCAGCCTAAACTTGACATAAATGGTAAACTTGTCCCTCAAATCTGATTGGTTGATTGGAATGTTGTTCCAAGATCAACAAAGATGTTGATCCAGGAACATGTTGTACTTGGTGAAATCACATTCACCGTGAGCCTGCACTTGGAGCTCCACATTATACATTTCTCAGGCTTTTTTGCCCTTTTCTACCATATTGTACAATGATTTCTAGGAATTATGGTGAATTTGTAGTGATGTGATATAGTTTGTAATATAGTTTGATTTATTAAGTGGTAGGATTGTAGAACATTTCATTGTCAGCAAGTACTGACTTTGATTATGGCACACGTTATATCTACAGGGAACAGCGATATGAAGACAACCTGGCGGCCATGCTAGAGTGTGTCCACATGTCTCACATTAACGGCTGGAGTAAGAATCCCATGATGCAGCTGAAGATCACAGCACTAGTCAGCCCTGAGCTGTGTGTGGGTGTTTCCTCTCATCCCAATATAAAGATTGATTCTTATGAGTTGAGATAAACAAAGATTAAGGTTCTTTGTCTGATACATTACCAGTCAAAAGTTTGGAATAATTAAGATTTTTAATGTTTTTGAAAGAAGTCTCTTTTGGTCACCAAGGCTGCATTTATTTGATCACAATACACTAATAGTAATGTGAAAAATTATAACATTTCAAAATAACAGTTTTCTATTTGAATATATTTTAAAATGTACTTTACTCCAGTGATGCAAAGCTGAATTTTCAGCATCATTACTCCAGTTTTCAGTGTCAAATGAACCTTCAGAAATCATTTCTGAAGCTCAAATAACCTTTCTTCTTACTAGAAATGTTTATCTCTCTATTTAAAGTGCAAATGTTGCTTGCAGTATTAGTAACTATATTAATTCCTGTACAGGTTAAGCTGACGTCTCTGCTGAAGACAGAGCAGTATGATCTGAACATGCTTGTGAGAGCCATGGAGGGGGAGGTACAGATATTTTACCTTCTTTTCTGTAGCACACCACAAGCTTATTATAATCAGCTGTTTATTTAATTCTTATTGCTTTAGATGGTTTTCTTTATAACCGATAGGAAGTCATGTTTCCTGGTCTGACTGAGAGTGAAAACGCACACTTACTATTCGGCCTTCGGAGACTCAACAAAATAGGAGAGGTACCAAAATGTAAACGCACAAGTTGACAAAATATTTAATTTATTAATGTTAATGCTGGGAATGATCAAACATACTATACACACTGTGTTTATAGGCAAGTGTTAATAAAGTTCGTGTTCTGGTGGATGCTGAGTACACTTACATGAATCCTGCCCTGTCACTCATCACCATGGCAATGATGAAGAAATTCAATCAACAAAGCGCCTGGATCTGGAACACATATCAGTGCTACCTTAAGGTTGCCACAAACCTTCATTATTTAGTGAAAAAATGTATAAAAGCACAATCTATATCTCTAATGGCTTTACAGATATACTTTGTTTCTTCACGTACAGGAATCAAAGAATCTATTACTTGATGCCATTCAGACATCCATCGATCAGACTTTCTGTATTGGTGTTAAACTCGTCAGAGGTGCTTACATGGACAAAGAGAGAAAACTAGCCCAAAAAGAAGGGCGAACAGATCCAATTCATGAATCATGGGAACATACTAATGACAGGTGATTCTTAGACTCCAAAGGGGGAGTCATCATTTTGCAGATTCCATAGGAATGAATAACCTGGAAATATCAGGGAATTTTAAGACTGTGATTTAAGACAGTCATGACATTTTTATAGTGATTTTTTTTTTTTTTAATCTATAAAATGTATATACTACAATTTATGTATTAAAATCTAATACAATTACTTTTTTCCCTTGCATTTTGTGTTTTGCAAGTATTTTTAAATATCTTCATTTATTTGCAGTTATAATGGATGTCTAGAGATCATGCTGAACCTCATTTCAGAGAAACCTGAACGTTATATGATTATTGTTGCCACTCACAATGAAGAATCAGTCAGACGGGCAGTGACACGGTACATCTTCATAAACCGGCCATTCCACTGACAAGTCATTATCAGCAGTTTATTTGTATGTTGTTTCTGTATTTCAGGATGGAAGAATTGGGGCTTCACAAAGACGGCAACTCTGTCTGTTTTGGTCAGCTGCTGGGCATGTGTGACCATGTGTCTCTTACTCTAGGTAAGAAGTCTCATTTTATTCAGTAGCACTGAATGAATTCATTTCCTTGCCTCTCTGGAATACCCATCAACCCTCAAATTCATCTTCTCCTCTCAGCCCAGCATGGTTTCTCAGTGTATAAGTCAGTGCCGTACGGCTCAGTGGACGACACACTGCCATATCTGGTGCGAAGGGCTCAGGAGAACCGCACTGTGCTCCAGGGAATCCGTAAGGAAAGAGATCTACTGAGACAGGAGCTCCGCCGCAGACTTAAAGAAAAGATCTCAGGAGCCAGATAGAAAAACTTCAAAAGAGAGTGAGAGAAGAAAAAATTCAGGGTAAAGGTCAAGTGGCAAAAGACTTTCAATACATCCTAACTCGAATGATTGCCTTGCATTCAACACATAAGTCCTTCTAAGATGTGGAAAGTAGTGCCTTCTAGTGGACTTTTATGATGATTTAGAATTGAAGTGCACATGAAATCAAGATTGGCCCTTTCCTAATGATGTTCCTGGTCTTACTATATAAAATTGCTTTAGAATCAAAATGCACAATTCATCAGTCCAAATTATTCCAAAGAAAAAAGTTTGCCTTTGTAACATATATTGCATGTATATGTATTGCATTAAAATCCACATCAGAAACACCAAATTCATCACCCTGCACATTCAGTGGTATTTGCCTTGGTTGTCAGTTCAAGAACAACCACAATGTGAAAATCAAATAAAATATATCAAAATATATCAAACCACTTTTCTAACATGTACTTATTTGAAGTGTCTCTCTCAGCACCCTGTGCTTGAGTGCTGTTTACCTAACCTTATTTTAAACCCTCTCTTTGTCCATCACCAAATGGAAAAGGAGGAAAGAGAAATCAATGGAGGTGGGAAAATGAAGGAGGGGGCTGAGGTAATTATCACCTGGACTTTAATGATTCTAACGCACACCCACTCTCAACACCTGACCATGAGCAAATGTTGTGCAGAACTGGATTCAACCCTAACTGACACTCAGAGCTGATGGTTAAAATACTGAGAGAGATGGATTGTTTTTACAGATATGCCAGTTTTATTTGTTTAATTTTTGTTTATATGTTCTCACATGTTCTGTCAATTTGAATGTGTAATACTTTCTACTTTCTTAACTATCTGCACCCAGCTGCGTGTAAGTCACTTATCTTTTCATGTGGTTGGCTGGCAAAATGCATCAGCCACATCCTATTTTTTTGTCAAGAGTTTCAGTAGGTGTCTTTATCTTACAATTTGAAGAATAGAGCATCTGCAAATGCAAACTAACCTGTTAACTGTTTGCCTCATTAAGTATTTGACCAATGAAATTAGATTTACTAATAGATTTTATTTCATCACAGGAATGAGGAGCACTGGTATGTTGTAAAGTATATTTACAATTAATGTTTATTAATGTGCAATGACTTTTTACTGTATATGGTGGCCCCATAGGGTATGTGAACACTTTCTGGTTAGTGGAATATTAGTGCAATATGCTTACTTTTCTAGGACATCCAGGGGTCTTTGAGGAAAGGTCTTGCAGAGTTAGTTTGCGAATGCCACTTGGTTTCACATTTTGGTATGTAATCCTAATGCAATGACATTCAAACATTTGAGTGTGGTTTCAGTGTATAAAAGTGTACAAATCATTTTTGGGACCATCGTACAATATGAATTTGTTATGTATACACACACTAGATTTTAAAAACGAATTAAAACAAATACAGTTAAACTCATTCAAACTTTATTTTGTAATTTATGGATACAAATAGAAATAAAAATATACAACATTATTCAACTTCATCAGGCATTGTTTAGGATAAAAAATTACTAAAAACCTGAATAGTTAAGATTTTATTTTTCAACCATAAACACCAAGAAGTATTACATTTTAAACTACGTTTGGGTTTGTCTCTTTTTGTCTCACATAACCTCCAATGCAGTCATAAAATGTGCAGTGCTTCCATCATTTTCAGAGCAAAAGTCAAAGTCATTAATTGATACAGTATCCTTGCAAACTTTGCCTTGCATGCTATTTTTCTGTTTATCCTCAGAAAACTGCTCTTCCGCCAAGGTCAAAGTAGGGCCCCTGACCATGAGCATGGGAATGCTGTGGCTGCCTATAAATATGCCTGAGGGGTAAATGCAGGGAGGATCGAGGATCCTGGCAAAGACGGAGTGAGTAGGAAGGAAAAGGGTTGTAAAGGGATGGGGGAGCAGAGGAGGAGAGTGAGGGATCAAAAGGAGGGAGCAAGGAAGGGTGCAATACCATATCTGGTAAATAGGGGGCAGCAGAATTGAGCTGTGAGAAGGTGCCTATCTCAGTGGGAGCTACAGAAGGGTATGCATTTGATGAGGTAGGACATTGTGGATAGTTTGAGATTTGAGGAACTGGGGGATTTAACTGAGAGGTACTTGAGGTTTGGATTGGGGGAAAGGACTGGGAGTTGATTTGAGAGGGGTTTCCCACTTGTGGAATATGAGGGAAGGAGGGGTTAGGGTATGACTGGGGAAAGGTAGACTGAATTTGTGTTGGATTCGGGATCGCAGGGACACCATGGATCGAGCTAGATGGGGGAAGAGTCAGACTCTGGAAAGGATGTGGAGCAGAAGGGATAGAAGTTGCGAAAGGGTAAGAAGTGTGAGATGTTGCTGGTGCAGGGTTTGGGAGAGAGCCAGGAGTAGTGTGTTTTGGCAGAGATGCAGGGAATGAGGGGACCGGGTATGCTGTGGTAGGGTGCAGTGTGTTGCAAGCCGACTGCATAGGTCCTTGATGGATAACATTGGTGGAAGGGAAGGAGAAGGATCCAGTTGTTGGATGAACTGGGTTTGGAATTGCTGAAATAGTGCTCAGACCTGAGGATTGGTAAACTGGAAAAGAACCAGTTGTTGGAGTTTGAGTAGATCCATGGGTACTCAAGTTGAGGTTAGGGATCTGTTGAACAGGAGGAAATGGGAAGACTGATTGGTTTGAATTGGAAGGCGTCATTATAGAGTTAGGGGTGGACTGCGCTGCTGGAGGGAAGGGGAATGCAGTTGGTGTCGTATTTGGGTCAGAAGGGGTGGGGATTTGGTTAGGGTTGCACTGCGACACCGGTTGGAAGGGTAGGGCAGATTGGGGTAGACTTTGACATGGAGGGGATGTTGGGTCTGGGTTGTTTGAGGACTGAACTGGAGGGAAGGGAAAGGCTGTTTGGTTTGGGTTTTGGATAGCAGGAGTTGATTCATTGGATGAGCTCAGTCCACTGTCATCCACCTGATTTTGGCCAGGGTCAATAGTTAACCCAGAACTTTGACAAGAAGAGGGGGGGATAGATTGGAAAGGTGGATTTGTAGGTGTATGGGGGCTTAGGTTGTCTTGGGATTGGTCTGTTGGAAGAATAGAATGGTAGGAAGATGAGGGGAGAAGGTGTGGAGAGGTGGAGTGAGAGATGGGTGGGTACGAAGAGCCCGGGGGAGAGGTCGTAGAGGAGGGCATAGTCGTAGAGGAATTTAAGCCAGGATAGTCTGATGAAGGTATAGAGGAATATGTTGACATAGAGGGTGGCGATGAAATTGTGGAGGGCTGGGGAAGCTCAAGGTCAGAGTTCTGTGTAGAGGACACCATGGAATAGATGGAAGATGACTGAGGCAAAGGCACTGATGCATGTGATGAGGAACTGAGCTGAGCAGTTGGGAAAGCAGATGTGTATCCAGAAAGGCCCATCATTTGACCAGACCTGTAACAGAAAGTAAGACTATCTTTGATACCCTGCTCAAAAACATTGAAAAAGTGTTTGATAAAACATTGCTGTTAATGTAGCCATAAGCATATAGACTTACCCATCCATCAGTGTGTTGTTTACATTATTTTCAGGGGTTGTCTGTGGTTGACTTTCCATTGAAGAGGGAATCTCAGAGGTCAAGAATGCTTGTCCAAGGACAAGTGGTTGGTTAGAGACTCTTTGATCTGGGAGGGATGGTACTTCAGTATGAAAACCTGAATCTGTAATTGGGAGGGCAGAGTTTATAATGGTGAGGGCGGAGCTTGGGAGTTCCACCGATTGTGGGAGGAGCTCAGTGGAATCACATGGGTCACATGACTCTGAAAGAGGGAAGCAGAGAGAACAGTGTTTCATAAGCAGGAGAAACCAAGTACATTTTTTTTTTACTAAAGTATTATTTTGTGAACAGAATAAGTATTAAAAACTTGGTAATGTCTCATGTATTTTTTTTATGTTTCATTTGTTTCTTAGTTTTGTAAGATTACAAAACAATACATTATGATCCTCACCAATATCCAAAGATTCCTCTTGATTGCTTGTAATTTTCCTCTTCAGCCTTGCCTCTCTTTGTCTGAGGAAAACAACAGAAAAAATATTATGCTCTCAGTTCAGGTGTCTTAAGAGGTTTTTGTGTTTAAATAAGAAATTATGTATACTATTAGTTAATTATTAATTAATATTGGTGTTTGTGTGTTTAACTTACTTTTTGCAGTTCATGCCATTCTCTCTAAAGCCTTTCGCAAAAGGATTTGAGTTTATTTTCAGTTCAGTGATCTAGGAGAAAATAAGAATAAAAATATTTTTCAGGAAAAAAAATATGTACTTTTTCATTGTGTAAAATGTATTTGATATATTTATCTGAGAAATGAATTTTTGCTTTCACCTTGCTGTTCTGGTATGCAGTGACTGTAATAAACTGTGTTTCAGGGAAGGTGAAAGAGTGCTGTGCTCTTCCCCACATCAGCACATCACGGGCCTCGATCACATGGACTCGTGGCTGGTATCGATGTAGGGAATGGAGAATGATCTTTAGAAGAAAGAGTGTGGGAAATTATGATTACAGTTGTGGTATTGCTGAGGCACTGAGGAATTATGTTTAACATAAAGTCATGATGCCCATAATGTTAATAACACTTTATAATAAGTTTTATTATGTCATGAACAAACATTTTATAGTGCTTAATAGTTCAAATGTGAATATACAGTGGCTCAAAAACATTTTGGGTATTAAAAAATCACACAATATCATACCAAATGGCATTTTATTAAAACAATAATAGATAAACAGTTTAAAAATGAATACAGAACACATTAGAACACTCACTGGTTACCAAACGTTACTGCCACATTTAGTCAGAAAAGGAAAGTTAGATCTGAGAAAAGTCTTGCATCATTTGTTTGCACTCACAAACTTGGTTTGATATGTTTAATATCGTATTATCCATGCAATGAAATTCATTTAAGTTCACAAAATGTTTTTGGAGCCACTGTATTTGAATTTATATTATAGAAGTGTCTATTTTAAAGTATTCGGTTTCATTTTAATTACTCATTATTGTGTTGACACATTACACTGTTAAGCATCTTTGAAAAGTAACTATAGAGTGTTACCAAAATAATAGGATAATTGTTGCACTCTAAAAAATGCTGGGTTGTTTCAACCAATGTTTGGGTCAAATATGGACAAACCCAACCATTAGGTTTAAACAATTAAACTAATGGTTGGGTTTATCCATATTTGAACATGAGTTGAAACAACCCAGCATTTTTTAGAGTGTACCTTTATAGAAGCTTTATAAAATAGGTATTGAAAGATGCCTTTTTACTCACATATCCTTGTGCGTCCAGGGTGTTATTGGTGAGTTTGGCCCGGTGGAAGGATATGCTTCGATTTTGCCAGTGTTCTCCAGTTGCAGGTGAGTCTGGGTGGATGAAGACGCGGTCTGGCAGCCGAGCCTCTGCGCCGCCAACCACCTGCCAGCTGTTGTCTTGGAAACGATAGCGAGAGGAATCAACAGGTACAATGTCTAAAAGAAGAATGTAACGCAGAGTTGGGTTCAGCCCTGACAGCTTCACTCGCAGCTGTGGAAACATTCTCCTGAGGAACAGAGAAGGATGAGAAAGGTTAAAACAATGAAATGACCAAATGTCGTAGGGTTTGCTGATGGATATATTCCATAAATACTCAAAATGTGCTCACCTGCCCTTCTTAGTGACAATCATCTCAGTGCCAACGGTGCTAAACTGTTTCCACAGTGACGCATTCTCAAGCTCCATTTTGACATTATCCTGTGGCGTCCCAGGAGTCTCTGCAGTGGCAGGAGGTGGCTGCAGCAGTCGAGGGGGAAGCCCACGGGCTGCCATGTCACATGTAGTAGGATACAACGGCACATGTGCTGAGGGTTCACGATCTACAGGAGAGATTGGCAGACAGGAAGCAGTATGTAAGAATTAGTAGTTCCATGAAGAACCTTTAACATCCATGGAAACTTTCCATTGCTCAACAGGTTCTTTATAGTGGAAAACGGTTCTTTGGATTATTAAAATGTCCTTAATACTAGAAAATAAAATGGTTATTTTAAAAACTGTTCACTAAAAGGTTTTTCGGGGGAACCAAAAATGGTTCTTCTATGGCTTTTGAACCTTTTTGAATTAAAGAGCTAGACGCCGATTTCTGTGATGTCCCGACGTGTTTAATAATGGCTTGATGAGTGTTTTATCAGTGAAACATACTGGAAATTTCTTAAAAGCCTTCTAATGCACTGCTTATCTCTATACAACACTAAAGGAGATGATACATGGGGCAACTTTTTGAGCAATGTTGCCGGGCAGTGTCGCCAAGTGATGTTGCTTGGGCACTTTCCCATTGAGAATGGGAAACAAATTTCGATCTAAAGTCTCCAGATAGAAATTTGTTGCCCATTCTCAATGGGAAGGTGCCCAAGCAACATCACTCGGTTACATTGCCCAGCAACATTGCTCAAAAAGTTGCCCCGTGTATCATCACCTTAAGACCTGGTTTCACAGAACGGTCTTAGATTAAGCCAGGATTAGGCTTTAGTTCAATTAGGACATTTTAGTAGCTTTTATAAACATTTCTTAGAAAAAAAAAAAAGATGGTGTGCATCTTGAGACAAAACAATGGCAGACATATTTTAAGATATGTTAGTGCAAGTTGCTTTCGGGTAAAACAGCTCAAACATGCATTTTAGTTTGGGACTAGGCTTAAACCTTGTTTGTGAAACTGGGAAGTAAATATTTGAGACTCAGTTCTTCTAAGCACTCAGCACTCTTAAAATTAAAGGTTCTTTTTTAGCATCTTTGGTTCCATGTAGAACCAGAACCTTTCCTATGCACAAAAGGTTCTTTATTGGTTCTTTATATTATACACTAAGAAAAAAAATGGCTCTTTTAAGAACTGGTTGGGGAACCCAAAATGGTGGTTCTATGGCATCACTGTGAAACCCCCCTTTTGGAATCTTTATACCATAAACACTCAGATACTAAATTAAATGCATGCACATTTCTGCTTCCTTCTATGACTTTTCCGTTGCACTGAAAGATCTGAACTCTCTCTTACCTCTATAATAGCAGTCGCTCAGTCTCTGAG
This sequence comes from Hypophthalmichthys molitrix, assembly GCA_037950675.1. Taxonomy (NCBI): domain Eukaryota; kingdom Metazoa; phylum Chordata; class Actinopteri; order Cypriniformes; family Xenocyprididae; genus Hypophthalmichthys; species Hypophthalmichthys molitrix. The sequence goes on along the minus strand of CM075503.1, from coordinate 3,347,851 downwards.
GTCCTAGGGCCAAACTAGGGTACATTTCCACACCCAGCATGTTTCTAGTAAACGTCCTTTTGTCCTTGCTTCTCTTTTGAGTTTATCAAATCAACGCCTCGCTCATTGAGCTTTCATAATGAAGAAATACAGTTTCAAAGTCTTCTGCTGTCTTCTTTCTGATGACTGTTCCTTTCTGTGTCTTCTCTTCTAATGCCTCTGCGTTTGTCTCCTTGTGTATTATATAGGTGAGTGTACCTTCACACGTTTACCAAATGGTGAGGTCTTCACACTTCGTCCGTCATCTTCTGTTTCTTTAGGGTCCATCTTTTGGGCCAAGCACTCCTGGTCTTAACACACTGGCTAAATAAACACTAGTCTGTTTCTCATACACACACACACATTGCTTAGCACATCAAACCTAAAACATCAATGAAGTATTTCTGCTTCATTATTGACTGTTACTTTCCAATGGCTAAAACTGTAAGAAAAATCCAAAGCGAGTATTGGGTTGTGTCTGAGTTGACAGGTATCTGTGATTCTTATTGTTCTGCATCACATTATTGACCCACAGAAAAGTCCTAAATGATATTTCTTTAATATCTTAAATAATTCTCCTAGACAGTAATGGGATTAAATGGAGACTATCACTGAAGTCTTCCACTACTTAGATGTTCCTCCTGAGAAAATTACCATAGTAATATCATATGTCTCCTTGCGTGTGGCAAATTTATCCAAAACTACAACATAAACAATTTGTCCTGAGGGTATATATTAAAACAGCATTTTTTTTTTCAAAATTATGATAAAAAATATGAGCTATAACAGAGACAGTACAGTAAAAACAACAGTGACATAGTTGAGATTTTTATGTTATATGTTATGTTATGTTGTTATATGTTATGTTGTGTGTTTTATGTTATGTTGTCATGTTCTGTTATGTGTTATGTGTTATATGTTATATGTTATGTTATGTTATGTTATGTTATGTTATGTTATGTTATGTTATGTTATGTTCCAGCATTCCCATGTGGTTTGGAAAATGTATATTATATGATATATATTATACTATCCTATATTAATTTATTAAAAAAAAAAAAAACTAAGACCTCGTGGCTCTATCAGCTAACTGAGCTGATGTAAGGTTGATTTCCCACAACAAAAGAGGAAGATCAAAATGAAAATGAATGCCAAAACTTGTATGATGCAATGGCACAACCATATATGGACTGTCTGTACCACTACCGCTATCCATATTTAACACAGATCGAATGAGGAATACTGGATTTATAGTTGGGTAATACGAAAAGAATTTGATATTTTATTTAACGTTGGCCTTCGCCCTCAGCTCAGTCCTTCATTCTCAGTTGGTGGTGAGGGGTGGGTTGCAGGTGGAGGCGTACGACAGACAGTTTGGTCTTACTGCTGCAGTTTGGTCTCTAAAGTAAACACAAGGGTTCAGACGCTGCATACAAATGTCTTTTAAAAAGCAGCAACTGCTTTGGATGATGACACTCTTTTTATTAAACTGCCTGCACTCTTAAAAAAGATAGAGTTCTTTAAAGGTTCTTTACACATAATAATAGTTCTATTTAGAACCATATCATCCTGAAGAAATGTTTTTTGCTTTGAGTTTAGGGTTCTTAATTCCCGCCCTTTTGTTTTTAAATCTGTAACTGTCAAATCCTTTTAGAGCTCCTAATATCAACACACTCTCAACAGGTTCTTGATATCTGTCTAAATTTTAACTTTCATATTGTAAGTTTGGTTTCAAGCTTTCAAATTGATCATTTTTAGAATTTTAACATGTAAGTGTGAGCAGCTCTGTTCATTTGAGGATATACTATTCTCCACCAAGTAGCCTAAGTAATTTATATTGTTAGAGTTCACAGTTATTACTTGGGTTTATGAATAAACATGCTAAGTCACAAAAACATTAAAGCTATTGCATGACTTTTTTTTTGCAACATTGTGAAAATAAAATTCTTTTTTGGAATCTATTCTGAGAAGAATGTTTAACATCAATGGAATCTTTCCTTAAAGGTTCTTTAGATTAAAATGTTCTTCACATTAAGTAAAAAACTGAAAGGTTCTTTGGGGAGCCCAAAATGGTTCTTCTATTCCATCACTGTGGAAAACCTCCTTTAAAACCTTTATTTTTAAGAGTGTACTGGCTATTCACAATGGTTCTGCTACTAGTACATAATCTGGTACTGTTTAGATCCATTTTCCTAAGAGTGTGCCATAAAAAGACATATTCTACAGACAGCCAGATCCAAACTCTGACAGCTCAGCAGACTGCTTCAGCATTACTTCACCTTAACATTGTTGTTGTAGTTGTTGTTTTTATTGTTCATTCACAGGCACGTGATAAAGTGAGGGCTGTGAGAGCGAGGGGAAGTGGAGGTGTCTGTCTCAGAGGGGGGTGGATGTCATTACTGCTGACAGCGTGTGTCCGTTTCAGAGTTTACAGGGACTGTAAGGCCTAATGGCAGCTAATGTGTTTATGAGTGCCCAGGTGTGTGTCTTTAAGCAACAGTAGCACATCGGGCTCCATCCATGCTACACTAGCTGTAACGAGGTCGTTTTAGTGTAAGGATGGTGAATTGTACCAAGTTTAAATCCACTAACCATGTTATTAAAAAGCTGCTGTGCCTGTTAATTCCTACAATAGATTTCAGGAGGTCAATTTGACATAGATATGCAGCTTCACAACTGTTAAATCAGTTGTTAAATGGTAAACTGTTACCAAGTTACCATTACAGTGAAAAATGGCTTAACATCACATTATATGTAATTTATTTGTTTTTAAGAGTGAATGATTGTTACTTGAACTAAAGTGCTTTAAGTATTTTAAAATATAAAAACATCGCCCCTTAGTTTCACTTCACACTCACAAACTCATTTGTTAAAAAACGAACTCGGTGTTCATGAAAATCATTGAAATTATGTGACTTTGATAAATATAAAAGGGTTTAGACAGGCCAGAGGTATTTTTATCACCTCATACCTGACAAAAGATCTCAAAGAAGGTGTTTTGTGAAACAAAAGTTCTTGTTTTGGACTATTTGAATGAGTGAAGTATGTACTAGGAATTAAGTATTAAATGGATTTACAATCAATTACTGTTGAAAAAATACACTGTAAAAAAAAAAAACATTTTTACTGTAAATTACAAATTCTACAGTAAAAACCTGTTACTCTAAGTTTCTTTATACAGTGAAAACTGGTTGAACATCACATATGTAGTTTTACTCTAATATAATGTACAACTTATGATTTTTTTTTTTTTTTGCAAGAAAAACTACCATATAATTTATACTGAAAAACAGTAAAAAGCACATTTCCAGAATCCCTGCATGACACATCACATATGATTACATTTTATTTATTTACAGTTTCTTCTTTTTTTACCATTTGCTGGGTTTTTACTGTAAATTTAACAATATCGAGCAGGTCAGTATGACCTGATAACTTCTTTAATGCCAACATTTTGAAAAAGGTTAAACAAGATATTGTAGATTTTGTGATTTCATGTAAACTGTCCGATGTAGTATGAGAAAGTACACTTAAGTTTTCTTATTCACTCAGTACAGCGATGTTGTTCTGAGATTCAATCATCTTCTGTTCAGGTTTGATTCTAACATGATAGCCAACTACTGGGACATTTCATAAGCTCAATTTTACAAAATATACAAAAAATAATTTGTACAGTCAAACACATCACCCAAAGTTCAGTCCATATTCAGGTCAAATATGTTGTGTTAAATATTTGGCAAAGGTGTATAAAACTTATCTTTAGCTCTGCTTGCATAGTTCCACCTTTCAAACAACACAAAGGTGGATTTTAGATATCCAAGCAATTGTAAAATTCTTCAAATTCTTAAAAGAGCATGTACACAAAAAGAAGTTTGCTTAATTGATGAATTAATGATGGTGCACTTGTAGTGTACTTGCATGACTGTTTCTTTTAAACCCTTAAACAACTTTGCACTTTAATGCCATATTAAAACTTTACCTTATAAAGTAACATTACATTTAATAATCGTTTGTCATGCTTTAAAGAAGTACTTATTTTGAAGTGCTAACTAACGTAAAGTACTTGATTATAATTTCAACTGTATTGTGTTAAAACAAAACATTTGTAATTAAGTTGTAATTTAGTACATTTAAGATATATTAACTTTAAATGTATTATCAAATACACACTACAGTTAATCAAGAGCTTAACATGTACTGTAGCATGTTAGTCGACACATTGAAATAAGCATACCTTAAAATATGAAACATGGTTAATATAACACTAGAGTTAAAATTATAACATTTTTTCAAGTAAAAATATAACTTTTTAAAACTAATTATGTTATTAAGTTATAATTGTACCTCTAGTGTGTTATTCAATATATTTAATTACATTTAAAATTAATATTTTTGAAATTTGAAGTTGTTAATGTTTTCAATGTACTAATTTGCAACTTTGTCATTTACAAATGTGTAATTATAAATATATTTAAATGCATGACATACAAGTTTCAATAGAAATTACATTAAAGTATATTTTAGTTAAATGCTTGTCAGTACAATCAGCAGTACACTTGAACCATATTTTAAAGACAATACATGTAATTATGAAATTACAAATAAAGAAGTACTTAAGTTCTACTTTTAAAAAAACACTTATGTTCAACTAATTGCATTTAATATGATTTTAAACTGTAATACATTTTAATTTAATTGCAAATAACTTGCAATTAAGTGTCCACTGAAGCATTCTTTTAAAAGTATTTCATAAGTACTCTTAAGAAATATGCAAAAGTTCTTTTTCACAGGGGACATAATGACATGGGGGATTTTTCAACCATCATGACATAAACAAAATGGGATGAGGTTTTGCATGTCTTCACATGTTTGTCATGAATTTCTTTGAAAATTCTTGTCATGTGTTAATGCAACAGCCCTAGTATTAGTAAGCAGAAGTGTGGACTTTGTCAAGTCAGAAGGTTAAATTCATGTGGCACCTTTGAGACAATCTGAAACTGTGACCACAGTTCAGATAAGGGATAAAATATCAGCCTTTTTACTGGGATCACAAAAACAAATGATTATTTTTTTAAGGTATCATTATAATTTCACAATCTCAACGGAAGATGTGAGACTTGATATCTTAGTTCTCAGTCAAACCCCATTTCTTTCATTTTTGCCATTATGATATCAGCACTGAACTTGACCACAAACCCAATTCTCATGATCACATGTTCAGTTCGACAGAATGAATGGCATAAAACCTGCAAAGCAGGAAAGAGCAAATCAGTACTGAACAGCATTAAGACAGGTGGAAGACTTCAAGGAGCTGCTGATACTGTAAACAGAGCATATTTGCTTTCTTGAAACTCAACTTAATTATATCCGGTTCTGAGTGTCAAAGTGCAGTTAGTGAGGGATTAACCAGTTCGAGTTATCAGAATGGACGCACTGACTGCGATTCTTCTCCTCTGCTTGGCTGTTGGAGTTTATATTGTTTGTTCTCTGTACCTGCTACGAAATCCATGTATCCTTCATAAGAAGAAACAGCTGGGATTCTACTGCAGACACATTTCACACAGAGGAGGCGAGTGGATTTGTTTCTTCTGAATTTAAGTTTTATTGCTTTGATCTAAATAACTTGTTGGAATAAAATTATGGGTATACAGTTATGTTCCAGGTCAAATTGACCCTAATTCAATTAAATTCACCAAAAATCACACTTAAAAAATTTTGTAAAAATTTTGCAACTACATGTGAACAAGCAGTCATGAGAGTATACTCATCAACAGACATTTTACTGACTATAAGTAACTTTGGAAGTGCAAGTCATCTTATTCTGTTAATGAGAGTTGATACGTTGTTGCAAAGTTACTTAGAGCTCATAGAATGTCTAAAGTGGACTCAAAATGTTCGTTCATGTTAGTTCACAGTGCATTAACTAATGTTAACAAGATTTTAATAATATATTAGTACATGTTGAAATTAACATTAATAAATGCTCTATAAGTCCTGTTCATTATTAGTTCATTTTAACGAATGTAGTTAACTAACGTTAAATAATGAACCTTATTGTAAAGTGTTACCAAAATAAAAAAAAATGAAACAAATTTACACAGTAAAATACCGTTTTCCACTAAAACAGTAATATACCTTAAAAACAATGCAATCTGGGTAATATTTCTCAAAAACGACAAATAATATTGCCCAGAATGCATTGTAATATAAAGAAGTGATAAACCGTAAAAACAATGCATTCTGGGTAATATATGTCATTTTCGAGAAAGTATCCTATAGGTTATTTTCTCGAAAACGACAAATAATATTACCCAGAATGCATTGTAATATAAGAAAGTGATAAACCGTAAAAACAATGCATTCTGGGTAATATATGTCATTTTCGAGAAAGTGTCCTATAGGTTACTTTCTCAAAAACGACAAATAATATTACCCAGAATGCATTGTTTTTATGGTATATTACTGTTAGGAAAATGGTATTTTACTGTTTCGTTTTTTTTTATAGTTAGAGTGTAACCGGTTATTTTTACATTTGTTTTTCACAAAATGTGAATATTATATATGTAAATTAAAAAGTATTTAAATTTTTTTTTATTTTAAATTAAGATTTTTTTAAAAACTTTTTGTTGTATTTTTGTGTTTTCCTGAAGCTCAAACAGTATAGCATGGCGTAAGTGACGCCAAGATCATTGGTTCGAATTTCAGGAACATTCATGTGCATGAACTGATAAAAATGTATGCCTTCATTGCAGCACACATTTCTTCAAATAAAAGCATTCGCCAAATTCATAAATGTAAATACCCTCAGAGAGTAGTTGAGAATCTGACAAAATACTTTATTTTGGGGTCTGTACATCTGCTTTTAACCATTAAATTTGCATGTCGTACACACATTCCACAACATCGTAGGTGAAAACTATATTTCCAACAACTCAAAAAGACCCAGAACATAAAATCATTCTTTTTTTTTTTTTGTCTTTAGGGTCTGGAGAGAAGATAGAAAACACAATGGAAGCATTTACACAGTGAGTTTCTCTTTTGCTATATCTATTTTTCTTCCATTCCTCTCTCCTTTTCTCCACCTTAACCATCTGTTTGTCTCATCATGTGATAGTGCTGTCGCTGCAGGCACTGAGATGTTGGAGATGGATGTTCACCTCACACTGGATGGCTGTGTTGTGGTTTCACACGATAATAACCTTTTGAGAGAAACAGGATATGACAAAACAATATCGTCTCTTAGATTTCAGGTAGTCATTTTAACCATTAATCTTTCTCTTTTCATCTGTTATCATTTGTGACGGCTATTTTGTATGTTTCAGGATTTACCTCTCTATGAAGAGCGACTCGAGGTCACATTTTATGTTGGTAAGTCCTTTGTTATGATTCTGCACTGTCCACTTGTATAATATTAAGTGCTTTAGAGTAATTTGTAATATATGAAATGTGCAATACATTTCCCTGTGTTAGGACACTACAGTACAGGGAAGGACAGAAAGTTTGTGTTGCTGGAAGATGCCTTCAAGAAATTTCCCAACATACCAATGATGCTTGAGATCAAAGAAAACAATGACTTGCTCATTAAAAAGGTGAGATCATTTTTGCAATATTCAATGTCTTCTAACTGGTTCAACTGTCATTTATTCACACTGCTAAAAAAAAAAGAGCATGTTTCTAGATCACCATCCACCACAAACAAATTACTTGTATGTTCAAATGGTCTCTCAAACTCACAAGTTGAAATACACAGTACAAGAAGTGTAGATGATGGCTGCGTCAGAAATCAAATACTTTCTTGAGTAGGTACTTAATTCGAATAAGTAATTAAATTTTCAACATTGTATGAGAGTGAATGTAATCCGGAGTCATGAGAAATCGAGTCCCCCCCAGGAATCGGGTCTCCTTTAGGACCCAAGCGGTAATGCCTGATAAAAAGTTGCTATCACAATGTCTTGACTAATTATAACCTATTACACTATCGTATGAGGTTTATTACATTAAGTGCTCAAACAACATGCATAAAATATAAAATGAATGCCCATTTATTGCATAATAAAACAAATTGGAAACAACCATGCCTTAAAAAGGTATTTTTTATAAGGATAAGGATTGTTGCAACATACTATGTTCTGTAAAAGTAATTTAATATTAATTTTACACAATAATAGCAATGTGGTATAGTATAATAATACTATAATACATTTTAAATAAATTAATTGCCATGCTAAGTACACACAAACATCATTAATTTGAAACATGTAATTGGGAATTATATTGGAAGCAAAAAACATACCTAATATAAGCTAAGCCAGATCTTTTTTTTTTTGGCTCTGGAACCTACAAGTAGCTGTTTGAATAATTCTGACAAATCCTTCACTGAATGAACTCAATGAATCTCTCAAAGCACTGACCTGCAAGTTCTTTCACTGATATTTATTTAGTACGTCTCCTACTTGTCTAAATCAAAATGGACCTATTGAAATTAATAATAACTTGTTATCACTTTTATGTTACTGTAGGTCTCTGGTCTTGTGATGCAATATCGCAGAGAAAGTATTACAGTTTGGGCTTCTGAAGAGTCTGAAGTTATGGCTAAATGTCAGAAGCAGGTACAGTACTGTGTCCCTACAGGGGTCAGTGATCATAGATGTCTTAATACAAAATTTCTAAGCACTGTAAAAGATCTTTGGCTTATCTTTTTCTATGTGTGTGTAGAACCCGTCCATACCCTATATGTTCACTATGAGGCGTGGAATTCTGCTTTTATTGCTCTTCTATACTGGGCTCCTTCCCTTTTTCCCTCTGGGTGAAAGTCTGCTGGTGTTCTACCTGCCCAGGATTATCAACAGGTCAGTCTATAACCTAGTTTTAAAAGTGGGAAGGATTGGAATTTCATAACTGGCCAAGTTTTTGGTGCGTTTAAAGCGAAATCTTCAGGTATGTTTTTATGGTAGCATTTTACAATAAGGTTCCATTTGTTACATGAGTTAACTACATTAATTAACATAAATAAATGCTTTAGAAGCATTAGTTAATCTTTGTTAATGTCCATTTTAACATTTACCAATGCATTCATAATATCAAAAGTTGCATCTCTTAATATTATTTAACTCATTCCCCATCAGCGCTTTTGAAAAAAGTAGCCAGCCACTGCCAGCATTTTTGATCATTTTCACAAACTTTTCATGCCCCCCAGAATATTTTGTTGTATGAATATCTGAACATGCAAAATGTCAAAAGAAACAACAGAGCATCTGCTTTAATTCTAGCTTCATGCATCTGTTTTTATCAACACTTGAATGTGGGTAAGTTTCATTTAAAAAAAAAAAAAAAGCAACATTTTGAACAAAAAGGTGAGAAAATCACGTTATTGTCAATCGGATTCAGAACAATGATCAAAACAGAGTAGATCAGGGGTGCAGAGATGCAGAGTTTAGCTCCAACCCTAATTAAACACACCTGAACCCGCTAATCAAGGTCTAACTAGGCATTCTAGAAACCTCCAGGCAGGTGTTTTGAGCTGGTTGGAGCAAAACTCTGCAGGACAGGACCTGTCCAGGACCGAGTCTCTGCTTCGCGTTGTGCCTAACAACGCCCTTCAGCCATGACTTATTCATGATACAGCACAGCCTCTCGTACCTTATTGCTTACTTAGTAAATGTTAGTTAAGACCTTATTGTAAAGTGTTATCTTTTTGCCATACATTGTATTTGACTAATACTAATGCAGTAGTTGTGTGTTTCTCAGGACTTATATTCCAGAGGAATCCTATCTGAAGAACAGATTTGTTGTGTGTCTTCTTCAGAAGTAAGTGACATTCATCTAACAAAGAGCTGTCAAATAGTTTTTCACTCAGTCTTGTGATGTGTGATCATGTTTATCGATGCTTTGCCTAGGTTGACCATGCGAAAATCTTTGTTTGAACACTTGGTCAAGAGGGGCTTGCAGGTGAATATGTGACTTTTCTCAGTTGTGTAAAGCTAAAAATAAAAAAATAAAGCAAAATCATTAATTTCATCTCATTTTTGGCATCTCAGGTGCAGCTGATTGTGTGCAATGAAGAGAGCGATATGGAAGCTGCATTTGCAGTCGGAGCTACGGGTGTTATGAGCGACTACCCGACCCTCCTGTCAAACTACCTCAAAAAACACCCTCCACCTCCACCTCCACCTCCTGCTAATTATCAGCTCAAAAGGCATGATAAACATTGCCTTTGAATAAGAATTGTATCCATCTTTTTCCTACACAAAGCTTTGCAGGAATTATGGGAGTAAAGCACTTTGTCATTTTAACATAAGAAATTGTATTCATGTTCTATAGAAACATTCCAGTGAAAAAGCAGAGAAAATTATTTTAAAGGGGCCATGTAAAAAAAAAAAAACTTTGAAAACATTTGAGAAAGAGTGAGATTTTTAGTTCATTCCAGTGAATTAAAATTGTATTTTACAGGCAAAACATATAATGCAATGCAATATATACTGATGATTGAAAGATTTACACATCAACAGTCCTAAAAAGCCTGATGAATCATATCTGATACTCACATTTTAATGATTTTTCTACAAGAATGAATTGTGGACAATCAAGTTACTTCAGTCCAGAAAGTGTTCAACTAACAATATAAAAGTTGATACAATATGATACAGCAGGTTATAGGGTTACAACACAGCAGACTCATTCAGAAAAAGGTGTATATGTTTATTTTTGTTTATAGGACAATGTTACAAACTTAAGCTCAGACAATGAATATTCTTTGTAATATCCATATATATATGACAATGGCCGTGTGATCGGTTGAGATCAAATCACCTGTAGCGGATCTCGGTCTCTTTGAGAGATCACTATGTTAACGGTGTCGCCCAGTCGTGCAGCCAGTCTGTCTCTGAATACAGTCAGGAAGCCTCTCTCGCTGTTGCTATGGTCACTGAGAATCACACTTGTACCTTTAGAAACTGCATCTAGAACCTCATGATGGGACATCTCACCTGAAAATGAGAAAAATAAGCTTGGGTTAACTGCATTTTTTTTGTACTTATATTATTTGTATTCTATAACTTCAATAAATTGATGAACATCAGATTTTTGTGGCATTTGTGACATACCAGTGATGTAGAGGTCTGCATTTACTCTCTGTATGACAGACGCTCCAGACCCTGCACATACCGCAACCGTCTTCACCATAGAGTCTAGAACATCATATAAATGCAGATCTGTCATGACAACTCTCTGAGTGTTTGGCATGGTAATGGATATGACAATGTTGATATGTTTGGTCTTGGCAAAATAGGTCTGCTACACTGCTGCTGCAGAGCAAGTACGGGACTTGCTACTGCCAATACATACACGACACGCTGCTGTACAATATAGCATACATGATTTACCCGTAGCAGATCTACACAGGTGGGGCTGGGGAAGGTGGAAGGTTTCTGAAAGCATGCTGCAACTGCTAGTGCTAACAGAAAATGCTGACCTGGCCTGTGTTCAGCCTTGACAAAACATTGCAAAATGTTTTTTTTAAATGGAAAAGGTGGTGCGTTAAACATCCTGTTCTAATGACACAAGAAATGCAACTATGGCAGCTGAGAAGGCCATTCTTTGTGTTATTTTTGAAGAATTTTCGGAGCCTGATGAAATCGGTATAAATGCGTGTTTAATACTGCAAAATACGCTCAATATTACAGTCATTGTCCTTGCCGTCCAGAATAAAAGAGAACATCCCAATCGAGTGAAGGGATTTGTGGAAACTGTGGTTCCTAATTATTGTGATCCAACATTTGCCTCGCATTTCAGGATGAAAAGACAAACATTTCAGATGAAGGATAATCCACTTCTTACCTCCCAGACTGTGTTATGATCTATATGACCTTATTATTTTTATTGTGAGTATTAGGCTTATCATTATTGCTGATCGCTGTTGTTGTGCTATGATATTGTAATATTTACCATTATATAATCAGAAGAGAATAGAAAAGTTTATGAAAGTGTCACTCCAAAATATAATAGCAAAATATATAAATATGTATATGTTACATTCATACCCATTGTGCGAGCTGTTTCTTTAATACCGCGTGGTTTATATACATGTTGTTGCTGATTGGGCTGACATTTTTGACACACCCACCAAACGAGAAAATGCATCTCAAACCCCGTTGCACACCGTTTCCAGGAAACATGTCGTTCAACCCAGAAACCATAGCAAAACGTTGCAAACCGGTTTGAGCTTGAACGTGCCCCTGTATTTGAAGGTTGAGCAGCGAGCTCATTGGCTGCTGATACAGCAGGACCCAATCAGCTGTGCCATATCGAGAATGATGTGATTGCAAGGAGGTTGATTTAAAGGATTAGTTCACTTCAGAATTAAAATTTCCTGATAATTTACTCACCCCCATGTCATCCACGATGTTTATGTCTTTCTTTCTTCAGTCAAAAAGAAAAAAAAATTGAGGAAAACAGGTTTTTCTCTATATAGTGGACTTCACTGGGGTTCAATGGGTTGAAGGTCCAGTTTCAGTCCAACTTCAAAGGGCTCTACACGATCCCAGATGAGGAATAAGGGTCTTATCTAGTGAAACAATTTTCTAAAAAAAATTATATACTTTTTAACCAAAAATGCTCATCTTGCACTAGCTCTGCGATGTGCCACGCATTATGTAATCACATTGGAAAGGTCACGTGTGATGTAGGCGGAAGTACCGATCCAGTGTCTACAAAGCAAATGTGCAAAGACAACAATGTCAGATGATTTTAAAGTTGGAGGAGAAAATGAGAGTTTTTCGCCCTACCGCGGTGCTTCCGCCTACGTCACGCGTGACCTTTCCAACGTGATTACGTAACGCATCGCAACAGTGCAAGATGAGCATTTGTATATATATACATATTATGTATATATATAATTTTTTTTTTTTTTAGAAAAAGACCAATCGTCCCAATCATCTGGGATCGTGTAGAGCCCTTTGAAGCTGCACTGAAACTGGACCTTCAACCCGGTTATCCCCAGTGAAGTCCACTATATGGAGAAAAATCCTGGAATGTTTTCCCTTAAAAACCATAATTTCTTTTCGACTGAAGACAGACAGACATGTCTTGACATCTTGGATGACATGGGGGTGAGTAAATTATCAGGTAAATTTAATTCTAAAAACTAATCCTTAAAGACCTATCAGCCTGCACCATCTAGACCCATCACCTAGACCATCTAGACATCAAACTTTGTATTTAGTGACGTCTTTTCCAGCTGACGACAGGTGATAATAATCGCACACACATTACATCATTGTTCAGTATGACTGTGTGTGACACTTATCCACCTTATTTTTCAATGCGGAAGCAAGCTATTTTCTGTGAATGTGTTAGACTTGCAATTCATTAGCCATTATGGGTAAATAACTAGAGAAATAAAGTGCAGTAACTGGTAAAACTATTTGCACTACAAACCAGTTTGGTGATGATTACTATGATGAGAAGAGGCTTGCTCAACCAAATTTTACTTAGTCAGTTAGTTACTGACTAAAAAAATGTCTGTGATGGACAAATTGTTAACATGGCTGGTCTATTTGGTAATTATGTCAGGCAGGAACTGTAGCAACTCAGATAAATGTGCGCTATTACTAGGTGTGCATCCAAGTACATGACATGTTTAACTTAACTATAGGCGCATCTGTACTGCAGAGATGTCGAATCAGTGTGGTCAACTTCATCTTTGCAGCTGACACTCACTTAGAAAACACTACTGATTAAATTATTAAAATGTTCAGACACATTCATAATCATTACTTTTGCCGGTGCGCTATAGCAAGCTTTATGTGTGCGCTTGAGCGCTTAAGGCACATTATTATGTTTTCATTTTTCTCTGTAATGTAGAACAATGTTACATAATATTCTTTCTCAGCTCTGACACTGAAACCATTTTCCGATGCCATCCCCCCAGTATATAGTTACATAATTAAATTAATATCATAAACATGCGACTAGTCGACTAATGTCTTAAATCCTAGTTGGCTCGAAAAAATCTTTGGTGGGGGCAGACCTAATAATTATGGTAAATATTTAAAATAATAGAAATACTAGTTTGCAATTTCAAGCAGCATAATGCACTTTGGAAGTGGAGCTGGAGCGGCTGACACTGGAATCCTTGCATTTAATGTAAAAATGGCCCATTCTTATGTTAAAAATAAGGTGGATATCGCTCATACCCCACCTAATGTTTGTTGGTCCCCCAGGGCCAGTCTCAAATGGGGCAAACCCAAGTGAGTCTTCATTTTCTGCACTGCTGTAGAAACAGACACTGGCTCATCCAGAACACTGAGTCGTCCTTGACCACAACCCAACAAAGGAGGCTAGAGAACAGAAAAAAAAATTGTGAGACAGGTAAAATTAATACCTATAATTATATCAGGATGTCAATTATCAAATTAAATTAAAAGTGTTTATAACACATGGTCCTAGAAATGACTTTTTTACTATTTCCTTGCAAAGAAAAGGTATGTCATTATGTCAAATACTAAGATGTTTCAGAGAAGTTTTCATTCAATACTGCTTGGAATACAGCATCTGTTTGTACAAAAATAAAGTTCAACATAAGCCTATACTACTGAATACCAATAAAGTGAGTCTATGTATATTTTTATCATTGTTATTTTGATAAACATTACACAATATAGTATTACAATTATATGAAAAGAGCTTTTACTGTTATAAAGCTGGGGAAAGTGGAGGGTTTCTGAAAGTGTGCTGCAACTGCTAGTGCTAACAGAAAATGCTGACCAATATTTGGAGGTTGAGCAGCGAGCTCAACTTAAAGATTTAGCGGAACAGAAGGTGTCGGAATAAACTTGAAACACACGTGATCGCTGTCATGCGATGAATTCGGGCCAATCGTGGAACAGCTGTGTCTTCGTCAGAGCTCGTGCAGCCGCTTTGGAGAAGCTGCGCTGGCCGGCTGCTCTCGAATCGCTCGTGATACTTTGATGCCATACGTCACAGTCATGTGGCATCGGCGCGGTCTCAAGTCGGACAAAATTTTTAACTGGCATGCACTGCTTCAAGTCAGCTGCTAATTGGTCTGTGCAACGCTGCATGAAGTCGAACAAGCCTTTTGTGTCCGATTCAGTTTTTGTTTGGTCATGTGCTCTGCCAGCTCCGCCTGTTCCTCCGCCTCTTGATCAAGTGGCTCCCCCTTCCTCTAACTGAGTATAATTATCAGTGGACAAGATTCACCTGTTCTGTGCAGTAATAATGTAATATATAATATTAGCTTATTTTTTGCTGACTGTTTTTAGAGCAAACAAGCATTTTGTGTTTACAGTTATGTTTGTGCCATTTGACTGTGACGTACACTAACATTCAAAAGTTTGTGGTTGGAAAGATTTTTGTAATGTTTCTGAAGGAAGTCTTATCCTCACCAAGGCTGCATTTATTTAATCAAAAATACAGTAAATAATATTGTGAAATATTATTCATTTAAAATGACTCTTACCTATTTGAATATATATTTTAAAATTCAATTTATTCCTGTGATCAAAGCTGAATTTTCAGCATCATTTCTCCAGGATTAAAGAGTTAGTTCACCCAAAAATGAAAATTCAGTCATTAATTACTCACCCTCATGTCATTCCACACCGTAAAACCTTCGTTCATCTTCAAAACACAAATTAAGATATTTTTGATAGAATCCGATGGCTCAGTGAGGCCTGCATCACCAGCAATAACACTCCCTTTTTCAATGCCCAGAAAGCTACTAAAGACATATTTAAAACAGTTCATGTGACTACAGTGGTCCAACCTTAATATTATAAAGTGACGAGAATACTTTTTGTGTGCCAAAAATAACAAAATAGCAACTTTATTCAACAATATCTAGTGATGGGTGATTTCAAAACACTGCTTCATGAAGCTTTGAAGTTTTATGAATCTTTTGTTTCGATTCAGTGGTTCGAAGTGCGTATCAAAATGCCAAACTCACGTGAACTATTGAAGTTTCAAAACACTTATGACATAAAGCCTCGTTTACTGAAATCACGTGACTTTCACGCTCCGAACCACTGATTCGTAACAAAAGATTCGTAAAGCTTCAAAGCTTCATGAAACAGTGTTTTGAAATCACCCATCACTAGATATTGTTGAATAAAGTCGTTATTTTGTTATTTTTGGCACACAAAAAGTATTCTCGTCACTTTATAATATTAAGGTTGGACCACTGTAGTCACATGAACTGTTTTAAATATGTCTTTAGTAGCTTTCTGGGCATTGAAAAAGGGAGTGTTCTTTCTGGCGATGCAGGCCTCACTGAGCCATCGGATTTTATCAAAAATATCTTAATTTGTGTTTTGAAGATGAACGAAGGTCTTGCGGTGTGGAGCGACATGAGGGTGAGTAATAAATGACTGAATTTTCATTTTTGGGTGAACTAACCCTTGAATCCTGGAGAAATGATGCTGAAAATTCAGCTTTGATCACAGGAATAAATTGAATTTTAAAATATATATTCAAATAGGTAAGAGTCATTTTAAATTAATAATATTTCACAATATTATTTACTGTATTTTTGATTAAATAATTGCAGCCTTGGTGAGCATAAGACTTCCTTCAGAAACATTACAAAAATCTTACCGACCACAAACTTTTGAATGTTAGTGTACGTCACAGTCAGATGTATCTTACAGGTGTGGAACGACATGAGGGTGAGTAATTAATGACATAATTTTCATTTTTGGGTGAACTAACCCTTTCAGTGTCACATGATCCTTCAGAAATCATTCTAATATGCTGATTTTCTGCTCAAGAAACATTTTTTTTTATTATTATCAGTGTTGAATCAGTTGTGCTGATTAAAATTTTTGTGGAAACCATGATACATTTTTTCAGTATTCTCTGATGAATATTAAGATCAAAAGAACAGGATTTATTTGCAATATAATTTTTTTTTTTTTTTACATCATAAATGTCTTTACTGTCTCTTTTAATCAATTTAATGCATCTTTTCTGAATAAAAGTATATATTTTTTTTTTTTTTTTTTTTTAAATCTTACTGACAAATCAAAGATGACCAGTATGACAGACACCAAAAAAAAAAGACAAATTGTAGAGCTAAAGTTGTCCTTGTTTACTCACCTGCTGGACTTGTGTGATGTTCAGGGATTTGCTGGCATGTGGATTTGAAACCAGAATCTGCACAGCAGCAGTTAGCACTGAACTATTACAGGTTAGGTTCACCTGCTGCCCTCCACTTTCATTTCTGAAGATGAACATGGAGCAGTGTTTGAATGGATGCCATCACATATTATGGGCAAAACTACTTGCAAACATACACTTACCTTATTGTAGAGCACTGAAAGGTTTCACTGCCTTCTATGTGTCTTAGTTGCTCCAAAAGGCTGTTTAGCTCTTCTTCATTCATGGACGAGAACTCAAGCCTGTGTTTCTGTGGGCCGCAAGATTGGGCTTGACTTAATACTGACACTTGTCCGCTGCCTGTGAATAGAGGCACAAGTAAGAATTTCTGACTCTTTGACCCACACTACAGAAAAAAAAAAGTGTTCTTTCTTACCCATTCCTCCAACTAACCAATCATTAACACCTCCTTCAACACTGTCCCATGAAGTGTGAGGAGAGAAAATGGCAATGCCGCCCTCTATTGCTCTGACAGCCAGCCGCTGCTTCCAGTCCTTCTGAAGCAGGCGTTTGAAAGGTTGAAAGAGTGGCGGGTGGTATGAGACAATGAGGTCACAATTCATCGCTACAGCTTCATCCATGACGGCTGCTGTCAGGTCATTGGTTAGCAGGATAGTTTTGATTGGACGTGGATTGGTGGGCTCCACCAACAGGCCAACGTTATCCCACGATTCAGCCAATGACAGTGGAGCAAGCTGTTCGAGAACCTCGAGCACTTTGTGTAAATCCATGTGTCCAGCAGGATGGGTGAAACCAGAAAGGTAATGAATATCTCTATCAGACCTGAGTACAGGAAAACAAGACCTTGAGGGAAGGGGGTGTTGAAAAGACAAATGTGGTACAAGAAGAGAAGTGAAAAACGAATGCGAGGATGAAAAATGGAAAGAACACAACTGTGAAGCAGAAAGCTGTGGACTACAGAGAAATTTGCTGGTTTTGAAGGAGATGCTACAGCTCAAACGGAGAAGTTTTCCAGAAAATTCCCTACATCTGGTGAACATGAGGGAGGGAAAAGCTGTAAAAGAATAATATCACATTTAGAAACTTATTTCTAATACCAAACATACAATACAAGTACAGGACTTTTTAGGAGCCTGCATACTGAAGGACTCAAAGCTAAAAACACTCTTGAAATCCCTAACTATGTTTTCATGGGGTCTTTAAGACAAAATCACGTCAATATTTACTCAGACGTTGCATATATAAATAAAATGCATGTGACATAATGTGATACATATGTTTGGCATTTGCTCCTTGAATGTCTCCTAATCACGATGATTTATAAAATAAAAGGTAATTAATTTCTCCACATGATGTTATAGTCTGCACTGCCATCATCAGGTAACAACTTGCTAAAGGGAAGCTGCACGCGGAAAGAGATTGTCAGATTAACTGCGCTGCAATAAACTGTTTAAAACAGAAGTCAGAAGGATCGTCAGCGCTCTGCAGAGTGAGATTACGCTAAGTAAACTAAACAATATATATTAAAATAAACAATATATATATTATATATTATATTACATAGAAAACTCACTGGAAATGTTACTCCAACGAGCAAATGAAAGCGGCAGCTGTCAGTCGATAGAACGTGATACTGCGTAAAACGTCATATCCGTTCATCCGCACTTTTAATTCTTGTTCTTGTAGTTTTTTTTTTTTTTTTTTTAATAGAACGGCAAGCATCTCATCCAACTTTTTTTTTTAACGTAAGAGAATAAAATAATACAAAATAAATAAAGAAAGAAAGTATAAAAAAAAAAACGTCAGAGATAAACTTATAGAAGGGTGCAATTATAAAAAGATGTAGATTGATAAATGTTATAATATTAATGTGATTTAATTTTTTTTTATTTTTTTTCATATTTTATTTTATTTTTCTTTTAAATTAAATTAAAAGTATAGAGTAATTTAAAATGATAATAAAACTCACCCTGTGTTACAATAGGCTACTTCCTGGTTCACATATCTGTATTATGCTGTTAATGATTTTATTTTTTCTCATATGTAAGGGGGGGTGGGGGACTTAAAAAAAATACACATGGTGTTATGAAAAAGCTGATTGGAGTCAGAGGTCATGATCCCAATCAACCAATAATGCTGCTGCTGACCTGCTGTGCAGAAGGCGCAGTATCATGAATAAGAGAGAGAGAGAGATTTATGCAGATAAAACATCCTGTCGTGCATGTTTCAGGGATAAAACTGCAATGATGGGCCAGAGGCCATAATCATTACATCATCTGCCATCCTGTATCCCTCATAAACAGCTCTTTTTTTCATATGAAAGATCCATCATCTCTCCTTCAGCTGGTACAGTCTCCAATTATACTTCATGTTCTTTCAGTTTTTCTTACTTGAGGTATTCCTTTAGATATTCTAGTAGGTATTCTCTAGTATTCACTGCAACCACAAAATGTTTTTCTTAAATGTTTCTTTGTTCTAAATGGGCGAGGGCATCATAAATTTAGTCTAATTTTGTGCTTTGCAAGTTTACAAAGCATATTGGATTCCAGATGAGACACCGAAACCAGTATGTGTTATATAAGGTTTTAATCAAGCACTTTTGGGGCATGAATCTTGGCCTTGGCACTGGACAGTGTGTGACTAGAGCGGAGGGCAGTTGTGCGGGACAGATGTGCTCTGTAATATTGTGTGCGAGGGAATGGGGTGTTAGTTTACTTTGGGTAATTTGTGGCCTAAGCCCTCCAGTCCCAGCTGTCAAGCAAATACAACAAGCACTATCGTCAAGCAACAGCAACGGAGTATTCTGGATGTGTGTGTGTTTGGTTCGATCGAGATATTTCGAGAAAAATAAGATCAAGTGTTCTTTTGAACTTTCTATTGATCAAAGAATCCTGAAAAAAAAAATTGTATCAAGGTTTCCACAAAAATTTTAAGCAGCACAACTGAAAAATGCAGCACAAAATCAAAATGGAATAATCGCAGCTGAAATTTCAGCTTTGTCACAGGAACAAATTATATTATAAAATGTGTATTTAAAAAAAAAAAAAAAAAGAAAGAAAAGAAGAAGAAAGAAAGAAAACTATGGACGCTTGTTTCCGCCACGGAATAAAACAATTTAAAAGTTAATTGCAACTTTTTATCTCACAATTTTGACTTTATAACTCGCAATTCTGACTTTATATCTCACAATTGTGAGTTCATATCTCACAATTCTGACTTTATCACGCAATTCTGACTTTATAACTCACAATTCTGACTTTATATCACGCAATTCTGACTTAATATTTCACAGTTTTGACTTTTTATAATGCAATTCTGACTTTATAACTCACAATTATGACTTTATAACTCACAATTCTTACTTTATAACTCACAATTGCAACTTTATATCACGCAATTCTGACTTAATATTTCACAGTTGCGACTTTATAACAAAAACATTAAAAATCTGAATTATTCCAAAGTTTTAGTGTAGGTCTCCTTGCCTTTCACAAAACAGACAGTAACAACAGCAGGAAAGTGACTTTGCAAACACAACAATGGAGATGACCACATATCCTGAGATAATGTCCTTTTTTATTTTTGGTCTGTGTATTTTAAGCACACTATATTTGATCTTTCAGATTTTTGGCTTACTTTTCAGGATTTTCTTCACCCTTAAATCTGCAATCTCAAGCTGTAAAGCTGCAGTTTGTGTGCTTATGCAACAGCGTCAAAGTTTTATCATATCTGTTTGCACGAAGAATCACAGCAGAACCGGTTCATTTACATCTCTTAACCTTCTTAACCCTTAACTGTCTTAAATGACTTGACAGCTTCTCTTCGTTCCATTGATCCGTTTCTTTATTTCTTTCATTCTCTCTCTCCTCAGAGAGCCCCAGAACAGGCTGATCCAGGATGTTTTGGGATTTTATAGCATTTACTAATCACGCGGTGTCCTCTCTTCTTGTCTGATTCTCATGAGCTCTGTATCAGGGTTTGTTTTGTGTTCTAGTTTTTGATTTACCTGCCTGCCCGTCTGTGTGCTTTGAGTTAGTTACCGTGGTTACTGATTTAGTTACACACCTGTTCTGTGTTTTGTTAATCATCCCTATTTATAGCCTTGGTTTTGATTCAGTCTTTGTCCGTTCTCCTCAGTGTATTATTGGTTGTTCTGTTCCAGTGTTTTTATTTCTGAGTTATTTTTTGACCGTCGCTGTGATTAAATCCAGCTTTATTTCACGTGTTTGCGAAGTGTGACACAAGTGTGGCAATTTATTTAAACTTCCCTGGAGGTCTCTGATGAAGTTGTTAGTATTTCCTGTCACCCTGTTTTTCTTCGATGTATTATGCTGATATAGGAATTGATTAGTGACTCAGTCAGGCAGATTAATCAAAATGATATTTAGCAATTTTGGGGATTTTGAGATTATCCCAGCAGATGTATGTGCCCACTTGGCAGATTAACAGTAGTGTTAGTTCCCCTTGATTAGTTCCAAAATATCAGCTTTATCAATGGACAATAAGCAATTTATATTGTAGAGTTTTTATTTATTTATTTATTATTATTATTATTATTATTATTATCAGAGAGAAAATGTCTAAATAAGTGTTAATTTAATATGAGCTATTTTTTATAAATAACATTTATAATGATCATTTTAATTTCTTTTATGATTCTTATGAAAATTACAGTTCTAGATTTGTTGATTCCAGATAACATCTTATAGAGTACTGGACCACTATTTTATTTTATTGTTTTGTTTTATTACATTTCATTTCATTTCATTTCATTTTTCCACACCAGTCTATCTTAAAAAGAAAACCCACCCTAAAAAAAATAAAAAAATAAATAAATCGGTATCTGCCATAAGTGTTACAAGTTCTAGGTGTGTTATATATATACAATTTGTATTATTCGACTCCAGATAATTTCTTATAGAGTACTGTAGCACTATTTTATTTTATTTTACATTTTCTAGACCAGACTATTTATTTAAAAAAAGATAACTAAATAGGGTTACACTTTGTTTTAAGGTGTCCTTGCATAATTTATAGTTATTACCATATAACTACATGTAGCCTAACAAGAACACTGTAAAATACAGTTAAGATAACTAAACAGATAACTAAACAAATCAGTATCTGCCATAACTGTCTATACCAGTGCATTTCTCTGAGCAATATTGATGTGGCTCATTTATGTCGTTTCAAACAAGTGTCTCATTTTTTTCTCCTTCTGTACAGTTTTTGCAGTATGTCCACATCAGTTTGCTCATAAGCAGTCCAAAATCTTTCAGTGCCTCTCATCCCATCATCCTTCCATTATCCCCTTTAATCTTCCAAAGAAAGTTTCTCTTAAAAGTGATTTCTCATCTTCACCATCTGCTCTCAGCAGCAGCCCAGTACATAGATTACATGGCTTGTTTCAGTTTTTTTTTTTTTTTCCTTTTTTTTTTCTGAGAAATGACAGATTAATAGAGATATTTAGTTACTGGAAGCCTACAGGATGTAGCATCATTCATAAAAATGATGTCGTCGAGGGTGACGACAGCAGACCGTGCTGAAGAGCAGAGTTCAGTTCAGGGGTCAGTTAATCTGAAGGACTCAGGCATAAAGATTAGGAGACTGAACCAAGATCAGAATTACACTGATGCATTTAGACATTGGCTGCATCCGAAATCACACCCATCACCTCTTGAGTAGGTACTTATTTTGAATAAGTAATTACTTTGCGACCGCTAAAAAAGTACTGATATGTATATCTGAATATATTGAATGTAATACTACTCGTCACATACTGTTTTTCGCCTATTATATAGTAGGTAAGTGCGATTTAGATGCAGCCATTGTCTTTTTGGGCTTTTGTGTGCTCAAGAAAACTCACATTCACATACACAAAGAGAGAAACATCACTCCATGTCATTTATTTCTTAATTTTGTATTTTATTGAGGAAATATCTTCTAAAAATAATGTAAAGATGATATTAGAGAAATATTGTGCATCCAGTTTTAAGATCAATAACTTAGTATTGCATTGAAAGCTTGAGATTTTTGCATAGTTTGTGGGGGGGGGGGGGGGGGGGCTTTCTGTACATTGCTGTTATATTTACGTCCATGCATATGCTGTCTTCTGTGAAATTACTTTGCTTTATGTATGTTTTATGTATCTGCAGCATCCAGAATAAGATGATGTTCTCAGCAGCTTGACAACATCTTCACAAACTCTGCAGAAACAAGCAGAAAATCATTTCACACATATATATGTGTAGGAAGTGTGAGGTGTCTATATGCTTAATTTGTCTTGAAAATTCGTCATTTCTCACCTTCAAAATCTACTGTACCATCACCATTATTGTCCGCCTCTCGGACGACAGCATCAATCTCTCTGTGGTTCATGTGTTCTCCCAGTAATTTACTCATAGCACATCTCAGTTCCTCAGTAGTGATCGAGCCATCGCCATCCATATCGAACTGTAGACGAGATAAAAAAACAGAATTTATGTGAAAATGCAGTGGTTCTTAAAGATATTTGCATTTACGCTGGCCGTGACCTCTAAAGAACAGACATGCACCCTGTACTTGGGTCGCAACCCACCAACCGAGAACCACTGATCTCCTTTTCATCCAGAGCAAACTGACTACAAGGACTTCATCTTCCTTCCAAGGTGAGAGATAACATTTTAGTAACAGGTCAAACGGAGTTTGCTGAACCCAGGTGAGAGTTTTAGCACCTTCTGTTTGGGTGAATCCACAAAATGCCAAGTAACCTTAATTGTTCGTCATTGTGCATCAACAGACACATGTTTCTGTTTAGTTTGTCTTCTCACCTCTTTGAAAGCATCTCGCAGTTCCTTCACACCAATCATGCCTGCTGTTTCTGCCAAAAGCTTTGGGGCCATTAACTCCACAAAGTCTTCAAAGTCTACCCTCCCTCCCACTGAGACAAAAAGAAAGTGAAAACAGATTACAGATTTACTTTTTTTCTGCATGTGTATTAATGTTTTGCAAATATTGTATGCAAAACAATCATGCCAGTGAAGTACTTTGAATTAAAACCTGGTAGAAAAAGACACTCTTTACTAACTAACTTAATTTATGCTACTTACAATTCATGTTGATGTTCTGGCCCAACTCGATCAGCTCCATCTCGGTTGGCATATAGCCCATCGTCCTCATCAGGTTTCCCAGGTCCTTACAGCTAATTAGGCCATCTTTATCTTTATCAAATTCATTAAATGCCTCTCTCAGCTCTGAGAACAAAGAAAGAGTCATCAAGGTGTGTACACTCTTAAAAATGAAGGCTCTTTATTGGCTTTGATGGTTCCATAAAGAACCTTTGACATCATGGAAACTTTCAATTCCACAAAAGGTTCTTTAGATAAATGTTCTTCACACTATGGTGCGATCACACTACACTTTTCATTCCATTAACTTCCATTCATATCGCTGTAAAACCGAACAGTGAAATTAAATTAAATGTGTTCATTTCACTCAAATAATAATGAAAGTTCATTGTACTTAATAGAAAAAAGTTGTGTGAACTCAAAGTTTGATTGTAGTAAGCTGAACTTAATATGATTGAGTTGAGTTGCAGCAGATTTCTAATTCACAGAATGCTTTGCGTCAGACTGTAAATGTTGAAATTAAGTGTTATTTTGTGTGTTTTTGCACAAGATTAACATAAGGAGACATAAGTTAGTGTTTAATGTTGTGTTATGCTGGGATTTGGGTTCTGTTATGATAGTTTTGTAGGGTTGCCATTGTGGTGAAGAGTAGCCTGTGGTTAGGTTGAGGATGGGCTGCAAAACTTTTAAGACCATATATACTGTATGTTATTTGATTATATACATGCAAGTTTATGACAGTCTCTTTGAATGTTATAATAGCATGTGTTATTATCTAACATTTAACCAAGATCTGAATGTGATGTGTATGTAAATTACCTGTATGTAATTAACATTATGATAAGTTGGGCGAGGCAGAGGACTGTGGGAGTGAAGGGATACCGGTGACGTGACTGTTAATGAGAGACACTTGCTACAATAATTTTAAGTGCTACTAACTTAAAAAAATAAGTTAGTTTACTTAAATGTTTTGAGTATTCTGAACTTATTGAGTTTTACAGTGCTCTTGTTCTGTCATCATTGCTTTGTATACCAATGTTAGTTTTTGCTTGGTCTTATGTAACTATTACTTTGAGTTTGATGAACTTAAACCATTTAAGGCAATTGGTTTCCTGAAACCATTTAAGTGGCTGACTTAATTAGATTTGTTACCTGTATTCAAACTGAATGAATGGAATAATAAAATCTAATAACTTAAAATGTTTAAGTTGAGTTTACTCTAATGATTGACTAAACCAACACTAAAATATAAGTGAATTTAACTTAATGTATGAGTTTACAGTACTCATACTTATTGGTTTTAAAACTTAAAACCAGAAGTTAAGAATTTGTTCCCACACATTAAGAATTTGTTCTCTCGTTTTAGTAAATTGTGGCGCACAACTTACTTAAAATGAGGGAGTCGTGAGAACAAATTGTTAATTCGTAGCCACCACGATATACATATTTTTTTTGTCTGCATGTCATGTACGTTCCAAAGTTCAAGTTTGGTAAACTCTGACCATTGCAGTGTCTGTAGAAATTTTGTGTGCTCAAAGTCTAGTGTGACTGCAGCATAAGGAAAACATGGTTCTTTTAGAACTGTTTTCTTAAAGGTTCTTTAGGGAGCCAAAGAGGGTTCTATGGCATCACTGCGAAAACCTCTTTTTGGAACCTTTATTTTAGTGTATAATAACACATTTCATATTTCAGTATAATAAAAGCCATTAAAAGCTAATTGAAATGAATGAATACATAAGTAAATATGTAAGTAAATAAATAAATCAATACAAAAAATAAATAATCAATATCTATTATCATACATTTCTTCTTACTGAAATAGTCCCAAAGCATTTGAATTTGTTCGTAAAATAATGTAATAAGTGTGTCTAAATAAAATAAAATTAAGCTTTGACAGTATAGAACGCCCACATACAACAAATGACAGGTGTGTTTACCTTCAATTTCATCATCTGCCAATTCTCTGTCCTGCAAAACCAAAATGACAGGTTAAGCCTCTCAAACATGTTTAACGTCGTCTGGACGTCCTGGTCTGTATTTAGATTTTTTCAGATTAATCTAAAAGGCTTATTTTACTCCATTTTGATAATGTAAAAAGTGCTTTTAAAAGCAGTCACAGTGCATTGTAATATATCTCATTAAGAAGATAACACTCAATGGCACGTTCCTCCCATTTTCATATGAATTAGAAGGATTCTCGGCTGAATGTGACTAAGGGTTTAGTGTGATGACAGATTAATACCCCACCTGATTTAGTGGGGCTGAATATGATTATGTGTCTGCTGAATCAGGCCAAACATAGATAATAATGTAATACAACACAAATCCACTAATGACAATTTTATGATTGCACAGCATTTCTGTTTTGTTTTTTTGTTGTTGTTTTTTTTTCACATTTAGAATTTTGATTCATAATAAAACTAATAAATAAAAAACTAAGAAACATAATAAAACTAATCAAAAAGGTTACATTTGTTAACATATTAGTTAACTACATTAGTTAACATGAACTGACAATGCAAAGTACTTCTAAAGCAAATATCAGTCTTAGTTACTGTTAAATTCAGCATTTACTAATACATTATTAAAATCAAAAGTTGTATCTGTTAATATTATTTATTGGACCTGAGTGAACCTGAACTAACTAACAATGAACAGTTGTGTTAACAAAGATCAATAAATACTGTAACAAATGTATAGCTCATTGTTAGTTCATGTTATAATGCATTAACATTAGTTGGACTTCATTATAAAGTGTTACCAGGTCAAATAAAAGTAACTAAAAAATAACGTACTAAACACATAATTTGTCTTGACTGTTAATAAAATGGGATGTTATAAAGTAATACAACACAAAACAATTTTCTAATTGTATTGTACAGGATTTACATTCTTTCTCATATTTAGTCATTTGCTTCATAATAAAAAAGGCAAAACTTTACAATAAGGTTCCAATAGTTAATGTTAATTAATGCATTAACTTACAACACAATACATTTGTTACACGATTTATTAATCTTTGTTAATGATAGTTAGTAAAAATAGTTGTTAGTTCATGTTAGGTCAGGTCCATTAAATAATACTAACAGATATAACTTTTGATTTTAATAATATTAGTAAACATCAAAATAAACAATATTAAGATTAATAAATGCGTAGGAAGTAGTTTTCATTGTTAGTTCACGTTACTCTATACTCTAATTAACAAATGGAACTTTTTTGTAAACTGTTACCCCTAAAACTAATAAAAAACTAAAAAACAAAACAATAACAACTAAAAATTATATGATCAGTAAATCATGGCAACTTAAGTTTTTACATCACTCATCAAAATAATTTACGCTTTTTATTAGTTATATGTGATTCAACTTAATTTTTTTAAAGTCAGTTTAATATAATTTAAGCTGCATAACGTATACAACGAAGTTGATTAAAATTGAAGGCGGTAACTGGCGGGAAACAGGTGGACATTTTTTACAGAGTAATAAAAATGTAATAAAATAATTTTACATAAACACAATTTGTCTAGACTGTGTTCCTAAAATGGGATGTTGAAATAATACATACTATAAGACATAATCTGACTTATTTTCTAATGACTGTAAATATACAGCATACTTACAATTTTTGCTCCCCGTAAGAAGATGCATGCAGTCATATCTGTATTAGGATGAGCTGTCTGTGATCAGTGTGTGTCCTAAGCTGCTGATAAACAACCAAGGCATAAGTATGTATAGCATATGTGCATATCAGTCTATTCATATGTTCATTATACATTAAGTGCATTAAAGTAAATTAAAAGGTAAAAGTAAAAAGTATATTATTTTGAACAGTGAACGACAATATTAATATAAATGTAAAATATGCTTACCCTGTACTGCACTCAGTCTGGAGTGAAACTCATCAAATATTTATCTTTATCTGTTGGTCCTTTCTTTTTTCCAATCTTGTCACAGTGTTCGCTGACTCTGCCAGTTGACCTTCCTCCTCAGACCGCCTGTGCCCTCTGATTGACTGGCTCGGCTCATGAGGGCTTTTTGTATGGTGCAGGAAAGTGACCGGGGGAGGGGTCATACTCACATCAGTTTGAAGGCTGATATGATCAACAATCATACTCAGGCAGGAAATAAAGTGAATTAACTCCTCTACTTACCTTGATTTTTCTATAAAAATAAAAATCCTGTTCAATTAATTTAATAAGGCACACTGTAAAAAATGTCATTTTTACGGAAAAAACACTGGCAGCTGTAGTTGTTAGAATAATTCAGTAACAGAAGAACCTGTATATTTTAGTTTAAAAGTGACATTTACAAATATATATATATATATATATATATATATATATATATATATATATATATATATATATATATATATAAATACTAATAATTAGAAGATGCACAGAGTGGCATGCACACAAAACACTATCATGGTAACATACACAACACTGAAATAATGCAATAAACATTCATTTAACAACATAAGATGTCCTATAAAATTCTAATATACACAACTGGTAACAAAAAATTCTGGGACATTCTGGGAAATGGAAATTTGGAATTGGAATTGGAAAATGGAATTTTACGGCTTTTAACAGTAAATTATAAGATATTTGTTGTTTTTAACCAAGAAAATAACATAAGTGGTAAATGTACATGATTAATTAAAGTTCAATCATAAACTATGAAATTATGAATATACAGTTGACCAGGTGTCAAGGTAGCATGAAGTAAATCCAAAAGACGAGATCCGTGACACGTGAGAATGAGCGAATAAAGATATTCTTAATAAACACCAAGAACATTTACATGTACGTTTTTTTCAGGATTCTTTGATGAATAGAAAGTTCAAAAGAACAGCATTTATTTGAAATATAATCTTTTGTAACATTATAAATGTCTTTACTGTCTCTTTTGATCGATTTAATGCATCCTTGCTGAATAAAAGTATTAATTTCTTTAATTTCTTAAAAAAAAAAATTCTTACTGACCCCAAACTTTTGAACGGTAGTGTATAATGTTACAAAAGCTTTGTATTTCAGACAAATGCTGTTCTTTTGAACTTTCTATTCATCAAGGAATCCTGAAAAAAAGTACACAACTGTTTTCAACATTGATAATAATCATAAATATTTCTTGAGCAGCAAATCATCATAAGACTGGAGTAATGATGCTGAAAATTCAGCTTTGATCACAGGAATAAATTACTTTATAAAATATATTCAAACAGAAAACAGTTATTTTAAATTGTAATAATATTTCACAATATTACTGTTTTTACTGTATTTTTTATTAAATAAATGCAGCCTTGGTGAGCAGAAGAAACATTAAAAATCTTACTGTGTCCAAACTTTTGACTGGTAGTGTATATGTGTTTGGTGGTATATTTCATTTGCATCTTCCACATTAACATTACAAGCATAAGATAAGATCTGACCGATTCATCTGAAGAGATCCTCTTCTGATTGCACATTCATATTATTTAGTTAATTCATGGCATCATGGCATATGGTAAATCCTTTTCCACGAACTGTTCACAGGAATTTCTCAGAAAATGTCACTTTTCAGAACTGTCCTAGAGCTTTATGGTGTGCACATCACACGATTGTCTACATACTGCATAACATTACAGTTATCAGAATGATTTAATACACAATTTAATGCTCATGTGCTAATATAAATCTATAGATCATATAAAACAAGACTAGAGATGCTAGAGCACACGTGAATGTCATTAACCGTCTTTATTGCACTCATTTGTCCTGACCGTCATTGTTGTTCCACAAACATATTACATTTATCTCTTTACCGTGTCGCTGTTACATAAATGTATGGTTTCATCCTACAAATCGTATCCAAATTTCCCAAATCTGTTTGCATAAGGGATTAAGTCTGAAGCTTCGGCCTTGGGCAACTTAATACAGATTTTATTATTATTTATTTATTTTCCTCTGTATTTTGTTTTTGGAGGAGGGGAGTGATGGCAGAAAAGGTTACGTAAGGGACAGCATCAAGGAGAAACTGAGGAGCGAGAGGCTGATATTCATAGTGACCCAGGATGAAGTTCAAAGAGAAGGTGAGGAGATGAGAATATCTAAAAGCGAGGATAAGAAGGATGAAAGGCATCACATTTCATAAACGGATAAACAGATCAGAGACAGATGGGCCGATTCATGTTAAGGTCCTGCTTTAATGGCATCCAAAAGCACTTTATATTTTTTAAAAGGCTTTTTATTAATTATAGCTATAATATAGTGTATAATAAATATAATAAAATATATGTGTAATCTTTTTTGTCATGATGTTTTCATATTTCATAGACAAGTGTTAAATCTTGTTTCTTGCAGATCAGTTTCTTTATCCAACTTCTTCCAATAAGAAAGACGTTTAAAACATTTTCATGTCAGCACCCTCTGCTCTGACAGTCATCTCTAAATGTTCATATTCATCATTTAACTTTCAGTGGCTCACATTTAAACGTGTTTATTATTTTTAGGCATGCTGCCTTTTCATTATATTTGTTGGGAACTGAAAACAAAAATCTAACAGGTCCACTGTACTCGTACTTGGATGTTTGTTAAAAAAAAAACTACTAGATCATTATTATCCAAACTCAAGTAAAAGATCACATATCCCTCATGAAAATTAACCATGGTTTTATTACAAAAAAAGGTTAATATAGTTAAACCATGGTAAATACAAATTAACCATGGTTTTGCTACACTAACTATGGTTAGTTTAACCATGGCAAGTAAAATGTGGTTATACAGATCCACCAAAAAAACATGGTAACTACACTTTTACTATAATAATTTACAGCGGTACATTTTAGTCCAGTGGTACTTTTTATTGTTTATTTTTATTATTATTTGTGTATTTTACTATGAGTGTATAATTCTCACAAAATTGCTAATTTTGTTTATTCATTCTAAGAAATAACTGGTACAATGATAATAATTACAATACCTAACAGCTGAGTAGTAACAAATAAAAGTAATGTGACACTTATGATACTGTATTTTTGATGTGAAACCTATTGTACTTTACCATTGATTATTTTGAAGCATTACTTTGATGTGACATGGGTTTAAAATAGCATGATAAATAGCATTAAAATAGTATTGTTTTCCTGTAGATAAATGCTGTCCTATATGCATTTCATCTATGAATTTATGAATACAGAATCCATTTACGTTGACTAATAGACTCAAACCTGTAGAGGGACTTTGCCTTCTCATTTCATTCTTCAACACGCCACTAAAAGCAGGCTGTGTCTGTGTTTGGAGTCTGTACTGTAATGAAATGCGTATTTAGAGAACATTAGAAAACCCTTAATTTGCACTTCACCCGCACTTCCGGTTTCCGGTCGGCTCCCGCCCCGCTCCGCCATCATGAAGTCCTGAACAAAAAGCGAGTGAGACAGGAAAAGAAAAACAGGGACGGGCCAGTCGATGACAGAAAGAGGCAAATTGAACGCATGACACCGACGGCATGACAAAAAATGATGAAAATACGCGCGGCAGAGGCGGAATATCGGACTGTGATTTAAAGTGCTCGTCCGTTGTGCTTGACAACCAGCTGATTGAGTCCGTTAACGGTTAACAGCAGTATTATCCATTTTAATACATATGATCGGACTGATTACCGGCCGCTGATCGCGATCATTAAGTTAGAAATCGATGGATCGCTATTCAAATCCATCGCTTTTTGTGAAGTGAGAGCGGAGAAGAAGAGGCCAGATTTTCCTCTGCAGGCCGGGAGCTAGCTGACTCTAGCTAGCTACAGTGGATCCCATAAACCACGGTAGGACAGACTCGTATAAATCATTTAATGCAGGGCTGGATGACATGCATGGCGTGGAATATCGCTAAACTGATTTCTGTTGTCTAAATGTTATTTGGACCGCTGCAGCTGTTTTTGCAGTGCATTCGATGTGTTTTGGGTAATTGCATTCATATGTTTGCACAATATTCGTTTAGCTGCATCGCTTCATCTTCCTTCTGCTCATTCAAGTGATTGTGCAACATAATATATTATTTAACCTTGTTAAGCCTGACATATAACTTAGAAAATATTTTTAAGTGGAACAGCTTGTTGAACCTTTAAATATAAAAGAAAATCCAAAAAAAGGTGTGCATATGTTTTGTCATATTTGATACATGATGCTTTTTATGGCACATATAGTGAAAATATGAAGCTCAAACTGGAGGAGGAAAAAAAAAAAAAAACACCCCAATTTTATTCAGAGGTCCAAATTGAGAAATAATATGCAATTTGGTGCAGATGTTATGAATATTACCAAAAAGTAAGATGAAATTCTGATAGCTTGTGATGTAAATCACTGAGGTCTTTATACTGTATAACACATTACTTGAATAAAATGTATATAAATATCAGTTGTCACTCTTTATCTCCCAATAATAATTCTTATTAAGATGATATTTAAGTACTTACGTTAATGATCAAAACTCTGTAGTTATAATTGTGGGGGGCAAAACATATTATGCAATGCAATACAGTCAGTGATGATAGAAAGATGACCAAAAAAACATTCCTCAAAAGCCAAATGTTCATCTTGAAATATAACAATTTAAAAGTTGATCTTAAAAAAGTTAATCTACATTAATTTCTAAGGCCTCTATATTATCAACATGATCAAAACTTTGCAGAAAAATAGTTGTACACAATCTGTTAAATGCCTTCTGTCATCTGATTGTAAAAAAATGTCCCCCTTTAGGTCGTGATTCACATGTTTTTTTTGCTGTGAAATTCCTAATGATTTTTCAAGTAAATGTAAGAAACTTTTAAATTGAGTTAATCTTACATTTACTTGAAATCTTTGAAGATTTCACAGCAAAAAGACACCTGAACCGCGACATTTTTTTTATAATCAGATGACAGAAGGGATTTAGTAGATTGTGTACAACTGTTTTTCTGCAGTTTTGATCATGTTGATAATTCAGAGGCCTTAGAAATTCATGTATCAAATCTGCTAGTAGGCATTAAAGTGTTAACATTGAAGTCGCACAAGACTGACTGAAAGAATCCTGTTATGTATATGAGAGTTCCTCCTTATCACACATTGTGTATTCTCAGATTTCATCTGCTATTTCTCTTCCTAGGTGAATGTTTTTGCGTGCGTGTTAAACACTCCTAATCTTAACATGAACATGACTCAGAGCGTCATGGAGAGGTGTGAGTCTGAATTGTGAGTCAGGTGTCTGGTCCAGCATCCTGCTTTTGAATGCTCTTATGTGATGCATAATCAAGCACAATTATTCATATACATTCATTTCAATTGTGGATGGTTCAGATCATCACCCTATTTTAGTTGTTCTTATATAATGCACTCTGTTGCATCTCATTATATAGTGGTGTTTGACTGTTTGTGAACCCTTAAAGAGTTTTATGTATAAATCTGACCTACATTGAGACAAGATAATCTAAGCTATATAACTAGATACATAAAATCCAATTAAATAAATAGCACAAAAACACAGTATATTTTCACTTAAACTGGGATAAGTGCCTTTGGTTTGAACCCATTAGCTTGAAGAATTTTGGCTCATTTGGTTTCAACTCTGTGATGTTGATGGGTTTACATGCAAGAACTGATTTTTTCAGGTCTTTTCACAATATTTCTATTGGTTTAAGACCAGAACTTTGCCTTGTCCATTCCAAAACATTATATTTCTTCTGCATTGTCTTGCAGGACTTAGTTCTCAGACACCTTGACATTCTACTGCAGAGGTTGAAGGCAAATCAGTCCTGGTAAAGACATTAATGAGGTTCCTTTTACATATAAAACAAAAAGTTCTATTTTGGACTCATCTGCCCACAAACCATTCTTCTAATAGTCTTCTGACTCATCTACATGGTTTTCAGCAAACTTTAGACTTGCAACAATGTTCTTCTTGAAGATCAGTGGTTTGGGCTCTTTCTTTTTTGCCAAGCACACTAATGATGCAAGAGAGGCCTGTTTTGTGACCTCCTAGAATAATATATTGCTGCTGGACTGATTTTATCCGTTTGTACACTCCTTGGATCAGAGGACACCAAATTCTTTCATATAATGGATTTTTGAAAATGTGTCAAACTTTCAGAGATCTACAAACTTCAGGATCAGACTAGATAGAGAAGATCTGGGTTTATGTTCTTTCTGTAAGGCAGGGCTGCTAAACGTGGTTAGAATGTATCTCATTAGTTTTCAATTATTCCAATTACCTCATTAATTGAACTGCACTAATAATCCTAGTGGTTCACATACTTTATACAGCAAAGATATTTATTCCTGGATCATTTTGTTCAATACACAAGTCAATACATGCAAAGTAAAAAAAAGCAATGATTTTGTGTATTTGCCTGTTTAGTTATCATTATTTATTAGTGCTGGGTATTGACACAGATTTCACAAATCAATCTGAATCTGATTTACAGGTTCTTGATTCAATTTGATATTGATTAGTTTGGATGTATCTCAGGTACAGTATATTAATAATATAAACCTTGAAATGGTGGCAGTCAGCTTCTGTCATGACTCATGACAGATTTATTAAATGAGGTATCACTAACATAACAAATATGTAATAAACTAGTTCATATATTTAGTAAAATGCTCCTCTCTAAAGTTGTTTTTGCTAGGTAATTGACATGTTCAGTTTACAGTTAGAAGCTGTTTTATGCTATTTACCTCATGAAAGCCATTCAGTGTCCAAATATTGTTAGTTACAAAGAATTGTATCTGTTGAAACATACATGTTGAAACACTGAGCGATTACATGTGACATGATACATTTCAGTCATTTGTACTGTATCTTTCAACATACCTTCTTATCTTCCTTCATCTTTATTTAGCGCTAGTAGAAAGAGGAAGAGATTATCGATTATTTTCAACAGAAAACAGCGTAGACTAATTAGGATTTAAGAATCTGCCCTACCAGAGTTACAGGACCTGGATAAAGATAACAATGTATTAAAAATAAAGAACATTCTTAAGGGTTTCTAGCTTTGTTTAATTTTGATCAGATGCCCATTCTGGACCATATTTGGAAAGAGCACTTTTGATATGTTAAATGTTTCTTTTATTGGTTGTTGGAATAAATTATTCATAATTTGTTGTGGAAATATAGGCCTGTCCCCTTTTTATCGGCGTCAACCCTGAGCTGTATCCTGGATTCTTGAGTTGTTTGCTGTATGTAGGGTAGATGCTTTATAGCTAATTTGTCCTGTTCAGTTTCTCCTAATGGTTGTATTTTAGATTTTTCCAGTCTGATGTTGTTGCCTCCGATGTTAATGTGCAAACTCCCTTTTGTTTGTGTGTGTGTGAAGGCGCTGGCCATGCCGTCGAGTGCGCGGGCTGGGAGTCTCAAGGACCCGGAGGTGGCGGAACTTTTTTACAAGGAGGATCCTGAGAAACTCTTCACAGACCTGCGTGAGATCGGCCATGGCAGCTTTGGAGCCGTCTACTTTGTAAGTGGTCATTAGGACATTCAGAGCTGTAGCACAGTTCAGTGAACTGAGATGAAGTGAGTATCTGTGCCTCTCTTTCCCATTCCTCATGTGTTTCTGCTTTTATTTGCCCGCTTCCTATAGGCCCATGACATCCGCACCAATGAGGTGGTGGCCATCAAGAAAATGTCCTACAGTGGCAAGCAATCTAATGAGGTGAACACACACACCAACACACAGTGTTCCTGTATTTTTGGTTAAGCAAAGCAGTGCGACTTGGCTAGAATCAATCTGCAAGAAATCTCGAACATCATGCAGGTGGCTTTATGTAAGAGCAAGATGATGGCTCTGTTCCAAAACCTATTGAGCTGCCTACCTGGGAAGCATTTTTAGGCATCTGATACAAAGGATGTTTTAAAGTGTTGGCAGAATCATTATACTGCCTTCAGTTTTGATGTGAACTCTTAGTATATGTGCACAGCCGAACACATAGCCTTTCAATGTGTGGGTGAATATAGGCGGTCGACACATGTGCACTAGAAAATTTCATCCTTGTCCAGTGTCTGTGATTTTTTTTTTTTTCTCTAGAAGTTGAGTAATAAAAATGTTTTTGAACTAGAGTTGCATGCATTTCATAAACCCCTCACACAAGCACTCGTCAACGCAGGCATCTGATGTTGTTGCCGTCTCTGGTAGTTTGTTGTTTGTTGCGTCTCATGTTTCTTTCCTGACTATGAAATAACAGGCTGAGGCAGTGTTTCCACAAGAAAAAGCATACAGAGTATGCATGGTTAGGAAGAAAAGAGAAATGTCAGCAACATTGTTGTTGCGTTAGCTTAGCTACTTGCTAACAGGAAACTCCATTGTAATCAATAGAGTTTAACAGTCTGTTCTGGAAGTAAAAATCCCATTCTTTTTCTCCATAGGAAAAATTATTTGTATCAATTTGAATTTTTCTGTGTTTAAGTGCTATAATCGTGTCCCCGGTGCATCTACCAACCCAGAAAACGTGAAAAGGACAACCCAGTAACTTTGTTTTGGGAAGCCTTTCTCTGCAAGCACGTGAAAAAATCGAGCCGCTCAGATTTCGCTCCCCTTGTGATGTAGGAAGTGGATCTTATCATAACATTACAGCCCCTTAATCTTCAAGTTTCCACCCACTGCAGCGTCATTTTGTTTTTGCAAGTGAAAACGGTGTACCAGTTCTAAGGCCATGGCAAATGTTCAAGCAAAGCATGCTAACTGTTCTGTTGTTGGCTGCACAGACGAGCACAGAACACTATTTAGAGTCTCGTTAGCTTGGATAGCCTGCAAGTTGACCCTGGCAAGCTTGATTGCTAAAAAAGGAGCGTTTCTGTACGAGCGATATTTTGGAAAAAATATTAGACCATTCACAGTGTTTGATAGCAATCATAAACGTTAGTCTGGTGTGTATGGCTCTGTTTGGCAAACAGGTACACTGTATAGTAGGTGTCCATACAGGTTTTGCACAAAAGATGCACATGCTAGTCGATGAGTTGAATCAACTCCACAGCAACTACATAAATTTATCTACTAACCATTCAGAAACGTCAAGAAGTTGTAACTTCTTCCTGAGTCTCTCCATCAGTGTCGACTCCGGTTTGAACAATGTAAGGCTGAACACCGTTACTGACAATCCTCATTTTGGCTGCGTGAGATTCTCCAGCTTTGTTGTTGTCGAGCAACAGAAGCACAAGCTGTTAAATTTGTATTTAAAGCAGCTCATTTGTATTTAAAGGGACACACACAAAAATGACGTGTTTTTGCGCTCACCCAAATAGGGGCAAATTTGACAAGCTGTAATAAATGATCTGTGGGGTATTTTGAGCTGAAACTTCACAGACCCATTCTGGGGACACCAGAGACTTACATTACATCTTGTGAAAGGGGGCATTAAAGGTACCCTTAATGGTAACTTATAAACCTTTAAACTAGGTGGTTATCTGATGGTATATGCTTTTGTTGAAGCCATCAGTCTGCATTATTTCAACTTATTTTTATAGTAATTGTTTAGCAACAGAATTTCTGGTGAAAAAAAAAAAAAAACATTACCCATGATTCTGCAATGAAATCTCCACTAATCAGAGAATCAAAACAAGAAAATTGTGCCAGATGATGTCTTTATATTTCTCCAACATTTTTAATTTTCAATGCTTCATGGGATTGTATTTCTTTCCTTGTACTGTGTTTTTACTTTAAGTTCATAATGTTGTGATTCTCCTTGTAGCTGGATGGTTTGGTCCATGGCCATATAACTATTAAACAAAGACTCTCTAGAAGAATCTCTATTGGAAAAATACTTCCGAAAACAAGGCCACTAAAAATGTGGCTGGGCGCTGTTGAACTCTGAGTTAGTTGTTGCCTATATAGAGCTTTCCAAATCGCTCTCTTATGAGGTTACAGTTAGGAAACTGTCTATGTGGCACTAGACAGGAAGGCAGTTCATATGTGGCCATAAAATACTGTTTTTTGTATTGACCGGCTTGTTACCAAGTTCTGTTCTTTGCAAGCCCCAGCACTGCATTCAAATTATGTAAATCACACAGCATCTCTCTGGCCGAAATAGACGGTTGTGCCATTTAAACAGTAGAAACTACTCCCTTCGCTGTGCCGCATAACACTTGAACGCCAAGTGCCACGCTACGCCTCATTTACAATCTCACTGCAATACCACACAACATTTGAAAGAACACACTTTCGGCTGTTTCACACAATCACATAGATCAGAAATTTGAACTGAAGGGGGGCAGAAGCCGACACTGAATAGTTCCTTGATTGTTTCATTGTTCTCTCGTTCCTGCTGTAGAAATGGCAGGATATCATCAAAGAGGTGAAGTTCCTTCAAAAGCTGCGGCACCCCAACACGGTGGAGTATAGAGGCTGCTACCTGCGCGAACACACAGCATGGGTGAGTGTTTCTGTGTGTGGGAGGGAGGCTGAACGCTGTTCAAAAGCCTTGTTCAGGAAGAGAATGTACTGACCCGCTAACACTGTTTCCATTTACTACAATAGCAGCCCTACATGCACCACTTGTCGCTTGCTAACAGCAATTATACCTTTTCTTTATCTCCACCTTTCTCTTTTCTGTGTCTACCACTCATTGATCTTCCTGTCCTACATTTCTTGTAGCTGGTGATGGAATACTGTTTGGGCTCTGCCTCGGATCTGCTGGAAGGTGAGTGAATTGTTTCAGGGGGCATGTGGATGTTTACAGCTGATGCGGAAGTGTAAAAACGTCCCTGGTCAAGAAGTTTGCAGAAACAAAAAACAGGATCCCGCTTTTTTCTTCCCTTTTCCCAGTGCACAAGAAACCACTACAGGAAGTGGAGATAGCAGCAATTACTCATGGTGCATTGCAGGGCTTGGTATACCTCCACTCGCACAACATGATTCACAGGTACAGAGCAGCTTGTATCCTGTTTTTCAAAAGCATTATGCAGATTAGGGGTGTGCGATATGTATTGTCTATGACGGGTTGTCCAATCCTGCTCCTGGAGGGCCACTGTCCTGTAGAGTTTAGCTCCAACCCCAATTAAACACCTGAACCAGCTAATCAAGGTCTAACTAGGCATACTAGAAACTTCCAGGCAGGTGTGTTGAGGCAAGTTGGAGCTAAACTCTGCAGGACCGTGGCCTTATAGGACCAAGTTTGGACACACCTGGTGTACGATAATATAATTGTTGTTTTAAGGATGTGGAAGCTGACATTTTCGAGCATGTCACTCACTTTACAAAAAACAAACACACCTTGAGTGCACACTTTCACTGTGTGAAGTAGCCTAGTAGAATGACTCCCAAATTCAAGATATATGGGCAAAAATGAGTTTTTGTTATATTTCTATATGATATAGTTAACAGGGCTCAAAATGAACTTTTTTACTTATCATTGGTGCTCCCAACTTCAAAAATTTAGGAGCTCCAGCAAAAATTTAGGACAACACTGCATTTTTTTATTTTTTTTATTTGTTGTTCATTTGCTCTATAACAGGCCAAACTGGTCTTAAACAAAAAATATCTGTAGCTATTTGAAATTAGAGGAACCACTGCATTTTAATTATGATCCACACATGTTGCATTTAAATTAGATTTAATTATAGGATTTGAAGTAAAAACAGAATAGTACATTATGCTACATAAGACACACCTGCACAAAACAAAAACAGATGGGCTGAATGAAAATGCAAATTCACTCTCCGACAGTAGGTGGCGCTTATGAAACAGCTGCAATATTGCTTTTCTTTGGGTACCGCTGTACACAAATCAGCACTGCGCTTATAACTATTACTTTATACAGAAATAAGAGGAAAAGAAAATGTCATCGAAATTTTTCTCAAGACGGTCAGTTCCCTTCAGAGACGCATTCATATAAACCCCCACCCCCAATTCAATA
Source organism: Hypophthalmichthys molitrix (assembly GCA_037950675.1). Taxonomy (NCBI): domain Eukaryota; kingdom Metazoa; phylum Chordata; class Actinopteri; order Cypriniformes; family Xenocyprididae; genus Hypophthalmichthys; species Hypophthalmichthys molitrix. The sequence goes on along the minus strand of CM075503.1, from coordinate 3,307,739 downwards.
ATTATAATTTTCTTATATTTTGCGCATTATGAAGAGTGAGCTTGCTGTGTCTGGTACAGCGTTTTCTCTGCTGCGCCTCTGCTCTGATTTCATTTGATTAGTAACAGCCTATAGTGTATTATTATTCTAATTAAACTGAATAAATGTAAGAATTTGACAAAAGATGAAGCATACATTTAATACTGTTAGAAAAAGATGTCCATGACAAAATCCCCGAAAATATCTTGATATAATTTGTCACTATCGCACACCCCTAACGCAAACACATTCTGATATATTGCCTTTATGATCCAGTTTTGTGAACTCTATGAATCATTTATGCTGTCGCCTTCAGTTACAACATTAAAGATTCAAAGAAGAAATGTTTCTTCCTTTTATAGGGATGTGAAAGCAGGTAACATCTTACTGACAGAGCCTGGCCAGGTCAAACTGGGAGACTTTGGCTCTGCCTCCATTGTTGCACCTGCCAACTCCTTTGTGGGCACACCTTACTGGTACAAAAACACTTCCCATTAATTACAATGCCTCCATCAACATATTTGTCATAAATATACTTGTCATATATTTTTAAATGGCTTACTTGCACATTAAATTGTTGCAACTAATGAAATGATTTAGTCAATTATTGTAAGGACAGTTATGACTAAGTTGTGCTTTGTTTCCAGGATGGCTCCAGAGGTAATCCTCGCTATGGATGAAGGGCAGTATGATGGGAAGGTTGACGTGTGGTCACTCGGCATTACCTGCATAGAGCTTGGTGAGTCATCTGATGTACAAGAGAACACCCATCTGTTGTATGTTGAAAGTGTAAACAGTATCAGTACATCTCTGGCGTGAAAATGTAACATTTCTATGTTTGACATATTTCACATTTGTGGCTTGCTGTTGCTTACCACAGACAAAATATTAAAGAGGCCATTTTATGTCTTGATATTGTTTTTGGGCTCTACTAGAATAGGTTTTATTTTCCACATATTTGACATTGTTGCAGCTCCTTTCTTCCCAGTCTGTCAGTAAGACTCTGCTTAGTTCCTGTCTCTATGAAGCCCCTCCTTCCAAAAAGCGCAATGTGCTCTGATTGGTCGGCTGGACCAGTGTGTTGTGATTGGTCAACCGCTTTGAGTGTTTGGGAAATGTCACGCCTCTTACCATAACCACGAGTTTCAACACAATACTAACTCAACTAGGCCCTGTCCCTTTATTCTGCATATGCTAATTATTATTAGGGAATTATTAATTGTATTAAATTATTTCCCGGAGGAAAACTCAAGACTACAATGGAGGCATTTCATGGAGTTCAGAAACATTGTTATTGATATAGAGAATAACTCCTGCTGAAGGGACTTTGTGCTTTGTAACTTTGCAGACCTTTTTCATACTCAAACAGCAACATTATACATTAAAGAAAGTTGGAAATGTTAAAAAAAAAAAAAGAAAAAAAAAAAAGGTCCTAATAGGCATAACAGGTCCTCTTTAAACAGTAATATACTTATAATGGATGCCTTGCAGCTAACTGCTTACTTGTTTCTTTTTTCTCTATTGTAGCAGAGAGAAAGCCTCCCTTGTTTAACATGAATGCTATGAGTGCCTTATACCACATCGCCCAGAACGAGAGCCCAGTCCTGCAGTCCAATCACTGGTAGGGAACCAGAAAATCTTCATGCACACTGTCAAAGATCATCTTGCTTTTTACATGTTTCCATGGCAGCGCTGTATTGATATTCCTCAAACATTCTGATCAAGGAAGCCTAAAACCATTTTCCTTAAACCATTAAATTGACAAGGCTTAAAAATACAACAGTATAAAATTTCATGACAAAACACTTGAACGTCACATGAGCGTGATCACAATAGATAACCCAAAACTTATATACGTTTATCTACCATTTAATCATGCTTACCGGCATATCACCCAACCCTAAATAAAACAAAATCAATAGAACAAATTATTATATAAAATGAGACATTTTGACATTGAAGTGCATTTGATCGTTCACGTGTAGCTGTATCCCTGTGATGTGCAAATGCTCTGCAGAGAGCATGCACATGAATGTTTATAAGTGTTAGATCGCAGTCACCTATCAGTGTGCAGATACCGAACTGAGTCATACGTACCAACTTGGTGCTTAAAGCATTAACACTATTCACTTTGTACCAAGTAGCTCTAACAGGACGTACTTTTTGATTTCCACTACATTCACCTAACTAATTTGCATATTTTGTTTCCCAACTCTCAGGTCCGATTATTTCCGTAACTTTGTAGACTCTTGTCTGCAGAAGATTGCCCAGGACAGACCTACCTCTGATGTGCTGCTTAAAGTAAAAGTTTTTTGAGGAGCTTCAAGACTGCTATTGTTACACTTTCTGAACATAACGCATTCCAGTAAAAGCTGTTTCGAAATAAACCTCTCTGCTTTGTTTCTCCAGCATCACTTCCTGTGCCGTGAGCGTCCAGTGACAGTGGTGATGGATCTGATAGCACGCACTAAAGATGCCGTGAGGGAGTTAGATAACCTGCAATACCGAAAGATGAAGAAGATCCTCTTCCAGGAAACACATAATGGGCCTGCCACCGAGGGGACAGAGGAGGAAGAGGTGGGATAACCTTTCAACTTGTTGTCAAATAGAAAAAAGGAACTTTGATTTTCAGAATTTCACACCTTTGAAAGAGGCATGCACTAACAGTTTGTCATAGAAGAGCTATATTTGGAAATATCAAATGTGCCAGTTGGTCGGTACGATAAATATGTCTGCCTGGGTGCCGTCCTCTCATCCAATTGTTAGATGGAACCAGAGAAGAATGTTTTAACAATAGACATAAACAATTTAGGGTTTGGTAAATTGTTTTGTCTATTCACTTGCGTTTCAGACGTTTGTCAGCTCAAATAAAACGTAATTAAGTAAATACTGACTTGTGAAAATTGAGAGCAGTGGAACTAGGGGTGAACCAAAATCTTAAATGATGATATGAGTAATTTAATTTCACAATAACGATATATATCACAATGATTATGTTTGGTGGAAATAAGGTCGTTACGATGCCTTTGAAGCTTCAAAGGTTAAACTGACAAGGCTTAAAAATATAACCGCATAAAATTTCATGACAAAACACTTGAACATTGCATGAGCGTGATCACAATAGATAACCCAAAACTTATATCCATTTATCTACCAGTTAATCATGCTTACCAGCATATCACCCAACTCTAATTAAAACAAAATCATGTTTCAAACGTTTGGAGTTGGAATCTTTTGTTCTTTTGCACCGTTCTGACCTTGAGTGTGCTTGAGTGATTTGTTTGTGACATAATGGCAAATTGACACTTTGATATAGCTTGGCTTAAAGTCAATATGATCTCAAGAATGACCTTATTTGCTTTCAGATCCTGCTATTGTTAAGAGTTTTTTTCTTTGTAGTGTTTCTTCAAATGCAATAACTTGCTTTGCCTCTGAAATGGCTTCGTTTTTTCTTTTTGTATTTTTCAACCTTTATCTTAGAGACCACTTTTCGCAATCTAATCAATCAATGGATATTTTCTTTGTCTGTTTCAATCTGAAGTCCATCACATTACACATGTAAAATGGGTTATGAACAGAATAGAAGTGTAAATCTTCGATTTGATTCAGAGGGTAACAAATCGATGTGTCACATTGCATCTTGTCCTCCAGTTCTTTTATTAATAATGCACACACTTAAAACGTTTTCAAACAAAAGAGCATGTCAAATTACATGACAACCTGTCTATTTTTTAAGTTACTCAGCAGTAAAATGTAAACACAAAACATTTTTTTTGTAGTGGACGCAAATTCTTTGCTTATGAATAACAAGCAACTTTTTTATTTATACTGAAGAGTGCGTCATTTACAATGAAACAGTACAGCATATATGATATATAATTACACTTTTTTTTATTTATTTTTTATGCATCAGTGTAGAATCGTTCACATCAGCTTTGTGATGCAACATGAAAACAATTATATCCCAAAGCTCTAGAACACACTTCATGTTGATTTTTAACCTTTCATAGCATCATATCAACTAACTTAGATCAAAGGCCAAAAGTCATGCAAAGAGATCGTAAAACTAATCCATATGAATTGAGCGGTTTAGTCCAAATTCTCTGAGATGCCTTCATTTGTGTTCCGAAGATGAACGAAAGTCTTACAGGTTTGGAATGACATAGGGGTCAGTAATTGATGACAGTTTTTTTCATTTTTGGGTGAACTAACCATTTATTAGGGTTGATCTGGCCCTGGGTTAAATGTTTCAGTTAGATTCCAAGTTTTTTTTTTTTTTTTTTTTTTGCAAATGGCATTTCCAGGTGATTTTAAAAATGGTTGTTGAAATCACAGAAGTTGGGGGAACCTTCTCCTGCTGATATCATATTTTCTGTTTTTAAATGCACTCTTGTATCTTTCAGGATGTAGAGCAGTATATGTTGCGGACGGGCACGGTGAACAGCATGGAGAGCTCCCATTCGCTGCCGTCTATGTCGATAAGTGCCAGCTCCCAGAGTTCTTCAGTGAACAGCCTTGCAGATGGTTCAGATGACAGCGGAGAGATGGCTATGATGCAGGAGGGTGAACATACAGTGACCTCCAACAGCTCAGTGCTGCACAAACCTCTGGTACGTGTCAATGGCTTTGTGTGAGCTGCTTCTGGTGAAACAACTAATCAATTTAATTAGAATTTAATTTGTTGCTCATTTCTTTTTTAAATTTTAATTGCTCCAAAAATGTAAATGTTAGTGTATCACAATTACTTGAACTTGCTACTTAAACAGCAAATCAGCATATTAGAATGATTTCTGAAGGATCATGTGACACTGAAGACTGGAGTTATGATGCTGATACACACACGTTTATTTTTATGATTTTTCCTTAATTTGTCCCTCTCTGTCCCCACACAGAACCATGATAACATCTATGACGACCCGTACCAGCCAGAGGTGGACTCCCAGCAGCAGGGCCCCTCTGGTGGTCGCCGACGTCGAGGACGGGACCACTTCGCCACAATCCGCACAGCCTCATTGGTGACCCGTCAGATCCAGGAGCACGAGCAGGGCTCAGCGTTGAGAGAGCAGATGTCCGGATACAAACGCATGAGGAGACAGCATCAGAAACAGCTGATGGCTCTGGAAAACAAGCTGAAGGCCGAGATGGACGAACATCAGCTTAGGCTTGACAAAGAACTGGAGACGCAGAGAAACAACTTCGGCAGTGAAGCAGACAAGCTTGGCAAGAAGCACCAGGCCATCCTGGAGAAAGAGGTGAGTGGAGGAAACATTGCTTGATGGTTTCAGATCACACCTTCTGACCTCAAGCCCCTAATCAATCAGGATATATTAGATAAATAACAAGCAAAATGGGAAGATGTCAGTACTGTAGCACTAACTTGTCTGTAAAGCATATGTTTTTCATCTGTGTTTGATTATGTGTTCTTGTGTCATCATTTTCATTGTCATTAATTAATGGGATTGAACAACTCAGCTGAAGGAAGAAGGTTTAATCTTTCTTCCTCAGTGTAGCTCATATAGCTATATGTTCATGGGTGGGTTATCCAATAAGAAGTGTACATTACATCATAATGAAATGCTAAAGAAAAGAGAATAACCAGTCCATATATGGGAGCCTTCCGGAACATCCTTGACTTGTTGGCCCAACAATAAACCCACTGACCTTTTTCCCCTAAAGGAGCAACCTACCATCTCTGCCTTGCACACCTTCTGGGTGATGCCAAAAACAGATGTGACCATACAAAGAGAGATAGTGAGTGAAAGTCAGGCTGAGAGCCATTTTATTCTGACAATCTGCCCATTTAAATGTCATGAGACAACAGTGTTTATCATGACAAGTACAATTATCAAAGAATCTTTGATAGAGTTGTGTAAAGTTGTCTAAATATAATTTTATAAAATCTTTGTATTTATAGTAGGGCTGCCCCCTAATAGTCAACTAACCGACGAGACTAATCAATTAGTTGACGAGAAGAGCTTAGTCGACCAAAATTGGTATTAGTCGTTGTGCTTTTGTAAAATAAAGAAAACAAACAGAGGATGTGCTTTCTGCCTTCTCTGTCTCAAGTGAAACCATTTCTGCATCACAAAAATGAACTGAAACTCTGCATATACTTGCCTCATAGACATGAGAAATGTATTTATTAAAGGCTTGAAATGTCTACTTTTAAATAAATACTATTCAAATGTAAAACAAATATTCTCAGATTATGTAATCCTTATGAGGTGACGAGTCAGCATCGTTGACTTCATCTTTGCAGCCGAAAACACACAAAACACTAGTTTATCAATAAATTATTAAAATGTTCAGACTGTGTCCTGTTTTCCTGTTACTCTTTATGCGTGCGTTTGAGCGCTGATTAGGCTATGTATTATATATAGGCGATTAAAGGCTCATTATTATTATTTGATTTATATGGTTTATTAATATAAGCGTGTGATTAGTCGACTAATCGTTTAAATGAATGACTACTAGTCGACTAGAGAAATCTTTAGTCAAGGGCAGCCCTAATTTATAGTTTGTTGAATGTTGAATCTGTATCTGTCATGTAATAGCCTGTGAAGATGTTATGGCAATGAATTTAAATACAACAACTTTTCTTTACCCCTTAGACTAAGGGTGCTCTTACAGAAGAGAAGAAGTTTCAGCAGCATATCTTGGGCCAGCAGAAGAAGGAGTTGACTAGCTTGCTTGAGTCTCAGAAACGCCAGTACAGGCAGCGAAAAGAGCAGCTTAAAGAGGTAGGTCAGAATCTGATTTGGCTGTTTGGCTGTGGATTTGCTCAGATGTTGTTCAATATTTTCGCCCTGTGTGCAGGAGCTCAATGAGAACCAGTCCACGCCAAAGCGAGAGAAGCAGGAGTGGCTGGTTCAGCAGAAGGAGTGTCTCCAGCAGCTCCAGGCAGAGGAAGAGGCAGGGTTACTACGCAGGCAGAGGCAATATTATGAGTTGCAGTGTCGCCAGTACAAGAGGAAGATGCTGCTATCCCGCCACAACCTGGAGCAAGACCTGCTCAGAGAGGTACAGAACTAGCAAAATAATCTGCCGATATTTGGTCATTCGTGATTATCGTGTTATTAAATTTTGCATTACTCTACTGTGACACGGATTGTTTCAGATGACCGCTTTTTCACAAAGGACAAACTGGTATATTTGCTTCTCATGTTGTCAGTCATGCAGTTTTCACAATGGATTTTGTGAGGCTATGGTGGAAGTTCCCCCGGAAGAAAATTTTTACATTTTAAAGTTAAATGCATCAATCTGAGTAAAATTAGCAGTAAAATTACCAAAGTTATGTCTTAATTTCTTCACTTGCAAGAGTTAATCCATCAAACTTTTATTTTGGTGAATGTGAAAATCGGGCGTATCTGCTGCACGTTGCATTCACAAATGCACGTTAAACTGTGAGTACAAGAGATGGAGTTCACTGCATTAACTGTGAAGCAAGACTCTGCAAACACTGGATGTGCTGATGCTGTGCTTCAGATTATATACTTGAATCATAGCCTTTTGATATTTGATAAGCACACTAAACCATTACAGTTTTAGTGCAAGGGCCATCACCATCTAGGTAATTATTGGGAAACACTGCACATATGGCCAATGTTCAACCAGTGTTATTTTGGTATCATTGATACATTATATTTAGTATTATTATATATTATTTTAGTATCATTGATATATAAACACAAGCAAACAATTCAGTCAAATGTACAAAAGCACCGCTCGAGTACATGATTTAAGTTAAATATAGCCTAAATATAAAGTTATGAAACTAAATTTTTGCCTTAACCAAAATCGATTTGCTCTGGAACAAATAATAGATTAATAAGACCAAAGATTGCCCATTTGATATACCACAAATCAATTATATCTGGTTTAACCACTATCTACATAAGAGCCAGCGGCAAATTCTCAAAGGACTAGTCAAGATTAAGCTGTTTTCTATTTGTACATGAGTGCTGAATGGCTGCTGACGGCCTGGTGTCAAATCTTCGAAAGTATCTAAACAAATTGTAAAATGGGCACCATGTTTATATATGAGTCACATATTTGAGGTCTAAATAACGACATTCTCGGCTAAAAAAAAAACCATGGCAGTTGCCGCAAGTGGAGTGATACAAACGGTGAAACAGCTTCAGTGCTGATACTGGGAAAATATTGCACTGCTCTCAGCCGATCAGATTCGAGAACAGAAAGAACTGTTGTATATGTGTGTATAGCTTTAGTTAACGATAATGTTCAACACGGCAGCGAGTTTGATGATCATGGTCTGACATAGATGCACCTCACAACCACAAATTAATGTCTTCCGCACTGCCAGCACTTTTCAAAGAGAGCTCTTAAACGACACCACTCCAATGAAAACCACTAATTAAATACCATGTATTCATTTATGCCTGACCACAGTTGCCTGATGCTTTTCTAATCACCATCCTCCATCTCTGCATCTTTCTTTCCATATACTTGTCTCAATGTAGGACCTGAACAAGAAACAGACTTTGAAGGACCTAGAGTGCGCCATGTTGCTTCGCCATCACGAGTCGACTCAGGAGCTGGAGTTCCGGCAGCTGGGTCTGGTGCAGCGCACGCGGGCCGACCTGATCCGGACGCAGCACCAGACCGAGCTCACCAACCAGATGGAGTACAATAAACGGCGTGAACAAGAACTTCGTCAAAAGCACGCCGTCGAAGTCCGCCAGCAGCCCAAGAGCCTGAGAGTGAGTGACTCTGACATCACTGAGAGTACAGAAGGGGAGGGGCCTCTCAGCGAGGGGGAGGATAATGTTGAAAGGGAGGGGCTTGAAGGTGAAGGGGTGGAGCCAAAGGAACAGCTAGAGGATGAAGGGAAGAGAGATGGAGAAAAGATAGATGGGGATGAGAGGCAGCCAGTAGGTGCTTTTGAAGACACAGCTGAGCAAGATGAGAGGGAAATAAAACTTCTTGAAGGAAATGACACTGAAGAGACATTTACTGACCAATGTGAAACAATAGACAGTGAAGGAAAAGTGGAAGATGCGGCAACGGCTGACGATGCCAACGAAAGTGCAAAAGAACAAACTGAAATCCCGTTAGATGAACAGCAATATGTTGAGGGCAAAATTGACACTGATCCCAGACAAGTAGAAGGGCTTCCATGGGATGACGCTAGTGATTCAGAGTGTGAGGAAGAGGATAGAGGTGTGGCCGACGGCTGTCCGTCAGAGCTAATGCCCGCCCCTTCTTTTGAGCGCCGCCCTCTAGAGCGTGACGCAGACGAACTCTCTGAGTTCTACTTTCCGGATACATTAGAGGAGCTGGAGCCTCCTCCCGTCTTCACGCCTCCCTCTTCCCAACCTACCCTTCCATCGATCTTTTCTCACGCAATCTGCCTCGTTCTTTCGCTCTCGGCAGCCATGCAGCCTTCTGTCTTCACCCTCCTTTTCCTTTCTGTCTTCCTGCTTTCCTTGCGCCGCTCGCCTCCTCTTCCATCGCTCGCTTCTATCCTTCTCTCTGGTGAGCTTGCCTTCCTGGCGCTCTTCTTTTCCTACCTATTCCTGCGTTCCTGCTGCTCTCTCTCATTTTCCACATACCTTTCACTAACATATTGGGGCTCAGGCCTGTTCAGTCTGGGTTTATCTTTAAGCTTAGGGCTTTATTACGTCCCCATAGCCTTGATCTCTGCGTCCTTTCTTAGCTCGCCCTCACTTTTCCTGTCCCTTTACCTTGTGGTGGTCCTGGTGGTCCGGCCGGCCAGGGTCTTCCTCCAAAACACCCCACGCAAACTCAATCGCCTCTGGATGCGAGTTCTTTTTCGACTGCCAAAGCCACTTTTCACTGTGTGCCAGTCTCTTCTGGGTGGCCTGACCGAGCGCAGCCTCTACGATATGTTCCCTAAAGCCGGACGCAACTGGGGTGGGAGACAGTCCCGAATCCCTGTGCCTTTAAATAGCCTCCTTGCACAATATGAGGCCAAAAGCAAACATTCTGTCTTGTTCGCACGGTTCCTGCTTTTAGGACGCCGGTTTGTCCGGCGACCTCTCGGCACTCTGACAGACCTGGCTAACTCCGTGGTGTTGCGTTTAGCCAAGCGTGTGCTGAAGGAACTGCCACAGAATTACCTGAAACGGCTGCAGGCCTTCGGGTTGCTGCGAAGGGAGAGACCCAGCAAGTTGCCGATTCTTCTGCCTAAAGCCGTGAGGGAACAGAGGCGAAGGATGAGGGAGAGGCGAGAGAAGGAGAGGAGGAGAAGGGAAGAGAGAGAGAGGATGTACAGGGAAGAGGGGAGGTGGGAGAGTGTGTTGAGAAGAACCGCCTCAGGGAGGAGTTTGAGAGGAAAGATAGTGCCTTGGAGATAGATTGAGATGGAAGAAGGGGAGGTATGTGAGCTTGCACACTGCACATGCCATTCATCCATCATTGTTCGTTTTTCTTTCTGATCTTAAGGCTGATTTATTTTAGTCCCTTTGGTCACATGCCCTCCTTTTTGTGCCTGATTTTGCAGGGTAGTACACGGTTAAATGATTTGTTTACTTTGGAATTAAAATTTCCTGATAATTTACTCACTCCCATGTCTTTCTTTCTTCAGTTGAAAAGAAATTGTTTTTTGAGGAAAATATTACAGGATTTTTCTCCATATAGTGGACTTGAACAGCTACCAATAGGTTGAAGGTCCAAATGTCAGTTTCAGTGCAGCTTCAAAGGGCTCTACACGATCCCAGCCGAGGATTAAGGGTCTTATCTAGTGAAATGATCAGTCATGTTTGGGAAAATAAATAAATATATATATATATACACACACTTTTTAACCACAAATGCTCATCTTGCTCTGCAGTGCACCACACATTACGCAATCATGTTGGAAAGATCACGCCTGACATAGGTGGAAGTACCGCGGAAGGGCGAAAAACTCATCCGACATCGTTTTACCTTTTTTTGTAAAGGGCGTTTGACTTAGTCTTTGCATGTTCGCTTTGTAAACACTGGATCGGTACTTCCGCCTACGTCACGCGACCTTTTCAACGCGATTACGTAATGTGTGGTGCATCGCAGAGCAGTGGTTAAAAAGTATATAATTTTTTTATTTTTTTTAGAAAAATTGTTACTAGATAAGACCCTTGTTCCTCAGCTGGGATCGTGTAGAGCTCTTTGAAGCTGCACTGAAACTGCAATTTGAACCTTCAACCCATTGGTTGCCATTGAAGTCCACTATATGGAGAAAAATCCTGGAATGTTTTCCTCAAAACCCTTCATTTCTTTTCGACTGAAGAAAGAAAGACATAAACATCTTGGATGACATGGGGGTGAGGAAATTATCAGGAAATTTTCATTCTGAATGAGCTAATCCTTTAAAGAGAGTTCAGTCAAAAATGAAAATTCTGTAATTCACTCACCCTCTTGTCATTCTAAAGACTTTTGACTTTGAAACACAAATTAAGATTTTGTTAATGAAACCAGAGGTTTCTGTATCTCATTTGAAAGTCCAGGTAACCAAAACTTAGAAGATCCAAAAATGTTATAAAGGCATCATAAAATGTATTGCCTTTCAATGAAGGGAGGGAAAGTCTTTTGGGTTTGGAACAACATGAGGGTGAGTAAATGATGACAGAATTTTAATTTTGGGTGAACTATCCATTTTAGAATAACATACTCGCTCATTCACGGTCAGCCGCCATTGAATGGAAAGCTTTAGTCAATTTATTGTGCTTTTTGTAAAAGTTTCTGGGTTTTATTTTTTATTTTATTTTTTACTCTGAGTTATTTTATTCTCAAATAGCAAGAGCTATATGTGTTATGGTGATTGTTGAAGCCATGTCTGTGCAATCTTGATTTACTTTTTATTTTGTTTTGAAGGGGGGTCTTGATTTCAACATTGAAATTGTATTATATTGCAAAACCAAAATGGCTCTTTGTGAAAATGACCATAGGCCTTTCAATTAAGCCATGCATGTTAAATGCTAAATTTACTGTTTCTACTGTGAAAGTGGATAATTATACAGTGCTTTACACTATAAATCTCCCAAAAACATAACACTACAATATTATTCTTTCAAAAGTGCAATAGAAGTTTATTAGATAAAGCGCCAATGATTTGTCCTACTTTTCAAAGAAGTCCTGAGTGTACAAAAAGTTTTGTATTGAAATAGTAAAACATTGGAAACTAGGCTGCGTATTGTTGCAAAATCAGTGTTTTGTATCATTTTAAAAGCTTGAGAACAACTAAAAGCAGCTAAAATATTATTAAAGTCCTCTCACTGGAAGTTTCAGAGGCAGTGCCTCATGAATGACAATCATATGCCACATGATCTGGGGTTTTTCCACCATCAGATGAATGAGCAATCCTAAATGCTGTTAGTTCAGTCCTGCCGCTTTAGCAGTGAACTTTATTGAATGTTAATGTTAATTTAAACATTAATCTTTCAACTTTAAGTGAAATATTTACTCTGCAATGTGAGTGATCTATTATAAATTCAGTATATGAGAGATGCAATTTTCTAGAGGAAAACACCAAACAGGATCCTGTTGTTTTCCTGTTGTATTACTAAAGATGTGAGTGGTTGATGTGCTTTTTTGGCACATAGAAATTCATATACTTGATATAGTTTAGCACCCAAAACAGTTTTACTCAACAGTATATGAGGAAATGTGTTTGTAGACTGTTGAATTTGGGAACATGTATACTGAGTTTAGAAAAATATATATTATTATTGCACTAGAGGCAATGATCTGATAATATTTACCATGTAAACAAGTGTTTTGGACATATCCTTGTGAAGAGAGGTCTAGCCTGTTTAGATGAAGCATTTATGCAAGACTTTCATAGGTTAGCCCTAGTTTTTCAATGTTTGCATGGCACTGTTATTTTATATTTATTAGTACTCTATTACTGCATATCAAAGACTATAATAAGAAGCCATTTTGACAATCATCTTAATGTAAGGCTTGACAAGAAGAATGCAAATTGACAACCAAAGATTAAAACAGGGTTGTGACATAAGAAATGAAGAGGTGGATGATTGGATTGAAAAAAAAAATTGCTTGCACTGCTCACAAACGCTCTGTAAAAACTCTACAAATACTAAAAGGTCTTCATAGAAATCTTAACTTTATCAAAGGGACCATTTGTGAACTACAGCGGAAATGAGACACAAGTAATGAGGAAATGCAATATACATATTTTAAGAAAATTCAGTTTCTTGGCAAAAAAGGATGCATTTCAGTTTTAGCCATATTTGTTCCAGTTAATGAAAATTTACAATTTTACGTTTGTGTTCCTTTAATTTTGTCTTGTATTGTTTACATATGCTATGCTCCCTTTTTTTTTTTTTTTTAACTAAATCACAAATTCTGTCTTAAATATTATTTGATGAATGTTTGTTATTTTGTGTTGCATTGCACCGTCTGTTTCAAGGCCATTGTGTGTGCATTTCATCCTCATTTTGTGTGTTTGTGCATGAATGGATGTTTACTTTGTTCAAACAAAGATTTCTGTTATATGTTTCTGAAATAAATTCTTTATTATAATCATTGTCCTTTGGTTCATTTTATATTTTACATCATTTTAAGTATTTTTGTCTTTATTATTCATCATGTCAGTTTTATGTTTTCCATTCATATAGCTGTGATGCTGCTGCTTTAATGTTATAATGAATTTATAATTATAATGAAGTTTCTTATGAATTCTGATCTGAGCGCAGTATTTGTTTATTAACTTGTACACTCAAATTTGTGATTTAACTTTAAGATGTTTTATTTGGGGGAAAAATTAATAAAAATTAAATTAATTGGTTTCTCACATAAAGACACCAAAAATTGTGGAGACTGTACACTCTAAAAAGTGCTGGGTTGTTTCAACCCACATTTGGGTCAAATATGGACAAACCCGACTGCTGGGTTAAATTTTTTAATTAAATTATTAACCCAACGGCTGGGTTTGTCCATATTTGAACCAAATTTGGGTTGAAATATCACAGGATTTTTTTATATATATATACAAATTGGGTTGAAAATGGACAAACCCAACGGTTGGGTTAAATGTTTGCCCAACCTGCTGGGTAGCTTTATTTAACTCAACTATTGTGTAAAAATGACTGTATTGCTTCCTTAAAATGAACCCAAAGTATGTTGGAAATTAACATTTATTAATAAGTTTAATGAATAATAAAGAATGAACATTTATTAAATTGCTTATTAATAAATGTTCACCTTTTGATTATTGTTGCCTCTAGTAATTATGTGTCTGATTTTTAATTTTCAACCTATTTTGGGTTCATTTTAAGCCAGACATAGTCATTTTTAAACAATAATGACAATAAAACCGCCCAGCACATTGGGTTTGTCCATTTTCAACCCAACTTGGGTTGTTTTTAACCCAGTGGAGAGTGTCTGAATTTACAGATTTAAAGTGTTTTGTGCTGTTTCATGTGTCCCACAATATGATGCTACATACTACAAATAAATTACAATGTTTTAAAGTGTTTTATAACCAATGACAGCACATTTGTGCTGTGACACTTATGTACTTTCCCTCTCCACTCTTTCTTATCTGTCTGTTGTCAATCCTTGTTACAACGCTCTTACCTGTTCCTGTAGTCCAAAGAGCTGCAGATTAAGCGTCAGTTCCAAGACACGTGTAAGATCCAAACACGCCAGTATAAAGCTCTGAGGAACCACTTGCTGGAGAACACGCCGAAGTCGGACCACAAGGCCGTGCTGAAGCGTCTCAAAGATGAGCAGACTCGTAAGCTGGCTATTCTGGCCGAGCAGTACGACCACTCGATCAACGACATGCTGTCCACACAGGCTGTGAGTAAGGCAAGGACACATGAATCACAATTCTCATCCCACTGACCACCAAAACCCTCACTCAAACCTACACCATCAGTGACATACTCTCAAAACAGTTCATGGTAAGGTATATCACCCTACATCTGATCCCAGCAGCCACACTCCAGCATCAGAGTTACCCCTGCTTCATTGACCTTTGCCATTTTGTGCTGTTTCACTCCAGCTGCGATTGGATGAGACGCAGGAAGCGGAGTATCAGGTGCTGAGGATGCAGCTGCAGCAGGAGTTGGAGCTGCTCAATGCGTACCAGAGTAAAATCAAGATGCATACTGACACTCAGCATGAGAGGGAGGTTAAAGACCTGGAGCAGAGAGTGTCCATCCGCAGAGCCCTGCTGGAACAAAGGGTAAAGGCTGACTGCACTCATTCATGGCCATGTTGGTAGACAAATGGAAGCTGTAAGGCAGTGGTTCTCAACTGGTTGCGACTCAAGTGGTAACTAAACGGTATCTAAATTGTACAAAAACATGCAATGTCCTTTTCCATTAATTTATTTTTGGGATGTAAAATGACTATCAGGTTAGGATACGGTAATCTCCATCATCAGACAAGGATTTATCAGTAATGTTTTACTTGGGAAACGTATTTCAGTGGAGCCCTAGTAAAAAGGCCTGTTGCATACTAGTTGAACAAACTCTTGAGTTTGAGAGTTGGTTTAGAGTTGACAAATCCATATAAATCTGATCTGATTCAGTGGGCTCACAATGCTTGATATAAATGTTCTCTGTTGACTCTAGAGTTTGCGATTAACTGTGAAGCGTCTGCACCTGAAAGTGAACAGCCAATCACATGAAACATGGAGAGTGTCAGTTTGATTCACTTCTCACACTTCTCTGATGAAGATTAAGAGATAAATATGAAAAAAATATCATGAAATTAAGTGCAGGAATAAACACTGCTGCTGAGAAGGCAGCTAAAAGAAAATATCTGACTATATCAATGCATGTGAATCAAACAAATAGGCCTTATATTTTATATAGTTTCACAAAGAGCTCAAAAGAATACACGTAAGATTAATCTGTTTAAAAGCTTATATATATATATTAAAGCTTTTATTTATATTTATTTATATTAATTTAAAAGCAAAGTTTAATATTAATTGTAAATAAATATAATAATTATATGAATATATTATATGAATTATAAACAATTCATATAATGTAACAAATAATTAGCAGCAAAAGATGAGAAATTTTGTCTCTAAAATTATTTCACTCTAAACTGCTTTAAAGGCACAATATGTAAGATTTTTGGATTAAAATATCCAAAAACCACTAGAACAGTTATATATTTTGTTGACTTGTGTACTTACATTATCCCAAATGTTTCCAAGAATGTTTAAATCCAGAGAAATAAGCAATTTAAACCAGGACACGGACCGTGCCCGTGCGTCGCCAATAAATGACATCAGACCTGCGTTACCCTCGATTTCTGGTTTTATTTTGTAGAAACCATGAAAACACCAAAGACGCTTTAATATATTATGTGTTTTAAGTGAACAACTGTTTGGATACATTCATCGACAGAAAACTAATCATGCTATATAGCTCAACACAGTAAGTCTTATTGTTTAAATCTTTTTTTTTTTTTTTTATTTACTGCGAGTACCATGTTTTACCATGCCTAATATCGATCTAGCTTACTACAGTGTGCAACAAGTGTTTCATAGCAGCCGATAATGACCGGAAGAAGCGGAAGCGGTGACTGCGGCATAATAAAAGCTCCACTGCTGTCGAGCCGTGTGTCGCGCTCGTCTCTCATTAGCAATCGCTCCAGCGGCCTCGTTCCACTCCAACGTCTTTCAGCCCCACCCTGCTTCATACTACAGTAATGTTAATAAATCTTTAATACATTAGCTCATCCATGAATATGATTTCTGCCCGAGTCCTGTCGGATTCTTTTCCACAGGCTGCATACGTGAACTCCCATGATGCCACGAAATCAAGGCGTCATTAAGCTTTTGTTTTAAATAAGCGACCTCTAGCGGTCAAAATAACATATTGTGCCTTTAATTTGGAGCGAGAGATACAGGGGGTGTGGCTTTTTCACATCAGATCAGGTCACTTTACTCACAGCTGATTGGTCCAGTTTTGGTCTGCAATCTCTAACCCAGAATAAAACCTGCTACGGAGAAGGCTAGCCGTGTAGCGCAAGTTACCATGGCTTTGAAACCTGCTAAAAACCAATCCACCTTCTTGACCCCGAAAAAACAGAATTTTTCAGACTCGGCAGAACCGGCTTCATGCAACAGGCCACTGGTGATCACCCACCAGTTGAGGACCACTCTCTTAAAAGTGCAATTCTGACATCCACGGATGACATCCAATTCTGACCCTCTTTCTCCAGATCGAGGAAGAGATGCTGGCCCTGCAGAACGAGCGTTCGGAGCGCATCCGTTCCCTCCTGGAGCGTCAGGCGTCCGAGATCGAGGCCTTCGACTCTGAGAGCCTCCGCTTGGGATTCAGTAGCCTGGCTTTGACGGGCATCCCCTCCGAGGCTCATCCCAAGCAGGGCTACCCGTCCAGCCAGACCCCCCGTCCGTCTGGCCACTGGAGTCACGGCGGGGCGCCGCATCCCCACTCCCGCAGGGGTCCCAGCCGGGCCGAATCCTCTTCTTCATCGTCCGCCTCCCACGCCTTGGGATTAGCGCGAGACGGGCCTTTGCACCACTCCTCCCGGTCCTCGTCATCATCTTCGTCCTCCTCCTCGTCCTCCCATCACAACCGCCACCACCTTCCCCAGCACTACCATCACCAGAGCACGCCACAGCTGTACAGGGAGAGAGAGAGGGATAGAGAGAGGGAGCGGGAGAAAGAGAAGGAGTGGGGCGGAGGGAGCAGGGGGGACCTCGCGCACCCCCACGTCTTCTCCCACCACCTTCCCTCCCGCTCCTCCTCCCAGTCCCTCGCTCTCCTCCCTCCTCCTCCTCCCGCACCACCTACCATCTCACTGTCAGCCTCCTCCGCCCAGTCGTCGTCCTCTCAAGGAGTGTACGGAGGAGGCGGAGGAGGGCTGGTGGTGCGGGGTCCCAGCCTGATGGCGTTGAGGAACAGCCCGCAGCCCCTGCGCAGAACCGCATCTGGCGGCGGCCCAGGAGGGTCTGGCGGTGGAGACGGAGTCCTCAGCCGTAGTACCTCGGTGACCTCGCACATCTCCAACGGATCCCACCTCTCCTACTCTTAAGGGAACCGAGTAAGAAGGTCGGGTTTGCTTTGTTGAATTCCTCCAAGCCATTACAATACAAGTGAGAGCACATTTTACTTGTCCTAAAGCTTTTGTTTTCCCTGCTCGTTGTTGTTTTTTTGTTTTGTTTTTTTTTTTTGTAAAAAAGCGGGAAACTGGCTTGGAACATCACCACTGCCTTTAAGACGTCTTAAAGGGATGCTGCGCGACTTCTTTAGTGTGATGGGGAGAATTCGTACATGCACACACTACAGTATGAACACAGAATGTCTATAAAGTTCTATGTCAGTCAGACTTTATGAATACATTTACGTCTATGGGAGTTGCTCCAATGCATGAAGATTAATGTAGTAAATACATTTGTATTCATATGTTATCCAGTCACATTTGAGATGTAAAGGTGCGGTCACATTAGCGATGTTTCAGGGAAATTTCACGGATAAAAAAAAGGGTCATTGTACATCAACAGCGTTACGATGTATGAAGCACTTCTTCAAACAAAGCAGCTTTCTGTTGGTCGGCAACTTTTTCGCCTTACTCCATTTTCACTTTATGCGAAACTCCTGAATTCTCAGAATTCTATTAAAATGACTGGATTTTCGCCTGCAAAATTTCACCTTGAAATGGTAAATGTGACCACACCTACGTTTGCAAAAATCATTGACTGCATCCAAAATCGCATACTTCCCTAATTAGGCGAAAAACAGAATGTGACCATAGAAGTATGTCCGAATTCACAGTATTCATAAAACAGCACTACTTCCGGCGAGATTATGAAGTGCACATACGATGGACACTTTACTATCCCAAAAGGCCACTGGAGAGGAATGGCAGTGAACGGACGCAACTGAAGCTGGTAGGTCACATGACAAATGTAGTACTTCCGGATAACATTCATACTGTATAGATAACACTTTTTTTTTTTTAACTGTTATGAAGTAATTACATACTCAAAAGAAGATCCTACTTGGAGGGTATGTGATTTCGGACGCAGCCATAGACTTTTAGAGTAATTCTCCCACCAATTGGATCTTTTATTGTGTATATATAAATATATATATAAATATATAGTATCAAAAGTGTTGAAGCATTGTGTCCACAGTTTTCTATAGTAATTATGACTATTGACATTTTGATAAAATGACATGAAAAGAATAGTCCTATCATTTAATTGTAGAAATTGGATCTGGAGTGGATGGCGTAATTCTCAATACCATGTTTGATGTCATCATGACAACATTTTTAAAATTTCTCAAAGCATCTGGTTGTAATTTTTAGAAGCAATGCTTCTTTGGGTCTAGTGTGTGTTATCAATACATGAGTACGCAATTATTAATATGCGAGTATTAATAATTGTTAATAATCATTTTGAGTGTATGCATTGGCTGAATGGAATGCAGTCTGTTAATATTGCCACTTTTGTACACAAACACACCAAAACAAAAAAACAAAAAAAAAAGATTTAAGGGAAGATCTGGCTTATTCACTTGAGTAAGCATCCTTTAACTCAAATCCTAGACAATAAAAAATGGACTTGATTTAATTACAGTGAGTTACAATCACTAATCTTTTGGAAAGAAGTGAATCATTGTGTATTATTTTGAACGTTGAGAGGTAGGGTGCATTTATTGAAACTCTCCAGAGACCGGCAAGGTGCAGTAAGTCTTCATATGATGGAAGACTCTTTATTACAATGAAGATGGGAAGAACTTTGGGGAAAATGTTGCAGCTGCTATAGCTGTGTTTCTGATTTAAGCTGAGTGCACAGATGTGTGTGTCTATATATATATATATATATATATATATATATATATATATATATATATATATATAATGTGTTGCAGTGTTCTCTGATTGATTGTGTTTGACAATGAAGAGAGCATTTGAGCATTCAACAGATACTCAGCTGTGCATCGACCAAGGCTGTGTTTTCACAGACGCATTCAGAGATATCCCAGAAGAACACAAGTGGAACTTGATGAACTCCGAAATCAAGCAAGAAACACCAGCTCTGATATCTCTCTCTGTATAACCTACGACTTTATGCTTGGTTTAAAGTAAAACAGTGCATGCAGAACTTCTAATGTATCGAGGATGTCAGATATAGTGTTTGGAGGGCCAATGAGATTGTACCATTGAATGGACTGACTTGTTTGTGAGATATGGTGTGATGTTACTTAATGATCTTAGGACAGTGATCCCATTATAATGTTGAATGTTAGAGCTAATATTGCAAAAGCAAGTCCACGGGCAGGTTAAACTAGTCTGGATCCATGTATGGTGGTAAAGGAGGCTCTCCTAGATAGTATGGAGTGAATTGTTGAGATAGACTCCATCTGTCTATCATCTGTGTATGTATGTGTTGACTGTGAAACAGGTTGTTGGGTCAAAGTGGAGGTTTTTTTTTCTTTCTGAGAGGACATTTCTTGAAACATTAATTACTGAAATCAAGCCGTTTCTGGCTTGAAGGGAGAAAACACATGGAAGAAAAATAAATGCGAATTTAAATGACAATAAATTGATATTAACGTGGATTTGTCTTTTTTGTGTTCTTTACATATTTGTTTCAGTATAGACAACTAGAATCATTCCTAAAGTCCTTAAATGGTTTAAATGTACAAACATCTAATCGTCACTATATCCGACATTGATGTCTGGCATCAATAACAAATCCGTGAAGAATCCTCTATGCGTCATTGCGACGTGCCCTTTAAGACGTGCACGAGCTTTTTAATTTCTCAGTATACATTCATTCAATTAGAAGAGAGTCTACACAAAATACGATCTTATAAATAAAATAAAATCATGTAGCCTACATTCATGTTGATATATATATATATATATATATATATATATATATATATATATATAAAGCACAGCTTCACAACTTTAACTTTTTTTTAGTTTTTTTTAAGTTTTTTTTAAAGTTTTTTTTTTTAAAGTTTTTTTACGTACTGCTTGTTAACCGAATAGATATCCAACAATAAAAAACTACAAGCAAATATTTAGATAACGGACAGAAAATATGTAACGTTAGTGCAGATGCTAAATGTATGGTCTCAGAAAATGAAATTCGGCATGTAACAGTATTAATATTGATAGCTACACACCTTCTCTTTGGGTTCGTAAGGTTATAAAAACCAAACAGTATCTTTACAAAATATTTTACATAAATGAACGTAGTGCATATTCATTCGGAGCGTCATTTTTAGAGGTCATTTTGTCTCGGTCAACACAGACTGTAGTCATGTGACGTCAACAGCGCTATGCTGTTACTGTATTTCTGTCGGCTCATTTTCTGAGAGGAAGGAGGAAAGCGACGGAAATAGGAGGGGGAGATAGAGCCATCCATCCCTTTAAGAACAACTGGGACATAGCGGAGTGAGGAAAAGGAGAGGAGGGGGTAGAAGAAAGAGGAATTAAAAAAGAAAAGGAAGAAAGAGACAGGGAAGGGAGGGAGGAGAGAGAGAGAGAGCGCGCGATAAAAAAAGAAAGATGACATCCTGTGAATTGAAGCGCCGAGGTGGAGCGGCGGGCTGCGGCCGGGCTCGAGTGTTATTCGTCCGGGTCACGGCTTGAATCCTACAGCGAGGCTTCGACAAACACCCGATTGGCCTGTCGGGGGGATCGAGGAAAAAACACTGATTTATCCATAGCAGCCTTTAAGTTTGACTATTTAAAATGCGTCAAGCGCATTACGTATAACCGTTATTTTAACGTCTAAATGCCTCAACTGCTGTTTTATAATGCATGATGTAAGCGTGTAGAAATAACATTGGTTTCGGTTTTCAAGTCATACAAATGAATAAATAGCACGTTGTTTTAATGTCTCGGGTTAAAGTTGGATAGGAGCATATTAAACACTGAATAGTGTGCATTATTGCCCGCTAATCCAGGCCGTTAATTAAATATGCGATTGGGGGAATACTTAAAAAACACATCTAAACACTAATTGCAAACTACAGACTATTTAAAGGATGTCAGTTGTACGCTATTAATCTTGATGATTGTGTAGTTGATTATAATATTCATCGCTGTGGAACAAAATGGATGCCGCGTGGAGCAATTTTCTCTTCCAGGTGAGATTTAACGGTGTGTGTGTGTAGAAATAAATGTGTAAATTGATGTGAAATTCATGTTATTACAAAGTTGTAACAACATCTACATTACTACATTAAAATTGCGAGGAGGTTCACTTCAGTTATACCTACACTGAAGTTTTGAATTCAAACTTAGTACGTTGTGATTGTTCTTTCCCAGACCACACCTTCCCAGACCCAAGTGGAGGGGACCCTCCAATCAGAACTTCTGCCTG
Organism: Hypophthalmichthys molitrix; assembly: GCA_037950675.1. NCBI lineage: Eukaryota > Metazoa > Chordata > Actinopteri > Cypriniformes > Xenocyprididae > Hypophthalmichthys > Hypophthalmichthys molitrix. Next base: position 3,285,397 of record CM075503.1, on the reverse strand, counting down.
TCCACACGACCTCTCCTCAAACCCCGCCCAACGAGCACTTAGCTCCGCCTCCATCGACAGTGGACACTGCTGCTCTCAATGAGGACCCTGTACCTGGTGGGTGAGAGTGAGGGAGGGATGGGGAATGGGAGGGAGGTTTGGAGAGGAGCGAGGAAGCTGGCTGGGAGGGGTTGGAGGTTTTCCGTGGTTGCTCAGTGTTCCTCTGTCATCACATAGAGCAGTGCAGTAGAACAGCTGTCTGGATTATAGTCATGTTATCTTCAGCCAGAGGTCAGCCATACAGCGAAGGCTCTATGATTGATCTTCGTTATGACATTTTTAATGTCCTACCTTTAGACCTGGAAATAGGGGGAAACTGATGGAAATTGGTATAGAGGAATGATTTTTAAAATCAGGAACGACTGAAAAATTAGTAGAAAGTCGTTGGTCAAAAAGGTCACATACTGTTCGGTGAATTTTCGCAGGCAAAAACTACCCACTTTTGGGAATTTCACATGAGGGTGAAAGATTTCATAACGGGTTGAAGTTGGTCATGCAAATTTACCACGTTGACCAACAGAAAGCTGCTTGGTTTGAAGGTGACTTCTGTGTGAGCTGTGCTTCATACATCGCTACACTATTCACAATAGACAATGGACCTTTTTTGCCCACGAAATTTAGACAAAATTCTTGGAAAGTCGATGGTCAAAAAGTGTATTTGTAAAGGTACGGTGATTTACTATTTCGTTCCCTCGATTTATAAATCATGCGCATGATTTATAAATTGAGGGAACGAAATTGTGCGCACGTTTTAGTAAATCGAGGGAACGAATTAGTAAATCGTGCACACGATTTAGCCTACTATTTTTTCCTGCATGTCATGTCCGTGGCTCCGTAACAATTGACCTTTTTTGTCCGCAAAATTTTGCCGAAATTCTTGGAAAGTCGTAGGTCAAAAAGTGTGTCTGTAAAGGTACGGTCACATTTACGGTCACGTTGTACGTCGAATTTAGTTGGAAACTGTGCAATTGGGAATTTCGCATAAGGGTGAAAGATTTCCACATGCAGATTTCGCAATGGGTTCAAGTTGGTCACGTGAATTCGTCGTAATTACCAACATAGAGCTGTTAGGTTTAAAAGTGACTTCTTTGTGAGCTGTGCTTCATGCATCGCTATACTATTGACAATAGACAATGGACCTTTTTTTCTTGATGTGACAGCACCTTAAAGGGTTAGTTCACCCAAATTACTCGCCCTCATGTCGTTCCACACCGTCATTCATCTTCATAACACAAATTAAGATATTTGTGATAAAATCCGAGAGGTATATGACTCGTCCGTAGACAACAAAATATAATCAACTCTTTCAAGGTCCAGAAAGGTACTAAAGACATCGTTAAAATAGTCAACGTGACTGCAGTGTTTCAACCTTAATGTTATGCAGCAATATCTTCTCTTCTGTGTCATTCTCCTACGCTATTTACATTGCAGCACTTCCAGGTTCTACGTCAGAATGCCGACTCGTTATTGGCCGCCTCCTGCGTCAGCATCACATGTATGCGTCATGCTGCTCGTGTGAACAGCGTTGGCCAATACCGGCCAGTCTTGACTTAGAACCTGGAAGCGCTGCAATGTAAATAGTGTAGGAGAATGACACAGAAGAGAAGATATTGTTGAATAAAGTTATTTTAGTTTTGTTTTTGCGCACAAAAAGTATTCTCGTCACTTCATAACATTAAGGTTGCACCACTGCAGTCACGTCAACTGTTTTAACGATGTCTTTAGTACCTTTCTGGCCCTTGACAGTGGTAGTTAAATTGCTGTCTATGGAGGAGTCAGAGAGCTCTCGGATTTCATCAAAAATATCTTAATTTGTTACGGGTGTGGAACGACATGAGGGTGAGTAATTAATGACAGATTTTTCATTTTTGGGTGAACTAACCCTTTAACTGTCTTATTACTGATTAGTAACGCTCCGTTTTGACTTTCCATCCCATTAGTGAAGCCAGTGTCCAGGACGGCTCGTGCTGCTCATATCTGCTCAATTTGCAGTAAGCAGTTCAAGAACAGCTATAACCTGCGGCGCCATCAATCCGTCCACACCGGCATCCGCATGAAGGGGGGCTCCCAGAGCCAAGAGGCTGTGGCCAAAGAGAGTGCAGAAAGACACACAGTCCCCCTCTCTCTCCTTCACCTCTCCATACCCCAACAGCAAACCCAAACGCTGCCCCCTACTGCCGTGTTGCCCCCTCCCCACACACAAGTCCTGGCCACTCAAGATGGAAATGATGTTGCCATGGAGAGCGTGGCTTCCACTGTGACCGCCCTCCCTCCTCCGACTGCTGTTGTCATGGTAACAGGGGAGCCTGTACAGGTGGGCATCCGTTTGTTTGTATGTGTATTCTCAGATACTGCATTCATGTAACATACATTAAATCACAATGTTGCGACCAATTTAATATACAGATATATTTATATGTAGAAGCTAATTTTTTTAACTTCTGCAAGCCTTGGATATACTTGGTCGCACAAACCTTTACAGGCTGTTTTTTTATGGTTCCCATGGTCAGGGAAAATGGAAAATTTTACTAAGATCTGAGTCTTTTTTAAAGATAGATGGATAGATACTTTATTAATCCTTCACAGGAAATTATACTTGTTACAATAGCAGCAATCACATAATCCTTGCACACAGACATTTGCACACTAATAAATATAATAATTTAAATATAAAAATTGAAAAGCTTGGTAGCCGACATATAAATGGAAAAATGCCCCAGAAATCTCTATGAAATGATTTTGAACTATTCTTATATATGCAGTATTAATGAATGACTGGAAAGGTAATGTAAATGTCATGCAAATTCTTCTTTAAAAAAGGGTTTAGTGAAAATATCACCTGAAGCAGCAGAGAGAAGAAATTGTTTGCCTAGTTAGCAGGCTCAGAAATTAATGAAGGTTCGGTGCAAAAGTGGAAGTGAAATATAAAAAGAGCAATAATGAATACCTCTCTTTTTGTCTGTAACATTTAATATATTTCTGGATTTTTTGCTGAAGGCCTAATTATAAATATTATCAAATAAATTAGTAATTAAAGAGTTAATTCTGCTTTAATTTTTTTAGGTAACATCCCAATTAACATTTGAAATATTTCTTGATTTTTTTTTTTTTTTTTTTTTTTTTTTTTTTGCTCAAGAATACATGTGCAAAATTCATTTATTTGGTAATGAATATTATCAAATAAATGAATAATTAAGAGTTAATTCTGATTTATGTTTTTAGTTAACATCCCAATTACTCAAATAGAGAATTTATTTAAATGAAATGTATTTTGAACAGAAGTATTTTGCATAATAAAATGGTACATTGTCGTTTATATGTATCTGTGGAAAAAATCCCTCATAAAGGTAAATTCCTCTAAAAATCAGATCCAGGAGATAAGAATTAGTTTATGACATAGCCAGTATAATATTACTTGTTTATGTTTGCTGGTTGTGTATATATAAGGTGGAAAAAACAAGTTTACATGTGTTTATATGTGTTTTTTTTTTTTTTTTTGAGTATGATGTTTGATACATCAAACTTTATCGCTCATATAGTATGATGTAGTAAAAATATATAGTTCACACTCGAGGAGGAAAAACCACCTCAGAGGCCCAAACTGAGCAAAAATATGCAATTTGTGCAGATGCTGATATTTATATGGCCAAAAGTAAGATGAAATTTTGATAGCTTGTAGTGTAAATCAGTGAGATCTTAATAACAGTATAACAGACTACTTGCATAAAATACATATAAATATGAGTTGTCACTGTATATCCGACAAATAATATGTCTTAGTAAGATGATATTTAAATGCTTAGTTTTATGATCAAAGCTCTAATTTTATTGAGGGGGCAAAACATGTAACGCAATACAATATAATGATTATTGAGAGATAAACAAATAAATGTTCCTCAAAAGCCCGATCGATCATATTTGATACTCACATTTTAACATGAGTTTTCCAAAAAAAAAAAGTATGGATAATCAAGTTTCAGTCCAGTTAGTGTTCATCTTGAAATACAACTAACAAAATTATTCTTACGTTTACTTGCGTTTAAAGCATAAAGACACATGAACCACGACCTAAAGTTTGACATTTTTACAGTTATACTAACATGACTTTTACTTGCTACAAGGTATGAACTATCAATCAGAAGGCATATTTTGATCATGTTGATAATTTAGAGGCCTTAGAAATTTGCGCATCAAATATGACACAGTATGCTTTATAAGGTTTATAAACTTAAATTAAATATACTTTTTAAAACAATAAAAATTGTTTTTTTACAAACAGTTCTTTGAAATAAAGCATAGCTATACAAGCAAGTTGATTAATAAAATCATCAAGCTTTAGTGTACTGTTCAGACATGCAAAAGGTAGTGGAGGCGTACTTTAATTAAAACCACAAATACTTCAAAACATATTTTCCTGTAGCTGTTCTCTGCCTCAGTAGTACAGCATAGCCAACCTTCCTTCAGATTTGTCCAATGGGATTCAAGCACTGTGAGTGCACAGTTTCAGAGGTGCACGCGCCATGCAAAGCAGAGCCCGCAGGGTATGCGATGACATCACTTTTTGTGTACACACCCATGTTAAACCAGGCTTTATTTTAAGACATTCTTCAGACTAGGGCTGCAAGATAATGCAAAAAAAAAACTGACATTGTTTTTCTGCCATATATATTAACATAAAAAAATCTGGGATTTTCATCAGATGACTTGAATAGCTGCTGTATATTTGAAGAATGAATCATTATAGAGTGAGGGGTGATTTTGAAAATTACTTTTTACTCTGAAGACTTTTAAAACGGCAAAATCCTTTTAGAGCTGAATGATTTAGGAGCTTCACAGAAATATTTTAAGTTGCAAATAAAAGTTTACTGGAGTACAAGAAAATGCTATTTCAGTCTTTCTACTTCAAAATGTCATGTTTAATTCAATGTGTTACTTGCCGTTTCTTTGTAATCATTTGTGAAATATACTAGCAATTTTTCAGTGAAAATTGTTTTATAGTAAATCCTACACCATTTTTTTTTTTTTTTTTGTGTGTTGAAAAATTGTTTAAAAAATATCTTTCCAGTTGAGTTTTCATAGGCCACATTCCCAGTTCAGTATGACTATAAAATAATAATTATTTATTGTAATTATCATTAAATAAATATACTAATCAAAGAAATATATTGTAATAACACTATTGTACTATAAAATAAAAATGTAAGTAATAAAAGTAATTGTATTTTACTGTAAAATTACAGTACAAATATTTACGTCTTAATTTTTACTTTTTCAAACGGTAACCCATCAAGCTTTTATTTTGACGGGGCTGCCAGCTGTCGGTTTCAGAGTAAAGCGCTGCACTGTGTATATCACTCATGATATCAGCATCTCAACTGCTCGATTCACAGTAAATGCATATATTTATTTGATTAAATCGCAGCCTGTTTCAGTTGCACCAGGCCATATCGCGCTCAATTTTACTTCAGTATATCTTGCAGCTCTACTTCAGACAGTTGAATAATCTTCTCATTTCCCTACTCCCATCTCAGAGGCCAGTAAACCAGAACCCCAACCCTGTGCGTAAAAACCACGCATGTGAGACCTGTGGTAAAGCCTTCAGGGATGTGTACCACCTGAACAGACACAGGCTCTCCCACTCGGACGAGAAGCCATTTTCCTGCCCGATCTGCCAGCAGCGCTTCAAGCGGAAGGACCGCATGAGCCATCACGTCAGATCCCACCAGGGAGGCGTGGAGAAGCCCTACGTGTGCCCACACTGTGCTAAAGCTTTCTCACGGTAGGGAGACCTTTGATCTCAATACACTTGCATTGTCTATAATGTGTTTTAGGGTGTTTGTTTCGGGAACCTGGTGAGTTTTCTTTCTTAGTTCAATTAGTTTAGGCATATATGAACACTGCAATCATGCTTGAATCCACACCAAAAAATGTTTCACCATGCTTGAAAATGAAGTCTGGAGGTTTGCTTGTGGTGAGAAAGCAATCCAACCCAACTGACCACTGAACCAGGCTATATCACAATGTGTGATGGGTAAATACTAGGGGTGGGACGAGACTGTTAGCTCATGAGACACGAGATTAAGTTCACAAGAGCGAGACAAGATTTTTACACAGTATTTTTAAGAAATCCTCAATGACGAAATACATAGTCTGCAGGTGCATACAAGTAGTGCTCGCGGCAGTGCAAAACGACCTCCAGCTCCACCTCTCTGGAGCTCAAGGGTGGAGCTTAGTCTGTCTAATAGGTGGAGAGATATGGTTATGGGTAGGGTTAGGGTGTGGTTGGGGGATGCAGCTCCACCAATCATGCCCACAGTAGGTCGAGAGAGGGGGAGCTGGAGGTTATGGCTCTCGGTGCATTTGAAATGTTTTGACTAATCATCTTGTAATGAATGTCATTTCAGTTCTGCTTTCTAAATATGAATTATCATATGCAGTAAAAGACAATATACAAGCACTGTAAAAAGGTTTTGCATGCATCAGGGAAACAGTTTCAAAATGTGGGGTATTGAAATTGCGTTTGAATGCACGCTCGTGTTTTACTTTCGATTTCGCGATCGCGCATACTCTGTGAATAGGGAGCGGCGGTGCTGAGCGCACGTTCTATAGGATAAGACATTTGTCAGATGCTTAAGTCCAAAGTATACAACAGCGCATGCGCAAGCAGGACAGAAGAGTCCACTCGGTGGCAATACGCACAGTACTGAGCACAGTGTGCAGTCATCGAAGAAGAGTGTGGAAAGAGCGATTCAAAAACAAGACGAGTAAACTTGGAAGCATATCCTTCTCCATTGTTTTTGATTCTTGTTCTCTTGGTGTATCTTCTGAAGTATGTTGCAATGGTGGATGCACTATTTTTCCTCTCCGATCCTGCCCAGCGAATGTCCTGTTGATGAAACGATGTCTGGTAGTTTATACAAAAAAACTGTACTGCGCATGTGTCGAACGTGGTCATCTGCACGCATCCGCGGTTGAGTATACTTTGAAAGACGCGCGGACACAACTGCACGCGAGACGCATCCAGGTGCGGAAAGTGAAGTACGCACGGGCCTTTAGGCTCTGTTGTGCATCCCGTCACTTACTCTCGTCATGTGATCAGTGAACTCTGATTCCTGCTGCACTATGTATGACTCTGCAGTTCGTGTTGGATGAGTTGGATGGGACTGAAGCGACCATTTTCCAACTGAATTAAATGTTTTTTATTTCTATTAAAAGCAAAACGACAGTGGAGGCGTAATGTAAAAGCAGCAGTGTTTGTTTTGCTAATGCCTCTCAAAATGAATCTTTGTCTTTGCTCCAAGTTGAAAGATAAAGTGAAATGCCTAATTGAAATTTGGTCGGACGAACCTATTTTTTAACAACTGCCCAAAACACAAAAATACTTAAGTTTTACAAGGTGTTTAGCAAGTGTCTCAAAGAGATTGGCTTTAATTATTCCGTGGAACAGTGCCACACGAAGGCCAAAAAACGTCAATAATACATAAAAGTTTGAGATTCACTTTGCAAGACTAGGAGATGGAAAAACTCTGACCAATGAGAGATTGTAACATTGTAACAATTTTAATCCCTGTTTCGGAACCAAGCAAATGACCCACTGGTCTGAAAACGCCCTTAGATTATAATTGGAGCTCTTAGCTTCTACAAAAACATTTGACTGTGAATGAAATGTTTCTCACTCATTCTCACAGGCCTGATCATCTCAACAGTCATGTCAGACAAGTCCATTCTTCAGAACGACCCTTCAAATGTCCGGTATGGAAGTTTATTTTGTGCTCTGTTGCAGTTTTACAAGTTAAACTGAAAGAAAAGTCTTGTCTTGATTGTAATGCATCACAAAGTAAAAGTCATACTCATTATTTTCAATTATATGAAGTTATTCTATTTATATATTTTCTATGTATCTTTCTAATAATGTTGAAATATATAAACAGTTTGGTATATTGTTTTACTTATTTATATTACTAAATATAAATGTTACAGACGTGTGAATCAAGCTTTGCCACACGGGATAGACTGCGCGCTCACATGATCAGACATGAAGAGAAGGTTCCATGTCACATCTGTGGCAAACTGCTGTCTGCTGCATACATCACGGATCACATGAGAGTGCACAACCAATCACAGCATCACTCCTGCCACCTCTGCAACCGCAGTGAGTATTTATCTATCTATCTATCTATCTATCTATCTGTCTGTCTGTCTGTCTGTCTCTGTCCATGAGTGATGTGCAATTTTGCAATTTTCATGTTCACTTTGCTATAACGTTGTATTTCAACAAACCTCACTAATTGCATAAACAAAACTACATAATCAGCTTGTCTGTTGTAATTATCATTAACGAGTTATTATGAGGAAATCACAATCATCAGTTAATGAAATTCAGCAGCAGTACTTCACCTCCCAAACGTTCCATCAGGTTTCACCACGCTGACGTACCTGCGTGTTCACGCTCAGAAGCACCACGGTCAGGAGTGGAAGGAGAGCGGAGGAGGCTTCGGCACCACAGGCTCTGGAGGCGTCCTGGTCTGTCAGCTTTGCGGTGTGCACTGCAAGACCCCCACACAGCTGCAAGGCCACATGGGTACCCATAACCCCCCTGTGAGTGATCCCAACCCCATCATCACCACCACCACCACCACCACCAGTGAGGCAGTTCCGGGGAGCACGGTCACCCTGTGCAACATGGTCTCGGCACCCACGATGTTTGTGAGCGGAAACACGGTGGTGGATCTGCTGGTGACCGACTGCTCCAGCATCATCCCTCAACCTCAAAGCTAGCAGAGCAGGCCTGTAGCGCACACATGCTAGTACTCACACATACTACACACAGCTAAAAAGTAGCTACTTCACACATGTATGACTCAAAACAGCCATTTATACAATTTATTACACTAAAGATCCACAAGAAGCCAAGGAGAAACTGTGAAAATAGGCATTCTGAGTGGGAGTTGCTCTTGCTTTATGACATGCACTCACGTACAATGACAACTACTGTAGCATGATACATTTTGAAAGAACACCTCTCAATGATGCACATATTAAGACACAGTCGCTTTACACTTATCCCTCTCACAACCAGATTAATATGTACATTTTCTTGTCTTGCTGAGAGGACAGGATGACTATTTAGTCTTCCTAGGCTATCTTCGCTTAACAAGAAGGATCAGGGCATAAAGGTGGGAAAAGAGACTTAGAGGGCAGTATTTTTACTTTAAAGCGGATGTTCGCTCATTTACTCACTTTTATTCAGATTTCGTATGACTTTGTCACAAAATTGAGCTTTTTTTGTCCTTTTTGAAGCTTTGGAGGCTGTTGATTTTCATTGCATGGAAGAGAGCAGCTCAGACATTCTGCTAAATTTCTTCTTTTATGTTCTACGGAAAAAGGAAGTCATATGGGTGAGTAAATGTTTGGTGAAAGATCACTATTAGGATAAAATGGCCACATCACGCTGGTTTCTCTTTCGCTGTCATCTTCTCCCTTTCAACTTCTCTGTTTTCATCGCTGCAGGACTCTGAAGATACTGTGATTGTGTATAGCTACTGTATTTCTTTTGCCTGTTATATGATTTCCTGTTTGTTTGCCAGACGTCCACCGCCATAAAAAGACCTCGAGATCCTTTCATAAGTCATAATAGTTCTGGTGACAAAAGACAAAAAGCAGAAGAAAGAGCTGAAAGGTGAAAACGAAAGGTTTCATGAGGTGAAAGACGAAAGTAGTAACGTTCAGCAGAGACAATTACATACACACTGTGTGGCAGATGGCAGGTTATATTTAACGCAAAATCAAGAGAAAGAAAAAAGAAATTGTTTTTAGGTCCTTAAGAGTTTTGTCATTGTGACATTATTTGAATTAAAGTAGTTCACCCATTTCTCTTTACCATAATTACAAAACTAAACGATGACGTATATTATATTTATATTTATTTATACACTACCGTTTAATAGTTTGGGGTCAGTAATATTTCCTAATGTTTTTGAAAGAAGTTTCTAATGCTCACCAAGGCTGCATTTATTTGATCAAAAATACAGTAAAAGCTTTAATATTGTGAATTATTCAAATTTAAAATGACTGTTGTCTATTTGTATATATTTTAAATATAATTTATTCTTGTGATCAAAGCTGAATTTTCAGCATCATTACTCCAGTCTTCAGTGTCACATGATCCTTCAGAAATCATTCTAATATGCTGATTTGATGCTCAAGAAACATTTGATTATCATCAGTGTTGAAAACAGTCCTTCAGATTTTTGTGGAAACTGACACTTTTTTTTTTTTTAAGGATTCTTTGAACAAAGTTCAAAGAGCGTTCATTTGAAATAGAAATCATTTGTAACAAATGTTTTACTGTCACTTTTTGATCAATTTAATGCATCCTTTCTGAATAAAAGTACTCATTTCTTTCAAAAAAAAAAAAAAGATCTAACTGACAGTGACATCATGGCTTTTGCACTGCCTTTAATTTATGCTGATTTAAAAATTGAAGAAAAAAATTACTAAAAATGTGTATTACTAATAACATAAAATGTTGTAATGAAATTGTCACAATGCCAAAATCTTAGTAGACTAGTAGTAATAGTAGTCCTATTATTATTATTATTATTATTATTATGGGACATGAACTGGAGATTCAGACATCCAGTCGTGTCTGTACGGTACTGGCCAAATAATGTTTCTGTTTGAGTCTGTGTGACTTTGAATTTGTCATTATCCAGACTACAATTATATTAGTTCAAACAAGCATACAAGATATTTTTGAAGGAAATGTGCAGACTGCTCATAAATTACCTGAAAAAATCTGCCTACAGAAATCCAAAGTAAAAATACCTTGACTATTAGTTGCTAGCTTCTTTTACAGGACTGTCCTAAATAGTTACATTTAAAATGTAAACATTTTAATTTTTGATGTTGTGCGAGACGCAGTGTTGGGGGTAACGCATTACAAGGAACGCAAGTTACATAATCAGATTACGTTTTCCAAGTAACTAGTAAAGTAATGCATTACTTTTAAATTTACAACAAAATATCTGAGTTACTTTTTCAAATAAGTAACAGAAGTTACTTTTTCAAATTATTGACTGACAGCTCTCCTGTCCCCATGTTGAGAGAAATCGAGAGTATGTGCCAAGGCGTTGTGTGCGCTGTGTGAACATGATGGTTATTCTAGAATAGTTCTAGACTAAATGTGAACATGCATTTACTCATTTACTACTTTTCCTACGTCTTATTCTTCTGTACTCCAGAATGGCAGCACAGCTGAAAGGTTTGTTTGAGCTGCGCCCTCTACTGTACAGGCGTGAATTTGCATTTCCTTCAGCCTGAGGCTTATTCATTTCACTTTTGGTGTGAAAGGGCCTTTACATTTGCCAAAAGTAGAACTTTTTTGTTGTTTTAAAAACAAACGGCCCAGCCCAGATGCCACAAAGTAATGCTAACATAACGCATTACTTTCCATAAAAAGCAACTAAGTAATACAATTAGTTACTTTTTTTTATGGAGTAACACAATATTGTAATGCATTACTTTTAAAAGTAACTTTCCCCAACACTGGTGAGATGTGATCGAACCTAAAATATTGTAGGATGCTTGTTTGAGTCTAATAATTTGGCCATGACTGTACTGTGGGCTTTTAAAATATACACGTTTTCCTTCTGATTCTCCTCTGGTTCTAATCCACGTGTATATCTACAGAAGAACATAAAATATTGAAACTATGAATCCTCTGCCTGACTTTTCCTGTGTAACATGATGAGGTGCTGAACTAGAAAATTCAAAGAGAGGGAAGATAATAGGAAGAAGTGTTTAAAGGCTTTGCTGTTTACCTTCAGATTTGTCCTCGTGTTATTTATCTGAGCAGCAGGCCGTCAGAGGAAAGGAGTGCAGCTGTTGTTACTGCTTCCACTGAGACTTTCAGCAAAAGGCTCTTTTGTAGAAGATTTTTTTTTTTTTTTTTTTTATGAATGTGTGAATGGTGTGTTTAAAGAAGGGCTTAATCATGTGCGCTCAAGTAAAACTTCACACAAGGAAATAAACTCTTTACTAGCTCAAGGTTTAAAAACAATGGAGAAGAAAAAAGACTCGTCTTGGTTCTTGGTTTTGTACTGGAGTGATTTGTTTGATCAGTTTTAGTGTTGGTACTGTATATCTGGTTATTCATGAGCTGAATTTGAATATGAGATTTGTTCTTCCTGTCTAGAAACGTAGTTGTTATTATTATAAGCTTCAGATCATATTTAGGTTCTTTTTTAATTTAGCATTAAAATGAAATAATACCTCTAATCTCTGTACAGCTCTGGCAATGCATCTCAATGCCTTATTATTGTACTCTACCGCATTTAATTTGTCAAACACTACAACTATTTTAAATTATAGTCAATGATGAACCAGTAAAAAAGGAAAGTAAGATAATAATGGGATGTATTTATATTTATATTTTTATATTTCTCAGCAGTATGCATGTCTATAAACAGAGCAAAACAAAAATGTTGATGCTTACCATGATCATGGATATTATGTTATTATTTTGTAGATGATGTAGAACATGTTATCATTTTGTAATTTTGACTATTAAAAGGAAATGGAGTAATCATATATCTGTGGGTCACGTGACTTATATTGTCAAGATCAGTGTGTGTGTGCAAAGATCTGACCTTGACCTCCTCTTCCACCCAATCATATTTGTCCATCTAAAATAATAATCCATATCAGTTTAAATGGGGTCACTGAGAATGCAGGAAAAACAAGAACAATCACACTGAAGTGAATGAAATCAGTGACACGTTCTCAACAGCACAATGCTTTCTGATCTTCCTGAAGGTGAGTCTCTGTCTCTCTGTATTGTAATTTATTTTGAGCACATCAATAATTCATGATACACTTTGGTGTGATCAGATCTGGTCAGCTTTAGACCTCGGTTTTGGGAGCTGGAATGTTGCCAAATCGGATCCCAGGACTGCAGGTGTCAATATTTGTGCCCTTTCACTATCCTCTCATTATACGTGTAAATTCAGAGTGGTTACAGTAGTGTTTCAACACACGTGCAACCAAGCAATAAATTACAGTGCTTACAAGGCAGTGTTGATATTCCTCAGACACTGCTTAAGAGTTTACTCTACACCATTAACCATAAACCTGTGCTATTAAAGGGATAGTTCACCCAAAAATGAAAATGTTGTCATTACTTACCCTAAAGTTGTTCCAAACCTTTGAGTTTCTTTCTTCTGTTGAACACAAAAGAAGATATTTTAAAGAATGTCAGTAACCAAACAGTTGACAATAGCCACTGACTTCCATAGTAGGAAAAAAATACTATGGAAGTCAGTGGGTGCCATCAACGGTCTGGTTACCAACATTCTTTAAAATATCTTCTTTTGTGTTCAACAGAAGAATAAAACTCGTTTGGAACAACATGACGGTGAGTAAATGATGACAAAAAAATTTTGGGTGAACTATCCCTTTAATTCTGCCAGGACTACTTTATTTGGGTTCAAGTCACATTGTCTTTCTTGAATATACACATTAAAAATTATGATTTTTTTTGTATTTGCATACTGAATTGCTGTTGGTCTTCTTGGTTATATCAATTTTCATAGTGAACTGTGATTGTTTTCCTTGTGTATATTTAACAATTTATAGACACCTTTTCCAATTGCTTTTTATTTTTAAGTGTTGAAATGTTAAAATTGCCATAATTTCTGTATTTTAGACTTTTTAGCTTTTTCATGATAACTTAATAAGAAAAATATTCATATAAACAATTTTTTAAAATGTGTATGTGTATATATATTATCATTTTACATTAACATTTTATAGAAAAATTGTTTTTCCATGAAAGTTTGTATTTGAACAACCCAGTCAGTATTTTGAGAATTTTAATTCTCAAAGAGACAGTCATTTATTTTTACTATATTCATTTATTTTATAGCAACCTATTCCATTGTTTTTATTTTAAGTGTTGAAATGTTAAATTTGCCAAAATTTCCTTATTTTAGACTTTTTTAAAAATATTGCAAAGAATGCATTTGTTTTCTACAGTACATTACTGTTTTAATGGAAAACAGTGTTTTAATGGAAAACAGTATGTTACTGTCAAAATGTGGCTGTTTTTGTAAGAGCAATTTTTTAGTGTACTCGTGCAGATTTATAGCCTTCTTCAATTGCATTTTTAAGAGTCTTGAAATGTTTAATTTGCCATTAATTCTCTATTTTAGACAAACTTTTTCCTAAGAACTTAAAGCTGCAGTCTGTAAGTTTTGCCCCTTTGTCGCCATCTCTGTTTGAAACCTGCAATTGCAGTTATTTGCGGAATTATCATCTTTACGTGGGTTGTGCCTCGGCACGGCTCCTCAGCACAGATTAATCTAATGTTTGCTGTCAGTCACCACATCAGTGGATACTGTACTTCAGCCACTTCACAGTCCGAAGTCTTGCTTTTGACTGCAGGTGAATCTCCAGTTGTCACTGGTAATTGTCATTTGGACCTTTCTGGATAACAATCTGCCATTAAAATGATAAATTTAATTATTCCAGCTGCTGTGAGAAAAGGATATAAATGATCTGCCATCCTCACATGTGATTTAGCCTACTAGCTGGGACTCCTTTATGTAAACAGACGTGACGTAATGACACAAAAACGTACGAATGCGTGCTCAAGTGCATGCTCAAACCCACCAGTACCGATTTTATTGTAAAACATTATTTCAAGCTTACCATTGTGAATCAGGCTAAGGTAAGGAGACACTGGCTGTTTATGTACTTGCTCAAAAATTGATTTTGGTTCATTTTTAACCAAAAAAAAAAAAAAGTTACGGACTGCAGCTTTAAACTCGTTTGGTATTTCATTGTAAAATTGTTATTCATTACCATTACCATCACATCAAACATTATATAGAAAAAAAATTAGTTGTCCATAAAACATTTGAGAATTTTAATTCAGAAACAGTCATTTATTTTTATTGCATGTATTCAGATTTAATTAATTTGTGTTTTCAAATCCAAGGCTTCCCAGCTATTTCTCCAAAAAGTGAGAACACACAATTCTGATCTGATCAGATCTTTATTCTGGAACATATGATAAATTATTAAACACAGAATGAAAGAAGTTTCACTTTTCAATATTCCAAGTGCCCCTAAAACTGACAAACCACCCATATGTTGACTGTATAACGTTGCATAATATAAAAACACAAATGCTTCCATTAGTTGTATGGTTACAGTTTTAGTTACATTTCGACTCGAGGGATTGCTACTGACGTTTTTATTCGTTTTTCCCCATAGAATTGTCTGAATCCTCTAACAAACAATTAACAGATCCCACATGCGTTCTCATTTTGTTCTCCGGAGGGACGAACTCTCCGTTCCGCTCATTGTTTTTGTCACAACATGAGCGTGAAATCCGCACCTCAGATGGTCTGACGGTGCTCTCAAGCACTCCACTGACCTACATAAAAACAGCATATGGGTGGAAAGGTCGACACTAGAGCAAGCGTCGGAGTCCTGTACGGTTTGGGAAGTTATTGATCAGGAGCCGGTTGATCTATTTGGGTAATGTAAGCAGTGCAGATGGTGATGGACGCGCGCGCTGCAGCAGTGCTGCCATCGCACTGCTGTCCTCTGTGTGATCGATAATGTAGCTTAACATCAGGCAGGATAACGGACTTTATCTAACCACTTCGGAGGAGTCGCGGTCTAAGCCGCATTTCAGTGGCTAAAACATCGTCTCACAGGAACTAAACCGAGAAATTCAAGCGACGTCGGGAGATTTCTGTGAGCTGGAGTGCGAAAAACGGACTGAACAAAAACAGCAACAACGGAGCACCTACTCCAGAATTATTTACCTCAGAGACACTACAGATATACACCAAAAACCATGTCAGTAGATAAAACATGCTCCCGCTCTTCGCTATTTGTTTCCACGGGGACGCGAGGGTCGACAGGCCGCTGACCGTCACGTATGTTCATCCTCTCTCGCTTCATTCATTTTGTCATTCAGAACATGTCGCATAATATGATTGTTAGTTTGGCAGCAGAGAAGGGTAATCACGGCCTATATCAATGCGAGCGACCGTTATTATCCGTTATGTCACGCAAATGCACGAGCATTGTCTTCCATCAACCAATAACGTGTCATTTCGAGAGAGGAACGCCGATATAGACGTTTGTCACTAAGTAATGTTTTGAATAAAAGGGTGGTCGACCATTTTGTATGCAGATTGAGTCAACGTGGTGTTACTTTTCTTAAACCTCCGTTTTTTTGTGATTACATGATAGCGCATTGCGCATTTTTGTCTGTATCTCAGCTGGGATCCACGTGCTTTTACATCAGCTGATTTACGAACTATTCATAAATGATAAATGCTCCTCTAAAATAATATTAATTTTAAAGCTGCTTAAATGAAGAGGACTGTGAAGCTGTGGAGAAGCATGTTTGCATGCAGGAGATGGATGGCCAAATGCGTTAGTGATGATGATGATGTTGGGATGCAGGTTCCATCCTTTGTTTTGGACAACAAAAGGGGTCTGTCAAAACACTTCACTCATCACGTGCTTTCTGGGGCATTTATGACATTTTACACGTTCTTCCCTTTAATTACTGTTTATTAATAATATTCACATTTTAAAAATTTGCTGGCATTTCAGAAATATATGTAGTAAATTTTCATCATATTCTGTCAAATATTATTGCATAATAGCACTGCCTTTAAAATATTCTATATAATTATTATGTATAAATATTATAATTAATGTTAATAATTGAGTGATATTAACTTATAATTAATATTTTTGTTTTAATAATTTACTGGCATTTCAGATTTATATATATACCATGTGTGTAATAATATGTATCATATGTTCTATCAAATATTATTGCATCATATATTCTATATAATTGTGTAAAAATATAATTATTAATGTTTTAATAATTGGTTGATATTAACTTAATACATTTGTATTAATTTTTAATAATTTATAAATATCAATTCATAAATATATATATATAATTATATGCATAATATATTCTATAAAATATTATTTATAATTATTAGTTATAATTCATTATTTAATATTTTTCATATTTATTAACATAATATAAACTGTATATGTATAAATATTTTTGTAATGTCTGCTTAAATAGTTAAATTTACAAAAACACTACATTATGTATTTTCTAATGTATTTTTTCTGATTTTTACTTTAATTATTCAACATATTTTTATTATTGTTAATACAGTATGCCTCAAATAAAACAGTTTGAAGAGTAGAAGTCTGCACTCTAATTATCATAGGTATTTCATATGTATGTAATGAATTTAATACATTTTTTTAGTTTATTGTTCATCTATATTAATATGTTCCATTTAAAATGTATTAAATGTGTACTGACCGTCATCATTAAACATTTACATTAGGTTGCATTATATTAATACAGGGCAAAAATGCAGTATACTATTGACTGAACGTTAGTTCTGCCAAAGACATGTGACTTGGTTTGCATGTGTTAGACTTATGTTGCTAGTGACTGGCCACATGTGGTACCATATAGGGCGTACATAATAACTTGGTTTATGCAACACAATTCAGTCTCAAGAGAATCCATTTTCCCCTCCTTGTTTGAGATAAGAGCTGTTCTTTATAATTACTATTTCCATTTGGAAAAACTACTTTGAAAATGTTGCTTTAGTCATTTGTTAGTTTGTTTATTCATAACCTTTCAGTTCCTCACTCCGTTTTGTTACAGAAGGGGGAGCCGGACGGGAGATCTGCGGAGGGCTTTTTTGAACACAGTATTATCAGAGTTCACCTACGAGGGACCATGTTGTCCATCTTAGCGGCGGGGTCTGTGTTCTTCCCGGGCCTTTTCCTGTTGTCCAAGCACTGTCTCAAATCCATCCCTGGACTGCGGTGGAGTGAGGGCGATGCCGTCATCGTTTCAGCCAGGTAAAAACTTGCACAGACGTTAAAGGGAATCTATTATGCCCTTTTTTGGGTCTACTAGAATAGTTTTCATGCTTGAATGTTCAAAAAAACACAATATATTTTCCACATATTCCCCATTGTTGCTTCCCAGTCTGTCAGTAACGCTCTGTTTAGTTCCTGTCTCTGTGAAGCCCCTCCTTCTGAAAAGCACAGTGTGCTCTGATTGGTCGGCTGGAGCAGTGTGTTGTGATTGGTCAACCACTTCCAGCGTGTTTGGGAAATGTCCCATCCCTTACCATAACCGCCGTCCCTTACCATAACTGCCTAGGATGGGTGATTAAATCATGGGAAAATTTTAATTTTTGGGTGAACTATCCCTTTAAACAGCTTATGTTTGGCCATAAGTAGTTAGTAACTTTTCTAATGTTTTGCAACCAAACAGTCTTTGGATAGATAAAAAGATTGTCAATGAGACATTGTCATATCAGCCTCCACTGAACAATAGGGAGAAATGTGAAAACACACAGAAGAGTACTAGCTGTACTTACTTGTTTTGTTTTATTTTCAAGGTTGGTGTCATCCATCCAAGCTATTATGGCTTCTACGGCTGGTTACATCATCTCCTCATCCTGTCAGGACATCATTGAGGACCAGTAAGTGCAACAGTCATCACTTTTTGGGACATAAAATCAATTTATATCAAATCTTAATCAGAACAGAAGTCAGTTTGGTGCACTTTGATCCTAATGACAAGATGTAATAAGAACCTATTGATTTGTTGATGTATTTGTTGGTCAGTTTAAAAAGTATGAAGGCTATACACAATTATGAGTGTGTATTTGTGTAGTGAGATGTGACCATAAACCTTGGGATTCAACTAAATGAGTACCAGCCTTTAGTGTGCAGAACTTATGACTAAAATGGTCTGGCCGTTGGAAGCCCCTTACCAAGACTAATGTTTTTTCCCTGACCTGTTCTCAGTCCATCTGTCTCTGTGTTTTTCTTTCTCAGACACTGGCTGACCTGCTCCTACATATGGTTTGCTGTGCCATACTTTGTGTATGACATCTACGCCATGTTCCTGTGTTACTGGCACAAGCTCCAGGTCAAAGGGCACGAGGTGGACAACGGCTCCAAATCCAAGGCTATGGCAATCAGTGGCTATCTCCGGCGAGAGTTCCTCATGATCTTACATCACGTTGTCATGGTCACCGCGTGCTTCCCTATCTCTGTGGTAATTGTCATCACGGAGGCGATGTTTTAAAGAGCCAGAATCTCTAATAATAGCATTTAACTCAAGAGAATCTGTTCATGTTCAGACTCGCTCTTTCTCTCACATTCACTTCCAGTTCTGGAGGCAGGGAAAGGGCGATTACTTCCAGGGTGTCATGTTCCTAGCTGAACTCAGCACACCGTCCGTCTGTCTGGGCAAAATCCTCATCCAGGTATATTCATTATTGATTAGATGAGTGCTACTTTCTTCACGCTGTGGTATTCTTACCCTGATTCATCATCCTCTGCTTTAGTCTTTACAGTGTGTGTACAACATTAAGCACAACTTCAGTTATGTCGTACTTTAATACATTATTCATGGTAAAGTGTATTTACAGAAGTGCTGACTGCACATATGCAAGCCTGGCCTGAACCCTGACAGAGTAGAAATAAATGCAAATGCAATTATTGGAAAGGAAACACCCACAGAAAGTGAAAGCTCACTCAAAAATTATTTATTAAAATCATTTACTCACCCTAATGTTGTTCCAAATATGTCCCTTGTGAAAGATAAATGTGCTTAATTGTATTGAATGTGCTCTTGTAGAGTACTTCAAATCTTAAGTGTATTTATATATAAAAAAACAACAACTGTACTTTCAGATAATATAATATTAACTCAATAAAAAAGTTTGTCAAGACAAACATTTAGTTGGCTTGAGAAAGCCAGACCAGAAAATTTGAAGAAGTTTTAAAATCTTGAAGTATGAAGGTTTTCAATTTGAAGTTTAAAGTAGTTTAAAGTTTGATGGTTTTGAAGGCAATACAGTCTATCAGAAAAACAGATAGATAGATAGATCAGATTAGATAGATGCCATGTAGTTAACATGATTAGCACATTGTTAGCATGTTCCTAACATGAATTAGCACATTGTTAGCATGTTATTAGCATGATTAGCATGTTGTTAGCATGATTTAGCGTTTTGATTACCTACTAGCATGATTAGTATGTTAACATGATTTAACTGGTTGCTAGCATGTTGGTAACATGATTAGCACATTATTAGCATGATTTATCGTGTTGGTAACATGTTGCTGACATGATTTAGCACGTTGCTAACATGTTTAGCATGTTGGTAACATGATTACCACATTGTTAGCGTGTTTAGCATGTTGTTAACATGATTAGCACATTGCTAGCATTTTGCTAGCAAGATTTTGCATTTTGCTAGCATGTTGCTAGCATGTAAAGTACTTGTTTATAATTTTAACTGCAGTGTGTTATTTGATATTACATTTAAAGTTAAAGTAACTGTCTTAAATGTACTAAATTGCAACTTAATAATTACAAATGTGTAGTTACAAATATATTTAAATACTTGACATACAAATGTCAATATAAATGACAAAGTATATTTTATATTACCATTAAATGTATGTCAGTGCATTCAGCAGTACTTTAATCATATTTCAAAGACAACAGAAGTAATTATGAAATTACATATAAAGATGCACTTCAGTCCTACTTGAGTGGGTGAAAAAGCACCTCAAATTCAACTAATTGCATTTAAAATATAATACATTTTAATTTAATTGTAAATAACATGCAATTAAGTGTCCAAAAAGATTACATTAAGTTCACACGTAAGTATATTCTTTTAAAGTATATTATTTCCATAATACTGTGGGTACTTGTTTTAAAAGTATGCTAAAGTGTGCTTCTTTTTACAAGGGTGACTTTATTTCTTTCACAAAATATTTTTCATATTTTTCATAATATCTTATTTTGTGTTTCTCATAATAAAAGAAAAAGAAAAAAAGGGGTGGGGGTTGTATAAACTGCCTTTAAAAGTTTTTTTTAATAGATTGGTGTTTTAGGAATAACGTCTCAAGATAGATTAAGTTATGCATTCCTTATTCTTCTTCTCCAGTCACCCTCTCAGAGCCTCATCTATAGCCTCATGGCCACAGCTGCCTCTGAATATAGCTCCCTGAATTTAGATGAGATTTAACACTTGATATGATGCCTAGCTCTCTACCCCATCCACCCCTCCTCCCGGCCTCCAGTATATGGAATAACACAGTTTAGCTTGGTACCGAGCCAGGTGACAGGATGTGTATTTACTGCTGAGTGTATGGAATAAGTGTGTATCAATTACATACTACAGATTTAACATTAAGTTTTCTTAAAGGTGAAGTATGCTATTTATCATTAACAGCAGCAAGTGGAAATGGAAAATAATGATAGTTTCCTAACAGGCTTCCAAAAACACTCCTACCATCCATTGCCCTCTGTCTGTCTTTGTCTGGCAGTCCCACCTCATACTGTCTGTTTGTATTGCCAAAAGTATTGGGACACCCCTCCAAATCATTGAATTCAGGTGTTCCAATCACTTCCATGGCCACAGGTGTATTAAATCAAGCACCTAGGCATGCAGACCGCTTCAACAAACATTTGTGAAAGAATGGGTCGCTCTTCAGGAGCTCAGTGAATTCAAGCGTGGTACCGTGATAGGTTGCCATTTGTGCATTTGTGAAATTTCCTCATAACTAAATATTCCGCAGTCAACTGTTAGTGGTATCATAACAAAGTGGAAGCAATTGGGAACAACAGCAACTCAGCCACGAAGTGGTAGGCCACGTAAAATCACAGAGCGGGGTCAGCGCATGCTGAGGCGCACAGTGCGCAGAAGTCGCCAACTTTCTGCAGAGTCAATAGCTACGGACCTCCAAACTTCGTGTGGCCTTTAGATTAGCTCAAGAACAGTGCATAGAGAGCTTCATGGAATGGGTTTCCATGGCCGAGCAGCTGCATCCAAGCCTTACATCACCAAGTGCAATGCTAAGCATCAGATGCAGTGGTGTAAAGCACACCGCCACTGGACTCTAGAGAAGTGGAGAAGTGTTCTCTGGAGTGACGAATCACGCTTCTCTGTCTAGCAATCCGATGAACGAGTCTGGGTTTGGCAGTTTCCAGGAGAACGGTACTTGCCTGACTGCATTGTGTTAAGTGTAAAGTTTGGTGGAGGGGGGTTATGGTGTGGGGTTGTTTTTCAGGGGTTGGGCTTGGCCCCTTAGTTCCAGTGAAAGGAACTCTTAATGCTTCAGCATACCAAGACATTTTGGACAATTTCATGCTCCTAACTTCGTGGGAACAGTTTGGGGATGGCTCCTTCCTGTTCCAACATGACTACACACCAGTGCACAAAGCAAGGTTCATAAAGACATGGATGAACAGGTTTGGTGTGGAGGAACTTGACTGGCCTGCACAGAGTCCTGACCTCAACCCGATAGAACACCTTTGGGATGAATTAGAGTGGAGACTGTGAGCCAGGCCTTCTCGCCAACATCAGTGCCTGACCTCACAAATGGCCTTCTAGAAGAATGGTCAAAAATTCCCATAAACACACTCCTAAACCTTGTGGAAAGCCTTCCCAGAAGAGTTGAGGCTGTTATAGCTGCAAAGGGTGGGCCAACTCCATATTAAACCCTATGGATTAAGAATGGGATGTCATTAAAGTTCATGTGCACGTAAAGGCAGGCGTCCCAAAACTTTTGGCAATATAGTGTATCTATCTGTCTGTCTGTCTCTGTCTATCTATATCTCATCACTGTGATTAAATAGATTGGAAAATATGACTAAATGCCAAGCGTTCAAAAAAGTAGCAAGTCTTGGGGAAAAAAAATAAAATGTAGGATATGATCTTTTTATTCTCAACAGTTTGCAGTGGTGCATTTCATAATCACTCAAACACTAAAACACTTTTTCTTCTAATTTTCCCTTCTTTCATCAAGTTGCATTACTTATTCTCTCTATTTGTCTTTCTCTTTCTTTCTTACTCTTAAGTACAAGCAACAGCACACACTTCTTCACAAAGTGAATGGAGCTGTTATGCTGATCACTTTCTTCCTCTGTCGAGTCCTTCTCTTCCCCTATCTCTACTACGTTTATGGAAGGTATGTCTCTTTTAAAACTTCTTTAACTTTTAAAGGAATAGTTCTCAAGAAAATGAGAATTCTATCATTATTTACTCACCCCCATGTTTTTCCCAACTGAAGTATTGTTTTGCTAACACTTTACAATAAGGTCCCATTAGGTAACATTAATGCATTAGTTACCATTAACTAACAATGAGTGATACATCAGTTCATGTTAAATGATGTAGTTAACTAATGTTAACAAAAGGAACCTTATAGTAAAGTCTTACCATTATTTTTGTTCAATGGAATGTTTAAAAAAAAAAAAAAAATCCTGTTTTACACTGAAAAATAACAGCATATGGGTCTGGATAAACATGAGGGTGAGTAAATAATTACAGAATTATTATTATTATTATCATTTGTTTGCCAGAACTATTCCATTAACTTTCTTTCCTTTCCTCACTCCCGCTCTGAGGTGACAATAATGCAAAAAACGTTTATCGGGAGAAATGTACTCTTTTAGCTCTTTGATTATAACTTTAAATTATAACATTTTCTGTCCATTTCCTCTTTTCCAGGTACGCCTCTATTCCCTTCTACCGGGTTCCTTTTGAGGTGCCCTGGCAGTGTAATCTCGGAGCGGCTCTCCTCATGGCCCCGCAGCTCTACTGGTTCTCCCTGATCTGCAGGGGGGCACTGCGCCTGTTCACCGGCCGATCTTCGCGCTCCCGCAAACCGACGGCTCCGGTCAAGCCCGATTACGAAGGACATGAGCCAATGACTCAGTCGGCCAATGGATACAGTACACAGATGGTGGGTCGGGACACACCCACAATGTCTCACTGAGGGGAGGAGCTTATGCAAATGAGACTAAGCTAAGAAAAAAGGGGATTGGATGAACACAATGATGCAGCGACTAAGCAGAGGGGCAGGTTGCCAAGGAAGTACAAGAGTGATTAAAGAGGTACTGAAATAGACTTAGACGCCCTGTAATGCATTACAGAACAGCATTATGTTTAGTTACAGGGCTTGTGTACTGTATATAAGACATGCTTTAGTAGATTAAGGGAAGCTATGGCGAAAAAAATCAATGGAAGTGTCTACACAACGGCCAGATGTGCGTCACATCACAACTGAGGCAATAAGTGCAAATTTTATGCGAAAACATTTCTGAACCAAGAGAAGCACTTTTTGTTTGAGGCACTTTGAAGGGGTCGTGGAATGTGAAACTGAGGCCTCGTGCCTGAGGTCTGTTCTTTGCATATATTATTGTAGTGTTGCAGATGCATCATTCATAGAAAAGTCCTTGACTATTATATTTAGCATTGGTCTACAATGAGCAACCCAAGCTTTAATGTCTCTAGAGAGTTCGGTCGAAAGGCCTCTTGTTCAGTTTAAAGGGACAGTTCACCCAAAAATGAACATTTATTTTATTAGTGAAACACAAATTTGAGAGGTTAGGCAGAATGTCTGAGCTGCTCTTTTCCATACAGTGATTTATTCTGTTCCAAAATGGGAAAAACTCCATAAAAGGACCATACACACTACCATCCAAAAGTTTGAGGTCAATACGATTAAAAAAAAAAAGAAAAAAGAAATTAATACTTTTATTGAGCAAGGACACAAACTTTCAAGAAATGTCGAACTTTTGATGGATAGTCTATTAAGTATATTAAAATTCAGGCCGATATGATAAGACAATAATTATTTTCATGGTATGGCTGATATAATTAGGGGTCAAGCACCGAAGGTGCGTCGGCACCTCTTGTAATCATTGGCGTTCTTATTATTATTATTCTGTTTCCGTTCCTTCTGCTCTTGAACCGTCTGTGGGAAAGTTATGAAATTTGGAACACTGATAGAGGACTGGCCCAACATTAACTATACCAATTTTGGAGTCTCTAACTCAGTCCCTCTAGCGCCACCACCTGTTCAAATTTTCAATCATGTTTAGGCGAATAACCGTAAAGGCTAGAGACGAAATGAAGCTTATGATGTTATTTTTCGTCATAAAATTTTCCCATCTTCAGACCATGCTGGCAAAAAGTTATGGAATTTAAGTTGTTTCATGAAACATGAAACTCGCTAACAAATTTTACATAGCGTTCGCAAAAATAGACATAAGGCTATATCTCCACACTGCTTTATCTTATTCAGACCAAACTTGGTACATGTCATCACAAGCATGATCTGAGGCAACATGCTGCGTTTTGGCACAGCATCACTTAGTGGTTCAGAAATAGGAAAAATGGCTTCAGGGCAACATGCCGATATCCAGTTTTTCCACATTGACCATTTTGGGCGTTGGCCATTTTAAATTTTGTACTAAAATGCTGTATTTTATGAATGCATTATCGTATCGTTACGAAACTCAGTATGGGTCATCAGCAGGATGCCCTGAAGGAGCCTGAGAAGTTTCAAGCCTAGTAGTAAAATCATCTTAAAATATCGTTACTTGCTTTTTTATTGCAGCTAGTCTGACGCTCCCAGCCATGTTAGCATGG
Organism: Hypophthalmichthys molitrix; assembly: GCA_037950675.1. Classification (NCBI taxonomy): domain Eukaryota; kingdom Metazoa; phylum Chordata; class Actinopteri; order Cypriniformes; family Xenocyprididae; genus Hypophthalmichthys; species Hypophthalmichthys molitrix. Next base: position 3,259,805 of record CM075503.1, on the reverse strand, counting down.
CCTATCGTGCTCTTTGTGCTTGGCCCCGTTAAGCTATATTTCTGTACTGTTTTTTTAAATAAATAAAAAATGAAATACTAAAGACTAAAATCAACCTTTTTAAATGTAAAAGTGAATTCACAACCTTATAATATACGGCATGAAAAATGGATATACATTTTGTTCCTAAACTATCATATGGCTTCAGAAGAGCATAAATCACTGTATGTTTGGATGGAAAACAGAAGATTTTTTACCTAATATCTACTTTTGTGTTCTGCAGAAGAAAGAAGCATGATGTTGGAACAACAATAAATGGCTCATTTTCATTTTTGGTGAACTATTCCTCAACCAGAGCTGATCAAATGAAAGAAAAACCCATCAAATGTAATTAAACCCTGTCTGTCCAAGAAAGAGGCAGCTCAGGGTTTGGGAATGTATACATGCTCAGAAAACAAGTGTTACACGTAAAGGAAAGTAGCTACCTTGAATGTTCTCCGATTCGACCTGTGATCCACTGTAAGGTGGCTTTAAACGCATTTTCCCAGGAAATTGTTTAACATTTGTAGTTAGCTGTACAATGTCCCTAGTATAACCTCTTTAAACAAAGACCCGAGTCCTGAAACCCTGCATATGTTTTAAAGGGACATGATCAAATATATATTAAGCTGCCTTATCCCAATGGAAACTCTGACAACCTTATTCCTGATTTTTTTCTCTTTACTTTTGGCCAGAGTTTCCTCCAAACAAATGTGATACTTTACATAGTCAATGTGAAATTTATTTGCACTTTATTCATTTTGTTGTCTTCAAAGCCATTTTGTTCGTCTCACAGGTAAATGTTTCTAATTTATTGTGTTTTTTGGAAGGTATTTACCATTTTGATTCCTTTTTAGCCTGTCAGTCTAAGGTTTTTGTTTGTTAATGGGTCACTCAAGCTATCTAATCTCTGTCTAGTCATAAATCAAGGATTCATTTGCAGATGAATTTGGCCCAGTATGTTTTATTTAATAACACAGCATTCAAGCGCTTGCAAGTTCAACCTGTACCACTTATCAAACAGAAATGAATGACATTGCAAAGTATCTGCCACAAGACCTGTTTCTGAAGCTTACTTATACTTAAAATGACTGAATGCTGATTGAAATTTATATAATGGAAAAAAAAAAAAAACATACAGGTGCAAAATGTCTATTGCGCTGAATTGGGTATATGACTTTGCATGTGTATATTCCATCTTTGTCCCTTGTGAACCCTCTATAATGTACCAGTTCAACGTGCACCAATATCCAAACTATTTAATCCTAGTGAACTGCAACAACTGCTTTTGATGGTTTTTGTTGAGAGCATCTATGTTTTGGTTGGTTTAACTTCTGTTGTTTTTTCCATATGTAAACCTGTTTAACCTGTTAACATGAGTACAAATGAAAGCACTGTTGTGTTTCAATCTCATTGCAGAAATATACTCTTGTCTCATATGCCGCATGTTATAAATGTCGGTTCTCCTGGTCCGTTTGTGAACGTGCCGTAGGGGGTTTAACCGAGACCTCGATAAAGTTGAGCGTGAGTCTCAATATCTGCCATCATGACCTCTGCGGAGACATCTGGAATTAAAACCAGCTTAAATGGAGTCGAAAAGGACAGATCAGGATTTTCACATTAAATGTCCTCTTAATTTGAGAGCCTGTGCCAGACGGGTGATGCTTTGAATCCAGACAACGCAATTCAGGCTAACAGGCCACAAAAAGATACAGCAGCTTATTTTTAACCTTTTCTCCCTTCACAGAATCGGTTGCGCACAGAATACAAAGTCTGGGAGGTTTCAACACCGGATGTGGTTGTTTGTAATTACTAGATAGGGATTTTTAAAACTCATTCAAATTCAGGACAATTTGCTAATGAATCATTCAGGAAAATATCCTAAAGATATTTTCAAACATCACCATGGCTTGTGAACAAGTTTAACCTAACTAGAAAATAATAATAATAAATAGAAAAATTTATATATTTTTATAAAAACATTTCCATGACTTTTCCAGGCCTGGAAAGCAGGGAAATTATTAATCTCCCTAAATTTGATTGACCATGAAAACCCCAAAGTGTTACGGTTGCTTTTGTTTTATTTTAATTAAAAATTGTTTTAAAGAAAAACAGATTGGTGACGCTTTACAACAAGGTTGCATTTGTTAACATTAGTTAACTATATTGGTTAACATGTACTAACAATGAAAATACTTCTAAAGCATTTATTAATCTTAGTTTAATGTAAATTTCAACATTTACTAATGAATGATTAAAATAATAATAAAAATTGTATATGTTAATAATATTTAAAGGATTAGTTCACTTTCAAATGAAAATTACCTCAAGCTTTACTCACCCTCAAGCCATCCTAGGTGTATATGACTTTCTTCTTTCTGATGAACACAATCTGAGAAATATTAATAAATATCCTGACGCATCCGAGCTTTATAATGACAGTGAGCGATACCAATGAGTATGAGCTGAAGAAAGTGTCTCAATCCACATCCATCCATCATAAACATACTTCAAATTTCGAAGAAAGTGTAAAACTCTCACAGTTCAAAACGTGGCGGAAGATAGATATTTTACTTCATAACTTGTTAAATATGTCTATTTTTATACACAAAACGCATCGCTTTGCTTCAGAAGGCCTTTATTAACCCCCTGGAGCCGTGTGGAGTATGTTTATGATGGATGGATGTAGACGGAAGCACTTTCTTCAGCTCATACTCGTTGATCCTGCTCACTGCCATTATAAAGCTCGGATGTGTCAGGATATTTATTAAAATATCTCCTATATATATATATACTAATTTTCATATGTATTAATCTTTTTTATTTCCAATATGTAAACAGTTTGTAATGAAACTTTAAAAAACGAGACCTTCCCTGACTTCCTAGGTTGTCTATGAACGTCTGTAGACTGATATTTCTGGGAAAATCAAAAGGATGTGACGTTGATGCACTTCCGAGAGCTTCTCTTCTGTTCAATGATACATGAAACTAATGCTTCTACAATGTTCAGGATAAGTAAATATAAATCTGTACTGTAATGTAAATGTGTAATGCAAAAAAAAAAAAAGGGATTTATTCAAACTAGTCTCACATACCCGGATGTGTATTATCTATAGTCTCAAATATACTTTATCATAACAGTGTAAGGTAACACTTTATTTTACAGTGTCCTTGTTACACATGCTACATGTAGTTGCTGTAGTAATAACTATAAATTATGCATAATTACATGCAACTAACCCTACAACAAACCTAATCCTAACCATAACCCTATGGTAAGTACACATAGTTAATTAACATTACTCAGCACTTAAATGTATGTCCTTAAATGTAAAACTGATGTTTTCTCGCCCATTATTTATATACGAGCAGTAAGTATCCGACTGCAGTTCACTTAACGGCCACCAGTTTCGCTAATAACAAGGGTTTTTGAATTCTACATACAGCCCCTTTAACAAAAGTTATAGGGGACATAACACAGTTTTGTCAATATCATGTTAATCTTGAGTACCTGTAGAGTAGTATTGCATCCTTCATATCTCCGAAGAGTCTTTAGTTTTATTAGATTTATAAAAGACAGATACAGCTGTACCTCTTCTTTCCGAAAACTGTCGAGCTCCTGGAGACGTGCCATGGGCGGAGCTAAATACATCATGGTATTATCCCTATAACTTATGATTCATTATACGTTCGAGTGGGTTACATTATATGCACTTACGTGCCGATTGCCAACAAAAAACAGGCATTTGATGCAGTTTTACTTACTGCCTGTGGTTCCGACTCATAACTGGGATATGTTATGAGTCGTGTGTAGCGCTGCCAAAGACTTCAGTAACCCGAACAAAGCACGTTGATGGGCATGCTCTTGCTCTCACTCTGGGTGATGTGTGTGCTTGCGCTGTTCCGGGAGAAGTGCCCATACAAGGAATTCTGCCCTTTATGATGTCATACAGGGCCATACTTGAAAAAAACTTTATGAAACTTACACAAACCCTGAAGGAGTGTATTTGGCACAGAAATACTCTGTCAATACTCGTTTTTTTTTAACTTTGGCCATGTTTAGCATGAGAATCCAACTCTTTTAAAAAATGTAAATAAATCAGAATGCATGAAATAGACATCCTCTTTAAATACAGCAACAAATATATTGCATTACTGTAAAGTGTTACCAAGAGATTAATATCATTAAAAAAAAATGACAAGACACCAGAATCTAAGCAATACATTTATTCACATTTTTAAAAAATCTTTGAATAAAAAAAAGACAACATCAGTAAAATATGGCCATCTCATTGTCCAATGCAAAATGATGAATTATTATGAGTTAGGGTATAAACCCTAAAAAAACCTGGAATTTGTTCAAGCAGTCTGTAGTTTCCCTCAGTATCTCCTCTGTCTGGGGCTGAAGACAGTGCTGGGGTCACTGTCTCTTTCTCGTTCTTTTTCCCGCTCTCGCTGACTGTTCGGCGATAGAGGCGGCTCGACGGCAGGCCCTGGCCGCGATTTATCGTTTTTAAAAAGGTCACGACCTGTCCTTAGAATCTGCTCCTCAATTTTTCTGTGACGCTTCATGTCCGACAGCACTTTGTCCAGCCGGGCCTCGCGTCTGACCGAAGAGCGGGCAGAGGAACCTGGAAATGAGAGAAAAGGATGAATTCAAGTCAGCATTATTTATTTATATTGTGTGTTTTCCAATATTACCAAACCCATACATTGTGGAAGAATGTTTTATCGTACCTGGTGTTCTGCGGCGATTGAGAAAAGAGTTTTTGGGAGTGGCCATAGTCTGCTCTTCATCAAAATCAAATTCGGTTGGTGTGAGGGCTCTGCAGAACAGATAAATAGATCAATACATGTTTCTTGTTTAAAAATATATATATATATATATAAACACACACACATATTTTTCCATCTGTATTATATTCGGACTCACTTGCGCTCATTCTGCTCTTGTTTGGCCTCCTGCGAGTCTTCTCCGTCTCTCTCAGGTGAGGGAGTGCGTGGAGGGGTCGGAGGTCGGCGTGGAAGAGCGACCCACTTCAGCTCGAGCGTGTCTCCTTTAGCCAGAAGCTCATACAGCCGTTTGATCTCCTCAGGTGGAGGCATCCAGTTCTTGGGGTCCTCCATCTCCTCATCACTGTAAGGGATCTCCCAGTCCTCCTCAGACTGCTGCAGCTTCCCTTCACCACCTCCATTCATCTCTCCATCCGTGGTCATTCCCTCTTTCTGCTCCTCTACATCCATGGCTTCTTTGTCTCCCTCTACATAGAAGTGTTCAAAAATGTATTATGAGAAATAATATCTAACAGAACTAACTTACACACCTTACAAAAGAACTGAGGTGATACTATGGTACTCCAAGGTACAATATAAGCAAAGAATATAAAAAGCATGGTATAGAGCAGGGGTTTTCAATGTTTCAGATGCCATGGACCCCCAAATGTGAAAAACCCCCATTCTAAAATGTAAAAGCCATATATATAATTTCTTGTATAAAGGCCTAGTTTTTTACTGTGAGAAAATGTATATTATAAATGTCTAAAATATTATTTGGAAAATATTTAGTTTCCTACTCAGAATTTATTATGGAAGCTTGTTTCCACCACATAAAGATAATAGCGATTTTTTTATTTAACAATTTTGAGGTTTTTTTTATTCTGAGAAAAAAAAAAAAAAAGAGTCAGAACTGCAAAATGTAAAACGCAACTAGAAAAGTCAGAATTGTGAGATATAAACTTCAAGATATACATTTTGAGAAAAAAAAAATCAGAATTAAATTGTCACAATTACCTTTTTTATTCAGTGGTGGGAACAAAAAACAATTGCAAGATGCAAACTCAGAATTTGGAGAAAAAGAGTATGAATTGCAATATGTAAACTCGAAATTGTGAGGGGAAATTGTTTTATTTCATTGCAGAAACAAGCCTTCAATACTGTACTGCTAATTTAAATATTATAAATATATATATATATATACACACACACACACACTAGCAGTCAAAAGTTTGGAATCGGTAAGATTTTTAATGTTTTTAAAAGAAGTTTCGTCTGCTCATCAAGGCTGCATTTATTTAATTAAAAATACAGTAAAAACAGTAGTATTGTGAAATATTATTACAATTTAAAATAACTGTTTTCTGTTTGAATATATTTTATAAAGTAATTTATTCCTGTGATCAAAGCTGAATTTTCAGCGTCATTACTCCAGTCTTCAGTGTCACATGATCCTTCAGAAATCATTCTAATATGATGATTTGATGCTCAAGAAACATTTATTGTGTACAACTGTACAAAATATTTATGTACAATATTTTTTTTTCTGGATTCTTTGATGAATAGAAAGTTCAAAAGAACAGCATTTATTTGAAATATAATCTTTTGTGACATTATAAATGTCTTTACGGTCACTTTTGATTGATTTAATGCATCCTTGCTGAATAAAAGTATTAAATTCTTTCATTTCTTTTCCAAAAAATAAAAATAAAAATTCTTACTGACCCCAAACTTTAGAACGGTAGTGTATAATGTTACAAAAGCTTTGTATTTCAGATAAATGCTGTTCTTTTGAACTTTCTATTCATCAAAGAATCCTGAAAAAAAAAGTACACAGCTGTTTTCAACATTGATAATAGTCATAAATGTTACCGATTCCAAACTTTTGACCGGTAGTGTGTATATATATATAATTATTATTATTATTATTTATTTTATTTTTTTTACATAGTTTTTCCCAGTTTTAACACCCCTAGGAGTCAAATGTGGAGAGCTTACTTGTGTCATCCTCCGTTACAGTTTCCTTTGCAGTTTCAGTTGTCTCCTCGTCTATTTCTTTATCCTTTTCTTCCTCATTTCCTGCAGTTTTGTCCTGTTCACTCACTCCCATAGACTCTACGCGCTCCGCTAGAGAGGACTGCGCGTCCTCTGCCGCCTGCATCTTTCTGCACACCTGAGGAAAAGCAGACGCGCGTCAGCTGCACTGCAAACTAATGATTTCATATTTCAAAAACAAATTGAACGTATGGTTCTGTTTACATATATCATATTCGGACTAGTTCCGCGCCTTGTGGGCAGACAGGGTTCGCTGAGCATCATTCAGAAACATTCAATATAATTATTTATATTGCATAAAAATGAAGGTGCGGAAGCAGACTTACAGTTGTTTTCCCACCTCTGTTAAAAACAGCTGCGCGGAATAATAGAACTCATCAATGTGCTATTATTTCAAAAAACAATACTGCTTTAGTTTTCATGGCCATGAAGCACTGTTTATTTCGGCGCCTTGACGTCATTCGTATCATGACCCGGATGAGAGGAGGACCCGCCCACAGCGCCACCACGCGGTCGAATGACCGTTATACGCCTTCCTGTTGTAACACCTGTTTATGCGACAAACAGACCGACATACACATAGAAATTTACTTTTTCTTCACCACATTCCTTATTATAATGTCTGGCTTTCTTTCCACGCCACTGAATTTCAGAAAAAAAAAAAAAAAAACTATTCCAAGTTATTTTTAAGACCTGAATCATTCTGAGTCAATTCTTTTCAACGAACCGGTTTAAAAATCGCGATTGATCTGTTTTTATTTTATTTTTTTAAATATATATATTTTTGAATATGCTAAATATGCGTTTAACTTTTAGTTATTTTCTATACATTAAATAATGTCTATATGATTCGTAATTAATTTTGGTAGATGTCGAAAAATACTAAACTGACCATTCTTGTGCTGAAATTAAATGCTCTATTGTTTCTTAATCGCTTCTGCCTATATTATTCTCATTTGTAAGTTGTTTTGAGAAAAAAGTCGGGGTTGATTTGAAAAGACTTTTATTTTGGCGGGTGTTTCCCATAATTCCAGCAGAGCGGAAACAGATTGAAGCGGAGCCGCACATCAACATCAACAGAACTAGTACAAATCTGCAATGAGTTTTGAGTGGCCCTGGCAGTATAACTTTCCTCCATTTTTTACGTAAGTAAATCCATTTGTCACTGACCGCAGATGGAACCATTAGTTTCGTGTCTACAATGTTGTCTGAATACTTTGGTCTATTGAAGAAAATATACATTTGTATCGTGAATAAAGCTGCTGTTTGCATTCCGCTACGGAAGTAATCAAATCACCACATTTGACTTCACACACAGTTCAGTCACGCGAGGGATGAAATCAAGTATAGTTATTTATTACAATACTTACAGTTATAATATGCCATAGAGCGTTTAAATGATTAGAAAGGTTAAGGGAAGTTAGTACGATCAGAATAGACATGCTTCTGTGATTTGCAACAAGAAGAAACCGTAATAAAGTTAAAATTGCATTATATAAAGAGTGCCATGCTTAGTGGAAAACCTGGAAATATTAGGACATTTTTAAAATTGCCATTTCATGGCCTGGAAAATGTATTTTAATTAATACAGTTGTGACAACTCATGAATTAACACAATTTCAGAAGTCATGGAAATATGCATAATAAGTATTTAAAAAAAATACTCAGCCCTAAAGTATCTCTATAAGATGATTCTTGAAAATACTGAATGCAGTCATATTAAGGGAACAACAAAAATGTATACATACATATTCATTAATAATTTATCCCAATATAATAGTTACATTATTGCATAGAAGATCATTTTGTTGGAATTCATTTACATCCATGGGTGTGACATTCTTGCAAATTGGGCCTCAAATTGTTATTGAGATGGGACTGGAATGACCCAGTAGTTAAAGACACTTAATATAATGTTTTATTATGTTTTTCAGATTGCAGCCAAATGTTGACACGAGACAGAAGCAGTTGGCAGCATGGTGTTCCCTCGTGCTGTCTTACTGTCGTCAGCGCAAGCTCTACACACTGGACGTGCTCGAGGCGCAGGAAAGCCCTGTGTTCAACAACAAGAAAATTGAGAGTATCCTTTCACTTACCTGTCTTTGTATTATTTTTAAATGATTGTGGATTAACGCTGTTCTTTTTGTGCCATTACTTGCCATGCGTATTTCCCATAACTTGTGTTGTTCAGGAAAACTTTCAGTTGAAGCCATACAAGTAGTTTTTGAAGAATTGAGAAAAAAAGGTAGGATAAAACAAGCATTTACAAGAAGATGCAGTTTCCCAGTTTGTAAAATGAGTTTTAAAATGATTTTGTTCTTTGATTTGGCACAGGAAACCTGGAATGGTTGGATAAAAATAAATCACGATGTCTTATAATGTGGAGGAGACCAGAGGAGTGGGGCAAACTCATTTACCAATGGGTGAGAATATCCTGTGCATTTTCAGACACTATGTCACTGAATGATCTTTTCCATGTTAGAACGGTGATTCAGCTGTACACATTTAAAATGACAAGCATGAATTGACTATTGCACTTTTGCTTAGTAAGGACAGTTATTTAGGTCTCTGTAGTGGAAAGGCCCTGATAAATCGAAGAAAGAACTGGTGTGATGTCACTACAAACAAAATCAGGCCAAAAAGAAATTCGTTTGGAGTTAATTTTGAGAGTTTGAAACAGCTTGCCAAAATAAATAGCATTTATTTGAAATAGCAATCTTCTATATATAGTTATTATTATATTATTCTATATATAGAATATCTTATATTATTCTATATTATTCTATATATTATCATTATATTATTCTATATATAATATGTGTGTGTATATATATATATATATATATATATATATATGTGTGTGTGTACATATATGTATATGTGTGTGTATGTGTGTGTATGTGTGTATGTGTGTGTATATATATATATATATATATATATATATATATATATATATATATATATATACACACACATACACACACATATACATATATGTACACACACATATATATATATATATATATATATACATACATATATTAGGGCTGCACGATATTGGAAAAAACGGACATTGCGGTATTTTGTGTTTCTGTGATATATATTGCAATATGAAAAAAAAATAGTGCTTTTTATTTTTCAGGTCATTCTAATAGTATACAGGTACAGAAATCGAGTAATCAAATGTAAAATAACACTGCACGGTCTGACTGTATAAATTACATATAATTAATATATATTAAATATATAGTTATTAAATATAAAGCTAAAAAAGTGTTTTTTCTCTTTGTTTTGTTGTTTCATTAACATTCATGACACAGAAAGCAGCAGGAATATTAGGCTGCTGTCACTTTAAGACCAAATACGCGTAGCCAAAATACTGTTACACATCCGTTTTCTTTCTCAATTGTTTATTTATTTATTTATTTATTGTGTGTATTTGTCCATTCAGGCAGAAACAGATGCTGAAGATAAAAGGAATTCAGTGGAATTCGTGTGCATCTGCGTGGCTCTGTGTGTGTGCACAGAAAACAGCCGCACATTCAGAATTGAGCTCTCTTTTGCGGCTTCTTGTGCTTAAATGGTTTCAAACTTTACTTTACTAGACATCGCACATCCTGCGATGTGACTATCGTGGATGCGCACATCACGATATTGATGTTAAAACGATATATTGTGCAGCCTTAATATATAGAGATAGATAGCATAATGCAAAAATGGGATCATGTCAACTCTGTTTACAGATGAAAACTTTGCGTTTCACTTATTTTGTCTAGCTGTAAAATCAAAGTGTTTTTTTGTGTGTGTGTGTGTGTGTGTTTTTAAAATTTCACTTTCCTTTTTCCCTCAATTTTTACATGTAGGTTTCCAAAAATGGCATGGTCAACTCGGTGTTTACACTTTATGAACTCTCTAATGGGGATGACACAGAAAATGAAGGTATAAAATTACATCTAATGTACATTGCACTACATCAGTAAAATAGTATTATATATTTCTGTATGACTTACCTGGTTGTAATTTACTGTGTATCTTGTGAAGCAGCTGTGGTTTGCACTGATCTGTTGTATCTTTCAGAGTTCCATGGATTGGAGGATTGGATGTTGCTGCGTTCACTGCAGGCCCTGCAGGCTGATGGGAAAGCAGAAATTATCTCTATGGATGATGGAAAAGGAGTCAAGTTCTTTTGAATCAGGTTTTCTCAAGTCAGACTTTGGGATGTGGTGTTGGGTTTCTGTCAGCCCAGCATGATCTTTTGTCTCAGTCCACTTGGGATCTTGTTTGGACTGTATATTACACTCCACTGCTAAGTCAGTAAGTCATTATTTGGCACATGAGCCCAAACTAAATGTAAGGGTCTTCCTTGTTGGAACATGTTTAAATTGGTGGTTTTACACCTGTCAAAACTGGAGCAGAGTAAAGAAACCAAGATTTTGTTCTCAACCGTTATGCATACAAAGCGAAATGTCAGACCAAAACTAAGGAATATTAATATCTTAATGTAGACCGAGACTACACCCACTTTTTTGTGTACATATATTTTATTTCACTCCTTTTTTTGCTGTAAATCCTGAAGGACTCTTGTTCTACTTGAATATTTTTTTCTGTGTAGAACCACAAAGGCAAAAGACAGTCTACTAATCTCAGACACGGCTTTGGTGAATCCTGCGATGCTTCCTGGCTAAGATAAAATGTTCTTGAGTAAATGTCCTGTTTCTGATGGCAGTGGAATTTATATCAACATTTTACTGAAATCTGGTAGCATTGACTCCTTTTCCTTGACTGTCACTGTATCTTACCACCTTTTATACCAGTGTAATACTGTACAAATAAATGACGGAGACACTTTCAGTTCTCTCCTGCATACCCCTGCGTTTGGTTTGACTGAAGAGCGCTTAAATATTTGGTTTTCATATGCAAATCTCATGTGCTTGGAGGAAGCATTGAACCAGTCATCTGCTCTATGCTTCTAATGGTAAAGTAGACATGCTGCAAGTCAAACATCAGTATCACTAGTGCTTATGGTTCACGGTCTCGAATATGTACGGAAATGTCTAAATGTTTAAAAGAAAAAATATTTTATACGGTGCACAATTTTTTTTTTTTTTTTTTTTTTTAAGTTTAAAATAGTATTTACTTTTTTCCAACAATTATTAAATTAGTCTCGAACAAGAAAAAATGTAGGGCAGGACTTGATTTTTTCCATTGGGAATTGATTGAATGGTTGTGGTTTGCTATTGGTGGATCTCATGTGAGTGACCGATTGTCCCACCCTTGTGCCAGTAAACATGTCTTCAGAGAAGAGAAGAGAATATGTATTGCATGATAAAAACTGTAGCTAGTAATGTAATCTATTACATTACACATTTTAGGTCAAGTAATCTGACTACTTTTTTATTACTTTTAGATTACTTCTGACCTTTCTTGTTTATAACATTGATTTAAATAGGACAGTCTTATACCATATAAAAATACAAAGAGAAAGAAAAATTATTCAATTTTTTTGTTATCAACAACATAAAGTGCATTAAACATTACATTACGTCAGGGTTTCCCTTTCTAGGGTTTGGAAAGGAACTGCAGGGGGTTAATTACATCATAATTAATTAAATCATAAAAAAGTTAAATTATAAGAAATAAATAATTTGAAAATAAAACCAATCAAAATAAAAAGTGGCTGGTCTGTGTGTGCAATTCCATAAAACTTTTGAGAACGGAAAATGTAAAAGATAAAAAAGAATTAGGGAGAATCAATGAATTCTGAATAATTTACTGCCATTTTGTGAATATTAAGTAATCATGTAATCAATAAAAAAGTAACTGTATTGTGATTATGAGTATTTTAAAAAGTATTATAATCTCATTACAAGTATTTAATCTTTGAAATCTGATTATGTAATGACAGAAAATCAGTTACTACCCAGCACAGTATTCTATTATTTATTATTATTTAAATCCAATAATCTTCTGTTTTTATATGTGACACAGTCAGTAAGAGAGAAAGAGACAGGTGGCGCTCACGTGCATGATGAAGTATCATGCAACAGCGCCCTCTGCTGAACATCCATTTACTAAATAATGCAATGCATCTATTAATCATCCCTTAGGGCCTATTTAGTGTTGACCACACATAATGGAACAGACAAGCGGAGATACAAGGGTTCTTATGTATACTTACAATAATACATTTTTAAGCTTGACTTAATCAAATACATTTTGCAGCCACTGTATGTTATGGAATATACTATAATATATATACAGTGCTCCATGTAAATGAGTACACCCCCTTTGAAAAGTAACATTTTAAACAATATCCCAGTGGACACAAAAACAATTTCCAAAATGTTGACAAGACTAAGTTTAATATAACATCTGTTTAACTTATAACATGAAAGTAAGGTTAACAATATAACTTAAAGAACAAAATTTTCAGTTTTACTCAAATTAGGGTGATGCAAAAATGAGCACACCCCACTGAAAGTCTCTGGAGCAAAGCTAAATTTTAGACTACAAATGTCTAATTTAACAAGAATTCAACCACAGGTGAGTCTAATTATTAATTACACAGGTGTCCAGCAGATGGTTGTCTATAAAAGGGTGTTAAAACCCCTTCCTATTTCATGCTGTCAGCAATGACACCACATGGAAGCGAAATGTGACAAGACCTGAGAAAGAAAATAATTTCTTTACACCAGAAAGGTGAAGGCTACAAGAAGATCAGCAAAGCTTTACTTATCAGTCAGAATACTGTAGCAAAAGTGGTACAATAATTAAAAAAAGATGGAACTGCGACATCTCACGGAGACGTCTAGGTCGTCCACGGAAGTTAACACCTCGACAGGAGTGTCTTCTGATGAGAAGGGTTGAAGAAAATCGGCATGCAAGTTCACTGCAGTTATCTAAAGAAGTAGAAAGCCAAACTGGGGTGACTATTTCCCGTGACACAATATGGTGTACACTGCAGAGGAATGGCATGCACGGGTGCCGTCCACGAAAGAAGCCTCTCCTAAAGCCCAGGCACAAAAAAGCCCCCCTAGAGTTTGCCAGGGCCCATGCTGACAAAGATGAAGACTACCAGGACTCTATACTCTGGAGTGATGAGACCAAGATAAATGTTTTTGGAACTGATGGCTTCAAAACTGTATGGCGTCGCAAAGATGAGGAATACAAAGAAAAATGCATGGTGCCTACAGTGAAACATGGTGGTGGAGTGTCCTTATGTGGGGCTGCATGAGTGCTGCTGGTGTCGGGGAGCTGCATTTCATTGATGGCATCATGAATTTACAGATGTACTGCTCTATACTGAAAGAGAAGATGCTACCATCACTTTTCCAATATGACAATGATCCTAAACACACATCTAAGGCCACTGTTGTATTTCTGAAGAAGGCTGGATCCCAAATGACACACTTCATAGCACTTTCGGTCTTGTGGACTTACAGTGGCTGCCGCGTGCGCGTGTCCGTTAAGTCCACAAGACCGTAGGGTGTCCCATTCATCATTTAAGCTTAAAGAAGGGTGCTCGTGAGTACCACCTTTGCAGCCGCTATGTCCTCCTAGATGTTGCAAAATGTCGCCAACTTGTTCATTCCATGCCTAGAAGACTTGGTGCTGTCATTAAAAATCATGGAGGCCATACATAGTAGCTTTTTGCATCACCCTAATTTGAGTAAAACAGAAAAATGTGTAATCTAAGTTATATTATTAACCTTGTTATAAGTTAAACAGATGTTATATTAAACTTAGTCTTGTCAACATTTTGGAAATTGTTTTTGTGTTCATTTAGATATTGTTTAAAATGTTACTTTTCAAAGGGGGTGTAATCATTTACGCTGAGCACTGTAGGTATTAAACACAATAGTGTAAGTTGAATAAAATATAAATATACTGCACAATTATTAGAAGTAAAGGACGGGAAGTGCACAAATGTTCTGTGCTCTGAGTAAATGATAGCCTCTGTATGAATGATGCTTTGTACTGCTTGTAGAAGTTTCTGGCACATGAGAGCGTGCAGCACACGAGAGGAAGCAGCTTGAACTTGTGCTGGAGAACGTGAGCTGTCCCTCATGTCCTGGACCTTTTCTGGTCTAAAGATGGGCTAGAGTTCATAAATCCAATCCAGTGTTTTTAGAGCGGATGTTTATTATGGTTTGCAGAAGGTTTTTGTTCTTGGTTGTGAAAGACTGAGACAAACAACAGAATACTCTCAATATAACAGACAATGATTTTACAATGGGCTTTGTTGATTTTGGATTTGATATTAGATATAAATCTCTGTGACATTTCTGTGTTTTGATTTGGCTCATTCTGTTGTAGACACTGAATCGAAATCATTATCAGGGTCTTGAAACGAAACTGTTTTGATATTTTGGTGTTACTGCATTTTAACAAGAAATACAAAAGATTTGAGAGTTTTGATTTGAGATGCAGAATGTCACTTTTATTAGATGACAAAAACATGACAAGCTTAGCCATTTTAAATATATTATTTATCATATTTATATTTTGGGGGCAGCATGGACAGCATAATTCTTTAATAATCGTGTCCTGAATCCAACAAAGTCTAAAAATAATCTAGCCAGACTCTATGGGGATGCATGTGTGGCTTTCAGCTCATATTTAAAAATCAATTTAGATGTCAAATGTCAATTTAATTAGCCTAGATTTTTTTTTTTTTTTTTTTAATATGAGTGAATAACTGAAAGTCAAGGACAACTTTAATAGTAATTTAATAAACTATCTGAAGCGACTGTTCCCAATTGATGTCTTGATTTTCAGTTGTTCTCAGGAAACATCAGCGTTGGCTAAAATTGGTTAGAGTAAGTTGTCAAATTTTACTATAGGATACATAATAAATTAAATACACATAAATTATAACTAGATAAGTTTGTAAACAAACTTTGATGTTGGCTTGAAATATAGTTTAAATAGATATGAAAATATACAGCTGCCTTTCAAATTTTAGGATGGGGGGCCCATCGCGACGGTGATAATGAAAAAATGTAGCTCCCCTGGTCCGGACCACGTGATCCGGTTTTCAAGCGATTCATTCAAACGTTTCTACTCGAAAGAACGAATCGGACATCGTAAGCGGAAAATCTAATGGACACTCTCTCACCAAAACAAGGTGTTCTGATGGCACATATAGATCTACACACTGACGAACTCAAGCCTGCAGTGAAACCCAACGCTGCGGGACTCAGGTGAAGGGGGCGGAGTCAGCCGCTCACTCACTGTGAAGAGCTGTAGTGCACGCGCGCCTCTGCAGAATGCACAGCAGATGTGCGCGTGTGTGGAGCGAGTGACATGTGCTGTTTCAATTCTGGAATCATTTCAGACTGCTCTAAATAAGGTAAATCTAAGTTTACGCTCTATTCTATATTCTATATAAAGAAATATATGTTTTATGTTGTTATTATTATAACCTAATTTGCTGTTATATTTGTCATTTTCAAGTAAAAGTGGAGAAGAAGACGGCACATAATGTTCTTGATGCTTTGCGTTTAATGCGCGCGCTTGTTTATTTCTCTTTTTCATCCAGTTGGTGATGCTTTGAGCAGTCTTCATCATGTCTCATGCCGAAGTTGAGTTTGCTGGACGTGGTTTTCCAGGTTTACCTGTTGAATTAGAGGAGGACTGTCTCTCCAGAGTGCCAATGCTGCGAACGCACTCCTTGAGCGCGAGGAGGAACTCATACGTGCTTCATAAACTCAGTGTGGATATTGACCCGCAAATATACACGGAGACACTCTCCAAGGCGCTGTCATGGTCTTCTGAAAACATATTACTATCAGAGAGAAGAACTGTGGAGGATAAAACAGACCCTCCATCTCCAAGTTCTTCATCCGCGGTCTCCAGCCCAGAGTCTTCTACACCCAACGCCAATTCAGCTCCAGAGGACTGGGGAAGCTCCGTCCAGACGCCTCTGTCCCCTGCTCAGGATGCCAGCTCAGATTCGGACAATGAGGGGTCCAAGGTCGAGCATGTGGTACCACGACGCCCATTTGTAAGCAGACTGGAACAGGACGAGAAAGAGGACATCGAGACCAAAGCGGTGGCCATCTCACCAGATGGAAGGTACCTGAAGTTCAACATTGAAATTGGGAGAGGGTCGTTCAAGACGGTCTACAAGGGGCTGGACACAGAGACCACGGTGGAAGTGGCATGGTGCGAGTTACAGGTAAGCTCTCTTTCTTAATGGTATGGCAGTGTTTTGTTTATGTAGAATAGTCCATGCAGGTTTAGAGGTCGTAATACCTTCATAATGATTTTAGACCTAATGCACAAACTATGAAACACTATTTAATATATCAAAAGCAAATGTTCCAGATGTGTGGCATACAAGCCTATCAGTCATTCTTCTGTATTTGACTCCTGCATGGTTGCTTGGAAAAGCACATGTGGATTGTTTTAACTGCCTTGAAATGTTTTTGTCTTTCTGTCCTAAACAGAAATCTAAAATTAAGAGCCATGAACCAAACCAACTCGAATCACAACATTGTACAATATGAATCGAAACAAATAGTCATTGAAATTTGGAATACAAAATTGTGTTCTTTCTTTGTTTTACAAGTGAAAAAGCTACTCATCCCATAAAGCATTGCAAATGACATAATCAACAGTACAGTATAAATGATTTATTAAACGTACTATAGTCCTTTGTTATAAATATAAAAACATATTAACATATTGCAAGATCATTTTCTCAGTAACACTTTACAGGAAGGTTCCAGTTGTTAACATTAATTAACATGAACTAAGAAAAACTGTTCTAAAATATTTATTGATCTTAGTTGATGTTAATTTGAATATCTACTAATGCATTGTTAAAATGTGTATCTATTAATATGATTTAATGGATTTCAGTTAACATGAACTAACAATGAACAGTTGTTCACAAAGATTAAAAAACACTGTAACAAATGCTCATTGTTAGTTAATACATTAACTTATGTTGACTTTTTGGTAAAGTATACCCTGTGAATTTCACTTCCATGTTAACAGTGAATTTGGCAGTTAAATGTGATTGTTGAAGTTGAAATCATGTTGAATTTTGCCTTGTGCAGAAGTGAATACTATCACTGAACGATCTCAGAGCTCATGTAATGTCTGTTTTGAAAGGGTTATTGTTTAATTGAAATCAATATCTCTTTGGAGAAAATCAATGGGATTTATACTTCCGGAACCGTGCTGTTCGTTCAGGTTCAGTCAAGCTCTAATCTAATCAGTGGTGTGGGATCAGGTGCAACGACTGTCCCACTGAATGAGACACTGTAATCTATGCAAAAGAAGCCAGTTTTTGCTCTGTTTCAATGGCGTGCAAATGTTGTACCTGTGAAATCACATGTCCAGGTTTGCCCACTTTCTCCTGTTTCTCTTTGACCTTGATCAGCCTTCTGTCGACCAATCATGCACGTCACAGTCAGGCGGCCAGGCGGTCACTTTTCCGTGCCACCTTTTCCACACTTAACTGTGCTAATACATGCATTCCACACGTCTCTGCGTTCATTAGGAGTATCACGTACTGGAACTAGTTTTCTCTCACAGTCCACTGGAGGATAACTGCTCTTTTATAGCTCAGGAGACTTAGTGGAGATTTCTGTTGTGTTTTATATTAATATCATCTTTGTTTCAGATGTTTTCCTAAAATGCCTTAAAGGATTAGATAACTTCAGAATTAAAATTTCCTGATAAATTACTCACCCCCATGTCATCCAAGATGTTCATGTTTTTCTTTCTTCAGTCGAAAAAAAGAAATTATGGTTTTTGAGGAAAACATTCCAGGATTTTTCTCCATATAGTGGACTTCAACAGTTACCAACGGGTTGAAGGTCCAAATTGCAGTTTCAGTGCAGCTTCAAAGGGCTCTACACGATCCCAGATGAGGATTAAGGGTCTTATTTAGCGAAACAATCTGCCATTTTCTAAAAAAAAATTTTTTTTAATACTTTTTAACCCAGTGGCGCCCTACTGCGGTACTTCCACTTACGTCACGTGTGACCTTTCCGATGTAATTACATAATGCGTGGCGCATCGCAGAGCAGTGCAAGATGAGCATTTGTGGTTAACAAGTATATAAATTTTTATATTTCGAAAATGACAGATCGTTTCTGAATACTATGAATGTCGATTGCATAATATGGATTATTTGGCTTTGGAAGAATTTGATGAGAGGAGTTCAAAATCATATTGCATATTGCAAATCTGAGCACAGTTTTGTTTAGATTTTTAGAGTTGTAGTTGTTAACATTAATTAATGCACTGTGAACTAACATGAACATGAACTATGAAAAGCTGTATTTTCAAAGATGAACGAAATACAGTAACAAATGTATTGCTCATGGTTAGTTAATACATTAACTAATGTTAACAAATGAACCTTATTGTAAAGTGTTACCAAAATATCTTTGTTTGTGTCTCGAAGATGAACAAAAGTCTTACGGTTTAGAGCAACATTTTTGAGTGAACTGTCCCTTTAATGGTTTGGATCCATATAATACTATGATGGCTTTTGGAAAACATGTTTTGTTTTGATAGGACTGATAGGCGTGGAACAAGGCTGAGTTGGCAAAGTTTTTCAGAAGTGTAAACACGGATTAAATGTGCACGTGAGGTGGATTCTTTGCACCTGTTGCTTTCTTGCATCATGTTGTCCTGTGATGATGGGGGTTTCTCAGGGGAAAGTGAGGCCAGGATTACGGCGGTGGAATTGATGGAACAGGTGTGAAGCAGGGCAGGGTGAATCAGGACATGCTGATATGCAGGTGGCCTATAATTCAAAACACTCAAAATGCTTCCAGTGCCTGAAGGTCACATTCCTAGTCTTTTGAGGAAATTGCGGTAATATCAGCTTGAACTAAAATGAGGGATAAAAGTAAGCTTTGGGCTTGAGATTGAAGCACAGAAGTGATCTTTAAAGGATTAGTTCACTCAAAAATGAAAATTCTGTCATTATTTAGTCAACCTATTTCATTTCAAACCTGTATGACTTTTCTTTCTTCCATTGAGCACAAAAGTAGATGTTTTGAAGAATGTTCACACTGCTCTTTTTCAGTGCAATAACAACAAATAATGGGCCTGTTAAGTAAAAAGACCCTTCAAAATACACTATAAAAGCATTATAAAACTAGTCCATATCTCATGCTAGTTTTGTGTGAGAAACAGACTGACACTTTAGTCACTATTGACTGATAATTTTCAAAATGTAAAAATGATACATCAAGTTCCGAAGAAAACGGCATGATGTGAGGGTCAGTAAATAATGACCGAAATTTCATTTTTGAGTGAACTAATCCTTTAAAGATCACTTCTGTGCTTCATTCTTAATCCTAAAGCTTACTTTTATCCCTTGATATGCTATTATAGTTTTTGTTCATATTTTGAATTAGATTTAATTTTTTATATTTTTGTTTTCATTTTAATTTTTAGGTAAAGTTTTTTTTTTTACCTTTTGTATTATTATTATTTATTTAGTAGTCATTTTACTACTTCAACTTAAACAACTAGCTGAAATAAGTTTTTATTTAGTTTCAGTTGATGTTTACTTTTATTTCAAGTATTGAAAATGTTTTTTATGGTTTTAGTTTCAGTTGACGATAATAAACCTGAATAGCAACTAAAGGGATCAAAGTGAGCTTCAGGCTAGGGATTGAACTACAGCAAGTTTGTAAAGACATGTAATTGTGACTCATTAATATTTTATTGCATTTAAATACTTTTTTACTTTTTTGCTTAAATTGCTTTTAAATACCTTAATAATGCATTCGACTCTTCCCTGCCGCATGTTAAAGCAGGTTAAGCTAAAGCAGTGTGTAGAAGAGCGAGTCCCTCTGCAGGTCTTAATCAGCTCTGATGGGATTTCAGATGGCTGCTGCTGTCACTCGTGCTGCCGTCTCTGCTTGGTCACGATGACATCATCTTGAGCTGACCGCCAGCAGCTGGTGGTCTGACCTTTTCTAATCTTGCTTTGTGCATGTCCACACACACAACCTATGATGACCTTCCAGATCAGTTCTCCTCATTTGGTGCTGCAGACACAGTATCTACGATACCCAAACCACAACAGACTGCGAGGTGGTTTTCACTGCAGGAGAAGAAGAATTTCGTCCTTTTTGTCATAGCAGACAATTTTACCCAAATTAGCAGACTTAGAAATGTGGAACATTACAAGCAGTTTGTCATAAGAGCTAAACCGTTTGTGTATATTCTCACCTCATCCACCATTATGGATTTTCTTTCAAGTGTTTATAGGTTCACTGGAAAAACGTGCCTCTATTTCGAAACTTCAGTTTCTTTCCAGCTGAAATGAACACTAGAGGCAATAAATCACTAACAACTTTTGTTCCTTTTCACACAAATTATGATTGGCAAGGGCAGATTATTGATTAATAAAGACCTGTTTACCATGAGCTCAGAACACTTTTATCATAGTGCATGATTTGTAATTGTAAAGTAATGTATTTTGATGTTTGAATCACATAACTAGCTTCAGATGTTTGGCTTTTCTGACATAGTAAACTTGCTCGGTAGCTCACCTGGTACAGTATTGTACTTGCGATGCAGAGCGTTTGGTAATGAGTCCCATAAAACACGAGTCACGATAAAAGACCTCAAAAACTTGTAGAAGCAGCTAAAATGGTATGGCTACTTCAGCAAATGCCTTTTTATTAGGGGTCCTTGATTATGATTTCACTTTTTTAACTTTAGTTAGTGTGTAATATTGCTGTTTGAGCATAAACAACATCTGCAAAGTTACGACGCTGCAATGCAAAGGGAGATATTTTCTTTTAAAGAATTCTCTGTTTAAGGACTACAACGAAAGGCTGGTAGGGACTACAATGAGCTTCTTCCTAGGTTAGTGACATCACTAATCCTAAAATTTACATAAACCCGCCCCCAAGAACCCGCAACAAAGCGGGTGAGGCCATGTTGGGCTGCTTTAGAGAAGAGGAAGAGTTGTTGTAGAGAAGAGGAAGTGCAGCTAATTTGCATTTAAAGGGACACACACAAAAACTGCGTGTTTTTGCTCACACCCAAATAGAGGCAAATTAGGCAAGCTATAATAAATGATCTGTGGGGTATTTTGAACTGAAACTTCACAGACACACTCTGGGGTTCCCTTTAACACTATCGGTTAGGTTTAGTGTGGGTGCTACATTATTTTCAAACGCAATAGAGAATTAAAATTTTAGCGCCACTCAGCGGACATTTCATTTCTGAACTGCAACAATACGTACGGAATGAAATGATGCCAGATTCACATTCATCTGCTTCGGATAAACCTGAATGTGCTTTTAGCGCCACTTACTGGACATTTCACTTTGAGTCTCAAAACTTGCAGGCAGCAACATAATATCGTTTTGCATATATTAGCACTCATATTATGATGATTACAATATAAACAGATATGAACATATCACAGCATGACAGTGTTGTGGATTTCGCAACACATAGTTACCCGGCAACAGTTTCCTATTAGAGCTTTGCCAAATAGGACAGGCTATACAGGGAATATGGCCAAGAGCACAATCCACGTCAGAGTATTCAGTGCTAAGTGTTGAACATCTGAAAAAGATATGAATGGCGTTGCCATTAGTGCGTAATTGGAAGGAGAAGAACATTCCATTTATTCCAAGCAAAAAGAATATTTTTATTTATTTATTTATTTTTTTGGTATTTTCTTGTTTCTGCTGTCATTTCTGAGAGACAAATCTAGTATTTGCCCTCATTTGCATCTTTTTCTCCTGTCTGGACCTCTGTAAATTTCCAGTCAGCCGTCCCGTGTACAGTTACCCAGCACTTGGACCTTGGCCATTCACTTCCTGTGGGTCTAAAGCTTTGCTGGGTAATGCAATGAAACATTGTGTGTGTTAGTAAAACCGCAGTGCTGTAGTTCAGAGAATAGATTACAGCTGATGCTCAGATACTCTGCTGTGGAATTTTCCTTTGCTTTGCTCTCAGACTAAAGAGAGAGAGTTAGTTACTAATCTGTTGCTTCATACTACATTAGCATGTTTAATGAGCACATGAAACTATTGCCGAAAGAGTTGAAAAAGAAGTGTGCTTAATCGTATTGAATGTCAACTTGTAGTGTATTTCAATGCTTAAAAGTACATAAAAAAAAAAAAAACTGTACTTGCAGGTAATATAATATTAATGAATAAAAGAGAGTACACTTTAATGACTGTTTCTTAACACACTTAAGTACACTTTTAAAAAGTGCACTTTGTAATAATGTCAAATTAAACATTTTACTTTAAAATCTTTTGTCACGCTTTAAAGAAGTACACTTATTTGATGTGATGACTAAAGCACATGTAATTATAACATATTTTAAAGGCTAATATATTTTAAAGAATTTAATTTTTATTGATATTACATTTAAATGTTTCAATAGAATAGAATTTTAAATGCTTGTCAGTACATTCGACAGTACACTTTAACCATTTATTTCCATTTATTTGTAAATAACATGCAATTAAAGGTTCAAAAACATTACATTCGCACTCAAGTATATATATAATTTCCATAATAATAAATAAATTATTTTTTAAAAGTATACTAAAGTGTACTTTTTCACAAGGGACAAGCCACAAATGCTTAACTTTTACTAAACCCAAAATGCTATTTGAATCTAATGCAGCATACAGGTACTCAAACTGTTTTAAATAGACAAAATGGTTGCAGATCAACCATTTTATTAGGGTTAAAGAATGTATGTAATTGAACCCCTTTCATAATCATTAATTTCTCAGCATGCATGCAGTCATGCTCATAAAGAGTTTGCATAATTCTCTGATATGCTTTAATCAGTTTTTGACACATTTTAACCTCTTTGATAGTGTGTTGGTGAATCTGCTGCAATGACTATGAATTACAAGCAAATTGAGGTGCATTTTCTCGTACTAGGAGAGTCTGGTTCCAGTAATGTAACGTAGAAATGCATTGATTCTGTCCTGAAACTAAGGGCCCTAACATACACCTGGCGCAGTGCGGCGCCAGGCACGACGCAAGTGTTTTTTGCTAGTTCCAGCCTGACGCAGTTATTTTCATGTCCTGTGCCATGTTGTTTAATCTGTTTGCCCATGGGCGTGGTGGTCTGAAAACGAGGTGTGTAAAGGCGCATTGTTGGCGCGTAACTATTTTGAGGCAACTGAAATAGATTGCGCCATTGACCAACTAAAACCTGGTGCAATATTTGTTTTGTTAATGAATGAGTGCGTTAGTAAGATGCGCCTATATGCGTGAGCAAAACGCACGTACACTCTGCTTGTTACACATATAGACCATGCGCCGGGCGCGCCGACTATTTTTCCTGTCCTTAAACTAGCAAAAGTGGATTCGGACACGCCTTAAGCGCACTTGTGCCGTGCGCTTTAGACCATGTGCTTAGATCATTAAAATAGGGCCCTAAAAGTAGTGGTGACCCAAAGCTATGAGAGACCTCTGTATTTGGACTGAATTTGAACAACTTATTTCATAATTAATTATTCATATTTCAAAAGTAAAACAACATGAAAATAAGGGGAACATATATAGGGTGAATTCAGGTTGATTGGAACACTTGACATGACTGGAAAAACGTGTACCAATCGACCTGAATATATTATATACATCAAATGCTAACATGCAATATAAAGAATTAACTACTAAAAAAATACGTTTTTTTTTTTTTTTTTACTAGATTCATCCTATAAGTGGTTAACAATGGCCTTGATTGATGATCAAAGTATGATTTTTGTTTCAAAGTGCCCTGTCCTTTTATTTCATGGTGCATTACTACATGCCCTTTCTTGTAGTTAACATGTTGATCTTGACATCCATGTGAGCACAACAAGCACTATGTACTGACAAGTGGCTGCTGTTTATCTGACTTTTTCAGCTTGAGTTTGTTTCAGCAGTCCAAGAAAAGGGGTCTTTCAAAATGGCTGCCTGTATCTTATCAGCATCTGCCTGCTGGACAAATATATTCCTTTTCTGTGCAAAAAAGAGGTGGGGGTCTGCAGTGATGTTAAAACGCCCGCACCCTCACGTAGAGCTGCTGTACACTATGTTCATGTATGACTGTACGTTCTGTGCCAACTGATATAGGAAGATTACATCTGTTTCTAGTGAAAAAGCCGCAAATATGTGTGTGCAGAGCATTTGTTTGCTAATGATGCAGTGCAATTATGGAACAAGAAAGACTATACTATATGTAACACTTAAAGTACAAAAAGTTGGGTAGCACTTTATTTTAAGGTCTTTTACCTAGTTGCTTATTAGCATGCATATTACTAGAATATTGGCTGTTTATTATTGATTATTAAGCACATATGAATGCCTTATTCTGCATGACCAGATTCTACATTCTTAATCCTACCCAATACCTAAACTTAACAACTAACTTACTAACTATTAATAAGCAGTAAATTTGGAGTTCATTGACGGAAAAGTCGTAGTTAATAGTGAATACATGTTCCCTATACTAAAGTGTTACCTAAAGTTGTTTTAAAAGTTTGAATATGAGCGTAATAATTTAAATGACCTATAAGGGTGTTAAATAAGGTTATAAGGGTATGTGAATGATGACAGAATTTTCTTATTCAGAAAAACCATCTATTTTAAACCTATTAACCATTTCAAACCTTGTGAAAATAAGTACACTTTAGCATACTTTTAAAGAGAAGAATATACTTAAGTGCAAACTGAATGTATTGTTTTCAGACACTTAATTGCATGTTATTTACAATTAAATTAAGAAATTTAAGTTTAAATTTATATTAAATGCAGTTAGTTGAAATTAAGAGTGCTTTTTGACCCACTTATGCACATCTTTATATGTAATTTCTGCTATTGTGTAAATATAGTATAGAAATATAGTGTACTGTTGAATGTAATGACAAGCATTTATGATGAACTAAAATATACTTTAATGTCATTTATATTGAAACTTGTATGCCTTCTATTTAAATATATTTTTAATTACACATTTGTAATGATGAAGTTAATATTCACTTCAAATGTAATATCGAATAACAGACTACAAATTATAATCAAGTACTTTACATGCTTTAAGTGCTTTAGTATGTTAGTCAACAAAATAAGTGTACTTCATTAAGGCATGACAAAGATGATTAGAATATACCTTTAAGATTTGAAGTGCACTAAGTGATCTTCTTTTTTACAAGGGAGCAACAACAACAAAAACATTTGACCTACATCTATGCAACTTGCATATTACACTAACTGTAAACCCTTATTGATGCATCCAAGATTTGCTGAATATACATGACTCTAGACCTAGAGGTCACTGATACGAGTCTTTGACGTCAGCCCAAAAATGATGACAAATATCTTGCAGTATGTTATCTTTATTCTTTGTTAGAATCAGTGTTGGAAATGTTGGGAGTTTTGGGTAACACTTTATTTTGATAGTCCACTTTAGACATTCTACTAAGTAGCTTTGCAACTACATGTCAACTAACTCTCATTAGAGTATTAGTAGACTGTCTGCTTAATATCTGCTAACACTTTATTTTGAATGTCCCTTGATAGACTTTCTACTGACTATAAGCAACTTTACATGTACGTCAACTTAGGGTGTGTTCACAGTTGTCAAGTTTGGTTCAATTAAAATGAACCCTGGTGCGATTGCTCTGTTAGTACGGTTCATTTGAACATGCCATGCGAACCCTGGTGTGCACCAAACACCATCTTTTCAGCGGTTTCGGTCCGCTTCCAAACGAACTCTGGTGTGGTTTGAATGATATGTGAACACAACACAGACCAAAGACATGTAAACGAATCAAAAACAGGAACAGTAGACCCTAAAAAGGACAGAATCCTCACGCATATCGGTTTTCATAGTCGTGAGTTTGCCCATCACAGGCATCAGACGCGTGTCTTTTTTTTTTTTTTTTTTTTTTTGGTCTGGACCAAACAAACCAAACGAAGCAAACTACAAGTGTGAACGGACCCTTATTCTACTAACCCGAACCCTAACCTAACAGTCTACTAATACTCTAATGAGTGTTAGTTGACATGCAGTTGCAAATGAATGACTATTAATTGACATGTACAGTTGCAAAGTTACTTATAGTAGTTACTTATAGTATGTCTAGTGTGGACCATTGAAATAAAGTGTAACCGTTTTGTATCGTAGGTACAATAGATAGGTCAGACAACTTATATACTGTAGGTGACCAACAACCTCAACATTCAAAAACCTGCTGTTGTCATTTGCTCTGTGAGGTATTTTGATAAAACAACTAATCTTTGTTACCCCACATTTCCATAAGAATGACTCATTTAGCCTTAACTCTTTCCAACTCGATCGGTCTCGGTGTTGAAGGGGTCTGAACAAGCGTGAGGATGGAGAAAGTGTTCTAATGGAGTGCGTTTTGTGTTTCCAGTCAACTAAAATAAAAAGATTTTTTCCTTAACAGGAGATGTCTGTTAGAAAGAGAGTGCGCGAGGGAGGGAGAAAGTAAGAGTATCAGAGCATAACCTTCAAACAGAGAACAAACAAAGAGGCCAGTCTGTTTCCAAACCGTTTCCCTACGAATGAACACTGCCAGCAATCTAACTATCATTTCATTGTGCTTTTATGTCCTTCTCTCAGCTTGAGGAAAACATTGAGTCATTCTGACTAATGAAAACACCCATACCCAGAAAATCAATAAATCTGAATGGAAATAGACCAAACAGATTGGCAGAAAGCAGCAGTTTTTACAGACCACATAATGTAGGCAAGTAGCATGAATAAGAAACTGTTTTTATTCTGTTATATTCCCCATTGGGATGAAATGTCTTCATTGTGGCAGTATGTCTTAGTGGATTTGTCTTAATCAAAGCATTTTCACTGGCAGTCTCAGACTGTATATAACTACTACACAGTAAAGTGGTAACATCTGAATGACTTGGTTTTATTCAAGTCACAATAAGTAATCTGACTAATTTGGTCACACTAACAAAAACTTTTCCATCTTTAGTGCACATTTGATTGAAGACAGCACTTATATGTGAATACACTGTAAAATGGAAGTTATTAAGACAAAGATAATTAGAGTACGTTTTACAAGAAAATATTATTTCAGTCTTTCAACTTCAAAATTTCATACTGCTTTGTAATTATTTGTTAAATTTTCTAGCAATTTCTGAGTTAAAATTGTTTCTACACCAAATTATTTTTCAGTGTATGATTTTCCAAACATTGTTTATAACTGTAAAGGGTTAAAGAGGGTTGACATTAAGAGATATATGTAGGTAAATAAATGGAAATGTTTGTGAATGACTATCAAATTGCCATTTGATTAAAATGTCTTCCATAAAAATGATTGAGAAGAGACTGCTTACCTGCATCCAGACTCTTTGACCTCATTTGAGGGATTACAGCAATTTTATTAATAACTGTAAAGTTTAATGATACTCAGAGAGATTGTCCCGTAATGATAAGGAGGTCATTCACAAGAACAGGTCAAAGATAATAATATACAAAATCTCCAGCTGTGAAAATTCAGCCCATGAACCAAGAAGCTTCATGACATCTGTTACCTTTTGCTGCTCTGGCCTTTTTAAACTACCTGCTATATTTAATACAAATTGTTAACCCTAGGGTTGTGTACATCATAAGTTTTATAGAAGTAACTGCATGTTCTGAAGAGATGGCTAAATGTGCAGTCCTGACCTCCTTTCCCAAGCCCTGAAAAAGGCAATTTTCAGAACTAACCACCAACACTTAAAGCGGAGGCTTTCTTACGACAGCACTGTACAAGAACAAGTCTGTAGTGAAAGTTACTCTGCAGCAGGTAATCGAGCCCAGCAGTACGTCCTGTACCGCAGATGCCTCTTTCTCCTTCATGCTGAGGGACATTAAAGGGATAGTTCATCCTAAAATGAAAATGAAGCCTTAAATTGCTCACCCTGGTGTTTTTTAATGTCGTATGCCCCTCTTTCTTTTATGGACCACAAAAGAAGAATTTTTTAAAAATGTCTTTCTTTCTCTCATCCATATAATGGCAGTGAATAGTGACCAGCATCAAAAAGATGCAAAAGTATCACAGAATGATCCCATGCGACAGCCGTTGTATATTCAGGGCTTGACATTAACACTAACATGAACATTTTTTGCTCACCAGCTACTGTGGCTAGTGATTTTCCAAAGTTAGTAGCCACTCAGCATCTTCACTGGCCATAATTTTGACATTGACACCATGGGGAAAACTGCCATATAGATGTTTTAATATCTCATAATTTGGCAGCAGGTATATTAGGCTGCTGTCACTTTAAGACCTGACGCACGGATCCATTATACTGTTACACATTGTTTACATTCACTTAAAACACAACTGACTGTGTTTACATGAATACTCACCAAGACCGGCATTTTGACATTATTTTGTGTGTATTTGACTGTTTAAACGCAATAAGCAGTGAAAGAGAGCTCAGTTTAATACTGAGAGGCGGCTTAATGTGCGCGCACTTTATGCGTGAGCAACAGATCTACTGGAATGAGTAAAATTATGTGTAATCCCACGCCGAAATTCAAGCCCTGTAACACAAACAATGTTCATCCAGAGCAAATAAAACGAGTGAACGAAAGGAGGCGGGTTTGTGCTTTATGCTTCATTGACTTGATTATGAATGTGACTTTGTTGTATTTTCCGACTCTGGATTTCTTTTTACCTTCATAATTTGTCTGAATGTCAAGTCTTCCTATAATCGATTGTGAAACTGCTTCTTCTCAGTTTGTATTTTTGGGAAAGACTGAAATCTCACTGGACAACCATCACTTACAGTCACTTACAGTGACATGAAGGCTTATATCCATATTGTGTTAACCTATATTTTGGACTCTTCCCAAAGTCATCTTCCTCTCAGTCTGTTCAGCCTCACCTCCCTCTTTCTGTGTTGGTTACTATCAGTTTCTCTCACAGTATGTGTCCCTGCTGCTGCTTTTATAAATAGTAACACTATCAGCTCTTGTATTAGTGCACAATGCCAGTCATTTGCCAGTGTGTTTCCAGAACAAGGTACAGTCATAATAAGTGCTGACATGAGTTGTGAAACTCAATAACTGTTGTTCTTATGACCACATTTAATATTGGTGATAGTGCTCAATATTTTAGATACTTAAAATATACTTAAAAGTTTTAAATAATTAAGATTTATTTTGATGTTTTTGAAAGAAGGCTCTTATGCTCACCAAGGCTGCATTTATTTGATTAAATACAATAAAAACAGTAATATTTTGTAAACAATTTAAAGTAACTGATTTCTATTTTAATCTATTTTAAAATTCCTGTGATCAAAGCTGAATTTTCAGCATCATTACTCCAGTTTTCAGTGTCACATGATCCTTCAGAAATCATTCTAATATGCTGATTTTAAGTTGCAATAATCAGAAAGTATTCTATTATGCTCATTTTTTTAAAATTGCAATAATATTTCAATTAAGTCATTCACAGTGCTGCATGGAAAATATAGTTGATTCACTCACGAGACTCAGTCTTGTACCTTTGTTATTTTCTTTGAATCAATGTTTGTAGTGTTATGTTTCATCTCACAGCTAGTTGGATTGGTTCATGCTTTGGAAGTCTTTGTTGAAAAATGTTTTTAAATTCCTATATATAAAATATTTCCGGAACCAAGGTCAATAAAGTGGGTGGTCAGTGTTGTGCTCTGTAGATAAGTCTTGTCAAACTAACCTTCATTTAAAGCCTCTTGTGTTCCTACACACACACACACCACACAGATATGGAGGAACATTTTGTGCAGCCTAGATCCACTTGATGAATACTGTACAGCACCATTGTCAGTAAATACACTGAAACGTAATCCAGCTGAAGGATAGATCAACTCTATGATAGCTATAATAGGGTCAATTTTATGAAAACATGTCCTGATCACATTCCACTACAAAATCAATAGGAAAAAAAAAAAATTATTTCCTATATATCCTAATAGAAAAAGCTTCCTCTTCTGTCTCTTTTATTGATTTTTAAAGGGGTTAATGAACTGCAGTATTTTATTATTTTATAATGTTTCCTGGGGTGCACTTATAATGTTAGTATGATTTTTACATCAAAAATTGCCAAAGTTTAGAAATAAAAGGCATTTTTCCTACCATGATTTTAGCACTGATTTGAACGCTCTGTTTTAAGGGGTGTGTCTGCTGTGAGACTTAAGTGTAAACACCCACTGCTGTGATTGGCTGACATCTTTGCATATGAAAGTATTACATGTGGAACTCTTGAAAACTTTTAGCACGATTTTACAGTTTATTAATCGTAAAAAGTGTTGATTGTGGCATGAAAGGTTGCAGTGATGAGCATGTAGCTGATCACATGTTGAGTGCATGAATGCAGTGATCTCGATTTCTGCACAATAACAAATGCTTTCATCATAATTCACTACAAAATCAATAGGAAACACTATAAACACTATAACACTATAATGCAAACACTATAATGCAAATAAGAGGCTCATTGATTTTAACAGGAGTTTTGGTACTCGTGTCTGACCTGAACAGAAAAAATGAACCGGTAAAAGATCTCATGTCAATTAAGGAGCTGCAGAGCCACACCTACCTATTACGTCATCGCCATGGACCAATGGTAGTACGAAGGTGTTTACCAGCCGGAGCAAACTTTCCCAGAAAGTTCACTTTGGCAAGCTTTTGGCAAACAAACTCCAAACGAACTTCATTTTGGCCTGATTTTGTTCGAAATGACGTCACACCAGTTTGTTCTTCGAAATCTCTTGAAGTATTTCAGGGTCTTTATAGTGCATGTATGCTGGTCAGTGACGGTGGCATACCCCTGCACAGCTCATGTTCATCTTAATAAAGGTGCTGACAGGTGCTCCCTACCCATGTGGAGCTCTTTAACATCAACACTAGTTATGTAACACCCATGTGGAACTGGGCCATAACATTTTCAGCCTGGATTTAATCAAGCACACTTCTGCAGACCCCCATGACCAGACCCCAATATAAGTTTCACAGAAGGGTCAAGAGTGCAAGTCCCAAAAGCATGAGCAATGTTGGACCTACCAGTTGTGCAGAGCTGAAACTACAACAAAAGCATCATGCCATCAGCAGACCCAGACGCAATATTTGATGAATGATCATGCAAGCGGTGCAGTATGTGTTGAATTTAGTAAATGATGGCATGCAAATATATATATGCTTGGCAAAAAAAAGTTGCTGTTTGGATTTAAATAGGCAAATGCTTGAGAGTCTATGATCGGATCATTATTACAGTGATTATTATTTTTCTAGCATGTCATATGTTTGGCACCAGTTCTTCTAACCCTAATTGATGGAGTGTGTAGCTTTTCATTTCTTAATCAACCATGTAGGAAGACACATCATGGCCATATTCCAGGATGACAATGTCAAGATTCATCAAGCTCAAATGGTTAAAGAATGTTTGAGAGGGAGCATGAAGAGTCATTTTCACACATGAATTGGCACCTCTGAGTCGAGACCTTAAATTCATTGAAAGCCTTTGGGATGTGCTGGAGGAGACTTTACAGAGTGCTCACCTCTTGCATCGTCAATACAAGATCTTGACCAAAAATTGATGTACTTCATGATGGAAATGACATCACATTTATTTCCATTTATTTTTAACATTTATTAATAACATTTATTGTTAAAGATATTGTTAAACTAGCAAAGATATTGCTATTGTATAGATATAATGTCCGAATTACTATTATTTTGATTTTGCTGCATTGCATGTTTTAAGCATGGTGTTCAGATATGATTGTTCTATTATTATATACTATGTTCCACACTAATGTAACAGATGTCCTGCAACATGTCAGAACATATTACGCCTAAACTCATGGCAGCTTGAGGACAGGGTGAAAAATATTTCCCAAAAAGGAGTAGCAACAAGCATTATTTCTTCTTTAATATTTACGTAACAGTATTTTAGACTAAAAACCTGTCAGCAAATTTATAATGTTCCATCCAGCTTGAAATGTCAGGAAAATGAAGCATGGCATTTGAGGATTTAATTTTGTGCCATGTATTTCATACAGCTTTAGTGTTTGATCACTGTAAATCAACAGAAAATTGGAGCTTGGAGCCCCTGGATCATTTATATTCATTTTTCATTATCTATTTGCTTTTTTACCAGCGCCAGACCTGCATCGTCTTCTTCTTCCAGTGCTGTTTTTTTGCTGGAATGAATGATTGTTTGTTGATGTTTCAGTTCTCTTTGGACCAAAGTTGTAATTTAACAAAAAGTCAGGTACCCTTTAGGTTTTAATTTTTCTAAACTTTCATACTGAGAGTTTCTACATTTTCTAATGACTCTGCTTATGTAATTGAATTCAGGCAGAATAGGATTTTACGTAACTTGAGGTTTGTACTGTTCGTCAAAGGACTCAACAAAGAGACATTCATTGTCTACAATGTGCTCAGTGTCATTTACAAACCTGATGCAATATGCACATGTTGATGTTTATAAGTCTGATCTGTTTATTCCATACGCTGGTGGAGGCTAGACACATGAATGATGTTCACCTTATGTGCTTATTATCAGCTTGCGGCTGTGAGTTTGGTAATAAATTCAGTAGTAGTAAAAGAAAGAAAAAAAATACTATGGAAGTCAATGAGCCCCATCAACTGTTTGCTTACCAACATTCTTCAAAATATCTTCTTTTCAGCAGAAGAAAGAAACTCATGCAGGTTTGGAACAACTTGAGGGTGGGTAAATGTTGACAGAATTTTCATTTTTGGGTGAACTATCCCTTTAAGGCCTGGTTCATATAACTGTCATGGACTCAATCAATCAATCAATCAATCAATCAGTTATCATCATTTTCAAATTGTCTGATTGCCGTTCTTACCCCAGTGAGGCTTTCCTTTGCAAGCGTCACTAATAACATGAAGATTTACTGCATTTCTAAAAGTTTTTGGGATTTGACATTTGAAAAATGACTGTAATTTCCTAGAGTACGTTCTCTAGCTTTTCTTCTAAAGTTACACTGGATTTGTCACTGGCGTAAAGGTCTTTGGAATTAATGGATGTGGTTTGGCATGAGTTCAGCAGAGGCCGGTAACTGGTGCATTCTGGTCTGGGCAGTTTGGAGTTAACCAGCGCTGTGAAACTGCTGGCCCGTACTGCTCTCAACCCCCAGCGGTGTGCTCTGATTGAACGCACATGTGTTTCTGTGCATTTGTTCCTCTGAACATTCAGGGATATAATAACACAATGAGGCAATTTATAATGCTATCCAAAAACTTACATCAACATATCTTTCAATAACAAACAGAAATACAAGCACACAGGATTTAAGAACTATAAACTAAGATTTTTTAAAATTATAGTAACTGTTTATATAATCAACCTAAAATGGAAAAAAAAAAAAAAATAGCAAAATATATAAAAACATTAGATTTCATGTAGACGATTTGCATGAACGCCAAATTCATTTGCATATGATAACAAGGGACTGGATTCATGAAACATTCTTACGAATGAAATTCTTCTTTTCTTCTTATTCTACAAAAAATATTTTGAATTCCCAAAAATACTTCTTAAGAATGTTCTTATCTTTATGTTCTTAAGACAAAACTCTTGAGAAGAATGTTCTTAAAAATCATTGTAAATAACTTCTAAAAGTTAGAATAAGCTCCAACTTGTCTTAAATCCACAAAAGTAATGTTTAATGTATTTACTGGGTTGTATTGAATTAATTACTGTAATTAAGCATTACAATATAGCACTACCTGCATGTAAGACATATCAATGCAACACTTGTCATTTCATTCATAAGAAAAAAAATTAAAATGTTCTTAAGAAAATATCTGAACACAGGTATTTTCAAAACCGCAGCTTTGGCATTTTGTCTACACACAAACGCAGTATCCGGTCACTGAAACCGAACTTTTTTGAAAACTGCTGCCAGGGTGAAGATTTTTAGAAATTCCGGTTGCAGTGTTGTCGTGTAGACGGTGAAACCGGAGATTTTGGCTGGTGACGTCGGAACCGGAACCAGTAATAACCTTTGTGACGAGCAGGGCGGGCGAGAGCCGTGAGGGAACGGCACGAGGCCGGTGACGCGAGTGATAACGAGCGTCAGCTGCGCGTTGCACCGGCCTCGAATCTCTCACGGAGGAGCTCCGGAAGCATAAAAGGGGAGCGACGACAGTGAAAGATTCGAGGCCGGTGCAACGCGCAGCTGACGCTCGTTATCACTCGCGTCACCGGCCTCGTGCCGTTCCCTCACGGCTCTCGCCCGCCCTGCTCGTCACAACCTTTTTTCCAGGCTTCTGATTTGCCAACATGGCTTTACGGTTAGGGTTATATCGCTACCTGTTGGTTTGGCATGCTCTTGACAGCGCTTCATAGCCTGTTTTTGCGTTTTTTATGTGGAAAAACTCTGTTTATAAAAATACCTGTGTATGTGTGGACTAGGCCTAAGATTTTTCCAAGAACTTTTTTTCTTAAGGAGATTTTTGTTAATCCCAAATTTTTATTCTAATTCTAATATTGCATTTAGTGTAGGCATTTATTATATAAACTGCATATTAAGTGACATGCAAAATACTAGGGTATGTTACATGCAGTTTAGTCAATCTGTGGCAACTAAAATTCTTACAGGTTCTGTCCTTTGAATCTTCACAGTACCACACAACAATAATGCTTTCAGTGTGCCAATACAAAAAACACACAGCAAAACTTTTTTTCACAATAGCTGTCCCATATGCATATACTCCTCTCGTTTTTGTCTCACACAAAAGCACTACCATATGGCTGAAAAGCCCTTAGGTTCCTTCTTTCAATCATGATAAGCCTGTAGAGGTTGTTATGTGTCATTTTGTAATCACTACCTCTCTGTGCCTCTGGCTGTCCTCAACTCAAGCTGCTGTTTCTCTAGGTCAGTATAATCCTCCAGGATTGCTCCTGTTTAAGCCCACCATGTATCAATCATGCTGTTCTAACATGTTTCAACAGTGTCAGTCCCAGGATGTTCATTTTAACCATTTAGTACAACCATACCTCTTGATTAAATCACTAATCAATTAAATAAATTCCTGTTTTACAAACATTATGGTTATTTTTATGATTTAAAAGGGATTGTGTTTATGAATGAGTCATTGAATCATTCACTCAATCAATTCATTCAAAACGTAGATTTATTAAGTAACAAAAGAAGTGGCTGCGTCTGAAATTGCTTTCTATCCAATTTTCATGTTGTTATTGTTATGTGACCTACCAGACGCAGTTGTATTGATTCACTGCCATTCACAAATAACATGTCCACTGGATGCGCACTTCAGAATTTCACTGTATAGTAAGTCATCCGGGTACTTTTCACATACTGTTTTACAAATACTGTAAATTTGAACTTAAAGGGTTAGTTCACCCAAAAATGAAATTTCTGTCATTAATTACTCACCCTCATGTCGTTCCACACCCGTAAGACCTTTGTTCATCTTCGGAACACAAATTAAGATATTTTTGATGAAATCCGAGAGCTCTCTGACTCCTAGACAGCAATTTAACTACCACTGTCAAGGTCCAGAAAGGTACTAAAAACATTGTTAAAATAGTCTATGTGACTACAGTGGTTCAAACTTAATGTTATGAAGCGACGAGAATACATTTTGTGCGCAAAAACAAAACAAAAATAACAACTTTATAGAACCTGGAAGCACTGAATGTAAACAGCGTAAGAGAACGACACAGAAGAGAAGATATTATTGAATAAAGTTGTTATTTTTGTTTGGTTTTTGCGCACACAAAAAGTATTCTCATCGCTTCATAACATTAAGTTTGAACCACTGTAGTTACATCGACTGTTTTAATGATGTCTTTAGTACCTTAAGTAGGACTTAAGTACATCGTTATATGTAATTTCACAAATACTTTTATTGTCTTTGAAATATGGTTAAAGTGTACTGCTGCATGTAATGACAAGCATTTATGGTAAACTAAAATATACTTTGATGTCATTTTTAATGAAACTTTCATTAACATTTGTAATGATTTAGTACATTTAAAATATATAAACTTTAATCTAATATTGCATAACACATTACAGTTAAAATTATAATCAAGTATTTTACATGTGCTTTAGTATGTTAGTCATCACATCAGAATAAGTGTACTTCTTTAAAGGATGACACGATTATTAGAACATGATGATTTAAAATGTTCTTTATGGTACAACTTTTATATTGACATTATTACAAAGTGGACCTTTTAAAAATGTACTTAAGTGTGTTAAAATACATAGTCATGAAAGTGTTATCTTCCTTTCATTTAGGTAACATTTAGTAGTTTTTAAAAAAAGGTACATTTAAGTTTTGAGGTAATGTGCAAATTCAAAACAATTAAGTGCACTTCTTTTTCACAAGGCATGCCATGATTGATTTTTCTTTGACTTCGCTCAGATCTATTTTCATTAGCTGTATTGTGTCTAAAATTTACTCAATATTATCTTGATTGTGTACCAGTGGTTAAACTTACAGCTTGTCAAATGCAATATTTTTATGGAAAACTCCTGTTTTAGTGTTGCTTACTCAGGGAGAGAGAGAGACTGACTTGGAGGGAAAGCGACTCTGCTTTTAGAAGGCACTGGAAAGTCAAATGCATCTTTATGATATTTACATCCTGGAAAAAGTTTCTGGTTACCTAAATGCATGTCCATGCACTTCGTATAGGCTCTGCTGGTGAAAGTGAGACACATCAGTTTGTTTTCCAAGCACAGATATAGTCCTTACAGTGTCTATTTGGGGAGATAATGAAATTAACTGTGCTAAAAACGTGCCTGTGTGTATGAGAAGGTCTCTGTTGATATGAGGCAGGTTATGGGGACAGAAGCTCAGTGTTGATTGTACGTATACTCGAGTCTGAAAGGCAATCCTATGTTGACTGAAAATGCAGAACTGATGTTTGGAGTTGCTAATAAGATTAGTGCCATGTATATGTATCTATGTTTGCCTGTGTTTTTGCAGTGGTTGTTAGGGGATGGTACTGTACTTCAGGTGGACTGATATATAGCGTGAGTGAGTGCGCTGAGGGCCTCGATGTGTGCGTAAAACCAACAATGCTTGTCAATCATTTGGTGTCACAAAGCCTTGGGCCTAGTTTAGGGAAACTGTAGTTATGCTGGGTAGAGAGAGAAACATGCTTGAACACGAATCATTAATTCATTTTCCAAAGAGGGTAAAGTTGCTTTCAATTTTTTTTTAAAATCCTCCCACAGGGAAGAAACTCAGAAGTTTTTCCTCTAGAGTTTCAGATGAGATCTCAGCATTGTCTCAATTTATGCTCAAATGTTTTCAATAATTTTGCATCATTGAGATACTATTATTAGTTTTTAATTTTTTTATTTTCTGTTTTCTTTTTAGTTAAAGCTTTAGTAATGTTGTTGTGTGTTTTTGTCATTTTTTTGGCAACACTTTAGTTTAGGGTTCAATTCTCACTTTTAACTAGTTGCTTATTAGCATGCATATTACTAGGATTACTGTTTGTTAGTACTTATAAAGCACATATTGTCTTATTCTGCATAACCATATTCTACATCCCATAATCCTACCCAATACCTATTAACTATTAATAAACAGTAATTAGGAGTTTATTGAGGCAAAAGTTGTAGTTAATAGTTAGTTAATACTGAGAATTGGACCCTAATCTAAAGTGTGACCGTAATTTTTATTTCAGTTAAACTGAATGAAAATGAGAAATGTTTCCTTATCAACTAGCTGAAATAAAATGTTGTTGTTTATTTCAGTTAACATTTCTTTTAT
Organism: Hypophthalmichthys molitrix; assembly: GCA_037950675.1. Classification (NCBI taxonomy): domain Eukaryota; kingdom Metazoa; phylum Chordata; class Actinopteri; order Cypriniformes; family Xenocyprididae; genus Hypophthalmichthys; species Hypophthalmichthys molitrix. The sequence continues at coordinate 3,221,203 of CM075503.1, read as the reverse complement.
TCCAAGTAGCAAAGTTTTTTTTATGGTTTTCATATTCAGACATACAATGACCTAAATACACTACTTCTATGATGACCATATTTAAATCACAATATTTTAATATATTTGGGGGAATAAAGTCAAATATGTCAGAGTAAAACAACTTTCCTAATATCATGAAAAAGAAAGACTCATTAAAAGAACATTGAACAGTAGTTTGACATAATCTTTTATTATTATTCCTGAGCTATTAAACAGTTTTGTTAAAATATTACAAATATTTGAAAAAAATAAAAAATAAATAAATAAATGGCTGCCAAATCAAAGTCATGTGGTGCAACCAACATGCAGGGACATGGACAAAAAAATACAGCAGGAAATGATATCATAGAGATGACCTCTGTCGTTCCTCATGACTGTGTGCCAAGGTCAATAAGTCTCTTAAAATATCAAATAGTTTGTTCTTTTTATGACAAGGCAAGGTTAGTTCAGGTTGTAAAACTGCATGTTGTACTATTCCCCCACTGCCAAAATAGATTTCTTTTTTTTTGTAGGCTTTCAGTTTAATATTTTCTTGAATGTTTCTTAAAACCAAATGGAACCAACATGAATACAAAGAGAATATTTCTAGGAACTTGACACAGTACTGTACATGATAGATTTATAAAGGATTTTTTCTTGGACACTCTTATTCACCAGATTGTCTCATTTGTGTCTGTTGTTATTTTTTTCCTAAAGAATCTAATGAGAAACGTCTTTAAATACAGAGTTAAATGTAGATCCCGGCCTCCCTCTTCCCCTCTCCTGTATGTTTTCATCTCTTCAGAGTGGTCACTCGAGACATAAACACACACTACTTTTCCCAGAACTCATTGAATGTAGGATTCATGTGTTTGAGCTGGTGTTTCTGAGGAGTTTTCCACACGGCTGAGAGGCCCAGGCCAGCTAAATCAAGCCTTTCATACCCACCAGAGGACAGAAATGGCCTTGTTGCCAAGTAATTGCTTGTTTGTATTATAGTTGCTAAAGTTTTTCCGAAAACCTATGTTTAGAATGGGATCTAATTATGTGACAAGGGAAAAATATGATTATGTTATGGAGGGTGCTTTATGTAAATGGTGAAATTCCTTGCGGTTGCAACTGTCTTGCAGGTTCTTATCTGCTATAATGGTTTTTTAAACACTAATTACAGGTTGTTATCTGTCAGAATATGCAGTGAATCATGCTTATTGAGGGAGGATGTACGTCATAAGAATTTATGACACTTAAAACCTAAACTTAAGTTTTTTGTTGCCCATCCAGGTCATATTATGCTTTTTTACATGTTCAACTTTCTTTAGTGTGTAATGTTGCTTTTTGAGTATGAAAAAGGTCTGCAAAGTCCCTCCAGCAGGAGTTTTTCTCTATATCAGTGTCACTGTTTCTGAACTTCCTGAAACGCCTCCATTGTAGTCTTGAGTTTTCTTCCAGGAACAAACACGTCACAATATTCCTCATTTAAATAATTCCCGCCCAAGGCATATGCAGAATAAAGGGGTGGAGCCTGGTTGAGTTAGTTAGTAGTGTGTAGAAACTCGTGGTTATGGTAAGGGGCGGGACATTTCCCAAACATGGTCAAAGCGACTGACTAATCACAACACACTGGTCCAACCGATCAATCAGAGCACATTGTGCTTTTCAGAAGGAGGGGCTTCAAAAGACAGGAACTAAACAGAGCGTTACTGACAGACTGGGAAGAGAGGAGCTGCAACAATGTCAAATTCATGAAAAATTATGTTTTTGAACATTTAAACATGAAAACCTATACTAGTAGAGCCAAAAAACAAAAGACTGTGTAAAAGAGCATATTCTTCCTACTTTTTTCAGACTCGCAAACTGACCAAAGTGGAGCGGCAGCGCTTCAGTGAAGAGGTTGAAATGCTCAAGGGTCTTCAGCACCCGAACATTGTGCGCTTTTATGACTCCTGGAAGTCCACTGTGAAAGGTCACAAGTGCATCCTGCTGGTCACTGAGCTCATGACTTCTGGCACTCTCAAAACGTGAGTTTGTCCTTCATCTCAGAATCTCATATATCATATTAATGCCTCTTTTTTGCTGCTGAGGTGAACCTTGATATATACTTTACAATATCCTAGGTATCTAAAGCGTTTTAAAGAGATGAAACCAAAGCTCCTACAGAGGTGGAGTCGTCAGATCCTTAAAGGACTTCACTTCCTGCACACGCGCGCCCCTCCCATCATTCACAGGGACTTGAAGTGTGACAATATCTTCATCACAGGGCCCACAGGAAGTGTGAAGATCGGGGACCTTGGACTGGCCACACTCAAGAGAGCAAGTTTTGCAAAGAGCGTAATAGGTAAGTCATTGCAAACTACTGTAGTTTCTTAGTAATGATTTATCTCCTGAGATCTTCAACCTCATTATTTTTCAAGTTTCAAATTAAACATTACATTTTATATTTGACGCTTTTACTTTTAGCCACTAGGAACAAAAAAAATGCCATCAGACGTTTCAATCCTCTTGCCCTATCTCCTCCCATTGCTTCCTGTCTCTTCTTGACTGTCCTATTAAAAAGGCAATTACAGTGACCTTTTAATTAATTGATATTTTATTAGTAACACTTTAGTTTAGGGTCCAGTTCTCACTATTAACTAGTTGCTTATTAGCATGCATATTACTAGAATATTGGCTGTTTGATAGTACTTGTAAAGCACATATTAATGCCTTATTCTGCATAACCATATTCTACATCCCATAATCCTACCCAATACCTAAACTTAACAACTACCTTACTAACTATTAATAAGCAGTAATTAGGAGTTTCTTGAGGCAAAAGTCATAGTTAATATTAATAGTGAGAGAATTGAACCCTAATCTAAAGTGTGACCATTATATTATTTGCACATACAGTTTTTTAATATACTTTTAAGATTTGAAGTACACTTCAAGTGCACTTTCGATACAATCAAGCACACTTCTTTTTGTGATTAGTGATTACCATATTTACATATACAGTATATTCACATGGTACTTCAAGGTAACTGTGGTATTCCAGTGTATCATGCCCAGAAACACAGTATTACTGTGGTACCTTTTTGTTAGTGATGTCTGAGTGTCCTTATTTGTGTTTAACAGGAACTCCAGAGTTCATGGCTCCAGAAATGTATGAGGAGAAGTACGACGAGGCGGTGGACGTCTACGCATTTGGCATGTGCATCTTGGAGATGACCACATCAGAATACCCATACTCAGAGTGCCAAAACGCTGCCCAGATTTACCGCAAAGTTACCAGCGTGAGTTTCAACCTGCTTGTATTATATATATTTAATTTAGTGTGATTAATTACTTGATAATTTAATGATTTGGGGGTTTCTGTCAGAAAATATTGATATACTACAGTTCAAAAGTTTGAGTACTTTTTACTTTTTTTTTTTTTTAAAGAATGAAATTAATACTTTTGCAAGGATGCATTAAGTTGATCAAAGGTGACAATAAAGACATTTATAATGTTGCAAAATGTTTCTATTTAAAATATATGGTGTTTTTGAACTTTCTATTCATCAGAGAATTCTGAAAAAGATGTATCACTGTTTCCACAAAATTATTAAGCAGCACAACTGTTTTCAATATTGATAATAATAAATGTTTTTTGAGTAGGAAATCAGCATTTTAGAATGATTTCTGATATCATGTGACACTGAAGACTGGAGTAATGATGCTGAAAATTCAGCTTTGCATCACAGAAATAAATTACATTTTAAAATATATTAGAATAGAAAACAGTTATTTTAAATTGTAATAATATTTCACTGTTTTTACTGTGTTTCTGACCAAACAAATGCAACTTTGGTGAGTGTAAGAGACGTCTTTCAAAAACATAAAAAAATTTACCAACCACAAACTTTTGAACAGTATATGCGTTCAATTGTGAGACTGCTTTAAAATAGGTCCTATTATCATGCAGATGTGCTGCTTGCAAATGTTTTGCATAATCATATGGCCGTCCATTCAGTATGTCCTAGTTTAGTCTCTCACACAGACAGCTCTGAGACCTTTAACCCAGCATGCGAAGTGCCGTAAACATCCTCTTTCTATTCTCTTCTTTCCTTCTCTTCCTGCATGTCCTCGTTTCCTGAAGAGCTTGCTGTGAGTCATCTTTGAGCAGCGGTTTAAGACTCGTGCTTCGGTTTGATTAGAGCTTAAGGCAGTGTTTGGAATACCCCCTGTTTGTATCCTGTTTTGTAAAAGGGCTCATCTCTTTCTGTATAATTTGAGAAAGGCCCCACAGGTCACATGTGGACACAGAGAGGTCAACTCCGATTATATAACTTGTTGATACAGTATGTTCACTTCTCTGCCCCTTATTACATTTGGAAAACTTTACCTCTAAATTTCATCAACATGTTTACGGCATGTCTTCTTCAGACCGATCTCTTTAATGTAAACCAATTTATTCAATAAAAAACCTTTACATGAAAAAGCGTTTCTAAGTATATCAGTTCAAATGCTGAAGGGAAACTTATTAAAGTAATAGATTCACTCATAGTTTGTAGTTAAAAGTATTTTTAACATTTAGTGGATTGAGACATATTGTACAACATTAATCAACTTCAACAGGCTTTCAGTTTATGATGTTTTTAAACTAATAGACACGCACTTTATGCGGATGACGCCAGTGGTTTTGGTTTATAGGTTTGTTAAATAACGTGTTTTGAATGAGCGAAACAAAGCCAGCTCTGAAAAGGTTGTTGAGTGTTAATGACAAAGCAAAGGAGCGCACCAAAGTGTAAACGCAACGGGCAGTTATCCAAAATTCCCGACAACTCCATGCTTTATGGAGCTCTTGCTCCACAAATATTACACGAGTCCACAGGGAAAATGACCTACTCCGGCTGTAATTCAGCCCTCAGCTGTAATTCTTTGAAATCACAGTTTAACTTCACATTATTGAAGACTTTTGTATAGTTGAAGTAACTCAAATGTGACAAATAACAGGCGTGAAGTGTTGTAGACCTTAAAATGATTAAACCAAGCATGTGTAAGAGTTGTGAAGTGTACAATGTAAAATTAATAATTTTTCAGGGCTTTATTAAATGTTATAACTGGGTACAAGGAGTTAAAGGGATAGTTCATCAAAAAATGAAAATTATCCCAACATTTACTCACCCTCAAGCCATCCTAGGTGTATATGACTATCTTCTTTCAGCCACAAACACAAGTGGAGTTATATTAAAAAATACTCATTTGTTGAAAAACTCAAGTAGGGAATACAGGCCCAAATATGTATTTTTTCCTCTCTTCTCTTTGTATGTAATTGATACTTTATGTCTGATGGGTAGAGGGATGGGTTGTGTTGGGGTTTTGACTGTATATACTGTATAGTTTTGGTCTTTTCTTTTGGATATTATGAAATTTTAAATGAACAGACCTTGTTAAAAAAAAAAAAAAAAAAACAGATCAGTCAGAAACAATAGCTATATTTCCATCCAAAGAGTTAACCATTCAAATTTAACTTATGCGCAAAAGTGGAATATCGCACAAAACATTTACGAAAAAGCACCATTTCCATCCCATGCGTTCAAGAGATCTAAATCATCTTCTTGGGAACTTGGCACGATATCTGTAACAAAAACTGAAGTTGCTGCAATTGGGGAAGACACTGTGGCTCTTTTTGATCATAAATGACTTGTGCAGATGTGCAGATGAGACACAATAAACACTGTCATGTTGTGTTCGGATGACTTGTGTTTGGGAACACATCCGTGTGAGACGCTTCTGGGAGGTCATTATACCAAATCATTCTGATGACAGACATTGGCTCAGGCGTTTCAGAATGACCAAACCAACGTTTGAGATGCCGTGCGATGCGATTATATGATTTCCCAAAAATAGGTGGATGGAAACATAGCTATTGTCAGTAACAAATAAACATTGCATTTGTGCAAATAAACTTTTTCAAAACTTGTAGCTCTCTTGTAACTTGCTGTGATTAGATTATCTGAAAGGGAATCATCTAATTAACGTTTGAACATTAGATTAAAGAATGACATTATTAAAACTTATTAAGCCTCTTTGACTGATGTTTTTCTCAATCTTTTGACATTTCTGCTGTTTTCAGGGTATAAAGCCAGACAGTTTCAACAAAGTGAAAGTTCCAGAGTTAAAGGAAATCATTGAAGGCTGTATCCGCATGAACAAAGATGAAAGGTAATTTACTGCAGCTCCGCCTATTGATTTGATTTTACATTTTGAAAATGTTCTGTGATCCACATCTGGTACAGAAGCAATCATTTTATATACTCACCGGTTGTTAGTGTTATGTGGAATTATTCTGCAAAGTCACAGTCTTTGAGAAAGTGAAATTTCTTAAGACACTGCAAAATATCAGCAAAATGTGATGTCATTCTACAGAGCTTGTGTTTTTAATAATAATAAACACCTTAATGTCACAAAGGGTTGCAGCAAGAATGAAAATAAAGGCGGGATCTCATCGCAACAGTGATTTAATTGAAAACAAACTCAAAATAACAATCTCTGAACTTTCAAAATACAACTTTCAAATTCCTTGCTTCATTGAGCTCATTGTTTCTGCTTTAAATTAATACATTGTTTAAACTAATACAGTGTTAGCTTGATTTGTATATGTACAACTTGGACACAGTCATCTCTGATAACAGATCACTCTAAATTGTAATGTTGACATGCATTTTCTGTAAAGCTGCTTTGAAACGATCTGTGTTGTGAAAAGCGCTATACAAATAAATGTGAATTGAATTGAATAGAAAATCTCAAACAGAACAACCACTTTATACGGACAAGATCGGACAAAGGACACTACAAACACAGGGCTATATATACAAACCAGACCGATGAAAGCAATATAATAGTATTAAATACTATTATAAGGAATATAATAGTACAAAAAGTTAGAAATTTTGCTTTGGCAACTAACTGAAATAAGTTTAAATTAAAGCACTGAAAATACTAACTGTAAAAAAACTGTAAAGGAAAATATAAAACATATCTATACAGTAAAAAATTGTTTTTTTTTTTCAAATTTGTAAATAAAACAAAGATTTTTGGAGTGTGTTTTACAAGAAAACACTATTTTAGTCTTTATACCTCAAAATTTCACATTTAATTCAGTGATTTTTTTTTGTAATTATTTATGAAATTTACTAGAAATTTCTGAGAGAAAACTGTTCCTACACCCATTTTTTTTTTCAGTGTATAAAAGTATATAAAAAGTAAATATAAAACTTTTTGCATGCATTTTCACCCATTCACCTGCGTATGAATTGTGAAGCATGAAGCACCTTTACATCCAAATAATTTTTATAATTGAATCATTATTATGCTTAAATAATTGTACTAATAGGTGCACATAACCTCTTTTTAAATACAGTATTTTTCACAAAACAGCTATTAATTGATAGATTCATATCAATCTCTCCGGCTAGGTACACCATCCAAGACCTGCTGGAGCACACGTTCTTCCAGGAGCACAACGGCGTTCATGTTGAGTTGGCTGAGGAAGATGATATGGTCAAATCCAGCCTGAAGCTCTGGCTTCGCATGGACGACACCAAGAAGCTCCACGGAAAGTACAAAGACAACAACGCCATAGAGTTCCTGTTTGAGCTTTACAAAGACGTGCCAGAGGAGGTGGCACAGGAGATGGTGAGCTTCACACATAATCTCATGTCCCAGTATGGTGTCTTACTGTCAGCGTTTAATGTGTGTTTCTTGAAGGGTTCCTAGGTGTGGTTACATTGTCAGCTCTTCTGACTCATTGGCTTGCTATCACTTTAAAAACACTAAACCCAAATATTCCCCTCAGGGATCAACAAAGCATACGTTTTCACAGGTGTACGTAAATATGTGGGTTGATCTTCCTGCAGAGATCTGCAACAATGGTACTGAAGCTTTGATATTACCAGAGCTATTAAAGAAATTTTAGGAAACAGTAAATTATGCATAATTTCATGCAACTAACCCTAAACCAAACCCTACTCCTAACCCTATAGCAAGTACATGTTGTTAAAACTATATTACTCAGTATTTTATGCTTTGTATAATTACACTGTAACAATGACACCTTAAAATAAAGTGTAACTTTTTAGGTAACTATTTGAAAATAAAAATTCAATTTTAAATAAATAAATTTAAATAATTACATACATTAAATAATAGTTTAATAATAATTAATTTAGGTAATAATCCATTGAAACAGCATGTAGCCTTCAAATATTGTTCAGTTACATAAACATTGCATTAAAATGATCAAATGATCAAAATAAAGAAAACATAACAGGTGGCAAGTTTATTGCACTTATATTGACTTATTTACTTTAAGCAAAATATAATTAATTATTTAAATTTTTTGAACTCAAATATGAAACAGAAATGTTCTTGACAGCTTTTGTAAGATTCACCTTTTAAAGGACCAAACCTGCAGAAATTAAAAATAAATGAATAAATAAATAAATATATACATAAATATGTAATAAATCAATCAATAAATAAATGTAATAACAGGAAAATAAATGACTTTATTAAACAAATATAATCCTACATTTATTTTTGTATTTTATTTTCCTTCATTTATTAATTTCTGTATTTTTTTAAATTCTTATTAATTCTTATTTATTTAGTCTTTAATATATTTTCATATATTTTTATATTTATCTATTAATATATTAATTTATTTATTTTTAGATTTATTTATTCCCACTTGTATTTATTTCTATTTTTATTTATTTATACATTTATTTATTTTTACCTTTCTGTGTGCAATATGTAAATGAGGGAGGGGTTGAGAGCTCACTTATATTTATTTATTTACTTACTTCCTTATAATTTCTGCAGGTTTGGCCCTCTATATCACTCAACCTGCTTAAGCTTCAGTGTCTTTCTTTTTTACGGTTCTGACTTTCTAGAGTTTTCTTTGTGACCTTCACAATCTTGGTAATGTCCAACAATCTGTCGTCACTCTGTGTCGATTTCTTTACTCTTCCTGTGTCAGTAATATGGGGACATCACTGAACTCTTGACCTTCATAGAGCACAAAGTTTCAAACACACCTGAGTGTGTATCTTCTGGCAAGCGTTTTCTTGACATAGTGGGACATGCTCCTCACCGTTCACGTCAGCTTAAAGACGAGGCCTGTGTAACCCTGCTGTGTGTTGCATAACAGTTTCAAGGGCATAACTTTTTAATCATCAGTGTGGAAATGTGAGAGCAGGGCCAAAGGAGGAAGAGGGTCACGTGACCGGTGATAGAGTGGTTTCAAGACCGTGTTGTGAAACTGGAGCCTTTCTCTTGTCCAGACGTTTTATTAGGCTGGACCTTCACAATCCTTCTTTTATCTCTCAACAGGTCTGCTTTTCATCAAGAACAAATTTATCATCAAATCGCATCGACGGAGGGTTATCGTGTAATTTGACTAGCTGATGTGGTGATAGAGACTTCAGAGCTACATCAGCCAACATTGTTTCAGTGAAAACACACTGTTCCAAAGTTGGGTGAAAGGTTATTGAGATCTCCGTTGCAGAGCTGTTTTCATCAACTTTATGCCAAGCAAAATTTAGCTTTAGATCGGCAAAGAATGCAGAATTTGTTGCCATCCATAACAAGACACCATATTTCAAACTTGCATGCCACATTAGGCACTACAGGCGAAACCATTGTTTTTTTCAGGCACTGGTCAATTGCTTCACAAACAAGGGTCAATTTAACACTGGATTTGCAGAAAAGATTAACATTGAATCAACTCCATGGCAACTACATAAATTTATCTACTAACCATTCAGAAACGTCCAGAAGTTGTAACTTCTTCCTGAGTCTCTCCATCAGTGTCCGACTCTGGTTTGAACAATGTAAGGCTAAACACCGTTACTGACAATCCTCATTTTGGCTGCGTGAGATTCTCCAGCTTTGTTGTTGTTGAGCGACCGAAGCGCGAACTGTTAAAGCTCCGCCCTCTTCTGGAAAGGGGGCCGGGAGCAGCAGCTCATTTGCATTTAAAGGGACACACACAAAAATTGTGTGTTTTTGCTCACACCCAAATAGGGGCAAATTTGACAAGCTATAATAAATGATCTGTGGGGTATTTTGAGCTGAAACTTCACAGACACATTCTGGGGACACCAGAGACTTATATTACATCTTGTGAAAGGGACATTATAGGTCCCCCTTAATATATAATTTTATTTCAGTTAATGTTCTCAAAATAAAAGAGATATCCAAAATCCTCTCTGTAAAAACCTTTAATTTGTCAACAAAATTAAGAATTTTTAACCTGGCTTAATCCAATGTTCAGATTTCTGCGCTGGAAATGTATGCAAATGAGTGCATATTTAATTAAATAATGCACATTTGCATATTTAAACAACAATCCAGAGAACTTGTAATACAAAACAACTGTTTTAATGTACTATGTAATCAACTGGGGAATGTATTTTCATACTATTCACATGTGGTGTCTTGCCTTATACCATGTACAGTAGATTTTTAGATGATGCGGTTTCTAATGGGATCTTTCTGTAAACCATATTTAATTTCATGCAAATAAAAAAAAAAATATACACTTGAATTTGATTTAAACCATATATTGTGTTGCATTTCCTAATAAAGTTTTATCAAACGCCTGTCTTTCCCAGGTGGTTCTGGGGTTTGTATGCGAAGTGGACTACAAGTTGGTCGCCAAGGCCATGCGAGACCGTGTGACGGCCATCAAGCGCCAGCGGGAAAAACATCGTCGGCTAGCAGAGGAGCAGCAGCAGAAGAAGAAGGGGGAAATTATTGAGGAAGAGCCTGAGCTGCCATCCCCCAAATCCACCATTCAAATGTCTGAAAACCCCATCCCTTCTCCTGTGCAAGCCCCGCCCACTCCTGTAATCCCAGAACCTGTTAGTGGCTCATCAGATTCTGGGATTCACGGGAGCTTCCCACCAGAGCCAGAGGAACCAGAGGCCGATCAACACTTCCACATCCGCCATACAAGCTGCTCCTCAGCAACCTGTAAGCACTAGATCTTCGTTTTAACGTGCTTATGTGATTACAGTAATGCTATTGTTAATGCTCAGAGTAGTTATAGACCAATACATGAGTCAGGAGGGTATATTTTTGGTTCATTATTGGCCATTGAAAACCCCACATTGGTAAACCACTATTTTAGATGTCTTTTCGCTCCCTTGCACAGGTTCAAGACATACAGTAAGCCTCACATAAACTACATTGTGCAGTGCCCTAAATTTTCCTCAATGTTTCTTTCACGGCGTGTTAAGACCAGCAGCTCTCCTAGACCTAAGAACAGCATGGCACAGTCAACTGACTCCACAAATAAACTATTTTTTAATAGCCACTGTGTGTATGCTTATCGGGGAGGGTGAGGGGGTCGGTTACAGTTAGAAACTTACGCAATTTGACACACTTTTTGAGTGGAAACGAAGAAGGACACTAATATGGAGCAGTAGATTTACTGCATTATTAACTTTAAAGGCACAATATGCAAGATATTTAGATTAAAATATCAAAAAACCACTAGAATAGTGTTATATATTTTGTTTACTTGTCTAGTTACATTATCCCAAATGTTTCAAACAATGTTTAAATCCAGAGAAATCAGCAATTCTAACCAGGTCAGGTGTCATTTCATTGCCTGTCAATGATGTCATATCCGCGTTACTCTCAATTTCCAGTTTTACTTACTTAGTTTTACTTTTAGCCATATAAAACAGCGCTGCGTTACCCCACATACGCAAAGAAAAGAGCGGAAGCGGCTGACTGCAGCATAAGCATAATAAAAGCTCAGCTGGACTCCCGCGATTCTCGGCCCGCCCTGCTTCATACTATAAAACTTTAATACGTTAGATCATCCATGAACATGATTTCTGCCTGAGTCCGTCAAATTGCTTTCCATTGGCTGGAGAGGTGAAGATGACAACTCCTATGATTCCACGCTCATTCACGGCATCATCAATTTAAATAAGCGACCTCTAGTGGCGAAATTTACATATTGTGCCTTTAATATTTCTACATAATGTATATGTTTTCTCTATGTTGACATTAACAGTGAGTGAAGGTTAATATAGTTCACTAAAAGCCATAAAAAAGTCAATTTCTTGAAATACAACAAAAGTTAACTAAAATAAAATAAAATATAAAAAACGTAAACTTATTTTATTTCAGCTAGAAACACACTGCAGTAAAAAAAACTACTTCCAAAATGTTAATAAAAACTGTAATAGTATCTCAATGATGCTAAAATAACACTGCAGTGAGTTAGGCGCTGACGTTTGTTATAAAAATTTTATAATATTTGTATTATTTTATATAGAAATAAATAGTGCATTATTTAGAGGTGAATATTGTCTACTACCATGAAGTCCCCTCAAAATGCAAATTATTAAAGAATAAATATTTTGAAATAAAATATAGAACATTCATTGAATAATAATAATAATAATAATAATAAAAAAGTATTGCCTTCGGCTTGTTTTGACCACTGAGGATCAGAAGTGTGATCCCTACTGACTGTCTGATTGTCTTTGTGTTTCTCCAGCTGACTGTGAGACTGATGGATATCTCAGCCCCTCTGGTTTACAGGATGGTACGCAGGCTCCAAATGGCAACATCAGCTGCTCTCCATTCTCCCTCCCCCTACAGGCCACACCCACAGAGGCCACGCCCATCCCCACCCCACCAATCCCGGCTCTCCGTTTCCCCTCAGTGAGTTTATAATGACAAAATTGACCTCACTTAATGACGAGTTGATCTTAGAAGACCCATTTACACAATTTACCATTGCAGGAAGTCATAATGATCTTGTTTCTTTGATGTTCATTGTTAAGTTCTTCATGTAGCTGAAAACCTATTCCTTAATCTTCTCTCAGAGTATTGCTGTGTCGACTAAAACCGAGAGAGGACCACCTAGCCCTTTCTCCTCACCTGTGGACAGGTAAAAACCTGCTTTCTTTATCTCTCAGCTCTTCAATAACATCTGTGCCATATTAAAGACATCATTAAGACATTCACAGAACTTCGAGGTTTGTGTTTTTCTTTAGTGCCAGATGTACTGATGGCTTTGTGCTCAGTAGGGTCCATGTTTTCATCTGGAGTCCATTGGCTCCACTCATCTTTCGTAACACAGCACATGCTCCATGTCCTATAGGATATTGTTTATACACTACAGGGCTCTTGGATGCTGTCCCTAGCAAATGCCTGCCATTACAACATAGTTTTCCACTCATAAGAACTTCACGTTCCTCAGCAGGCAGAGATCTTTCAAAAGAGCCAGAGTCTGCCAAGCAGTAGGCTGGCTATAAACGTTTGTGGGCCTCGTAGGAAGCCCAGTGTTTGGATAAAACAGAGGCTTGTGTTGGTAAAAGACCTGAGAGACACAATTAGCTCACAGAAACAAGCTCAGAATGGACTCCACGTCCCAATGGACCGAAGTCAAACACTTCAGCAAAGATAAAGCCAATTCAAATACTACGTCTGTCTAGTTCTTTCTCTTTAGCTGTTATATTGGATTTCCAGAAAACAGTGCGGTGAAAAATACTTTTTGCTGTCCCTTGTGAAAAAAGTAAACTTTTAAAAAGAGTACTTATTATGGAAACCATATACTTTAAGCGCAAGCTGAATCTAATGTTTTCAGACACTTAATTGCATGTTATTTATAATTAAATGATAATATATTATATATTTATAGTGATTTTTAGTGCTGTATAAATAAAGGTGACTTGACTTAACAAGGGTTCTCTGTGCTGGACATTACTGACACAATGCAAGTTGTGGGGTCAAAGGCCAACAACTAAAAGAAGGACATACAATTTTTTTTTACTTCAGACTTGTAAAACCTAATAAAAGGGAACACAGCACTCATTAAATGCACCATGTTCTCTTAAAAACCTAATATTAAACAAGTAACGGTGTTGAGATATTGAGAGAGGGAAATTCCTCAGTGATTTTCTTAATTTTGTGCTTATTGAACCATTTTTATTGGCTCAGTTTAACTTTAGGTCTTACAAACCTCCATTTACTTAACATGATGTTCACATTTACTTTTATAAGTTGACTAGGTTGTGCAATGTGCTAGTCATGTTGATGTGACAGTTAGCATAACAAACTTGATTTTGATGAATGGTGTTGGGCGAGTTACACACATAACTTTAATACTGTGTTTAGGTTTTAATCCCTTTACCTGAACTATGAGCAATAGTACTGTATGCATTAGCAAACAGCTAGTAATGATAGCTGGTAATGATACACAGGTATTTTCCTGCAGTTTGGACTGTCATAGAATGCAAAATATAATGCTTTGTCTATAATATATTTATCTTAATTATGTCTGTTTCCACAGTTATGCTTCAGATGTGACGTCAGGCTTGAGCGATGGCTATGAGGGACAGTCGGAGAGAGGGAGTAAGTCAGCTGTCAGACGGACAGCAGGGAAACTGTTTAGGCGGAGAACACGGTCTCGTCTGCGAATTACAGGGGTGAGAAAAATTCAGCATTTATACGGTCACGTATAGATCCTCCTAGCTAACTAGTGGTGGACCGATATGGATTTTTTGATGGCTGATGCAGATGCTGATATCTTAGAGAGCAGGGTGGCCAATGTAAAGCTGATAAATATGATCTTCGACTATTTCATTTTAAAGATAGTAAATGCTGCAATAATATTTCAATTTGACATTATATTTACCAAATTAAATTATAAATTTATTATAATAACATAATTTTTTAAAATGCTAAATATATATTAAAACAATGATTAATTTAAAATAATATAATTATAATATAATTTTGACTATTTATTTTAAGATAGCAAATGCTGCTTTAATATTTATATTAATTTGACATTATATTTGCCAAATTAAATAAATCAGAAAAAAATAATGAAAAAAAAAAACCATGAGGAAGTAGTGTTAACCTTTCTTTTACTAATAACTTATTTTGTTATACATTTATTAGAATTTAATTTTTTTTTTAAAAATTAAAAATATATATTTTAAAAAAAAAATTAAAATAATATAATTTTGACTATTTAATTTGTAACAAATAGTAAATGATATTTACATTAATTTGACATCATAATTACTAAATTAAATAGTGAAAAAATACAAAGTATAGCATTTGCCTTTCAATTACTAATAACTTATTTTATTATTAATTTATTATAATAACTTAATTTATAAAAAATATAATTATATATTATACAAGTTTAATTAATTTGAAATAATATTATAATATAATTATGACAGGTCTTAGCGCTGTCAAAATAAAAGTCCCGCTTCCAACAGTTATTGGCCAAGAAGAAAAACTTAGTGCCAGATGCTGATTATTAAAAAATGCTAAATATCTGTGATATGTCAGTCAACCACTACTCCTAACCACTCACCAGTCCATTTCTGCACTTCTGTAAATCCATCAGATAATCAATAAATGGTGTTCGTAACGCAAATGGCGATAGCTTGGAATGATATCGCATGTGAATTCAAGATGTTTTGCAGTTGTCCATGTGTGATCATTCTCAGTGTGGGTACGGTATGTCCTCAATCATTTGTTTCATCAGGAACCCTTTGGGCTTGCATTGATTAGTGTTCAAAGGGCCAGAGAGGTAAACAATAAACACACTGTCAAACACAATTAGCTCAGACCATGACCAATGAACACATGCACAAAGAGAATTTAGAGCACTTGAGCCCAAATGCTGTTTATTTATGCTATTATGCATAAATAATTTGAATAATCTTATTTACACAGTTATTGAACTGAATTAAATCAACACTGAACTCAATTGTGCTGAATAATAACACTATTATCTTGCTGTTTGTCTCACATTTGATGAAGTTTGCATGATTATTTCTGTTAAGTTCCTGTTTATTACTGTGAAGCTGCTTTTAAACAGTTTCTACTGAATAAAGCACTATAAAAATAAAGGTGATTTATTCTAAATGCATAAATGTTAAATATTTACCATATGAGTCTTTTCATCAAAACATGGAATACGTTTGGGAGCCTCTAGAAACCCACGTTGTCTATATCAATAACATGAATGTCTAGTAATATGCACATGCACACAGACACAGAGTATTTTCCGTGATTATGATGTGTGTGTTTTTCCCCACAGTTGTCGGATAAAGTCGATCGGGTGGTTGAGTGTCAGCTTCAGACCCATAACGATAAGATGGTCACCTTCAAATTTGACCTGGATGGTGACAACCCTGAGGACATTGCTGCGGTAATGGTAAGTGCATAACATCTTAAATGCACACATCAACACGTCTTTTCTTCCTTTTACCATGTCCTTATTCATCCCTTTCATGCCTTCAGATGGTTGAAAATGCAGCTGCAAGGCTGTTGACTAGGGCAAAAAAATACGATCACGTCAACCCAAATTTTAGCCTCTCTCCATTGGCTTCCAGTCCATTTTAGGATACAACTCAAGATTTTGTTGTTTGTTTTTAAAGCTTTTAATGCCCAAGCTCCATTTTATCTTAAATATCTTCTTATCCCCTATATCTAGTAGACCTTTAAGATCTTCTGACATGGCATTATTGTACGTCCCACAATCACTTCTAAAAACTAAGGATGATAGAGCCTTTTTGGTTGCCACCCTTCATTTATGGAATCAGCTGCCACATGACATCCGCCTGGCACCTTTCATTATCTTTTTTTAAACTATAGGCTGAAAATGTATATTTACTCCCAGGCGTTTTAAGTATTCTTTATATTGTTTTATATTTTTGTATTGTATTTTTATTGTATTGAATTCTTATTTTTGCTCAGCACTTTGGTGTTTTTAAATGTTTACTAGTAGTCATGGGACACACGTTAGCACATAACCACACATTATCAGCTATATACACAAATGTCCTACTACTGCCCTTATCAGGAAAATCCTACAAGCAAATGTTCTGTTTCCTCTTAATCAGTGAGCGATACGCTCTTTGCGCGCTGTTTACTGAAAACCCTGAGCACAGATCCAGATCTCACACTCATTTAGCAGAGCGTACAGTGATAGATTGGATTAGAGATGGGAGCTTTAGTTGAAGCCTTAGGAGCCGAGGCTCACCAGTTTGAGTCCCGGCTTGTGGTCCTTTCCTAAGCTATCAAATAAAGTCAGAAGTCTTATTGTAAAGTGTTACCTTATTTTTAAAATTATTCTTTCAAAGTAGAGCACAAAACATGATACACATGCACTGACATTTTACTATTACATTTCTGTACATTTCAGATATATTTTGTCATAATCTGACTATCACAAGCCCAGATCACCCACTGTTTCAGACATCTGGTTCTGTTTGCCTCTCATTATAAGATGCGGGAGAGTAATGTGCATTTCTTTTCTTTTTTTGTTCTGACTGAATGTTCACCCCCAAAACGTTTAAAATGTCCCAGGGTTTACACAAAATAAATGTCAGCATGAAATGAAAATTCACCTTATTTTCTAAATGCGTGTTATTGATCTTATTGTGAACAATTTTGTCTATAGATTTGCAGGAGACCAATGTTGAATTTATTTCTTTTTTATAGTTATTATTTCATTTTGTTTTTTTCTTTCTTTTCTTTTTTTTTTTTTTGATTGATGTCCTCTCGTGCATGGTGTCCACCAGAAGTGCAGACTTTTAAAAGCCATTTTAAATCAAACTGGCACAAATTACACATATAAAGATGAAGCACAGAGTACTGTAGGCCTACCCAAGATATAGACAAGTAATAAAAAGTTGCCTATGTGGCGATAGGAAGTTGCCTGTGCATATGCACACCTCAGATACTGATACTATCTGAAGACAGTCTAATATTTTTACTCCCAGAGAGGTCATAAATTATTCTGTGATTTAATAATTCATGCATTGCACCAGAGGGCTACAAATGTTCCCGTTAAAGAAGGACAGTTCTTACAAATTCTTACAAATTTTCGATTGTTACTGATTGCTAATTATGTGACGAAAACTGTGATTAGTAATGTAGTCTATCACAGACATTACACATTTTATGTACTTTTTAGATTACTTTTTGACCTAACTTTACCTAACTCATTTATTGTGTTAACTTGAAAAGGATAATCTTGTACCAGATTGATATAAAAATAAATATAGAAAGAATAAATATAAATATATTCCGTTCTTTGTTATCAATAACATGAAGTGCCTTATACATCACATTACTGGGGTTTGTGAAAGAGCTGCTGGGGATTGTGAGTTGATAAAAATCTAAAAATTAATTAAATCATAAATAATTGAAAATGATATAAATAAAAAACAAATAAAAATAAAACAAATTTTTTTTTGTTTACCTGCATGTTGTGTGAACATTAATCAATACCAGAGAACAGTGAATATGTGAATATGTTGTTAAATTATTGACTTATTAAATAAATTGTGACCCTGGACCACAAAACCAGTCATAACTAGCACAGGTATATTTGTAGCAATAGCCAACAATACATTGTATGGGTCAAAATGATCGATTTTTCTTTTATGCCAAAAATCATGTTCCATGAAGATATTTTGTAAATTTCCTACCGTAAATATATCAAAAATATATTTTTGTAAGTAATATGCATTGCTAATGAATAGTTTGGACAACTTTATTTTGATTTTTTGCAGATTTTCAAATAGTTGTATCAAATAGTTCAAATAGTTGTATCTTGGCCAAATATTGTCCTAACAAACCGTACATCAATGGAAAGCTTTTTTTATCCAGCTTTCAGATGATTTATAAATCTCTTTTTTTTTTTTTTTTTTTTAAATTGACCCTTATGACTGGTTTTGTGGCCCAGGTTTGGCTAACAAAACAGTTTTGGAATCCCTGCCTTACATGTAAATATGAAATAACATACATCTGTGCATTTTAATGTGTTTGAAAGACAAAAGCAAGTACATGTCAACTAGCAGTCATTAGAGTGTTTGTTGACTGTCTGTTTAATATCTGCTAACAGTTTATTTTGAGCTTCCCTCAACAGACTTTCTACTGACTATAAGTAACTTTACAAGTACATTGTCAATTTATTCTACTAACCTGAACCCTAACCTAACAGTCTACTAATACGTTAATGAGAGTTAGTTGACATATAGTTGCAAAGTTACTTAAATTACTTAAAAAGAACACGTCACAATATTCTTCATTTAAATAATTGCATTTCCTTCTCTTCGATTGATTGGCTAGAGGAGGAGCTGTCAATCTAGAACTAGTGGACCAATGGTAACGCTTAAGCCTGCCCTAATTTACATGAAACTCAAACTGCAACATTTGGAAAAGCAAAAGCAGTACGTGGAAAGAAGAGAAAAACAGCACAAGCGTACAAAAGTGTAAAATATGAGCAGAAAATGTAAGAGAGCACAAAGTACAGAGTAATAAAACCAAGGAAAACAACTTTTAAGAACACATAAACACAAGTTTAAGATTTGTGCAATATAATTTTTAATGTGTTTAAAGTTTTGATTCATGCTTGTTATTTTTTTAAATGTGCTTTTGATTTTTTGATTCACGCTTATTATATTTTGATCCGTGACCACATTCTTTGCTATTCTGATCATTTTGCATTATTTGTTTCAGTTTGTGCAACGTATTTTTACATGTATTTTAAAATTTTTGATTCATGCTTATTATTTTTTGATCCGTGACCGCAATACTTTAGGTGGGAATTTAATCCCATAGAGGGGCTTCATAGAGACATGAACTAAATAGTTTTACTGACAGACTGTGAAGAGAGGAGCTGCAACAATGGGCAGAGAATATGGGGAAAATAATGTGTTTTATGAACATTCAAGCATAAAAACCTATTCTAGTAGAGCCCAAAAACAAAATCAAGACTTTGAAAATAGGCATAATATGTCCTCTAGGATGAATGGGCAAGAAGCGGAGTGAATAAAATCTCAGAACAACAGTAAAATTGTGCCTTTCCCAGTTCATATCAAAGTATAAATACAATATTAATTTATTCCTGTCATTTTTCTTAAATTTGAGACTTTGTTTCTAATACTGAGTGTGTAGGAGTAGATGGACGGACGCCTATTGTAAGTGTGTGTGTTCGATTACACGACTGTGACTGCGTACAGCTCCTTTTCTCACATACAGAAGCTCTTTGTTTCGTCTCAGAGTCCTGGCAGCGCCGGAGTCACTCCTGGTGTGTTATTGGTCGAAGCGTGAACACCCACTGCTATTAGTAGTGCGTAAAAGCTCAGCTTGTGGACAAACTTAATTAAAGCTCCCTTGAATTAAAAGAGTGTCCACAAGTGCGCACATGCTCAATTTAAGCACGTTTCATTTTAAGTAGTCAAGGGATAGATTGCATCGCACAGAGAGCCCCCTTAATCCCTGCATGGTCTACGTGCGCTACGTGTGCCGATGCCAGTTTCCCCATGGCATTCAGAATGGATGGGCTTCTTAAGTCATGCTTGCTCATTTGGTTTTGTTTATTTCTTGTTTCTCCAGGTGCATAATGAGTTCATCTTGCCCTCAGAGAAGGAAGGTTTCATTCACCGCATCGGTGACATCATTAAGCGAGCAGAGTCTATGATGAAGGACTCGTCGGGTCACCATGAAGCCTACGGAGCCACTCGTCCCTCTTATCTCAATGCCGTCAACTCACTGTCTGGTTCTCAGGTGAGCCTGCAAGTGAAGAAGCCGCCCAGTCCACTCACCTTCATAAGCCACTGCAACATAACTACCAATAAGCTATGCTGTTTATTTGAATAATTATTTAATATATACTATATCCATACTGGGCAAACATTTGAAATCACTAATTTTTTATGTTTTTGAAAGAAGTCTTCAGTGTCACATGATCCTTCATAAATCATTCTAATATGTTGATTTTGTGCTCGAGAAACATTTTATCGTCAATGTTGAAAACAGTTGTGCTGCTTTATATTTATGTGGACTTTATTATTACTGTTTTTACTTTAATTTTGATCAAATAAATACAGCCTTAGTGAGAATAAGATCATTTAAAAACATTTAAAAAATCCTAATGATTCCAAACTTTTGACTGGTAGTGCATATATAATAATTAATCAATAAAATAATGACTTGCATGTATAATATGTATAATGTATGATAATTAGTTGACTACTTTTCCCATGAAATTTGCTCTGTCCACAAGCTTTCATTTTCTACTTTTTTTTTTTTGTAGCAGAAGATAAATGCACTAGTAGCAGATAATTTGATGAGAGAGGTGTTTCAAAGAGGTCTGTGTAATTGAGGAAGAAGATAAATCATGTTTCCGTCTATAGCTGTAGGTGAGGGTGTGCGCTCTGTTCAGGAGTTTAGACAACTACTATCTTGAGTTCTCTGTTGTGAGTGTGCTTGTTTGAAAATGATCGGTTTCAGGTTTAACTCATAATCTTGAGGCGTGTTCTGTACCATTTTGTCCTGTTCTGGGCAGCACAAAACAGGACAGTTTAACAATGAGCGACTGCTTTAGATCTGTGTACACTTTGTGCATTTAAATTTTCTCTGATTTCCTGTGCCATTTACAATGTAAATTAACCCTTAAGGGAACCTGCGTAATCACATGGACGAGCACGGTACACACTGCTTGACACATACAGCGCTCGCTGTCCCTGCCAGAGTTCAGCGAGTTTATCCTTCTTTTCAATGGTCCAAATTCGCCGTGGCGCTGTCATCTTCATCTTTCTTCTTCTGTGGTTTTCCTTAGCTCCTGATTGGTCAACTTCAGATAGATCGACAAATCGGCTCGTTCAACCACACACGTTACAAATTCAAACTGATAGCTCCCGAACTTTTTCAACATGTTTAAAAATGATCGGCCGGTCGGGAAGTGCTCGTAAGGTACTCTGCTTGGTTCGTAATTCATCGCACACGATACGAGCCGCGACCATACGAGCATCAACGATTTCCACACGATTGAAAAAAATCACCTGCAAGCTCGTACGATCGCAAAAACCTAGCAGAAAGATGAGACTTAATGAATTTGCCTATGTAAATAAAACAGTTTTTTTAAACTGTACTAATATTTCACAATATCACACAATAAATAAATACAGCCTTGATGAGCAAAAGAGACTAATTATTTCAAACTTTTGACCGATGTGTATATACTGTAATTAATGAATCAATAAAATAATGACTTATATGTATAATGTACAGTATGGTAATTATTTGAATACTTACTTTTCCTGTAAAATCAATTATTTGCTCTATACACAAACTTTCATGTCATTTTCCACATTTTTTTTTTTTTTTTGTAGCACAAAATTTATGCACTAGTAACAGATAATTTGATGAGAGAGGTGTTTCAGAGACCTATGTGTAATCGAGGAAGAAGATAAATCATGTTTTCAGCTATAGCCAGTGCCGGTCCTCCTTATATGTTGCGTAGGGCCCCCGAACCACCAGGGGGCCCCCTTGCTCTCTGATGATTTAATGACTAGTGATGTGATTAATAGAATTTTACTCCTGTCAGACTTGCTCGATACTAAAACACATTGAGCTGCGAATGAGATGCTGTTCCCCAGGCGGCTTTCTGTGCTTGTGATCCGAGATGGAGAGAAGCACGGAGAAGTATAGGATACTTTGGGCTTCGGGCGTGTGCTTAGACAGACAAATATACACAAAAGTATGTCAAAATGCCCGTCTTTCCCTTAAACTTAGTCACTTATGTCTTAAGGGAACATAAACAGTTGGGAAAGTAATCGAATGTTTGTCAGTATATTAGATCTGTGCATTTGGTCTTAAAGTGACAGCAGTCTAATAAATCTGCTGATGTCTGTCATTTAATGTTAATCAAACAAAAAAAGAAAACAAGAGAATCTTTTACTGCTCTTCAATTATTAACTTTAGTAACTTTAATAAGAATCAGTATATATTTAATTCATACGGTGATGACTATACCTGAGTTTTGTTTTTACATTTTACTGACTGTTTCAACTCACTGTTGTTTGTTGACAGTGAACTGCTCTGAAAGAACAGATTAAAGGGTTGGGCATCATTTTGGGGTTTTTATGAATGCATAGACAGGCCAGGACAGTTTTGCTTAGGGCCCCCAGAAGTCTAGGACCGGCACTGTCTATTGCTGTAGGTGAGGGTGTGCGCTCTGTTCAGGAGTTTACACAACCACTATCTTGATTTCTTTGTTGTTGTGAGTGTGTTTGTTTGAAAATGATCGGTTTCAGGTTTAACTCATAATCTTGAGGCGTGTTCTGTACCATTTTGTCCTGTTCTGGGCAGCACAAAACAGGACAGTTTAACATTGAGCGACTGCTTTAGATCTGTGTACACCTTGTGCATTTAAATTTTTTCTGATTTCCTGTGCCATTTACAATGTAAATGAACCCTTAAGGGAACCTGCGTAATCACAGATCTTTTTCTCCAATCCTACCTCATTAGAAACAACATCATCAATAAAGTTATACTGGCAAAGAAGACTTACATTGGACAGTTCTGGTTATGGATGTTGATCAATATATATACTCTAGAGCAGGGGTTCCCAACCACATTCCTGGATCAGGTGACGTCATATGTAAATTATGTGCGGCCCACGAGACTTGCACTTGGACCATAGTGCGGCCCACTGGGAAAAAAGGTTGAGAACCACTGCTTCATTTGCAATCATTTTTGACCATATATAAGTGCTGCTGTGGTGAGCAGAAAAGACTTTAAAAACATTACAAAATCCTAATGATTCCAAACTTTTGACCAATAGTGTATTTTAGGGCTGGGACAATAAATCGATTCATCTCGATTCGTGTATTGATTCTGAGATTTTCCAAATGCATCGCATGAATCAATTCTGAGTTTAGTTTTTAACAGTAGATGGCGCTTTAAGCTAGTTTTTAACCGCAAACTCAAATGCTCACGAAGAAGAGCGCTCATGCATTTGGCTATGTAATTGCACCTCAGAATGCTTTTATGACGCAAGATCAATGTAAACAGCCCACTGCAAACACCTTTGTAATTCCCTTCAACCTTTTTGAACTTCATGAATGATTATTTTATAGAAGGTTCAAGTGGTGTGTGTATCGAGTTCAAGTACAGCTGTTTCTAAAGCACGCAGTGCCATCGGCTGTTAAAAAACGAAGCTCAGAATCGATTTGAGAGAGAATTTCGATGCATTCGGAAAATCACAGAATCGATCCAGTTTCGTTTCTCAACGATTTATTGTCCCAGCCCTAGCCTATGTACTATTTAATCATTTGTTTATTACATTTTGTCCTTAACATATTAGTTATCTGGTAACATTTTTATAAAAGTAGTAAGGCCCTTTAGCTACAACTATATTCATAGTATAATATGGCTGAGTATATCTAGTCATGCTGCTGTAAAAAATATGGTGTCTGTATAACCGCAAAACAGTAACATGAGCATTATGGTATTTTTAGCTGCTCTTTGCAATAAAATCTTCACTTCGTGTCCAAACTATGCAGTCTCCGTTTACTCCAGCCTGCCAGTCAACTGATCTGAAGATACGTCTTAATTAGTACAGAGAAGCAGAACAATGGCTTTTTTATTTGGATTTAGAGATCTATAACAGCATGATGGAGGCACACACGCCCACACAATCATGCGTGGTACCGAGGATTGCGAAACCACCGCTCAAGAGAAGTCCGCTGGACCCGGACCAGTTCCTGATTACAACCAGCCGCGCAAGAGTAGCTGCGTCCCAGACCTCCTCCCTGCAGGCGTCTTCCCCATCATTAGTTGCTCGTCTCAAGAGTCTCCAGCGTCATTCGCTCGACAGGCTCAAAGCAAGACTGTAAAGGCTTAGAATATGACAGAATGTAACCCTCGTACACAAACCACAGGCCTCTTGTCCAATAACCAGCGCAGCTGTGCAGTTGAGACTGAGAGAGTGTATGCAGAAGAAGTGGCGTTTGTGTGTGTATGAGCTGTTTTGTCCTGTTGCATTGCCATAGAGAGTGCTTGTCGTGTTAATTATTGCACAAATAATGCGTAAAATGACTGTTCCAGTGTGTGACGGCAGTGGAGTGAGCTGTGATGGAGCTGAGAGAGCTACAGCAATTAGACTGCGACTGATCGTAACCTTAATTAAATTTAAGCACTCTGTCATTACAGAATATTACACTAATAAATACACCCTCAGGCTGAAGTCAATACTGTTACTCCTTTCAGTTCTCAAGCATTTAAAATTTGAACATTATGTAATAATGCAATAAATTACAGGATTAAAAAGGATCATGCTGTATTTATTTCCAATGTGATTAAACATGAATGAAAGATTGATTATATAAATTTTAGTTTATATTATTATAGTTTTAGATGCACTGCCTGGCCTAAAAAAGTCGCTGTTTGGATTTAAATAGGAAAATGCTTAAGAGTCTATGATTGGCTCATTATTGCAGTGATTATTATGTTTCTAGCATGTTATACTGTATGTTTGGCAACAGTTCTTCTAACCCTAACTGATGGAGTGTGTAGCTTGTCATTTCTTAAACGACCATGTATGAAGACACATCATGGCCATATTCCAGGATAACAAAGCCAAGTCTCAAATTGTGAAAGAATGTTTGGGTGGGAGCATGAAGAGTCATTTTCACACATGAATTGGCCAGATTTTAAATTCATTGAAAGTCTTTGGGATGTGCTAGAGGAGACTTTACACAGTACTCACCTCTTGCATCGTCAATACAAGATCTTGACCAAACATTGATGCACCTCTCGATGGAAATAAATGTTGTGATGTTATTTCCATCAAGAGGTGCATCAATTTTGGTCAGTTTTTGTCCGGGCAGTGTATATTTCAATACAGTGTAAAATCTTTGTGTATAAACGTAGAATGATTTCTAAAGGATCATGTGACACTGAAGACTGGAGTAATGATGCTGAAAATTCAAGGAATAAATTACATTTTAAAACATATTACTATAGAAAACAGCTATTTTAAATTGTAATAATATTTCACAATATTACTGCATTTAATGCATTTTTATCAAATAAATGCAGCCTCTGTGAGCACAACAAAATTCTTTCAAAAACACTAAATGTTACATCAATTGTTTTTTCATAATATGGCTGGGATAAACCCACCCATTGCAAAAACCTTCCCTTACTTATATTATATATTAAAGTGCATTTATAATATATTACAAACTGTTTTTCCCTTTCAGCCAAACCTCCACAATCTGGCACGAGCTCATTCCTCTTCCTCTCTACCTGGTAAGCTTGCATAAACTTTTCCATTGAGTATTGATGATGTCAAAATAAAGTAGCTCTTTCAATTCAGCAGCTTTTTCACACATATACATATTTTTTTTTTAGCGGAGTTTGGTCTGGGCGCCGGGGCGAGAGCCTCTCCTCTGGGAGTCAGTGGAGACATTACCTCATCCACGCGTCCACTCTTACGTTCACAGTCTTTCCATAATGCCCCAGGTAAGTGACCACTTCTCTCCAGTGTAACTCTGCTAGTCTTTATTGTTCCTACCTAGCAGTGAGTGGGAATGAAAGCTGGCCACTCTTTAAAGGTCACCAGGCTTTAGTCAACGCCTTCAACATACACTGCACATCAAAGATGTAGTTTTATTCAGCCATGGCTCCAGGGACTCTTGGGTAACTGCTTTAGCTGGAGGCAGCTTTTTTGTGGACTGTGAATGCTGTCTTCAGGATCCCAACAGTTGAATTTGTATTACCCAAAAAAATGTTGGCATGAAATGGAAGTTGCGATAATCTTTTCTTCCCTATTGTGACTTACATTAGTTGCCAAAAAAGATGTCTGGAAGGGATATTTGTTTTCAGTGACCCTACAAGTTCGATTAAACCATCAAAATATGAAGAAAGTATTTTATATTTTTTAAATATTTTAAATATGAGGGAAGAATAAATCACTTAAGGTATTTATCTGACAAAACTACAGCTACAGGTTTTATTTTACTATGCAAAAACTGACAGGAAAAAGCATACATTGACTAAACCATAATCAGTTATTTATATTTCATTGGTTCTCTTGTAACCAGGGCATAAAATTAACACTCGCCAAGCGCCAAATGCGAGTAGAAATTGGCAAATACTAAACTGAGCTCTCTTTTACGTCGTCCTGCACTTGAGCAGACAAATCCACACAAAATTATGTCAAAAATAGCGAGTATCCTAGTAAATATAGTTGGTCATATAGTCGGTCATGAAAGTAAATTAATGTGTTCAGTATCAGTATATTAGATCAGTGCATTTGCTCTTAAAGTGACAGCAGCCTAATATTCCTGCTGCTGTTTTAATGTTAATCAAACAACAAAGGACAAAGAAATTCCCTCACTGCTCTTGACTGTAACTTTAATAAGGATTAATTAATAAGGATGTTTAATTAATGAAAAACACTGTTTATTTCATTTGTACTTTTGTAATATTGTATTTATTTGTGCTTTTGCTTGTAATTTGATTATTTGTTATTATTTTATTTCTGACTGTTTACTTGTCTTTAATAATGTTTTACATTTATATTAGTTAGACTAGTAGTTTTAGCTGTGGTATCGAAATTGGAATAGAAAATTGTGAATTTTCACTGGTATCAAAATTTTTGGTATCATAACTGCCTGTTTTTGCAAAAAAAGTTTAATGGCCGAGAAAAAAAAAAAATTATGGCTGGTACATTTTTTAAAGTCGCTGGCTATTGGCAAGAGTGGCAAAAAGTTTGTTTTAGGCCCTGCTTGTTGCAAGCTAATAGTTAGCTGCTATTTTTAGAGGATTCAAATATATAAAAGGTCACATTACTCATAAATGTTGGTTTTTTAAATTGACTTACCTTAAATTGTTGGGTCTACTCAATTTTATTTGTCATGGTACCAAATGCAGTTATTCAGATCTCCTTATGTATACTCAATTTATAAGGTATATTTCATTGATTTCACAGCTTTAAAATGTATTCAGTACTTTTATACTGTGTGTAAAAAAAACAATTGTATGTACATCATAGTTTAAGTTTTTAGAGTGTGGAAAATTTACAACCCAGTCCGTCAAAGTGACAGATAATGATATTTGTAGTGTAACTTCTGGTCTCCACATCTGTTTGAAAGTTCTTCTACTCTCCCCATGAGCATTGTCGTAAATTAAATACCAGTACCCACAAACTCTGCATGTCCCCCTCCCAGAGTTTATCTCACTCCACTACTGTTGGTGCTTTTCTGTCCCGCCTACAGAACATTTTGTTCTGTTGCCTTCTAGCTTCATGCCTCGATGATACATCTTGCTTATTCCTTTTCTGAAAAAGAATATCCAGA
This sequence comes from Hypophthalmichthys molitrix, assembly GCA_037950675.1. Classification (NCBI taxonomy): domain Eukaryota; kingdom Metazoa; phylum Chordata; class Actinopteri; order Cypriniformes; family Xenocyprididae; genus Hypophthalmichthys; species Hypophthalmichthys molitrix. The sequence goes on along the minus strand of CM075503.1, from coordinate 3,193,022 downwards.
TATAACCAAAGAGCCACTGTTATGATGTCTACAGCAATCATGTTCAGCCTCCGCTACAATGGGAGCTTTACAAGCGAATGCACATATGGTTTTTATTTTCACTAATGTCAGAGAGACTTTGGCTTGCTCACTTCATCGATGTTACACTTCAGGCATGATCATTCACTGGGGCTGGTCCGTTGACGTAATGGACCCATCAGTGACAACACTTTGTGTATTGCTCTGGAGATGGCACTGTGTGAAAGGTGTTATTGTATAGGGGCATTTCAATTTGGCATTGACAGATGCACAAAAAGAGATGACAGGACAAGACCATAGGTGTGTGAAATAGAGTGAGGTTGACATCTCATCCTGTTTGGTTTGACTTGCACAAAAGACTTTCAGCAGAGGAACCTGTTTTGGGCATTTATCATTGTCAGTATCCACATGAGTATTGAAATCATGGTTCAGTTGCTGTTAATGAATTTGAGTATGATAAGATCAATCATAACAGTAGCTTTTGTTGTTTTCTGGAAAGCCTTCCAACTAGACATCCATCTAAAATAATTTGGTGTGCCTCTCAACAGATCCTTTCCAGCATTTATTGAACAGTTTCTATAAACATTTATAAATGCATCAATGTATATGAACAACTCTTCAGATTTTTGATAACATTGTTGGTGCTTGATAACCTAATACTCGCCTTCATATTTGTGCTGCAGACATAAGAGTTTCACTCTTGCGCTTGGGGGGGCACCTACCGGCAAGCTTTTATTATTAGCCTTAATAAATAGACTAATAATAATAATAATAATAAAGGAATCAAATAATTAAAGGATTAAAAGCCTAGTTTGCGTCACTAGATAGTCTATTACTGTCGGTCGCTGAACATTTCTATCGTATTTCTAACTTACATCTACTTGCATCTTAACATGAACTCTTGTTGCGTTGTAACAGTAAGACAGTAAGACCTGCCTTCTTTGATTTGATTGGCCATCTCTATCATTTTGACACTGACGAGCGCTGTTAGACCGCTGAGGCAGAGCAGCCTAAAAATGTCACTTTTTTAATCCTAGTAACAAACAGCTTTACTCATTCTACACTGAAATAAGACAAATAAAATGAGAAAATATGAATTCTATTTTTTTTTTTACATATTTTATTCATTGCTCAGACAAAGTCATTGGCTCTGGTCTGCCCCCAGTGGCAAACATTTAAAACTCTATACTATTTAGTCTAAGTGAATTGAAAATAAAACACAAAACACTAAAATTAATCACTAAGATGTTCAGGCATCACAATATAATGTACAGTATGGAAAATGGATGTTGATTTAGAAATTTGTTATTAATTACATTTAAGAATGGTATTAAATTATGTGGTTTTAAAAGTTAAAGGCAAGTTCTGGAAAGTTTTACACAGTGCAAACATCATTCACATGTTTATAACAAGTTATATTTATTAAGGTACACATACTGTATATAAAATATAAGTGTATATGTAAAGTACTATCTGACTAATATGTTTGTCATTTCCCAGGTTCTCCTAATCCTCATCACATTCCATCAGCTTCGGCCTACCCTTCTGATCCCAGAATGCCTCATTCCAAACTACCTCACGTGCAGCAGTATATACCCTCGTACATGAACACCGCCACCCACTTCCCCTTCCCGTACCTGCCTCACCCAGGCTCCCCCAAACCCAGCCATCCTCCTCTGTCTCGTATACACAGCAGTCCGTCATACTCCTTCTCGTCCCCTGCATCCGGCCCGGGCTCCCCCAGCCCACTCAGCTCAGACGTCTCAAGTCCCCTTTCCGACGTCAACATGATGTCTCCGGCTCATGCTCCGGCCATGTGGCCACCACACAGTCAGCCTCTGTTTTCCCTGGCTAATATGCTGTCTATGGCAATGAGCATGGCACATTCCTTCATGCCCGCACCGAACCTGGTACAGGCTATGCCGGGTTTCCAGCCTGGTTATCCCACGATGTATGCGCCCCAGTATCCTCCACCTCCAGGGATGGCCGAGTATTACCAGACAATGGATTCTCAGTTTCGAGACACTATGATGTCATCACCTTCCCAAACTATTCCAACATCTACTTCACCCGGTGGCATTTCCATATCTGCACAGCAGACAGCGTCTACAGTTTCCCAAGAGGGAATGCAATATGCACAGGAATCCTCTAATGAATATCCTCACGGATACAGACCCGCTTTCCCCAGGCACTTACTAGACCAGCGGAGCAGCCCCGGGTCTTCATCTGGACTGTCGTCTTCCCCACGAGCGAGTCCAGATAGCAGAGTAAGCCATTAACATCTTAACCTGTGGAATTAAATTAAAGAGGTCCAGTCTGTACATTTCCTTCTAGGGCTGCACAGTTCATTTAAATAAAACTGAAATGGCGATATATATATATATATATATATATATATATATATATATATATATATATATATATATATATGATGTATATATATCGCATAACTTAATAAATATTGCATATATATATAAAAATAGACAATTATTATAACAGAAATCATTTTACAATAGAATTAATTTCTATAAGAATTATTACTATTGTAATATTTTACTTTTTTTTATAAAATGAGTAATTTAAGAAATATATAAAAATATAAAAAAATTATTTTAGTTATTATTTTTTTAATTTGTCTTAATTTCTATTATAAATTGCATATTTTAATTGGTAATAATAATATTATTAGTATTATTATTATAATTATATATTATATATATGTTATAAATATAAACAATAAATAGTATTATTATTATTTCAGTTATATTGATACATACATATTTTTTGGCCAAAATGTGCATCAAACAAGCACAGCAAAAGGGAGCTTTTTTATAGCCTTTTTATTTGATCAGAAAACACAAATTCTTTATCGCAATATTATCAGAACAACAACAACAAAAAAAACTTCCCAGCAACATTCTGATTACTCAATTGTCCCAAAATAACTTACAGTAAATAAGCTATTTGCATTTCAAGAAAATTCATCTTACATTTTGGCAACACCTCGTAAAAGTGTAATAAATGATAAAATAAATAAAACTTAATAAAATTAACTTATCTTATAATAAATGCTAAACATATTTATTTTTTTAATTTATTAAATAATAAATATGTATTATTATTTATATAAAATATATAATATATATTTTATTATAAATTAAAAAATAATATATTTAAAATGCAATTTAATTATATAAATAATAAAAAAAATGTCAAATAATCACTTCATAAAATATTTCTTAATTTCAGTTATTATTCAATTAATTAATACAACTATAATTGTATTAAATATATGATCAAATGTATAATGTTATACATATATATGTGTGTATATGATAAATAATTCATGCCCTTGGTGGAACCAATGATGGGTTCGGATCTTGATCATGGTACACAAATTGCTGACCTCTGCTCTTAAAGAGATAGTTCACCCAAAAATGACAATTCTGTCATCATTTACTCACCCTCAAGTTGTTCCAAACCTGTATGAGTTTCTTTGTTCTGCTGTACACAAAGGAAGATATTTAGAAGAATGTTTGTAAGGGAAAAAAAATACATGGCAGTCAATGGGGGGAGGGGGGGAGATCTGCTTGGTTATTGACATTCTTCCAAATATCTTCCTTTGTGTACAGCAGAACAAAGAAATTTAAACAGGTTTGGAACAACTTGAGGGGTGAGTGAACTATCCCTTTAACATTGAGTAACTGTTGTGCTTTTCTGTGTTATGACTGTGTTTGTTTCCATAGTGTTGGCAGTTGTTCTGAGCATGTTTTATATCTCTGAATGTCAATAACTAACATTGCTAATGTACCTTTGAATGTGCTCATCCTCGGTAATGAAACCCATATGTGTGAGTATGCCTGAATGAATCGGTCTTTCTCTCCAGGTGTCGTCATCCAGTCCGAGATCATTGTCCCCTCAGAGTAGCAGAACTTCACAGTGCCAGGAAATCTCTTTACCATCTGGTAAGATACTACCCCTAAACACAAACACACACATTTGCGCAAACGTATGCAATGCTACAGTTACGCACTAGCGTGGTTTCTTCTTACATAGTGTGGTTTTATAATGTAGCAGCACTAAATACATGGTTAAATGTTCTTGCATTCACAGAGGGTTTGTGGACATCTATTAAAAATGCCTGCGGAGGTCTTGCGCAACCAAAGTGTTTTTTTTTTTGTTCCCTTTTTCACAGCTTTTATGTGTTCCTAAAACTGGAGCGATTTTGGCTGTGTTCGGAATGGAATATAAACATAATACTTACTGAATATTACACTAAATACTGTCAAATATTAAAACAAAATTTGTAAAATGTGAAACAACACTAGACATTTTGAATAGTATTGTGCTGCATTATATCACATGAAATAAATATTATTGTGCATTTTATTCCAAATTTAGATAACCTACTACATTATATAGCCGGACCACACTGCAGAATACTGTATCCCACAATGCAGTGCTCTCAACTGGGTCTTTCATTTCCTGTGTGACAAAATATTACAGCTGTAATCTCTTTCTTTGACTCATTATTGGACTATTTTTTACAAAAAATCGAACCTTCAGGGGTCATACTTGTGATACTTGTTTCAATAATATTTATTTCATTAATATTTTGTATTTTGAGGGGATTTCATGCCACTAGACAATATTCACCTTTAAATGATACTATTAATCCAAATATTTAAAAAGAAAAATATCTCATTATTTTCAATTAATATTAAATTAAATTAAAATAATGAAATCTTAGGGCTGTGTATTCCCTAATTGCTTATTTTCAAACATAACTATTTTCTTTTATTAGATTTTCCTAATAAAATATATATTTTTTACAATAAGGTTCATTAATTAACTACATTAGTTAACATGAACTAATAATGAACTGCACGATACGGCATTTATTAATCTTTGTTAATGTTAATTTCAACATTTACTAATACATTATTAAAATGTTGTTAACTTTGGTTAATGCATTGTGAACTAACATGAACAAACAATGAACAACTGTGTTTTCATTAACATTAACGAAGATTAGTAAATACAGTAACAAACATATTGCTCATTGTTAGTTCATGTTAGTTAATACATTAACTAATGTTTAACTAATGAATTTTATTGTAAAGTGTTACCATTTTTTTATATATTAAGAAATAATCAAAGAGTACTTTATTATGGTTAATTTGTAGATTGCACCCCATAAAAACTCCTCTGTATTTTTGTATTTCCCATTCATTTCCTATGACAGTAACTGACCATTTTTAAGACCATTTTGCATTTTCTAATCATGCATTCATTTAGCAAGTGCCACAAATGTAACCAAACTATTCAAACTATACCAAACTATTAAATGTAAAATGACCAAAGACCACCAGAGGTTTTAAGCACATTATTTTCATGATGATAACTGGACGGTCACTCAAATGCAATGTGATGAGGTCAAGTGACATAATACTGCTAACATTATCATATTTGAGGGGATTTACAGGTATGTTTGCAGTCTTTTACAACTTTTTCCACCTTTTCTATTACTCTGTCTTTCTTACAGAGCCAAAGTCTACTGTGACTGTGGGCCGTTTTCAAGTGTCCCCTAGTAAAGAGATTGCTGTTCCCGCCAGACACACAGAAAGTGAAAATACACCCACTAAAACTCCACCTGTCGTCCCTCCGGATAATCTCATCAGGTCACTGGATCAGCCTGCGTGCTCTTTTTTAGCTCAAAATCCAGAGGAAAACAGACAGAACATCTCCGTTCTTCCTTCCTGTGAGGCTCGGCGTGATTTGAGTCCTGCTGATCAGCCCGAGACGAAGAGCAATCAAAAAGAGAACCGAGAGAGACAGATTAATGAGCAGGAGCAGGATAATGATTATGATCGTGATGAGACCGCTGTGGATAAGAAGCACAGGAGGAAGAAGGGACGCAAAGCGGATTGCGGCCCGGGTCTCATGGGAACGTCGGTGGACAGCGGTTTTTCTGTGGCCCTAGACACAGAGGGGAGGGTGTGGGATGGAAACACGGCCAGCCCTCCATATGCCACTCCTTTCCACAACCTGTGGATGAGCTACACACGGAGCTCCTCCTACCTGAGCAGCGACGAATCAGAGAGCGAGGATGAAGAGATGTGGGGGGAGCTACAGGAGCTGAGGGAGAAGTAAGGGGCTTTTAATGTTCTGTGTTTTGATTGTATTTCTTTTAGAGCTGTGCAGTTAATCGCATTTTAGTTTGATTTTGGCTTCCAAGGATTATGAAAACACGATAATTGAGATTATAGTGCCGCATTCAGTTCCTTTCCTCCCTAAAAGCCCAAATATAACGTCCAAATCAGTCAAATCGTAACATAATATGCAGTTGGGATGTGCTTGATATTAAAAAGAGTTTAAAGTGCATATCGTCTAATATACCTGCTGCTGTCTGTTCCATTAATATTAATCAAACGACATAAGAAAACACTCACTGCTTTTGACTGAATAACTTTAGTAGTAATACTTTAGAATAAATGTATATTTAATTCATATAGTAGAGACTATGCAGTGTTTTATTTATTTATTTATTTTTACATTTATTTAATTCCTTAATAGTAGGCTGAATACTATACTTTTTTACTATACGTTTAGATGAATATGTTAATATGTGCTGTGCGCTTTCCTCTCAATAACAAAGTAAACAACAAAAATGACTGTGGTGAGAAAACAGCAGTTAAGAAAGCATCTGATCATAGCGATGTGAAAATGTTTGCACCAGATCTGCTAATTAATCCCCCTTTTTTTTTTTTTTTGCATGACACATTGACATTACTGTACAGAATGACTCTTTCGACATTATCCTGAACATTGTAGAAGCATTAGTTTCATGTGTCATAGAACGGAAGAGAGGCTCAGAAACATCCTTTTTGAGTCCTTCACATAAAAATCAGTCTACAGTCGGGGAAGATCTCGTTTTTCAAGTTTCGTTACAGGCTGTTCACACATTGGCAATAAAAAAAGCGATTAATACATTAAAAATCTTACATATAACTCCTTTAAATAATCAAGATTACAGTATTGAACAACATAATTGTGATTATGATTTTTGCCATAATCCTGGCAATTTTTCTGAAAATCCTCCTCTCTCCCTCTCAGGCATCTGTGTGAGGTTCAGTCTCTGCAGGCGGTGCAGAAGCGAGAGATAGAGGAACTATACGCCAAAATGGGGAAGGTTCCTCCCCCGTGTATCGTGTCTCCAGCAGCTATGCTCTCCAGCCGCCAACGCCGCATGTCTAAAGGAGGAAACTTCCCGTCGTCTCGCAGAAACAGCCTCCAGAGAGTCGACATTCTCCCTTTAACAGGTTCAACAATGTTTTAGTGTTTTATATATCCAGATTTTCACCATAATCATTATAGCAAAACTTTAGGCTCTTTTTTCAAAACCTAGTGGGCAGCCTTGCTGTTTACCATCTACACAGGCAGTTGCCTTTTAAGGAAGCATCCTTACTGAGATAGCAGCTTATAAGTAACAGATTTGGAACGCTCTACACAGGCACCAACAGTTTAGTGTTTCTACACCAACACTGCGATACTCGAATAAGCATTAAAAGACAGCTTCACACAGAAAGTCTGGGTGACATACCAGAATTAATAAAATAAAACTTTTCAATTAGCACTTTACAATAAGTTCCCATTCCTCCCATACAAAGAAAATATCTTTTGGAACAGCCTTTGCATCTATGATGCCTTAAAATGCTGCCTTCATAAACAGCACACTAGCTTTTATTACAGAGCCATATTAGTGGTTTTAGGTGGGGCTGAATAAGCAATTGTTTAATTAAATGAAAACTGTAAATGACTAAATTAAATGTTTAACATCTTCCTGTGCTGTGATTGGCCCACAGGGATCATGAGGAAAAACTCCCTGAGCGGCAACAGTAGCAGCAGTTCCCAGGAAGACTCAAGACCGACTAAAGGAGTGACTTTCGCTGCTGATTTTACTAGAATGGTATGATGCATTACATTCAGCACAGGGTTTCACTCGTTTAATGAGTGTAATTCGTTCCGAGTCCTTGATTACCATCAATGTTAATGGAACAATTTGACCGTTAATGGAATAAATTTTTAATTCAATTTAAAATTAAATAAAATGTAACAAAAAAAATTGGTAACACTTTATAATAAGGTTCATTTGTTGACATTAGTTAATGTATTAACTAACATGAACTAACCATGAGAAATACATTTGTTACTGTATTTGTTAATCTTGTTAATGTTAACTAATGAAAATCCAGCTGTTCATTGATTGTTCATGTTAGTTCAGTGCATTAAATAATGTTAACAAATAAAACTCTTGATTTTAATAATGTATTAGTAAATGTTGAAATTAAAATGAACAAAGTTTAATAAATGCTGTAGATTAATAAATGTTCATGTTAACTAATGTTAATTAATGAACCTTATTGTGAAGTGTTACCAAAACAAAATATAAAATTAAATTAAATAATAAAATTAAATTAAATTTAAAAACATTATTCAACTTTTTGGGGGACATTAACAATGCAGCATTAATTTATTTTCAGAAATTGCACTGACATCTGTTAATTTTAATGATATTGAATATAATTCCTAGATTTTTATGTTTTTGTTGAAGAGGAACCATCATTTCAACCAAATATATTTTTTACCAAGTAGATTCAAGATTATTAGAAATTATCATGGCATGTTTTTCTTACTGTCTTTCACTAAATAAACACAAAAATTATTTTTTGGCAACATTTTTCAATAAGGTTCCATTAGTTAATGCATTAACTAACATTTACTAACAATGAGCAATACATTTGCTACAGTATTTATTAATCTTTGTTAATATTAGTTCATAAAAATACAACTGTTTATTGTTAGTTCATTAAAGTTCAAGCCCATTAAATAATATTAACAGATACAACTTTTTAATAACTTTTTTTAAATAAATATATTTATGATATATACCCAAATAAGTGCTGAAATTAAGATTAATAAATGCTTTAGAAGTATTTTTCATTGTTAACTAATGTATTTAACAAATGAAACCGTATTAAAGTGTTACCTATTTTTTAAATTTTCATTTATATGCACCAATATAATAATGCATAGTAATTAACAGCAATATTTACCTACATACATCTTTATTAAAACATAATATGAAAAATGCTACAAGGAGTGAATTAATAGAATTGATTAGAGACAGAAATTTACCAACTTTAACAGCATTTCTGCTATCGATGTTCAAATCAGAGATGTCTTAATGCTTTAATTAGTTACGATACACGGATGATCAAACTCAAAGTGCACAATTTCAACAGTAAAAACATATATTGTGAATATTCAATATATATCGCCCATGCAGGATTAATTAGAATTAGTAGCACATGATCTTATGATGCTTAAAGCTGATCTATGCATAACTGTACCAAACAAACACTGTCCGATAGTATGTTCTTTTCATGCATTTAAATCTGAATAACATTTCTCTTTTCTGTTTGCCCTTTAGTAAGAATCCTGGTACATTGGCGGGACTATATCCGACTACCTCATCCATATGTGACTGCTCTCAGTACAGCAAACCTTCAACAACCAGCCAGTCACAGTCCAGTCAATCATATACTGAAAGCATGAACTGGACAGATTTGCTTTGTAATATATAACGTACAGTTTCCTAAGCAGAATATGCTGTTTAATTCCACCGTTGGTGACATAAGGGATGTTTCTAGTGCAAATGCACTAACTAGACTTATTTCTGTGAAGAGCCAATGGTCTGGCAGGACGCTGCTGTCATACGATGCTGTGACGTTTTCTCTGAAGGCTCAGCACTGAGGAAGATTCCTAACTGTCTCTTTTGCACTTTCTGAAAACCTGCTGAACGGGCAAACATCTGAGTCAACAGATGTCCTGCCGTTTCTGTTCTACTGCTTGTGTTTCCGCTGTAGAAACACTAAATCATCACGCAAGAATCGCAGCAGTCACCATGAACTCTGTAGATCCGGTCCAGAGATATTTCTGCTATCACCTGATAGGGTCTGCTTTATGATAATAGTTTAAATGTGAATAAAAACTATGATAAATAAAACAGATTGAGAGTGGGTGCAGTTGAGCTAAATATATATTATTTTTGCATTGATTATTCCAGCTTTGAGATTTTCATCCATTGAGATGCAGAACTTTGTTTCCTTGAAGTCTATGTTTATGTACATTTACATATATATTTTAATGTCTTTTACCAGTCTATGACTGACTGACTAATTGCACCAAAAATCAAAGCAAGTATCAGCCATAAAGTTAAAGACAAATGTAAATGATATGCACACTGCACTTTGGCATAAGTTTCAAAGTTCCACCTGGGACTGTACAATAGACTCATTAATAAATGATTTGTTTCTGATGTTTACAAAGAGCAGTCAATAAAAGTGCATTCATTATCTTCATTGTAATATATTAACACAGTATGTTCAGATTTTTCACATCGAGCCCAAAGGTTCAACATGTATGCTTTCTGTAGTCTTAAGCCCTCGGTATACCTCATGTTTTTACGCGTACGCACAGCCTTGCAAAGTACACTTCATTTGACTCGTACGCATATACAGGCGTTCGACGCATGCGCAGTTTTGAGCAGTCTCTCGCCACGAGTTACAACCCATGTAAACATGTTTGTATTCTTTCATGCTAGAGTTGTACAAATGAGGGTACTTTCTGACCTCAACACAATCTCTCGTCTACGTAGGCCTCCATTGTCAATGTAGCTTCGGTTTGTTCTGTTTATGCAGGTTTTCTTCAACTGTTACCTTGTGACTCGACGCCCCCAGGGCACGGTTGCCACCTTGTGGATAAACTAATTACTGCAAAAACAATTAAATGCTCATACAAAAACCCGGCTGTGCGCGTACACTTCTGATGACGAAATTCGCATCACGCACACTATACGCTGACCCTCGCGTACACATAAAATGTGACGTATACTTTGGGCTTAAGTGTTTAAATCGTTTTTTTTGTTTTTTTTATTAACTTATAAGACATCTACTTGCATGATGTAAAGAGGGATTCTGAATATGAACATTCAGAAATATAAAAGTTTATGATGTTAAAAAAAAACTTGGCTTCATACTTTTGGGAGGGTTTCTGTCATGATGTATTGCACGTTTCCAGTTTCGGCTTCAGTGCATCAAACACACATGCCAACCGGATCTTTAATATGACAACCCAAGAACGTCCATTCATGGCTCATTAAAAACTGTGAAAAATCGTATGAATGCCTTTATATGAGCATTGAAATCAGCAAATCAGTTACAGACACAAACACAGACTGTGTTTCAGATTGAGATAAATGTGACTTCATGCTCTGTTATATTGATATACACTTCAATGTGCAATGCAACACGTCCATGCTGTGCCTTCTCTATCTTATGATGATTATGTATTATATTCTAAATCATATTTGTACATTTAAAGTCAATAAATAGCATAAAGATTACTGTTGGTTGAGTATTCATTTTAGACACACTGCATTATTTAGGATACATTTATTGTATTCATAAAAAAAGAAAAAGAAAAGACAAACATAAAAAAATGGTGGCCATTATTTAAATTAATCTCACTCTGACTGTTTATGTATTTGCACTCAAAGCAAGATGACGAGTAGAATTACTGTAGTATTCATAGTTTAACAGGGAATATTATGACATTCAGTTTGCTAACATGTTCCATAAACTGCATATCAGAAACACGTTTTTATAGAAAACTATAAAAACGCAGGATTCCTTCTTGTATTCATTAAATATCGAGTCTCAGGTTCAACAGGAGACTATTTGAATGGATGTGGCGCCCTCTGCTGGCGCCCGCGATCAACTGCGTTGATCTGTGGCAGTGCAGACAGTTCCTGAAGATAAAGTCCATTCAGTTGGCTCCGGTCTTCGGAGCACGTGCTTTTGCTTCTTCATCTATTTCATCCATGATTTTTTCTTGGGATACTGAATAGAAAGTGTAGCCATCTGCGGACGGCAGGTGAAGGCAAATAGTACACAGAGATTTTAAACAGTCTGAGAAGAATTCATACTGGTATGACGTAACAATTGGTTATTCATATTTATATTTCGGTTTTATACTTTATATAGCCCTTTTAAACAATAGCAACCACCAAGAATCCGTAGCAACAAGAAGAAACAGGAGATACGATCTAGAAATCAGCCACGATGCAGAAAAACGCCATTTCGATTTCATTAAATTTTATGTTTGTTTAACAAAATGCTTTCACTTTCCTTTGCTCTAGATTTAATTTGGTGCATTCATCGAAAAATAGTATAAAATGTGCTTCTTCTACTATTTTTAATACATGGTGCACAATTTAGAGGTAAATATTGTTTACGTTTAGTATCATGAAATCGACACAAAATGCAAATTATTTAAATAAAAAAATATTATGGAAAACAAACACAGTATGTTAATTTCATTTCGTTTTGACTGGCTAGAGTACAGAGGTAACCCGGAAGTTAACAGCACCAGAGAGTTATTAAAATTTTCAAGCGTCTCACTGGTGTAACAAATTTGGAGAAACATTGCTCATCGTGACATCAGCACTTATGTCACATTGGTTGATCATACAATAATGCACCCACGTGTAGTATCTATGATCTAATATTACTATCATTCATTATATTAACATAATCAGCTAGCTCATCTGATAAATGCAACGCACTGTAGTAGCCTATTACTGACATAACCTTGTGTAACAGAGTTGTAAAGGATACAGATGCCGAGCACTACAGCGCCGATGGCGAGTCCTGTCGCAACGTTTCGACCCCGGAGCTTGCCTGCATTCTTCTTCCATTGCGCCAGCTCCACTTGTCGGATGAACTGCAACTGTTCCTTGGTCAGATCTTCCTTTGCAGGGTCTATTCTCTTTGCATACTGGGCTTCAGGTTTGGAGTCCCCTTGACTACTCTTGTCTGCCATGTTTGTAGCGCTGTGTTGTGACGCAACGCGAGGTTACTTTGCACGTCAATGCTGCACCTCATTTGCGCAGGTCGCCTTGCTATTTATTTCCTGCACACAAGTTCAGCGTGGAGCTATATTTATCGAATACAATACCGTTTTTTTCCCCCCGTAACAGTTTAGGTTGTAATAATATTTTGTAACCTATCCTGCTATAATGATTCATAACTTTTTTTTTTTTTTTAAACATTAATAAATAACAAACAGGCATTATTAAGAGTTTTCAAACTGGGGTCCGTGTAAATGTTTAGAGAAAATGTAATAAATGTACATGTAAATGTAAAATGATAATAAAATTAAGTAAGAAATTGCATTAAAGTAAAATGTATATCAGCCTACAGTTTCATAATATATATGGGCTCCACTTTTCAGTAGACTTTTAACAATTACTGGAACATCAACATCCTGACAAACCCCAGGAAGTGTGAAGATAACTATTTGAAATGAGAAGTGAAGGCAGTGCAAGTCAGCTAGTCAGATAACATGCAATGTGTTGAGGAAGAAACTGATATATTGCTCAAACAGATCAATCTCATCAGACAACTTGTGGAATTAATGGTTGTCCCACAGTAAAGAAACACAAAATTCCTTTCTTTGCATTTTCCAATTTATTTATTTATTTTTTTGGCAATTAACATATATAAAGATACATTAACTTACAAAAACTCAGAAAAGAAATAATGCCCATTAGAGGAAGTATACCACCATAGCATCAAAGTGTATTACATATTTTCATTGTAGGCTACATATCTTTAAAACAATGAAAGGATACAGACTAAAGAGAAAGAGAAAGATAATGTTGTGCTACAATGCAACAAAAGTCTATCAGCCCACCTAGATATCAAACAGCTCTTTCTTAAAAAATAGCAAAAACTTAAAAGTTTAAAAAGCACTTAATAAACTGAAATTACATTTATGTTATATATTTGGAAAAACGTCAACAGAATACAAAACTGATTGTGACAAACTATGTTGCCACATCAATATCCAGTAAAACAAACACATATATTTGTGATTTGTGAAACACACCATGCATCCGCATATAACATGCATATATATTTATAGCAGTAAAAGATAACAAATTGTCATAACCCCAGTATATAGAAGTTGATGAGATACATGATAAAAGAAATTAATTAATATTTAGAATGCTTAAAAGTCAGGGAATAATTCACATTGTGTAAGATTAATCAAGAAAACAACAAAATATTGTAAGATCAGGACTCTTTACAACTGACTGAGCACAATCACCACTTATGTTAGCATCGATTTGTTGTCTATTTTTGTACATACACTACTGTTCAAATGTCTGGGTATGATTTTAACATGTTTTATGTTAAGTCTCTTCTGCTCACCAAGGCTGCATTAATTTGATTAAAACGAAACAGTAAGACAGTAATAGGCTATTGTGAAATATTATTACAATTTAAAATAACTGCTTTCAATTGTAATATATTTTAAAATGTAATTCATTCCTGTGATCCCAAAGATACATTTTCAGCAGCCTTTCTTTGATGAATGGAAAAATGAAGAGAACAGGGGTGTGAAGTAACGAATTACAAATACTCACCTTACTGTAATTAAGTAGTTTTTATCAGAAATTGTACTTTTTTGAGTAGTTTAAAAATTATGCACTTTTACTTTTACTTGAGTACATTTTAAGTGATGTATCGGTAGCCTACTTTTACGCCGCTATTTTCCCTCCGTTTGTGGCCGTTACTAGTTACATGCTGGTTTTAATTTTATTTTTATCCATCAACGTAATTGGATCGAGTAATCGGTCTCATGACTGTCGTCAAATCAAATTCTGCATAGAAAACTTCAACTGCCAACCGCTGTTAATCATGGCTGCTGTGGAAGCGCACTCTTCAAGCGTCAATTCAGATATCAGTGTCTTCCTCTAATATGTTAAAGTACATTTAGCATTTCTGCTTACTAAATATATATATATATATATATATATATATATATATATATATATAGGGCCTGACATTTGGTGTGAGGTTGGGGTGTGTGATGCTGAACTCTCGTATGAGTTTCTAAAGGTTTTTGAATTCTTTGCACTGTTCCTAACATTGATATTTTATGTGCAACAATAGCATGCTCAGGCTCAGTGGCCTTGCGCCTAATTTTAAATCTTTTTTTTTGTTTTTCAAACAATGAATATGGTGTTAAGTGAACTGAGAATAACTTTCATCTTCTCATCTCGATACTAGTCTTTCCGTGTTGTTTTGATACATTTAAAAAAAAAAAAATGGATGACAGATATTCTTTAATCTTTCTGACAAACAACAAACTACTCATGAGTACTTTTGAAATAAGCTACTTTTTTAATCTTACTCAAGTAGTTTTTACTCTACTCACACTACATTCTTTGGAATGTAATGGTACTTTTACTTGAGTAAATGTTTTCAGTACTCTTTCCATCACTGGAAAAGAACTTTTTAAAAGCACTGCGTGCTTTCTTGCCGAAAAAATGATAAAAAACAAAAATAAAAAAAATTGCTATAACAATTAGAGAAAATGATATCAAACAGATTTGTAGAAGAGATGATGCAGAAGATGGAATATTTGTTTCTATATCTATTGTTGTGGAAGGAGGAAGAGAAGAAGAGAGAGGATCAGGACAGGTGTAATTGTTGTCAGAATCGTTTCCAGCGGAGGTAAACTGCACAAAACCTGGAGGATCGCTGCACATGAAGGAGGTGATCCATTCCTGATAGCGGGATACTCTGGTGTAAACACCGGGATATTCAGGTCGAGCACAGCCAAACCCAAAGCTAACGATACCGGACTGGACCCATACAGAGCTCTGCTTGCTCACCATCGGACCTCCTGAATCCCCCTGAAAATACAAATCAATGCAATCATCGTAGAAAGAGACACACTGCTGTTCAAGAGTTCAGGGTCAGTAAGATTAAAGAAATTAATACTATTTTTACTGTATTTTTTGATTAAATTTTATTTCAAAAACATTAAAATATGTCAAATGCTACTAGCCAAAACGTTGGTGAATAAATATTCAGCCTATGCTTCAGTGAGTGTGCAGTTGTTTTCCTTCTGCTATACTGCAGTTTTCTTCAACTTGCACCTCTTTAGGTGTGTGTTTGCTATGCCTTATTCGCTCTACTAAACCATTCCATTAAACAATGCCCGGTTCCATCATTGCATAAGGCAGCCTCAAAATTGGAACACAATATTTTATTTGAAGCAGTTTGGGGACATTAAAGCCACTTTACTACCTTTACCAAACCATTCAGGCAAAAAATAAGTGACCGATCCTGAATTGTGACGTCACTGCATGCATTCTACCAGCACAGTTTAGCCAACCATGCTGAGAATTCCAGGGCGAGAATGGTTTGTAATTGTGACGTACCGAACCAAGCTTTAGTGGAAATATAACTGGAACCGTTCGAAACGACGGTGGAAAAGTGGCTTAAGTGAGCTGAACAGGGTTTGTATACCTGACATGAGTTCTTGCCTCCCCCTAGTAGACCAGCACAGATCATGTTGTCTGTTACATTTCCAGCTCCATAGAAACAGTTGCACTGTCTGTTACCAATTACAGAAATCTCCACTTCCTGTAGAACATTAGAGGACGGGAGGGACACTGTAAGAAAGAAATGAGAAGTTATTTACTCTATTCTGTTTCGAATGGGATTGTGAAAGGTGTTTCATGTTGAGTTTAATGTAACTAAGTGAAGCAGAAATTAATTCTCACCTCCTTGACTAATGTTTCCCCATCCAGTGATCCAGCTGTCTGTGCCGTTGTTAAACACACTGCCATCAGCTGCTAGACACACGGGTCTGATGTAATCAGTGAAGGTGACGGGAGAGCTCAATTTGAGCAGAGCGATATCATTGTTATTCATACGTCTGTCGTAACTGGGATGTTTGATGATTAGTTTCACATTTTTGGACACTTCATTGGGGTTGAAGCCTTTCTGGGTCTGACGCCCCAAAACCACAGTTAAAGAAAAGATGGAATAACTGAAAAAGATAAAGAAATAGACAAAGAAAGTAGTCAAGATGAGTTTTAACTCTATAAAGCCTGACATATGAAATAATAGTCAGAAAGATCCTTTTAAAAATCATCAAGAAAAATGTATTTTTCATATTTGATATATCAGGATTTTGTGGCTTATATAGAATGATATAGTGAGAATATGGAGCTCACATTGGAGGAGGAAGAAACACAAACTGAGCAAAAATATGCAATATAGTGCAGTTACTGTTTATATGGCCAACAATATGAAATTCTGTTAGCTTGCAATGTAAATCAATGCGAAATGTTTAACAGTATAACAGATTACTTACATAAAATGCATATACCAGTCGTCACTCTATATAAGATGATATTTAAATGCTTAGTTTTATAATCAAGGCTCTGTAGTTTTAAAACATATAATGTAATACAATTTAATGATGATTGAGAGATGAACAAATAAATGTTCCTCAAAAGCCTCATATTCAGTAATCATTTTAACATGATTTTTCTAACAAAATTAAGTATGGATAATCAAGTAAACCTAAGATGCTTCAGTTCAGTACATGTTCATCATGCAATAAAACCCCAACGTTACGTCAGAACTGACTGGCGAATTGGGGATCGCTTTGAGAGACTAATCTACTTCGAGTGTAAACTAAATGAGCCAATGGACATTGGCATGCAAACTTTGCTTCCACCCAGCACACCGCCTCCACCCCTGCTCAGCCTAAGCAGCAGCTTCCACCTAGGCAGCAGGCAGCTGGTCGCAATGCGAGTGTCCAGCCGGTCCAGGCCCCCACCAAAGGCGGTAAGTGTAAAAAGGGTAAGCGGCCCTGAGACAGGCGACCAGGAGATGGAAGGAGCTGCTCTTTGGGAGATGGTGACCGCAGAACTCCCTCCCTCGGAGGAGGGCCCGGTGGAGAATCTTGTGTTTCATTTTGTTTCTGTTCCACTACTAGTCCAGTAGGCAGTGGGTTACAGCCAATCTTGGACCTGCGAACCTGGGGTCCTGCATAAGCTCCCGTTCAAGATGTTAATGCAGAAATGCATCTTCGAATACATCTGTCCCCAGGATTGGTTCGCAGCGATCAACCTTAAGGACTTTCATGTCTCGATTCTTCCCATTCCTGCACTATGCGTTCGAGGGTCTAGCAAATCAGTACAAAGTCCTACCCTTCGGGCTGTGCCTGTCACCTCATTTCTTCACGAAGGTTACGGAAGCAGCCATTGTTCCACTCATAGAACGCGGTGTTCGCATCCTGAACTATCTCGATGACTGGCTGATTCTGTCCCAGTCATGGGATCAGTTATGCGAACACAGGGACATGGTGCTCAGTTACCTCAGCCTGTTTGGACTTTAGGTCAACTTGGACAAGAGCAAACACTCCCCTGTGCAGAGGATCTCTTATCTCGTTATGGAGCTGGACTTGATCAACTAGACAGAGGAGTGCGCCCAGTCAGTGGAACTATCAGTGGCCCCACTGAAACTATTTCAGAGCTCCTGGGGTAGTAACGCCGCTCCGATTGCTTCATATGAGGCCGCTTCAGCACTGGCTTCACAGCCGAGTCCTGAGATGGGCGTGGCAGAGCGGCACACAATGGGTGTCTATCACCCTGTACTTTTGCCAATCCTTCAGCCCGTGGTGGGACCCTTCGTTTCTACGGGCAGGAGTTCCCCTAGAACAAGTGTCCATGTATGCTGTGGTGCACACGGATGCCTGCCACCAGCTGGGGGGCCACATACAATGGGCATGCAGTCTCAGGTCTGTGGATGGGCCCCCAACTGCATTGGCACATCAACTGCCTTAAGTTGCAAGAAGTAGGTCTTGTGCTGGGCCGCCTCAAGGGGCCGCTACATGGCAAGCACGTACTGTCTGTACGGACAACACTGCGACTGCTGCGTACATCAACCGCCAAGGTGGTCTACGCTCCTGCTGCAGGATGCAACTCTCTCACCATCTCCTCCTCTGGAGTCAGAAGCATCTGAGGTCGCTTTATGCCATTCATAACCCAGGCATGCTCAATTGTGCAGCCGACGAGCTCTCACGACAGCTTGCGCTTCCGGGAGAGTGGCGACTCCATCCCCAGGCGGTCCAGACCTAGCTTTGCTCTGTCCCGTCCCTGCTCTGCAGATACGTGGACAGACTCAAAGCTTTAAGACCTCAGACCAGCTCTTTGTCTGTTAAAAAAGGCCAGCGGAAGGGAAAAGCTGTCTCCAAGCAGAGGTTAGCCCACTCCCAAGACATGCCTTGCCCATTCTGATGCCAGGCCTACACTCATATGCATTGTGGAACCTGTGTTAGGCTGGGTGTCCATATGTAGTAATTTTTTCATTGGCCAAATTAATTGTATTTTGTAAATATAAACAAGTTTTGATTTTTATGGCTGCAACACATCCAAAAAAGTTGGGACAGAGGCAAAATAAAAGTGAAAAGATTACAGAATATCCAATTTAAACTGTTGTGAATCTGTCCACAATAAGTAGGTGAATTTGTAATAGGTGATGGTATCTTGTTTGGTTATAAAAGGAGCATCCACCAAAGACTGAGTCTTTGCAAGCAAAGATGGGTCATGGCACACCAATTTTCATAAGAGAATTGTCAAACAATTCAAAAATCACATTTCTTAATGCAAGATTGCAAAGTATTTATGTCTTTCACATCTACCATACATAATATTGTGAACAGATTCAAGAAATCCAGAGAAATCTCAGTCTGTGTAGGGCCAGGCAGTAGACCCCCATTGAATATGCATGACCTTCAAGCCCTCGGATGGCACTGCACGAGAAACTGTCATGCTTCTGTGTTAAATATAGCCAAATGGGCTCAGGAGTACTTTGAAAAACGTTGTCACTGAACACGGTCTGCCGCTGCATCAAGAAATGCAACTTGACGCAAGGAGAAAGCTATATATTCGATGCAGAGATGCCACCGAATTCTCTGGACTAAAGCTCATCTCAGATGGTCCAAAAGAAGGCATGTGTCCAAAAGTATACAAAGTTCTGATCATGTTGAAAATTTAGAGGCCTGAGAAATTTGAATATCAATATATGATACAGTAGACTGTATAGAGTTAAATCAATTCCTCATTTAAAATGTAATCTACTCAAAGATTCTATGAAAGCTGAAGTATTTAGTTGAATGAGTTTACCTATCAACACAATGGGCAGCGGTCATCACCCACTCTTTGTTGACGAGAGAACCTCCACAGAAGTGACTGCCATTCAGAAGAATGCTAGCCTGCCACGGCCAGCGTCCAGCTGAAGCGTTTTGAGCTCCTACTATCCTGCTGCTGGTGGTAAATGTGGTTCTTCCACACACCTGAGCACTGGGAAGATCATCTAAGGCTGCAAATACAGAAGACAATGTTGTATTACTCAAGAATTCCCAAGCAGTACTGCAGCAGACGGCGTCATGCACTAATTTATTTTGTGGACCCACATTTAAATCCTTATTCAGTATATACATTTATGTAATTACTCAAGCAAAATTCTAAAAATAGCATGATGAAAAAGTTATCCTAACTCCACATTTAATATTACCAAATGTTATTAATTCCTGAGATTACGCTGCTGTATTCAAGCAGCCAAGCAAAAGGCATATTCACATACGGCTGACATTTTAACATGTATATAAATATTTCAGTAAATAATAAAAAAACAACAAAATTATAAAACTTTATAAAGTTATTGATAAATACAGTGGGCTTTACAAATATTGGCACCCTTGGTAAATATGAGCAAAACTGACTGAAAATTTGATTTTTGCAATTTCTCCTCTTTCAAAGAATTAAAAAATATTCACAATATTCACAGGGTTCTAAATATGTGACACAAAGGCCAAATTCCTATAAACAACCATCACTATGGGAAAGACTTAGAGAATACAATAATGATGTGTGACAAAAGGTTGTTGAGCTGCACAAATCATGAAATGGATATAAGATAATAGTTTAATTATCTAATACTCATTTCCACAATCTGGGCAATAAGAAGTTTAAATCAACTGGAGAAGGTAACAATCTACCTGGAACAGGACATGTGTCTATATTGGCCCCAAAGTCCCTAATTTTCTTCCAAAGACCCTGGACAACTTAGGATACACTGTATCATAAACTCCATCAAGCACCAGCAGATATCATCAAGACCTGACTCACCCTGTCAGGAAGCTTAAACTGGTTTGTGGTTGGATCTTCCAGCATGACAATGATCCAAAGCACATCTCAAAATATACAATAGAATAGTTCACTGACCACAGAATGAAGGTTTTGTCATGGACATAACAGTCTCCTTAACCAAAACCCCATAAAAAAACCTGTGGGTGAGCTGAAGAAAAGAGTCCACAAGCATGGACCTCTAAATCTGAAGGATCTGGAGAGATTCTGTATGGAGGAATGGTCTCATATCTCTTGCCATATGTTCACCAATCTTATCAGGCATTATAGTAGAAGATCCAGAGGTGTTATCTTGGCAAAGGGAGGTTGTGCAAGGTATTAAATAAAGGGGAATACATATATTTAAGGAAAAAATTTTTTAAGATGGTTTTTTTTTTTCTTTCAACTATTTGACTTTAATTAAAGTTTATATTATGTTGAATATTTTAAATGAATAATTTAAATTCAAAAGATTAAAAACAGCGAATCTCACCAAATGGTGATGAGTTTTCAGCACTGATATATTTCACCAACACTAATCATTAAAAGTGATTAAAGGTAAAAATATTATTTGTTGTTTTGGAAGTTGCATTCAAAGTTCAGCTGCCTCAAAAATCTGAGGGGACACATGCCAGATTGAATGTACATTCTGCTGTAGATACTGTATGTTAAATGCACAATGATTTCACCAAAAACAGAGGTATCAACTACTTTTACTATAACTATAAACCAAATTGTCAATGTAAAATTAATCTACCTTGAGGGTTAATTCTGCCACAAAATCCTGCAAAACAAAACAGAGGTAGGTGTTACATACATATATCTACCTATAAGACTTAAAACTCTCTTAGACACACTATTTAAAGAAACAAACAAATGCATGTTTTGAGTCAACAGTTACAAAATTAGACATCTCAAATTGAGGTAAATGGCGCATTTCATTAAGACAGATATTTACCATTTCTTTCTGATGAATTGTCGACACGAAATACCCATCTACCCATGTCATTGACATTACTTGTGTATGACAGGTTTGTGATGTCAGAAACAGGAATTGAAAGGAAATTAGTAGAGTAATTTGTGTCATAGCCGGACTGTTAATGAAGAAAACACAAAGCACAAAAAAACTCCATTAAATCTGAATACATTTCACACTGCTAAAGATCATAAACTATTAACACATTTCCCACACTGCTTTACCTCTACAGCATAGGTGGATGTGATATGATCATAATGCATGAGTGTAAATGACAGGTTTTTTCCAGACACCAAAACCACTTGGAAGGTCGACTCCTGGAAGAGACCGGGAATTCTTCATTAATACAAGCATCATTCTCGATATACCATAAAGTTCAGTTCAATATAAATACTATGCAATAAAAGTACATGCTAATTGGAAGAAAAACTTACTGATTCACTGTTTCCATAGTACGGTACTTTATCCCATGTAGCAATAAAAACCCACGAGGCAGAGAAGTTCAAGTTGGGAAAATATTTGTTTATGTCTCTTGAAGCCCGATTCAAGAGAGGACCATCTGTTATTTGTCGGTAAGAGATGATTCCTTTATGTGTAATGTCAATGTCTGTCCACAGTGGAGCGATGATGTCTTTAGTCGAGTATGCAGGAAAATAATTGGGAATCCACTGGGAAAGTGGCTCATCAAAGGTCAGGTCTCCATTATTATTCACCTGTAGGATCAAAATATGTTATCTGGATTTTCAAGTGACATCATCTATGTGGAATATATATTAATGAATGTCATTAATGAATGCTTCTTACAAATATTTTGTCATATACATGGCCAAAGTACACAAATGGTCGCCGTAAGGCAATCAGTGGAGAACTTCCATCATCCGACTGTGGGTTTTTCTCATCCTCTACATCTCCATATGGGTAGAATATTCCTAATATTCCCAAAAGTATCATTATGAGTGTTTCAAGATTTAAAGGAGGACATTTTATAGTGCCTACTTTTTTTTCTTTCATGTTATATTTCATGGCTATTTATGATGTTTAAATTAAACAGTGAAGTTACCCTTAGGCCCACTATCAACGCGAAATACCCATCGTCCCGTCACATTGACATTGCTGGAGTTGGACAGCTTATTTGCATCAGCCACAGGAATTGAAAAATAATTTGTTGAGTTTATTGTGTCATATCCAGCCTGAGTAAACAAAAAGTAATCATCATCAAAAAGGCCTTGCTACACAAGATATTTACAAGTTTTCTAATATTATCTAGTGCCAGAGTTCAGAGATACGGTTCAAATTCTTTCTAACCTGAAACCATTGATTCGTAGAGGAGATATTTCCGTAGTTCATCATGACAAAAGACAGAGAGCCACCAGAGACCAAAACAACTTGAAAAGATGAACTCTGTAACAGAAACAGAAAATAATCCTAATAGCTCATAGAGTAATTCTGTCTTTATGCTTGATTAATTCTGCAGTGACTTAAAGTAAAGCAATTTTTGGCTTCTAAAAAATGATATAGTAAGAATATGGAGCTTACATTGGAGGAAAAAAACAAACTGAGCAAAAATATGCAGGTTGGTGTAGTTGCTAATATTTATGTAGATGGCAAAAAAAACTTGTAAAAAAAAAAAAATAATTCTGATAGCTTGTAATGTAAATCAATGAGATATTTATAACAGTATAAAAGACTATTTACATAAAATGCATATAAATATCACTCCATATCTCCCAATTATGCAAAACTTATAATGCAATACAATGATGATTGAGAGACAAAGAAACATTAGAGGTTTGAAAGTGCATGCAAATAGAAAGAAAAACTTACTGTCTCTGTCATTCTAAAGTACGGTACTTCATCCCATGTAGCAATAAAAACCCATGAGGCAGAGAAGTTCAAGTTAGGATAATATTGGTTTATGTCTCTTGAAGCCCGTGTCAAGAGAGGACCATCTGTTACTTGTCGGTAAGAGATGGTTCCTCCTCCACGATTATCAATGTCTGTCCACAGTGGAGCGATGATGTCTTTAGTCGAGTATGCAGGAAAATAATTGGGAAACCACTGGTAAAGTGGCTCATCAAAGGTCAGGTCTCCATTATTATTCACCTGTAGGATCAAAATATTATATCTAGATTTTCAAGTGACATCATCAATGTGGATATATTAATATATATTAATAAATGCCATCAATAAATTCTTCTTACAAATATTTTGTCATATACATGGCCAAAGTACACAAATGGCCGCCGCAAGGGGATCGGTGGAGAACTTCCATCATCCGAATGTGGGTTTTTTACATCGTCTACATCTCCATATGGGTAGAATATTCCTAATATTCCCAACAGTATCATAATGAGTGTTTGAATATTTAAAGGAGGAAATTTTAAAGTGCCTACATTTTTCTTTCATGTTATATTTCGTGGCTATTTATCATATTCTTTGTATTAAACAGTGACATTACCCTCAGGTCCACCATCAACACGAAATACCCATCGTCCCAACACAATGACATTGCTGGAGTTGGACAGCTTATTTTCATCAGGCACAGGGATTGAAAAATAATTTGTTGAGTTTATTGTGTCATATCCAGCCTGAGTAAACAAAAAGTAATCATCATCAAAAAGGCCTTGCAGTGCAATATATTTACGTTCTCTCGTATTATCTTAGTGTCAGAGTTCAGAGATACGGTTCTAATTCTTTCTAACCTGAAAGTGTTTAACCGTTGAGGAGATATTTCTGTAGTTCATCATGACAAAAGACAGAGAGCCACCAGAGACCAAAACAACTTGAAAAGATGAACTCTGTTACAGAAACAGAAAATTATTCTAATAACTCATAGACAGAAATCCATCTTTATGCTTGATTAATTCAGCAGAGCTTTAACTAAAATTAAATCATCTTCCCATTTATGCTTTAATAATCATAAACAGAGCCTTTAGAAAAAAATATTTCAAAAAAATCTCAAGAAATAAAAATTGCATATGTCTTTTTTGTTGAACATCATATTTGAAATATCAGGCTTTTATGGCTTATATAAAATGATATAGTGAGAATATGGAGCTCACACTGGAGGAGGAAAAAACACAAACTGAGCAAAAATTTGCAGTTTGTTGCAGATGCTGATATTTATATGGCCAAAAAGTAAGATGAAATTCTGATAGCTTGTAAACTAAATCAATGAGATATTTACAACAGTATAACAGACTACTTACATAAAATGCATATAAATATCACTTTATATCCAATTATGTCTTAGTGAGATGGTATTTAAATGCTTAGTTTTATGATCAAAGCTCTAGTTTTTATGGGGGCAAAACTTATAATGCAATGCAATACAATGATGATTGAGAGACAAATAAACATTCAAGGTTTGAAAGTACATGCTAATAGAAAGAAAAACTTACTGCCTCTGTCATTCCAAAGTATGGTACATTATCCCATGTAGCAATAAAAACCCACGAGGCAGAGAACTTCAAGTAGGGAAAATATTGGTGTATTTCTCTTGAAGCCCGATTCAAGAGAGGACCATCTGTTACTTGTCGGTAAGAGATGGTTCCTCCTCCACTATTATTAATGTCTGTCCACAGTGGAGCGATGATGTCTTTAGTCGAGTATGCAGGAAAATAATTGGGATAATACTGGGAAAGTGGCTCATCAAAGGTCAGGTCTCCATTATTATTCACCTGTAGGATCAAAATATGTTATCTGGATTTTCAAGTGACATCATCTATGTGGAATATATATTAATGAATGTCATTAATGAATGCTTCTTACAAATATTTTGTCATATACATGACCAAAGTACACAAATGGTCGCCGCAAGGGGATCGGTGGAGAACTTCCATCATCTGACTGTGGGTTTTTCTCATCCTCTACATCTCCATATGGGTAGAATATTTCTAATATTCCCAATAATATCATAATGAGTGTTTGAATATTTAAAGGAGGAAATTTTATAGTGCCTACTTTTTTCTTTCATGTTATATTTCATCGCTATTTATCATATTCTTTGTATTAAACAGTGATGTTAACTTCCTTAGACCCACCATCAACACGAAATACCCATCGTCCCGTCACATTGACATTGCTGGAGTTGGACAGCTGATTTGCATCAGCCACAGGGATTGAAAAATAATTTGTTGAGTCTATTGTGTCATATCCAGCCTGAGTAAACAAAAAGTAATCATCATCATCAAAAAGGCCTTGCTACACAAGATATTTACATGTTCTCTCGTATTATCTTAGTGCCAGAGTTCAGAGATACGGTTCTTTAATTCTTTCTAACCTGAAACCATTGATCCGTAGAGAAGATGTTTGCATAGTTCATCATGACAAAAGACAGAGAGCCACCAGAGACCAAAACAACTTGAAAAGATGAACTCTGTTACAGAAAAAAAAGAAAATTATCTTAATAGCTCATAGACAGAATTCCATCTTTATGCTTGAATAATTCTGCAGTGCCTTAAATAAAAGCAGTTCATCTTCCCATTTATGTGCTGTAACAATCATAAACAATTTTTTTTTTTAAATCTCAAGAAATAAAAATTGCATGTGTTTTGTGTTGAGCGTCATATTTGATACATCAGGCTTTTATGGCTTATATAGAATGATATAGTGAGAATATGGAGCTCACATTGGAGGAAAAAACACAAACTGAGCAAAAATTTGCAGTTTGTTGCAGATGCTGATATTTATATGGCCAAAAAGTAAGATGAAATCCTGATAGCTTGTAATATAAATCAATGAGATATTTATAACAGTAAAACAGACTACTTACATAAAATGCATATAAATATCACTTTATATCCAATTATGTCTTAGTGAGATGATATTTAAATGCTTAATTTTATGATCAAAGCTCTGTAGTTTTTATGGAGGCAAAACTTATAATGCAATGCAATACAATGATGATTGAGAGACAAATAAACAGAGGTTTGAAAGTACATGCTAATAGAAAGAAAAACTTACTGTCTCTGTCATTCCAAAGTATGGTACATTATCCCATGTAGCAATAAAAACCCAAGAGGCAGAGAACTTCAAGTTGGGAAAATATTTGTTTATGTCTCTTGAAGCCTGTTTCAAGAGAGGAGCATCTGTTACTTGTTGGTAAGAGATGGTTCCTCCTCCACTATTATCAATGTCTGTCCACAGTGGAGCGATGATGTCTTTAGTCGAGTATGCAGGAAAATAATTGGGAAACCACTGGTAAAGTGGCTCATCAAAGGTCAGGTCTCCATTATTATTCACCTGTAGGATCAAAATATGTTATCTGGATTTTCAATTAACATCATCTATGTGGAATATATATTAATGACTGTCATTAATGAATGCTTCTTACAAATATTTTGTCATATACATGGCCAAAGTACACAAATGGCTGTAGCAAGGGGATCGGTGGAGAACTTCCATCATCCAACTGTGGGTTTTTCTCGTCCTCTACATCTCCATATGGGTAGAATATTCCTAATATTCCCAATAGTATCATTATGAGTGTTTCAAGATTTAAAGGAGGAAATTTTATAGTGCCTACATTTTTCTGTCATGTGATATATCATGGCTATTTATCTTATTCTTTTTATTAAACAGAGATGTTAACTTCCTTAGACCCACCATCAACACGAAATACCCATCGTCCCGTCACATTGACATTGCTGGAGTTGGACAGCTGATTTGCATCAGCCACAGGGATTGAAAAATAATTTGTTGAGTCTATTGTGTCATATCCAGCCTGAGTAAACAAAAATCAATCATCATCAAAAAGGCCTTGCTACGCAAGATATTTATAAGTTGTCTAATATTATCTTAGTGCCAGAGTTCAGACATACAGTTCTAATTCTTTCTAACCTGAAACCATTGATTCGTAGAGGAGATATTTCCATAGTTCATCATGACAAAAGACAGAGAGCCACCAGAGACCAAAACAACTTGAAAAGATGAACTCTGTAACAGAAACAGAAAATAATCCTAATAGCTCATAGAGTAATTCTGTCTTTATGCTTGATTAATTCTGCAGTGACTTAAAGTAAAAAAAGCAATTTTTTCTTCCCATTTATGTAACATAAACAGATCCTTTAGAAAAATATTTTTAAAAAATCTCAAGAAATAAAAATTGCATGTGTGGTTTCTGTTGAGTGTCATATTTGATATATCAGGCCTTTATGGCTTATATAAAATGATATAGTAAGAATATGGAGCTCACATTGGAGGAAAAAAACAAACAGCAAAAATATGAAGTTTGGTGCAGTTGCTGATATTTACTTAGATGGCAAAAAGTATGAAAACTTGTAAAAAAAAATTCAGATAGTTTGTAATGTAAACTAATGAGATATTTATAACAGTATAACAGACTATTTACATAAAATGCATATAAATATCATTCCATATCTCCCAATTATGCAAAACTTATAATGCAATACAATGATGATTGAGAGACAAAGAAACATTAGAGGTTTGAAAGTGCATGCAAATAGAAAGAAAAACTTACTGTCTCTGTCATTCTAAAGTACGGTACTTCATCCCATGTAGCAATAAAAACCCAAGAGGCAGAGAACTTCAAGTTAGGATAATATTTGTTTATGTCTCTTGAAGCCCGTTTCAAGAGAGGACCATCTGTTACTTGTCGGTAAGAGATGGTTCCTCCTCCACGATTATCAATGTCTGTCCACAGTGGAGCGATGATGTCTTTAGTGGAGTATGCAGGAAAATAATTGGGAAACCACTGGTAAAGTGGCATATCAAAGGTCAGGTCTCCATTATTATTCACCTGTAGGATCAAAATATGATATCTGGATTTTCAAGTGACATCATCTATGTGGAATATATATTAATGAATGTCATTAATGAATGCTTCTTACAAATATTTTGTCATATACATGGCCAAAGTACACAAATGGTCGCCGCAAGGGGATCGGTGGAGAACTTCCATCATCCAACTGTGGGTTTTTCTCATCCTCTACATCTCCATATGGGTAGAATATTCCTAATATTCCCAACAGTATCATTATGAGTGTTTCAAGATTTGAAGGAGGGAATTTTATGGTGCTACATTTTTCTTTGTGTGTTATATTTCGTGGCTATTTATATTCTTTGTATTAAACAGTGACATTACCCTCAGGTCCACCATCAACACGAAATACCCATCGTCCCAACACATTGACATTGCTGGAGTTGGACAGCTTATTTGCATCAGGCGCAGGGATTGAAAAATAATTTGTTGAGTTTATTGTGTCATATCCAGCCTGAGTAAACAAAAAGTAATCATCATCAAAAAGGCCTTGCAGTGCAATATATTTACGTTCTCTCGTATTATCTTAGTGTCAGAGTTCAGAGATACAGTTCTAATTCTTTCTAACCTGAAAGTGTTTAACCGTTGAGGAGATATTTCTGTAGTTCATCATGACAAAAGACAGAGAGCCACCAGAGACCAAAACAGCTTGAAAAGATGAACTCTGTTACAGAAACAGAAAATTATTCTAATAACTCATAGACAGAAATCCATCTTTATGCTTGATTAATTCAGCAGAGCTTTAACTAAAAGCAAATCATCTTCCCATTTATGCTTTAATAATCATAAACAGAGCCTTTAGAAAAAAATATTTCAAAAAAATCTCAAGAAATAAAAATTGCATATGTATTTATTGTTGAGCATCATATTTGATATACACTATATTGCCAAAAGTTTTGGGACATCTGCCTTTATGTGCACATGAACTTTAATGACATCCCATTCTTAATCCATAGGGTTTAATATGGAGTTGGCCCACCCTTTGCAGCTATAACAGCCTCAATTCTTCTGGGAAGGCTTTCCACAAGGTTTAGGAGTGTGTTTATGGCAATTTTTGACCATTCTTCTAGAAGTGCATTTGTAAGCTCAGACACTGATGTTGGACGAGAAGGCCTGGCTCTAGCGGCATGCGCTGACCCCGCTCTGTGATTTTACGTGGCCTACCACTTCGTGGCTGATTTGCTGTTGTTCCCAATTGCTTCCACTTTGTTATGATACCACTAACAGTTGACCGTGGAATATTTAGTAGTGAGGAAATTTCACGAATGGACTTATTGCACGGATGGCAACCTATCACGGTACCACGCTTGAATTCACTGAGCTCCTGAGAGCGACCCATTCTTTCACAAATGTTTGTTGAAGCGGTCTGCATGCCTAGGTGCTTGATTTTATACACCTGTGGCCATGGAAGTGATTGGAAAACCTGAATTCAATGAATTGGAGGGGTGTCCCAATACTTTTGGCAATATAGTGTATCAGGCTTTTATAGCTTATATAAAAATGATATAGTGAGAATATGGAGCTCACATTGGAGGAGAAAAAGACACAAACTGTGCAAAAATTTGCAGTTTGTTGCAGATGCTGATATTTATATGGCCAAAAAGTAAGATGAAATTCTGATAGCTTGTAAACTAAATCAATGAGATATTTACAACAGTAAAACAGACTACTTACATAAAATGCATATAAATATCACTTTATATGCAATTATGTCTTAGTGAGATGGTATTTAAATGCTTAGTTTTATGATCAAAGCTCTAGTTTTTATGGGGGCAAAACTTATAATGCAATGCAATACAATGATGATTGAGAGACAAATAAACATTCAAGGTTTGAAAGTACATGCTAATAGAAAGAAAAACTTACTGCCTCTGTCATTCCAAAGTATGGTACATTATCCC
The DNA here is from genome assembly GCA_037950675.1 of Hypophthalmichthys molitrix. Lineage (NCBI taxonomy): Eukaryota > Metazoa > Chordata > Actinopteri > Cypriniformes > Xenocyprididae > Hypophthalmichthys > Hypophthalmichthys molitrix. Next base: position 3,162,222 of record CM075503.1, on the reverse strand, counting down.
ATGTAGCAATAAAAACCCACGAGGCAGAGAACTTCAAGTAGGGAAAATATTTGTTTATGTCTCTTGAAGCCCGATTCAAGAGAGGACCATCTGTTACTTGTCGGTAAGAGATGGTTCCTCCTCCACTATTATTAATGTCTGTCCACAGTGGAGCGATGATGTCTTTAGTGGAGTATGCAGGAAAATAATTGGGATAATACTGGGAAAGTGGCTCATCAAAGGTCAGGTCTCCATTATTATTCACCTGTAGGATCAAAATATGTTATCTGGATTTTCAAGTGACATCATCTATGTGGAATATATATTAATGAAGGTCATTAATGAATGCTTCTTACAAATATTTTGTCATATACATGGCCAAAGTACACAAATGGTCGCCGCAAGGGGATCGGTGGAGAACTTCCATCATCCGACTGTGGGTTTTTCTCATCCTCTACATCTCCATATGGGTAGAATATTCCTAATATTCCCAAAAGTATCATCATGAGTGTTTCAATATTTGAAGAAGGAAATTTTATAGTGCCTGCTATTTTCTTTCATGTTATATTTCATGACTATTTATCATATTCTTTGTACTAAACAGTTACGTTACCCTCCTTATACCCATCAACGCGAAATACCCATCGTCCCATCACATTGACATTGCTGGAGTTGGACAGCTTATTTGCATCAGCCACAGGGATTGAAAAATAATTTGTTGAGTTTATTGTGTCATATCCAGCCTGAGTAAACAAAAAGTAATCATCATCAAAAAGGCTTTTGGAGCACAAGATATTTATAAGTTCTTTAATATTATCTTAGTGCCAAAGTTCAGAGATACGGTTCTTTAATTCTTTCTAACCTGAAACCATTGATCCGTAGAGAAGATGTCTGCATAGTTCATCATGACAAAAGACAGAGAGCCACCAGAGACCAAAACAACTTGAAAAGATGAACTCTGTTACAGAAACAGAAAATTATCCTAATAACTCATAGACAGAAATCCATCTTTATGCTTGATTAATTCTGCAGTGCTTTAACTAAAAGCAAATCATCTTCCCATTTACATGCTTTAATAATCATGAACAGAGCCTTTAGAATTTTTTTTTTTAATTCTCAAAAAATAAAAATTGCATGTGTGTGTTTTGTGTTGAGCATCATATTTGATATATCAAGCTTTTATGGCTTATATAAATTGATAAAGTGAGAATATGGAGCTCACATTGGAGGAGGACAAAACAGAAACTGAGCAAAAATTTGCAGTTTGTTGCAGATGCTGATACTTATATGGCCAAAAAGTAAGATGAAATTCTGATAGCTTGTAATGTAAATCAATGAGATATTTATAACAGTAAAACAGACTACTTACATAAAATGCATAGAAATATCAATCTATATCTCCCAATTATGTCTTAGTAAGATGATATTTAAATGCTTAGTTTTATGATCAAAGCTCTGTAGTTTTTATGGGGGCAAAACTTATAATGCAATGCAATACAATGATGATTGAGAGACAAATAAACATTAGAGGTTTGAAAGTGCATGCTAACAGAAAGAAAAACTTACTGCCTCTGTCATTCCAAAGTACGGTACTTCATCCCATGTAGCAATAAAAACCCACGAGGCAGAGAACTCCAAGTTGGGAAAATATTTGTTTATGTCTCTTGAAGCCTGTTTCAAGAGAGGACCATCTGTTACTTGTCGGTAAGAGATGGTTCCTCCTCCACGATTATCAATGTCTGTCCACAGTGGAGCGATGATGTCTTTAGTCGAGTATGCAGGAAAATAATTGGGAAACCACTGGTAAAGTGGCATATCAAAGGTCAGGTCTCCATTATTATTCACCTGTAGGATCATAATATGTTATCTGGATTTTCAAGCAACATCATCTATGTGGAATATATATTAATGAATGTCATTAATGAATGCTTCTTACAAATATTTTGTCATATACATGACCAAAGTACACAAATGGCTGCAGCAAGGGGATCGGTGGAGAACTTCCATCATCCGACTGTGGGTTTTTCTCGTCCTCTACATCTCCATATGGGTAGAATATTCCTAATATTCCCAATAATATCATTATGAGTGTTTCAAGATTTGAAGGAGGAAATTTTATAGTGCCTACATTTTTTTCATGTTATGTTTCATGGCTATTTATCATATTCTTTGTATTAAACAATGATGTTAACTTCCTTAGACCCACCATCAACATGAAATACCCATCGTCCCGTCACATTGACATTGCTGGAGTTGGACAGCTGATTTGCATCAGCCACAGGTATTGAAAAATAATTTGTTGAGTCTATTGTGTCATATCCAGCCTGAGTAAACAAAAATCAATCATCATCAAAAAGGCTTTGCTGTGCAAGATATTTACAAGTTCACTAATATTATCTTAGTGCCAGAGTTCAGAGATACGGTTCTTTAATTCTTTCTAACCTGAAACCATTGATCCGTAGAGGAGATATTTCTGTAGTTCATCATGACAAAAGACCGAGAGCCACCAGAGACCAAAACAACTTGAAAAGATGAACTCTGTTACAGAAACAGAAAATAATTCTAATAGCTCATAGACAGAGAGTAATTCTGTCTTTATCCTTATTTAATTCTGCAGTGCTTTAACTAAAAGCAAATCATCTTCCCATTTATGTGCTTTAATAATCATAAACAGAGCCTTTAGAATTTTTTTTAAATCTCAAAATAAAAATTGCATATGTTTTGTGTTGAGCGTCATATTTGATACATCACTTTTATGGCTTATATAGAATGATACAGTGAGAATATGGAGCTCACATTGGAGGAAAAAACACAAACTGAGCAAAAATATGCAGTTTGGTGCAGATTCTGATATTTATATGGCCAGAAACTAAGATGAAATTCTGATAGCTTGTAATATGAATCAATGAGATATTTATAACAGACTACTTACATAAATGCATATATATATCACTCTATATCTTCAAATTATGTCTTAGTAAGATGATATTTAAATTCTTAGTTTTATGATCAAAGCTCTAGTTTTTATGGGAGCAAAACTTATAATGCAATGCAATACAATGATGATTGAGAGACAAACATTAGAGGTTTGAAAGTGCATGCTAATAGAAAGAAAAACTTACTGTCTCTGTCATTCCAAAGTATGGTACTTTATCCCATGTAGCAATAAAAACCCACGAGGCAGAGAACTTCAAGTTGGGAAAATATTTGTTTATGTCTCTTGAAGCCCGTTTCAAGAGACGACCATCTGTTATTTGTCGGTAAGAGATATTTCCTCCTCCACGATTATCAATGTCTGTCCACAGTGGAGCGATGATGTCTTTAGTGGAGTATGCAGGAAAATAATTGGGAAACCACTGGTAAAGTGGCTCATCAAAGGTCAGGTCTCCATTATTATTCACCTGTAGGATCAAAATATGTTATCTGGATTTTCAAGCAACATCATCTATGTGGAATATATATTAATGACTGTCATTAATGAATGCTTCTTACAAATATTTTGTCATATACATGGCCAAAGTACGCAAATGGTCGCCGCAAGGGGATCGGTGGAGAACTTCCATCATCCGAATGTGGGTTTTTCTCATCCTCTACATCTCCATATGGGTAGAATATTCCTAATATTCCCAATAATATCATTATGAGTGTTTCAAGATTTGAAGGAGGGAATTTTATAGTGGATACATTTTTCTTTCAATCAACTATTAAACATTATATGCAATAAATGCCATACATTTTAATTATTAAATTATTGTACCATTGTGTTCTGATGCAGTGCCAGTTTGAAATATCCATCGACCCATGACGTTGACATTGCTGGTGTAAGACAGGTTTGTGATGTCAGAGACAGGAATTGTAAAGAAATCAGTTGATCCACTTGTGTCGTATCCAGACTGTCAATCAATAACAAGACAAAAAGTTCAGTTACACTTATCATAGTGATAAAAATAATTTATTTTGATTTCCATGGCTTTTTTTCAAATTACTTTACCGTAACAGGATGTACGGCTGGGGCAATATTACCAAAGTGCATGAGTATGAATGACATGTTTTTGCCAGACACCAAAACCACTTGAAAGGTCGACTCCTGGAAGATAAAGGGAATTACTACATAAATACAGAGAACATGGAATACTGTTTCCTTATCACAAAGTTTTGTGCAAGAAGCTGCTGTCATATTAGTTCAATCTAACCAAAAAGAGACTTACTGTCCGCCTGTATCCATAATATGGTACTTTATCCCATGTTGCAATGAAAACCCACGAGGCCGAGAATTTCAAGTTGGGGTAATATTGGTTTATGTCTCTAGAGGCCCGATTCAAGAGATGACCATCTGTTACTTGTCGATAAGAGATGATTCCTTTGCGTGTAATGTCAATGTCTGTCCACAGTGGAGCGATGATGTCTCTAGTCGAGTTTGCAGGAAAATAATAGGGATACCACTGGTGAAAAGGTCCTTCAAAAGTCAAAGACCCTTTGTTATTCACCTGTTTTGAGACCAAAACAGTGAAAGCTCAGTCATCTGGACTTACAATTAATTCTTCATGTGGAATATAAATTCAATAAAACTAAGTGTACAATGTCATGAATGTGATGATGCTGCTTACGTATAGTTCATTATAAACAAGCCCAAAGTAGGCAAATGGCTGCTCCAGGTTGATCAGTGGAGAACTTCCAAAATCCTCTGCAGGATTCTTTGTATCCTCATCTCCATATGGGTAGAAAATTCCTGCAATTGAAAAAGGAACATCATACTATTACATTTTAAATGATTCATTGTTTGAGTGTTTTAGAAAAGTCCAAATGCAAAAATCCCTAAATTAAATTGTATAAAATGTATCCGGAATATTTTATGCATTGCATTCCAACAGCTTCTTTTGTAAGGGACACACTTTATATTAGGTGTCCTTAACTACTATGTACTTACATAAAAAAATAAGCACAATGTACTTGTGTTCATTATTGTTGACTGAGGCGGGATACGGATAAGGTTAGGCACAGTTTTGTGGGTGGTTTAAGGGTGGGTTGAGGTGTAAGGGAAGGGTCAATATAGTGTAATTAGATGTAATTACAGAAATTAAATAAAGCTGTAATTACAAGCAGGTATTCTTTCAAATATCTAGTCTAATCTAGTCTACAAGTCTAATGTAAAAACATGAATGTACACAGTAAGTGCATTGTATCAAATGATTAATTTAAATGTTAGTACATAGTATAGTTAAAGACACCTAATATCAAGTGAGGCCTTATAAGTTATAATTGGTCTGATTCGATGTGGTACATGGTTTCAAAAAAGTAATTTCACAGAGGCAAAGGATTACCCTCTTCAGGTCCACCATCAACACGGAATGCCCAGCGTCCCGGGACATTGACATTGCTGGAGTTGGACAGCTTATTTTCATCAGGCACAGGGATTGAAGAATAATTTGTTGAGTTTATTGTGTCATAGCCAGCCTGAGTAAACAAAAATCAATCATCATCAACAATGCTTTGCAGTGCAATATATTTACAAGTTCTCTAGTATTATCTTAGTGCCAGAGTTCAGAGATACGGTTCTAATTCTTTCTAACCTGAAACCATTGATCCGTAGAGGAGATATTTCCATAGTTCATCATGACAAAAGACAGAGAGCCACCAGAGACCAAAACAACTTGAAAAGATGAACTCTGTAACAGAAACAGAAAATGGTAATAGCTCATAGACAGAAAGTAATGACGTCTTTATGCTTGATTAATTCTGCAGTTAAATAAAAAATATATTTATCTTCCCATTTTGTGTTTTAATATTCATAAAAGAGCTTCCCTCTTTCTTTTATCCAAATTATCGAAGCTACATTTCAGCGAAATTGGTGTGCAAAAAAGATTCATTGTCTATTGCCAGTAGCATAGCAATGCACTGTTCATACAGAAGTAATTTTCAAACCAATAGAGCAGGTATGACATAAGAACCCAGAAGACTAATTTGCAGCTGGTTCCTTCAAGATTTTCCTAGAGAGTTTTATAATAGGATCTTTTGATTTATGTGTAAAATAAAGCCTATGGTAAACATAACTATATTTTGACGTTTTGTTCTACAATGTAAATTACACACACCCATAGCGAAAACGCACATTTTGAAGCAGTTATGTTCAATTTTGAAAACGTTTTTAATAAGTAACTAGATAAGACAGTTTGGGCTGTGAGTGTGTGCAGTGTACAGTTTGTTGTAAAACAAAACGTCAAAGTATCGTCAAGTTATGTTTACCACAGGCTTTATTTTACTCATAAAATGAAAAACCCCATTAAAAAACCCCATAGGAAAATCTCGAAGGAACCAATGGCGAATTAGACTTCTGGGTTCTGACATCATCCTTGCACCACTCTATAAGCTTTCTGTTGTGTGACCAACTTGAAAATGAGCAAAATCATTGTAGGAATCATTGGATTCCTATTGCAATGACTGGAGTTCGCACATGAAATTTCGCCAAGCAATGGTAAACGTGTGAAACTCAGAAACATGGGCAAGAGGATCCAAATGCAGTGGAGTTTAATAAATCAATTAAAAAAAACAAAAAGCAAAAAAAAACATAAAAGAACCAGGAATCAAGAAACAAAACACAAAAGGAACCACAAACAAAGTAACAGAACTGAGACATCCAACATGTAACATCCATGGAGGGACAAGACCTGACAAAGAAAACAGGAAACACCGGGATTTCAATACCAGGGTAAATACAAGAGATAGACTGACAAGTCACACCTGGGAACAATCAAAAACTAATTAACAGAGAAAACTACACAAGACTACAACATGTGGAACAGGAAACAGGAACAGAACAGGACAGAAAGTAACCTAAAGAACCACATAAACACAAGGTTAAACAAAACAGGGAATACGTAACAAATGTGACCAGCACCTTTACTCTGTTAGTTTTAAAACTATAGATAAAAGTTATCTTTTTGTTTGGAACAATTTGGATAGTTATGTTGGCCTAACATGGGTTTAACTGCATTCTTAGTGAAATAAAAACATGTAAGAGAAAATGAAACTTGATCATTCTAATCAATCAACATCATCTGTGTGTGTTTAAAGACACCAAAAGATTTTGGAATTAAATCAATATATCCCATCAAATTGTTTGAATAATGCTTGGAACACAAACATTTAAAAATACTTTTACCATTAACATATAGGCTGGCTTACCGATCCTGAGTTGTTAAAGTATGGTACTTTATCCCAGGTGGCAATGAATAGCCATGAGGCGGAGAAGTTCAGATTGGGAAAATACTGGTTTATGTGGTTTGAGGCTACTAGTAAGAGTCCGCCTCTGGTGACCTGACGATAGGAGATGGTTCCATTGACAGTGTTGTCCATGTTTGTCCAAAGTGGAGCAATGATGTCTCTGTTGACTTGCGACAGTAAATAATTGGGTACCGGCTCTGAAAGAGGCTCATCAAATGTCAAATGCCCGTTGTTATTAACCTGAAGCAGAGATAAAACAATATTATAAAGAGATTTGGCAGTATAAAATAGGGAATGAAACTTAAAAAGCTAAAGTTGTTTTCTTTCAACAAATGGACAGTGTATGATCTGTTTTATTTCACATTCATTTTATTATAAGAGGTTTGCAATTTTACAACTGTTTGGGACATGTATAAAATGCAGTTATTTCACAAAACTCTGAAAACTAAAGTTTTTGAAATAATAATTATCATAATAATTATCCAAAATAATTACAAAAGATATACAACATTAGAAATAAATAAAATATAAGACCATGTAAGAATGGAAAGAATTGAATGGTTGAGTAATCATCATGTAATTTGTGTAAAAGCTGAAAAAAAAAAAAAATCTATTAAAGAATACTATTGTTATTATGATTATTGTTATTGAGATTAAATATATCAATTTAACAGATTATTTGAAAATTATGATTTTAATTGTCTAATATTGAAAATGTCAAGACCTTTTAAGGAATAATTTAATGCTTTAAATTTTTTCCCACATCAATCTGCAGAAAATAATTGGAAAAAATCCCCAAATATGTGCAAAGCTTGTTGCATCACAGACAGAAAGACTTGAGGCTGTAACTGCTGTCAGATGTGCTTAAACTGAGTTAAGGCTCTGAATACGTATGTCAGTGTGATATTTCAGTGTTCTTTTTTAATACATTTGCAAAGTTATCACAAATTTGGTTTTTGCTTTGTCATTATGTGTTATGGAGTGAATTGTGAATACCTTCTGAATGCACTGTACATACACACATACATACACATAATGTATGAACACAATGTGCTTACATAAGTCTGTTGATAAACACGTCCAAAATATACAAAGGGCTTTTTCAAGAATACTATTGGAGAGCTTCCAACATCTTGAGAGGGATTCTTTATGTCTCCATTTCCAAATGGGTAGAAAAGGCCAGAAACTATAACACACACACACACATATTATATATATATATATATATATATATATTACACACACATCCTCTACATCTCCATATGGGTAGAATATTCCTAATATTCCCAATAATATCATTATGAGTGTTTCAGGATTTGAAGGAGGATATTTTATAGTGGATACATTTTTCTTTCAATCAACTATTAAACATTATATGCAATAAATGCCATACATTTTAATTATTAAATTATTGTACCATTGTGTTCTGATGCAGTGCCAGTTTGAAATATCCATCGACCCATGACGTTGACATTGCTGGTGTATGGCAGGTTTGTGATGTCAGAGACAGGAATTGTAAAGAAATCAGTTGATCCACTTGTGTCATATCCAGACTGTCAGTCAATAACAAGACAAAAAGTTCAGTTACACTTATCATAGTAATAAAAATAATTTATTTTGATTTCCTTGGCTTTTGTTCAAATTACTTTACCGTAACAGGATGTACGGCTGGGGCAATATTACGAAAGTGCATGAGTATGAATGACATGTTTTTGCCAGACACCAAAACCACTTGAAAGGTCGACTCCTGGAAGATAAAGGGAATTACTACATAAATACAGAGAACATGGAATACTGTTTCCTTATCACAAAGTTTTGTGCAAGAAGCTGCTGTCATATTAGTTCAATCTAACCAAACAGAAACTTACTGTCTGCCTGTATCCATAATATGGTACTTTATCCCATGTTACAATGAAAACCCACGAGGCCGAGAAGTTCAAGTTGGGGTAATATTGGTTTATGTCTCTAGAGGCCCGATTCAAGAGATGACCATCTGTTACTTCACGGTAAGAGATGGTTCCTTTATGTGTAATGTCAATGTCTGTCCACAGTGGAGCGATGATGTCTCTAGTCGAGTTTGCAGGAAAATAATAGGGATACCACTGGTGAAAAGGTCCTTCAAAAGTCAAAGACCCTTTGTTATTCACCTGTTTTGAGACCAAAACAGTGAAAGCTCAGTCATCTGGATTTTCAAGTAATTCTTCATGTGGAATATAAATTAAATAAAAGTGTACAATGTCATGAATGTGATGATGCTGCTTACGTATAGTTCATTATAAACAAGCCCAAAGTAGGCAAATGGCTGCTCCAGGTTGATCAGTGGAGAACTTCCAAAATCCTCTGCAGGATTCTTTGTATCCTCATCTCCATATGGGTAGAAAATTCCTGCAATTGAAAAAGGAACATCATACTATTACATTTTAAATGATTCATTGTTTGAGTGTTTTAGAAAAGTCCAAATGCAAAAATCCCTAAATTAAATTGTATAAAATGTATCCGGAATATTTTATGCATTGCATTCCAACAGCTTCTTTTGTAAGGGACACACTTTATATTAGGTGTCCTTAACTACTATGTACTTACATAAAAAAATAAGCACAATGTACTTGTGTTCATTATTGTTGACTGAGGCGGGATACGGATAAGGTTAGGCACAGTTTTGTGGGTGGTTTAAGGGTGGGTTGAGGTGTAAGGGAAGGGTCAATATAGTGTAATTAGATGTAATTACAGAAATTAAATAAAGCTGTAATTACAAGCAGGTATTCTTTCAAATATCTAGTCTAATCTAGTCTACAAGTCTAATGTAAAAACATGAATGTACACAGTAAGTGCATTGTATCAAATGATTAATTTAAATGTTAGTACATAGTATAGTTAAAGACACCTAATATCAAGTGAGGCCTTATAAGTTATAATTGGTCTGATTCGATGTGGTACATGGTTTCAAAAAAGTAATTTCACAGAGGCAAAGGATTACCCTCTTCAGGTCCACCATCAACACGGAATGCCCAGCGTCCCGGGACATTGACATTGCTGGAGTTGGACAGCTTATTTTCATCAGGCACAGGGATTGAAAAATTATTTGTTGAGTTTATTGTGTCATAGCCAGCCTAAGTAAACAAAAATCAATCATCATCAAAAATGCTTTGCAGTACAATATATTTACAAGTTCTCTAGTATTATCTTAGTGCCAGAGTTCAGAGATACGGTTCTAATTCTTTCTAACCTGAAACCATTGATCCGTAGAGGAGATATTTCCATAGTTCATCATGACAAAAGACAGAGAGCCACCAGAGACCAAAACAACTTGAAAAGATGAACTCTGTAACAGAAACAGAAAATGGTAATAGCTCATAGACAGAAAGTAATGACGTCTTTATGCTTGATTAATTCTGCAGTTAAATCAAAAATATATTTATCTTCCCATTTTGTGCTTTAATATTCATAAAAGAGCTTCCCTCTTTCTTTTATCCAAATTATCAAAGCTACATTTCAGCGAAATTGGTGTGCAAAAAAGATTCATTGTCTATTGCCAGTAGCATAGCAATGCACTGTTCATACAGAAGTAATTTTCAAACCAATAGAGCAGGTATGACATAAGAACCCAGAAGACTAATTTGCAGCTGGTTCCTTCAAGATTTTCCTAGAGAGTTTTATAATAGGATCTTTTGATTTATGTGTAAAATAAAGCCTATGGTAAACATAACTATATTTTGACGTTTTGTTCTACAATGTAAATTACACACACCCATAGCGAAAACGCACATTTTGAAGCAGTTATGTTCAATTTTGAAAACGTTTTTAATAAGTAACTAGATAAGACAGTTTGGGCTGTGAGTGTGTGCAGTGTACAGTTTGTTGTAAAACAAAACGTCAAAGTATCGTCAAGTTATGTTTACCACAGGCTTTATTTTACTCATAAAATGAAAAACCCCATTAAAAAACCCCATAGGAAAATCTCGAAGGAACCAATGGCGAATTAGACTTCTGGGTTCTGACATCATCCTTGCACCACTCTATAAGCTTTCTGTTGTGTGACCAACTTGAAAATGAGCAAAATCATTGTAGGAATCATTGGATTCCTATTGCAATGACTGGAGTTCGCACATGAAATTTCGCCAAGCAATGGTAAACGTGTGAAACTCAGAAACAAGGGCAAGAGGATCCAAATGCAGTGGAGTTTAATAAATCAATTAAAAAAAACAAAAAGCAAAAAAAAACATAAAAGAACCAGGAATCAAGAAACAAAACACAAAAGGAACCACAAACAAAGTAACAGAACTGAGACATCCAACATGTAACATCCATGGAGGGACAAGACCTGACAAAGAAAACAGGAAACACCGGGATTTAAATACCAGGGTAAATACAAGAGATAGACTGACAAGTCACACCTGGGAACAATCAAAAACTAATTAACAGAGAAAACTACACAAGACTACAACATGTGGCACAGGAAACAGGAACAGAACAGGACAGAAAGTAACCTAAAGAACCACATAAACACAAGGTTAAACAAAACAGGGAATACGTAACAAATGTGACCAGCACCTTTACTCTGTTAGTTTTAAAACTATAGATAAAAGTTATCTTTTTGTTTGGAACAATTTGGATAGTTATGTTGGCCTAACATGGGTTTAACTGCATTCTTAGTGAAATAAAAACATGTAAGAGAAAATGAAACTTGATCATTCTAATCAATCAACATCATCTGTGTGTGTTTAAAGACACCAAAAGATTTTGGAATTAAATCAATATATCCCATCAAATTGTTTGAATAATGCTTGGAACACAAACATTTAAAAAGACTTTTTACATTAACATATAGGCTGGCTTACCGATCCTGAGTTGTTAAAGTATGGTACTTTATCCCAGGTGGCAATGAATAGCCATGAAGCGGAGAAGTTCAGATTGGGAAAATACTGGTTTATGTGGTTTGAGGCTACTAGTAAGAGTCCGCCTCTGGTGACCTGACGATAGGAGATGGTTCCATTGACAGTGTTGTCCATGTTTGTCCAAAGTGGAGCAATGATGTCTCTGTTGACTTGCGACAGTAAATAATTGGGTACCGGCTCTGAAAGAGGCTCATCAAATGTCAAATGCCCGTTGTTATTAACCTGAAGCAGAGATAAAACAATATTATAAAGAGATTTGGCAGTATAAAATAGGGAATGAAACTTAAAAAGCTAAAGTTGTTTTCTTTCAACAAATGGACAGTGTATGATCTGTTTTATTTCACATTCATTTTATTATAAGAGGTTTGCAATTTTACAACTGTTTGGGACATGTATAAAATGCAGTTATTTCACAAAACTCTGAAAACTAAAGTTTTTGAAATAATAATTATCATAATAATTATCCAAAATAATTACAAAAGATATACAACATTAGAAATAAATAAAATATAAGACCATGTAAGAATGGAAAGAATTGAATGGTTGAGTAATCATCATGTAATTTGTGTAAAAGCTGAAAAAAAAAAAATCTATTAAAGAATACTATTGTTATTATGATTATTGTTATTGAGATTAAATATATCAATTTGACAGATTATTTGAAAATTATGATTTTAATTGTCTAATATTGAAAATGTCAAGACCTTTTAAGGAATAATTTAATGCTTTAAAATTTTTCCCACATCAATCTGCAGAAAATAATTGGAAAAAATCCCAAAATATGTGCAAAGCTTGTTGCATCACAGACAGAAAGACTTGAGGCTGTAACTGCTGTCAGATGTGCTTAAACTGAGTTAAGGCTCTGAATACGTATGTCAGTGTGATATTTCAGTGTTCTTTTTTAATACATTTGCAAAGTTATCACAAATTTGGTTTTTGCTTTGTCATTATGTGTTATGGAGTGAATTGTGAATACCTTCTGAATGCACTGTACATACACACATACATACACATAATGTATGAACACAATGTGCTTACATAAGTCTGTCGATAAACACGTCCAAAATATACAAAGGGCTTTTTCAAGAATACTATTGGAGAGCTTCCAACATCTTGAGAGGGATTCTTTATGTCTCCATTTCCAAATGGGTAGAAAAGGCCAGAAACTATAACACACACACACACACACATATTATATATATATATATATATATATATATATATATATATATATATATATATATATATATTACACACACATCCTCTACATCTCCATATGGGTAGAATATTCCTAATATTCCCAATAATATCATTATGAGTGTTTCAAGATTTGAAGGAGGATATTTTATAGTGGATACATTTTTCTTTCAATCAACTATTAAACAATATATGCAATAAATGCCATACATTTTAATTATTAAATTATTGTACCATTGTGTTCTGATGCAGTGCCAGTTTGAAATATCCATCGACCCATGACGTTGACATTGCTGGTGTATGGCAGGTTTGTGATGTCAGAGACAGGAATTGTAAAGAAATCAGTTGATCCACTTGTGTCATATCCAGACTGTCAATCAATAACAAGACAAAAAGTTCAGTTACACTTATCATAGTGATAAAAATAATTTATTTTGATTTCCATGGCTTTTTTTCAAATTACTTTACCGTAACAGGATGTACGGCTGGGGCAATATTACCAAAGTGCATGAGTATGAATGACATGTTTTTGCCAGACACCAAAACCACTTGAAAGGTCGACTCCTGGAAGATAAAGGGAATTACTACATAAATACAGAGAAAATGGGATACTGTTTCCTTATCACAAATTTTTGTGCAAGAAGCTGCTGTCATATTAGTTCAATCTAACTAAAAAGAGACTTACTGTCCGCCTGTATGCATAATATGGTACTTTATCCCATGTTACAATGAAAACCCACGAGGCCGAGAAGTTCAAGTTGGGGTAATATTGGTTTATGTCTCTAGAGGCCCGATTCAAGAGATGACCATCTGTTACTTGACGGTAAGAGATGGTTCCTTTATGTGTAATGTCAATGTCTGTCCACAGTGGAGCGATGATGTCTGTAGTCGAGTTTGCAGGAAAATAATAGGGATACCACTGGTAAAACGGTCCTTCAAAAGTCAAAGACCCTTTGTTATTCACCTGTTTTGAGACCAAAACAGTGAAAGCTCAGTCATCTGGACTTACAATTAATTCTTCATGTGGAATATAAATTCAATAAAACTAAGTGTACAATGTCATGAATGTGATGATGCTGCTTACGTATAGTTCATTATAAACAAGCCCAAAGTAGGCAAATGGCTGCTCCAGGTTGATCAGTGGAGAACTTCCAAAATCCTCTGCAGGATTCTTTGTATCCTCATCTCCATATGGGTAGAAAATTCCTGCAATTGAAAAAGGAACATCATACTATTACATTTTAAATGATTCATTGTTTGAGTGTTTTAGAAAAGTCCAAATGCAAAAATCCCTAAATTAAATTGTATAAAATGTATCCGGAATATTTTATGCATTGCATTCCAACAGCTTCTTTTGTAAGGGACACACTTTATATTAGGTGTCCTTAACTACTATGTACTTACATAAAAAAATAAGCACAATGTACTTGTGTTCATTATTGTTGACTGAGGCGGGATACGGATAAGGTTAGGCACAGTTTTGTGGGTGGTTTAAGGGTGGGTTGAGGTGTAAGGGAAGGGTCAATATAGTGTAATTAGATGTAATTACAGAAATTAAATAAAGCTGTAATTACAAGCAGGTATTCTTTCAAATATCTAGTCTAATCTAGTCTACAAGTCTAATGTAAAAACATGAATGTACACAGTAAGTGCATTGTATCAAATGATTAATTTAAATGTTAGTACATAGTATAGTTAAAGACACCTAATATCAAGTGAGGCCTTATAAGTTATAATTGGTCTGATTCGATGTGGTACATGGTTTCAAAAAAGTAATTTCACAGAGGCAAAGGATTACCCTCTTCAGGTCCACCATCAACACGGAATGCCCAGCGTCCCGGGACATTGACATTGCTGGAGTTGGACAGCTTATTTTCATCAGGCACAGGGATTGAAGAATAATTTGTTGAGTTTATTGTGTCATAGCCAGCCTGAGTAAACAAAAATCATTCATCATCAAAAATGCTTTGCAGTGCAATATATTTACAAGTTCTCTAGTATTATCTTAGTGCCAGAGTTCAGAGATACGGTTCTAATTCTTTCTAACCTGAAACCATTGATCCGTAGAGGAGATATTTCCATAGTTCATCATGACAAAAGACAGAGAGCCACCAGAGACCAAAACAACTTGAAAAGATGAACTCTGTTATAGAAAAAGAAAATGATAATAGCTCATAGACAGAAAGTAATGACATCTTTATGCATGATTAATTCTGCAGTTAAATAAAAAATATATTTATCTTCCCATTTTGTGTTTTAATATTCATAAAAGAGCTTCCCTCTTTCTTTTATCCAAATTATCGAAGCTACATTTCAGCGAAATTGGTGTGCAAAAAAGATTCATTGTCTATTGCCAGTAGCATAGCAATGCACTGTTCATACAGAAGTAATTTTCAAACCAATAGAGCAGGTATGACATAAGAACCCAGAAGACTAATTTGCAGCTGGTTCCTTCAAGATTTTCCTAGAGAGTTTTAGAATAGGATCTTTTGATTTATGTGTAAAATAAAGCCTATGGTAAACATAACTATATTTTGACGTTTTGTTCTACAATGTAAATTACACACACCCATAGCGAAAACGCACATTTTGAAGCAGTTATGTTCAATTTTGAAAACGTTTTTAATAAGTAACTAGATAAGACAGTTTGGGCTGTGAGTGTGTGCAGTGTACAGTTTGTTGTAAAACAAAACGTCAAAGTATCGTCAAGTTATGTTTACCACAGGCTTTATTTTACTCATAAAATGAAAAACCCCATTAAAAAACCCCATAGGAAAATCTCGAAGGAACCAATGGCGAATTAGATTTCTGGGTTCTGACATCATCCTTGCACCACTCTATAAGCTTTCTGTTGTGTGACCAACTTGAAAATGAGCAAAATCATTGTAGGAATCATTGGATTCCTATTGCAATGACTGGAGTTCGCACATGAAATTTCGCCAAGCAATGGTAAACGTGTGAAACTCAGAAACAAGGGCAAGAGGATCCAAATGCAGTGGAGTTTAATAAATCAATTAAAAAAAACAAAAAGCAAAAAAAACATAAAAGAACCAGGAATCAAGAAACAAAACACAAAAGGAACCACAAACAAAGTAATAAAACTGAGACATCCAACATGTAACATCCATGGAGGGACAAGACCTGACAAAGAAAACAGGAAACACCGGGATTTCAATACCAGGGTAAATACAAGAGATAGACTGACAAGTCACACCTGGGAACAATCAAAAACTAATTAACAGAGAAAACTACACAAGACTACAACATGTGGAACAGGAAACAGGAACAGAACAGGACAGAAAGTAACCTAAAGAACCACATAAACACAAGGTTAAACAAAACAGGGAATACGTAACAAATGTGACCAGCACCTTTACTCTGTTAGTTTTAAAACTATAGATAAAAGTTATCTTTTTGTTTGGAACAATTTGGATAGTTATGTTGGCCTAACATGGGTTTAACTGCATTCTTAGTGAAATAAAAACATGTAAGAGAAAATGAAACTTGATCATTCTAATCAATCAACATCATCTGTGTGTGTTTAAAGACACCAAAAGATTTTGGAATTAAATCAATATATCCCATCAAATTGTTTGAATAATGCTTGGAACACAAACATTTAAAAAGACTTTTTACATTAACATATAGGCTGGCTTACCGATCCTGAGTTGTTAAAGTATGGTACTTTATCCCAGGTGGCAATGAATAGCCATGAGGCGGAGAAGTTCAGATTGGGAAAATACTGGTTTATGTGGTTTGAGGCTACTAGTAAGAGTCCGCCTCTGGTGACCTGACGATAGGAGATGGTTCCATTGACAGTGTTGTCCATGTTTGTCCAAAGTGGAGCAATGATGTCTCTGTTGACTTGCGACAGTAAATAATTGGGTACCGGCTCTGAAAGAGGCTCATCAAATGTCAAATGCCCGTTGTTATTAACCTGAAGCAGAGATAAAACAATATTATAAAGAGATTTGGCAGTATAAAATAGGGAATGAAACTTAAAAAGCTAAAGTTGTTTTCTTTCAACAAATGGACAGTGTATGATCTGTTTTATTTCACATTCATTTTATTATAAGAGGTTTGCAATTTTACAACTGTTTGGGACATGTATAAAATGCAGTTCTTTCACAAAACTCTGAAAACTAAAGTTTTTGAAATAACAATTATCATAATAATTATCCAAAATAATTACAAAAGATATACAACATTAGAAATAAATAAAATATAAGACCATGTAAGAATGGAAAGAATTGAATGGTTGAGTAATCATCATGTAATTTGTGTAAAAGCTGAAAAAAAAAATCTATTAAAGAATACTATTGTTATTATGATTATTGTTATTGAGATTAAATATATCAATTTAACAGATTATTTGAAAATTATGATTTTAATTGTCTAATATTGAAAATGTCAAGACCTTTTAAGGAATAATTTAATGCTTTAAATTTTTTCCCACATCAATCTGCAGAAAATAATTGGAAAAAATCCCCAAATGTGTGCAAAGCTTGTTGCATCACAGACAGAAAGACTTGAGGCTGTAACTGCTGTCAGATGTGCTTAAACTGAGTTAAGGCTCTGAATACGTATGTCAGTGTTCTTTTTTAATACATTTGCAAAGTTATCACAAATTTGGTTTTTGCTTTGTCATTATGTGTTATGGAGTGAATTGTGAATACCTTCTGAATGCACTGTACATACACACATACATACACATAATGTATGAACACAATGTGCTTACATAAGTCTGTCGATAAACACGTCCAAAATATACAAAGGGCTTTTCCAAGAATACTATTGGAGAGCTTCCAACATCTTGAGAGGGATTCTTTATGTCTCCATTTCCAAATGGGTAGAAAAGGCCAGAAACTATAACACACACACACACACACACACACACACATACATATTATATATATATATATATATATATACACACACACACACACACACACACACCTACAATGATTTACAACATAATTAAATTATTATTATGTAGCAAATGTAATGTCCCATATTGTTATGTGTCACTTTGTCTCAGCCTCTGACAGCACATGGTCCTGATGCACATACACTTAAAAAAATGACATGAAATGTCTGAAATTTCAATCTGTTAACTGCTTACTACACAATTTTGGGTGAACTTTCCCTTTAATCCACACAACTTTTAATATTACAAATGTATATGTAAAATAAACACTTTCACGTTTAATAAATGCTGTAAAAGTATTGTTGATTTTTATTTCAAATTAGCTATTACATTCACTTACATATAGAACTCGATTTGTTCCTTGTTTTCACTCTTACCTGTCTCTTCTCCATAGCACAGAAAGCTGCTGTCCTTATCTTCACCATCAGATTTAAAAGTCACAAATCCAATGTCTGATCCATTAACATTCTGCAAGATCCAGTTTTGGAATTCGGATACTCTAGCATAACTGTCAGATGTAGTTCCAGTGAAGCAAGAAATCCCTAAATTAGTGACACCAGCTAAGATCCATGCGGAATCCTGCTTACACTGTAATGGACCACCAGAATCTCCCTAAAAATAATGAAAGAGAGGAACCTGAATTCATATAAAATATTAATTTGAAAGATACCACATGAGGTATATAAAACATATGTTGTCTGAAGAAAGCTTTGACTGAAATAATTAAAAAAAATAATACAGTAGCTTAGTAAATATCACAGTAATAATTAACTTTATTAACTTAATAAAATCATTTATTTGATGGTTTGAGTTGAATATACCAAAATAACTGACTAAAAATCCAACAGTTCATTTTGTCTATATTTAAGTTTTTACTAAAAGAATTTAGTATTTGACTAACCAATTAGTTTTTTTTTTTTTAAAGTATACTAAATATATTTGTGAAATTTCTATCAAAATACATAAAAATAACAAATAAACTGATCTGATTCAAGAAACCACAAATATTACTTAATTCAAATCAATATTATTAATCTTTAACACACACTTAAGAAATCAAGTAAGTTTAGTCAATTAAAACAATGCACCCCACCCCCCCCCTTGTACATGAAGAGAACTTCTCGGTTACGTATGTAACCCTTGTTCCCTGAAGGAGGGAACGGAGACATCATATCGGAGAAGACTGATGAATTGAGATCTCGCTTAGAGGGACTAATTTTCTTCGAGCGTAAACTAAACGAGCCAATGCACATTGGCATGCGATTATTGCATTCAGTTGCTCTGCCTCGCAGCGTGGGTATAAATGAGCAGCAGGTACAAGCGCATATCAAGTTTTCGCTCAGGAGTTGAGCAAGTGACCCGGACAGCCTCAGCAGTGGCCCAGCAGCTATAGCGACAGGACGAGTCGTCTCCAATGGGACAATCTGAAGTGCTCTGAGCACCAGAGGAAGGCCCCAAGAGAGTATGGAGGGAGGTCGATGAGGATTTAACCATCTTGTCCCCCTAAGGAACCTGAAGACCAGGTCATGCTTCCCAAGTGACTTACTTCCAATGAGTCGTGATATGCCGATATAGCAGCAGCATAAACTTTGAGGGTGGAGGGAGACCTTCGCTCCAACCCAAGCTGCAGGAAGGAAAGCACAACACTGATCAAACACTTTCAAGGGTCTTCTCGGTGAGAAGAACAATACTCGACGAACAGGTTCCACTTCAGTGCATAAGCATGTCTCGTTGACTGCTCCTGCTGAAGTGATGGCAGGAGCTGCTCTTAGGACTAAATTAAAGCAATCTAATTTTTTTATAAATTTAACGTGTTTAGTTTGTTGATCAATTATGTTGCAGCTTTTATGAACTTTCATAAGATGAAATTCATGCAGAGATCTTTGATTTTCGGATATACGTTTGCCCTCCTTTATGTTTCCGTCCAGTGTTGTTGGACTACCCGTGCACGCAGCAAGGAGACCCAGTCGGCAGGTTATTAAAGTGGACTGGGCCAGTTTGCCTCGCATTCCATTGTTTAAAACACGGAAGAGTGTCAACACCGATTGTATAGAGGAATTCCACACGTGAGAGATCTACACGGCCTCAGAGAAAGTTATTGCTTTACCTGATGACGACACTTCTTCTTGCTGGTGATATTCAACTCAACCCAGGCCCTGGCGACATTGGAGGTGCTTTACTGTCGGTGGTGGATATCTGTGGTTGGATCGGGCCTGGTCGCGGCCTGGTTGGTCTGCTGGAGTGTGTTGGAGATTCAGCTGAGTTTCCCGCGATGGTTGTTCCTGCTCCTCATCCTCCCTGACCTTGCACCGTGAGTAGAAGTACTGCCAGCAACTTGAAGCAGTTGATGTGCCAATGCAGTTGGGGTCCCGTCCAAAACATTGACACTGCAACCCCGTTGTACATGGCACCGCAGCTGGTGGCAGAGGCATCCGTGAATACCACAGCATGCCTGGACACCTGTTCCAGGGGCACTCCTTCCCAAAGAAACGAAGCCAGTGCTGAAGCGGTCTCATATAAAGCAAACCGAGCAGTGTTGCTGCTGCTGTGGCTGCCATATGCCCCAGTAGTCTCTGAAAAAGTTTCAGTGGGACCGCTGTCCTGTCTTTGAATGTATTGAAGCAGTTCAGCACTGACTGAACACGCTCTTCTGTGAGGCGTGCTGTCTGTTGGACTTTGTCCAGCTCCATCGCGAGAAAAGAGCACAGGCAAGAGTTTGCTCTTTTCCCAGTTGACCCAAAGACCCAGCTGGCTGAGGTGGTGGAGCAGTCCAGAAGTCCCTGTGTTTGCATAACTGATCACAAGACTGTGCTAGTATGAACCAGTCATCAAGATAGTTGAGAATGTGAACACCCAGTTCTCTCACAGGAACAAGGGCCACCTCCACAACTTTCATGAAGATGCGGGGTGACAGGGCCAGCTTGAAGGGTAGGACTTTGTACTGTTAAGCTCGACCCTTAAACTTAAAGCGTAGGAACGGCCTGTGTCGACAGAGAATCAAGACATGAAAATACGCGTCCTTCAGGTCGAATGCTGCAAAACCAATCTTAGGAACAGATGCATCCAGTGGGAACATAACTCATCCTCGAGAGCCAAGACACGTGAGACAGTGATCGTGACCATCCATCTGCACCAGGTAACGACCGCAACCAGAAACACACAGGTGAAATGTGAAATGTCATCTTTAAAAAGACTCAAACTCAAACCCGTGTAAGCTCTTTTTGGGAAAATGCTCTCTTTTTTTTGTGCTAAAGCACACAGGGGAACCGGCCAACGTGACACTGACAAGGAAAAAGTGCAGCCTGGTCAGTGTGCTCACTCACAGCTGAATAATCAGCAACTCATTAAAGGCACTCACTCTCTGTAGCTGTGGAAGCAGCTGTTTGTTTGAAGTCAGCTGGAGAATGTGGCCACCACTGAAATGATGTCTCACCAACATGTAAAAAATGTTTTCTTCCCAAAGAGCGGGCTAGAAGAAAACACAAATCCGTAGATTGTAGAGCATTCAAAGAAATGAACAGCTCTGCTCCGAAGCGAAAAGCTGATATGCGCTTGCACCTGCTGCTCATTTTACCTCACTGCGAGGCAGAGCAGCTGAATGCAATAATCGCATGCCAATGTGCACTGGCTCGTTTAGTTTACACTCAAAGTAGATTGGTCCCTCTAAGCGAGATCCCAATTCGACGGTCTTCTCCGACGAGACATCAAAAGTGATCGACTGAAAGGGAACTCAATGGCTGAGTGAGCTGTTTGAATTCTCTCATCCAGGCTCCATGGTAGTTCCCTCTTCTCAGCATTGCAGAATTGGTGCATTTCCTCTGAGAAATTCAGGTTTGTGTATGTTTTATTTTATCTATAAAATCATAACTGTGCTTTAAATCATTTTATTGAATGCAAAACGACATACAGGGAAGCAATCTCAGACACCTAAATGAGTGTCGCGTCTGTGTTTTTGCCTGTTTGAAACGCCTAATTCCTTGGATAAAACATGTGCCTTTATTCCTAAAGATAATGAATATAATTAATTTGATTAATAAAATGCTCTCGTAACTTTGCACTGTTTG
This sequence comes from Hypophthalmichthys molitrix, assembly GCA_037950675.1. Lineage (NCBI taxonomy): Eukaryota > Metazoa > Chordata > Actinopteri > Cypriniformes > Xenocyprididae > Hypophthalmichthys > Hypophthalmichthys molitrix. Next base: position 3,139,939 of record CM075503.1, on the reverse strand, counting down.
TTTACTGGCAGGTTATGGAGTCAAGTCACATCTCAGCATCTTTCGGCTATGAGTGAAATGCAGGACGGCGGTCTGAAGTTAGAAGTTCACCCGCAAAGTCCATCTCAGGCACAAGAACCAGCATTGATACGGTGGAAATTGGATAAAAGACTAGTTGATAGAGTGCATGTTAAAGAAAACCCCCTTCTAAAGTGTCACAATCAAGAATTCAACATTGTTGTGGGAACTGTTGTAACTTACATAACATGCTCCTGTGCCCGTCTCTCCTCCAGCACAGATCATTGTCGGAGTGATTGGCATGTCCAAAAATGGGATGTCTTGAAACCTGCAGTCACACTCCTTATTCCCCACCACATTTACCTTCACTTCCTGTAGAGTTTCAGAACTGGACCCAGCGCCTAATTTTCATATGAAGAAAACAGACTTTTGAGACATTCTGATAAAAATATGGATCACTATGTTACACTTACAGTACAGATTAAAAAAAAATAATAATGATAAAATAATCCATGGATAACAGAAAACAAGTTCCATGAAAAATAATCTCCAAATGTCACAAATGTCATTCATGAAGCACTGACTTAATATTTCTGTTAACAAAATGTGACCTCTGTCTTCTGGCGGAAAGGACCTCTTGTGGGAAAAGACATGGAATTTGATTTGACAGCTTTTACTCTTTCCCCTATCCACTGAGGTTTTTAACCGTTGTAGAAAAAAAGATTTGCTATCGATTGCGGATTTTTTTAATATCCGTGTGGCGAGGGAAGCTACTAAGCAAGTTATAAAGACAGAGTTGTACGATAAGTTAGTGGATGCTGGTATTTTAGCTGAGGGTTCGGAGAATGGTATTATAGAAACTTCTGTCAAAACTTCTCTAGTGTGGAGTCTTCACTTACTGATCTACTCAGTGACAAACGGAAATTTGAATGGTCTAAGGAGTGTGAGTGTGCTTTTCTATCCGCTAAAGATCTTCTATGTCACGCACCTGTCCTTAAAGCTCCGGAGTTCGATCGCCCTTTCAAATTGCATGTAGATGCGAGTTCAGTTGGGGTGGGGACAGTATTATTACAAGAGGATAAAATGGGTATTGATCATTCTGTCTGCTATTTTTCAAAAAAGTTTTCGAAGTGTCAAAGTAATTACAGCACAATTGAGAAGGAAGCTCTTGCTTTTAGCGCTCCAACACTTTGAAGTTTATTTGGGAGGTAGTAGTGTGCCCATTATTGTATTCACCGACCATAACCCTTTGACGTTTCTTTCACGTATGTATAATGCCAATCAGAGATTGATACGGTGGGTGTTAATTGTACAGGAATACAATTTGGACATCAGGCATCAGAAAGGTACCTGTCCAGAGTGGTGTGTGCTGAAACATAGGTTTTTTTCCCAAAAATAAAAAAAATTGGGGGAAAATAAGAAAATTATCAGTGGGGGTGTTACGTCCAAGAACATATGTTTTTTTTATTTATTTATATAAAATGTTGTTTGTGTTCGTGTTTATTCTCTCTTTTTTTTTTTTTTTTTTTCTTTTTTCTTTTCTCTCTCTTTTTGGGTATGCTTTCCTGGCAGGTTAAGGGTTACCACCTGTGGTTCATTGGTCATGTGAACGCTGCCTGCGCACTGATTGGTGCATTTCCTGATTACTATGGCATAAAACTGCAGAGAGAGCATTGACGAAGAGAGAGACAACGCAGCGTATGATCTTTCGCTCTCCAGTCCCAGAGGAGTGTAGCGCTTATCGCGCTTCTGGTTGTTGTGTTGGGTTACATGAGTTATGTATTCTTTGAGTGGATAACTCCTTTCATAAATTTGTGGGTAATGTAGGGTGGAGGATTCCGATATCTTTTCTCCTGGTTATAGTTTAGTTAAGGAGGGAGGGAAGTTAAATGTTGTTTTGATTTTTCTTTTGGGGATAGGTAATTTAGTATTAATTCTTTTAGGTAGAGGTTTTTTTTTGGATTTTCTTCTATATGGGTCCTCCACTTTTTAATGGTAATTTTTCTGTTTTTGAATTATTTGTAATCCTTTATTTTCATACCACTTTATATTCCTGCTTCATAAATAAAAGGCAGACATGCCACTTAAATTGAAACCTAACATCTGGTGGTTTTGTGACTCTGGGAATGGAGAGCTAGAGATATTCTAAGTCTCTCTATTTTATTTTGTTCATTTGATCCTTATTTACTCGGGACAAAAATGGGAGGACGTAACAATATGAAATGCATGAAATGTGTGACTGCATTTTGTCAATTGCAATTACTTGTGAGAATTCAGAGCTTTTGTGTTTCTAAGCTAATGAGGTCAAATCGAGGGATGTGGCAGAGATGAATTCTTTATGTTCCTCTTTCAGTTTCCAGACAACACTACATATGTTCTAAATTGTATGGCAAGATGTGTGACTGTCACATGACAAAGGGTAGGAACATACTGGAGGGATAGAAAGATGGTAAACATATTCCTAATATGGTAAAGGGAACGATAATTGGACAGAGGCTTCAGCCTTGAAGGTTAGAGATATAAAAGTGAGGGGAAGCTTTCATTCTTTGTCTCACACTCTGCAGTGCTTTTGTGCTTCTGTATGACTGTCTGACCTTTCTTGCAAGAAATAAAACTTTCGAAAGACAATTGGATGAGTTTGTCTCTTATGCAGTAAGAGTTTTATTTTGCCACAACAGTAGCTATGCATCATTCAGGCCCGGTTTCACAGACAGGGCTTAGCCTAAGCCAGGATTAGGCCTTAGTTCAATTAGGATATTTAAGTAGCTTTTATATACATACACTAGAAAAAAACATTACTGGTGTGCATCTTGAGACAAAACAATTGCAGTGACATATTATTTTAAGATATGTCAGTACAAGCTGCTTTCAGTTAAAACAGCTCAAACATGCATTTTAGTCTAGGACTATCTTAAGACTCGTCTGTGAAACCAAGGGGTTATAGTTATTACTATAGTAACTAACATGTGGAATAAGGCCTGTCAAATAAAGTTTTACCCAATTTTTTATGGATTAATTCCAGTATAGAAATATAGAGAGTAATTTATAATACTAACTTTAGAATAATTTAAGTTGATTAAGGAATGGAGCAAGACTTTCGAATTTCGTGGAGAGAGAGAATGATTGAGTACAGAAAGGCCTTAAAAACTACTAGATCTGCCTATTTTTCAAAACTTTTAGAAGAAAATAAGCACAACCCTAGGTATTTATTTGATACAGTGGCTAAATTAACAAGTAATAAAGCTTCAACTTCTGATGTTTCCAAACAGCACAGCAGTAATGACTTTATGAACTTCTTTACTTGCAAGATTGATAATATTAGAGAAAAAATTATAACCATGCAACCGTCTACTACAGTATCGTGTCAGACAGTGCACTGTAGTGTCCCTGAGGAAAAATTCAATTCATTTACTGTTTTAGGAAAGGAAGAATTGTCTAAACTTATTAAATCATCAAAATCAACAACATATATGTTAGACCCTATACCGACTAAGCTGTTGAAAGAGATGCTTCCAGATATCATAGATCCTCTTCTTAATATCGTCAATTCATCTTTATCACTAGGATACGTACCAAAAACTTTTAAGCTGGCTATTATTAAACCTCTTATTAAAAAACCACAACTTGATCCTAGAGAATTAGTCAATTACAGGCCGATCTCAAATCTCACTTTTCTGTCAAAAATACTAGAAAAGGCAGTATCATCACAACTATGTTCCTTTTTAGAAAGAAATAGTATCTGTGAGGATTTCCAGTCAGGATTTAGACTGTACCTCATCAGACTGCTCTCATTAGAGTTACTAATGATTTGCTCTTATCATCAGATCGTGGTTGTATCTCTTTATTAGTGTTACTGGATCTTAGTGCAGCCAAAATTATATACCAGTTATCAATGTAAAGCTGCTTTGACACAATCTGCATTGTAAAAAGCGCTATATAAATAAAGGTGATTTGACTTTAAGGGAACAATAACTAGTGGTCGGCACAGCCAAAGCCACTAGATAACAAGCCTGCAACCATTAGCCAAAAAAGCGTAACGGCTAATGCTAACACTGCGGCTGCCAGTATGCAGGAAAGGAGACCAGAGGCTTTACAGCATTACCATAGTATTTAATAGTAATATTAAGTGATATTGTATATTGTTTAAAGAAAGTGAAAAATGCCACTGTTTTATTTCTTTGGCTTTCAAGTTTTACCAGTTATGATAAGACTTGAATTTTAGTGACTATTGTAGTGAGTATTATGCATGTATGCATAGATCATGCTGATATTATGCATAATGAATTAAGAGAAAATGAATAATTTAATTATAAATATTGTGTTACATTGTATGTTGTTAAATGAAAATAAAAAAATGAAGTGTTCTTTTTATCGCTACCAGGTTAGACTTGTATTGTAATGATTTATGACTGCTGTGTGCCTAATAATGATGATATAACACTTTTTAATGAATGATGGTAAATCAATTTTTAATGAATTAAATATGTATTAAATTACAATTAAGTTTTGGTGTAATCTTATATGTTTTATGCACCCTGTAGTGACTAATTTGCAGCTAATAGAGATATTCGTGCTCTTTTTTTACCACAGTAAAGCACATTCCACAAACAATGCAGTCCTACTGTACGTTTACAAGCAATATAGAATATTTATTCACAAGACCAACACACTAGAGAACACAAGAAACTGATTAACGTAAACTGTAATTGACTGTCATTTGAACGACGGGCACTGATGTCACTGCCATTACACGATAGGCTGAAGTGCCTCAAGTGATCCAAATTAGCCGTTACACTTTCTCCAATGGTAAGGCCCTCTTATCTCCCCAATAATAAGACAATCTCTGGCATGATCACACAGAACGTCTAAGTTACGTATGTGACCCTTGATCCCTGAAGGAGGGAACGGAGACGTTACGTTAGAACAGTACTGATGAATGGGGTCTCGCCCGAGAGCCCAATCACCTTCGAGTGGTAACAAAATATGCCAATGGTACGCGGAGTACCTTGGTCTGCGGAATCTGCATCGCAATCTCAGCCCCGCTCTGTGGGTATATAAGGAGGAGCGATACTCGCATTGAAGTCTTCGCCAAGGAGCCGAGCCATGTGACCCGGCCGTTCAGCAGTACAGTGACTGTGGCAAAGTGACGTAACGTCTCTATTCCCTCCTTCAGGGAATGAGGGTTACATTCGTTATGTCAGAACGGTACTGACGAATGGGGTCCCTTCCAAAGTGCCACAATGGCTGTCTTCCAGCGACCTGCATAAGCAGTAGCACCCTGTCTTGAGGCCCAGCATGAGCGAAGGGCTACACTTAACACAGAATGCACATGGCACCCCAGCCCGTGGCAGAGGCATCTGTTGAGACAACAACATCCCTGGAAACTGGTTTTAGGGGAACACCAGCCCGTACAAATGAGCGGTCCAACCACGGGATGAAGGTTTGGCGGCAGGCCGGAGTGATGGTCACTCGGTGCGTGCTGTGTTGCCATGCCCATTTGCCTGTCCTACGTTGTCTTTCTCGATTTTTTTGTGTTCTAACATGGGTAAGTTAAATGTTTGACGCCTCGTGTGAATGCAGTGTTAAGCCCCGGGTATACTTCACTTTCCTCGCGTCCGCACATCGGAGGAGAAAAATAGTGCATCCACTATTGCAACATAGTTCAGAAGATACATCAAGAGAACAGGAATCAAAAACGATGGAGAAAGCATGCTTCTGAGTTTACTCGTCTTGTTTTTGAATCACTCTTTACACACTTTTCTTTGACGACTACACATTGTGCTCAGTACTGTGCGTATTACCACCTAGTGGACTTTTCTGTCCTGCTTGCGCATGCGCTGTTGCACGCGCACGTCTCGAAATTTGGGCTGCACGTGGACGGGATGTGCGGCCGAAGTATACCCGGGGCTTTACCTTTTCACCATTTGTATCACTCCGCTTGAAGCGACTGTCATGGCGGCCGAGCAAATCTAACGTAATTTTTGCAAATACTACACTTGTAGTACCACGAAACGTAGTTTTAAGAGTTTTTTAGGCGAGAATGTAGTTGTTTAGATCTGAAATATATGACTCATATTTAATCATAGCGCCTATTTTACAATCTGTTTAGACGTTTTCAGAGATGCGAGCTCCAGGCCGTCAGCGGCCGTTCATTGCTCGTGTATCCGCCTAAAACAGCTTCATCTCGGCCAGTGCTTCGGGGATTTGCCGCTGGCTCTTCTAGTGGTTAAACATGAGACATAATTCATTTTGGGTACATAAAACGGGCAATCTTTGGTCTTATTACTTGTCTTACTATCTATTACTTGTTTCAGAGCAAGAAGAATTGTGCTATGTTAAATTTGATAATTTAATATTAAGGCTATATTTAACTTACATCCTCTATAATATATCATGATAGCATATTGGCTACAACTAGACGGGAAATATCAGACGAAGACACTTCTCACTTCGCTCTTCAAATACATAAACCATTAGCCTTTATAGACAGTGCTTCTTGAGCAAAGAAAAGACTACTTTTTTTTTCTTTTCCAAACATCCGATCTTTATTTACCTTTGCGCTGCAAAGAAGCAGAGATCTCCAAACTGCCTGCAGCACTTCATTCAAGATAGAGGTGGGGCGGATTTATGAGGTTTGACTGACAGCTTGAGGATCCAATGGAGTTATGAGGTTTTGTCACAAGCTCTTTAAAATTCTTTTCATTTGTTAAATATTTGTAAAAACCCCACATACATTTTTATTTTAAGAAAAAGAAAAGAAAAGAAAAAATGCAGAAATATAGAGATACGAGGTTTCCGCCTGACGCCAACAATATGTTGCATTTTTTAAATTTTATTTATTTATTTTTGGCATTTGGTAATTATCCAAGGCACACACACATGTTTTACGTTTGCCTGAACTCTACAATTGTGTTTATTTCCTACAGTCATTTATAATGGCTATTGTTGTTCATTAAATATTATTTTTTTATAAATATGTTGTATTTGGTATTGAGAAAAGGTCAATTAGTGCGTAATATGGATTGAGTGAAAGATGGCGGCAAAACTTTACGAGTGAATGAGACTCATTCATTTGCAAGAGACTTAAATTGAAAGGGTTGGTCGATTATGATTTTACTTTTTTAACTTTACTTAGTGTGTAATGTAGCTGTTAGAGCATAAATAAAATCTACAAAGTTATGACGCTCAAAGTTCAGAGCAAAGGGAGATATTTTCTTTTTAAAAATTCTCTGTTTAAGGACTATAACAAACGGAGAAATGGCTGGTAGGGACTACAACGAGCTTCTTCCCAGGTTGGTGACATCACTAACCCTAAAATTTACATAAACCCTGAACCCTAAACACCCCGGGGCGACAGGTGAAATAATTCTTTGACATGGTTAAAAATAATGGTTTGTTTTTGTTTGTTTGTTTGTTTAGCATATGTTGTTGCCGATTACGTTCCCCTCCAGTGTATTTTGTTATAGTAATATGACCCATTGCGCTCTGTCTCACTGCCTGTATCCACTTTTGTGTCCTTAAACATTCGTTTTTTGGGGTCGACAGCTTATAAAAACTTATTTCTGGGTTTTTTTTTTTTAGCTTGTTAGCTGTACACCTTGTCACACAGCAGCTTTTAGGCATTGTTCTGTTTTTTGTAATAAGTCAGAAATGACAAGGAGGCAGCCTCACGTAATACAAAGTCAATGGAGACGGTTGGATTGTTTTCCCCCCGGTGGGCGTGGTTTTCAGATTATACTAAATGCACTCTGTCTCTATAAAAGCAAGATGACAACGTAAGTTATAAGTTATTATAACCGTAATTAAACTAAACTATACCTGTTCTGTCTTCATGCAGCATATATTCTCTGGCTCTGTAGGATCTTACAACAGTTCCCACATGAGCAATTTATAGATTATTATGACAGAATCAATTACTTTAAGATAGTTAACTCCACATCAGCTACATAAATAAATCAAGTAACCATTCAGAAACATCCTGTTGCATTCTACGTCACTTCTTTTTGAGTCTCTCCATCATTGTCTGACTCCGGTTTGAACATAAAAGGCTGAACAGTTTCTGACATTTTCAGTGAGTCTGCATGAACGGTGCTGCTAACAAGAGCTCTTGAAACTCCACCCTCTTCTTGAGAGCAGCAGCTCATTTGCATTTAAAGGGACACACAAAAACGAAGCGTTTTTGCTCACCTTCAAAAAGTGACTTAACATGCTATAAAAAAAAAAAAATTATCTGTGGGGTATTTTGAGCTAAAACTTCACATACACACTCTGGGGACATCAGAGACTTATTTTACATCTTGTAAAAGTGGCATTATATGACCCCTTTGAAAGGAACTTTTGCAAAGGACATTTTAGTGCTGTATGTTATGGAAAATTCCTTTAGCTCTAAAAAGGACAAATACAAAGATCGCTTTCCTCAGCAGACATTCAAACTGACTTTTATAATATATATAATATTATGGACATCGACCTGAAGCATGAATGTTATATCAGACACATGTAATGCTCGTTCAGGCGATCTCTCACTCTCTTTTTCTCTAATACTGTACAAAATACAATGAGTTTCAATGGAGGGACTCAACATTCCTTCACTACTAGTTCTAAAGTGACATTTTAGAATTAGTAACGCTTGGTTAAACTGTCAACTTGAGATTTGAATCCGTGACCGAAGGAAGTAGTGCTACACAAAAGAGGCTTTTAAAGACACTCCGTTGTTATTTCTTATTTATTTACATACTCGTGCCATCAAACTAAAGTATAAACGCAATATCACACAAGCAGCCGTGCGATATGACAGTATATCATGCAGCCTCGTGCCTATGGCCAAATCACAGCCGTGCTGATATACAGCCATATCGCACGGCTACTCTTGTGATATTGCTCATATATATAATCAGCTTTATATCAGCCATTGTCACTCTGCTCTAGTCTCTAAGATATTGGTATTGGCCATCAAAAAACCAATATCGGCTGACCACTAACAATAACATGGTAGGAAAATGTTTAAATTTAAATGTTTTACATTTTCAGAATTATATTCTATTGATTTAACAAGTGGATACTGTAATCTTTATGTAAGCCTATGTTGTGTTCTATTTTGCTTGTCTGAGTTAGTTCAGTTTTGTCAGTGGGCTTGTTCTGGCATTTGGTTAGAAGAGGTTCATTGTTGTTCTTCCAAGTATTTACAGTACAGTACTTACAGTACTATTTACAGTACAGTACAGTATTTTTTTAATTATATTTATTTTATTTGACTAACGTAAGAGAAATCCTAAGCTTTTCATTAAGGTGTAATGTCAGGTTACAGTATGTGGGCCCTAATTAAAAGTATAAGAAAATAAATTGGCAAAAGTGTCTCACTTTACCAATATATAACTACTAGTAAGGTTTAAAATATAATGTTGTACAATAACAAGGCCTTCTTTATTATTTTTTTCATCTGGTTACATGATCCAGATTACATGTAGTCCAATGCATCAAACTGATGATCATTACCTACAAAGCCAGTTCTTCTCCATCTAGTGGACCAGCAGGTGGTGCCGTTGTGAAAGACACTGTCATTAGCAGCCAGGCAGATTGGGCTGATGTAGCTGGTATAGTTCACTGGCTCACTCAATCTCAGCAAGGCGATGTCATTGGTGAACTGATACGGGTCGTAGTCTGGATGTGTAATGATGGATTGGATTCCTCGACTCACCTCGTTTGGGTTAGAGACTGAAAGGTTTTGGCTTTGTCTGCCCAGATAAACAGTCCAGGAACTGTCTGAGAATCTGAATGTGGGGGAAAAAAAAAGACTGTGATGCTTTAGCTCTGTAATAAATGCACTCTCTAACAAATGCACTTTCACATTAAATCACATATTACTTGATTTACAAATCTATTTTGTGTTCTTACAAGAAGGAAACGCAGTGAGCTGCAGTGAGCACCCATTCATGGCTGATGAGGGATCCTCCACAGATGTAATAGTCAGAAAAGTGTAGACTGACCTGCCAAGGCCAGTTCCCTGCAGGTGCATCCTCACCTCCCACAACACCAGTGCTCAGTGAGGAAACCCCACAGCCCTGTACTGAAAGCATAGTGAGAACTGTAAATAATTCACCAAATTTGAGATATTTTTTGTACTTTAAAGTTTAAAAACATTACCTTCTATAACTTTTCTTGTGTCATCTAAAATGTAAAAGGAGAGAAGTAGTTAAAAGTTAAACACAGTGTGAGTATGTTCAAGATGAAACACTACTTTGTGGTTCACAATCTAGCTGTTGCAGAATCTCTGCTCATTTCAGTATTTTAGATACTGGTGATACTCCAGTTGATAGATACTCTAAATGATTGGGCATGAATAAGCTGATAATCACTTCACATCCTGAATCTAGCTGTGGCTAAATTGTTAACTCATAAATGTATTCAGCAACAAATATTTATAATATGCAAATATAGTTTGATTAAGTCGTAAAGTGTTCAGCACACACTTGCACTTGCGGTTCATCTCATATCTGACGACACATACACATCTATAATAGGTTGTTGAAAATAAATAAAACAGACAGAGAGAGTTAGGCTAATGTATGCTTCTTTCGATGGATATGCATTCTGGATTCCCGGTACATTACAACAACAACGATGATCAAAAAACGTGGACAAAACAGTCACTCTTTGTAAACTTTGTTCAATGCGAGTGCCGTACTGTATGCTCGAATATTAGCAGTCATTTACGCCATCATCAGCCAGGATGTGATAGCGTGCAAGTGCAGGTGAGACATGAACAGCACACATTGCTATCTGTGTTTAAACTAAATTAATTTAAGACTTGCCAATTTAAACATTCGAGCGCAAGACGAGAAAAAGAACTTGACAGCGTGCAAATATTGAGTTGTCTTTCAAGTCTTGCGCTTGAATGGACAAATTCACACAAAAATTATGTCAACATGCCTGTCTTGGTGAGTATCCTAGCAAACATAGTAGCTTATGCCTTAAGTGAACCTAAACACTTGAGAATGAATGCATGTGTTCAGTAATCGGTGTACTGTATCCGTGCATTAGGTCTTAAAGGGACAGCAGCCTAATATTCCTGCTGTTTGTAGCCTATGTGTTTTTAATGTTAATAAATAGGGAAGCAGATGCAATCGCACTCTGTCTTTCGCTTTGGAGCCAACCTGTGTGTTCCTGCTATTAGACTAAGAGTGACTTCTCAAGCCTTTGAAGAGCCGTTGTTTTTCAGTGCTGGTGTTAAGGCACCCTACAGCGAAGCTGTGAGCTTTCCCAGAGTGAGCCTCTCGAGCTATTTATACAACTCTTAACTGCTGTTTTTACAGCATTGTTTCTGCCCTGCTGGTTTGCGATTTGGGCCGGTTCCTCTGTGCGTGTGACTCGGAGTGGTGTACCTGCAGTCACATCGTGGCTGTTTCCTGTGTGCTTCAGCACAAAAGAACAAGAGCTGATTTTCCCCCTTCTAAAAGAGTTTCACAGACAAACCCTGCATCTTTTTCAAGATGTCATTTCGTCTATGCATTTCTGGATGCGGTTGTTCCCTGGTCCCCGATGATGGTCACAATCGCTGTTTCACATGCCTGGGCATTCAGCATGCTGAGGCAGCTTTTGTGGATAGCTCATGTTCTCACTGCGGGAACATGACTATCTCAGTGTTGAGGTCTAGACTCTCGTTCCTTGGTTCTCAGGGAGCGGGGGTCCCCTCCCCTATGCCCCCTACGGCCGTTTTCTCTGGCTCTGGTCAGGCGAGCGGCACGTCGGCGTGTAGGCAGGGTGACTTGAGGATCACGGTTTGGGCTTCCCCACCGAGCTCCGCTCCGCTGGCCCCTTTCCCCTCAACAACACTGCAGCCTGTGGTGTTGCCGGAGGAGCGTGCTGGTCCCTCTACGGAGCAACCATCCGTTTTCTTTCGGTGCGCCTGCGGATGAGCAGATGTCGATCGTGGCATCGGAAGTTGAGCTGGAGTCCTCGGGAGATAAAGACTCGGCTGCGCTACCTGCCTCCGGGACCGTAGCGTTGCCCGAGGCCGATCCCGAGTTGACAGCTATGCTTTTCCGGGCTGCCGAGAAGGTTGGGCACGTCTGGAATCCTCCACCGTGTCCCGTACCTTCTTGGCTGAACGATTGGTTTCTCGGGGCGGCCCACGCTGGTCCTCAGCATCCCGCCCCCGTGCCATTCTTTCCGGAAGTGCAAGAGGAGGTGACCAAGTCGTGGAGAACGCAGTATAGCATTCGCACCAGGCCTGGTTCCTCTTCCGCCTTCACCACTCTGGATGGCGGGGAGGCTAAGGGATATGCTGGGATCCCCCCAGTCCAGCGTGCCGTTGCTTGACGGAGAAAGCTTACAGAGCCTGCGGACAGGCTGCCTCTGCCTTGCATGCTATGGCCCTGTTACAGGTCTATCAGGCCAAAGCGCTCATGGACATGCCCCAGGGTGGTCTTGATCAACAGCTGCTGGGGGAGCTGCACGCCGCCACCGACCTCGCCCTCCAGGCGACTAAGACGCTCTGCGTCTGTACATGAATAGAACGCGAAGCTTTAGGACCTCAGATCAGCTCTTTGTCTGTTATGGAGGCCAGCAGAAGGGAAAGGCTGTCTCCAAGCAGAGGATGGCTTGAGGCTTATCAGTCTCAAGGCGTGCCTTGCCCGCTCGGTTTGAGAGTTCACTCCACTAGAGGAGCTGCCTCTTCCTGGGCACTGGTGCATGGCGCCTCGCTGACAGATATCTGTAGAGCTGCAGGCTGGGCAACACCCAACATGTTCGCTAGATTCTATAGCCTTCGTGTGGAACCAGTATCTTCCCGTGTAATCGCTTCCAGTAGCCGGTAACGCGAAGAACCCGTTCTAGTGTCGGCTTGCTATGCCACTCCCGCCCCCTGGGCCGGTTACGTGCATCCATTTGCTCCAGTCGAGTTCCCCACTTGGCGAACCCTGTCGAGTTCCTCCGCCTCCCCTTGCGGCTCGGACATTGCGGAGTGTCTGATGCCAGGCCAAATGTCTGACTCCGACGTTGATATTTGACTGGGTGCCATATGTTGTGACCCCTCCACGTGAATGGTCCCATATGTGTATTGTCCACGGTCAACTCCCTACAGTGAGCCCGTGTCTTTCCTTTAGCAGAGCCAGCTCTGCTGTCACCTGTCAGATGAGTCTCCCCCTATCTTAAGGCTGGAGCCATCCCAGGGACTCCATATGCATACTGCCCACGGCCAGTCCATATGTGTATTTCCACATAATTCCCCCTGCAGGGTAGGTTGTGGCCTCCGCAGCGTCCCCTATGGGTTCGCTTCCCCAGTGTTGTCTAAGTCTTACTGTAGTGGGCCTTGCGGAACAGCAGTAGACTATCTCAGTGTAAGCTCGCCCCCTTCTCCGCCGCCCAGGTGCGGTGGGTGGCTGGAGCTTACGCTGGGCGCTGGAAGGGGTCAGTAACTGTGGTGTTTTATTTGGGATCCCAATTCGTCGTTCACGTTCGACGTACGTCAGTAAGGGAAAGGGAAAGGGAAGTCTTGGTTACGTATGTAAACCTTGTTCCCTGAAGGAGGGAACAGAGATGTACGTCCCGTCGCCACAGTTTATTTCCTTCGCTGTAGTGCAGACTCATGGTTGTCTCCTCAGCGAAAAACAGAGTGCGATTGCATCTGCTTCCCTATTTATACCACCTGGCGGGGGCGGTGCACATTATGCAAATATTTTTACTGTATATATTTATATAAAACTGTATATAAAATATATTGAATATATTTTATAAAGTAATTTATTCCTGTGATCAAAGCTGAATTTTCAGCATCATTTACTCCAGTCTTCAGTGTCACATGATCCTTCAGAAATCATTCTAATTTGCCGATTTGCTGCTCAAGAAACATTTATTGTGTACAATTGTACAAAATATTTGTGTACAATATTTTCTTTTCAATATTTTCAGGATTCTTTGATGAATAGAAAGTTCAAAAGAACAGCATTTATTTGAAATATAATCTTTTGTAACATTATAAATGTCTTTACTGTCACTTTTGATCGATTCAATGCATCCTTTTTGAAAAGAAGTATTAATTTCTTTATTTCTTTTCAAAAAAATAAAAATAAAAATTCTTACTGACCCCAAACTTTTGAATGGTAGTGTATAATGTTACAAAAGCTTTGTATTTCAGATAAATGCTGTTCTTTTGAACTTTCTATTCATCAAGGAATCCTGAAAAAAAAAGTACACAACTGTTTTCAACATTGATAATAATCATAAATGTTTCTTGAGCAGCAGATCAGCATATTAGAATGATTTCTGAAGGATCATGTGACACTGAAGAGTAATGGTAATGATGGAGTAATGATGCTGAAAATTCAGCTTTGCCATCACAGGAATAAATTACTTTATAACATATATTCAAACAGAAAACAGTTATTTTAAGTTGTAATAATATTTCACAATATTACTGTTCCCTTTCGAAAGGGAACTCAACGCTGCGTAAAACACGCTAGGGGGAACGCCTCCGTGTGAACCGGTGGCTGAAACACATATCCAATCTCGGCAATATCATATTGATCAGCGACAGCCCATGACATCATAACAATGCGACCCGATAGTATATATGGGGTGCCCAGATAACATGTCATCCTCTTATCGTCTTCAGGGACTGTTATGTTTAAAGCATCTGGCAATGAAACGCACGGACAAATCTAGGAGATTTGTTAAGTGTGTGGATCCGTGTCCACGTTATCTGGCACCGGGAGACACACACGAGCTGTGTGTTTTCTGTCTGGGCGAGGAGCACGCACGGGAGGTTCCTGAGGGAGCTGCCTGTGCAAATTGTGAGCGTTTTCCTTTGAGAACGCTCAGGTCACGTCTGGCTCTCTTCTCGAGGGAGGAGAGTGCAGCATTGGTGCCCGGTGGCTCTGGTCCCGTTTTTGCTGAGGCAGAACGGAGACTCAGGTCATGGGGTTCTCAGATGGACCTCGCTGAACGATTCGAGAGGGATGTGGACCTCTCGGGTTGTTCGGCGGCTCACGAGACGAGGCTGCTGGAAGAGGATGTGCTTTCATCTGCATCCTCAGGTCCATCAGCTGGTGCTCTTCCTGTAGAGCAGGAGATGGCTGAGGAGGATAGAGAAGGTGAGATAGCTGAATCCTCTCAGCCACCCTGCCCCGCGTATGCAGAGCTTTTGGAGGTTATGGAACGCACTGCAGGCAGGTTACTGTTGCCATGGCAGCGCGTTAGGAGAGAGACCGAGCGCGGCAGGCTTGACGATCGGTTTCTCTCCGGCCATAAGCCCCGAAATCTGGTGAGTCTTCCATTCCTTCCAGACCTGCACTTTGAGGTCGAGAAGGCATGGAAAAGCCTGTATTCAGGGCGAATCCATCAAAATCAGCGTGCTAATTTCGCTGATGTCGAGGGATTGGCAGAACACGGGTATGTGTCGATGCCTCCAATTGACGAGACATTTGCGAATGATCTCGTATCTGTTAGGACATCGACACTGAAGGCTCCAACCTTGCCATCTAGACCTTTAAAAGTTACATCACGTCTAAATGGCAGGGCATACGCGGTGGCGGGTCAGGCTGGTGCGGCTCTGCACACGATGGCAGCGCTGCAAGTGTACCAGGGTGACCTGCTGGGGGACCTGGACCAGGGGCAGGGTTTTTCCCCTGACGCAGTTATAGAGCTGAGCCGCACCACTGATCTCGCGCTCTGGGCCACTAAACAGACTGCTGCCCTGATCGGCCGATCGATGGCGCCAATGGTGGCCATGGAGCACCATTTATGGGTAAACTTAGCTGACATTGGGGAGAAAGAAAAGACCTTTCTCCTCGGTGCACCAGTCTCGCCATCTGAACTTTTCGGGACTTCCGTTGAGGAGGTGGTCAGAAAATTCAGAGAGGTGAGGGTGCGCTCTGCTGCTTTCAAGACATGTATACCGCAGAGGTCCGAGCCCCCACCCAGACAGTCTACTGGCCCGTCCCGGCCCGAGGGCCGTAGACAGGTCCAGAAAACGAGTGTTGCCTCTCGTGTGCCTCCATGGAGGAGTAGGACACAGAGAAGGCGGGACTCGAGGAAAAAGAAGGATTTGAGGGTTATAAAATCTACCATCTCTCTCTGAGGGTTATAAAATCTACCATCTCCTTCTTTTTCAGCCCAGGAGCTTCTTAACATCAGGCCTGTGGCTGGACCTGAGATGAGTGCTATAATTCTGATGGTCTGCTGGGGGCTTTGATGGTGAGAAGAGACTTTCAGGCTTGTAGGACTTCTGTTCCCTGTGTAGGATAAGTCTGGGCTCTCATTTAAGGAGTTTATTAAGGAAATTTGGTCAATTTCAAAAAAAAAAAAAAAAGAGGAGAAAACATAGTTTAGGGCCCTGAAGTCCCTGCAGGTTGGTTAGAACGATTCCTTAAAGAGAGATATGTATGTGTATATACATATATATACATGTGTATGTCTATACATATATATGTATATATACATAGATTAAAAAAAAAAACATATATGTTTAAGAGACTTTGCTGGTCTTGCTGGTTGCAAATAAAATTATATGGGCTCTCTGGCAAGACCGCTACTCTTTATGTTCTCTTTTGGAAGTATGCTGGCTTCCTCCAAATCAATTAATTATTTTTGGGGTAGATCTGAAGCCGCTGCTCTGTTGCAGGCTGGCCCTTTGCTGGCCGCCTTGGTAGCCACCTCAGATTGGAGTAGTTTGTCTCCTTTTTTACAAACTGTTTTTTTGTATACCGAGATAAGTGCTTGACTTCAAATAGACTGACTGTCTAGCGTCGGCCCTCTGGGCTGCCTGACATTGTTACCTGGTTAGCGTCACTCCTATATTATCTAGGATAATTAAGGTTTTAAGGGAGTTTAAACTGCCACCCTCAGCTGTTTCAGCTAGTGATTGTGCCTCCTCTCCTTGGTGAGAGTTATTCTGTGAGGCTGCTGCTCTGTAGAGCACCAGGTAGATCTATGCTTTGGGCCGGCCCTCATTAGGGCCGCCTTGATAGCTGGCCTAGGCCTAGTGCTAGGAATTTTTTGGGCAGTCTGCTATGCATTTCTGCCTTTGGTGCATTCCTAGCGCTGGACTCCTCTCAGTGAGAGTCCTCCGGCCAAGGCCCGCCCCCTCCTGCAGTGGGGTTCTTTAATGCAGGCTGGTGTAGAGGCAGAATAGTAGTAGGCTTAGGCCTTTTTTCTTTGCAAATAGAAATAATTGCTCTTTGTTTTTGGCCCTGCTTTTCAGAAGCTAGTTACTGTTAAGCCCTAGCTTAAATCTTCTAAGCCCGCTGAACTGACGTTCAAGTGCTGGGTTGATTGTGTGTGGCAGTTTCTGGGAAATAGGCCCCCATTCCCCTAGGGCTGAGCACAGATACTGTTTCTGACGCGTTTGGAGTCGTTGTGGCATGCCTTCACCCTGTAGCATTCTCAGGGTCGTGCGAACCATACTCCCTTGTTAAATACAAGGTTTTATATGAGTCCTTCGCTTATAGCTCTGGTTTTGTTCTGCCCTTCACCATTGTGGCTCAGGTTGAGCAGTATTTGGCCTTCATTTCGGGCTGGTCATTTTGTACGCTCCTTTGTAGCCCGAGCATTGCCACAAGCTGAGCATTGCCACGAGCCGTCTGGAGTATTTGGCCCAAATGGGCCTCCTGCAGGGCATCTGGTGTATGTTGTACTCCCTTCGCTTAGAGGGTAAAAGGTGCTTTTTACTGAGTGCACTGCGTGTGAGCAATGTGATAGGTCCCAGGCTTAGGCGCTGTTTATTCGCTATCTTTGCTACTAGACTTGCTATAGGGCAGTAGGCTTTACAGACCTCCCTTCAGTGTGAGTCCCCACCATGTTGGGCTCTTAGGAGCCAGTATATGTGCTGTCAGGTAATGGCCATAGCAAGCCTCCCTGTGTACAGCCCCCATGAAATGGGTTTCTGGTTGCTTTGGGGTATTTTATCAGATAGTAGGCCTTAGCAGGCCTCTCTGTGGTGAGCCCTCATCAGTGTGGATGTGGTAGCAGTAAGACATACTTCGAGTAGTTTGCCCTAGTAGGCCTCCTTGTGAGTTGTCACCAGCACTTTGGGTCTTGCGACAGCTAGCAGAGACGTTTGGCAGGTAGTCAGGCCCTGGTAGGTCTTCCTGTTTAGTAGCTAGCTAGACTGGCTGTTAGACAAGCAAGCCTTAACAGGCCTCTTGCAAGTGAGTCCCCAGTAGTGTGCCAGCAGCAAGACTTGCCGCTGGTTGTGGCCTCTGCAGGCCCCTGCAGGCGAGTCCCCTATGGGTATTTAGAGCAACGTCTTGCTATCAGGTCGTTTTCCTTAGACAGGCCTCCCTGGAGATGTGCTCCATCAATGTTGCTGCTTTTAGCCGTGTTGAACTGGCTGCCAGGTAGTTGGCTCTAGCGGGTGATAGATATTCTTATCAGCCTGACTTTTCTTTCTCTGTTTCTCCCTGTTTTCCCTCACCTGGTCTTCATGGATGCAAGGGTAGAACGGAGACTAGTTGTTATGGTTTCGTCACACATCTGGTTTTAATGTACACAATGTATATGTGTGTGTTTCTTGGAAAGCAGCCAAGAAAGGTCCCTGCTTTTTAGGCCTTACTGGAGCCCAAGGCAGGCAGGGGCACTGTACCAGATGTTGACCATATTTAGACTTGTTTTTTCTATATGAACCACATTCCTATATCATGAAAGTATATTCTCATTGGACAATTGTTACACCACTGCTACACCACCCCCTGAACATGTATAAAAGCCATGTACTGAAGTAAGTCTGGGAGGAGGTTTTGTGAACAGATTGGCTTCATGTTCATGACTCTTTCCCATAGGCCTATGCATTCAATGAGTGAAAAAGAAACTGAGAATGAGGCACGAATCGGGACAATAAATGTAAGATTAGATAATCTTGCAGCGGGCCACCTTGGAGGCTAGTTCCCAGCAGTATGGGTTCCCTGGTAGAAGCGCGTAGGCTTGCTTTCAGATAGTAGGCCTTAGCAGGCCTCTCTATGGCGAGCCCCCAGCAACGTGGGTAACTGGCAGCAAAAAAAAAAAAAGAAAAAAAAGAGAGAAGCTTTGGTAGCGGGTTTCCCTGTGTATTAGCAGGCCTTCCTGTGGGTGAACCCCAGGGTTGCAGGCCTTTGGACAGATAGCTAGTCTTGCTATCAGGTAGTTGGCCCTAACAGGCCTACCTGCATGTTAGCAGGCCTCTATGTGGGCAAGCCCCAGTGTTGCAGGCCTCAGACAACTAGCTACAACCGCTCCATTTGGACTTTTTATTTGGCCAGTTTGAATGAGCGCAAAAGGCTCGCCTGCCTGGTGTGGGTTCTCGAGGATCAAGGCCCGGGTATACTTCATTTTCCGTGTTCAACTCCATCAGGTGAGCGCACATATACTCATTTGGCAGTGTACGCAGAAAGACGCGTTTGGCACGTTCGCACTAGTGGACTGCTGTTCACAGTAGTTTTACAGCTTTTCATGTCTGTCTTCAAGGCATTTACTTCTTCAAACACAAAGTCAATTGATTTCTTAAGGCCCTCATTGCTTGCACATGGCATATTCAGAAAAAAAAACCTTTAAATGTATGTAATACTCTAAATCCAGAAGCATGTACAATATATTGCCAAAAGTATTGGTAAATCACTTCCATGGCCACAGGTGTATAAAATCAAACACCTAGGCATGCAGACTGTTTCTACAGACATTTGTGAAAGAATGGGTTGCTCTCAGGAGCTCAGTGAATTCAAGCGTGGTGCCGTGATAGGTTGCCACCTGTGCAATAAGTCCATTCGTGAAATTTCCTCATAACTAAATATTCCACGGTCAACTGTTAGTGGTATCATAACAAAGTGGAAGCAATTGGGAACAACAGCAACTCAGCCATGAAGTGGTAGGCAACGTAAAAATCACAGAGTGGGGTCAGCGCATGCTGAGGCGCACAGTGCGCAGAAGTCGCCAACTTTCTGCAGAGTCAATAGCTACAGACCTCCAAACTTCGTGTGGCCTTCAGATTAGCTCAAGAACAGTGCGTAGAGAGCTTCATGGAATGGGTTTCCATGGCCGAGCAGCTGCATCCAAGCCTTACATCACCAAGTGCAATGCAAAGAGTCGGATGCAGTGGTGTAAAGCACACCGCCACTGGACTCTATAGCAGAGACGTGTTCTCTGGAGTGAGGAATCACGCTTCTCTGTCTCGCAATCCAATCTACGAGTGTGGGTTTGGCGGTTGCCAGGAGAATGGTACTTGCCTGACTGCATTGTGCCAAGTGTAAAGTTTGGTGTGGGGAGTTATGGTGTGGGGTTGTTTTTCAGGGGTTGGGCTTGGCCCCTTAGTTCCAGTGAAAGGAACACTTAATGCTTCAGCATACCAAGACATTTTGGACAATTTCATTCTCCCAACTTTGTGGGAACAGTTTGGGGATGGCCCCTTCCTGTTCCAACATGACTACGCACCAGTGCACAAAGCAAGGTCCATAAAGACATGGATGAACAGGTTTGGTGTGGAGGAATTTGACTGGCCTGCACAGAGTCCTGACCTCAACCCGATAGAACACCTTTGGGATGAATTAGAGCGGAGATTGCGAGCCAGGCCTTCTCGCCAACATCATTGCCTGACCTCACAAATGCGCTTCGAGAAGAATGGTCAAAACTTCCCATAAACACACTCCTAAACCTTGTGAAAAGCCTTCCCAGAAGAATTGAGGCTGTTATAGCTGCAAAGGGTGGGCCAACTCCATATTTAACCCTACGGATTAAGAATAGGATGTCATTAAAGTTCATGTGCACATAAAGGCAGGCGTCCCAAAACTTTTGGCAGTATAGTGTATTTTGACAAGAAAATTACATTTAAGTGTCGTCCAATGTAATGTAACTATATATCAGCTTGTGAGCGTGAAGCACAAGTTAACATGAGCCCAGCCCTTCCCATAATAAAACAAAGAAGACTTTTGAATGATTTGTACATCAAGAACCTCATACATTCTGTTGTTATGTAATAGCTCATTGAGATAATATGATTTTATTGGCATTTTTGTTAAACAAACTTTTGCCATTACAAGTAATTAAATCCATTTCATAGTCAAAAAAGTGTAGACTGATCTGCCAAGGCCAGTTCCCTGCAGGTTGAAATAATCTTTACAATAATACCAGCATCATGTAGTGCAAAGGTTTAATTGTAATGGATGTATTGCACAGGCTTTCAGAATTGACGAATCTACAGCTGATTGTTCCCATCTGGCGTAAGGTCACAACTTAACACAGTAACCATTTAAACAGTAATGCCGGTTTTACTTCTGTAGAAACCATGGAAACACCAAAGATGCTTTGGTCATCCATGTTTAAGTGCTATAAGCAGGTCCCAGTGCATCTACCAACCCAGAAAACTTGAAAAAGTACAACCCAGTAACTTTGTTTTGGTAAGCCTTTCTCTGCAAGCATGTGGAAAAACGAGCTGCTCAGAATTTGCTTCCCTAGTGACATAGGAAGGTATCCCCCTTAATCTGCATGTTTCCACCCACGGCGCCACCATTTTGTTTTCACAAATGACAACGGTGTACCAGTTCTAACACCATGGGAAAAGTTTGAGCAATGCATGCTAACTGTTCTGTAGTTTGCTGCACAGATGAGCACAGAACATTATTTAGAGTCCCAGCCTCAGAGGAGACAAGAGAGCAGTCGATATATTTTATTTTCAATGTAAGTCCCCCAGAAACAGTAAGCAAAAACCTGTCACTTCAATCACTTCAAGCTGCAGTGCTTTCTCAATCTCATCCAGCTTTTATTAATATGAAATTCTAATATCGATCTAGCTTACTGCAGTGTGCAACAGGTGTCTCATACCAGCCACCGAGCGAACACACAGAGTAACGTTATAACATAACTTTCACACACTCAGATTTTAGTATGATACCCCACAATTTTAATTTCTCAAATAAAGTGACCTGTATGTAATTCAGCACTTGTGACTGCTTCATTAGAATGAAATAAAATATTTTGAATATAAGTGATCAAACGAAAGGAGCGGCAGCGGCCAACTGCGGCATATAAGCATAATAAAAATAGCAATGTAAAATGTTAACACAGTAACGTTAATACATAAGCTCATCCATGAATATAATTTCTCCCTGGGTGCTTCTCAATAATCAAATAGATGCTTCCTCGTTTCCTCATTCCTATGTCCTCAAGCCCGTGACCCGGAAACCGATCAAACTCAGCCATCTTGAAGGACATCTCCATTCTCTGACTGCACCTCGAGGAGGCGAGGAATGAGGAGCGAGGAAGTTTGTGGAGGTAAAGATGACTACTCCCATGATTCCACACTCATTCACGACATCATCAAGCTACACCTTTGTTATTGAATAAGCGGCTTCTAGTGGCGAAACTTACATACTGTGCTTTTAACAAACCAGTAATGCTGTATTCCGTATATGGTTAGGTTTAAAACATGTACTTGTAAATTTACTTCTAGTCAGTAGAATGTCTGTTTTGGAGAGCATCAAAAGAAAGGGCAGACAGTCTACATATACTCCAATGATTGGTAGTTAACATAGAGTTACACAAAGAACACAAAGTTACTTGTAGTCAGCACAATGTCTAAAGTGTCACCCCTTTTAGCCAGCATTTACAACTTAAACATTTTTTGTGTAGGAAGTAATTTACATAATGTTATATTTCTGTGATTTTGCATCTATTAAGTAAACTGAATATAGTAATAGTTACTCAGTGTGTTAATAAATGCTTTATTAACATACATTCCTACTGTAATTCATGATTAATTCAGGTAGTTATAAAATGTTTTATCATTTAGTAGTAGTTGTAACTATTTTTGTGAGCTCATCTAAAGTGAGGACTATTTATGCCTCATAAAGCTTTTACAAAGGAAATTTAAAGGCTCAGTTATCTTCTAAACAGAAATAGGGAACACAAGACAAAGTGATACAGAACATAGAAATGTTTATTTCAAGATGCAAAAAATGAAACTGTACAACTGTACACTTGATATAAAACGGAAAATAAACCTCTGCAATGTCATAGAAAATAAAAATTCCTGTACACCTCCAGAAAACTTAACAGTGCCAACACTGGATTACAGGAGTGCCAAAATACAACAAATAAAATCGGACTGAGAGTTTGCTTTCTGAGCACCTTGCAGTGATTTAGTGGTATGAATGGCTGGCAGAGAAACATGATGGTGCATTTGGCCGATTGATTCATGACATTTCAAGAAAGAACAAGTAGTCATATTTTGTTCTTTTTTGTTCATTTTGTTGCTTATTTAGTTCCTTTTTATTTTTATATGATATTGCAAATGTTTATTTTTAATTTTATATCAAGTGTACAGTTTACAGTTTCATGTTTTGCATCTTGAAATAAATATTTCTATGTACTGTATCACTCTGTGTTGTGTTTGCTTCCTTTTTCTTTTTAGAAGATAACTGAACCTTTAAATCTGATTTGTAAAACCTTTACAAGGCATAAATAGTCCTCACTTTAGATGAGCTCACAAAAATAGTTAACTGACAACTACTAAATGTTTTATAACTATCTGAATTAATCATGAAATACAGTAGAAATACATGTTAATAAAGCATTTATTAACACACTGAATAACTATTACTATATATCTAAATAATAAGATGTGTAAATGCACATCGTTTCTTAATCATTTACTTACACTTTCTAAATGATCTTATGAACCACTGACTCCTAAATACTTAATTTAGAAATGATAAATTGATCATTATTAAAGTATGAAAATACAATTATTAAACACATTATAGATATGATTATGAATAAAAAAATAAAGCAGTTATAGCTGTATTTTTAAACTGCTTACTAATGTCTATTAATGTAGGGACAATGCTTTATAAATAATGAATTAACTATTTACCAATGCTTAACTAATGATTGATAGTGTGCAGTTACTATAAAGTGTTACCAAAAAAGAAAAGAAATTATTCACTTCACTTTTTTTTTTTTGTTGTTGAAATGTATTCTTACAAGAAATATAGGCGCTGATATATTTTTTGCTTCAAGTGCTGTATGCTTATGTGAAACACATTTATTTATTTTGGGGGGCTTGGGGTGCCTGTAAAATAATTTCAGGGACTACTGCATTAAAGGTAGACTGATAAAGAGCTGCAGTATTTGTCACCTACATAGTGTACCTGAGCCCTGTATTATAAACATTAATATTAATGATCTGCCTCTGTTTCCTTAGAATTGTATGTTATTCAGTCAATGGGTAGAAAATGCTCACTATACCTATATAAAACACTTCAATGCTGTGCATTATAACTGTTTCAACTATTTCTAATTGTTTGATAGCCTTCATAACAGGCAATGTTATTGATACTGCGCTTTTTAAAATGGTTAGTCATCCGTAGTACAACTAGACAACTAGAAACACATACTGTCAGCATCAACACCAACAATGCTTTGAAGACAACCAAAATGTACAACCAGATGACCTATTATAGGCACTGAAAAAAATGTAGAATTAATTTTCACTCAGAAATTTCAGTAACACTTTATTTTAGGGTCTTTTAACTAGTTGCTTATTAGCATGTATATTGATAGAATATTGGCTATTTATTAGTACTTATTAGGCACATATTAATGCCTTATTCTGCATGACCTTATTCTACATTCTTACCCAATACCTAAACTTAACAACTACCTTACTAACTATTACTAAGCAGTAAAGTAGGAGTTTATTGAGGGAAAAGTCATAGTTAATAGTTTATATGTGTTCCCTATACTAAAGTGTTACCGAAATTTCTAGTCAATTTCACAAACAATTATAAAGAAATGGCAAGTAACTCACTGAATTAAACATGAAATTCTGAAGTAGAAAGACTGAAATAGCATTCTCTTGTAATAATAAAACATTATAATCATTTATTTAAAACTATCGTTTTATTTCAAACTTCTAAAAATAATTCCTTCCAGTGTATCTGTTTAGAAGTTTACAAACTTTAGGCTGTCATGTGTAAGAATAAATAATCTGAGAACATTTTATTTATTTATTTTTTTTTTAATAAAATTTAAAATTGTTATTTTCTTTGTGCTTAGATGCCCTTTTTAAACACCTGTTGTTGTATTGCCATTGTAAGGAATACATTTTTTTTTTTTTTTTGCATTCATTTCTAAAAATATGTATAAATAGTAAATAAAAATCTTATAAATATTAAATATTGACAAAAACTAAGAAACACTTACTTATGAGAAATATCAGCATCAGATACTTCAGATACTCCATTGTAATGAAAGCAGATTCAGTTAGCTCTAAAAATGGAGAAGAGCTGAAGAGAAAATAAATATAGAAATATGCAATCATGACTCATTATATAGAATACATAGCAATAAATCTATGGAAGTCATATAAGAAGTTACATTTTTAAAGAAGTCAAATAATATCTGAAAAACCCTTGTATACCTTGCCGTATGTTCACAGCTGTTTCTGATATTGTCTGTCTATTCACTAATGATCTCTATCTATTTTATATGGAATATCACGTACATCACTGATTTTAGAATTTGAATATAAACTCAAATGTCTCTATATGAATATGAATATTAGCATGCAAAAATTTGTTATGAAAAGGTCTTTGTGTACCTGCCCTCTGAATAATAAGGAAATATTACAGCACATATAAGCAGGGATGGACTGAAAGAAAAAAACGCCCTGGATTTTGCGCCAAACAGGCCTAATGACAACTACAAACAGCCACCACTATCTCACTATATTACAGCAGTCAATGTATCGCATTAATGGCAAATAACATCACAAAACTCATGGTGATTGAAATAAATTTGTTATTGCATGAACTGAAATACTTGAAATCTACATAAAAATAGCAGAACGCAAAAATGTATAATATGACATATAATGATAAACATAAACCTAGAATCTAGAAACCTGAAACAACAGAACTATTCTACAATTTGAGTATTCATCTCTCTCTCTCTCTCTCTCTCTGTGTCTATGCCATCTGTCTTTCTGTGTGTCTGCATTTAATGTTGGGGGAGTAAAAGCTTCTTCAACAGGTCACTTTTCTCAGCAACTTGGTCTATGACAGTGTCAGTGTCAAGGGACATGAGAATGTCTTTCTCTGTGGCCATCAGCATGAATGCCTCCAAGATGGAAGATGGAAAAACTTCTCTCACAAACTGTGTCACAGGCAGAGTCAGCAGGAATTTGTATGCCAATCAAATTTTGTGATAGGCATCAGTCAGGAGGTTGTACCTTGTGAGGAGTTGACAACAACAGGTTGTGCAGTTTTTACAGACCTTGCAGGTGCTATTTTATATTTCTCCCTCCTCCCAAACACCAGAATTATCCTCTGCCATCCTGACCTCCTGACATTAACTCACTTTGCAAATGCCACCTTCTGATTTTAGACCATTAATTAACTTGTACAGTCAAACCAAAATTTATTCAGACACCTTGAACATTTTCATTCATCAATACAGTTTATTCACTATAGTTTTTTTAAAAAAAAATGGTTATAAAATATGACAAGATCTCAGAGTTAAACTGTGTCAGAAAAAAAAAAAAAATCTTAATTATGTCAAAACATGGTCAGGTCTTTGGGTATAATATGTCACAGTTTATTTTGCTATCCTCACTTACATAAATGAACTATAGTGTCCTGCACCCACTAGTAAAAATATATAAAAAATGTCTGAATAATTTTTGGTTTGACTGTACATCACTAACAAGTGGCAGAAAAAAAGGGATGAAAATAAAAATAATAATCAAGACATGACCAAGTCGACTTCATTAGGTGCCGACTGGGTCACTCAAGACTTACACATAGGTTTTTACTGATATACTAAGTTCCCCCTTATGTCTCTTGTGTCAAATTATTTTGACTGTTAAACATATTCTGTTGGATTGTAATTTTTATGATACTGCTAGAAAATGTTTTTATTTAGAAATATGTTTACATGGAATATTTCAGAATGTATCACCCCAATGTATTTTAGATTTTCTATCTTATGTTCAGTTGAAAGGATTATATAATAATGTAAATTTTATAGATTATGATATTGACCTTGTGTTTGCCATGTAAATAGCTATGATGCTAACATGGTGTAAAAAAAAAATAAACAAACAAACAAACTGGCCTTCAAGGGTTTTCCGTGTCTTCAACACATCAATGTAGATGCACTGTTCTGGCTTTCCAAAGGACCCAAAGATCTTCTTCAATTGTTTCTCCAATAATGGAAAGGCTCTTGTGCCGACTACCCTGGCCTCCCTGCTCCCACACATTCATCCTTTGGTATGACTAACAAAAGAAGACGGCAACCTCATTAACCAATGAGAAGAGGGACCCACTGGAATTGGCCACTTCTGTTGTGTCAGCCAGAACTAAGTTTAGGACGTGTAAGCTTTGAGAATAGATAAAGATCTAGCTGAATCTAAAAAATCTGTTATATTGAGATCTTAATTTAGAAGAATTTCAGCCAAGGTCGGGCAGGGTGTAGGATC
Organism: Hypophthalmichthys molitrix; assembly: GCA_037950675.1. Taxonomy (NCBI): domain Eukaryota; kingdom Metazoa; phylum Chordata; class Actinopteri; order Cypriniformes; family Xenocyprididae; genus Hypophthalmichthys; species Hypophthalmichthys molitrix. The sequence continues at coordinate 3,112,506 of CM075503.1, read as the reverse complement.
CAATTTGGCTGTTGGAGAGAGATGTCTGAAAGTGAGAGAGGGAATCAGCAACTTCGTTAGAGTATCCAGGTATATTTTCGGCTTTGATAATGAAACTAAGAGTAACAGATTGCCATGTTAGACGCCTAAGAATAGGCATAGTTGCCCGGCAATTGGATCTTCCTTTGTTAATAATTGCAACAACTGCTTCATTTTCAAAATACATAATAATGCGTTTACGCGACCAAGCGGAACCCCAGAGAATGCTGGTTACAGCGATGGGGAACATTTCATGGAGAGCAGATGAAATTGGATGTTGAGCCAAGGAAGCGAATTTGGCAGGCCATTTTTCTGCAAACCACTGCCCTTGGAACAATCCCCCAAAACCAATCAAGGGGGCTGCGTCGGTTAAAGCTCAAGAGCATCAGATGACTCGGGAACGTCATTATAGAAAACAGAGATGCCGTTCCAATTGTCTAGCAAATGCGCCCAAAACTTAAGGTTTGACATGCACCCTTCGTCTAGGTGCACTGTATCACTCAAGTTATGGACGGAATGAGCCAAAGTCAGTTAAAGAGAAATAAAAGATTGACCTTGGGGAATAATTCTCATAGCGAAGTTGAGATGACCGAGGAAGGAGAACGTATCACGTTTAGATACGGTTAGTGACAAGATAAATACTGTAACTGATCTAATTCTGAGTAATTTCTCATTGGGGAGAGAAGCTTGCATCTTAACGGTGTCTAGAATTATGCCGAAGAATTCTTGATCTCATTTGAGAGAGGAACACCTAGATCGCGAAAAACTTGTTTTAGCGTATCGAGCACGGAGCAAGTGTAACATGAAAGGAAGCTTGCAAAAATTCAATGTGATCCAACACAAAGTCTCTGATAGGCAGTTGAGGATATGCAGACTGCTCCTACAACCGAAGGTGAATCTCATGCGAAATAGAATTTGGATTTCCATTTAACACAGAAAAGAGGACAATCAGAAGGGTGTATGGGCATGATTTTAAAAGCGTCGGTAATGTCCACTTTGGCTAGCAGAGTGCCATGTTCTGCCAGCTTGATTAACTGAATAGCATCGTCGATTGATGCATAGTACAAAGAGAAAGGTTGTAATGGGATGCATTCGTTAACGTTTGCAAAGGTAAAGGAGTGAGGAGAAGACATGTCGAAGATAAGACGCTTTTTCCCTGAATATCTGCGTGTAGCTATGCTGATCGAATTGACTGGAAATGGGTAAAAAGGAGGGAACGAAAGTAATTTGTAAATTTGAGTTACGTGCCTTTATTAAAATCAACACATTAATGATTTATCTCTCATCCACCCGCGACCCACCCGCAATTACTTGGAATGTTATTTTGTATTACTTGGCCGCCCCGACCCGCTGATTATCTGATGCGGATATATAACCGCGATCCACGCATCACTTTCGTGCGCTCTCGCAGACTGTCCTGATCGGCTCCGTTCGAGGACAGCAAGTTCTAGGGCTAGAGTGAAAGTGATTTTTCTGGCCCAGAACCCTATTTTCTGCAGTAGGGATGGGCGGAACGGTTCGAGAATGAACACAGGCCAGGAAGCCACAATGGAACCTTGGTAAAGGGGTATCTGAGCATGTGACTGCCTGTCTGAGTTTTGTGGACACTCGACAGCCGGAGGCGGCATGAAATTTGATGGAGCCAGCCGCCTCATAATTCTCTATGCAGGAAAAACCCTGCATGTAACACTGCTTGCTGTTTCTTGACTGTTTTATTTTGGCATACATTTTGTATTTTTTCTCCTTTGTCTTTATGTTATGCGATTTGGCAAAGGCTGCGATTATTTTTTTGTGCAGCTTGTCAGTTCTGTACGGCTCTGTGATCAGTAGTAAATGCTGCTCCATCTGAAAGCCAGTGTAATGAGGGGTCGACAGAGTGGGGATCCATTTGCAGCTTTTATTAAGATAATCACCAATGCAGACAGGGGCAAGGGCAAAAACAAACAGGGACATGCAATGGTCGAGGCAGGCGGCAGACAGACAGAGTCGGGTCACAGGCAGAGATCAGGGCAGGCAGCAGAGAATCACAGGGGATAAACAGTCCAACGGCAACAGAGAAACAGTCCAGAAGTAAACGCTCAGTAATGATCACCGGGGCAAATCAAGACTTGTGTGTGTGTGTGACTTAAATAGGGTGAGTGTGATGAGGTGCAGGTGTGTGCGCAATCAGTCCCAGGAATGAGGGCCTATGGGAAACGTAGTCCGAATGGAAAACAGTCAATATTCAGGTGACGCTCCCTCCGGTGGTGCGGAGGAGGAGGCGCGGGAGCCACATTCGTGACAGCCAGAGGCCTCTCGTGCTGAAACTCCAAATATGTTATTCTAGTTATAGTTATTCTTTATTCTAGTTCTGTGATTATACAACATGCTTGTTGTATCAAATTCTGCTGTCACTAGGGGTGTAAGCTTCCCCCATTAGATTCCATACAATTATTTAAATTTGGCTACAGCAACACGCTTGTTGCAAAAAATGTCCCAGATTGCTTCAGCTTGGGGTAATGCTTCCCCCACAGGATTGGATTTATGGTGATCAACATTTGCCACTAATATCAGGATGTTATTAACCTTCTATCAGCATCAGTTGTATTGGGGGTATTTGGCATATGGTTTGTTTTGGGGGTTTGACTTGCTGCTCTCCCCGCTCTGTCCAGGCATGACTGCATGGACGGGCGTGTGGAGTTTGCCCAGAACAGAACCATACCGCCAACACTAAATGTATGCATCATCATTATAATAAATATACATTTGACGAAAGTAGTCCTGACTGAACAAATAGAAGAGTTTAAAAAAAATAACAAGCAAGCCCAGCCCAGGTGAGAAAAAAGTAACAGAAAAGAAACATAATGCATTACTTTCCATAAAAAGTAACTAAGTAATGCAATTTGTTACTCTTTTAGGGAGTAACACAATATTGTAATGCATTACTTTAAAAATGAACTTGCCCCAACACTGCACAAAAGTATGTACTTTCTCTTCACAAAAACAGTAGGGCATAGTTTTAGGGCATAGTATAAGTAGGTAAATTGGGATGCGGCAAACAGAAGCTGTAAGAGAAGCTGCTACCTTCTTATTTGCTGCATTGTTGGGCATGTTTTTAACATGACAATGTCACTAAAGGTAAAAATCCTTCAGTCGACAAGTATTTCACCTGACCTTAAACACTATTGGGCACCTGTGGGGAATTTTGTAGAGATAAGTTGAGCAACACTCCCCATCAAGCATCAGGGCACTCAAGGAGGTCATACTTCAGGAGTTAAACAGAAAAGATTTGACAATTTGTGATGAACTTGTACACTCAATGCCAAGAGGGGTCAGAGCACATATATACATATACATACTAGAATATTACATGTTTGTTGAATTCAGCTAAGGGTGTTTTAATTTTTGCAATCCTTCTTTTAAGTAAAATTGGCTAATTTACTTATTTTACAGATATTGATGACATTTTTCCTCAGGTTTTATTATCAAAATACATTTAATAAATTTAATTTTTTTTTCATCTTTCCATGGATTGCAAAAGTGATTATTACTATCTTATAATGATAATTAATATCTATAAATTCAGAGAGAGTATACTCATTTTGTAACATGTATGCTCTGTTTGATTTCATTTTCCTTCTGTTCAGGTTCTGTTTTTCTTGTGCCTGTCATCTGACCCAGTTTCCCAGTGTGTCTGATTATTGATTACGTTTACCTGTTCTGTTAATTATCTCATTAGTTCTCCTTGTTATTTAAACCCAGTGTTCACTGTGTTCATTGTTCGGTGTCGTCTATGTGTGAATGTGGTTGTTCTCCTGAGATCCCTGTTGGATTTATTTTTAAAGACTGTTCTTTTCCTTAATCTCCTGCATTGTTCGATTTGTGCAACCATATCGTGACACATTTTTGCAGAGTACTGTAACCACAATTTGAAAGGCAAAAATGTTATGAAAGAATACAGGAAGTCATTAAAAGGACAGCCATAACTTTCTGTTGTCCAGTCACGCACTGTAAAATTTTTTACAAAATGCAGCAGTGGTTCCAGCCATTTACCATAATTTTACAGTTTTAACAATGTTTTCTATTTTACAGCTGTGCTGTAATTTAACAGTACAATACTGGCAGCAATAGTTCCAGCTGTTTACCATAATTCTGTCATTCGAGTTCTGATGAAGAAAGTCAGTGTAAGTAAATAATGAGAATGTTCATTTTTGAAACTATACTGTACTATATTTAACACTTTAAGAGGAAAAAACAGTTTCAAAGAGAAAAGTGTAAATTGCCAAGTTCAATTAGAGGAACTAGTTCTTTAAGCAGAGACAAAAATCGTCTCGGGTTACGACTGTAACCCTGGTTCCCTGAGAACAGGGAACAAGACACTACGTCCTAGAACGCTTATGGGGAACACCCTAGTGTGACTGGTATCTGAAACAATCTGTCAAATCACGACAATCTTTATTGGTTGGCAACAGCCTATGATGTCATACAGGTGCAACCAGGAAATATATAAGGAGTGCCTGGAGAACATGTCATCCACTTTTCGTCTGAAGGGACTGACAGCAGGCAGACTGGAGGCATGGCAACGAGACGCAGTGTCTCGTTCCCTGTTCTCAGGGAACCAGGGTTACAGTCGTAACCCGAGACATTCCCTTTCGAAAGGGAACTCGCACTGCGTCCTAGAACGCTTATGGGAAACGAAATACCCACGCCACCATGCAGAGAGGAGTGCATGCCAAAAATGGCTGAGAAAGAAGGCAGAAAAATGCCAAGCACTCAACTCCTTCTGGTCACACAAGGCTGTCAGTGACAGTACTCCCTATGGCCAAAGCCGAGCTGAAACCAAAAGGAGGGAGCCCTCTGAGAAAGAAGAGGGCGTGACTCACCAAGGCTGCTCAAGGCTTAGAACCAACATCTAGCAGAAGAGGTTCCTTAAAGGGAGTAGGGCCAGATAGCTCAAGAGTAGCTCTGGCCAGTCACTTTCAGGGGGACAAGAGTCAACCCCTGGGGCCACCAGGGAGGCCGACCTGGCTCAAAAGAGATCTAGTCTGCTAGCAACCTGTCTGTTCATGGAACAGAGTCCCTTACTTAAAGGGGGTGGGGGGTCCGGGGGACACACCAACTTTTGATAGATCTGGCAAGAAGTCTGATGAAAAGGCTCAGGCCCAGGTCTGAGAGGAAAACATCAAGAAAATGTTAGTGACAATATATAGCACATGGCAAATGATAGTGATCGTATACTCTGCAAACACTTTTAAATGAGACAGAAAATGAACAAGTTAGTTGACAAAGATTATTAGAAACTTATTATAAAGAGAATGATTACTGAATATTAAATGACAGTACTCTTTCACACTTTCCCATATACTGATGATATAATTAGTGAAAAGATGTTGGGCCTCATTTAAATTTCATTTCAATCTAACGTAGAAACGAGCGTAGATCCGAACGCAGAAATCATCTCACGACAGGGTTCACGTGTCATTCATCAACATTCGTATGCTGGAAATCCTATTGTATGAATAATCATAAGTTGATTAATGTGGGGGCTAAAAACAATCGTCATTTTAAATATCACGCCCGTAAAAATTCATGGGTTAGAAGCCTCAAAGCCACTGGAAGGCAAGCCTGCAACCTTTAGCCAAACAAGTGTAACGGCTAATGCTAACTGGCGGTACGAATTGGCGGTACGCAGGGAGGAGTTTTGAACGGCGACACGATAGGCTGAGAACTGCCGCACGTGATTAAGTTAGCTGTTACGCTTTCTCCAATGGTAAGAGATATAGACCCTCTTATCTCCCTATAATAATACAATCCCTGGAAGCCTCGCCCCTAGAGTTTACGACACAGAGAAATGCAACGCGGCCAAGAACAGAAAGTAGCCTAATCTCATAAAAGAGAAATTCATTTTACACCAAAATCACCCATTAACCTCTTGCAAAGAATTACATTAATGTAGCCTATATTTAATACCGGTAGGCTAAATAAAACGAAACGTTCATAGGCCTGTTGTAGTTCTCTCCACAACAAATCATTTAAGTTTAATGGTAGGTTATTCAGAACACAACAAGAATGAAAAAGAAGCTATAAAACTATTTATTTATACTACTTATATTAAACTAAAATAAAAAATAAATTAAATAGTCATAGTGGTATTCATTAAAAAAAAAAACTTAAGTCAAGACAAAATGATTTTTTTAGGCTAAAGCGAAACTGATGGACTCACTTATCTCATTTGGCAAGAAATAAATATGTTTCTAAATATGTTTCTGTATTTGCATGTAAAAATTTGGTTGCTAAAGTAATATTCATTATGTAAATAATTAAGGCTTTGTATTTCACTCATATTCCAATTTCCAAAACAGCATCCTTCACATGCGCAAAAATGTGTGTGGTTGGGAGCTGGGCTCGAGGGTTTACAGCGGACCATTTGATTTGAGCATGTTTAGTTGACTGCATTTTAGTTTGATGATGAATGATGAAAAATACAATGTGTCACAAAAACGAGCACCACATTTTTTTCTTTTGTTATTCTGTTAATTATGTGATTAAATGAAATATATGTTGTGTAGTCCTATTTATTTTTTTCCTTTTATAGCCTACTTAATTTTATTCTGGTTTTCTTGGTTGACAGAAGCACAGGTGCGTGATGTGACGATGTGTGAATCTTCATGTTCTTTTGTTTATGCTGCTGCGCATGTAAAGCTCCATGGGTCACAAACACCCATGTATTCCAATCTTAACAGTTTATGATCGACTAATGAGCTTCAGTTGTTTGTCAGGAAAATATTTACTATGCTGCACACAAGTTCACGCTAACTCAAAAACTTGCGTATACACAAGCTGAGACCTGACGTGAGATTTAATCATAGCCACTGCTCACGTCCATATTTATAAATGGCAAGTTTTGCCTGGAAATGACCACACAAATAGGATGCTGAGAAACCATTGCTGTGCAAGAGGGTTATGCTGTATTTAAGAAATGTGATTCTTTATTGACTTGGAAGAATAAACCACGATAAAGGAAACTATGGACTTCGAGTTGTGAACAAGATAAGATAAGAGGACATGATAAGAAGACAGACGTCAAAACTTGTGGAATAACTAAAAGACATTCACATGTCCCTTACAACACCACTCTAGAGCATTGTGTTTCTTGTGTTTCATTGTCGTGAGACAGCAATGGCTTTTTAAGTTTTAAAATACTCGTTGTGTGTGTGCATTTTGATGGGTGAAATGCAGAACACAAATTCCAAGAATGGGACACCATACTTGGCTACACTTCACTTCACTTCACTTTTTTTATTATTTAGCAAATGCTTTTGACCAAGGTGACTTAGAAGATCTCCTTTTGCCATTTAAAATCAATACCTCAATATCAAATATAGTTCACAAAAGCTTAAAGGGCCTTTGTGTCATTGTGACAAGACTGAACAAATGAAAAAAGATTGAAACCTTTAATTATAGATGACTTTATTTAGATTGTTGTGACCCCAAATTTCAATTTTTGTATTCCGTATACCTTTTTCTAGCCGTTTTTAGAAATTAGATGCAGGCAAAATTCATCATATCAGCAGTTCTTTTTCTTTCTAATGGCTTCATTGGCTTGATGTAACACAAATTTATGTAAATATAATACAAATATCCAGAAAATAGGTAAAGTCAAAATGCAGAAATAGCTGGTATACAAAGTTGAAAGTTATCTTTTTCCACATATGAAAATAACCCTATTATTGACTGAACAATAAACATCTTTGTTGTGTATTCTTCAACTACAAACCTTGACATTTACATCCTTTTTTTTATGTTGCAGGATCCAGTGCGCATGGTTGTAACTTTTCAGAAAATGTGTTTAGGGTCCAACTACTATTAAAATAATATTACTGTCATGGATGGCTGAAAATGAAGGAGAGATGATGAGACTTAGCGGATATGAAATGCAGTTTGAAATTTAATTAAACAAAAACAAGGTTCACCCTCACACCTGGACGCCATGATGCAGATGTGTTCCCGGGAGTTCTAGCAAGGGTTAGCCAGAGCAGAGTTCACTTCCTTCTAGTGGCTCCACTCTGGGAGGTCCCAGTCTGGAGAGACCTTCTGTCTCAAGTTCAGGGGACGATATTTCATCCCGGCCAGAGATCTGGAAACTTTGAGTCTGGCCCCTGAGGGGCTGAGGTTACTGAGACAATCCTGAATTTTAGAGCTCCATCCACTTGGAAGTTGTATGCCCTGGCAGATGTTTGTATCATGGTGTGAGCAACATCAACTGAACCCAGTTAACTGCCTTGTTTGCCCAGTAATGGAGTTTCTTTAAGAATGTCTTTCAGCAGGGTTGGCCCCGGTTACTTTAAAGGTTTATGTGGTCACTATTTCTGCTAACTTCTGATGGGAGGGACCCCTTGGTGTCTCAGTTCTTGCACGGTGCTAGACGCATGAGACCTATCTGTCTGTCCTTGCGTTAGTCCTAGGAGCCCTAGCAGAAGCCCCATTCGAGGCCTTGGAGTCACTCTCTGAAAAAATGTTGACTCTTAAGGCAGCTTTACTATTGCCGTTGACTTCACTTAAAAGGGTAGGAGACCATCAGGCTCTGTCTGTAGCCTCCCCAGGTGAAAAAAAGTGCACTAAAATACACTTTCAGTACACTTAGTACACTTCCATAATGTACTTAAAGTGCTCTATTTTTGTGCACTAATTTTGTACTTAATATACTAAAAATTCTTCTTTAGTAAGATAATCTTAAGAACATCTAAGTGTACTCAACTGTGCTATTTTGAGACACCATGAATATGAACTAAAATGTGTATTTGTATTTAAAAAATGTATTTAATTACCACTTGTAGTACACTTGAACCCATCTTTCATACACTTTTAAATATACTCATCAGACAGAAGATACACTTATGAATTATTATTTAACATATAAGAATAATATATGATAAATACATACGTATTAACGCATATTTTTTTTAAAAATGTATTGTAACTATGTTAATATTCCTTTATATTATATATTTAACTACATGTTAATGGTGTCTTTAAATAGTACTGTCACGTGAAATAAGGAGGATTCAATAGTGAATGCAGCAAATATCAGTTTATTAAGAAAAATAGCAGCAGGAAAAATAGCAAGAGTCAGATGTCGTGGGTGCAGATGGCAAAGTTTTTCTTGGTAGCGCAGAGACTGCAATGGGCAAACCAGTCCTCCAACAAGAGTCCAACAGGTATTTTTTTAGTGCATTCAAGTACTTTTGTTCACCTGGGTCCTCCTGCTTCTCCAGGTGATGTCAGAGCTATACCACACCGTAGACCAGACTATATTCCTAAAGTACCCTCTGCGGCTGGTCAGCCGGTTATGCAGGCTCTCTTTCCTCCACCTCATGAGATGCCAGAGCAAGAAAGCCTCCATTTGTTATGTCCTGTTTGTACTATGAGGATTTATGTTCACCGCTCAAGCCAGTGGCGTAGATCCTCTTAGCTTTTGGTCTGTTTTTGGTGGCTACGACAAGGGTAACGTAGTCACCAAGCAGCATATTTTGCATTGATCACCCTCTCCTATGAGGCGTGCGGAATTGCTTGCCTTCAGGGGTCAGGGCCCGCTCCACTGTGTTACGTCTTCTAAGGCTCTTGCTAAGGATTGACCCTTACATGACGTGCTTCAGCAGGTTGGTCCTCTCCACACATGTTTATTAGGTTTTATAGTTTGGATGCAGATTCACCATAGGGTTGTGAGTACTTCAGAGTATTCAATAAACCAACTCTGCTCATTTTTACCATCACTTGACTTGCTTTCTGCTCTTGGCTTTCTCAGTCAAACTCTCAGGCTGATAGAAGACCGTTTCAGTTACAGTAAAGTCCTGTCTGGTACACAAAACTGTACTGTATGTGATTACTGTATTGTATTAAATGTATGTGTCACATAATACTATTAGATCCACCTAACGTAACTGTAACGAATCGTCATTCAGGCTGGGATCCATTTGCATGCTTTATTAGAGTAAGCGTAGTCGTACAGGCAAGGTCAGAACAGGGGCAAACAGGTGCAACAGGGCACAGACAGAGTCATGGTCAATAAACAGGCAGAGGATCAGGGCAGGCAGATATCACTCACAAAACAAGGTACAAGCACAGGTCAAGGGTAGGCGGCAGAGGTTTGTAGACGGGTAGCAAACAGAATCAGCAACAGGCAGACAGGCAGACAGAATAATAACACTTAGTAATGTACACCGGGGCAATACAAGACTTCGCAAAGGGGTAGCGAGCGAGAGTGTCTTAAATAGTCCAGGTAACGAGCTGCAGCTGGGTGTGGTGAGTACTGATCGGTCCAAGGTACGGGCTGATGGGAAATGTAGTGTGAGTGCGTGTGCCAATATTCAGGTGAGGGCTCCCTCCGATGGTCGGAGGAGGGAACCACAGAGTTCGTCTCGGTGACAGTAACATATAATGAATTAAGAATGCTTTTAAATTTTGTACTGTGTACTTTTGTTCCATGCAAATATAGGCTACATTTACCAATCTCTGGACTGACAGACAAAGCACACCCTAATTGTTATGTATTTAATACTACTATTACTAATATCCTACATCATATCCAGTGATGTTTGCCGATTGTTCTATTTCAAACCCAAGAGAAGAAAATTGTACAAAATATCCCTAAATGAAACACTAGATAACATTAGTAGTGTTGCTATCCATGTTCAATACTCCTAAATTGATGTTTCGAAAATGTTTAATGTGAAAATGTAAAATCAGTTACTTTGTAACCCTTTTTGTGAGATCCACAATATACAATGAGAAGAGAAAAGTGTCACAAATTGCAGGTTGTGTCCTTCACAAAGCCTGTACGCATACACATAGCGCAAATGGAACACGCTCTATACAGTACAATCATATCGGTGCACATTAAGACCATATCAAAATAAATCTTTCAAGATAGCTCAATACAAATAAATCAATACAGACTTTATAAATTCTGTTTAACAAATTAGCATGTAGTCATAAATGCTAATTGTACATATTATCATTTAAATGTAATAACTTAGCAAATGCTTTTCTTGGAGAGCCAAGTGTTAGCCTATTGAGGTTAAGTGTTTAACAGGCCATTCACTTTGCAGGGCATTTACAGCTCTCGGAATGACAGGAAAGAAATGAAGGAGAGTCATTCACACCAACACAGACGCAGCTGGGAAAGCATCCAGGTGGCTCTGGTTAAAAAAAGCAGGGGCCTCATTTGTAAAACTTTCCATAGATTTCATCCTACAAGTGTACGGTCGCACAAAAGCTAGATACGCCACAACCTGCGCAAAGAATCCCTTCATAAACCCCAGTCAGCGGAAGATTGTGTGTTCGTGCATCTCCACCTCATCTCCTCCCCAAAATCACTATATATGGAGCTTACAACGCCTAGTTTTACTATGCATAACCTTATAACCTCTACGATGTTTATAGGTTATTTTTAGTGGAAACTGTTATAGCCAGATGGGATGGAGACACAGAGGTGAATGGAGAGGGATGTTTATTTAGCAAACAGCAGGGTAAACACAGTAAATGCAGGTGAGTGGGTAGGAGATGGAATCTTAGTGAAGTGGTAACTAAACACTGATAAAGTCCTTTGTCTTACAGGTTTGCAGATTGTGGATGGATGGATGGATGACAGTTGACAGGATGAAAACACTTTGAAGGTGGGTAAACTCACACACAGACGACAAAGCACGGAGAGTGGGGAAACATGCTGGAGTGGAACAGGTAGGTATTTAAGAAGTCTTGGAGATCAACATGAATTGTCCTTCATATAAACAAGACCAGACAACTGAGGGAGGTGAGTGGTGAGCTTAAATCGTCCTGTGATTGAGTGCTGAAGGGGAACAGGTGTGTGTGAATAGCTGATGGTGGAGTGAGTGCAGGTGAGGGCCAGGGAGGATGATGGGAAATGGAGTCCAGGACAGACGGAGACTGTGACAGAAACAGATAGGCCTACTTATCTATTGCAGTGTAAATACAATTGTCTGACTCAACACATCACTGACAAAGTATTTAAAAAAGGGAACTTTCAAATCTTACCGTTTTCTTCAAGTTGTATCCTTCAAATACAGTAGTATTTTTCATAATTGTTTGAAGATGCCTTCACACGACATCAACACCTCTGTGCAGCTGCGGTTGTACAGAAAGATATTATCATTGGACCTATTCAAACTGGACAATGGACCATTCGACCACTGAATCCAGCAGTGTCTGCCATAATATTCCACTAAAATATTTTATCATAACATGAGATATGCAGTTTAGTGTAAAGAGGAATTATTGTGCGCCTCTCACTCCTCGCTATCATTAAAACAGTGTGTCACAGAAAAAGTGATCAAAAGTAGCACATCTAAATTAATTAAATTTTTGTTTAACTTCTGCGTAATGACTTAATGTAATTTCAGTACTTATCGCCATTAATGAAAGTGGAATATTAATGTAAATGTTTGTATCAAAATGAAAACAAGAGTTTAAAATCGTTCAGTTTTCACACTCTAGTAAAAGAATTTGTATGCATGGTCTAGAGTTTCCGTACAGTATGCACATATTTACGTCAAGTTTATTTTTATAAATCCTGAAATGTGCGTGGAAAATTCCGTATGCATATTTCTATGCCCATTTTGTGCATACACAACGGTTATAAATGAGGCCCCAGATCTGTGGGCTGTTGCTAGGGCCAGAGTCTGATCAACCCTAGTCAGGTTGCCTGTGCGAGGGTGTATGATATTCAAAAGACCAGAAACACCCTGTGATCCCAGGTAATATCACTGAGGATGTGCCCTAACCTCCTGAGAGCCAAGCATAGACTTTTGTCCACTGTAGTAGTAGACGTTATATATTAGCAAATTTCTCTGACACCGTACGTGTCGCAATTGGCTCTTTACCACAGACTGGTAAAGAGCAGATTCAGGGCTTTTCAGAGATATAAAATGTTTGGAAGTTTCACCATGACAACTCCATCTCCTTGGTCTTTAAATATGACTGACATTGATTGAATGATCAAATGTAGTATTTATGGAAATATGATAATATTTTGTAATTATAGTTTGCCATAGATCAACATCTCAGAAAATTGTTATGGGGTTTCAAATATGACTTGTTTGTTTCAGAATATGACTTTCTGTTACGTAACATCGATTTCAAACATCCACTGTAGTGGAGACCGGGACTTAAAGCATGTAAACCAGGAGACACAACAAGTGAATAGGGAAAGAAATTATATATCAATATTTTTTAGATATTCTTATGAAAATGTTGCCAATTATTACTCCCATTATTACACTTCTTTTTTCATTACATGTTGCTCCAAGAGCACATTAATATGCAAATTAGATACAATGTATCAATGCATTGTGTAGAATGGGAAAACCCGCTTAAGGCCTTTTTACACACATATCATATAAAATAAAATAGTCATTAGTCATTATCAAATCATTCTGTTATATTTTTCATAACATAGTTGAGAATCATCTTTATACAATGTTTGGTTAAAGAAAATCCTGAAACCTAAAAATTGATTGGTGAATGAAAAAAAAACATTGTTAACAGCGTCCTGATGTACAGTGGACATTGCATAACATATGAATATAATATGATTTTTCAAAAATGTTTTCTTTTCTTTCTTTTTTTTCAGGAGGCTAGTGTAGCACCACAAAGACTTTTCTGAAAGTCCAAGGTGACGTAAAAGATCTGCTTTTGCCAGTGAACACAAATATTCCATTTTAAATCAATACCTCAATGTCAAATATAGTTCACAAAAGCTTGAAGGGCCTTTGTCATTGTAGCATTCTATATTCTATCCCTTTGTTTTTATGTGTTTTTTCCCCAGAACTTTTTTCCCATCAGTTTTTAGAAATTGGATGCAGGCAAAAATCATCATATCAACAGTTTTTTTCTTGATGTAAGACAGTTGCAAATATATGTAAATATAATACAAATATACAGAAAGTCTAAATGCAGAAACAGCTGGTGGATTAAAAAATATCAGGGTCAGTCATCTGATTTCCTGGACAAAAAAGAAAGAGAGATGAGAGAGAACAATGCTTCTTTTTCCATGTATGAAAATAAGCTGACTAAACAGTATCATGTCCTGTATGTACTTCATTGTGTTTACTTTAACCACTAACCTTGACCTACTGAAACAAAAATGTTTTTATGTAGCAGTATCCAGTGTGCCTGGTTGTCAGAAAATGTGTTTACAGTCCAACGACTGTTATTATTTTTACATATATAAAAGGATACAAAATACTTTATAATAATATTTATAAAATAATGAGATTAGGCTACTCAATTTTATTCTGTCATCCTGTTATTGTATTTTTTTTTTTTTTTTTACAAATAAACTTAAATTGTTTAAAACATATGAATAATACAGGGTTAAACACTCCAAAAGACGTCAAAAGACAATTAATATTCAGTAATGTTATCGATTTAATGCACTGACAAAACCTTGCTATGAGCACTTCACTGATGAAACTGTGACTTGACACAGCACTTACATACTGTTGTACTCATGTTGATTTGATTACTTCTACTATTCTCATTTGTAAGTCGCTTTGGAGAAAAGCATCTGCTAAATGACTAAATGTAAATGAAATTTATATTAATATTACTTTTATAATTATTTTGATTAACTTTACAACATTGACAGTTATTGAACTGAACTGAAACAACGCTGAAATAAACTAAGCTGTATAATGACACTATTGTCTTATTTACAGATTAAACTGAATTGCTTTGAAACTAATCTATAAAACACTATGTAAATAAATAATGCTTTACAATAAGGTAACATTTGTTAATATTAGTTAACTACATTAGGTAACATGAACTAACAATAAAAAATACTTCTAAAGCATTTATTAATCTTAGATAATGTTTATTTTAACATTTATTAATGCATTATTAAAATCAAAAGTTGCATCTGTTAATATTAATTAATGGTACTGAGCTAAAATGAACAGTTGCATTTTTATTACCTAGCATTAACAAAGACTAATAAAAACAAATGAATTGTTACAGAAGATTTCTATATTTAAAGAAATTCTATTCTTTTGCACCTTCTGTTCATCAGTGAATCCTGAAAAAATGTATCATGGTTTTCACAAAAATATGAAGCAGCACAACTGTTTTCAACATTGATAATAATCAGAAATGTTTCTTGAGCAGCAAATGAAGACTGCAGTAATGATGCTGACAATTCAGCTTTAAACAGAGGAATAAATTTCAAATTTTAAAAAAAAAAAGTTATTTTAAATTGTAATAATATTTCAAAATGTAACTGTTTTACTGTATTTTTGATCAAATAAATGTAGCCTCAATGAGCAGAAAACATGATGGCAGGCGGCTCTCTGTCTCTTTTGTTTGTATAAATATGTATGTTTGAATAAATCTGCTACCATTTAAATGTTTTGTTATTAAAAAGTTTAAATAAAAAGGGTCAATTCAAATGTTTGTACAACTCAGTTTCTATTTGAGTGTTGTTGATCAAATACAATGAATTGATTATTAAATAAAATGTATGTTTGGTTTCAGTTTTCAGTCTGAAATGCCCCCAGAATTCAAGATTTGAATTGCGTAATAGTTATTTTTTAAATAAATATTACGAGCAAGAGTGCTGTTTTCCTGAATAGCAGTACCATTGCAAATGCGATACTCATTTTATACATAAGTTCAATAAACAATGAATTAATATTAAGTGAACATTTTTTTGCCACAAGTAAATTTTGACTTTTTCGCTCTGTTTTAACAACGAAAATCAGAGATTGTCTTATTACTAAGAGATACCAAGCTCAGAGGCCAAAGACTTTAGATATACAAAGACAGCGCACACACATTATGAATGGGACAAAGTGCAACATGCAATATGGTGGAATAGTTCCCGCCTTCTTAACAAAAGAGCCAGTCGCTGATTGAATTTCAGGATTTTCCAATTGAAAATGAAAATGAACCAAAACAGAGCATAACTGTAACACATGATGTTCTCTCATTGTTTATTTTTAAACCCAGGAGAAGAAAATTATACAAAAACACCCAATGAAACACTAGAAATAAGATATGTAATCGAAATTGATAGTTATGAATTATGAATTTTCATTATTGAAATGTATTATGGCAGTTGTGGCAAATGGTTAGAGAGTTGGACTTGTAACCCGAAGGTCGCGGGTTCGAGTCTCATTCCAGCAAAAGAAAAGGGGAGGGGAGTGGAGGAGTGAATGAACAGCGTTCTCTTCCACTCTCATTTACCCACAACTGCAGTGCCCTTTACAAAGGAACCTAATTCGCAATCACTCCCCGGACGCCGCAGCAAAAACGGCTGCCCACTGCTCCGGGTGTGTGTTCACGGTGTGTGTGCACTTGGATGGGTGAAATGCAGAGTATTGGACACCATACTTGGCTACACGTCACATCACTTTTTTTTAATAATTTAGCAAATGCTTTTGTCCAAGGTGACTTAGAAGATCTGCTTTTGCCAGTGAACACAAATATTCAATTTAAAATCAATACCTCAATATCAAATATAGTTCACAAAAGAATGAAGGGCCTTTGTGTCACTGTACTATTCTATATTTGACAAGACTGAACAAATGAAAAAACATTGAAACATTTATATTCCTTTATTTACACATTTCAATTTTTGTATTCTCTTTGTTTTTATGTGTTTTTTTTTTCCCAGAAGTTTTTTTCCCATCAGTTTTTAGAAATTGGATGCAGGCAAAAATCATCATATCAACAGTTTTTTCTTGATGTAACACAGTTGCAAATATATGTAAATATAATACAAATATCCAGACAGTCTAAATGCAGAAACAGCTGGTGGATTAAGAAATATCAGGGTCAGTCATCTGATTTCCTGGACAAAAAAAAAGAAAAAAAAAAAAAAGAAAGGGAGATGAGAGTCAGAAAGTGTTTTTTAAAGGATACAAAATGCTTTATAATAATGCTTATAAAATAATGAGATTATAGGCTGCTCATGTCACAGTCACCGCCTTGTCCCGTTTGTTTTGTTTGTCATGTGCTTCTCTGTTCCCGCCACTCATCACTCACCACGGACACTGATTACCTTCACAGCTGTTTGTCATTTGTATTGTGCATTTAAGTTCCTGCCTGTGTTCAGTTCAGTGTCCGGTATTGTTAATGTCTACTGTGTTTGCTGTTACCCGTTCTTCCAGTTTTTGAGATTAAACTTCGTTGTGTTACTTGTATCTTCTGCTTCCGTCTTCCTTGGAGCACGCCTGACAGCTCAATTCTATTCTGTTATCCTGTTATAGTATTTTTTTTTTGTTTTACAAATATACTTAAATTGTTTAAAACATATGAATAATACAGGGTTAAACACTCCAAAAGACACCAAAAGACAATTAATATTCAGTAATATTATCAATTTAATGCACTGACACTATCGGATGAGGGGGAAAAAAACTGAATTGAACCGAACTGAGCTGAATAATGACACTTATCTTCTGTTGAGCTGCTTAAATCTGAAATTATAATTATTTTGATGAGCTTTACAACATTGACAGTTATTGAACAACTGAAACAACGCTGAAATAAACTAAGCTGTATAATGACACTATTGTCTTATTTACAGATTAAACTGAATTGCTTTGAAACTAATCTATAAAACACTATGTAAATAAATAATGCTTTACAATAAGGTAACATTTGTTAATATTAGTTAACTACATTAGGTAACATGAACTAACAATAAAAAAAAATATTTCTAAAGCATTTATTAATCTTAGATAATGTTTATTTTAACATTTACTAATGCATTATTAAAATCAAAAGTTGCATCTGTTTTATATTAATTAATGGTACTGAGCTAAAATGAACAGTTGCATTTTTATTACCTAGCATTAAGCAATTTACAGTTTTTATTGGTCTTTGTTATTGTTAGTTAATGCTAGTTAATATATTAAAATGGAACCTTACTGTAAAGTGTTAATAATAAATGTGACTTGATTTGACCAACAGAGCGCTCTAATTTCTGCAACATGAATGTTAGCAAACAGACTTTATTAAAATGAAAAACAACAACAAAAAAATCAACATGTAAAAATAAATATTTTTCTGTTTTATTATTAAACCAATGTTTTTAGTCAGAAACATACAATTCTTGAAACTTATGCAATCATAAAATGAATTGTGGTTAATGAATTTAATATATTGACAGTCCTTGTTTCTGTTAAAAAGTGTGAAATCAAGCATAATTACAGCAAAAATCCCAAAGGAAATGTATAGGCTATAAAACCCCACTGAACCATTTTTATAAAAGTGAAATTGGGGTGTGTTAATGAATGAACACAAACACATCTGAAATTCAGTAAGAGCACTAAACTAATGATCATTTCATAAGACAATTCAGTTTATGTATGATTTATTTCATCTTACTCAATGTTTAAAACAAGACAACGACACAAGAATCATTTGGTTTCAGTTCTGCAAGTTTATGATGTCATTAGATATTGATGCACTTTGTAAACTTGTGAATGTTTTACTATGCTATAATAATTTTAAGGAAGTTTATGCTCTTCTTGTTTTGTATATGTTTTTGATTTCAGATCTACTCATATGATGTAAATAAGGTTTATAGCAGGTGTAAACAGTGATTAACAAGCATTAATCTGAAGGGCGGGGTGGGGTGGGGTGCTATAAACCATTAATACTCATTTAATTAGAGAGAATAACCACCCCGTCCTCCTTTTGTCAATCACTGTGTCACACCCCCCACCACTCAACACACTACACCACATCCACCATCTGCGGCGCTATCGAGCCCCCTGCACCCGCCCACCACAACCCTGCAGGGGGCTCTAGTACTGAAGAAACACTGATGAGTGCGATCGATGAGAAACTGTGAGTTTGAAAGAGAAATCCGGCCTTTAAATAGGAGTCCTGCAGCTGACGTCACGCAGATTCTAAACATTCTTTGCTTGTTAATGACGCGGTGCGTCACTCTCATTGTGACGTCATTCAGAAGACTCTGGCAGCGTGTTCTTATATCGAGTGTTTCTCTTCTTAACTGGATCGCGGACGCGTATTACGGTAGGAATTTGCCTCAAACCGTAATTACTTGGCCCCCTGCAGGGTTGTGGTGGGCGGGTGCAGGGGGCTCGATAGCGCCGCAGATGGTGGATGTGGTGTAGTGTGTTGTGTGGTGGGGGGTGTGACACAGTGATTGACAAAAGGAGGACGGGGTGGTTATTCTCTCTAAATAAATGAATATTAATGGTTTATAGCACCCCACCCCACCCCGCCCTTCAGATTAATGCTTGTTAATCACTGTTTACACCTGCTATAAACCTTATTTACATCATATGAGTAGATCTGAAATCAAAAATATAAACAAAATTATGAACTCAGTAAAACAGTACATTATTTATAGAGAACATCTAATATTCAGTGACATAATGAACTCACAGAACTAAATCTTGTGTTGTTGTCTTGATTTAATATGATGAATTAAATCAGTATCTTGTAAAGTTATCATGAGTTTGGTGGTGTTACTGAATTTATGTGTGCAAAAACTGTCCATAGATCAGTACAAATTATAATTTTTAGTGATGAAGACATTTTCAACAAATGCTACTGAATTTTATAGACATTTCTGCACAAGGATTGACAGAAGTGTCCGTAAATGGTATAGATGATGTTTTAAAATTGAAGGAAATGTACGTAAACTGGACAGAAAATGTCCTGGTGGTAATTATCTGAAAGGACATTATCCGTCCGTTTCTTTCTTTCTTGGATTTTTTTCTCTTACAGTACACAGTGTATGTGTGTGTGTGTGTGTGTGTGTGTGTGTGTGTGTGTGTGTTAATCTATTAACAAACCTAATCCATTAAAGGTGCAAGTAATATTGTCAGCTAGTGGTTGAAATTGGTACTGCAGTCCAAATTCAAAATATTGGAGAGTTTTGTTTTTCCCGCCCCCTCCTCCTCAGACTCGACGCTCATCATACGAGTTGCCAGATTGAGGACAAGCAACAAGAACGAGCACAGTTTTGACGATTGAAGTCATATGAAATACAGTTTATAGACAAAATATTTTAAAACATTTTATAAAGTTTGCATATGTATCATATGGCACAGATTGTGTTTTATACTGTATTTTTTAATTCAATTTAATTTTATAATAATTTATAATCACACATATAAGTAGACTTTTAACAATTAGTGGAACATCAACATCCTGGAAACCCTAGGAAGTGTGAGGGGAACTATTTGAAATGAGAAGGCAGTGAAAGTCAGTAACTTCACTGAAGTCAGATAACATGCAATGTGTTGAGGAAGAAACTGAAATATCGCTCAAACAGATCAATCTCATTAGACAACTTGTGGAATTTATGGTTGTCCCACAGTAAAGAAATCCAAAATTCCTTTCTTTGCATTTTCTAGACTCGCAACTTATTTATTTATTGGCAATTATTGTATAAAGATACATGAACTTTCAAAAACGTTTCAAAAAAGAAATGCCCATTAGAGGAAGTATACCACCATAACAACAATGAAATGATTATTTCTAAAATGTGTATTGCATATTTTCATTGTACATATCCTTTAAAAAGTGTATTACAAATCGTATTTAAAATTTTCACCCAATGAAAGGACACAGACTAAAGAGAAAGATAATAAAGATAATTTTGTGCCACAAAATTCTCTCAGGCCATCCAGAAGTCAGTCTGACAGTACAACAGCACTTTCTCAAAAATAGACAAAAACACTTAACTGAAATGACATTGATATGTGGTCAATTGTGGAAAAACATTAACAGAATACAAAACTGATTGTGACAAATTATGTTGCTACATCAATATCCAGTAAAAGAAAATATTTTTGTGATTTGTGAAACACAACATATATCCACATATAACATGCATATATATTTATAGCAATAAAAGATGATAAATTATCAGAATAACCCAGTATATAGAAGTTGATGGATTACAGGATATGGAAGAAATGAATTATTATTTAGAACTATTTAAAAGTCAGAGAATAATTAACATTGTGTTCGATTAATCAAGAAAACAACAAAATAATTACATCAGTGTTATTGACTGAGCACAATCACCACTTATGTTAGCATTGGTTTGTTGTCTATTTTTGTACATACACTACTGTTCAAAAGTTTGGGGTCGATGTTTTTAACATGTTTTTGAAAGAAGTCTCTTCTGCTCACTAAGGCATTTATTTGATCAAAAATACAGTAAGACAGTAATATTGTGAAATATTAGCACAATTTAAAATAACTGCTTTCTATTGTAATATATTTTAAAATGTAATTTATTCATGTGATGACAAAAATGAATTTCAGTAGCCATTCTTTGATGAATAGAAAAATGAAAAGAATATTTGAAAAGCTTTAGTGTGAAATAGAATTTTTTGTAACAATATAAATGTCTTAACTGTCGCTTTTGATGCATTCTTGCCAATAAATATAAATAAACTTGATTTAAAATAATAATAAAAAGAACATGCTGACCCAAAACTTTTGAGTTTATCTTTAGTGTGATGTATCTTTACATATAAAATAAGAAAGGTATTGCTACAAGCAATAGAAAAAATGATAGCAAAGAGTTTTGTGGAAGAGATGTTGCAGAAGATGGAATTTTTGAGAAAGGAGGAAGAGAAGTACGAGTAGGAGTAGAAGTAGGAGTAGAAGGAGGAGAAGTACGAGTAGAAGTAGGAAGAGGAGGAAGACCAGGACAGGTGTAACTGTTGTCAGAATCTGTTCCAGCGGAGGTAAACTGCACAAAACCTGGAGGATCGCTGCACATGAAGGAGGTGATCCATTCCTGATAGCGGGATACTCTGGTGTAAACACCGGGATATTCAGGTCGAGCACAGCCAAACCCAAAGCTAACGATACCGGACTGGACCCATACAGAGCTCTGATTGCTCACCATCGGACCTCCTGAATCCCCCTGAAAATACAAATCAATGCAATCATCGTAGAAAGAGACATACACTGCTGTTCAAGAGTTCAGGGTCGGTAAGATTTATTACAAATATATTTATACATCTATTCAACAAGAACACTTTAAATTGATCAAAAGTGACAGTAAGGGCATTTATGTTACAGAAGATTTCTATTTCTAAAAAATGTATCATGGTTTTCACAAAAATATGAAGCAGCACAACTGATTTCTTGAGCAGCAAATCAAAATATTAGAATGATTTCTGAAGGATCATGTGACACTGAAGACTGGAGTAATGATGCTGAAAATTCAGCTTTGCCAACACAAGAATAAATTACATTTTAAAATATTTTCAAATAGAAAACAGTTATTTTAAATTATAATAATAT
Source organism: Hypophthalmichthys molitrix (assembly GCA_037950675.1). Taxonomy (NCBI): domain Eukaryota; kingdom Metazoa; phylum Chordata; class Actinopteri; order Cypriniformes; family Xenocyprididae; genus Hypophthalmichthys; species Hypophthalmichthys molitrix. The sequence continues at coordinate 3,090,183 of CM075503.1, read as the reverse complement.
TTCACAATATTATTGATTTTACTGTATTTTTAATTAAATAAATGCAATCTTGGTGAGCAGACGAAACTTCTTTTAAAGACATTAAAAATCTTACAGATCCCAAACTTTTGAACGGTAGTGTGTGTGTATATATATATATATATATATATGAACCTTACAAATTTCAGAAAGCCTAGTTATTTATTTTTCATTTGTAAGACTTACAGTGCATCCGAAATTGTGTACTGTCTGAATAGGTAGGTAGTATGAATGTAATCCGGACGTACTACATTCTGCATGTTGTCATTATCATGTGACCTACAAGTGTCAGTTGTGTTGCTTCACCTCCATTCATAAATCCTCTCCCGTGGCCTCATGGGATAGTAAAGTGTCTATTGCATGTGCACTTCAGAATCTCGCCGGAAGTAGTAGGTCATCCGGGGACTTTTTGCCTACTATTTTTCGAATATTATGTATTTGGACATACTACTCTGTTGGCGTACTGTTTTTCACATGCTATATAGTAAGGAAGTAAACACAAGTTGAACAGGGTTTGTGTACCTGACATGAGTCCTTGCCTCCCTCCAGTAGACCAGCACAGATCATGTTTTCTGTTATATTTCCAACTCCATAGAGACAGTTGCACTGTCTGTTACCAATTACAGGAACCTCCACTTCCTGTAGAACATTAGAGGACGGGAGAGACACTGTTGGAAAGACATGAGAAGTTATTTTCATGTTGAGTTTAATGTAACTAAGTGAAGCAGAAATGAATTCTCACCTCCTTCACCAATGTTTCCCCATCCAGTGATCCAGCTGTCTGTGCCGTTGTTAAACACACTGCCATCAGCTGCTAGACACACGGGTCTGATGTAATCAGTGAAGTTGACGGGAGAGCTCAATTTGAGCAGAGCGATATCATTGTCATTTGTAAGATAGTTGTAACTGGGATGATTGATGACTGTCCTCACATTTCTGTACACTTCGTTCTGGTTGAAGCTTTCCTGGGTCTGACGCCCCAAAACCACAGTTAAAGAAAAGATAGAATAACTGAAAAAGATAAAGAAATAGACAAAGAAAGTAGTCAAGATGAGTTTTAACCCTATAAAGCCTGACATATTAAATAAGTCAGAAAAATCTTTTTTTAAATAAATGGAACCGTTTATTGAGCCTTTAGACAAAATATAACAATAAAATCTCAAGAAAACAAAAATTGCGTGTTTATTTTTGAGCATCATATTTGATACATCAGGCTTTAATGGCTCATATAGTATGATACAGTGAAAATATGGAGCTCACGTTCGAGGAGGGAAAAAACTGAGCAAAAATATGCAATATAGTGCAGATGCTGACATTTATATGGTAAAAAAGATGAAATTCTGATGCTTGTAATGTAATTCAATGAGATCTTTGAACAGACTACTTATGTAAAATGCATATAAATATCAGTTGTCACTCTATATCTGCCAATAATATGTCTTAGTAGGGTAATATTTCAAATGCTTAGTTTTATGATCAAAGCTCTGTAGTTCTAAAACATATACAGTGTGTGCAGAATTATTAGGTACATTGATTTTCTGATCATATTTTTTTTTCCAGGTACATCTTACCAATACCAAACAAATTAATCTCAATAACTACTATTAATTTTGTATTTAATCATTTATAAGTGATATATAATTGTTCATGAAGGCTGGAAATGAAAAACGCCTTATATTCAGGTGTGCATAATTAATTAGTACGTTTTCTTTTACAGATAAAATGAGCCAAAAAAGACATTTCACTCAGACTGAAAAGTCAAAAATTATTAAATGCCCATGAGAATGATGCAAGGATACTAGAAATTACAGTTAAAGCATGACCATTGGACAGTGAAACGCTCATTGGGTCAACAGGGTCAGACAAAAACAGGTGGATAAGAAAAGACACATGTTAACTGCTAAAGAATTAAGAATTAAGGTGATTTTTTAGGATTCTTTACCTAACCTAAGTCTCTGAGATCCTGACACCTTGCACTTCTGGAGACTCCAGTTAGGTTTCAGTTCTGGAAAATGGTGGTGCTGGAGACTAAAAGGTGCCTGATGGTTTCACACTTAATTCTTCACCTTAATTCTTAATTATTTTGCAGTTAACATGTTTCTTTTCTTATCCATCTGTTTTCGTCTGACCCTGCTGACCCAATGAGTATTTCACTGTCCAGTGGTCATGCCTTAACTGCAGTTTCTAGTGTTGCATCCTTCTCATGAGCATTTAATAATTTTTGACTTTTCAGTCTGAGTGAAAATATTATTTTTTTTTTGGGCTCATTTTATCTGTAAAAGAAAATGTACCTAATAATTATGCACACCTGAATATAAGCTGTTTTTCATTTCCAGCGTTTATGAACAATTATATATCACTTATAAATGATTACAACAAAATTAATAGTAGTTATTAAGGTTTATGTGGTTTGGAATTGGTAAGATGTGTCTGGAAAAACAATATGATCAGAAAATCAACGTACCAAATAATTCTGCACGCACTGTAATGTAATGCAATATCATGATCGAGAGATAAACAAAAAAACCTTTATCAAAAACCTGATGGATCATATTCTCTATTTGCATTTGAAAAAGATTTTTCAAAAAAAAAGAAAAGAAATATGGATCATCAAGTAAATCTAAGTAGCTTCAGTCCAGTAAATGTTCATCTTGAAATATTACTAACAATACCAAAGTTATTCTTACATTTACTTCCTAACAATCAGTAAAGATTTCACAGCAAAAAGACGTGAACCACAAGCTGAAAGGGGACATTTTTACAGTTATACTAAAAGGCCTTTATTTATTGAAGATGTAAAAAAAAAAGGCATGTAGTAGATTGTGTACAAATCTACTTGTTGATTTTTTTTTTTTTTAAGCAAAGTTTTGATCATGTTGGCATTAGAAATTTCAATATCAGTATATGATACAGTAAGCTTTAATAGAGTTAAATAAATTCCTCAATTAAAATGTAAAGCTGAAGTATTTAGTTGAATGAGTTTACCTATCAACACAGTGGGCAGCGGTCATCACCCACTCTTTGTTGATGAGAGAACCTCCACAGAAGTGACGGCCGTACAGAGTCAGGCTAGCCTGCCATGGCCAGCGTCCAGCTGAAGCGTTCTGACCTCCTACTATCCTGCTGCTGGTGGTAAATGTGGTTCTTCCACACACCTGAGCGCTGGGAAGATTATCTGAGGCTGCAAACACAAAAGACACAAAAGATGTTGTTTTACCCAAAAACTTCTCAAGACGTACAGCAGCAGACGGCGTCATGCACATCATTTGATAAAGGGGACCCATGTTTAAATCCTGATTCAATATTTAGCCTAAATTTTGTGTATTTATTGTAATTAGTATAATTATAAAAACAAAAAAGATGAAAAAGTTATCCTTTCCAACCCTACATAAAATATTGATAAATATGATCAATTCCTGAGATTGCACTGCTGTATTCAAGCGGCCAATTAAAAGATATTATCTCATGACTTTTAGAATACATGCTATATAATAAATATCCCAATAAATAATAAAACTCAAGGTAATGATACAACTTTATAAGTTGTTGATAAGTACATTAAGTTATTGATAAGTTAAGCTTTTGAAACTTTGGATGGAAAAACCCACCAACAAAGATTTCTGCACAAATCATGTGAATGCAAAAGATTCAAAACAGTAAATCTCAATATATTGTGAAGATTTTCAGCACTAATATATATTTCACCTACCATAATCATTAAAATCATTAAAGGTAAAAATATAATTTGTTTTGGAAGTTGCATTCAAAAATCTGAGTGGACACGCAGATTGAATGTACATTCTGCTATAGATATGTTATTTGCATATTGTTTTCACCAAAACAGTGGTATCAATTATTTTAATATATTTGACTAGAAACTAAATTGTCAATGTAAAATTATGTACCTTGAGGGTTAATTCTGTCACAAAATCCTGCAAAAAGAGGGAGATGTTACATACATATAAGACTTACATCTCTGTTACACACACTACTTAAAGAAACAAACAAATGCATGTTTTGTAACAATTATAAAATTAGACATCTGAAATTGAGGTAAATGGCACATTTCATTAAGACACATATTTACCATTTCTTTCTGATGAATTGTCTACACGAAATACCCATCTACCCATGACGTCGACATTGCTTGTGTATGACAAGTTTGTGATGTCAGAAACAGGAATGGAAAAGAAATTAGTAGAGTAAATTGTGTCATAGCCAGACTGTTAATGAAGAAAACACCGAGAAAAAAACATTAAATCCAACAACATTTCACACTGCTAAAGATCATAAACTATTAACACATTTCCCACACTGCTTTACCTCTACAGGATAGGTGGATGTGATATGATCATAATGCATGAGTGTAAACGACAGGTTTTTTCCAGACACCAAAACCACTTGGAAGGTCGACTCCTGAAAGAGACCGGGAATTCCTCATTAAAACAAGCATCATTCTCGATATACCATAAAGTTCAGTTCAATATAAACACTATGCAATAAAAGTACATGCTAACTTACTGATTCACTGTTTCCATAATACGGTACTTTATCCCATGTAGCAATAAAAACCCATGAGGCAGAGAAGTTCAAGTTGGGATAATATTGGTTTATTTCTCTTGAAGCCCGATTCAAGAGAGGACCATCTGTTACTTGTCGGTAAGAGATTGTTCCTTTCCTACTATTATCAATGTTTGTCCACAGTGGAGCGATGATGTCTCTAGTCGAGTATGCAGGAAAATAATTGGGAAACCACTGGGAAAGTGGCTCATCAAAGGTCAGGTCTCCATTATTATTCACCTGTAGGATCAAAATATGTTATCTGGATTTTCAAGTGACATCATCTATGTGGAATATATATTAATGAATGTCATTAATGAATGCTTCTTACAAATATTTTGTCATATACATGGCCAAAGTACACAAATGGCTGTAGCAAGGGGATCGGTGGAGAACTTCCATCATTCGACTGTGGGTTTCTCTTATCCTCTACACCTCCATATGGGTAGAATATTCCTAATATTTCCAACAGTATTATTATGAGTGTTGGAAAGTTTTGAAGGAGGAAATTTTATAATGCCGAAAAATTTTAAATGCCATTTTTTCCATGTTATATTTCATGATTATTTATCAAATAATGTGATATTCTTTATTTTAAACAGTGACATTACCCTCCTCAGGCCCGCCATCAACACGAAATACCCATCGTCCCGGTACATTGACATTGCTGGAGTTGGAGAGTTTATTTTCATCAGGCACAGAAATTGAAAAATAATTTGTTGAGTTTATTGTGTCATATCCAGCCTGAGTAAACAACAACAACAAAAATAATAATTAATAATGATAATAATTAATCAGCCAGTAGACCAAGATATTGATTTAAGATCTGAGCCTTAGAGTTAAGATTTGTTTCAAGATTCTTATTCTGTCCAACCTGAAAACTTTGATCAGTTGAGGAGATATTTCCATAGTTCATTATGACAAAGGAAAGAGTCCTGCAAATGACTAAAATGACTTGGAAGGAGGATTCCTAGGAAAAGTTAAGTAAAAACATTAGGTTTTAACAGGAAAACACTTCTATAAATTGCCTATAAACAAATTCATTCAAATAAATTTATTTAAAAAAAAAAATGATGCTAAATGTATGCAATCCATTTAAAACTATATCAGACTCTGACTACATTTATACCAAACTTAGGTTTAAGAAGATTACCGTAACCATTCAATCTACACACCGTCAAAGAGCTGTTGAAGTAGGGCACTCTATCCCAAGTAGCAATGAGGACTGTATGTACTGAGATCCCAAACAGAGGGAAATACTGTTTGACATCATTTCTCGCCCGGTCCAGAATACGGCCCTGAGTTTCTAACCGGTAGGAGATTCTTCCACTGACACTACAGTCAAACTTTGCCCAGAGTGGAGCTATAATGTCTCTAGTAGAGTTGGCAGGGAAAGCCTTGGGCAGTCTTTCATAAAATGGTTCATCAAACGTCAAATGTCCGTTATTGTTGACCTATAGTAAAGATTTGAAGATTAAACTGAAGCAACATGACTTGTAATACAATAATGCACTTCAAATGTAATGTGTTTAACATAACATCTCACATATATGTTCTGGTATTTGCGTCCAAAGTACAAGAAAGGATACTGCAAGCGCACAGCTGGTGAGGTTGCATTACTTTGACAGGGATTCTGAGAGACCGAAGAGCCAGTTGGATAAAACAAACCTGGAAAAAACATGTCATTGCATGTTATGGCCTTGGTACAGTACATAGATTAAAAGTTAATAAAGTTCAGGAGAAAAAAGAAAAAAATGTATTACCAAGTTTTGTTGGCAAAGTGTCAACACGAAAAGCCCAACGGCCCATAACATTGACATTTGTGGAGTGGGTCAGATTAGCGATGTTAGACACAGGAACTGTATAATAACTGGTTGAATCAATAGTGTCATATCCAGCCTAAATAATGATTACAAATATGTTTGTTACATGTCTGTGGAAAAGAGGAGCTGTAGCTAATTCTACAAAGAAAAAAATCTAACATTACTGTAAAACAATTTTATTGTATCTCTACAAATACATTTGAACTGTGTAGAACACTGCAAAAGTTATTACATTTTAAAATTAAAAATACAGGGCTTGAAAAGCTTTCTCACCACTGCAGTATGCTTAGTTTGTGGAATGTTGCCATAATTAAATACAATAAATGACAAACCAGAACCTGAGATCAGCAGTACTTGAAAAGAGGAATTCTGGAAGAAGCAGAAAAAAAAAAAAAAACAACAACAACATCAATTTATCACACTGTCACAAGACAACTGAAAACAAATAACAAAACAAATCTTACCTCTGCTGAAGTGTTATAATATCTCACATTATCCCAAGTACAAACAAAAACTGAGTCGGCAGTGAAATTTGTTTGAGGAAAATATTGACGTATATCATTTGTAGCTCGCTGTAGTACTCGGACACCACGGAATACTTGATAGTAAAAATCACTGTTGTCAATATCTGTCCATAGTGGAGCAACAATGTCCATATTTGTGTAAGCTGGAAGAGTTCGGGGACTTGATGGAAACATTTGCCGGTTAAAAGTAAGAAATCCATTATTGTAAACCTAAAAGGGGTTTGAAGTAACAGATAATAAAACAACAATTTTAATGGCTAGTATAAGTGATAAATTGCTTAAGAAAGTTGAAATACAGTTGCATTAATGAATGTCCTTACATAAATATAGCTGTATGTGATCCCGAAGTAAGTAAATGGTGTCTGCAAATAGAGATTGCTTGAAAATCCAAATAATTCATATCCATAATACTGTTGAAGTTTGTGCCCATTCATGAATGGATAGAACAGTTCTGAAAGAAAACACATTTTTACAGCACAGCATTTTCATTTATTTGTAACTCTCCACCGTTCCAACATATTAAATGCCTAATGAATTGTTCTACATGGAATGATAAACAAATATTAAACATGATATACGATAAATGCCATGTGTTTTTAATAATTAAATTACTGTACCATTGTGTTCTGATGCAGTGTCAGTTCGAAATACCCATCGACCCATGACGTTGACATTGCTTGTGTATGGCAGGATTGTGGTGTCAGAGACAGGAATTGTAAAGCGATCAGTTGACTCACTTGTGTCGTATCCAGACTGTCAGTCAAATAACAAGACAAAAATTTCAGTTACACTTATCATAGTGATAAAAAATAATATATTTTGATTACAGTTTCTTTTTTCAAATTACTTTACCGTAACAGTATGTTTGGCCAGGGCAATATTACCAAAGTGCATGAGTATAAATGACATGTTTTTGCCAGACACCAAAACCACTTGAAAGGTCGACTCCTGGAAGATAAAGGGAATTACTACATAAATACAGAGAACATGGGATACTGTTACCTTATCACACATTTCTATGCAAGAAACTACTGCTATTTTAATCTAAACAAAAAGACACTTACTGTCCACCTGTATCTATAGTACGGTACTTTATCCCATGTTGCAATGAAAACCCACGAGGCCGAGAAGTTCAAGTTGGGGTAATATTGGTTTATGTCTCTAGAGGCCCGATTCAAGAGATGACCATCTGTTACTTGTCGATAAGAGATGATTCCTTTGCGTGTAATGTCAATGTCTGTCCTCAGTGGAGCGACGATGTCTCTAGTCGAGTATGCAGGAAAATTATCGTGATACCACTGGTAAAACGGTTCTTCAAATATCAAGTACCCCTTGTTATTCACCTGTTTTGAAACCAAAACAGTGAAAGCTCAGTCATCTGGACTTTCAATTAACATTCTTTATGTGGAATATAAATCTACTCATGTTGTGTCAATAAAACTAAGATAGTGTACAATGTCATAAATGTGATGATGCTGCTTACGTATAGTTCATTATAAACAAGCCCAAAGTAGGCAAATGGCTGCATCAGGGTGATCAGTGGAGAACTTCCATAGTGGTCTTTAGGGTTCTTTGTGTCCTCATCTCCATATGGGTAAAAGATTTCTGCAACTGAAAAAGGAACATCCTAATATTAAATTGTAATATCTAATATTAAAACTACAAAAATCCCTAATTAAAATTGTACAAAATGTATTATTTTATGCAAGATATTACAACATCTTACAGTGGTTTTAAATTCATACTTATTACACTGCTCACAAAGATTTTCTACTTCTTTTGTAAGTTGTAATTGGTCTGATTTGTTCAGATGTGGTACATTGTTTCAAAAAAGTAATTTCACAGAGTCACAGGATTACCCTCTTCAGGTCCACCATCAACACGGAATGCCCAGCGTCCCGGGACATTGACATTGCTGGAGTTGGAGAGTTTATTTTCATCAGGCACAGGGATTGAGGAATAATTTGTTGAGTTTATTGTACCGTAGCCAGCCTGAGTAAAAAAAACTATCATCATTAGAAAAGCTTTGCGGCACAAAGTTTTCTAATATTATCTTAGTGTCAGAGATCAGAGATACGGTTCTATATGTTTCCAACCTGAAAGCGTTGATCCGTAGAGGAGATATTTCCGTAGTTCATCATGACAAAAGACAGAGAGCCACCAGTGACCAAAACAACTTGAAAAGATGAACTCTGTTACAGAAACAGAAAATTATCCTAATAGATCATAGACAGAGAGTAATTCTGACTATATGCTTGATTAATTCTGCAGTGATCTGAAACGGGAGAGCAACATTGTCCGCGTTATTAAAAAAGCTCAACAGAGGATGTATTTCCTCTGTCAATTAAGGAAGTGGAACCTGTCAAGAGAAGTTATGTGTAAAGTTTACAAGGCTACGATTGAATCGGTCCTGTGCTCCTCACTCACTGTCTGGTACAGTTCTGCCACTCAACGAGACAAGTATAAGCTTCAGAGAGTGGTCAGAACGGCTGAACGCATTATAAGGGCTGATTTACCCTCTCTTCAGGATCTGCACTGGTTACGTGTCTTGAAACGGGCGAAGAAGATTGTCTGTGACCCTCATCATCCCGCACACAAGCTTTTCAGATTGTTACCTTCTGGAAGGCATTATAGTCTAATTAAAACAAGGACTAATAGATTTCGGAATAGCTTATTTTCGGTAGACATAAAGACTTTTAATACTATCTGATTTACTTGTCACTTCTCTCTTGTGTAATGTCGTAACTAAAGGCATTTTAAAGTATTTTAGGCAACTAAAGTATATTGGCACTGTATATTGGCATTTGCAAGTATTATAATACAGTGCATATACATGTGGGACGACCATGTGGGAAAAAATCTTTGTATGTTATGCATACTTGGCCAATAAAAAAAAAGCTGATTTGAGCTGATTTAACAGATATTTATTTTCCCATTTTGTGCTTTGATATACATAAACAGCTTTCCTCTTTCTTCAAATTATTGAAGTGAAATTTGTGGGAAAAAAAGGTTCATTGTCTATTATCAGTACCGTCGCAATGCACTGCTCACACAGAAGTCATTTTCAAAATAAGCAGCTTTCTGTTGCGTGACCAACTTAAAAATGAGCGAAATCACTCTAGATTGCACGGATTCTTATTGAAATGACTGGATTTCGCACAAGAAATTTTGCCAAGCAAAGGTAAACGTGTTACGTTTGTGAAACTCAGAAACAAGGGCAAGAGGATCCAAATGCAGTGGAGTTTAATAAATCAATAAACAAAACACAAAGAAGCATGAACAAACTAACAAAACTAAGACATACAATGCGTTAACATCCACATGACCTGAATAAAATTATTTCACTAAATAAAACAATTCAATAAATGCCTATTTACAATAAGCACTTAACTCAAAAATAACTATTAAGTAATAATTGAACTGGCTAACATTTTTTTTAAAATGCTATCTTGAAACAAAGGTGAATCCGTACTTTCTTTACAATTTAAAGGTACACTGTGTTATTTCATCAGTCAGTCGTGAAAGTCTGGTGGTGAAGAAGAAAGTTGTGTCTGAAAGCTGCAATTGTTTTTTTTATTGGTTAAAATTAATGGAGAATATCTCATGTTTTCCTACTCTGGGAACAATCAAAGACTAATTAACAGAGAAAACTACACAGGACTACAATATATGGCAGAGGAAACAGAAACAGAACAGGGAAGAAGGTAACCTAAAAGACCACATAACAAAACACAAGGTTAAACAGAACTGGGAATATGTAACAAAACGTGACCAGCACCTTTGCTCTGTTAGTTTTACAACTATAGTTAAAAGTTATCTTCATTTTAGAACAATTTTGATAGTTATGTTGGCCTAACATGGGTTTACTTAGATTCTATAGAAATTCAAACATGTAGGAGAAAATGAAACTTGCTTATTATAATCAATCAACGTCGTCTGTTTAGAGACACCAAAAGATATTGGAATTAAATTGATATACCCCAAATTATTTGAATAATGCTTGGAACTCAAAAATTCAAAAATACTTTGACCATTAACATATAGTCTGGCTTACCGACTGTGAGTTGTTAAAGTATGGTACTTTATCCCAAGTAGCAATGAACATCCATGAGGCAGTGAAGTTCAGATTGGGAAAATACTGCTTTATGTGGTTTGAGGCTACTAGTAAGAGTCCACCTCTGGTGACCTGACGATAGGAGATGGTTCCATTGACAGTGTTGTCCATGTTTGTCCAAAGTGGAGCAATGATGTCTCTGTTGACTTGCGACAGTAAATAATTGGGTACCGGCTCTGAAAGAGGCTCATCAAATGTCAAATGCCCGTTGTTATTAACCTGAAGCAGAGATAAACAATATTATAAAGAGATTTGGCAGTATAAAACAGGGGCTGAAACTCTAAAAAAAATAGTGTTGTATAGTTTTGTCAAGACCTTTTTAGGAATAATTTAATGGTTTAATTATTTTTTTTTACATCAATATGCAGAAAGGAATTGCAGAAAATATCCAAATTTATGTGTGCAAAGCTTGTTGCATTACACCCAGAAAGACTTGAGGCTGTAACCGCTATCAGAGGTGCTTCAACTGAGTTAATGCTCTGAGTACTTGAGTGTAGTATTTCAATGTTCTTTTTAATAAAATTGTTGTCAAAAATCTGGCTTTTGGTTTGTCATTGTGTGTTTTGGAGTAAACTGTGAATACCTTCTGAATGCACTGTACATACATACACACAATTTATGAAAACAATGTGCTTACATAAGTCTGTCGATAAACACGTCCAAAATATACAAAGGACTTTTCCAAGAATACTATTGGAGAGCTTCCATCATCTTCAGAGGGATTCTCTATGTCTCCATTTCCAAATGGGTAGAAAAGGCCTGAAACTATATTAAAATAATAATAATAATAATAAATATATATATAAACAAACTATGATTTACAACATAATTCAGTGATTATTATGTAGCAAATGTATTGTCCTATATTGCTATGATGCACATACACTTAAAAAAGAACTGGCTGAAATTTCAATCTGTTAACTGCTTACTACACAATTTTGGGTAAACTGTCTCTTTAATCCACACAACTTTTAATATTACAAATGTATATGTAAAATAAACACTTCCCGAGTTTAATAAATGCTGTAAAAGTATTGTTGATTTTTATTTCATGCTAACTATTACATTAACTTAAGTATAGAACTCGATTTGTTCCCCGTTTTCACTCTTACCTGTCTCTTCTCCATAGCACAGAAAGCTGCTGTCCTTATCTTCACCATTAGATTTAAAAGTCACAAATCCAATGTCTGATCCATTAACATTCTGCAAGATCCAGTTTTGGAATTCGGATACTCTAGCATAACTGTCAGGTGTAGTTCCAGTGCCGCAAGGAACCCTAAAATTAGTGACACCAGCTAAGATCCATACAGAATCCTGCTTACACTGTAATAAACCACCAGAACCTCCCTAAACATGAAAGAGAGGAACTTGAATTCACAAAAGATATTAATTTGAAATATACCACATGAGCTATATGGAGCATATGTTGTCTGAAGAAAGCTTCCCAGAGGAAAGAAAAATCAAAAATGAGATCTCTTTAACATCTCAAATGTTTCTCCTAGACAGAAATGAAGTTACTTTAACATTAAATGGAGACTTTTGCTTGAGTCTTCTGCTTCTGCTGCTTGTCTCCTGGGACAAAAACTCTTACAATGGTCTCCTTTAAAGTTTTAGAAGAGACTACGGTGGCCGAGAGAGCTCAACGTGCTGCAAATGAAGAAAACACCAGCAAATAAAGAAAACATCTTCATCAGTTTGACAACACATGCGCTGCAAAAGTTCACAACACATGCAAATACAGAAACACATGCAATTAGAGAAAAACGCTGCAAAAGTCCACAGCACAAATAGAGAAACGCGCTGCAAAAGTCCACAACACATACAAATAGACAAACGCGCTGCAAATAGCACATACCAGGCCGATCTCAAGCCCCTTCTGTGATGATCTGAATGATGATGATGATTAGGCTACTTTTAGAGTTAAATTAATAATTTAATTTGGCCCACAATAATTTATAGCGCATCATGCATAACCGACGCGCTGTAATAAGATTAGCTAACTCCTCATTTTAAAAAAACAACTTGTTTAACACCTACATCTCTTCTCATTTTTTTCACTACGTATAGGCCACAAGAGCTTTCTGCAGTGAATAATTGACTGGGATTTGAGACATAAAATCAAGTAATTAAAAAATGTATTATTTATTATTAATAATTTATTAATAATATTTTTTAACGCAAAATAATACCCCCCAAATCGTTTGTCCTGGTGCCGGGACTGGCACAGACCACAACGGAAATGTTATAAGGGAACACCGTTGGCTGGGATTGTTCAATGTTTACTCTTCAGTGGTGTGCACCTGAAAGGTGAGTTTTTTTTGTTTATCTTAACATTCTGATCGTATGTGCATTATGAGCAGGCCTATTTGCAGCGTGTTTGTCTATATGCATGTGTTGTGAACATTTGCAGCGTGTTTGTCTATTTGCATGTGTTGTGGACTTTTGCAGCGCATGTGTTGTCAAACTGATGAAGATGTTTTCTTTATTTGCTGGTGTTTTTTCTATTTGCATGTGTTTTCTTCATTTGCAGCGCGCTGAGCTCTCTCGGCCACCGTAAGAGACACACACTGTGCTCAGATTTTTTTTTTAGCTAAACTACAGACTCACATTTGTCTCTTCCTAAATTCAGAAGTGACCTCAATAACATCACACATTGTGCTCAGTTTTTTCTTCTAAACTAAAGACTCCGGTGGTCTGATATTTGTCTCCTCCTTAGTTTCAGAAGTTCTCAATAGGAACTCAAGCATTTCTACCATATAATATGTATTCATATTCAAATTATTTAAGGATTGAGTCATAAGGCATTTAAAGTGCCTTTCAGCAAAGAAAGCTCCAGGGTTACAGTTCCTATAGTAAGACTTCTGTAAGTCAGTTTTGATAAAAGCATCGAAAGCATCCTATTTCCAAGAACAAATGATGTGCCATATGCACATAAACTGTTCAGGTCTATTGTATGTCAACAATTAACAGTAATTTTACAACTCATTTCGCTCTGAATTTATGATTTTTTTATTTAGGCTATTTATTTTTACTTCATTTAGCGCCTTTACTTGACTTGATGCACACTTTGGAAAGTTGTTGGGATCTCTTTAAACTTTAGGGGAGACTAAAATATGAGAGCTCCAGAGTCTCTAGCTAAGGAGAAAAATCTGAGCACAGTGTGTGAATCTTTAGAGGAGACACCGGAGTATTTAGTTTAGGTGAAAAATCTGAGCACAGTGTTTGGTGTTGTTGAGATCTCTTCTAAATTTTAAAGGAGACCATTGTGAACGTTAGATTTTTTTTCTTGTCTCAGGAGACAAGTGTGAGAAGTAGGAGACTCAAGCAAATGTCTTCATTTGATGTTAATGTAACCTCATTTCTGTCTTGGAGAAACATTTAACATTTTTGATTTTTCTTCCTTCTGGGTAGTCTCAATCTCATTCATCCACACCATTTCAATCATACACAACATACATGCATTGTCATTGAAGATAAATTTAAACTAGTAACCCTTGATATTCTGAAATGTATAATGCTATTTAAATGATAGTTTCAGTATTTACAATATTGATTTTTTTTAAACATGTTTCTCCTAAAGTAATATTTTAAAGACATCTGAAGACAAAGCTGATACCTAAATGAGACATATAAGAGAATCACCCCTTATTCTGAGCTTAGAGCACTCCTGTCAGAGCCATAGCCTTGTGGGCAGCACATTGACATCAATACACAACTGCACCTCAGACAGCACAAGTTCGAATCCCAGTTACATGTAAATGTACTTTCCTGGACCTGTTTTCTTCTTGCCTTTCCTATTGTTTCCTGCCTACTGTCATGTCCATTAAATGTGAAAAAACCCTTTTGTAATCAGAAAGAAAGAAAGAGCAACTTCTGAGTAATAAACCATTTTTATAATGTTGTGGTCTATAAAGATATGGATTTCTTCCACCACATTCTCAGATTTGACTCAGTTTCTTTCAGATATTTCTCAGACCTCATTTGTGACTACTTTTATTTCTCCTAAGGAATTTCTGGAAAAACATCTAAAATGAGAGATAAATGAGAATCACAACAAAGTCTCCTGAGCTTAGGGAAAGCAACCACTGAGCAATACATTTTTCCTCTGGGTTTGACTATACAAAGTAAAGTGTTAAGGCAGTACTTTTATTGGGGATGCTCCACAATTGCACATTTTGGATGTCTCCCTCGTCAGACACAACCAATTCAAGTCTTGCAAGCTCTACTAGTGAGCTGATGAGTTGCATCAGGTATGTCTGATGAGTGAGACATTCAAAATGTGTAATAGTGGGGGGTCCACAGGACAGGTTTGAGAAGCACTGATTTAAGGTACAATATAAGTGATATTAAGGTACAGTATGGTCATGCTGGAACTATGTAGCTGTTCCAGCATGACCATATTGTATCTTAATATCGCTTAATATTGTACCTTAAATCAGTGCTTCTCAAACAGTCCTGTCTGCGTGCATGTTAAAGAAAACATCTTAAGTGTCACAATAAATCACAATCAAGAATTCAACAATGTTGTGGGAACTGTTGCAACTTACAAAACATGTTTGTCTGTCTGTTTCTCCTCCAGCACAAATCATTGTTGGAGTGATTGTTGTGTCCAAATATGGGACGTCTTGAAACCTGCAGTCACACTCTTTATTCCCCACCACATTTACCTGCACTTCCTGCAGAGTTCCAGACTGAGCACCTAATTTTCATATCAAGAAAACAGGCTTTTAAGACATTCTGGTGAAAATATGGATCACTGTATGACAAACTTACAGTACAGATTAAAAAAATAATAGCCCATGACGTCATAACCATGCAACCTGAAAGTATATAAGGGGCGCCCAGATAACATGTCATCCGCTCATTTCATCTTCAGGGACTGTTATGTGTGAAACACTATCGTGGCAATTATGAAATGCACAGAGAAACTAGAAGGTTTATTATTATATTATTAGGTATGTGGATCCGTGTCCTCGTTATCTGACACTAGATGACACACACAAACTGTGTGTTCTCTGTCTGGAGGGAAGAGCATGCACAGGAAGTTCTTGAGGGAGCTGCCTGCGCAAACTGTGAGCCCTTTCCTTTAAGAACGCTCCGTTCTCGTCTAGTGATGTTCGGTTCTTAAACGAATCGTTCTTTTGAGCCGGTTGAAACCGGTTCATAGGAAGTAACCGGTCGAGCCGGTTCTCTAATTGAACTGAATTTAACTTTATTTCCGGGTTGATGACGCAAGACGCACAAGCCGAAGGAGCACGTCTGACTCAGAAAGAACCGAATGAGCCGGTTCAACCAGTTGTCGAAGTATGCCAAGGATTACCGAGGAGTCTGTGTCATGATCACTAGCTGGAGTGCCCTGCTTAGCCACCAGAGGGCACTCCATCCTGGACTATTGCCTTTCCTTATTGCACTTCATTTCCCATGATCTCTCGTCTTGGACTCATTATTCCCATTATACTCAGCTGTTATCACTCATGTCATTAGTGTCTGTCTACTTATACCTGGTTGCTTCAGTCATTTGTTATTGAGGTTTAATTTACTGTCACCAGCAAGTCTGAGCACTTCATTGTTTTGTTTTCTTGTTTTGTGTGGACTGTTCATGGATTTTGACTCTTGCCTGAATGTATGACTAGTGATGGGAAACCGAGGCTTTCTGAAGCATTTGAGGCTTTCATCAACCGAAAAACGGTTCATTACTTGAAGCTTTTAACACAGTGTGCATTAGCGACATCTGGTGGTCAGACTTGTTTTCTCCAACATTTACATTTACATTTACATTTATTCATTTGGCAGACGCTTTTATCCAAAGCGACTTACAAGTGAGGAATACAGTAAGCGAGTCATCATGACGAGGCAAATAGGGACAAGAAGTGCTCACAATACAAGTTTTAGGCAGTGCTCAGAGTATCATAAGCTACAATAGAGAGAGATTAAAGGAAGTGAAGGAAGCAAAGAAAGGTAGGATAGAAAGGTATAGAATTTTTTTTTTTTTTTTTTTTTTTTTAATATGAGGATAAGTGCTCACGAAAGAGATGAGTTTTCAGCTGTCTTCTGAATATTGCCAGGGATTCTGCATTGCGGATGAAGGCAGGAAGATCATTCCACCAGCGAGGGACAGTGAACGAGAATGTCCTGGAGAGTGATTTCGTGCCTCTCTGTGATGGTACCACGAGCCTTCGCTCCTTTAGTGAGCGTAGGCTTCTGGTCAGATATATCTAAATCATCGCAGAGCAGTTCTACGGTTTGAAAAAGCATGTGACCAAACAAAGCTTAGGAAGTCCGTGACATACGGAATCACTCTTGTCTTGGATCAGTACAGTTCTATCTAATTTGATCTAATTTCATCTAAATTCATTTGTGACAGTGAGACCACATATCGTGTCGTGTAGCTTGGTCAACGGATTCACATATTGATCAATAATATAAAATATACAATGATGTGATCATAATTGATGTGAGTTGTTGAAAAATTTGGGTGAGCTGTTTAACCCTGTTCTGTTCGGGGTATCTGAGACCCCAGCAATAAAACATGATTAAATGCATTTTCCTTTTATGCATCAGGTGAAGTGCCAATTTTTCAAATCAGCTGTCCTGACTTTCCGATACTGCATGACGTTCGAAGTATCAATCACGTGGTATTGTCATTTCGATACAAGCATTGGTACAGTGTGTGATACAATATTGATTTGAAAACTGCGTCGTAGCATCGGAGCCCCGGTATCAACCGTCCCATCACTATATATGACAATGACTTGGGATATCCTTAAATAAAGCTGCGATTGGATCTTAATATGCAAGTCTCAGTGCATCGTGACATAAACCTCCATCCACTTTAGATCCAGCAGTATGGGGATTCAGGTTGTCCCTCCAGCCACTAAGAGGGAGCGGATGGCTTGTATTCGGGCGTTGACTGCGCTGCATCAACAGGGGTTGGAGGTAGGAAACTTTGCCCAGACCTTTTGGACCATGGCGGTGGGGTTGGATTATAATGATGTTGCTCTTAAGGATATCTTTAATAAATGCCTTGATGACCCTCTGCCTTTATGGGAGATGGATGGACTTCAGATCTTGGATTTTTGGGGTTTTGTCAGATATCTCCACAATCGTAGTTAATGGGCAATACCAGGTCAATCAATACCCTTCGGCAGAGACTTTCCTACCATCCCTCCTTCATCGAGTCAAAACCCTGGGTTCTTGAATACCACTGGGAAGCACAGGGTAAGGAGAAGGAGAACCATCCCTGAGTCCACTCCAGAGTCCGTTTCAGCCGGTGAGCCCGTTCCAGCCTGTCAGTCCGCTCCAGAGCCCGTTCCAACCCGTCAGTCCGCTCCAGAGCCCGTTCCATCCTGTCAGTCCGCTCCAGAGCCCTCTCCAGCCCGTGAGTCCGTTCCAGAGCCCTCTCCAGTCCGTAAGTCCACTCCAGAACCCTCAGCCGAGATGGCTGCCACACCTGAGCTTTTAGAAATTGCAGCGCTGGCCGGTGTGGCCACAGCCATTTGGTGTGTGTGGGCTGCGCACACATCAGCTCCAGTCCATGAGCTCGCTCTAGAGCTTGCTCCAGTCCATGAGTTCATTCCAGAATCCGCTCCAGTCGGTGAGTCCGCTCCTGAGCCCTCAGCCGAGATGGCTGCCGCGCCTGAGACCTCAGCCCATGAGCCCGCTTCAGAGCGTTTTCTAGTCCCTGAGTTCCCTGTTTGTCTGGATATGACCAAGGAGGTCGTCCCTTAGTCCCCTGTTTGCCTTGATAATACCAAGGAGATTGTTCCTGAGTGCTCTGTTGGCCCTGATGTGACCACAGAAGTGGTTCCTGAGTTTCCTGTTTGCCTGGAAACGACCGTAGAGGTCACTGCTGAACTGTGTACCTGCCTCGACACAACCTTAGAGGTTGTTCCTGAGTTGTCTGCTTGCCTCAATACGACCAGATCGCTGGAGTTCCCTCTGGACAATGCCTTGGAGGGCGTTCCTGAGATCCCTGCCTGTCCGATTGTGGCCCTAGTGGTCACATCTAACTTTTCTGTGTTTAATGTTTCAGTTTTTTCTGGTCAGCTATGTTGGCTTCTAGATCCACCTGATCCGCCCTGGGGGTCTTCAAGCATGGCTACACTGCTGTGGTGGTCATCTGCGCCACTGTGGAAGTCTACAAGACCGTCTGCACGGCTGTGGTGGTCATCTGCTCCACCGTGGGGATCTTCAAGCCCGTCTGCACTGCTGTGGTGGTCGTCTGTACCACCGTGGAGGTCAGCAGGACCGTCTGCACTGCTGTGGTGGTCATCTGCTCCACTCTGGGGATCTTCAAGTCTGTCTGCACTGCTGTGGTGGTCATCTGCGCCACCGTGGGGACTTTCAAGCCTGTCTGCATTGATGTGGTGGTCGTCTGTGCCACCTTGGGGGCCTTCAAGCCCGTTTGTGCTGCTGTGGTGGCAGTTTTACCCGCACTGGCCAGCTGATTGGCCGGTTCTGCCCGGGCCGCCTGCAAAGCCTTCGTCCCTAGCTCCTCTGCCCCTTCACTGACCTGGCCCACCTCCCTCCCCCTGATTCCGCCTCCAGTTCACCTCCCTCCAGAAATTGTTTGTTTTTGATTTTGCCATGTTGGAGCATCTGGTATCCGCTCCGTAGAGAGGGTGTAATGTCATGATCACTAGCTGGAGTGCCCTGCTTAGCCACCAGAGGGAACCTGGACTATTGCCTTTCCTTATTGGACTTCATTTCCCATAATCTCTTGTCTTGAACCTGATCTCTTGACTCGAACCTGTCCCGAAGACTCAAGATGCGAACTAATCATTTCTGTTTTCGGTACTGCATTGCATATGGGGCTGTTATGGCCCATACTGCACTATGGGGATAGGGAATGATTAAGACAGTGTAAATATGCTTTCCATTGAGGCGAATGAAGTCTGGTTTCACGTTAGTGTCACACACACACACACACAGTCTGCTCCAGTCCAGAGACACGATAGCACAGTGCGGATGATATACGTGAGTCGGCGCAGACCACAAAACATATCGGACCCATTTGAATTCTGCACAGAATGCTATATTTTAAAGCGATTTGGAGGAGATAAGGACGAGAATAATAACAAGTACTTTGTTATTTTTCATCTGGTTACATAATCCAGATTACACATAGTCAAACTGATGATCATTACCTACATGTTCTGCACTATGGTTTGTAGTCTTTTTAGTTTTTCTTGTTGATTAGTTCAGTGATTATTTTTGGGTGTGTCTTGTTTGCCTGTTACCCTTTGTGTATTTAGACTCCAGTTTTTCTAGTATTCTTTGTCGTGTCCTGTCCTACATGGATGTACGTTTGGTGCTGCTCATTCTGTTCTCTGGTCTCTGTTGTGGTTTTGTAATTATGTTTATTTTGTTATTAAACGCTTTTGCGTATGAATCCAGCTCTCCCTCGTCTTTGAGTTAACCCAGCGTTACACAATAAATGTTATTATAGAACATTTTAATAAACTTGCAAAACCCTTCTCCAAAACCAACATTCTAAATGTTGTAATGATATACATGAGTCGGCGCAGACCACAAAACATTTCGGACCCATTTGAATTCTGCACAGAAAGCTATATTTTAAAGTGATTTGGAGGAGATAAGGAGGAGAAACGATTAGACATTAGAAGGAAATTTTGGCTTTTCTGAGCTCAACGGCTCTGGCCGAACTGTGATATAAACGAAACGCTATTGGCTATTTTTAAAAAGGGGAGGGGCTGTTCAATATGTCCCACCCTGTCTTCCTGTTACAGTGGAAATTAGGTCTACACGTTGAATAATGCTGCGCATTTCAAGGCACTTCAGTGGGCCTTTTTTAAGGTATATTGTCAGATTACAGTATGTGGGTCCTAATTAAAAATATAAGGAAACTTAATTGGCAAAAGTGTCTCACTTTACCAATATAACTACAAGTAAGGTTTACAATATGACGTTGTACAATAACAAGTACTTTGTTATTTTTCATCTGGTTACATAATCCAGATTACACGTAGTCAAATTGATGATCATTACCTTCAAAGCCAGTTCCTCTCCATCCAGTGGACCAGCAGGTGGTGCCGTTGTGAAAGACACTGTCATTAGCAGCCAGGCGGATTGGGCTGATGTAGCTGGTAAAGTTCACTGGCTCACTCAATCTCAGCAAGGCGATATCATTGGTCAACTGTGAAGGGTCATATTCTGGATGTGTAATGATGGATTGGACTCTTCGACTCACCTTGTTTGGGTTAGAGACTGAAATGTTTTGGCTCTGTCTGCCCAAATAAACAGTCCAGTAACTGGCTGAGGGTCTGAATGTGGAAGAAACGACTCTCATTGTGTTATCTCTGTAACAAATACAATCTCTAACAAATGCACTTTCACATTAAATTATACATTATTTGATTTATACATCTATTTTGTGTTCTTACGAGAAGGAAACGCAGTGAGCTGCAGTGAGCACCCATTCATGGCTGATGAGGGATCCTCCACAGAAGTGAGAGTCAAAAACGTGTAGACTGACCTGCCAAGTCCAGTTCCCTGCAGGTGCATCCTCACCTCCCACAATACCAGTGCTCAGTGAGGAAACCCCACAGCGCTGTGCTGAAGGGAATAGTGAGAACTGTAAATAATTAACCAAATTTGAGATATTTTTTTTATACTTTAAACACATTATCTTTTATAGCTTTTCATGTGTCATCTAAAATGTAAAAGGAGAGAATTGGTGAAATAAAAGTCAAACACAGTGTGAGTATGTTCAAGATGAATCATTTTGTGGTTCACAATCTAGCTGTTGCAGAATCTCTGCTCATTTCAGTATTTTAGATACTGGTGATACTCCAGTGGATAGATACTCCCATCGATTGGGCATGAATAAGCTGAAAATCACATCCTATGAATCCATTTGTGGCTAAATTGTTGACTCATAATTGTATTCAGCAAAATTTAATGTAAGGCTTCGCATCTAAATACATCTAAATAATAATGCATCTACAGTACAGCAAAGTAATATAGTGAGTCTTTCGACTCACTATATTACTTTGCTGTACTGTAGATGCATTATTATTTAGATGTAGTAATAATGTAACATAATAGAAACGAAATAATTCCCATATACTATTTTACGCATATTTATAATATTATAATAATATTATACATGTGCTTACTGTAACGTATGGAGTGGGACAACGGAGTTGGAGATCCACGTGCAGGCTTTAATAATATGAGCGTAGTTGTACAGGCAGAGGTCAAACACCAGCAAACAGATACAAGAGGGCAAGGCAAAAGAGCAATCCAAACACAGGCTATGGTCAAGGCAGGCAGCAAACGATCATCAAACAAAGGAACAGTCCAGGGTCAAAAACACAGGCCAGGGCCAGGGCCAGTCTTTTTAGTTTTTCTTGTTGATTAGTTCAGTGATTATTCTTGGGTGTGTCTTGTTTGCCTGTTACCCTTTGTGTATTTAGACTCCAGTATTTGTAGTATTCTTTGTCGTGTCCTGTCCTACACGGATGTACGTTTGGTGCTGCTCATTCTGTTCTCTGGTCTCTGTTGTGGTTTTGTTATTGTGTTTATTTTGTTATTAAACGCTTTTGCATATGAATCCAGCTCTCCCTCGTCTTTGAGTTAACCCAGCGTTACACAGTAAATGTTATTATAGAACATTTTAATAAACTTGCAAAACCCTTCTCCAAAACCAACATTCTAAATGTTGTAAATATAATTTCATGTTCCACCACATAGAATGCTTTAAAGAAATCTACAAATAAAATAAAACTATATGATTGTATATGAATGATATTCGATCATATAAGTCTAATATGATTTTGGATATATCTTCCCTCAGTAAATGCTGGGTGATACTCTTCTACACTTTTTCGAAGTACAAGTTTGAGACGATTAGCATACACCAAGGCAAGTCATTTATAATTGGTACATAATAGAGTTATTGGTCTTGATTATCTAGATTTACTTATCAGTAAGGGTCACTATGAACATTTCATCAAGAACCTTGATCATCTGATCATTTCTGTATTTTCTGTATTTTCTTTGATATATTGATCTCTCCAGCCATCAAAGCTGGATCTGTCTCTGTCAAAAAGAGATGCATAAATGAGAACGAGTGTGCTATTTAAGGCTATATCTTTGACACCAAGCATATCTGCGGACTCTGTTGATTTTCACCTTGATTCCGTTAAATCAAAAAGTTAAGAATGTTATTGATGACATTGCTCCAGTGAAAGTCAGAAAGAAGACTGGCAGACCTAAAGCAAATTGAAAAAACAAAACAGCAATTCAAGAAAATACAGAAAAGCTTAGCATGTGGTGAAAGACAAAACTTGTAGTACATTATAACATCTATAAAGACAGCCTTCATGCTTTCAGTGTGGAACTACCCATATGGAAAAGTTTTGTTAAAAACATCTGTGATTCTAATATGTTTCAACAGAATATTATAAGGGACATATATGCTGCAAATATACAAATTGCATAATATTGATGTATTTTCAATCCTATATGTCATATATGTCCCACATACAACTAAAGTCTTATAGATTTTCATGATGTAAAAACAGGAAAATAATGCAAATTGAATATGAATGTCCACCATATCTCTTAAGATTTGTATAAAACATAGTACATCAGTCTAAGGCTGTACTTCACTCATGCCCTTGCTCTTATCTTGTCCTAAGTGGAGCCCTACGCCTATCAATCAGAGTCATATAATGTATAATCATAGACTTTAAATCTTAGATGAAACACATATTAACTACACACAAGCACACATTTTAATTACAAAATTACATTTTAATTACAAAACTAATTAATTTGATTAACGTGTTAATGTGTGATGACACTTGGTGACTTTTGTCGCATTAGCTATGTGAACAAAAAAAATCATGGACGTGATTCAGATATGTTAAAGGGTCAGGAAAAAAAGTCACACTTGGCTCCTTCACGGTTAAAAATGATCGCCATAGGAAATAAATGGGAAATACAAAACAAAAACTTTGAGAATCTTTTGGTGGTACAAACTACAAATCAACCACTGTGCAGAAAAAAGTGCACTGCAATGAAGGGGTGACACTCTAAAATGTCAAGAGTGCAAAATAGACACATCCACCCCCACCTGCACACTAGTGTGACTATAACACAGAGCAATTTTTTCAAATGTGTGAAATAATCAATAATTCAGCCACAATGCTGTAAAAAACAGCAAGTAAGAGGTTCACACACACACAAACACAAATGAACTGGTGTGGCTTTAACAATATGGTAACATTGAGCCAAAAGATTCAAATAAGAGGTTGAAATCAGATCTGACCCAGATTGTTTGATGTAACCCGGGTAACCCAGGCAACCAATAAAGAGAAAAAAATTCTAGAGATTCATCCAATCACTCGTCGTGCTGCAGTTAGGGACACCCCTAAGATCCAATAGTAGCGGCGCATTCATAAGTCCCATCTTTTTTTTAAAGCTGTGTTTAAATGTTTAGAATCAGATCTCCTAGAAATAGTAAATGCCTCACTTCTTTCTGGGACTTTTCCAAATTCCACAAAGTCTGAAAACCACAGTTGTTAAGCCCCTCCTGAAAAAGAGCAATCTAGATAACACCATATCAAGCAACATATTGAGCTGGCAGCTGGCACACTGTATCCCAAAACTGGTTCCCCACTGAAGCTAAGTAGGGTTGAGCCTGGTCAGTACCTGAATGGGAGACCTCCTGGGAAAACTAGGTTGCTGTGGAAGAGGTAGTGAGGCCAGCAGGGGGTATTCACTATACGGGACTATATGGGACACTATAAATCCAAAGATCCTGTCGTTTTAGCATCATTCAGTCTAGAAACTCCCCAGCTAAGTATTTTTAAGACTATGAACGTTTGTAAGAGATAATCCCAACTAGAGAAAGAACACTTGATTTTTATTACTAAAATGACAGTGGGGGTGGTGCTGCGGTGTGATGTAACTGGTGTGCGGCTGAACACTGTGTATAACACCGGTAACACCGACTATCGCAGCAAGCGGGGACTCAAAATGTTTTTTAAACTTAAAACGCTCTGAATTACACCAATAATGCTTTAAAAACAACCAATGAACTGTACAACCAGATGACCTATTATAGGCTACCATCCTGAAAAATTTTTAGAAATAATTTTCACATTTCTAGTCAATTTCACAAACAATTTTAAAGAAATGGCCAGTAACACAACTAAACATGACATTTTTAAATAAAAAGACTGAAATAGCATTCTCTTGTAAAATTCTCTTTTAATTTCTTCCAGTGCATATGTTTAGAAGTTTAGAAACTTTAGGCTGTCATGTGTAAGAATAAAGAACATAATTTTAAAAAATAATTTAAATATCTAAAATTGTTATATTCTTTGTGCTTAGTTGCCGTTTTTAAACACCTGTTGTTGTATTGCCATTGTCGGATATACTACATTCTTTGCATTAATTTCTAAAATATATGGATAAATAATGAATAAAAATGTTTCAGACTTGTTATAAATATTGACAAAAACGAAGAAATACTTACTGGTGAGAAATATCAGCATCAGATACTTCAGATACTCCATTGTATTGAAAGCAGATTCAGTTAGCTCTAAAAATGGAGAGGAAAAAATACATAGAGTAATATACAGTCATGACTCATTATATAAAATACGTAGCAATAAATCTATGAAAGTCTTATAAAGAGATATTTTTATACCTAAAAAGTCAAATAATAAACCCTTGCATACCTTGCCATATGTTCACAGTTGTTTCTGTGTTTCGTCTGTACTCTATTCACAAATGACATCTGTTTATCTATGTTACACAGAATAACATCACATGAAAGTGAAAGTGACATGTGAAGGCCAAGTATGGTTACCCATACTCAGAATTTGTCCTCTTCATTTAACCCATCCAGTTAGTGTACAAACATTAGGAGTAGATTACTGCTTGTGTACATCACTGATGGTGGCTAGAATCCAGCGCTGACTAGAATCACGCAGCGGAGAAACCATTAAAAAAAGTATTGACTTAAGAACCACTTATATTTTCAAAGACTTTCAATAAATCATGTTCCCATTCACTCCGGTGACAAATTTTAAAATGAATTAAACTAGCCTAATTCTATTTATAAGGTAAAACGTTTACATTTTTAGGCATTAAGTAGGCCTAATGCCAAAATGTTTTCTTTGTTCACCAAGTAATTTACTGGTCAGGCATTATTGTTAACTCGCAAGACTGTAAGGAGAAAATGACAATTTGATGGATAATTTAAATATATTCTGTAATCACATTTAGGTAATGTATTAATTCTGCCGTTACATCTGAGCGCGAAACGCTGCTTGGATAGTTTCAATATAGTTAAAAATAATTAATAGTAGGCTACAATAATAATTTCTAATTGGGGGATCCCTCAAATGAGGTGTAGGATCCGGCTTGTTCGGGCACAAATTAAGCCCTGCCACTGTTCAGTCAAATCAAATCTGTTATTTGGGTTTCAGTCACATGCTTTTTAATTACATATGAAAGCTGCAGTCTGTAACTTTTGGAGCTCTAGCGGTAAAGAAACAAAATTGCTTGTGTCTTGGTACTGTGCTACTCTGCAGTGGTGCCGACACTAACCAGTCTAAAACAGTCCCAATATAAACACTTATTATAGGTGTACCATAGTGATTCGGGATAAGACAAAAACACGGTTTGGAAAATGGATTCATGATGTTCTCACTCATTATATAAATTTTGTACATTTTAAATACAAAAAAGTTACGGATTTATTAATAATAATAAGAAGAAGAAGAAGAAGAAGAAGAAAATAAGGATGTGAAAAATACATATTATTATTATAAATAATAAAACAAAATAATAATCAGCATACTTTCATTAAAGACATTTAGCCCTTTTGTGTTTGTGTGTGTGTGTGTGTGTGTGTGTGTGTGTGTGTGTGTGTGTGTGTGTGTGTGTATGGGGTGGTATGGGTGGGCGGTAAGGGACCTGGATTATGGATAGGGGGCGCTGGCCCAAAAATGGTTGAGAACCACTGATCTAGTGTATGTGGAGTGTCTGATGTGCACTTAGATGTTGTTATGGTGAAACAGTGCACATCTTCTCCTTTCAAAGACTTGCAGGCTCAAGACAAGGACCCAGGCTGAGACATCCTTTCCTGTGATGTACTTGAAAGTTGAACTGCTGCAACTTAAGAGTCCACCGGGCCAGCTGAGAGGAGGTTTTTGGGGCTATTGATGTTAGAGCAGCATAGTCGCTGTAGATATCACACTGTCAGCCTTCAAGTTAGTGCCTCCTTTTTTCCACCACCCAGACCACAGCCAGACACTCTTTTTAGATGTGGAATAATTTAGCTCTGCTCCTCATAATGTTCTTGAAAGCATATGCTATTATTCTTTACCCCTTTCTGGTGTTTGCTGGGTGAGAATAGCTCCCAAGCCCACATATGTGTTCCTCTAATGACCGTGAATAAATGATGATCTATGTATACAAAGTAAAATTTGCCTCTCAATTCTTCCAGGACCTTCTCCATAAGCCTCTGGAAAGTGGCTGTAGAATTCCTGAGCCCATACGGCCTGGAGCAGAATTGGAATTGCCCCTTGTTGGTGATGAAGGCTGTTTTCTCTTTACTACCTTCCTCCATTTCCACCTGCCAGTATCCTGACTTCAAATCCAATGTGCTGAACCAGGCGGCACCATCCATGGATTCCAAGATGTCATGTATAAGCGGCAGTGGATATGCATCAGGTATGGTCTTGCTATTAAGCCTCCTATAGTCCACGCAGAACCTGTAGTCACCATCAGGTTTGGGGACGAGGACTACTGGTGATGACCATGGAGAGAATGAGGGCTCAGTGATGTGATCTCTTAGCATTTGTTCTACCTGGTCGTCAATGATCTTTTTCTTGAAGGGTGAGATTCTGTATGCTCTGGATTTAATCGACATTTCATCAGATAGGATGATTTTGTGTTGTTCCACAGATGTTTTACCCAGGACATTGGAGGTGGTACAAGGCCAGGTGGCCATCAGCTTCTGTAACTCCTCTTGATTGTCAGAGTCCCAACCTGTAGCAACCTCAGGGTTCATGAAAGTGGGTGGTGATTCCCAGGTCGGAGGGAAGGCGTAGTAGAAACTCACAGTGGCAGTATGGAATACATTTTCATCAACCATCCAACTTATCAGAGATGTTAAAGGGTAGTATATATATCCTTTCTCCAGTTTCAGGCCATATCTACTTTGACCGACATCCACGATGGCTTCAGCCACTCTCAGGAAGTCCAAGCCAGCTATAATGGGAAACACCAAGTGGGCATCCTTTACTATACAAGTATTCACCATGCATACTTTTTCATGCCATTTATAGCTGACTGTTTTCTGGTTAATAGCTTGGTGAACTTTTCCATCAGACATGATGAATCCTTGAGGGGAAACTGGCATGCCAGATGAAGCCTAACCTCCTAGCTGTCTTCCCATACAGTCATTCTCCATCATAGAGCCAACTTTCATCAGCTGTTCCACTGTTTTCACAGTCCCTCTCAGGAAGCCCGCGACCCTTGTGTTAATGTTGTTAAGAATGCGGCTCACCATCTCGTCCTCTGTAATGTCAGGCTTCCACTTGAGGCAGAGGGCCTGGTAATCATAGGAAAAATCTCTCAGGTGTTGTCATGGCTGCTGAACCAGAGACCTTAGCTTATTTTCCACTTCAATGAGGTGATTATATGGAAGAAACGCAGCCATAAATGCCTCATGAAAGATTGTCAATGTTACCTTGGTCTTTTCTGCCTTCCACCAGTTCAGAGCCAGTCCTTTTAAGCACCGTGCTCAGAGTTCCAACAGCTCCACACTGGGAAGGGGCCTGATTTCCAGATAGTTTTCACATTGTTCAATGAAGTTGAGCACATCTGAAGTCTCACAGGAGTCACCAAATGTGGGAAACTCCAGACGAATCGGGTACTGCCCACAGAAGGATGAGGTACTTGGAATAACCAGAGGGTTAAGTACATTAGTTAGTGGAGTAGCTACAGGAGATATTTCATATGTAGCATTGACTGTTTTTGATAGAGGTAATTTAACTCTAGCTGCTGGCATCAGAGTTCTAAGATCATGAAAGGATAAAATGGTGGTAGCTGGAGTGTAGGCTGTAATCTAGAAAGAGAAGGTGTACTGGTGAATTGAAGGTTTTTCATTTGACTTTCCCATCTTGCATCTCTTCTCAGAAAACAGTCCACCACAGCTTTCTCTAACTTATCCAGTGATCTTTGGAAATACTCTTATAAGTCTGCTAAGCCAGTGTCCACTGCCTCACGGAAACATGCTTCCCGATTAAAAAGAACTTTCTGTCGACTGTTTAAAATCATGTTCAACTGATTGTACTTTTGAACTAAGGGCCAATAAATCCACTTTGATTTTAGCAATTTCTGTTTGCATTTTTCAGCTGGTGTGTACAGGTGGGCAATATGAGCATAGGCTAATATGAGAAATTTTATAAGTTATTTTTGTTAGGCAATATAAAAGAACAAAGAAGCAAATTACAAAAACAACAGTAAATTTAGAAAAAAAAAATATTTTTTCAGGTTTATTTAACATGTATACATTTATTTAACATCTTTTGTTGTTTGATTAACATTAATGACAGACAGGTATTTAATTGGGCTGCTGAATGCATGGACGTAATATACTGACACATATCCAGTTATTACCAACCTGTTTATGTCCACTTAAGCCAGAACCGACTGTATTCACGCGAGATACTCCACACGATGGGCATTTTTGACATCTGTGTGTTCGTGTATTTGACTATTCAGGCGCAAGGAGAACTGAGAGTGCTTCTGTTGTGTGTCATTCAGCGCGATTCCACCTATCCCGCCTTCACTAACAGCAAGTTAATCGATAAAGAATTATAACTGAATTGTAATTTTGCGATACGATGATCTTGGCATTTCATTTGGCTGTAAGCTAAAATTAAAGTCAAAGTGGCTAGTGAGAGTGGCTGTCTTACCCGCCACAGCTGAATTCTACCCGCATTTGGCTGGTTGGCGAGTGTTAATGTCAAGCCCTGGTTACTTCATAAGGAATTGACAAAGCAGATCACGCAAAAACACAGTGATATACCATAAGAAAGACCGTTCACTTATCTTAGATGTTGAATTTCACAGGATTTCTAAAAGTGTGCTGCACACTGCTAACAGCAAACAATACCAAGTATTTGAATGTTGAGCAGCAAGCTCATTGGCCGCTGATGCCACAGCAACCAATCAGCTCACTAGTTCACTAAGCAGATGATGATCACTAACAAACTGACTTAAGGACCTATATCAGCCTGTGACATCTAGAGTTTCATGACAGAACTTTGTATTTGTGTAGTGCAAATCATGATATATTTGTATTGTGTGAATAATTTTAAATGTTCATATTTATTAGAATGTTGAGATCAATGTTGGTAAAAATAAGTATTGTATTGTATTGGTAAAAAGAAGAAAAATGAAGATGTAATGATAGCGGTTTGTTTTATCGAGTAGTGGCAACCCTTTCTAGAATATGTTGGCGCATGTGCAGAGACTGAATATAGATGGTCTAATGGAGATGTCCTAGTGTGTGTGGTCAGCATGCCACTGTGTAAGCTGCAAATAAACATCAACATTCCTCTTCAACTGATGTGGAGTTTTATGTGTTCATTAACAAGGAATACCCCAACCAACACCCTGCGTTCTTTTGTAACATGCAAAGACAAAAAAAAAAGCACCCATTGTCATGATTAATTGGGAGGTATTTAATACTACAGATATTCTGCATCATATAATGTTCTCTCACTGTTTATTTCAAACGCACAAGAAAAAAATTATATAAACATCCCTAAATGATACACTAAAAATAACATGTAGTCATAATTGAAATTAAAAAAGATTGGAACCTTTAATTATAGGCTAAATGAAAAACTGAATTCGAAAAACTGAAATTGAACTGAACTGAGCTAAATAATGACACTATATCTTCTATAGAGCTGCTTTACAGCTGAAATTGAATTGCTTTGAAACAATCTATAAAGCGCTATATATAAATTGATAACACTTTACAATAAGATTCCATTTGTTAACATTAGTTAACTACATTACGTAATATGAACTAACAATGAAAACTACTTATAAAGCATTTATTAATCTTAACCCTCATGCACTGTTCGATTTCTGGCGACTGCCTGTATGGTCCGGGTCAAATTGACCCTAAATGGATTCAATACAATTCCCCCAAATTCACACTATGAAAAAAAAAAAAAAAAAAAAAAAAAAATACAATCATGTACAAATAATTAACTTTTAATTTCAATAATTTTCAGACTTTACAAAGAATAAATGTTTATAACCACTATTTTTAAGACTGCCCCTCCCCCACACATGGGACATTTGCCATTATACATTTATAACAATAATATCTTAGTCTAAAGTAAAATTGACAAACTATATATCATTTGAAAGCTTTCAGACTCTAGTTTTCATATTTGGTGACTGCAATATATAATTAAAGCTGCAAGCAGTGATGAAAGGGCCCTCGCACCCGGGCTCACTGCCACCCGTTGAGGAAAACAGTGAACAGTGGGTGCCTGTGAAACGCCAAATGCCTACCGTGAAACTCGTACACAATCCAGCGAGGAGAACCACTCAATATAAGAACACGCTTCTAAATGACGTCACAATGAGAGTGACGCACCGCGTCATTAGCAAGCAAAGAATGTTTAGAATCTGCGTGACGTCAGCTGCAGGACTCCTATTTAAAGGTCGGATTTCTCTCTCAAGCTCACAGTTTCTCATCGATCGCACTCATCAGTGTTTCTTCAGTGCTAGAGCCCCCTGCAGGGTTGTGGTGGGCGGGTGCAGGGGGCTCGATAGCGCCGCAGATGGTGGATGTGGTGTAGTGTGTTGAGTGGTGGGGGGTGTGACACAGTGATTGACAAAAGGAGGACGGGGTGGTTATTCTCTCTAATTAAATGAGTATTAATGGTTTATAGCACCCCACCCCACCCCGCCCTTCAGATTAATGCTTGTTAATCACTGTTTACACCTGCTATAAACCTTATTTACATCATATGACTAGATCTGAAATCAAAAACATAAACAAAATAATGAACTCAGTAAAACAGTACATTATTTATAGAGAACATCTAATATTCAGTGACATAATGAACTCACAGAACTAAATCTTGTGTTGTTGTCTATATTTAATATGATGAATTAAATCAGTATCTTGTAAAGTTATCATGAGTTTGGTGGTGTTACTGAATTTATGTGTGCAAAAACTGTCCATAGATCAGTACAAATTATAATTTTTTAGTGATGAAGACATTTTCAACAAATGCTACTGAATTTTATAGACATTTCTGCACAAGGATTGACAGAAGTGTCCGTAAATGGTATAGATGTTGTTTTAAAATTGAAGAAAATGTACGTAAACTGGACAGAAAATGTCCTGGTGGTAATCATCTGAAAGGATATTATCCGTCCGTTTCTTTCTTTCTTGGATTTTTTTCTCTTACAGTACACAGTGTGTATGTGTGTGTGTGTTCATCTATTAACAAATCTAATCCATTAAAAGGTGCATGTAATATTGTCAGCTAGTGGTTGAAATTGGTACTGCAGTCCAAATTCAAAATATTGACTCGACGCTCATCATACGAGTTGCCAGATTGAGGACAAGCAACAAGAACGAGCACAGTTTTGACGATTGAAGTCATATGAAATACAGTTTATAGACAAAATATTTTAAAACATTTTATAAAGTTTGCATATGTATCATATGGCACAGATTGTGTTTTATACTGTATTTTTTAATTCAATTTAATTTTATAATAATGTATAATCACACATATAAGTAGACTTTTAACAATTACTGGAACATCAACATCCTGGAAACCCTAGGAAGTGTGAGGGGAACTATTTGAAATGAGAAGGCAGTGAAAGTCAGCAACTTCACTGAAGTCATAACATGCAATGTGTTGAGGAAGAAACTGAAATATCGCTCAAACAGATCAATCTCATTAGACAACTTGTGGAATTTATGGTTGTCCCACAGTAAAGAAATCCAAAATT
This sequence comes from Hypophthalmichthys molitrix, assembly GCA_037950675.1. NCBI lineage: Eukaryota > Metazoa > Chordata > Actinopteri > Cypriniformes > Xenocyprididae > Hypophthalmichthys > Hypophthalmichthys molitrix. Next base: position 3,057,094 of record CM075503.1, on the reverse strand, counting down.
CCTTTCTTTGCATTTTCTAGACTCGCAACTTATTTATTTATTGGTAATTATTGTATAAAGATACATGAACTTTCAAAAACGTTTCAAAAAAGAAATGCCTATTAGAGGAAGTATACCACCATAACAACAATGAAATGATTATTTCTAAAATGTGTATTGCATATTTTCATTGTACATATCCTTTAAAAAGTGTATTACAAATCGTATTTAAAATTTTCACCCAATGAAAGGACACAGACTAAAGAGAAAGATAATAAAGATAATTTTGTGCCACAAAATTCTCTCAGGCCATCCAGAAGTCAGTCTGACAGTACAACAGCACTTTCTCAAAAATAGACAAAAACACTTAACTGAAATGACATTGATATGTGGTCAATTGTGGAAAAACATTAACAGAATACAAAACTGATTGTGACAAATTATGTTGCTACATCAATATCCAGTAAAAGAAAATATTTTTGTGATTTGTGAAACACAACATATATCCACATATAACATGCATATATATTTATAGCAATAAAAGATGATAAATTATCAGAATAACCCAGTATATAGAAGTTGATGGATTACAGGATATGGAAGAAATGAATTATTATTTAGAACTATTTAAAAGTCAGAGAATAATTAACATTGTGTACGATTAATCAAGAAAACAACAAAATAATTACATCAGTGTTATTGACTGAGCACAATCACCACTTATGTTAGCATTGGTTTGTTGTCTATTTTTGTACATACACTACTGTTCAAAAGTTTGGGGTCGATATGTTTTTAACATGTTTTTGAAAGAAGTCTCTTCTGCTCACTAAGGCATTTATTTGATCAAAAATACAGTAAGACAGTAATATTGTGAAATATTAGCACAATTTAAAATAACTGCTTTCTATTGTAATATATTTTAAAATGTAATTTATTCATGTGATGGCAAAGATGAATTTTCAGTAGTCACTCTTTGATGAACAGAAAAATGAAAAGAACATTTGAAAAGCTTTAGTGTGAAACAGAATGTTTTGTAACAATATAAATGTCTTAACTGTCGCTTTTGATGCATTCTCGCCGAACAAATATAAATAAACTTGATTTAAAATAATAATAAAAAGAACGTACTGACCCAAAACTTTTGAGTTTATCTTTAGTGTGATGTATCTTTACATATAAAATAAGAAAGGTATTGCTACAAGCAATAGAAAAAATGATAGCAAAGAGTTTTGTGGAAGAGATGTTGCAGAAGATGGAATTGTTGAGGAAGTACGAGTTGAAGCAGAAGTAGAAGTTGGAGTAGGAGTAGGAGTAGGAGTAGGAGTAGAAGTAGGAGTAGGAGTAGGAGTAGGAGTAGAAGTAGGAAGAGGAGGAAGACCAGGACAGGTGTAACTGTTGTCAGAATCTGTTCCAGCAGAGGTAAACTGCACAAAACCCGGAGGATCGCTGCACATGAAGGAGGTGATCCATTCCTGATAGCGGGATACTCTGGTGTAAACACCGGGATATTCAGGTCGAGCACAGCCAAATCCAAAGCTAACGATACCAGACTGGACCCATACAGAGCTCTGCCTGCTCACCATTGGACCTCCTGAATCCCCCTGAAAAAACAAATCAATGCAATCATTGTAGAAAGAGACACACTGCTGTTCAAGAGTTCAGGGTCAGTAAGATTTATTTAAATAAATTAATACTTTCATTCAGCAAGGACACATTAAATTGATAAAAAGTGACAGTAGGGGCATTTATGTTGCAGAAGATTTCTATTTAAAGAAATTCTATTCTTTTGCACTTTCTATTCATCAGTGAATCCTGAAAAAAAAAGTTTCATGGTTTTCACAAAAATATGAAGCAGCACAACTGTTTTCAACATTGATAATAATCAGAGATGTTTCTTGAGCAGCAAATGAAGACTGGAGTAATGATGCTGAAAATTCAGCTTTAAACAGAGGAATAAATTACATTTCAAATTTTCCAAAAAAAGTTATTTTAAATTATAATAATATTTCAAAATTTAACTGTTTTACTGTATTTTTGATCAAATAAATGTAGCCTCAATGAGCAGAAGAGACTTCTTTCAAAAACATGATGGCAGGCGGCTCTCTGTCTCTTTTGTTTGTATAAATATGTATGTTTGAATAAATCTGCTACCATTTAAATGTTTTGTTATTAAAAAGTTTATATAAAAAGGGTCAATTCAAATGTTTGTATAACTCAGTTTGGTTTCAGTTTTTAGTTGGAATTGCCCCTAACATAACATAGTTAAGCAGTATCACACGAGCAAGAGTGGTGTTTCCCCGAATAGCAGCACAACTGCAAATGCTATACTGCGAAGTTCAATAAACAATGAATTAATATTAAGTGAACATTTTTTGCCACATGTAAATGTTGACTTTTTCACTCTGTTTTAACAATGAAAATCAGAGATTGTCTTATTACTAAGAAATACCAAGCTCAGAGGCCAAAGACTTTAGATATACAAAGACAGTGCACACACATTACTTATGAATGGGACAAAGTGCAACATGCAATATGGTGTAATAAGTCCCGCCTTCTTAACAAAAGAGCCAGTCGCTGATTGGATTTCAGGATTTCCCAATTTGCAGGATTTCCCAAGTTGCAAATATGGCCGCTGAGTGAACAGACTTTCCTTGAAAGCGACTTTGTCTGAGGCTCAATGAATTACTCATTAAAACTTGTCGCCACCTACGGGCAGTTTCCTGATAGCAGAGTGCAATTTTCAGAAAGTCTATTTATTTTTCATTTGAAACACTTATTGTTTACCTTGTAAACACAAGTTAGACAGGGTTTGTGTACCTGACTTGAGTTCTTGCCTCCCTCCAGTAGACCAGCACAGATCATGTTTTCTGTTATATTTCCAACTCCATAGAGGCAGTTGCACTGTCTGTTACCAATTACAGGAACCTCCACTTCCTGTAGAACATTAGGGGACGGGAGGGACACTGTAGGAAAGAAATGAGAAGTTATTTACTCTACATTGTCACTAACTATCTTGTTTCGAATGGGATTGTGAAAGGTGTTTCATGTTGAGTTTAGTGTAACTAAGTGAAGCAGAAATTAATTCTCACCTCCTTCATCAATGTTTCCCCATCCAGTGATCCAGCTCTCTGTGCCACTGTTAAACACACTGCCATCAGCTGCTAGACACACGGGTCTGATGTAATCAGTGAAGGTGACGGGAGAGCTCAATTTGAGCAGAGCAATATCATTGTCATTTGTTCGATAGTATCTGGGATGTTTGATGACTGTCCTCACATTTCTGTACACTTCGTTCGGGTTGAAGCCTTCCTGGGTCTGTTGCCCCAAAATCACCATTAAAGAAAAGATGCCATCATTGGCCAAGCTAAAGAAATAAACAGAGAAAGTAGTCAAGAAGAGTGTTAAACGGGTAAAGCCTGACATATGAACTAACTTTTATTGAGCCTTTATTAAAAAAAAAAAAAAAATCTGAAGAAAACAAAAATCGCGTGTCTTTATTGTTGAGCATCATATTTGATACATCAGGCTTTTATAGCCAATATAGAATTATATAGAAAATAAAATACAGTTGTGGTCAGAATTATTGGCACCCTTGGGAAATATGATCAAAGATGAGTGTAAAAATAAATCTGCATTGTTTATCCTTTTGATCTTTAATTCATAAAATTAGCAAAAATCTAACCTTTCATTGAAGGAAAAGAATTGAAAGTGGGGGGGGGGGGGGAATCACATTATGAAATAAATGTTTTTCTCCAAAACATGTTGGCCACAATTATTGGCACCCTTTTATTCAATACTTTTTGCAGCCTCCTTTTGCCAAGATAACAGCTCTGAGTCTTCACCTATAATGCCTGATGAGTTTGGAGAACAATTCCTTCATACAGAATCTGTCCAGACCCATCAGATTGGTATTTGATAGAATCCATGATACCATGTATCTGAACAAGATGTCCAGGAACTCCAGCAGAAAAATAGGCCCACAGCATTAAAGATCCAGCAGTATATTTAACCGTGGACATGGGGTACTTTTTATCCATGTGTGCACCAAACCCATCTGCCAAAAAGCTTTTTTTTTTTTTTTAGTTTCATCTGACCATAGAAGCCGGTCCCGTTTGAAGTTCCAGTCGTGTCTAACAACTGAATATGCTGGAGATTGTTTCTGGATAAGAGCAGAGGATTTTTCTTGAAACCCTCCTGAACAACTTGTGGTGATGTAGGTGTTGTTTGGCCACTCAAACTTTCCTCCTCACCACGCATTAGGACAATTTAGACACACGTCCTCTTCCAGGCAGATTTGTAACATCTTTAGTTGATCGGAACTTCTTAATTATTGCCCTGATAGTGGAAATGGGGATTTTCAGTGCTTTAGCTATTTTCTTACAGCCACTTTCTATTTTGTGAAGCTCAACAATCTTTTGCTGTACATCAGAACTATATTCTTTGGTTTTACTCAATGTGATCAATGATTAAGGGAATTTGGCCTTTGTGTTTGCTCATGTTTATACTTCTGTGGAACAGGAAGACATTCAGCATTAATTCTTGTGTCTTTGTTTACTGGCTGCATTTAATTTGAGAATTTTACAAGTTCACACTTACAAATAAGTCAGATAAAATAAATGGTATATGTATTTGGCGTGCTGTCTGGGGAGAGGGCTCCAAGCTCGGTATTTGACCCGAACACAGAGTACTGTAAATATTGTCTGCTTTGAAAAGTTTATGTCTGAATGAGAATACTATATCTAGCCTCTCATCTAGACCGTTTTTACTTGTCTGGTTGATATGGCTGCATTTCATTTTTTAGAAATGAAATGGTAAATACTTTTCAGAAGTTAGACATCTGTATTAATACACTATATTCAGCCTTTCATCCAGACCGTTTTTACTTGTCTGTTGGATATTTCGCTACATTCAATTCTGAGGAATTAAATGTTAATTACTTATCTGATTTTGGGGAAATTAGATGCGTGTTTTGTTCACTATATTCTGCCTTTAGTCCAGACCGTGTCTGCTTGTCTGGTTGATTTGGCTGCATTTAATTCTGAGGAATTGAATGGTGAATTCCCGAGGGGAAATGGATAACACCTCATCATACGGTGCCCATCTCCTTTTGCCGCTATTAGCTGAAGTCTCCCCTGGGTAAGACGAATCTGAGGATCATCATTATCGCGAAAAAAGCTTCGGTGAAGAGGTTCTGACATCAGCGGTATCAGAACTCTGAGGGCATCCCCTCTGGGGGAAATGGATTACACCTCATTTCACGGTGCCCATCTCCCTTCAGTGCCTTAAAAGGGCAATTCTGCCAACCCCGCCACCTCTGTGCTTTGGGGCGCAGAGGTCCCCAGCGAGTTCTAGTTTGGTTGTTCCCTGCCGGTCTCCCGTTTCAGGTCACCAAATTGGCTACTCAAGTTATGTCAGAGCCCAGTCTCGAGAGGCTGGTTCTCTTAGTATGAAGTCTTTTCGGGGTAAGATGGATCTGAGCACCATCATTATCTCCAAAAAGTGGTCTCCAGTAAGCCTATATCTCAGTGTCTACCCGGAAACGTAGCGGCACTGGGATGCTCGCCCCCTCTGTGGAGGGTCTCACAGCAATCAATTTGGCTGTTCCCTGTCAGTTCGCCACTTCAGGGCACCAAATTGGTCGCTTGAGTAATACCAGAGACCAGTCTTGAGAGGCTGGTTCTCTTGGCCTCTGGGGGAATATGGTTAACACCTCACTATTTGGTGCCCATTTCCCTTCAGTGCCATCAGGGGGCCATTCTGCCAACCCTGCCACCTTGTGTGCTTCGGGGCGCAGCAGTCTCCAGCGAGTTCTAGTTTCAGTTGTTCCCTGGTGGTCATCCGCTTCAGGGCACCAAACTAGCTACTCGAGTTATGCCAGAGACCAGTCTTGAGGGGCTGGTTCTCTTTGTATAAGTCTCCTGGCGGTAAAATGGATCCGAGGACCATCATTATCTCCAAGAAGGCTGCGGGAGGGCAGTCCCCTCCATGGGGAAGTGGTTTACACCTCATTACACGGTGCCCATTTTCCCCTCGGTGCCCTCAGGGGGCCGTTCTGCCAACCCTGCCACCTCACATGCTTCAGGGCGCAGCGGTCTCCAGTGAGCACATATCTCAGCGTCCGCCCGAAAATGTAGCGGCACTGGGATGCTCGCTCCCTCTGTGGAGGGTCTCAGAGCAATCAATTTGGCTGTTCCCTGCCGGTTCGCCGTTTCAGGACACCAAATTGGTCGCTTGAGTAATACCAGAGACCAGTCTCAAGAGGCTCGTTCTCTGTGCCTCAGGAGGAAAGGTGCCCATTTTCCTTCGGGGCCATCAGGGGGCCATTCTGCCAACTCTGCCACCTTGTGTGCTTCAGGGCGCAGCGGTCTCCAGTGAGTTCTAGTTTTGGTTGTTCCCTGCTGGTCATCCGCTTCAGGGCACCGAACTGGCTACTCAGAAACTCTGGAGGCCAGTCTCGAGAGACTGATTCCCTTAGTAGATTTTGACAGCATGGAAGACTGCCAATATATCTCAATGGGTCCTGCACTTGGGGGTTCCTGTCCTCAGTGGTAGGCCCTGAGCAGGCTCTGGTTATGGAAGAGAAGATAAAACTCTGCTGGGAAAGAGGATCATTAAAATGTGTTCCTCCTCATGACAGAGTCTGGGTTTTACAGCCAGTATTTTATTGTTCCAAAAAAAGGATGGGGGGGTTGAGTCCAGTTTTTGATCTGTGCACTGAGGCGAATCGGGACATAATCAGATCTGAGGACTGGATTGCCATGTTAGATCTTTTGGATGCATACTCCCATATACCATCCTTCCTCAACTCAGGAAGTTCCTCAGGTTGCTTTTGGGGACTAAGCATACCAGTACTAGGTTCTTCCTTTCGGCCTAGTCTTGTCACCCCGTGTTTCTGACTCAGCGTGTGAGCAGATGGCGGATCGGCATCGAAATGTCATCCTTGCCTACATGAAAGTATGGGGGGTTAAGGCTGAGCGCAACGAGAAGTGTGCTTTCTCCATTTCAGAGGACCACTTTTTTAGGTGTGGTGTGGGATTAGATGACGACAAGCACGTCTTTCTCCTGCTCGTATCGGTTCAATCCACACAGCCATGAGCAAGATAACTAGGCCAGTCACTCTCTGTCAAACAGTTGCTAGACTGTTTGGTCTGATAGCAGCTGCGTCCAACGGGATAAGACCTTTGCAGTAGTGGCTTAAGACCAAGGGGTTTTCCTTGAGGGGAAACCTATTCCACATGATCAAGTTTACGCACAGGTGCTTCGTACTTTCCCAGGGTCCTGTGCTGGGAGCTCCTTGTCGTCGTGTAACGCTTACAACAGATGCTTCCCTCACGGGCTTGGAAGCGATCATGGTTGGTCGCTCAGAGTCTGTGGACGGGGTTATTTCTCCTGGCACCTGCCTGGTGATGATGACTCGGGCTCTACATCCCTGGGCACCAGATTTAGGGAGTAGACATCCTGTCAAGACAGGGGCTGAGGCCCGAGGAATGGAGACTCTACCCCGAAGTGGTGGAGCTCATATGGAGGTGCAGACGTGGCTGAGGCTGTGTCTGTACATGGTTTCCCTGATCGTTCTACACCTGGGAGTTCTGGAGAGCAGAGTTATGGAAGTGTAGATTTGGCCTCTGAGGAGGAATCTGGATATTGTAAGACCACGCTAACTTTAGAGCTCCTTGCGCAAGGAAACTGGCGGAAATCATCAGCGGGATCCAGTTACTACCCGGCTGGTACAGTGTTGGAATTTCTGTAGAACAGTGTTAATTTCATTAACGAAAACTATGACAAAAAATGTTCGTTGACGACCTTTTTTTCCATGACTGAGACAAGACGATGAGAGACGACACCAATGTCATTTAACGATAACGTGACTAAAACAACACATGCAATATAGTTGACGAAAAAGACTAAACTAAAATGTGGCTAAAAGACTAAAAACTTTACCAAAATCACTCTTTTGAAATCACTTTTTGTTTTTGTCTATTAAAGGAGACAAAACATTACAGACTGTTTTTAAGAGCGGTCACACTTAGGGTTGCCAGATTTCCATAATTCAAACCTCCAATCAGAGCTTTTCTTTTAAAAGAACACGTTTTACTTAATGTTTGCAATCTGGCAACCACACACACGCGCTCTCTACACCGAGGAAGAAGCGCGAATGATCTGAAAACACAGACAAGTAAGCAGGAGTTCAGCGTTCTTCATTTGAGATTTTCTACTTAAATTAAAGTGTCATTCCGTCGGTCTATATTGCGCTGCTCGTTTGCTGACTAAATCTGCGATCAAAGTGTAGGCTGATATCCAGCAGTGGTTCTCAAACTGACGTGCGCCAACAAAATGTTTTGCCGTTTATTTTTATTTCTACTCCACCTTAAAATAACATTAAAACTGGGCATGTATTTCTAGCAGGTAAAATGTCTTAAATACACGACATTCAATCAAATTACCTCATCTTTCACGGTCAAAACTGACTGCACCCACACAAGCCAGCAAATCGCGCTACATTAGTGCTGTTCTCGACAATATACGTTACCTTTGTAAAAGTTGGGATTTAGCACTTACTAACATGAAGAACAAATATAGACACAGACTGCATGTAGATTTAAGATTAAAACTCTTCGATACAAAAACATACCCTTCTGTGAGTTAGTTTTTAATGTTGATCATATAGCCTACCATCAACAATATTGTCCTAATATAATATAATATCCCGAATATTGATTTTATACAACAGTTCATCAAACAAAAGGGTCATATTAAGTGATGTACATTTTAAACAGTATTGTCAGTACTATTTTTGCTCTATTTTGCAAAGAAAGCCACAGCAGAACTGCAGCACACAAGCTGTGTTTCGTGAACGAATCTGCGGCTTTGAACGAATCGTCAATGATTCAATGATCCATTCATAAATACAGCCGCTTGCTTTGATACTGAAAGAATAAAAGACTCGATGACTCACTCATTAAAACAGTGACTTTCCACCACCTACTGGCGGTTTTAATCTAATATTTAAAAGTCTCACTTCGTTTTTATCATCATTGTATTTATTGTTTTTTTTTGTTGTTGTTGTTGTTTTTGTTTTGTTTTTTATTTTATTTAAAGCATTATTTATTTTACAAAGGTAAAGGTAAAAAATGCAGTGGAAAAATCAATTTAAGAGGGCAAATATTGTCCCTTAATGGAAAAGGTGTAACTGCAGTCTAAGTGGAAAGGCAACGCAGAAGGATGTTAAATCCCTCAGGGGTACGACACTCTAGAAAGTTTGAGAACCACTGAAGAGGATCAAAAATGTGATGACTTTTCGTTGACTAAAACTAGACTAAAATATGAAAGACTAAATTATGAAAGACTAAAATGTCTAAAATGTGACTAAGACTAAAGAGCATTTTCGTCTGAAGATAAAGACTAAGACTAAATCAAAAATGGCTGCCAAAATTAACACTGCTGCAGAATCGATTCTCTGCAGGGTTGTCCCCCTCCACTCTAAGGGTTTACGTGGCGGCCTAGCTGCTTACCACGCACCTTTTGGGTGGTGTCTTTGGGGAGAAAGCCATTGGTGTTTCCTTTGTGGTGCGTCAGATCAGGAGTATGGTAGCTTTGAAGCCTTTTAATAGGGGTATCCCTACAGGAGGTCTGTGATGCAGCGGGCTGGTCCTTTCCACACACATTCGTCAGGTTTTACAACCTAGATTTGGGCTTCACCCCTGGGTCCCAGTTGCTTTGTCTTAGCTGTGCTCGCTTGATTTCACTCAAGACAGGCACTGGTCAGTATGGCTGCGTGGGTATAAACGTTCCCACAGCATAATTCTCGACGCAACAAGAGTTCCCTTGAAAGGGAACGTCTCGGTTACGACTGTAACCTTAGTTCCCTGAAGAGGGAACGAGATGTTGCGTCGCCCTGCCATACTTTCAGCGTACCTGTGATCGACTTGCTTCAGCCTATCAGAAGCTGACACTGTTTGGTCTGGGTGTGCTTTATAGCTTCCTGGTCATGACGTCATCCACCTTCCGTCATGCCATTGGACTGATTTCACAGGTGCTTCACGATGCAATCACACAGAGCGTTCCCACAGCGTCATTCTCGACGCAACGTTTCGTTCCCTCTTCAGGGAACTAAGGTTACAGTCGTAACTGAGACGTTTTCCGGGCGTGTTCTGCACCGTTCACTCTAGTCGGACACTGTCGTTTTTGTTTTTATTTTTATTATTATTCAAAGAAAAATAACATACAGTGTATCAAGAAACAATATCAAAAAGGAAAAAAAAAAGAGAGAGAGAGAAAGAGAAAAACAAAACAAATGACAAGAAATAAAAACTAGTAATAAAAACTAATAAAAAAGTAAATTAATTAAGTAAAAGTACTCTTATTCTTGGTCAGAATATATAGTCAGTAAAGCCAAAGAGTACATTTTCCCACAAGAGTGAAAGTATACATTTTTTTATCTGGATATTTTTGCCTCCAGATGTCTATTAGGTCATATTTCTCCATAAAGGTTTTTAATAGCAAGTTACATGGGGCATTTTTTGGTGGCATACGATCTAACATATTATCTGGAGTTATGTTAAAATCTCCTCCCAACTTATACTATATGGATATTTGTTTAGCCAAAAGACAATTTTGTTTTCAATCATCTCAAACAAAGCCTTGTTTCCATTTAAAGAACTGTAACCATAACTGTAACCTTTTTTTCGAACCCCTCGCAGACTAAGGTTCCAGCGCCTTATCTGAGTATCTGTCCAGGTCAGCTAATCGAGTTTCACACATCTCAATTCGCTGCTCCCCGAGTTGTAACCGAGAAGCTAGGTTCAGATTTTATTTACTTTTTTCAGCACTTTTTGGCATGTTAAAGCCACAATTACATCCCTAACAAAAACATGTAAAGTAACCAGCTGAAAGCAGACAGTTTACGTTAATTATAATATTTCTTGTCATCAGAGCTTCTAAAAGTTATCTTAAGACGCTGCCATCATGGAGCTTTCTGTCTGATTTTTTTTTTTTTTTTTGGGCCGATTCAGCATGTAGAATCGGCGTCAGACGAGAGAGAGAACTCTGATTGGCTGTTCAGTTTAGTGAACCACGAGACGAAGCACAAGAATAATAGCAAAACAGTAAGCAAACAAGTCAAGGCAGTACAGACAAAATGCTGTTCAAATTTTACGTCATGTACCTGAGTGTTCCAGGGCGAATGTTTAATATTAACGTGAGCCAAGAGGAATATAGAAAGTAATCAGCATGAATGATATTCAAAATAGTAAGCACGCGCTGCTTTGTTTGCGGTTTGTGTATCTGCAGCCTGCAGTGTCGGTCTCCCTTTCTGAATTACGAATATAGACGAATATATATGGAAAAAATAAACAGCAGTTTCCTTACATGCAGGGGCCATTTTTTGCCTATTGAATGACAGAAATGTCTGCACTTAATTATGTTCTTATACATTTTCAAAAAATAGTATTTTTCATGGTATTATGTGGATGTGGATTATGGTAATGCCATGTGGAACAACTATTTTTTTAAATAAGCACTTTTTAACGAGTTGAAAATATTCTCTAGGCTTATAATCAAAAATACAAATGGACACAAATGGCCATACTAGACTTGTATAGAGACATATATGAAAACTGAACTGTTAGTTAAAACACGCTGAAACTTGAAACACATTGAAAAAAAATGAACTCTTGAAAAATAGTTAAAAAATGATCACAATGAACTTTTATTGAACTGAAAAACACTGATTTACCTTTTGCTGTTATGCATAATACTTCAGAGATTTACATAGCTGCGTAAAACTACATACAGAAATGTTTATAAGAAATAAACCTGCTCGGGGGGCATCAGATAATAACTGTCTCACTGTTATTCTTATTCAGGACTCAAATTGGCACCTGCTGGCTGCTACACTGTTTCTCCAGCCTCTGGGCTCTCTATCATTTCACTGTATTTTAAAGCAAAATGTTGTTGTCTGGTCAAGGGGTACTTGTCTTTAAAAAAAAAAATCATAAAAAGGGGTACTTAAGCCAAAAAAGTTTGAGAACCACTGCTCTAAGCAACAGTTATGATTATAGGATAAAGAAAAGAGGACAGGATATGACACGGTTAATTTGTACATCATTGTAATGTTCAATCATTGTTTAACACTTATGGCACTTTTTTCCAAGTCTTTTCTTTTTTTTTTTTTTTTTTTTTAAATATCACAATAAATATCATATTGTGGACTTATCGAGGTATTATCGTATCATGAGATTTTGATATCGTTACATCCCTACCCTAACAGACTTACATAAAATGCATATAAATGTCAGTCATCACTCTATATCGGCAAATAATGTCTTAGTAAGATGATATTTAAATGCTTAGTTTTATGATCAAAGCTCTGTAGTTCTAAAACATACAGTGTAATGCAATATAATGATAATGACTTTCCTCAAAAGCCTGATGGATCATATTCCTTACTTACATTTGAACAACATTTAAAAAAAATAAAATAAATAAACATGGATAATCGAGTAAAAAGTAGCTTCAGTCCAGTAAATGTTCATCTTCTTATTAATAATACAAAAGTTATTCTTTTTCAGCAGTTTTGATCATGTTGATAATTTAGAGGCCTTAGAAATTTATATGATACAGTAGGCTTTAATAGGGTTAAATCAATTCCTCAATTAAAATGTAATCTACTCAAACCATCAATGAAATCAGAAATATGTAGTTGAATGAGTTTACCCCTCAACACAGTTGGCAGCGGTCAGCACCCACTCTTTGTTAATGAGAGAACCTCCACAGAAGTGACGGCCGTACACAGTCAGGCTAGCCTGCCATGGCCAGTGTCCAGCTGAAGCGTTCTGACCTCCTACTATCCTGCTGCTGGTGTTAAATGCGGTTCTTCCACACACCTGAGCGCTGGGAAGATTTTCTGAGGCTGCAAACACAGAAGACACAATGCTGTTTTATCCAAGAACTTCTCAATCTGTACTGCTGCAGATGACATCATGCACATCATTTGTTGGACACATGTTTAAAGGGGTCATGAACTGCATTGTTTTGTTGTTTTAGAATGTTTCCTGTGTTGCACTTATACTATTAGTATGATTTTTACATCAAAAATTGTAATAATTTAGAAATAAAAGGCATTTTTTCCTACCCTGATTTTAGCCCTCTGATTTGAATGCTCAGAACTCAGTCACTGATAAACTCGTGCTGTTTGATTGACAGCTCCAGCGATTGCAAAGGGAGCATTCTTTGATCGCTTTCTCTTTATAATTTAATCACAGCTTAAGTAACAAATTATTTTTATCCTAGTCAGACATTAGAATTAGCACGGTTACTTACGTTGTCGCATTACTGTCAAGTTTATATCGTAAAAGTCTATATGTTTGCAAAGTCTGCTCCAAAATTGCGACTGATTTACCAAAGAATCCACAGTGAAATGTACCGAATACAAATAAATAATGCTCAACTGAGACATTCACATTGTTGAAAATAAAATAACCACATTGCTAGCATTAAGATCCTTTGGAAGGTGTTATTTTTAGTCCAGTGAGTGATCTTGCGCTCTCCTTTCTTCCTCATCTCACTAACACTAGTGGGCGGGGCCAAAGTTGCAATGATGAAGTAGGTGATGATTTTCTTCTGCAGAGGCGGGGTTTCACCTATCTATTACGTCATAAATAGACACATTCCAGGATGAGTCATTCGCTGGGTATGGTAACATTAAAAGCTGTTTTTCGACTAACTAAGAAGTTTTCAGTTCTTAAACTTACAGGATGTTCTTATAGTATGATGACCTCTTATAAATCAAAAACTCAAGGAAAATTTGATTTTTCAGTTCATGACCCCTTTAAATCCTGATTCAATATGTAGCCTACATTTTATGTAATTACTTGAGCAAAATTATCCCAAAAACTCCTGTAATAATCAACAAATCTGTTATTTACAGTGTGTTCCCAAAAAAAAAATGATGAAATTTGATAAATTATGATGAAACATGATGAAATATTGATAAATATGATCACTTAAGCTGCTGTATTCAAGCGGCCAATCAAAAGACACTTTCACATTAGATGACTTAAAACATATACATAATAAATATCTCAATAAATAATAAAACTCAAGTAAATGATAAAACTTTATAAGTTATTTATAAGTACATTAAGTGATTGAAGTTAATCTTTTGAAATTTTGGATGGAAAACCCCACCAACAAAGACTTCTGCACAAATCATGTGAATTCAAAAGTTTCAAAACATAAAATCTCACAATATGGTGGAGAGTTTTTAGCACTCTGGTATTTCACCTACAATAATCATTAAAATGATTAAAGTTAAAAATATAATTTGTCAGATTAAATTTACATTCTGCTATAGATATGTTATACACACAATGATTTCACCAAAAACAGAGACATCAATTATTTTAATATAATGTAACTAGAAAACAAATTGTCAATGTAAAATTATGTACCTTGAGGGTTAGTTCTGTCACAAAATCCTGCAAAACGAATCAGAGGCAGATGTTACATATATATCTACACTCTGTTACACACACTATTTAAAGAAACAAACAAATGCATGTTCTGAGACAACAATAATAATAATAATATTATAAAATTAGACATCTGGGGCCGTATGTATAAAGTCAGAGTAAAATTTTAGTCTTAAGTGTGTCAAAATTCTAAGAATTACATAATTTTACTCTTATTCCTATACTTAAGAATAAGTATGATTCATAAAGGTTCCTAAGTGTCAAGACTAGGTCTTAGCTCCTAAATTATTTAGGTAAGCTGCAGAGGTCTCCTAACCTAGTTAGGAGTAACAAGATGGCAGCAAAGAAGAGGAGACATGCTAATGACGATAGTAATATGAGTTATATGATGACATGGAGTTGATAAAATGATATAAATTTGATTGACAATTCTAACCGACCTAATAAGAAATGTAATAACTTTAAATAAATGTAACAAATGTAATAAATATTACTTAAACAATAATTAATACGTTTAATGCATTTGAATACATTTAATGGCTTTGAATAAACTTTTTATAACTTTAAATGTAACAACTTCTCCCACTCTACAAATCAATGCTCTGACTGTAGAAATGAAATAGTAATTACATTTTTTGGTAACTGGAAAAATTTAGCAGTGCACCGGTGATGATTTGGACCCATCAGTCCACATAAGCAGGCTCTTAAATAGTACTATTGCTAAACTTACCACACCAAACAGTGGCCAAAATTGATGTGCAAAGTTTTTTTTATTTTTTTTTTAATGACCCTACAATTCTGCTTAAACCATCAAAGTGTGAGGAAAATATCTGTATGTTTATATTATTTAAATGTTTTAAAATATGAGGAAAGAATAAAGCACTAAACTAAGCAAAGGTATTTATCTGACAAAAAAAAAAGGAAAACTACAGCTACAGGTTTCAGAAAAACAAAAAGCTCAGAAAAAAGCACACACTGACTACAACATAATACGCAATATGCTTACACCTTTTAACACATTTTTAAAAAATATTAGAATTAAGGTTGAAGATGTCAATTTTCATATGGCTGGACATCGCATTTGGCCACTACTCTATGGCAGTTCATTGACTTTCCTCTGACCATCAAACCACTTTTATGTTGATAGTGGGCTTCCCTGGAGTTGCTGGAGCTGTTGATGGAACTCATGACACATCATTCCTCCAATTGTAAATGAGGAGACATGTATCAATAGAAAAAGATTCCACACCATCAATACTAATTTATGATAATTTTGCACAATGCAAAGCTATTTTAAAAAAATGAATTTAAATATTAAAACTTTTCAGTGTCTTTTTAAATGATTTCTTTTATAATAACATGAAAATATTGGTGTTGTGCTACTGTGACTTCACCCTTGCAGCCTCGCTATTGGCTGATTCAGAGGTTGAGGGCAGCCATTTTGAGTTGACATCATTGTAGTCCTTAGATCACAACACTTAAATCAGCACTTTTACTTTACTAAAAGTTGCTTTTTTCTTTTTTTATAAAAGTCTCCTACTCTTAGAAAAGTCCTACTTTTTACTAAGAATTTTTTGACACTTAATTCAAAACTTAAGACTATTCTTAAGAGCATTTCTGAGAAGTTTTATACATACGGGCCCTGAAATTGAGATAAATGGCACATTTCATTAAGACACATATTTACCATTTCTTTCTGATGAATTGTCAACACGAAATACCCATCTACCCATGACGTCGACATTGCTTGTGTATGGCAGGTTTGTGATGTCAGAAACAGGAATCGAAAAGAAATTAGTAGAGTAATTTGTGTCATAGCCGGACTGTTAATGAAGAAAACACAAAGAAAAAATCCATTAAATCCCAAAATAATTTTACACTACTAAAGATCATAAACTATTAACACATTTCCCACACTGCTTTACCTCTACAGGAAAGGTGGGGGTGATATGACCATAATGCATGAGTGTAAATGACAGGTTTTTGCCAGACACCAAAACCACTTGGAACGTCGACTTCTAGAAGAGACCGGGAATTACTCATTAATACAAGCAACATTCTGGATATAAATTTCAGTTCAATGAAAATATTATGCAATAAAAGTACATGCTAATTGAAAGAAAAACTTACTGCCTTTGTCATTCCAGAGTATGGTACATTATCCCATGTAGCAATAAAAACCCACGAGGCAGAGAAGTTCAAGTTGGGAAAATATTGGTTTATGTCTCTTGAAGCCTGATTCAAGAGAGGACCATCTGTTACTTGTCGGTAAGAGATGGTTCCTTTCCTATGATTATTAATGTCTGTCCACAGTGGAGCGATGATGTCTCTAGTCGAGTATGCAGGAAAATAATTGGGAATCCACTGGTAAAGTGGCTCATCAAAGGTCAGGTCTCCATTATTATTCACCTGTAGGATCAAAATATGTTATCTAGATTTTCAAGTGACATCATCTATGTGGAATATATATTAATGAATGTCATTAATGAATGCTTCTTACAAATATTTTGTCATATACATGGCCAAAGTACACAAATGGCTGCAGCAAGGGGATCAGTGGAGAACTTCCATCATCCGACTGTGGGTTTTTCTCATCCTCTACATCTCCATATGGGTAGAATATTCCTAATATTTTCAACAGTATTATTATGAGTGTTTAAAGTTTTTAAGAAGGAAATTTTATAATGCCTACATGTTTTACATGTTATGTTTCATGGTTATTTATCAAACAATGTGATATGTATATTAAACAGTGACATTACCCTCCTCAGGCCCGCCATCAACGCGAAATACCCATCGTCCCGGGACATTGACATTGCTGGAGTTGGACAGTTTATTTTCATCAGTCACAGGGACTGAGGAATAATTTGTTGAGTTTATTGTGCCATAGCCAGCCTGAGTAGAAAAATCTATTATCATCAAAAATGCTTTGCAGCACAAAGTTCTCTAATATTATCTTAGTGTCAGAGTTCAGAGATATGGTTTTAATTATTTCTGTAACACTTTAGTTTGGGGTCCAATTCTCACTATTAACTAGTTGCTTATTAGCATGCATATTGCTAGGATATTGGCTGTTTGTTAGTACTTGTAAGGCACATATTAATGCCTTATTCTGCATAACCATATTATATCCCTTAATCCTACCCAATACCTAAACTTAACAACTACCTTACTAACTATTAATAAGCAATAATTAGGAGTTTGAGGTCATAGTTAATTGTTAGTTATAGTGAGAATTGCACCCTAAACTAAAGTGTGACCATTCTTTCTAACCTGAAAGCGTTGATTCGTAGAGGAGATATTTCCGTAGTTCATCATGACAAAAGACAGAGAGCCACCAGAGACCAAAACAACTTGAAAAGATGAACTCTGTTACAGAAAAAGAAAATTATCCAAATGGCCCATAGACAGAGAATAATTGTGCCTATATGCTTGATTAATTCCGCAGTACCTTAAATAAAAGATATTTATCTTCCCATTTTGTGCTTTTATATTCATAAACAGTTTTTCTCTTTCTTTTACCCAAATTAAGCAACATTTCAGTGAAATTTGTGGGCAAAATTTGTGGGTTCATTGTCTATTATCAGTAGTGATACACTGCTCACACAGAAGTAATTTTCAAATCAATCAGCTTTTTGTTGCATGACCACCTTGAAAATTAGTGAAAACACTAGGGCTGCCCTCGACTAAAGATTTTTTTAGTCGACTAGTAGTCGTTCATTTAAGCCATTAGTTGACTAATTGTGTGTTAATATTAATAAGACATAAATTATAATGACCTTTAATTGCCTATATAATAGATATCCTAATCAGCGCTCAGCACACGCATAAAGTTTGCCACAGCGCACTGACAAACGTAATGATTATGAGTGTGTTGTGAAGAAAAAAACAGCAATGAGACCATCTAAACATTTTAATAATTTATTGATAATGTTTTCAGCTGCAGAGATTAAAGGGATAGTTCACCCAAAAATGAAAATTCTGTCATCATTTACTCACCCTCAAGTAGTTCCAGAATTTCTTTGTTCAGCTGAACACAAAGGAAGATATTTGGAAGAATGTCAGTAATCAAACAGATCTCGCCCCCCATTGACTACCATAGTAGGAAAACTAAATACTATGGTAGTAAATGGGGGGCGAGATCTGTTTGGTTATTGACATTCTTCCAAATATCTTCCTTTGTGTTCAGCAGAACAAAGAAACTTATACAGGTTTGGAACAACTTGAGGGTGAGAAAATGATGACAGAATTTTCATTTTTGGGTGATCTATTAAATCCAAATACAGTGGATTTAATAAATCAATAGATAAAACAGAACCAGGAATTAAGAAACAAAACACAAGCAACCATAATCAAAGTAACAGAACTGAGACATCCAATGCGTGACATCCACAGAGGGACAAGACCTGACAAAGAACACAGGAAACACTGGGGTTTAAATACCAGGGGTAAATACAAGGGGTAGTAATAAGCTGACAAGACACACATGGGAACAATCAAAGACTAATTAACAGAGAAAACTACACAGGACTACAATATGTGGTACAGAAAAAAGGAACAGAACAGGGCAGAAAGGACCACATAACAAAGCAAGATTTCTTTTTTCCAAACTATTTCAGCGGAAATCCCGCCTTGGAGCTGATTCTAAACATTTCATTGGCCATGTCAATCACAGTAACGATTGCCTACACCCAACACTGATCTTTAAACCTACCCGTCACTGTAACCTCAGCCAATGAAACTGGTTGCAGGACGGGGATTTCCACTGAACTGTTTGGGAAAAAAATCACGCCATGACAAAACATAAGGTTAAACAAAACCGGGAGTTCATAACAAAAGGTGACTTCACCTTTACTCTGTTAGTTTTATAACTATAGTTAAAAGTTATCTTAGTTTGGAACAATTTGGATCTTATTTTATTTATTTTTGAATGATTTGTGTACTAAGTGGGTCCTGTTTTTCTGTGTGTGCTCTGTGTTTTTCTGTTGCTCTTGCTCCTCCTACTGTCTAATTGACAGGCTCATGAGTGCCACCTGAATCCTGTTCCAGAGAATTCCAGTCCAGAAGAGAGACTGAGGCTACATCCACATGAAGCCAGAGCTTTCCCTATCCGCTCTTTTTTTTTTTTTCTTCGTCTCAAGAAATATCTGCGTACACGAAACCACTGAAACCGACTCAAAACGATGTAGTATACATGCCAGATCAGAATGTGGCACTGTAATTCTGCCACAGGGATACACTAAAAATGGAGAATAAGACTTGGAGCATGCACATAAACCTTGCGCGCTGTATACAAACTTTAGAAAAGCTTAGAAATAACGCTTTATTTTAGCAAAGCTAATAGACTCAGTAGCTTCTGCAGCACGAACACAAGCATGTAGAGTCTGCTATTGATGTTGTTGTTGTTGCTGTTTTGTGCTGTTAGCGGTGTCTGACTAGGGTCGACACGTGGGGTGAAGACATCATCGTTTTCACAAAATATACGGATTGGCTGTACATACGAAAACACAAGGGCATCATTTTCAGATTTATCCTCTCTGTGACCCGGTTTCAAAAAATAGTGGTTTCTCCTTCTGAAAACGCCGGATCCGTCTGAACGCCTATACGATCTTTTTGCGTATACAGCTAAACTCGTCTCTGTGTGGATGGGCCCTGAGCGTGCGTCTTAATCAGCTCCCTAGTTCATTAGTCAGGGCACTGGTCATGGAGTCGGCCACACTCATTTACATGATATACTGATTCATGACCTAGGAAGCAAGGGAGCTGATTGAGATGATGGGTGAGGCTTTTCTCTATGAGAGACACTACCATCTTTTGGTCCCAGCGCTGTTGTTTTTCTATGTTGTGTATATTGTTTTGCCTGTAGTGTTCAGGTAAAAAGCTGTGAAGTGTCTCAGCTAACTTATGTATATCTAATACTTTAGAACAATCTGAGCTGTTAAGTGTGCTTCAGCTAACATTTACATTTACATTCCTGAGACAGCAGTGCAGAGTTTATCAGTTAATTTAAGTTTTTGTGTGTGTGTGTGTGTGTGTGTGTGTGAACATCAGATATTATATTCTGTTGCCTCACTACTCTAAATTTTTTATGTGGGAATATTTTCTTTTCTTTTTAGTTTTTGTAGGGAGGTGGATGCGTTTTTTTTTTTTTTTTTTTAAGAACCACATTTTTTTCTCCTGTGTTTACGTAGAAAGGGAGTTAGGGAATTGTCTTTGTATTTTTTTTA
Organism: Hypophthalmichthys molitrix; assembly: GCA_037950675.1. Lineage (NCBI taxonomy): Eukaryota > Metazoa > Chordata > Actinopteri > Cypriniformes > Xenocyprididae > Hypophthalmichthys > Hypophthalmichthys molitrix. The sequence goes on along the minus strand of CM075503.1, from coordinate 3,036,417 downwards.
TTTATTTTCTTTTGGTAGGTAAGTTATCCCTTAAAAACCTTAGAATGCTCTTTTGTTTGTTGTTTTGGTCTCTCCCCTCCTGAAGCCTTTTGTTAATTCCCACAGTTTGTTTACATTTTGTGTTATTCTGAAACTGGTGTTGTTGAGCATTTTTTATCTGTCCTGGGACCTGGAGATGGCTGTTCTCTTCTTCTCTCCACGCTATTTTTGTTATACACTCCTCTTCTCACCCCTAAGAGGGGCGAGTAACAAGCTTATTTTGGCCTAACATGGGTTTACCGACACAACCCACATTCTATAGAAATAAAAACATGTAAGAGAAAATGAAACTTGATCACTATAATCAATCAACGTCACCAAAAGATATTGGAATTAAATCAATACACCCCAAATTATCTGAATAATGCATTGAACACAAAAATTCAAAAAAGCTTTTACATTAACATATAGGCTAGCTTACCGATTGTGAGTTGTTAAAGTATGGTACTTTATCCCAGGTGGCAATGAATAGCCATGAGGCAGTGAAGTTCAGATTGGGAAAATACTGGTTTATGTGGTTTGAGGCTACTAGTAAGAGTCCGCCTCTGGTGACCTGACGATAGGAGATGGTTCCATTGACAGTGTTGTCCATGTTTGTCCAAAGTGGAGCAATGATGTCTCTGTTGACTTGCGACAGTAAATTATTGGGTACCGGCTCTGAAAGAGGCCCATCAAATGTCAAATGCCCATTGTTTTTAACCTGAAGCAGAGATAAAACAATATTATAAAGAGATTTGGCAGTATAAAATAGAGACAACATGTATAAAATACAGTTTAAAACTCTGTTAAAACTAAGGTTTCAAAAAACAATAATTAAAAAAAAACAGAACATGTAAGAATGGGAAGGACTGAATGTGATGTAAAAGCTGAAAAAATTGAATGACATTATTGTTATAATGATTATTCTTATTGAGATAATAAAATGTATCAATTCAACAGATTAATTTAAAAAATATTTTAATTGTCTAATATTGAAAATTTCAAGACATTTTGAGTAGTTTTAATCAAAAACCTTTTGATTTAATACTTTAAATTATTATTGTTTTTTTTTGTTGTTGTTGTTGTTTGTTTGTTTGTTTGTTTTCAATCTGCAGGGAAAGAATTGCAGAAAATCCCCAAATCCAGTTGTGCAAAGCTTGAAAAAAAGACTTGAGGCTATGACCACTGTCGCGTTTTTAGACGAGTCATGTGAACGACCCCTAATATTATATTCTTTGCAAACAGCGACAACTTTGTTGCAGATAAGACACACCGGCTTTGCATTCACAAAACTTGGTAGGATGAACGCATAGTTGTCTTTCCGCCCTATTTTCGCTGTCAACTTTTCTCTTTAGACTCTTTGATAGTGCCATTTTCTCTCACCAGCTAGCTTAAATGTTAACATTAGTGTGTACACGACGTAATAGCGTACCTCCAGCACGCAAAAAAAATTAAAAAATGCAGTTTAGTACGTGAGGATGTTGGCGAGAAGGCCTGGCTCGCAGTCTCCACTCTAATTCATCCCAAAGGTGTTCTATCGGGTTGAGCTCAGGACTCTGTGCAGGCCAGTCAAGTTCCTTCACACCAAACTCGCTCATCTATGTCTTTATGGACCTTGCTTTGTGCACTGGTGCGCAGTCATGTTGGAACAGGAAGGGGCCATCCCCAAACTGTTCCCACAAAGTTAGGAGCATGAAATTGTCCAAAATGTCTTGGTATGCTGAAGCATTAAGAGTTCCTTTCACTGGAACTTCCTTTCCTTTCACTGCTCTAGAGTCCAGTGGCGGCGTGTTTACACCACTGCATCCAACGCTTTGCATTGCACTTGGTGATGTAAGGCTTGGATGCAGCTGCTCGGCCATGGAAACCCATTCCATGAAGCTCTCTACACACTGTTCAAAGTTTGGAGGTCTGTAGCTATTGACTCTGTAGAAAGTTGGCGACTTCTGCGCACTGTGTGCCTCAGCATGCGCTGACCCTGCTCTGTGATTTTACGTGGCCTACCACTTCATGGCTGAGTTGCTGTTGTTCCCAATTGCTTCCACTTTGTTATGATACCACTAACAGTTGACCGTGGAATATTTAGTAGTAAGGAAATTTCACGAATGGACTTATTGCACAGGTGGCAACCTATCACGGTACCACGCTTGAATTCACTGAGCTCCTGAGAGCGACCCATTCTTTCACAAATGTCTGTAGACACGGTCTGCATGCTTAGGTGCTTGATTTTATGCACCTGTGGCCATGGAAGTGATTGGAACACCTGAATTCAATTATTTGGAGGGGTGTCCCAATACTTTTGGCAATATAATGTATTTCAGTGTTCTTTTTATTAAATTTGTTATAACAAATCTGGTTTTTGCTTTGTCATTGTGTGAAGTGTGAATACCTTCTGAATGCACTGTACATACACAGAATTGATAAACACAATGTGCTTACATAAGTCTGTTGATGAACATGTCTAAAATATACAAAAGGCTTTTCCAAGAATACTATTGGAGAGCTTCCATCATCTTCAGAAGGATTCTCTATGTCTCCATTTCCAAATGGGTAGAAAAGGCCTGAAACTACACAATAATAATAAAAACAAACCTACAATGATTTACAATATAATTCAGTGATTATTATGAGCAAATGTAATGACAGCATGTCCATGGACCTGATGCGCTGCACTGAAAAATGGCATAAACTGGCTGAAATTTCAATCTGTTAACTGCTTACTACACAATTTTGGGTGAACTTTCCCTTTAATCCACACAACTTTTAATATTACAAATGTATGCAAAAAAAAAACTTCCCAAGTTTAATAAACGCTGTAAAAGTATTGTTGATTTTGTATTACATTTACTTACATATAGAACCAGTTTTGTTCCCCGTTTTCACCCTTACCTGTCTCTTCTCCATAGCACAGAAAGCTGCTGTCCTTATCTTCCCCATCAGATTTAAAAGTCACAAATCCAATGTCTGATCCATTAACATTTTCCAAGATCCAGTTTTGGAATTTGGATACTCTAGCATAACTGTCAGGTGTAGTTCCAGTGCCGCAAGAAAACCCAAAACTAGTGACACCAGCTAAGATCCATACAGAATCCTGCTCACACTGTAATGGACCACCAGAATCTCCCTAAAAATAATGAAAGAGAGGAACCTGAATTCATATCAAATATAAATTTGAAAGATACCACATTAGCTATATGGAACATTTGTTGTCTGAAGAAAGCTTTGACTATACAAGTGTTATTTAGGGTACAATATTAAGTGATATTATGGTACAACATAGTCATGCTGGAACTGCTTCATAGCTGTTCATGTTAAAGAAAACCCCATGAAAATGTGTCAACTATGTTCAGCAATTCAACATTGTTGTGGGAACTGTTGTAACTTACAAAACATGCTCCTTTGTCCGTTTCTCCTCTAGCACAGATTGTTGTTGGAGTGATTGGTATGTCCCAAAATAGGATGTCTTGAAACCTGCAGTCACACTCTTTATTCCCCATCACATTTACCTTCACTTCCTGCAGAGTTCCAGGCTGTGCACCTACTGATATCAAAAAAAGCTTTTGAGACGTTCTGATGAAAATATGGATCACTTCATGATTTTTTTTTTTTTTTTTGCCATTAAAAGGTCTTCAAGAACTTTTAATTTCATGGATAAAAGAAAACTTCCATGAAAAATCTCAAAATGTCACAAATATCATTCATGTAGTGCTGACTTTTCGTTTCTGTTATCTGTTTCTATTTCATTCTGTCTATGAAATTAGTCAAAATTAGTCATATTCATGTGGAAAATTCAGAGCTTTTGTGTTTCTAAGCTGATGAGGTCAGAGCTCAATTTACAACCACGGCAGGAAATGCAATGTTGCCCTGGAGACCTCACGCAGGTGCAGGGAGAGGAGCAGACGGGAACAGAGGTCTCCAGGGCGGGTCGAGCGGGCTCGTGGGAAGCCTGGAGCGGGCTCGTGGGAGGTTGGAACCTCTGATTCCGCCCAAAAGTCTATAAGCCATTCATCCACATTAGGTGAGGGATCAGGTTGGGAAGCAGGCTCCACTAGAGGCTCTGGTGAGGCAGCGGCCGTCTTCTTAGGCCGTCTGGGCATCGCGGTGGCTCTCTTTTTAGGCGGCTTGGGTTTGGGGTTAGACAGGACCACCGGGGAATGCTCACTGGAGCAGTAGGTGGAGGAAATCGGCGGCTGGTGTACTGGCCAGGCCGCCTGTATTTCTGAGAGGACCGGACGAGGAGAATACAATTTCATTTGAACCTCTTCAATTTCGAACTTGGAACCATTTAGAAAGAGAATCAAATTAATAGACTCGACTAGGGAAAAAAGACATTTAGGTTCAAAATAGCGGATTGTATCCTCGTCCAGACCCCTCAGAAAACAGGTGTTCAAGATAGCATCTGGCCAGCTCACCTTACCAGAAAGTTCGGCGAATTCCTCCACATACTTCTCCAGCGGGCGGACGTCCTGTCTGGCAGTCCAGAGGCGGTCCTCCGCCGAGAGCTTGCGTCCACTTTTCTTTGGGGCCACAGGAACAAAGAAGATACCCATTATGTCTTTGTGGAAATCCAGTCGGTTACGGTCTGTGCTTCTGTTATGTAGTGGTTGTGGTAGAGATGAGGCGTTCACGGAGATCCACAAAACAAGGGTATTTATCTATAACGAAGGAGATAACACAACCAAACATACATAAACTAACATAAGAACAGACAAGGAGTGCAGGGAGTGAGTCCATTATAAAGGGAGTGAGGATGATCAGGTCCAGGTGCAGGTGATCGGTGATGATGGGGCGATGACGAGGAAGTGAGTGCAGGTGTGGAAACAGGAGGATCATGGGAAATGGATTCCCGGAACGAAGGGAACTGTGACAACATGCTCCTTTGCCTGTTTCTCCTCCAGCACAGATCATTGTTGGAGTGATTGGTATGTCCCAAAACGTCTTGAAACCTGATATTGAATATATTTTTGTGGTGAAGCCAAAGACAAATTTCCACTTGTGGACAATAAAGTGACTAACTAGTAATATCAATTAACTACATGTGCTTATTATAGGGTCAGGATTAGGTTTGCTTTAGGGTTAGTTAGTTGCATGTAGTAATGCATCATTTATAGTTATTACCGCCTTCTTTGATTTGATTGGCCAGCTAACTCATTCTGACAGTGATGAGCGCTGTTAGACCACAGAGGCAGACCAGCCTAAAAATTTAACTTTTAAAACTTTTTTTTTCATCCTAACAACAGAGCAGTGCATAATGGAGTACAGCAGAGCAACATAAATTACATCAATTCGGGGGGACAATTTGGCCATGTCTAATCACTTGGGGGGGGGGGGGGGGGGGTGGTTACGGCCCTGGTTTAGAGTCATTTAAGATGGTTAAGGAGTAAAGCAAGACATTTTTAAATACCAGATAAGTTGAGAATCGTCTCGGTTACGTATGTAACCCTCGTTCCCTGAAGGAGGGAACGGAGACGTACGTCAGTAGTGACCGACGAATTGGGATATCGCTAGAGAGCCCTATCAGCTTCGAGTGAACTAAAACAGGCCAATGAAGTTGGCGTGCGATATTTGCATAATGCGCACCGCCCCCGCCAGGTGGTATAAATAGGGGAGCAGATGCAATCGCACTCTGTTTTTCGCTGAGGAGACAACCTAGTCCGCACTACAGCGAGGGTACAGCAACTGTGGCGACGGGACGTACGTCTCCGTTCCCTCCTTCAGGGAACGAGGGTTACATACGTAACCGAGACGTTCCCTTTCAGTCGGTCACGTTCGACGTACGTCAGTAGTGACCGACGAATTGGGATCCCAAATAAAGCGCCACAGTATGAACCCCTTCCAGTGCCCAGCGCAAGCTCTAGCCACCCGGCGCACCAGTGGGACGGGGAAGGGGGCGAGCTTACGCCGAGAGAGTCTACTGCTGTTCCGACATACCCACTAAGTAAACTAGACTACACTGGGGAAGCGAACCCGTAGGGGACGCTGCGGAGACCACTACCCACCCGTAGGGGAGGAATTTACATGGAGAGTACACATATGGACTGGCCGTGGGCAGTACGCATATGGAGTCCCTGGGATGGCTCCACCTGGGTAGGGGGAGACTCATCTGACAGGTGACAGCAGAGCTGGCTCTGCTAAGGGAAAGACACGGGCTCGCCGTAGGGAGTTGACCTTGGACAAATACACACATGGGACCACTCACGTGGAGGGGTCACGACATGTGGAACCCAGCCAAACATCAGCGTAGTGACGGAGGTTTGGCCTGGCATCAGACACTCCGCAATGTCCGAGCCGAAGGGGGAGGCGGAGGAACTCGACAGGGTTCGCCAAGCGGGGAACTCGACTGGAGTAAAAAGGACGCACGTATCCGGCCCAGGGGGCGGGAGTGGCATTGCAAGCCGACACTAGAACGGGCTCTTCGCGTCTACCGGCTGGTGGAAGCGAGTACACGGGAAGATACCGGTTCTACACGAAGGCTATAGAATCTAGCGAACGTGTTAGGTGTCGCCCAGCCCGCAGCTCTACAGACATCTGTCAGCGAGGCGCTGTGCGCCAGCGCCCAGGAAGAGGCCACTCCTCTGGTGGAGTGGGCTCTCAACCTGAACGGGCAAGGCACGCCCTGGGACTCATACGCCAGGGCGATGGCGTCCACTATCCAGTGGGCCATCCTCTGCTTGGAGACAGCCTTTCCCTTCTGCTGGCCTCCGTAACAGACAAAGAGCTGGTCTGAGGTCCTGAAGCTTCGCGTTCTGTCCACGTACAGGCGCAGAGCGCGGACGGGACAGAGCAAAGCTAGGGCTGGGTCTGCCTCCTCCGAAGGCAGCGCTTGCAGGTTCACTAGCTGATCTCGAAAGGGAGTGGTAGGAACCTTGGGCACATATCCAGGCCGGGGTCTCAGGATAACGTGAGAGTCACCGGGCCCGAATTCCAGGCACGATTCGTCAACCGAAAATGCATGCAGGCCCCCTACCCTATTAAGCGAGGCCAATGCAACCAGGAGGACGGTCTTTAGGGACAGTACTTTTAACTCGACTGATTGCAAAGGCTCGAAGGGACGACCCTGGAGAGATGTAAGAACCAGGGTCAGATCCCAAGAGGGTACAGAGGGGGGCCGGGGAGGATTCAGTCTCCTCGCCCCCCTCAAGAACCTGACGATCAGATCGTGCTTCCCTAGCGATTCACCATCAACTGCATAGTGATGTGCGGCGATAGCGGCAACATACACCTTGAGGGTGGAGGGAGACAGCCTTCGCTCCAGGCCCTCTTGCAGAAAGGAAAGCACGGTTCTGACCGAACATGATCGGGGGTCCTCTCGCTCTGGTTGAGAGGAGCACCATTCGACGAACAGGTTCCACTTCAACGCATAGAGGTTCCTAGTAGAAGGAGCTCTAGCGGAAGTGATAGTGTCTGCGACCGCTTGCGGGAGATCACTCAGAACCTCCGCGTCCCGTCCAGGGACCACACATGGAGTTTCCACAGGTCGGGACACGGGTGCCAGAGGGTGCCCCGTCTCTGAGTCAGGAGGTCCTTCCTCAGAGGAATGGGCCAGGGAGGTGCTGTCGCGAGGAGCGTGAGGTCCGAGAACCAGGTCCGAGTGGGCCAGTATGGAGCCACTAACAAGACCTGCTCCTCGTCCTCCCTGACTTTGCACAGGAGTTGTGCGAGAAGGCTCACTGGGGGAAACGCATATTTGCGTAGGCCCCGGGGCCAGCTGATTGCCAGGGCATCCGTGCCGAGCGTGCTGCCGGTCAGGGAATAAAACAACTGGCAGTGGGCAGTCTCCGGGGAGGCGAACAGATCTACCTGTGCCTCGCCGAAGCGCTGCCAGATCAGCTGGACCACCTGGGGATGGAGTCTCCATTCGCCCGGAAGCGGAGGCTGCTGTGAGAGCTCGTCGGCTGCACGGTTGAGCACGCCTGGGACGTGAATGGCACGAAGCGACCTCAGATGCTTCTGACTCCATAGCAAGAGATGGCGGGCGAGTTGCGACATATGGCGGGAGCGTAGACCACCCTGATGGTTGATGTACGCAACGGCCGCAGTGCTGTCCGAGCGGACCAGTACGTGCTTGTCTGTCAACAGCTTCTGGAAGCGGCCCAGTGCAAGACGTACTGCTAGCAACTCGAGGCAATTGACTCGGTGAGGCGCGCAGTCCGGGCGACCGAATCCAGTTCCGGCGGCGGGGTGGAGGCAGCAGCGGACCGCCGGGGCAGGACGTGTTTGATAGCCTCAGCCTGCTTCTGGGCGGCAGAGAACTGCTGGGCGAAGCTCTCTACCGCGTCGCCGAAAAGGCCGACCTGTGATATGGGGGAGTCCAGGAACCGATACTTGTCGGTATCCCTCATATCAGCGAGGGTCAGCCACAGGTGGCGCTGCTGGACCACAAGCGTGGCCATCGCTTGACCAACAGAACGTGCCGTCACCTTAGTCGCCCGGAGGGCGAGGTCCGTGGCGGCACGCAGCTCCCCAAGCAGCTGCTGGTCAAGACCTCCCTGGGGCATTTCCATCAACGCTTTTGCTTGATGAACTTGCAAAAGGGCCATGGCATGCAGGGCGGAGGCGGCCTGTCCGCAGGCTCTGTAAGCTTTCTCTGTCAAGCCTGACGAGAATTTACAGGCCCGGGATGGGAGACGCGGCTCACCGCGCCAGCCGGAGGCCGTTGGACACAGTTGCATCGCAACAGACCTCTCGACTGGGGGAATCCGCGTATATCCCCTAGCCTCCCCGCCATCCAGGTTGGTGAAGGCGGACGAGGGACCAGGTCTCGCACGGACGCTATAAGGCGTCCGCCAGGACCTGGTCACCTCATCATGCACCTCCGGGAAGAATGACATCGGGGCGGGGCGCCTGACCGTAATCCTCAGATCACCCTGTCTACACGCCGACACACCGTCACCTCGGCCGAAGCCAGTAGAAAACCCATGAAAGATTTACGTTATTGACAAAATCCATGACATATTTTTACAATGGGTGGTGCCATTTTGTTTGCGTTCTATGTCAGTGATGTCAAATGGTTGCAATCACTGCTCTACTGACACCGTCCTATTGCTATTTTTAACACAACTCAGAATATAACATACAATGCCACATTGTGCAGCTTTTGGTTGTAGTTTTCAGTCGATGAGCCACAAGAGAAGAGATGTAAGTCTTTACTGCTTCACTAGCGATAAGAAGAAAAAAAGAATGGGAAGTTGTGAAGAATGTGGACGAATAAAACTTCCTAATTGCGTCTTTGTTCCCTTCACTTTAGCCCTGATGACTGGAGTTTTTCATCTGTATGTTTTGGTGCAACGGTAATCTAGTAACGCATACAGGTCTTAATATCTGCAGGGTTCCTTTTAAAACACGATCAGCCTTTTCAATTTGAGCCAGAGCACAAAATGAGTGAGGATGAAAACATCGAAGAAGTGCAATGTCTCTGTGGCTATACGAAATGCTGTTGTATGATTGACGTATTAAAATCGTCTGATCACCTGAATGCATTACACACAGTTAAACATGCTGAGAAGATGCTTCTGTTTTATGCAATCACAGATATCTTGTGCATCTCAGCGCACGCAAGCTTTGGGGCAATCTGTCTTAATTGAGATGTGTTATAGGCTTACCTTCATCAGTCTCCATGACAGGCGCGGCTTTTGGTTAAAGCATACACTTATATCCATCGGCAACTGTAAGCTCTTTGAGCTGTGGTCTACTAAAAGCCTCAAAGGCATCAGGGCTAAAGTGAAGAGAACAAAAATGTGGATCTTTAGGAAGTTTTATTCGTCCACATTCTTCACAACTTCCCATTCTTTTCTCCTCTTATCACTAGTAAAGCAGTAAAGACTTAAATCGCTTCTCTTGTGGTTCATCGACTGAAAATTACAACCATTTGACATCACCGACATAGGACGCAAAAATATGAAAAAATATGTCTTTACAAAAATATGTAAAAATATGTCATGGATTTTTTAAATAATGTAAATCTTTCATGGGTTTTCTACTACATATTTCAGTAAGAGACATAATTTACATTATATCAAGCCATACAAGTCTTAACACCAGGGGTTCCCTTTAAGTAAACAACTCAAAACATTTTTTAGTAGAACTTAAAAAATTTATTTTGTATAACACAAACTTGCTAATTACAATTGAATTGAAATATTAAATAAGCTAACACCTAATCTTTATGGATAAGTGTTAGTTAGCAACAGCACACTAGCATGCGTTAATGTAACCATCAAAGAGACTATCACTATTTACTTGCATGAACTGTTAATCAACATGCAGTATTTATATGTAACGGAACTGGGACCCGGAGACAAAGGAATGGGTGATAGATGTTTGTTAGTGCAGCAGAGGGCTAACAAACAGGCACAAGGAGAACACAAGGGAGTGGAGAACAGAGACGAAGTGGAATGCAGGAGAAGGATGCTGGGGAAGATCACAGGAGGAATCACTGGAGATCATACTGGAGACAACGCTGGAGATAGACACTGGAGATAAAAGGTCCAACAAGTTCCACACACTAAGTATCAACGAGACTGGACAGCAAGGAGAGACAAGATGAGTGAAGATATAGTGCAGGTGATTGAGAAGGACTTGCAGGTGGGAGTCAAGGAGGATAATGGGAAATGTAGTGAAGGAACGGAGGCAGAGATGGTGACTGTGACAGTACTCCCCCTTCCCGGTAGGCACGTCCTTGCACCATAGATGATCCAACCGGGGAGGGGGGGGTGGGCGTCCTGGAATCTGGACTAGTGGGTGAGCAGGGAAGTGCAGGCAGGTTATATAGACTCCAGGGCAGAGCCGGCAGCTGAGGAGACCAGGGTGGAGCCGACAGGTCAGGAGACATGGGCAGATCTGGCAGCTCAGGAGACCAGGGCGGAGAGCAAATTTTCTTGGGAGGAGCTATGGGTTTCTGGGCTGGAGCGGGCTCATGGGCTGAAGCGGACTCTTGAGCGGGCTTGTGGGCTGGAGCGGACTCTGGAGCAGACTCAGGGACTGGAGCCATTATTGGGTTGAATTCAGGGACTGGAGTCTTCTCAGGATTGAACTTGGGGACTGGAGCCATTTCTAGGTTCCAAGACATCCCCTCATACTCCACTAGTAATCCCAGGGGCACAGGCGAGGTGGCCATCTTGGCTGAGGGCTCAGGCGTGGCAGCCATCTTGGGACGAGACTCTGGAGTGGCGGCCATCTTGGGACAAAACTCTGAAATGGCAGCCAACTTGAGATGAGACTCTGGCACGGCGGGGAACTTGGGACGAGACTCTGGCACGGTGGCCATCTTGGGATGAGGCTCTTGCACGGTGGCCATCTTGTGACGAGGATCTGGCATGGCGGCCATCTTGTGACGAGGCTCTGGAATGGCGGCCATTTTGGGACAAGACTCTGAAATTGCAGTTGTGACAGTGGGGAGAAGGGAAATCCGAAACTGCTTCCTGAACAGTGTAGGATGATCCACACAACCACTCGTCTAAACCACTCCAAAAGAGGGTCTTGAGGGTAGCATCGTTCCAGGGTACCTGGGTGGCGAGTTCGAGGAACTCTTCAATGTAATCCTCTATCGAACGGTGATCCTGGGAAATAGAGAGAAGCAGATCGGCAGGGTCATTTGGGGTGAAGAGAATGCCCATCGTGCTGCAGTCTGTTAAGGTCCAGTCTTCTGTAACGGAACTGGGACCCGGAGACAGAGGAATGGGTGATAGATGTTTATTAGTGCAGCAGAGGGCAAACAAACAGGCACAAGGAGAACACAAGGGAGTGGAGAATACAGACGCTGGAGTGGAATGCAGGAGAAGGACACTGGGGAAGATCACAGGAGGAATCACTGGAGATCATACTGGAAATAATGCTGGAGATAGACACTGGAGATAAACACTGGACATAAAAGGTCCAACAAGTTCCACACACTAAGTATCAATGAGACTGGACAGCAAGGAGAGACATGGTGAGTGAAGATATAGTGCAGGTGATTAGGATGACAGCTGGCAAGTGCAGGTGATAGAGAAGGACTTGCAAGTGGGAGCCAAGGAGGATGCTGGGAAATGTAGTGAAGGAACGGAGGCAGAGATGGTGACTGTGACAGTATAGCCTTGAAGTTTCAAAGCCCATTCTCCACAGGCACTACTCTTCACCACAATGGTAACCCTACAAAACTTCAACATCACAGAAACACACTGTAAAAATTAACGGTAAAATATTGTAAAAACGCTGTGGAAAAAAATTGTAAATAGGTTAACAGTAAGTTCCAGTACTATATACAGGGAAAGACTGTAAAAGCTCTTACCAGACATTTTATGTAATTTTCACAGTAAAATGCTGTAAATTTTACTATTTTTAGAAGTAAAAAAGAACAAATCAATGTATAATTTACAGTCAAAAACTGTAAATTATTTCCGTGTGAAATAAATTCCATGTGACCCTCCACATTTGAAAGTATTGTGTTTAAATATCATCAATTTATCATGTTTCTTAATAGTTTTTGTTATCAGTTATGTACATTGGGGTTTTATGTTACATCTTCTGTTGTTTAATGAATGTTTATTGCATTATGTAAGTATTGTGGGTTACCATGATGGTGTTTTGCGTTTTCGTGAATGGCACTTTGCACCTTCTTTATATTAGTATATACTTCAGCTCGTGGAAAAGCTACTTGTGATGAATTCTGATTCTTCGTGTGGCTTTCTCTTTTACCGCCTGCATTATTATGGTGGTTGTCAGTATATGTTAAAAGTACAAAACAGATTTCAGTAGTAGTGTGCATTGTTGAATTTACTGGTTTACATTCAAATTTTCTTGTTTGTAAATTACAGTTTTATACTGTAAAATTTATAGTTTGTTCTGTAAATGTGTTTACAGTTTTTCTGTTTTTTTTTTTTCAAAATTATTCTGGGACCCACGGAATATTTTATACAGTGCACCTTTAAATACCAAAATAACAGAACATTAAACAATAACACATCTTCCCCTGTATTAATCTTCAACAAAAACACACAAAAATAATTCTCAGTTTTAACATTCATTATACTTACACAGTGTGACGCAAAGCATGCTGGGAACTTGAAGTCTGCTGCAACTCAGTTTAATGTTGAATGGATTCTTCTGGTAACATCATTTAGAGCAACAATGTGACGTGGATGACGTCATTTTATGTCACTCAGTGAACTTAAAAATTATAATTTAAGTATAAGGGTTTACTAAAAAAATCTTGAGCTACACAAAAATGAAACTAAACTGTAATTGTTTTAAGTTGCATCAATGATTTAACACAATTTAACTGCAGTGTACTCAATCTTTATAAGTTAGTAGTACTATTCGGGTTTATATTGTAGAAGAGGTGGAAGGGAACAATAAAATGCAAAGGAAAATGTTTAAATTGAATGGATATTTAATTAAGATTTAATTGATTTAACATGTGGATACTGTAACCTTTATGTAAGCCTATGTTGTATCCTATTTTGCCCGTATTGGCTGAAGAAAATCTGGACTTTGGTCAGGGGGCTTGTTGTGGCATTTGGTCAGAAGAGGTTCTTCAAAGTATTTAGTACAGTAATTCTTATTTATTTATTTGTTGACTAAAGTATGAGAAATCCTAAGCTTACCATTAAGTATAATGTCAGGTTACAGTATGTGGGACCTAATTAAAAGTATAAGGAAAATAAATTGGTAAAAGTGTCTCACATACCAATATTTAATTACTAGTAAGGTTTAAAATATAATGTTGTACAATAACAAGTCCTACTTTATTTTTTTCATCTGGTTACATAATCCAGATTACATGTAGTCCAATGCATCAAACTGATGATCATTACCTACAAAGCCAGTTCTTCTCCATCTAGTGGACCAGCAGGTGGTGCCAGTGTGAAAGACACTGTCATTAGCAGCCAGGCAGATTGGGCTGATGTAGCTGGTAAAGTCCACTGGCTCACTCAATCTCAGCAAGGCAATGTCGTTGGTGTACTGATACGGGTCGTAGTCTGGATGTCTAATGATGGATTGTACTCCTCGACTCACTTCGTTTGGGTTAGAGACTGAAATGTTTTGGCTCTGTCTGCCCAGATAAACAGTCCAGGAACTGTTTGGAGGTCTGAATGTGGAAGAAAAGACTCTCATTGTGTTATCTCTGTAACAAATACACTTTCACATTAAATCAAACATTATTTGATTCATACATCTATTTTGTGTTCTTACATGTAGGAAACGCAGTGAGCCGCAGTGAGCACCCATTCATGGCTGATGAGGGATCCTCCACAGATGTAATAGTCAGAAAAGTGTAGACTGACATGCCAAGTCCAGTTCCCTGCAGGTGCATCCTCACCTCCCACAATACCAGTGCTCATTGAGGAAGCCCCACAGTGCTGTGCTGAAGGGAATAGTGAGAACTGTAAATAATTCACCAAATTTGAGATATTTTTTTATACTTTAAACACATTATCTTTTATAGCTTTTCTTGTGTCATCTCAAATGTAAACGGAAAGAAGTAGTGAAATAAAAGTCAAACACAGTGTGAGTATGTTATTTGAGTATGTTGATGAATCATTTTGTGGTTCACAATCTAACTGTTGCAGAATCTTTGCTCATTTCAGTATTTTAGATACTGGTGATACTCCAGTCAATAGACACTCCCATCTATTGGGCATGAATAAGCTGATAATCACATCCTATGAATCTATCTGTGGCTAAATTGTTGACTCGTAAATGTATTCAGCAAAATTTAATGTAAAGCTTGACAGGCAGGTCGATTATGACAGGTTTTCAAACTGGGGTCTGGGGACCTCAAGGGAGTGACACAGTTTCTGTGGAAAAGTATTTAAAAAAAATAGAGTAAAATGTAAAAATAAATAAATAATAAAAATAATATTAAACTCAATAAATAAAATAAATAAAACATTGATTAAAATAAATTGATTAAAAAATACATCTAAATAATAAATATTAAATATTTTCCATATATTGTTTTACACAGATTTGTAATATTATAATATTATTATACATATGCGTAATATATTACTATTAATATACTGCTTTTATGTCACAACCCCAGCCTGTGTTCCCCTGGTCTTGTGTGGACTTTTGTTATTTCCTAATCTGCACCATGGTTTGTAGTCTTTGTAGTTTTTCTTGTTGATTAGTTCAGTGATTATTCCCAGATGTGTCTTGTTTGCCTATTACCCTTTGTGTATTTAGACTCCAGTTTTTCTAGTATTCTTTGTTGAGTCCTGTCCTACAACAGATGTACGTTTGGTGCTGCTCATTCTGTTCTCTGAGGTCCATTCTTCGTACCTCGCTAAATACATCTGAGTTGATTTGACAGCTGCTAGATCTTCTAACATCTCTGGCTAATTTGGTTCTTCAAATGAATTCGTGGAATGGATTAAAATATCAGGGTTAAGTTGTCTGAGTTTACTGCGCGTTCTCGTGTTCCTTGAAAAGGGCAGATGTATTGATACTCGAAACCACGATCAGCAATACAGCGATTGGCTGGCGGCAAGACAGCAACGTTATGACATCATATAATTAGAAAAGACACCTGACGAAAATCTTGATGAATTTCTGGACCTTCATAATGAAACAGCCAAGCGAACAACATGACATTACGACATAAATGTTATAATAGATAAATGAAATGTGCACTGTTTTTTTTTTGTTTTTTGTTTTTTTACATGATTCAGAAGCATTTGTACAGTCGCACATTTTTATTTCAATGTTGTAATTCGCAATTCATTTAATTTTATATTTGAAGCAGATTTGTTACGTGACAGCATTAATTAAAGTTTTAATTAAAAAATAATTAAAGTCAAGATCAAGTTATCTGCATCTCCTGCGCTGCATCAAGCCACTCCCATAATTGCGTCACCATTCAAATTAATGCACGGCTCAGAATAACTGTACAAGCATGTGTGTAAGACTCCAATACACTTGTAAAGCAATTATTCCATCACCAATAAATCTTTCAATGAGTAAAACTGGCTGTGCCTATAGTGTTACAGACTACACAACATTTATGATATTATTTTCAAATTAATTTGTAAATTATTATCATTTTAAATTATTGTCCCTTGATAAGTAGAGTACTCTTGAAATAAATTAGCAGTGGCTGGGACAATTTTTAAGTATCAATTCCACTTAAAAAGATGCCATCTAATCCTGTTTACATGAAATACGCCTGCTCACGAGCAGGTTTAAGCTTATGGACCTGTTGCTATGGCAGCAAGTCCAGGATGAGCGTTGAAGAACCGAACAATCCAAGATCATGCCAAATCGTCATCAGTCGAATCCAGCCAACCGAGTTAGCGACGTACGAAGAACTGGCCCCAGCTCTCCCTCGTCTTTGAGTTAACCCAACATTACACAATAAATGTTATTATTGAACATTTTTATAAACTTGCAAAACCCTTCTCCAAAACCAACATTCTAAATGTTGTAAATATAAATTCATGTTCCACCACATAGAATGCTTTAAAGAAATCTATAAATAAACTAAAACTATATGATTGTACAGTGCTCTGTGTAAATGAGTACACCCCCTTTGAAAAGTAACATTTTAAATAATATCTCAATGAACACAAAAACAATTTCCAAAATGTTGACAAGACTAAGTTTTATATAACATCTGTTTAACTTATAACAAGGTTAATAATATAACTTAGAGAACAAAATTTTCAGTTTTACTCAAATTGGGGTGATGCAAAAATGAGTACACCCCACTGAAAGTCTCTGGAGCAAAGCTAAATTTTAGACTACAAATGTGTAATTTAACAAGAATTCAACCAGAGATTAATCAGATAAACCAGAGTCTAATTATTAATTACACAGGTGTCCAGCAGACAGTTGTCTATAAAAGGGTGTTAAAACCCCTTCCCATTTCATGCTGTCAGCAATGACACCACATGGAAGAGAAATGTCACACGACCTGAGAAAGAAAATAATTTCTTTACACCAGAAAGGTGAAGGCTACAAGAAGATCAGCAAAGCTTTACTTATCAGTCAGAATACTGTAGCAAAAGTGGTACAAAAAGTTTAAAAAAAGATGGAACTGCAACATCTCACAGAGACGTCTAGGTCGTCCACGGAAGTTAACACCTCGACAGGAGTGTCTTCTGATGAGAAGGGTTGAAGAAAATCAGCATGCAAGTTCACTGCAGTTATCTAAAGAAGTAGAAAGCCAACTGGGGTGACTATTTCCCGTGACACAATATGGCATACACTGCAGAGGAATGGCATGCATGGGTGCCGTCCACGAAAGAAGCCTCTCTTAAAGCCCAGGCACAAAAAAGCCCACCTAGAGTTTGCCAGCGCCCATGCTGACAAAGATGAAGACTACCAGGACTCTATACTCTGGAGTGATGAGACCAAGATAAATGTTTTTGGAACTGATGGCTTCAAAACTGTATGGAGTCACAAAGGTGAGGAACACAAAGAAAAATGCATGGTGCCTACAGAGAAACATGGTGGTGGAGTGTCCTTATGTGGGGCTGCATGAGTGCTGCTGGTGTCGGGGAGCTGCATTTCATTGATGGCATCATGAATTCACAGATGTACTGCTCTATACTGAAAGAGAAGATGCTACCATCACTCCGTGCCCTTGGTCGTCGTGCACTTTTCCAACATGACAATGATCCTAAACACACATCTAAGGCCACTGTTGGATTTCTGAAGAAGAACAGGGTGATTCAGTGGCTCCTGATCTGAACCCAGTCGAACACCTATAGGGAATTCTGAAGAGACAAGTTGAGCATCACTCTTCATCCAGCATCCAGTCTCTAAAAGAGGTCATTCTTGAAGAATGGAAAAAGATAGATGTTGCAAAATGTTGCCAACTTGTTCATTCCATGCCTAGAAGACTTGGTGCTGTCATTAAAAATCATGGAGGCCATACAAAGTACTAGATGTAGTAGTTTTTGTTGTGGGGTGTACTCATTTTTGCATCACCCTAATTTGAGTAAAACTGAAAAATGTGTAATCTAAGTTATATTATTAACCTTACTTACCTAACCTTACATGTTATAAGTAAAACAGATGTTATATTAAACTTAGTCTTGTCAACATTTTGGAAATTGTTTTTGTGTTCATTGAGATATTGTTTAAAATGTTACTTTTCAAAGGGGGTGTACTCATTTACGCTGAGCACTGTATGTGAATGATAATCGATCATATTAGTCTAATATGATTTTGGATATATCTTCCCTCAGTAAATGCTGGCTGATAATTTTCTACACATTTTCGAAGTTTGAGACGATTAGCATATACCAAGGCAAGTCATTTATAATCGGTATATAATAGAGTTATTGGTCTCAATTATCTAGATTTACTTATCAGTAAGGGTCACTATGAACATTTCATCAAGAACATAGCACTATCTGATCATTTCTGTATTTTCTTTGATATATTGATCTCTCCTGCCATCGAAGCTGGATCTGTCTCTGTCAAAAAGAGATGCATAAATGAGAACGAGTGTGCTATTTAAGGCTATATCTTTGACACCAAGCATATCTGCGGACTTTGTTGATTTTCACCTTTATTCCGTTAAATCAAAAAGTTAAGAATGTTATTGATGACATTGCTCCAGTGAAAGTAAGAAAGAAGACTGGCAGACCTAAAGCACCTTGGAAAAACACAACAGCAATTCAAGGCATGAAAAGAAAATATAGAAAAGCTTAGCATGTGGCAAAAGACGAAACTTGTAGTACATTATAACATCTATAAAGACAGCCTTCATGCTTTCAGTGTGGAACTAGGCACAGCTAGACAGACCTTCTTTTCAAAAACATTACAAATAAAAACTTAAACAACACCGCACTCTTTTTGCTACTGTAGAGAGTCTAACAAGTCCCTCAAGTCACATTTCCAGTGAACTGCTCTCCAAAAGCAAATGGAATGAGTTTTCAGCCTTTTTTTCTGAGAAGATCAATAATATCAGAAAGCCAATCAGCATGTCCTCATGTAGTGCTGAGGTCAGACAGACTCCACCATAGCTTCAGAAATTAGTCAGTATATGTCTGTTTTCGTGGCAATTGATGGTAAATTCTTGGAAGAAACTCTACAGCATCTTGAAACTTCAACCTGCACCCTTGACACACTCTCTAAATCTTTTTTTTTTAAAGCTGTGTTTAACTGTTTAGAATCAGATCTCCTAGAAATAGTAAATGCCTCACTTCTTTCTGGGACTTTTCCAAATTCCACAAAGTCTGAAAACCACAGTTGTTAAGCCCCTCCTGAAAAAGAGCAATCTGGATAACACCATATCAAGCAACATATTGAGCTGGCAGCTGGCACGCTGTATCCCAAAACTGGTTCCCCACTGAAGCTAAGCAGGGTTGAGCCTGGTCAGTACCTGAATGGGAGACCTCCTGGGAAAACTAGGTTGCTGCTGGAAGAGGTGTTAGTGAGGCCAGCAGGGGGTGTTCACTATATGGGACACTATACTGTCAAAAAGAACCATCCTTCGGATGAGATATTAAACTGAAGTCCTGACTCCCAGTGGTCATAAAAAAATCCCAGGATGTCCTTCAAAAAAGAATAGGGATGTAACCCCTACATCCTGGCCAAATTTGCCCATTGGCCTCTGTCCATCATCATGGCCTCCTAATCATCCCCATATATTGACTGGCTTCATCACTTTGTCTCTTATCCACCAATAAGCTGGTGTGTGGTGGGCGTTCTGGCACAATATGGCTGCCGATGCATCATCCAGGTACATGCTTCACATTGTAATAATGGTAATAAAAGATATTCGCCTAAATACAGATACAGGCAAAATATCAGTGCTGGTACTACTTGATCTCAGTGCTGCATTTGACACTGTCAATCACAGCATACTTCTTGACAGGCTGGGCTTTCTGGTGTAGGAGCTGAGAGCGAATCAGACAGCAATGACTCTTTCCTCACAGACTAAGAAGCGGAATGAATCCAAAGATCCTGTCTATCTATTCAGTCTAGAAACTCCCCAGCTAAGTATTTTTAAGACTGTGAACGTTTGTAAGAGATAATCCTAACAAGAGAAAGAACACTTGATTTTTATTACTAAAATGACAGTGGGGGTGGTGCTGCGGTGGACAAGTGGTGTAACTGGTGTGCAGCTGAACACTGTGTATAACACCGGTAACACCGACTATCACAGCAAGCGGGGACTCAAAATGTTTTTTAAACTTAAAACGCTCTGAATTACACCAATAATGCTTTAAAAACAACCAATGAACTGTACAACCAGATGACCTATTATAGGCTACCATCCTGAAAAATTTTTAGAAACAATTTTCACTCAGACATTTCTAGTCAATTTCACAAACAGTTATAAAGAAATGGCCAGTAACACAACTAAACATGAAATTTTTAAATAAAAAGACTGAAATAGCATTCTCTTTTAAAATGTAAAAATTCGAAAAATAATTTCTTCCAGTGTATATGTTTAGAAGTTTAGAAACTTCAAGCATGTGTAAGAATAAAGAACATTTTAGAAAAATTAAATATAATTTAACCATAAAAATTAAATACTTTAAATAATATCTAAAATTGTTATATTCTTTGTGCTTAGCTGCCCTTTTTAAACACCTGTTGTTGTATTGCCATTGTCGGATATACTACATTCTTTGCATTAATTTCTAAAATATATATATAAATAATGAATAAAAATCTTTCAGACTTGTTAAAAATATTGAGGTAACACTTTATTTTAAGGTCTAACTAGTTGCTTACTAGCATACATATTACTAGAATATTGGCTGTTTATTAGTACTTATTCAGCACATATTAATGCCTTATTCTGCATGACCATATTCTACATCCCATAATCCTACCCAATACCTAAATTTAACAACTACCTTACTAACTATTAATAAGCAGTAAATTAGGAGCTTATTGAGGGGAAAGTTGTAGTAAATAGTGAATATGTGTTCCCTATACTAAAGTGTTACCAGTATGGACAAAAATTAAGAAACACTTACTGATGAGAAATATCAGCATCAGGTACTTCAGATACTCCATTGTAATGAAAGCAGATTCAGTTAGCTCTAAACATGGAGGAGAATATACATAGAGAAATATACAATCATGACTCATTATATAGAATACATGGCAATAAATCTATGAAAGACTTATAAAGTGATATTTTTATACCAAAAGAAGTCAAATAATATATGAAAAACCCTTGCATACCTTGCCATATGTTCAGCTGTTTCTGACACCGTCTGTCCTCTATTTACTAATGATCTCTATCTATTTTATATGGAATGATGTCACATGAAAGTGAAAGTGACATGTGAAGGTCAAGTATAATTTCCCATACTCAGAATTTGTCCTCTTCATTTAACCCATCCAGTTAGTGTACACACGCTAGGAGTAAAATGGAAATATTTTGCTATGCAAAAGGTCAAATAGTCAAAAGATCTCTAGGTGTACCTCTCCTCTGAATAAGGAAATATTATAAGCTGTAACTCTCCACTTGACTACACTGTAAAGTTTACACTAAATAAGGGAAACAAATGTCATGTTTCATGTCCTGTTGTACTTTTGAACTAAAGCCAATAAATCCGCAGCTGGTGTCTCATCAGAGTTAATTCTTGATTCAGGTACATTAATGTCAGGCTTATCTGTATTTACAGTCGGTGTAGTATTTTTAGCATGTACATTTGTCTCCTCCATTTTTACAGACAAATACAACAAAAATACACAAAAAAAACAGAATCCCCATATGGGCGACCACTACGTAACAATCCACTTGACTACTCAGTAGAGTTTATACAAAATAAGGGGAACAAATGTCCCGTTTCAAAACTTAAGTGTATTGAAATGAAAAATGAAAGTGACATGTGAAGGCCAAGTATGGTAACCCCTACTTGGAATTTGTCCTCTGCATTTAACCCATCCAAGATGACCCACAGATGACCCCACAAAGTATGAAAGATACTAATCTTTGACTTTGTGGGATCCTTTACTTGGACTCTACAAGGACAAAATCTTTTTATATAAGACTAAATGTTGACTCAATATACTATCATCCTTCCCTACACTTTACCTAAACCTACCTAACGTAATTCCAACATTCTTTATATATATATATATATATATATATATATATATATATATATATATATATATACACACACACACAGTAGGTACGGAAAGTATTCAGACCCCCTTAAATTTTTCACTCTGTTATATTGCAGCCATTTGCTAAAATCATTTAAGTTCATTTTTTTTCCTCATTAATGTACACACAGCACCCCATATTGACAGAAAAACACAGAATTGTTGACATTTTTGCAGATTTATTAAAAAAGAAAAACTGAAATATCACATGGTCCTAAGTATTCAGACCCTTTGCTCAGTATTTAGTAGAAGCACCCTTTTGATCGAATACAGCCATGAGTCTTTTTGGGAAAGATGCAACAAGTTTTTCACACCTGGATTTGGGGATCCTCTGCCATTCCTCCTTGCAGATCCTCTCCAGTTCTGTCAGGTCGGATGGTAAACGTTGGTGGACAGCCATTTTTAGGTCTCTCCAAAGATGCTCAATTGGGTTTAAGTCAGGGCTCTGGCTGGGCCATTCAAGAACAGTCACGGAGTTGTTGTGAAGCCACTCCTTCGTTATTTTAGCTGTGTGCTTAGGGTCATTGTCTTGTTGGAAGGTAAACCTTCGGCCCAGTCTGAGGTCCTGAGCATCTGGAGAAGGTTTTCGTCCAGGATATCCCTGTATTTGGCCGCATTCATCTTTCCCTCGATTGCAACCAGTCGTCCTGTCCCTGCAGCTGAAAAACACCCCCACAGCATGATGCTGCCACCACCATGCTTCACTGTTGGGACTGTATTGGACAGGTGATGAGCAGTGCCTGGTTTTCTCCACACATACCGCTTAGAATTAAGGCCAAAAAGTTCTATCTTGGTCTCATCAGACCAGAGAATCTTATTTCTCAACATCTTGGAGTCCTTCAGGTGTTTTTTCATGTGTCTTGCACTGAGGAGAGGCTTCCGTCGGGCCACTCTGCCATAAAGCCCCGACTGGTGGAGGGCTGCAGTGATGGTTGACTTTCTACAACTTTCTCCCATCTCCCGACTGCATCTCTGGAGCTCAGCCACAGTGATCTTTGGGTTCTTCTTTACCTCTCTCACCAAGGCTCTTCTCCCCCAATAGCTCAGTTTGGCCGGACGGCCAGCTCTAGGAAGGGTTCTGGTCGTCCCAAACGTCTTCCATTTAAGGATTATGGAGGCCACTGTGCTCTTAGGAACCTTAAGTGCAGCAGAAATTTTTTTGTAATCTTGGCCAGATCTGTGCCTTGCCACAATTCTGTCTCTGAGCTCTTCAGGCAGTTCCTTTGACCTCATGATTCTCATTTGCTCTGACATGCACTGTGAGCTGTAAGGTCTTATATAGACAGGTGTGTGGCTTTCCTAATCGAGTCCAATCAGTATAATCAAACACAGCTGGACTCAAATGAAGGTGTAGAACCATCTCAAGGATGATCAGAAGAAATGGACAGCACCTGAGTTAAATATATGTGTCACAGCAAAGGGTCTGAATACTTTGGACCATGTGATATTTCAGTTTTTCTTTTTTAATAAATCTGCAAAAATGTCAACAATTCTGTGTTTTTCTGTCAATATGGGGTGCTGTGTGTACATTAATGAGGAAAAAAAATGAACTTAAATGATTTTAGCAAATGGCTGCAATATAACAAAGAGTGAAAAATTTAAGGGGGTCTGAATACTTTCCGTACCCACTGTGTATATATATATATATATATATAAAGAATGTTTTAACATTTGCACCCCACAAAGTAGTATAAACAAGTTTGTTTGTGTGAGTGTAATAAGTCTTTCACTCAGAAACTGCCTAGGTACTGCTCCTGGATTCTACTTCCTTACCGGTGAGACTTATCTGAACTCTGTATATAGTACACACACACACACACACACACACACACTATTGTGGTGCTACAACATTGTTTAACTGTGCATATTCAACATTGTTTAACTGTGCATATTCTGTTGTCCTGTAAAACACACTTGAGTTTTCTGCTGAACGATTTGTTTTGGCATTTGTTATTGCACATCCTCACTGTTGGTTTTTGAAACGGGACATATGTTTCACCTTATTTAGTGTAAACTGTACAGACTAGTCGAGTGTTACCAACAGTCTGTTCCTGGAGGGAAATAATGTGGGATTCATTAAAAAATTTAAATTAAATAAAATTTACACAAAACAAATTGTCACAGACACGCCAGGTTCCAACACTGCCCAATCACAGCGCACTCAATCCCCAGAGTACTGATCACATGCACCTGCACCTCATCAGCACGCCAATCTGCACCAGCATAAAGGACACTCACACTCACTCAGTCACTGTCCGGTCTTGTTCGCATCTAGTCATTCTACATGCTTACCTTAAGGACTCAACTCGATATACTTACCTGTCTCCATCGTCTCCAAGTCTCCTCGTGTGTTCCCAGTCCGTGTGTTCCCAGTCCGTGTGTTCCCAGTCCGTGTGTTCCCAGTCCGTGTGTTCCCAGTCCGTGTGTTCCCAGTCCGTGTGTTCCCAGTCCGTGTGTTCCCAGTCCGTGTGTTCCCAGTCCGTGTGTTCCCAGTCCGTGTGTTCCCAGTCCGTGTGTTCCCAGTCCGTGTGTTCCCAGTCCGTGTGTTCCCAGTCCGTGTGTTCCCAGTCCGTGTGTTCCCAGTCCGTGTGTTCCCAGTCCGTGTGTTCCCAGTCCGTGTGTTCCCAGTCCGTGTGTTCCCAGTCCGTGTGTTCCCAGTCCGTGTGTTCCCAGTCCGTGTGTTCCCAGTCCGTGTGTTCCCAGTCCGTGTGTGAGTGTCTTCTGTCTCCAGGGTCTGCCATCTCTATCGTCACCTCGGATCTTCACTTCTACTATCAAACAAGGACAGTATCATTACTTCTCAACTATCCATTTCCATTGACAAACCAACACTACTCACCTGCACGTCTGTTATCTCTGCTGTGTGTCAAATAAACATCATTTGCTGTTACCTTCTGTCTCCGACCCTTCTGTGTTGTAACACAAATACAGTTTACAGTATTTAATGTAAACTAAATTAATGTACGCACTGTCACACGGATCTCATTTTCTCACAGCTCTTTAAGTTTATTTAAGATGTTTTTTAACTCCTTTAAGACTGGGGATACTTGACAAAACGGGCATTCAATTCTGTGGGTTATTGTTCGTTCAAGCGCGAAAGAGAACTTGATACTGGCACGTGTCTTTCTGTTTATCGTGTGTGTGTTACACTGACAACACATTCACAGACACAAATGCGCTAATTTTGACAGCACTAATTTTAATATAATTATTATAACATCTCAAATCCTAAAATAAACAAAATGTGTTTCCCTTTTGAATGAGAGCTCAAGCTCCCTCCTAGGAAGCTAATAGGGAATGCCTCAGCATGACCGGTGTCTGAAGCATGTGTCTTAACGTGACAATTGTATTGGCTGGCAACAGGCTATGACGTCACTAGTGCGATCGTGAGTATAAGAAGGCCGCCGACACGCAGAGGCACACAGACAAAACATCGTAAAAAACAATTTTTTTAAAATTAAAACTAATTTCTGGGAATGACAGCAGCGTGTCACAGTTCTTCTATGCATTCTGCTATCATGACTTTGCAGTACAGATCTAGGATACATACACTCGTAAACGCAAAAGGTGTTTTACCTGTATTTTAAATTTTGAACTTCATTGGGTTGTGTTTTAGGGTTAACAGAAATGTCAGTAAAATTACTGGATAATTCCTGGTAATTTTATGCCATACATTATCCGTTTTTTTTTTTTTTATAGATTTCTTTTTACAGCCCACCGTTTCCTGAGCAATGAAGGATATGAAGAAGAACAGGTTTACCCTTCATGGCCTATCCATTCATTGTGCACCGGTGACGACAGAATTTTTATATTTTTATTCAAAGAAAATGGCAGGTGATTCTCTGGTGGCCGAGGAATACACTTATAAATGTAAGTATTGTGTTTTTAACAATGTGAACTTAAACTAAAAATGTTACTACTGCGTAGCTTCATTTGTTAGGTGGTCTGGGACAAAACTTGTTCTAATATTTCATATTGTTTTAAGGAGCAAGGAGCAGACAGCTCAATTTATTAAAATGAGGGCCGAAAATGTTAATTTATTGACTGGGGCTTGGAGGAAAGGCAACGACCCATTTGTAATATTTCCACTACAGCTCTCTTGTGAATTATAACAATTAGCCCTCACCCTGTACAAAGCCCACATCAATAAGATAACCAGTAGATAAAGCAATACTCTTGCACTTTTATTGTGTTTTTGTAGTGCTGTCATGCAAGATATGTCAACAAACATTTTAACCAAACTTGATGATCCGGAAATATGACAATTCTGCGGAAAATAGGCCTGGTGGGGAAGGTCACTCTCTTGCAGGCCAAAAACTTAAAAAAAAAAAAAAAAAAAAATACAAAGTAAGCAAGTTAATTGACACATCTTTGCTGACATTTATTGTTGTTGTTGTTACCATGGTTTATTTGCTCTGTCTTAGGATTGCAAGTGTCCTGGGACAGGTGAGGGAGTGAGTGGCCGCACCTCATCTTGGTCATCCACTGCTGAACTTGACCCTGGTGTGTCCTCAGGGATGGAGGCTATTAGGACAGGGGGGTTGTTGGAATACCTCTGTCCCAACACCTCATCCATGAGGACAAACCACAGCCAAGTTCAGCAGTGGATGACCAAAATTAGGAGCGGCCAGCACCAGATAAGAGAAAAAGAGACAGTGAGGATGAGCTGGTCGAGCTACTGTAATAAGTGAGGAAATTAAGTTTCAGAGAGAGACAGAGAAGTGAAGAGCACAGGAGAGCAGGGAGAGAATGGACAGACTGTTTTCTCTTCTTGAGAGAATGGTTGAGAAATTTATGCAAATTAAAATTGGTAAATGAAGCAATTTTTCTATACATTATTTTTGTCATGTAAGTTATTTGAGTAAATGAAAATAAATTGTTCTATACATTAAAGTACTTTTTACAACTATTTACAACATAACTTGGGTGTAACATCAGAAAAACAACATAAAAATTTAAATTAACAGTACATAAAGCATTTTTGTATACGCTTTCATCCAGCTGAGCAGGGAGACCCTGGTGGTGCTGCTGGACCTGGATGGGCTCCACAATTGAGATCCTGGTAAGGCCTCTGACAGTGGGACATCATCTAAGATGAGTGCATATTTCCACTGTCCACGGCATTGTCTACCAACAGGTTTGCAGGGCTGACTCAGTCAACAGCTGTTATGTTGCTCAGATGTTTTCAGAGGGAAGAATAAAAGAAATTAACTTTCATCCTCAAAAAAAAAAAAAAAAAAAAAAAAAAAAAATTGTCAACATGCAAAACCATTCTATGGTCCATTCAATTGTTTTCTTAGGCATTGTGGCTTGACAGTTCTCTTGTTACAAATAGTCATGGTCAGTGGGTACCTCCTCCAGGACAGACACCTCTGCAGACAGCTGGTCTAGGGCGCACCACTGGCTGTTTCCAAATCATTCTCCCCCTTATTCTCATCCTCCAACCTCATCCTCTGGGGCAGATGTTATGGAGGATGGCACAGGCTCTTGTGACCTTAAATGGTAAAAGAGTAAAAAAAAAAAAAAAATTATATATATATATATATATATATATATATATATATATATATATATATATAATTAAAAATTCCGCATGTTTATGGTTGGTTAATTTGAACTTGTATTATATTTTATTACTTTATATAGTTTTGGGTAGTGTAATCTACAGCAATGCATCATAATATCACATTTTTTAGTGTTTCTATTCATATTTTTTTAACCAATATGTAATATCCATGATGTCTAAAACATCAGTTTTTCATAAAAAGTACAATATTTGCCTCTGAGATTAAGTGAAGTTGAATAAAAATCTAAAGTACTTCAAATTTAGACTTAAATACAGAGTAAATGTGAAAATATATTTAACATAAGAAATAAACTAGGCTAACTAATAGTTCCTAACGATATAAAAGTGACATTACACAGTTTAACCATACATATTTACCTGGTTATCTTTTCTGCCTCCATTTCTCTTTTTAAAAACCCTTCACAAAGGTCACACAGCTGCTAGCCTATTTAACGACGCTCGGTTCAGTGTTGCAGTCTGGAATTGGGCAGCTTTTACACTGTTGCTGCGGGTTGTTTGTATAGTACACACCACGGGTTAAAGTGCTCTTCACTTTAGCCATATTTCTTTCTCTGGAGAATATTTGCTTATATATAATCCCTCAGTTCATTGTCCGGTACCGTCTCAGTTAAACGTGGTTGTGCTGTTATTCTCCTGCGATCTTCTGAGTTTTGTTTGTGTATTTATTTTTGTTATTTATCTCCATTGTGCACGTTCATAGCCACCACCGTGACAATAAGACATTTTATGTATGATTTATTTCATCATACTCAATGTTTTAATGAAGACAACAACACAAGGATCACCCAGTTTCAGTTCTTCGAGTTTATTGTAGCATTCAATATTAATGTACTTTGTAAACTTGTGAACTGTTTTACAATGTATGCCATTATTTAAGGAGATTTATGCTCTTCTTGTTTTGTATAATTTCATTTCAGATCTACTCATATGATGTAAATAAGGTTTATAGCAGGTGTAAACAGTGATTAACAAGCATTAATCTGAAGGGCGGGGTGGGGTGGGGTGCTATAAACCATTAATACTCATTTAATTAGAGAGAATAACCACCCCGTCCTCCTTTTGTCAATCACTGTGTCACACCCCCCACCACTCAACACACTACACCACATCCACCATCTGCGGCGCTATCGAGCCCCCTGCACCCGCCCACCACAACCCTGCAGGGGGCCAAGTAATTATTTGCCGTCTGAGACAAATAATGATACGCGTCCGCAATCCAGTGAAGAGAAACACTCAATATAAGAACACGCTGCCAGAGTCTTCTAAATGACGTCACAATGAGAGTGACGCACCGCGTCATTAACAAGCAAAGAATGTTTAGAATCTGCGTGACGTCAGCTGCAGGACTCCTATTTAAAGGCCGGATTTCTCTCTCAAACTCACAGTTTCTCATCGATCGCACTCATCAGTGTTTCTTCAGTGCTAGAGCCCCCTGCAGGGTTGTGGTGGGCGGGTGCAGGGGGCTCGATAGCGCCGCAGATGGTGGATGTGGTGTAGTGTGTTGTGTGGTGGGGGGGTGTGACACAGTGATT
Source organism: Hypophthalmichthys molitrix (assembly GCA_037950675.1). Lineage (NCBI taxonomy): Eukaryota > Metazoa > Chordata > Actinopteri > Cypriniformes > Xenocyprididae > Hypophthalmichthys > Hypophthalmichthys molitrix. The sequence continues at coordinate 3,007,212 of CM075503.1, read as the reverse complement.
GACAAAAGGAGGACGGGGTGGTTATTCTCTCTAATTAAATGAGTATTAATGGTTTATAGCACCCCACCCCACCCCGCCCTTCAGATTAATGCTTGTTAATCACTGTTTACACCTGCTATAAACCTTATTTACATCATATGAGTAGATCTGAAATCAAATAGGCTACATAAACAAAATAATGAAGAACTCAATTAAACGTTCATTATTTACAGAGAACATCTAATTGTTAGTGTCTTAATATACTCACACATAACTAAATCTTGTGTTGTTGTCTTGATTTGATAGCTTTTGATAAATTAAATCAGCCTAAAAGTGTCTTATAATGTTATCATGAGTTTGGTGCTCCTACTGAATTTTAGAAAAGTGTGTGTGTGTGTGTGTGCAAAAGCTGTCCATAGAAATAGTACAGATCAGTACAAAATATAATTTTCAGTGGTGAAGACATTTTTCAGCAAATGCTACTGAGGATATGCTAGAATTTCATAGAAATGTCTGCATAAGGATTGACAGAAATGCAATGTTGAGAATAAACATTAAATTTCAAGAATGAAGGTGTTTTGAGAAAAAACTCAAAGTCAAAATAAAATGTTGAGAATAAACTCGTCTTTCGAGAAAAAAAAAAAACTAGTTAAATTCTGAGAAAAAAGGCGAAATAAAAAATCACTCTAATCCTGATCATATTGTAGCCCTGGAGAATAGAATAAAATAAAATAAAAATAATAAAATTAAAATAAAAATCACTCTATCACTGATCATATTGTAGCCCCGGAGAATAGAATAAAATAAAATAAAAATAATAAAATAAAAATCACTCTATTACTGATCATATTGTAGTTCCCGAAAACAAAACAATAACATTTGGCTAATTAATCTATTTACTCTAGGAAAATGTCATTGGTTTCTTCGCCACATTTATCTGATCTCTTGTGACATCTGGTGGTATATTTGAGAAATTAATCAACCATTAGATTCCTCAGATTAGGATATCTCCTTGTGTAGACCTACTGTACAAAAACTGTATTTTCATATGTCATTTTCAGTAGCTGTTATAACAAACACAAAGTCAGACCACAACGGGAAGTGACAGCTTGAAGTGAAGGATAAAAATAGCCCTCACTGTATTTAGAATAGGGTGGGTTTCTGCTCTCTTGACCAAATGCTTCTGTCAATCAAGACTTCAAACAAGATGGCAGACAAAGGGAACTGGGCTTTGGCAATAACAGGCAAGTTCATTCTCTTTCTTTTGAGCTCTTTAAAAACTTAAAGAGCCCCTTCTTAGATTTCAAAGCTGGAACAAATTATCCAGCAGCAGGTTTGGACGTTTCTTTGCTTTGATGAACTAGACAAACAGAAGTGAAAAAAACTAAAACTAATCATAAGTGCTAGTAGTTTTATATGTCTATAAATGCACATTTCAAGGAAGTGTTTTCATACTAAAATTACAAATACTGCACACTTACACACTGTAAAAATATTTAGAACAATAAATTCTGTTTAAAGCATACTCATGTGCATAATAAATCATATTACTGTAAGTTCTGAATGTACAGCAAATGGTTTCTGTCGATATGTTTTGTCCTCAGTCTGCGTAGCCGGTTTTCTGGCGGTCCGGGCAGACATTATCACAGACGCTCCGGTGGGTCAGCTGTTTGTCTATGAGCTACTCCGAGAGGTTTTCCAGAGTGAATTTGAGCCTTTTCATAAAGTCTTCAGTATGTTGGAGATATATTACACATACTTACAATATTCAGAATATTTTAAGGCCCAGTTCAAAGCTTCTGTACAATATAACAGCATGTTTAAAAGTTGTTTTCAGTATTTCACGTATCTTGTCCTGATCTGTAGATGGTCATGTTTACAATGATCCCATGGTGTTTAAATGCAACAAGGAGCGATTTCCAGATCTGCCCCAGTGGCTCCGCTTTACCCAGAGGGACCCTTACGAGAACGGATTCCTGTACGGGACGCCGCTGCCACAGGACAAGGGCAGGAACATCATTGAGGTGAAGAAACTCATATTTTACAGCAACATTCAAAACATAATCCCACATTGAATATTAGGTTTAACTGTTTGTGTATACTCTTTGACAATATTAATGACTTTAAAATATCTTCTAAACTATATCTATCAGATATTTGTGATCAACAAACGGAGGTATGACACATTTCGAGAGAGGCTGGTGATAAACGTGGGTGCTGCTGGTATGATGTTGTTTAGTGAAAAACTACTACTAGATGAATCTGCTACTCAAGCTCTCCTGTACTGTGCATCTGATTTGGGGCTTCTTTTCGTCCCAGTAAAGCACATGCCGTACCAGGCTGAGTTCTTCATAGAGCGGCAAGAGATCGAGAAGGTCCTGCCTGCTGCTGTTCAAAAGGAGATTCAACTGGACATTCAGTATCTGTGGGGAACCGAAAGTCTGGATTTTGTGAACATTACCTCTGCTCTGGACAGGGGCGGCCGCGTCCCTCTTCCTCTTCCAGGATATTTTGAGGGGTAAGGCTACAGAGCAACTCATAATAGTTATTATATCATTACTGCAACTACTAGCATATTAATAATACATTTCTTTCAAAAGCAGCTTTGATGTGATGACTGACTGTTTTCTTTAATGGAAAAGAATAATAATAATAATAATAAATAATTTATATAATCATTTTTTATATAATTTATATATTATTATAATAATTTATAATATAATACTAATATAATAAATAAAAACAACAACATAATAATAATAATAATATTATAATATAATATTATATAATAATAATAATGTAAAATTATTATGTTGTTGTTTTGAAAATGATTATAGTTTTTACCAATTATTATTGGAGTATATATTATACTAAATAATAATAATACTAACAATAATAATAATAATAATAATAATAATTATTATTATTGTTATTAAATACATTATTATATAATTATTATGATTATGTAATAATTATAATATAATAATAAAATTATTACTATTAGCATTATTATTATTACATGTTGTTGTTAAAATTATTATAGATTTTACCAATTATTATTTGAGTATATATTATACTAAATAACAATGTTATTTTATATTATTATTTTTGTATTTTTAATTAATTATATTATTAATAATTAATGTATTTATTTATTTTTTGTTTAATATTTAGGTATTTTCTTTTAAAAATCAGTCATTATTTTTGTCTTGTAATAACAATAATAATAATATAGTATAATAATAATAATATTTATTGTATTATGAATAATTTTAATTAATTAATTAATTTAGCTTACTATTCATGTATTTTCTTATTTTCTGGGGTTTGTGCTTGAAATATATCATCTGATTTTTTTTTTTTTTGGACTGTAAACCAAGACAAATATTGATTATGAGAATGATTTGCAGTGCAGAAAGATATATTTTGTACTGAATTGCTGGCCACACATGATAGTTCACCCTAAAATGTCTGTGAATTCTGTCATCATTTTCTCACCCTCATGTCGCTGGACATGACTTTGGTTAGTCTTGGAAACACAAATTAAGATTTTTTTTAATGAAACCTGAGAGGTTTTCAGGAGTCCAGGTAACTATAAAAGTCATAAAAGCATCATAAAATTAATCAAAATGGAAAAAAATTAATTAAAATATTTTTGTTTCGAAGATGAACTAAGGCCTTATGGGTTTGGAACAGCATGAAGGTAAACCACTGTGACAGAATTTACATTTTTGGGTGCACTGTCTCTTATTTTTTCCATGTCTCTGTTTGTCTCAGTGTGTATGTTAAACTGGGTTCAGACCAGCCCTTTTCCAGATGTATGCTGAATCTTGCGACACTGCATCATCAGAGAGAGTGTGAAGCTGGAGGGAAGCTCACCGAAGACTGCAGCACCTGCACAAACCCCATCAACTGCATAACCTGGTGCAAATCTGTCCTGGTGAGACACAGCAGATGGTGTTCTGTGTACTAGATAGCTCACCTTCATCCTTACATATTGTTTTATACCTTTCATCCCATAGTTTGATCTGTCCAAGCCTGTTCCTCCTGCTCCGGTCCCTACCGTGGGTTCAGGTGTGCTCGCGTGGGGTGGAGAGTTCAGTCCTCCAGAGTCTCCGCCCGAGAGAGATTTCTTACCCGACTATATAGTCACCGTCATCGTTCCCTTCGCTCTGGCTTTGATCCTCTGTCTCATCCTGGCCTACATCATGTGCTGTAGGAGAGAGGGAGTGTATGTCCACTTCACAGATTCACATTTTGGATAAAATAATGTTTGTTTGATCACCATTTCAAGTTACCTTTTCTCTTTGTCCTTGTTATTGCAGTCTGAAACGAAATGCCAAGACCCCTGAGTAAGTACCCTGTACTTGTATCACTGGGTTTTGTTTAAGGAAAGACACTATTGTTTTTTCAGGCACTGGTTAATTTTGAGAATTTGGGCTATTTTGCTTCCAATAACATCTTCTTTCAGACTAGTGGAAAGAAAATGTTCAAGACACATATTTAAGTTTTTATTTCATTACACTTCATCTATTTATGTTTTCAATTACAATACATATCTTTAAAGGCCGTTTTCTCAAAAAACTTCAGCAGCTTTACATACATCAAACTTTACAATTTTATTTATATCTGTTCTAAAGGTTTTACAGAGGGGTTTGTTCATATATCATTTGCTTGGTTTATATAATATTTTATTCCTAAAAACATGCTGGAAAAAAGTTTTTTTCTGCCTCTTGACAGTGTTTTCTGATTTATGGAATGACAAAAAAAAAAAAAAAAAAAAAATTCAAATCTCTTCCGTTAAAACTATGGAAGCTTGTTTCCGTCACAGAATAAAAATAAAAAGGGTAATTGCTACTATTTATCTCGCAATTCTGACTTTATTTCTCAAATTAACTTGGAATTGTGAGTTATAAAGTCAGAAATTGTGATATATAAACTCGCAAATGTGAGAAAAAATGTCCGAATTGTGAAATTAAAAGTTGCAATTACCTTCTTTTATATTTTCCGTGAGGAAACAAGCTTCCATAATAAACCTTTAAAGGCACAATATGTAATTTTTCGCCACTTGAAGTCGCTTATTCAAAACAAAGGCGTAGCTTGATGACGCCTTGATTTCGTGGAATCATGGGAGGTGTTGTCTTCATGTCTACAGCCGGTTGAAAAGAATCCGATGGGATTCGGGCAGAAATCATATTCATGGATGAGCTAATAAATATTTATTAACATTACTGTAGTATGAAGCAGGGTGGGGCTAAAAGCCGTTGGAGCGGAACGAGGCCGCTGGAGCGACTGCTAATGAGAGACGAGCGCGACACACGGCTCGAGAGGAGTGGAACTTGTATTATGCCACAGTCGCCGCTTCTGCTTCTTCCGGTCATGCGTATGTGGGGTAACGCAGCTCTGTTTATCATATTAGATACATTTATGTGTTGAAACTTGTTATAGTGCTACTCTGCGTTTGCTCGGCAGCTGCTATGAAACACTTGTTGCACGCTGCAGTAAGCTAAATTGATACTAGGCATGGTAAAACATGGTACTCGCTGTAAATCAAGAAAACGAGATTTAAACAATAAGACTTACTGTGTTGAGCTATATAACATGATTAGTTTTCTGCCGATTAATATATCAGTTGCTCACCTGTCTAATAAAACACATAATATATTAAAGTGTCTTTGGTGTTTCCATGTTTTCTACGAAATTAAAACCGAGGTCGATTAAAACCGAAATTGAGGGTAACGCGGGTATGATGTCATTGAGAGGCGACGCATGGACACGGTCCGTGTCCTGGTTAAAATTGCTTATTTCTGGATTTAAACATTCTTAGAAACATTTTATGTAACATAATGTAAGTACACAAGTCAACAAAATATATAACACTGTTCTAGCGGTTTTTGGATATTTTAATATAAAAATCTTACATATTGTGCCTTTAATTCTAATCTGTCAACAAAATGAAACAAGAATGTTGGCTTTATCCAATGTTCAGATTTCTGTTCTGGAAATGTATGCAAATTAGTTAATATTTAACTAAATAATGCCACATGTGCATACTTTAATGTAACATTATAGAAAAATGTCTTAATGTACTTAACCAACTGGTGAAAGTATGGTTATATCTATTAATTGAATTTTTTTTACCCTGTTCACCTGTGGTGTCTTGCCTCAACAACATACCTAACTTTCTTCCCGTCTCAGTCTCCAGTTGTACCATCACCACACCATCCAGGATAACGCCAACGAGCTGCGGAGAATGGCCGGCAGTGACAGGCTCACCGTGGATCCGCCTCGGCAGTGCTTACAGCCGCTCCTCATGGCGGAGCAGGCGATGGCGGAGCGCTGAGAAACATTACAGAGATGGTGTGCAAATGTTTTTAACTTTCACTATTTGTTTCTTGCTTTGTGTGTCTTTGAGGAATACTTCACCCCAAAATGTTGTTCCAAACCTGTATGCTGCAGTTGTTTTTCATGAAACTCAAAAGGAGAAATTTGGAGAAGTCCTTATGCAGATCTACAGATGGCTGATAAGCTCTAAAAACAAGGGCAAAAAACACAGTGCACTATAAAAACAGTCCATATGACCCGTGTTGTGCAGTGATTTAAAGTCTTTATGTGAGGCACAGAATGAAACAAAGTCTGTTCTTCATATAAAGGTTTTTCATGTTCTCTGTTGCTTCATAAGTCATATTGATTGCTTTTAGTAAGGACCATGAATATCACTGTCAGTTTGCATTAGTCAAATCTGATTAATCTGTTTAACCCCCTGGTAGTCTTCAGTCATTTTAGACAGAAAAATTTTACATTTTAAATTTTTTTTGGTATGCAATATGAAAAGACACACACAAAACATGATTAAAAAAAATGGCAAATGGTGACACTTCACTGTCAAATCTTCACAGTCAAAAATGGAAATTAACAGAAAATACAAAAATACAGAGAGGGGGAAATATACAAATTAATATATATACAGCTGGTTACACAATGGCCATTACATATGATTTTCTTTATTTCTCCCACCAGATGGCACCAATCTGCCTTCCATGCATTTGATTTGAAATACATTTGCTATATTTAGGTTATCACTGTATTAATACCAGAGGGTTAATTAAAAAGGTCAAGTATTGGTGCTTATACCAATGCTGAATCAGTTAATTCCAGACTATCAACATTGTAATGGGAACATGGTCTGTGTTTGGAGTTTGGATCACTATACTAACTCTTATATCAACTATTGTATGCGGTGTAAAATGTGATTTGATGTGAAATAAATTAATAAAACTTTAAGTCTGTAAATGTTAGATGTGTACCCTGATGAAATTTCTGAATTTAACATACAGTAAACACTTCTACTGGTCTGTTAAGCGTGCGTTCTTCTTTGTGTGCTTAAAGTACCAATACGGTTTGAGTCGACGCTGCACTGCCATCTATCGACGTGGATCAGCGAACTCGTTTTTGACTTTATGTAAATTACACAGATAGTAGTGAGTTTTAGGCACAATTATTAATTTCCTTACCTGTCATCAAATGTATGCTGTACCCACGTTTACGCTGTCTTCCGGCTTTAGACCTTTAAATTCGAGTTATCCAGCAGTAGCTGCAGAGACGGCAGCCAATGAGCATGAGGATTCTCCATGACGTTTAGTGAAACTCTGTGGACTGCGGATCACGTCATTTCAACATAACGAAATACATTGAGGGGCGACCCGCACCATATATAATTAAAACACTATTTTATGGAAAAATACTACCACATTCAAAGTCAAGTCATTTCACTCAGCGGTCATATTTGAAATACTATTTCAGTCATGCAAATACAGCTCCTATCTCTTTGAATGGGGAAACATCAAATTCTCCAAAGCTCTTCACCAAGCTTACAATTAAATTTTATATTTGAAATCACCAATGATATCTGACAACAATCTCATAAATGCTCAAATCATGAACAAAAAAAAAAAAAAAAAAAAAATTGCATTTTTCAGGCTGGACCAGCCAATGCGCATGTGCAGTCATAACCATAGACTGTAAAAAAATAACCAATACTTATTCCGCCATATTGTGTTGCGCTCTCTCCCATCAATAAATGAGTGCACCATCTTTGTAAAATCTTTCGTACAGCTACTGAATCATACATAGAATCACACTTATAACACGTGTCGCTGTTCTAAATACTTGAAACACCTTGTGTGAGGCCCAGTTATGATGTATCAGGTCAGCTGGAGTAGAAAAGTGAATTTTTGACTAGTATCCAAACATTTTGCCAGACTGTAATGCAAAAATAGTCCACATTGGCCTCACTCGATTGTTTTTGGAAATGTGCCTTCTTGTTGAGTATTAAAATGTACATTTAGGAACTACTGTACTTTTGTATAAAAAAGAGAGGTGTATAAATGCATTAATATTTTGATTGCCAATATTGGCATTTTTTGTTTTGATTATGAACAGGAAAACTTTTTTTTGTTTGTTTGTTTGTTTTGTTTTGTTTTTCAGAAATATGACAGTTCCCTACCCATTATCAACATGCATCCCAAGCACAACCCCTGGAAATAAAGTAGAAATTAAGGTAGTTGAGTGAAAGCATTGTAGTTTGTTTAATTCATGCTTAGAGAAAGGCACTGAGGCCATGGCAAGAAGATAACATATCCAGCATCCAGTTGACCACATAAACATGCTTTATTTCAACATCCAAAATAATTAAAAACATCTTGAAATACTATACATGTACAAAATAAGTACAGATCCTTTGTTGGAACCATTGGAGGGTTTATTTCTTCTGTGTTTTTCTTTTTGCCGCCTCATTTCAGTTTTTATAAGAAACCTTTCACTGAAAACAAATCAAACAAACGAAAAAACAAACAAAAAAATAAAATAGAAAAGAGATGTGCATTGCATTTTGAGAGTAGAAATAAAATCTGGAAACGGGGGGAGCGGCATGTACAGACAAAAATATGACTTCTCTAGAAACTTCAGGAAGGGGGAATTGGAAATGAGACGAACTGGCAATCAGTCCATCCACTTAACCCATATCAGATTAAGTGCAAATCTACAGTAACCAACCTATCCAGCTGTTTTATTGTCCTCTTCTGCTGACACTTTGATAAGAGCAATTGCATCACATTGACATCAAGACATTCTGTTGACATTTAGCACCAAAAAGGCCCTGCAAGTGTAAGTGACAGTATAAAAATGAATGAGTTTGTTTTCTCTCAAATACAAAACCCCACAGACAGGACCTGGAGAGGAAGTAGCACCTTTTAATACCTGTTACTAATCGTTTACTTTGCTTGAATAAAAAAACTGCCCTTGTTTCCCCCAAAATCTCCTTACATGCACTTTTTTGTCCTGAGGTAGCCTTTATATTAAGATGACGTCGTACCACCTAACTCTGTTCCCTGTGTGACGTTTTGTGAGTTTTTCCTCACTTTCGGTTAGAAGGAACAAGACACTTGGCTGTCGTTTGTCATATTTATTCAACACCAGAGAATGGTACATTAGCATTTGCTTGTTTTTCATTGTCCTTTTGCAGTGGTCAAAAAAAGTCACCAGGTGGTAGTTTTTCTTTGGACTCCAGGGGGCGGGGCGTTTTACAAGTATATATTATTTTCTTGTTGTCAGCTGACGCAAAGGATTCTCACTAAGTGTCCATGATTGTGATGCTGGCTGATGTAGTGGTCCTCGATTTTGTTTTAAGAATGTTTCTCAAGATGGGAATCACAACAAGCACCGTCTTCAAGGATTCAGGTTTAAGCACATGGACCGATTGCAGCCGAATAAGAGTTCTGGCTTTTTTTTTTAATGAACAGGAAAAGATTTGAAGATGACTGCTAGAAAAAAAACAGCAAAGTCATGTCCAGATTTTTCTTTTTACAAGAAGCAGACGGGGCCAACTTCTACGCCGAATTCCTGATCGGGAGCACCAATGTCCATAGGAGCGATATCAATGATTGGCAGACGAGATGTTTTCGTTGTCTTATAGTCAATGACTGTCTTGCCCCATGTGCCAGTGTGTGACTGTGGAAAACAAACAAATAAAAAAGGACAAATTAATTATGATAAGATTAATAGAGTGATGCAGGGATGACATATTTTTGAAGGCCAAAAGCTGGATTATTTTAGCACTTCCTAAAGTCAATGGGTTTTTTGAATGGGGTTCTGGTTAAATGCCTGGAATAAGGTCTGTGGTATCGTCACATTCTATTCTACGACAAAAAATACCTCAGTAAACCCCCCTTGTGATTTTTATATTTCTTTTACTTGTCTAACAAGTGGACATTAAACAAAAATAGTAAGTTGTGCGCACAATTTAGCAAATCGAGGGAATAAATTAGTAAATCGGCCTACAAAAACATGTCATCCCTGCAGTGCTCTATTTAAGTTAACATTATGAGGAAGGAAAGAGAGCAAAAGAAAAAGCAACGGCAGAGATGGTGGGGTGCTCACCGTGCAGCCATCCTCGCTGACTCTGTATGTGAAGCGGCTGTTGCCCTCCGCCCTGATCTCGATGTCGTTGGAGCCCTGCAGGAGCAGAGCCTTCTTCAGGTTGCCTGTGGCCTCGTCCATGTAGGCGATGCTGTTCTTGCAGTGGTAGGTGATGTTCTGAGAAGCCTCGTTGGACATCAGGCGCATGAAGGTCAGCTGAATGTTAACATCCTCTGGATCAGAGCCATCGCTGCCATACTGGAACTACATAGAGGACACAACAGAACGTTACTTCCTGTGTTCATCAGAAGATCGTGACATATTTTGAGACCACTAGTGAAATCTGTTTTGGATTTTTGTTCTAGAGAGCATCTTGAGCTTGAGTGGAAGATAGAAAATCTTCAAAATTTTAAAAATTTCTAATTTTGATTATTAGATTCATGTCTTAGAAATAGTGTAGAAATATTTCTTTAATTTTAAGTTATAAAATAAATTTGTCAAATTCTGCATTATTTGAGCAAAGAATCAAATTTGTAACTAATCAAAATTTTAATAAAATTCACAAAACATTTTTTGTAATTCAATTCTTTTTTTTTTTTTTTTTTATTGTTTGTTTGTTTGCTTGCTGGTTTCAGCCTGAAAAAATCCTATATATGTGCACATAAAAATGTATTTTAAATATAAAATATATTTTAAACAATGTAATGAATTTGGTCTTTCCCCAGACTGTGTCTCTGTATATCTTATAAGGTCTTGACGTACCTGGAAGCCATTAGGCATGGACTCTCCGAACCAAACATGCTTCTTCTCTCTGATGTTCTTGCTAGTGTACCAGTTCTTCATGGGAATGGTGGTCTGAGATGGGCTGACGCAGGTCTCGCCAGTCTCCATGTTGCAGAAGACCTTGATGGCATCCAGAGGAGAGCCCTGGTTGGGGTCCACCCAGTAGGAACCTTGCAGGAAAAACAGATTTAAGTAATTTCAAGAGCTTTGAAACTGATGATAAGTACAATACATCTGAATTTGATTTACAGCAGGATGCTGGAACTGGCTTAAAGCAAATCCATGCTTACCGCTCTTCCATTCAGGATGGCACATCCTGAGGTCACGGCACATGCGGGCAGGGTTGCCCTGGGTTCCTTCGGGGCTACGGATGTTCTCAATCTTCTGGCTCAGAGATTTCAGGGTGGTGTCAACCTCAGCATCGCGGTCGCGAACGCTGGCATCATCAGCTCTGTAGCCTCCACGCAGAGGATCTGGACCCTTCTCACCCTGTGGCATGGGAAGGAAGGGCTCACCAATGCCAGAAGGTCCAGGAGGACCTGGAGGTCCAGGAAGACCAGGAGCACCCTAGTTAAAAGAGAAAATGTCACATGAGTACATCTAATTGGATGTTATTTAGATCTGTTGAAGTCTACACTAAAACAGAGACCACTAAAAAGCTCAAAAGAGACAGTTTAGCAGTAAAATTGTGATGATATCAGACTTACAGCGGGTCCCATTTCTCCAGCGCGACCACGGGGTCCAGGAGGTCCAACGGGTCCAGGAATACCATTCATGCCATCCTTACCAGCAGCTCCATTGGAACCAGCAGGTCCCTATGAGATCAAGATGGAAACCGTTTGGAGTATTACAATGTTTGCATGCAGAAGCTCGTCCAGTGATTTATCATTTCAGAGCAATGTTTTCAGAACAAAACACTCCAAACTTTCATATGGCTTCAGAAGACTTGGAATACGTAGTATGAACTACTTTTAAGGTGCTTTTATTTATGAAAACTGACTGTTTATGATAACTAGGCTACTATTTTCCAGTTGAAATTGGGTATAATGCATAACAGTGACTGTAATGTGTATTTTGTAGTGATGGGAATGGAGAAAGATTTGGGTTATTCCCCTTTGGCCTGTTCATTTCTGTGAGGCTACATTAAAACAATCTGTATTGTTTAAAGCGTTACAAAAATAAATGTGACTTGACTTGACTATTATTTAAGTGAGGTCATATAAAATCCATCATATGTGATGTGCTACTTACACGAGGTCCAGCAGGGCCACTGGGTCCAGCAGGTCCTTGGTCACCAGGAGATCCCTAAAAATGTTCAGAAAGCATCAAATATAAGGGTCAATTTTCACTCTAACTTGAGAAATCCACTTCGAATGTCTGAATTTGCAAAAAGATTGTTCAGATTCATTGGTAACTATGATATTATGCTGACTTACAGGAGGTCCAGGAACTCCAGCCATTCCAGAGAAGCCACGGTGTCCCTTCATGCCTCTCTCTCCAGCCTCACCAGCCTCACCCTTGTCTCCACGTGGACCAGCTGGACCCTGCAGGTAGAGAGATGAGAATGATCAGACTGATGCCGAATGACTGAAAAAAACTACAAGTTGAATAACTGATACAAACGAGAAATTCATACCTGGCTACCACGAGCACCAGCAGGACCGGCAGGACCAGCAGAACCAGCAGGACCCTGGAAAAAAGTGAAAGAGAGAAAAAAGAACAATGTTGAGCATCCACAATTATGGCATGACATAATTCAGCATAATATATTAATATGTCATGTAATCCTTATGACAGAAGTTGTTTTATGTTACCGGTTACACTTTACAATAAGGTCTCATTTGTTAACATTAGTTAATGTATTAACTAACATGAACTAACAATGAGCAATACATTTGTTACAGTATTTGTTAACCTTTGTTAATGTTAGTTAATAAAAATACAGTTTTTCATGTCAGTTCATTAACTAAGGTTAACTAATGAAACCTTATTGTAAAGTGTTACCGTGTTATCAGTGCAGGGTTATTATTGTTATCTAAAACTAAAACCATAAAAACATTTTCATTACTTGAAATAAAAAAAACATTAACTGAAATAAAATAAAATTGTAATGTTGCTAAAGCAAGATTTCTCATTTTCATTCAGATTAAGGTATAGTACTAAAATAACTGCAATTTAAAAATAATAATAATAAAAATGACAAAAACACACACCAAAAGTACTAAAACTGTAAAAATGAAAATAGAAAATATTAAAGTAAAATCTAATTCAAAATAATAATAAAAACTATAATTTTGGCATGGATGCATTATGTTTATTTAGACATTTAGGTGTACATGTTTAAAAATAAAATGATTCTGATAAAATTTTCAGAAACAATTCTGACATATAAAAACTTACAGCCTCTCCACGATCACCAGTCTTTCCGGATGGACCCATGGGGCCAGGGGCTCCAGGAGCACCGGGGGCGCCAGGAGGACCAGGGTTGCCAGACTCACCACGGTCTCCCTACAGCAAACAGGGGAGTTTTACAAAACAGTTCTTTTAAACTGGAAACACCAATTACATATTACACAATTTATGTACAAATTATATGCATTCATTTATTTCATAAGGGATAATAAACAAACCCAGATAGGGTGATAGTAGGGTGATAATGACTGTATAAAACCCTATAACCATTAACCATTTTGTCTAATACAATGTTCTTAAGTCAAAAATTTATTTTGCTCCTATTGAGGTCGGGATATGGGTATGGTTAGGTTTAAAGGTTGGTAGTTAAGATGCAATTATACATATTTCATATAATTAAAATATTTTTATATATCTATAGAATGCCTTGATTGGATAGGATGCCTAAGTAAGAACGTGTGATTGCGCTTACCTTTGGTCCAGGTGGACCATCACGGCCAGGAGCACCATCATGTCCAGCACTACCCTGCACAGATGAGTGACATAATGAAAATAACTCCATCACACTGTACAGAATGTGGCCATTTTGTTGTCTGACCAGACAAAATTTGGTTTAACATAAGTCTTGAAATCAATCAAGTTTGCTCACCTCACGTCCAGCCTCGCCAGGAACTCCACCCAGTCCAGGAGGACCCATCGGTCCAGGGGGTCCACGCTCACCAACAGGCCCAGAGGGTCCCTGCTTTCCTGGCTCTCCCTGAGGTGATGGGTAGTTGAATGGATATTATGAAGGATGGCAACTAAAGCAAAAGTTTACTGCAGTCAAAATGCATTTGCAACCCAGTTTACTTCAACAATGTGACGTATTTCAGAGTAAAATAGAATATTTTCACATGAGAATGAGGAGAAAAGTTTGGGCTTGGATGAAGAATTTGCTGAAAGATTATGCAGACAAACATGTTTTTTATTAAAGCAATATGACCAGGAATGTACATTAAAGTAAAAAGGGTCCATTTAGATTTTATGTTGACTTTACTTTTGCTTTTTCAAAACATTGGCATCTATAAATAAAATCTGTTGTTCAAGAACTTACAGAAGGTCCAGGGAGACCGGAGAAACCTCTCTCTCCTCTCTGTCCAGGAAGACCAACAATACCACGGGATCCAATAACACCAGGAGGTCCAGGAGAACCAGAAGGACCCTAAAGACCATGGGATGAGAACTAAATTGAACTGGATAATGACAATATTGTCTTCTGTAAAGCTGCTTTGATTTGAATTTGTTTCAGAATTGATGGACTTCTTTAGCTTGGTAATGACACCATTGTCTTCTGTAGAGCTGCTTATAGCTGAATTGAGTTCGATTCATATTGATGATCTTTTGATGATCAGAATTACTGTCTTTTTAGAGCTGCTTTACAGCTGAAATTGAATTTGTTTCAAAACTGATGAGCTTTGCAACAACGATGACACTGTCATTGAACTAAATTGAATCAACAATGAACCAAATTGAGTTGAATAATGACACTATTGTCTTTTCAGAACTGCTTTGGAGCTGAAATTGTATTTATTTCATAACTGAAGAACTTTCTTTTTTTCTTTTTTCTTTGTATTAAGCGCTATACATGTGACTTGACGGCAGAGCAAACTGAAGGTTACTTTCAATTCGGCAGCACAAGTGATTTTTTTTTGTGGCTGTGGTGATGAAACTATAGCTGCTTTTCCACCATCAGGCCGAATGGTTCCAGTTAAATATCCACTTGAGCTTGGATCAGTACGGCACGATTACAAACTGTTCTCAGCCCAGAATTCTCAGCACGATTGGCTAACCGAAAAATTAAAGAATATCCACACCGACTGGTGCTGGATCGGCACGGAATGGAACGGTTAAGCAATGTTGGACAAGTGACTTATGTTTGAAACTATGACTACTTACAGCAGGACCATCGGGACCAACGCTACCCCTCTCTCCAGAGGGTCCTGGGGGTCCAGCAGCACCAGCCTCTCCAGGGCGACCAGCAGGTCCCTTCTCACCACGGGCACCTCTCTGTCCTTCTTTACCGGCAGCACCAGTTGGGCCAGGGGGTCCAGCAGCACCCTGAGAAGATATGCAATGAAATTAAAAGTTTTGAGTCAGCTAAAGAAAAGCTTGTAATAAGTATTTGTTTAGACCAGAGATTCCCAAGCATTTTTGTCAGCAGAACCTCTTTTGGCCTAAAATATTTACTTTAAGTACACTTTGAAGTTAATATTTCAATAATTTAACAACACATTCACATGTTCACAGTTCTCTGATGTCAGTTAATGGGCACATAACATGCAAATAAATCATTTAATATTTTCATTTTATTATAAAAATGATTTTAATTTCTCACAAGGCCCAGGTTGGGAAATCCTGGTTTAGACCTTGTTTAAAATAAACAATACTTACAGCAGGACCTGGAGGTCCGACTCTACCAGCAGCACCAGGGAAACCAGTAGCACCCTATTAAAAACAACAAAATATCAAACCAATTATAAATTTTTCGTTTCACAGAAAAGCATGTTAGGGGTTAAATGATGAACTACATGATACTACCTTTGTGAACTTATTTTTTGTCCACATATGCTTAATTGCTAAATTGTTTTAAGGTCACTGAATAAATAGCCTCTAAAAAATATTAAACTAAAACATAAAAAAAAATTACTTGAAATGAAATGAATGTTAACTGCTGTTGTGCTGTTATGTGTGGATGCACCGTGAGGTTTGCTAGCTAATTTTGTTGTATTTTATGCAATGACAATAAAATGGAATTGAATTTAAATAAATTTAAATATTAAAAAAAACGTATTTAATTTTGAGCTAGTCACCAAAGCAGCATTTCTCATTTTCATCCAGTTTAACCTAATGTAATAAAATAACTAAAACTGAAAATAAATAAATAAAACTGCAAAAATGCAACTGATAACACTGATAGTAAAAAAAAAAAAAAAAAACTTGGTAGTGAAAGTAGAGATAATATGGTCATGTCTTTGAATTGAGACTAATTTCTATTTTTTGTAATAAATGACTGATAGTATTTAATCTTACAGGAGGTCCAGCACCACCACGAGCACCCTTAGCTCCAGTAGCACCAGCAGGTCCCTGTCAAAAACAACAACCAATAATAAGCATATTATATAGGAAATTCATCTATTTAAGTAGAAAAGAAAACTGATAACGTTAAATACCTGAGGGCCAGCGGCTCCGACAGGTCCAGCAGGTCCAGGAGCTCCAGCATCTCCCTTGGGTCCGGTGTCACCAGTAGCTCCCTTAGCACCAGGTTGTCCGTTGGCACCCTGCATTCACAATAAAGACACTTAAGCTCAGTGATTTTAAATACCACATGGTAAGAACTGATGAACAAATGTGGGATGAGATTGTTATACTTACAGGAGGTCCAGCAAAACCAGCAGGTCCAGGGGCACCGACCTCACCACGCTCACCCTGGGAAGATACGAGACAAAAATGTATCTGTGACTTGCAATAAATCACTCACAAACTGTATAATTCAAATGCAATCATGTAAAGCCTGACATATTAAAATGACATATTAAAATATCAGCTGTCACTCTATATCTCTCAATAATGATGAGATGATAGTTTGAGAATTACGCTAAAAGGCGTTTACTTATTAAAAACTATCAATCAGATGACAGAAGACATGTAATAGATTGTGTGCAAGAGGTTTTTCAGCAAAGTTTTGATCATGTTGATGATTTAGAGGCCTCAGAAATAATGGCAGATAAAGAGCACTGGTGCAGTCTTACGCTGATCATAAATTGTGCGTGCAATTGTGTGCATTATTTTTTGGTGTTTATGTCCATGATTTATGAGGTTTTCAGTGGCATCCTGATAACTTACAGGGGAACCACGAGGGCCAGTCAATCCTGGAGGTCCAATAGCACCAGTCTCTCCCTAAAACACAACCATGAAAGAACAATCATATACAAAGCTGCTTTATTGTAATTCTTTCAGTGACAACAGTAATTAAGTCTGTAAATGCTACATAAAATTGATCAGTACTAAGGCAAAAACAACATTTTTATGTCAAAGAAAATGAGAAAATGTAAGCTTTATGATAGGAATATAAATCTATCAATGCTAATTATCTAATAAATGTTTCATATGTCTTTACCTTCTCACCAGGAGCACCACTGGGTCCAGAAGGTCCAATAGGGCCGGTCATACCACGCAGACCATCCTTGCCAGGAGCCCCATCAGGGCCCTTGGGACCAGCATCACCCTAAAGAGGAAGGACAACTGTTGTGAACATACAGCAGGATGTGACATCATCAACAACACTACACTGTCCAGTTTCTGTCAGTATAATTTCGATTTGGTAACAAGTCACCTCTAACCTTGTAAAAAAGAAGCGTGTTTAATTGTATTTAATATGCACTTGTAGTGCGCTTTAAATCTTATACGTTTTTAAAAAACTGTACTTACATAAAAAATATTATTAATAACATTTTAAGGCCACTTAAAGAGAGTACACTTTCATGAGTATGTTTTAACACACTTAAGTACACTTTTAAGAATTGCACTTTGTAACAATGCCAAATTACTGTAAAAGTTTTACTTTAAAGTACATTTTAAATCATTATGTTTTAATAATATTTTGTATTGCTTTATAGTACACCTATTTTGAAATGTTGTCTAAAACATGTCTAAAACATGTAATCAAGAGTACTGATATTACACTTAAAGTTAAGATAGGGTGAATTCAGGTTGATTGGGACACTTTTTCCGAATCATCTAAATGGCAAAAAGTGTCCCAAAATGTTTAAATGTTCTAAATCACAACTTCATTAAAAATGTGCAATTGCATATATCTAAATACATGACATACAAGTTTCAATAGAAATTACATTAAAGTATATTTTACTTGATCATAAATGCGGGTCAGTACAAGACAATAGAAGTAATAATGAAATTACATTTAAAGACATTTCTAAGTCCTACTTAAGTGGGTCAAAAAAGTACTCGTAAGTTTAACTAACTGCAATTAAAATAAATTTAAACTACAAAACATTTACTTAATTGCAAATAACATGCAAACCTGAAAACATTACATTCAGTTCACACTTAAGTATATAGGTATTCTTTTTAAAAGTATGCTAAATTGTACTTCTTTTTCACAAGGGTATACTTGCTTGAAAAACAAAGTTGTTGTGCAAAAATATTTGATGGCAGAATCGAGTCAAAATGTTTTAAATGCACTTTAAATGTGGACTGTTATGAATCTTACTCTGTCTCCTCTGGCTCCAGGCATTCCTCCAGCACCGCGCTCTCCTGGCATTCCCTGCAGTCCAGCAGGACCAACACCGCCAGGGGCTCCAGCAGCACCAGGCTCTCCCTAAACACACACAAACACAGAGAGAATTAGATTATTTCTCAAATATCACAATTCAGAGTCATAATTCTATCAAACTGGGAGTCTTACCTTAGCACCATCGTTACCAGGAGAACCAGGGGCTCCACGGGGACCGGTAGAGCCGGCAGGTCCAGGAGCACCACGCTCACCAGGGAAACCTCTGTCACCCTGTGCGAGACATTTAGAAACATCATTCTGCTGTATTTCATCCCAGCTGACTAACAGATACGGTATACTAGAGAAGTGAGGTAAGCGGGAAAAAGGGGAAACAAATGACTGTTAGAAAAGAATTAAAAATACATTTACTAAGGTTTATAATTCAAACGAGTGAAAAAATATTACTCAAATTATAACTCATCTCACACAAAAAAGTAACAGACCTTTTAATTAATTGGAAAACTAATTCTGAGTATTTTCGACTATAATAGATGTATAATTTGGGTGTGGTTGAAAACAGATATTCAGGTGACATAAGACCAAAAATATAAGACCATTTTTTAAAATCAAATCACACAATTCATGTAATCAATTGATTATTCAGTTTGATCTTAAAGGTTCCCTACAAAATTTACCCATGGACATGGATGTTAAGATATTTCTACTGAAAAAAAAACAAAAAAACAATACTGATACTAAGAGAATATTTTTTTTCTTTTCTTTTTTTTGCAGTGTAAGCATGATAGTAATAATAGTGACAATAAGGTAAAAGTAGAAGTCAGATTATTATGTTTAAGTTTAATAGGTGCAATGGAGCTTGAGTGAGTATTAAGGATTAATCGAGATGAAGAATATCTGGAGTTTTTTTATTATTATTATTATTATTATTAAGAAAGAGATACTCACTCTTGGACCAGAAGGACCGGGAGGACCACCTTCACCAGGAGCGCCCTGTTGAACAGTGAACATAATTATTGCATAGGATCAATTTTTGTTTGATTACTGTAACTTAAAGTACAAAAAATGCATAACATAAAATTCATAACTCCTTGAGCTAACACAATTATGTCCAAGTGACCACACGTACCTGATCGCCAGGTTTGCCAGTCTCTCCAGTGGCACCCTGTGCACCTGGCAGACCCTGGAAGAGAATAAACATGGATTGCTTAAGTTCAATCAAGCAACTAAACCAATGATCATCTTAACAGTCTGACCAGTAAACGTATTTTCATCTAAATTACACTTAAAGTAAATATAACAAGGATGTTCATGCGTACCTGGAACCCGGGAGGACCAGCGGATCCCTGTTCTCCCTTCTCTCCAGATGGTCCCTATGAGATCACAGACCAGTGAGAAGTTAGAGCAGAAACAGAAACTGTTTTTTTTATCATATCAACTTTAAGAGGTTCAAGCACACATACAGCAGGTCCAGGAGCACCAGGAGCGCCGATATCACCATCTTTGCCAGGAGCACCCTATAAAAATACAGAAACAAACACTGCATCATAATGAACCTGCTCAGACTGTTTTTTAAGAGTGTACCAAAGTGACTTGGCTAAGTGTTTAAAACAATGCTTAAGGCTGCATAAAGCTCAGAAATCACTACAAATCTGTGATTCAGTACGTACCAAAGCACCAGGGGGTCCAGCAACACCTCTCTCACCGGGCTTACCAGCCTCACCCTAAGTGGAATAAATCAATGTATTAAAAATGTCATTAAGCAGTTAGTAAATCTGATATTCATAAACAAATCTTTTTATTCCACAAGAGATTAAGAAATAAGCCATGTAAACCTGACATATCAATTAATAGTCTAAAAATGTAATTTTTAGAAAACAAGACAAAATACATTAAAAAACAAAACAAAAAAAGTCTGCATATGTCTTTTTTGTTGAAAATTATATTTATACATCATATATATACATATATGACTCATACAGTATTATAAAGTGAGAAGGAAAAAAAACAGCTTGTTTTATTCAGAAGCCCAAACTGAGCAAAAATATGAAGTTTGGTGCAGATGCTGATTATTTATAGGGCCAAAAAGTAAGAAAAACATGTAACAGTTACAGACTCCTTATGTAAAATGCATATAAATATCAGTCTTCAATCTATATCTCTCAATAATGTTATAGTAAGATGATATTTAAATGCTTAGTTTTATGATCAAAGCTCTGTAGTTTTAAAACATATAATGCAATGCAATATGATGATTGAGAGATGAACAAATAAACCTTCCTCAAAAGCCTGATGATCATATTTGATTCACATTTTAACATGATTCTTTTCTAAAAACAAATCAAGTAAACCTAAGTTGTTTCAGTCCAGTAAATGTTTACCTTGAAATATTAAAAAGTCTAAACTATCAATCAGACAATAGAAGGCATGTGATAGATTGTGTGCAACATGTTTTTCAGCAGTTTTGATCATGTGTGTTTAGAGGAGGTTTGATCAAGATAAAGACATTTAAATGTATAATTCATACATTTACTGCAGTAACTTACATCAGTTCCTTTGGGACCAGGGAATCCCATCACACCAGGTGCGCCACGAGATCCAGCAGGTCCTGGGGGTCCGGGTCGGCCATCTTGTCCAGGTGCACCCTACAGGTTATTTAAACATTACTTTAAATACAAAATCTCATATGAGTCTTATATTGCATACAAACAAAATCATAGCTCCAAATGATATATATTCAGCTTACAGAAGGTCCAGCTTTGCCATCAGGTCCAGGGCTTCCAGGGGCACCAGTCATACCCTACAACAGGCATCAGGTTAGGTGAAAATACAGACTATTTATACTACTAATATGCTTTTACATAACATTAAAGAGCCTATTTCTCACCTTAGATCCAGGCAATCCTGGCTCTCCTGGGCGACCAGCCTCTCCAGTGGCTCCTTGAGCTCCCATTGGTCCATTAGCCCCACGCTCACCAGGGGCACCCTGCAATTTAAATGGCCACTTTCAGTATTTCAGCAACAGCAATCTTCTGCAGGACCCTGGACAGCTCCTTCTCAATGCATTACAGTGAGCAGTCAGGACTAGATTGAGTGCTGTGCTGTTATTTAATACATGAAAGCCTTCAAAAACACCCAGAATAGTTTGTAGTTTAATAGCAGATGACATAATTTTGGATATGAATGTTGATATATGGGTTAACCTACACTGAACAGAACTATGTAAACCTGACCCATACTCTAATGTAATTTCATTTCTATTAAATAATATTTCAGTTTGTTACGACATGCACTACTGGTCAAAAGTTATCATAAAAATTTCAGATTGTTTTGAAAGAAGTCTCTTATGCTCACCTAGGCTTCATTTATTTGTTAAAAAAAGAATAATATTGTGAAATATTATTAGAATTTAAAAGAACTGTTTTTTATTTTAATATATTTCAAGATTTAATTTATTCCTGTGACGGTATTAATATTTTTGTGGAAACCGTGATACTTGATTCTTGAAATCGGTTTTGATCTATTTAATGTGTCCTTGTTGAATTAAATTATTATTAATATTATTTTTAATCTTACTCACCCCAAGCTTTTTAATGGTAGTATATCATGGTTTCCACAAAAATATTACACAACTATTTTCAACATTGATAATAATCAGAAATGTTTTTTGAGCATCAAATCAGCATATTAGAATGATTTCTGAAGGATCATGTGACACTGAAGACTGGAGTAATGATGCTGAAAATTCAGCTTTTATCACAGGAAAAAATTACATTTTACAATATATATTTAAATAGAAAACATAATATTTCACAATATTACTCTTTTTTTTATCAAATAAATGCAGCCCTAGTAATTCCAAACTTTTGACCGGTAGTGTAAAGCACATTTTAAGGTTACCAGATTAAACAAATACTAAAGTGTTCAGAAATAGAGTACAGATTAGCAAGATTTACGGCCTTGATTTGTGAGGTCAATAATCTTACCCCGGGTCCAGGTGCTCCATCACTACCAGGCAGACCACGGTTGCCAGGGGCACCCTTTTGAAAGAAAAAGACAAAAGGTGAGAAACAAACAAGCAAAAAAGCATGCTAAAATGGAATTGTCACAGTTTTGGTGAGGTTAACCTACACGGGCTCCAGGGGGTCCGACAGGTCCTGCACCACCAGGCTCGCCACGAGCTCCTCTCTTTCCTTCCTCACCAGAAGGTCCGGCGAGACCTTGGGGTCCAACTGGGCCCTAGCACAGAGAAGAGCAACTATTACTATTACAGGAGAGGTTTCTGTAAATATTAGAAAATTATCTATGCTTCAAAGATACTTACAGGTTCTCCCTTAGGACCGGTATCTCCCTTAGGGCCTTGGAGACCTGGATCACCCTGGAATTACAGTATAAGACGTAAGATATCTGATCTCAGCCCACCATGCTTTTGTCCTTCAGACTCTTCTGTATGCAAATCAACTTAATGTGTGTTTGTATAACTGGAGAAAAAAGGTTAAGTGCCCAACTCAAGGGCACAGACAGTTATATTTTAATTACTTGAATTACAACAGATCTTTAACATCTAAAGGCTGGAATACACTACATAACTTGTTTATTTATGCTATATCTAGTAGTAAAGAGGAAAAGATGATCACCTTGAGCTGAAACCTTGTTTCATAACAAAAGTAACAAAGCTCATTGCGATTTATTAGATGGGAGGTGCTACAAATAATGTTCTGTTCACCCATCAACTGAAAACAGCATAGACTGAAAGATCAATTCTTGGGATTTAAGAATCGATATTGGTTCATCAAAATGTATATATAATTGGGAAATCAATGTACCCATTATACATAAAAATTTTCCGAAAATAGCATCTATTGATCAGACTGCAAATCTGTGCAAAAGTCATGTATTGTATCCAGCCTTAAGTCACACCTCCTGTAATCTCAGTTTCAGAACTAAAGATTGCAAAAATGACATCCAGAAAGCACTGAAACATTACTACACTTTTCTTGCATGCATAATAAAATGCAGTATACATACATTGTTTCCCTTGGGGCCAGGAGCACCAGAAGGGCCAGGGGGTCCAGCTGGTCCACGGGAACCTGGGAAACCAGGAGCGCCAGCAATACCAGCAGCACCCTACAAAACATCATTGCAAATCAATAATTAAAACTGGCTCATACTGCCATGCAGAGAGCAACAGCATAAATAAAAGATAAAGACAGATTGGTGTGGGATAAATACTTACAGGAGATCCTTTGCCACCAGGAGCACCATCAGATCCAGGGGCTCCCTGTGCAGTGAGGACAAAAGTGAAGTCCACAGTTAAAGCTAATCATATTCTTCTTAATCTCAACAACTCCATTAAATCAACTTATTTCAATTTATTTAGATTATAGTCCAATCACACTTTGTTTTGAAGATAATTTCAGCTTTAGGTGGGCTATCCAGTTTTGCAGTTTTCATACATTTTATACAAGATAATATTTATGTACTGATATCTTAATTGTACAGAGCCCCTAAAAGGGACATAATCGTGATGGGAAAAAAATGAGATGGGAGGAAAAAATATATTTCAATGCTATTGCATTCTCTCAAAAAATTTTGCGTTCCCCCTAGAAATATTTGATTTGATTGAACTAAAAAGTTTTGTGAGCGATTTTTTTGTCAAGAGCGTTGACATGTAATTTTTTCTCCCATCTCATATTTTTTTTCCAAATTGCATTTCTATCTTCTTTCTCACAATGCACTGTAATTTAAATGTAGCGTTATTCTGTTTTACAGCCATTTCCTTTGGGAATATTGTTCATTTAAAATCTTTCCAGCAAATACACAGTTGTGTAATGCTGTGATGTAAATACTCACAGCAGGACCGGCGGCACCAGCGGGTCCAGGGTTACCAGGCTCACCACGGGCTCCCTGGGGTCCCTCTGAACCACGGCCTCCAGCAGGGCCAGTTTCTCCCTACAGAAGGGGGAAAAAAATTGTCAGTTTATTTATAAGAGGGTGACTGCCACTGTTATTTACATTTATATCATACACAGTTTTATCCAAAAAAATATTTTATTGGTATAATGTACATGCATTGATCAAGAAACAATCAATTGCTGTCTGAACATTATAGGAAGTACTTATAGTATGTATTTGCTTAAATGAACATGTCAACTGTTGGCAGCTGTACCAATCCATGACCATAAAACATTACTTAGGCCAAAAATGATTGTTATGTACAATGTACTTATTCAGTTTATACTGTATTGCAAATGTACTTGTATTTATTATAGGGTTAGGATTAAGGTTTGGTTTAAGGTTTGTTGCATGCAATTATGCATAACTTAATGCTGTTAGTATAGTAAGTAACATATGTAACAAGGACACTGTGAAATAAAGTGTTATCAAAAACAATTTTGCTGCTTTTGAGGTGGCATTTGGGTAAGCTTATGGACAGGTTTGGTGGTATGGGTAGGTTTAAGGGATAAGGGAATGTATGTATTTATGTATGTATGTACACAATAAGTGCATTGTATCAAATTATTAATATAAATGTTAGTACACCACTTATAATAATAAAGTGGGTCCATCATTTGTTGTGTGTCCCATACCTTAGCACCAGCACCACCAGGGAAACCAGGAGAACCAGCAGGGCCGGTAGGTCCCTAATGTAGCAGAAAAATAATAATAAGACAATTAAACACATTATAATACATAAAAATGATTAATACGACTCATCCTGCTTTGATCACTGTTGTAGGTGTAACAACATGTACAAGAAACTAAAGCATTATTAACATCAGGATCAATCTAAACAATCCTCTAAATCAGCTGCTTCATTTTCACATCTGAGAATGAGTACTATGAACATTAAATTGTATTTAGTATCAATAAAGACAGAGTATTGTGATACTTGAATAGATTCTTATAGTAAATAACTGCTGTATTACCAGAATATTGCTCTTAAGAGACTTACGGGAGGTCCGGCAGCGCCAGTGTTGCCATCATTACCGCGAGCACCCTGCAGAAAACAAATAAAAGATTACAATCGTCCATCTTTATGAACCAATAATGACACTGAATGATGGTCTTTAACCCTGCCTGAAGATCTGCCTTTGAACAATTCAGCGATTCTTGGATCAACAACTACTGTACACCTGAGAGCATTTAATACGAGTAGCATATAGAATTCAATTAGTTTTGATTATCTTAGACTTGTGGTGCATTCTCATTTTGACATTTATAAATGGTTTCTCATGGTTATTTAATAAGAGTTGAGTTGCATTGTATAAGCTGAATGGTATATTAGAGGTCTATATACACAGTAGAGATGAAGATGTAATACTCTGCTGACGGTTCAGTATAAAAACTGATTTTAAAAAGTTTTTTTTAGTCTCTACTCCACAGAGACAATAATGATTGGATGTGACACTTACAGCAGGGCCAGGGGGACCAGGGCGACCTCTCTCACCAGGCAAACCACGAGCACCCTGAAAGAAGTAGATGGAAGAGGAAATGTGAGAAGAATGGCATCATTTCGAAGAACTTTTCATGGACTTTAAATCCCATGTAGAACCACTCACCATGGCTCCAGGAGTACCACTCTCACCAGGAGCACCAGCCTCTCCCTATAATCAGAGAGGAGACACAATCAACACAGAACCAACACTATATTGGTACATCTGTAAAGTCAAATTAGCGTGTATGTTCACAGACCAAATCTGATATCTGCATAGATGAGAAATTTCAAGAGGATACAAATGAAATAAACATCTCACCTTGGGTCCAGCAATGCCAGCGTCTCCCTTAGCTCCATCTAGACCAGGGAAACCCTATAAGAGACAACAGAAAACATTACATTACTAATGTATATATAAATATATATTGCAAACGGTATTGCACACAAAAGTAAAAAAACAAATATCGTGGCCAATATTAATGAATAAACAGATAAAAACATGTAATATGTAATAAAATAAAAAAAATAAAAAAATATATATAATAATTTATAAATAGATAAAATGTAAATAATGTAAAAAAAATAAAATAAATATTATTTTTTTAAACAAATTATATATTTGTGATATTTTAAGCAGTATTGCACAAAAAAGAAAAATAGACAATATTAGGTAATAAACAACAAATGCAAATCTAATTTCAAACAGTACTGTACAAAAACACAATATTAATAAATAGATAAAAAAAGCATTTATATATTTAATATATATATATATATATATATATATATATTAAAACATTATATATATATATATATATATATATATATATATATATATATATACACTTCATATACAAACTATATATATATATATATATATATATATATAATAGTTTCCGTGTGTGTGTGTGTGTGTATATATATATATATATTTCAGTATTGTACAAAAAACACAATATTAATTAATAAATAAATAAAAACGTAATATGTAATAAAATGTGTGTGTGTGTGTGTGTATATATATATATATATATATATATATGAAACATGAATAAATCATTAAATCATTTAAAACTAGTAATTAGTGTAATTATTCATAAACATGAATAAATAATAAAATCATTTAAAACTACAATGAAAAGTTAGGGTCACACTCACTCTGTGTCCCTTGATGCCGGGAAGTCCAGGGGTTCCTGGGAATCCACGAGCACCCTGCAAGAGAATATAATCATGATGAGTTTAAATCTCTTTCCACCCGGTTTGATTATTTGACTAATAAAAAATAATGAGCGTTTAAAATGTCTTCATTCCAGTGAGCAATCATCATGTCTTCTTATACTATAGTATAACACTTCATAAGTTGACTATATCTACAGTAATTTGTGTGTATCAATGAGGAAAGCATGTGTGAGCACCTGAGGCCCAGCGGCTCCACGCTCACCAGGGCGACCTGCTTTGCCAGCTTCACCCTGAGGAAGAGCAGAAGACAGATAAGAAGGGATTGAGACGAGACTTAAAGGCCTGTGCTGTATTATTTGAGTTTGGCTCATCTGACAGCCTGATTCAGGGGTGATTCGAGTGAGGAAAAGGAAAACTCACATCCTCTCCGCTCTTTCCGGGAGGACCGGGAGGACCGCGAGAACCCATTGGACCCTGCAGGCAACAACAGCAGAAGAATAATGTTCACAAGCTGCTGGTAAAATACTCATGTTTTGTAAAATGTGAAGAGCTCTATGAAGTTGCGTATTTTCTTCACTGTCTTCACTTCACAGTAAAACTGAAGCAAAGATACTCACAGGAGCACCAGGCTCTCCAGGCTCGCCTGGGGGGCCAGTGAATCCCTGAGGGCCCTGTTAAAAATACACACAAATACAGTTATATATCAGACGAGAGATACTGGATGGATAATATGCCACATGAGGTTTAGAGTCAGGTTTACTGACATTACTCAGGACAGACCAGCTGATTTATTTGTTCTAACAAAACAACATCATTTTGTAGTATAACACTAGAAATAGACTTACAGGTGAACCTGCTTGTCCAGGGGGGCCACGGGGACCCATGGGGCCCTAGAAGAGAGAAAACAAAATGTTGAATAGAGATAGAAAATACTGTAGTAAGTATAACACTGCTTATATTCTACATCAGTTATATTTTTGTTGTTTAGAAGGACTCCTTTGAAAGCAGCAACCTAATAGTGCTATCTAGAAAGTAGGGTAGTCATAATGCAGGTATATACATAATAAAAGTGAATTATGATAAATGAGATGTACACAAAAGTGCTGAATATCAATGAGAATCACTGTACACAAGTGAGCGATCACTGAGAGCAGATTATAAATGATCTATTTTGTCTGAATGGTCTATTCTGTGTGAGATCAGGAAGGACAGAGTCGGAAAAGAGAAGTTGACGTACTGGTGGTCCGGGAAGAGCAGGGCCGCTGGATTTCTCACTGCCATAAGCCATCTGGGAAAGGAAAGACTGTAGGGAACAAAGAGAACGAATGAGTGAGGGTTCGCTGAGTACAGTTTTGTTGGTTTCATTATGTAAATTTAAGATTTGTGCTCCTGTGATTATCTTCATTTCATCATTTACTAAAGGACAGTTTTCTTTTAATGTCAGACTATTAGCTAATACGCTTTGTAAATGCTATAAAGTGACATGTCACAAATACCTCGGCTGTGTCAAACCCTTAAAACACAGCTACTTTGCTTTTATAGAGCACATTGTGTGCGTTTATTCCTGTCGACCCAGAATTCTCAATAGTGAGCATGATGGGAGCTGTTCACTTAGTTGGTACTGAACTACAGAATGCACCTCTTGTTTTTCTTTAAAACTTTTAAAAACATATTATTTATTTTATTTCTTAATATTTTTTTAATGCCAAACGAGCAGTATTTAACACGAAGATCACTACAAGATTTATGTTTCTGAATACAGGCCAACATGGAAAGATTGTCTCAAACTTAATCATAACGATGCTGACTCAACCAAAGCAGAGTCACAGTTTTACAAGGTCAAAATTGAGTCGCTTACTCCGCCACCGAGGTCAAGGTTTCCAGGAAGACCAGGAGGACCAGGAGGTCCAGGGAGTCCGTTCTCTCCGGGAATACCATCTCTGCCAGGAGGCCCTGGAGGACCCTGAGAAACAAACACATCAGCCAACTCTTAGTTCAGTGCGGTTGTGATGAATGTTACACGTGATCATCCATTTAATCTTTTCCCTGCCTGTACATGTAATAAAAAACTGTACATAATGCATATAAAATATCATATAAAAACTGAAATGGTAATGAGTAATACCAAACAAATGCTTAATCTGCAGCTTTCATGTTATGGAGGTCAAAGGTCAGCAGGACAAGTAGAGGTCAGCAGGTTAAAAGCCTCAAATGCCCCATAAATAGCACCAATTCTTTTCATTTGCAACAGATTTTCTCATTCAGGCTTTGTACTCTTGAAAACAAATGTGCTATTGGTCTTTTTTTAGTTGTACTAGTCTAACCCAGGTCATTCAAACAATATACATACAAATACATTATTATAATGATAATGATATAGTGTTCAAAAACAAATAATCTACTCACTGGGTCTCCGTTTGGACCAACAGGACCCTAAAAATGGAAAAATGAGAAATGTTATGACACGTTATATTGGTGTTTTGCCGTAAATATAACATAGAGAGGTCTTTTTATGTGCGACAAAAGTAAAACTGAATTATATATGTGTGTGTGTAAATGAGGTGCATGATAAAAAATTCAAATAAATTCCCACTAACCACAGGATCAACAACTGGAGGATCTGTAACATATCCATCTATGGAATAAAATATAAATATATTTCAGAACTGTGCCACCTTAATCAACTCAAGTAAAGATAAAGCTCAGAGGACTGATCCAGAATCTCAGAAATATGGAGATACTTTCATTAATAAGATTAACAAACATTATTAATTCCTTTGAAGACATTGGTAGATAATGTACATTCAAATAGGATTTTATATATATATATATATATATATATATATATATATATATATATATGCTTATTTGAATGTACAGGAACAATTGATCACTTCACAGTATGTATCGTGGTGTACTGTTCATAGAAAAAAAAATCATGTTTCAGTGTTAAAAATGTATAATTAGCCAAATGGCAATAAAAACTACAAGCAAAAACATCCTTAATCCCATGTAAAAGCATCAGTGGTGAGAGAGAATCCAGTGATGTGTTTGCACTCCACAGGTCTCAGACATGATGACAGGCCAATGAAAGAGATATTTCCCAGATCATGTGGTTAAGTGTTTGCACACTTGAGGGCGACAGAGCTAGTATGACCGCAAGGTGCGTGTGACTAGGGCAAAGGTGTTGAGTGTACCATCGAGGCAGACGGGGCAGCATTCTCCATCGGGAATCTCTGGATTGGGACAGTCTGATGTATCCTCGCAGATCACCTCATCACACATGATGGTCCCGCTGTCACAGACGCAGATTTGGCAGGGCTCAGGTTTCCATACATCCTTGTCGTTGTAATTCTGACCATCCAATGTGCAGCTACCGAATGAGACTGTAAGGACAACAGCTATGAATTAGCACAGTCAATCACATAACCATGTCACCAAACTAGTGGATTGAACGGTGGGAATGATTTGAGGGGCCGACAGGTCCAGGGGGTCCACAACCATTTCAACATTTTATTTTAAAAGATTAAGGGCAATGAAATCCAAGCTGCAAACTTTTGCCAAATTTGTAGCTAAACTAAACATTGGCTTCCCTCGAAATCAAAGTGACCAATTAATTTAAACTTCAATTTAAATGTTTTTAAGATAAAATAAAAGACAACATAGACTTCTGTGTTACTTTCAAGAGAACAAATATGGCATTTATAATCCAAAAAGCACAAGATATGCATATGCAGCGTCTCCAAACTAAACATTGATGATAATCATAACCTATTACGATCAAGTATACAGAGCTAGTGTGACGCCATATTTATTATTTATTAATTGTTTTCATTTAAAAAAGGAAGCGAATGAAGCTAAAATGGTCTAATGGGGCGTGGCGCACAATGATGATGGTATGAAGGATGGGCCTGCATCCCCCTCATCGTGTTTCAGATCTGTGCAGTATTAAAATCCACCGCTTGGTGGCGCCAAAGTCTTGCAAAAGCACCGTCACGCCCCGCAATTGATGAAGTAAAAACCAGAGGTTTTCCCCTATCAAATAAAACTCTTCTTTGTCATTCTAAAACGCTGAATTGTATTTCTATTGTTACACTTTAGCTGCTGTGTAGGCTAAAACTGTCAAAACGACTATTTCACGAGTGACGGGTGCACCTAGTCTATCACGAGACAGTGTAATCCAGAGATAAGCGGTTAGATTCCGTTATCGATTGATAAAAAGTATGACAGAATACAAACAGGCGTAAGAATGAGAGGATACATGACATTAAATGCACTCTCGTTCTCTCCCTCTCTCATCCGTGTCGAGTTTTTTCTTCAGCGCATCCTTCGCTCGAGAACATCACATAGCGCGCGCGCCCGCGCTGAACATGTAACTGCACGCGCGCAGCAAACAAGCGCTCGAGGAAGGAACACAACTCCGCGTGCGGCAAGATGGAAAAATTACATTTTCTAGAAGATAGAAAAATGTTGATGGGAATAAAAAGGTAGTTTTTATTTCCTCCTCGAGACATTCCCAAGAAGTTTTAGATTGCAGGTCACTTGCAACAAGACAGCTGAAAATTCCCCTCTTGAGTTCTCCAATCTCTTCTGTCAAGCATCTTTGCAAAAAGCAGGAGTAAAAATCATATACTCACTGTCATCCTCTCCTTGTCCTCTCACCACAAGGACCACTGCGCCGAGCAGCAGCCCTAACCGGATATCCACAAAGCTGAACATGTCTAAATATTAGACATGTAGACTCTTTGAGGCAAGGGGAATCCTGTTTTGTCCTCAGTCATACACGTAGGGTCCGGTCTGTGTAACTCCAATCCAGACCCCAGAAGAAACTCCCTACTGCCTAAACAAATGTTTGACCCTGGCTTTTATATGCCAAAGTTTTGGGGAGGTGCTGAGTGCGCAAGATATCTGCTACATGTTCAAGTCAAAGCGAGTCCCTCCTTCAGCCAAGACTAAGGGCCGCCTTAAAACATGTCAAACTATTCGGAGTCCTCATTACAACGTGGACATTTTGAAACATGGAGAAGTGTGTCAGGGATTCTGGATATCATGCTTAAAAAGATGAAGGAATCAAATCATCTTCTCTGAATCTTGGGATGTCTATAGGTTCAGCAGTTTCATTTTGACATGGACAAGTTGGACCCTCTTATAGTGGATGTGATCAGTTCATGTTTTGTTTTTTTACTGATAAGCATTCATTTTAGTTGCCAAATGACGATCATATTCTGTAGTTTCTTTATATGATGGTGATGCAATGAGCTTTCATGCTGAATTTGAACGAGACGAGGGTTTGAGGAATATTTAAGATGTTGTGGAGGAAGAAAGTAGGGTTTACTCTTTTTATAAATGTTCAAAAATGTAAATTCTGTCATCATTTACTCATCCTCATATCATTTCCAAACATGTATGACTTTTTTTTTTCTTCTGTAGAACACAAAAGATGATGATGGTTTGAAAAATGTCTCAGTGTTTTTTGTGTTCACACAATGAAAGTCAACTTGTTTTGGACCCCAACGTCCTTCAAAATGTCTTCTTTCACATTTCACAGGTAAAAAGATTCATTTTGATTTCATTTTGGGTGAACTATTTCTTTAACATGGCCATATAGGCCCAACGGGATCCTTCTGTTTTTAAGTTCATGAGCTAAAATTGAATAAAAATATGAACAAAATGAATCAAAATGACAACAAAATAACTGAAACTTTAGATAAATTGAAAATGAAAAGAGAAAATATAAAAAAATAGAATTCAAACTTGAAACAAAATGCATTAAAATATTTATCCACTTCATGATGGCAACCCTTAATACCAGAACACAAACAGCCAGTGCCACAGATGAGATGTGAAATAAATAGATGTTTAATGGTTTAGCCATAGATGGAACAACAACATAACATGAATATTTGTGCAAATGTCCATTGCATGTCTGAACATAAACGCTCTGAGCCGTTAGCTTTTACATGTGCAACATGTTAAGCAGAGAGAAGACAGAGACAAACAGAGAAAGAGAGAGACAGAAGAACATCTGGCATTATATCAAACCATGCTCAGTGCTCTGTGGACACGTTGCAACTTCAAGAGCCATGGCCCTGTCTGACCTCCTTTTCGCACATCTATACATTTTAAAATGCGTTGTCTATTTACTATCATGGTAAATAAAATGCAAGAGGAATGCTGAGAGATGTTGTTGGCCTTGTAATAGTAAAGATGTTGCTGATAGCTAATAAAGAACAAATGCGGACTATAATGTGGATTGAGTTGAAACCAGTTAAATAGATTTTCTTTTAGAATGCTTGGGCAAAACAGAACAGCCTACTTCTTATTTCTATTCCTCTGCATTCACACTATTGAATTAGCATTTAATGACATGCAAATGCCTGAGAATTGTCTTCAGATCCCCAGGATGTTAGACTGGCTCACACGTTAGTAACGTTAGACTTCTATCATCTTTTATTGTGCGGCTGGATATAGCAGAGATGGATCCGATCCGAGGAAAACCATATGGTTTTATATATCTGAAACCCTAGTTATATGCCTTATCAAAGCTGAGATTAAAAACTGCTGAGGTTTCAAAACCTCATTTTGTGTGTGTGTGATCACCAGTCCAAAACAGAAATAGGCATGTTATTTAACGGAACAATAAAACGTTTCTTTCTGCAGATTCCAAAATTGTCTCATGTTTCCAAGTATTTATGTATTCGTTTCATATTCTACTTTTTTCAAACTGCCATCAACATTCCAAATCCTATTAAATTAAGATTAAAGGGGTCATGGCATGAGAAATCAAATTGTCCTGGTCTTTTGGCATATAAGAGGTCTTTGTATCATTATTACATCCTGCAAGTTCCATAGCTTAAAACATCCTCAACATCAATAAAAAGGCATTTATATAATAAAGCATTTGCATACGACTGCCTCTGGATGCCTACTTTTACATCATCACATCACTGGCCCCGCCCACTGGAGTTCAGTCGATGAGCAGCGAGTGGATCTAAAGTAGTTTTTTACAATAAGATTGCGATAATAACAAGATTGCAATGCCACACAGATGTTGTGTTATGGCTGTGGAAAAACAATCTTTGCATAAGCTGCCGAAGGATCCCGTTGTCAGAGAAAAATGGATTCAGTTTATTTTTAACGAACGTCCTAGTCACGTCAGTGCGACTTGCATGTTTGTACCAGCGACTGTTTGGAGAACAAGTGGCTTTGCCCAAAAACTTTTGCTCAAAGATCAGGAATCAACTGCTCTGGAATCAGCAAGGACTCTGCAAACTGTAAGTAAAGTACATTTTTAAACTGGTAATGACAGTTATATTCATAATGAATAATCCTAGTATTTTAACTTCAAAGAATGCTCTTTTTATAATGGCTGAATCTGTCGATCACGCAGCGCAAGTTTATCTGGACACTTGCCAAAACTCTCGTTACAGTGACGCTCTTACACTACACAATGAATCTCTTACTGCATTTACATTGTGTTTGCAGTGTTAGTTATGGTGAAAGCATTTTGTGAGAGTGCAGAAATTGCGTTCACTGCATTCACACGATCAACAGACTGTCATCTGCTCAATGCTCATCACTGCAACCTTCTATGTGATGGGAATAGATCTAAATATAATGCAATAATCAACACTTTTCATAATGCAATATAATGCAATCATCAAGATTCGTTAATCTTGACAGCTGTAAGGGTAAAAATGTGGTAAAAGTATTGGAAAGGATTCCACGTGTAAAACTTATTTCAATTGCAAAGATGTCAGCCAATCACAGCAGTGTGTTTGCACTGAAGTCTACAGCAGACACGCCCCTTCAACCAGAGCATTCAAATCAGAAATCAGGGTAGAAAATAGCCATTTATTTCTAAATTATAACAATTATTTGATGTAAAAATCATATTAACAGTATAAGTGCACTTCAGGAAACTATATATATATATATATATATATATATATATATATATATATATATATATATATATATATAAATCCATTTCATGACCCCTTTAAAATCAAAATTAAGAAACACAGGCTGCATCAAAAAACGACCCTATAGGTCGTTTTTTTTAAGCACCTTATTACAACCTATATTTACGTTTTAAATATTATATATTATATATATTATATATTATATTTACATTTTTTTATTAACGACTACACCCACCCCACCCCTAAACCTACCCTTAGTGATTTATAGCGCATATACACTTTATGAGCACATGCGTTACTTGGGATCAAACCCACAATTGCATGATCACATGATTGCATATTGTTATATATTGCAATGCTCTACCAATTGAGCTCGAAAGATGAAAGAAGAAAAAGTTACTGCAAATGACGAACATCTCAAATCCAACACTTATTGCCCACGTAGGCAGCAGATGGCAAGTAAGCTTGTTAGGATTTGACATGCATTTGTTCTTCTGGAACCATACTTCTTTTGGGAAACTAGATCAACTCATACAATCCATCACTGTTGGTATCTTACCCTCCAAATGGTGTAATATATCCTAGCTAGGGATATGAGGGAAACTATATACATATAAAGAATTCTGAAACACATGACACTATATATGACCATCTAAAATGGCTTACATTTACTTTTTTTGTTATTAATATTATTATTATTAAATTATAAGCCCACCTCAAGGTAAAATCGTTCCAACAACATACAATCACTTTTTCACCTTCAAAATGCATTTCATTTCTCGGTTTCTTATTGAAAGATGGTAAAGACAGTGCAGATTGGGGCAGGGTGAGGTTTAAATAGAAGTGGTAATTTTCTGTGCTTTTGTTTTACAGGAGTTGCAGTAATATGTGCCTCTGTGGCGAGTGTCTGGCAGAGATCAGACCGGTGGTTGGGATGGACATTTACAATATTCAAGGCCAGCACAGTTCTTTTCTGAACCAGGTCTCTGAACCATTCCTACACTAAAATATGACTAAGATGTCACGTCACCTTCCTTGAGTGTTTCCACCCTTAATAAAGCTGCATTTCCTCTTCAATGTCTCCTCACAAATTTCAGTGTTCCCCTTACATCTACTGAAGACCAAGCCACTCAAACACTGATCACATAAAGCCAAAACACACTTAGATCAAATTTAAATAAGGGTACAAATAAGGAAACTGCTACCAGCAGCACCATACAAACAGCCAATTTCGAAACACTGGCATAAACAAACACATTTATTTGTCTCAGACTGAATAGGCTCACATGTCAGTCTTTCTAAAGTCATTGGTATAGTTAACAAGCACTGAAGTTCATTGGTGCAGAACTGCCCACTTAAGACAAAAATCTGAAATCAAAAGTGTTCACAAGTGCATCAAAATGCTGATAACTGTCACCAAATTAGCTTATTGTTAAAAAGAGAGTGAAAATGACAGAAAATGTTGCTAGTTTCTAATTATAGTTTCAAATCAAAGCACATTTTTATTAAGTTATTGAGAATTAAAAATAATGAAAACTTTATACAATACCTATTGTTTCAAAGCAGCTTTACAGTGATAACAGGACAATTATTCAATGATGCAAACAGATAATTTCCCCTTCCTCTTGCAGCCACTTCTCTTCTCTGATGATGAGGGCGGGGCAACCTGTCACTCACATGAGATCCATCAATAGCAAACCACAACCATATGATTAATTCTCCATGGATAAATGGAAGTCCCACTCTACATTTTTTTTCTTGTTCCAGAAGTTTCACTTGGATATATGTCACAATAGGGAAGAAAAGAAATGGCAACTTCCGTTTATGTTGACTTGAAATGAAGCATGGGATCACAGATACACTGATATCTTGAACAACTGCATGATTGCAAATGTGATATTGCTTTTAATAAACAATAGTTTAACAAACAATGTAGAAAATGTTGAGTAACATACATATTTCACAATAGTGCCAGTTACGTTGTCTGTTTTTGCAACACACAGGAGTGGTCAATAGAAATGGCATTAAAGTATAGTTTAATTTACAAAAAAATGCTTGTCAGTACATTCAGAAGTACACTTCTTAAGTTTAAAGAGAGTTAAAAGCATTCTTAAGTTTAACTAACTACATTTAAAATAAGCTTAAACTATAATATATTTTCATTTAATAGAGTTCAACAGCGTCCGTCCCCTTTATCAGCAGCGCTGGTTCTGGAAAAAAAATTTTTTCCATTTATTTTTCCCATAGCCTTCATTAAAGAGTTACAAGGCACAAACCAAGCCAATCAGCTAAGAGGTGAGTCACAACACTACAAACTTTTATATGAAGCAAAGAATTTTTTTGAAAATCGGGCAAAAAGACAAAAGGTACAAGACTGTGTACTTAACAGCTTTGGTGAGGGAAAGAACTACAATTCCATGAAGCATTGCAAACAGCATCATCAAATTAAAAATGATGGAGAAATACAGACATATAAAAATCATATATATACATTTATTTCAAAATATGCATATATACAGTACACCAACATACATGCAAATAATATATATATATATTATTTTTATATAAGATCATATATAAATTCATGGAATTGTAGTTCTTTCCCTCACTAAAGCTGAGAGCGTAGAGAGATTGACTCAATTTCATCATTTGCAGTGCTTCATGAGAGTGGGCGGAGCTAAAGAGCTATTTGAGCAAGTTGTTCGTTTTGACTCTCTGATTGGTGGAATTTTCTGTACAGCATCATGGGTAATGTAGTTTTTCACCAAAAATGATTATTTTAAAAATAAGCTTAAATAAAGCAGAAGCAAATACCATCAGTTAACGTCTTAGCTCACAGTAAGTCTGTCTTTAAAGGTTTATAAGCTATCATTCAAAATCAATTTCAATGTCTTTTTTTACTTCCGGAACCCAACTGCTGCACTGTATTGTAAGTGTCCAAAAAACATTACGTTCACTTTATACTTAAGTATATTCTTTCAAAGTATATTGTTTCCATAAGCACTCCTTTTAAAATTGTTAAAGTGTACTTCTTTTTCACAAGGGTAGTTAAGTCTGAGACGCAGCTATGAAAAGCAGCAATATTGCAGTTAATACCTTTGTAAAGAATTTTAAGTCAATCAAACTAAATAATGCTAATATACATCTTAATGTGATCCCTTTAAAGTTAAAGTGTGCCAATAAGGCTCTGTCCCAAACGGCAGCCTAAAAGTGTACATGAAGTGTGCCATTTGGGACAAGGTATAACTGCAACAAAATGAATTGCAAAAATAATGACATTTTATACAAGCTTTCCTGAAGACTTCCCCTTTCTGCCATTGGTCAGACAAATAGATAGTCCTGCCCTAAACTCACACCATTGGTTTCTGTGTTATCCTGATCAGAATTCTCATTCAGAGCAATTTTTATGGTATTTGAACATTGATAAAATTACACTGTGAAAATAGAGTCAATGTTTTAGTATCTCACCCTTATAAAATGACATCCCATTTTTCTGGACATCACATATATTCGGGTGGGAAGTGGTATTTTTGTTTATCCATGTCATGTCATGTTTGGATAGCACACAGGGAGGTGGTGGGGATTCCTCAGCCTTTCACTTTTACAAGCACAGCCATGGGACACATGAAACACATGTTTCTACTTGCTGCAGTTGAAGTGCTGAGAAAGACCATCCCCTGCAAACCCTGATTCTTTACTTCATTCTGTCCATCTGTCCATGCTTCATCTTTACTTTTCCTCATTTTGTCTCTTACTGTTCCTAACGTCCAGTCAATCATCTGCTAAGGGCTTCGGATAGATCTAAAAGTTCATGCACGTTAGACTGCAGGAGAATAGTTTAGCGGTTGCACAGTTGTTTAGAACATTTCTGCTGGATTACGAATGCCTCATGTGTCATGCGGAGTTCTGATCCAAATAACTTTGATTTTAGGCATTTAGTTAACATTTAAGTTTAATATTCACAAAATGAGATTCACATTGTATAGCCTATTGTTCATAAAAAAAAAATATACAAAGTTAAAAGTTAAAAACGTGGCCTCCATAACCAGACGTCTCTGGTGATGCTAGAGCAAGATCTGTGTCTGACTAATGCTTTCCTGATTCGTGTCCAGCTTTTGTTTGCAAAATGTTCAACCCCAGTCTGAAGTATTCCAGAACCTCTGCAAGTTATTCTTACATGCTGCACACTTACGAAAAAGTTTTGTCAAGTTTGAACTTGGCATAGCCTTTATCAAAATGAATTTTATTTGTTTGTTTTTTTTAGTTTTTGTCAAGTTTTGTTAGAATCAGAGTAAACTGTTTTAAAAGAGTAAAACTTTTACCCTTGTGAAAAAGATGTATATACTTTAGCAGACTTTTAAAAAGAGCTACTTATTATGGAAATAATGTGCTTTAAAAAAATATACTAAGGTGTGAACTGAATGTAATGTTTTCAGACATTTAATTGCATGTCATTTACAATTAAACGAAACTCACTATTGAGAATTAAACAAAGATGTATTATAGTTTAAAATGATATTAAATGCAGTTAGTTAGAACTTAAGAGTGCTTTTGACTCACTTAAGTAGGACTTAAGTACATCTTTATATATAATTTAATAATTACTTCTATTGTCTTTAAAATATGGTTAAAGTGTACTGTCAAATATACTGACAAACATTTATGGTAAACTAAAATATACTTTAATGTAATTTCTAATGAAACATGTATTTAAATGTATTTATAATTAACTGTAATGATGAAGTTGCCGTTTAGTTTCTTTGTTATTAACATTAAATGTAATATCAAATAACACACTACAGTTAAAAGTATAATCAAGTACTGTGAATGTGCTTTAGTATGTTAGTCAACACATCAGAAGCATGAAAAAGATGATTAAAACAATGAATTAAAATGTACTTTACAGTAAAACTTTTAATACAAAGTGCACTTTTTAAATGTGTACTTATGTAAGTGTGCTCTTAAGTGGTATTTTATTTCATTAACATATTATCTGCAAGTAGTTTTTAAAAAATATGCATTTAAGATTTGAAGTACACTACAAATTAAAACGTACTTCTACAAAGTGTTACTTTGTAGTGCAAAAGTTCTCCATTGAGAGAAATACTTACTGAAATTGTTATTAGAAAAAAAAAAAAAAAACATGAAACAAGAAGTTAAATTAATCCTGTGAGATGGCAACTGTTTTTACACTTCAAAATAAATCTAAATCAGTATTTCTGTTTTTGCATTCTATTTATTTTTCAAGCGTTCATTGATGTCAAGAAGGTCATTTACCCTGATCTGCCCACTCTCTCTCTTTTCCCCTCCTGCTCTCCACCCCTTCACTCCCCAAGAAGTGATTTGTATCCTCAGGCCAGCTAGACAGGCTAAAGGTTACGCAGCCAGAAATCTGGAAGATCAGATTCCAACAAGTCTTTATTTAATGCTTTAGGATTGGATGCTTCAAACATTTAAGCATTTTGGACAGTCTTGTGACTGATAGTCGACTGATAGTGCTTGCCAATGTTTTACAGAAATCTAGGGCCAATTTTGAATCTCCTTCCTACTCGAAAGACATATGCACTGATAAAGAGATATGAATCACAGACAAACACCTGAGGGCAAACTCTACCTTGTGCAAATATCTCTTTCAACAAGTGTCTTCATGCTGCCACCTTGAGTTCAATGCACAGTTGCTTTAAAGTGTTCCTTGCAATACAGCAGAAGCAATGCACTGAATCAAATAATAAAAAAAAAAGATTAAAAACTCGATTACAGGGTGGAAACCTTCTTCCGATTGCTTGGCAGTCTTGTACTTTGGAATGCTGGAATCATTGTGATATGTAGTCATTTTGTAATCATACAGCTTTCATTCCCTCTGTCTTTAGACTGTAAGCCCAAAGAAGCCCCTTCATTTCATCTTACAGGCCAGTATTTTACTGTCTCTGAGTAAGCGGTGGAATTTTGGTGACAGTGATGCAATTACGGACAAAAGCATCTCTTACCATGTCGAAATGTTACTTTTCTGCATTTGAGAATCTTCTCTATTTTTCAAAACTTGTAGGAAGCTTAGGGTTAATGAAAGGCTGTATGAAATTAATTCAGAAGTGGCCCACGACAACCTAGATTAGTGTTGAACTCATTACCAGGTCACTGCGCTCTTTTCTCAAACCACGTCACCAGCAGAATTGTGAAAAAAAAAAAGTGCAAGGAGGAGGAGAAAACAGACCTCATGGATTTTGTTGCATGGCCCTCCTCCAACCCCACCCGATCTTAGACCACCCCAGTAAAGATCGTAAAGACGTCTTCTCGTTTTGTTCAGACATCCAGCAATGCACCATGAATGCACAAAAATCTACTTTGTGAAGTTACTGAATAATATTTCTCTTCTGAATTAAAAATACTGTGTTCAGTGTAGTGTTTCATTGCAAATTTTATGACAACTATTATATATATAACACTTTAGTTCAAGGTCCAATTCTCAATATTAAGCATGCATATTACTAGGATATTGGCTGTTTATTAGTACTCATAAAGCATATATTAATGCCTATTCTGCATGACCATATTCTACATCTCTTAATCCTACCCAGTTCCTAAACTTAACAACTACCTTACTAACTATTAATAAACAGTAATTAGGAGTTTATTGAGGCAAAAGTCGTAGTTAATAGTTAATAGTAAGAATTGGACACCTGTTCAACTGTTCATTAATGAAAATATCTAATCAGCCAATCACATGGCAGCAACTCAATCCATTTAGGCATGCAGACATGGTCAAGACGATCTGCTAAAGTTCAAACTGAGCATAAAAAGGTAATTTAAGTGACTTTGAATGTGGCA
Organism: Hypophthalmichthys molitrix; assembly: GCA_037950675.1. NCBI lineage: Eukaryota > Metazoa > Chordata > Actinopteri > Cypriniformes > Xenocyprididae > Hypophthalmichthys > Hypophthalmichthys molitrix. The sequence continues at coordinate 2,964,965 of CM075503.1, read as the reverse complement.
TGGATGTTGGTGCCAGACTGGGTGGTCTGAGTATTTCAGAAACTGCTGATCTACTGGAATTTTCACATACAGCCATCTCTAGGGTTTATAGAGATGAGAGTGGCAGTTCTGTGGGAGAAAATGCCTTGTTTAGGTCAGAGGTCAGAGGAGAATGACTGGTTTCATCTGATAGAAAGGCAACAGTAACTCAAATAAGCACTCGTTACAACCGAGGTCTGCAGAAGAGCATCTCTGAACACACAACATGTCAAACTTTGAAGCAGATGAGCTCCAGCAGCAGAAGACACACCGGTGACACTCCTGTCAGCTGAATACAGCAAACTGAGGATACAATTCACACGGACTCAACAAAACTGGACAATGGAAGTTTGGAAAAAACATTGCCTGAGTCTCGATTTCTCCTGCAACATTCAGACAGTAGGGTCAGAATTTGGTGTAATCTACATGAAAGCATGAATCCATCCTGCCCAGCGGTTCTGGCAGATTGTGTAATAGTGTGTTGGATATTTTCTTGGCAGACTTTGGGCCTCTTAGTACCATTTGAGCATCATTTAAATGACACCTGAGTTTACCTGAGTATTGTTGCTGACCATGTCCATCCCTTTATGACCAGTGTAAAATCTTCTAATGGCTTCTTCCAGCAGGATAACGCAACATGTCACAAAGCTCAAATCATCTTAAACTGGATTCTTGAACATGACAGTGAGTTCACTAAACTCAATTGACCTCCACAGTCACCAGATCTCAATCCAATAGAGCAGCTTTCTGATGTGCTGGAACGGGAGATTTGCATCATGGGTGTGCAGCCGAAAAATCTGCAGCAACTGTGTGATGCTATCATGACAATATGGACCAAAATCTCATGACATGACTGTACATTATTCGAAAGTTGGAGGTCTCTTAAGCTCAGGCTGCATTTATTTGATCAAAAATACAGTAAAACATTCATTATTACAATTTAAAACAAGTGTTTTCTATGTATGTTTTACAATCTAATTTATTCCTGTGATCAAAGCTGAATTTTCAGCATCATTACTCCAGTCTTCAGTGTCACATGATCCTTCAGAAATCATTCTAATATGCTGATTTGCTGCTCAAGAAGAATTTCTGATTATTTTCAATGTTGAAAACAGTTGTGCTGCTTCATATTTTTTCAAAAGAACAACATTTATAATAGAAATCTTTGGTATTTTTATAAACGCATTTATTGTCACTTTTGATGCATCCTTGCTGAATAGAAGTATTCATTTCCTTAAAAAAAAAATTACTGACCCCAAGCACTAAAATGTTAGAGTATAAGACATATAAGTTTCTCTCTTATAATCCATCTTATTCTCATTAATCGCAGAGCTCTGTAGACATGCCCACTTAGTCTCGTTCTCCTCCTCCGAGTTCAATCCCCTCCAGTCAGAGAGAGACAAAACCAGAAAGAAACAGAATGGAAAATATGACTGAATTCTTCCCAGACTACAGATAATGTGAAGCTGGAACTCATGACACAACCTACTGCAGAGAAAAGACACTGAGGAACTGAGACATTGGAAATAAAATTTGAAGTAACATTTGAAACTTCAACAGACTCAAAATGCTAAGAAAAGACATGTAATTATCTAAGTACGAAGATAATTACAAAAACTAAGTTGATTTATTATATATTATTAGCTGATATGTTTAGTGATTTTTAGATGTATTAGATGTTGTAACCCGTAATGTTTGGAAAAGCTTCAGGCTGTGTGATACACTACATTAGGCTCAACACATGACAGATGTGTTTTCTCAGCACTGTGAAGTTTAGGCTTCAGACACAAGTTCCAGTCGCTCTGGCAGACATTTTTAACATCGGAAACTTCTGCCCAGAGAAACATCTGAAAAAGAGCTTTTCCACTTCTTCTCTAGTACATTGTTCCTCACTCTCTGGCTGTGTTGCCTTGTTTTGTTTTGTACGTTTATTGTTCTGTTTGCATTAACCACTGTCAGTAGTAAACAGCTGGAGGCTTCACAATATTTTCTCTTTCTCTTTTGTGCATGTTCTTTGTAACTTGTTGTGCATAGTGCAAGCATCTACTAAATGGATAAATGAAAGTCATATTAGAGGAGAAAGTATCTGAAGGTACATAGGTTGATGTCTCTCTCTTTCTTTTTAAACATTAGGCCATGTGTCTAAACATTTGCTGTGATTCAGAGGTATGAGACAAATAGTTATTTCATGTCCTTTGAGGTGGTCAGAGAGTTGCTGGCTGTAGATTTTCCCGGTTCAAAATCCCTCCCTGCTCAAAATGGGGTTGACCATTTCAAGCTTTAGGACGTCAGCATGAGCTTCTCCAAGACCTCAACAAGATCAGACATATCTTTCAACACAAGCTTTTATGCGATGACTGATTATTATTAGGGTTTTCAACATTATGAAACATATAGGTCACACTTTAGATTAGGGTACAATTTTATGGTCATACAGAATAAGGCATCAATAAACATTTTATAGGTGCTAATAAACAGCCAATATCCTAGTAATATGCATGCTAACAAGCAACTAGTTAATAGTGAGAAGTGGACCCAATACAATTTAATTCTAATTTGAAGTGAATTTAATTCTATCCAATGCAAAAAAAAAGAAGAAGAAAAAAAGGAAAAGCTTAAGTGTGTCAATTGTTTGTTAAATGTAAACACATATTATTAAAGTGTGCTCGAAAAATGTTGAGCTGCACCAGATATAATTATGATACTATTCTGCTATAATTATCTCCATAATTATTTCTATTTTACTTGATTTATTATACTATTGTTATACTATTTTTGCTAGATTAGCTGCAATTTGTAACAGCAATGTATATATAGGTTTTAAATATATTTTGCTAAATATAAAGGTATTTTAAAGATTTTGAAGTGTCAAAAGGTCATTTGGTTTAACCGTCCAATACAGCTATTTCATTTGTCATTAAAATATCTTAAAATGTAATAAATGTATATTTATTTTATTCTAACATGTTTTTATAACATCATATATCAACATAGTGCAAAATGATAATAAAATTATGTGTAGAAGTCGTTGCTTTGTTATGAGAAAGAATGTCTGGAAAAATTAATTTCATTGATGTCATTCGGAGTAACCAATATAAAGGGAACATTTTGGATTAAGTCATGTGGTCAATATCATGTGACAGGATGTGACATCATTCAGACACCTGCAAAGGACCACATGGTTGTAAAGCAAAGTAACTAACTCTCTTTTAACTATTTGAAAAATTCATGTTTTCACTTGCTCATACGCATGTCCCGAAACATCAGGTCATTCGGTACAACCCCTATAAAACATGGAAAATGTTGTAATATTTTAAAAACTTGTACTAAATATAAAATGTTTGATTGTCCTTTTGCTAGCTAGCTAGATATCAGCCTGTTAGCATTGTTTGAAAATATCGTCATTCGGTATAACCAAAAGTGTAATTCGGTAAAACCGAAATTTTAGTTAAACTGAATGACTTTTTTGATGACAAATTTTGTCCATCTTGTAAAAAATGACAAAAGCAGTATTAATTGATTATAAAAACCACATAATCTCATTGTTAACACTTAATAAAACTTCAAAATTAATTATATCACCATTATGTTAATAATAATTATAATTCCTTATTATTATTATTATCATAAGTCATTTAAAAGAATTAACAAAATACAATTTAATTCTAATTTGAGTTGAATTGAATCGTATCAATGCCAAAAAGGTTTAAATATAAACAAATATTATTAAAGTGTGTTTGAAACATGTTGAACTGCACCAGATATAATAATGATATAATTTTAGTCATAATTATTTTTATCATTTCTCACATAAGGACTAGTTTGTTGGATTTATTCACTTTCTTCAAAGTCCAGTTCATTTCAGTGGCATCTTAACTTTTCCCCCCAATTTTTAATGGAAATTGCAAGATCACATTTATGCATTTAGCAGAAATTCATATTGATCAAAGAGTTGCAATGCCAGGATTGATTCCCAAGGAATGCATGAACTGGTCAAATGCATATTGTACATTGAATGCATTAATGCAATGCAAGTTGCCTTGGATATATAAGATACAAATGTATGATATAAATGTAAATCGCCAGGAAATGTAAAATCATAAATACAAATCTGGCAGTGGCATTCCTGAAATCTGCCAATCTTTTTTTTTTTTTTTTTTTTTGGTATTTATGGGTAAAGAGGAGTTGAGAGAGCAGTGGGGATGTGTGAGCAAAGCGGGGGAAAATTAGCTCAGCGCTGTGTCTGGAAACCTCATCATCCCCTGACGCCACCACACAAGCACTCATAAATACTGCTGCAGGACCAAGCACATGCAGCTAGAAAAATGTTAGAAGGGAAAAAAGGAGTCAGGAACAGAGAAAGCAAAGGACGAGAAAAGGGAAAAGAGAAGGTATGACAAAGACCACAGCTGAGAGAGGGATTGGAGGGAGAATCTATTAGTTTGTATGTGCACAGAATAAAGAGAACTGCTTGGCACACAGATGCGGGCGACTGTCTCATGAAGCATCTGGAAAATCTTGAACAGGAAGAGAAGCAGAATGAGTCTGAGTCAGACCTCGCAAACTTATACCAGACTGCAGCCCATCACCCACAAATCTCATACTCTACACAGTAAGAAACAGGGTTACGTGTCTCTGAATGGTGGAATCCAAACAATCTTTCTAACGTGTTGAACAGATATACCCAGTACGGTTCATGTACAGCTTTTTCTTGTTGTTGTATCATAAGATTAGTCAGTGTTTCTTGCACCAAAACTGATATCATTTAATTTTGAAAGAGAATTAAGAGACTGTTACTGTACCTTTAAGACTTGTATAATTAAGTGACCTCTAAAAATGATTGGCTAATCTCCCTAATTGCAGTCATTCACATTGTTGTTTCAGTTGCTGAATGGGCACTGAAATGTGATGACAATATGGTTATGATTTCTACATGAGACGTGTTTGCATCTCTTTCTACAGAGATGGTTTGCATTGTGAAAGTTATTTTCTTTTTTAATAGAGTGCAACAGTGCCCACCCATTTTTTTTTTTTTTTTCTTTGCTTCTGGAAATATTTTTCGCAGTTCATTTATATATATACTTCTGTAACCTGACTGTTGCACTCTATTCAAAAGGAAAATCTCTTTAAAATAATATAAAAGTTTACACTCATAGCTTATGTTATACATTATGATGTGTGACACATAATTTAAAAGACTTTAAAGGGATAGATCACCCAAAAATGAAAATGCTGTCATTATTTACTCACCCTCAAGTTGTTCCAAACCTGCATGAAGTTCTTTCTTCTGTTGAACACAAAAAAAGATATTTTGAAGAATGTCGGTAACCAAACAGTTGCTGGCTTGCATAGTAGGAAAAAAAATTACTATGGAAGTCAATGGGGACCAGAAACTGTTTGGTTACAAACATTTTATCAAAATATCCTCTTTTGTGTTTAGCACAAGAAAGAAATTAATACAGGTTTGGAACAACTTGAGGGTGAGTAAATGATTACAGAATTTTCATTTTTAGGTGAACTGTGCCTTTAAGAGTCTACAATATATTCTTCACCTAAAACAGGTGGTCTGAGAAGCTCCCGACAACTGAGACAGGTGTCTCTGACAGGAACTGAAGACTCTTAAGGGACGATTTGATTTGGCAGTTATTTTGTGTAACTTTGTAAGTAAAACCTTACAAGAGAGAAATTCCCTGAACACAGCCAAGTCCTGTTGCTGTGTTGATGCGTACTGAAAGGCGAGCCAGCACCTCTTCATTCCTCAAACATACAACTTGCCAGAGAGCACCACTAAAAGTAATCTATGCTTCCTCCTCCCTATCCCAGTTTCCAGTCACTGTCTGTTCCTGACAGATCTTTTCTGTTCACTTTAGCACATCAGGTAGATCCATCTGTCCCTCTGGCTGCTCCAACTGCAGCTCTCCATATCAGCCTCTTACATATCAGAGGTTAACACTGCCATGAAGAACCGGCCAATCAAAACAGGCGCACAGCAGCTGTGTCCCGCCCTCTTTGATCCGCACAGCTTGACCCACTGTTATTCTGACAATGTGATGAAGAATCACTTAATCCATGAGAGCTGATCCAGGAAAATTATAGAAGTAAAAAGTTATAGACTTTATGAGAGGAAATTATATCAGATAAAGCAGTATATTTCAGATACATTTGAATTATTATTATTTATTTTTTTTTATTTTTTTTGTCATACTCTATGTTTTGTCATGGCTGGTTGAAGAGTAGGGAAGAAAATAAAGCTAGATCTAAGTGCAGCAGTCCTTTATTTACAAACTCAAAATTTAAAGGGATAGTTCTCCCAAAAAATAATCCCATAATTTATTCACCCTCAAGCCATCCTAGGTGTATATGTCTTTCTTCTTTCAGCCAAACACAATCTGAGTTATTTATTTATAAGCCTTCTGAAGGGAAGTGATGTGTTTTTATAAGAAAAATATCCAAAATTTTAACTTTATAAACTGTAATCATTAGCTTCCGGTAACGTCCGTCCGCACGTTCATGAGAGAGTCAAGTTTTGGCGTATGACGTATACTGTAGGATGTAGGAGTAGCGTAAGCTTAGGTGAGAGTAGACGGCTCTCGCAGTTCAAAGGGCTGGCCAACAAACTCAAGCTCCTCCAACATTTCTCTTTAAAAATTCTTGTTTTAGGCTTCTAATTCGTGACCGGTGTTTTGTTTTGCTCTCTCCTCTGTGCTTCCGCGTTCATCAATACGTCATGCGTCGGGTCAGAGGTCACTCACACACGGAAGCCAGTGAATCTACTTTATAAAGTTTAAATATGGATATTTTTCTAACTAAAACACATCACTTCACTTCAGAAGGCCTTTATTAACCCCCTTGAGCCGTATGGATTACTTTTATGATGGATGGATGCGCTTTTTGGGCTTAAAAAATGGTACCATTCACTCCCCATTATAATGCTTGGAAGAGCCAGGATATTTTTAATGTAACTCCAATTGTGTTCGTCTGAAAGAAGAAAGACATATAGGTTGAGGGTGAGAAAATCATGGGATAATTTTCATTTTTGAGTGAACTATTCTCTTAACACAACACTCGGGAATCTCTGGATCAAAACACGAACAGAACAACCAAATTTACTGTCCTGGATGGTAATGCAATTTAATAATATCATTACATTTTAATAATAAGAAGTGAAGGATTTTGCTTTAAAACATTTTAAAAAGTTGCAAACATTATTTTGTAGAGTTCTGTTGATTTAATAATGTTGATCATTATATTAGCTTAATATGGTCTGTAATTTAAACTGAAATTTCTGCGTTAATTGGCTTTTTTAAAAAAAAAAAAAAAAAAAAAAGGTTGTAGTAACTTAACCCTCTACTGCACACATGTTGATGGCACATGAAAAAAAAAATATTCCACATCATTTTTTGGTTCATTTTGGGAACATTTTATTTTGTTGCAACGTTGTGTAACAATGGTACAGAATCAAAGAGAAAATTATGATCAAAATAATTTTTTTTTTTTTTTTTAAATGTCAAGAAATCATTAAGTAAAAAGGGAAAAACACTTGAAAGACATTGATATATTGAATTTGATACATGCATTGGCTTGTATCATGTAGTGTGTCATGCCATATAATGTACTACATGTAATAAGATTTCACTCCGTACGAAACTTCAAAAAGCAGTTCTTCTCTGCTGTAAAATAGTGGTGTATGTTACAATTTTTTCCACATCACTTTGGGTGTTCCTGCGCACACAGGAACCCTGCATCGTCTCTTCTTATAACACATTATGGTCAATGTGAGGGATTGTCCAAAACAGCCTCAAAAAGTACCCCTTATCGCACAACGTTGCCCTGAGGCAACGAAAAGAAAAACTGAATTTCTGAACATGCAAAATAAAAACAACTTAATAAAACCTGACAAAAGGCTTCTCTACACCTTCATACACACACACACACACACACACATATTTTTATGTACAGTTCATGTCATTTTAATTAAGATTACTAATAATCTTGCCTTCTTCTCATACCATGTGCTCCTGTGACCATGTGTCAGAACAGGACGTCCCACCTATAAATGGTGCTTGATAGTGACTCCCACACCTTACTGGACTGGTACTTTCTCGACCTTTCTAATTGGTTGTAATCATTTAAAGAAAAATGTACTAAACATAGGACTTAAGAAAACTTTCCATTGCCTGAGGGCAACGCTGTGCTGTAGAGGGTTAATGAACCTTGATAACTTCTGATATTAGGCAGTGGATTTCTAGTTCCCAGCATGCTTTGCATAGGACTGGATAAGGAGAATAAATGTTAAAATTAAGAATTAATTCATTTGTATTGATGTAGAGTAAGAGTAGATACATGAAGGTAAACACTGCATTGACTCTAAGCAATGACTGCGCTAATGCCAGTGACAAATAATATCTTTGTTCATTAAATATACATGTTAAATAAGTTATGTTGGCATGTGCTATGATATGTTCCAGGGCTACAACTCTGGTAGTTGGAGCAACTTAATTTTTTTTTGAGTAAATAACTTAAAAATTTGTGTTTATGCTACAAATTATTAAGTCTCTCTAACTCAATGTAGCTTGTTGGTTGAACGTAAATTCACTCAAAGTTGCATTACTCAAAAAACAAACTGACGGGTTAATTTTGGGTTAATTTTTTGTTGTTATTGTTGAGCCAACACATTATTTTTTAGAGTGAACATGCATGAAGCTATTTCATTGAGGAAAATAAATTAATAAATAAATAAAAGGAAATCGTGTCAGAGAGAGGACCAGTTTCAAAAAATCTAAAATGTAAAAATACTTGTGTGCAATGTTCAAATGTTTTTGAAAATAATGATAGTAAATAATTTAAAAAAAATTATACTCACACATGTGAGGAAGTATATGGTTTTACTAGTATTTTTCCCATACACTCCCAAAAAAATGTGTGGTTGTTTCAACCCAAATTTGGGTCAAACATGGACAAACCCAATTTTTAAATTAAATGTATAACCCAACGGTTGGGTTTGTCCATATTTGACCCAGATTTGGGTTGAAACAACCACGCATTTAGTATATGGATTTTTAAAAAGTCTATGAACCAATCTAACCAGCTACAAGGGAAAACAAACTTTTTCGTTTATGGCAAAATATGCATGTTATGCATACAAATATTTGAGTGTAGGATATTTACTAGTACTAGTAAAAACAATTTACTAGGTACTTAGTACACTCTAAAAAATTCTGGGCTGTTTCAACCCAAATTTGGCTCAAATATAAACAAACCCAACCGTTGGGTTAAAAAATGTATTTGAAAATTTAACCCAATGGTTGGGTTTGTCCATATTTGACCCAAATTTGGGTTGAAACAACCCAGCATTTTTTAGAGTGTACAATGAAAAGTTGATCTGTTCAAAACAATAAGATTGATAAATCATGTCCCACTATAGCACTAGAATCCTAGAACAATAAACACACACTGTCCATCCCTGTCCTGTAGAGATTAGAGCTCATGTTGCACAGAAAGAAGGAAATAAGAGAAGGAGACTGACTGGCCAATAATGCCGTCAAAGGAAAAACTACACAACTGATTCACGTTGCACTAAAGGCATGATGGGTAGCTCTGTTATTTCTGCACAAACACATCTGTTTCTCTATAAAGTATGTGAGCATTCAGCACAGACAAAATCTAAATATGTTTGTCAATCTTTACTCTAACCCTGTCAGTGTCAACAACAACAATCATAACAATCTACTTCACAAGGTCTAGTTCAGTTTTTAGAGTCATTACATCCAGATCTGTTGAACGCAGGACTCAGACATATTCCTGCATCTGCTCCGGCCTCCCTGAGCACTTGAGAATAGAGCAGAAACAGTGACTTCAATGGAAAAGAATGTACAGCGCTCTCTTCACCCTCCCCAAACTCAGGCAGTATGTTCTCTTTCTCTCTCTCTCACTTTCACAAACCCACAGTTTTGCGGTGAATAGGAAGGACTGTAATGTGCAGTGATGACCACAGTCTTCCCTTAACTTTTCCTCTCACTCACTCACTCCTCTTTTTTTTTTTTTTTTTTTGGTGTTGCCACGTCTGATGCACTGTAAGTGACGGGTTGCGTTCATTGACCCGAAGAAAAGACAATGATGAGCAGCATGTGCACATTTGCACAGTCTTCAAATGAAAAAAAGTTCCTCCTGTTTGGAGTCTTTAGGAAAGGAAGATACACTAATGTTTTTGTAGCTCTCAATCACAAAACAATGTCTAATCATGAAAATTATAAAAAGTTTTCTTTTTTAGACACATTCACCATATTCAGACTATTTCTGCTGTGTTCCCCATCTTGAGTTTGAATCCAGAGTTTTGGAACAGCCACACACTCTCAGAGAGAGAGAGAGAGAGAGAGACTGGTGTACACCATATGTTCCAATGTGGGACGAGAAAGATAATTTATTTTCATCACCATGGAAACCATGGTAACCATTTTCAGATGTCCACAGAGTGCAGCAGTGTTGTTTTAGTGCCATTGAGATACTATTATATTCATTTAAAGTGCCCCATTATGCTTTTTCGAATATTACAATCTAAAAAATGCTGGGTTGTTTCAACTCAAATTTGGGTCAAATATGGACAAAATGTTTTACATTAAATTTTTAACCCAACAGTTGGGTTTGTCCATATTTAACCCATATTTGGGTTGTAACAACCCAGCATTTTTTTTAGAGTGTACCTTTCATGCAGTGTATAATACAGCTGTTTTGTGAATATAAATGGCTTTAAAGATAAAGTGCACAACAAATTATTGTCTCCTAAAAGAAAGAATCCATTCTGAACTGCTGAAACGAGTTGGCAGCAATTCCAGTCTCACTTCCTGTTACAAACCTATGTAACAATGTAACACATTTTCATAATGTCAGCCTATGGTCTTCATTGGTCATTATATGAGCCAACAGTTTCAATGGCCTTTTCACTTTTTGGACGTCGGTCATTGCTCAGATTATGCAAGGACCAAGCTGCCATATAAACTGATATGATAAATTACCATGAAAGCCTGTTTCATCTTCAGAATTAAAAAAAAAAAAAAAAAAAAAAAAGATTCAAAGTTTTCAACATTACAATAATACTGTTGCAATTAAAAAAAAAATAAAATAAAATTGCAATTGCAACTGTGAAATTTAAAGTCACAATTATGAGAAACAGTCACAAGTGCAAAATATAAAGTCGTAATTAGAGAAACAAAGTTGCAATTGCAAAATATAAAGTTGTAATTGCAAAATATTTGAATTACAAATCATTTTAATTTCTACATTTTAGAAACAAAGTCACCTATAAGTTACTTTTAAAAGTAATGCATTTCAATATTGTGTTACTCCCTAAAAAAAGTAACTAATTGCATTACTTACTTTTTATGAAAAGTAATGCGTTACATTACTTTTGAGTTACTTTTTCACATCTGGGCTGGGCTTGCTTGTTTGTTTTTTAATAACAAAAAAGTTCTATTTTTGGAAAATGTTACCAAAAGTGAAATGATTAAGCCTCAGGCTGAAGGAAATGCATATTTACTCCTGTACAGTAGAGGGCGCAGCTCACAGCTCATTTCAGCTGTGCTGCCATTCTGGATTAAAGAAGAATAGGATACGGGAGAAGGAAGTTCAACACTCTTATTTCTAAATCTAAAGTAATTTTTCCTTATTAGTATGGTTGAATTAGATCATTGAAGGTCAGCAGCAAAGACATTGGTTAATAAAGTGAGATTAAACACATGAAGTATATTTGTGTAATTTAATAGTTAATTATTATAGGTTTGCGTACCAATTCTGAGATTGCATTTTACTGTTTTTATTCATTTTGAGGAATTCTGAATGTTTTCATGCAAGTGAGATGGGTAAATGCATGTTCACATTTAGTCTAGAACTACAATAACCACCACGTCCACAGAGTCAACACCTCTGCACTTTATTTCTCTCAACATGGGGACAGGAGAGCTATCAGTCAATAAATGTAAAAGTAACTTGCGTTACTTATTTGAAAAAGTAACAGATATTTTGTTGTAAATTGAAAAAGTAATGCATTACTTTACTAGTTACTTGAAAAAGTAATCTGATTACGTACCTCAAGTTACTTGTAATGCATTACCCCCAACACAAAGTTTCAATTGCAAAATATAAAGTTGCAATGACCTTTTTCAATAGATTTTTTTTTTTTTACTCTAAGGTGGAAACAGGTTTCCATGAATGACATTTTGGAAGGGCACACGCGTTTAATCTGAATGTTTAAATAGTCATTGTAATTGCCTTACAAATCACATGCTCCCACATAAACACATGAGAACTGACTGTCTATTTCATGGGAGAGTGAAACTGTAAATCACAAGAGAACATATGAATAAACTATAATACAATGAAGCTGTGAGGGTTTAAATTATAGGCCAGTCATGGTCAGCAGAGGTCCCAGACACATACTGCCACAGGGAAAGTGAAAGGGCACAGAAAATATCATTGTGGACTCACCGGGCACTTGGTTAAGGCCCAGTAAACTCTGCTTAAAATATATGACCAAAATGAGAGGCTGTTAAACCAAACAAGGAAAAAAGTGGCAAAGCAGCTCTTTAAAAATGTTTAGAGGGATGTCTGTCCCACACACCCTCGGAGGGGATAGACTCTCAGAGGTTTTGTTTCTGGGAGCCATCCAGTCAATCCAGTGAGTGAGAGTTCAATTTCTTCTCCTTTTGTCTGTCAGGTTAAGTCATTTCATCTGAATCTGCATCACAGGTTAAACATGAGCTGTGTTTGAAATCACATACTGTCTGAGCGGAAATTGAATTTACTTTGTGACAGTTAAACAAAGTATAGCATGAATATGAGTAGTATAAATGAAATTCGGACATACTACATCTGCCATGTTGTTACTGTCACATGACCTACCAGCGTCAGTTGCGCCGCTTCACTGCCATTCACAAATACTCTCCCGTGGCCTCATCGGATACTAAAGTGTCCATTGTATGCACACTTCAGAATCTCAGTGGAAGTAGTGGGTCATCCGGGTACTTTTTGCCTACTATTTTTCAAACACTTCTGTATGTATTCGATAGGGGTGTAACAGTACATGGATTCATCCCGAACCGTCACGGTACACACAACCCGATCTCACAGCAATTCGTACGTATTTTATGAGGTGGCTAATTCGTACGAATTCATATGACCTCACTCTTTATACGTTTTTTGCTAAATTATACGTATTTTACGAGTTGACAAATTCGTATGAATTCATACAAATGACCTACCCCAAACCCCGCCCCTAAACCTACCCGTCACTGGGGTTTAGACAAATCATACGAATTCATGCAAATTTGCCACCTCGTAAAATATGTACGAATTGGTTGTGAGATAGCATTGGTACATACAGTGAGACGACGAATACAGTCAGTCACAGGCGATCCACACTCCAATCCAGAAGGGGGCGCATATGGTAATGCAATGCTGTTTGCTAACCACCACAACAGGAAAAAGCGCAGAAGAAGAAGAACAGACAGTCTATGCATAGATATGTTTACATGTAATCTCTCAACCAGTGTTTCAACTGTGGAAAGACATCAATAATAATATCTCACATAGCATTACATTTACCTCAGGCAAGTCATTTAGTGTCCACAGCATGTTAGTTCACTAGAGAAATTTCACTTAATATATGCACTTTATTAGCTTATATTCATTATATTTTCTTTACCTGTTAGTAATGTCTTAATTATTTAATATATGTTTAAATAAATTTGTAAGTGATCATATTTCAAAAATGAATTGGAAAAGAAAAGTAATGTTAAATTAATGCAAAACCTGCCTTATGTAAACTGTAAAAGTTTTCTCCCCCCTGCTGTACCGAACCGTACTTCAGTACCGAGGTACGGACATAATACTCTTTTGGCTTACTGTTTTTGGCATGCTATAAAGGGAAGTATATGGAGCGATGTACTTGAAATTGGATGGCAAACTCTGATTATTCAGGAGTTCCTCAATATCTTGTAACTTTTTTAAAAACTATTATTTTAACATAACCTTTCAGACTTGTGTATTTTATGCTTTTTAAATCTGTGAACATTTAGAGATTAAAACTAAGGACAAATTCAGGGACGAATTAAAGAAAAAGAGAAGAAAAAAGACTAGTAGGAGGGGAGGAGTTGAGGAGTCTTTGGAGAGACAGAGGGAAACAGAGAAAAAGAGTGAGATCTGGGTGGTGTAAATCACACATGAACCTTTGAACCCTAAAAGAACCTAAAGGAAAACACATTTCATTGACACAAAATCTTGACTGAGAAATGGATTCTTCTTCAACAAGCAAGAACTGTCCAAAATTAGATATTAGAAAGTTTGGGAGTAGACATCTGCCAGGTTAAATGCTTTTTGCAGGCAAGCTTCTCGCAAGAGGAGTTCCCTGACGTTCAACTCTCAGAGATGTTTTAAAACCTAGTGATAACTCCAGATGGTTTCAGGCTGCGCTGTTATAACGAGCGTGAACATTGCCAGTGGAAAAACATCCTAGTTCCCTTTGGAATCGCACCAAGACGTGCAGCTTTACCTGAGTGAACCAACAGACTTGTTCAAAGAAGTAGAACAGACTCATTTTTTCCTTTTAACTTTTGACTTTCTTTTTAACTTTAGGCATTCTATGACATTAAAAATATACACAAAATTTAAAACAATTTTAACTCAGAGACTGCTAGTAATAAATGTGCAAATTTGAAGTAGAAAGATAAAACATACTTCAATAATCTTCATTTATGATTTCGAAAAATATTTTTTTTTTTTAAAGCGTAGATACAGTATTAATAAGAAATCTTTTATTTAATACATTTAATTGGCAAAAAAAAAAAAAAAAAAAAAGGTATTTTTTTACTAGTGTCCCATTCATGGTAACAAATGCACTTTATGCATTTGCATACATGTTAAAACTATCATCTTCTAAATCTAGTTAAATCAAGAAAGGTCCAAACACAGGGTTTTCAATAAGCTATGTCTGTAGGTCATATAAAGTCTTTCCCAGCAGGTTTACTGTAGTTCCCTGTGGACCAGTAGTCTATAAAGACGTCTGCTGAATGAGTGAGTAATTAGAACCACACATTTCAGCACATATTAATATACTATATACTTTTATACTATAGCAAACATTTCACTAATTCCACATTCTGACGTTCTGATTTAAACTGAATGTTCAAATTGTCACTGCACTGTGCTGCGCTGTCTACAAAGTATCCTCTGGTGCTGTGATTGACAGCAGTGCTTTATGTATTGCAGGTAATCAACACAGATGTAGTCCCAGACCGGAACATTTGAGAGGAAACATTTGGTAAGACAAAATAAACGTGGCCCTCAGGTGGTAAATTGAATGTGGCTTTCTACCGGAAGATTTGCCAGAACTGCTTACCACTGGTAAACGATTCCCATCACTTTGAGACGCCTTCTGTTGGGCAGAGGAAGAAACACAGCTCTGCCTGACAGCCTTTAGAAGTGGGGAGAGGAGGAGCCTTCAGGAATGAGAGACATAGAACATGATGGAGAAAACAAATGTGTGTAAAATGAAGGTTCCAAAAGAAAATTTTTAAAAGAACCATTTTTCTTAGTGTGAGTTACATTTTAAAAATCTAAAGAACCCTTTTAAACCATAAAGAATGTTTTGTGGAATGGAAAGGTTCCATGGATGTTAACGGTTCTTCATGAAAGCGAAGATACCAGTAAAGAAGCTTTATTTTATGAGTGTACTCAGCTCAAAACACATTGTTATTACAGATAAAAGATAAAGATAAAAATTAAAAATTACACAGCACACTAAAACACAGCATATTAGAATGATATATTCACATAGAAAACAGTTATTTTAAATTGTATTAATATTTCACAATATTGCTGTTTTTACTGTATTTATGATCAAATAAATGCAACCTTAAAAATAAGAGAATGTTGAGTTTGTTTGTTGTCAGTTTATTTTACTTACTTTTTTCTAGCTTTAAACATAACCTAGATTTGTGGTTGGGTCAATGATGCGACGGGTCCAAAGGCCTTAATAATAATAAAAGACAAAGATATAACATCTAAAGTATGTAAGGTAATAAAACTAGATCTCTTTTATTGAATATTTTGCTACATATAAAGGTATTTAAAGGATTTTGAAGTGTCAAAAGGTCATTCAGTTTAACCGTCCAAAGGCCAATACAGCCATTTCATTAGTGATTAAAATATCTTAAAATGTAATAAATGTATATATTTTTTTGTTCTGGCATGATTTTATAACATCATACATCAACAAGTGCAAAATGGTATTAAAATTATGTGTAGAAGTTGTTGCTTTGTTATGAGAAAGAATGTCCGGAAAAATTAATTTAATTGATGTCACTCGGTGTAACCAATATAAAAGGACCATTCTGGATCAAGTCATGCGGTCAATATCATGTGGCAGGATGTAACATCATTCAGACACCTGCAAAGGACCACATGGTTGTAAAGCAAAGTAACTAACTCTCTCTTAACTATTTGAAAAATTCATTTTTTCACTCGCTCATACGCATGTCCCGAAACATCAGGTCATTCGGTGAAACCGCTATAAAACATGGAAAATGTTGTAATATTTTAAAAACTTATAAATATTATATATAAAATGTTTGATGTTCTTTTGCTAGCTAGCTAGATATCAGCCTGTTAGCACTGTTTGAAAATATTGTCATTCGGCATAACCAAAAGTGTCATTCAGTAAAACTGAAATTTTGGTTAAAATCGAAATACTTTTTTGTTTTTTTTACACTTTTAAAATTAACAATTCATCAATGACCCGCTTACATTATTCATGATATATTCTGTAAGTCTTAAACTGCCTCCTACTGCAAACATCACTGATATATAAGCTATGTATATTTATAAGCCGTATCTTCAGGCAGTGTTTATACAGACACATGCTTTACATACTAAAAACTCCTGCATCTGCACTACTTAGAGACATGAACGGGAGACAACAGGTTAAGAGTGTGAAAGCCCTCGAAATTAGCCAGCAGGTTGAAGCGCTTGGTTGACACGCCTCCAGTGATTTACAGCCTTTCTGAACTCAGCACGTACAGATGGGAAGCAGAAATCTGTGTTGTCAAATATCCCGCAGGAAATACCAGGAAAGAGATACAGAAGGGTCTGGATGGAAACTGGAAAACAGAGATGAGCGCACGGCAGTGCCAAGACTAAACGGACACACTTGTCTAAGACTGAACAAGATAATGTGAGAGAACATGTCAGTGCCGAGGATGCTGTATTCAGAAAACATGCTTTCTATAAAAAGACATTTTTAAAACAAGACACATAATAAGTGTTGCAGATAACATTTTGGACTGCACTAGCCCACAGTGATTCCTGAAGGTCACATGATCACAGCTTCTGCTTCATGTCTGTACTTCATTTTCTCTACATCGTCACATTTGCCCAGAAAAGTAAGACAAAGACATGGTGGAAAAATAAGCTCACGTGTTCTAATATAGGATGGGTGGAGCTTATGCAAAAGCCCTCTGATTGGCTGAGTGCAGATGACCATATTTAGTTGAGTCATTTCTCAGACCACAGCATGGTTGTGTTTTTGGTCTTTTTCTTCCCCTTGTCACATAATGGAAAGTCTGGCCAAGTACTCGAGCCCCTCCTCCGTTACTGGCTCTGCTGTTTTTCACTGTTTCACACCACATAAGGGTCTAAAATCACATAGAGTATATCTCACAGAACAGTAAAGCTCTATATTAGTTTTTAAATGTTTTTGTAATTTTAATGCCCTATTGAAAGACTACAATTGAAAAATGTATATGATATTATAAAATTCAACCCAACAAAGTGGCTAGTAGGCGGGTGTTAATGTCAAGCCCTGGTTACTTTACATCTTGTTTATGTTGTTTTGCATTATTTTAGTGTTACATGTATTACCATGATGGTGTTTTGCACAGTATTTGTGTGCATGATAGTGCACCTTCTGAATGTTAGTATTCACCTCAGCTTGTGGAAAAGCTGTGATGAACTTTGAGCTATGCTCACACTGTCAGACAGCCTGAATCCAATTATTTGTTCATCTAGTTGGAATCTGATCTGAATGACTGACTGTCCACACTGCGTATTAAAATATAAGATTAGTGCATCCAATAAATTCATTGGTTTCTATGGAAATGATGTTGTGTTGGTATGCCTCCCATATGCAATATGGAGGGGATTGCAATACAGATGTTGTTTTACAACATGATGTGTAGCCATGGCACTGATTACAACGGATTTGCAAAAATCCGTATTTCATGGATAATCGGATCCCAATCAGATATGGACAAAAATCGAATTGAACAAGGCTATCATGTGTTTTATTTATCACCTGTATTATTAGGGTGCTTATCAATATTTAATACGCCAACAAAAGAGTAGTAGGATTTAATATTAAAATGTAATGAAGTGTTATTCAATTTTTTACAGATAGTTTCATATTATAAAGACTCTGAAAGTGAGCTGGAAAGTACAAAAGATTGTTTCCAAATCATGGAACTTAAGGTTCAGTATCTGCTTCTCATTAGTTTCTCACATTTTCCCATCTCTCTATGAGGCCAAACTCAATCTGTCTGAAAGAGAAGTTCAGATCTACCTTCAGCGATTCATGTTGCTTTATTAGGATCTGGAACACGCTGACCTGATGGTGTCTTTGTTTGATGTGTACAGTCACTTCATCATTTAGGTTAAAAAATGCTGGGGTGGGGAGAGGGGTGTGGAGAAGGAGGAGAAATGTCTCTGTCCTCTGAAGTTTTCAAACACAAAAACTATGCAACATCATTTGTCAAGCCTGCCACATCATCATCATCGTTGGGAGGGAGAAGCAGCCAGCAACAAACAATGGCTCAGTTCCCAAACCTATGAGCTGCCTCGCTGTCACTGCCTACAAAGACAGCATCCTAAATGTAAGAGAACATCATAAGTGACTCATTAGGAACACTTTCCATAATGAGTCCATATGCCATGGAGTGAAAGAGTGTGTTTTAGCCAATATTTTTTTAAATCAATTGTGAGTGTCCTTATAACTAGATTGATTTGATCAACACATTGTATTAACTATCAGTACATTTACATTTATCTCACATCATCCTGATCTTGTCACAGTGCATTCTGTACTGCCTTCTCTGAGACAATGGATAAAAAATACTGCCTTTGTAGAGCTCTAGTTTTTTTGTATGTAAAGAAGTTAAGAACATTGAATCAGCATATTAGAATGATTTCTGAAGACTGGAGTAATGATGCTGAAAATTCAGCTTTTATCACAGAAATAAATTACATTACACAGTATAATCACATAGAAAACATTTTAAATTGAATTAATATTTTTCTGTTTTTACTGTACATGGTGAGTACAAGAGACTTCTTTCAAAAACATCAAAAAAGCACAGAATCAGTTTTTCAGTAAAAAGTGAGAATTGCTTGGTGGTCTGAATTGTTTTCATCACACTGTATAAAAGACAGTGGCATAAGGGAGCATTAAAGCATACTAATAAAGGGTTATAAAAGAAGAAACCCTTAAATTAGGAAGAAACACAGGTTTGTGAGGAAAGCATAATCATCATGCTTCTTAAACATCAACAAAAGCTCAATGGCGCTACATAAATCTCACCACTTAAGAACTCTCGATCTATTTTTAGGCTGACATCATGACTGTTTACATCGACTTGACCCCAACACGATGGGTATTGAGGTAAGCTATTCGACACCGAGCGTCTGTCCCTCCCCCTGCTGACAGAGAACATGTCGAGACACTGAGCAGGCAGCATTCCTATATCACAGTATTCATTCATCCTTAGTGATCACGACTCATAGGAAACCTGATATGAACAAATACATAAAGAGAAGACATTATAGGTGAAATGATGATCATATGCATTTGGATTTGTGCAGTTTGTGAAAGTGCAGAAACAATTTTACTCAGAAATAAACTATTGCTAATAGTTTCTCAATTACAAAGAATTTTGACACGAGCAGAAAAAAAGACACCATATCATATTTACCCCTAAAAAAACATATTAGTATCTAAAATGCACTTTTAAAAGGTTACTGCCCCAGTGGCAGCTTTTGTACCTTTTTTCTCACCTTCTGAGAGTGTAGAAAGACACTTTAAAAAAAAAAAAAAAAAAAAAAATGTATTCCAATAATCTTTGTTTTATTTACAACTTTTTTTATGGCGTACATATATGCATATATCTATGTCTGGTTTGGTTGTGATGTAATAGCCAAAACACAGAATGTGGCTCCACGCTGCCACATCCTCAAAAACACAATTTGGAAAGGCAAACTGAAAGAAACCAGTCCATCCATCCCTCTCTCACCAAAACACACAGAGTCTTTTTTGCCTGTCTCCACCTGCCCGCTACATTACTTGAGTCTTCAATCTTGTCTGGTTTAAGTATGTTCCCCTTTGAAACCCCTGATCACTTCTCAACCCCCATTCACCTCCCATCACTGAAAAAAAAAATTAAAAAATATAGGCTTAAATCCTGGAGGAGCCTCGCCTTCATCTCCCTCGTCCAGCCACACCCAGAGCTCCCATCACATCTAATGAAACAGATTTTCTTAAAGGCATAGTTCATCCCGAAATAAATATTCATATGAATTTCATGACTTGTCTGCTCTGAAGTCATTGTAAATCTAAAGCGACCATATTAGTAGTTGGCAAGATTAGCTTAGTGAATGAATAAAAGACTTCAACTTTAGTTTGTTCCTCACACAAAGCTATCAGATGATTTCAGAAGACTTAAAATATAGTGCACAAGTAATATGGACCATAGCGCGCTATGATTTCTGTGATGTCGAAAACATTGCGATGGAATCGCGGAATCCAGTCATAAAAAATGGAATATAGTGCAAAACACGGAATGTCACAGAATTTGGCAAAATTTGGATGAATAAATCATATGTGTACAGTGTGTACAGCCCTAATTTTGGACTAGTGTCTGTGAATATTAAAGTGCGAAAAGACTGTTATTTGAATGTATACAACAGTTCTTTCTGGTTCTCGAATCTGATTGGCTGAAAGCAGCGCGATATTCTAGTGATGACAGCACTCCTACCTTTTCACCATTTGTATCACTCCGCTTGAAGCGACTGTCATGGCGGCCGAGCAAATCCACCGTATTTTTTACAAATACTACACTTGTTGTACCACGAACTGTAGTTTTAAGAGTTTTTTTTAAGTGAGAATGTAATTGTTTAGACCTGTAATTGTTAAGAACAGCTTCATCTCGGCCAGTGCTTCAGGGATTTGCCGCTAGCTCTTATAGTGGTTAAACATGAGATATAATTCATTTTGGGTACATAAAACGGCCAATCTTTGGTCTTATTAAATGATTACTTGTTCCTGAGCAAATCGAATTGGGCTATATGCTAAATTTAATCATTTAATATTAAAGGATTAGTTCACTTTTAAAAGAAAATTTTAAGAGTTTAGAAGCTTTACTCACCCTCAAGCCATCCTAGATGTATATGACTTTCTTCTTTCTGATGAACACAATCGGAGAAATATTAATAAATATCTGACACATCCGAGTTTTTTAATGGCAGTGAGCAGGATCAACAAGTATAAGCTGCCTCAATCCACATCCATCCATCACAAATGTACTCCACACAGCTCCAGCGGGTTAATAAAGGCCTTCTGAAGCGAAGCGATGCGTTTGTGTAAAAAAAATCCATATTTAACAAGTTATGAAGAAAAATATCTAGCTTCCGCCAGACCGCCTTCCATATACAAATTACGAAAAAAAACAAACTGGCATTGCATCAGTTAAGCTTTTTCCGTAATTTTGAATAGGGAAGGCGTAGGATGTTGCGCAAGCGTTTTGAACTGCGAGAGTTTTACACTTTCTTCGTAAGTTGAATATGGAAGGCGGTCTAGCAGAAGCTAGATATTTTATTGCATAAATATGGATTTTTTTTTACACGAACGCATCGCTTGTTGACCCCGCTCATTGCCATTATAAAGCTCAGATGCATCAGGGTATTTATTAATATATCTCTGATTGTGTTCATCAGGAAGAAGAAAATCATATACACTTAGGATGGCTTGAGGGTGAGTAAAGCTTTGACCAATTTTCATTTGAAAGTGAACTAATCCTTTAATGCTATATTTAACTTACATCCTGTAGAGCACTGCTTTTCTACATTTTACTGAATTGTACAATTGTGTTTATTTCCTTTTATTGTCATTTAAAATGGCTATTAGTATACTTTTTATGATGGTTTTGTCATTTTTGGATCTCAACAGCACTAACTTTTATTATTCACATTCATTGCATGGAAAAGTGCAGCATGAATATTCTACCAAAAATCTCCTTTTGTGTTCTACTGAAGAAAGAAAATCATAACATGAGGGTAAAAAAAAATGGTGCTGGTTTAAAAAAAAAAAAAAAAAAAAGTACAAATTTGAATTTTAAAGCCCTGCTAACGGAATGAAAGCCTATTAACAAAGACTGTATCATTTTATAGTCTATAGTTAAATGGCGCTGGGATTAGAAATTTCAGTTTAATGGGTTTCAATGGGGGACATTTTTGTCCTTTTGTCCTGAGTGAAACTATTTAGTGTCCCTAGTGTAATTATGAAAAGGAAATGAGGGTCAAATATTAAAATACCAATAAAAATACACACTTCTTCCAAAATTTATGCAATTGGCATTTACACAGGCAAAATAAAAAAAATAAAATAAAATTAAAAAAAAGAATGAAAGAAAAAGACAAAAATGTTGCACAATGGTTGCATTCTTTTTCAGCAGAATGGGGACAGACATTTAACATCTTGAGCTTGTGTGGGAAAGTGTTATACATTTACTGTGAGTAAAACAGCAGGTAAAATTAACAATGATCTAAACACCAGACCCCCCATCCCATTCCTGCCCTGTAAAAAAAAAAAAAAATATCTGTATATTTTCTCATTGGCTAATTAGGAAAATCAAAAACATCAGTCACAATTTCTCAGTAAATGAAATGTGTCTCAATTCTCTTTTTCTAAGACTAGCCAAAGTAAGTCTTATTTTTTCCATCCCCTCATGCGAAACCCGATCCCTTTCCTTTCAGTGTCTTTCCCCCACAAAGAGGTCGAAATGCTGGTCTGAGACCTAGTCTATTCTTGCACTCATTCTCACAGACACAAAGACAGTGCAGAAAATCACTGCTTTTTTAAAATTAATTATACTAACTAATGATCATTAGGTTGATTCCAACATTTTGACTTTTTTTAAAAACCTGGAAAACTGGGATAGGGAAAATAATTTCCTCGCATAAGCATTTAAGGTTTAGAACATCTTGAAGTGCTTAAGCAGATGGAGACTTCAGGCGCTGGTCCACTGTGTGAAACACATTTAAATAACAAAACATTTACAGACACTGTGACTAAAAACTGAGACAAGATGGCTGCTATACAATATATACAATGTGCTTTAAAACACTTTATTTTTGCGCATAAGCAAAAAAAAGACTGAAACAGCCACATAGCATCTACTTCCAGGATACAGATCTGAAAACCACTGGTGTTATTTTGTGGTGAAAGATGGTCATTGAACAGGGGCTAGTTATTACTGTATAAGTTATGAAGCTATAAGACTAGACATTTTATGCCTGCTGGTGTTTCTTGCTTTGAAGGGTAATTGTCTGGTTCAGAATCTAAGAACCACAACTTGCGAGCATGGACAGGTCACCACGTCTTTGTTTCATTCTCCGCCCTGCTTCTGAGACACAAAGACATTTTTACTCCAGAGAACTGTTCTCTAGATAAAGCACAGATGGTCCATCCCAGCTAACAAAAATATGTTCTAAGAATGTTTTGTTAATATTTCCATGAAGTTATAAAAACATTATTTTTGAATGTTCTCTGAACATTTAAAAATACCAATTTTTTAAAAATGTTCCAAAAACGTTTTTTTCTAGGTTACGCGAACGTTAAGGGAACATTCCATTTCATCATTTTGCAAACATCATAAACATTACGGAAGGTTCAGAGAACATTCAAAAGTAACAATTATAACATTCCATTAAAAAAATTCCAACTAGAACATTCCATGAACACATTTTTGTGCTAATATTTTGAGAACATTATTAAATATCAGATATCCCACAGAAAATTTTATATTGCTTAATTCTGTTTTTTTATTTAGGTATTTCTTTCATAGTTCAGAAGACTTAATAAAGTTAGGTTTATGTGTTAAAAGATATACATAAAATTACAGAACAGTGCTGTAACATTAATATGGATAGCACAGCTCAGACAATTTGGTCGTGAGAGGATTTTATGAGAAATGTTTGAGTTTATAATGAATTTTGTAGATTTTGGTATCTTGGCAAATGTGAGAAACAGTCATTTTGATTGTAACTTCTCAGACTTGTTTTTTTTTTTTTTTTTTAATTTTAAGCTAGTTGTCATCCAAAAAAATCTTCATTATGTTGAATTAATGCATTAAAATGGACATTAATGGTTCGTAATCAGCTGATATCTCATGGAGCCTGTAGATAACTGGAGTGGTTGCATTGGTTTTGAGTCAGAAGAACATTTTGAGAGAGATTTTGAGAAAAATAAATGTAAAAAATAACCGCAAACCAACCAACAGATGTTGGTCTTCATCATCCAGAGCCATGTCATTAAAGTTCTACAGATCCATGGCAAAGATGGCACTATAAAAAGGATACTTTTTTTACGGCAAGAACAAGATGTGTGGATGTGCAGGTGAACAAGAACTGCTGGAAACAAGAATTGTTTCTGTTTTAAACCTGATTTCAATCTCACGCACAATGCCTTCTCAAGTGTTTCAGAAACATTGCTAATGCTTATGACTGCTAATGGTGGGATTCACTAAGCTTCAACATGTTTCCAATATGTGCACACCTAAAATTTTCCATCTGCAGGGAAGAGTCGCAAATGACAGATCCAGATGGTTTTAGTAGCAGAACCAGACAGAGGAAAACCACCCTCTGTCGTTGCCTCTCTATCTCCCTCTATTGTCTAGAAAATGCCAGTTTCAGGGCAAAAATCTAAATGTGGCACAAATATAGCTCTGCTCCAAACTAAACTCAATTTACACCCAGTTTCCCCAGAGGTTATAAAATGATTGTAATTATATACAGTATAGTTCATTACAGATTGCATGCTGAAACAAAATGCCAAACTTCTTGTGTTACCTTTGCTTTTGCTGTTTCATTAATTGCTTTGTTTTATAATTGTTTTAAGGCGATAAAGATATAGGCCTAGTTCTGAAATCTTTCTATATATAAAAGAGTCCACACCACAATGGCAATGAAAACAGCTCAGAGAGAAACAATATCTTTGGAATCACATTCAGAACGTTTTTTTTTTTTTTTTCCCCAGCTAATGAGCAATAAAAACACTGACAGCCAATCACAATCAATCCTGCTTTAAAGAGTTAATGCATTTAAGGCGGCAGACGACAAAACTGCAGCGCGCGTTTTATGTTTATAAACAGAAAGATATTGTCCGCTGGTGTGGATGCTAATATAGTTATTGTTTTTGTTGTGAACGGGGTCTTTACTGTTTAAATTTTGGATTAAATAGCCTATAATACAATTCAAATGCAGATATGTTGTGTTAGATGTTTCTTTTTTAAACTTTGGATAAAATTTCATATTGCAAACAAAGGATCAATGATCAGCATTTTTCCATTTTTTGTCATTTTTAACATGATATAGTCACTCAACACTAGTCACAGGAGGTCAGTGTGTGTCATTTTTTTTCCTCTGCAATACCAGTGAAATGTTCAATAATTTTGTCAAGACTTCACCGTATGTCTACAGAAATTGTCTTTCACTAGTTTGTGTGTACATCTAATCCTTGTACAGATTGGTAAGGGTATTTAAAGAGTCTGCAGTCTCAGAATAGCACAAGCACAGACACGTATCAGAATCAATGACAGGTTAAACAAACTTTGATTTTTTTTCAACAAAATATTTGGGATAAGTCACAATCACATTTATAAATATAGCTGCAAGCAGCGATACGGGGTCAGTTCGGGGCTTGTTGCATTCAACAGACTGTTCGGGGAGCAGTTAACCAGATTAGCATGTTAAAGCTAACTTAACACTAACATAGCTTACGGCTTAACCTGATAGCAGAAGAGCCACATTAGAAAGAGAGGCAAATGGTTAACCAATTAGCATACTAAGCTAGCATTACACAACGAACACAGGCATGGTCAACATCGGAGAGGTATTTCTTGGGAATGGTAGTGATTATCAAAAATCCGTTTAGTCATTTCTCTGCGGATCAGTCCAAAGATCATCTGATCAGATTTTGAACAAAATTTGTTGGATGAGTAGCGGGAAAAAACTGTTTTTTCATTTACTTTAAAATGGCAGACAAACATGATGGAAAAATGATGGAAAATGAAAAATGACATATTGTCATAATTGCCATAAGCCAAGAAATGTAATGACATAGAGAATACAAAATGTGGACAATATGTTTTCAAAAGTTATAAGCGTTTTTGCAACAATTCTCTGGAGCACTAGGTGGTGCTGTGTTCAAAATTCTCAAGTACTTTGAGGACACATTGTCAAAGATCCAATTTTGTGCCGATATATCAAATAGTTTAAAATATATTCCAATGTATGGCAAATTTCAAAATGGTGGACCTATGGCTCGTTCCTGGCAAAATCGGTATCCACGGATTCGGCATGACACAAGGAATCCGCAGACACCTAGAGCATAGATTTTTTACACAGATACCAAGATTTTCTGACAAACAGTTCAAAAGTTATGGGAAAAAATGTCCCATAGGTGACACTGTGTCTAAATTTGGCATGGACCCCCAGATCATGTCTCTGATGAAGCGTACAGAGTTTCATTTTGATAGATCAAAGTTTGGTCGAGATATAGCATCTAATTTAATTCTGGGTCACCATCGATAACTTCACATCATCATAACTTTTTGACAAAATGCTACATCAAAATTCTGTTTAGTCATTTCAGTGTGGCTCGTTTCAAAGATCATCTGAGTCAAAATTTGAAGGAAAAGTAGTGAAAAAACAATACTTTTCAAAACTACTGTAATGGGTGGAGTCTTAATGGAAGATGTTGAATGCAATCAGCATGATGAGAGGAATCAGGTTTAATTTAATCTTCTAGGTTCAAAAGATATAACCATTTGAAAAGTGCATTTTTAACTGGTGGTGGCGCTATAGAGTTGGTCCTAGAGACTCCAAAGTTGGTCAGTTTACTATTCATTACCATCACTACAAGTATGCCAATTTTCATCATTTTCCTATATACCGTTCATAGGGCTGGAATAATAAAAAAGATTAAGAAGAATACTTACAGAAGATACAAAAGCCCCTTTTCAGACAGCAAAGAAAGATTTTCAGACTGTCTGGTCAAAAGTTTGAAAGTGATTTACCAACTTTGTGGAAATTCAACATTGCGTTCAGTTATTTACGAGAGGCTGTTGCGTGATTTACAGTGATTTACGGTGGTCTGGCGTTGGTCGTGTCTTGAGATGTGAACTACAGACAGAACCCGTTTAAAACTGAACTACTTTCAATCCCTGTTTTGTCTAAACCTCTATGAAAGACACTAAAGCACTTCATGCACAGTAAAGTGTACATTATTTTTGATCATTCCTCCAGTCTTCAGTGTCACATGATCCTTCAGAAATCATTCTTATATGCTGGTTGCTGCTCAAGAAACATTTCTGATTATTTTCAATGCTAAAAACGGTTGTGCTGCTTAATATTTTTGTGGAAATTGTGATACTTTTTTCAGGATACTTTGATGAATAGGAGGATCAAAAAAAGGACAATTTATTTGAAATAGAAATCTTTTCACTTAATGCATCCTTTCTGAATAAAACAGTAAATTTTAAAAATTAAAAAAATCTAAACTGATAGGGTAGTGTGCATGCACTTTTACTCACTGGCAGTAAACAGTATGAATTAGAATATAATTTACAGTGAACTAATATTAAACAAGACAATATCTGTATAGACAATTTCTATTATACTTAAATAGTTGTTTAACATATTATAGCCAGGCAATATTTATTAACCTGTAAAAGAAAAAAAAGCATTGATAACATCTGACTGTTTTAAAGGATGCAGGAAAACAAATGACAGAGAGACTGAGCAGTTTCTAAGGGAAAGAGTGAATCATGACTCATAAAATAAGCAGAGGTTAAATGCAGCTCAACCATAATCCTCTCTGCCTTTAAAAAGTCTCTTCTGCAACTGCAAGCCATAAAAAAAAGATCCTTTCCAGTAAACTCTATCTTATTATGCTTCAGAGAAGTGTTAATGTTTGCAAGATAATACACTTATTACTAGTAGAATAGCTCTGTTTTGCTAATTATAATATTTTTGCTAATAACATTGGGTGTCAAACAGTTTTGTTAAAGACTGGATTTTGGCACTGGATTTTTATCCCTCATACAAACACACAGTCTTTGGACGTTGCTTCAATATAAACATTTTTAGCCAAGACCCCCATCTGGGTGCAAAGCTGTAAGACCTCCTCCATTACGGCTCAAAAAGGCACTGAAGTGTGTCCAGAGAAAACAGTTCGCACACACTCCCACACACACACTCACATCCCTTTCCTACTGGGACGACACACTCAGCACTAGAGGAAGAGTCGACAGAGACTGGATACAGAGACACACTCGTACACATAACCCCCACTGACAAAATAAACTTAGTGCTTAGTTGAATTATATTCTCATTTTTCTAAAATGAGTAAGTGCACTGAGAGTTTCCTTCCAAAAATCATCTGAATACACCACAGTCTGCTCTTTTAAAGTGAAGTTACTCTATGTAATTCAATTATTCTAATAATTCAATAAGGTGCAACCATGCCCACACACTTTTTAAGCAGTTTTGGTTCTGGAAGTTTTATTTCCCATGAATTTTTTTCATATGGATTTTTAAAAAGTCTTTGTTTAAGAGTTGTACGGTACAAACTTTGATTTGAAACAAAAAAGTATATGAAAATAGGACAAAAAGAAAAAGGTTTAAGATGCAGTTAACAGCTTTAATGACGAAAGAACTACAGTCCAGTGAAGCACTGCGAATAAAAACAGTACAAATTGAAAATGATGGAGAAATTTAAAACTATTCTTTTAAAGATGTTGATTGTGTATATAGAAACTACATATTTTAAGTTGACTGCAAAACATGCATACTGTATATATAGCATATAGCATATCAAACTCTCAGTTGCATTGCTTCCTGGGAGTAGGCAGGCACAAAAGAGTTATTTTGGCACAACTGTCTTGTCTTTATTCTCTGATTGGCGGAGATTTCTTAAGTTATCATGAGTAATGCTGTTTTTCACTTGGAATTCCACTAGTAAAAATGATTATTTAAAAAAAAAATAATAATTTCTGACAGCTTCAACAAAAGCATAGTCCTTTAATCTGATTGCCAGCCCAATTTATAACTGAGCAAAGTCATCTTTATACAAGTAAGAATTCTACATGATAGGCTACACGTGTTTCAAAATTGGAAGGGGTGTTGATTTGAAACATGCCGTAAACACTGATCCACAGTATAATATAGACATATACAGGGGTGCACATAACTTTTTTGGTCTGGTTCTCAAGGGAGCACCTGGAGATGTTGCTTGGTACTCACACTTTGCTCTCCTCACTATCTTCTTTTCTCTCGAACGTGGTAGATGATGATAATGATGTTTTATTCTATTTTATTTACATTAATGACACAGACAGCAGCCAGAACATTAGGCTGCTGTCACTTTAAGACGGAATGCATGCATGGACTGAATATATTGACACACATTCGGTTTCTTTCTCAACTGTTCGCTAATGACATAACAGAGAGAATACTTGCTGAGACAGGTATTTTGACATCATTTTGTGTGTATGTGTCCATTCAAGCGAAAGTAAACGCGAAAGAGGAATCAATTCGGTGTTTCAGCGCTGTCTGAAACGCATCTCTCTCTCTCTCTCTCTCTCTCTCTCTCTCTCTCTCTCTCTCTCTCTCTCTCTCTGCGTGCACATGCCTCAGGTGTGGCACAGATAACAGCTCGAGGGTCCCAATTTTCACCTCTTCTTCCACTTTTAAAATCGTTTGAATGTGTTAATTGGCGAGACAAAACACGTCCAAATGATAAACTTTCACTCTATGATGGTTAAACTTAGCAGTTAATCTGCTAATCACATTCGTGCCATCAGACTCGGCTATGCGCTTCAGTTTGCCTGGCATCCCCCGGTGTTCAGGGGTGTCCATTACACTCGCGTGTCCCTGGACAATGCACCTGTATCGAGGCAGAATCGAGACATGAAAGTACGCGTCCTTCAGGTCGATCGCTGCGAACCAATCCTGGGGACGGATGCATTTGGTCCTCCTGGTTGCATTGGCCTCGGTTAAGAGGGTAGGGGACCTGCATGGATTTTCGGTCGACGAATCTTGCCTGGAATTCGGGCCCGTTGACTCTAACATTATCCTGGCCTGGATGTGTCCCCAAGGTTCCTATCACTCCCTTCAGAGATCAGGTAGTGAACTTGCAAGCGCTGCCTTAGGAGGAGGCAGACCCAGCCCTGGCTTTGCTCTGTCCCGTCTGCGCTCTGCGCCTGTACGAGGATAGAATGCAAAGCTTTAGGACCTCAGATCAGCTCTTTGTCTGTTATGGAGGCCAGCAGAAGGGAAAGGCTGTCTCCAAGCAGAGGATGGCCCACTGGATAGTGAATGCCATCGCCTTGGCTTACCAGTCCCAAGGCGTGCCTTGCCCGCTCGGGTTGAGAGCTCACTCCACTAGAGGAGTTGCCTCTTCCTGGGCACTGGTGCACGGCCCTCGCTGACAGATATCCATAGAGCTGCGGGTTGGGCGACACCCAACACGTTTGCTAGATTCTATAGCGGGGGTGGGCAGACTCAGTCCTGGAGGGCCACTGTCCCTAAACCCTAATCAAACACACCTGAACCAGCTAATCAAGGTCTTCAGGATTACACACAGGTGAGTTTATCAGGGTTGCAGCTAAACTCTGCAGGGACAGCAGCCCTCCAGGACTAAGTTAGCCCACCTCTGTTCTATAGCCTTCGTGTGGAACCGTTATCTTCTCATGTACTCGCTTCCAGTTGCCGGTAACGCAAAGAAGCCATTCTAGTGTCGGCTTGCTATGCCACTCCCGCCACCTGGGCTGGATACGTGCATCCATTGCTCCAGTCGAGTTCCCCACTTGGCAAACCCTGTCGAGTTCCTCTGCCTCCCCTTGCGGCTCGGACATTGCGGAGTGTCTGATGGCAGGCCAAACGTCCATTTCTGACGTTGATGTTTAGCTGGGTGCCATATGTTGTGACCCCTCCACGTGAGTGGTCCCATATGTGTATTGTCCATGGTCAAACTCCCTACGGTGAGCCCGTGTCTTTCCCTTAGCAGAGCCAGCTCTGCTGTCACCTGTCAGATGAGTCTCCCCCTATCTCTAGGCTGGAGCCATCCCAGGGACTCCATATGTGTACTGCCCACAGCCAGTCCATATGTGTATTCCCACGTAATTCCTCCCCTACAGGGTAGGTTGTGGCCTCCGCAGCGTCCCCTATGGGTTCGCTTCCCCAGTGTTGTCTAGTCTTACTGTAGTGGGTCTTGCGGAACAGCAGTAGACTCTCTAAGTGTAAGCTCGCCCCCTTCTCCGCCCCCCAGGTGCGCCGGGTGGCTGGAGCTTACGCTGGGTGCTGGAAGGGATCAGTAACTGTGGCGTTTTATTTGGGATCCCAATTCGTCAGTCACTACTGACGTGCGTCGAACGTGACCGACTGAAAGGGAATGTCTCGGTTATGTATGTAACCCTGAAGGAGGGAACGGAGACGTACGTCTTGTCGCCACAGTTCCTGTGCCTTCGCTGTAGTGCAGACTCATGCGAAAAACAAAGTGCGTGTGCATCTGCATCTGTACTTATACCCGCGCTGCGGGACGGAGCAGGTGCTATTAATCATGCACGCCAATTCCATTGGCTCGTTTAGTTTACACTCGAAGGTGATAGAGCTCTCTAGCGATATCCCAATTCATCGGTCACTACTGACGTATGTCTCCATTCCCTCCATCAGGGAACGAGGGTTGCATACGTAACCGAGACGTTTTGTGGTCTTCGCACGACTCAAACGCTCTGCTCTCCATATTGTCAATAAACACAGGCTGTGTGTGAACGTATCCTGTCTGTCTGCAGGGTGGCGCCAAGTAGTGAGTCATTGAATCATTCACTCAGCCGATTTGTTCAAAAACACTGATTCACACCACTACCGCTGTGGCTTCATTTGGATTTTCGGTGGCAGAGCAAAAATAGACACAATATGATGTCTAAAATATAAGTTGCTCAGTTACTTGTATTTAACTGTTAAGAATACCATTGGGATATTGCTACATTTTATCAGACATTTATATGGCATCACAAACAGAGAATGCCAGGGCTTTTAAATGGCATATGTTATAGTTTTCCAAATATATCTTTTATTTTAATAGCAGACAATATGCAGTAATTGCAGTTCCCACCCAAACTGTTTCAATACAATTATGTGATACTGCAGAGATGCTTTAAGTGAGGCTTGCTGTCAGCAGGTGGTTATTTAGTTAGTAGGGGCTGTGTCTGTTTAGAAAGGGGTATTTAGTGTGATTGTTGTCTGCAGCAGCAGATGTGTGTGACAGCAGGGATGTGTGTGATGCCTGCCTCGAACTTTACTGTCTTCACCTTGTAACATTTCAACCATGCAAAGACTAATAACTACACTTTTTGTGGGTAATAAAACATTTTCAACATCACAGTTTTAAAATTTATAAGAAGGATGTACTGAATGGATTTTCCACATTGTCACTGTGTATTCTTTTTTAAGTATCACTATTCTATATCCCCAGGGAATGTGTGAACGGATAGAATATTTAGATTGATTGCAGTGTAAGTCGCTTATAAAACATCTGCCAAATGCAGATGGTCCACTTTAGACATTCTAAGTTTGCAAGTACATGCCAACTAGCAGTCATTAGAGTATTTGTAGACTGTCTGCTTAAAGGGTTAGTTCACCCAAAAATTACTATAAGTAACTCTGCAAATACATGTCAACTTATTCTACTAACCCGAACCTTAACACCTCGATTTGATTCTAATGACTAACCGATACTATTATGATTCCCAACTGTAAAAAAAAAAAAATGCTACTGTAAAATGTTATATATAATTTATAGGGGGGAAAAAAAGGAAAAAAAAAACCAATGCATTGGTTTAGGTTTATCCAAGTGAATCCTAGGATTTGAATTTGATTCCATTTAGATCTTTTGGAATTACAAATTACTGTAGATATTCCAATAGGAACGTGAAGAATCTTCAAATCCCACATGAGCAAAGACAGCATCTTGTTTATGTGGGAATTCATAATTTATATCTTTCTCCCTCCATCTTTGCTCAGTTTTTCCCAGTGAAGAATGTGACTTCACTTCCTTTGTTTGTATCTCAGTGTATATAAACCTGAGTACTGGACCGTTTCCCTTTACAAGGCCTCCTCCTCTCACTCCTTCTCGCTCAGTCCTGCATGTAACAAAATTTACCCCAGGCAATATATCCAACAGCTGAAAACGGAGGGGAGAGAAGCTGCCAAAGAGAATTCCAGTGCTGTGAGTCAGCTGCAGAAGAAGCAAAATGCAGCACCTCCAACAGAACAGGCCTGTCTGACCTACAGCCACACCACCAATCATGAGGACCAGCTTCTTGTCATTACAGATAGTTCATGGAATCCTGGTTTTTGATCTTTCTTCATCTTATTTGCCGGTTTCTGAATAAAGTGACTTTTTGTTAATAAAAACAGTTCACTCCTGTTCAGTTGAATGTTGTCTGAGATCTACTTTCATTTTTTTAGTCGCACAGCCAAGGTCAAAGCCATTCTGCTGTTGTGTTTGAGTCTAGCCTGTTTTCCACAGACATGGAAAAATCTTTGCTGGATTGTAGTGAAGTGCTGCATACGCCAACAATGCTCTCTCTCTCTCTTGTTAACACGCAAAATGAGTTAGATATAGAACAGAAAATATTAAAAACAGCTGGGAAAGACAACCTCCCTTTTTAATACTTGTACTTCAGGCACTTCCATTTTTTTCCCCCTTAATCAGGGTTATTATAGTAAACTTAAACTATAAAAATATTTGTTACTTGAAATAAAGTATAAAAGAAACGTAAACTTTTTATTTCAGCTAGTTTCCAAGGCAACATTTCTCATTAATATACTACTGGTAATTAATGCTTACAATTCATGCGACAGTTTTTAGTCTTTCTTCATTTAAAAGTTTCCTGCCTTCCGCTCTCTCCTCAGTGATCTCTCTTTGTATTTCTGGATCAGAGCCTCTGAACAGCCCACTCAGATTAGAACCAGCTGGATCTTCTGGCTTCCACACATCAGCAAAGCTCTGGGACAAAAGACACCCATTAAGCTCCACCCATGGGAGGAGCTTTATACTGCAGAGGGCGGAGACATCAAACACACTGAGTCCATCATCAATCATTTGCTGTATTTAGCCAATTATACACTCCAATGATGATAGTCACAATTGTAAACAGCTGTATCAATTGAGCTTGTTGTTTTGCTCAGCTACCACATGCATGTTCTCTTCCTTTGCATTATTACAGACCTTTAATAGAGTTGAAATAGTAGATTTAGACATCTTATTTAACCCTGTAAAGACGTATGAAATCATAGTCAGAAAAATCTTTTTTTTTAATGGAAAGGTTTATTGAAACTTTAGACAAAATATAGTATATAAATTTTAAAATCTTTAAATGATCTTTAAAATCTTTAGTTTGCATATGTGTATTTGTTGTTAAAGCGGTGGTTGATTATGATTTCACTTTTTTAACTTTAGTTAGTGTGTAATGTTGCTGTTCGAGCATAAACAACATCTGCAAAGTTACGACACTCAAAGTTCAATGCAAAGAGAGATATTTTCTTTTACAGAAATCGCTTTTTAGCCCGCCCACTCCCCCCGCTTCCTTTTGCACATGGATGGATTTCGTCACTGATCTCAGTCCGCCATTTTAATCAACGCAGCACTTTATTCGTGTTGGAGTCTTTGACCTTTTAAAACCGCTGTAATATATACTATTATATAGTTAGCGTCGGATCAAACTACACATAGGAGGATGACGGAAAAATGTTTATCTGTGGGCTCAGTCGGGACACCAGCAAGAAAGACCTTACTGACTACCTGTCCAAGTTTGGAGAAGTCCTGGACTGCACCATCAAAACAGACCCCATGACCAGCCGCTCCAGGGGCTTTGGTTTCGTGCTCTTCAGAGATGCTGAGAGTGTTAATAAAGTGTTAGAGCTGAAGGAGCACAAACTGGATGGCAAATTGATTGATCCCAAGAGAGCCAAAGCAATTAAGGGCAAGGAACACCCCAAGAAGGTTTTTGTCGGAGGTCTAACTTCAGACACAACTGAGGAGCAGATCCGGGAATACTTTGGAGCTTATAGGGATATTGAAATCATTGAGCTTCCCATAGACACCAAAACAAACGAGAGGCGGGGATTCTGCTTTGTGACATACGTTTTAGAGGATCCAGTTCCGAAACTGCTGGAGAACAGACACCATCAAATTGGATCAGGGAAGTGTGAAGTCAGAGTTGCCCAGCCTAAAGAAGTGTACAGAGAGCAGCAGAACAGAGCGGACCGGGGCTTTGGAGGAGGACGAGGAGGCCGTGGAAGAGGACAGGGCCAAGGCTATAATCAAGGATACAACAGCTACTATGGACAGAACTATGGAGGCTATGGCAACGGATACAACCAGGGCTATAATGGCTATTCTACAACTATCCAAATTATGGCTATGGACAAGGCTTTGATGATTACAATGGTCAACAGAGCAGTTATGGCAAGGCCTCACGAGAGGGCAGAAACCATCAGAACAGCTACCAGTCATATTGATGAAGTGGCTAAACACATTCATATAAATGGTTGTCAGGCTGACTTCGACATTGCTCCTCGGAGGCAGCTTGTGGAATCCTGTCCTTAAACAACTATTAAAAATGTTATTCGGTCTTCTGGGGACAAATTCAGTGTCTGACCTTGTAAATAGCAAGATGTTTTGTTTCCAAGTTTGTCTTATTCTGTGCTTTGTTCAGACCGAACTTGTAGGTTTTGTGCTCTTGTGTTCTTAAGTCTTGATTAGGAAAAGTGTCCTTTATTGTGTATTTTAGTTCTTTTCCTTAAGTTTTTTTGGATAAAGGGATTTAAAAATGGGAAAAAAAAAAAAAAAATCCCTTTTAAGGACTACAACAAACGACTGGTAGGGACTACAACAAGCTTCTTCCCGGGTCGGTGACATCACTAACCCTAAAATTTACATAAACCCCGCCCCCGAGAACACACAACAAAGCGGGTGAGGCCATGTTGGGCTGCTTTAGAGAAGAGGAAGAGTTGTTGTAGTAGAGTGTTGTTGACATGCTGTCATTTTACACCGGACTGCTTCACAAACGAGGGTCAATTCAACACAAAAGATTAACATGACGACACATGCTAGTGGATGAGTTGAATCAACTCCACAGCAACTACATAAATTTATCCACTAACCATTCAGAAATGTCCAGTTTCATTCTAAAAGTTGTAACTTCTTCCTGAGTCTCTCCATCAGTGTCGACTCCGGTTTGAACAATGTAAGGCTGAACACCGTTACTGACAATCCTCATTGTGGCTGCGTGAGATTCTCCAGCTTTATTGTTGTTGAGCAACCAAAGCGTGAACTGTTAAAGCTCCGCCCTCTTCTGGAAAGGGGGCCGGGAGCAGCGGCTCATTTGCATTTAAAGGGACACACACACAAAAACGGCGTGTTTTTGCTCACACCCAAATAGGAGCAAATTTGACAAGCTATAATAAATGATCTGTGGGGGATTTTGAGCTGAAACTTCACAGACACATTCTGGGGACACCAGAGACTTATATTACATATTGTGAAAAGAGCCATTTTAGATCCCATTTAAATCAGGTTTGTATAGTATGATATAGTGAGAATATGAAACTCACACCCAAAGAGGAAAAAAAATGCATTTTATTGACCCAAACTGAGCAAAAATATGCAATTCGGTGCAGTCGCAGATATTTATATAGCCAAATAGTAAGATGAAATTCTGATAGCTTGTAATGTAAATCAATATGATATTTATAACAGCATAACAGACCACTTACATGCATATACATATCAGTCAGCACTCTATATCTGCCAATAAATTGTCTAATAGGATATTTAAATGCTTAGTTTTATGATCAAAGCTCTGTAGTTTTAAAACATATAATGCAATACAATACAATGATGATTGAGAGATGAACAAATAAACCTTCCTCAAAAGCCTGATGATCATAATTGATACTTACATTTGAACATGATATTTCTAAAAAAAATTCTTATAGAATTCTTATCTAGATCTTATAAAAGCCACTGTTTGGTTCTTGAAGAAAAAGTACCACATCTTCAAGTGATGATTTTCCCCCAGCATTCCCTACTGGAATGTTTTGGAAATCAAATCTAATACTGCAGGAGTCACAGCAAAACCATTCAATTTTGTGTTTTTCTTCTGCTGCCATTTCATGTTGCATTCTATATGTTTCAATGTACATGACTGCATTTCCTTGGCCTGATACAGACTCCCGTACAGTTGTAATCATCCATGAAATGCGGTGAGATTTCACTCATCGGACTCCTACTATGTTTTGGTTCTGTTAGGTGTTTTTGGTTTCTGTTCAAACAAACTCATTTCCCCTGCATATTATACAAGTTCATTTCTGTTTATTCTGGACTCTTTGAAAATGTGTAATCCAAATCCTGAAACATTTTCATAATTCTTTGTTGGAAGACAAGGGGAGTACTTAATTTTATTAACAGGCTTTTAATGATATTTTTATAAAAGATAAATGCATGTTTTCAGCTTTGAAAAATCAACCTTATCAAGTGCTTTATTTTTATTTCTCATTTTTATGAATCTGACTTGCATAGAACATACTTTGTAAGCCTTTCTTGATTTATTTCATGGGAATATCAACCCAGGCATAGAGGAGTAGAGCCGTTATTTGGACTCAGACTCTGAATCACAGAGAGGCCATTCATATCGTCCCCCCGTCCCAAACACACGCCTGTCAGGGGCAGTGTTATGCCAACCAATCTGTTAGGGAATCCCAGGGGAAATGTCCACTTAAATCAGGAAGTCTGGGGTTTCCCACAATTCCTTTGATTCCTGCTAGTGCACAAATATCCATGGGGATCAAGCCTGGGTTAGAAGAGCATAAAGGTGGGAGGTCTGGTTGAAAACCAGGTAATGCGTTGATGTTGTTACCGGTACTTAGTTTTACAAATCTTATGCATTTCAGAATGTATCCTAAAGCTCCTTTGACAGTTTAAGCCTTATTTTTTATTGCATCGAGCTCTTAACCTGGGCTGTACGAATTACATATTTTTGTAGGCAAACTTCCCAAAGTCAATGTTTTGTTTGAATGGGATTTTGGTTAAATACATGAAAAAGATGTGTTCACATTTTATTCTACAACATAATACATCAGTACCTTCTTATCATTTTTTTTTAAGCTTGTGTCTTGAAAAATGAGGTTGCTAGCAAGTGTCTAAATGGGACCAGATGTTGTCAGGACATTAAATATTAAAAGGTAAACTCATCTACTTACTAATCGCTTTCACAGCCTCATTGTGTTTAAAATCTCGCAAACTATTCTAACTCAAACTTTCAGACAAAATGTTTTGAAAATAAAGAGTTGAGGGAAGCTTAACGGTGGCCACTTACAGGCTGGCCTACAAAAATACATCAGCGCTCTATATTGTAGCAATTTAGGTCAAATAAAAAAATCCATTAAATATTTTCTCTGAATTTATTGCTATTATATATATATATAATTATTTAATATCTTATATGTCAAAAGGCAGTGTTATAGGTTTATATATACATTATTGAAATCTTTAACTGATAAAAGGTTTAAGTATACTAACTAACCCCAAAGTAACAATTAAGGGCTAATCTTCCATTTTTATAAATATTTCTTCTGTTTCTGTAGAAAAATGTATTTGTTTTTAATTACAATTTAATTATATGGTGTGTTCAAGTCCTCCTGGGAAGTTCATATTTACGAGTTGGGAAGTCGTGTTTACGACGTCAGGTGAGCAAGATGGCGGTGTACCTTCTCTTAATTAACTACACAAAAATACAGCTTAAACTCTACTTCTAGAAAATGAAGAACAAAGAATGTGCAATTTTGCTTTTAATTAGTTAATTAATGTTAATTTAATTAATTGTACATTTTTAATTAATTTATGAAGCCACTGTACACTTTATCATTACATATTATATTGTTATATTACAATGCCATTATATTTTTGTGCAGTTTTTTTTTTTATTTACAACAGAGCAAGCTAACTTGTGCTGGTAAAAAACCTATAGGCCGTAAGTATTTTTGTATTCCACCACGTTTCTCACGGACACGCACTCATAAACTCTGGTCTTAAAGAAAATCCAGAGCTTACCACTCATATTTACATATTCA
Organism: Hypophthalmichthys molitrix; assembly: GCA_037950675.1. NCBI lineage: Eukaryota > Metazoa > Chordata > Actinopteri > Cypriniformes > Xenocyprididae > Hypophthalmichthys > Hypophthalmichthys molitrix. The sequence goes on along the minus strand of CM075503.1, from coordinate 2,925,440 downwards.
TGTGCATTCAACTCGTAAATATGATCTCTCCGACATGACTTGAAGGCGTCATTAACATTTCCTGTGCAGTTCTCCCGCCAAATTGCAGAGGCAGCACAGCGTCATCACTGCTTCTTATGCTTAGCCAGGTTCGCTGTCTCCTTTGCTTTCTTCCACTTGAGTTTTTTCTTGACAAGCAAGAGGTCAATGTACACAGGGTAGTTTAGGGCCGTGGAGGCACAGAGGAGACCACCATGCAATGCACCAGCGATACCACAGCTAAACATGTCCTGACCTGAAATGCACAGAAAAACCCCAAACAAGTTAAAATGCTCTGATCATTAAATGGAATGTAGTGGCAGAAATACTTGTTGCTAACTAAAGCCTATTAATCATATATAGATATATATATATATATATATATATATATTTTTTTTTTTTTTTTTTTTTTTGCAGCCTCTCTTTAAACCCTTGCTACGGAGCCCCTGAAGGGACATGGTGAAGGAAAAAAAATGGAGGGAAAATTAGTTGTCAATGCTTTTGCGTTCTCTTGCAAATGTTTTGCATCCCCCTGAGAAACTTTGCATTGCTCACAAAACCTTTGCGTTCCACCGAAAAACTTGGCGTTCCCTCGTAAAAACGTTTACGTTCCACTGAGAAAGTTTGCGTTCGTTCGCAAAGAGCTCAAAAGGTTTTGCGAGTGAATACAAAGTTTCTCGGGGGAACGCAAAAGCATTGACTTAATGTTTTTCCTTCCATTACATACTTTTCCCACCAACATGCCCCTTTAGGGGCTCTGTACCTTGCAGACTCCAGTTTTGAAAACAGTATATAGCTGGAAGAACACTGTACCTGACAAATAAAGGTTTTTGATGGGAGTATCACATCGATTTCGAGCCATGGCCTCTGAATAGAAGCGGCCCAAGTTGTGATCAGCAGAATATATGGCCCCGCGGTTACAGCTGAGGTAGTGCGTGTTCGTCAGAGGAGTGGCTGCTTCCTGATACACCAGCTGAGACACACAGAGAGAGACAGTTTGATCATTCTGAATGCTCCCTTTCTGACTACCAATAGAAAGTCCAGTCCAGGCTGCAGAATTTCTGCCCATCCAAATGTAATAAGTACTGATTATTTCATAGACATAATTTTTAGAAAACAAAGCTAAACATACAGTTCAACTCGTCGCCATGAAATCAAAATTGACAGTTTTGGATAATATTATAAGTTATTTATCTGTGCACATCATTATTTATTTATTAATTTATTTTAAATTCATGTTCCCTTGTAATCTTTAATAGATTCAACAAAAATCAAGCCCAGCCCTATGTTTTTTTCTCATTTGAGAAGCCGTTTCACTCAGATATAGTCGATCGCAATTTCCATTCCATATTAACTTTAATACTAAGTGCCTCAAACAAAATTCACAGTACGCTGTTAGAAAAAAAAACATTCAATGTTCGATTTTGACATTTTTAATGTACTCTTTATGCCAGAAAGGTTCTGTGTAAGAAGACTTACATAATACTGTCATGTTAACAGGTTATTTATTTTTTAAATTATATTTAAAGGAGCTGTTTAATTCATAAAATTGAATCAAAAAAATTTAAAAGGAATTAAAACTAATTAATTACAACTAAATCCTTAAAAATGATCTCATGATGGGAATCTCTAAAAGGTTCTATGAAGCGCCATATTTGCCACTAACCTGGTATAATAAAATCTAGTCATTAACTCTTTCTCAAAATGCTTCTTGTATCATCCTGATACACTGCAAACCTGTTTGTGAATTCTGATTTTTTTTTTTTTCCCACATGTATGAATCATAAATATTTAATTACAGTAATCATTTTTTGGAGGCCTCTTAAATGCATTAAATGGAATATTTTCCCCTGTTCACGCTGTTTCACGTCAGGACAGTGGCTACAAAGGCTTTATAGCTGTGAACATTGGTGCTATTACAGTTAACGCCTTCCTGTAGCTCTAGAGTCATTAATCACATGACATTTATGGTTCACATGATTGGCTTAAAAAACTGGATCTTAGTGCTGGTGACCAAAGGTATGGAAGTCCATCAACTGTTTGGTTACCGACACTCTTCAAAATATCTTCTTTTGTGTTCAACAGAAGAAAGAAATTCATTTAGGTTTAGAACAACTTGATGGTGAGTAAATGATGACAGATTTTTTTTCTTCCTTTTAAGTGGGTGTCCTTTGTTAGCAAAGCAACTGCCATTGAGATGAATGGGAATGACTTTCTCCACGTATTATACTCTGAACAGGCTATGGGTGGTCCACGGGTATGAGACTAATGATATGTTTTACAGAGATGTCGTTGATAAACACCAGCTACATTTCGATGCTTAACCTTTTAATCATATCGCAGGTAATTCAATCATCGGTGTCCCAGTGTTTAATGGATCTGTGTTTAGGCTCTTCAGTCAACATATGAATGACTAACTTGACATTAAACACGTTAAACAGGGATAAGACAAAAGTACTCTAAAATTGAAAAGATTACACACTTCTCCTTTTTCACTCATTTTTCATGTTAAAATAACAGATTTCGAATTTGCAACAAAAAGTACCTTTTCTCTGAGTTTTGGGAAGTGTTTGCAGGCCCAGTCAAAGAGATGGTTGGCAAATCTCATCTTGTAGTTAAAATAATCGTCGCCTCTTTTCCTCACTCTAGTGTCCTTCCACTCTTCAAACCATTCATAATTGACCATGGTCAGGATGGTCATACATGACTTGCCTGGAAAATTAGTATGTTGTTAATTTATGGCATGACATTATTAACAGCACAACAGAATCATGCTTTAAATTTGGATGATTATGCAGATACACATGACAAAAACACATAGATGCAAACAGATTGACTTTAAAGTATCTTAAAAAGTAACATTCTCACCGAATATTAACTGTCTAAATAATTAACTGTTTTTTCTTTAATATCAGACCCATTCAGGCAATTAATATCATACCTACACTACCGTTCAAAAGTTTGGGGTCAGTATAATTTAAAATTGACAGTAAAGATATTTATAATGTTACAAAAGATTTCTATTTCAAATAAATGTTGTTGTTTTGAACTTTCTATTCATCAAATAATCCTGAAAAAAATATCATGGTTTCCAGAAAAATATGAAGCTGTTTTCAACATTGATAATTATAAGAAATGTTTCTTGAGCAGCAAATCATCATATTAGAATGATTTCTGAAGGATCATGTGACACTGAAGACTGGAGTAATGTTGAAATTTCGATTCACGGTCCCTAAGGGCTGCCAAAACGTTCGAAGTGGGTGGAGCCACTTTTACTAAAATGGCTATAACTCATGAACGGAATGAGATATTTGCACCAAACTCAGCACACCTATGTAAGAGCTCATTCTGTGGTTGCGTGAAAAAGGATGTGGTGACAGGTCACTCGGTGGCGCTATAACAGCAGTCCTTACTAATTGCTTCATCCAATTTTCAAGTCGATTGGACTAATGGTGAAGTAGTTATAGCGATTTTCATGTTTTTTTGCTGTTATAGCGCCACCAAGTGGTCAATCACCACATCCTTTTTCACGTGATCACAGAATGAGCTCTTACATAAGTGTGCTGAGTTTGGTGCAAATATCTCATTCCGTTCACGAGTTATAGCCATTTTAGTAAAAGTGGCTCCACCCACTTTGAACGTTTTGGCGGCCCTTAGGGACCATGAATCGAAATTTCAACATTTTTTTGATAGCTTTTGATATTCAGTCTCCAGAGAATCTTGCTGCACTGGTTTGGTTCCGATCAGGTAAAAAAACGTTCGACTAGTTCGCAAAAGTAGGTTTTTCAAAAAATATAAAAATTTCGCCACAACGAGCAAATCCCTGCATCTTGTCCATCTTCAGTGGTATTTTTGACCACTGTAGCGCCCCCATCAGGTCGATCGGGGCGAGCCTTGCTGATGTTGTAGATGGTGTGAGGACTACCAGCCCTCAAAGTCTCTACAACTTACGGTTTGGTCTGCCCAATCACTTTTAGGGGAGAATGTTGATTCTTGGAAATTTTAACAATTACAATAGGGTTTCAGCGCTACACACTTGAACCCCTAAAAATCTTACCAACCCCTAACTTTTGAACGGTAGTGTACAGCGAATCTTGCAGTGACAATGCTATACAGAGCTGCTGTCTAAAAAAAAATCGTCGCCATTGACAAGTTGATCGTCTGTTAAGATGTTACCTGGGTGACGGATCTGTGATGTGGGGTCTTTGGCTGAGGGGAAAGTGAGGAGCATCATGGGAATGTTCTCTGGTGCCTCGTCTTTACTCATACCGAAGAACTCATCCATCCTACAGGTGAAAGTTCACTCTCAATTTACTGCAGTCACACCTTTTATACATAAAGAGCTCATATAACGTGTTAATTGACATACAGCTCTTTCAGAAAACAACGTGAGACTACAGGAAAGTTTGGAAATGTTTTCCCACAGGCAGGAAGATAAGAATTGTTTCTTGGACTGAGAGCAGAAACCCTGTCCAGACAGAAGGATGGCAACAGACCCAGAAAGATGGGATGTGCGTGGGAATGGTTTAGTCAACAGCACTGCCTAGTGTTTGATTTGCGCAAGTGATTCATGTAGTTTGCCAATCTATGCTTCCTTATATATTATAAATTTGATTCTATATTTTAAATGCAACAATATTATATATAAAAGTAGCTGTATCTTTTTTATATATATACTGACATGCCATCCATGTCATTTGATTTGAAGAGCCAGATGCTGGTGGACACGATGTCTAACTCTTCTTCAGTCGCATCAAACCCCGAGAACAGGAGGAACGAGGCTTTACCGGGCCTAAACATATCCAGACGACTCTGAATCTCTGAAATATAAGAAAACAGTGCATCTAGTCTATCAAGAGCAGTTTTACATCTGAAGATGTTTCATTGAAGCACACAGAGTATGTTCACCTGGTTTGACTTGTATTTCTGGAGGTAAGAGCTTCTGGAAGGTGTTGAAAATCCCACAGTTGGAAATGATAACAGGAGCTCGCACTTCCACGTGCTCGTCACCTTTCCTCACGGTCACTCCTGTCAATCAAACCACAATAAATACATACTTTACATAAAAGCTAAATTAGAAGAAACTGATTTTATTTATATGTACTCACCATATGCAGCTCCCTTCTTATCCACCAGGATACGGCTGACAGGGGCGCGGACCAGCACACTGCCCCCGTATTTCTGTATGACTTTAGTGATGTGGAATGGGATCTCACTGGCGCCCCCTTTAGGGTAGTATGCGCCACGCTTGAAGTGGTGCAGCATCAAAGCATTAATCATACAGCTGGAATCTTTAGGAGGCACACCTAGAGCAGAGAGCAAAGAAACACTTCTCTAGACGGTTGCGGATCATTTTGACCTGCATTAATTTTTGTGTTGCTGGAAATACTTGGATAACCTTAACCTATGATATTTTACTTGATGTAAAAATATATGATGATACAAATGGACATGTATACATAAAATGCTGTTATTTAATGTATTTAAGCTGCAAACCGCAAAACAGTTTACTGCATATTGTTGTGTTTTGTGCACAACAATAATTAATGTAGTGAAATCCTCACCATAGAAGAAATATGAGAAGACCAAGTGCAAGTCCTTGTTGCTTGTCAGTCTGTTGTTCACCTCTGTGGCATTTGATTCTGAGAGACGAAAGATGGATGAGAAGAAGTCAGCGATGCCACTTTTGAGCAGAAAGAGAGCCAGCCATTTTGGAATCAGCTTTAGGACGCCTAAAAGAGCAACATGTCTGGCTGTGACCTGTGGACAATACAGAGGAGAAGACAGGAATAATGAGCTTTAAGGTTAAGAGGGTAATATTTGCAGCCAGAAAGGCCATGAAGCAATTTGTTTTATTTTATTTCATTTGACTTTATTTTATTTTATGACAGGGAAAATGTGGAGGTACTGATTACTCCAGACAAGAACAAAGAAAAACATTCTTATCTTATTAGTATTACATGGAAGGTGCAAAATAAACCTCATAATGAGGAATATTTATTTGGTGACATGATTATTGTCCAACTGATTTGCTAGACATGCATGAAGGCACATAGTAGGATTAGCCATTAATTCAGTCCACTCACTGCCAACGCAAACACTGGCAGAGGTCCCAGTTTGGCTTGAGGCAAACTCACACTACACGACTTTTGACTGGGTTTTGCTGTCTCAGACAGATTTCCAAATCAGCTGCGGCTCGTCTGTAAGGGCCAAAATATTCATCCAAACATAGTCCTCTATATAAGCTGAATCAATAATAAATTGTAAATGTATTTAGCATTCTGCAACAAATATTTTTCAGATTTTCTAGACTATTTTAAGTCATAAAGTGAGCAGAATATATTCAAATTTAGCATATAGCTTCGTTAGGCATAAGTGGGTGCCTGAGCCCTCCCAGCTCTACAGCGCCCCACAGTTTTACAGTGTAAATCTGTGGTGAAAAATGGAACTGCAGCACAGTATCCAGCACTGATTTAAAGTATTATCAATTTAGAGACGTAATCTGACATATGGAAGCTTGTTTCTGCCACGGAATAAAAGTCGCAATTTTATCTCAGAATTACACGTTTATAACACACATTACGGACTTTATGACAATTCTGAGAAAAACTAATTGCGAGATAAAGTCGCAATTCTGAAGGAAATTGTGAGATTCCCTGCCTCTCATCAGGATTGTGAGATAAAAAGTCGCAATTACCTTTTTTATTTTCTTATTCCGCATTAACATATTAAACATATGGAAGCTTGTTTCCACCACGGAATTAAAAAAAAGATAATTGCAACTTTTTATCCCACAATTCTGACTTTTTTTTTGCTCAGAATTGCATGATACAAAGTCGCAATTGCAAGTTCTAAAGTCAGAATTGCGAGATATAAACTCGCAATTCCAAGAAAAACTCAGACTTGCGAGAAAAAAAAGTCAGAATTGTGAGTATCTCGTGATTCTGACTTTTTTCTCTCAATTGCGAGTTTAGATCTCACAATTCTGTCTTTTCTGAGAATTGTGAGATATAAACTTGCAATTGCGAGTTATAAAGTCCAATTCTGAGGGGGAAAAAGACTGACTCACAATTCTGATATTATAACTCACAATTCTGACTTTATATCACACAATTCTGAGACAAAAATTCAGAATTGCGAGACGTAAACTCCCAGTTCTGAGAAAAATAATTACTTTATAACACACAATTTTGAGTTTATATCACACAATTCAGACTTCCTAACTCACAAATGCGAGTTAATTTATTATATATTAAGTCAGAATTGCGAAATGTAAACTCACAATTGCAAGAGATTAAAAGTCACAAATTACCTTTTTTTATTTTTTATTCAGTGGCGGAAACAAGCTTCCATAGAGCCAGTCTCAAGCAGTCACAGACACTGCGATATTTTCAAACTTGTTTGACATTATTGCCATGTGATCTTGTAGTGTGTGTGATGCAATGACAAGATGCAACTAATCCAGCCAATCACAGTGCCGACAGTATAAATGAAAAAAAAATCGTAATCAAAAGGTGCATTCACGCCATGTTGTAATTACCATAATTACAACTTGTAAAAAGCATTTACGTCCTCGTAGAACCTGTAAACTGAGAATATTCGGAGAGCTTGGACTTACGTGACCGCTGTACCACATGACCACTGCATATTCATATTGCCATTAATAGTGTTGCCATAAAAACACACAATTCCGAGAATGTATTGAATTGATGAATTTATGTGAGAAATCTTTTTTTTTTCTGCTGTTGGTTGCTACTTCCTCTTGTAGTTAATGCACTTCATCAGTGTTGTGTAGTATGTGTGCTGCTACGACATGAGCACCACATGATTCAAGTAGTCTTACAGTCCTGTAGTGTGAGCTTGCCTTTAGAAACATGAGATGATGGATGCTCTACCTTCATGATCTTAAAGAACTCCTCCACAGCTTTGACATCATCAGGAAACTGCTTCTTCAGGTTCCGCTCCATCTCAGTCCTGCCACTCAAGATGGCGTAGTCTCTCCGTTCCTCATTGTCGCCAATTATAATACTGTCAAAATGCTGCTTTAGCTCCACAAACTCCAGCTGACCCTCAGTGATTTGGTCAAAAGCGACCTTAAGCAGACCGTTTTCATGCAGCTGACCGAAGTAGTGAAGTCCTTTTACATGGAAAAAATAAAAAACAGTTTCAGGACCTTCAGCAGATATGTTCTTCATCCCATGATATTATTCATAGACATTGCTTGTACATAAATAACACAATCCTGTAAGTAGAAATCCCTCCAGGAAGTACAATTCATTCGATGTGATTTCAACTTTAGTTTTAATATCGATCCAACAATCTGAGAAGTCACTGTTACTCTTAAATTTACCATGTAATCAAAATTGACAAATATTGTTTTTTATGGAATATTGCGATATTAATTACAAATGATTTATCTGTGCACATCATTATTTTTTAAAAATACATGTGCCTCGTAATCTTTCATCAAAATAACTTCCCCTCCCTCTTGCAGCGACGTTTCTGATGATGTGTTTACTGGTGTGAGGGGCGGGGCAACCTGTCACTCACATGAGACCCACCAATAGCAAACCACAATCAATTCCCCATGGACAAAATCAAGCCCCGCCCTACATTTGTTCTTGTTCCAGAAGCCGTTCACTCGGATTTACGACACAACAGGCTTTGAACAACATGAAAAGCAATATATATTGACGGCGATATGGACTTTTAAGGTAATCAGCCAACCTAGCTAGTTATTTACATTGTATGCGTTTTATTCAATTTTAATATCTGAATGTTAGTGAAAAGAAAAAAAAATTTAGATATCAATCTGCATATGTTATGGACATTGGTTATGCTTATATTTGGTAGCTTCTTTGAAGGCATCTTGAGTAAAACAAAAAAGCATTAACAAAGTACATACCCACGTCAAACTCAAAACCCTTCTCAGTGAAAGTGTGACAGCAGCCTCCTGCCACGTCATGCTGCTCCAGCACCAGGACTTTCTTCCCGGCTTTGGCCATTGTGGCTGCAGCTGTCATTCCTCCGATCCCACTGCCTATTATAATTGCATCAAGATCCTTTGGAATCTTCTCCTTGGTAAATCCTAAAAATACATACAATAAGTATATAGACAATGGCCATGGGTAGTCAACCTAAATGCCTATTAACGCCCCCGCAAGGCCTGGTAGTAAACACGACCCATTCACTTGTGAAACTCGTTCGCAAAATCACCACCAGGTGGCGCAAGTGGAAGTTTGGCGCCATTGCCCCAACAATGTCATTTTCATTTGTAAATGAAGCTAAAATAATTAAATATATGACTGATGATAATAATAATACCAATCATAATACTAACAATAAATGTAATATAGCATTATAACGTTTCATTTTGACTAATTATTTATCATAAAAATAGGCCTACAAAAGATTCCACTTATCCGACTACAGTTACAGTGAAATATTACAGTGATGGCAGTGCTTGAAGTGCTTACTTACTGTATAGTACTAGCCAGTATTTTTGATTATTAGCCTACACATTAAAGATATACATTATGCCATAAAATAATAATGGGAATGTTATGATATCATAACACATTTATTTTCTTTGTCAAAGGGTTAGTTCACCCAAAAATGAAATTTCTGTCATTAAGTACTCACCCTCATGTTGTCCCAAACCTGTAAGACCCTCGTTTGTCTTCGGGAAACAAATTAAGATATTTTTGATGAAATCCGAGGGTATCTGATCCACAGATAGGCAGCAACGACATTGCACCTTTTGAAGTCCAGAAAGGTACTAAAGACATCGTTACCATCTACGTGACTATAGTGGTTCAACCTTAATATTATGAAGCGACGAGAATACTTTTTTTGCAAAAAAACAAAACAAAATAACGACTTTATTCAACAAATTTGTTTGTCCCTTGTTATACTGCTACGCTATTTACGTCATACTGCTACGCTATTTTCGTTGCAGATCTTCAGTGTTTATGTCTGAACGCCGGCTCAGTATTGGCCGGCTCCTGTTGACGCATCACACGCATGCGTCTTACTGAGCCAATACTGAGCTGCCGTTTGGACGTAAACACTGAAGATCTGCAACGAAAATAGCATAGCAGTATGACGGAATTTGTTGAATAAAGTTGATATTTTTGTTCTGTTTTTGTGCACAAAAAGTATTCTCGTCGCTTCATAATTTTAAGGTTGACCACTGTAGTCGTGTCGATGTTTTTAAAAATGTCTTTAGTACCTTTCTGGACCTCAAAAGGTGCAATGTCGTTGCTGCCTATGTGTGGATCAGATACCTTCAGATTTCATCAAAAATATCTTAATTTGTGTTCCGAAGACAAACGAAGGTCTTACGGGTTTGGGACAACATGGTGAACTAACCCTTTAATATGTCACAAATAAAATATTTGAAACTTCCATTTAATAATTAACTGATGCATTTCAACAGGTCATGCATACACATACTTTGTTATTTGTTATCTGCCCTTTTTTGACACATCTGTTCCCGTACAGAGCCCTGCACATGACATGCATATAGGCTACTGTACTCACTCATGTCATGAAAAAATAATACCTTAAAAGCAGCAGTGTTCATATGCAATCATTATGTAACACTTTACTGCACCAAGAGCAAGAAACACAGTGACCGATACAGGAAATTAATAGTCCAATACTGATCTGGGTTAACTCCCAGCATGCAGTGCTGTCAGTAGGTGAAGAGGCCTGATAAGGGGTTAACATGGCCACAAAATATCACCTGAATTATCTTTGTAAGCCCTAAAATACTTTAAATAAGAGTTTGAGAACCACAAGTGTTATCCCAAGTGGCTAATCTAATTAAGATATGGTAAAGCCATTGAGACATATGTTAATTGTTTTATAATAGCATTATCTATATGTTACATAATTAGATTACCGTAAACAGCTTTTTTAGTATATTATCTGATAATACTTCTTTTTAAGGTATATCACATACTGTAGGCTATATAATATGTACAAAAGAGACTTTTCATTTTTTAAAAGGAAAAATGTAATAATTTACTTACTCGTGCTATTTCAAACACTTCTGTGGTACAAATGAAAACAAAATAAATAAAACTTAGTGCATATATACAGTAGATCACATTTATGGTGCTTCTTTTTGTCATTTTACAGCTTGACTGCCTCAGTCCTCATTCAGTCCCTTGTGAAAAATAAGTGCACTTAATTGTATTGAATGTGTACTTGTAGTGTACTTCAGTTTTTTTTTTAAAACTGTACTTGCAGATAATATAATAATAGGCCACTTACATGTAAAGAGAATACACTTTATTCATTAATATATTTCTTAAAACACCGCACTTTGTAATAATGTCAAATTCAAAGTTTTTTAAGGTACAATTTAAATAATATTTTTCATAAACTTGTTCATGCTTTGGTCAAAAAAGTACACTTATTTTGATGTGTTAGACTGCTAAAGCACACTTGTAGTGTTATTTGATATAAACTGCATCTTCATAATTGCAGATATATGTAAACACATGACGAATTTAAGTTTACCATAAAAGCTTGTGAGTACATTCAGCGGTACACTTTAACAATGTTTCATCAAATACAATAAAGGTAATTATGAAATTACTTATAGAGATGTACTTACGTCTTAAGTGGGTCAAAAAACACTATAAAGTTCAACTGATTGCATTTAGTATAAATTAAAACTATAATACATTTCCACTTACATCAGGGTCATCCAGGGTCACGGCACCAATGTAACCGCTCCAGTTTGAACTGCCCGCTCTAAGCGGGACTCAAACCCTGGTTCGCTGGCATGGGAGTCGGGTGCTCTAACAAGGAGGCTAAATAGCGTCAGTCTCTAGAGCGTCTCTTGAGATCAGGGGAGTGTGGTTTACACGCACAGCTCTTACTAGCCTACGACAGTTACATTTATTATAAATGATTAATCCATGCACATTATTATTTAAAAAAAAAAAAATCACATGCCCTTGTAATCTAAAAACCATTAACTTCCACTTCTTTTGGAAACGTCCTAATTTCTGATGATGTGTGAACCTACCTTTTTTTAAATTCTATATAAGCCATTTCGCTTGGAAATACATCACAATAGGGAAGATATGATGATTGCAGTTTCCGTTTCATGGCATCTTAAACTATTAACACTTATTTAGAAATACTATATTCCTGGTTTTAGCCTTTATGTGTCAATGGGTTAACTGCTTATAATGTTTTAAACATGAAAATTAAGAGATGGAAGCTCCTTAAATGCATTCAGCATAAACACAGCCATATGCTGCATTTGAAGATTAACTCAAATGAGCTTGTGAATTCGCTTTTAAAATGCTACAGATTAGCAGAACAGGCTTAAAACATTGTCAGGTCATTCTCATGGCAAAGAAGCATCTAAAGATGTATGGTTATTCACCTTGTTTCAGCACTTTGTCTCTCTTTCTCTGGTCCAGCTCCAAAGGTCCTGGAGGTCTCACCGACTGCACTGAAAATGGACTCGGCTTGCTGAACAGGTACCAGTACGTTCCAGCAGCCCAAATCAGGACGCACACCAAAAATATCAGCAACCACATCCTGTAAGAACTGATTCTGTGCTCACTTTGAAATGTCTAAAATCGATCTACTCAAATCTTGAATTTTCTTTTAAAAAAATAAGCTATTGCACATAGGAAAGCTAGAAGAGTTTTAAGCTAAGAATGTGCATCACAGCAGATCGTCTTCTGCAAGGACTTTTGCTGAAAGTCTTCTTTTATATGCAAGCAAGGAGCAAAGGTTGCAGCAATTGAGTTTGCGGTGACGCAACATTTAAGTATTATACATAATCGACCAAGATAAGAGTGGTAATATTAAATAACAAGCTTTAGTCCACATACAGATCCAGAGCAATCCTCTTTACATAAACATTTATGTTAGTGACAATGAATGTTTACTTTGTTTCAGGAACAATAATCCCAAGAAGTATTTGCTCCACTTAATTGAACCACATGATTTTTGTATTACATAACACAGACACACACACACACACAAAAGAAAATATTGTTGTCAAATGTTAGTGGATTATGTCCACAGTTAATGTGATGAACTCTAGTTGTGATTGGGAACTGAACTCATACATCCAATTAATCAATCGAGCCATACAGTACAGTACAGTAGTCAGGGCACTGATCAGAGAACTGTCTCAATCGCGAAATCCTTCCAGGGCACTGAAACGTTCGCTACCTAAAAAGTCCCACAACGCACCTTGAAAACAGAAGTTCTGAAGTGTGAAACATAAATCACGTGAGCCAACTCACTACACACAATGACACACCATAGATGTTTGTAAAAAATACAAACCGTTATTTAATTATATTTCAGCATAACACAGTGTCCTAACTACATGCGACAACACAACATGTGATAAAAGGTATCTTTTCCATGTTAATCGGAGTTCTTGTCCTAAAAAACACAACGGCGACACGCGATGATTCTATTTTAGAAACGGTTTCTATTTTTCTGCGACATCACGGCTGGAACAACAACACAAAGTATGAAATAGCTGCATCTAATTTCGGAGGCTGCGTCCTCCGGAGGTCACATTTGAAGGCTGCATACGTCACCGTAATAAAAATTTACTTATTCCTTGTGAGGTGTTAAATACTGTAATTTCTTTCTTACTTTGCAATCTAACGGTTACTTTTCTTAAATGATGCATGCAGCCTTCAAATGCAACCTTTACTCAGAGTAATCTTTACACAGAGAAATACTGTGTAAAGATTGCCTGCTCAAAATTCAGTGTAAAGATGCAATTCGGCATAAAAGCCAGCCCAAATTATGCCTGCTCTGACCCACTTTGGCCCTTATTATAAAGGTATAGAGTTAAAATTGCTGTGTAAATGCATTTATGCCACCTCTGAGCAGCATTAAACAGTCTGTGTAAAGACACTTAAATGCCACTTCAGAAGCGCTTCTGTGCCGAATTTGCAGTGTAAATTTGGTAAATGCCTAAAGACTTTTTATCCGTTTTTCTTAGTTTCCATTAAGATTTCCATGGCTTTTGATTTCACCTTCACCTGTGTCGTCTTGTTTAAGCACTTGTTATCTTTTGTATTTATATCCCTTCGTTTGATTCCTTATGTTGGTTGCAGAATGTTGTGTATTCAATTATTAAAGACCGCTTTTTCAACTCTCCCTGCCTGCAAAAGTGACATATAATTATTTGAATAATTAGTTAAAACCGCAGAACTGAGAGAACTGAGCCTGTGTAATTTTGCTCCGTTACATTATGACAGGTCAAGTCACCTGTATGTAGCTGTTTATACAATACAGATTGATTTAAATCAGCTTTACAGGGATAAACAGGAAAATAATGATTCAATGATGTAAACAGAGTTTACTTCTACTGTAAAGTAACTCTGAATAGATTATAGTGTTGTAAAAAAGACAGAAAATAAAAGTGCTGGATTTATTTGCAAGCAGTTTTTCTTTTTAATCAAAATAAACTCAGGAACACACCTCTTTGGCTTTTAAGATACAGAACAAGCACAAAAAAGACAAGATCTGAGTCTGACAAAGAACAACTGAAAATGAGGGCTGTATATACACAAGGAAACACTAGGGACTAAATGAGATAATTACTGTAACAAGACACAGGTGAGACACATCTAAAACCATGGCAACAGAAGACCATGAACAAAGAAAACTGAGAACAGTGATCAAAACACAAACGGATCAAATGCGACACAAATAATATTATGCATTACTATGTTTATAAACACTAACAAAACATTATTCATGTTGCCTGAAAAATTTCAAAGTGATGATCATTAAAGGGACAGTTCATCCAAAAATGAAAATGATTCCATGATTTACTCACCCTCAAGCCAACCTATCTTCTTTCAGACGAACACAATTCAAGATATATTTAAAAATATCCTTAGTCCTCCAAGGTTTATAATGGTTGTGAATGGTAGGCCAAATTCTGAAGACAGAAAAAAAATGCATCCTTCCATAAAAAAATGAATCCATACGACTCCAGGGGGTTAATAAAGGCCTTTTGAAGCGAAGGGATGCGTTTTTGTAAGAAAAATATCTATATTTAAAACTTCATCAATTCAAATAACTAGCTTCTGTTGGATGACAATGCATACTGCGTGCGTCAGTTTGGGCGGAAGAGCAACCTTTGACCTGACGCAATGACGAACTCGGAAGCGCAGATGATAGAGCAAAACAAAACATTGGTCACGAATTAGAAGTCTGAAACGATCATTTCAAGAGAAATGTCGGAGGATTTTGATATAAGAGAAGAGGAGCTTGAGTTTGTTGCACAGCCCTATTTGTTTGAAGGCGTCTAAGCTTAAAATACTCCTACATCCTGTGTCATACATCGCGTTAGAGGATTACTAATTTGGCGCAAGTCGACTTGCACATTCTGCGTATGGTCATCCGCCGGAAACTAGTTGTTTGAATATAAAAAGTTTTAAATATAGATATTTTTCTTACAAAAATGCATCCCTTTGCTTCAAAGGGCCTTTATTAACCCTTTGGAGTCATATGGATTAATTTATTTTATAGAAGGATGCATTTTTTCTGTCTTCAGAATTTGGCCCACCATTCACAACCATTATAAACCTTGGAGGACTAAGGATATTTTTAAATATATCTCGGATTGTGTTCGTCTGAAAGAAGATAGTCATATACACCTAGGATGGCTTGAGAGTGAGTAAATCATGGAATCATTTTCATTTTTGGGTGAACTATCCCTTTAAGCACCTTAGATCAGCACAGGTGATTCATTAACTTGAATGCAGATGATTTTACATGTAGATGTTACGAAGCATGATCAGCACAATGCTTTATCTTTATGTCTTTGAGTGTTCTTCTTGTTAAATTAAGCAATAGTGTAGAAATGGATACTTTGTGTTATCATTACCAGATAAGGTAATTAAGATAACACTAAATTGTGAAAAATCATCTTTGTACATGCGCTGCGTTTATCTATATGACTTTGACATGCATTTGTCAATAAGGTTTTCCAGGCCTATTTAAAGTAAGTGCAAGTGAGCCTGCTTGATTTTGACATTTATGCAACACAATAACATTTAATTTTAGCATTGGTTACAAACTTATAGGCTACTATTATAAAATAAGTATCAGCCTTTCCCTCAGTATTCTCTTATAAGCAGTAGTGCCTTGTAAAAGTATTCATGATCAGGGATAACATTATGAGCACTGACAGGTGAAGTGAATAACACTGATTATCTCTTCATCACGGCACCTGTTAGTGGGTGGATATATGAGGCAGCAAGTGAACATTTTGTCCTCAAAGTTGATGTGTTAGAAGCAGAAAAAATGGGCAAGCGTAAGGATTTGAGTGAGTTTGACAAGGGCCAAATTGTGATGACTAGACGACTGGGTCAGAGCATCTCCAAAACTACAGCTCTTGTGGGGTGTTCCCGGTCTGCAGTGGTCAGTATCTATCAAAAGTGGTCAAAGGAAGGAACAGTGGTGAACCGGCGACAGGGTCATGGGTGCCCTTATGAAAAAGAAGTTTATTCAAGTGTGCTATTAGCATACTTCTTTTAAACTAAAAATAAAAAAGTATACTTTTAAAGAGTTAAAGTACAGTTAAATTTGAAGTATTAAAAAAATAATACCTGAATAGGAACATAGTAGCATACTTAAAGTGCAAAACTTTTTTTTTTAATAAATTTGCAAAGTTATCACAATTTTTGTCTGTTGCTTTGTCATTATGGTGTATGGAGTGTATTGATGTGTAAAAAAAGTAATTTAAAGCAGTTTAAGTTCAAGTTTTTGAGCACATTTAAAAACAACAATGAGGCTGACCAAAGTGCTGTACAGTATGAACCAGAATAAACATAGACCAAACGACAAAGCATAAAAACATCACAATGTATTAAAAGCAAAAAACAAACCAAACAAAACACAACAACAACAAAAAACTTTTTAGAAGCTACCCTAATGTTATTCTGCTGGCTGTACCATAATGTAAGAGTCACTGGAAAAGCTCTATTCCAGTTCTGGGAATTGAGTAAATTATTATCCTTAGATCTTAAACTTCTCAAGGGATTATGGAGTAAATTAGACCAGTTACTGGGTGTTTGATTATATATAAGCAGGAGAATTTTAAACTAAATCCTGTAATTAACAGGCAGCCAGTGCAAGAATTTCAGAAGGGGTGTAACATGAGCAGTTTTTTTTTTTTTTTTTTTTTAATATCCCTTCAGGAATCTCGCTAATGCATTTTAAACCACTTGTAGGTGAGAAATTTGATTTTATATATACACTACCAGTCAAAAGTTTGGAATTGGTAAGATTTTTAATGTTTTTAAAAGAAGTTTCGTCTGCTCACCAAGGCTGCATTTATTTAATTAAAAATACAGTAAAAACAGTAATATTGTGAAATATTATTACAATTTAAAATAACTGTTTTCTGTTTGAATATATTTTATAAAGTCATTTATTCCTGTGATCAAAGCTGAATTTTCAGCATCATTACTCCAGTCTTCAGTGTCACATGATCCTTCAGAAATCATTCTAATATGATTTGATGATCAAGAAACATTTATTGTGTACAATTGTACAAAATATTTGTGTACACTTTTTTTTTTTAAGTATTCTTTGTTGAATAGAAAGTTCAAAAGTTCATTTATTTGAAATATAATCTTTTGTAACATTATAAATGTCTTTACTGTCACTTTTGATCGATTTAATGCATCCTTGCTGAATAGAAGTATTAATTTCTTTAATTTCTTTTCAAAAAAATAAAAATAAAAATTCTTACTGACCCCAAACTTTTGAACGGTAGTGTATAATGTTACAAAAGCTTTGTATTTCAGATAAATTCTGTTCTTTTGAACTTTCTATTCATCAAAGAATCCTGAAAAAAAAGTACACAACTGTTTTCAACATTGATAATAATCATAAAAGTTTCTTGAGCAGCAGATCATCATATTAGAATGATTTCTGAAGGATCATGTGACACTGAAGACTGGAGTAATGATGCTGAAAATTCAGCTTTGATCACAGGAATAAATTACTTTATAAAATATATTCAAATAGAAAACAGTTATTTTAAATTGTAATAATATTTCACAATATTACTGTTTTTACTGTATTTTTAATTAAATAAATGCAGCCTTGATGAGCAGACGAAACTTCTTTTAAAAATCTTACCGATTCCAAACTTTTGACTGGTAGTGGGTGTATATATATATATATATATATATATATATATATATATATATATATATATATATATATAAAAAAAATGTGTGTGTGTGTGTATTTTCCAATCATTAATCATTTGCTCTTGGATATCCACTTCATATCCACCATTTCACAGACACTTTATTCAAAGTTCATTCATTCGAAATCAAGCCGTGGAAACACAAAGAAACCCAATCAAAAACAAACTCAAGTAGCTACCTTGTTGTTGGGTTTTTGCTACATTCAAGAGCTGCAGTTCATCCCAATTACTGGCTCAGTATTCAGATAGGAGATGGAGACAGAGACAGTGGGGCAGCGGTACAAACATGGAAAAGGAGCTTACAGGATGAAAAGCTCAATCCTGAGATGAGGATCAGAGAATGAGCTTAAGTTCTCGAAACATAGGAAGCAGCTGCTCTTTAGTGGGACAGAAAGACCTCACACCAAATCTCGTTATCACAGCAGCCAATGACACACACCAGCCACTGATTCAATCTGGCAGAGCTTTACGCATACAGAGCGCTAATGCAAGATAACACCCCAGTTTTCATGCCCCCCCAACAATCCTTTTTTAAATACCTTCATCAGATGCAATTGAAAAAGACCTGAAATCACTCAGTAGATATTTTCCGTTGCACAAAAGGTTCTTTATAGTGGTTTTGACTTTCACTGTATGGACAAAACAGGTTTAAAATGACCTGAGAGTGAGTAATTGATGACGCAAGTTTCATTTTTGTGTGAACGATCCCTTTAAAGTCAAATTAGGGTCTCTGTAGTCCATTGATACTGAAATTTGAACCAGTAAGACATTTGCTTAGATTGCTAATGAGTTTATTTTAAAAGCAGACAGAAAACATCATATCATAAAAGGTATTGAATGACATGAGGGTGTCCTCTTAAACTTCTGGAGCTGAATAATAATCAAAACTACAGTGGATGCTAAACGATTCAGAGATTCTAGTACAAATAACCTTTATACAAAAGTAGATATTGAACAGAGCCCTGGTTCCCCCAGGGCCGTTGCTACGTGATAATGCAGCCTCCCTTCTCCTTGAATGGGTTCTTGTCCTCTGGGACGCCCTTGACCAGGGGGTCTTCGCCAGACTTCTCCTCAACGAAAGCAATGATTTCTGGGGCTGTTTTTGAAATCTGAGAAAAAGAATCAGGAGAGATGGTTCAAGGATGATTGTTTCTTTGATTGCAACCATCTTGCTCAGATTGAAATCAAATAAGCAAACAATTAACCAAACAGAGGATCTAGCTGCAAATGCTGACGAAGGGCCATAGGCGGTGTTGCCAAGTCCGTGGTTTTCACCTTAACACTGTTGCCGTGGGTTGTTTTTCATGTCCGTGGGTTGAATCAACCCCAAATAACATGATATTTAGGCCCTGGAATGCAAATTTTACCAAGGGAACCCCACCAAAAATGTGTATTTTACCCCCCGGAAGGTGATTTTTACTGGGGGACCCCCCGAAACACGATTGGGCTAGTTTTGAGTAGCAATTGGGTGGGTTTTGTTGTGAAAACTTGGCAACCCTGGCCATAGGCCTTATTCACATCAGCACAATCTTTGATTTTTAACGAAAATGAAAGCGAGGCTGTGAGGGATACACATACATATCTTAAGTGGGTTATTTAATGTGTTTTTGGATTGTTCTGCTGATGAATCACTGGAAAAATATCTTTCCAAGAATTTCAGTTGACAAAAAACTTCAGACAACATACACTGTGGAAAATTATAAGCGATCTAGGAGCTTTTTATGGCAGGTCTATTCCTCACAGCCTCGCTTTCATACCTGTCATGGCGCTGCTATGAAAAAGGTCTATTCACACAGAACGCGTAACAGACGCGAACAGAACGTTAACCGTAAAAAGGTCTAGAGCTGCGTTTTTCATGCACGAGATTCTGCAAAAGACACGAGCGTAACGGTTAAATCCGTCCGTCTAGCGCATGTTTACATCGAAAAAACAATGGAAAAGAAGCGCAGTGGAATGGAAAACGCGCTCTGTGTGAATCGGCCCTTAAGTTCTGGAGATCTTAAAGATGATGGAAGTTCTCACCGCAATTCGGGGAGTGTTCACTTCCACCTTCAGCTGGTCCAGCTCCATCTTCAGGATCTCTTTATCTGACATGTCCCGAGCCATCCTGTCTACTCAGAGGAAATAAACAGAAGAAGATGTCAAATTAAGCTCAATATTCACCTCGGAAAAGTCTCATGAACAATGCTACTACATTGTAAAAATGTACATTTAAAAAAGTAAAAAAAAAAAAAAAGATTTGTT
The DNA here is from genome assembly GCA_037950675.1 of Hypophthalmichthys molitrix. NCBI lineage: Eukaryota > Metazoa > Chordata > Actinopteri > Cypriniformes > Xenocyprididae > Hypophthalmichthys > Hypophthalmichthys molitrix. Next base: position 2,904,937 of record CM075503.1, on the reverse strand, counting down.
GATTGATTCAGTAATGTTAAATAATAATTTTGACTTATATAAATGCATTTTTTCAGTGCACTGTTAAAAGTTTGATTAAAACACAAGAAATTGCTTATAATGTATTTTTTATTTGTATAAAGCTTTTCACAATGCGTATTGTTCCAGTCAGCTTTAAAATAATGTTTAGTAACTCACTATATGTCAAAAAGCTGTGCATTTATTAAGATGAAAAGATTTCTCAAATGACTGAAAACTAGTTTTCATTTGACAGTTCTGTCAATTTAACATTTGATATATTCTGACCAAAAATAAATAAATAAACAACAATAACAAACAAATCCATTTACCTGTTGAATGGAGTGACTTGCAGCAGTCAGAGAAATGTCCCGATGTCTCCTAGGAGATCATCAGCGTGGAGGTCTTCCTCCGCTCCGGTCCTCTGCGTCTGTGAGCAGACTCGCCTCTGATCTCTAGCTCTTCTTCTCTATTTCTGTTGTCCGGACCCCCTCCTTCCTCTTGCTCTTTCTCAGGTGTAGAGATTGATCCTGGTGGGGATTGCGCTCTGATGTCATCAATCTCCACTGATCTCATTAGGCCAATGAGAGCAAGTAGGATGGGAGTAACCTCTAAACAACATTGAAATACTGGAGGAAAGGGCAATAGGACAGGCCGCTTGTGAAAAATGAAGTGTTATGCACTGATGGAATTACTGTGACACATTCGTCATTAACCAATTATACTTCTTGTGGAAGCCTACAAATCATCTTAGTAAGCATCTATGCAAACTTTTGCATAGAAAGAGCTCAATGTGATTTATATGACAAGCAAGAAGCAGAGCAGTGGTTGAACATAATCAGACGGTAGAAGTAGAAAATGTTTGTTTCCAAAGTGAAATGTTCTGCGAGCGACACTGAAGAAGTCCTCAGACAGTCTGGAGCCGTGCATGTCACAGACCAGAGTATTGTGCTTCTTAAATTCCAAACCAATTAAATTAAGCTCCATTTAATATCCATGGTTTTGTTTATACAAGACATTGATTTTGCAATCTTCAAGTTTTTCATCAATACAAATTCTATTAGTAGCCAAGCATGATAAATACTGAAACATACACTACCGTTCAAAAGTTTGGGTTCAGTACTTTTAAAAAAAAAACAAAAAACTAAGTAATACTTTTATTCAGCAAAGATGCATTAAATTGATCAAAAGTAACAGTAAAGATTTATATTGCCAAAATATGTTATTTTTAATAAATTGTTCTTTTGAACTTTTTTATTCATCAAAGAATCCTGGGGGGGAAAAAAAATATCACGATTTCTACAAAAATATGAAGCAGCACAACTGTTTTCAACTTTGAAAATAATCAGAAATGTTTCTTGAGCAGCAGATCATCATATTAGAATGATTTCTGAAGGATCATGTGACACTGAAGACTGGAGTAATGATGCTGAAAATTCAGCTTTGATCACAGGAATAAATTACATTATACAATATAATCACATAGAAAACAGTTATTTTAAACTGTAACAATATTTCACAATATTACATTTTTTATTGTATTTTTGATCAAATAAACAGCCTTGATAATGCAGATTGTTCAAAATGGTATTGTTATATGGTTCATCTTCTTTTCTCACATCAGAATAATTACTTAAGAATAGTGAGTCTTCCAAATCTCCAATTATTAATGTTGTTCTCAGTTAAAAGCTGCATGAATTTCATGTCATATACTCTTAAAAATAAAGGTTCTTTATTGGCATCTATGGCTCCATAAAGAAACTTTAACATCCATAGAACCTTTACACTACACAAAAGATTATTTATAGTGATAAAAAGTTCTTCAGATTATTAAAATGTGCGAATAAATGGTTCACTGATGAACCGTTCACTGAAAGGTATGGGGAACCAAAAATGATTCTTCTATTGCATCTCTGCAAAAAAAAACCTTTTGGAACCTTTAATTTAAATGAAGTAATGACTCATGTTGGCCTGAGAAAGGATGATAACATAGAAAGAAACATATTGTTGTGCATGATAAAACATGCTAGCAATGTGTTAAATCATTCTAGAAACATGGTAACGATGCTAAATCCTAGAAACATGCTAAAACATGCTAGCAATGTGTTAAATCATTCTAGAAACATGTTAACAATGATGCTAAATCCTAGAAAATGCTTAAACATGCTAGCAATGTGTTAAATCATTCTAGAAACATGCTTAAACATGCTAGCAATGTGTTAAATCATGCTAAAAACATGCTAGCAATGTGTTAAATCATGTTAGAAACATGTTAACAATGATGCTAAATCCTAGAAAAATGCTTAAACATGCTAACAATGTGTTAAATCATTCTAGAAACATGGTAAAAACGATGCTAAATCCTAGAAACATGCTAGCAGTGTGTTAAATCATGCTAGAAACATGGTAACAACGATGCTAAATCCTAAGAACATGCTAAAACATGCTAGCAGTGTGTTAAATCATGCTAGAAACATGGTAACAACGATGCTAAATCCTTGAAACATGCTAAAACATGCTAGAAACATGGTAACAGCGATGCTAAATCCTAGAAACATGCTAAAACATGCAAGCATTGTGTTAAATCATGCTAGAAACATGGTAACAACGATGCTAAATCCTAGAAACATGCTAACACATGCTAGCAATGTGTTAAATCATACTAGAAACACGCTAACAACAATGCTAAATCCTAAAAACATGCTAAAACATGCTAACAATGTGTTAAATCATGCTAGAAACATGACAAACATGCTAGAAATGTGTTAAATCATGTTAGAAATATGCTAGCAATGTGTTAAATCATGCTAGAAACATGTTAGCAATGTGTTGAATCATTCTAGACACATGGTAACAACGATGCTAAATCCCGGAAACATGCTAAAACATCAGTGTGTTAAATCATACTAGAAACATGTTAAAACATGTTAGGAATTAGTGAAATCATGCTAACAACATGTTAAAATCATGCTAGCAATGTGTTAAATCATGTTAGAAACATGCTAGCAATATGGTAAATCATTCTAGAAACATAGTAACAACGATGCTAAATCCTAAAAACATGCTAAAACATGCTAGCAGTGTGTTAAATCATACTATAAACATGCTAATACATGCTAGCAATGAGATAAATCAGACTAGAAACATGCTAGCAATGTGTTAAATCATTCTATAAACATGGTAACAACAATGCTAAATCCTAAAAACATGCTAAAACATGCTATCAATGTGTTAAATCATGTTAGAAACATGCTAAAACACGCTAGCAATGAGTTAAATCATGCTAACAACATGTTAGAACATGCTAGCAATGTGTTAAATCATGCTAGAAACATGCTAGCAATGTGTGACAAACTTTTGAATTAACCATGAAATAAAATATTGGGGTCTCTAGATCCTAAACTGAACATGAGGGTTGAACTCAATATCAAATGTTTCTCCTCTTAGATCCAATGTCAAAGAGTGTTGGCCATTAGCCACTAGCATCACTGCCCAATAAACTGCTCAGCGCAGGATTACTCTTACCGCGATCTGCTTAATAACTGCAATGCTTTCTCACAATGCCCATGTTGGAAAAACAAGACTGTTATCTGATGATTGAGAGTGTTTCAGGGCCAACAAAGCACTTTTTAAAGGCTGTTTTGGATAGTTTTGGACATGGCAATGGATGAAAAAATTTCCAGAGAAGTGAACCAGACCTGAGCACGACTGACTATGTTTATAGCTGCTATGTTTTTCCACTCACATCTTTGAACTTGAGTGTGTAACTCCTGAATAAGCTTGTTGTGACAATGGCCTCACCTGTAAGCCGGTTTCCCAGGATCTGGGTTAGGCCCCCTTTGTCCAGAATTAGCAAGAGGGACCTTGAAGCCTTGATTCATGATGAGTGACTTTATGGCGTCATTATGGAGAGGAGCTTTACTGCAACGCATCAGTCTAGAAAGCAATGTGACATTATTGAGAACATTATATTACCATTACACTTTCATTAAAAGCATATCAGATATCAAAGTGAAAAATGAATAGAATACAATGGATAATACTTGAGGTCCCATTAGTTAATGCATTAAAGGGATAGTTCGTTGAAAAATAAAAATTCTGTCATCATTTACTCACCCTCAAGTTTTTCTAAACCTGTATGAGTTTCTTTGTTCTTCTTGAACAACCTTGAACCTTGTTCTGTTGAACACAAAAGAAGATATTTTGAAGAATGTGGGTAACCAAACAGTTGCCACCAACTAACTTTTTATTCAGGAAGAAACAAAGCAATAATTGTTTCGACGTTCTATGCAACCTCATATTAATAAATATGTATCACAATAAGGGAGATGCATTGAAAAATAACATGCCGTGTCATTATGTTTTTCTCTAAGTGGTGACAGCTGACTTACCATTACCAAGAGACTGTCACACACTAAAGCTTTACTAATTGAGCTAAGACTAATCAGGCACCAAGGAGGATTATGGGTCATAGATATCAGGAGTTGTCACTCTTCCAGAACCAGGACACCTTACTTTTCATTAAAATTACCAGTTTTATGAGTGAACAAGTCAGAATACCAAGTCATTTAATTCTGACTGAGTGTTATTCAAAGATCTCAAACTTAAACAAAAGCATTATTTTAGTTCATAAAGACTTTGCCATTACTGAAAGATGTAAAAAAAAAAAAAAAGTTATTTGGTGTCAGTTAATTAAGGCTTAATCAGTAGTTAAATACATTTAATCTGGATGGTTAGCAGCGTCATAAGAACACAATGACGTTTCCATACGCACTGTTGTTGCAATTTTATCTGGTAAACACTAGATGGCACTAAAAGCACTTCAATTTATACAACTGTGCAGTGAGCCAAAATAATAATAATCATGTTTGATTTTGTTGTCAATCCTAGGTTAAATTTTCAGAGCATTTTTTAATGAAATTAATCAACTATTGTGTCATATAGGTAGGCTAATTTATTTTTGTTTTCAGGTATTTATTGCTGCTACAGTAGTTTAAGTAGGTTTATACTGAAATATGTTCAGTCCTTTAAATGATTCAGCTATCTTAACAGGGAATTCGTCTCTCTGAGCCACCTTGCGCCCACTGGAGGAAAACTACTTTGTTTCCTACTACTATCGAGCAGCAAGCGTTAACTTTTGCCAACAGGGTTCCAGAAAGGCGTAGCATCGGACAGTACGAGTCATTTCCGCGAATCGGTTCGTTCGCACAGTTCGTTTTTAAAAAAAACTGTTCAAATAAATGATCATGATTCTTTTACGTCATGACGCAGTTACGTCCTTGCTGCAGCAATGATTCAGCTCAAGAAATTTTTCGAAGAGAAACTGTTACTATGCTATGTGTTACATTATATATTATTGGAACTCTTTATTGAATGGGTTATTATTAGGTTTCATATTTGAAATAAGGTTAAAGAAATCTCCTTTAACTTTTATACGCAGTTTTTTATCCAGCAAACAACTATTTACAGGAATTCTAAAAAAGGTATAAATATAAACATTTTGTAATAACTATGATGAAACTACTATGCATTTATTTTGATTTACCTCTATTTTATGGGAAATGTTGGCTACTTCATTGAATATTCTAAAGAGGACAGCTGCTTTTATTTAATTAATGCAAGTTTACAAATAAAAACTCAACTTTATGGTTTTGTTTACTGAAGTAAGACTGAACAGTAGACTCTTTGAAAGCTATAAAGACTTCAGAAGTTCGTGAGCTTTACAAAGTATTTAATATTTTTATACCATTATTCTCACTTTATATTAGAACCCCATGGCGCGTTTTATTATTTATTAATTTACTATTTTTTAAATAAAAGTATATGTATAGTATGCATAATTGTACAATGTTCAGTATTTGCATTTGAACGATAAAAAAATCAGCTCATGAAGATTTTTCAAATTGAACAATACTACAATTCATTCTTTATCTGTTGGTGACAACAACTTATTTTCACGAATCGTTCTACTGATTCAACCAAAAGATTCGACTCAAAAGAACTATTCGTTCACGATCCCTAGGAAGGAGATGATACTTCCGCCATCCTGAGCCATGGCTGCTGCAACTCGCAAAAAAGCTCTGAGATTTTTCTCGCAGTTCGGAGCCTTTATCCTGACCCGATTCGGGTTCTGGAACTGCTTTAGCATGCTGATGCTGTTTGCGGAGCGCGCGGATGTGAAACGGTACGTGAATGTTAGAGGAAAGCTCAGTAGATCGCCTGCAGTGACACAGTATAAACACGTGTGACATTTAACAAAAGAATATTCATAATGAAAGTGCTTGTGCTTAAACTGGATTTGACAGACGTGTTCGTGCATCATCATGCGTAAACTACGGTTTTGCAATGCTTTTAAATTTCATTCAAAGAATTGACAAAGACCCCCACCTCCACCACCACATAAAGTTGCCAGAATTTTACATGTAGCTGATATCCATCCTTTTTCTTTCTTTTTTAGGAAGCCAGACATCCAGGTGCCTTACCTGTACATAGACTTGGGAGCTGCGGTGTTGTGTGCCAGCTTCATGTCCTTTGGGGTGAAGAGAAGATGGTTCGCTCTGGCTGCTGCCATTCACTTGGCCCTCAGCACATATGTGTCCTATGTGGGTGGTCAGGTCCATTATGGAGACTGGTTAAAGGTAAAAACATACATGACTCATTTGAGTATAACTTTTGTAACCGTAGAATTTCTAGCGGCACCAAAAAGTAATGCAAAAGTAAAAAACAAACAAAAAAACTATGCCGTAGATCGCAGCAGTGATGATGTATTTTTTAAGTTCCCTCGACAAAACCCCAATAGGATTTTTCCATTGGCTTTTGGATTTATGCAGAAAATAATTTTTCGACCAAAAATTAAAATTCTGTCATTAATTACTGAAAATGTTCATCATATAAAGTCTCTATAGACTCAATTCATATGGATTAGTTTTACGATCTCTATATAAACGTTTTGAAGCATCAATATTTTTGTAGCTGTCAATGGAGGGACAGAAAGCTCTCATATTTCATCAAAAAGATCTTAATTTGCATTCTGAAGATGAACAAAAGTCTTACGGGTGTGAGTGAGTAATTAATGACAGGATTTTAATTTTTGGGTGAACTAACCCTTTAAATAAACACAACTTTTATCAATTTTGAGGCCTAAATACAATCACTAGCAGTAAAAAGCTAAACGTAGGCTATAAACAAACTACACCACGGTCACATGACTTCAACGTCACCACCATTAAAGGGTTAGTTCATCCAAAAATGAAAATTCTGTCATTAATTACTCACCCTCATGTTGTTCCAAGACCTTCGTTCATCTTCAGAACACAAATTAAGATATTTTTGATGAAATCTGAGAGTTTTTATCCCCCATAGAAAGCAATGAAATGACCACATTCAAGGTCCTGAAAAGTAGTAAAGACATCATTTAATTGTCAACGTGTCCACAGTGGTTCAAGGTTACAGGGTAGAGAGGAAATTGTTGAATAAAGTTGTTATTTTTGATTTGTTTTTGCGCACTAAAAGTATTCTCGTCGCTTCATAACATTTAGTTTGAACCACTGGAGTCACGTGGACTATTTTAACGATATCTTTACTGCTTTTCTAGACCTTGAATGTGGTAATTTGTTGCTTTCTATGGGAGATAAAAAAATAAAATAAAAAAAACCTTCCGGATTTCATCAAAAATATCTTAATTTGTGTTCTGAAGATGAACGAAGGTCTTACGGGTGTGGAACAACATGAGGGTGAGTAATAAATGACAGAAATTTCATTTTTGGCTGAACTAACCTTTTAACCTTCCTACATCTATTTCCCTGAAAGTTTGAGTTAGAGCAGTTTGAAAGAGTGATTAAAAACACAATAAGGCTGTGAACGCAAACTAGTGAGTAAATGAGTTTACAGGATCACTGTGATGTTTAATGTCACCTACAACCTCTAGAGTCCCATTTATACACTTGCTAGAAACCGCTTTTTTCAGGACTATTACAAAATCACAAGGCAGTTTTACTGATGTATTTTATGTTGCAGAATTAAACGACTAATGATGATGCAACTAGAAGTGCTAAAATTAGAACTCGGCAGGCCTACAAAAATATTTCTTCCTTGTTGAAACTCTATTGGTCAACAATAGAAATAGTCCCAACTGCTACTAACAAGCTATGAATTTGTACAAATTACACTTTTCATTTAGTTCTACTTTTATGGACCTTCTTATTTACCTCTGACTGCTCATGCAAATCCATTTTTCATATCACGTCCACTCAAGGGATTAACCATCTGCAGTATAGTGTTATATAACTGCAGTAATATCTCTGTTTGATCATAATACAGCGGTCAAAAGAAGGTTTGTTGGAATGTCAATCATCTATCCATTGCTTGTGATGAAATGCTGCTTAGAGCATATATTAATTCATAAAAATGTGAGTCCAGCCACATGATTTTACTCCTAACCTCCACAGGTGAGGATGTACTCCAGAGCGCTGGCCATCATAGGAGGGTTTCTGGTGCTGGCCAGTGGAGCAGGAGAGGTTTACAGACAGAAACCTCGCACACGCTCGCTTCAGTCCACTGGACAGGTCTTCCTGGGGATTTACTTGATATGTATGGTAAGTCTCACAGAGACAGATCACACTGTCATACTTTATTGAATCAGTGTTGCCAAGTCTTGAATTGGGCTACTTTTACACTGTTGCTACGGGTTGTTTTTCATGTCTTCGGGTTGAAGCGACCCCAAATAACATGATTTTTAGCCCCTGGAATGCAAATTTGACCAGGTAAACCCCGCCAAAAACACAGATTTTACCCCACGGAACGCAATTTTTATACCCCCACCCCCCAAACATGATTGGGCTAGTTTTGAGTAGCAATTGGGCAGGTTTTGTTGTGAAAACCTGGCAATGCTGTTATGCTTCCCAGGATTCCACAGGTTTTTATGGGAAAATATTACGGAATTTTAAATTGGTGATTTGCAGGCCTGGAAAGTCAGAGGAATAAAATAAATATACATTTTTGTAGTTATTATCAGATATAAAATATGTTGCAAATTATAAGAAAGAAATTACTATTTTTAATACATGTATGCAGCTCACTAAGAATTTTTAAAAACAGTAGTACATTATTCACTGATTATTCAATTAAGCCCTACTTAAATGTAAACTAAATTAAGCATTATTAATTAAACCTAAAACTAATTTTGCATACTTAATATTTAGTGTGACTGAACATAACATGTTGTCATTTGATCATTAATAGCCTTAAATTGATAGTTTACCCAAAAATTAAAATTCTGTCATCGTTCACTCACCCTCATGTCGTTCCAAACCTGTAAGACTTTCGTTCATCTTCAGAACACAGATGAAGATCTTTTTGATGAAATATGAGAAATTTCTATCCTTCCATCAACAGTCTACACAACTATCGCCTTTTCCTTGCTAAAAAAGCATAAACTATCAATCATACGACAGAAGGCATGTAGTAGATTGTTTTCAGTACAGTTTTAAACATGTTGATAATACAGAGGTCTTAGAAATCCATGTATCGAAGATGATACTGTAGGTTTTATAGGGTTAATATTCCTGATATTATTATTTCTCCTCCAGGTGTACTCTCTACAGCACAGTAAGGAGGACCGGCTGGCCTACCTGGACCATATTCCTGGTGGTGAGATCACCGTCCAGCTCCTGGTGGTTGTGTTTGGTGTGCTTGCGCTCGCCTACCTCTCGGGCTGCTACGTGCGAGTGGCCTCCCAGATCCTGGCAGTTCTGTTACCTTTGGTTGTGCTGTTCATCGATGGCAACATCGGTTACTGGCACCGCACCTGCCGCGTGGAGTTCTGGAACCAGATGAAGCTCATCGGGCAGAGCATCGGCATCTTTGGAGCGGTGCTTATTCTAGCCACAGACAGCTAGAGATATAGGGATATGACAACCTCTCTGTACAGGCAGTGCTTAGGACAAAGAGGAGAGATCGAGCATGTGTCTCAGGGGATCATGTGAGTTAAAGAAAATAATGCTCAGAAACAGTGTGTACACTCAAAGGTGTAGAGGATACAATTCCCAGCTTGCTCTGGAGTCTCCGATCGCAAGCACAAAGTCTTCAAAAGACAGTTTACATTGCATTTGTTATCTTTTTAATGCATTATTTAAAGTTTAATAACGACTAGAAGTCTTAAAAATTAAATTAAAGTTGAATGATGAATTAAGGGGAGCTTGGAAACACATTATTGTCATTTTTGGTGTTCATAAGCTGTATAGTAATGTGGGATTTTTCCCATGTTAAAGCCATTTAAAATGCCACTGCATTTTTTGCTGCTTGTATTTAGTTTGCATTCCTTACACAACTTCTATAAAATCAGAATGTCAATAAACAAAAAAAAAAATCATTGTTTTATACGGAACATACAAAATCATTTGATTATTGCATTGTGTGTGTGTGTGTGTGTGTGTGTGTGTGTATATATATAAAAAATGTATATACACTTCCAGTCAAAAGTTTGGACACGGTAAGGTTATTAATGTTTTTAAAAGAAGTTTCATCTGCTCACCAAGCAGCAGATCAGCATATTAGAATGATTTCTGAAGGATCATGTGACACTGAAGACTGGAGTAATGATGCTGAAAATTCAGCTTTGATCACAAGAATAAATTACTTTATAAAATATATTCAAACAGAAAACAGTTATTTTAAATTGTAATCATATTTCACAATATTACTGTTTTTACTGTATTTTTAATTAAATAAATGCAGCCTTGGTGAGCAGACGAAACTTCTTTTAAAAACATTCAAAATCTTACCGTGTCCAAACTTTTGACTGGTAGTGTATATAATCACTGATTTTTGAGATAAGGGACAAAACATGTTTTAGAAGTTAGTTTTTATTATTTAATAATACATTAAACTGATATATTTGTAGACAAATGTATCAGCTAATGAACCATGTAATGGAATAGGTTTTTCTGAAAATGTACGTTTATTTACTTCAGAACTTAGTTTGTGTCAACTCTGTCAGATGCATTAAAAAGCATGATATTTTAATTTGATTCATCAAACAACAGTGTAAAGTCTTCAATTACAGTGGGTACGGAAAGTATTCAGACCCCTTTAAATTTTTCACTCTGTTATATTGCAGCCATTTGCTAAAATCATTTAAGTTCATTTTTTTCCCTCATTAATGTACACACAGCACCCCATATTGACAGAAAAACACAGAATTGACATTTTTGCAGATTTATTAAAAAAGAAAAACTGAAATATCACATGGTCCTAAGTATTCAGACCCTTTGCTCAGTATTTAGTAGAAGCACCCTTTTGATCGAATACAGCCATGAGTCTTTTTGGGAAAGATGCAACAAGTTTTTCACACCTGGATTTGGGGATCCTCTGCCATTCCTCCTTGCAGATCCTCTCCAGTTCTGTCAGGTCGGATGGTAAACGTTGGTGGACAGCCATTTTTAGGTCTCTCCAGAGATGCTCAATTGGGTTTAAGTCAGGGCTCTGGCTGGGCCATTCAAGAACAGTCACGGAGTTGTTGTGAAGCCACTCCTTCGTTATTTTAGCTGTGTGCTTAGGGTCATTGTCTTGTTGGAAGGTAAACCTTCGGCCCAGTCTGAGGTCCTGAGCACTCTGGAGAAGGTTTTCGTCCAGGATATCCCTGTATTTGGCCGCATTCATCTTTCCCTCGATTGCAACCAGTCGTCCTGTCCCTGCAGCTGAAAAACACCCCCACAGCATGATGCTGCCACCACCATGCTTCACTGTTGGGACTGTATTGGACAGGTGATGAGCAGTGCCTGGTTTTCTCCACACATACCGCTTAGAATTAAGGCCAAAAAGTTCTATCTTGGTCTCATCAGACCAGAGAATCTTATTTCTCAACATCTTGGAGTCCTTCAGGTGTTTTTTCATGTGTCTTGCACTGAGAAGAGGCTTCCGTCGGGCCACTCTGCCATAAAGCCCCGACTGGTGGAGGGCTGCAGTGATGGTTGACTTTCTACAACTTTCTCCCATCTCACGACTGCATCTCTGGAGCTCAGCCACAGTGATCTTTGGGTTCTTCTTTACCTCTCTCACCAAGGCTCTTCTCCCCCGATAGCTCAGTTTGGCCAGACGGCCAGCTCTAGGAAGGGTTCTGGTCGTCCCAAACGTCTTCCATTTAAGGATTATGGAGGCCACTGTGCTCTTAGGAACCTTAAGTGCAGCAGAAATTTTTTTGTAATCTTGGCCAGATCTGTGCCTTGCCACAATTGTGTCTCTGAGCTCTTCAGGCAGTTCCTTTGACCTCATGATTCTCATTTGCTCTGACATGCACTGTGAGCTGTAAGGTCTTATATAGACAGGTGTGTGGCTTTCCTAATCAAGTCCAATCAGTATAATCAAACACAGCTGGACTCAAATGAAGGTGTAGAACCATCTCAAGGATGATCAGAAGAAATGGACAGCACCTGAGTTAAATATATGAGCGTCACAGCAAAGGGTCTGAATACTTAGGACCATGTGATATTTCAGTTTTTCTTTTTTAATAAATCTGCAAAAATGTCAACAATTCTGTGTTTTTCTGTCAATATGGGGTGCTGTGTGTACATTAATGAGGAAAAAAATGAACTTAAATGATTTTAGCAAACAAAGAGTGACAAATTTAAGGGGGTCTGAATACTTTCCGTACCCACTGTATGTAATAATGGTGTTCAGTAAAGGAGCTAAGTGAAAAAAAAAAAGTAAATTCTCTATTTTTTTTCTTTTTTTCTTTTTTTTCTTGGGTTAGGGTTATTATGCACAACCCAATTCCTAAATTCCTTAATTCTCTACCCTGCTTTTTAATATTAAACATATATAACCAACGTTATAAGAAATTATATCATATAATTCAGTTGATGTTTTAATATTTTAACACAATGAATTGAAAAATTAAGATATTTCTTTCAAAATTAACAAAACCTTCAACTGATGGTGTTAACAAAGGTCCAGCTAGGGCCAAATATACAGTATATGTAAATAGAATCATAAATCAGCAGAAGAATTCCCCATATGCAAAAAACATATTAAATCACATTATATAGACTTTTTGAGAGCACTTGTCAACCATCAGACATAAAACCTGACGGAGTTGACAAAATTACATTTTTTCCACCTTAACCACATGTACAGTGGAGCGATTTTGTTTTCTTTCTCAGTTGTAGCTGCCTTAATAAACATATAAAAAATGGCAAGATTTATCCCACAACTATTTACAGAAACTACACCGGGATGACAGAGTTGAAGTGTTAAAGTTGTGCCCGCAGAAACTTCAACATAGTTTGTATAAAATATAAAAACTATAAAACTTCCAGGACTGTGTGTCCTACTGTGAGATCCACAATGAGCAGGAAATAGTAAATGCTCCTCAGAGTTAAAGATGACCATGACATTGCTTGATTTATTCAGAATTATAAAAAATCCTGATGGAGTTGACGCAAGTGAGAACACAACTAGGCATTTTTTTTATGGAAAATATAATTCAAGACTTATTTTTTGTATTGTTTCATATATTACAGATCTCTGCATTTCAATTTAATTGTATATTTTTGAATTTGTTGCATTTTTAAACACTTGTGTATGTATGTATATAGAGAGAGATTTTTGGAGTAAATATTACAACAGCAACTCAAGAATTCACAATATTAAACTTTTGTCATATTATCCCTCAAAGTGTACAAACTGGAACTAAAATAATAGTTTCAAATGTAAATTCTCTAAATGATTCAGCTGATAATCTGGTGAACAAGAAAATGTTGATCAAACAAATATGGTCCAGCACAAAGGACACAATAATACATTATTAACTAGAATCCCTTGACGTGTATTTAAAGTAACATTGAATAAAATTACAGGCCGTCCCCAAAGGTCAGGCTGGTGCTCCAGGTATTGAGTTCCAAAAAGTAAACAAACCTTCTTCATGCGTCATTCAGCTTGAGATCACAACCTGCCATCTTGAATTCTGAAACCCAAACTGAAGTCGAATTTCCTTAAGCAGGACTTTCTACAATTAGCAAGATCTTCTAAAAATAAGTCAGTAATTAGCCTATTTTAAATCAAACTATTGAAATATGCTGCTAATAATGTATTTTATACTATGGGATAAAAACAATCATGTACTAAAAAATCCAAAGTCTGTGGTAAGGAAATACGTTCTGGTGCAGCCTTCAAGTTATGGATGACCGAGTCAATATGAAACAGCGTTCACAAACAAGTAATGTGACATTTCTCCGAGCGAGGAAAAACGTATCCATACTGAATTAATAGGATTGATTATTAATATAATATAAGTTAGAGTGCTGCAGTGATGGCGTATATTTGTAGGCCAACTCTTTAGCTAACTTTGCATCACCCTGCTTCATTTTTATGAATTTTAAAGCCTAAATACAATCATCAGAAGTAAAAAGCTAAAGTTAGGCTATAAATGAACTACACCACAGTCACATGACTTCAACATCACGACCATTAAGCCTCCCACTATGGAAGCTTGTTTCCGCCACTAAATATAACATAGGTAATTGCGACTTTTTATCTCTCAAGTCTCAACTTCTTTTCTCAAAATTGCGAGTTATAATGTCAGTACTTATAAAATAAAGTCAGAATTGCCAGTTATAAACTCGCAATTGTGAGTTATAAAGTGCAATTCTGAGAAAAAAAAAGACTTTATGAACTTTTCTGACTTTATAACACACAATTGTGACTTTATATCAATTGTGAGTTTATATCATAATTCTGACTTTATAACTCACAATTGCGAGTTTATATCATGCAATTCTGAGAAAAAAAGTTAGAACTGTGAGATGTTAACTCCCAATCGTGAGAAAAAAGTCAGAATTGTGAGAAAGTCACAATTACCTTTTTTATTTTTTATTCAGTGGTGGAAACAAGCTTCCACACTCCCACAACTCTTTCGGTCTTTTTTTTTAAAAAACATTTTCCCTGACAGTTTGAGACAGAATAATTCACAAGAGAGTGATTATTAACACAATGAGGTTGTGTGAAAACGACTAGAGTAGATGAGTTTAACTGTTTGCTTTGAAGTTTAATTTCCCCAACAACTTCAGTAGGATCCATTACTGATGTATTTTATGTCACAGATTAAAATGTGAAAATATCTTGAACTTGTGTTCACAGACCTTATTTCAGGCCTTGCTACATGCACAAAAACGAAGACCTGGTCTGATATTGTAAGAAAAGATTGTATTTCTAATAGCTGTTGACCTTTCCTTCCTTCTTCATTTGAGACTCCCAAGGCATAGGCTCGTTTCCTTGTTTTTCCAGGTTTATCTTTTTCTTCTTTCGCTTCCGTTCTGCCATAACCATGGCCGCCACTACGGTGACCATCACAGTTGCGGTAATGATCAGAACAGTGGCTGTTTCTGCGATACACAGCTGACTGTGCATCAATACCAGAGACGCTCCAGCCAGTAAGAGCGGAGAGTGGCACGTGATATTCATGTAATCATCCACGTGGAGATGCCTGATGTAGAGTATCTTACTGAAAACACGATGCAGTTCGCAGTCACACGTCCAAGGGTTCTCTGACATCTGCAGATGTGTGCTGGGTGTCTGAAGGTTTAAGAATGTCTTGAACTTAAGGCTTCTCAACTGGTTGGCTTCTAAGTTCAGTATGGTGAGGGTTTGTAGGGGAGCCAGAGCTTCTGCTTCAATTTTGGAGATATTATTGTGGTCCAAGAGAAGAACCCCAAGACCTTGTTGCATGGTCAGCAGTCCTCCTTGGAGAACCGTCAATTGATTCCATGCCAGGTTGAGGTGCCTTAGCATGGTAAGTCCACGAAATGCCCTAGCTTCAATGACCTGAATGTGGTTGTGACTGAGATCTAACCTCTCCAGACTTTCTAGGTCCTTGAATGAGTGGGTCTCAAGACGCTCCAGAGCATTGTGGGAAAGCTTGAGATCTTTAAGGGAGGTCAACCCTTGAGAGAAATCTGGAGGAAGGGCGTGGAGCTCATTGTAAGACAGGTCCAACTTTTCCAGGAAGGTCAGAGAGGAAAGAGCCTGGAACAGAAACAAAGCACATTCAGCTAACAATCCAGTTAAAATTTAATTTAAAAAAAAGAGAGAGGCAGAGGAATGCATTTTCTGATCACATTTACTGTCAGAAAAAAAGGTACGGCACTTGTCGCTAGTGCAGTACCCTTAGGTACAAAAGTGAAAAGGTACTAATATATACTTTTAAAGTACTAATATGTTCATTTAAGGGGTAAGTTACAAAGATGCACCTTTTCACTTTTGTATCCTAAGGTACTGCCCCAGTGACAGCGCACTACCTATTTTCTGAGTGTTTGAAGCGATGGTTCACTCAGTTCTGTAATCATTTACACACACTCCTGTCATTCCAAACCTGCATGACTTTCTTTCTTCTGTGGAACACAAAAGATGATAATATGGAGATGTTTCAACTGTTTTTGTCCTCACAGTGAAAGTCAAATGGGTTCAAAACAACACTGGAATGGACAAAAAACACAGAGGCATTTTCATGACATATTTTGTGGTCCACAGAGGACAGTCAGGTTTGGAAATATCAGGCTAAATAATGACAGAATTTTAATTTTGGAGTGAACTATTCCTTTAAATACACTTAAAAATAAAGGTCTTAAAAATGTTGGTTATATATGTATTTATAAACATTCTTTATTAGCACCTATGGTTCCATGAACAACGTTTCTTTTAAGAACTGTTCACTGAAAGGCTCTTTGGGGGACCCACATTCAGTAGTTCTTCTAAACTCTAAAATAAAGCTTACAAAACGGGTTTTCAT
Source organism: Hypophthalmichthys molitrix (assembly GCA_037950675.1). NCBI lineage: Eukaryota > Metazoa > Chordata > Actinopteri > Cypriniformes > Xenocyprididae > Hypophthalmichthys > Hypophthalmichthys molitrix. The sequence continues at coordinate 2,888,160 of CM075503.1, read as the reverse complement.
AGTGATTTCATTTTGGGTTCCCTTAAGAACTTTTCAGTGAAAAGTACCTGAATCAATTTTATCTTGGTGCAAAGAACATTTTAAAACTCAGAACCTTAAGTGCAATGGAAATGTTCCATGGATATTTAAGTTTCTTCATTTAACCATATGCCAATAAAAAACCTTTATTTTTAAGAAGAGCGTGTATGGCATGGTTGCAAAAAACCCCTTTTGGAACTTCTATTTTTAAGAGTGTAGAAGAGCTATTTTTGGTTCTCCAAAGAACCTTTCAGTGATCAGTTTTTTTCTTAGTGTGAAGAATGTTTTAAAAGATTCCATGGAACCAATGCCAGTAAACAACCTTTATTTTAAGGTTTATAGGTAAGTGTAGTTGGAAAAAGAAATTCACACGGACACCCAAATTTAAGCGCACCTGAGAATGCACCACTTGCATGTTGCTTTGTGAAAGCAGGAGGACCCGGAGGGCCCATATCCCAGTAAAAGAGGTACTCCTCAACTCCGACAACTTATTCCCACTGAGGTCCAGGAGCCACGTGCCATGTGGAATACTGTGGGGAATGTGAGTGAAACCTCGCGATCGACAGTCCACCAGCTCAGATGCTTCATAACAAGAACACTGATGAGGGCAGAGCTTTGAGCCCCCAGCAACTAGGAATGTGATGGGTAAAAATATGACGCAGAGCATCTTCAACTTGAGCTCAAAGAGACTCCATTCAAAAAAGATTGTAGAGGTTCCAGATCAACAAGCACCCTCGTCTCGCTCGTTCTCAGCACAGGATCGTCTGGTTGAGCGAAAAGGAAATAAAGTCAACTGGTATATTCCTTTAAATTTTGAATTATTTTTCAAACAGCTTGCAGTCTGAGATCTACAAGGATTTGTGGCTTGGCATGAGTACTAAAATTACATAAAGAGCTAAATCCTTTAATCCGTTTATCATTTCACACAATCTTAGTCACAGTTCATCATGTCAGTCAACATTCTTCCTGGCCAGCTGTGTAAAGATCACATTTCCAAGACATTCATTCATGCTTAAAGAATTATAGATCTAATTGTACTTACCAAACTGCTCAAATCCGTCTTCAAGAACATAGAGCCACTAGTTGAGTAGAAACATGCCAGTAATATCAAATAGCACATTTTCCTCTACATAATTCAATTTACATTTAAACTCTATTAGATTCCTACCCTAACCCTTTGCTCAAAAACTTAACACTACTTCTACATTTAATCATTTAGCAATGCTTTAATCCAAAGCCACTTACAACTGAGGTAAGTCTGTCATCTGCACCATTGATTCGTGTTCCACTATTAACAAAGCTAACCCTTGAAATTCTGATTTAGATCTAAAGCAAAGAGCGTCCTGCATGCAACCCTGCTTGAGTCTCTATGACATGGACTTGATTTATCCTCAAAGCACATTGCATCCGTCAAGAAACAAGAGTACTTGGTACATACTGAATATTTGATTGAACGGTCCATCACTTTAGAAACAGGACGTGTAGTCTTACAGCTAAGAATGTTAAAGATCTCAATAGAAACCCCAAGGGGCATCTTACACCATGTTAAATCTTTGACATGTACCATGGTGAGGTCTGTTTAGTGATGGAAACTGGTGCCAGCAGTGTGCGTATTAGTTACAGTAATAATCTAACCTTTAATCCTTAATTATTCAAGAACAATCAAGACCTTTTGACACTGCCATAATAGGGTCAAGGAAAGCCAAAACCTTTTATAGTTCATAGCAGTGATAAACGATCGGTTGAAACTCTATTCATTTAATTAACCCAAAGGCTGTTGGCAGTGTGTAGCTAATGAGATTTAAAGATATTTGACCAGTAAACTTATAATTACATGTGCACCTAGAACCACATTTTTTTTTATGATTTCTAAAAAAACTACAAAAAGAGATTCAACATGTGACATGAGTGTAAAATTGAAAAAAAATCCATGCAGCATGACTTGTTTTGAAATGGAGTACTAGCTCAGAATATACTCTGCAGTCTGCATGGTATGGGAAATAGCATGTGTTATTTGTTTCAAAGGAGCCTACTATGCAACATTATCACACGGCACGAATAATTAGGCAAAGTGTCCAATTATGTTGGATTTCCAGTTGATTTCACTTCTGGTTCATGCATCATACTGAAACTGCAATGTCAAGCGTATTACATTATGATCTACTGGTTTGGCAAATGTAGGTTAATCCAGCTATTCCATGTATTCAAAACAGACGTATACCATGCACAGATTATTGCACACATGGAATAAATACCAGTTTGGTAGCCAGCCACACTGTATGGAAGCTTGTTTCTGCCACTGAATAAAAAATAAAAAGGTAATTGCGACTTTTTATCTCACAATTCTTATTTTTTTTCCTCACAATTCTGACTTTATAACTTGCAATTGTGAGTTTATATCACACAATAGAAAAGTCAGAATTGTGAGATATAAGCTTGCAATTGCGAGAAAAAGTCAGAATTGCAAGTTTATACCCTGCAATTGTGAGTTCAACTTTTAACTCTGACTTTATTTCTCACAATTGTGAGTTTATATCCAGCAACTGTAACTTTATAACTTGCAACTCTGAGAAAAGTCAGGATTGCGAAATGTAAACTTGCAATTGTGAGAAAAAAAAAAAAAAAGTCACATTACGAAATGAGTTGCAATTATCTTTTTTTTTTTTTTATTCAGTGGCGGAAACAAGCTTTCATAATTCTGAGCTAAAGTTGTGTTAATCACACTTTAACTACTGTGGTTTTTGCAAAATGAGTAAAATGCTATTAGATTAGAACAGGTGGAAAAAAGGTCACACAACCAGTGTTTCTTTCAAGCATTTAAACCTTTGACAAAAAGGGCAAATATTTTTAACCCCTTCTGCAAGCATATTGTGTTTCTGAAAAAGCAACTGAAAGTACAGTATTACAGTCAGAATTTTTGTTACTTTTATTTTAGAAAATGTCCTTTGTAACGTGTGGCATCTGAAGTCACATTTTGTTTAAAATACAGAACAGACAGACACTTGTAGAACAAACAGCCAAAGAAAGAAAGAAAAAAAAAAAAAAACATCAAAGTAAATAAAGCTAACAAGCTTTTCTGACTGGTTTGTTTTTTTCTTTTTTTTGACAAAATGGAATAGAAGGCGAAGGAGGGATGTAAGAGAGAAGAAAATATGAAAAGCTATCTTTAGATGAAACACAGGAGGAGGAAGAAGGGGCAGAGAGGGGATAAGACACTGTTAGTCAAAGAAACTATGGTTTGTTTGATGGTTGGTGTTTTAAATTATCTTTATAAAGTCTAATTTAGAATGAACTCTTTTCACTCTCATGTTTCTTAAAACATTTTTGCTTTTTTTTTTTTGTTTTTTTTTTTTTTTGTTTCTTTTGTTGATCTTCCAGACCCTAGGCCCTTGGTGCATCCACCCTCGGACTACGACGCAGAGGGGGAGATGAGCGCTGGTTTCAACCAGCTGTTAGGCCCTTGATGCCCGTGGTGCCCTCCCCGGATGAGCCACACCCCCCACTCAGGAGGATAAAGACGAGTCCTTCTGTGTTTGCTGTGCTTGTGTACGTTGCATCGACTTCTGGCTTTCCACATCTCTAAAATGTTTCTCAACCTGAAAAGAAAGACACAAATCATGACAAGCGATCAATATGACACCTGTATACATGGATGCACAATCAAGCGTCGACTGATCCACTGTAGAAACATTCAAAGACATATGAGTCACCTGCCTTGTAAAGAATACGTTTTTCTACACAATGCAGTGGTTCCTAAACTTTTTAGAGTGGCATACCCACTGAGGCATTGAACATCCTTCAGAGTACCCCCTTTTTCCCCCACTTAGACTACAGGCACACCTTTTCCAAAAGGGGACAATATTTGCCCCCTTAAAAGGGACAGTTCACCCAAAAATGAAAATTGTCATCATTTACTCATCCTCAAATTGTTCCAAACCTGTATACATGTCTTTGTTCTGCTGTACACGAAGGAAGATATCTGGAAGAATATTTGTAACTAAGCAGATCTCACCCCCCATTGTTTACCATAGTAGGAAAAAAATACCATGGTAGTTAATAAAGCATGATTGGCTAAGGCAGCATACTCTGCACGCAATCTATCATATACACACTGCTTGTGTGGATGCAGTCAATTTTGACCGCAAAAGATGAGGTAATGTAATTGGATGTCATGTATTTGACCTTTTACAGCATTTTGCCTGTTAGAAATGCATGCTCGGTTTTAATGTCATTTTAAGGTGGTGTAGAATTAAACGAACAAAAAAAAAAAAAAAAAAAAAAAGAACTCAGCACTCATGTCACCTCATGTACCCCAGTTACTTTAGGTGCAAATCTTTTTCTTTCCCTCCCTCCCTTTTTTTTTTTTTTGGAAGTGAAAAACACTACTGCTGTGTTCCACTAAACATATTACATTATAATTTACTAGAACTGGGTATTGACAGATTTCACAATTTGATTCTGATTCACTGGCTCATTTGATTTAATTTCCAATCTCATTCCATTCATTTGGATACACATCAGGCACAGCAAGCAGGGAACCCTGCTGGTTGGTACATACTTAAAGTAATGTTAAAATGAACAGTGGAGTGCAATTTCAATTGCTATTTATCTTTAGATACAACATTCAATTCTTATTTAAGTGTTATATGCATGTACAAGAGTTGTATACAATCATTTCAACTGTACATAAGGAGGTTTTATGTCTATGTTTTTACGATATAATTATATGTCTGGTCCAGTTTTTGAAATATAAACATTTAAATGGTGGCTGTCATAACTTAAAAAGAAATTTATTCAAACATAGATTAGACATAACAGGTCAAGTAAAAATATTATATGTAATACAGTTATTTCCAGCTAACTATTGAGCTATGGACAGTGAATGGCTTTCCTGAGGTAAATATAATGGTTCACAATATTTGTGCACTTGGCGTCTTTCTTTAGAATTTGAAAGCACAGAGCTTTTTGCGATTACTGAAAAAATGGCGTGCAAGAAATGATTAGTGAAGTGACTGAAAACAGCATACTTAAAAGATTGATTCTTGGGATTTAACAATCAACATCAGTTCATTAAAATGAAGGCCAATTAAAAATCAAGAAATCAATATTGTCAACCCATCCCTACTGTTGCATTCCACTAAACTTGTAAAGTCACAACTTACAATGTGAAAGCTTTTATTGCACTTTTCCAACTTGAAAATACTTAGGTTACAGGGAAACGTCTGCCATGTAAATGCCAATTTTGACAGAGATGAGAGTGAATGTCACTTGTAGTGTGTTTCAAAGAGTGTAGTGTAATTCACAGAGTGAATAAAACACTTGTAGATCAAATGGTGGGCACTGCATTTGAAGCATTATTTCTTGTCCTAGTGTCGTCAAAAGTACCAAGTCGGTACTGAAATTTTAAAAGCGTGCTGATACCAGCATTTTCCCCTAGCGTTTTGAGCGCTATTGAGCAGATTCTTAAACACCTCTGATTGGCCACTGTGTTCATGAGCTCATCAGATGTGTCTGTGATTAGCTATAATGATCCACGCTTCAAATACACGTTGTAAATAGACATCTTTGACACTCTTCTCTGAGTGCTAATAGACGCCTGCTTTCAAACGCTCCCGGTCTCTCTTTCAAAATACTTTCAAACAATCCCGTGTTGATCATTATAGTCAAGACATCTGTTGAGCGAGTGAACACAATGGCCAATCAGAGGTGTTTACAAATACTCTCAACAGCGCTCAAAATTCTAGGGGGAAATGCTGGTATTGTTACATTAACATTTCAGCACCGACTTCGGTACTTTTGACAACACTATCTTGTCCAGAATTTGGCTGCTAGGAGACTTCGTTGACAATTGAACTGTGAAGCTAACAGCAGCCTTGCCATTGTGTATACGTCTTTCAAGCATCGACCAATGGAACGACTTTTGTGAGGAGTCAGAGAGAGAAAATATTCCACATTTGACTTGAGACAGGACTTAACTTTTCATATTTTCAATCTTGTAAAAACCTATGGATGTTGCTGGAGAAGAGCTCTTAACGCAGTACTAAAATGAAAGCTATATTACTGAATTGAAAGATATTCTGTAATACTCACAATTTTGCGTATATGACTTAGAGCACTTCCCTCTTTGCCTTTGCAGTTCTCCACCTGGTATGGTGGTGAGATTACGACGTCATCCATCACAATGATGTTCTTCTCCTGCCATTTACAGTCTTTGATGCTGGATAACAAAGAGATCAAACAAACTCAAGACGGGCACACCAGCTTCAAGTAAAAACGCTTAAAATGATCAAATGAAGAGTAAAGGCCCCGATATACTCACAGCGAATTTCTTTTTCGTTCTTTGCTTTGGGGTAAAAAGAAGTTTGAAATATGTGAACAGCGATATACTGTTAGCGAACATCCTGACGCCACCCACGCTACTGAAAGCGGCGTTTAAATGAATATGTAAATATGTGCTGCGTTCTTTCCTTTCAATAACACAAAAATGACAGTGATGAGAAAACAGTCAAGAAAGCATCTTATAGCGATGTGGATGTTTGCACAAGCTCTGCAATTCGGCACTCCAGTCACATTTATTTATATGCCACTTTGTACACAAAGCAAGCAGCTTTACAGTATTAAACATGTCAGGGTCTCTTTCGATTACAATTACATCTTCATTTTCTACTATAAAGCAGCTCTCCAGTGTGTTTATGGTTTTACTCACAGATGTTTGACCTCGACAGCCTGAACAGAAGAAATGAGCTAAAGAAGATTTCCACAAACAAAGAAGGCAGAGCCACAGAGCTTCTCCTACATATTATGTAATCGCCACGGACCAATGGGAGTTTGAAGGTGTTGACCAGCCAGGGATGCGTTTCCCAAAAGCAACTATGGTCAAGTTCCCTGGTTACCAACAGAAATCAATGTCACCATAGTTGGCTAACGACGCTTTTGGGAAACACACCACAGAGAGAACTTTTCTGGAAAGTTTGCTTTGGTAAGCTGTTTCAAACTCGAAACGAAGACAAAACGAACTTCGTTTTGGTCTGATTTTGTTCGAAATGAAGTCACACCAGTTCGTTCTTTGATTTCGCTTGAAGTATATCAGGGCCTTAATATAGAAACAGGTTTCATGCTTAAAAAATGTTTAAGCTCAAGTTCTTAGTAGATGATTGTTTTTATTGAAATCACATTATGACCTTGTACTTTAAATTCAATCATCATGGCAGACCGCACGAGGGGGGACCACCTTGTCAAATGCAGAAGAATACAACTTGTAGGCTACAGATTTGACTGCAGTCTTTATCTCATATACTCAAGTCAAAAGTATTATTCATTCATTTAAAAGTAAACAACGTTATAATATGGATTACCACTTTTAACATCACTTTGATTATAGATTATAGATACATAAGGCCTGTGGTCTTACATTAGGCTTCACAATGCAAGTAAAGTTTGCAAGTCTTACGTTTTGTGTATAGTCTGGAATAATTGCTGGCCCTCAACTGAAACCCCAGCACTGATTGCATAGGCTTGGGACAACTTGTCTTCCTTTTCCGTCCTTGCTCGATTGGCAAGCTGTGGAACAAAAGATGTCAAAATAAGATATTGAAAGACAGGCATCATCTCCATCTTGTATTATTTACTATCACATGTTCATCTAGTACGTGTGGCAAACTCTGCTCCTGGAGGGACACAGACCTGCAGAGTTTGGCTCCAAAACACCTGCCTGGAAGTTTCTAGTAATCCTGAAGACCTTGATTAGCTGGTTCAGGTGTGTTTAATTAGGGCTGGAGCTAAACTCTGCAGGACAGTGACCCTCCAGGAGTCTGACACCCCTAATCTAGTACAACATACGTATGTAAGAAGCTTTTTACAAGCCACTATGGCCATGTTTAGACTGCCGGCAAAAAAAAAAAAAAAAAATTTCCAGATCCAGATTTTTTTCAAATCTAATTCAAACCACATTTGAAGGTGGTTTGAAATGCGACTGCAATAATATTTTTACAGATGTGTCTTAGTCTGGGCGTTGTGGCTGCTCAAATCAGATTTCAAATTGTCTTTTGCATCACTCTTAACTTGACATACAACAATAACATCAAAACCGGTGACAGAAATGCCAGAGGTATTCAAATGGCATGCCCAATGTTTTCGGCTGTGACCACAGCACGGAACATCACAATATACACCAGTCTCCTCCATCGCTGATTTTTTCTTGTGCGACGGAGGAGATCTGCACCACGACTCGACAGGATGCTTATTTGGAGAGTGAGATGATGCACCTCTATTTGTCCTGCATCCGTTTTAAAAGCCTCGTCACATATGTGGGTACGCCTACGTCGTTACCCAATAAACCCAGGTTTATGTCTGGACACACAAATCTTGCAAATAATAGCGTGGACAGTCTGCCTGAAAAGATCTGATAAAAAAAAAAAATCTGATTTGCCTGCAGTCTGAACATAGCCCATGACTATGTGTAAAGAAGAGAGGTTTATTAATAGAGGACATAAAAAAAATAAATAAATAAAAAAAAAACATACTATAAATATGGGACGAATACAAATAACATCAGAAATCACAGTATTTGCTTTCTACCAACAAATTAAGTGTATAGCAGTGCTGATGGTGGTAGAACTGTTTAAACTGATAGAAATTTTGCAAAAATATGTCTACCGTGGTAGATAAAACTGCCTGGCTATTAGTGGGAGGGAATGCTTTACTTTACGAGAGAGCGCTGAATGAACAGGAGTAACGTGAAAAACAGACTGCAACTAAACTTCACTTCCTTGTCTGGCATAAAAATTAAATTATCATGAGGCTCATCTAACCAGAATTTATAGTCATTGTGCAACATTTCTAGTGCACACGAGTTCCAAGTTGCTCCAAAATGCTTTCTTTTTGGTTCTGTGCATGCAAGATAAGTCACCATTGTGTGTACCGTAACAAAAGCCCTATATCTGTTCTGTTTGATACGGATACATGTAGGCTGCAACCGCTGCTACTAAAGGAACCCACACACAAGATAATCAGGCCGATTTTGGGCCCAATTATCCCCTTATGACAATCCTAGGTAAAGTCCTGATTATTTTGATGGCTCTACAAATCATCTTATCAGATTTTCCTGTGGTGTGATGTGTGTTAAGAGTGATTGAATCTGCTCGGAAGAACGTCAGGGCAGCACAGATCTCAAATCATAAATATATAACATCTTAAATATATTTATGATCAGAAATCCTGTTGTGTGGGAGGAACCCCGAGGACAAACGCACACTCACTCTGTAGAGTCGTGAAACAAAACGATATCTGAAACCGAGCTGACGGAAGACAGAAGCATAACATGACTTCGTCCAAAGTTTTTTTCTTTTTTCCCCTGTAAATAGCAGTCCAAACACTATTATCGCCATTTCTTCTTGCCTGACGTCAGCCATGTTCGTTTACACTAAAGTCACGATTGATGAGAGAGTTTTTGCTAGATTTCCCGTGTTCACAGACGGGACTCTGGTTTGTTTGTGAACAAAATCTGTTAGTGTGTGTTGTGCTTTCCTGGTCACGTCGCAGCACTCCACACACTAGAGGAACAAAAGACTCTTCCCTGTCATTATCCTTATGCAGGTGACGCAGTTAGCACAATTGAAGGCTTCTATGTTTACGTCCGTATACCGGCTCAGTATTGGCCAAAGCCTATCATGTGAGCAGCACGATGCATGCGTGATGCTGATGCAGGAGCCGGCCAATAATGAGTCGCCGTTCGGACGTAGAAACTAAGCGTTGGACATAAACAACATATGAGAATGACACAGAAGAGATTGTTGAATAAAGTCATTATTTTTGTTTTGTTTTTACGCACAAAAAGTTCTTGTCGCTTCATAACATTAAGGTTAAACCACTCCAGTCACGTCGACTGTTTTAACGATGTCTTTAGTACCTTTCTGGACCTTGAAAGTGTTGATTATATTGCCGTCTATGGACGAGTCATATACCTCTCGGATTTCGTCAAAAATATCTTAATTTGTGTTCTGAAGATGAATGAAGGTCTTACGGGTGTGGAAAGACATGAGGGTGAGAAATTAATAAAAGAATTTTCATTTTTGGGTGAACTAACCCTTTAAAGGCATCACCAATAGGCCATATCAACTATATTGCAATACATGTATAGTGTTACCATAAATTAAAATGACTTATAGCAATATATAAAATTGTGGTCGTACCACCACATTATATTTTAAGCTCAAAAGTTGATCTTACCTTGCTAACATTCAAGGATGCTAGAGGAGGAGGTGTCTCAGTGCGGTCATTAATTATATCCACCTCTGAAACATAGGCTAAGTTAATCAAGATGACGTCGCTGAGGTTGGGCTTACCGCTGGAGGAAGGACATTCTGGGAAGAGGGTTAAGGGTAAGTCAAACAGAAACATCAACACAAGATTATGAAGATTGTTCTTTCACTTAAAAAAAGAAAGAAAGAAAGAAATAGAAAAACAAGTATGTGTTGAACCCTCCTGTTTGGGAAATGAGTTGAGTTTACTAAACACTGAAAGTAGTTACTGACACCCCTGTTTACAATACACCAAAGACACTGAGCGGTTCAACTATCACTTCAGTCTGCTGCTCTGATTCATCCGTCCCCCACAAGGTTAGACGTAAAAGACGAGCAGAGAGCAATACATAAAATGAAACCAACATGAGTGATTGGTTGAGCAAGCCTACAAAAGACCGGGGAAAAAAAGTGACAAGTGATGTCAAACATGTCAAACAAGGAGTGTCAGTAATTGAACAGGGCCAGGTGGGATTTATAGAAATATGAAACCTCATGAAGGTCATATGAGTGACAAGCAGATTAATTCATTCATAACTAAGAACTGTCTCCATCTGTAGTAGATAAGTGAAAAATGTACAGGTTTTTCCAGGTATTCAAAGGATACAATCTATCCCTAATCCTATGAAGCCTACTGTATCATAATTGATATACAAATATCTAAAGCCTCTAAATTACCAACCTGAACAAACTTTGCTGAAAATCCTGTTGCACACAATCTATTACATGCCTTCTGTCGTCTGAGTGAGTGTTTTTTTTTTTAACATGTAAAAGTCCTTTTAGTATAATTGTACAATCATCCACCTTCAGGTCGTGGTGATGTGAAATCTTCACTGATTTTTATTAAGCCATGCCAGGTCAAAGGGTGTGTCAACACTCCTCTGGTCACCCTTTAAAATTGCATGTCAAAAGATGTGAGCTTTAAAAAGCCAGTATTTCAGCAAGTTCATTTGCATTGTGATCTATATTTTGTGCATTAAATACATAGTGAATAGGGTGGCATGTCATCCTTCCAATCTCAGCATTCACAAACTCTAGTATTAATATAACATGGGCAAAAACTACAAAAACCATTAAGTCTCATATTATTGAACTGAGAACAGTTTAACGACATACCGCGTGTAGTATGATGGTAAACCGGTGGTGTACGTTACGCAACCTGGGCATGATTTTTTTTTTTTTTCCCCTACAAACTAATACTTAGTGAAATAAAAAAAAATAAAAAAAGAGAATCGTTCATAAACTATGTGACATGCCATATGAGAGCTGCCATTATTACACTGGAAAGACATTAGCTTAGCGCGCGGGCTAATATTGTCGGTCGCGAGGACATGCTAATCAACAAGCTAACCACAAACAACACTTTTCCAACACGTTTTCAACAGTGAACCCGCGTCAAATCAACAAAGCACAGAAAACACCAAGCGACAAACACAGCTGATCGTGTCCAAACACAACACAGAAAGCAAACGAAGCAAGAATAGGCGTTGAATGAGGCCACTAGCGCACACATAAACATGCTCGCGCGGAGCTTCAGTATGACACAGTCCAGCCGTTTAAACGCACACATCCGAAGAATAAAGGATACTCAGAGTCAACATCTTGGACGGGTAATCGAAAGCCACCACCTCTCCCTGCAAACGTTGGCCTAAACAAGTGAGGCAAGAGACATGGCTCCCGACACTGAAATACTCCCCCGGTCCAGGAGCCGCCATCTTCTCCGCCAGGGAAACCGGAGCGAGAGCTTTACGTAAACGCACGCGACAGCGTGACTGCTACGACTCAGAGGCACGTCAGGTGACAGGAAAGAGTGGAAACACGATGATCCTTCTTTCAATAAATAAATAAATAAATGATAAATAATAATAATAATTAATATTTGAATAAATAATATAAACAAATAAATAAATAATCTCTTTTAAGACTCTTTAATCACGATAAAGAACAACTGATGTATAAGGTGTATGACTGACGTCTGATATAAGATGAAAAATATTTGATTTTTTTTTGTCTGTTTTATATGTTTGTATGGATTTATTTTTATGACCGTATTCCTCTGCTGTAAATAATGATGATAATAATAATAATAATAATAATAAAACAATCTTAACTACAAAATTACAAAGTTTCTTATAAACTACAAAGTTTCTTCCAGAAATAACAGTCACAAGTATATAGAACAATTCAGAGAATGTGAGATAAATCACAAAAACAACAATACAACAGAATAAAAGTAGGCTAAAAAAAAAACAACAAAACAAATTTGGCGGTTACATGAATTTGAAAAGCTTTGGAAAATATGTTTATTGTTTTCACAATTTTCTTATTGTGTGTTCTCGTGCTTGAAAGTACATTTTGAGATCAGTGAGGTTTTTTTTTTAAGTTAGGCCTATTCTTGTGAATGTAAAACTTTTCACTGTTCAGATAATATTCTTCGAACATATACTTAATAAGTAGGCCTAAAATAAGGTTAACTTATAAAACTTTTGCGTTAAAAGTATGCAAGAAGTTTGAATGTGCAGGTGATTCAAGCCTTTTAGTTAGAATATCCATTTTAGTGAATTTTGTCCCACTGCGGTACCCGTAATAGGAGGTCTGAATGACAGATCACCAGCTGCAGGAACATCTTTGACAGTTGGTTTAACTCTGATAGTCTGTTAGCTGTAAGATAATAATTCAATGACTTTAATGTAATGTTTGGACGTTTATTCATCATCCTATAATGGAGACCGTATACCGTCAAGGCGTTTGGATGGCGGAGGCTCTTCAGCTGAGAACAAAAAGCTATGAGGATTTCTGGCTAGTTTCTTCTCATATGGGAGACCCGAAAGCTGCAGTTCTCCTCGTCTTTCCGGTTGTGTTTTACATTCATCGACGGACTGGCATCGCTGTTCTCTGGGTAGCAGCTTTATCAGAGTGGCTTAATTTGGTTCTCAAATGGTATGAACTGCTTTGCATGTTTGAAAACGAAACTGAATGTCAGATGATGGATAAACGTCTGGACTGTAAACGAGTTTTAATTACTTTAATTTGTTTGTTTGTTTTTTTCTGAGCAAAAATTAAATATCATACATTTTTACCATGATTTACAGAAGACACCCACTAAAAGGGATGTTTACAACATTTTTTTTTTTTTTTTGCCATATTAAAGACTAATTACTTTTACCCCAAATGCTAATTACTTGTAATTTTACATTTTTAAACTTTGCCACTATCCTAGGTTTTGCCCATTTGTTAGCAAGAATTTTTTTTACTAATTTAAAATGCAATAAAATTTAGTATGCTCACTTATTCTTTTAGATATTTTAATACATACAAGTCAGAATAAGTATGATGTAGGTATGTTAAATATATATATATACACACACACACACACATACATATATATATATATATATATATATATATATATATATATATATATATATATATACACACACACACACACTACCAGTCAAAAGTTTGGACACGGTAAGATTTTTAATGTTTTTAAAAGAAGTTTCGTCTGCTCACCAACGCTGCATTTATTTAATTAAAAATACAGTAAAAACAGTAATATTGTGAAATATTATTACAATTTAAAATAACTGTTTTCTGTTTGAATATATTTTATAAAGTAATTTATTCCTGTGATCAAAGCTGAATTTTCAGCATCATTACTCCAGTCTTCAGTGTCACATGATCCTTCAGAAATCATTCTAATATGATGATTTGATGCTCAAGAAACATTTATTGTGTACAATATTTTTTTTCAGGATTCTTTGATGAATAGAAAGTTCAAAAGAACAGCATTTATTTGAAATATAATCTTTTGTAACATTATAAATGTCTTTACTGTCACTTTTGATCGATTTAATGCATCCTTGCTGAATAAAAGTATTAATTTCTTTTAAAAAAAAATAAAAATAAAAAATCTTACTGACCCCAAACCAGGTTGCAAACTTTCTATTCATCAAGGAATCCTGAAAAAAAAAAAAAGTACACAACTGTTTTCAACATTGATAATAATCATAAATGTTTCTTGAGCAGCAAATCAGCATATTAGAATGATTTCTGAAGGATCATGTGACACTGAAGACTGGAGTAATGATGCTGAAAATTCAGCTTTGATCACAGGAATAAATTACTTTATAAAATATATTCAAACAGAAAACAGTTATTTTAAATTGTAATAATATTTCACAATATTACTGTTTTTACTGTATTTTTAATTAAATAAATGCAGCCTTGGTGAGCAGATGAAACTTCTTTTAAAAACATTAAAGATCTTACCGTGTCCAAACTTTTGACTGGTAGTGTGTATATATATATATATATATATATATATATATATATATATATATATATATATATATATATATAATATATTATTATTATTATTATTATTTATGGAAGCTTGTATGCATGTTATGGTTTATTTTTCTTTCTGTGTTTTTATAATGTAAATAATATTAATAAAAAAAAAATCATAAATAAATAAATAAATAAACTAGTTTCCTCCATGGAATAAAAAATAAAAAAAGCAATTTTCCCCCTCATAATTCAGACTTTTTTCTCGCAGTTTTTTGTTTATTGTGAGTTGTGAAGTCAGAATACTGTCAGCATTGCTTATATAAGTATTACAAGTATCAGTGTGACATACTAAAACCACATAGAAATCACTGATTATTATAAAAATTATTACAAAGCACTTTAAAGATTTTTTTTTTTCATATTTTATCGCTTCAGTGTCAAAACAATGCTGCTAAATTTTTATTTTTTATTTTAATTTTATTTATTTTATTGGTAACACTTTACAATAAGGTTCATTAGTTAAAATTAGTTAACTACATTAGTTAACATGAACTAATAATGAACTGCACTTATACAGCATTTATTTATCTTTGTTAATGCTAATTTCAACATATACTAATACATTATTAAAACCTTGTTAACATTAGTTAATGCACTAACATGAACAAACAATAAACAACTATTTTCATTTACTAATGTTAACGAAGATTAGTAAATAGAGTAGCAAATGTATTGCTCATGGTTAGTTTATGTTAGTTAATACATTAACTAATGAACCTTATTGTAAAGTGTTACCATTTTATTTTTCACATTCACAAGTGTAGGTTAAGAAAGATTAAAAACTAAATAATAATAATAAAAAAACATTATTAATAATTGGGTACCAATTATAATTGAGCACCAAATCAGCATGTTAGTATTGTTTCAGGAAAAAACCTTATATCAATTTATTATTTTCTTACTCTTTTGATTATTAATTATTCTGAGGGCACTAAAGTGCTAGAAAGTAAACTGTAGAGAATGTTTTTTAGTTTTCATTAAATTATAGATTTAAACTCAATTTTATTGGGTTGTGAATGGCATTTCATGTTGACTAATTGATGTAATGTGACACTTTAGGATCCTGTTTGGTGAGAGGCCATATTGGTGGATTGGAGAATCTGGATTGTTTTCTAAAAACCCACCGAAAGTCCAGCAGTTCCTGTCCACCTGCGAGACTGGTCCAGGTAAAGCAGCAAAATAATCCATCGTATTATAGATCATTTTACCTGAACCGTATCCAGATGTCGAGACATTTGAGCCGTAAATCCTCATCCATCTTTCTCAGGCAGTCCGTCAGGTCATGCCATGGTCACTAGTGCTGTCTGGTGGCTGATCGTCTCTTCACTGGCGTCATTCTTTCACACTCGCACAGGCAGGTCTGTCTTTAACCCTATAAAGCCTATTAAGTAAACTTCAAAATAGGTTTTATATTGTAATATTTCAATATCAATATTTACTGGACTGAAGCAACTGAAGTAAACCTTACTTGATCATCCATACATCATTTTTTTTAAATAAAAAAATTCATGTTAAAATGTGAGTATCAAATATGATAATCATCAGGCTTTTGAGGAAGGTTTATTTGTTCATCTCTCAATCATCATTGTATTGCATTGGATTATATGTTTTAAAACTACAGAGCTTTGATCATAAAACTAAGCATTTAAATATCATCTTACGACGACATTATTGGGAGATATAGAGTGATAACTGATATTTATATTGGCCATATAAATATCATCATCTGCACCAATTTCCATGTATTTGCTCAGTTTGAGCCTCTAAATAAAGCCTCTTTGAGTTTGAGCTCCATATTCTCAATATATCATACTATATGAATCATAAAAGCCTGATGTATCAAATATGATACTCTACACAAAAAACATGTTTTTTAATACTTTGTCTACTGTTCCATTTTTTAAAAATGAGCTTTTTCCTACTATCATAAGGTTCTCACGCTGTCTTATATCTCACATCACAGTGTTAGTGTAGGTATATGAATGTTATTTATTCATATGTAATACTAACTAAACAAACTCTTTCTCGTACAGTAAGATGTTAGCTGCAGTGCCGTATCTGTTGTATGCAGTATTTTTGGGATGTGTGGGCCTTTCACGGATCTTCATCCTGGCTCACTTCCCTCATCAAGTCATTGCAGGTCTTCTGACAGGTCAGTCATAAATACATACATACATACTCACTATCTTAAAAAAAAAAAAAAAAAAATAGCCAGGAAGATCTTTATGCTTTTCTCCACAGGAGTGTTGCTGGGGATTTATCTGAACCGGACTGTGCCTGAATGTCGCCCTCTGCTGTTCTTCTTTTGCTGTAGCTTGACTTTGCTCTTTGGAGCTCTTGTGCTGCATGGTGCCCTGCAAAAGACTGGGATTGATCTTTCTTGGTGGGTACAATGCGATATTGAGTTAATATTGTGTAAAAATTTTACATTCCTTTAGTTTAACACGTTTAATTTCAACATCTCAATTGTTACATTTAAATTGTGTCACATGCATAAGATGTGGACCATGAATCCTTTTCACAGGCTGTCAGTTATTAACATTTTAAATCTAGCAAAGTTTTTTTTTATAACACTGTACTTTGTTATATTACCCTGGCATTAATTTTCACAAAACAACCGGTAACTAGAGTCGTATGGAAGCTTGTTTCCGCCACTGAATACAAAATAAAAAAGGTAATTTCTCGTAATTACGTGATATAAACTCACAATTGAGATATAATGTCAGAATTGCGATATAAAGTTGCAGTTGCGAGTTATAAAGTCAGAATTGTGAGATATAAACTCTTTATCTTCCCTCAGAATTGGACTTTATAACTCACAATTGGACTTTGGAAATTGATTAGATGGTTGTGGTTTGCTATTGGTCTCATGTGAGTGACAGGTTGCCCCGCCCACACACCAATAAACACATCAGAAGAGAAGACATGATGCTGCAAGAGGGAGGGGAAGTTATTTTGATTAAAAATTAAGAGGGCACGTATATTTAAAAAAAAATGATGCAGCACAGATAGGTCATTTATAATAAATACTGATAAATGCTGCAAAAGAAGAACTGGCAATTTTGATTTCATGGTGACTTTAATGCTGATGCAGAAGATTTTCTAATGAGGGAGTGACAGTAAATTTGACATCTTTCTCTCTTCTGACCATTGTCATTTTTTTCCTCTTTTGGAAAGTCACAGAAACACTACAGTCATGGATTGTTTTCTTTTGCAGTTGGAGCACACGGGAATGCAAAAATAATTCTTTTTTGTAGTTTCCATTCACTACTATAGAAGTTGAGCTTTTGAGAACCCCGAAAATGTGAAAAAGGTCCATTGAAAAATGCATTATCAGTCAACCACTATAATTATAATGTATTAGTCCTCAATAGATCTCATACACATTGCATATTTGTTGATCTGTATGAATGACTTCTTCACTGCAAGCTTACACTCTTATACTGTGAACCGCAGGTCCATCTCACTGGCTAAGAGGTGGTGTTCTCACTCCGAGTGGATCCGTTTGGACACGGTACCCTTCTCCTCTCTGAACCGTGATGCCGGGGTTCTGCTAGGACTAGGACTTTCACAGTATTGGAAGCCAGGTGGATGGGATCTTCCGTGGGTACCCAGGACTCTCTGTCTGGCCCTCTCGTCCATGGCCCTCCACTACATCAGCAGTTTCCCTCTGCCCACTGTTCCTCTTCTTCTCTTCTACTCCCTGTTCTTTCTGAAATACACTATTGTGCCGCAGGTGGTCATGGTGTTAGTACCAGGATTTGTGCATCTCCTCACAGCCAAACCCAAGAGGGAGTAAAAATGTCACAGCTTTCAGTGTTTGAACCAGCCATTGACACACATCATCTTGAAGATCAATCATTAATGGAGTTCTATTGAAATACATGAAGACAATGCAGTTGCTTGCAGCTTTAAAGATTGTTTTGCAACAATGATATGGATGGAATATGGATTGCTGCAGTTCATAAACATTTAGTTTGTGCCAAAGAAACTATTAAGTGAAAATGTTTCTTCTTGTTCTTTGATGATTCTTTTTAAAAAGTTCAATTGTTTACTCTATTTATTTTTTCTTTATTTTTTTAAGCTTTCAAGTTATTTGAATTGTTTTGGACCAATCTATATTCTGTCTCTGCAAAGAGGTGAAGAAAACTAGATTTGAGAGAGAGTGGTCTGTTCAAAAACTCACCACCAAGATTTTTCTTCTTTAGTGTTGGTAAATTGTTAAAATTTAAACTAAATTGTTCTACGTTGTTGCTTGTTTTTTTGTTTTTGTTTGTTTTAGCATCTGCCAGGGGAAAAACTAAACTCACTCAGAAATGTAACTCAACAACCTGCATGATTTGAGGTCAGTTTAATATGTGGGGGTTTGTCAACTATGAGCAATAGTCATGATGTTTGTCTTGATTTAATTGGTTGCCACTGAAAGGACAAATAGTACAGTTCTGTAACAGCTGTAGGCATATATTTAAAGGGACATTTCACCCCAAAATGAAAATTTCATCATCATTTACTCACCCTTATGTTGTTCCAAACCTGTATGAGTTTCTTTCTTCTGTTGAACACAAAAGATGATATTTTGGTCACTAACATTCTTCAGAATATCTTCTTTTGTGTTCAACAGAAGAAAGAAACTCATACAGGTTTGCAACAACATAAGGGTGAGTAAATGATGACAGAATTTTCATTTTTGGGTGAACTATCCCTTTAAGTAAACCACAATAAAAGAATCATCTTTTAAGCTTGACCAGTGTTATACATTTCTTATATTTAAAGTAACTATTATTAAACATAAACCATATAAAAATGACCACTGACATGATAAAAACACATTCTGGTTTATTGAAGTCATTAAACGTTGTCACAGCGCTCTGAAAGCTCACATTTACAGACGAAAAACTCTGCTTAGCAAGCAAATACATTAAAATCAACTCAAATTCAACTGAAAAATAAAAAGAATGGCCAAACCCTTTAGAGGTAAATGTAACGTCTCTACTGTTGAGTTTGGTGGAGATGAGTGTGAGATTTTTTGTGATCATTATTTCTGTTATAGTTCCTCTGTTGGAGACATACGGCAGATTCACGAATGTCTGTGTATGTCGATTTCGGAGGGGAATGGAGGCTAAATCATGCGTCAGGTTATGTACAGCAAAAAAAAAACTTGCACTGAAAACCACAACACCCTAAAGAGGCCCTTAATGAGCCCTCTGTATTTATTTCACTTTTCCCCAAAGTTGACCATCTCTCGATTCAAGCAGGTTTACACTGACAGCACTAGAAAGGTGAATACGGTTGCCTTTAAGACAAGCTGTCTAGATATCTGTTCATATACTGTATTTTTGAGAAGATCTGACCAAAGCCACATTTAAGCTCTGCATGTTAATAATATTGCATTCTAAAGCAGAGAATTTCAAAAGGAACTAGCTGATTATTGTTTTTTTTTTTGTTTTTTTTTACACGACAAATACACTATTTCAAAACGGCTGGTTTGCTTTTGGGTAGTGTGTGATGCCACTGAACTGTGTTTGACACGTGAGGCTCATCAAGTCCTTCTCGCGCTGCATTTGGCGACGCGTTTGCAGAGGAGAGCAGGATTTTGTATGCATGAACACATTTGGCCACTATATACAGCAAGTACACTGCGCTCTATAAAGGCTGTTATATACACATTTTATATCTTTTTAAAAACATAATTTTGCTCTTTATATTATTGTTCATTCATTTGCTTGAAAAATTAGAATTGCACCAAGGACAATGACTTCTATTTGTTTTCTAGTAGTACAACTAATCACAGGTTATTTTCCAGTGTTCACTGAACGTTCGTTAGTAAGGATGTCCTATCCCAGATAAAAAAAAAAAAAGAAAAACAAAAAGAACTTCAGCCCCCCAATATTCACATTCCATACAATCCTTACAAATGAATAAAGTGCTCTCTTTCTTCAAAATGTCACAGTCAGTGCAGACCGAAGTTACGAATAAAAGTTCAAAAGTTTAAAACAAACAAATTTCACTTGATATACTGATGCTTCCCTGTGACAATGCAATATTCCATTTCTTAGAACAATAAAGAAACTGAAAAAAAAAGAGAAGAAATTGTATTACTACCTTGCAAACGCCCCTGAAACTTTGTGTTGCGTAGTATACATACTGTAGAGTTCATAAGACGTCTATGGTGTGTTACATTCTTCCATTTGAAATACGGCAGGATTGCCACTCCAGTACTTTGTAATTAACTGAAATCATTTTTTAAAATAAAGACAAAAGCTATATGAGGGTTACTTGAAACTCATATTAAGCTTATTCCCAAGAAATTGATTAAACTAATATTATTGCCACTCTATAACTGTGGATTTTGACAAACAATATTTCTACTTGGGAGCCAGAATTATAATGTAATAACTGTAAAGATAATGATCTCCAGTCATAAACTCTGAATCGTTATTTTGAAAATATCTGATAACATTTCCAAAAGCTCAAATCAATAGTTACAAAATTAAAGACAAAAAAAAAACAAAAAAAACAAACAAAAATGAAAAAATAAACCTGACACAAAATCTGCTTTAATATTTCTATACATCATATAACTTAATTATAAATATTCCTCATTTCCTTCTGTAACTACAGCTTAGTTTTCTGAAACATTTTTTTCCTTTTTACAGCATTGAACAATCCAACAATATGATGTCCAGAAAGCCTAGCAAATTTGTTTTAGTTTCATTGGGAAGAGAGAAAGAGAGAGAGAGAGAGAGAGAGAGAGAAAGAGTAAATGAGAGAGAGAATGAGTTAGATTCCCAGAACACATAGATTCCCAGTTTTATATCTGCTTTAGTGCTAGGAACGATGGCAAGACACTGTTTCTCTGCATGTAGGCCTCTGTTGTGGAACGTCAATAATAATGTGCTTTCTTATAATGTGCAGAGATTTATAGAACATTTTTATCTTTACATACTGTATTCTAATACTCCAAACGGGTGCTGTCAGGATATCTGGAGCCTGTTCACCACGCAAATTCTAAAAACTATGTCTTTACCAACAGAAGTAGGCACAGGTATTTGTACACAACTTTGTAACACTGGATTTTAGTTTATTAAAAGTATTTATACTATTCAGTTTCCTTTACTTTAAATACTGGTTTTAATATCCTGCACTTACACAGTCCCTTACGTATAACCTGTCACAAACATTCACTGTCACACACACCTTTGTGCCCACCCTTTTGGGTGCCTATTAAACGTT
This sequence comes from Hypophthalmichthys molitrix, assembly GCA_037950675.1. Taxonomy (NCBI): domain Eukaryota; kingdom Metazoa; phylum Chordata; class Actinopteri; order Cypriniformes; family Xenocyprididae; genus Hypophthalmichthys; species Hypophthalmichthys molitrix. Next base: position 2,866,258 of record CM075503.1, on the reverse strand, counting down.
TGACTCCACAAAGGGTCTCTTTGGTTTGATGGGCGAGGTGGGACCTTGTCTGGCATCACGGGAAAGCTGGCGGTACATGTTCTCCTGGTAGGCCTGTGCCACGGGCATTGTCCGTGCCACTTTAACATCCTGGTAAGTCGGCACCTGGCTCACCCGCTCCAGGAGGTCTCGATCACGGGCCCCTCCGTTAGCAAGCTTGCCCAGGGAGGAGGGCTGCGGCTGGACGTAGTACTCATCCTCTAGCATGTGTCCATTCTGCGCATTATTGGTCTTATTGTAGTAGGCAATATTGCCTAGAGATGTAGGTGGGCTGTAGGAAGAGGCGGTGGAGGCTTGGTGGATCAAGTTGCCAGGCGACGTGGGGCTAGTGATTACCGATTCCAGGGATGAAACGGGCCAGGCCCGGGAAGGCTGGTGAAGGTACTGCTGCTGAGTCCTTGCGGTCTTGTCGATGACACCCATAAACGGAGTGGTCCGGGATCGGGCGGGTTCGCCCGAGTAGAGTCCGCTCTGAGAGGGTGAGAGGGCAGACGGCTCGTCAAAGCTTCGCTCATATGTGGTCTGTAACGGGATTTCCATTTGGGCCATGGAGGAGGAGGGCCTGAAGCCAGGGCCTATATTGCAGCTGGAGCCTGAGGAGATATTACTGCTAGACGGGGAGAAGCGAAGATTTACGCTCTGGGAGTGGATCAGTGGTCTGGGGGTCGGTACGTGCTGCTTTAGGTCACTTGTATTGGCACTGATAGGTCTGCGCACTAGGTGGGGGATCTCCGGAGAGCCCAGTTGGCAAGGTGGCAGAGCAGAGGCGGCCACTGCTCTTTCAAGTTCATGCTTGGAGACAGGATAGTATGCCGCTGACTGACTGCGGCTAATCTGGGGGGTTTGGCTGAAGCGCATGCCTCCAGGTCCCCCTGTAGCTGAACGGTAGGCTGAAGCAGGACGTTGAGGGAGCTCATCTTTCCCCAAGTTTGACTCCAGAACCCCGGCAGGCCCCCCTCTGCCCCCGTGCTGACAGAGAGCTCCCACACTAAGGCTGGATTGCACTTGAGACATTGACCGGCCATCCAATGAGGGCTGGTACACAAGTCTTGGCTCCCGATCTCTCTCCCTGTCCACATCCATGGAACTACCCTGATACCTGCTGCTGAGTGGATGCGCCAACTGGCTGTACACACTGTTACTGGGCTGGCTAGTTCGGACGATCTGTGCCATAGAGGGCTGCAGGCGAAGACCCTGAATCTGGTGGTGCTGGCTGGTCTGAGAGCTCTGGGAAGGTTGCGACTGGAGCTGGAACGATCGCTGGCTGCTCATCTTCAACAGTGGCGATTTAGGGCGGCTAGGTAAAGGCTCCTGCTGGTAGCGGACTGGAGAGCCAGACTGGGAACGATACAGACACACACTCTCGACTGGAGGGCTTGCTCTGAATGGAACCCCACGCCGAAGAGGAGATGGCGGAGGACTCTGGTAGTCCATGCCCTGGTTCCCTCCACCGCCCATGGGTGGAGGGCTGAACCGGTAGGAGGACTGATGGGCGGGCGAAGTATGGGGTGGACTCTGGCGGTAGTGGGAGTTCTGATGTGTTGGGGAGATACATGGGGAGGTGGACTGGTAACTATGATGGGTAGGAGATGACATGGAGGAGGAGCTCGGGTGGAACTCAAAGGCCTGTCCTCCAGATAGGTAGCCAGTGTCATGATGGGTCGGAGAAAGGGGTGGACTACGTATAATGGCAAGGCTTGAAGCGTTCGAGTGAATATCAGAGGCAAGACCCATTGACACAGCTTCTAGCTCTTGTTCCAGGAAGTCGTCATCCTCAAACAAATCTTGAACAGGTTCCATGTCATCCAGTCTTGGCTCAGGGGGAGGGGTATGATGAGGGGGCTCTTCATCTTCCTCCACTGGTAAAGGAGATGGTGGTGGAGATGGAGGAGGTTCAAGCTCTGGCTCCTCCGATTGGGTAACTTGCCTGTACTCCTCCTCCACGCGCTGAAGGAGGCGCTGGATTTCACGATTGTTGGGACACAGCTTTATGGCTTCCCTCAGGTCTTCTAGTGCTTCAGCGAATTGCCTATGGAGTGGCAATGGAAATATTAAGCCATCTATAAGTAATTTGATGTGAAAGTAAAGAAAGTAATGACCCATACCTGCTGCTACGTTTGGCACGGGCTCTAGCATAGTATGCCTCATAAGACTTAGGCTTCAGTTCCAGAGCCTTGGTAGCAAACTCTTCCGCCATACCAAAGTCCTGCGACCAAGAAAGTGTGTTCAGTGAACTATATTTTATTTTTGTATTCTGGGGGTTGACATTTCATTATTTTGCACAGTTGTCCTAGAGGTATATCAGCAAGGTTCTTATGACACGCTGCATACTGCAGTTAAAATATTACATCATCACAAGTATATATCAAGAACCTTACTGTGTGCACTAATAATCAGAACGAGGCTTGGTAAAGAGTATTTTTTAGAAACGTTCATGCTGTTCTCACATTCATTTTCCTCCGACAGCGAGACAAGTTCAGGAACAAAGACACCTTGAGCTCTTTAAAGGTCTTCAGGTCCTCACTTAATCCTTCACGGGGAAATTTCTTCAGAGCATACTGGTAGCGCTGAGCTGCCTCCTTCACTTTACCTTTCTGCAGGAGAAAAGATGATTGACTGTGTAAATACATAGAGCCAAGGTCTTTGTTCTAGATAAATCTGTGCAAACAATAAAGGTAAATTATGAGTAAATCTGACCTTGTAGAAACCATCTCCTTCCTCTAAAAGTTTACTCAGTAGGATAATCATGATGTCAGGTTTAGATGTCGCCATTGCCCAGGTAGCAGGACCTATGGGGTAACAGGATGTTTGATGGGTAAAAATGGACAATCAAAGGTTTGAGGGGAAAACATGGAGAGAGACGGAGGAGTGCAGAACACTCAGGAGTCATAACAAACAGATGAAGGCATGGACAACAGGATGAGGATGCCTTCAGGGCCAACTCAACTTCTCATTCCCTGTAACCTTTAATTTTTAACCATTAACAATGATGCTATTGTTTAATACAGGATTTCCCAAACTTTTTGTCATGCTTCAAATGTTGCCTATACAATGCAAGTAAATAGGGACCAAAACAACACTGGACCCTACTGATTTTTATTGTATAGACAAAACAACAACAAAACAAAACACTGACATTTTTCAAAATATATTTTGTGCTTTACACAAGAAAACTCATACAGGTTTGGAATGACATGAGGGTAAGTAAATCTGAGCGTTATGTCAACCTTTACATTAATAGCTCACATAAATTTCAATCTAATTTAATACATTACCATACGATTCTATTTTCATAGTCTTAATGTTATTCCAATTTTTACATGCATAGTTGGGAAACCCAGGTGAGGTAGGTAGATAGAGAAATATACAGACAGACAGACAGATAGATAGATAGACAGATAGACAAACAGTCATCCCTTTGAACTAGGTACTATTTAACTGTATACCCCCAAAAATAATTAGAGGCACAATGATTACAATCCCTATACAGAACACTTCGTCAGGACAGTTTACAGTACCAGTTAAACCTGCAGCACCCAAACACACCACTGGACACAGAACATAGAGAAGAGAGCTGCCAGGATGCCTGAAGGGAAGCAAGATGCAAGCAGTCCAAGCACAAGCATTACCTCCTTTGTGGCGACTCGGCAGTGTCTGACATCCTGAGGATGGATGTCAGGGGTTGTGAGAGCAAGGGAAGGAGGATTAGGGTTGAGGGAAAAGAGAGTGAGATGGAGTGAGCAGCACAACCAGAGGTGGTTATGAGAGTGGCGTGTGTGTAGGTGAGTGAAAGTGAGAGTGGGAGAAAGGAGAAGTGAAGAGAGATGGTGGTGGTTGTGGAAGAAAAGTGAGGGGGAACACAAAAAAGCAGCTGTGAGTGGTGGGGAATAAGAGCTTCAGCTAAAGAATATAAAATTAAAAGTTAAACAACAAAACAGCACCAGCACTAAAGTTAATCTATCTCTCACCAACTGTTGAGTTGACAAACAGAAAGAAAGATTTTCTCAGCAAAAGAGTAAAAAAAAAGGCAAACACCACAAACAAAAAGGGTCACGGTTCCAGAGAGAGACAGAGACGAAGTAAGTAAAGCACAGAGCGGCAGAATGCTACAGCAGCCAAGCACAAGCTGAGCTAAATGAAAACACATACACATACATGTTGGTTTTTGTATCATGGTCCGGACTTTCTAGTGATAATCCGTTTTCCTTTTGGGGACCATTTGCTGGTAGGGTATTTCTGGTTTTACTATGCTTGTGGGGACATTTGTTTTCCACAATATTGGCTAAGCCCGAGCCACACACACTAGGTATGTTTATATGCACATATTTACGTCAATTGCAATGAATCTAATCCATTTTCAGATTCTGAAAGTTCAGTTTATATGAACGCTAAACTTTGCGATCCGATTCACATATTCATTTACATGTGTATTTATTACATGTATTCTGAACAAAACAACATGCACATTTCCCAGTCGATGCATTCAGAACCTTCACTGACCAGTTCGTAAGATGTAAAATGCATGTAAGTATACGCATCACGGCACAGCGCATGTGCGCAAAGAAAATGTTCGGATTCAAGAATTTACATGCCGATTGATCAGATAATTTCAGGTCTTCAACACTCCTTCCAATCCGATCGAAATGTAATTCAGATCAAGCTCAACTGGATCGATTTTTAAATCTGCTTGAACCATCAATCCAATTACTAACAGATTATTTGGTTGCATGTAAACGTAGCTACTGTCGTACCAATTTTGGCTCCTTTCTTCAGCAGGGCGACCACCACTGACGTGTTTCTGCAGCCGACAGCCCGGTCCAGAGGACGCATTCCACTGTAATCCACATGCTCTATCAAAGCCCCATGATCCACCAGGAACTGCACCTGAGACAGAAAAAGAGCACGAAAAGAAACAAGACTCGTCTCTCTACAGGAAACACTGCAGCATAATAGGTCAAAACAGCCCAAAAGCTGATGCCAGGTTTGGAGGATCTACTTTGAACGCTCTGGGAGGAATTACTTTTAACTTTTCAGTGCAAGTCTATGAGATTTTGGGAATTTTTAATAGTTCACTAAGGGAAAACCATACGTCCAATTAGTTATAACATTGTGGAGGTTTGGTAACCAGTCAAAATAGTCTGAAGACGTGTGGTGAATGTAGTTTGAAAGAACTAGGAGGAAATTTTGGTCTCAGATTAAGCATTTTGAGGAATCTTAAAGGATTAGTTCACTTCAGAATCAAAATTTCCTGATAATTTACTTACTCCCATGTCATCCAAGATGTTCATGTCTTTCCTTCTTCAGTTGGAAAGAAATTAAGGTTTTTGAGAAAAAAAAACTTTCCAGGATTTTTCTCCATATAGTGGACTTCAGAGGTCCAAATGTCAGTTTCAGTGCAGCTTCAAAGGGCTCTACACGATTCCAGACGAGGAATAAGGGTCTTATCTAGTGAAACGATTGGTTATTTAAAAAAAAATAAAAAAATAAAAAATATATATATATATATATATATATATATATATATATATATATGGAGAAAAATCCTGGAATGTTTTCCATAATTTCTTTTCGACTGAAGAAAGAAAGACATAAACATCTTGGATGATGTGGGTGAGTAAATTATCAGGAAATTTTAATTCTGAAGTGAACTAATCCTTTAACCCAAAATTATCAAGCCAACTGAAATATCGCTCACCACTTCTGAGTCTCCATAGAAGGCGGCCAGATCAAGAGGTGTCCGTCCGTTTTTATCAGCATGGTCTGTTGCGGCACCCCTTTCCACCAAGCAATGAACCACAGACAGATGTCCTTTCAAACATGCCCAGCTGAGCGCAGTGAGACCCTCCTTATCTATAAGATCTATAGATGCACCTACAAATAATCAAAAGACGTGAGGTTTATTTGATGCAAGCCTCATAAAACTGTCCCTTTGTATCATAAAAGGTCTATTTCACATACCCTGAGCCATTAGGAACTCCACCGTGTCCAGGTGCCCTTCTGAGGCGGCCATCATGAGCGGAGTACGGCCTTGTTTATCAGCCAGGTTTACGTCTGCTCCGTGCAACACCAACAGATCCACAATCTGAAAGAAAGCGTACAGCTGAAACATGTAGTTAAACTCTCTATATTTAATGGATAAAGCTGGAAAAGGAGTCTTTATCAATTACCTGCCAGTGCCCTTGACGCACAGAGCTGAAGAGTGGCACCACCCCTCTCCGATTGGGCTGCGCCACAGCAGAGCCCTGCTCCAATAGCAGCCGACAAACGTCCAGCTTTCCCCGCCCTGCCGCTGCTGACAGTGCTGAGGAGAAGAGCAGTAGAGAGCTGTCAATCATGAGCTACCTGTCTAGACAACAGTGCACATTATATGCATTCTTCACACAGAAAGCAATGCCAAATGTCAATGTGACTGCAAGAAGAGAAGCCACTTCAGACTCTTTCATGTCAGTTAGGATGCTGCCTCACTAGATTTTAGTATACAGTTATAGTATGACAAATCCTGTAAGAGTGAAGCTTTACCTGTCTCACCCCACAGGGTATCATAGCTGTTAATCTGGGCGCGTTGAGTGTCCTCTTCATCCCTCTCAGGCAAGTCCAAGAGATAAGATACGATCTTAAAGACATAGACAAAATTAGTAGCGATAGGAGCAAAAAGCATGCAAAGAATGAAGTGACACCAGCAGGCCGTTACCTCGGTGTAACCCATGCTCGCTGCCGCTATAAGGGCCTGCTGTACGGCGAGGCTCTTGTTGAAGGTCACAGGCTGTGACGATGTCTGCTGCTGAGTCTGAGCGTCTGCTTGTGTCTGTTGCTCCGACTCTTCTGGAGTCTCTTCCTGCTCCTCCACCTTCTGCTCGGACTCCTGCGGCGTCTGTACGGAATCATCCTGTTGCTCAGGGCTGGAAGGCTGTGACTCCAGAGGCGTGGCTTGTGTGGGGGAGGGCGTGGCATCTGGCGGTGTGGGGGAGGGTGAGGCCTGTGGCTGTGTTGGGGAAGGCGTGTCTTGTGACTGTGTAGGGGAGGGGGTCTGGAGGTGTGTCTGGCCCCAGTCGCTCTGAATGAGGAACTTCACCACCTCCAGGTGCCCTCTAAGAGCAGCGTGCACTAGGGCACACTGACCGTGCTTGTCTGAGTGGTCGAGCTATGGAGAGGACAGACACACACAAAAATATTATTCAGCAAGGTCTGATGTGAACTGGCACACAAAAAGCCAAAATTGTAAGCTCATATCTTATTGACTGGCTTTAGGCAATTTCCATGAATCATGGATGGATTTTTATCAGTCCTACAGGGAGCAAAAGTGCATTTACAAGGAGGAATATCTAGGAATAAAACTGAGAGGAATATCTAGTCTAGTGTTTCTCAGAGAGGGCATTGAAATGTTCTTGGGGGGCATTTGTTTAACTCTTTTCCCGCCATCGACAAGTTATCTTGTCTTATATGAGAAATTGCTTCCCCGATTTTCCGGCTTTCCATGTTTTCACTGTAATTATTTTCTTCAGAAAATTTGGACTAAACCGCTCGATTCATATGGATTAGTTTTCCGATCTCTTTATGAACTTTTTAAAGTGTCAGTTGCAAATTAAGTCAATGGAGGAACAGAAATCTATCAAAATTCATCAAAAAGATTTTTATTTGTGTTCTGAAGATGAACGAAAGTGTTACGAGTTTGGAACGACATGAGGGTGAGTGATTAATGACAGAATTTTCATTTTGGGGTGAACTAACCCTTTAAGGTGAGTTTACACCAAAGATTCACAATGAGATGAGATAAAATTTGTAGCTTACTTGCAAAAGAATACGGTTTGCAACATTCTAACACCATCAGTGCATCTGAAATGTATATAGTATGAATATGAGAATGTAATTAGGACGTACTACATCCGCCGTGTTGTTACTATCATGTGACCTTCCAGCATCAGTTGTGTCGCTTCATAAATCCTCTCCCGTGGCCTCATGGGATAGTAAAGTGTCCACTGAAGTAAAGTGTCCATCATAGTACTTTTTGCCTGTTTTTCGAATACTATGTATTTGGACATACTATGTTGGTGTACTGTTTTTCCATATACTATTTGATTTACATAAACTATTTGATTTCAGACGCAGCGAGTGTCTAGACTGGACGCATCAAAGCAAACATTCTGAATCCATTGTCCTGTTGTCGGAAGTAGCACAAGTTCATGGAGTGCGTCTGAAATAGAACGGGGCATCTGTTTACTTGTGTTTACTCTGCTGTTCAAGTCTGGGTATTTGACAGGGTATAAAACCTTCTAGTTTTCAACACTGCGATTACACGAGGCGGTGTAGCATTTGCATAACAACGACTCTTTACTTCAGTATTTCTATCAGCTGTCAGACGTCCTGTGAAAGCGACTTAGTGTAAAGCAAGATAAATCTGTCTCTTTTTTTTTTCTTCTTCTTTTTCTTTTTTTCTTGTTGTGCACTGGAACAATTAATGAGAATGCATCTTGTTTGCTGATTGGCTGCTGTTTGTGATAAGCGACTTAATTAAAGTTTGTATGTCAAATTTTCTGTTGCATTTGCTTAACACTCATAAATATAATTGATATTCAAATGTCTTTTTTGCTCCCTGAGAAACTAATAATAATAATAATATTCCAGCTGTTCAGTCAAATTAAATCTGGCATTATTAATAATAATAATAATAATAATAATAAATTATTATTTAATCATATTGGTGTAATTCAAACTATTCAGCTGATAATATAATTTGATATTAAAATTTTAAATCAACAGTATAATAAATTAGAAAATTGCAAAAGAGAAGCATTTTTACTAATGGACTCTCAAACAACACTGTAAATAGCTTCAATGCAGTTTGTCATTTTTGACTGTAGCTTATAGCTAGCTATCATTTCAAATGGGTAGCTTGACTATAGCTATAGTATCAGCAAGTTACAGGGTTTTCAACATTGAGTAACCCAACAGCATTTATTATGCATAAAGTATAAATGGTGATTTATGAATTGTAGCACTTTTAATGTAACCGTCGCTGTCAGACACTCGTGTACCTTTGCTTTCCTCTTGCAGAGGGCAGTAACTATTCCCAGGTGTCCAGCGGCAGCAGCGTAGCCCAGAGGAGTGAGGCCGCTCTCAGATGCCGAGTCCACACTGGCACCATATTCCAGCAGCAGGTTCACCATGTCCATGTAGCCCAGGTGAGCGTGCACACACAGCACCGGAGCGTTGTTCAACACCTCCGTACGGTAGTTCACATTAGCGCCACCCAATATCAGCAGCCGTGACACCTAGAGAAAATTAAAGTGCCCATTTAATGCTCAATTACAAGTTCATAATTTTATTTTCATGGGTTGCTAAAATACATTTAAATGATTTTTCTCATACTTTTCATTGCAGCAGCACTTTTTTTCACCCAACGCTCTGTTTTAGTTCCTGTCTTTTGAAAGCCCACCTTCCTGAAAAGCCCAGTCTGCTCTGATTGGTCAGCCTATGTCCCTACAATAACAGACCGGTGTGTAAAACTCTTAGACGTATTTTAAAGAGTCTATGCCGTGAACTACGCATACTTTTGAAAATCCACCATTTATTTGATCCTGATAAGCGCTTGTTGTCACGGTTGTAAACACAATGGCTTTTTTTCTATGAGGGTGTTTGGCGTCACGATGGCTTTGTTTCCAGGCGGACTTCCTAGGAAATCCTAGATTTCAACCAATCAGATGACGACTTTGAAACTCCCTAAATGCCTCCAATTTTGTGCGCCTTATGCATCAGATGTTCAGCCAAAGGTCCGTGGGCATGACGTCTGAGGCTGAAACTATATTTATAGTAACTGTGGAGTCAGTATTGGAAGTCCATAATGTTTTTTTGCACTCACCACAAAAAGACAGCGTCACCTCAACATAGGAGTTGACATACCAATAGATATCAGTAGGTGAGCAATATGCAAATGTGTAACACGGTGATGTAGTTAAGTCACGGAAATAATGACAGGACTACAAACAAAGCGTCTCAGGTAAGTGCTTTCTTTTGGAGAGATTCACTCCCTTTAGACTTTGTAACATTGCAGATAGTTTACAGCTATATTACACACTAAAGAAAAGGTAAAATCAAAAGAGCATAATAGGTGCCCTTTAAAGTAAACAGTAAATCCATAATGTCGGTTTTACAGTAAGAAACAAATGTAAGATCTGTAAAGTGGAGCAGTACCTTTATGTTAGGTGTGTAAAGGTTTCTGAGTGATGAAAGAGCTGTAGATAAACTCTCTGTACTGTATGACACCCACAGCCCTTGCAGGATGGATGAAGAAACCCCAACCTTCTTACTCAGTCCCTACAGTATGATATAATAATGGGACAAAAAGCCTTAATGCATGAAAGCATTACCTGTAAAATATGAGCATTATGGTTATCTATTATTACATACTTGCATAACACTCTTACCTTGAATATGTGTGCTTTCAGAATGTGGTGACCCAGTTCAATGGTCTGCTGTCTATTTAGTTTGTTTTGTTGTCTGGAGAACCAGAAAGCCAGAAGAGTATGGCCATTCCTATAAAAAAACAAAAAAAAAAACATGTTAGAAACATAAAATACTTCAAGCTACAGTCCTCAGAAAACATCATAATTCATTTTTCACATTTCCTAGGCCCTGTTTACACCTGGTATTAAAGGGGACCTATAATGCCCCTTTCACAAGATGTAATATAAGTCTCTGGTGTCCCCAGAATGTGTCTGTGAAGTTTCAGCTCAAAATACCCCACAGATCATTTATTATAGCTTGTCAAATTTGCCCCTATTTGGGTGTGAGCAAAAACACGCCGTTTTTGTGTGCGTCCCTTTAAATGCAAATGAGCTGCTGCTCCCGGCCCCCTTTCCAGAAGAAGGCGGAGCTTTAACAGCTCGCGCTTCGGTCGCTCGACAACAACAAAGCTGGAGAATCTCACGCAGCCAAAATGAGGATTGTCAGTAACGGTGTTCAGCCTTACATTGTTCAAACCGGAGTCGACACTGATGGAGAGACTCAGGAAGAAGTTACAACTTTTAGAATGAAACTGGACGTTTCTGAATGGTTAGTGGATAAATTTATGTAGTTGCTGTGGAGTTGATTCAACTCATCCACTAGCATGTGTCGTCATGTTAATCTTTTGTGCAAATCCAGCGTTGAATTGACCCTCGTTTGTGAAGCAGTCCGGCGTAAAATGACGGCATGACAACAACACTTCCTCTTCTCTAAAGCAGCCCAACATGACCTCACCCGCTTTGTTGTGTGTTCTCGGGGGTGGGGTTTATGTAAATTTTGGGGTTAGTGATGTCACCAACCCGGGAAGAAGCTCATTGTAGTCCCTACTAACCGTTTGTTGTAGTCCTTAAAAAGCGACTACACATGGCGAACGCTGTGAGTGTGTGTTAGAAATAAGGAATGGTGAGAGAACATTGTGCTTTGTACGTTTTTCGTCTTCAAGCCAAACTTGGTGTCTTCAGCCAATAAAGTTTAAATCCCATCTGGCTAGCGTGCTTCCCATAATGTTTAGTAGGTGGAGGGTAGGTGGTCTTTTGTGGCTGTTCGAACACATTCGACCACATGAGCGTTGAAAGCAATCCGGTCAAACGCGTTTTCGACTACCTCTGGAAGAGGTCGAAAGTGGCCAAGCTCAAAATGTTTTACACCCCATTTACACCTGTATTGAGCGTCGTCCACTTTTGATCTGATCAACCAAAACGCATCTTAATAGCAGGTGTAAACAGGGCCCTAGATAAACCTCTAAAGGCAGATTTTCCCCTGAGGTAAAAGTTGTTCGAAGATGTACACGCTGCATCAGATTATCATTCTCACACTTTGATTTAGGTGAACATCTTAAAATGTCTTAAATTCAGTTTGATTGAATGTTTAAGGCCAAAGAAAGTTGTATATTGTTGGCTCTGTAATGAATTGCTTTTGAACCACTTCAAAACCAGCAAACCAGAAGGCTGGTAGGCCAACTAACACCATCAAAGGCTGTTTTAAACTTTGTTTGTCAGCAAGGAAGTTTGTACATTTATTTTCTTTTACATGACAAAGCCAATTTTTACTTGCATCAGGTATTTGTCAGACCTGGGATCACAGAGGAACTTGGTCTTCTCTCCCTCCTCCCGCCATATGAGCCATTCTCTAAATGACGGGTGCACAAACATGCGTGTTCCATCCCGTCTCTTCACCAGAAACACAGACAGGTTCTCCATCCTCTGCTGGAAGTCTTCCCACTCCAGAGTGCCCTCCACTGAGCCAGCGTTGATGGCTTGGTAGATTTGCTCATCGGTAAGCGGGTGCAGGGAAGCCAGGGCCACGTTCAGCAGCGGCAGGGCCCTTTCGAAGGATGACTGCGTCGGGAAGCGCATGTTACACTGCAGAAGGTACACTTCAGCTAGACTGACCGGGACCACCTTGTAGTTGGAGCTTTTGAGCACCAGGTAGCCGCGTTCGATCAGGTCAAAGGTGAGCTTCAGGTAAAGAAAAGAGCCCTGGCTGAGGGCTTTGAGGTGGGAACTGAGCTTGCCGAAGCTGGTGTTGTCCATCTTGCCATTGAGGGAGATGTTGTTCTGGATCTCCGCACTGCTGTGGATGCGGTGGAGGATGTAGCCCTGGAGATCGTGGTCGATGGCGTCATTTTCCTCCAGGGCGTCCAGAGAGATTTGGTGGAAGGGGAGAGTTTTGGTGATTTCCTGGAAGGTAAAGGCGAGAGCTCAGTAACTTTAAAAAAAAAAAAAATTTGAAATTTTGAAATTATCAAGTTTCTAAGCATAAATATTCCTATGTCACCATAACAGGATCAGAAATTAACAGGGTTCTGGACAAAAATGTCTATTAAATTCAAAATGTGTGGGAAAAATGCCCCCAAACAAATAAATTTCAACAGGATTTCTACAAATCTGATATACACTACCATTCAAAGTTCGAAGATTAGTTCTTTCTTTAAAAGAATTTAATACTTTTAATTTGCAAGGATGCATTAAATTAATCAAGAGTGACAGTAAAGACATTTATAATGTTACAAAAAATTCTATTTCTAATAAATGCTGTTCATTTGAACTATTCATCAAAGAATTCTGAAAAATCTGAAGCAGCACAACTGTTTTCAACACTGATAATAATCAGAAATGTTTCTTGAGCAGCAAATCATCATATTAGAATGATTTCTGAAGGATCATGTGACACTGAAGACTGGAGTAATGGTGCTTTGATCACAGGAATAAATTACAGTTTAACATATATTACAATACAAAACAGTTATTTTAAACTGTAATAGTATTTCACAATATTACTATTTGACTATATTTTTGATCAAAGTGTGTATAAGAGCTTATTTCAAAAACATTAAAAAATCTTATCCAAACATTCTGAACATTAATATTCTATTTTTAGTCTAGGTATACATGTTATCCCCTAATATATGAGATCTAATTATTCAGATACCTTACATTGTATACTGCATGTACAGGTGACACACTATATTAATATACAATTAGAAAAATATGACCTCATAAAGTTGAGAATCGATTCCAGAGGGCAAAAATATTGGAAATTCTGTTAAAATATTTATATGGTACAAATGAGCTGTGGTTACGTGTGTTTACCTGCAGGGAGGTCCTGACAGTCACCACTAGTTTGAGCCAGGCTGGAAACTTGTTGATGGTCTTACAGAGGAAAGACACAATCGTGTCTCCATAGTCTGGTTTGTGAAACTCAGCCTCATTGAGACCATCAATGAGAATGATGAGGTCTTCATCCGGAGTGATCTTCCTCTCTGAGAAAAACAACATACAAACTTTTACACACATTTTGCATCATTTTACATCAGTTGTATATTCAAGATACAATTACAATCACAAACTTTGTGGAATCTAGACATGTGTTTCTTCTTTTGCAGGTCACTTTTTATAAAAGCATCTGCTAAATGCATAAATGTAAATGCCTTTATAAAGTGCATCCAGTGGTTCGAGCACCCCTCGTCTGAAGGCAGTGGGTGGATCTTGGACGCAGGACCGCAGACTGAGCATGCTCTGTATGTGCGGCTCTTTCAGCAGCAGCTCTCTGTACGCGGCGAGTTGTGGCGAGCGACACAGCAGTGCGGCCACGTTGTGCACAAACTCCGGCACCAGGCAGGTGTAGGCGTTATCTGCTTGACAGTAGTGATACGCCACGACCTGCAGGGGGCAGCAAAGAAAAGAGCAGGTGAGAGAGGCCGGACGCAGATTATGCTGATCTAGGGACGAATTGTTATGATTACAATGTTACTAATAATATCAATGTTTTAGAGGATGATGTGGAACAACAGCGCTCAAATGAAGAGCAGGAAAACAATATGCTGCTGCTGAAGTGCATCTTTATTTGTCCCCTGAGAGGAATGAGTGGCACAGTGCTGAATTGCAAACTTTTTCTCCCTCAATTTGGAATGAGGCCCTGACGAGCCTTTTATCAGGAGTTTCTGTGGGACGCCCATCTTTGAGACAAGTGCACATAATTGGTTCCATTAAAGCAGTAATTATTTTAATTAGCTGCTTTAATGCTTGATTTGAAGGGCAAAAAAAAAAAAATGTGTCATGAGGATTACACAGCATTTTCTGAGGTAAAGGTAGTAAAAAAAATGGTTATGATACAAAAAGAATATAATCCACATTATTTTCTAAAGTAACACTGTCCAACAGTGACACCGACAGATAAACATTCACAGAGAGGCAGCGTTTCTTTTGAGCTCATTTGATTTGTGATGGGCAATGTGGGATCACAAATTTAAGAATCTGTTTAAGATCTGCTATGTATGGAAGCTTGTTTCCGCCATGGAAGAAAAAGAAAAGTTAATTGCAACTTTTTCTCTCACAATTTTTATTTATTTTCTTGCAATTCTGACTTTAATTTGCAATTTAGTTTATTTCGCAATTTTTACTTTAATTTGCAATTGAGTTTATTTCACAATTCTGTCTTTATAATATGCAATTGCGAGTTTATTTTGCAATTCTGACTATAATTTGCAATTGCGAGTTTATTTCGCAATTCTGACTATAATTTGCAATTGCGAGTTTATTTCGCAATTCTGACTATAATTTGAAAAATTGTGAGTTTATTTAGCAATTCTGACTTTATAACTTACAGTTGTGAGTTTATTTAGCAATTCTGACTTTATAACTTTCAATTCTGAGTTTATTTCGCAATTCTGACTTTATAACTTTCAATTGCGAGTTTATTTTGCAATTCTGACTTTATAACTTTCAATTGCGAGTTTATTTTGCAATTCTGACTTTATAACTTTCAATTGCGAGTTTATTTCGCAATTCTGACTTTAGAATTTGCAATTGCGAGTTTATTTCACAATTCTGACTTTCACAATTCTGAACACAAAAGAAGATATTTTGAAGAATGTAGTCAAACAGTTGACGGTAGCCATTGACTTCAATATTTTTTTTCCTACTAAGGAAGTCGATGGCTACCGTCAACTATTTGACTACATTCTTCAAAATATCTTCTTTTGTGTTCAGCAGAAGAAAGAAACTCATACAGGTTTGGAACAACTTGAGGGTGAGTAAATCATGACAGAATTTTCATTTTTGGGTGAACTATCCCTTTAAGTGGTCACTTCTGAGGCTCTGTAAGGTCAATACCTTTAAGGACTTCCTAGTGAATGCCTATAAAATACAATGTATCACTGCCTTAGTCGGAATTGATGACTGCAGCGACCAAGCAGCACATTCTCAACAAAGAATCCTGCTGAAGATACACCTGACCCGAGTCTGCTGGTCTTCACTTCTGAGTTTCTTACAGCAACAATATGTTACTGTTAAAATCAATTAGACTAAAATCTATTTGTTTTTTTGTTTTTTTTAAATACTACATGAAACATGACATTTACTATGGATCCATTAAAGTGGCATTGTGTTGGGAAAATTATATTTCAATGAGTTTTTTATTGCGAAAACAAATGCATATGTATTCTGAGCGGACACAAAGTTTCTCAGGGAACACAAAAGCTTTGTTTACAAGCCCTAAAATTTTGTGAGTGAATGCTAACTTTCTCAAGGGAACAAAAAGTTTTGTGAGTAAGCAAAGGTTTTGCGAATGAATGCAAAAATCCTTGGAGAATGCAAAAGTTTTGCAAGCAATATATAAAATAAAAATAATAATAATAATAGTGAAAATATTTCCTCTCATCTCATTTTTTTGCCCATCACTATGTCCCTTTAGGGGCTTCTTTTGCATCTTAGTCTGAATGGTCAAATCCAAGTATTTTTTCATGCATAGACACTAATGTGATTCGATTGTGATAGCATGCTAGTAATATATTATAGAGCAAGAGGTTATGATTTAACCAAAAAAATTATAGAGCATATTGTTCTATGCTATATAAATGTGCTGTAAAAATGTTTGCATGCCAATCAGAAATGCTCTGTCTGTGAATAATTTCACACATTCAGGATTGCTGACATTGGGTTGGCTAACAAGTACCGGAGGGTGGGGTTTTGGAAAGAGATTGTGTCATTGAAGTTAGCAAAATGGTGGAAGTTCACAAAACTGCTCACATTTCTTAGAGCACCTTTAAGGATTGTATCTTTCTAGAACTTATTTTCCAGACATATTTATTGCAGCTGAAATTGGAAACGTCAGTAGAAAAAAGGTACAAATCATCACTGCATTGTATTTTCACTGAGAATACAGCTAGAGTGTTCAAAGGAAATCAGCACAATGTAGTGACACCTTCACAGCTCCGATTTCACCTTCATCTGTCCTGGTGTTCATTATTCAACACTTCTGAAATAAGCGTGAAGCAGACAGAGCAGGGGGCCCAGAGCTACTCATAATTCAGCAGAACTTACAGAGAGAGACGTGGATAATTACTCAGACTAGATGCCTATGGCGCATCTGAAGGAATGCAGGAAAGTGGAATATATTGTAAATTTTGACATTACAAATGTATTATTAATATATATATACTCACACACACACACGCCATTAAATGGATAGTTCAGCCAAAAATGAAAAAAAAAAAAAAAAAAAGTAAGACTTTCGTTCATCTTCAGAACACAAATGAAGTTATTTTTAATGAAATCTGAGAGCTTTCCGTCCCTCCGTCGACAGCTATGCAACTTCCACTTTGACGCAAATTTAGGCTTTGAATAAAAGCCTAAATTCAATCCGTTCATCATATAAAGCGTTCAAGTCTCTCCAGAAAATGTAGACTAAACCGCTCAATTTATATGGATTAGTTTTACAATCTCTTTATGAACGTTTTGAAACGTCAAAGTGGTAGTTATGTAGCTGTCAATGGAGGGAGAGAAAGCTCTCAGATTTCATCAAAAAGATCTTCATTTGTGTTCTGAAGATGAACAAAGGTCTTACGGGTTTGGAACGACATAAGGGTGAGTAATTAATGACAAAAATTTTGGGTGAACTAACCCTTTAATTCAAAATCTTTAACATGTTAAAATAATTTAACGCAAACAACACAAATAAATTACTGAAGCACGTGAAATTGCCACATTCAGTTCCTTGTTTATTGTTTATATCAGCAGTGTTTATGGCCCTCAATGTCCAAATCAGTCAAATCCTGTAACGTGAGTATCGTAAAATGCAGTCCACTGCGAGACGTGCTTGATATTAAAAAGAGTTATGAAGCTGCACATTAACTTGTGAAAGAGTACTCGCACTGTTCCTCCGGCGGTTTCTGTGCGTGCTCCGAGATGGAGCAAAACACAAACAAGCAAAGTTTAGGCTACCTACTTTGGGCATCGGATACGTGCCTAAACGGTCAAATACACACAAAATTATATGGCAGGTATTCTCATAAACACCGTCAGTTACATCTTAAATGGACATAAACAACTGGGAAAGAAATCAGATGCATGTCAGTATATTAGATCCGTGCATTCGCTCTTAAAGTGACAGCAGCCTAATACTGCTGTCTATGTCATTACTGTTAATCAAACAACAAAAGAACAAGAAAGGGTTTATTTTACAGATGTCATATTTTTATTTTATTTATGTTGATATATTAAGCATATATTAAGCATATATTTTCAACATTGATAATAAATGTTTCTTGAGCAGCAAATCAGCATATTAGAATGATTTCTGAAGGATCATGTGGCACATGAGAAAACAGTTATTTTAAATTGCAAATATACTTCACAATGTTACGTTTTTACTGTATTTTTGATCAAATAAATGCAGTCTTGGTGAGCATGAGTGTAGTGCTACTCCTGTTCAGTTCACAACGCAATGCATATCACAGAGACCTCTGTTACGGCACCAGTTAGAGAATTCAGAACAACTTGGTGATCAAGGTTGGCTAAAATATAACCCACAATGTTTTTACCTCCTAAGGTCTTGCCCATGTTGAAATGAAAATGTAGTCACTCATGCATGACCTGCAGGCTGCATTCATTTTCTATTCAGTTTGATGTGCACTGCATCTCTGCGTGATAATTTATTTTGATGTGCACTATTGTGGACTCTAGAGAAAGGATTTAAAAAAGCAAGAACAACAAACACCAGAAACATCCCCTCAAGCTCCACAAACTCCAAAAGATCATTTAATGAGGTGAGATGGGCTAACAGGGAACGCTCCGGTCATTTAGATCCATTGGCACACAGGCCAGGTGCTCTTTGAATGCATCAAGAGAGCTACACAAGGCCAAAGGCTGCACAAATCAAACCAGAGGTGGAGGAGATGACAGAGAAATGAGATATCAGACGCAGAATCGTGGCTCGGACCGCCAGAGAGAAGATCAACCATATTAGAATACTAATTTACTCATACAAATGTTTTAAAAAAACTTAAACCATACAGAAGGGTAGAAAGTGAGAGTCAATTATTAATGCACAGACTTAACTAGATCTAATAGCATGGCAAGGAAATTGCTTTCTGCCTGAATAAATATTTTATGAGGCTCAGCGGCAAACTTACTTCTCTTTTTTAAACATATCTGCATAATGCAATAGCTGAGACCGTGACAACAAGCCGGCACAGGTTAAGACGGGCCTTTTGTGTGTGAGTAGAAGCAATTCTACCTGTCAACCGGATCTATTGAGAGAAGATTGATGTGAGAACCCGTGTGTGTGTGTGTGTGTTTGTACCTGTGACGCAAGCCTCCTCATGGCCTCCTCCTGTCTCCTCCTCATTTCTGGAGTTCCAGGGCAACTTCCTCCTCCCAGTGTACCATGGGAAGGCTGTGACTGTGTGAGAGGGATGCCATCTCCATCTGAACACACACACACACACACAAAAACAATGAATTACATTCAACCCAGGTTCATTGGAAAAACATGCCTGTTGCGACATTACGCTGCTTCTTTCAAAGTGAAATGTCCAGTGAGCTCAGTTTTATCCAAAACAGATGAACGTGAATCTGGCAATGTTTTATTACGTTGGATGTTGTTGGTATCGTGACAGTTCAGTTAATGTTAAGGTTAATGCTCTATTGTGTTTGAAAATAACATACCATCTACACTCAACCTTACATTAAACATAACCAATAATGTTAACAAAAGCAAACGTCAGATAAAAATGCATTTTCTGATTCAAATAATGCTGTACCAGGTAAGCTGCCGAGCAAGTTTACTACATCATAAGTCATACGTATGGAGCTGGGTATGTGATGCAAACATCAAATGTATTAGTTTATAAATCATGCATTATGGTAAAATGATTTTGAGGTCATACATTCTCAGAAAAAAAGCTGCCGCTGGGGCTTTACCCTTTCAAAAGGTACTAATATGTACCTTAAATGGGATCTATTATGCCCCTTCTTTACAAGATGTAATATAACTCTCTGTTGTCCCCAGAATGTGTCTGTGAAGTTTCAGCTCAAAATACCCCACAGATCATTTATTATACCATGTTGTAAATGGCCATTTGTGAGTGAAAGGAACAACATGCTGTTTTCGTGCATGTCTCTTTAAATGCAAATGAGCTGCTGCTCCCCACCCCACTTTCCAGAAGAGGGCGGAGCCTGTACAAAAACTAATAAAACATCTGTTTGGGTTTGAGTATCATCTCTATCGAGGCCACACTCACGTGACATTGCAGTTCTTTGTCATGATAAAAGTTAATTATTTGCATAACAGAAGTCATAACAGTTTATATAACAGCCATAACGTCCCGTGAGTATTAAACTAAGTTCTCTTACACGTCTTATTGCACTTCCAAACTGTCAAATACACACAAGGTTATGTCAAAAACACACACAGTCGGTTATGTCTGTGAACGTAAACAGCAGGGAAAGAAATCGCATGTGTTTATTAGATATGTGTATTAAAGTGACAGCAGCGTAATACACAGTACCTACTGCTGTTTATGCTGTTAATATGAACCAAACAACAAAAGAAAACAGAAAATCACTGACTGTTCTTGATTGAATAACTTTAGTAGCTTTACTAAGAATACATTTCTTGCTTGAATGCTGCTGTTAAATGCTCTGGCGAGGAGATAAACATGTACAGCTCACTGAGGGGAGGAGCTAAGCTAATAGGGCAGATTCCGTCGCCAGTCGTGGGCAGGGTTTATGATTTATTGGGGATTATAAAAAAGGAGTAGGTGGACTTTTACCATTATAGGCTGGTTGTTTACACATGCTGTGGACACACATCTGTGTTCAAACACCATATAAAAGTGAATTTTGCATAATAAGTCCCCTTTAAATGTAATAATATGCACCTATTAGGAGCAAATAAGGTCCCAATATACCCTTTGAAAAGGTATCACCCTAGTGACAGCTTTTGTACCTTTTTCTCTGAGAGTATAACATAGTATAGTGCAAGGAACTGCACAAAATAAGTCTTTATAAATCAATAATCTGCCCTGTAATCAGAATGTGTGAAAAGGAATAAAAGTGGTTGGTGTTTTACTGCCACTAGTGTTCATTTGTGAATTGTATGTATAGGAATGTTTTTGCAATGAGTATATATTGATTATATATTATAGTATTCATTTTGTGATTACATTTGTTGACACTACTAGTGAGAAGTGAAACACTCCCTGCCTGAATTAGCTTTAGATAAGTTCAATGCGCCACAGGAACACTGCGGCTGACAGACAGCATATGAAGTTTGGTCAGTACACTTTGTAAAAGTCACGTTTGCTAATAATAAACCTTACGTTTTGGCGACGCCTGTGGGCTGTCAGAGGCGATCTGTCGCATGCGGTTGCCATGGCAGCTGAGAGCCACAAGGCGTGAGATGATGGCCGTCTTGCCATAGCCGATGTTGCCCACCAGAACTACGCCACGATTCGTGCCGGAGTGGGCGGTGCGTAGGTAGGCATCAATCTCCTGGAAGAGCCAATCACGGCCAGTAAACACAGAATCCATGGTGATGCTGGGCACCTCGAAAAGCAGTGGCTTTAGTGCGATGTCCTGCAGTCTGTACGGAGCGAATCGCACTGGGGATGGAGAGAAGGTTTAAAAAATGATGAACGTCTATGAGAAATATGCTTACACGCGCATGCGCACTCTCAAACCTCACAAACACACACAAATAACCCAAATGCAATTAAAAATCAATCAACAGACACATACACTCACAGAAAGAAACATATCTAGGGCCCTATGATTTACCTTGAAAGCCAAAGTGGAACTGGGGGGAAAAAATCAATAAAATTCAACAAAAATATGGCAATGTTATGATGTTGTATTGATATGAATTGTTACATTTTCTTTTGACTAAACATATACATAAATATATATTTTTTTATTTTAAAATAAATATTGTAACTGTAATTATAATATAAATAAATAAATATTTAAAATATTTAAAATAAATATCTTTATTTTAAATAAAAAATTTTACTAAATAGTTAATTGTTTTTTATAAATCAATGTGATTAGAGTCGTTATGATGATAAATGTGGAGAGAATAGTTCTATAATTATTATAAATAATAATTTATTATATTATATTTAATTATAATGCATATATTTTATACACATAATATAAATAATATATTATCAATAAATATGTACATTACATATATATATATATATATATATATATATATATATACACACACACACATATATATAAAATCACAATATAATATGATATAATATTTAGTGCTGTCAAATGATTAATCGTGAGTAATCGCATCAAAAATAAAAGTTTGTGTTTATATAATATATGTGTGTGTACTGTGTATATTTATTATGTATATATGAATACACACACACATAGATATTTAAATATATTTAAATATATATATACACTACCAGTCAAAAGTTTGGACACGTAAGATTTTTAAAGTTTCGTCTGCTCACCAAGGCTGCATTTATTTAATTAAAAATACAGTAAAAACAGTAATATTGTGAAATATTATTACAATTTAAAATAACTGTTTTCTGTTTGAATATATTTTATAAAGTAATTTATTCTTGTGATCAAAGCTGAATTTTCAGCATCTGACTGGTAGTGTGTATATATATATATATATATATATATATATATATATATATATATATATATACACACACACACACATACAGTATATATATAAAATTTATATTATATATAAATATAAATATTTTATATATAAATATAATATATTTCTGTTAAATATATACATGCATGTGTGTGTATTTATATATACATAATAAATATACACAGTAAACATATATTAATAAAAACAAACTTTTATTTTTGATGTGATTAATCGCGATTAATCATTTGACAGCACTAAATATTATATTATATTATATATATATAATGTACATATTTATTGATAATATATTATTTATATTATGTGCATATAATATATGCATTATAGTATTATATAATATAATATAATAATTGCAAACAAATTTGGGAAAATTAAGCATAAAATAAAAAATAAATAAATAAAATTGATTTCATAGGGCCCCAAGTTTCCACACCTATCAGACAACTAATTTGTCCACATCACAAAAATAAAGTACGATACATCAGTTCCAGAAGATCGTACAACACTACTGCTACTCACAAGGGGATGTTTCACACAGTACAGAAGGGACAGAGATCAGCCTGTACAAGAGCCCACACTTACGTGACTGTGACTGCCAGGCATGGCTGTTAGCGGAAGCTGAGACAGACACAGACAGGCGACAGGAGAAAGAAAGAGAGAGCTTGCACTGAAAAAGCAAATCACTCAAAATAAAAAAATGCAGTGGGTGAGGACTTCAGGTGAGACGAGGAAACGTGAGGATGTGAGAGACAGGATAAAGGGAAAAACATCATTTCCTACAATCGTGATTACTGGCTAAGTACATTTAAGTCACATCTGTGCATTAAAAGTGCTACTTTCATGGTCCAGAGACCTCAAGATCCAATGTTTACACTTGTCAAGTGGCAAATGCAAGTAAACCAAGGCTTTTTAAATGGTGAGAGCGACATTCAAGTGACTGTCTCCTGCTCTGATCTTTCCCAATGCATTAACAAGGGAACAAAAATGATATTTTCAGTTTCATTACAGGTAAGACATTTTTGTGTCTGATAAATTAAAATTGACCTAGTCAATTAGCCTAGTGGTGTTGACTTATTTGCTGAAAGGCAGGTAATTTGGTGCTAGTCATAGAAGGATTACTGCTTATGAACTGATTGCCTAAACTTTCACAAGTACTTCTTCATCAACACCAAACCACAAATGTGCTCCTTTTAATTCATTTCAACAAGTATGAAATATTGAGTCAAGTACCCTTTGGGGTACATGTACTGTGGTAAAAGAATATGATAATCAGGGTAGTTTTTGATACCATTTGATACCATTACTGTAACATAGCACTTGTGCAAACAGTTGAACACACACCTGAAGACACTTTGGATAATTGTCAGAGTCCTTCAAATCAAGCGTCTGGTTTAGTGATCAGTCATGACAGTAAATACCTCACATGGAGTGCTAATAATCCAGTTAAGAGGTGAAATAAGCCATCTCTCGCACACAGAAGGCCAGTCATGATGACTAGTAGAGATAGTGTTGCATTGAGAGGGGCGACACAGTAAAGTGGTGTAGTTATGTTAGTATAAATGGATATTACGTGTTTAATACAAGTTAAGCTCTATTGAACGCATTTGTGGCATAATGTTCACTACCAGAGAAAATCATTTCAAATCATCCATCAGGTTTTTAAATCTTTGCCGTCAAAATATGACACTGTTCTATGAGTAAAAAAAAAAAAAAAAAATCTTAATTTTTTTTTTTCTTCTGTATACTTTATTGACACTACCATTTTTAGGGTCAGAAAGATTTTTTTCTTGAAAGAAATTAATACTTATATATATATATATATCACGGTTATTCACAAAAATATGAAGCAGTTTTCAACACTGATAATAATCATAAATGTTTCTTGAGCAGCAGATCATCATATTAGAATGATTTCTGAAGGATCATGTGACACTGAAGACTGGAGTAATGATGCTGAAAATTAAGTTATAAATATTGGCTATTTTTGCAACACAACATTTGAACGATTTTTTAGCTAAACTAATTTATCTAATGTGAATTTTAAAGTTTGTGTTGTTAACTTCAACTGTTAGTTTGTGTCAGGATGATGGTTCCTCGAGGCACAGTTTAATAATAAGCCGTATCGTATTATGAGAGTCACCTTTGCATTCTCTCTCCTGATCGCGAACCGGATGCAGTGAGCTATTTTAATTATTCACCAGGTGAGAGTGGCTCGCCAGACCAGCAGGCGTAACACAGTCTAACGTCACTGAGTGAGCAGTGTGTGTGTGTGTGTGTGTGTGTGTGTGTGCGTCCGGGGAAACGAAGGATTTGAGGTCAAGCCAAGGCCCTGGATTCCTCATTAGCTGAGGAAGATAAAGCATGAGGGTGAGATGTGTCCTCACCCAGTGGACATCAACAGAGCCTGTTAAATCAGTTTCTTCTCTCTTTATCTGAGTATGTTTAGCACTCAAAAAATATTTAGGATTAAATTTAAGGTTTATGTATTTAAACTGCATATTGTCACTGTCGGGCACGGGCAGAAACCTCTTATCTCCATATATCGTCATTTTTATTTCTTTTCATAAATCATTACTATTGGTCAGCCTTCACGTCTTTCTGTGGGTTTTGCAAAAATGTTTCCAATGAAAAATGTTAAAAAATTACTTGTGAGTAAACCTCGTAACTCCGCTGGATCCTCAAACTGTCAATCAAGCCTCTTAACTCCACCTACCTCTATCATGAATGAAGTGCCACACACAGTTTGTTTGAATGAGTACAGCATATATTTTACTCAAGAAACACTTTTTTATGTATTTGAGGAGTGTAGAAGAGTGTATTGTCATCGAATCATAGCCAGTACTGTCTTAAATAGCCTGTGTGCAGCACTTCATATGTAATAACACTTAAGACTTTGGTCAAATTACAGAAAAAAAACAAAAAAAAACTGATTGACCACATAGCTACAGTAAACTTTATAACCTGTTTAAGGGTCAATGACGTGACAGGTTATTTTTTTTGTCCAAAGGCCTTTATAATAATAATAAAAAACAAAGATATGACATCCAAAGTATGTAAGGTAGTACAACTAGATCGCTTTTATTGAATCCAAAAGGTTTTAATTATATTTTGCTACATATAAATGTATTTTAAAGATTTTTAAGTGTCAAAAGGTCATTCGGTTTAACCGTCCAAAGGCCAATACAGCCATTTCATTTGTGATTAAAATATCTTAAAATGTAATATATGTATATATTTTTTATTCTTGCATGATTTTATTACATCATATATCAAAATAGTGCAAAATGGTATTAAAATTATGTGTAGAAATCGTTGCTTTGTTATGAGAAAGAATGTCTGGAAAAATTTATTTCTTTGATGTCATTCGGAGTAACCAATATAAAGGGACCATTTTGGATCAATTCATGCGGTCAGTATCATGTGACAGGATGTGACATCATTTAGACACCTACAAAGGACTATAAAGTCATGAAGCAAAGTAACTAACTCTCTCTTAACTTCATGTTTTCACTCGCTCATACGCATGTCCCGAAACATCAGGTCATTCGGTACAACCGCTATAAAACATGGAAAATGTTGTAATATTTTAAAAACTTGTACTAAAAATAAAATGTTTGATTGACCTTTTGCTAGCTAGCTAAATATCAGCCTGTTAGCATTGTTTGAAAATATCGTCATTCGGTATAACCAAAAGTAAAATCGAAATTTAAAAAACCCATGTAAAAAATCCATCTATTTGGATTAGACAGTTTTAACACAAACACACTAAAACACTTAATGTGATGCATATTTGTCAGTCATACATAAATGAAACAGGTAAGATTTCTGCACTCAAAAAAAAAAGAAAAAATCATGCCATAGTTTATTAACCATTATTAACCTATTAAATTGCATCTATTTGAAAATTTAAAAAGTTAAAATATGGCTAGTTGTGGAACAAGCAATATTCAGTTTAGTTCACATGTATGAGATTAAAACAAATTGGATTTATTGATGATAAATATATAAAGCTGGTTATTGTGCACTTAAAACACTTTCAGTTACTATTACAGTACCTGGTTCATTTATGTATGACTGACAAATATGCATCACAAAGTTTATTTATGATAAAACTGTATAATCCAAATGGATGGAAACTTTAGATGCAATTAAAATACATAAATCTTAGATTTATTCATAGAGTGTAGAGGGTAAACGCAGCGTCTCAGTAGACACACTGACATTAATACACAGAGACAGAGGGTAGATGGGGACGCAGCCCTGCCTTGAGTACAAGCAGAGAGAGAGAGAGAGAGAGAGGAAGAAAAGGTACACCAGAAGAATGAGAGAATGAGGCTAAACGGTGATCTATGGACACTTTTTGACATCAAACCAAATATATGTGTGAGTTGGCATCCAAGCACAGGATCAGGGTGATATAAATTAAAGCTAAGCAACTGGACGCACTACACAGGCTGTCTCTCACCTCGCAGGTCCTGCCCGGAGCGGCCCGCGGACGTGTTTTGTCGGGGCATCCGCAGGGAGGTGCGCAGGGGGGCGTGTCTCTGCTCATCCAAGTAGGCCAAGTCCTCCAGGTGGGCCGAACTGGTGGCTAATGGGACAGAAGATAGATAATGAGAGGATGTGAAAAAGACAAGGATGAAGTTGAGTTAATCTGATTGTACCTAAGATAAGCATTATTATTACTATAGCAAACACTCAAGAGTTCAACAGTCGGGCTCCGGAAGTCAAACCCCTTCATTTTCTCCATATGTGAATTTATTTTTCATGTATGCACTCGTAAACGTTGGGTATTCTATAATGATGCTTACAAACAGTTTGTCACATCAACATTTTCTTGAAACGCACAGTGCAATCTGAATCTGATAAAATCCCATGTTTACAGTCCCAAGTGGCACAGGGTGGAGATGATCATCTAAATGAACCTTTTCCGGTGCCCCATCTGATTAAATCCGGATCAGGAAGAGAGAAGGTTTAAAGCTGCCAGGGTGAACACTACACATATCCGTCTTTCCAGGACTGTCCGTTTTGATGCAAAATCGTTCCAAGCCTCTGTCTAAACTCTTGTGGTGGAACTCCTCCATTTCAGTCCTTGTGTGTTGCATAACAAAGATTTGTCTGGTGTTAACTGAGCATGTGGAAGTCTAGTTCTGCTCTGACTGGACTGAATGTGTGCACATGAGGGCTGACTGGAGATGACTGGGAATCATGGGAAGCAAGCTGGGCAAGAACGCTTCTGTATATGGGGTGAGCGCAGCAGCTGGGAATTTTGGGGAGGGCTTGAAGTGGAGTCAGAACGGCTAACAGAAGGATCCTGCCAGCCAGCCAGGATGGGATTGCTGGGAGGAGGAGCTGGGCGGATCCAGCCAATGTTACTAACAATTAGTGAAACCATTCAACAAGGCAATTATCTGTTTCTAGAATTCTGTTATTTACTCCCTTTCATATCATCATTAACCCATATGCTGTTACTATTCCTGTAGGAAGCAGACATTTTGAAGAATCTTTTCATAGCTGTGGCTATCAAGCTAAATAAAATAAAATAAAATAAAATAATAAAAATTAATAATAAAAAATAAATAAAATAAAATAATAAAAGCTATACACAAAATACATAGAAAAATAAAACAAAATAATAAAATAAAATTAAATAAAAAATAAAAGCTATACTCAAAATATATGTAAAAATAAAATATAATAATAAAATAAGTATAAAATATGGTGCAGGTTTGATGTGAGAACCAATAGCGTTTGATGATGGTGTGCCATAAGTGTAGTACTTATTATCGAGTTGTACATTTTTACGGTTAAAAAATAAATAAATAAATAAATAAATTCACACATAAATTTGCTAAAATTTTACAAATAATTACAATGGAACAGCAAGTAACAGTAAATGTTTTTTTGTAAAACACTCCAATAATCTTTGTTTTATTTACAACTTTGAAAAATAATTTTTTACAGCGTATGGACCACTTTGATACTTTCAAAGTGCACAATTATTATACAATTAATATATAATATTATATTGTTAACATAATGTTTAGTTTTAGTAGGGATGTGCCCGAAGCCAAATACTATGTTCGAAAAGGAAATTACGCATTCTATGGAGCTCCTAAAGGGACATGGTGATGGAAAAAAATATGAGACGGGAGGAAAAAATATATTGTGATGCTTTTGCGTTCTCACGCAATTATATAGTTGGGTAATTATATTGTATATAATTTGCAGGTATCAGAGAGGCGCTATCAATATGCTGGGTATTGAAATCGCTTTTGAATACGTGCTCGCTTTTCATGTTCACGTTTTCAAAATCACGTTCACACATACTCTGTGTATTGGGAGCGGCGGTACTGACCGCACATTTTACAAGATCCTTCCAAATCCTCCGCCATCGTCCTGTCAGTCATCTCTCCTTACTATCTTCACGGAACAAGCCTAACCATGTCCCTTTAGGGCCTCTGTAGAATGCGTTACTCATTTTCCGTGCCTTTCCTTTTTAGGCTTCGGGCACATCCCTAATTATTAGTATTATTACCGTAATTATTAATCATATTTTCTATTTTCATCGTATCATTATGTAAGAATCATGACAGGCGTAGCCACTACTGTAGCTCAAACCCATCTGAGACATACAGCACACGTGATTTTCTGAGAGACTTTTGGAGTCTTTTGAGAGGCAGTTTGTGTTATTTTCAGTTCAATGGTTATTTTTGACAGGACATGTTCCACAGCGCTCAAGGAGTCTTCCCAGAATTACTTTCTTCAAGTGGATGTCTTCAGATGAAATAGAAAGGGTCCTCTACACACATACACACACACACACACACACACACGCACACAAACATTTTGAAATTGATTTTGGGTGTGCTTTTGTGTGTTATCATGTGTGTTTGTGTGTATAAGACAGCCTTGTTCTGAGATAATACTTTGAAATTGAGTTTGAGTGAGTGAAAATGTGTGTGTGTGTGTGTGTGTGTGCAGTGCCACAGGTGCATCTTATTCCAGGAAACTGCAGGTGGATGAATTTGACGTTCTGCTTTCAGTGAGACTGGAAAACAAGCAATTACAGCAGTTTTAGAATTGAATTATAGACGTTCCGTTCTCACAAGGACCTTCCAGTGAATTCAAATCGAGTCAGGTTTAGCTGCCCTTATTGGACCAGTTAGACTCTCATTATGCAATAAGGGAAATACAAATGCAATAGAAATGCATCCAGCCAAGCAACACAGCCTGACTTCGTTCAGCCTGAGTTAAATGGATAGTTAACCCAGTAATGAAGGTTTTGCCATCATTTACTCTCCATCATCTCATTCCAAACCTGTAAGACTTTCTTTCTCCGATGGAACACAAAAGAAGATATCAGGCCGACACTCAATGAAAAATAAGGACTGGGCTGTCAAGCCCCCAAAAATGTCAAAACACTATCAAAAACTAGTCCATGCAAATTGTTCACGATACTAAAAGTGTTCTGAAGCCATACGATAACTTTAAGTCAAAATTGGGGTTGGTACATTTTTGATAGAAGTCTCTTCTGCTGCCTTTAGTTGATCAAAAATACATTAAATTGGTGATATTATGAAATATTATTAATACAATTTAAAATAACTTTTCTATTTGAATATATTTTTTTTTATTTAATTTATTCCTGTCCTCTAGTCTTCAGTGTCACATGATCCTTCAGAAATCATTCTAATATGCTGATTTGCTGCTCAAGAAACATTTCTGATTATTATCAATGTTGAAAACGATTGCGCTGCTTAATATTTTTGTGGAAACCATGACATATTTTTTTTTTAGGATTCTTTGATGAACAGAAAGTTTATAAGAACAGCATTTATTTGAAATAGAAATTTTTTGTAACATTATGAATGTCTTTACTGTCAATTTTGATCAACTGAATGTGTCCTTGATGAATAAAAGTATTAATTTCTTTTTAAAAAATATTCAGAATGTCATTTTCTGAGCTCAACAGCCTCACACCGTGTCCTAACCAGACCACGACACGCAATAAAATGTATCTTTCCTTTTTTGTCCTAACTAGCCGCGACACACGACAATTCTATTTTAGAAATGGTTCTATTTTTCTGCGACGTCACAGCTGGAACAACACAAAGTACGGCAATGATAATCTCAGGTACTGTTTATGCGCTTTATTTAATGTTAAAAGCATCTAATGTGAGTTTGAATATCATTTTGTGCCTTTTATAGCCGTACTGAAAGCAACAATGGACAATTCACCTCAGATCGTCAAAATAAATAAAAGGAAACAAGAACGTTCAAACTGTCAACTCATTGTGAACAGACAAGTGTATTCTATGACAAAGATTGTTTCAGTAACTCAGTATTAGGGGTGGGAATCTTTAGGCACCTCCCGATCCGATCCGATTCCGACTCTGGGAGTCACGATCCAATTCCAAAACGATTCTTGATCCACTTTTTTCTTATTAATTAATTTGTTTCATAACCTTATTTTTGTATTATTTAATACAGTCTATGTAATTATAAGTACTTTTTAAATAATTACTAGTTTAAAAAAATAATAATAAAATTGTATGTTAAGATTTTTAAATATTGGCTATAAACAGCTTCAAAACATAAAAGCAAGTAGCTTAATAAATAATAATAAAGAGGAACAACGAAACATTACAAGCAATAAACAAAGAGTGCTCTCAGTATTTAAGAGTATCTGAACGTTTTCCATTCAAAAGCTGTGAGGGATTTTTCTCTTTCTCAGCTTTACGGTTGTTTGATTATTACTGATGTCATCATAGACAGCGGAAGAAGCTGCGTTCACAATAATGCACAGATCTCTTTTGAAATACAAGCTGTTTTGTCCTGTCTGTTTAATCCTTTAAGACATCTAACTGACTGTGTTTACATTAATTTTGTGTCATAAAAGCATTTTGAGATGACTTTATCACATCTCGTAGTCGCATCGCGTCTGGTGTGGACAGACAAATTGATTGTCGCTGGAATACTGTTGCATCGCATCTGGTTAGGACACGTTGTCAGTCCCCATTCACTTTCATTGTTTGAAAAAGAGCAGCCAGGACATTCTGCTAAACATCTCCTTTTGTGTTCCACAGGCGACAGGGTTCGGAGTGATACGAGGGAAAGTAAAGACGCCAAATGTTCTTTTTTATGTGAACTAGCCCTTTAAGCTCAGGTTTTACTGTGTTACGTCACACCCGCATCCCCATTCTTTCTTTTCGTTCTCTTCTAGAAACCTGTAATTAGGACATTTACATGTCTTCAGTATCTCTCCTTTCAGCTACACTCCACACAATACCTCTACAACATTACATAATCTACAATCTGCACTCCTCTGGTTCCATTCACACCTCCTCAACTCCCCAGTTCCTCCGTTCCTCTCTCTGCAGATGAGAATCTGACTGTGTGCTCTGGGGGTTTGAGCTGGTTAAAGCCTGCAGCTTTGATCTCCTCCACCACGGGAGCTCAGCCAATCCGCAGCCGGCATTCTCCTCTCCCTTCATCTTATCTCCATCTCTCTCGTTCCACTTCTCACCCATAATCCTTTACCTTACCATTATCATTACACCTATTTTTCTTTCATTCGCCTCTTTTTCGTTCTCTGTCCTCCGTTTTATTCATTCCACATTACATCATTTGGGTTGATAGTGAGTATTTCTCACTCTCCTTTTCACTGAGATCATCACTTACCTCAGTACATTATTTATATCGTTGCTCTTTCATCTTTCTTTTTCAGACTTTCATTTTTTTCCTCCTACACATCTCTCGTTCGGACTGGATTTGTTTTCCAAGCAATTATTAAGCGAGAATTACATGTACTGATATGGATGATCTCTGTACACTGCAAAAAATGATTTTCTTACTCAGTATTTTTGTCATGTTTTCCTGTACAAATATCTAAGGATTCTTAAATCAAGATACATTTACTTCAGAAGCAAAATGACTTAAAGAGGACATAACATGCCCTTTTAAAGGGGTGGTTGATTATGATTTCACTTTTTTAACTTTAGTTAGTGTGTAATGTTGCTGTTTGAGCATAAACAACATCTGCAAAGTTACGACACTCAAAGTTCAATGCAAAGGGAGATATTTTCTTTTACAGAAATCACTTTTTAAGGACTACAACAAACGGCTGGTAGGGACTACAACAAGCTTCTTCCTGGGTTGGTGACATCACTAACCCCAAAATTTACATAAACCCCGCCCCTGAGAACACACAACAAAGGGGGTGAGGCCATGTTGGGCTGCTTTAGAGAAGAAGAAGAGTTGTTGTAGTAGAGTGTTGTTGTCATGCCGTCATTTTACGCCGGACTGCTTCACAAACGAGGGTCAATTCAACACTGGATTTACACAAAAGATTAACATGACGACACATGCTAGTGGATGAGTTGAATCAACTCCACAGCAACTACATAAATTTATCCACTAACCATTCAGAAACGTCCAGTTTCATTCTAAAAGTTGTAACTTCTTCCTGAGTCTCTCCATCAGTGTCGACTCCGGTTTGAACAATGTAAGGCTGAACACCGTTACTGACAATCCTCATTTTGTCTGCGTGAGATTCTCCAGCTTTGTTGTTGTTGAGCGACCGAAGCGTGAGCTGTTAAAGCTCCGCCCTCTTCTGGAAAGGGGGCCGGGAGCAGCAGCTCATTTGCATTTAAAAGGACACACACACAAAAACGGCGTGTTTTTGCTCACACCCAAATAGGGGCAAATTTAACAAGCTATAATAAATGATCTGTGGGGTATTTTAAGTATTTAAAATTTACTTCACAGATACATTCTGGGGACAACAGAGACTATATTACATCTTGTAAAAGGGGCATTATAGGTCCCCTTTAATTAAAAAGTCTTGATTTTGTTTTTGGGCTCTACTAGAAAAGGTTTTCATTCTTGAATGTTCAAAAAACCCATTATTTTCCCATATTCTCCATTGTTGCAGCTCCTCTCTTCCCAGTCTGTCAGTAACACTCTGTTTACATCCTGTCTCTATGAAGCCCCTCCTTCTGAAAAGCACAGTGTGCTCTTATTGGTCGGCTGGACCAGTGTGTTGTGATTGGTCAAGCGCTTTGAGTGAGTGAAGTGAGTTTATGCTTAAGACAAGTCGAAATACCTGCCAGTTGGGTAAGAAAATGTTAACTTGTTTCCTATTTGAAGTTTTATTTACCCTACTGACAGTTATTTTTTCTTGTTTTAAACATAAACTCACTTCATTTTGACACATTTTTCAAGAAACAAGACTTAATATATTAAGTCATTTCGATTCTCAATAAAATGATTTCAGGAAGGTAGGAAGGTCATGTGATCTGGATGTGTGCATCGCAAAACTGTTCGGAGAAATCTGTGAACACACTCTCATTATTATCTTCATTCTCTTGTTATGGTTAATGGGATACCAGCAACCACCAATTTTGAAAAAAGGTCCAAATACAAAGTGAATGTGGGCTGATAAATTCAGCTTTGTTACGATCTTCAGCAGCGGTCAAAATAAATTAAGAAAATACTATATAACAGCCACAGATATTCCAAACCGAAGGCAATTTGCTCCGTAATTTGAATTTTACTGTGGTTGTTTGACAAAAACAGACATGTTTGGACAGGATTAAATTCACAAAGTGAACCTCCGCTGGAAAAACGAGTTGCCTTCGAATAGGGCTTTAATCTCTGGTTTCTCTTACTAATGGTATCAACTCTCAGCTCTCCTCTCGGAGGCCGATGGGAGTCTACAAATACGCATTAGTATTACTTCAGCTCGCTTGGATACTATTAGGTTACATTAAGCCTGCGTTACTACAGGCTTAGCATTGAAAAGACATCCAGACGGCCACCGTGGAGATTTGCCTCATTGTGATTCTGACTGACTGATGTAAAAGACACGTTACGATACATGTTTAATGAGTACATCTGCTCCCACGATCCCTACCAGCACCGCCCGCACTGAATAAACAATCATCGCTGTCTATGACCTAGACAAACTAATGTGCTGAATTTATTTCCACAATTCTGATATATTTACTCACACTCATGTCATGTCAAACCTGGATGGCTTTCTTTCTTCCGTGGAGTAAAACAGGTGAATTTTTTAAGAATACCCTGGACGCTCTTTTCAATATAGTGAAAGTGAATGGTGACTGGAGCTGTCAAGCTCGAAATTGACAAAAAACACCATGCAAATATAATAAAAAGTCATCTATGCGACTCATGTGCTATATTCCAGGACTTATGAAGCAATATGATAACTTTATATGACAAACAAAACATGATCATTTTCCTCACTGTAGTTCTGACGTCAAACATAATAAGGTTTAATCACAAGAACTAATGGCATTTGGTATCAAATGGTGTCAACGTCATTTTTGAAGTCCATATAACTTTTGTAGTCCATTTTTCAAAACATAAGTGGAGGGAAACATTAATGACTGTGAATTATGACTTCTCGTATGACCATCAAGTCATATGGACCAACTTAAATGCTAATTTTAAGGTGTTTTTTGTCATTTTGGAGCTTGCCAACTCCGATTTTTATTCAGTTTATCACATGAAAAGAGCGGCCAGGATATTCTTCAAAAAGTACTCTTTTCTGTTACACAGAATAAAGTCGTATGGGTGTGAAATGTCATGAGGTTGTGTAAATAATGACAGAACTACCATTTGTGTGTGTTACCTTAATATGACAAATATTCTGGTAAAATAAAAAGAAACATTCATCTTTAGATCATATAGTATGTTTTTGAGGCTGTTCTAAACAGCTTGCCGCAGTCAGATTTGCAAAACGATTAATGATGCTGCCAGAGTTGGGTGGTTTTTCATCCCTCCTGATCACTGAGCGTGAATACCAGCCGTTTTCTCCATTAAGAAATAATCTTTTATATCACTTGCCCTTTTGAGAGCCACTTTCTTTTGAGATAACCATAACTCATTGGCCCCTCTCTCTCCTCAAAAAGGTTCTTCTCATAAATAAAACAATGCTGATTACTTGGACAATAACACAATCAGCCAGCAATGAAGAGGCGCTGCGTTATATAAGAGACATATCAACATCATCAGACAGATTTGGCTTTTACTTCAGGGAGCGCTATTCCAGAAGGCTCATCATTATTGCTGCTATTAGACGCCTCTTATCTCCTGTTAACGCCACCCAGCAGTGCAGAGCTAAAACATATAGTCCATGACCCGGGCTGATTCCCTCACCAACTGCAATTTGATGGCATTGAGTGGCTGCGAGCGAACGCACTTGTATGATTGAGTTGAGCTGGAACTGCACTGAAGATAGGTACTGGACTGGACACTGGAGAGTGCATTAACCTGGACTCCAGGGTTGTGAGCCATTCAGAATGAATCAACAATGCCTTTTAAATTACTTAGGAATTAAATGAAGTTGAATGACATTTAAAGAAACGTCTCATTATTCAGTATGAATTACCCATGAAAATGTGGGCTATTTAAAACAACAACAAAAGCAATAGATTTTGTGTGTATATATATATTTATATAAAAATGTAAAATGTGTAATGTAAAAAATTTTAACTTTTATAGCTTCACTCTAAAAAAAGCTGGACAATCCCAGTTTTCAGGTTGTTTTGACCCAGCGGTTGAGTTAAATGTTTAATGTTTTACCCAACCTGGGTATTAACCTGGGTTATTTAACTCAACTATTGTTTAAAAATTACTATATTGCTTGCTTAAAATGATCCCAAAATATGTTGAAATTAACATGTATTAATGTGTTTAATAAATGAACATTGATTACCAAGTTTAATAAATAATAATTAAATACTAAACATTTATTAAATAGCTTATTATTAAATGTATACTTTTTGATTTTGGGTTCATTTTCAGCCAGCCATATAGTAATTTTTAATTAATAGTTAAGTTAAATAAAACTGCCCAGCAGGTTGTGCAAACATTTAAACCAGCCGCTGGGTCAAAACAACCCAGTCGTTGGATTTATCCATATTTAACCCAACTTGGGTTGCAATTTTGCAAGAAAAGCATCCCGCTCGCTCTAAAATATAAACACTGGTTTTACCATAGTGAATCAGGGTAAGGCTGAAAAAAGGAAGGACTTTTGGTGTATTGGCTCATTATTTACATTTTGTTAATTTTGAACAACAAAAAAAGTTACATAGTGTACCTTTAATTCAAATTCTAAAAGTCATGAACTGAAACATCTCCGAAGCTTATATTCTGAATGTTGCCCAGTGATCAACATGACGTCCAAATATCTTGTGTTGTGTGTTTGGGATTTGCCACAGGAAGCTTTTCCCACAGCAGCGGGATTGTTATGTGCATCGAGTGGCACAACAGGAAATCACAATTATGATTGACAAAGAGATAGAACGAACAAGAGCACACAAACATCCATAACTAGAGGAGGTGGAGCTTAAGACTCACCTGCCACCGAGTTAGGGCGGGGCATGAGGTAGAGAGGGGTGGGGTGAGAGGAATAGTGGGTGGAGCTGGGCTCAGGGATCTTGTTGAGGCTGTAGGTTGAGGCGGCCATGTTCTCATCCACACGGTACAGGCTGGAGTCCAGAGTGGATCTGTGCGAGTGCCAGAGCTTCAGGCTGCTTCCTCGAGAGCCATCGCCGTGTTTCCCGCTCCTGTCCACCGGCTCGGAGTAATTGGTCAGGGTGGCTGGGAAAAGAGGCAGGATGAAGGAGAGGCGCTGTCAAGATTTGTGCCTCTTACAGTTCACATGTTTTCTGTGTAAAGTTTTGATAAGAAAATTCTGTTAGAAAGGATCATTTCCCTGGAGGACTGCAAGTAGCTGGATTTGAATATACTGTATGAAAAGTGATTGCACCAATTAAGCTCTTGAAGAACTGCTCATTTTTGCAAGCATCATTTCACTGCATTATCTTGAGATATGTGAAAAATGCAAAGCTTTAGAGCCTCAAAAATATTGGTAACACTTTTCATTAAGGTTCCATTTGTTAAGTACAATACTTAACATGAACTAACTATAATAAACTCTTCTAAAGCATTAATTAATCTTTGTTAATGTTAATTTCACCATTTACTAATACATTATTAAAGTGCCCCTATTATGCTATTTTAAAGTTTCCTAATTTTGTTTTGGAGTCTCCTACGGTAGGTTTACATGCATCCAAGATCAAAAAAACACTAATTTTCTCATAATATCTCATTGCACATCACCTCATTTCTCAAAGAGTCTGAAAACGGTTTGTTCAAAGATTCAGTCTCTCTAAACCCCTCCTTACCGCCAGTCTACTCTTCTCTGATTGGTCAGACGGCCCAGTCCATTGTGATTGGTCAACCGCTTACAGTGTGTGTCGGAAATGAAACTCCTATTACCATATCTGAATTTCAGCTCTTCCTCAGCACTTGATAAGAACAATAGCGTCAGTTTTTACGTATCAATTCCAGCATGAGTCCTTGTCCTTTTGAAGTGCATGCAAAGTGGATTTGCAGCGTAGAAAACAGCGTCTTCTCAACATAAACCCAACTCTTCCAAACTCTTCCTCAAAGTAGATGTCATTCACGGGCAGCCAATGAAGAACATAGACTGGCATTACGCAACTTTGTTACATTGTTACATAGGCATGTAACAGGAAGTGAGACTGGAATTGCTGACGACTCTCACTTTAAAATCAAAAGTTGTATCTGTTAATATTATTTAATGGACCTGAGCCAACATGTACTAACAATGAACAGTTGTATTTTTATTAACTTTAAAACAAATTTATTGTTCATTGTTAGTGTATGGATTACCTAATGGGACCTTATTGTAAAGTGTTACTAAAAAATAATTTTTGTCATTTTTGCACTACTAATGGCAGCAAGTGGAACTGCATTTTTGTTTCAGTGATTTTTTTCCAGAAAACAAGTGCATTATCTGAGCACTCGTAGTGCACTACACCTCATTGCATTTTTCAGTGTGAACACATTTATGCTGCGTCCCAATTCATATACTGCCCGTCCTAAATAGTATTTAAAATTAGAATTAGTGTGTCCCAAATCGTAGTATGTTGAAATGAGTATTCCAAAGATACCCGGATGGTGTACTTTTTCCGGTTAGAATCCGAAGTGCAGATCTGTGCACACTCTAATGGCTAATATTGCCCACAACCCATTGCGCATTGGATGAGGATCTGATTAGAACTACAAACATGAATAAAAGGTGTTAAAAAACTACAAACATGGTGGATGTGCGAGACCGACGGTTAAGTAGAGAGATTTAGATAAAGGGGTTTGAGTGATTAATAATCAGTATCTAACCTGACAAAAATATATTTATTCAATGTTATCCAAATTATATTTCATCTGCAACAGCATTTGAACTTTTGTAAAGATGCATTTGATCATTAACTTTTAAATGCATCATTGTTGAAATTGCAAACACATGAGGAGAGTCTCTGCATGAAAGACCCACAACTGGCAGATCAACATGCTACTACATTTCTCTCTAAAACGGTAAGAAATTCATTTAAGTTGAATGTGGAAGATTTTAACTGTGACAAGATGATTGACAGGGCAGTTTAGTTGTTGACAGAATGCATGTAACTAAGCGACAGAGCTGTCTGTTAAAGATGCAATCATGACAAAGTAGTACGTCCCAAAGCTTGCCTACTCTTCTGCTACACACTCAAAAGTATGTACTTTTTCTTCACAAAAACAGTACATACTTTTAGGGCATAATATAAGTAGGCAATTTGGGATGCAGCATAATTCATAGTTTTGAGTCATGTGACAGGTGCGGCAACCTGGAGGGCAAAACATGCATGGCCTGTCAATTTTACATCTGTTTCAAGCCATGAATATTTAGATCACCTCTCAAAAGAAGAAAAATGAGATATGTGAACAAACTGCAAATTTTGGACACTTGCGATCCACATACAGCCCCTGCTGCAGTTTTTTCAATCAATAAAAACAACGGGATGTTCTAAAACACTTGATGTGAAATATGTTTAACATGGCTTAATGCATTAGAAGATTCAATTCAGTATACACTAGGGGTGAGGGGAAAATATTGCAATATTTTGCATGGGGATATCGGTACATCGGTGTCAAGTATTAATTTTTTGGCTTGTGCATAATTTTACCGTAAGCTCCACGCTTATAATGTGGGAAAAGTTAATAATTTGAAATCTTTCTTTCAGAATGTAATTTCACACACAGCTCAAGTAAATCGGCACCATCACATCTCTCTCTCATCTATAATGTTACTGTTTCAAATAAATGCTGTTCTTTTGAACTTTTCCACAATTCGTCAAACTATCCTGACAAAAAAAAAATTATCCTAGTTTCCACAACTGTTTTCAACACTGATAATAATCAGAAATGTTTCTTGAGCAGCAAATCATCATATTAAAATGATTTCTGAAGGATCATGTGACACTGAAGACTGGAGTAATGATGCTGAAAATTCAGATTTGATCACAGGAATAAATTACATTTTTAAATATATTACAATAGAAAAAAGCTACTTTGAATATATATATATCCTTGGTGAGTATAAGAGATTTCAAAAACATGAAGCAATCTTACCGATAATGCCGCTGTCTCTGCTCTCCAGGGTGGATGTGGGGCTGGTGACGGCCTGTCCTGGAGCAGAAGGAAGAGTGGAGCACGGACTGCAGGCAGGCGGGGAGGCGGTGCTGCTGGTCAGGGTGGAACACGGACTCATCCTCCCGCTGGCTCCTAAACCCTGCACACACAACCTTTGCCCTCAGTGTGTGGTTGTGTTTGAAGTTGACCAATTAATCTCTATCAGCACAGGAAGTACACAGCCTGGCAGCAGGAAGCCCTCTTTCTCCGCCTCTGATGGGACGGCAGTGGCGCTCAGTGACAGGCTGAGCCAGTGTCGGTTCGGGTTAGGTGGGTGCTGAGGCCCCAGGCAGGGCATAATGAAGCATGGCACGGCTAATCTGCCCACTCCCACGATTAACATCAAACGTCACAACAGGCAAAGCACCTCGCCTTAAAACGCTCACAACTACTTAAGGTCAAAGAGACAGTCCACACACACACACACTTTCTCTCTGTAGTTATTTAACACTACTGATTCTTGTGCTGAAGCTCACGAACGCTCGCAAACATGAGGAAAATGAGGCGATCGCGTTCTGAAAACTGCTGTATCAACAGAGCGGAATACGAAGAGGCTGTCCTTATGTAATTCCCTAATTAGAGGTAAACTCATCTGAATGCCATATGTGTCTTCTTCTCTGCAGAAGGGAAAGATCATTTTTGAATAAAGCTGACACCTCAGAGAATGAGGGTTTTTACTGTGAAAACTGTGGACATTTCTGTTTTCTGCATCGTGACATCATTTTCATGACAATTAATCTCCCACCTACCAAAAAAGGAATTATCATGAAAATAGATTATTATTATTATTGTACACTATTTATATATCTTGCTAGTATTTGCTGTACGCTGAAAAAATGTTGGTATACAACAAAGAAATTGCTAGTAAATTTCACACAAAGAAATAGCAAGTAACACACTGAATTAAACATGAAATTTACTCGTACTCCAATCTTTGTATTCAAAAAAAAAAATGTTTTTACAGTGTACATACTTCAAATTAATAGTCCACTTTAGGATTACCCTGGTGAAAAATAAATATACTTAAAATGTATTTCAAATACATTTATTTCATGCTAAGTATACCACTAATACATTTACATATTTATGTACTTAATAAAAATATCTTGCAATTGTACTTTCGGTATACTAAACTGGTATACTTAAAATCTGCAAAACTGGAACAACTAATTTTGTATTTAATGCACTTTAACTGTGATGAAGTAGTGCTGAGATCCAACTAAACATATACTGAAGTATATCTGATTGTGCTAAAATGGAACTACTATATACTTTAGGTAAACTTTAAATATATTGCATTTAAAGACTAATATTATTCAAAGTTATCCTTATCAATATTGACATTAAAACACATTTTAGGCTTACTATTAAGAAATGTGCATTGTGCACAAGTAGTAGTCTAGTCCAAATAAAGTTTAATCATAATTTTTATATCAGTAAGTCTCAAGTCAGTAAATATGTTAATATATCTGAACTATACTTAGTATGAAATAAATGTATTTTAAACATATTACTTTTTTACTAGGATAAGGTATACTTTTATGGTGTTTTTGTCATTTTTGGAGCTTGACAGCACCAGACCACCATTCACTTTTATTTTATGAATGAAAACTGTGTGAACATCTCCTTTTGTGGTCTACAAAATAAATAAATAAATAAATAAATGTGAGTAAATGATGACGCCATTATTATTCATATTCCCTTAAACATATCTATTTATGGTAATTTATTACAGTCTAAATCGCTTTGGCTCAGTTCTCAAATGAGAATTTTTTTCTCAAAACAATAAGTTCAGACCTCTAAACAATTAGTTTCTTCTTCAAACCAGTTTTTTATTTCTTATTCATTTAAACTGCACATGTTTTGACACGTTTTAAAAAAAAAAAAAGAGTAAAGCACAATTTGCACAATATCTAAATGCTCTTGACTAGCTGATCAAAACTGATGAGTTGATTCTTAATGAAACTCTTATTATCTTCACAACTTCTTTCAGCGTGTGAGCCATCACATGATGATCCATTCAGTTAGCAAATCTATCAGAAATATTCCATGAACATCTATGACAAGTAATGTTTTCTGTTTACACGTAACACATTGCTACAGAAATAAATGTACTGTATACATACAAACGTGCACATTCTTCTTCTGTGCACTACAGTGTTGATGAATCTTTTTGAATCTTTCATTTTGGTGGCATTGGCCAATTTACTGACACAATAACTAGGTTTTGAAGCAGAAAAAGAGCCATAGCGATGGATAAAAATGGTAATATTATGATACACTGTATTATTTTACAGCAAGGCTGTCAAAAGTAAAACATCTGGACACATTACAGTATTTTTGGGAGAAAATGTGTTTAATTGCCATAAAAACAATGCCACAATAAATAAAATCCGCAATCCCAAGCTTCACTTTCTTAATATAATTTACTAAACTTGTCTTTTACACTCTTCGCACCAATGCCATAGAATCAGAATCATTTTTGGTTGCCCAAAGAACCTTTCAGTGAACGGCTCTTAGCCATTTTTTCTAAGGTTGAACAACATTTTAAGGTTCTTTATGGAATCATCAATGCCAATAAAGAACTTCTGTTTTTTAATAGTGTAGGATGAAATAGGTGAGTTTCACCATTTCTGAGCTTCTTATATATCACAGGGAGGTGTGTATTTATAGCAGGAGGTGAGGTTGAGTAGCCTACCTGTGCGTCATCAGGTTCATCCATTCTGTACTGTGGCCCTTGAGACCCCTCGCTCACTTTTTCTCCGAGTAGGAAGCCAAGACGAGTCATCAACGTGTTTGCTGCCTCGTCCACTGAGGGAGGGGGGCCGAGTTCTGGACCTAACCCCCCTGAAGAGAGAGAGAGAGAGAGAGCGAGGGAAAGAGAAAATGAAAAAGTGAAAAGTGAAACCAGCAATACCACCGGAACAGAAAAATTAATTATGAGCTTCATGTCTTCAACTATATCATTATTATGGATTCCACATGAAGATTCAACAATTCAATAAGTGATTTCCCACAGATCTTAAATGACACCTCATCCTCAGAGCGACATCAATCTCCGTCTCTGTTCTCTTAGTGATATAAAATCACCCTGCGGTCTTTCTTTAGTGCTGCTGAATGACTGTGTACACAGACGATGCTCCAGGACAAGACTGACAGAGACACAAACGACATCAACCAGCTCACACTGCGCTAAATAATCAGCTAACAGCTATGATAAAGAGGGATAGAGAAACAGAGAGCGAGAAAAGGAACATCTGTCAAGGCAAAGTTAAATAGTGCCTCGTCTGAAAGTTTAAAACAGTTAAAATTGCTTGAAGTGTGAAGATTGTAATTTGAAGACTATTTAAGCCTAACTGATAGACAAATAGAGATATAAACGAAAGAGATAGATAGATAGATAGATAGATAGATAGAACAATTTCCAGTTTTAAATATAAATAAATTTCAATGTCAATTTGATTATGTTGGTCTGATAAAGTAATAAGTCATAAGAACCCTGTTTAACCATGGTAAAATCAGTATAACACACAAGCTCGAGTGGTTTATTGCTTTTTTAAAATGCATGTCAAATACGCAACAATGTTAAATACAAAGTTAATCTGTTAT
Source organism: Hypophthalmichthys molitrix (assembly GCA_037950675.1). Lineage (NCBI taxonomy): Eukaryota > Metazoa > Chordata > Actinopteri > Cypriniformes > Xenocyprididae > Hypophthalmichthys > Hypophthalmichthys molitrix. Next base: position 2,822,611 of record CM075503.1, on the reverse strand, counting down.
TAATAATTTTCAAATTAATTCTAAGCAATGTAGTTCTTCATCCGAATGTTATGCATTGATATATAACATGATCAGGTGTGTTATATTGATTTTACAACAGTTGCAAACGTGCCTCATCCAATCAGAAATCAAGAGTCATCACTTTAATAATCAATTTTGATTCTGTTTTGGATCTAATTTAATGTCCAAAGTAAAATCTGAGTCCTGAAGCAAAACCAGAGAACAAGAGAACAACTGACCTATGCCAAGTTTAGTCAAGCTAACATAATGAAAACAGAACGAGAAGGGAGTTTCTCAACCGTTCATTCAAAGAAAAATCCTAAAAACTACAACTGACAGAGAGAGAGGAGAGGAAGGTGATGATAAAAAAGAACGTAAATTAACAAAAAATCAAAACACACCTGTTCCCTGGCATGCCATTCCTTCAACACATCACACATTAATCCCGCGTGTGGCGCATCCAACCAACAGTGAATGTAAGAGTGTTTGTACACGCATGGAGTCGTAGGTGAACACACAACCAGTGCGGCATGTCTGGGAGGGACAGTGTGTGTGTGTGTGTGTGTGTGTGTGTGTGTGTGTGAGTTCTTCAGTCATGGGGCGTGTTTATAAAGAGTCTTCAGTGAAACATTCAGCTGTTGAACTATCCTACCCCACAAAACAATATAGCATTGAATAAAGATCAGAAAATAACACAGCTGTCATGCTCAGAGGTTGATCTACAGCTCAGGAATGTTATATTTCCTCTTTTTCTCAGTTGGTAAATTAAACAAAAATGAAATTCTACAACTACTGAAATACAGTAAGAATGGATCTATGAAATGAATATGATATCATAGATCAGATCTGTTTTTGCAAGAATTTGAAGAGAAACCTATGAGTTCACGGTCTTAAAAATAAAGGTTCTTTATTGGCATTGACGGTTCCATGAAGAACCTTTAACATCTATGGAATCTTACCATTCAAAAGGTTCTTTTTACATGGAAAAATTCTTCAGATAATTTAAATATTCTTTGCTCTAAGAAAAAAAAAATGGTTCTTTTAAGAACTTTCACAGAAAGGTCCTTATGACTTTGCTGTGAAAAATCCCTTTTGGAAGCTATATTTTTAGGAGTGTATCTGACTTTTGATTGCAAACATCTTCCGGCAAAACTAACAGTTTTAAGACGTTACTGATGGAAAACTTGAGAAGAAAGACACTTAAGCAAAAACCTCCAGTTGTTTCTCATTTAATCTCATAACAAATGATATATTAAAGAGCTCTCATATGTGATGATAAGAAATCATTTTCTTTCTCAACTTCTGACACAGTGCAAGAGTAAAATTCCCCATCCTGCACAACAACAACAACAGATAAACCAGACAAACTGCTTTCCTCAATGAGCCTCTAGCAATAACGCATGTGCATGATCTGATGCAATCTCACAAAGCTGAACAACTGACCGACAGCAGTGTCAACATCAAACAGGCGTCTCAACTTGTCTCGCAGACACACCCGTCACAGGCCCGTCATATTAACACTCTAAAACATCAAACTATCAAACTACTTTCAATAGACACATCCTACGATCTGGGAAAGCACCAGTTTGGGAAGGCAGCCACTGGGTTTTAAAACACAACTTGCTCTTTACTTTTACCTCAAAACTCATTTTTTTCCCAGAAGTAAAAGAGTACTTACTCTAAACCTGCATGCCTGTGTGATCCGGCAACAATGACAGATAACACTGAGTCAAATTTAAATATACATTCGAGGGCCTCGTAATGAACAGGTCAGACCTGACTGACAGGCAATGCCGACTTCATCAATCTCACAATGACTCAATTCTAAAAGTATTCTCAAATTCCTTCCCAGGAAAGATGTTGAAATAAGCACAGCGCAGTGCCTAAGTCTCCAGATTTGTCGGTTATATAAAACTGAGCATTTGTGTGTGTGTCTGGGTAGATTTTAGTGTATGTTTGTGTTTGTGCGCAGGTTTCAGCGAGAATGTCAGTGCTGGAAATGCGTCTATACATAGACAGTCACAGCAGCACCCACGCGCCTACCTCAAATACACTGCAGAGCTGCTATCTATAGGACACACATCGTGTACTGGTGCAAAACACTCACGTACATGAGCTTTGTGACGTACTAAAATGCATATGTTACTGATGGAACATCTAAGAGGGCCGAATATAGCTGAAATGCATCTTGATGTTTTACAGCCTTTTGATAAAATACTGTACATCTCCCTATTTATGTATAAAAAGACTTAAAAGGGTGATTTGTTTCATTAAGAGGAAACATGATTTCAACCTTTGTTGCCATTCAAAATGTTTAATTCAAGAAATAAAATAAATTAACAATAATCAAGGGATGTTTCCTTACTGTTATTGTTTGTCAAGGAACTGAAGAAAGGATGATATTTAACAATCTGTGTTAAGATGCATCAATATAACAATAAGTAGTAATAAAAAACAACATTTATTTACACAATTCATTTTTTAACATTTTTAATAACATATTATAAATATATTTACATGTTATATATTTTGGGTCTTTTATTCTAATAATATAACACTTTTATTCAGCAAGGACACATTAAATTCATTAAAAGTGATATTTCTAATGTCTATTTCAAATAAATGCTGTTATTTTGAACTTTCTATTCAGCAAAGAATCTATATACAAAAATATGAAGCAGCACAACTGTTATCAACATTGATAATAATCAGAAATCAGCAGAATGATTTCTGAAGGATCATGTGACACTGAAGACTGGAGTAATGATGCTGAAAATTCAGCTTTGATCACAGGAATAAATTACTTTATAAAATATATTCAAACAGAAAACAGCTATTTTACATTGTAATAATATTTCACAATTTTACTGTTTTTACTGTATTTTTTAAAACTTACGAAATGTCTTTTGAAAACTTTTTCAAAGAAATTACTAATCGAAGACCACACAGAAACTTCTGTGAACATTTTCAGCATTTTTAATTGATTGAATTTGAACTGAATCAGACAATGAAAGATGGCAAAAACTATTAAATGATCAGGATGTGAATATAGATATGTAAATATTGAGCACAGTACTGGTGCTCGTGATCATGTGAACTGATCCAGAGATGTGATGATCAAAAGAGTGATCATTCAACACACGCAGTGGCGTTTCACATTGAGCGATTCGCTAAAATGACCCACATAGGCATGCAGATGGGAGAAGAAAGCATAAAGCACTTCCTTGTCCTCCTCCTCCTCCCCCTCCGTCCTGTCATCCTTGCATTCCTGTGCTACGGAGAAGACAGATGGTTGCTATGGCAACAGGCCGTGCGGTAAGAAGGGTGGCTGTAGTTTCCCGGGAGTAGGCATGTTGTCTCTCTGTTGTTTTTTTCACCCTTTTCCCGCATGCTTGCCCAGCAGGAGTGGCCGTCAGGCATGAAATGCCGGCACTGTGGCACAGGTGCGAGTACAAGAGGTTTGAAGTCTGGCAGAAGAGGCAGTGTACAGATTTATCATCTACTCAGAGTCACGGCAGGTAGTGAAGGAGCAAACTGAGCAGCATCCTAAACAACAGCGCGTCTCTGATGACAGAGAGATGGAGGGAGAAGGAGAGAACAGAGTCTCAGTACAGACCAGCTGACTCACGGGCGCAAAGATTCCACTCATTACTCATCTCACACACACAGTGCAGATGCGCCAGAGGAGAACTGTGGCGGGACAACATCTGCAAAGGTCGCACATCGCCACCATCAAAAAGCACCATGTACATGAATGTTCAACATTTTCATCTTGTTGAATTTTAAATGCAACTTCCCCAAAAAATGACAACACAAAAAAAGAGATTATGAAAATGTCAAAGCTGCTCTATTTTACAAACAACAATAATGAACATCAGGTCGAGACACGATTGCTTGGTTCATTAAAACAACATGTTTAAAACAACAGACTTATGTCAGGTCCAGATATGAATTCGGAAATCGATTTGAAATCAAATTTCCCTCTCGTGCTAAAAAAAAGCAGTATTGTCAGAGCCACAGACTTGTGAGTAGTACTCTGACATATTGGACAGCAGCGCAATACTGTATATATATATATATATATATTTTACATACAGTATTGTATTTAGCGCACGTAAAAATCTGTGTTGGCGAGTATTTGAAACGGTATCAACATTGGACATTGATTTTTGAAATAAACCCAAACAAACCTGTCCATCCCTTCATTGCTCCGCCTCCAAAACTCACCCTCCAATCCTAACCACCCTGCTCCGAGTCGGTCTCGAGCCCGATCACTGCTGGCAGGCGAGGCGAATGCAATAACAATGACGCTAAACACCACATTCTATAGCGGTCGTCAGTGCACCTCTTACTAGCTGGCCTCTTTTACACACGCAATACGAGAGCGGATGTCTGTGTATCACAGCTGATGCGCAACAAAAAACTGCTTAACGAAAAAATTAAGTGCAGATCATGAACGAACGACAAGGAAGAACAAAAAATGAACGAACAGTACACAAGAGTGAATACAAACAAGAGTTTGTTGTTAGTCGCCAACAGCACAGCAGCTCCAGACATTCAATGACACTCAAACCCAGTGTTACTCACATGTGAAGCAGAATCAAAGCAGCCTCCGTGTCTGTTTTCAGGTTTTCCCGCTTTACTCTCTCTAGCGCTGGAAAGCTTTTCTAATATTAACGCGGGTCCTAAAGATCTTGCCCAATCATAACCCTTCATTCCACTGATATTCTTCTGACCCTTTCTCTTTAGTATTGTGTCTCTCTTTCTGCAGTCTTTCTTCAAATCTCCCTCTTGCTCGTTTTGTTTCCTCGACCATCATACGCCCCCTAATGCTGATTGGCTACACGTTTGTTGTTGTTTGCAGGTGTGTCGGCCCAACTAACTTCCAAACAGTGTTTTTTAAATATCGCTTACCCAACCTTTATGTGAACATAAACAGTTGAGAAAGAAAACGCATGTGTATCAGTATGTTGGATCCGTGCATTAGCTCTTAAAGTGACAGCAGCCTAATATACAGTATACCTGCCATCTGTGTCCTTAATGTTTATCAACAACAAAAGACAAAGAAAAATCACTCACTGCTCTTGACTGAATAACTTTTGTAACTTTAACAAGGATTAATCGGTAACACTTAAGGGAACACATATAAACTATTAACTATGACTTTTCCCTCAATGAACTCCAAATTTACTGCTTATTAATAGTTAGTAAGGTAATTGTTAAGTTTAGGTATTGGGAAGGATTAAGAATGTAGAATAAGGTCATGCAGAATAAGACATTAATATGTGCTTAATAAGTACTAATAAATAGCCAATATTCTATTAATATGCATCCTAATAACCAACTAGTTAAAAGACCCTAAAATAAAGTGTTACCAATTAATCTATATTTAATTTATACCAGTGAAGACTATGCAGTGAATTTGATTACTTTATTAAATTTCTGTACCTGAAAATTGTGAATGTTTACTGGTATCTATAATTTTGGTATCATAACTCCCTGTCTCATGGCTGGTAAAAAATATTTATGGCTGGTAAATTTTCTTAAGTCATCGGCCATTGACAGGTGTGGCAAAAATTATATATATATATATATATATATATATATATATATATATATATATATATAGAGCCAAGGCTACCACTTTTTTGGGGCATTTGTACCATTACCTGATTTGCATAATTACTTAATCAGGTGCGAAAACAAACACAGACAACGTGTGCCAATAAATCACTCTAAAAGTAAATGCAATTCATTTGTAATGAATTCCCCCATGTTGATCTAAACAATGCCAGTCTTTCCCACATTATCAAAGCTAAATAGCAGATAGTGTGCTGGAATGTGCCGCTCCACTGCTGTCTGCTGCTGGCACCTCATCCTTGGCAGAGTGGCAGCGCTGAGAGGGGTTTAAGAGGGATGAGGAAAGGCTAAAATCGACACAGTTTTTCAGAGGCCACTAACCGAGCTCTCAAACCAGCCCGAGACAAACCACTCCCGACATATGACTGGAATACAGATGAGGGTTAACAGTGTGCAAACGGAGGAGGTGTTGCTTTGGAAAACAGGTGCAGATGGAGCCCTGGGTCAGCTTTCCTAAAAACATTCATGTTTACATTTTCACATACAGTATCTATGGCCAGAATATCAGTGTTTAAAGAATCAGTTACCCAGAACACACCACATCTTTTTTAAATCGATTAGCATAGACAATGCACAAACACACTGCAGCAAAACCAGTTGTTATACCTCTAGTAAATTTCAGTTTTTTACATGCAAATATGGATAAAATACAGAAGTGAATTTACTAACCAGCTGTACCACCGTCTGGTATGGAAACTGCTCAGCATCTGACAGAAAAGCCCTACTGTGAATAGTGAAGAAAGCACAGTGTTTCACTGGGGACAGACTTCCTGCCATCGAAGACCTTTATGGCACTGTTTACACCTGGTATTAAGATACGTTTTGGTCGATTGGATCACAAGTAGACGAAAGAGACACATACATGTTTACACCTGGAATTTTAATCCGTCTCTTTTGTCCACTTTCAACCACTTCTGTCTTGATTTCTTCGTGAAGAGGGTCTATGGGCGGATAAATGTATGGGTTTTTTCAAATTTTTCGATCTAATGGACAAAATAAGCTTGCACAATTTACATACTGTATGTATGTGGAAAAATGGAAAAACATATGGCGAGTATCAGCTTTTGTTTCTGCTCTGACAGCCGCATGCTGTGAATGTGTGTTAGAAATCAGGAATGGTGAGAGAACATTGTGCACGGTACATTTTTCGTCTTCAAACCAAACTTGGGTCTTCAGCCGACAAAGTTTAAATCCCGTCTGGATAGCGCGCTTCCCATAATGTTTACGCAACAAGTCTGTAGGCAGAGAGTAGGCGGTCTTTTGTGGCTCTTCGAACACATTTGATTCCGCTCAAATGCGTTTTTGACTACCCCTGAAAGTGGTCAAAAGTGGAGAGGCTCAAAACGTATTAGACCCCGTTTACACCTGTATTTAGCGTTTATGAAAAAGGCAACCTCCATCATGAAGGACTCCTTTCACCCTTCCCACATCTGGTTCAAGAGGTTGAGAAGCATTCAGGCCAGATCAACTCAAATGGCACCCTAAACACTTGCGGTCTTCCTAAGAGTCCTGCTCTTCCGAGTTTTTCCTGCTGTGGAGCTCGCTTCAGCGGGGGCTCGGCAAAATGAGGGCGCATATCGACCTCAAAGGGGGTGCTCGTGGGCACCCTTCTGAAACCTAAAATGACAACTGGAACACCCTACAGCCTCATGGACTTAGCGTGTCAGCCATTGTCCACAAGACTAAAAGTGCATATGAAGAGTGCCTTTGGGACAGGGCCTCAGACTCAAAAACAGTTTCTTCACGCAAGCAATCAAACTTCTGAACAGCTAGTCTGAGTGCATCTAAGTAGTTTTTGGTACTGATAAGCTTCTTACCGGTGAAAAGATGGAACACTTTTGCTTGTATGAACAGCACATTTGTCTATTGGAAAAGTCAGTTGGTATCTTATCGGGTTTAGTGTGTAAAAGCTTATGGCGGTCTTCATCAAGTGTGCTGCACATGCCCTGAAAAGTGAAGCCAAAACATTTCGATCACCCCCCGGTGGCTGGTTGCAGTATAGGTCATAAACCCTGCAATTACACTTCAAATAAATTTTACTCTGTCATGTTAGGTAGTTCTTTTCAAGCTGATGTATGTTCAAGTGTTTGTTTATTCTAATAAGTTTATTTTTAGTTACCTATTTGATGCTGCATGCTAAAAAATGCTCAGTTAAAAACAACCCAAGTTGGGTTGAAAATGGACAAACCCAGTGATTGGGATGTTTTAACCCAGCAGTTGGGTTAAATGTTTGTCCAACCTGCTGGGTAGTTTTATTTAACTCAACTATTGTTTAAAAATTGGTGTATTGCTCACCTAAAATGAACCCAAAATATGTTGGAAATTAACATTTATAAATGTTTTATAAATGAACACTTATTAATAAGTTTAATGAATAAAAATAAACAATAAACATTTAATAACTTGATTATTAATAAATGTTGACCTTTTGATTATTATTGTTGCCTCTAGTAATTATGTGTCGGATTTTTAATTTCCAACCTATTTTGGGTTCATTTTAAGCCAGACATATAGTCATTTTTAAACACTAGTTGGGTTAAATAAAACTGTGCTTTGGGCAAACATTTAACCCAACTGCTGGGTTAAAACATCCCAATCGCTGGGTTTGTCCATTTTCAACCCAGCATTTTTTAGTGTATAAAAAGGCGATCACTACCTTACGATCACTACTGCGCAGACATGACATCACCAAGATGACAGCGCACAATTCTGGGACTTTTTTTACAGTCTATGGTCCTGCACACACAAGCCTAACTACTAACAGTTGTCTGCAGTAACATGCAACTGTGAATGCAAAGCTCTAAAATTTGCTGAATGAGTCACCAACAGATGCAGATAGAGATACAGAAAGAGCTCTGCAGTCCCAGCAGGAGATGTGACCGCCGTTACGACAGCCCAGATCAGACACGAGAATCGAGGGGCTCTTCACTAACTCAGCTTTCCACAGAGGGGCTGAGAATACACACGCAAAAACAGGGTGTGGTGATGAAAGAGAAAGGTCATAAGCCAAGGTCAGAGACAACAGATGGATCCAGTCAAAGGGAGGATAAGGTTTCACTACCGCTAATGGTAGAACATTAGATTGTAATAGTTACACAGATAGAATCACCTGATTTCATTTCATATCCATTATTTCATTATCTGATCTGATTATGGGACAAAATTCAATACTTAAGCAATAAGATATGAGCGGCTGTTCTATATTGTGAATATAGTCAGGACTGCAGGGCATTGTTAGGCATACTAGACAAACAAATTTTATTACAACATTACTTCATTAAAGGGTTAGTTCACCCAAAAATGACATTTCTGTCATTAATTACTCACCGTCATGTCATTCCAAACCTGTAAGACCTTCAGAACAGAAATTAAGGTATTTTTGATGAAATCCAAGGGTTTACCACACATAGGCAGGAACGTCATTGTACCTTTCGAGGTCCAGAAACATAGTAAAGACATTGTTATAATAGTTCACGTGACTACAGTGGTTCAATCTTAATGTTATGAAGCGACGAGAATACATTTTGTGTGCAAAAACAAAACAAAAATAACGACTTCATTCAACAATTTCTTCTCTCCCATCATTCTCCTACACTGTTGATGTAGTAAAAGCAGTGCAGAGCTTCTATGTTTACGTCCAAACGCCGACTCATTATTGGCCGGCTCCTGCGTCAGCATCACAAGTAGGCGTTGTGGTGCTCACATGCGTCGGCCAATACTGAGCCAGCGTTCGGACGTAAACATGGAAGTGCTGCACTGCATTCACTACATCAACTGCGTAGGAGAATGACGGGAGAGAAGATATTGTTGAATAAAGTCATTATTTTTGTTTTGTTTTTGTGAACAAAAAGTATCATAACATTTAGGTTGAACCACTGTAGTCACATGAACTGTTTTAACGATGTCTTTAATGCCTTTCTGGACCTTGAAAGTGGTAATTATATTGCTGTCTACGGAGGAGTCAGAAAGCTCTTGAATTTCATCAAAAATATCTTAATTTGTGTTCCGAAGATGAATGAAGGTCTTACGGGTTTGCGACGACATAAAGGTGAGTAATAAATGACAGAATTTTCATTTTTGTGTGAACTAGCCCTTTAAAGGGGTTGTATGTAGAATCCAGAAACACTTGTTGTTAGCGACACTGGTGGCCGTTACGTGAACTGCAGTCAGCTACTCCTCGTGCTCACACTCGTGCGCACGTAATGCACAAGAGACTGAACATGATTCAAGTTTTTTTTTTTGTTCTTTGCTTGGATAGAAGAACAAAATGCAGTGATATACTTTCAACAAACATCCTGACACCGTCCACACTGCTGAGAGATGTTTAGATGAATATGTTAGGATGTGCTGTGCGCTTTCCTCTCAGTAAAAAAATAAACACACAACAAAAATGACAGCGGTGAGAAAACAGCAGTTAAGAAATCATCTGATCAAAGCGATGTTGCACCAGCTCTGCAATGCACTGGCATCATGTTGACAGATGAGGTCATTAAAATTACACTGTTATGACAGTTTGATTATTAAGTATATTTGAGACTACAGACTATATAGATCTGGCTATGTGAGATAGTTTGAATGAATCCCTTTTCTTTGCATGACACATTGACATTAGAGGCTCTTTCGATATTATCCTGAACATTGTATAAGCATTAGTTTTATGTGTCATAGAAAGGAAGAGAGGCTAAATGTCACATAATTTCGATTTTCCCAGCAAAAACGTCATTCACAAAAAGTCCTTCACAAAAAAAAAAAAAAAAAACAGTCGCTTGCATGGGCAACCTAGGAAGTCGGTCGGGGAAGATGTGTTTCATAACAACCTGTTCACACATTGGCAATAGAAAAAGTGATTAATACATGAAAATTCTTATATATAGCCCCTTCAAACAGATTCACTAATTCATAATTCATTAATATAGAATGGAATGTTTTAAAGAAATGTATAATTCATCTGATTTCATTTCATATCCATTTTTTAATTATGTGATCTGATTATGGGACAAAAATCACTAAGCAAAAAGATATGAGCTATATTGCGAATGTTATTAGGCATACTGGACAAACCAATTTTATTTAAACATTGTTAATTAATTCAGAATAAAAAGTATAAAGTATTAAAAATCAAGATTTTCTCAGTAATAATCAATAATAAATTAAGTAACACTTAATACATAATAAATGTTCAACAATAAATAATGATTAAACGGTTATTCGTTAATAAGTAGTTAGACATGAAATGTCTATATATAGTATATATATATTTTCTATAATTATAATATATTTTCTTCATTAACCCTTTCTAGTACGACTCAAATGCTGGTTTCATTTGTTAACATTAGTTAACTATAGTAAACATGAACAAAAAATGAACAATAGGCCTACTTCTGCATTTACTAATACATTTTTAAAATCCAAAGTTGTATCTATTAACAGTTAATGAACTGTGAACTACAGGTAACATGAACAAACAATTAACTAACATTAACAAAGATAAATAAACGCTGTAAAAATATACTGTTCATGTTATCTACTACTGTAATTGTAAAGTGTTAATGATTAAATAATTGAATATGATTATAAGTTAAGAACATCTCTTGAAACACTTTTGTTCTTTTCATTGTCAGTTTGGCCTGAATTTTAACAAATAATTTACATCACAATCTCTGACCCAACAAATTGTAGCTAGGATTAACAGAAAGCACACACGGGGAAATTAGAAAGCATCTAACCATCTTAATATTTGTTTTCTGTGCTAGTGGTGTCAGACGCAATGGGATTTTGGCATAACTCGAACCGCATTCCACGAGAGCTTTAGATGGTGGAGGAATCGCTGAACATGAAACCAGCTCACGGGGAAATGTGAAGCATTCACACAGAACGCACACTGACAGATGCCTGAACAACAGCAGGAGGCTGAGCTTCCACCAGCAGCGCAGATACAGCGGTCATGTGACTCTAAACCTGCTCTCTGAAAACAAACAGCCCTTATGAGGAGCAGCAAAACAGTGTTACATACTGGATGTGTTAAAATTCCATGTGAGCAACAAGACAAATGAAGTTGCGTGTGAGTTTGGTGTGTTTCTGCGTACGCATGCTGTTTTTAGCTAGTGAGCATGAATGATATCATGATGCTGAACTCTAAACGCTGCATACTGCACTATTGTTCTGAAACTTGTACATCTTCCTGCTCTCTTTATGTGTTCACTGATCCTGAACATGAATCAAACGCATACACAAAAACAAACAAAAATAAAACACAAGCATTACACTGACCGTGTTGCCGTGTTTTCAGGTAAACAAGATTTATTTACTTGATAAGCAAAATGTCATGGGAGATTATTATTCTCTGAGATCAGAAGAATCACCAGCTGAATGAGACGCTCACGTCACATCAGTGTTTGTTGTGATTGATTGTAGAATCTTCTCACAGAGACAAGCAGGTGCTTCTTCTTCCTGTGCTCATGGAAAACGATCCAGAATATATTTCTTGAATTAAAGTTTATTCTTTGCCTCATTGGAAAATAGTTTTTCTTGTTTTTAAGCATAAATTTAATAACGGTTAGTGATATATATTTAAATTATAAATATACTTTATCTACATTTATTTAATATATTTATTTATATTTTGTCCAATATATATTTAAAATATATATTGGACAAGATTAAAATACTGATTAAGAAATTATTGTTTTGAAATGTATCTGGTAACTTACCATTACTAAAAATGTAAAAATAGATTAATCTTTTTAAGTAATCTATTAAGACTCATTCAGTTTAATGCAAAATTACCCATACCAAAAACATCCCTAGTGAAAAAAAATATATACTAAAATGTATTTGAAATACATTTATTTTGTGCTAAGTATACTACGAATACATTTACATATTTTTTGTGCTCAATAAAAATACCCTGCAATTGTACTTTCGGTATACTAAACTGGTATACTTAAAGTCTGCTAAATTGGAGCAACTAATTTTGTAGTTAATGTACTTTAATTGTGTGGAAGTAATGCTGAGATCCAACTAAACATATACTGAAGTATATCTGATTGTGCTAAAGTGGAACTATTGCAAGTATACTTTAGGTACACTTTAAATATCTTGCATTTTAAGAATGATATTATACGAAGATCATAATCTTTATTAATAGTGATATTAAAACACTTTTTAGGCATTGTGCAATAAAGAAATACTCCAAATAAAGTTTAATTATAATTTTATATCACTTTATTTTAGGGTCTTTTAACTAGTTGCTTATTAGGATGCATATTAATAGAATATTGGCTATTTATTAGTACTTATTAAGCACATATTAATGCCTTATTCTGCATGACCTTATTCTACATTCTTAATCCTACCCAATACCTAAACTTAACAACTACCTTACTAACTATTAATAAGCAGTAAATTAGGAGTTCATTGAGGGAAAAGTCGTAGGTAATAGTTTATATGTGTTCCCTATACTAAAGTGTTACCGTAAGTTTTAAGTGAAATGTCAATAAATATGTTAATGGATTTGAAGTATACGGTAACACTTTAGTATAGGGAACACATATAAATGATCTTTTTGTTGTTAGTGTAGTATACGCTGAACACATTTTACTTTACAAGCTTTTTATGCCACAAGTTAAGCAAAAACTTTGATTTAAAAAAAGCTTCATTTTCTTATGCAAAGAAAAAAAGTCTTATTCTTTGATCATTGTAAATTCAGACAAGCTGTAGCACTGGCACATGAATCTAATGCTTTTCACAGTGTGGATCACTGTCATGAGAAACAATTATTTGTGTTTTGAGCATTTTAGGTTAAATGTACACTAATACACTTCAGAGGAGAACACACACTCCTAAGAAAACAAATCCTAGACAGGGTTCAGTAGAGCATGTCTAATACTTCCTTCAGATAGTGCAGCGCTTTCTACACACATTCACACATGTAGCACAACATCTGCTACATCTCTGATAGTGCTAAACAACTGGGCTGCACTTGTGTGCGAGAACATGCCCGAGTTCATTTGAGGTCAGCTGCAATGAAAACCCTGACATTATTGTTGTTAGTTCATGTGTGAACATATGTGTATGTACAATAAGTGCATCTGATTGAGAAATAGACGTTTGTGATGATTCAAACTCCCAGAATACAAATACTAAGAACAATAGAAACTGGATCAGAACAACAGAGTCATTCATGTGCATTTCTGTCAATCACGAAACCTGAGGTGAAATATGCAGCATGTGCAATACAGTTAGAGGTGAGAGAATATTTATGAACCATTTATATTTGTTTACAACGATGCATTGGTTTGTAATTATGTCACTGATTTCTATAAATGCAACTATCACAAAGTGAGCTTTGGTTGGAAAATATATCTGAAGCAAAAAGATTCAGCTTATTTAAAGCAGCTCGAGTGTCATAACATCAAATTTCAAAATGCTAATAAGGCTAGAAATGCATCAAAACTGAGAATGCAGTGATTTTGATGGGGATTATATTATATAACATATGATATATTCGTACAACTTCAAGGAGCAAACACATAATTTACAATGTGTCCTTAAATCTATGTTTGACCAGCTTCAAAGCTTTAACATTAAGGAATAATATTGGGCATCATTAAAAAAAACTTTATTTTCTTTATTTATTATAATTATTATAATTTATTTTTTTATTTTTAATGTCACCAAGTTAACTGATATAAATCATATATTATATATATATATATATATATATACACACACACACACACACTACCAGTCAAAAGTTTGGACACGGTAAGATTTTTAATGTTTTAAAAAGAAGTTTCGTCTGCTCACCAAGGCTGCATTTAATTAATTAAAAATACAGTAAAAACAGTAATATTGTGAAATATTATTACAATTTAAAATAACTGTTTTCTGTTTGAATATATTTTATTAAGTAATTTAATGATTTCTGAAGGATCATGTGACACTGAAGACTGGAGTAATGATGCTGAAAATTCAGCTTTGATCACAGGAATAAATTACTTTATAAAATATATTCAAACAGAAAACAGTTATTTTAAATTGTAATAATATTTCACAATATTACTGTTTTTACTTTATTTTTAATTAAATAAATGCAGCTTTGGTGAGCAGACGAAACTTCTTTTAAAAACATTAAAAATCTTACAGTGTCCAAACTTTTGACTGGTAGTATATATATACACAGTCAAACCAAAAATTATTCAGACATTTTTGATATTTTTGATATATTTTTACCAGTGGGTGCAGGACACTATAGTTCATTTATGTAAGTGAGAACAGCAAAATAAAGTAAACTGTAACACATTATATTTGGGACCAAAAATTATTCAGACACCTTGACCTGACCATGTTTTGCTTAAGTGTTATCTGACATAATTATAGATTAATTTTTTCTGACACAGTTTAAATCTGAGATCTTGTCATATTTTATTACCATTTTTTAAACTATAGTGAATAAACTGAATTAATTAATGAAATGTTCAGGTGTCTATATAAATTTTGGTTTGACTGTATATATATATATATATATATATATATATATATATATATATATATATGTATATATATATATATATATATATATATATATATAAAATGTGACACCGAAGATTGGAGTAAACCATCACAGGAAACAGCTATATAAAATTGTAATAATATTTCACAATATTACTGATTTTACTGTATTTTGATCAAGTATATATCGACCATCAGATACGGATATCAGCACTGAAAATGTAATATCGACTACTTCATCTGAACATAATAAGATTCTGGCATGAATGATGAAACATCACATAAATTTGATTTGAAAATGAAATCAAATTTAAATGTATTTTTCAATTAAGCCTTGAAAATGCTGGAAAGTGAGTCATCTGACAAATGCACGTTATCAAGGACAATGCACAAATATTGCTGTAATCAGTGAGGTGTGGGAATATTTCGAGGTTTGGGTGTCGTGTGTACGGCGTAGATTTCCCTGACACCATGACAGATGACGGTGAGCTTATCCTCTGTGTTAATGAGCGAATGAAAACAGTTAATAATGTCAGCAACACAAATCACATCAGCACTAAGCTTTCCTCAGTGAGAACTGATCCCGTGAATTTGTTGAGCTAATCAAAATTACATCTTTCCAGCGCATGTGTTGATTGTGAATAGAGTGGATGAGAGAAAGGATATTAAAAAGATGTGCTGCTGTTTAATGCGTGAGCGGCGTCTGATGTTCGGGCATCCAGCCCTGCCGTCGCCACATTAATGATCCTGCCACTGAATTACCCCACTGATACACACTATCTTTTTATTGGAAATGCACACAGAGACTATGTTGATGTGCAAGAAATATATTTAGTGGCTTAATCAGATCATTTCATTAGCATGGATTTCTCTTCATTCATTCAATATAAACCTATAAAAGTAACATAAAAAAGTAACATGCTCACATGGACACAGGTTTGAGTTTGATCTGGTTCTTCACTCCACTGTCCCATTAAATAAAGTTGAAAAGTTCCAAAAAAATAAATTTTACTTTAGTGGCAATTAATAGGTCCTTTTCATTGCCATTAAAGAGAAATAACTGAACATAAACCTATGAGCTTGATAAAAAATGCTCATTTTGGAAGAAAATTTCAGATGGCACTTAGAGGCTTTTGCATCTGAAGTCTTCATATGCTTGTTTACAATTACACATACCTCTATATTACTGTATATCTTATTGTATAGTACATAAAGCAATTGGCATGGTTAGCTGTCAATTAAAATTCAGCCTCTAGAGGCTTTAAACTGGCAGCTTTATCATAATATAACATGCAATGGCACTGCAATACATGAGCACGAAACACTGTAGAGACGCTGTGAAAACCAAACCTGCCTTTCAGTGCTAAAGAGGGTGAGCAACAGCACTCGCACCTGTGGGCAGTCCAAACACACACACACACACACACATACAATGACAACACACTCTGACTGAGCTGCACAGCTACATCATGAATGTGCGGCCCAGATCACCATGGTAACCGGGGGAAGAGGACGGGAGCTCCAGCAGGTCCTTGTGCACATTCTCCAGATAAACAGTGAAACATCCATTTACAGTGCTGCATCTGAACATCTGAACCATGATCACGCCGTGATACCTGCCAAAACGCTCACAGTAATACAGCCTGTATGATGATAGTTGGTACAAAATGCAAGAATCAGTGAGATAGGAAAAGCATTTCTTTTCTTTTGCTGATAAAAAGCATACAAACAAAAAATGAAGCAATTGTATGGCTTCAGAATATACACCGACCAGGTATCACATTATGAGCACTGACAGGTGAAGTGAATAACACTGATTATCTCTTCATCACAGCACCTGTTAGTGGGTGGATATATTAGGCAGCAAGTGAACATTTTGTCCTCAAGGTTGATGTGTTAAAAGCAGGAAAAATGGATTTGAGCGAGTTTGACAAGGGCCAAATTGTAATTGTTAGACGACTGGGTCAGAGCATCTCCAAAACTACAGCTCTTGTGGGGTGTTCCCGGTCTGCAGTGGTCAGTATCTATCAAAAGTGGTCCAAGGAAGGAACAGTGGTGAACCGGCGACAGGGTCATGTGCGGCCAAGGCTCATTGATGCACGTGGGGAGTGAAGGCTGGCTCGTGTGGTCCGATCCAACAGACGAGCTACTGTAGCTCAAATTGCTCAAGAAGTTAATGCTGGTTCTGATAGAAAGGTGTCAGAATACACAGTGAATCACAGTTTGTTGCGTATGGAGCTGCATAGCTGCAGACCAGTCAGGGTGCCCATTCTGACCCCTGTCCACCGCTGAAAGTGCCAACAGTGGACACGTGAGCTTTAGAACTGGACCACGGAGCAATGGAAGAAGGTGGCCTGGTCTGATGAATCACGTTTTCTTTTACATCACGTGGATGGCCGGGTGCTTGTGCGTCGCTTACCTGGGGAACACATGGCACCAGCATGCACTATGGGAAGAAGGCAAGCCGGCGGAGGCAGTTTGATGCTTTGGGCAATGTTCTGCTGGGAAACCTTGGGTCCTGCCATCCATGTGGATGTTCTTTGACCCGTACCACCTCCCTACGCATTGTTGCAGACCATGTACACCCTTTCATGGAAACGGTATTCCCTGGTGGCTGTGGCCTCTTTCAGCAGGATAATGCTCCTGCCACAAAGCAAAAATGGTTCAGGAATGGTTTGAGGAGAACAACAACGAGTTTGAGGTGTTGACTTGGCCTCCAAATTCCCCAGATCTCAATCCAATCGAGCATCTGTGGGATGTGCTGAACAAACAAGTCCAATCCATGGAGGATCCACCTCGCAACTTACAGGACTTGAAGGATCTGCTGCTAACATCTTGGTGCAGATACCACAGCACACCTTCAGGGGTCTAGAGGAGTCCATGCCTCGACGGGTCAGGGCTGTTTTGGCAGCAAAAGTGTCCCACAATATTAGGAAGGTAGTCATAATGTTATGCCTGATCGGTGTAAAGCATAAGTCATATAGACTTTTATGTTGGGTTTTAGGGTCCCTTTCTGGAGCTTGACAAAGAGAATCACTGTCCACTTAGATTGCATGGACATTTTTCTAAATGTCTCCATTTAGATATGAAAAAGAATAATCATGTGGATCTCATGTAAATTGAAACTGACCCTTGCCAAATGTTTATAAGGTTCCACGAGACTCTTCAGACACATAGCTTAATGACTTGCTAAATATTGTTCAATATTTCAGTAATCTTATTCACTTAGCAGTGATTGACTAATTTCAGCACGAGATGAAAGATTGATGAGAGCGAGGGAGATCCTCAGTGGAGACTCTCCAGATCCAGCAGCTGTGCTGATTCACAGCCATCAGACAGGCGTGGCTCTCACCGAACGCTAACCCTCACTAAACCAGCGCCATTAACTTTATTTGAGCACTCTTTATACAATTGTTCCATCCAAAGGCACTAAAAACTCCTGCTCAATAAATAAATAAATAAACAAACAAACACCAGTGCACCAAAAAGTGCACATTATATCAGCCGGTATTACTTTTTAAATATATATTTTTTTCCAGATGTAGACTATTTTTTAATTAAGCCATAAATAAATAAATAAATATATATATATATATATATATATATATATATATATATATATATATATATATATATATATATATATATAAATACAAAACATAATTTTATATATATTTTTTATATAATTTTATATTATTATAAATATTATATAATTAAATGAATTATTATTTAATTAAAAAGTTAAATAAATAAATAGAATCATGTTAAATTAAGTGAGTGAATAAATAAATAAATAAAACAGTTAAAGTGCCCATTTTATCAACTGCACTTGTATCACCTTATAAAGATGTCTTTCTTTCCAGGTGAAGACTATAAATAAATAAATATATAAATTGATTGATTGATTGATTAATTAATTTTTTTTTTTATTTAAAGGCACAATATGTAAGATTTATTTATTAAAATATCCAAAAACCACTAGAACAATGTTATATGTTTTGTTGACTTGTGTACTTACATTTTCCCAAACATTTCCAACAATATTTAAATCATTAATTTTAACCACACAGAGCGTGTCATTGCTTCACCTGTCAATGACGTCATATGCGCGCTACCTTCTATTTCTAGTTTTACTAATATCGATCTAGACCATGTAAAATGGCGCTGCGTTACCCTGCATACGCAACGAAAAGAGTGAAAGTGGCTGACTGCATCAAAAGCATAATAAAAGCTCCGCTGAACTCAAGAACGGTGTGCATCGCAGGTGTCTATCATTAGCATTCGCTCCCATGGCTCTCATACCACAGTAATGTTAATAAAACTTTAATACGTTAGCTCATCCATGAACATGATTTCTGCCCAAGTCTATCAGATTGCTCCATCGGCTGTGGAGCTGAAGACGACAATGCTCATGATTCACACGCTCATTCATGGCGTCATCAGGCTACAACTTTGAATAAGCAACCTCTAGTGGTGAAAATTACATATTGTGCCTTTAAAAAGATAAATAAATAAAAATGATTAAGTGAGTGAGTGAGTGAATTAATGAATGAATGAATGAAAACACCAGTTCTTTCCAAAAAAGTGAACATTATATCAACTGCATAAAGAAGTCTTTCTTTCCAGGCGTACTTATAAAAACAAAAGCACACGGACTCGCACGGAAATTTCATACGTGCTAATCAGATTGTGGCCAAATGTATGTGGACACCCAAACACCAAAGCCATATGTGCCCGCTGAACATTTAATTTCAAAAGCATTAGCATTAATATGGAATTGGTTTTCCCTATCAGCTTTGACTCTTCTGGGAAGCTTTCCACTAGATGTTGTAGCATAGCTGTGGGGATTTATTCTCATTCAGACACGAGAGCATCAGTGAGATCAGGCACTCATGCTGGGCGATGAGGTCTGGCTCACAATCACTGCTCCAATTCATCCCAAAGGTTAAATGGAGTGCAAGCCGACAGTAATTTCTAATCTAACTCGTCTGTCTATGCCGAAAGTGAAATTGATGCATCATATTCACCGCACATTAGAATATATCTGATGTTTACATGAATATGTTGAGCACGATTTTAGACCAATAAGATTTAGCAGTGGGATTTAACTCTACAGAAATAGAGCACAACAGTTCCGTAAGTAAAATTCCCATTCAATTTCTAACTAACAATGAGCAATACACTTGTTAAAGAGCTCATGAATATTAATTACGTTGTCTGCATTCACTCGAACTGATTTGCTGAAAAATGGTCATAACGTGGACATTACATATGTAATAGGTGAGCGCTAGCCAATGAGATTGCCGCTTGCTCATTATTCCCGCCCACCAAAGCAATGAGCCATCAGTGGATTTTACTTCTGCTCGGAAATTTCATAATTTCCACTTCAGAAGTCGTGATTACGAGCTTGTTGCATTCAAGTGCTTTGCTGACGGAATGAACAGGAATCATGGAGGGCACCAGGTTTATCCGTGCCGGTTTATTGGGAAAAACTTATTAAAGCCAAAATTATATTTAGTGTCCCATGCACTGACAACCATATAAACAGTGACGCTATCTAGGCAGTCCGCTTGCTGACGATTCTGTAATTTCGGTCAAATGCAGGCTATTTTTGCTGTGTACAAAACATACAATACACTTCATTTTTCATATATGTAAATATGCCCTACATTAATGACAAGACAACACGATTTAGCTGTTTTGGGGAAAAAAAGCTAATAAATCATACCTGTCACAGCAGTAGTTCTGCCCTCCAACATGTTTAAAGTTTATGACCATCTTGGGAATTTGGGTATCAAAATTATTTCCGAACCTCCCAGTGGTAAACATGAAATCACAGGGCATTCATGTGCAACTTTTATCTAGGAAACTCGTAATTACGATCGTTCCGTTAGCAACTAAAAAAACAAGAAAGAATAGCTTTTATATGTAGCACATCAATTCTACATGTAAAACTCTCTCGCTTTCTCTGTCTTTGCGTGTGAGAGAGCAACAGACAACTATCAGCAAAGTGATGGTGATTCAGGCTCACACTGGTGCATTAAATACGCTGCGCATCCATTGATATCAATAGGAATAGTGCACTCACTGTGCTGTAAAAACAAAGAGTGAAACTCTCAAACGTCATCTAATGCCATCTCTGTCAGACCACTAAAAACATACAGAAAACATCCCGGAAAATCAGCACTACAAACCCACTATTTCTGAGTAACATTGGGGAAATGAGGAGGTGGAAATACTGAGGGTGAGAATTCGTAAAGTGGCTAATCAGACATGCTGGTATGTGGATCTTCAATGTAATGTTTAGTGAACCAAGGCGCAAGTAATAGCCGTGAGGGACACTCACATTCACAGAGCACAAACAGAGCGAGTGCCAGAGGAAATGGACAGATGTTGACATGAACTCAAAGAAAGAATGAACGTCCCTCCAATATTTTTGATATTCTTGATGCACTCCATTACACACCACTCTCTGTGTTGTTAGGATAACAAAGCGTTTTAAAAGTTATTTTAGTTTAGTCAAATAAACCTGGTTTGTATATTACGAATACTGTTTTCTCCTAAACAAATTGCTTTGTTCCTCTCTTGTAAGTAGCTTTGGATAAAGCATCTGCTAAATGCCTAAATGTAAATGTGATTAAAGGTCGAGACAAGAAACAATAATGGAGCCATTTTCAGTATATTAGGCACATGATTAAGAGTGATTCTGTGCATATTTTAAAATAAAATATTTGCAAATGGTTTAAATGCCTTACTTTCAACCCAGGCTCTTTGGAAAAGCGTGCCTCTGGTGATATTTCTGCAAAATGACGGGACTCGTACCCGAGCGCTTCACATCACAAGAGCAATGCTGTATCGGGTGAGCGACCGAGCAAGTTTACTACATCAGCAAAGACTGATGATTATGTGATGCAAATGTTAAAATGTTTTAGTGTACAAATCATGCACAATGGTAAAAGTGTTTTGAGATCATAACATAGTGTTGTACAAAGAAATGCATGGAAATAAGTCTTTATGAATCTATAATATTCCCCTGTAATCATAATTTGCGTGAAAAGGAATAAAGGTGGTTGGTGTTTTACAGCCACAGTGAACTGTTTTTGAAGTTTTTCAAAAATATAGGTAGAGGCATGTTTTTTCAATGAGCCTATGTTGATTCCTTGAATTCTTTAAATACTAACTGAATGAGAGATTGGGAGAATAGGACATTTGGGTTCATTACAACATCAAAAAATGGTCTTTGGTAAGACTTTAACTTAAAAGCCATCTGTGTAAATTCATAGTACACATTTTCTGATGTCAAAAATTTTAGTACATTTTGATTATGTGTAAGATAAGTGCTCATTTAAATTCAATAATGCTCATTAAATTTCATCAGCCACCATTCTCTCTAGATATCCGAATTGGCATCAGCATTAGTCAACCACTCTATATAGAACATACATTTATTAAATAGGACTGCGTATAAAGAGAGTCAGCGTAAACACACACGTATGCTAGCCAATGGAAGCTCCGTAGCATCAGTATTAGCTGTGGGGAAAGATCCAACACACTGTTAATCCCACAGCTCTGTTTTGTAAGCAAATCATTATCCAGACTATTAATGGCACACTGCAGAATTCTCTCTTCCTCCCTCTCTCTCTGTCCTTCTCTTGCTCCCACTCAGTCTCTCTTTTCAGTCCATTTCTCCCACCTTCTCCATCTCCAGTTCTCTCCATCTGTTTTCGGGGAACCTTTCTAATGCTCGTCTTTTAAAGGTTTCATTTTTCCTCTCTCTTTCTCTGTTCCGAATCCTTGAAAGCTGTCTATGGAGGCATTTTTCGGCATCGCCGGTGTGCTCCTGCCGTGAAAGCTGACACAAAAGGTATCTTAATGATGCTGACTCATAAGATAACTTGTTTTAGCAAAATTATAAAGGCAACACTGAATGTATCCTTAAATGAGAAGCCAATCCCATAATGCACTGCAACAAGCTCTCTGAAAATGTATCTAACATGGCAGAAAAAAAAGAAATGTTGATTATAAACTTATAATTCACTCAATATTGAAGTGGATATTTATTGTGAGGATTTTTGTGAGTGCTATCTATTTCTATTCTTAACATCATGGCATCAAACTCAATCATAAATATAGCTGCAAGCAGCAATTACGGGGCCAAGCACAAAAACGGCACAATAAGCCAGCCAACACGGCTGGGAGCATCAGACCAACTGCAACAGTGAGCAATTAAAGACCTATTAAGATCATTTTATGCAAAAGAGCTGAAAAATGATCAAAAATGAGGATTTACTGGTTCATCACTTTCGACCAATAGGTGGCGCTGTGACCAAATTAATGTGGTGTGGTCAGAGTGAGGTGACAATGACACTTGCAAAGTTTGGTGCCAATATTTCAAAGCCTTGCAGAGATACAGACTCAACAGTGATTTTGGCATCATGCCTCTGATTCGTTGCTGCAGTATGGAAAAAAGGTTATGTCTATCAACATGAAATCAATAAGACCATCTCATTACAATAGGCCCCATTTTTATAAAGCTATTAGCATTTTTTAAATATATCGTTATAAAATCTGACCACAAGGAGGCGCTGTCTCAAAACCTATTGTGTACCTTCAGAGCATGATGCCGATGCCACATCCTGAGTTTCGTAATGGTACATCAATGAAATTTCATGTTTTGTTCAATTATAGCGCCACCAAGAGGCACAATCCCACCTAATTTTTTGTGTGTCCTCAGGGTGACCCCATACATGTGTGTATCAAATTTGGTGCAAATATCTCATTTCGTTTTGGAGTTATAGACATTTACATGTAAGAGATCATAAAAAATGACTCCTTGACGACTTTGTTTTGATTTTTTTGCCACTTCCTATCAAAATTTTGACATTTGGGCTTTCACATATAGTTAACCAGCTTAGGTTCCGTGTTTCCTATGATGGTTTCGTCTCGATCGGACTAACGGTTTCAAAGATATTCGCAATTGTTTTTTAAGCGCTAAAACACGACGCCGCACAAACCGTAAGTTGAAATCCATCATGTTTGGTATCGTTGGACTCGGCAAGGATTCAGGAGTCTAAGAATGTGACTCCTGTGAAAATAAGCCAACCAGATCAAAAGTTATAAGCATATGAAAAAACAAATTCTCCACTAGGTGGCGCTGGTCCGAAACTTCTCAGGCTCCTTCAGGGCATTGTCCTGATGACCCATACCGAGTTTCGTAACAATGCGCTAATGCGTTCGTAAAATACAGCATTTTAGCACAAAATTCAACATGGCCGACGGTGAAAATGGCTGATATGTGAAAATTGGATAGCATTCGACTCAGCATGATGCCCCGAATCCAACGAGAGCATATTTATGATTTTTGAACAAACCCATCAGAAGTTATAAGCAAAAATAGCAATTTTTCGTATCTCCGGACCAGTAGGTGGCACTGCGCCGAAACGCTGCATGTTGCCTCAGGTCATGCTTGTGATGACATGTACCAAGTTTGGTCTGAATACGATAAAGCGTTGCGGAGATACAGCATTATATCTATTTTCGCAAGCGCCACGTAAAATTCATTCGCTTCTTTTTCGAAAACGGTTTGACAAATCGACTGGAATTGCATAACTTTTTGTCAGCATGGTCTGAAGATGATCTGGTTCAATTTTCGTGAAAATCGGAGTAACGGCCTAGGAGGAGTTCGAAAAAGTAGGTTTTTCAGAAAATTCAAAATGGCGGAAAAATTTTCATGACGGAAAATGACGTCATAGGGTGCAATCGATTCGTCATGAGCCAAGGCATCAGAGGAAAAAAGAATTTTGTTTCTAACCCATACGGTTCAAAAGTTATTAACATAAACATGAGTGCAACTTTGGA
Source organism: Hypophthalmichthys molitrix (assembly GCA_037950675.1). Classification (NCBI taxonomy): domain Eukaryota; kingdom Metazoa; phylum Chordata; class Actinopteri; order Cypriniformes; family Xenocyprididae; genus Hypophthalmichthys; species Hypophthalmichthys molitrix. The sequence goes on along the minus strand of CM075503.1, from coordinate 2,797,600 downwards.
CAGCTGGTGGCACTAGAGAGATTGAGTTAGAGACTCCAAATTTGCTATGGACAAAGGTCAGACTGTCCTCTAACTGTGTGCCAAATTTCACAACTTTCCCGCAAGCGGTTCTATGGGCTGCCATAGACTTCAAGAGCGGAAGAAGAAGAAGAATAATAAATATAGCTGCAAGCAGCAATTACGGGGCCAAGCACAAAAACGGCACAATAAGCCAGACAATACGGCTGTGAGCATCAGACCAACTGCAACAGTCAGCAATGAAAGACCTATTAAGATCATTTTAGGCAAAAGAGCTGAAAAATGATCAAAAATGAGGATTTACTGGTTCATCACTTTCGACCAATAGGTGGCGCTGTGACCAAATTAATGTGGTATGGTCAGAGTGAGGTGACAATGACACTTGCAAAGTTTAGTGTCAATATTTCAAAGCATTGCAGAGATACAGACTCAACAGTGATTTTGGCATCATGCCTCTGATTCGTTGCTGCAGTATGGGAAAAAGGTTATGTCTATCAACATGAAATCCATAACATTTTACCAGCATGGTCTGAAGATGATACGATTTGATTTTGGTGAAAATTGGACCAACGGTCTAGGAGTAGTTCGAAAAAGTATGTTTTTTAAAGAAAATCAAAATGACTGACAGGAAGTTTGGCTGACTGTGGCAAAATTGGCATCAATGTTCTCAGCATGACCCACGGAATCTCATAAGACCAGTTTCATTACAATAGGCCACATTTTTATAAAGCTATTAGCATTTTTTAAATATTTCGTTATACCATTTGACCACAAGGAGGTGCTGTCTCAAAACCTATTGTGTACCTTCAGAGCATGATGCCGATGCCAAATCCTGAGTTTCGTAATGGTACATCAATGCATTCCTATAATATAGCATTTTTTGTCATAATACTGTATTGTAGTTAATGGAAATTTCATGTTTTGTTCAATTATAGCGCCACCAAGAGGCACAATCCCACCTAACTTTTTGTGTGTCCTCAGGGTGACCCCATACATGTGTGTATCAAATTTGGTGCAAATATCTCATTTCGTTTTGGAGTTATAGACATTTACATGTAAGAGATCATAAAAAATGACCCTTGGACGACTTTGTTTTGATTTTTTTGCCACTTCCTATCAAAATTTTGACATTTGGGCTTTAACATTTAGTTAAGTAGCTTAGGTTCCGTGTTTCCTATGCTGGTTTCGTCTCGATCGGACTAACGGTTTCAAAGATATTCGCAATTGTTTTTTCAGCGCTAAATCATCACGCCGCACAAACCGTAAGTCAAAACCTAGCATGTTTGGTATCGTTGGACTCGGCAAGGATTCAGGAGTCTAAGAATGTGACTCCCATGAAAATAGGCTAATCAGATGAAAAGTTATAAGCATATGAAAAAACAAATTCTCCACTAGGTGGCGCTGGTCCGAAACTTCTCAGGCTCCTTCAGGGCATTGTCATGATGACCTGTACCAAGTTTCGTAACGATACGCTAATGCGTTCGTAAAATATAGCATTTTAGCACAAAATTCAACATGGCCGACGGCCAAAATGGCCGATATGGGAAAACTGGATATCATTCGACTCAGCATGATTCCCTGAATCCAACGAGACAAAATTTATGATTTTTGGACAAACCCATCAGAAGTTATAAGCAAAAATAGCCATTTTTCGTATCTCCGGACCAGTAGGTGGCGCTGCGCCGAAACGCTGCATGTTGCCTCAGGTCATGCTTGTGATGACATGTACCAACTTTGGTCTGAATACGATAAAGCGTTGCGGAGATACAGCATTATTTATATTTTCGCAAGGCTTCGTAAAATTCATTCGCTTCTTTTTCGAAAACGGTTTGAGCAATCAACTTGAATTCCATAACTTTTTGTCAGCATGGTCTGAAGATGATCTGGTTCAATTTTCGTGAAAATCGGAGTAACGGCCTAGGAGGAGTTCGAAAAAGTAGGTTTTTCAGAAAATTCAAAATGGCGGAAAAATTTTCATGACGGAAAATGACGTCATAGGGTGCGATCGATTCGTCTTGACCCAAGGAATCAGAGGAAAAAAGAATTTTGTTTCTAACCCTTACGGTTCAAAAGTTATTAACATAAACATAAGTGCAACTTTGGACAGCTGGTGGCGCTAGAGGGATTGAGTTAGAGACTCCAAATTGGCTATGGACAAAGGTCAGACTGTCCTCTAACTGTGTGCCAAATTTCACAACTTTCCCGCAAGCGGTTCTATGGCCTGCCATAGACTTACAGAGCGGAAGAAGAAGAAGAATAATAAAAAAAAAAAGAACGCCAACGGATACAATAGGTGCCTACGCACCTTCGGTGCTTGGCCCCTAATAATAAATATAGCTGCAAGCAGCAATTACGGGGCCAAGCACAAAAACGGCACAATAAGCCAGCCAACACGGCTGGGAGCATCAGACCAACTGCAACAGTGAGCAATTAAAGACCTATTAAGATCATTTTATGCAAAAGAGCTGAAAAATGAGGATTTACTGGTTCATCACTTTCGACCAATAGGTGGCACTGTGACCAAATTAATGTGGTGTGGTCAGAGTGAGGTGACAATGACACTTGCAAAGTTTGGTGCCAATATTTCAAAGCCTTGCAGAGATACAGACTCAACAGTGATTTTGGCATCATGCCTCTGATTCGTTGCTGCAGTATGGAAAAAAGGTTATGTCTATCAACATGAAATCAATAAGACCATCTCATTACAATAGGCCCCATTTTTATAAAGCTATTAGCATTTTTTAAATATATCGTTATAAAATCTGACCACAAGGAGGCGCTGTCTCAAAACCTATTGTGTACCTTCAGAGCATGATGCCGATGCCACATCCTGAGTTTCGTAATGGTACATCAATGAAATTTCATGTTTTGTTCAATTATAGCGCCACCAAGAGGCACAATCCCACCTAATTTTTTGTGTGTCCTCAGGGTGACCCCATACATGTGTGTATCAAATTTGGTGCAAATATCTCATTTCGTTTTGGAGTTATAGACATTTACATGTAAGAGATCATAAAAAATGACTCCTTGACGACTTTGTTTTGATTTTTTTGCCACTTCCTATCAAAATTTTGACATTTGGGCTTTACCATATAGTTAACCAGCTTAGGTTCCGTGTTTCCTATGGTGGTTTCGTCTCGATCGGACTAACGGTTTCAAAGATATTCGCAATTGTTTTTTAAGCGCTAAAACACGACGCCGCACAAACCGTAAGTTGAAATCCATCATGTTTGGTATCGTTGGACTCGGCAAGGATTCAGGAGTCTAAGAATGTGACTCCTGTGAAAATAAGCCAACCAGATCAAAAGTTATAAGCATATGAAAAAACAAATTCTCCACTAGGTGGCGCTGGTCCGAAACTTCTCAGGCTCCTTCAGGGCATTGTCCTGATGACCCATACCGAGTTTCGTAACAATGCGCTAATGCGTTCGTGAAATACAGCATTTTAGCACAAAATTCAACATGGCCGACGGCGAAAATGGCTGATATGGGAAAATTGGATAGCATTCAACTCGGCATGATGCCCCGAATCCAACGAAATCATATTTATGATTTTTGGACAAACCCATCAGAAGTTATAAGCAAAAATATCCATTTTTCATATCTCCGGACCAGTAGGTGGCGCTGAGCCAAAACGCTGCATGTTGCCTCAGGTCATGCTTGTGATGACATGTACCAAGTTTGGTCTGAATACAATAAAGCGTTGCGGAGATACAGCATTATATCTATTTTTGCAAGCGCCACGTAAAATTCATTCGCTTCTTTTTCGAAAACAATTTGACAAATCAACTTGAATTGCATAACTTTTTGTCAGCATGGTCTGAAGATGATCTGATTCAATTTTCGTGATTTTCGGAGTAACGGCCTAGGAGGAGTTCGAAAAAGTAGGTTTTTCAGAAAATTCAAAATGGCAGAAAAATTTTCATGACGGAAAATGACGTCATAGGGTGCGATCGATTCGGCATGAGCCAAGGCATCAGAGGAAAAAAGAATTTTGTTTCTAACCCTTATGGTTCAAAAGTTATTAACATAAACATGACTGCAACTTTGGACAGCTGGTGGCACTAGAGGGATTGAGTTAGAGACTCCAAATTTGTTATGGACAAAGGCCAGACTGTCCTCTAACTGTGTGCCAAATTTCACAACTTTCCCACAAGCGGTTCTATGGGCTGCCATAGACTTCCAGAGCGGAAGCGGAAGAAGAATAATAATAATAATAATAATAATAAAAAAGAACGCCAACGGATACAATAGGTGCCTAAGCACCTTCGGTGCTTGGCCCCTAATTAATTGTTGAGTCTCTCATGCAGAGCACCATTTAACCCTCAATGTAGAGGGTTCTTAATCAGAAACTTATCATTTAGAATACATAATTTGGAACACATACATGCACTACACTGTCCACGTTCCAAGTCAGGCACTCATAGTTTAGAACACACTGCATGATTTGAAACATTCCAAATACACTATACTGTCTATGTAGAGTGTTTCAAATCAGGGAATTGTAATCTAGAACACTCTACATTATTTGGAACATTCTACATTATTTGGAACACTCTACATGAACTATTTTGTCTATGTAGAGTGTTTCAGAACAGACATTTAGAATTGAAACTCCACATGATTTGAAATATTCTAATTACACTACGTTTTCTGTGCAGAGTGTTTCAAATCAGCTACTTATCATTTAGAACACTCAAGATAATTTGGAACATTCTATGCATTACGTGTCTATGCAGAGCATTCCAAATCAGTCATCTGATCGTTCCATGATGGTTAGGATGCTGCCTTAGAAGGAAGCTGTCTATGTGGGCAGTAGGCAGCGAGACAACTCAGTAGGTTTTGGAACAGAGCTTCTATGTTTCTTCTTGAAAAACTCTATTTGAGCCAAACGTGACTGAAAACATTGGACTCCAGCCTCCTACTGATTTTGTTAACACATTGCCTGGGCAACTTCAGCTGTACAACAGCAATGCTGTACATTTTTAGACCCAGAGAATTTCAAAAGGTAAAAGAGGGGGCAGAGAAGAGGAGAGATTTCGAAATTAATCCTTGCACTGGCCGCTTTGTGCTGAGAACTTAAGAAATCAGAACATTTAGTACTATGTGAGTTACATCTCACAGAATAAAGAAGGTACTACTGCGAAACAACCAACGTCAATTTCTAAAAATAAATACTGATCAGAGTCTCAACACAGCTGGAACAAACCACTTTTATTCTCCATTAGATATGAGGAACGCTTGAAAAGCAAAAATATATCAATAAAACACCATAAATGTAGTTCATACACTGGGGGAAAGTATTTTGACTATGTATTTTCCAGTTTATGGGATGTTTTGAGTCACAAATACTAAGAAATGTGAATTACTTGAAACTACATGAAAACCTATGTTAGACCAACAGAACTCTCCCAACTAGTCAACAATTTTTTTTTAATGAACAACATTGCTGAAATGTTTTCAGCATGCATTGCAGCATGAAATAAAGATTATTGTTTTACTGTTTGCTGACTTTTTTGTGTTCTTTTGTCATTATAACTAGTTATTGCTTGTGTTGTGATGTTAAGAGCTCATCTTTTTTAATTTGTTGATTGTCAATAATCTTGAGATTTGTGTGTGAAGTGTTGAGGTCTACAGTATGTACAACCGTCTAAAACTATATCCTAAATATCTTTGCTTTAAGAGGTGATTGCACCTTCAGAAACTAAATATATATGATCAATTTATTGTTATTGAACATTTGTTATAGAAATGTGCATTTAGTGTACGTAAAATTGCATTTAGTGTACGAGCAAATTAAAATTGATAAAATAAAGTAGTTACAATATTTAAGACAATAGTTGTGAGAACCTGAAAAATCTGAATGCATCATGTGGCACTGAATTTGAGTTTTCTCAACAATTCCATTTGGACTTGGAACTTAAAGGGATAGTTCACCAAAAAATGAAAATTCTGTCATCATTTACTCAACATCAAGTTGTTCCAAACCTGTATGAATTTCTTTCTTCTGTTGAACACAAAAGAAGATATTTTGAAGAATATGGGTAACCAAACATTTGATGGGACCCCACTGACTTCCATAGTATGGAGAAGAAGACAAAAATACCATGGAAGTCAATGGGGCCCAACATTTAACATGGGTTACCGACATTTTCTTTTGTGTTCAGCAGACTTGAAGAAACTCATACAGGTTTGGAACAACTTGTGGGTGAGTAAATGATGACAATTATCACTTTTGGGTGAACTATCCCTTTAAGACTTGAAATAAATACACACGACAGCTGTGTGTGAGGATGTTTTTACTAAATATTGGCGGCGAATGGATGATATAGGAAATTCAGAAGATTTATGGTTCATTTTGGAGTATAAATCACCATTCACTAAGAGCAGCTTGAACCATCTGTAAAATATCAACTTTTGTGTTCCACAGCAGACAGACATTCATCATTTTGGGTAACTATCACTTAAAAAAAAGCTGTAGGGACTTTGTCCTAGAGAGAAGTAAGTGTTTACTACAAAGTGCACAATAGTGTCTTTCTCTATGAGCCCTAAGGTCACACCCTGTTTGATTCTGCCTGGCAAGATTCTTCACGATAAAGCTACGTCGACCACCAACCATTACTTTACAACTTTAACTCTGCCATAACCTTGGAAACTGATAATATTGCTATAAACCAGGGCCGTAACCACCATAGACACTGAGTGGGACAAGTCTTCTCCAATAATTAGAAATGGCCAAATTGTCCCCCCGATATTTGAAATTATTGCACTACTCTGCTGCACTCCATTACACAGTGCTCTGTATGTTGTTAAGATGATAAAAAGATTTAAAAGTTATATCGTTAGTCTGGTCTGCCTCAGCGGTCCAACAGCACTCAATGTCCAAAATGATTGAGATGGCCAATCAAATCAAAGTAGGATGGGCTACTGTTTACAGAAGCAGAGCGTGAATTCTAGCATGAAGTGTCAGTTTAACTTTGAAATAGAGTGAGGTAAGATAAACGGCAAAAAATTTAAAGGGGTCATGAATTGAGAAATCAACTTTTCCTTGAGCTTTTGATATATAAGAGGTCATTGTACTATAAGAATATCCTGTAAGTTTCAGAACTGAAAACTTCCTTGTTAGTCTAATAAAAGCTTTTATTGTCACCAGACCCAGCGAACGACTGATCCTGGAATGTGCCTATCTAGGTGAAACTCCGCCTCCACAGAATAAATCAACGCCTACTTCATCATTGCAACATTAGCCCCGCCCACTGGCGTGTTAGTCAGATGAGGAGGAGAGAAGAGCGATACAGGACTAAAAATAACATTACCTTTCAAAGGATCCTAATGCTAGGAATATGGTTATTAATTTTCAACAATGTGAATGTCTCAGTTGAGCTTTATTTATTTGTATTCGGTACATTTCACTGTGGATTCTTTGGTAAATCAATCGCATTTCGGCGCAGGCTTTGCAAACAGACTTTTACGATATGGACTTGACAGTAATGCAACAACATGTAAGTAACTGTGTTAATTCTAATGCCTGATCTGATATTAATGATTCATGTACAGTTAGATGTTCTTTGTCTGTGTCAGTAAATCAAACCAGTGACTAAACAGTCAACTTCACGTTGTTTCTCTTAGTAGGATGAAAATAATTTGTTATTTAAACGGTGGTTAAATTATATATAGAAAGTGATCAAAGAACGCTCCCTTTACAATCGCTAGAGCTGTCAATCAAACTGCGTGCTGGAGCTGTCAGCCAATCAGCGCAAGTTTATCAGTGATTGAGTTCTGGACTTGTGCCAAAACTCCCATTTTATTCAATGATTCTCTTGAGCATTCGTTAGTGTGCAGAAATCGAGTTGCAATGATGAGATCACTGCTTTTATGCGCTCAACTTATGCGCAGTCTGTGATCAACTACAATGTTCATCACTGCAACCTTTCATGCCACAATCTAAATATAATGCCATAAATTTAAGTGTAATGTTATAATCAACATTTTTCACAATTAGTTAACCTTGACAGCTGTAATAGTGAAAATGTGCTAAAAGTTTTAAAGAGAGTAATACTTAGCTATTTCATATTGCAAAGTTGTTAGCCAATCATAGCAGTGGGCATTTACACTGAAGTCTCACAGTAGACACGTCCCTTAAAACAGAGCGTTCAATTCAGAGGGCTAAAATCAGGGTAGGAAAAATGTCTTTTATTTCTAAATTATGATAAAAAGCATACTAATATTATAAGTACAACAAACATTTTAAAACAATAAAACAACACAGTTCATGACCCCTTTAATACGTCAACTGTTTAGTGATAGAAATGTTAAAAGACCGACAGTAACATTCAGTGATGCAAACTACTCAACATTTTCCCTCAAATATGGCCATTTTTAAATGAAAATATGCATTTACGTGATTCAAGTAATTCTTAACATACCGAGACAAGAAATATTTTTGACATATTAGGCATACAAATAAAACTACATGTGTGCATATTTTAATGCAAATTAATGCAAATATTATTTGCAAATAGTTCCAAATGATTCTTTCCCCAACTAGATTTACACCTAGAATTTCCTTCACTGTTCGGTTTCTTTATGCTTTATAAAAAAATCCCCCCAATGTTCAAGACATGGTTACGGCCTTGCTATAAACATCAGAATTTAGCAGAAGTGACTGTAAATGACAATAACCGTGTTTAAAGGTGTAATCTGCGCTGCGCTCCACTAAATGTTCATTAATCATTAGCAATAGAGCTGACTTTACAACCAGTATGTGAAGCTAACTAACAGACCCATCCAACCACACTACACAAACAGAAGATGCTTGGGTACAATTTAGCAAACAAACCACAAGCCATCACTCAAAATGGGAAAAAACTCATGCATAAGGAGAAAAAACTAAAGAAAACTCCATCAAGCTGAGAACATTGCAGCACATTCCACCTCCCACAGGTCCTCGCCAGCATCATTAGTTCCAGCCTGTCCTTTCTGCAGCATAAACACTCATTCAAACCAGCTGACAGCGTACAGCACACTCGTCTAGACTCTACAAACAATATAACATCAAATGAAAACCATTTGGATGGCACTGGCACTTCCAACACGCAGATACAATAAAATACAAGCAAGCTCATACCGCCGACAACATTTTCTAACTCCTACAGCGCCCATCCATTTCTTCAGATACCTACAGCTCAAGCAGTTAAGGACAGATTTCGTGCGTATGTGTGTGTTTATGTGCATGTGGGAGGAGAGAGATTGGAAAAAGGCAGAAAGAGAGAGGTTAGGTAAGGAGATATGTGGAGGGTGGGGTTCGGTAGCTCACCATGCTCAACCCAAATCCCGCATTGGGCTGGCAGGCGGGTGTAGATCTGTCCTCCCTCTCCGTCCACGGACACAAACAGCCCCTGCGAGCGTCTCAACGATGGCCAGCTCATCCACACGCGCTACAGCCCAACGTCCGGACACACACCAGCGGATATTTCCTCCAGAAGAGTCCACTGGAAGAAGGAAGGTTGGAGCGGAAGGTGGTTTACTGGAAAGGCATCAGGGAAGAATCATTCCTCGGATTCGAATAAACCAATTAAACGAAGTTGCTTTCCTGAGGCAGCCTGGCACCTCTTCGTTCTCGCACTCGGGAGAATCCCTTTGACAGAACTGGAGAGAGCGGCGATCGACGCGAGCGGAGGGAGTGAGAGAGGGAATGTGTGTCTACCGCTACAGTCCATGAATGGTGCAGTGCTGCTGTTGTCATGGTAACCACTGGGGAGGAGGCTGGTAAAGTGGTGAGGGGGAGTGAGAGAGAGAGAGAGAGAGAAGGTGCTTTGCAGAGGGACACTGTGGCGCTGGAATGAGTACGGAGAGACTGGAGAAACTAGAGGCTCTGGGTCCGATACTTCAACTGGCATGACCTCACGTTACCCTTGAAAATGCCAACTAACTGTTTATTCAACTACAAGTCCATTCATTAAATTATCCGTCTATGTTCAACTGACACTTTCACCTTATCTGCCCCTGTTCCTGCTTTAATATTCCATTCATTTGTTTTTGGAAGAAGGGGTGACAAATCAATGCGCTTTTGTGCAAAAGGGATAGTCCAACTAAAACAAAACAAAACAAAATAATAATAATAAACTCATGTATCATTTACTTGTGGTGTTTTTTTTTGTTGTTTTTTCTCTCCATATAATGAAAGTCAGTGGGTTCCAATATTGGTTTGGCTTTGACGGCTTTGAATTTTATTGCATGGACAAAGTTGAAACATTATTTAACAAAATATCTTCTTTTGTGTATTTTGATTCTAAAATAGACATTTTATACACAAAGTCGTCCAAGTGAAGCACACAAAAACCAGACCAAAATTATAATTCACTAAAAAAATCTTGTGTGTTTGTGTGTGTGATATTGTTACAATCATTAAGATGCTATTATAGTTTTTATTATTTAATAGTCTGCAATAGTCTTTATTTTATTATCCATTTTCATTTTAATTGTAGTTAAAGTTTTAATATTTTTTTGTAATTTTTATTATTATTTGTTTTTTAATGTCTATTTAGTTTTTAATAATTATTTCACTTTTAGTTATTTTAGTTCAAGTTAAACTAAATAAAAATGAGAAAAGTTTTCTTGGAAACAAGCTGGAATATAAGAAGTTTATTACATATATATAAGTAATATAAAAAAATATTTTGCAAAAAAATATGCAGTGGTACCACTGAAAATGTTGGCAGGGCCAGTACAAAGTCTTTACTGTAGAATAGATGATGATAGATGGATAGTTTTACAGGTGACTTTGGTTGGGTTTGTTTAGCTCCTCACTCCTTCACTTCTCTTTGCGAGTGCTTTAATGATGGGTAGAGATCATTAGTGACTCCTGCTGCTCTCGCTAATGTTCTGTGTTTGAAATGATCTTGTTCTTGTTCTCTTGTTCTTAATCCAAACCTGACATTCAGAGCACTTGAGCAATGAGCTGCTTTAACAAAGTGACATGTTTTTATCAGTTTACACGCATATTTTTCCATTGTCTTAGTGAGCATTAACAGAAACAAGCAGGGGTCTTCAACGGGCGGTCTGTGGCGGCACTGCAGGGTATCTGACAATTATCGTTTGATCTCAAATTACAACAAGCTTTATATAAAAACAAAGTATTTAAGTAGTTATGCTTCATTGCCTGTCCCACAATAAAATGTATTGACTGTGTGCTTAAATGTGTACATAAAACTTCATTGCTTTCCAATGTGAGCACCATAACATACAGTAAAGTAAGTATGTCACGGGTACAAAATCCAGGTACTTCAGCCAATAGTTCTAGGAACTATGAAAAGGTTCCTCCGGTGCGAAAGCCCCTAATACTCATGTTCAAAAGTTTGGGGTCGGTAAGATTTTTCATGTCTCCTGCTCATCAAGACTGTAAAATATTGTGAAATATTTTTACAATTTAAAGTAACTGTTTCCTATGTGAAAAGTTTTACAATGTAATTTATTCCTGTGATCTGAATTTTCAGCATCATTACTCCAGTCTTCAGTGTCACATGATCCTACAGAAATCATTCTAACATGCTGATTTGCTGCTTAAGAAACATTTCAATGTTGAAAACAGTTGTGCTGCTTCATATTTTTGTGGAAGCTGTGTTTTTGTCAGGACTCTTTGATGAACAGAAAGTTCAAAAGAACAGCATTTACTTGAAAACTTTTGTAAAAAATCTGGTGATCTTTAAGTGATTTCATTAAAGTTTAAGCTTCACATTTCTGCTTTAAAATCCAAAATTTCCCACATTAACTTACATTGTAAGTGCCTCCAAGTATTATTTATTTATTTTTTGGATTAAAGGAGGGACGTGTCAAAATAATTTTTTGTGGTAATCGACATTATGTCTCAAATGCTATTGATGAAGCTTAACTTGTACTGAGGACAGAATATTCCTTTAAACTCAGTTTTATACAAAACATGTTCCTGCTCCATCCCTGTTCCCCAGGATTCAGACTCACGGTGTTGTTGCTGCTAGCGTTGGATGTTCTTAAATAAAGACATAAAATATTAAAGATCAAAAAGCCTAAACGCATCAGTGATTTGAACAAACAGTTCAGTCTGGCCAAAATGTGACTTGAATGCTAGTTTGCAAACTGGCCAGAACTGATCTAACTTTCCGACAGCCTTGATTTCACTCTCTACGCTGTATTTGTTCCGGTAAAACAGACAGAGATTTATGGGTTTAATATCACTGGATGTCTCTCTGTCCTCTGAATGTCAAGCACCAGCCCTGCATGATAAACACTTCACTGTACATGCACTGTACGCTATGGAGAACATACTGCAGTACTCTGTGTATTTAAACTGTTTTGGATAATTCCAAACAAAAAGCACTTAAAAAAATAATGGATTGTAAGGAGGATGGGCAATGGGCATCCGCAGGAATCTGATATTATATGATACTATATTGATATCAGGGTCACGGTACAATAATATCCAACAACTTACACTCTTAAAAATAAAGATTCCTTACTGGCATCGATGGTTCCACGAAGAACCTTTAGTATCAATGGAACTTTTCCATTCCACAAAAGGTTCTTTAGAGTGGAAACAGGTTCTTTAGATCATTGGTTCTCAACTGGTTTGGCCATAAGACCCACATTTTCACTTGTTGTCATGACTTACTAATTGGCAAAGTAACTACAACATCGCATGTTTCTCAGACACGCTTTACATAAACTGTGTTTGACAGAAGACTCAACAGCTTTCATGCATGCCTTTCAAAATAAAAGTCTTGCATGAGAAGAACAACGCATAGAATTACATTTTCTGTTGTTGTTGTTGCTTTTCCACGACCCACCATTTGTGAAACACTGATTTAGATTATTAAAATGTTCTTCACAACGAGAAAAACATGGTTCTTTTGAGAACTTTGCACTTAAAGGTTCTTTGGGATGTCACTTTGGTTTGGGTTTTGTTTCTTGTATTCCGTTTGTCATGTGCTTCCCTTGTTCCTCATGTTAGCCTGCCATGTGCTCCCCTGTGTATGCGTCATGTTCTGATTGGTTGTTCAGATCATGTGTTTCTTTACTTTTAAAAATAAAGGTTCCAAAAGAGGGTTTTTGAAGTGATGCCATAAAAGAACCATTTTTGGCTCCCCAAGGAACCTTTTACTTAACGGTTCTTTAAAGAACCAGTGTGAAGAACATTTTTTATAATCTAAAGAACCTTTTTCCACTACAAAGAATCTTATGTCCAGTGGAAAGGTTCCATGGATGTTAAAGGTTCTTCATGGAACCATCGATGCCAATAAAGAACCTTTATTTAAGAGTGTAGTTCTGTTTGGTCATTGGTTCATTGTTTGATTGTTCTCAGGTGTGCCTTGTTAGTCATAAACAGACCCCATGTTTTCATTGTCTCTTGTCTAGTACTGTTTCCTGTAACCTCCGATGGTGAGTTTTGTATCATGTTCATGCTCAAGTCCTGTTCATGTATCAAGTCAAACCAAGTCTTTATTTACGTTGTATCTGTTCACGTTGGGATTTAATAAATACGCCTTCAGTGGACTTTGATTACAGGGGAACCCAAAATGGTGGTTCTTCTATGGCATTGCTGCGAAAACCCGCCTTTGGAACATTTATTTTTAAGAGTGTAGAATAACAAACTATCTAAAGGCATTAAAAATAATGCTGCTGCTTCCTTCTAAGTGGAAACTACGTCATCAATCCCTGCACCTTTCTCCTTTTATGACTCTTCCTCATTTAACAGTCATCTTTTTATCATTTGGACTCATCTTCCACTCCATTCCTCTTCACCTGAGCAGAATTCCTGCCGTAAATGTCACATTTCCATTTAGCTGAACAAATGACTGCTGTGGGAGGATCTGGAGGGCTGGGAGCTGGGGGATGGGCTCATAATTGGGAAGCGATTTGAAGAAGCCAAAGGAGATGAAGTGAGACAAGACAAGCTTTCAAGTTATCCTTTCCTGACCTCGTCCCTGAGCTGTGATCATGTTTACTCCAGGTTTTAAGGCAAGACACTAAAGGAAAAACTATTGCTTTTTCAGGCATTGAGTCAGTTTTGAGACTTTGGGTTATTTTGCTTCTTTCAATTACATTAACTCATTAACATATTTAAACATTTTATAAAAAAATTGTAGTACAAAACAATTGTCTTAATGCACGGTGATTAATCGACTTTGGGGAAGAATGGTGATATCTATTAGTTACATTTTTTACCTATTTACTGATTTGTGGGTATTTGTAATGCATGTGGCTAAAGTGAAGGACCGCCTATTCGCTGTCAATCAACTTCTTGGATGAAACAAGAGTTTTAACAATAGAGTGGTGCAGGTATGACGTCACTTTGTAGGCCAACCAGCAGTTAGCATCATACTGGTTCCCTCAATAAAAACCCAATAGGATTTCGCTTTTGGATTATCTCAAAAAATAAGCTCTGTGATCAACAAAAGCTTATGATACTTACACGTTTTGTTCATTAAGATATGAAGATAATTATCACAGATGAACACAACTTTTATGAATTTTAAAGCCTAAATGCAGTCTCCAGAAGTAAAAAGCTAAAGGTAGGCTATAAGCGGACTACACCACAGTCACTGGACTTCAACGTCACCACCACTAAGCTTCCGACAACTCTTTCAGTTTTTATCTAAAAACATTTTCCCAGAAAGTTTGAGTTAGACTACTTTATAAGAGCACAATTATGGGCCTAATGAGGCCATTAAAGCGGATTGAGCTTACCTTTTCAGCGTGATGATGTTTATTGTCCCTGACTGACTCTGTAGTCCCATTTTGCCACTTGTTAGCAACCGCCTTTTTCAAGACACGTAACAGCTTTAAAAAAAATCACGAGTGGGGTAATACTGATGTATTTTATGTCGTAGAATAAAACATGAAAGTGTCTTGAGCTTGTGTTAACCACAAACCTTATTTCAGCCATTTAAACAAAATTCTATGCAAAAAACCCTTTGACTTTGGTACGATGGAACCGGAAGCGCTAAAATGCTAGCTCGCTTTTGCGTTTTGGCCTACAAAGTGATGTCATACCTGCACCACTCTATATGCAGTAACACAGATCTTGTAAAGCACTTAATATCAATACTGCACTAAAATAACTGAGAATTTTGCTAGAAACATCACATTCTTTTTTTTTTGGTAATAGGTCAGGTTTGTTCTTGGTCACAGGAGACACAAGTTACCACGAGGTGTAAACTGCAATGTGCCTCACCCGACCACTTGTGATCAAACCACCTGAGATGGATCTCAGTACCAGGTTTGCAGTCTTTTTGGTACAGTCCTTCTTCATGGATGTAGAGAGGAACTGGTTGTACTCAAGAAGAGTTACTGAGAATAGAATAAAGGTCTAATCATTGTATTGTAATTGTGGTATGGATTGAGGAGAAAAGTGGAAGTAGATCGACAGCGGAGGAGGAGGTGTAATTTCATCAAGCCAATTAATGGGCATTGAGGGAAAATGTAATTTTCCCTCTTTCTATAGAGATCTATAGGGATAGCAGTAAAGCTATTGATTATGGTAGTTAATTTGGGTTTGGAACAGGAGGGTGACATGAAGCTTGAAGTTCAGAGGAGTGAATCCTGTGATTCAATCAGGGAAATCAACAACACTGGTGGAGCAGTGATTCTCAAAAGGGTCAAAGATCTGAGGTGATGGGATCACGAAGAGCAGGGGAAATAAAAACAATTCTTAATGACAATAATACAATGCAAATGACCATATGATCATGCATAGTTAGGAAAATAAATGTGTATATTCATATTTTACCAGAGTGAATGTGGGGTCACAGCCTGTACTGAATGTGATTTATAAAAACAAACATACAATGAATTTTCAGTGAATCAAAAACAAACAATGTGCTCTGTGCAGTTTAATTCTTGATGACTCTTATGAGCTGATTCTTTTTAGTGACTCAAAAACATGCATTGCGAAAAGTGCAGTTAGATTCTTGACTCCTATGAGCTGATTTTTTTCAGCGAATCAATAACATACAGTGCAATCAGTGCAATTTGATTCTTTGACGACTCTTATGAGCTGATTCTTTTCATTGAATCAAAAACATTCATTGCGAAAAGAGCAGTTCGATTCTTGGCGACTCTTATGAGCTGATTTTTTTTTCAGTGAATTTAAAACATACAGTGCGATTGGTGCAGTTCGATTCTTGACGACTCTTATGAGATGATTCAGTTCAGTGAATCAAAAACATACACTGTGACAAGGGCAGTCCGATTCTTGACGATTCTTATGAGCTGATTTTTTCCCAATGAATTTAAAACACACAGTGTGATTGGTGCAGTTTAATTCTTGATGGCTCTTATGAGCTGATTCTTTTCAGTGAATCAAAAACATACATTGTGAAAAGGGTAGTTCAATTCTTTACGACTCTTATGGGCTGATTCATTTCAGTAAAAATAAAGCAAAAAATTCCCAAAACACGCAAATCTTATGAACTGAAAAGGATGGGTTCCCGTTGTTTGAATCTGTCTGAAACACTGCCCTGAATAATTTATAGCATTAGCAGTGAGAGAATTTTCTACCAATTGAGTCTGAATCAAATCAGATCAAATCGAACTGGAACTGGCAAGTTGCATTGTGGGATATTGGAGTAAATGGTATATTATCACATTTTTTTAACTTATTATTTGCTCTTTATTGTTTATTAAAGCCGTATCAAAGTGTGACATCATATCCTGTTCCCTATGTTAGTAATCTTGTAGTGCAAGTGCACTTTGAGGAATCAACAAGTTGTCTCTCAAATGCTCACCGGCCCTTATCACAATTTCTTTACCACTGGGCTTCAGCAGTAAGAAATGACAAAGCGGTCTCAACAGACGACACATACAGTCTTATGAAATCCCAATAAATCAGCTAAGCCACATTGGGGTGCTATATATCTGATTTTGTTGCATTCAGAGGTGAATTAAGTGCCTCCCTGCAAGTGTCGACAGAAGTTAACTGACGTTGCAGCAATGCACCTGAGAGAAACAGAATTCAATCTGCGAAAACAAAGGCCTTGTGGCATTTTCAATCAAGAACTAGTGGTTCTTCAGGGGAGGCGTCTGCACACCTTCACTACTCACTGAGGCTGAACTGATGGAGGAGGGGCCGCATCGGACCCCCCACCTCGCCCTGGGATGCTTAAATCAGGATGTGATTGATCTGTTAAAAAGGTCACTGCTCTCTTGCTGGGCTTTGTTCAAATCTGAAGAGATGGATACAATCTGCCATTTTCTCTTCCCCTTCACCACTAGGTAATCACAGACAAATGGAATGAGGGAGATAAAGAAGGAGAACAAAAGAAAGAGAGAGGAAAGCAAAGAGGATGGACACTTTACACCATGTCCTTTTGACACTTTTATTGATACCGTACACTGAAAAAAAAAAAAAGGTATAGAAAAGTTTTCAACCCAGGTTTATTGGAAAAACTTGTCATGTAAATATCAAAATATGTTGTTCTGCATGATTCACAGCACTTTCAAAGTGAAATGTCCAGTGAGTGGCATTAAAAAATGTGTTCAGTTTCATTACGTTGGTTGTTGTTCGCATTGCAGCGGTTCAGAAATGAAATGTCAGGTAAGTGGCACTAATAGTTTAATGCTCTATAGTGTTTGAAAATAACTTCCCATATACACTAAACCTAACCGATTGTGTTAAAAGCAAACGTGAGGGGAAAAAAATGCATTTGCTGAAGCAAGCATTGCATTTTAACTTGCTTCAAGTCTTTGAGCTCTTTTATCATGTCTCGTGTTTCATAGGACTCGTAACCAAGCGCTCTGCATCATGTGCAATGCTGTACAAGGTGAGCTACCGAGCAAGTTTACAGCATCAAAAAAGCCACATATGGAAGCAAGTTTTTTTGGACTTTTGCAGACATGTACTGTAGGTAGGCACGTTTTCCTAATGATTCTGTGTTGCAAGTATTCCATTCTCTCACATGCGTTGCTATAGCTGACATAACAGTAAACTGCCTTACTCTATGCATCTTTTTTTTCTTTTAGGGCAGAGCAGTCTTGCTAGTTAAGTTACTTACAGTTAGTTAAACTGACATGTTTATAGCTACCTGAACACCACATCAGATTTAATGCTACGAACATTTGCATAAATCTGTCGCCTTTTTTGTTACCCGCCTCATGTTTCTTACCTAAGATGTATACACTGCTAATACAGCAAAAAATACTGCCTGAAAATTTTATTCATATAATGCAATTGTCACACCCTGCCAGCCGGAGTGCCTATGATAGCCACCAGAGGGCACTCCTTCCAAGTCCTTTGCCATTCCATCATGAACTATATTTCCCATAAACCTTTGGACTCATTATCGTGTGATTGCATCCACTTGTGTGTCATTAGCTTGTTAATGTCTGTGTATAAGCCCTGTGTTTTCTCTCACTCTTTGCGAAGTCTTGTATGTGTTACACTGCATTTCTGAGCATTACTCCTGGTTCTGGCCCGATCTCATAAAAAAGTGCATATCAATAGCACAATTTTCAGTTTCTATTTGGTGTGCTATTTATACGCAGAAATTACCATTGGTGTGCATATGATACGCGTGTATTTGACGTGCATATAATATGCACTTTTGCGTGCACAATTTTCGGCGCCCATATGATACGCAATTGTTGGCGTGCATATGATACACACTTTTGCCGTACATATAAAAGCCCCTACCCCACACCACTAATCCTACCCATTGCCTACCATATGCACGCAAAAAAGTAATTTCAGCATATAAATAGCACGCCAAATACAAACATAAACTCGTGAAATAGATACGCAGTACTAGGAGATTGTGTTGCTTCTGCTTATTTTCCCTGGATTTCCCTGTTTGCCTGTGCCTTGAACTTTTTTATTATCTGGATTGTTTTGCCCTGTGGTTTTGACCTTATGCCTGTTTTATAGATTACCCTCAATAAAGCTGCGTTTGGATCTCCTAACCCAAGTCTCGGAGCAGTTCGTGACAGCAATATAGGGGAAAGTTTCACAGACACAGTGTCTACAAAAATGGAAATGAATTAAATATTTCCATTTACCATTATTGCCCAGGAAAAAAGAGGTACAGTTCCCTTAGCAGGGCATGTTGTCTATAAGGCAAGCTTTCTATACATCTATTTGAAATATGAAACATTTTCCAAAAGTAATAAAAATAGCCATCTTCCATTCAAAAAGTCTTTACGTGCCATTTGGGTGAAATGAAACTGTGCATATATGTTCTAATCGATTTATAAACCATGTAATGGATCGAAATCTATCCTTTATAATATACATATATATATATATATTATTCACATCACACAGGACATGATTTTCTTTCATCAATCTTTACTGAACATATACCTGTCTAATTCTCAGTTCATGGTATGTTCTCTCCATAACAACAGGACGGTTCTTAAATGCAAAAGAACCTGATTAGGTTTTCATGAATATGCAGAAAATGCATGAAAAACGGGATGAAACGGCGCTCATAAAGAGGCCTGACTTTCATTAGCAGAGATGAGACGCTCTGCAACACTGCTTACACTGGAGAATTACAAATCAGCCAGCAAAAAACACACTGCAATTAATGCTGGAAGAGAATGTAGAAGACCTCCAAATTGGTAAAACCACTTTTCTGAGGCTCCTAAACAAGATTTAGATGACTCTCTAACCATTCATCTTTTAGGTTGCTTTCTGGAATTAAATTGTTAAGAGTATTAGAATATGTTACTGTCTGATATTAAGAGAGCATTATCATTCTCCCTCCCCCCCTTCTTATACAAATGATGCTGCTGCCATTTTGTTTTCTGTAAACTATAAAGCAAAGTCCAAACTCTGAAACGAATCATCCAATCTGGATGAAAGTGAACCTTAAATCAGAGCAGTAAGACATTAACATCACAAAGAGCAATAACAGAACCATTGAGTGACTCATATCAACAACACCGCTGTCCTTTTCAGTTAAACTCCCACAATGCACTTGATTTCACAACAGATGAAAGTGCAAGGACATGCTCTTCTTGATAAGAATGTAGTCATTTATCTTCTTTTTTTTGTCTAAACCAACATTAAGACACTTTCATATTTGATAAATGATTGCAAACAAACACAAAATACATAAAATCATTAAAATGGCATTCTGCTGCTGTCAGTTCAAGCATCAGCAGGAATATGTGGCTGGCACACCCTAGTGGGCACATCCAACAGCAAATACAGTGGCCCTAAAAGTATTTGGACATCCAAAGTGCATATTTAAAAATGCATTATATAACATTTTAAACAAATACAGCAAAAATGTAAGTTTTTTCAAATAAAATAAAAATAAAAAATCATAAAAAAGAACTGTGATAATGGATTTCCACAGTTAAATCTAGCATTTTTTTTATATATTTAACGTACCTTTATAACACTATACTTTGTGTTATATAATGTTGGCATTAAAGGCCTCACGTGCTACAAAAGAGTGGTTTAGTAGACACTCTACACGTGCAATCTGTCTCTATTGAAAATGTATGGCCCATCATGAAAAGGAGAATCAGATAATACGACCACGGACGGTTGAGCAGAAATTATGTTTGTATCCTCAATTCCCAAACGATTAAAAAGTGTAATTAAAAGGAAAGGTGATGTGACACAGTGGTAAACATGCCTCTGTCCCAACTTTTTTGGAGTGTGTTAAAGCCATCAAAATCAAATTTTGTTCATATTTACAAGATGCAATTAAGTTGGTCAGTGAAGACATTGGAAATCTTTTCTTAGTACTTTTGTCAGTTAAATATACATTCAAGAGAATTAACAAATCACAAATTCATGATTTTATTGCATTTTACAAAATGTCCCAACTTTTCTGGAAATGGGGTTGTAGTTAACACTGATGTGAATGTACATTTTCCCTCTTCTGACCAACACCATCAATCTCTCAATATTTTTTTTCCTCTTTTGGAAAGTCATAGAAATGCAATTGTGGATTATTTTTTTGTTTTTGTTTTTTTAATTGAAGCAAATGGAAGCGCAAAAATTATATCTGTTATATCTCACTACTATAGAAGATCACCTATGAAAACTTCCATTTCTGAGAACCTTGGAAATGTGAAAGAGTCAATAAAATTAAAAATAAAATAATGTTTATACTCTTATATACTGCCTCAGTGTCAATATAAAACAGCATCCATCTCTTCACATGATGGTACTAAAATTAAAAAGTTCCTGAACATTTCAGATATGTGATTGTATCACCTAAGTATGCCTCTCTGCTGGCATTAGGAATTGTGGTATCATGACTGTGAGAGAGTTTGGTACCTGTGGCCATGCCGAAGACCTTCCTCACAGACGTCAGTCTTGAGCTGGAGGTCTGGTGAGTGAGGAGAGGCGATGATGGCAGAGATCGGGACACTCCCTCCATGATACGGATGTGCTGCAGCCCCTCAGCCATGGAAAGTGGTGGCACAGCATAGTCCCCCTCAAAGGCACAGTCACTGTCTATACTGCCACCTACAGGATTGAAGGACACATGAGATAAAGAAAGTATGTAATTAATTCAGACATGTGGCAAAATAAATGCATATACTGTAAATATCAGTTGTCACAGAATGTCTTAAAATCATGTTGATTATTTTAGAGGCCTGAGAAATTTATGTATCAAACATGATACAGAATGCTTTATAGGGTTAATTATAATAACTGAGTAGAGCAGCAAAATATTGTAGGTCCAAACCAAGGGGTTTAGCTGGTTAGCATGGTGTAACTACATCATCTGGTTTAAAAAAGCATCTGGATCTTCCAGAATATTAAAATGTTTTATCTCTTTTATCAGGGCTATATCTGAATGTTATTAGCAAAGGAAGCTGTGCTCCTTTGACTCTGTTGCCAAGCCAATATAGTATTCCTGTGGGGCAAAATGCGGGCAAAATGCATCCAAAATGCATTTTACCCTCTACAGCAGCTTTCAAATCATTCTCCATCATGTAATGAAGAACCAAGTGCATTCTGGCATCAACAAAGACACGTCAAGGCACCATTTTTTTTAATCGGATTGCTAGAAGAGATTGCAGAGGCACACAGAGGTGCAGTAGATGGGGTTTGTGTTGATGAGTTGCGAGTGTAAACGTCAGCATCATCATATATGTCTATTCTACAGTATTGAAGTTTGTCAGGTAAAACACAAGCTTATTGATGCAATTTTATCAATCTGCTGTTTTATTCCAACCATTACTCCTGGATCAGAGGCTTCTGTAAATATTTAGTTTATACTTAGGGTTTTGTTTCAGCTAAGTTTAATGGTGCAACACACAAATTTTGCAGTGTGCAAATTGTGTAATTTAGTGCCTCTTTACATCGCAATGCATACATATAAATGTTCGGATCATATCATGGTTATTAAGTCACGGATCGGATCATTTCGGATCAGCAAAAAAAAAAAACAAATTGGGGGGTGGGGGGTAACTTTGCATTTAGTACTTAGCCCACTTTAACTACTCCGAAACCACAACAGAAACTACTAGCCTAACTAATACATTATTAAAGACAAGTGAACAGACTGTAAAAAGAACAAATACTGTACACCAATTACTAGCATAGATAAATAGAACAAAGTTACAAATAAAGTATAAGGTCTAACTGTAGTGTTAATTTTCATGTACAGAAATGTAATAATTAAATGTAAAATGACACTGTTCACTGTATAAATAAAGCTTTGTTAAAGCTGTGTTTTGTTGTTTGATTTACATGACAGACAACAGCAGGTATTTATAGGTTGCTGTCACTTTAAGAGGAAGACCCCATGCACGCACACATCCGATAGATACACATCTGAATTCTCACCTCGTTCACTTAAGACATAACCGAATGTGTTTACGAGAATACTTGCCGAGAGGGGTATTTTGACTGACATAATGCGTGTATGTGTCCATCCAAGTGCATCAAGGACGCGAAAGAGAAATCAATTTGGAGTTTGCGAGCTATCTGAAACGTGCCTCTCTCTCTGTGTGTGTGTGCGAGCCTTGTATGCATGTGCGTCTGTGCGCACCGATAACAGCGTGGCGTGCGATACCGAATTAAATCCTCTTTTGCCTCTTCTAGCGCTGGAATGGTTTTATATCTATTTAATGTGTAAACTAGCAAAACACGTCCAAATGATAACCTTTCACTCTATTGCGGTTAAACGAATCGTGGGGCTTGGTCCGTACGGATCACGGATCAACAACGATCCATTTAACCACTAGTAAATGCATTTATTTAAATGCCCTCAGATGGTAAATGAGAAAATTACATAAAATACTGCCTTTAACCATGAAATATTTGGGTCAAAGAACTTTAGTACATCGCAATGCATAAATGTAAGAAAAAAATGCATACATGCAAATGTAAATAGCCTCAGAGGGTAGCAACTAGCAAGAGAAAAGGAAATAACAAAACACATTTAAAAAAATTGTTTAGTTTGTGTCTGTGCAGCTGAATTTAACTATGGAAGGTTGTTTCCGCCACTGAATAAAACATAAAAAAGTTAATTGCGACTTTTTATCTCACAATTCCGACTTTATTTCTCGGAATTGCGAGTTATAAAGTCAGAATTGCATGATATAAACTCGCAATTGCGAGTTATAAAGTCAGAATTGTGTGATGTAAATGAGCAATTCTGAGAAAAAAAAGAGTCTTTTTTACCTTAGAACTGGACTTTTATCTCACAATTCTGAGAAAAGAAGTCAGGATTTAAGAGAGATTTAAACTGACTTTTTTCTTGCAATTGCGAATTTGTCTCATAATTCAGACTTTTCTCACCATTGTGTGTTATAAAGTCAGTAATGCGAGATATAAACAATTCTGAAAAAAAGTTAGAATTGTGAGTTTATATCTCTGAATTCTGACTATATAACTCGCAATTCCGAGTTTATATCACAAGAAAAAAGTCAATGTAAACTTGCAATTGTGAGAAAAAAAGTCAGAATTGGGAGATAAAAAAAATTCCTATTACCATTTTTCATTTTTTATTCTGTGGCGGAAACAAGCTTCCGTATTTAACCATGCAATATGTGGGTCAAATTGACCCACAAACACTTGTAATATTGTAATATAAATTTTGTACACGCATTCCATTATACATCATTGTCAACATGTTCACATTTAAACTGTTACTCCTGGTCAGAGGCTTCTGTTACATAGTCTATATGTAAAGTTTCCAATAAAGGGATAGTTCACCCAAAAATTTAAAATCTGTTATCATCTATTCACCCTCAAGTTGTTCCAAACCTATATGAACTTCTTTCTTCTGCTGAACACAAAAGAAGATATTTTGAAAAATGCTAATAACTAAACAGTTGATGGTAGCCATTGACTTCCATAGTAATTTTTTCCTATTATGGAAGTTAGTGGGGTCCATCAACTGTTTGGTTACCCGTACTCTTCAAAATATCTTCTTTTGTACTCAGCAGAAGAAATAAATTCATATAGGTTTGAAGCAACCTGAGGGTGAATAAATGATGTTTGGTCATTTTTGGGTGAACTATCCCTTAAGTTTAATATTAGTAAAAAAATATTCAGCATTGGAAGTGCCCTTGTACATCGCAACTAGGCTAAGTTGTAACATATGTACGGCACCTGAACCACAGCTCACCTTGTCCGGTGAAGTTGTGACGGGGATCCAAGCTGGTGCTCTGCAGATCTATGGTATCCTCGTTCCCGCCATCTGTAGAGGAGGTGCGAGAGAAAGAGCAGAGCGATTGAGCACGAGGAGGAGGATCGGGGCCCGCCTGAGTCCGTTCCAGCAGATACACCAACTGCGCATCCAGTAACCAGGTTCTAGTGTGCAAAACCCCTAAAAGAGTGCTTGCACACAGACCCTCGACGCTCTTCCGCCGCGACCGCAACTTTCCCCTAACGGTGGCAAAATGTGAAACTGAAGGAAGCTTCCATTTTTTTCTCTTCCCCATAACAAACCCTAAAGTTAGCCCAGTGTGCACTAAATGACAGTAAATAATACGCTCCAGAGAAAGTGCAGCATTGTGCAGGGAAACTGTTCAGGGAGACTGCTCCACTTTTCTGGGTATGAGAAGAGAGGGAGAATACAGTGGCTCTACTGTAAATGAGCTGTTCAATGATGGATTAGCATGGAGCTAACGATAGTAGGATCAATTACTTTAGGCCCTGGGGGACTCGAGAGGCCAGTCTGGCCTATTAGGACACAAGTATTGTACGTCAATGAGGATTACATTCATCTCTGCAGAACAGACCTCTTTAGAGATTTTGATCTGAGGCACAAAGTAAACTTATCATATAGGTGATCTCTTAAGAGCAAATATTAAGTGAAGCAACAAAAACATTGGTCTTTGTAATAGTTCTGTTGCTCTCATGAAACGGAAGGTGATACGGTACTTATTTGAATCTTCCTTGAAACTCTAAGTGGCTTAGACTTTACAGGAATTACAAATGAAGGAGGAAATTAAATAAAAATGTTAAAATGAGATTCAAAGCAGAACAAAAACGTCAACACGGTGCTCATCAGCGCGGGTGGAAAGATCAGCCTAATCGATAAAGTGAATATTAGTTGCCTGAGGGTCAAGCACTGTACCATGGCACACATGTGCAATGTAGGCCAGTGCTGGTCTGGTTAACAACAACAACCTTGTTTCCCAGAGTCTAGTAGTGTGTTTAATCCTTTGTATTAGGTTCAAATTCTATACATATAAAGCAAATATCACAGCATGACAAAAACAGGTAAAAAAAAAAAGGAAATCTTTAACATTAATAATTCTCACACAGAAAAAAAACCATGAGAACAAATTATATAATAATTATATATATGTTTTTAATTCTCAAATTATGAATATTATAAACAGTACTGTAATTATTTTTTACATTAAAAAAAGAAGTGTGGAAAAGCACTTTTGTGTGCTTACCTGAAGCTCAAACATTAGAGCTTGCAATTCTAATATCATGGGTTCGAATATCCTGCAAAATTACTGTCTATGAACTGATAAAATATATGCATTCCCAGGGTTTTATAGTTAACTGAGACTAAAACTAAAACCATATGAAAAAAAAAAAAGTTCTATCATGACAACTCTCGGAAGATTGTTAGCATGGTAATGGATATGATAATGTTTGGTCTTGGCGGAACAGATCTGCTATGCTGCTGCTGCTATAGATTATAGCTGTTGTTGTAGATTAGTGAAAAACTGCTTTTGATTTATGGGAATTATAAAAAAAAAAAAAGAGTGAGTGGATTTTTACCATTGTACGGAGCCCTGGACATGACATACAGGAAAAATTTCGTAGGTTAAATCGTGCGCACGATTTACTAATTCGTTCCCTCAATTTACTAAATCATGCGCATGATTTATAAATCGAGGGAACAAAATAGTAAATCGTGCGTACGTTTTAGTAAATTGAGGGAACGAAATAGTAAATCGTGCGCACAATTTAATTTTTTTTCTTGCTTGTCATGTGCGGGGCTCCGTACCATTGGTTGTTCTTGCACACTGTGGACACACATCGTGTGTTCGAACACCTTATAAAAGTGAATTTTGCACAATAGGTTCCCAAAGTCTTCAAAAAACCCTTTTGGTAACAGTCTTTATTTTTGCAATTCTGCTTGGTGGCGCTAGTGACACAGAAATTACACACTTCAGCTTTAACTAAGCAACCACAGAGGGATGACTAAATGCTCCACAGACCACAGAAAAGCACAGACATATCTCACTGCAAACTTTCGATTAACCAATGCTAAATTAGCTTCAGCCATTATGTGTACATTGGTGATTACTTGCGGCTCATTTTCTTAAGGAAATTGCTGTCTTGTTACAGTGCATCAAACAGGAATTTACTGTCACAATTATCAATTTTCCATTAAGAAGCGAGCAGGGGAGGTGAGAGGGTGATGAAGACATTTTAATAAGGAAATAAGACAAGAATTATCACAGCGGTATAAACAATCAGCAACATTAACACAATCATCACTGCTCAACACTGTTTCTTATGAACTCCCACTGAATATCAAGAATCACTTCGCTGTGGTTATATGATCCACCCATTGTTTTCAGATGCTCAGAGTTCAGGTTGATGGGTTTTGGTCTCTTACTGAGATGCCTATTGAACATGTTAGTATCTTTCATTAGAGATAAATGTACCTTTGCATTTATCCCACAGCAGTGATTCGGCTGAGTGAGCTTCATTAGAGGTCCAAGAAATGAAGTTGCGGTTAACGTTTTTTGAGCTGTTGGGTTGAAATCATAAAAACAGGTGGATACATATATACACCCTATTTTCTGGAATACAAATCACGTTTTTTATCTTCTAAAGCGACTTATAATGCAATTTAATGCAATTAACGTCAAGCAGGCAAAACTTCACAAAGCTGCGAATGGCGGTAGTTTCGGTTTCGCTTTAAATTATTTCATTTAGGTTTGGTGTTTATACTAGATTTTGTTTATAATGAACACCACCAGAAATTATGTTTGATTCATTTATATTTGTCATTCCCATTCTGAATGCCATTCTTGCAGAGTGTTGGAAACTAAAATACATGTTTATAGTGTTTAAGCTTGTGAACTTTTCATTTAATTTACCAGTATTTTACATTATACCAATATATATATATATATATATATATATATATATATATATATAAATACCAATGCGACTTAATTTTGTTTTTTCCTCTCTCAACAAAGCAAAACACTAATCAATAAATACTTTAAACACTGATCAAATGGCAACTAAAAAGGATAGTTCAGCCAAAAATGAACATTTGAACTGTTTTTGTCCATTCAATTAAAGTCAATGGGGTCCAAAACATCATTAGACCGCTGGACTTTCATTTTATGGACCAAAAAAATAAATGAAGAGACTTCTTGTTCTGCGGAAGAAAGAAAGTCATACAGGTAGAATGATGACAGAATTATCGCTTTTGGGTGAACTATCTCTTTAAACCAGAGAGCCTGAATTATACTGTATATTGTCATATGATATTATTCCAAGTTCTATATTGTCTTTGTAAGTCGGTTAGTTATGTAACATCAGTGCATTTAATATTGCACTCCTTTCTGTTCTGTTTGGACTCCATATATTGTTGCTTGCAGCTATATTCATGTATGATAATGCAAGGCTCTTATGCAAGGAACCTATTTGTAGATTCGGTATTCAACACCATCGTCTCTGAACAACTTTAGGCCAAAATGATCCAGCTCTCTGTGTCCTGCCCAGTCTGTCAGTGGATCACTAACTTTCAGACAGACAGCAGCTAGTCTGTCCTATTCACCTCTATAACTGTCTGGTTTGGTTCGCCATTAAATCAGGCATAAAAAAGTCTGCAATAGAGAGTCAGGACCGCTGAAGGGATAATTGGTGCACTCCTGCCCTCCCTCCAGGACTTATACACCTCCAGACAGAGGAAGAGGAAAAAATCACACCAGAACACAACATCCAGCACAAGAACAGTTTCTTCCCTCTGGCCATCAGCATCATCTGTAACAGTTAGTGCAGTTTTACAGTGCAATATTCTCCCTGCCATTATGCAATAAAGATTATGTAAATAAACATATATTTATAGTGATGCAATACACCAGAGATACTAAATTGTGAGCTGAGGGCCTGACCAGTGGATAAAATAACCTGGTGAGAGTAATGATACTTCATTTTCATGTGCATTAACCAACATCCACATCTATTTTAGACTAGCCTTAAAGGTGAAGTACGTAAGATTTTTTTTAACGTTAAAATACATTCTCTTAACCCAGTTTATTGTTCATAGACTTCTATTAGTATGGCACTTATGGGTTTATCTCCCCCAAAAGTGTAAACATTGAGCCTCCCAGACACTATCAATAGACTACATTGAAAGCGGTCCGCTCAAATCCGTCAATCACTTTCCAGCTCAACCTATAGCGAGAGTTTGGGGCGTGGCTACTGTAGCAGGCGGAGCCAGAGGGTGTTTAGTGTGGGACCAAAGACTTTAGATATACAAAGATGGTGCACTAATATTACCACGAATGGAAAGAAGTGCAAAGCCTTCTAAAGTCCCGCCTTCTAAATAAAAGAGCCAATCGCCAATTGGTAAAGACAATGCATCACTGCAGCTGCTTCTGCAAAGTTCTGGTTGCTATAGAAAATCAGTGTTTTGAGACACAAGCTTATGACTGCACATTCACATTGGCTGGCCTGAAAAATTACGTTTTTTTGTCATGATTTGAGCGTTTAGAAACAAAACTTGTAGGACAGTTGTTGTCAGATTTCATTAGTGATTTCAAATATGAAATGTAACCATAAGCTTGGTGAATGCTGTAAATATGCTGTATTTTTGTAATTCCACCAGGTGCCTATAGCGTCACAGAAACTACATACTTCACCTTTAAATTTTTATCTATCATTCATCAAAACAACAATTTCATCTGTGTCAAGTCAAAGAGGTAAAGCCAGCTGTTTATCAGGGTTTATCATCTTTTCCACTTTAATATGCAAAAGATGTCCTGCAGTCTAAGCCAATGAGTGATGGCATAATTTGCATATCCAGATGCTTCGCTTTAAAATTATTAAAAAGAAACATGACTTAATGAACTGTGAAAGCCTTTTTGAATTAATCCGATTCCTTCAGCTTCCTTTATTCTGATTCGAACAAATTGTCTATGACCACTAGTAAAACTTGTTTGTTTTGGGGACAGCACTTTTTTTTTTTAATGTCTTTGAAAGAAGTCTCTTCTGCTCACCAAGGCTGCATGTATATGATCAAAATACAATAAGAATAGTACTATTGTGAAATATTATTGCTATTTAAAATAACTGTTTTCTATTTATTTTTCAGCAGCCATTACCCTAGTCTTCAGCGTCACATGAGCTTTTGTTGTGCTGCTTAAAGGGATAGTTCACCCAAAAATTTAAATTCTGTCCTCATTTACTCAACCAAATGTTGTTCCAAACCTGTATGAGTTTCTTTCTTCTATTAAACACAAAAATTGAACACAAAAGAAGACCCAGATTCTTCAAAATATCTTCTTTTGTGTTCAGCAGAAGAAAGAAACTCATACAGGTTTGAAACACCAAAAGGGTGAGTAAATTATGACAGAATTTTAATTTTTGGGTGAACTAACCCTTTAATATTTTTGTGAAATCTGTGATACATTTTTTCAGTTTTCAAAAGAACAGCATTTATTTGAAATAAAAATCATTTGTAACATTGTCTTTACTGATATTTTGATAATTTAAAGTGTCCTTTCTGAATAAAAGTATTAACTTATTAATACATTTTACAGACCCTGACATTTTTGTGATGATCTGCGCACCTGTAAACCAAAACAAATTCCTTTTGATTTGGATGATTTTATCCCTCAGGATAATTTCTAATGCTTACTCGAGCAACATGCAGATTTTAAGATCTATCTAAAACAGCTTCATTGATTGTATTCTGTCCATATTACCTCTGTCAGTACTGAAGATGTATGTGCAGATGTACAGTATGTACATGTATAACAGCAGAAAGTGTTATTGAGTCCCTCACTTTAAAGTGAACAGATGCACTTGAATGAATCATGACTGATAGAGCAATAACACAGACATCTGTTAAGACAAGAGCACATATATCTACATTCACATTAGTCATCCTCTCTAACACACATAATATTTCCATTTATGGAAGCACATTTACAGAAAATGAAGTATACATTAGTGCTTCAAGTATTCAGACACTTTTCCTCAATTTAAGCAATAACAGATTCTACAGTGAAATGGTAAGTTTCCTTTATGTTTTTAAAGCTCGTAAATGCTACTATTTGACTATCTGCAACAAGCACTAGACTCTGAAAACTAGGCAATCAGAAATCAGTCAGTGGGGATTTATTTTTATGTTAGAGAACATATTTTTAGAAAATGTATATATGTAATGTGTGTGTGTGTGTTTATATATATGTATGTATATGTACATAAAATCAAATTCTGTAGCTTCTTCAAAGTGATAATTGTCCACTGTGTGCTGTTTGATAAGTTTTGACACACTTCTTCTGCAGTGTCAGATCTTTGATAAACAGTATAATATTTAAACTGTTAACTTCATCTCTACTTTCAAGTGTTCATTTTTCTTTTACAGTTGTCTTTCAGATTCACAGCCTGAATATTTCTTTAACAGTGGGTGTTTTATCCAGGAAAGCAGCAATCTGAGCAATCTTGCTGAATACTTCTGCAAACAACATTTTACTCAGTTTTTCATTTAGGCTAATTACATTTTCAGACATAAAACAATTAGAATGATTCAACTGGAGATTTAGCAAACTACAATTAAAGATCTGACGTGCACTATTTACAGCAATAATTTTGTAATTTTGTAAATAAGTTTGTGAAATTTTCATGTCTTCTGACCAGCAATATGGTTAAAAATAAAATTAATTAAAAATACAGTAAAAACAGTAATATTGTGAAATATTATTACAATTTAAAATAACTGTTTTCTGTTTGGATATATTTTATAGAGTAATTTATTCCTGTGATCAAAGCTGAATTTTCAGCATCATTACTCCAGTCTTCAGTGTCACATGATCCTTCAGAAATCATTCTAATATTCTGATTTGCTGCTCAAGAAACTTTTATGATTATTATCAATGTTGAAAACAGTTGTGTACTTTTTTTCAGGATTCCTTGATGAATAGAAAGTTCAAAAGAACAGCATTTATCTGAAATACAAAGCTTTTGTAACATTATACACTACCGTTCAAAAGTTTGGGGTCAGTAAGAATTTTTATTTTTATTTTTTTTGAAAAGAAATTAAAGAAATTAATAAATTTATTCAGCAAGGTTGCATTAAATCGATCAAAAGTGACAGTAAAGACATTTATAATGTTACAAAAGAATTGTTGAAAAAAATTATATTTCAAATAAATGCTGTTCTTTTGAACTTTCTATTCATCAAAGAATCCTGAAAAAAAAAATATTGTACACAAATATTTTGTACAATTGTACACAATAAATGTTTCTTGAGCAGCAGATCATCATATTAGAATGATTTCTGAAGGATCATGTGACACTGAAGACTGGAGTAATGATGCTGAAAATTAATTACATTATAAAATATATTCAAACAGAAAACAGTTATTTTAAATTGTAATAATATTTCACAATATTACTGTTTTTACTGTATTTTTAATTAATTAAATGCAGCCTTGGTGAGCAGACGAAACTTCCTTTAAAAACATTAAAAATCTTACCGATTCCAAACTTTTGACCGGTAGTGTGTGTATATATATATATATATATATATATATATATATATATATATATATATATATATATATAAAGTTATATATAGAAAAACCTTTCCTGACATAATTTAGGGTTTGTTTGTTTATTTATTTAATTTTTTTTTTTTGCATGTTTGTTGCACCACATGCTTTTGATTTGGTGGACATATTAATATTTTAAAACAACTTCATTGCTTATATTTTTAATATAAAACAATAAAAGGTTGCACCAAATCACTTATAAATATTTGCAACCAACGCTGTTCAAGTGTAATAACTCCTAAACTGTAAAAAATTATTGTTGGTTCAACTTAAAAAAGTTACCTGGTTGCCTTAAAATTTCGAGTTCATTGAAATTAAAAATTTGAGTTAATACAATGAAGGCGATCGGTTTAATCAACAGAAACTCAAAATATTATGTTATCTAAATTACATTAATTATTGAAGTTGATTTGAGAACATAAAAAATGTTGTGACAACAAATCATGAAAATAATTTTTTACAGTGTAAGCAGCCAGACACCAGTCAGAGGCCCATCTGCGCAATTACAGAGAAAGCTGCAGAGAAGGTTTCGGCAGGCTAGCAGAACAGATGACTAACCAAGATCCAGCTCACCTCAAGTCACAACACCATAACAGAACTAACACATCAGACTCGTCCATCAGACAGATTGTTTTAGATCTGCCACCTACTAAACTCTGGGTAGACAAGATGCTGGCAGTGACAGGACAGTGATGGACTTGTCAGCACCAGCAACAGGTCCTCTTAACAAATGAGTTGCTCTTCAATCTGCTCCCAGCAGATGAGGGCAATATCGCGGAGGTGGAGAGGAGAGAAGCTGACGTGGGCTGACAGGCTGAATGTGCCTCCACTTCATTCAAGGCAGGGTGAACGGGGTCTGATATATGGACTGAGACTGTATATTGCAAAGGCAAGAGTCGTGTTTAGGGGTATTTCTAAAAAAAAAAAACTGACATCAAAGATACTAACTTTCTTTTGAACTTTCTATTCATCAAAGAATCCTGAAAAAATCATGGTTTCCACAAAATATATGAAGCAGCACAACTGTTTTCAACATTGATGATAATAAAATGTTTATTGAGCATCAAATCAGCATATTACTTTATTTTTGATCAAATAAATACACCATGGGTGAGCAGAAAAGACTTCTTTCAAAATCAATAAAAAAATCTTACAGACCCAAAACATTTGAAAAGTAGTGCACGCTTACAATGACCTCACATTTTTAAAGAGATAGTTCACCCAAAAATGAAAATTACCCTATGATTTACTCACCCTCAAGCCATCCTAGGTGTACAGGACTATCTTCTTTCAGACGAATACAATCAGAGTTATAATAAAAAATATCCTGGCTCTTCCAAGCTTTATAATGGTAGTGAATGGGGGACGCGATTTTGAAGCGCATCCATCCATCATAAAAGATATCCATACAGCTCCAGGGGGTTAATAAAGGCCTTCTGAAGCGAAGCGATGGGTTTTTGTAAGAAAAATATCCATATTTAAAAACTTTAGAAACTAAAATAACTAGCTTCCGGCAGATGACCGTACGCATACTGCACAAGTCGACTTGCGCCACAAGAGTAACCCGTGACGCGATGTATGACATAAAATACATCCTCTTAACCCAGGTTATTGTTCACAGACTACTATTAGTATGGCATTCATGGGTTTATCTCCCCCAAAAGTGTAAACATTGAGCCTCCCAGGCACTATCAATACATTGAGAATGGTCCACTCAAATCCGTCAATCACTTTCCAGCTCAACCTATAGCGAGAGTTTGGGGCGTGGCTACTGTAGCAGGCGGAGCCAGAGGGTGTTTAGCCAGATGGGGACCATGACTGACGCGTTATGGAAAAGATATTCAGCTTTGGTTACAGAAGTGCAAGCCAAAATTCACTGAATTCAGACATTCAAAGAGGTCACATTCGTGTTTAGCCTATTCACTCATATGTCACATAGCAACTCAGCTAAAAATATACCTAATATGTTGGACCTTTTACTGAAAGTAGCCTAATTTTTACCTGTTGAGACACGCCTTCACAAGCACCTGTAAGAGATTTTCAGATTTTTAAAACCACTGAGACTTGTGGATAGGCTTAAGTCAGTAAAAAAAAACTTAGCAACACTCTAGCAACCACACAGAAACATGCTGACAACCACTCAGAATAGCATTCTGTAGCAATATCCCGCCAAATCACCCAGAACACCCTACCAACAGCACAGAAACTTGTTGACAACCACACAGAACACACTGATAACAGTATACAGTAGCAACACCCTGACAACTACTTACAACAGATTAGCAACACCATAGCAACACCCTGGCAGGACTGGGACAGATTCAAAGGCTCATTAGCTCTATTGGCGCGAGATGTCAAACTGCGGAGACTGTAAGAGGTGCTCACACAATATACTACCAGTCTGGAGAGGCTACGCTGGCCTCAGTAGGGAGAGAAATATGGGACATCAGTGGAGATTAAATTCATCACAGCAGCTTTATAGGTCTGGATCAGTGGCTTTAATGGCTGTTCACACTGACAGCGATTTAAATTGCTGGAGGTCAGAGTCTCTGTGCTTTTGGCTGCTAGCGGTGTGTATGCGACTGCAGTTTCCAACTGGTTGACATTGGTCGTCATCACATCAATGTGTTCCTGAGGTTTTTTGATCTAGTACTATTTTATTTTCCCATTATTCTCATGCCTATGAAGGTTGATATGTTAGCCTTGCATCAAGCTCGTCCTTTCCATCAGTGTATGTGTGTGTGGATGAGAGAGAGACGTCTGTCCTTTCTTCCTTCAGTCAGTGTGACAGCAGTGAGACAGCACTGTCATCACTTACAGTTACCTTCAGACTGAGGCGACACAGAGAGGCAATGAATGGAAATATATTAGTACACTAAGAAAAGTCCATAAATCAGTGGTTCCCAACCACATTCCTGGAGGCCCCCCAACACTGCATATTTTGCATCTCTCCTTTGTCTGACACACCTATTTTAGGTCTTGGAGACTCTAATAATGAGCTGATGATCTGAATCAGATGGGTTTGATTAAGGAGACATGGAAAACATGCAGTGTTGGGGGGCCTCCAGGAATGTGCTTGGGTTTATATTAAGGAATTATCAGATTTTTTTCACAGGTCTTTCCCCCATTTTTTTTAGGGAGTGAAAAATGTATTTACAGAAAATTATTATTACTTTTTCTGTTTTTTTGTTTTGTTTTGTTTTTAATGATATATTTTTTTAAAAGTTCAGTTTACTGTTCAAAAGTTTGGTGTCGATGTGATTTTTAGGCTCACCAAGGCTGCATTTATTTGTTTGAAAACACAGTAAACAGTAATATTGTTAAATATTTTTACAATTTAAAATAACTTTTAAATACCCCACAGATCACTTATTATAGCTTGTCAAATTTGCCCCTATTTTAGTGTGAGCAAAAACATGCCGTTTTTGTGTGCGTCCCTTTAAATGCAAATGAGCTGCTGCTCCCGGCCCCCTTTCCAGAAGAGGGCGGAGCTTTAACAGCTCGCGCTTCGGTCGCTCAACGACAACAAAGCTGGAGAATCTCACGCAGCCAAAGTGAGGATTGTCAGTAACGGTGTTCAGCCTTACATTGTTCAAACCGGAGTCGACACTGATGGAGAGACTCAGGAAGAAGTTACAACTTTTAGAATGAAACTGGACGTTTCTGAATGGTTAGTGAATAAATTTATGTAGTTGCTGTGTAGTTGATTCAACTCATCCACTAGCATGTGTCGTCATGTTAATCTTTTGTGCAAATCCAGCGTTGAAATGACCCTCGTTTGTGAAGCAGTCCAGTAAAGCCTCACCCCCTTTGTTGTGTGTTCTCGGGGGTGGGGTTTATGTAAATTTTGGGGTTTGTGATGTCACCAACCCGGGAAGAAGCTCGTTGTAGTCCCTACCAGCTGTTTGTTGTAGTCCTTAAAAAGTGATTTCTGTAAAAGAAAATATCTCCCTTTGCATTGAACTTTGAGCGCTGTAACTGCAGATGTTGTTTATGCTCAAACAGCAACACACTAAAGTTAAAAAAGTGAAAACATAATCAAGGACCCCTTTAAATATATTATATAATATTATATTAAAACTGAAAAAGGACACAAACAAATATTTATATAAATTGGTCAATTAGAAAGGACAAGAAATGGATGTAAAAAAAAAAAAAGAGCTATTCTGCTTTATTGAGTGCAGTACTTTAGGGTTAAAGGCCATATTAAAGTGTGTGTCTATGAGAAATGCATAAACTCTGTGGGTCCCTTATAGTGACGCAGATCTCTGTGAGTGTGTGCGTCAGAGACTGGACTGAGCAATCAGCAGACGAGCGGCACAGCTACACTACTGACAGGAGGAAGTGTCAGTCCAATCAAAAAATAATACAAAATCACACTCACACACACACACATACAGTCACACACTCCTCGGTCTGAGAGACTGAATATGATATGGTAATTCTTGGCAGAAACTGACATGAGTGCATCCAAGCAGGCAGATGACAAATGTCCGGTACTGTACTACAGTATGTCAGAGCTGAGCTTACAGAAAGAGAAATTTAATACTGTGCATCGATAATCTAATCGATCACTTACTGTAAGCCCATTACAATAGGATAAATTTATAGAACAATCCCTACTGAACGTGCATTAGCAACTACTGGGGTTTATAAGAGTAATCTGAGCAGTTTAATAACCACAGGTCTGGATCTGCACCTTCACCCTGAGAAGCCAAGCACGAATGAATGACACGGTTAAGAGTCTCGCTAAGGCGCAGGCGTGGGAACAGCCCGGGATCCCATGATACAACGCCTATTGTGGTTCCTGTCAAGTGTTGGATGTACCAAGTGTTGCAATATGTTTCATCACAGAAAGTAAGACGTTAATATGACATTGCTTTGAAATTTCATGAGTTATATCAAACCTTCAATCAAGCAAACGGTCTCACGCAGCGAACTGCCTTTTAGACAGGAAGAGACATCATGCAATCAAGTTGGATTTATTTTTAGGATCGGAAAACAGATGATCTGAAACAGATTAAACCACAATAATAGATCAGAGAATAAAAAAAAAATATTTAAACTTTTATTTCAGAGAAACTAAACTACCGTGCAATTGTTTAAATAATTTTATACACACTTTCTGCTCTCTCTCTCTCATATATATATATATATATATATATATATATATATATATATATATATATATATAGATGACTACCTTCCTAATATTGTGTTGGTCCCCCTTTTGCTGCCAAATCAGCCCTGACCCGTCGAGGCATGGACTCCACTAGACCCCTGAAGGTGTGCTGTGGTATCTGCAAATCCTTCAAGTCCTGTAAGTTGCGAGGTGGATCCTCCATGGATCGGACTTGTTTCCTGAACCATTTTTGCTTTGTGGCAGGACGCATTATCCTGCTGAAAGAGGCCACAGCCACCAGGGAATACCGTTTCCATGAAAGGGTGTACATGGTCTGCAACAATGCTTAAGTAGGTAGTACGTGTCAAAGTAACATCCACATGGATGGCAGAACCCAAGGTTTCCCAGCAGAACGTTGCCCAAAGCATCAAACTGCCTCCGCCGGCTTGACTAGTGCATCCTGGTGCCGTGTGTTCTCCAGGTAGGCGACGCACACACGTAATTCATCAGACCAGGCCACCTTCCTCCATTGCTCCGTGGTCCAGTTCTAAAGCTCACGTGTCCACTGTTGGCTCTTTCGGTGGTGGACAGGGGTCAGCATGGTCACCTGACTGGTCTGCAGCTATGCAGCCCCATACGCAACAAACTGTGATGCACTGTGTATTCTGACACCTTTCTGTCAGAACCAGCATTAACTTCTTGAGCAATTTGAGCTACAGTAGCTCGTCTGTTGGATCGGACCACACGAGCCAGCCTTCGCTCCCCACGTGCATCAATGAGCCTTGGCCGCACATGATCCTGTCTCCGGTTCACCACTGTTCCTTCTTCGGACAACTTTGGATAGATACTGACCACTGCAGACCGGGAACACCCCACAAGAGCTGCTTACTGCATTCTGTTTACTGCTTGCGCTTAATAGGAGGCTGTACTGTACTAACTACCTCAGGGGGGATTAAATGCCGCTAGGTGGAACTGTAATTTGCACTACTGTCTGTTCAAAACAAATGAAAAGAAACCTAGCATTGGGGATTTGTTGCTTTGTTCTGTGGTACCTTACTCGCGACCCCAAAACCGAGGCATTTTTTTGCTATTGTCAATATAATAAATAATATTGGATTTGGACTGAAAGTGTGAACGTAGTCCAAGTTCCTCAAAACTCTGAATACTTTTCAGACATTTGATGCCACTAATCTGGCAAACTTTCTCAAAAGCACACATCAACACAATATCGATTCAATATTGTGAGGAAAGAGTATTGCAATACTGTACTGCATCGATTTCCCCCCTGCTTATAACAGAAACACACAAACACACCAGAGAGAAGAGAAAGAGCACAGGTTTTAGAAGCCAGTAATGCAGCTAAAAAATTAACTTAAATTTTAAATTTATTTGTAACTTCATTTCTAAAACAACCATATTGTGTAATTAATTTGATTGACAGTCCTAAAATAAGCACATTCAAACAAGTTTATCTGAACGTAAGATACAAAGACAGACCAATCTTAAACCACAAGCATTTCTCTATACTGAGAAAACACAAACACACACACACACATTTTGATATGCCAATCTCTACCTGCTGCGTAGGAGGACCAGGCATAGAAAGGTAATGATTGTAGAGGGAAGGTCGAGGTTAAAAATGAAGGATAAGGGAAAACCAGGCATGAGGTAGCTATAAGAAATATTGATTAAACGGATAGAGAGAATCAAATTTTCATTGACCTTTTGATATATAAGAGGTCAAAGAGGGTCAATGTACTACAAACTTCAATTTCACGTTGCTCCTCTTATTTCTCGACATATTTGACTTAAGCAATTGGAGTATATCTAAACATTAGGGCTGCAGCCTAATAGTCAATTAAATGTTAGTTGCAGAGAAGAGTCTTAGTCGACCAAATTTTAATTAGTCGTTTAGGCTACATTCACACTGCGAGCCTTAATGCTTAATTCCCAATGTGCTGCTCAGATCTGATTTTTTTGTATAGCTGTTCACATTGTTGAGCTGCTTTAGAGAAGAGGAAGAGTTGTTGTAGTAGAGTGTTGTTATCATGCCGTCAATTTACACCGGACTGCTTCACAAACGAGGGTCAATTCAACACTGGATTTGCACAAAAGATTAACATGATGACACATGCTAGTGGATGAGTTGAATCAACTCCACAGCAACTACATAAATTTATCCACTAACCATTCAGAAACGTCCAGTTTCATTCTAAAAGTTGTAACTTCTTCCTGAGTCTCTCCATCAGTGTCGACTCCGGTTTGAACAATGTAAGGCTGAACACCGTTACTGACAATCCTCATTTTGGCTGCGTGAGATTCTCCAGCTTTGTTGTTGTTGAGCAACCGAAGCGTGAGCTGTTTCCCAGATTTAGGACCACATATGGAAGAGATTCCATGTGGTTAGTTCTGTTCACACTGTTGTTTAAAAAGCAGATCTGAACACAGTCACAGCCTGAACATAGCCTTAGTCAACAAAAACTCCACAGAAAGATCGTTAACAGGGCTGACCCATGTGGTAATTATGACGGGCAGGAAATCCAAACGTTCACCTATCATTAATCGTCTCAAACATAGCTAATCATTTGAAACGCAAGTAGCCACTTTACATAGCTGTTCACTCTATAATATTACCCTAAATGTCCGCTATTATTAGGTGCATATCCAAGTGTTTGTGAAAAGTGTGGAAGCCAAATTAGTACCGTGTTTAGTGCATGACATGTTTAACTTAACTGTAGGTGCATCTTTACTGCAGAGATGTTAAATCAGTGTTTATCTTTGCAGCTGACACTGACTTTATTAATAAATAAAAAAACACTAGTTTATTAATAAATAATAATGATTCATGTTGATTGCAAAGCAAAAGAAAGAGACAAAAATTATTTTAAAAAATGGCGCACCTGACTGCTCGCACATACATAAACATAAGGGATAGCGTACGGTCTGACGGTCATTATTGTGAAATAAACCCAGACAGTGAGATCAGTATCTTGTATCACCCTGAAGGGGTTTATTATGCAATAATGACTGGATGACTGCAATAGAGCTACATACCAAATAAATAGATACATGAACATTAAATATTGATTTGAGTTGAAATTATTTTATCATCCTGTAGCTACATATCACACATACACTACCAGTCAAAAGTTTGGACACGGTAAGATTTTTAATGTTTTTAAAAGAAGTTTCGTCTGCTCACCAAGGCTGCATTTATTTAATTAAAAATACAAAAAAACAGCAATATTGTGAAATATTATTACAATTTAAAATAACTTTTCTGTTTGAATATATTTTATAAAGTAATTTATTCCTGTGATGGCAAAGCTGAATTTTCAGCATCATTACTCCAGTCTTCAGTGTCACATGATCCTTCAGAAATCATTCTAATATGCTGATCTGCTGCTCAAGAAACATTTATGATTATTATCAATGTTGAAAACAGTTGTGTACTTTTATTTTTCAGGATTCTTTGATGAATAGAAAGTTCAAAAGAACAGCATTTATCTGAAATACAAAGCTTTTGTAACATTATACACTACCGTTCAAAAGTTTGGGGTCAGTAAGAATTTTTATTTTTATTTTTTTTTTAAAGAAATTAAAGAAATTAATACTTTTATTCAGCAAGGATGCATTAAATCAATCAAAAGTGACAGTAAAGACATTTATAATGTTACAAAAGATTATATTTCAAATAAATGCTGTTCTTTTTAACTTTCTATTCATCAAAGAATCCTGAAAAAAATATATATTGTATACAAATATTTTGTACAGTTGTACACAATAAATGTTTCTTGAGCAGCAGATCATCATATTAGAATGATTTCTGAAGGATCATGTGACACTGAAGACTGGAGTAATGGTGCTGAAAATTCAGCTTTGATCACAGGAATAAATTACTTTATAAAATATATTCAAACAGAAAACAGTTATTTTAAATTGTAATAATATTTCACAATATTACTGTTTTACTGTATTTTTAATTAAATAAATGCAGCCTTGGTGAGCAGATGAAACTTCTTTTAAAAACATTAAAAATCTTACAGATTCCAAACTTTTGACTGGTACTTCATAGGCAAAAACTCCACATGTGGATAAAAAGACAGAGGCAGGCCTGTCTCCTCAATGTAAATATCCCTGTTTCTTCTCATCACCCTTGAATGTGACTGAATCACTTGTCAGACTCTGACACAATACAAAAGTCCTTGATGCTTTTGATCAGGTTAAATAGAGGAAATCAAATATATCCAAGCTCCAACATCAACAAATTTAAAGCATGAAAACCATGAGAGCAATGTGAATTCCACCTTAAATTAAAGGTGTTTGTTCATTCCTGTGCTCGTCGACAAAGCCCCCTTCACCTACGGAACACACACTTCTGCCCTCATCTCATAATTACACATGTGCACCCATTCATTATTCATGAGGCTGAACGGGTTTGAAGGACAGGTATCTACAGTGAACAAAAAATGTAAACACATAAAGGTGTAATGCAACGTGAAACAAAGAGAAAGAGATAATTAGAGGCAAAGAGAGGGAGACAAAAAATAGCGCACAAGGATAGATGGAAATATGCGGAAAAGTTTGTCAGAAAGTGAGGTGACATTTCAATAGCTGAACATCATCATTATGGGTCAAGGGCACTAAACAAGCAGAGAGAGACCATGAAGTACTTCTGCTGATGAATAAAGAGAGAGGGAAAGAGACAAAGAAACACATGTGTGGGCCCTACAGATGGATATACACTATATTGCCAAAAGTCAATCAGCACCTAGGCATGCAGACTGCTTCTACAAACATTTGTGAAAGAATGGGTCGCTCTCAGGAGCTCAGTGAATTCAAGCATGGTACCGTGATAGGTTTCCACCTGTGCAATAAGTCCATTCGTGAAATTTCCTCACTACTAAATATTCCACGGTCAACTGTTAGTGGTATCATAACAAAGTGGAAGCAATTGGGAACAACAGCATCTCAGCCACGAAGTGGTAGGCCACGTAAAATCAAAGAGCAGGGTCAGCGCATGCTGAGGCACACAGTGCGCAGAAGTCGCCAACTTTCTACAGAGTCAATAGCTACAGACCTCCAAACTTCGTGTGGCCTTTAGATTAGCTCAAGAACAGTGCATAGAGAGCTTCATGGAATGGGTTTCCATGGCCGAGCAGCTGCATCCAAGCCTTAAATCACCAAGTACAATGCAAAGCATCGGATGCAGTGGTGTAAACACGCCGCCACTGGAATCTAGATCAGTGGAGACATGTTCTCTGGAGTGACGAATCACGCTTCTCTGTCTGCCAATCCGATGGACGAGTCTGGGGTTCAGGGGTTGGGCTTGGCCCCTTAGTTCCAGTGAAAGGAACTCTTAATGCTTCAGCATACCAAGACATTTTGGAAAATTTCATGCTCTAAACTTTGTGGGAACAGTTTGGGGATGGCCCCTTCCTGTTCCAACATGACTGCACACCAGTGCACAAAGCAAGGTCCATAAAGACATGGATGAGCGAGTTTGGTGTGAAGGAACTTGACTGGCCTGCACAGAGTCCTGACCTCAACCTCACAGAACACCTTTGGGATGAATTAGAGCGGAGACTGTGAGCCAGGTCTTCTCGTCCAACATCACTGCCTGACCTCACAAATGCATTTCTAGAAGAATGGTCACAAATTCCCATAAACACACTCCTAAACCTTGTGGAAAGCC
This sequence comes from Hypophthalmichthys molitrix, assembly GCA_037950675.1. NCBI lineage: Eukaryota > Metazoa > Chordata > Actinopteri > Cypriniformes > Xenocyprididae > Hypophthalmichthys > Hypophthalmichthys molitrix. The sequence continues at coordinate 2,754,542 of CM075503.1, read as the reverse complement.
TTCTCAGAAGAGTTGAGGCTGTTATAGCTGCAAAGGGTGGGCCAACTCCATATTAAACCCTGCAGATTAAGAATGGGATGTCATTAAAGTTCATGTGCATGTAAAGGCAGGCGTCCCAAAACTTTTGGCAATATATATATATATATTTGAAATCACATTCACCTTTCATATATATTCAAATGAAATTTTAACAATTCTTTTCACTTTTTGGCAAAGAAAAAGTGCTGCACTACAGGTTTACTGTCTAAATTAAAACATGGATATGGATAAGTGTGATATGCGATACCCCTTAAAAATGTTTAAATAAACTGTATTATTAATGTTGTTGTTATTACTTTGAGAAGTACATTCTACTATACAATAGTTAGGCCTATATATTTCTGTCATAACTTCTCCATAACTACTTATTTTGGTGTGTTGTAGTGAAGAGCTTTGAGTTTCTGTGTGTATCTGATGATCAAATGAAATGGTGAAATGAGTCTTAGAGCAGCTCTGGAGATGAAGTTCATGTTTTCATGTCCTTTTATTTATTATTCTAAATTTGGTCAAATTCCTTGACATTCCGAATTGTGCGAATATATATATAAGCATGAATTTTGCACATGCTTTGACTATTACACCATTCCAGTGGCAAAAGGCTTCAGACATCAATGTAACATTTAAAATGGGTGTTTGATCTCTGGAACCAGTGGCTAATGAGATCACTTCCAACTAAGTGAGAGAACAGTGGGAGAACACATCTATTAGAGAGGCTGTGTGATGATGCTATTGAGGTTTGGCTAATTACACAGGGAGTAAATTTGACACCAGAAAAGGGTTTTACGAATCCCTCTGTTCTTTATGTTTCTTTGCACTTCATAATGTCTCATTTTCAGGAAGACAGATTTTCATAAAGGCTAATTTCAGAGCTATTTTTGGCCAAGAATTGCTGATTTACACTGGAAGAGCCACAGTTTTAAGGGCAGTTAAAGGGTCGTGATGACACGATCTATTCATTTACTCAGAAATAAATGAAATCATTCATGAAAAAAGCTTTGAATCAAAGTCATGTGATGCAACCATATCGGAATATCGGAATTTCTGTAATTATGAGATTCAGTCTTGTAGAACTCGTAATTACAACTTGTAAAATTGGAATTTTCCGAGAGCTCTGACCATTGCGACGTCACATGGAAACATTTAAAATTGCAGCAGCTTAAGCAGCAAAATGTCAGAAAAAACAGAATCATTTCAATGTTATTAGTGTTGTCTTAGAAACACATATTTGCCACAGAAACATAATTAAAGAGTCAGAGGAGGTTATAAAATGTCATATGGTACAAACCCCCTATAAATAAAGTAATATTAATGAACTAATAATCTGTGATATTTGTAAAAACATACACTGACATGTATACAAGGTGTAAGGAAAATAAGTTATTATTTTTACCTGGTTACACCACATGACATTTTTATAGCTGTTGAATTGAAACTTAAGTTAAAAACAACATAAAAGTTTTACAAAACCACATGACACAAAGAAATACTTCTAGGAAATTGCCATGTTTTCCTCTGTTTTATCTTTAACACTCTTTTTTTTTTTGTCTAAAACTACACCAATAGTATGTAGAATTGATCTTTATGAATTTATCATAACTATTGGCTATTTCACAGACTGAAAACAGTTCTGCTCGAGAAAATCTAGTTTGCATGCAACTTAAACCAATCTCTGAATATCTTTCAAAGATTTGAAGCCATTTACCTGGCAAATCCAGTTATCCATTTTTCTCACCAGTTAAAAACAGGGTTTTTTTCTGGCAAACTGATGTGCGCCTAAAATTGTGTTGCTGTCGGGTAATCTGACTGGAGCTTGTGATCCTTTCAAGTGTTTGGTGTGATGTGCATCAGACAGTCAGTGAATGGCCTGTGGACGTGCCGTCTGAGGCTGAGACTACATGCCTCATTCACTGCCTGCTGCAGATCTGTCAGTTATATCAGGAAGCATATGGAAACCCATATATTGGCAGAACATCCCAGTATCCCAGAGAGAAATGAGTTCCAGCACTGAGGCATGATAGATAATCAAGGCTTTAGGCTGTTCGTTCTCTTACGTGTTTCTGTAATACCAGCTCAGGGCGACTGCATTCGATATTAACTTCCAAACAGGAAGTTTACCAAATGATTATTCAAATATCCTGCTTCATGTCGTTTAAAAATGCACAACACAAACAAGTATGCAGTCATCTTTAGATCATATCTTAGTGGATAAACATGAAAGTTCAGACTGACCGCTGCTGTTACGGCTCTTCCTGTTGGTTTTGCCCCCCGTCAGCAACATTTTCAAGCTGTTTTTAAACATTGTGGCAGCAGGCAGAGGGAGCATATGCCTGCAGAGAAGAGAAAAAATGTGTTTAGCAATGTAAACTTTGGGACTGATTTTATTGAACCTTTAGCACATATATGTGACCCTGGACCACAAAACCAGTCATATAACAGTCAATTTTTTGAAAATCGCCTTTAAAGTTGTCCAAATGAAGTCCTTAGCAATGCATATCCACTCACAAAAATATTTTTTTGATATATTTACGGTAGGAAATTTACAAAATATCTTCATGGAACATGATCTTTACTTAGTATCCTAATGATTTTTGGCAAAAAAGAAAATTGATAATTTTGACCCACACAATGTATTGTGAACTATTGCTACAAATATACCCGTGCAACTTATGACTGGTTTTGTGGTCCAGGGTCACATATATATGCACCTCTTGGTGGAAATGTTGTGATGTTATTTCAATCAAGAGGTGCATCAATTTTTGGTCAAGATCTTATACTGACAATGCAATAAAGTCTCCTGCAGCACATCCCAAAGACTTCCAATGAATTTAAGGTCTGGACTCTTTAAATATTTACCAAATCCAAACAGCAACCTTTTTTTTTTTTTTTTTGGCCCGGCAGTGTGTGTATATATATATATATATATATACACACACACAAAAATATTGCATATGTTTTTTGTTGAGTATTATATGTGATACATCAGGTGTTTATGATTCATAAAGTAAGATATAGTGAGGATACGAAGCTCAAACTCAAGAAAGAAAAAAGCATCAATTTTATTCGGAGGCACAAAATGAGCAAAAATGCTGATATTGGTACTGACGCTGATATTTATATGTCCAAAAAAGTACGATGAATTTCTGATAGCATGTGGTGTAAATCAATGAGATCTTTATAACAGACTACGTACATTAAATGCATATAAATATCAGTTGTCACTCTGTGGGCCTTATTTTATCAATCTAATGGACTGAAGCGCATGGCACAGGTGTCCGAATCCACTTTTGCTAGTTTAACGATGAAAAAAATGGTTGGCGCACCAGGCACATGGTCCAAAAGGGTTGTACCTATTCTCTTAATGAGTCATGGGTGTGTTTTGGGCGTAACGTGCAATAAACCAATCACAGTGTCATCTCCGATTCCCTTTAAAAGCCAGGTGCGCTTGCAACATGCCGGATTCGCTATTTACACCCTCAACCTGACGAGTCAGTTTAAATACATGTGTGTATTGCCACGATTGGTCAAATTATTAGCCAATTTCATTCGCCATCACTGCAGATAGGTAATTATGATACATGCAATGAATATCCATAATGTACGCAATAATAATCTTTTACCTTGTAATCCTTTTCTTTTTAATATTTGGCATGTTTGTGTGCTGCTGCACGTCCCTGTGTGTGTAACATGCAGAGTGTATATGCGTTGTGCACCGCACAGGTTTCATTTGGTCAGTGGCGCAGTCATTTTCAGTTGCCTCAAAATAGCAACACGCCAACAATGTGCCTGAACACACCTTGTTTTCAGACCAGCACGTCCATGGGCGAACAGACGGGTGCGAGTGCATTTGCTATTTAAACAACGTGGCGCTGGACGTGAAAATGATAACTGCGTCAGACTGAAACTTGCAAAAAACACAAGCGTCTTGCCTGGCGTTGCATTGCACCGGGTGTATGATAGAGCCCTATATCTCCCAATAATATGATGATATTTGAATGCTTAGTTTTATGATCAAAGCTTTGTAGTTTTCAAAATATATAATGCAATGCAATGCAATACAATAATGATTGAAAGAAGGACAAATAAATGTTCCTCAAAAGCCTGATCGATCATATTTGATAATCTTACGTTTACTTGATTAAAAGTCACAGCAAAAACACACCACAACCTGAAGGTGGATGTTTTTACAATTATACTGAAAGGCCTTTTACTTGATAAAAAAGCGTTTTGATTATGTTGAAAATTTTTAGAGGCATTAGAAATTTGCACATCAAATATGATACTGTAGGGTTATATGGTTAAAAGCCCTTAGACATTTATGTTCTAAAGCACGATTCAAGTTATTTTTGACAAATTGCTCTAAACATGTATTAATATATGACATTGCATAACTTCATGTTTGCACACACAACCCGAGGCATAACAATGGTTTTTGGTGAGAAGACGACTTACCAAAAGCCATTATGTGAAATGCACTAAGCAGGTTTATTGCTTTCCCCCATGTAATCGAATTCAGAAACAGGCAAACGAGTGCAGAAAAAACAATAAAACCCTCTTAAAATATCCAGAGCTTATTTAGACCGGATGAATCAGAAGTGTAATGCTTATGATAGCATACAATACAGCAGAGAGAAATTCTAGCTTTAATATTACCCAATAACATTAACAGGGACACAAGTGCTTGAGTGCTTCCTGTTTGGGAATGTGCGTAGACTGGAAACATTAGCATATAAACTAAGTGACTGCCTCTTCCCGCAGTCTTTACCGTCGTCTCATTCTCGCTCTCTATTTGAGAAGACTAATGAAAACAATCAGTCAGGGTTTTGCTGGTTAGCCCCTGCTGGTAGGTAGGGGTGTGAATCGTCACTGGTCTCACGATTACGATTATCATGTCAAGTGAAAATTGGATTCGATTCCATGATGCATCACGATGTGTTGCATCCTCAATTTTCAATTTTACTACAAATGGCTACATTTTCGTCAATGAATACAAGCAATCAGATATTTATTTAAAGTACACTTCCTGAATGTAGCAAACATCAAACAAAACTTAAGTCTGAACACAACATATGACAGGAGCATGTAGAACTAATAAACACATATAGCACATATGTGACGAATGACGTCAGAGAAATATCACTAAGCTATAATCGATTACGATCACGTCCACATGAAAATGCAAAAACACACTATGAAGTGCGGTCAAGAGCATGCCAAACCAACAGGCGCGATATAAACCAAACCGTAAAGCCATGTTGGCCAATCAGAAGCCTGGAAAAAAGGTTTTTACTGGTTCCGGTTCCAACGTCACAATCTCCAGTTTCACCATTTACACAACAACACTGCAACCGGAGTTTCTAAAAATCTTCACCCTGGCAGGAGTTTTCAAAAAAGTTCAGTTTCAGTGACCGGATACTGCATTTGCGTGTGGACGAAATGCCAAACCACATAGAAATGCTGCAGTTTTGGAAATACCCGTGTTTGTGTGGACAGGGCCTTTTTAAATGTAGTAAATGTTACCAATTTGTTTTTGGAGGGCTCTAGAAAGCTTGAAATGGGGACTGTAGCTGCGTTCATGCCATGTCATAATTGCCATAATTACAAAATGACAACACGTGACGTTCTACTCAGAGCTGTTCACATCCTCAGACTCAGAATTATAGACAAAACAAGTCAAAATGAATCTGCAGCCATCAGTTGGTGCAAGTCAGAACTCTCCGAAAATTTTGAGTCTGCAAGTTGTAATTACGAGTACTACGAATCATGAACGCTTTTTACAAGTCAGAACCTCGTAATTATGGTAATTCTTACACCTTCTGTGTGTTCTTGTGACGTCTTCAGCCAATCAGCTTTGTCGTTAGTTATTACTAGTCCCATGGCTTTTTACACAGCTGAAAAAAAAAAGTTGCAACTGTAAAAAATTGTAACCAGAACTAGTGAATGCAAAGATAGCTAAATTCAAACAGAGACAAATAAGAAAGCAAAGAGAACAGAGATTTTAAACAAACACAATGTTCTCTCTTAAGATCACACTTTTCACTGAACTAAACACTTTTGGCTACATGAGTCACATGGTGAAGACACTTGCACAATTACTACAGCCCAGTTCTATTTCTCTACTTCTTAATTGCTCATTGATGCAACAGAATGCTGTTCTGTCAACACTCTGTGCTGGGATAACTCCTCTTTTTTACTGTAAGACGTTTCTCAGAAACCTTTAGTGCTAAGGCAAAACAGTCCTGGATACTGTAGGCTAAAAAAAGAAATCGCAATGCAATGCTGTACCAGGTGAGCTACAGAGCAAGTTTACTACATCAGAAAAGTGACACATATGAAACGCAAAAATGTATTAGTTTTCAAATCGTGCACTATGGTAAAAGAAGCAATTGCAATGCACTATCCAGCATGTCTATTCAGTGCTCATCTATGGGTGAGTATACTTTGAAAGCTGTGCAGGCACGACTGCGTGTGAGACGGAAAATGAAGAATACCAGGGCCTTCATTCAACACACATTAATACAATTTACTTTTTGGATTCATTCCCAACATAGTTGCATGGAGGTCAGCTGCTGTATTCTCTCCCTGCCTGCATGGCACCAATATGCTACACGGTTACTGCGGATGGCTCAGCTGTGTCTTGGATGAAGGTGTTTCGTGGCATGGCGGCTGTGGTCGTTGTGTGTTGGCGGCGCTCACTGATTAAGGTCCTGCTGTTTGTCATTGTCAAAGCTCAGTGGTGAGGAGCTTCGGGTCATCGCTGGTTGTTTGTCACCCCTGCTGCATTCATCACTCCAGCAGGCATTGCTTGTTTGGACATTTTATTTTCAGTTCTGTAAAAATTATGTCTGGAACAATGTTATTTAGTATTATTGTTTGAGATAATATTATTTCACTTTTTTTTAAACATTTTTTTCCTGTTTATTTTCCATTTTCATTTCCAAGTTTTAGTAACTTTTATTAATTTCTTTTAATTAACTTTATTAATTTTTTATTTATTATTATTCACTTTTTGTGACTTAACAATTAATTCAGCAATTAATTATATTGTATTAAACTTATTTTTTAAATTTGTCTAATAATTTTTTATTATTTATATATATTTTTTTTTTATATTTTAGTTATTTTAGTGAGTCAGGTTAAAGGGTTAGTTCACCCAAAAATGAAAATTCAGTCATTAGTTACTCACCCTCATGTCGTTCTACACCCGTAAGACCCAAATTAAGACATTTTTGATAAAATCCAATGGCTCAGTGAGGCCTCTATTGCCAGCAAGATAATTAACACTTTCAGATGCCCAGAAAGCTACTAAAGACATTTTTAAAACAGTTCATGTGACTACAGTGGTTCAACCTTAATATTATAAAGCGATGAGAATACTTTTTGTGCACCAAAAAAAAAAACAAATAATGACTTTATTCAACAATATCTAGTGATGGGTGATTTCAAAACACTGCTTCATGAAGCTTCGAAGCTTTACGAATCTTTTGTTTTGAATCAGTGGTCGGAGCGTGTATCATACTGCCAAAGTCACGTGATTCCAGTAAATGAGGCTTTGTTACGTCATAAGCGTTTCGAAATTTCAATGGTTCACCACTGGGGGTGTGACTTTGACAGTTTGATACACACTCCGAACCACTGATTCGAAACAAAAGATTCGTAAAGCTTTACTAGATATTGTTGAATAAAGTCATTATTTAGGTTTTTTTTTTTGGCGCACAAAAAGTATTTTCGTCACTTCATAACAATAGGGTTGAACCACTGTAGTCACATGAACTGTTTTAAATATGTCTTTAGCAGCTTTCAGGGCACTGAAAATGTTGTCTTGTCTTGCTGGCAATGCAGGCCTCACTGAGCCATCGGATTTTATCAAAAATATCTTAATTTGTGTTCTGAGGATGAACGAAGGGCTTACAGGTGTGGAACGACATAAGGGTGAGTAATTAATGACAGAATTTTCATTTTTGGGTGAACTAACCCTTTAAACTAAATGAAAATGAGAATGTTTAAGTTTTTTTTATATTCTATTTTTATTTAATTATGGTTTGTTTTATTACAAAGTTGGCATGAAACAAAAGATGAGATGGTCTTTTCTTTCATATATCCGAGTGAAACGGCTTCTCAAACAAGAACAATGTCGGGCGGGGCCTGATTTTGTCCATGGGGAATTGATTGGATTGTTGTGGTTTCCTATTGGTCGATCTCATGTGAGTGACACGTTGCCCGCCCTCGGGCCAAACACATCATCAGAGAAGAGATGTGGCTGCAAGAGGGAGGGGAAGTTATTCTGATTCAAGATTACGATGACACAACGCAAATCAATGTGTTTGTGTAAAAAAAAATATCCATATTTAACAAGTTATGAAGTAAAATATAAATAGCTTCCACCAGTCCACCTTCCATATTCAACTTACGGAAAAAGTGTTTTTTCGTAAGTTGAATATGGAAGGCGTAGGACGTAGCGTAAGTGTTTTGAACTGCGAAAGGCGTTACGCTTTCTTGATAAGTAGAATACAGAAGGCGGTCTGGAGGAAGCTAGAGATATTTTACTTCATAACTTGTTAAATATGGATATTTTTCTTACACAAACGCATCGCTTCGCTTCAGAAGGCCTTTATTAACCCTCTGGAGCCGTGTGGAGTACGTTTATGATGGATGGATGCACTTTCTTGAGCTTCATACTCGTTGGTTCCGTTCACTTCCATTATAAAGCTCGGATGCGTCAGGATATTTTTAATATAACTCCGATTGTGTTCATCAGAAAGAAGAAAGTCATATACACTTAGGATGGCTTGAGGGTGAATAAAGTTTGGGGCAATTTCATTTTTTAATGGAACTAATCCTTTAATACACGTAATACGCATGCAAATGACATCACCAATTTCACACATTCAACAGTGTTTTGAATGTAGTTTACATGGAGACGACAATGTAAATCCCATTTTCAAATGTTTGCGCTTTCAGGCCCCCAATGCCGTTGTTGTGTAAATGAACAGCCAAATCACATAAAAAGTTTTCCATTTTTAGCTGAAAACAGTGTTATGTCAGCGGCCCCTGATTCATACCTTATCATTTTGACCAAAAGAAAGTATTTCAGAAGGCAGCAGAATCATGCTCACAGTAGAAGATAGAAGTGGGATAATGTCAATACCAGATGTTAGCTGTAATAGCTAAGCTGTAGGACAGTGCTCCTCCAACTTGCAAGAGCTAAAAGAGCTCTGAACGCACTCTGAATGTTGAGTGTTCTTGAACAAAGAATCATCACCGTCACCATGCAGTGTACAGACAGCTATAAATGTTAAATATATGCAAGAACAATCACAATTCAGTATGCAAATAGATGCAAAGTAGAAGGGCAAACACACATTTGAATGCTTAATAATCTGTCAATGGAGATTTGCAAACATACATTTCTTAGAAAAACAACATTAATACACGAAAATGAATGGAGTCTGTACTTTTAGTACTTTAATAAAAACAGGAGTTTAAAACAAAAACTAACCAGAATGTCTGAGGAACATCAGTGTCAATAGCGGTCAATGCAATTTGTGCACTTCATTATTGGTCAAAAATATGTAAGATTAACATCCAGAGCAGACCAAAATGGCTACATTTTCTCAACCAATAGTGTGAGTTTGAAGTAGGACTATCTGTTAGACCAACTAATGACAGACGCTTTAGTAGTGGCAATCGTGTTCAAGCACATACTTTACTAAATTCAACCTTGGTGCAGAGGAAACCTCAAAGGAGGAGAGTTACCAAAATAATGGCATCACCATCCTGCCCTTGAGCAAGACACTTAATCTAAAGTTGCTTCAGGAAGACTGTGTCTGCAATTAGTTTGCTTTATGTTACCTTGGAAGAAAAAACATTTGATAAAAAATAAGCTCTTTAAAAATTAAATGCAAAAGTCTCACACAAGTTAGCACTTGTTTATGTTTTTGTTTGTTTTGTGAACCAAAAATGGTTGACTATTATATGATCAAATAAGGGTATTGATAAATATTGATATTAAACAACCCCCAACCCAAACACACATGTACACATACCAAATATGCAATTAAACAGGTTTATTTTAATGAAAATTAGTCATTAGTGTATTCTATGAAAGCATATCTGTTCATAAAGACTTACATGATATAATCAGTTAATTGCATTAGATGTTACAAAAAGTCAAAAGGCACCATTAATGAGACACAAATGATGCTCTCTATGGCTCTGAAGAGCAGTTTGAAGCACTGAAGCAGGGATTTGGACGCTTTGTACAATTAACAGCTTTTAGATGCCACAGCCATGTAATGCATCATAAATAAAGCATATAACGAAAGCCCAATTAGGGCCCTTGTGTCTCTCTTAAAAATACATTTGGAGAAGGAAAATGGTATATTTATTACCAAAAAACACAAGCTCTTTATGCTCTAGGTTTCTGCAAATACATTTGTTCATTTCTAACTGAACTGCAGAGTAAATGAGACTTTGATTCATCAAATAAGCCATGTGTTATACATTTGGTATATCCAAAGCAACTTACATTTATTTCAAGGTCTACATTTTGCCAGTATGTGGGAACTAAACTCATGGCCTTGGCGTTGCTAGTGTCATGTTCTGCCAGTTGAGCTACATGAACATCACGTTCTGTTAAAATTACAGCAGAGCTCTGCTATACTAATAGGTAGGCTAGTCAGTATTCTGTTACAACTAAAACAAAGTCACTATTACTTTAAGTAAGAAAGTTTGTCAAAATGTTGGATTGACAATGCCTTGCTGGAAGTTTAAAACAGTTTAATGGTTAATTTGAATTTTGAAGATTGCATAACCTTTGTGTAGTTTGATACTTTGGAGGTTTCAAAAGAGATTTTAAGGTTGAAGGTTATATAAGTGATGTGAAAATGTGTGCAGTTCAAACAGATATTTGAAGGTTGAAGGGATGTGGGTATAAGGTAGTTGCTAGAAACATATAACAGATGGATGGATGGATGGATGGATAGATAGAGCTACAGACAGATGGATCGATGGATGGATAAACAGACAGACTGATGGACAGACAGACGGATAGATAGATGGATAGACAGACAGATGCATAGATAGATAGATAGATAGATAGACCATTAAGTACATTAGACCCACACTACATTTTTCAGAGGTGTGATAGCAGAAACCTGTCAAATTGATTTAGTTTAGCCTATGAGGTATGAAAGGAAAGAAACTTGACTCATCTGGGCTTAAAATAGTGTTCTAATAAATGAGAGAGAGTAGAACAAATCCTACACCATCACAAGCTGCCAAAGGTCTGTGGCTGTATGAGTGGGAAGCAGACAGGAAGCCTGGATTCGTTTAGTCAAACCGAAGCATTTCTCAGGTAAGCAAAAACACAAACTCCTACACAGACATGAACCACAGCATTCTTCTGTCCCCAAACTTCTCCAGGGCCCCAAAAATCCTCAGACCCCAGAGGGTTAAAGGGAACATATCATAGAAATCAGCATTTCACTTACTCCTCTGTAACAAAAGAGTCTGTTCTAGTGTTGTCAAAAATACTGACCGCAATTCCAAGTCGGTAAACCTCTGATTGGCCTTGGCAATCACACACTCATCAGATATGTCTGTGATTGGCTGTTTTTGAAGCACTGATCATTGTAGCCAATCACAGACATATTTGAGGGGTGTGCGAACACAATTGCCAATCAGAGGTATTTACGAATCCGCTCAACAGCGCTCAAAGTGTACATTTTTTTAAATTTCAGTACCGATGAATCATTCTTTTGAGTGAGATCTTTTTAATCAAGCAGCTGCTCCATTTCATTTGTTCACTGATCTGAATGATTCAAAACTCAGTGACTGTATGATTTAGCCACAGCAGTTAACAACTCGCTAGAAGAAAAGATTATTAGTCAATATATTAGTAAATTAGTTGCTATGTGGACTGGACTTTATGCAGACAGTCATAAGACTAGCTACGTGAGACAAAAGAAACCATACAGGGTGAATTCAGGTTGATTGGGACACTTTTTCCAGTTCATCTCAATGGCAAAAAGTGTCCCAATCACCCTGAATTCACCCTATGTTGATTTCGAAAAATAAAGCATACCATGTCCTCTTTAAACACTGGGGTCATCCCTTTAGTCGTCTGTCATGTCTTATGTTTAACTAAACAAGCGAACAAACACACACCAGTTCTCTTTCCTTTCTCACTTTGTCAGATCTCATTTGGCTCTTTTCCTGTTCATGAAGCAGAGCCGTTACCTCTGAAACACCCGGCATCAATTTAAGTGTCACAGTTTATTTGGAATAGGGAATCAAACTAAATCCCTTAGTCTCTTAAGCCAAAGGGACTGGAGACACCTGTCATGGAGAACAAGAGAGACCGGAAAGGTAAAGCAAGCTGCAAAAAACGAAACATCCACCAGTCCTACTATCCTTGCTGAAACGATGTGATCTCATTCGTATTCATAGGTATTCACACATTACATTTGGAAAAACACGGAACCATATAATCTATGTAATATAATCATATATTTAATTTACAATAGTATATCTATTTAATTATTTAACATATTTATTTAATAATAATTTAACTATTTAATACAATTCAATATCAACATGAGAGCACAAATGAATCATCATAAAGAACAGAACAATAGATATAACGATAGATAGAGCGATAGAACGATAGAGAGTTATACAGATAGAGTGATATAACAATAGAAAGGATGATTGAATGACAGACAGAACATTATACCGATAGATAGAGTAATAGAACAATAGATAGAGCGACAGAACGATAGTGTTATACCTATAGATAAAGCGATAGAACAATAAATAGAGCGATATAACGATAGATAGTGTTATACCGATAGATAGAGCGATAGAACAATAGATAGGCAATAGAATGATAGACAGTGTTATACCAATAGATAGAGCGATAGAACAATAGATAGGCAATAGAATGATAGACAGTGTTATACCAATAGATAGAGCGATAGAACAATAGATAGGCAATAGAATGATAGACAGAGTGTTATACCAATAGATAAAGCGATAGAACAATAGATAGGCAATAGATAGGCAATAGAATGAAAGATAGTGTTATACCAATAGATAGAGAGATAGAACAATAGATAGGCAATAGAATGATAGTGTTATACCGATAGATAGAGAGATAGAACAATAGATAGGCAATAGAATGATAGACAGTGTTATACCAATAGATAGAGCGATAGAACAATAGATAGGCAATAGAATGATAGACAGAGTGTTATACCAATAGATAAAGCGATAGAACAATAGATAGGCAATAGATAGGCAATAGAATGAAAGATAGTGTTATACCAATAGATAGAGAGATAGAACAATAGATAGGCAATAGAATGATAGTTATACCGATAGATAGAGAGATAGAACAATAGATAGGCAATAGAATGATAGTTATACCGATAGATAGAGAGATAGAACAATAGATAGGCAATAGAATGATAGTTATACCAATAGATAGAGAGATAGAACAATAGATAGGCAATAGAATGATAGTTATACCGATAGATAGAGAGATAGAACAATAGATAGGCAATAGAATGATAGTGTTATACCGATAGACAGAGCGATAGAACAATAGATAGGCAATAGAATGATAGACAGAGTTTTATACCAATAGATAGAGTGATATAACGATAGATAGAGCAATAGAACGATTGTTACGTTTAATATTATACTGTGATTTGTGGTTATGTTTTCTTTTTCCCTTTCGAGTTTCTCTCTCCTCATTGCTCCAGATTCCGGCTGCTAATCATATGGGAAAGCGGATTGGCTCCTCTCTTGGCATCGCATCCCTTAAAAACGTGCTTCTGCGCAATACAAAGGGGGCGCGGCTCTGAGTGTGTGATCTGCCGGGAGGACGTGCTGGTGTCAGCGTTCCTCCGGCCTGTTGTAAAGTTGATTTAAGTGAAGTGAAGTAGCCTGATGTATGCCTAACATTGTTTTCCATCTGTTTTTCCCACCATCTTTTTCTTTGTTTTTTGCTAATTCTTTGTTTAATAATGTGTCGGTATTAAAAGGTAATCTGTAAATAGAGCATTGCCACTCTTGTAGAGAATGGGTGCCTATTTTGTTTAAAAGCTATATTGTCTCCTGGTTTTGAACAGATAGGGAGATGGGATGTATTTTTGTTTAATTTTTCTTTGTTAGGTTAAGGTAGCCTTTTTTGTTTTGTTTGTTATTTTGGCTTATGCCCATTTCTGAAGCTGACATAGTGGCTTGTAAACAAAAGAAACTACTAATTGCTCCTACAATAAACACAAATCTATGCTTTCCTTATGTGACATTTTTCATTTATGTTACTCCTCAACGCTCCTAGACTGGGACGTAACACGATAGATAGAGCAATATAACAACAGATAGAGTGATATAGTGATAGAGCAACTGAAAAATAGAGTGATAGAATGACACACAGATAGATCAACAAACCAAACGATCAGCAAAACGTCCTCTGCTCATTGCTTATCAAGGCTGGTAACCCTAGTGAAAAAATAGTATACTTAAGCACAATTTATTCGTATGTACTTTAGTATAACTAAATGTATTTGTGGCGCTAAATTGCTAAATTGGAACATATTGGAAATTGGAAACTAATTTTGTACTAAATGCATTTTAGTTGTCCAAAAGCAGTGCTGAAGTTCAACTAAAGTTGTATTAAATATACTTGTTTGTGCTAAAGTGGAACTATTCCAAGCATATTTAAGTACACTTTAAATATACTCTTGTATTTAAGTTTTGTAATGCAGAATTCACTCAGCATAAACTTCAAATGTATTTTGGTGACATTAGAATTGCAATTCAATTACATTGTAGGAATGTTGAACATACATTAATATTATACTGATAACAAACTTTTAGTGATTTTAAACCACAATGCAATGGCATTCCAAGTTAACTTGAAGTGTGCTAATGGCATCATTATAGTGTGCTTCAAATAGGCTACAATAAAGTAATCTTTATAAATAAAGTCACAGCTTAAGAATATGCCTTTTACAGAAACCAACAGTATACCAGTAACTTACTTATCCAGTGAACATCAGTGAGACAATGGGAACATATGTGTATTTTGAATGCAGGAACCAGTACGGGCTGGAATCAAACCCTGGTCGCTGTTGCACAAAAGCACGCAGCTTACCTGTTGCACCACCACTCAGACATGGACCATGCAAAACTGGGGTTACTTTGTGTTCTCTCTATACTGTTACAAGTACAGCTATACGCAAACAAACATTAATGACAACTATTAATGACAGCACAAATTAAATGGATTAAAAGACTGTGAATCGAGAAAAGTCTCAATATAGGCACAGTAAGTGTGTGCGTGAAAATAAAGGTGAAACGGCCTGTAGCTATATAACACGAACGTGCATTAAACTTTAAGCTGTTGAAGAAATAAAACCAGCAGACGCATCATTAAATATCAAGAATGTTTTACTTCCATTTTACTTGACATTATCTGTCATTAACGCAACATGAAGCAATTGTATAAACCGGCATAACATTAGTTTTATTCTTGTGCACGCACTAAAACACAGTTCCGTTCCTTGATGGAAAAATGTGAACGTGCAGAATTGCTCAATGCAACACAACTGTTTCTGACAAAAACGCAATGAAATGA
This sequence comes from Hypophthalmichthys molitrix, assembly GCA_037950675.1. Classification (NCBI taxonomy): domain Eukaryota; kingdom Metazoa; phylum Chordata; class Actinopteri; order Cypriniformes; family Xenocyprididae; genus Hypophthalmichthys; species Hypophthalmichthys molitrix. Next base: position 2,738,860 of record CM075503.1, on the reverse strand, counting down.
TTTGGCAGTTTGGCGGTCTCGCATTACGCTGCGGATTTAAATGTGACGCGTAGATTAAAATGATTTACTTTTCATGCAGTTAACGGTACAACAGTATTAACTTTTTGTGTAATTTTTGAAGACTGGTCAGGATCGGTTTAATGATTAGTTTAATAATTCATAATATTTTGACAGCCCAAAGGGCTGCAGTTCATATTTCAAAGTGCAATGGGCCATTAAAGTAGCATTAATGGGAAAAGTGTATTACAGTAGGTGCTTTGGAATGCACTGCAAATACACTAAAGTAATAAAACTTCTGATCAGGTACATTAATTTTTTTTACCTTTCATCTTTCATCAAACTGACTATATGTTGTTTTCTTTATTTGTCATAATTACAAATATTTACTTTTGTAACTACTTTCTATATGTGTGTATATTTGCTTTGCAACCATGCAAAATTGTGAAAAGTGCTATAGAAATAAATTTGAATTGAATTAAACAATAGCCTACCTGATGATATTCAAAGTGTGAGCAAATTATTGAAAAGGTAAAGGTCATAATTAAAACTTACTTCATGATTATTTTTTGCAACTCAAAATACATTTCCTGTAAACTTTTATCTAAGCCAATACTATTTTTATACTAAATAAGTAGAACTTAAATACAGTTAATTGAATTGTACATTTAATCATAACAAGTCAACATAGTATTCAACAAAAATAAATTACTGAAGTAGGATACTTAAATATGTAACAAATTAAATCATTTTATTTGAAAATTGCTCATTGTTATATTTGAGCTGTAGGCAAAAGTTGGGTTTGAAAATTCTGCCCTTACAGCCAGTTAGCAGAAACAAACTAGATGTTGTAGTTCATACCTCATGTTTGGTTTGCACAAAAAGAAAGTCTCATCTAAAAAATTATATATCGCATCATCTAAAAATAATTTCATCATTCTCAGATATGAAATACATGGTGAGACTTGTGTCTTTAGCTACAATGAGTTTCTAGACCCAGTTTCCTTCTGACAAATGTGCCAAAACTGCAACACAGATTCCTAATAATGTGCACTTCAGCGAGTTCGGTTGTTAAGCAAAAGTACAGCTAAACCGATTGTTGGTGAGTGTGATGGCGTTCGCTTTATGGCGCGTTCGAAACATACATCAATCATTGCGGTCTATATGTGTCAACTTCTGGTTCAACCAATGGTAGGACGTTGGGGCAGGCCAATGGGGGTCAAGGTTTAGCGTCAGCAGTTACAGTGTTTTCAAATCATTTCAGGAAGAATGTGTTTATGAGATAAAATGCACATGAACATCAGCACAACTCATAATTACGAGTTTAGGTAACTCTGGATTTTCTTAAGAGTTTCCGAGTTAGGTGCGTGACGGTGAGATTTCATGTCAGAGGCAATGGATGCAGAGTCTGCCCAAGTAAAAAACCTATCAAAATGTATTTAAAATAGGCCTACATTCATTTCACACTAACTACAAACCCATTAATATACAGTAGTCAACATTTGAAGTAGATCAAAAAAGTTAATCAAAGTTAAGAAGAAGGTTTTGATCCACTTCAAATGTTGACTACTATATTTACTGACATACATATTTTAATTAAACTTTATTTGGAGTTCTTCTTTATTGCACAATGCATATTTCTTAATATTAAGCCTAAAATGTGTTTAATATCACTATTAGTAAGGATAGTACGATCACTGTATAATTTGAATGCAAGATATATAAAGTGTACCTAAAGTATACTTGCAATAGTTCCACTTTAGCACAATCAAATATACTTAAGTATATCTTTAGTTGGACCTCAACACAAAAATACTTGTTCCAGTTTAGCAGACTTTAAGTATACCAATTTAGTATAATAAAAGTACAATTACAGGGTATTTATATTAAGTACATAAATATGTAAATGCAATTGTAGTATACTTAGCATAAAATAAATGGATTTCAAATACATTTTAGTACATTTATTTTTCACTAGGGAAGGTAACAATGCTGGTAAAATTCAGAGAAGAACTTATACTTGTCTTTTTTGGGGGGGTTAAGGCATGGCGTAAGCAAAATCCAAGACTAGGGATTGTGTTTCACCTAAGATTCATAATAAGCTTGAGGCTAAACTAAACTGAGAGTAATGTGTGCAGCAGGGTCTACAGTATCCTGGTATGATACATTGGTTGGATCGGTGACGGTGCCATATTGAGTTTAATTAATATTGAAAGCACAGCAGGAGTGAGAGAGGCCAGGTTCGGCCGGCTGCCGCTGTGAACAGTAATGAATGTTTGGAAAGGTTAGAGAGTTTCAAAGGTTCTTAATGTGCTACCACTAAATCGACTGAATCAAACAATCCAGGGGTAAGATTGAGTGGACTCACAGACCGTTTTTTCAGAGGAACCAGATAACTCGGGACGATCGTTTCTTGCCCAGGACCAGCAGCGGTCTCATTAATCACATTCACATTCAAATAATAACGTGTTTTATTGATATGCAAATAGATTTGCGGTTCTAATGCTACATTTGAATAATAATTCATCACTAATGGTAGCAAATTTTCCCAAGCAATCAGAGAAACAGTCTTGAAAAAATTTCAGTTGAGAATAACAGAGAAAAGATGATTGTCAGTGGAAATATGGATTCAAGGCGAATCTATTAGTATTCTTCCAGTGCCACGTGTCTGCCACAGAAAGAGAGAGAGAGAGTTATGGGGGAGGAGAGATTTGAGGAAAGAGCAAAAGAGAGAGAGAGAAAAGGAAGCAGACAGAGAGATAGACATGAAAGGCGGTGCTCTTGACAGGTATTCTAAAAGAGCAAATGAAGCTGTGACCCCAGACAGGAGCTTCGCCATAATAAGGATGAGTAATCAATGCTGGCACTGAACAACATTAGCATCGAGATGCAGAGATTTAATTTGTCTGTGTGGTAATCCACTGCACAAGTCAAGCCCGGTTTAGTATTTGAAATTATTAAGGATGTCAATAGACTAAAATATTTACCTACAAAAAAAAAAAAATGAGATTAATCAATAATGCATTAAATGCATTGATTTTAAAGCAACAATTAAATGTATGTGCAATGTGTACTGTACACAAATGTGCATGTTTTTGTGGATTGACACTCATATATTGTAAATGTGTATCTATAAAGACCTCATTGACCTTGTTAGAGTTATGTTTAGTCTTGTTTAGTTTCACTATATTTTGTTTTCCCTGTTCTCTTTTTGCCTGTGTTCCCGTTTACATGTGCACCAATAATGCAATTATTTCCAATAATCAGAGTAAGGACTTAATCACAATAAGTGATTACATGACATTAGCAAACCTCTTGGTTTACATGCATTTTACATTTTTGATTATTCGCTAAGATTATTTTTACCATCATTATATAAATGATGAACTCAGATACAGTAGGCATGTTACTGGCCACTGTCTTAACCTACTTACATCAAATGCGAAACCCATTTGACTTATTGGAAGTTTATTCGGCACAGTGATGAACATCACAAGGCTGCTGGGTTTGCCTACGCTGCATCGCTTTCTTTGCACTGTCTCTGGATGAAGATATGGAGAAAAGAATGTGCAGCGAGTTGTGTTAACAGAGTTAACGGCATCCATGTATGTCTGAGCATGTGCATACTTTGGTCAGAGTGGTAATAATGCGATTAAGGTGTTTACATGCTTGTTTATTGTGATTAAAATGGGCGTATGGCGCATAGTTTAATACGAGTATGGTTACTATGATCATGAGCTTAATTGTATTAGTTTGATCGAAGTATTGCGTTTACATGAGGTAAAGTTTAATCGCAATATTGCCAAAAAAAAAACATTATGAGGGTGCATGTAAACACACTTAGTGTTAGTTTCTATGGTTGTTAAACAGCTGTTCCCAGTCCTGTTGATTATCCTTCTTGTGTACTTAAGCCCTCAGTTCTCCCAGCTCTTCGTTCAGTGTCGTAACCTTTGAGTTTGTATGCTTTTTTAATAAACGGTATTATTATTATTATCACAATTAATTGAAGTACACTCTACTATATATTTCTGTTATTTCAAGTTATAACAGACTTTTATTTTGATGGGTTGTCCTGAAGACCTTTGACTTCTTGTGTGTATATATGATACAACAAATGTCAATAGTTTTATTAAATTAAACAGTGAAATGTTCATGAAGCGATGGTAAGAGCAGTCCATGTATAGGAAGACAGCAGACACTGAAATCATTGCGAGTCACACGTGCTTCAGTAGCCTATGTGTAGTAGTAGACGATACTGTGGCGCTCATTCACACAGACACGGCAGAACATACAGATTTAAGATTTCGATAGCAGCCTTTTTTAGCTTGAAGATTCACAGACACTAGTCTGTATCGATATCTGATTCACTGGACAGTCCTTCTTTTGATTCATTCATCAAAAAATTAACATTAACATTACAAAATTAAAACATATCGCTCTTCATGGCCATTGAAAAATACATATCAGTCACGAAACTGAAATCGGTTTACTGCCAAGCACTAGATGGATTTATTAAAGACTGTTTGTGTTATTCCTTGTCTTTGTGCGATGATTGCAACCATGCATGACAACCGGAAGTCAATGCAAAACTGCAATAATTCAACGACAAAACAACTTCTGAAATAACCAAACTTCTAACAACTTCTTTCCTCAAACAACCAACAGTTCTGTGTGTACCCTGAGATAAAAACCTAAGAAATGTTCTAGCAAAGACCTCGATTGACCCACAACCCGGAGTGTGCTTGTTCTGGAGTTGAGGATGTGGAATCAGACAGATCGATACAAAGCTGCAGTGGCTTTAGACATCAGGAGATCAACAGAATAACACAGTTGAGCCGCTATACAATCTCCACTGCAACCTTGAGCAGCACTGCGGGTGAATCAGCATATTAATAAACTGCCATGGCAGTAATCTCAAAGCAATGATTTAAGACGACAAGGACAACAATCTGGCACTGCACTACAATAACGCAACATCATTTCAAGGCCTCGTCAACTTGGGCAACTAAACATTCAGCTAGCTTATCAAATTCATTGCTTTCCCCTCCATATTCTAAAACAGCTTCATTTTTGCTTCTCCGCTTATACATTTCCCAGATGGTTTGAGATGAAAGATTATTCCAGCAGCCCGAGTGTTTCACTGGGTTACTTATGTAAGTTCTCTCATTAAAAGACACCCCCAGATGACAGACCTCACCTCTGTCTCACACAAGAGAGAGCGCAAGAAAACAGCAGACTAGAAACCAGTACTGCCTGTACAATCTAACACTAAGTGTCTTTCTTAACTCTTCAACATCTATAAATTGTTGTCCTCAATTTCTATAATCGTAAGTCAAATGAGGTGGGCATTATGTAAAGCACATCCCGCTGAGCGTTGAAAGTAAGTGCATTATGTTATGATGATTGTGGTTTATACACAAGCTATTGATCTTTATTCAGTGATCTCAGGTGACTAAAAAAGGGAGAATTGCATGAATTGTGAATATCTGTCCTTGGACCATTGTTTACATTGGAAGGAGAAATAAACCTGTCCATGCGTTTTCATTAAAAGGCAATTTCACACCTTTTAAAACAATAGTTTATGAGCTTATGAACAGCTTTATTTACCTGGAGAAATCCTGCTTTTATATGTGTAAATGGTGGAGAAATTGTGTCAAGATGCTAAGGTGTTGCTATTTAGTTGTATTTAGTGCACTGCTATGCAGTTGCCAAGGTGTTCTGGACGTTGCTAGGTGGTCGCTGACTGGCCAAAAGTAGTCAAAATAGTGATATTGTAATATTTTTTTTTTTTGCCTATAAATCTCTGGTCACTTAGAAAAGTAACACCTAATGTCACCATCTTAATTACTCAATCAAGGTTTTTTGTTTTTGTTTGTTTTTGTTTTTTGTTGTTTTTTTCAAGACTAGATGTAAAATGTGCACAATGACAATAATTTTTAACTTTTTAACTTTTTTTTATAACTTTTATTTCATCCTAAAAAAAAAAAGAATCATGGTTTCCACAAAAATCTGAAGCAGCACAACTGTTTTCAACATTTATAATAATCAGAAATGTTTGTTGAGCAGCAAATCAGCATATTAGAATGATTTCTGAAGGATCATGTGACACTGAAGACTGGAGTAATGATGCTGAAAATTCAGCTTTGATCACAAATGATGTTGGACAAGTTACGTGCTAAACTTTAAAGAGGAACTTTTAACCATAATGCCCCTTTTACTAGATGTAATATAAGTCTCTGGTGTCCCCAGAATGTGTCTGTGAAGTTTCAGCTCAAAATACCCCACAGATCATTTATTATAGCTTGTCAAATTTGCCCCTATTTGGGTGTGAGCAAAAACACGCCGTTTTTGTGTGTGTCCCTTTAAATGCAAATGAGCTGCTGCTCCCAGCCCCCTTTCCAGAAGAGGGCGGAGCTTTAACAGCTAGCGCTTCGGTTGCTCGACAACAACAAAGCTGGAGAATCTCACGCAGCCAAAATGAGGATTGTCAGTAACGGTGTTCAGCCTTACATTGTTCAAACCGGAGTCGACACTGATGGAGAGACTCAGGAAGAAGTTACAACTTTTAGAATGAAACTGGACGTTTCTGAATGGTTAGTGGATAAATTTATGTAGTTGCTGTGGAGTTGATTCAACTCATCCACTAGCATGTGCCGTCATGTTAATCTTTTGTGCAAATCCAGCGTTGAATTGACTCTCGTTTGTGAAGCAGTCCGGCGTAAAATGATGACATGACAACAACACTCTACTACAACAACTCTTCCTCTTCTCTAAAGCCTCGCCCCCTTTGTTGTGTGTTCTCGGGGGCGGGTTTATGTAAATTTTAGGGTTAGTGATGTCACCAACCTGGGAAGAAGCTCATTGTAGTCTCTACCAGCCGTTTGTTGTAGTCCTTAAAAAGCGATTTCTGTAAAAGAAAATATCCCCCTTTGCATTGAACTTTAAGTGTTGTAACTTTGCAGATGTTGTTTATGATCAAACAGCAACATTACACACTAACTAAAGTTAAAAAAGTGAAATCATAATCAACCACCCCTTTAATACATACGAATAATGGTTTGTTTTTATTAAGGCTATAAAGTTTTTATATAAAGGTGTTACTTTTTTCTAGTTTACTTTTATATGAAAAACTATTTCTAATTCATATTTCAACTACTATTGATTAGAATGATATATTGGGAAATTATTACAAAATATTAATGGAAATATTTATCATTTTAAGATGCATTTCAAAGTTACCACAGTTACTCAAACTCATTCTTCCAGCGGATTTGACTTCATCTTGTCAGAGTTCTTTGCTTCTGGACGTCTGTCAGGAGCATGACGAACAGCATCTTGACGGTTGATGAATCAGTGAGTTTAGTGCTGGTGCGTAGCTGCTTGTCATTCTGTGCCTTCGAGCACTTTCTTTCATCTTTCCATCAGAGCCGAACCCGTTACGTAATTCACAGATGCGGGCGAAAGGGCAGAACTGAAGATGCTGGTACCTAGTCCAGCACAGCTATATCTCAGGAGCATCAGCGAGGACGAAAATAGACAGAAGGAGAGAGAGATCAAGACAAAACAAGAGAGGAAAAAAGGCTGGTTCAGGTACTGAAAACTCAAAAGCTCACTTGGCACACTTTGTTGTGTTCTCCTCTGATCTAGGACTACAGATGAAACCAATCACAATCAGTGCTGCTGGATAGATTACTTACAAATTGTAGTCCGTTACTGATTACAAATTACATGATCAAAATTGTAGTTAGTAATGTAATCTATTAGATTACACATTTTAAATAATATAATCAGACTACTTTTTGATTACTTTTAGATTACTTTTGACTTGTTTATCACATAGATTTGAATAGGATTCTTTTTTACCATATTTCCTATTTGGAAAAGTAAAACTAATTTGATATAAAAATAGAAATATATAAAATTATAAAGAAAGAAAATATATTCTAATTTTATCGACACCATGAAGGACCACCAAGCTGAGGTTCGGGAGTTTACGAAAAGCTAATAATTCTATCATAGAAATGTAAAAATAAATCAATAAAAATAAATCAATAGAACGCTAAAAAAATAAGTATTTTATCTGTTTAGCTGCGTGTCATGTGACCAATAACTGACATCAGAGAAACGATAAATAATGCCGTTGTGTAAATAATATGCAGTCAATATAAAAGTAACTGTAGTTTAATGATGAGTATTTTAAATTGCAATATAACCAGTTGGTTAATGGACAACTATTCAATCATTGTAGCTCATCTCAATAGTAATATCAGTCTAGTGTATCAAGTGAAGGGGGTAATGTCTGAAAACGTCTCAGGTTACGTATGTAACCATAGTTCCCTGAGAAAAGGAACGAGACGCTGCGTCCGATAGGATCGCTTTGGGAACGATTCTATCAGACGCAGCACGAGTTCCCTCGAAAGGGAACTAATGATGATCCCCTGTAATATGTCAAACATGTAGTCCCTCCCCAAACCCAGGCCATCGGTTGAGCCAATGTTGACCAAACTGCACCACTCAAACAAATTGCAATTCATTTTTATGTGTCTGGCAGTGCAGAAATATCATGCTACCTTTAACCTTGACTATGGGCTGGGTGTAAACCACTCATATCACTGTGACAGTTTAAGTAATGTCTTTAAACACCCTGAGGAATTCTGGGTGGGAGACAATTTCACGGTCGCTTGTTCTAAATGTTTAGTTCCTGCTTCTGCAGATTGATTTTAAGGTTTTACATCTTTTAAATAGTAGAAAGCCCTGCATTCTCATAAGCCTGGGTGACAAAGTTTGATGGGAAAGCACCAATAGGCTGGAGGAGGGAATGAGGATGAAGAAAGTGCAGGGAGATGCTTTCTGGTAGATTTGTCTGTACTGCCCCCTTCAGACTAAGTCTAAATATACACATCCACCTAAATCAGATGGAAATACAAAGGATTATTCCACCTAAACCCTCAGAATAGCTGCTTACAGTCACTTATAAGAGCAAAAGGAACTACAAAAGGATTAATCTAAGACAAATGTGTGTTGGACCATAATAGTTTAACCACAAGGGCTGACAAGCTCCAAAAAGGATGCAAATCATACATGGTGCAAAATTATGCATCATAAAAGGTCCACTTGGCATTGCTTGCCTTGAGGATCTTGCTGCATGTGAGGTGAGATTGCATCTTTAGAGACAGTCATATGTTTGCTGCGAGTGACCAAATGTTGTGCGGAATTTCCATATATGGAGATGGTTTGGGCGTGCTTTATGGAAATGACCAAACAACAAACAAGATGATGATAGAGGGCCCTATTTTAACGCTATTAGCATATGGTCTAAAGCGCACAGCGCAAGCGCACTTGGGGCTTGTCTGAATCCACTTTTGCTAGTTTAACGATGGGAAAAATGGTCAGCGCATCTGGCGCATGGTTTAAAAGGGTTGTCCCTATTCTCTTAATAATTAATGGGTGTGTTTTGGGTGTAACATGCAATAAACCAATCAGAGTGTCATCTCCCATTCCCTTTAAAAGCCAGTTGCGCTCGCGCCATGGCGGATGCACTATTTACATGGCTGAAATTGCAAGCGAAAAAACTGAAGCGAGGAAACAGAGGAAACCATCTACAGGACAAGCCGGATTCCACAAAAGCATTTTTATCTTTATGCACACAATAATAATCTTTTAAATTGTAATCCTTTTATTTTTAATATCTGGCATGTTTGTGTGCTGCTGTGCATCCCTGTGTGCATAATAAGCAGAGTGTACGCGTGTTGTGCACCCATCTATAGGCGCATATTACTAATGCACTCTTTAAATAACAAAAAAATATTGCACCATTGACTTTAAACCAGGTTTCAGATGGTCAATGGCGGAGTCTATTTCAGTTGCCTCAAAATAGCAACGCATCAAAATTTCGCCTGAACACACCTCGTTTTCAGACCGTGCTGGTCGCGTGCTGCCCATGGCCGCACAAATGGGCGCAAATGCATTTGCTATTTAAACAACGTGGCACAGGACGTGAAAATGATAACTGTGTCGGGCTGAAACTAGCAAAAAACACTTGCGTCATGCCTGGCGCCACATTGCGCCGGGGTGAATGACAGGGCCCGAAGACTCAAGGCCCAATCTCAGTACAACTGAGAAAAGCTGCAGCATATGAATGCAAATGTAAAAAATGTGAAGCAAATCTGTCTGGAAGAGTGGACCAAAACACTGAAAAGAACAGGTTCAGGTTCTGAATGCTTAAACCCAATGTATAGTTTACTTTGTACAGTACGTGTACGCGATGGTCAGCGTACAGTGCGCGTGACACAGATTTTGGCATCAGAAGAGCACGCACATACTGTACGCGCACCGCCAGATTTTTGTAACCATGCGTACTTTGTAGGCACAGGTCGTACATGCGCAACCGTGCCCTGGGGCGTCGATTCACAAGGTAGTTGAAGAAAAACCTCATAAACAGAACAGACCAGAACGCATGCAAGCTACAGCGGCAATGGAGGACTATAAAGATTGTGCAAAGAGGTTAGAAAGTACCCTCATTTGTACAACTCTAGCATGAAAGAATACAAAGATGGATACATGTGTTTTAACTCGTGGCGAGAGATTGCTCAAAACTGCGCATGCGTCGAGCACCTGTGTACTCGTACGTGTCAAGTGAAGTATACTTTCCAAGGCTGTGCATTCGACTGTGCGCGTACACTAGTGTACGCATAAAAAAAAGAATTATACCCAGAGCTTTAACCACTATATGCGAGTCTGTGACTCCTGGATGTCTCTGCTATGCAAAATGAAGAATTAAATGAGAGGGTGAATGCGAGCAGTCAGGGGTTGGTGCTGACGAAGAAATCCATTGGGGTTTCTTTCATGTGAACCTTTGATTAAATGCCCCCTGAGCAAATTAGCCCCAACAAAGTGGTTCCACAGCTGCCTCCACGCTTAACTCGCCACCGAGGCCTGAATCCATCCCTGTGATGTGTCAAAGCATGCGTGAGGGAGAGTCAGACGGTGTGTGTGTGACTCCTTTTAAAGCCTTGCACAGGCGCTGCATCACCCAGCTCTATGATGTACTAATGATCAGCGCGGTACGCCACCTGTGTAGCGGGGCTCAGTTGGCCTGTCAGGTTTTATTCAATGTTCCCTTTCCAGTGCACAAGGGAGGCAGGCCAGCACTTTATGCCAAAAAAGCACAGTCAAAGTTCCCTGGCTCTCTCAACACATTGTCACAAGTCATTCTGTCAAAACTGAGAATGTGCGTGTGCAAAAGGACAAGTATTGGCAACGCTAAAAGAGCATGTCAATAAGATCGCCTCTTCTCTGGAAGGACAGAGTTTAATGGCATTGTAATTCCACTTCATTGGCCAAACACTGTCTGAGACCATGAACACAGTGTATGTGAGAGCGCCTGCCCCATCACTAACACTAAAGCCGCCTTTCCACTGCACACGACATTTGCATTCGATTGTTGCATTTCGCCCCCTAGCGGCAGTCACAAGGAACTTTGAAATTGGTCGTGAAGCAACCGTTACAATCGGCTTATCCACCATGGTAAACTGAACGATTTTAATGAATGTAACGTTAATGTATGTATGAACATATCCACACAAAGCAAATGACCCTGAATACATCTAAAATAAAAACAAAGTAGATTTTATAGAGCTCATCAACGTAAAAATTGATTTAATAATTATAAACAAAAAAAATGTTCTGACATAATTATTAATAACTGCCATTTTACAGAAATAGTGTTTACAGAATAACGTTAAAGTGTTAAAATATTGGTAATTCTAACTTCGCGCTCATTGTTTTGATTAGAATACATCATATCCGGTCAGCTGGTCGCATACGTCTAGCCGCAGAAGTTAAAATATTTCAATGCATCCGAAGCTCAATTTGGATCCGAAATTTCCGCATTTGCATATGATCAGAACTCCACGCAGCCTCCGTACTACTCTCCATTGGAAATGAATGACTTCGGTCCAACGGCTGCCGTTCGTCATGTGCAGTGGAAAGGCGGCTTAAGGCCCTGTTTACACCTGGTATTAAGATGCATTTTGGTCGATCGAAACACAAGTAGACGAGGGAGACACATTACCGTTTACACCTGGGGTCTCTTTTATCCACTTTCAACCAATTATGTCCTGATTTCTTCGAGGGGAGGGTCTATAGGCGGGTAAATGTATGGGTTTTTTCAGATTTTTCGATTTGATAAACAAAATAAGCTCACGCAATTTACATATGAATGCGACTGGAGACAACGGAGAAACACGGAGAGCATCAGCTTTCGTTTCTGCTCTGATAGCCGCAAGACTAGCTGAACGCTGTGAGTGTGTTTTAGAAATCAGGAATGGTGAGAGAACATTGTGCTTGGTACATTTTTCATCTTCAAACCAAAATTAAAGGGTTAGTTCACCCAAAAATGAAAATTCTGTCAATAATTATTCAACCTACAAAAGCAATCCGGTCGAATGCATTTTCGACTACCTCTAGAGGTGGTCGAAATTGGACAAGCTCAAAACGTTTTAGACCTCGTTTACACCTGTATATAGCGTCATCCACCTGCGATCCGACTGACCACAACGCATCTTAGTACCAGGTGTAAACAGGGCCTAAGGGGTGTTTGCAGAAAAATAGTGATTTTTTTATAATTAAAAAAGTAAATATTTAAATCAGTGGTTGCATTAACCGAATATTTTTTCCATCATTGTCTGAATTTGTTTAGCTGAAGGTCGTCCGTCATTTTGACAGGATAGACTGACGGCGATTCTAACTTGCAACTGTAATTCCCACCCCTGTCCAGTTGGTGGTGACAACACATATTAATTAACTGTTATCTAGTATTGTCTCTTCTTTGATCTCAGTGCATGACGTCTCTGTCCAGCCTGTGGCTTTAGTCACCGCTACACACATTTGCAAAATGTCACGGCAGCTGAATGTGAAAGGTTTCTTCAAACGGCCAAATAGTTGTGATGTTGATAAAATAGATTAAAAAGAGAAACTAATGTGGATGCGGTGGAGGATAAAGGACAAACAGCAGACACTGTTTCTCAGTCGCTGGCACAGACAAGCACCCAGTTCAAGTCATTTTTTTACGTGCTTTAGGAGATCTGGAATGTGGTATTTCACTATATTATTAAAACATTCATATATATATATATATATATATATATATATATATATATATATATATATATATACACACACACACACACACACACACACTACCAGTCAAAAGTTTGGAATCGGTAAGATTTTTAATGTTTTAAAAATATTAGAATGATTTCTAAAGGATCATGTGACACTGAAGACTGGAGTAATGATGCTGAAAATTCAGCTTTGCCATCACAGGAATAAATTACTTTATAAAACATATTCAAACAGAAAACAGTTATTTTAAATTGTAATAATTTTTCACAATATTACTGTTTTTACTGTATTTTTAATTAAATAAATGCAGCCTTGGTGAGCAGACGAAACTTCTTTTAAAAACATTACAAATCTTACCGTGTTCAAACTTTTGACTGGTAGTGTATATATATATATATATATATATATATATATATATATATATATATATATATATATATATATAATTATAAATTGAATAATTAAAATACTTTTAAGACAGTCCAAGGTAACTTTTAAACTAAAAAAAAAAAAAAATACACAATACAAAATTTATTTACATGGTGGAAAATCTTCTGGGAATAACTGCTTAAATTTCAGCTATCACAAGCTATCATAAATCAGCCATCATATGATATAAATCATAGCTATCATATGTCTTCGGGAGATCTGGAATATGGTACAATATTATTCAAGAAAACATTAAAAATATAAATGCTGTTCAGCTTTGTTTTTATTAAATCGACATAAGCAGTAAAGCTGCAAGAAAATATGCTGTAAATGTTTTATCCACAGCACTTTCCCAATAAAAACTTCTTCTAGCCCGGCACATTCATATTTCTCAACTAAATTCCTCCTGTTAGCAATCTCTCTCATCCTCTTCCCACCCTCAGCAATTCGTCACATCCTGTGTTAATTCATAAATTATGTGTCAATACTCATATTAATCACTGGAAATCATCTGTTTCCACCCCTGCAGAGTTAAAAGTGTCTCTGCTTCATCTATTTTTTCGTTCACTCCCTCAATCTCTTATTTAATCCTGTCCTCCGGCCTCAGCTCCGCATGCATCACTCCTCCCACTCCAAAGGGTATTTACTCTTTGAAAAAGCTTCATTCCTATTCAAAATGGACAAAATGCTCACAGAAATGTGGCATTCACTCAGTGGCTGCTCTAATTTTTATGGGCTGTCAGCCTTAAAAAAAAAAATCTCCATCAAAATTATAAAATCAAGTATTATAAAACAGTGTTGACAGTGATATACACTGCCAAGCCAAGGCAAAAAAAAAAAAAAAAAAAAGTCACTGTTTGGATTTAAATAGGCAAATGTTTTAATACAAATACAAAATAAAAATATTAATTATTCCAAACTAATGGACTATGAATTAAACTAACAAATATAATTAATAGTTAAAGTATTTCTTGATAGTGACTAAAAAGGTAACAGTGAGTCACACATTTAAAATAAAAAAAGTCCCTTTACTCTGCGAGTTGCATAAGAGGCACAGTCAGAGAGATGTTACAATGAAGTAACAGAAAGCTTCCCGTCATTAGATCATTAGATATGGCCCGAAGCCTTTTAGACAATTAGATAGGGTCCTCATGTTAATGCTGGTAATAGATTGTCTGCGATTAATCTCATTGCTCACGATCTCACCGAACGCACACGCTCACACAAACACATCCCGTTCCTGACAGCAGACTGCCAATAACACTAATAACCCAACAATGACAGAATTCAGCCCCAGTGAATAACTACAGCAATATGAAGCAGATTGGGCCCAATGTGTGCGCTGGCGTGCGTTTGATAATGGGAGTGGCACAGTGACACAGTCAGACGCTACTGTTCACAAAATGATGGCTGGAGGTGTGGGGTGAGACAGTATCTTTTGAGTGATATAACACACTGAGTCATTCACCGCCAATTCAGCCTAAACTCCCGCCACCGGCACGGCAGATGGCCAGATCTGAGTCGAGTGAGATGAGAAAAAAAATAATACATTTGGAGCAGAAAACTGATTTTGAGAGAGGCATTCATAAGGACACTACTCTGCAAAATAGCATTCTTTAATGACTATTTTTGTCTGTTTACCAGACAGGATGTTAGGATGAGAAAAAGTTACATTTTTAGTATGATTGAGTTGGCCAATCAAATAAAAGAAGGCGGGCCTTATTGTTCACAGAAACTGTGAATTCCAGCACAACACTTCAGTTTTAACGGTGAAAGAGTACGAGATAAGAAGTAGAGAAACATTTAATATCTGACAATGATACGATAGAAATTGATAATCCACAATAATAGTAATGCAAGCTACTCAACTTTTTACTCAATTTCGCCATTTATTTGAATTGAAAATTCAACTATGACAAATTGTGAAAAAAAAAATTAAATAATAAAAAAATTTAAAATTAAATATTTTAAATACATAAATACAAAAATACAAAACAATATACAAAAATACATTGATTTAAAACAAAATTTAAAAAAATATTAAAATTATAATGAAAATTCTTTAAAGACAGTTTAAATTAACTAAAATGAAATGAAGTCAACTTTTTGGGTCAATTTTGCTGTTTATTTGAATAGAAAATATCAGATATCATTACCAGTGTTGGGGAAAGTTACTTTTAAAGTAATGCGTTACAATATTGTGTTACCCCCTAAAAAAGTAACTAATTATCTTACTTAGTTTAGTTACTTTTTATGGAAAGTAATGTGCTACGCCTGGCGCCGCATTGTGAACTGACTAAACCACAGGCTGAAAGAAATGCAAATTCACACCTGTACAGTAGAGGGCGCCGCTCAAACAAACCTTTCAGCTGTGCTGAAGTTATGAGCATATAGTCTAAAATGAATATGACAGAATAAATATGCAAAATAATGGTGAGAAAACATGCATTTTCATTTAGTTTTCATTGCTCGCTGTATATAAAAACAAACAAGCTCAGTCCAATTCATAAGCAAATGACTCTTATGAGTTGGTTCTTTTAAAGAATCATTCAAAAAGACTCACAAGCTTTACCAGTATGGATCATACACAGACAAATCCTTCACTGAATAAACTCACTAAATTAGTCAGAGCAGTAAATGAATCAACTGAATCAATGGTTATCTCTTTTAGTGATGTCCATCTCGCAATGATGCAAGCTGTGCACTTACATTTTTGTGACTGGTTGTTCATATGATAGTGTGTAGCTACCGAAAGAAAGTTTTATGCAATCAAGGATATTTTAATAAATTAACACATGTAACAATATCACATTGCGATCACACTTCATAATTAGACATTCGTGCTTTGTACGTTTTTCGTCTTAAAACCAAACTTGTCTTCAGCCAACAAAGTTGCGTTTTTTTCTTGTGCTTATTTTGAGAAAGAATCTCGAAATTGAATTAAAGCATGTTAAAAGAACAAGAGTCTGAGCATTACACTATTACTTGCAAGCAAAAGCACAGTCAAATTAGCCAAAGTGTTTCACAGATAAACTCAAGGGGCGAGTGACGTCTGAATGATGGGCAACGGGTGTCCCATTTCTATTGATATCTGCGGGAAGATTGTGTGTGGGCCTGCTATATGACCCAATAAAGAGGCAGCAAAGACATGACTCACCTAGATATTAAGGTCAGAAAGACGCATTAAACTGCTCTGTGTGCAGAAGCAGATCCAGTCTGAGGTGTAAGGGTGAATCATAGTGTCAGAGCAGGGAGCAGAGAGAGGACACTTCAGGCAAAACTATTGTTTTTTCAGGCACTAGTCAATTTTGAGATTTTTCCTTAGTTAAAGGGTTAGTTCACCCAAAAATTAAATTTCTGTCATTAAGTACTCACCCTCACATCATTCCAAACCCACAAGACCTTCATTTATCTTTGGAACAAAAATTAAGATATTTTTGATGAAATCTGAGAGGTTTTTATCTCTCATAGAAAGCCACGAAATTACCACATTCAAGGTCCAGAGAAGTGGTAAAGACTTCGTTAAAATAGTCCACATGACTGCAGTGGTTCACAGTTTCTTCTCTTCCCTGTCAGTCTCCTACGCTGTTGACGTAGTGAACGCAGAGCCGGTGTTCGGACGTAGAACACGGAAGCACTGCACTGCATTCACTGCGTCAACTGCGTAGGAGACTGACAGGGAAGAGGAAAAATTGTTGAATAAAGTCGTTATTTTTGTTTTGTTTTTGTGCACAAAAAGTATTCCCGTCACTTCATAACATTAAGGTTGAACCACTGCAGTCATGTGGACTATTTTAACGATGTCTTTATTACCTTTCTGGACCTTAATGTCCCCCTGAAATCAAAATTTAAGTTTTTTAGCTTTTAGTATGAATTTGTTAGCCTTAAGGTTATGAATTAGCTCATGTGTTCCAAAACAATGACAAAATTTGCATATAGGAGATATAAGCATTCAAAACTTACAGTATCTCACTTCCGCTAAAAATCAAGTGCTCTCTAGAATCTGAAATCCCGCCCCTTCCTACACTATAAACAGACGCTGAAATCGGTCATTTGTTCACAAATTTACTATTTTCTACATGGTGAATGGCACATAGTGCACTATATAGAGAACAGGGAACAATTCAGACAGTGAAAATATTCCATTGACGCGAATGAAGTCTGTTTTCGCGTTAGTGTCACGTGAACCGCCGCAGCGCGAGCACAGTCTGCTCTGGTCCATAGACATGACAGCACAAAGCGGATTATACGTGCAAGTCAGCACAGACCACAAAATGTTCGGACACATTTGAATTCTACTAACAATGCTATATTTTAAAGCAATATGGAGGAGAAATGGTTAGAGATTATGAGGAAAATGCGGTTTTACGAGCTCAATGTCTCTGGCCGAGCTGTGATCTAGGCAAAACACTATTGGCTATTTTAAAAAAAAGTGGAGGGGCTTCTAGATATATCCCGCCCTGTCTTCCTGTTTCATTGGAAATTACATCAACACAATGAATAAAGCTGCGTGTTCCAAAGCACTTCAGTGAACCTTTAAATGTGGTAATTGCGTTGCTTTTTTAAGGGAGAGAAAAAACCTCTCAGATTTCATCAAAAAATATCTTAATTTATGTTCTGAAGATGATCAAAGGTCTTACAGGTTTGCAACAACATGAGGGTGAGTACTTAATGACAGAAATTTAATTTTTGGATGAACTAACCCTTTAACTTCTTTCAGACTAATGGAAAGAAAACATATAAATATGCATTTAAGTGTACATTTTGTCTATTTGCATCAGTAGATTTCAACAGACCTTAATCAGGGTAGCACTGTATTTAATTTTTGACAGGAATGAAAACGAGGCTGTGAGGGAGAGAAGTACAGAGCATTCAATGGAGTTTAACAACCAGGGCTTTTTGCTCACTAGCCACTGTGGCTGGTTTCCGAAGTTACTAGCCACTCAGCATTTTCACTGGCCACAATTTTGACATCGATACCATCCGGAAAAACTGCCATATAGATATTTTTAATATGATCTCATAATTTGGCAGCAGATGTATTAGGCTGCTGTCACTTCAAGACCTGACGCACGGATCCATTATATTGTTACACATGCGTTTTATTTCTGAACTGTTTACATTCACTTAAAACACAACTGACTATTTACGTGAATACTCACCAAGACCGGCATTTTGACATTATTTTGTGTGTATTTGACTGTTTAAGCGCAATAAGCAGTGAAAAATAACTCAATTTAGTTCTGAGAGGCGACTTTATCTGCACGCACTTTGGGTGTGAGCACAAAATCTGCAGGAATGAGTAAAATTATGCACAATATGCGCAATCCCACGCCGAAATTCAAGCCCTGTAACACCAACAATATTCATCCGGAGCAAATGAAACGAGTGAATGAGGAGAGATGGGTTTGTGTGTCGACTCGCTGTCGGAGAGATGAGAGAGAGAGAAAGAGCAGCTGGTATCGTGTCTATTCTGCGGAAAATGAGTATTGGAAGCATTTCAGATATTTCAGTATCAATATGTATCGAAAAATCATTATTTTTGACAACACTACACTGCACTTACATTGTACATGTATTTACATATATATATTTATATATATGTATATATATATATATATATATATATATATATATATATATATATATATGTGTGTGTATACATATATAATTCAACCCGCCAAAGTGACTAGTAGGAGTGACTGTGTTACACGCCACAGCTGAAATCCACACGCATTTGGTGGGTGTTAATGTCAAACCCTGTTAACAACATACCGATTGTTCATGTGATGTCTAAAAAAAAACTTTTTTGGCCAGAGAACTTTTTTAGTAAACAACTGAAATCTGAATGAAGATCCGAGTCAATTATTTGCCCAAAAGAATAACGAAAAATCATTGCTATCTTGAAAACTCTAGTATGAGATACACAGTTTGAATGACTTTACATAGTTCTGATTCTTACAGAGAAATTACATCATTTGTCATCTAATTATGAATGTCTGACATCATAGTGTCAGTTTCAAATGACTCCTTTATAATTCCTCGTCTGGATCAAAGCCCTTCATTCTTTTTAGTCATCTGAAATGCCATTCATCTCCTTCTCTACTCTTTCTCTCCCCCTCTCTGTGTCTAAGCAGCCCTATCCATCCCACTTTTCTCTCAATGTTTAGGCTGTCAACTCCGACACCCACTCCAAATGCCAGCACACTGACCAAAAAAAAACGAGCAGCGAGGACGATGACAGATTGCCACAGCCTCACAAAAGAATCCTTCAAACTCGACTCAAACCCTTCACATTAAAAAGGCCACTATTAATGTCTACTCAGTCATGCAACACAGACTTTACTGCGCTTCTTTGTTTATGGCTTCCAAAGGGACTTTCCCATTTAAAATGCTTTTGTCTTTGTGGATGAGGCTTAAGTGACACTAGCCTAAGGCTAAGAAAGTTTTACCGTCAAGCTCATAAAAACATGTTCATAAAATGCTCGGTGAGAATTAACGAAGATTGGCCTGATCTCTGTGGTAGGGAGACACGTCTAGCATTTTTAAACGGAAAGCAGTAGATAGTTGTTGTCTGAATTTTTCACAAATAGTTACTTACAGACCTCATGAAATCTAAATTTTAAGTTTTGTGACTTTTAGTCCATGTCTGTTAGCTGTATGATTTAGTGTGTTGCTAAATGTTCCTACAAGAAGAAAATTTCTCTCTTTTGGCAGAGATTCATTTACAATTTACAGTCTTTCACTCCCAATATGGAAAGTTTTGTCCAATAAAATACTAGAATGAGATAATTATAAGTATCCTGTAGGTTTGTCTTCAGCTGCATTAAAACTAATACTATGAATCCATCAACTGGTTGCAAGCTGGTGCCTTCATTACTTTAGTTTATAATACAACCCCTACAAAAAAAAAACTTAAAGTTCATTTTATAATGAAAACTTCAAATATATTTTCCAAGTATATTTTACTTGTAAGTGTATTATTTATTATTGGGACTAAATTAGCTCACTTTTTAGTTTATACAATTATATGTTTAGGTGTACTTAAGTAACAATAGTAGACTTTGAGATACACAACTAGTTTACATCTAAGTTTTTCTTTTCTATTGCAGATTCACTGTGAACTTTACAGCTATGCTGTGAACTATACTTTTATTAAGTAAACTTAAGTTTAAGTATATTTTCCAAGTATATTTTAAGGAGTAAGTATACTAAAATCACATATAAAATCAGTGTACTAATAGTATAGGCTACTTGTAAGTGTACTATTTCAATACTTGGCTAAATCGTTCCACTTTTTAGTTTATAAAAGCATACTTTTTAAGTGTATTTTAAATGCAACAATCTATCTTTTTCTTTTCTATCACAACTATACTGTGAAATATACTACAAATGAATTGTTAATATACTGTTATTACTGTTAATTTACTACTAGCTATATACTTACAGTTCACTTGTTAGGTTAACTCAAAGTATACTTTGAAGTATATTCCCAGTAAACTACCAGTTTAATAGTTTTTACTGAAAGCATACTTTTCATACTGAAAGATTTCTTTAAGTGAAAAAGTTATGAAAAAAGGTCAAACAGTCAAGCCATTTCATAGTCTTTAAGGACTAACTTTCAAATCAAAATTTTTAAACAATTCACTCAAATAGTCAAATGTTCTTCAGGAAATAAGAAAAAATTCTGGAACAAACTAAGTTTGAATAGTTTTGATGCCTAAAACTGTGAATACTTTGGTGTTTAGTTGCATTAGATTCAGTGTAAACAAGCTTTTACTCAAATAATATGTTTTCTGAACAAGACGTGCTATATATATGCTAAAATCTCTCTAAAAAACGAGACATGTTGACTTTTGAATTTGCATCATGCTACATGCTAACTGCGTTGCCTATTTGTGTAGCTGGGTGAACCCTGGACAGGTTCCTCTAAAAGCCTATGTCGTTCGTCTCTCGCTGTGAGAGGTATGATATCCCGCAGGCAGACAGATATGCTAAAGCCGGGTTATTATCTGGAGTGAGTGATACGGGAAGATACTGAAGCTGCACTACAGTGAAGCACATTCAGATCCGTTCCCTCGCACACTCTCCTCTCAGTGCTCAGCCCTTCTGCTGATTCTCATAAATTCTTTTAAAAATCTTTTTTTGACAGTGATACATATGAGAGGATTTTGGTATTGCTTTAGATGTAGAATATGGGAACGTGTTTTTGTGATGTTTAATTAGATAATGCATCATTTACATATTTAAACATGGCATTTCAGAAAACTTGTAATACAAAACAATTAATGTAGTATGGTGATATCTTCCCTATTCTCCTGTATCGTCTTGCCTTAATTCAATTATTTAATTTATTTATTTAATACTTTAATTACTAACTCTTTTTTTTTGCTTCAGGAAGCTTCGGAGCGTTATGAATCACCGTGTCGAATCATGATTCGGATCGAGTGTCAAACCGCCAAACTGCTAAAATCACGTGACTTTGGCACTCCGAACTGCTGATTCGACACGCTGATTCATAACGCTCTGAAGCTTCCCTGAAGCAGTGTTTTGAAATCGGTCATCACTATATAAGTCATTATTTTGTTTTTATGGCGCACCAAAAATATTCTCATCGCTTTATAATATTAATATTGAACCACTGTACTCTCATGAACTGATTTAAATATGTTTTTAGTACATTAATGGATCTTGAGGGAGGAAATGTCATTGCTGTCTATGCAGGCCTCACTGAGCCATCGAATTTCAACAAAAATATCTTAATTTGCGTTCCGAACATTAACGAAGGTCTTACGGGTGTGGAACGGCATGAGGGTGAGTAATAAATGACATTATTTTCGTTTTTGGGTGAACTAACCCTTTAAATGCTGGATGGCTTGTGTTGACAAATGGCATGCAATTAATTTTAAAACGTACTGTATGATGGAGAAAATTCTGTATTACTGTTACTAAAAATAAAGCTGCATCTGATTATGCTATGTTAGCCACTTGACAAAATAGTGTTTTTCTCTGAGGCATGGTAAAGCATGGTATTCACAAAAAAATCAAGAAAATTAGATTTAAACAATAAGACTAAACGTGTTGAGCTATATAACAATAATTAGTTTTCTGTCTACAAATATATCAAAACAGTTGTTCCCTTGCCTGTTAAAACATGTAAATATTAAAGCGTCTTTGGTGTTTCCATGGTTTCTACAAAATAAAACCGGAAACCGAGGGTAACGCGGGTATGACGCAATTGACAGGCGACTCCTCACACGTCCCGGAGCCTTGGTTAGAATTGCAATTTTCTCATGATTTACAAATAGTTGGAAACATTTGGGATATTGTAAGTACTCAAGTGAACAAAATATATAACACTGGCCTAGTGGTTTTTGGATATTTTGCTGCAAAATTCTTACATATTGCACCTTTAAGTTTCTTTTCTGATTTAAATGTAAAAAAAAAAAAACAACCTCAACTAAAACACTCAACTAAAACTAAACTCAAACTAAATCTTCAATGCGGTCCCGCTGTATATTTACATTTCTTTCATTACATTTTTTTTCTGCAGTTTACCAGCACCAGATGCAGTCAATCCTATTACTGTTTAATTACATCACAAATTTAATCAGGATTGAAAGTCAGAAGTTAAAGTTCAAAGGTGGCAGGCTTCTTGCTTTCCTAATTCTTCTGTGTAGCTGTGGCCCCTCATAAACCCGTATCCATCACTGAGCCAATTAGTCCAGAGTCAGTGTCCCTCTTTCACAAGGTTATTCTGAGTTTTAAAAGTCAGTCCAGGGCAATGAGGAGTGAGAACCCTGAACCATGTGCAGAAAAACAACAGGGCTCTTTCCTTTAGAACTTAAAATGCCTGGTGGTAAGTGTTGCATTGTAAAACATAAGCCGCTAACCACATTTCTATTATACTGAGGGAACATTGTGCCACTCAAAATTAGACTTCACACTTTCAAACACAATCAGACTAGACCAGAACAATAGCACCAATAATACCTCGCAGTAAAATGAACAGTCAACCAGACAAGCAGCTTCATAAAAAAACACAATTACCTCAACATAACCTTTCTCTCTGCCTCAATCTCTCTCTCCAGCTGATGCAATATCACACGTCCTGTACTGTCACTTCCTTTATTCACTTCTTTCACACTCCAGGGAAATAAAGACATCTTTTTTCAGGAAGAAAAGCAAAAACAACAGGCTTTGCTAGATTCTGTATCTTCATATTCCAATCCCCTCTGAATATTCAGTGAATTTTCAATCAATCTCAGGCAAATCTCACAGGGTTAGCTTGTGTTTCGTCTCAGGGTTTGACTGACAAAAGAGTGCTGGCAAATAATTACATCAGATTTCTGACCTGAAAGAAATATGTAAAAGATCCCTAGATGCATATACAGTATCTCACAGAAGTGAGTACACCCCTCACATTTTTGTAAATATTTTATTATATCTTTTCATGTGACAACACTGAAGAAATGACACTTTGCTACAATGTAAAGTAGTGAGTGTACAGCTTGTGTAACAGTGTAAATTTGATGTCCTCTCAAAATGACTCAACACACAGCCATTAATGTCTAAACCGCTGGCCACAAAAGTGAGTACACCTCTAAGTGAAAATGTCCAAATTGGGCCCAATTAGCCATTTTCTCTCCCTGGTGTCATGTGACTCGTTGGTGTTACAAGGTCTCAGGTGTGAAGGGGAAGCAGGTGTGTTAAATTTGGTGTTATCACTCTCACTCTCTCATACTGGTCACTGGAAGTTCAACATGGCACCTCATGGCAAAGAACTCTCTAATGATCTGAAAAAAAGAATTGTTGCTCTACATAAAGATGGCGTAGACTATAAGAAAATTGCCAATGTGCAGACCCTGAAACTGAGCTGCAGCACAGTGGCCAAGACCATACAGCAGTTTAACAGGACAGGTTCCACTCAGAACAGGCCTCGCCATGGTTGACCAAAGAAGTTAAGTGCACGTGTTCAGCGTCATATCCAGAGGTTGTGTTTGGGAAATAGACGTATGAGTGCTGCCAGCATTGCTGCAGAGGTTGAAGGGGTGGAGGGTCAGCCTGTCAGTGCTCAGACCATACGCCGCACACTGCATCAAATTGGTCTGCATGTCCTGTGGTCTGATGAGACCAAGATAAACTTATTTGGTTCAGATGGTGTCAAGCGTGTGTGGCGGCAACCAGGTGAGGAGTACAAAGACAAGTGTGTCTTGCCTACAGTCAAGCATGGTGGTGGGAGTGTCATGGTCTGGGGCTGCATGAGTGCTGCCGGCACTGGGGAGCTACAGTTCATTGAGGCAACGATGAATGCCAACATGTACTGTGACATACTGAAGCAGAGCATGATCCCCTCCTTTTGGAGACTGGGCCGCAGGACAGTATTCCAACATGATAACGACCCCAAACACACTTCCAAGACGACCACTGCCTTGCTAAAGAAGCTGAGGGTACCTAAACCCTATTGAGCATCTGTGGGGCATCCTCAAATGGAAAGTGGAGGAGCGCAAGGTCTCTAACATCCACCAGCTCCGTGATGTCGTCATGGAGGAGTGGAAGAGGACTCCAGTGGCAACCTGTGAAGCTCTGGTGAACTCCATGCCCAAGAGGGTTAAGGCAGTGCTGGAAAATAATGGTGGCCACACAAAATATTGACACTTTGGGCTCAATTTGGACATTTTCACTTAGAGGTGTACTCACTTTTGTGGCCAGCGGTTTAGACATTAATGGCTGTGTGTTGAGTTATTTTGAGAGGACAGCAAATTTACACTGTTATACAAGCTGTACACTCACTACTTCACATTGTAGCAAAGTGTCATTTCTTCAGTGTTGTCACATGAAAAGATATAATAAAATATTTACAAAAATGTGAGGGGTGTACTCACTTCTGTGAGATAATGTATATTCATTAGCACAATATATGATAACATTGAGGGAAAGAAAGAAAGAAAGAAAGAAAGAAAGAAAGAATTGCTATGTTAAAAAAGAGGTAAAACTGTAACACTTTACAATAAGTTTCTATTTATTAACATTACACTGTAAACTCTAACGCTTAAAATACTTCATTGGTTTGAGTAGGACAAACTTGAATTAAACAAATGAGTTCAGTTAAATTAACTGTTATGAGTATTTAGAACTTTTTCTTTTGAGTTCACAGCACTAACATATTTTAAGTAAACTGAACTGTTTCATTGTTTTGAGTTGCATGAACTAATTTCTTTTAATTTAGACTAACTTAAGTTTAACTGAAACTGGGCTGGGATTTCCAATTCCCAGCATGCTTTGCCCATGGCACTCAAAAGGGAGAGTAAATGCTAAAATTAAGTTATATAATGTTTTTTTTTTTTTTTTTTTGTGCAAGATTAATGGTAAGGGAGATTTAGTAGTGATTAATGTTTTATGCTAATTAAGAAGAGTTTCTGTTAATGTGGGTTTTTAGAGAGTTTCCATCATGGTGACAAGTGGTTCATGCTGCTTGGTTTGAGAGCAGGTAAGTTATATGTTTTAGGTTGCTGCACTCATTCACTAAGTGCTATACCATGCTATTGTTAACATATTAGCAAATTATGAAATATTTTCAAAATATGAAATATTTTCAATTAGCTTTTATTTTATAAATTTTTTTGTTTTGTTTTAATTTTAATATCAGTTTAAGTTTTAGTCATTTTGTTATGTTTTTGTTATATTTTGTTAAGAATATTTTTAATAGCTTCCAGTGCTTCCCACACATAGACTTTACTTGGGCGGGCCACCCAGGTATATTAATGGCCCCCCAAGTATATTTGGAGACACATTTATGCTTTTATTATTTTTATCCTTTTATACTTTTGTATCCGCCCAAAATAATGAAACCATCCGTGCTTGATTAACTAGTGGAAAATTCTCCCTCGCCCTACGTGTTTCGTACCTGCTCGTTATGTGTGCCTCAGAACTGTTTACTCCCGCTGACATTCCCAGGTGCGCTGCAGAGATGCGGTGGATATTTCATAAAGAGCGCTGCATTTTGCAAAGTCACAAGGACTTCAGACTGCTTCAAAGTGATTCTCAATCAATGAAAAGCACAGATTTATGCCACGCGATTGCTAATGAACTCAAGTTGATGAATTATTACAATGTCTACTTTATGGCCTTTATATAAAATGTTTTAGACGGAGAATCTGAAGGATCAGCCGCAATTGTGTAAACATTTCAAAATAAGAGTCCTGGTGTATTTCGGGCTTGTTTATAATTAAAAGTCACATGCTAAGTTTTTTTTTTTTTTCTTCTGGGCATTATTGGTATTTTGGTTACACAATAAATTGTATTTAATTTGATTTCCATTTAATTCATAGTAAATTATTGTAGTCTCCCCCACAGGAAGAAAAGACTAAGAACATTATGACACATATATTATTCATTATATAAATCTTACTTGTAAAATCTGTGTCCCATTCACTATATGACAGCAAGGAGAAGATAGGAAAAGGAGAACCATTTAAATGCTATAATTTTGCAAAATTTACAATGCATAATAATGCATAATATAAGTATGTAATTAAATGTAATAGTATGCTATGCGATTAAAATTAATTTCAATAACTAAAAATACTGTTAAAAATCACATATTATTTGTTTGTCACATGTAGTAGACCATTTTTGTGCCGTGGGTAATAGGAGGATTTTTCACCCGGATACCACCGCAAGAATATTTCAAACCTGTGGGAAGCACTGGCTTCATTTAACAATAACAACACTGATTCCAATTCTTTTTAAGTTTCATATTTTATCAGATTTTTTATAATAGATCAAATCCATGTACTTGCACAAAATAAATGAAAATAAACTGCACAAAAACAAACCGGCCCCAAAGTGCAGGGCACCATTGCACCGCCCAAAGGACAAACTTGACTATGCAACATGAATAAATGGTGTGTTGATATAGCAGCAAAATCCAATACAGCATCGTTTTTTTGCTGATAGTATAAAGCAAACTGTGTTCAAAGGGCATTTAACTCTAAGCTGTGCAGACATCAAATGGAAAATGAATTTACATTGGACTGAAAAAGCCCAAAATGCAGATGGACTTTGACTCCACTTATCCTGTTTCACTAGGAAATGCATCATATTACAGAAGTAATGACTTGTTCATCATAGAAGATTCCTGCATTCAATCCTAGACTGAAACTAGACCACATCAACTCTAATGAGCTACAATGAGGCTTTTAATCATAGACTCTGTTGTGTGCAAAGCTATTTTAAACGGTTTGTTCCTTAGAGCTTGAGTGACTCATGAAGTGATTTGAAGCTCATCAGTCCATCAGAGATGACGGCAGGTCTGTAGGTGGATGAACACTAACCTGAAAACGACTGTTACCTCGGCACTCCAACACACAGCAGCCTTTATCTACATTCACAGACATGCATGCACTCAAAAACATCTCTGTTTTACATATCCACTCTAATTTTCTGTTTATGCAACCATCATCAATGTGTACAAATGCAGTCGATACTGTAATTGCACCATCACACGGACAAGCACTGTAATTTCACCATCAAAAGCTGACGAGCACCTTTAAATTGGTGTCATATAACTAGATAGCAAATGAGGAGACAGACAGTCAGCCAGTGATGATAATGACTATATTCACACATAAAATATGTATGAATCAGTCCTGCTACCCAAGGGAGGCCTGGCTGTGCTCCATGAGGAGGAGGCGCAAACCACACAGGTAGAGACCCCTGCGTATTCATTATCTCCATGAATGACTCTAACTGAGACGTTACAGGGAGTAATTGCTGTGATGACACATATCGCTGTTGCCACAGAGGCAACAGAAACCGGAGCAATCAAGGACAAAGACGGAAATCACAAATATTACCAATAATAATATCAAACTGCTTGGCATTCATCATAAATTTCCATTCCTTGCCACTGGAATCAAAAGAAGATTTCATCCATCAAGGTAGATCTATGAATAATGGATTACTCTGTCTGTCAGATTTGATCAGCCAGTTATTAATTTTATGTTTCAATTATTATTTTGACCTTATATGTAAGTAGTCTGTTACTGTTATAAAGATCTCAGTGATTCACATTACAAGCTATCAGAATTTCATCTTACTTTTTGGTCATATAAATATCAGCATCTGCACCAAATTGCATGTCAAACGTCTCGTTGTCAAACTGTCCTGTGATTTATCACTAAAGTAGCTTAGAAACTCAAAAGTTATTATAGCATATATTTTTCTACTTTTGAAGGAACTATTTACAACCCACAGCTTCACAATTAATAGAGAGACGGTATGACTAATTCACACACGCAAACGCTCTCATTAATTACTGGTACTGTGCTCATTTATCTTTATCTGATTTACAACGAGCAGAAATCTGTAAGAAATGTTACGAACCATAGATAAAATAACTGCTAAAGTAAGCTGTTATGTCAGATCACTCTTTCAATAGGAAAAAATATCCCACCTTTAATAGTAAATCATATTTACAGTACAAACCTTGTAAGTGAACTATGAGGGCAAAAAAAAAAAAAAAAAAACTGAAACAAAATAACCATTCATTAATCGTAATCGAGGTAAAATGTTCAATTAATCGAGGTTTTGATTTCTTAGGTCATAATCTTCCAGCCCTATGCTACACACAAAAAAAAACTCTGGTGGCGCTTATGGAAGAGCAGTGATACAGTGTTTCATTGGTTACCGCTGTAAACAAAGCAGCACTGCGCTTATAAATAGCTACTTTATTCGGAGGTAAGACGAAAATAAAACGCCACTGCCATCGAAAATTTTCTGTAGACAGAAAGTTCCCTTCAGAGATACATTCATATAACCTCTCACCCCCAATTCAATATCTATATTTTCTTCCTATATTTCGAGTATCAGTGAGCTGCTCTGCCTGCTACAGAATTTTCTCCTCTTCAACACCGTCTTCGGCGTCTCTGGCTTGTTGATAACGGCTGTTTACAGACTCGGGCATGATGTGGGCTATTTACTTTTATCACTGTCCAGTAGCTCCCGAAAATAACAGAAAAATAAATACAAAAAAATACAGTACAGACACTGGAGAAATGTAATGTATTTTTCTACTCATATTTCTGTTATTTTCAGGAGCTACTGGACAGTGATACAGCGATCGATGGGTTGGCGACCACTGGTCTAAGCCATTGCTGCTGGAAGTTGTGCCTTTTCTTTTTCTTTTGCTCACTCGGTTCCTCCCTGTCCGCACCTGTGCTCTCGTCATCAGTTGTGTCTGTATGCTGGCACGTTGGCTCGTCCTTTCCACCAGCATCCTTGACCTCCAAATTTTGCTTTTTAAAGTATTCAGCTATTGACCTTTTCATTTTAATATGGCTTAATTCCTAAATTTCCTAAATTCCTAATGGGCTATATGCACGAAGTGTTCTTTAAAACTTCCGCAATAATATAAGCCAGCTCGAAAACTTCCGGTGAGATGTCATTTGCTGGTGTGTTCAGCATCAGTAGTGTAATACTTAGTTTATAATCAGAATATGGTCACTTAAATAGTCAGGCATAGCATTAATTTAGTTATTCAAACGTAAGACAGCATTAAAAATAAATAAATAAAGACGTACCTCATTGTTCCTCCTCTGCTAAATTCAATTCGACCATCAGTTTTCACACTTTTATGTGAAAAAAAGCTTCAAAAATTAAATATTTATTGTGCACTTTAGTTAGATTAATTGAATAAAATGTGTGTTTTTACAAGTGTGCTGAAATCATTGATCTTGCGCTGCACTGACTGACAGCTGCTGTGATTACAAAGGGAAAGGTCATTCATTCACAAGAAAAGTTATTGTTTTTCATAGGATTTTTTGAGTATTTCATACTTCACATTGACAAAATGTATTTTTAAACCTAGTTATTTTATAATGTTTAATATTTAGTCAAAAACGAAGTGAAAAACGATTAGAGGAAATGGCTGATATATGCGCAAATAAATGCTACTTTGCCGCCACCTGCTGGTTAAAGTGGTAATTATTGTCTTTTTTATTTTTAAATAAGTGTTTTCTATCAAATGTTTAATTTCCTACATTTTTAAACGTTCGGTTTTACAATGGGCACAATCTCAGAAGAATGAACAAATAATGTTTGTGGTCATCACATTAAAAATAACATTTGGGGGAAAAAAATCCATGTCTAAATACAGACACAGCGTTTTTAAACGGTCCCAATAGCTTTGTCTTTAATGCAATCAGTAAAACTGGTTTATTGGCAAATTAGGTAAATGTGATAACTGCATTAAAATATAAATAC
Organism: Hypophthalmichthys molitrix; assembly: GCA_037950675.1. NCBI lineage: Eukaryota > Metazoa > Chordata > Actinopteri > Cypriniformes > Xenocyprididae > Hypophthalmichthys > Hypophthalmichthys molitrix. The sequence continues at coordinate 2,708,044 of CM075503.1, read as the reverse complement.
AACATTAAAAAGTCAACCATTGATGGTTTTGTGTCGATGTACAGCGTCTACAGAATGAACAGCTAACAGTTCACCGGAAATGCCCGAGCTGGCCTAACGACAACCAGGAAGTAACCGTACATATAGCCTATTGGGTTTCATCATCAGTGTGCAATGCACATGTACGTTTGCTCTCTAGCGGTTAATAAATAGAACTGCATGTGTCTTGCGGAAGAACATTGTAGCCGGACCTACTTCTCTCTGTTTATGTCTATGACAAGTCAGGCGGGTACTGGGCTACTCCGCAGCGGAGCCGAGCCGACCCCGGTGTAAAATAGTCTGAATATAAACACTTATTATAGGCGTACCGTAGTGATTCAGGATTCAAGACAAAAACACAGTTTGCAAAATGGATTCATGATGTACTCGTTCATTATATAAATTTTGTTCATTTGAACACAAAAAAAGTTACAGACTACAGCAGCTGGAACCCTGCTTCAAGATATCGGTTACTATTCACTCCCATTATAAAGCTTGGAGGAGAAAGGATATTATTTAATATAACTCCGATTGTGTTTGTCTGAAAGAAGATAGTCATATACACCTAAGATGGCTTGAGTAAATCTTGTGATAATTTTAATTTTTGGTGAACCCTTTAATGTCGGGCACTGCTGTTTGAGCTGATGCTGAAGAGTGAAAGAACACTGGTAAACTGAAGCACTTTGCTATAGTGGGTTAATAGACTCAATCACATGCATCCTATATGAGATTGATCAGATATATACAACATAAAAGTAACATTACAACTTACATCTGCACAAAAGGATGCAAATGCGCAAGAGAACTTAACCATGCTTGTCTGAATGTGGGATTAATGTTGCGGATGCGCTCTTCCCATAACAACAACGCTGAAACACGGCCACGAAGAATTTACAACATTTTATTACAATAGCGTTCTCATTATAATGTTATGTACATGACAGATTGATGCAGCACATTTTGCACTTTACTGTATTTTCATTATCAAAGTGATTCCAGGCATCACTGCGCGCTTTCAAAGCCATAGTTTCACTTTAGTTCTCTAATCTGGACGGCATGCTGTTCTAAGAAAAAGACATATACAGCGATCATCGTTTTCATGATCGAACATCGCAAACAACAAGCTGTTCAAGACCACTCAGACAAATCTGCTTTATTTTGGGATAATGATAGTGGGTCATATTGCTCATGCTGCTCAGATCTATTCATATATTAACTAATATTTTAAAAGATTATTTCATGCATACAGAGACTTGATTCTGTTAGCAAGGTTCAGACAGACAGATGATGTGACTGATGAAAACAAACTGAAAGTCCATGAAAACGAAACTTAGAATAAACAGAACTGATTAAGTGTGACAGATTCTTGAATACACCTCTTCAATGATGATCATGTTTTTAATTTCCCATTTTGAATATTTTTGGTGCAAGGGCATTAAGTCAAAAATGTCAGTGTGACACAACCGAGGAAAAATAAATAAAAGACTGAAATTGCTAAAAAGATCATCTTTGGTTTGGCATTAACCTATTATTGTTTCCTATTAGTGCTGTCAATCTATTAAAAAAAAGTAATCACACATTTTTCTGTAATAAATCATGCTTAATCACTCCTAACATTAAACTATATTGTAATTAAATAACTGTAACGGACTATATGGCATATATTTTCCACAAATGTATGTAATAGTGCACTGAATCCATTCAGAGGGTCTAAATATATACTCTTCAGCATGGACTCAAAAGGAAGCATATGGATCGTAGGCAGCATATGGAACTCTGGCAAAACTGACAGTAGCTAAATAAAATATTTGCTTCTTTCTTCTTCCCACTGACTCATGAATGAATGAATTAGGAGCCCATGAGGCAATATTTTTGAAGCTTTTCTATTGGCTGGATCCTAACAAATCAATCCAAAGTCCATTTTCCATTCCTTCCAACTGCCCTCAAAAGAAGATTTTGTGCATCAAAAGTTGATCTATGAAAAATGGATCAATGAAAAAGGTTTCTCAACCACACACCCTAAAATGCAATAAAATGCTGGGATTAGGGATTGGCAATATATTGACTATTCAGAATACATGTGTGATGATTTTGCTAATGATGTAATTCATAGTTTGGGTCAGATCAGTAATATTCAACAATATTACTGTTGTGCCTGCATTGACACCATTGTATGTGAAGTGAACTGAGCTGGACGATGACATCACTGTTTTCTCCAGAGCTGCTGTATAGATAAACAAACTAAATTAATAACTAATGATTTTTACAATGGAAATGAAATCAGTTCTGAACTTACTAAAGCTGGACAATGACACTATTTTCTTCTAGAGCTGCTATACAGCCAAAATTATGTTTCCTGCTATCACTGTAAAGCTGCTTTGAAGCAATCTGCATTGTAAAAAGCGATATATAAATAAAGATGACTTGACTTGACTGTGTGGGCAATACTCAATACTCTGTCTCTCCTCTCTCAGTATATGTGCTCTGGACACTATAACATCCTTTCTGTAATCCAGGCTCAATTGGAAAACACACATGTTTACATGCACATACATTGCAGTTGTCTGAAGCAGTCTCTTATTTATTTATTTATTTTTTACATGTGAATCTGTCTGTCATATTGTTATGGATAAGGATTAATGTCCCCGTGCCCTTAATGTCCTTATATTTGTAACACTGTGATCCTGTGAGACACGTATTTGCTTCTGTTTAAGCCGTTAGCCTGTATAATTTCAACTTAGTTTTAAAATAATCATGTTTAAAAGAAGAATCTGTGGTGAAAAACTACATTACCCATGATTCTGTACAGAAATTCCACCTATCATTGAGTCAAAACAAGCAAAACATGGCAAAAGATCTCATCAGCTCCGCCCACTCCCATGAAGCACTGTGAATTACGTAATCAAGTCGGCCTCTCTATGCTCTTAAAATACTTAAATACTTGAAAATATATGCATATTTTGCACTAAACTTAAAATAGATTATCTCCATGTCTCCATTGTTTTTAATTTGATTATGCTGTTCGCAATGCATCATGGGATTGTAGTTCTTTTCATCACTAAAGCCATTAAATACACAGTCTTGTACTTTTGTAATTGTTTCTGATTTTTAAAAACTTTTTGCTTCAAACAAAGTTTGTAGAGTTATGATTCTCCTCGAAGCTACTTGGCTTGGTTCATGACTTATAGCGCTTTAACAAAGACTTTTTTGAAATCCCTATGAAAGAAATGAATGGGAAAAATGTGGGTGGGAACTGTTGCACTCTATTGCCATTCATGACTATGTATTTAACTAACAATAATAAAAAATCATTCTTCCTTGTGTTCATTTAGTGAAAATCAATGTGAAAACAACCCTTGATTATGTTCAATAGACCTTTAAAACTGTACATTACATATTTCAGCATTAAGCATTTCTAATCTGGCAATAATGGCTGTTTGTTTGAAATGATGGTTCCTCTGAAATAACCATTTTGAGATATTTCAGAGCAAATACATAAATAGTTATTTATCAAAGCTGAAATAAATGGCCTTTCCTGGATGTAATCACAAAGAGCTGAAAAAATAATTATAATAATACAGTGATGAAAAAGCAAAAGAAAACAGTTTGAAATAATCAGCAAAACTTGCTGTGAATAAATAACCGGCCAATAATAAAATATGACAGATAAAGTAAATTAAAACTCTCAACAAATGCCACTATAAAAGTGAATTTTGAGGGGAAATGTGCTCTCGCAGAAGTTGCGGCTCCCATCAACCTTACATCAATTGGAAATATCACACAGTGTTACAGAATACAAATCTGACTAATGTAATACATGAGAAAAGGCAGTAAGAAATATCAAAAAGTCAAATAACCAACCTGGCCATAGAATTCGACACGCACAGGGAATTCATTTACATGGATTGGCTATTATAGAACAATCTCCAGTCGACAATATTACAGGATGTATTCATAATGCACAGAAAGAGGTATGTGCTTGAGTGTTTTATTAAGGGCAGGTGTATGTATTTTTAGACCTCCAAAGAAACTCAAGTGAAAGAGGGTGCAGTGTTCTTGAGAACGGCCACAACCTGTCATTTAAATCCACTCACATAAACTCTTAAAAATAACCTTTTCATTGCACAAAAAGGTCTTTATAGTGGAAAAGGGTTATTTAGATTTTCAAAATGTTCTTCACACTATGGTTCTTTTAGGAACTGTTCAAAAATTGCTCTTCTGTGGCACTGATGCGGGAAAAAAACCATCATATGTGTCAAAAATGTCACAGCTGACCATACATTTTACAAAAAGATGAGCTAGTCCAACATAAGCGCACACACATTAACATATTTACCCTTAATTATCTGCTGGGACAACAACGGCAGCTGGCTAATTGGGCTAAGAAGCAGCCATGGTAGAGGTTAAGCAGTGCAGGGGATTTGCTCAGTACTTACTGAAGACATCCTCACAGAAACGCACAAAATCATATAACTGAATATCTGAAAAAAAGAGCACAGAATTCTATTCAACAACAGCCTTGGCAGCTAGTTTTCCCTGAGGAGGTCAGGTACATTTGTGTTTCACAGATGTACTTTTTGATTTGAATTCTGCCTCAATCAAACACATCTGTGTTTTTCTCACACAAGCTCTGCAAACATTATGGAGCAAATTACCTATTGTTTGTCAAATAACTCAGGGGTCCTCTGAGAAATCTAATCCTGTCCGGATGGGAATGATTGTTATTGTTATTTTTGTATGCCTTTGCATCATAATGTTTCTCCTTATCTATTCTGACCTTCGTCGAAACCCGTAACTAAAGTCGTCACACTGCCTGGTGCACCTTCATTATGGATGTTCTGGGTATAATAATGGTGTGTTCGGAAAGATCATATGTATATCATAGCCCAAGGCTTCAGAGTTGGGGGCAGTCTATGCCTAAAATGATCAGTAAAACACCTAACTTCACTGTATTTTTGGGGACAATACATCTGTAAGAATGGAGCAGACCACTTTATAGAGAGAGCACAAAGCAACCCAGGCTCACTGGAAAAAAGTGCATGTGGCATTTCTGCAAAATGATATTATGTTGCTTCTTGCACGTTGTGCAACACTTAAAAAAAGAAATATCCAGTGAGTGACACTAAAAGTGTGTTTAGAAACAGATGAATGTGAATATGGCAAAGTTTTATCTCAGCTAACAAAATTCTTTTTGAAAAAAGAAAATAAACATTTTGCTAATGATACCATTAAGTTATGAAAATGTTAATTTTTAATGTTCTCTAAACATTTAAAACATCCATTTTTTTATTTTAAAAACTTTTTTTCTTCCATTCCTTTTTGCAAACTTACTTTTGAATGTTCGCTGAACATTATTGAAACAAGTAACATTTAAAAGGATAGTTCACCTAAAAATGAAAACTACCCCATGATTTACTCTCCCTCAAGCCATCCTAGGTGTATATGACTGTCTTCTTTCAGACGAACACAATCGGCGATATATTTAAAAATGTCCTGACTTTTCCAAGCTTTATAATGGTAGTGAATGGTAGGGGGGCAGATTTTGAAGTCCAAAAAAAAATCATCCATCCATCATAAAAATAATCCACACGGATACAGGGGGTTAATAAAGGCCTTCTGAAGCAAAGCGATGCATTTTTGCAAGAAAAAAAAAACTTTATAAATTAAAGTAACTAGCTTCCGGCAGACGACCATACGCATACTACGCAAGTCGACCTGCGCCACAAGAGTGACCCCTGATGCGATGTATGACGCAGGATGTAGGAGTATCGTAAGCTTATACACCTCTCACGGTTTAAACAAATAGGGCTGTGCAACAAACTCAAGCTCCTCTTCTCTTATATCGAAATCCTCTGACATTTCTCTTTAAAAATTCTCGTTTTAGACATTAGACTCGTGACAGGTGTTTTGTTTTTCTCTATCCCCTGTGCTTTCACGTTCGTCATTACGTCATGCGTCAGACACTTCTGCTGCAAACTGATGCCATCTGCCGGAAGCTAGTTACTATAGGCTAGTTAATAAAGTTTTAAATATGGATATTTTTCTTACAAAAACCCATCACTTCACTTCAGAAGGCCTTTATTAACCCACTGGAGCTGTATGGATTACTTTTATGATGGATGGATGCGCTTTTAATTTTTTGGCTTCAAAATGTATAAAGCTTGGAAGAGCCAGGATATTTTTAAGTATATCTCCGATTGTGTTCGTCTGAATGAAGATAGTCATATACACCTAAAATGGCTTGAGGGTGAGTAAATCATGGGATAATTTTCATTTTTGGGTGAACTTACCTATTAAAATGTTAGATGAACGTCCAATTACTATTTTTCAGAAAAATAAAACATTCCATGAATGTTGTATAGATAATGTTTTTATGCTAATGTTTTGAGAACATTAAAAAGGACCAGATAACTTTGTATGAACATTCTATTAACGTTACTGGAAGAATGTTTGATCATAACTTTGAGAGAACCTTACCAGGACATTAGGGAAGTTCTGAGAATGTTCCCTATTAGCTGGGATTACGCTGGAAATGAAATGTCTGGTGAGTAGCGCTTAGGGTTAATAAAACCAAAAACGCCATTTTACAGTATGAGCTCTTTTATCATGGCTTGTGTTTCACCGGACTCACACCAAGTGCAGTGCTGTACCAGGTGAGTTATCGAGCAAGTTTACTATGTCAGAAAAGCCAAATATATGGAGCTGATTATGTGACGCAAACAACAAAATGTATTAGTTTACAAATCATAAACTATGAGAAAAGTGTTTTGAGATCATAACATAGAATTGTGCAAGGAATCTCATGAAAATAAGTCTTTATTAATCAATAATCTGCCCCTGTAATGAAAATTTGTGTGAAAAGGAATAAAAGTTATTTTGTGCTTTACTACCACTAGTGTTCATTTCAGCTGGAAACAGCAGTGAATTGTATGTATAGATACATTTATGGAGTTTTGCAGAAGTAGTGCCTATATTGACATTTCAAATTCTGAGATGGAGTAAAAGGTATACACAGTATTCTCTCTCTCTCTCTTTCTTACAAATTGAACATTATCACTCACATGTGAATACTCTCATGCCTGCTGTGAAAATCAGTTTTCTCATATCCCACAGCCACGTACAGCACCGGCCTACAATGCTATCCTTCTGGCTTTCTGATTGGCTGTTTACAGAGTTCCATTTTCCTCATCACCCAGAGAAAATGACTCAGCAGAAGCCCACGGGACAGAAACCCACCTCTACTTCCGGCACATTAGGGCCGTTTTCTGCTCTCATAACATCAAATGAGCCAGAATCTACAGGGAGCGAGAGCAAGCAGAACAAGCTGTTTCTCAACCAGGGATCCGTGGACCCCTAGTGGTCCTTGACGTAATGCCAGGCAGGGGGTCCTTATAAAATATCTGAATATGAATATTTGTATATTTTGACATGTTCCCATAAAAGAAGAAGATAATAAATGTATGATATAACTGACGATACGACTGAATATTGGACAAGTCAGCTAATGCAGTAGTAAATTATACTTGATTGCATTTGGTCGTCACAAAGACATTAATGATACCAATGAGCCAATATTATTCTGGGGTCCTTGAGGATGATTCTAAATATGAGAATTGTGGAATTGTGATGCATTAAATCAGTTTTACTGGTCAGGCATGACAGACTGAAACTGTCCTCGAGCATCACTTTAAAATAAACCTTATAAACTCTTTATTGTTACTATTAATAAGATTAATGTGGCAAAACATGCCACAACGTTTATGCTGCTACCCATAAAACCCTGACAAGAGATTGCATGTCACTTGTCCCATCTAAAATACTGGGTCGGAAAAAGAGCAGGACATGCAGGACAAGGTCTTGGCCTTTAATGTGTACTTTATCTCAGCACACCAGCTCCTGTTCAGTTCCTGTTCAACTTCCACACCAATGGAAACTGGACAAAGCATGATAAAACAGCATTATCCTTAATTACATCTAGAAACTGTCCTATACATGCACTGAATTTTATCAACCTCACGATTAAAGGGACAGTTCACCCAAAAAAAGTTCAACCATCCTAGGTGTATATACTATCTTCTTTCAGACAAACACAATCGGAGATATATTTAAAAATATCCTTAGTCCTCCAAGGTTTATAATGGTTTTGAATGGGGGGCCGTGTTTTGAAGTCAAAAATAATGCAATCATCCATAAAAAAAGTAATCCATATGACTCCAGGCAGTTAATAAAGGCCTTCTGAAGCGAAGCGATGCGTTTTTGTAAGAAAATATCCATATTTAAAACTATAAGTTCAAATAACTAGCTTCCGGTGGACGACCGTACACAGAATGCGCAAGTCGATTTGCTGCAGAAGAGTATCCTTTGACCTGATGCTCTGGGCTTCACTGATTATAAGTCTAAAACGATCATTTTTAAAGAGAAATTTCAGAGGATTTCGAGGAGCTTGAGTTTGTTGTTTGAACCGCGAGAGGCGTCTACGCTTACAATACTCCTACATCCTGCGTCATACATCGCGTCAGGGGTTACACTTGTGGCGCAAGTCGACATGCGCATTCTGCGTATGGTCATCCGCTGGAAGCTAGTTGTTATAGTTAATAAAGTTTTAAATATGGATATTTTTCTTACAAAAATGCATCGCTTCGCTTCAGAAACCCTTTATTAACCCCCTGGAGTTGTATGGATGCATTATTTTTTACTTCAAAACACGGCCCCCCATTCACAACCATTATAAACCTTTGAGGACTAAGGATATTTTTAAATATATCTCTGATCGTGTTCGTCTGAAAGAAGATATACACCTAGTATGGCTTGAGGGTGAATAAATCATGGGATAATTTTCATTTTTGGGTGAACTATCCCTTTAAGCCTCTCCATTTAGAAGTGCAGAAACCTTAGGAAAGGCTCATTTACCCTATTTACTGTAGATAAAACAGAAATAGTGACAGATATCTTCTTCCACATTGTGACGTACAACCGAGTGCAATGGATAATCGAAAAAATATCCCGGGGATGTAGAAAAAATGCTACTTGATAATTATGAGGTTAAAAAAAAATGATTATTATTCTTTAGGATAGGCTAGGTATAACATGCATTTAGAAAATAGATTTAATGTAGTCTCTAATATAATCATAAATAGCTAAGTTACATCTGTATCAACCATTACCAAAAATTAAGGGCAAGATAGTGTCAAAAACTTATTTGAAGTGTTTTCTGACTGTATTCATGCTAACACAACCACGTGCGATTAAAATTAATCAACAGCCAGGCAATTAATTATCTATACAACCATATCGAGCACGTGATTAAGTGAGGGGAGCTTCAGTTCATTTAGAAATATGTTTTGAGCCAATGTTGATCTAGTGAAAATTCAAATGCGCTAACGGAATCCACGCGCTACGTAAACCAAGTTTAAATAGTTTAACAAAAAAAGCTTAGAAATCTAAAGTCAAGCGTATGATATTACAAAAAAATCACTAAAAAACACCACGGTGACAGTTAACAGTCGAGCGTATATTATAAAATGTCACAAAAAAACAAAAACAAAAAAAACATGGTGACAGTTAACCGCCAAAATACCAATTTCAGTTACTGGTAACGTGCAATAGTTAAGTTATACTGTATTCGCGACCATATCTTCAGAAAAAAATTGGGGGGAAACTGTTTGAAATTGATCCATGTTGATTTATTGTTGTACAACAATTGTAGAAACTGTGGTATTTGCGTAAACTTGTTACCATGGTAATTTTTGTAAAAGCTGACAAGCAAGGGAATGATTCGTCGCTGTGAAAATCGGTGCATGAAAGGCTTTATCCTGGATTACCATTTACCTTCTGGTAACACGGTGGTTAATGACACACACACACACACCAGGCGAAGACGTAGCCTACCTCGCTTATCTTCTACTTTCCGTCCCACCTTCCTCCGCTCGCGTCGGCGCCGGTGTAACCTGAGTGATATGTTTCCTTCGCGTGCTTTTTCTCATGACAGCCCTCCACCAGCAACAAAATACGCGCTCCTGTCCCTTCCGCGGATACTTGGGCTGAACATTGTCTGGTTTCTCCGCTCTACAGAGCAATAACGCCGCTGAGGACTAGTCGAGAATCAAAAGAAAGCGATGCACCACTACTGCAGTGTGAATGCGATGCAAGCCTGAATGTGGCACAGACAGCAGCACAACCTCTGCCTTGACCAACTGTAATGTCATGTATTATTCATAACCATGGGAGGGACTATCGTCCGAACTGCTCGTTATCATGCAAGAGGTGGTGCAAGGTCGACGTTAATCAAAAGATCATTTGACCCTGAGAGGAGCTGTAGTTACTGAGAGTCCAGTTTCAAGAAATCAAGTAAATAGCCTTCTAAACTAAAATATAATAAATTAATGTAAATAAATAAATAGTTTGGGGTCGATAAGCTTTTTTTGTTTTGTCCAAACTTGCCATGGCTGCATTTATTTCACCAAAAATACAGTAATATTGTGAAATATTATTACAATTTAAAATAACTGTTTACTATTTGAATATATTTTAAAATTAAATTTATTCCTGTGATGCAAAGCTGAATTCTTCAGTGTCACATGATCCTTCAGGAATCATTCTAATATGCTGGTTTTCTGCTCAAGAAACATTTCTTAATATTATCAGTGTTGAAAACGATGCTGCTTCATATTTTTATGGAAACCGTGATACATTTTTTTAGGATTCATTGATGAATAGAAAGTTTAAAAGAACAATTTTTTTCCCAAATAATTCAGAAAATATTTGTATTTGATATGTATTTGAGACATATGTGACCCTGGACCACAAAACCAGTCATAAGGGTACATTTTTTTAAATTGAGATTTATACATCATCTGAAAGCTGAATAAATAAGTTTTCCATTGATGTATGGTTTGTTAGGATAGGACAGTATTAAAAATCTGGAATCTGAGGGTGCAAAAAAATCAAAATTTTGAGAAAATTGCCTTTAAAGTTGTCCAAATGAAGTCCTTAGCAATGCATATCCATTCACACAAAATAGATTTTTGATATATTTACGGTAGGAAATATGTTTATGGAACATATCTTTACTTAAAGATTTAATTCACACAAAAATCAAGATTCTGCCATTTATTACTCACCCTCATGTCGTTCCACACCCGTAAGACCTCTGATCATCTTCAGAACACAAATTAAGATATTTTTGATAAAATCCGATGGCTCAGTGAGGCCTGCATTGACAGCAAGTTAATTAACACTTTTAATGCCCAGAAAAGACGTATTTAAAACAGTTCATGTGACTACAGTGGTTCAACCTTAATGTTATGAAGCGGCGAGAATACTTTTTTTGCGCCAAAAATGACTTTATTCAGCAATATCTAGTGATGGTCGATTTCAACACACTGCTTCATGAAGCTTCGAAGCTTTACAAATCTTTTGTTTCGAATCAGTGGTTCAGAGCGTGTATCAAACTGCCAAAGTCATGTGAACTATTGAAATTTCGAAACACTTATGACGTAACAAAGCCTTGTTTACTGAAATCACGTGACTTTCATGCTCTGAACCACTGATTCGAAACAAAAGATTCGTAAAGCTTCGAAGCTTCAAGCAATGTTTTGAAATCGCCCATCACTAGATATTGTTGAATAAAGTCGTTATTTTGTTTTTTTGGCGCACAAAAAGTATTCTCGTCACTTCATAACATTAAGGTTGAACCACTGTAGTCACATGAACTGTTTTAAGTATGTCTTTAGTAGCTTTCTGGGCATTGAAAGTGTTAATTAACTTGCTGTCAATGCAGGCCTCACTGAGCCATCAGATTTCATCAAAAATATCTTAATTTGTGTTCCGAAGATGAACGAAGGTCTTACGGGTTTGGAACGACGTGAGAGTGAGTAATTAATGACAGAATTTTTATTTTTAGGTGAACTAAACCTTTAATATCCCAATGATATGTGGAAACGCAGCACTGCGCCAACTGCTTTACAGTCTGACAGGGAAGAGGAAAAATTGTTGAATAAAGTCGTTATTTTTGTTTTGTTTTTGTGCACAAAAAGTATTCTCGTCGCTTCATAACATTAAGGTTGAAACACTGCAGTCATGTCGAATGTTTTTAACAATGTTTTACTACTTTTCTGGACCTTGAATGTGGTAATTTCATTGCTTTCAATGGAGGATTAAAAAAAAGCCTCTCGGATTTCAGACTCAAAAATATCTTAATTTGTGTTCTGAAGATGGACGAAGGTCTTACGGGTGTGGAAGAACATGAGGGTGAGTAATTAATGACAGAAATTTCATTTTTGGGTGAACTAACCCTTTAAATCTTGTCATTGACATGCATTCTCAACTCTGGCACTGTCTGCTGAGTTTGCTTAACCGTTTCCTCTCTGTTCCTGCTACTTCACATTCTTTCAGAGTTCAGGAGGATAGAACTTTTAATAACATCCGGCGTCACAGAAATTCATTGTTGACTTCGTGAATATTATGAAATGCATTAATCATTCAGTCCATCTGTTCTTTCAGTCCCCCTTGTGGCCTGAATCATTATACCTCTCTCATTAAATACTGGTTTAATTTTCACTCTTGTTGTCCAGGGATTCCAAATTAAATCCTCACACTGTTGGGAGCAAATAAGGTAATGAGCTAATTGTCATCGAATAAAGCTATCAGACAGTCTACTGAACACGGACAGATTCTCTGGAATAATTAATGTTTAATAATAATGTAATAACAGTGTTTTCAAGCAGAAGAAGTTTTAAACACATTGATTGTGATCAAATGTTGGTAACGTGTTTTACCTCACAGCTCACCTGGGTTGGGATTGCTTGTTTGTTTTTCAATAACAAAAAAAAAAGAGCTATTTTTGGCAAATGTTAAGGCCCTTTCACGCCAAAAGTGAAATGAATAAGCTTCAGGCTGGAAAAAATGCAAATTCATGCCTGTACAGTAGAGGGCGCAGCTCAAACAAACAAGCTTTTCAGCTGTGATGCCATTCTGGATTGCAGACACAAGAGAAGAACGTTTTTGGCTGCATCCGAAATCACATGCTCTCGTGAGCAAGTTCTTATTGAATCTTATTGAATAATTACTTTACAACCGCTACAAAATAAGGTGAGATTATTTGTGTTATTTAACATTTAATTATTGCAGGTTTGTTGGGTATTCTGAGTCTTTATTCATTTTAAAGGAATACCGAATCAGTTTTTGTGCAAGTAAGATGAGTAAATGCATGCTCACATTTAGGCCACATCCACACAAAGCCAGAGCTTTCCCTATCCAATCTTTTTTTTCCCTAAACATGGCTTTGAATATCTGCGTACACACAAAACCACTGAAATCAACTCAAAATGATGTAATATACATGCCAGACCAGTATGTGGCACTGTAATTCTGCCACAGAGATACACTAAACACGGAGAAGAAGACTTGGAGCATCCGAGTCGAGGGGTCGAGACCAAGCGGCAACCTCCCCCAGTTTCTCTTGAAGCCAATATAGAAGTGACTTAAACTGCAATTCATCGATTGGCCGCTAGGGACATGCTCCAAACGAGAGCAGAATCTCATTGACCCCCATGTTAAAATGCCCAACTTTACAGCAGAATAAAACATGTTTACAGGCTGGTACAAATTTTGGTTTTGGTCTATACTGCTAATTTTGCCCTTCATGACAACTCTGAGGGGGGTGAATCTTTTTATAACTCATCTGTTTAAATTATATTAAGCTTTCAAGTTCTGCATAATGTGGTCACTTGAGTGACAGGTGGATTGCCGCTGCTGTCTGTGAGCCGTCACGTTACCTCAGCTAATTCCAGCCACTGAACTTGGCATCTCTGCTGTATTATCTGGATTATTTCATATAATTATCAAATAATATGGCTTGCTGTGTTAATGGTCGAGACAGATGTGCATCTGTGTAGATGTGCACATGTGGAAGATAAGCAGAACACACGTTGTTGGATCGTCTTGGCATTGGCTAAAAGTTTTGTTCACCAGATTTGCTACAATGACAATGGCTGACACCACAAAATCCGACATATATATCAATATTTCATGGATTTAGCACTTTTGTGGACAAAAAGGGCTGTTGTTTGTTTTTCAATGGACACTCATGGACATTTTAACATTAGCCAAGTGAGACGGATTGGATTAATCTCGAGATCGCTATTTCATTACAAAGGTATGAAGTCTCGTTTTGATTTTGCTTGTTGTCATTCGCGCACCCGACACAAATTGCAATATTACTGGTGCTGGAGCATCTATATCGTAAAAAAGACACCGTAGATTGACAGTAAACCTTTAGAAATTTCAAATGATATAACTTGTTATGTTTATTAATATATTAGTATCTAATCTTTATTAATATTTTAGATAGTATCTAAGATAGATAGATAGCTCCTTAGCCTGCTAACATGGTCACGTTGTGCTAGGCGGGCGTGGTTTCAGCAACAAGCACCTCAGTTCCAACCACGTCCCGCCTCTTTGCCCATTTTCAGTAATCCAGGAGTGACGCGCGAACTTGGCAGCGGGCGCTTTTTCGCTTCAGAAAAATACGGCTGACGTCACGGATACTACATCCATATTTTTTTACAGTCTATGGTCGAGACTTGGGGTGATGATATCATCGTTTCACAAAATATATGGATTGGCTGTACACACGAAAACGCAAGGGTGTCGTTTTCAGATTTATCCACTCTGGGACCCAGTTTAAAAAAATAGCGGTTTCAGGCTCCCAAAACACCGGATCCATCTGGACGAAAGCCGATACAATTCAAAATTTTTACGTATACAGCTAAACGCGTCTCCGTGTGGACAGGCTCTAACCAATAAAGTAACACTTTTAAAAAAAAAAAAAAATTTACAACATAATATCTAAGCTACTTTTTCAAATAAGTAACACAAGTTACTTTTTTCACATTTATTAACTGACAGCTCTCCTGTCCCCATGTTGAGAGAAATAAAGTGCAGAGGTGTTGTGTGTGCTGTGAAAACATGATGGTTATTGTAGTTCTACACTAATGTGAACATGCATTTACTCATCTCACTTACACAAAAACATTTAGTATTCTTCAAAATGAATAAAACAGTGAAATGCAAACTCAGAATTGTATGCAAACCTGTAATAATTAACTATATTAAATATACACAAATACACTTTATCACTTTATTATAAAATGTCTTCGCTAAAAATTACTTTAGTGTAAATTTAGAAATATGAGTTTGAACTTCCTTCTCCTGTATCCTATTCTTCTTTAATCCAGAATGGCAGCACAGCTGAAAGGTTTGTTTGAGCTGCGCCCTCTACTGTACAGGCGTGAATTTGCATTTCCTTCACCCTGAGGCTTATTCATTTCACTTTTGGTGTGAAAGGGCCTTAACATTTTCCAAAAATAGAACTTTTTTGTTGTTATTATTAACAAGTAAGCCCAGCCCAGGTGAGAAAAAGTAACGCAAAAGTAAAAAGTAATGCAATTAGTTACTTTTTTAGGGAGTAACACAATATTGTAATGCATTACTTTTAAAACTAAACTTTCCCCAACACTGATCCATTAATATTTCTTTCTAAATAAAAACTATACAGACATTAAAAAAAAAAAAAGTTATAAAAATTACAAAAACAAAAAAGTGAAAAAAATATATAATTCAAAATATTAACAAAAACAATATCAATGATCCTAAAATAACACTGGTTATTTTACACCTTATGTTTCAGAAACCCAGGAATATACAGCTCTTTGGTGATTTTTTAATTTTTTTGGATTATCCAAATCATGAGTGACTTCAGAAACGACTGTGAGCTTTGCCAAGAAGGTACAGAGAGTTACCTGCCTTCTTAATAAACTCAAGCACTGCCCCTCAAACCTCAAACATCCCACGCTCATTAACTTTCTAAAATGCATTTCAGAGAGAGAAAAAAAGATGCAGAACAGAACAGAAGATCCTTCAAAGCCAATATCTGAGTTCATCAAGCGGTTACATAAAGACACTAGCATCACTGTTGTTCCGCCACGTCGCACACGTCTCATTACATAATGCTGTGCTTTGCAGAACTGTCATTATTTTAACTTATTCCCTCTCCCAAGGATGCCGAGCGTCTGTAAGATACGTGGAAATTACTTTGACAGCAGCTCATAGATCTGAATGGTTGCATCAGTTGATTTAAATCATCCTGTCATGGCACAGCTGACTGGCAGTGGGTGAATCCCACACATTTCCACTTTTATTTACGTTTCTATAAAAACACACAAGGTCCTCAGCTTGAATATAAGTGTTCACGTGTTGTCAAGAGCCGGTTTCCACGACGATCAAACCATTTCAGAGTTATTTTGGGGGTGGGAGACATCACAGAAAGAGTTACACAGCATAGGGGGGCTCAGTTCCCATAAATCCCTCCACACAAGCATGGCAACAGTAGCTGCATAGCAACTGGTTGCTAAAGAGACGCAAAAGGCAAGCCGCCGAAGGGTTGACTTGCTTACTTGGCAAGTGAGCCGTGCAAAAACGGAATTCCCGAGTGACTGGTAAAAGGCTTAGGTTGCTATGGTGACCTCATGGAAGTGATGGAGCTCTGGCATGTGCTTCCTCCCCACGACACAGGATTGCAATAGACACTTTTGCACTGACATGAATCAACCGGGCCAACGAGACGCTCCAAACTCTGTAATTAATTGATTAATTGATTGGCCACTAATCTGGTTATAAGAGGATATAAGAGATGATTCCATGCACACATACATATATATCTACTTTCTCTTTCCTTCAAGCAAATGTTGGTGATCCTACATTTTCTCCCGTTTTGGTAGAATTAAAAATAATAATAATAATAATAAAAATTTAATAAATACAATAAAGTACTTCTTAATTCTTATTTTAAAAATAAGAATTGCTTATATTCTGGATTAATTAATAGAAATTAAATAAAAACACTTCTTAATTTCTATTGTAATAAATAAATAGGAATTGCTTATTTTCTGGATTAATTAATAGAAAAATAAAAACACTTCTTAATTTCTATTTTAAAAACAAGAATTGTTTATATTCTGGATTAATTAATAGAAAATAAATAAAAGCACTTCTTAATTTCTTTAAAAAAAAGAATTGTTTATATTCTGGATTAATTAATAGAAAATAAATAAAAAGCACCTATTTTCTTTGTTTCTTCTTCTTTTTTTTAAAGAATTATTTATATTATGGATTAATTAATAGAAAATAAATAAAAACACTTCTTAATTTCTATTTTAAAAAATAAATAAGAATTGTTTATATTCTTGATTAATTAATAGAAAAATAAAAAAACTTCTTAATTTCTTTTTTATAAGAATTGTTTATATTCTGGATTAATTAATAGTAAAAAAACACTTCTTAATTTCTATTTAAAAATAAATAAATAAGAATTGTTTATTCTGGATTAGTTAATAAAAAATAAATAAAAGCACTTCTTAATTTCTTCTTTTTAAAAAAAATAAATAAATAAGAATTGTTTATATTCTGGATTAATTAATAGAAAAAAAACACTTCTTAATTTCTTCTTTTTTTAAAAAACAAACAAATAAGAATTGTTTATATTCTTCTATTAATTAATAGAAAAATAAAAAAAACTTCTGAATTTCTATTTAAAAAAAATAAATAAGAATTGTTTATTCTGGATTAGTTATTAAAAAATAAATAAAAGCACTTCTTAATTTCTTCTTTTTTTAAAAAAAAATAAATAAATAAGAATTGTTTTTATTCTGGATTAATATATAATAAATAAAATTATTTTTCTAGATAAATGTGTTGTGAATAGTGTTTAACTGGAATCACTGTTAACATTTCATGTGAAGTATATAAGTCTCTAAAGATTCTCTTATTTATTTTTTTGCTTCAAGGACATAACTTTTTAAAGTCAGTTACATAAAAAGGGATTGATCTAATTTGAATTCAAAAAGTAAGACTGATTAGCCCTAACTAATTGCTCATTGGTCAGACTAGTGTTTAGATCCAGTCTTGACTCACTGTTACGTTCATACAGCTGCCCCTGCTCTGAAGATCTGAATGTATGAGACTTTCCTCATTCACTGTTCATAATAAAGCTTCTTCTCTGCTTCATTCTGAGATGTATGTGCAGACCTTGTGCTTTAACAGAGCATTCATGATAACAAGGTAAATGGCAGCATCTGGTTTCCATGGAGAAAATGCATGTAACAAAATAAACAGCTTTTAATGTCATCTTAGCCCCTAACGTCTAAAAGTGATGTAATATCATGGAGTCTTTAAAATATAGCCTAGTCTCTAATTGTTCTGACTTATGTTGAGCAAAAAGTTTCAATGTTATCAAACATATGGACCCGTGTTCTTGTTCTAAGGATAGATATTTGTGGCATCTTCCCCACCAAAGCCCTCTGTTCCCCAGCCAGACTGAAACACATCCACCAGGACTGCCTGAAGCGCTGGATCCGGACCAAAACACAGACAGATCTGTGGAAAACTATTTTCTAAGACGTTTATCTCATTTTCTAAACACTCTGAATTATTATGACAAATCCCCCAATAATAAAGGAGAGTTGCGGTCATATATAAAAGTTTTAAATGCATGTCCATTATTGAGAAATTATTCTTTTTAGTTTTAGTCCACATAATTTAAGTTGTGGGCCATGAGATAAGACCAAGTCTCTCAGGCACCAAAGAAAGCCAAATGATAGCAGTGTTTTTTTAAGAGATATGATTACTCTAAAACCTTCTCCAGTATGATAATTGCCACTGTTGTCTCACTGGGTCATATTTTAAGGTGAAGTGTAGAGACACCAAACAGAAATGCAAAATAATGACTGTTTTCAGACAAGTTTCAAGCACTCTCCCCGTCTGCCATCGCTCACCCCAAAGTCACTGCTGGAGCCAATGCACTTTAAAAGATCCATTTCAGATTAAAGCAATAAATTGTCTTACTTATGCACTATTCTATGATATTTTGTAGTATAAATACTGTGAGTAATGTGTTCACTCTGAAAATTCAGAATACAAAAAGTACACTTCAGTAATTACCCAGATGATGCACTTAATTAACCGAAAAAACTAACTCTGCATCCAAAATCGAATACCTCCCTAATATACATCAGGCATAACATTATGACCACCTTCCTAATATTGTGTTGGACCCTTTTTGCTGCCAAAACAGCCCTGACCCATCGAGGCATGGACTCCTCTAGACCCCTGAAGGTGTGCTGTGGTATCTGCACCAAGATGTTAGCAACAGATCCTTTAAGTCCTGTAAGTTGTGAGGTGGATCCTCCATGGATCCATGGACTTGTTTGTTCAGCACATCCCACAGATGCTCGATTGGATTGAGATCTGGGGAATTTGGAGGCCAAGTCAACACCTCCAACTTGTTGTTGTGCTCCTCAAACCATTCCTGAACCATTTTTGCTTTGTGTCAGGAGCATTATCCTGCTGAAAGAGGCCACAGCCACCAGAGAATACCGTTTCCATGAAAGGGTGTACATGGTCTGCAACAATGCTTAGGTAGGTGGTACGTGTCAAAGAACATCCACATGGATGGCAGGACCCAAGGTTTCCCAGCAGAACATTTCCCAAAGCATCACACTGCCTCCGCCCCTACCTGTTCCCCAGGTAAGCAACGCACACGCACCCGGCCATCCACGTGATGTAAAAGAAAACGTGATTCATCAGACCAGGCCACCTTCTTCCATTGCTCCGTGGTCCAGTTCTGATGCTCACGTGCCCACTGTTGGCGCTTTCGGTGGTGGACAGGGGTCAGCATGCATCCATTGCAAATTGAGTGGTTTTTACTTCCTTTTCGCCCCAAGCTTTTCCGGGTCAGTACATCTACCTTGGGTTGTTTTGGATGTGGGCAGTGTTGGGAAGGTTACTTTGGAAATGGTATAGGTTACAGATTAAAGGTTACCCTATTTACAATGTAATGTAAGTAATGTAACTATTTCAATTACTTTATTAAAGTAATATCACTGATTATATTTGATTACTTTTCTGAATTTCAAAAATATTTTTAAACATTTAAACCAGGCAGGGTTAACCTTACAGTTTCACAATCCTTCACCACTTGAATTAAGATTATAATAATTTAATTTTAAAGCACAGCCACCACAAAATCAGACTTTAGCACCTCTTTTTACTTTGAGATCGTTCTGAGGTTAAATACAGACTTAAAATCATAACAAGAAATAGTTTAATGGCTATGATATTTTGAAATCAAATCTTTGCATAGGAAACACTGGCATCTAACAACGCCTTGGAAAAAAACAGTTAATCTTAATAAAACCAAATAGGAAATAAAACAGTTACTGAATAAGCATGTGTTCTATTCTGTGTCCTAAACTCCATTGGTGTCTCATATTTTAGAGCAGTCAATGCAATTCAGGAAAGAAATCAATTAAACAAATTAGTATTATTCAACATATCCTAACATTTTACAGAAAATATTCAGATGTAACCCCCTTTGTAATCATTAACATTTTCAGAAGTAACTCTAATTTAATTATACATTTTTTCTCAGTAACTGTAACATTGCAGTTACATTTATTTTGTAATTAAATTATGTAACTCCATTACATGTAACTAGTTACTCCCCAACACTGGGTCACTTTTAAAAGAACATGTAACATCGGAATTGAGCATCAAGACCTTGTGTAAATGCGACCTAAAGCCCAAAGTATACTTCACTTTTTACACATTCGCGAGGGTTAGGTACAGTGTGCGTGATGCAAATTTTGTCATCAGAAGATTACGCGCATATTGTCCACGCACCGCCAGATTTTTGTAACTGCGCAATTTTTTACATTTTTTAAAATTAATTTTTTTTTTTGCAGTAATTAGTTTATCCACAAGGTGGCAACTGTGCCCTGGGGGCATCGATTCACAAGGTAGTCGAAGAAAACTGCATAAACAGAACAGAGCGGAACACATGCAAGCTACAGCGACAATGGAGGCCTACATAGATGAGAGATTGTGCGAAGAGGTTAGAAAACATGAAAGAATACAAAGATGTTTACATGTAACTCATGTTGCACGAGTAACAACCTGAGATTACTCAAAACTGTGCATGCGTCGAACGCCTGTATACGCATACGAGTCAAATGAAGTATACTTTCCAAGGCTGTGCGCTCGACTGTGCGCGTACACTAGCATAACTGCAAAAAAACGAAGTATACCCAGGGCTTTCGTCCTCTTAAAACCACCCCTGAAAACTTGTGTTTATCTGCTTCCACTTTAGAGTACCACGCCCACATCTCAACATCCAATCAAAAACCAATAGATAGAACCAAGTCCCCGCCCTACATTCTTTTTTGATAATCTGTTTCACTCTGATGTAAATCAAAATACTTTTTATCAGTACTTTTATAGTTATAATCAATATATCTTTTGCTTCATCCACCGTCTTTATTTTTATTTCCACAGAGTTTGTTGAAATGTATTATAGAATTTTCTTCTCCATTAGTAAGACATCCAATGCAGCCTGAGAATTTGGCCAAATCTAGGTTTCGGGAGTGTGCCTATGCTGCTGACGGAGGAACAGATCGATGGAGTACCTCCACTAAAATAAAACACGAAATTAAACCATAATATGTTTTCAGTCTTGCCCTGAGGAAGAATGTCCCTGCCAATCTCACAATCCACAAAATTTCTATTTCTTTGTTAAAGGCTAATTTTACTAAATAGCAAAATATAGCTAAAATAAAAACATAATTTAGAAATTTTGAAAATATTATTAAATTATGATTTATCCATGTTAGCATCATCCGATATATGTCTGCTCATGCGAGTCTCCTCACACATTCATTCATTTCACATTCATTTCTTTTAGAAATCGTTGCATAATAAAATGTGAATGGCAGGTTCTTCTTTCATTTTAATGTTTTTAATGTTTTATCTTTACATTGTTCATTCACAACACAACAATTTTGAGAGAAATCAAAATAGAAAGTAATATTGTTCCTGCTGTGTACAGAGCATCACCAGTCTTCATATATCTGTACTCTAGCTCTAATCTGCTCCTCACACTTCATATTTCTGACTTCAAGCGTCACATGGATTTGGTCTTGGTGATGTGCATCAGGGTGACATACGCAAAGTCCACGATACTCTGGCTTGAAATCCCTGTTATCCCTGTCAGCTCCTCCACTACCTGCAGTGCACATGAAAGTAATATATATTTAAATACACTTCACACTTCAGAATCATGACGTAGCTGTTCTGTACCTTCTCCCATGTTGAGATATGATGAATGAAGGCGGCCACAGCAATGACTCCAACTCCCAGAAGCATTAAGTCCTGCGTCACCGACACAAACTTGGCTCTGTCACAAACACAAGATATACTTCATATACCCCAGGCTATGGCAGGTTCCACCACCAACCGGTGTGATGTTTACCTCAGAATGAGTAATGACCTTGTTGAAGGTGAAGTGTGTAATTTATGCACCACCAAACAGCAAATATATTAACTAGATCAGTGTTTCCCAACCAAGGAGCCGCCTGGCGAGAGCAGAGATGCCATGTAAAAAATACTTCAAACATTTTTAAAATTGCTAAAATGTGTTAAAACAAAAACATTTAATATATACCATAAATCTCTGATGTCTCCAATGACAACATTATTTTAGTATATAGTACTGTCATCTGTAAATATATTTATTTTCTCAAATATATTTATCTTTTTTATTGGTTTTCTCAAAGTGATAACATACAGAGCCCCTAAAATTAAATAAATAAAAAAATAGACTTTTGCATGCACACGAGAAGCTTTTTTGTGCCCTCAAGATACTATTCACATGCACACAGGAATTTTTTGATTGCTTACGCATTACAGTTTCTAGTTTTATATATACTATAACCTATTTTCTTTGTACGTCACAGCCATCTTACTATGATGAAAACAAGATCATGGATGCGCATAAATTAATAGAGATCAGTTTGCTCAAAATTTGGCTTTCCTTAGGGTAGTACATCTAATATCAAGGCCTAATGTCCAATTTAACGCATCCTCTGTGGCGACGGAGAAACCGAAAATGGGCTGATGGTGCAAAACGGCTGTGTGCATTGTCCTATAGCTAAGTTTAATGGTTTCTTGTGCGCACACGAAAGTCTGTATATCTTTTATTTTTGCAAGGGTCCTTTAATACAGTGCTAAGAATATTGTGAGAAGAAACCCAAAACGCTTCTAACCTGCATTTTTGCAAACTGAAAAAGTGCACCTTGAATTCATTCAGTCATGTTTCACTGAACAGCTGCCATGAAACACTTCTTGTATGATAAATTTACAACCCGAATTCCGGAAATGTTGGGACGTTTTTTAAATTTGAATAAAATAAAAACTAAAAGACTTTCAAATCACATGAGCTAATATTTTGTTCACAATAGAACATGGATAACATAAAAAATGTTTGAACAGAGAAATTTTACACTTTTATCCACTAAATGAGCTCATTACAAATTTGATGCCTGCTACAGGTCTCAAAAAAGTTGGCATGGGGGCAACAAATGGCTGAAAAAGCAAGACATTTTGAAAAGATTCAGCTGGGAGAACATCTAGCAACTAATTAAGTTAATTGATATCAGGTCTGTAACATGATTAGCTATAAAAGGGATATCTTAGAGAGGCATCCCAGAAGGCATCCTTAGAGAGTCTCTCAGAAGTAAAGATTGGCAGAGCTGTGAAAGAGTGCTTAAAAAGATTGTGGAATACTTTAAAAACAATGTTCCTCAATGTCAAGGCTTTGCAAATATCATCATCTACAGTGCATAACATCATCAAAAGTTTCAGAGAAACTGGAGAAATCTCTGTGTGTAAGGGACAAGACCGAAGACCTTTATTGGATGCCTGTGGTCTTCGGGCCCTCAGACGACACTGCATCACTCATCGGCATGATTGTGTCAATGACATTACTAAATGGGCCCAGGAATACTTCCAGAAACCACTGTCGGTAAACACAATCCGCCGTGCCATCTGCAGATGCCAACTAAAGCTCTATCATGCAAAAAGGAAGCCATATGTGAACATGGTCCAGAAGCGCCGTCGTGTCCTGTGGGACAAGGCTCATTTAAAATGGACTGTTTCAAAGTCGAAAAGTGTTCTATGGTCAGACGAGTCCAAATTTGACATTCTTGTTGGAAATCATGGACGCCGTGTCCTCCAGGCTAAAGAGGAGTGAGACCTTCCAGCGTGTCATCAGTGTTCAGTTCAAAAGCCAGCATCTCTGATGGTACAGGGGTGCATAAGTGCATACGGTATGGGCAGCTTGCATGTTTTGGAAGGCACTATGAACGCTGAAAGGTATATAAAGGTTTTAGAGCAACATATTCTCCCCTCCAGACAACGTCTATTTCAGGGAAGGCCTTGTGTGTTTCAGCAGGACAATGCAAAACCACATACTGCAGCTATTACAACAGCATGGCTTCATCGTAGAAGAGTCCGGGTGCTGAATTGGCCTGCCTGCAGTCCAGATCTTTCATATATAGAGAACATTTGGCACATCATTAAATGAAAGATGACCACGAACTCTTCAGCAGCTGGAAACCTATATCAGGCAACAATGGGATTCCAACACCAAACTCCAGAAACTCATAACCTTGATGCCCAGACGTCTTCACACTGTTTTGAAAAGAAGAGGAGATGCTACACCATGGTAAACATGCCCCCATCCCAATTATTTGAGACCTGTAGCAGACATCAAATTTGAAATGAACTTATTTTATGCATAAAATTGTAAAATTTCTCAGTTTAAACATTTATGTTATCTATGTTCTATTGTGAATAAAATTTTGGCTCATGTGATTTGAAAGTCTTTTAGTTTTCATTTTATTTAAATTTAAAAAACGTCCCAACATTTCTGGAATTCAGGTTGTATTTTCATTAAATTCTTAATTTTCTATTATAGAAAACTAAATAGGGGCAATAGTCTGGAAATGCAAATAATTTTCCATACTCTGCTTTCTTTTTTCCATACTTTTCCAGACCTGGAAATTACTCAAATCAAATTCCATACTTTTTTCAAACTGCATAGGAAACCTGCAAATTGATTTCTTTTTCGTGGCTTGTTGCACTTAAACGGTCAAATACACACAAAAATACTGTCACAATGTCTGCCTTGCCGAGTATTCACATAAACGCAATCGGTTATGTCCTAAGTGAACGTAAACGGTTGAGAAAGAAAATGCATGTGTATCAGTATATTGGATCTGTGCGTCAGGTCTTAAA
The DNA here is from genome assembly GCA_037950675.1 of Hypophthalmichthys molitrix. Classification (NCBI taxonomy): domain Eukaryota; kingdom Metazoa; phylum Chordata; class Actinopteri; order Cypriniformes; family Xenocyprididae; genus Hypophthalmichthys; species Hypophthalmichthys molitrix. The sequence continues at coordinate 2,682,841 of CM075503.1, read as the reverse complement.
GTGACAGCAGCCTAATATATCTGCAGATGATGTGTTTTTAATGTTAATCAAACAACAAAAGACAGAGAAAATCACTCATTGCTTGTGACTGTTGAAACTTCTGTGTTTATCTGTATTTAATTTTTACAATGAAGACTATCCAAGGTTATTTTACATTTAATTACAAATAATATTTCTTACCTGAATAGTCCTACTACTGTTGAACCTACCTGAAAAACATAAAGCAATTTATTGCATTTGTATCTTTATTATATTGTATTTATTTGTGCTATCGTTAGTAATTTGTTCTTATTTTATTACTGACTGTTTACTTGTCTTTTCTTTTTTTTAAAAATTCAATTCAAAGTTTGAAATCAGGCTATCTTATCTCTTAATAAACTCTGGGCAGATTATGTAGTGTTAAACTGGGAAGGGAAAGTATTTGAACAAAAATCACATACATTTAAGAACATCCTTTAAGAATAGAGAGAGTCAACAGGGGAAAAATACAGCAGAAAAAACAGGGGATAGCCTGTACCTTTGCTCTTCAGAAGGATTGGGGCATCCAGTGGCAGAGATGAGCAATGAGTTGTAGATTGTCTCCCTCTGCAGGTAAATAAACTGCAGTACATGCACACACAGATGATGCAGCTCTGCCACAGGGACTGTCGCATCATTATGGCCTGTGTGAAAGCACAAAACACAGTGTTTTAGACCATTTGAGTTAAATTTATAGCTGCTAGCTGAGAAAGACCCTGGAAATAATCTTACCCAGCACTTCCAAAAGGGTCTCCACGTATGTTACAGGATTTGGGACATTCAAATTAAAGTTGAGAGTTTTTAAAATGAGAATCTCAGAGTCCAAGAGTTGCTCTTTGGAGGAAGAGTAACTGACTGCCTGCAGAAATCTCATCGCGATATCATTGTTAACCACCTAGACGAATACAAATAGAGCAAATCACAGCATAACACATGGAATATTTGTAATTTATGAGCTAAACATACATTTGAGTACAGGTCCAGTTTGCTGGCTATCTGAATGCTTGAGAGGATGAAGAGAAAGAGCTTCTTCTTGAGTATTTGGAAGATGAGATCCTCGTAGTTCTCTGGGTCTTCAGATGAAGCACCTTGCATTGGCTGACCTTTCTGGCTGTGGATTAGATCTTCAATGTATTTGGCCGTAAACCTAGAGCAAGACAAAGTGAAGGTGCTTTAAACAGATTTACAAAGAAACATGTTAATTCGAGATTCTTTAAATTACCTCTCCAGGATTTCGATGGCCTGATATCCAACCACAGGGTTCAGTCCCAGCTCATCACAAAGAAGAAATACACACTCTATGGACAGAACAGATAGGGGTGAATAAAAAAAATATATAAATGTAATAGTACTATGTTTTGGACATGGCGTTAATGTAAAACTATAGGAACATGGCTGTTAATATATTTACTTCTATGTAAACTCAAGCATATTTGTTAGATTTCGGAACATTTTTTTTTATTATTATTACTTGCAAATTTATTTCTGTTAAAAACAAGGGAATAAAATTATTTTAATTAATTTAATATTTAGACAGCCTTTATAAAGCAAAATAACACTATTATTAAATGTTGTAAATGTGTTGTAATTATTGCGTTAAATACTTTTAATTCATATCTTAATACAACTGTGCCCAACAGTACTTAAAAAGCTGCTCATATTTATTTTTTATTTATACAGAAACAATAACCCGATAATAATAATAATAATAATAGGGGGTGTTGTTAAATAAACACAAACTTCGAAGAGTTTCCCAGCGACATCAAAATAAAAGTCCCACTTCCGGCAAAAATCTGACAACTTGCACTTATCGGACGATGCCGATTATAGGCCGACGATATATCGGTAGACCACTAAATCACGTTAAGAACATTATTTATAAATATATGAATCATTCACTAACATCACATTACCACGGTATTGTCATCTGATATTATTTTTACCATGGTACCGCCACAGTACTGTTTAGTGAGCTAGTTTGAGACCAACACTCACCCACTATTCTCCTTTCTTTGAGACATCCACAGAGATCTGACACATTCTCCAAGTTGGATTTGTTTCTCCTGTTGAGGTTGGACAGAATGTCAGTTAAAATGTCTAAAGACACCAATCCAAACCTCAGGTTTCTGTTTTCCCTGGTGGGCAATGAAACCACCACAGTACTTGTCGCCATTTCTTAGTAAAGATGAATTTTCCACACACAAGACACAATAACAACCGCTAAAAAAAATTCGTTTTACTCCAGGGGGCGCCCTTTAACTCAGAAAGCCAATTACCATTCGAATGTCGGTTTTGTCATAATTAAGACATTTATATACCGAAATATTATTATTCGAACCTATAAATTAAGGCTTTATAACACACACACGAATATAAATATCGGAGAGGAATTTCAATAAAATGTTGTTTTTTTTAAATTCCTTAATCAATGAGCATAACGACTGTGTGATTTGTCCATTCTGAGTAGCGTTGAGAAAAGTATCATGATCCACGTGACAACGCCATCAACGTAAAAGTGGCCTGGACAACGTTTTCTTCTGAATAAATTTATTCAGGGCTGTGGTTATATAAAGGTCCGAATACAATATGCATGAATAAAATAAAACAACACTACATTCACTAAAGTAATTAATACGTATTTCCTATATATATATATATATATATATATTTATATATATACACATCTGCTGCCTCTTCATGGACTACGTGGTTCACAAAAAAGGGGACAAGATGAATGAAAAATTATTTAAATAAATGAAATTATTTAAATAATTTCAAAATAGGCCTATGTAAACTGAACTGGCATCAAATTGTTGTCACACAGCATTATACAGCCAAGCGTGGCTGTCGAGAAGACAAATAAACATTTCAAAATCATTTATTTCAAACATCTAAACTTGCAGACACTATTGTAACTGAGTTTAATGAATAAGAATAAGACATAAAACTTGACACATACATTTAACAATGTTAGAAAAATATCCAAATACTTGGGGCTGCTGTAAATAAGAGGGCAGTCATTTTAGTTAGCTATTAAAGAATAGTTTTAAATTGTTAGGTCGATTCAAGTCTCCATGTCAGAAATATCCAGCCCCAGATGCCGGATCCTGTCAAAAGATATCTGTTTTTGGTATATGTTACACCTAAAACCTGTCAGCAGCAAGTCTTGTCTGGTACCAAAAACTGTGAGTTTGACTGATAAAGCCAAGAGCAGAAAACAGGAAGCGAAGTGATAGTAAAAATGAGCAGAGTTGGTTGATTTAATCTTAGTTGCATATGTTTCAATGTTCAGACTTCATCTGACCAGAACCAATCCAACAAGTGTTATTATACCAAAGCAAAAGCAATTGAAAATTACTTTTACAACATCATCTTTTGACATTGAAAACTATGAAATGAAGACATTCTCTTATCTCTTACTCATCAAGACAAAAGACCTCAAATGACCTACATGACTTCTCGGCCAGTGTTGGGGAAAGTTACTTTCAAAAGTAATCCATTACAGTATTGTGTTACTCCCTAAAAAAGTAACTAATTGTGTTGCTTAGTTACTTTTTATGGAAAGTAATGCTGGGCTGGGCTGTTTATTCATTTTTATAGCAACAACAAAAATGCTATTTTTGGCAAATGTAAACGCACTTTCATATCAAAAGTGAAATGAATAAACCTCAGACTGAAGGAAATGCAAATTCACGCCTGTACAGTAGAGGGCGCAGCTCAAAGAAGCCTTTCAGCTGTGATAGCATTCTGGACAGCAGAAGAATAGGACGCAGGAGAAGAAGTACAGTGCTCAGCGTAAATGAGTACACCCCCTATGAAAAGTAACATTTTAAACAATATCTCAATGGACACAAAAACGATTTCCAAAATGTTGACAAGACTAAGTTTAACATCTGTTTAACTTATAACATGAAAGTAAGGTTAATAATATAACTTACTCAAATTAGGGTGATGCAAAAATGAGTACACCCCACAACAAAAACTACTACATCTAGTACTTTGTATGGCCTCCATGATTTTTAATGACAGCACCAAGTCTTCTAGGCATGGAATGAACAAGTTGGCGACATTTTGCAACATCTATCTTTTTCCGTTCTTCAAGAATGAGCTCTTTTAGAGACTGGATGCTGGATGGAGAGCGATGCTCAACTTGTCTTCAGAATTCCCCATAGGTGTTCGACTGGGTTCAGATCAGGAGCCACTGAATCACCCTGTTCTTCTTCAGAAATCCAACAGTGGCCTTAGATGTGTGTTTAGGATCATTGTCATGTTGGAAAAGTGCACGACGACCAAGGGCACGGAGTGATGGTAGCATCTTCTCTTTCAGTATAGAGCAGTACATCTGTGAATTCATGATGCCATCAGTGAAATGCAGCTCCCCGACACCAGCAGCACTCATGCAGCCCCACATAAGGACACTCCACCACCATGTTTCACTGTAGGCACCATGCATTTTTCTTTGTGTTCCTCACCTTTGCGACGCCATACAGTTTTGAAGCCATCAGTTCCAAAAACATTTATCTTGGTCTCATCACTCCAGAGTATAGAGTCCCAGTAGTCTTCATCTTTGTCAGCATGGGCCCTAATAAGTGGTGCTATGTGGTGCCATTGCTGACAGCATGAAATGGGAAGGGGTTTTAACACCCTTTTATAGTCAACTGTCTGCTGGACACCTGTGTAATGAATAATTAGACTCACCTGTGGTTGAATCCTTGTTAAATTAGACATTTGTAGTCTAAAATTTAGCTTTGCTCCAGAGACTTTCAGTGGGGTGTGCTCATTTTTGCATCACCCTAATTTGAGTAAAACTGAAAATTTTGTTCTCTAAGTTATATTATTAACCTTACTTTCATGTTATAAGTTTAACAGATGTTATATAAAACTTAGTCTTGTCAACATTTTGGAAATTGTTTTTGTGTTCATTGAGATCTAAGCAAATCCTGTGCCATGCCTATTTATCAAATAATTGCAACAGCTTCATGTTGAATTCCTTATACAAATGTTTTATTTGTCTAATCATATTATACTAATTTTACCTCTAAGAAACGCTTCAACTGGTGGGTATCTATTTGTCCTTATATTCTTTGGGGTAGGTGTCCTTAACTACAATGTACTTACATCAAAAAAAAATAAGTACAATTGTGTTCATATTGTATTGGAAAACACTTTTGCTGATATTTAGGTGGGAACAGGTTTGGTGGTATTTTAGCTTTAATTACATGCAGGTATTTTTAAAATATAAGTACAATGCAAAAACATGTACACAATAAGTGCATTGTATCAAATGTTAGTACATAGTTAAAGACATAATAAAGTGGGACCATTTGTTATTGATTTTCTGCCTTCTGCTGACCCTTTGTGAATAAATATTGTCTAGATGTTCACCTTCTTCCCGAGTCTTTCTGGTAGAATATAAATTTTACAGCTAATGATCCATAAATTAAGCACTTGCAGTAAATTTACAGCATTTAACAGTAAACCTGTTTGTGTAAGTGATTATCTGACTGTGTTTTATATCTGTTTGGGTGGGTTTTGCACTTGTTTTCTTTCTGTTCATTGCCTGTTCTCTTCGCATTTTACTCAGCTGTTCTGTTTCCCAGTTTTCTGAGTTTTTTTTGTTGTTGTTTAATAAATCTAGTGCATTTAAATCCATTTCCTCGTAATTTGCAACCGAAAGCTGACAAATTGTTCCTTATGGAGTTACTTTTGTCTTTTTTATTCAATCAAACATACTGTGTTTGAGAGCAAAAATAATTATATCCTAATTAAAAAATAAAAGATTGCAAATAAAATGTCTTCTAAAAGCTGTTTTAATTACAAAAATAAAGTAATTAATAGCAAAACTCTTTGCAGTGCCAGTAAACTTTTGTTTTTCTTTGTGCAGCACAAATTTGCTCTCTGTTCTGCTGTCATTGTTTGCGACTCTTTAAACCTTTGATTGCGAGTTGAAAAGAAGCTGCACTTCAGTGAGCGAAATTTAAGCACCAGAATGAAAGACCTGTTTCTATTGGTCGCTGTCGCTGTCCCTTGGCGCCATAGAAATGTAAACGTAGATGCCTCATTCAACAGCTCCAGACACGTCGGTGCGGCCGCCATCTTGGAACGGTCAGAGTGTCGTCACTCACTGTAAGAATCAATGATGCCACAACATTGCGCAACTTCTGGTTCTGAAACAGACCAGATTTAAATTCCCGGTTGATTTGTGTTTTTATACTTTTTAGTGTTTTTACTTTTACTATGGTAACTTTTTAATGTTGCGTTAGCTGACGCATTCGTCTTCTTGCATTGTGTTAGTTTAGCAAAAGCATCTGCTGAAGTATATCTGCAGATATAAATATTCATATATGCATCTAACTACGGTTGCAGATGCTCAGTCAACTTGCTCTCGAATGTTCACGGACCAGCTTTGACCGTTCCAACATGGCTGACGGCTTATGTATAGCGGCCCGTAGAAACAACAGCTAATGAGGCATCTATGTATACAATCTATGCTTTGTCTCAATACCACTGTACCAACCTTTTATGAACTCTTGAACTCTACACAGATGACAGTAGACTTTACAGCAGCTTCATTGCACTTTGCCCATTTGGCGCGGGCTTTCTTGGCCGTTCCGTTGACATTTCTCATATAAACATCCTTTATTCTTATAATACCCCAAATCGCATGAAAAACACACAGAAACAATATATTATTGTAATCGTCTATTTATTAGCTTAATGTTTCATCTGTTATGTACGAAGACAGAATGATGAGCTACCGGATGGATTTTCGTCATAGAAGGGTGGGAGTTATGATGACACGTAATATGAGTGACAGATAAGTAGCGAATCATCATAATACATACATGATATCATGTATTTCTGACAGAAATTAAAAATTACTGTCACTGTTTACCGTTTTTATCATAAACAGTGGTCAAATATCAGCTAGAGGCCTAAAGTCATCAAATGATATATAGTTGAAGATTAAGTAAGACTGCCATAATATCCCGCAGTGCATTAAAAACAACCCGTGCCGCTAGAGATCTTTTAAAGTTAACTGGCCGCTACATGCACTACATCAGAATGTTCTTACGTGGTTTATGGCGTTTAGACAATAGGCTTGTTTGAGATGAGCAAAATCTGCACAGAACCGATCACCGGTGATCACCGCGAGATGCATGCTGGTTAGAAATGTGTCCAAGGGTGGGCCGCCTCGCTCTGATGTCATGCCGACGTGTGTCAAAAAAGTCTCGCGAGGGCGAGGCGGCCTCATCGAATTCTGCAGTCGGGCGCAGTTGCTCTCCACCGACTGCGCTGACCAAAAGCACGATGGGAAACGACTTGATGACGACAAAGCTTAATGCTTATTGTTTTAAACAGCTGTGATGTATTGATCTCTTTTAAAACGTTTGATTTTAAAACTCTAATATCATGTTTTTATGTGTAAAAATAATGTGCGAATATTCCCAAACTCTCTGACAGTGGGATCTCTCTAATTGTTGTCATATTTATAAAAATATATAAAAACATGTCTGTAATTAAAATAAAAATGATTGATACACACGCCTCTCGAATGGAAATAAATAACACTTTGGGTGTATTGTTCATTATGTTTATTTTCATATAAAGCAACAGAACTTAAATTACATCCAGTTTATCAGCAACACAGCGCATGAGTGTGAATCTCGCGATATAATATCACATAACCCATAGAGAGATCGCAGTGTCAGAGAGTTTGGGAATATTCGCACATTATTTTTACACATAAAAACATGATATTAGAGTTTTAAAATCAAACATTTTAAAAGAGATCAATACATCACAGCTGTTTAAAACAATAAGCATAAAGCTGTGTCGTCATCAAGTCGTTTCCCATCGTGCTTTTGGTCAGCGCAGTCGGTGGAGAGCAACTGCGCTCGACTGCAGAAACCGATGAGGCGGCCTCGCCCTCGCGAGACTTTTTTGACACACGTCGGCATGACATTAGAGCAAGGCGGCCCACCCTCGGACACATTTCTAACCGGCATGCATCTCGCGGTGATCACCGGTGATCGGTTCTGCGCAGAATTTGCTCATCTCAAACAAAAGCCTAGTGTCTGATCCAATACGAGAAGAGAGAACTGTCCGTCTTGCCTGCACTTTTTTCACTCCTCCCCTCACTGCAGCGAGGCTTGGCGCATCTCAAACAAGCCTACTGATGTGAGCAAAAAAAAAAAAAAAAAACGTCATACAGCCATGAAGAATCTAATTGGTTAAAGAAAACGTCTGTCTCGCTTGGCTTGAGCCTACTGCTCGAAAACTGTGTTTGATTGGCTCACACTTGCATCTGGAGGACGAACAATAGGCGTGGCTTTTGAAAGGCCGCTGGTGATTGGTCGCTTTCACTCTCAATAACAGCACGAGGAATTGTTTTGGTTGAATGCATGGAGCGAAATGTCTCATGCCATGGATCATAAAGAGCATATTGTTTATAAACCACTCTTCAACAAACACACACGCTTATAATATCCACCTTAATCCAAGCGTCCAGCATACTAGACACATTTTCTTTTGGATTTTCTGACTTTTCAGTGTTTCTACACAACTCAGAGCATGTTGTTTAGTCATTTGTAGGATGATTTTCTTTGATCAGCTTAAATCGCAGCAGCAGGTGAGAATTTGTTTAGTGATCCCATTATTTACCTGACGTATTTATCTTTGAGCCGTTGTTACAGAATGTTGCTATCATTAAGGGGGGGATATTCATGTTTAACAGCAGAATTCCTGGTGAAAAACTACATTACCCAGGATTCTGTGAAAAATCGCCACCAATCAGAGAATCGAAATAAGCAAATCGCCCCAAAATAACCGCCAACTCACCTGAAGCAATTTAATGTCTCGTTATTTCACTCGAAATACCAATAACTGGTATGGTTCTGCATGTTTGATTTGTATTTCTGACAGAAATTAAAAATTACCGTCACTGTTAACCGTTTTTATCATAAACAGTAGGAAAATATAAGCTAGAGCTCCATATTCTTCAGTTGAAGATTATATAAGGCTGTTTTAGTAATATCCTGCAGTGAATGTAAACAAAAACAACCCGTGCCGCTAGAGATCTCTTAAAGTTAACATTGTAAAATAATAGTTGTCTTTTAAATTTTATGATGGGTGTCCGTGACATCCAAAAGATTGAAAACATCTAGGGCCAGGTGCATGAAATTCGCAGACTAGTCTTTCAAGTTAGTCTTCTAATTGTTTTCTTTAAGACTTTTTTTTTTCCATTTAAATAGAAATGTAGGCTAGATTGGTATAATTTGCATGTGAAAAGTAAACTGCTAGTTGGTCAAACTGGTTCTCAAGACAGTCTTACATAATCTAGGCACCTGCTGGTCTAGTCAAATCTTCTGACTCACCAGAAGCAAAGATTGCGAGTGATTCCAAAAGTCACCTCTAGGTGTCGCTGTATTTCCAGTCTGTTTGTCGGCAGTATAAGGAGGGGAGGGAGACGATAAGACGCTGATAAATTTTCTAGAGTGAAAGAAAAGGATCTCTCTCTCTCCACCGCCAGAACCTTGAGCGCAAACACAAAGAGGAAGAGAAATACACTATATTTACAACCATTTCTATCCCATCACTAAGTGGACATACAACCTCGGGCTTCTTAACTAGACGCGCTTGCGGTTATTTTGAGGCTATTTGAACGTTTTCATCGCTGCCTCATTCATCAACCTGCTCGCGATAGATAAGACCGGCGGAGACGTATCGATCCAGCGAGTCATGGCGAAAGAGCCAGAGCGGAACAGCTGCCTTCTGCGCGATCTCCGGCAGCGAGCCGGTAATGACATCTGCGCGGATTGCGGCGCTGCAGGTAAGAGCATCTCACCTGGTCAACTGCTACTGTACATACAGAGCCTGAAGCCGCCGCACCTGTCAGACTGATGCACCGCGCTGCTTTCGGTTTGTGTGGCTCTTGCATCTGCTGTGGGAGGCCTAGACCTGACACTTTATAGTACGTTACACTTTATTTAATTTGTTAAATATTTTTAATACTAAAGGCATTGTGATATATTCAAATGTTTTTATATATATATATACTATTAATAAAATCTATACTATTTACATGTGTTATTTATTATTACATTTTTAATTACGTAAATTGTATTGTAGTATATTAAAATAAAAATGAGATATATGATATAGTAAGCTGTTATAATATATTAAAATAGAGCATATATAATAATATAACAATAAATAGCATTATATGTTTATATAGTTCATATTTTAATTCTGTTTATTAGATATTTATTTGTGATTTATATTTATTTATCATTTTAATTTTAATTAAGTAGCCTATATTGTCATAATATTATAAAATATATATATATATATATATATATATATATATATATATATATATATATATAATTGAAATATCATTATATGTTTATATAGAATATATAGTTCATATTTGATGTATGAAATATTTTTAAATTTATATATATATATATATATATATATATATATATATATATATAATTGAAATATCATTATATGTTTATATAGAATATATAGTTCATATTTGATGTATGAAATATTTTTAAATTTATATTTGGTATTTAGTATTCAAATTATATATATATAGATAGATAGATAGATAGATAGATAGATAGATATTAATATAATTGAAATAGCAGTATATGTTTATATAGTTCATATTTGATGTATGAAATATTTTTAAATTTATATTTGGAATTTAGTATTCAAATTTTATATATATATATATATATATATATATATAATTTGTATATATAAAATATATAAATAATCTATAAAGTTTATAATATATCAATATCTAGCATTTATTAATATAATTTACAGTATTATATTTTTATATAGTTCATTTTTATTCAATTGATGAAATAATTTTAATTTATTAATTATTTATTAATTTATTTTTATTTATTTATTATTACAATTTTAATTAGTATATTGTAATGTCATTATATATATATATATATATATATATATATATATATATATATAGTTATATATAAGTTATAATATATTCTTAAATAATGTGTAATATAAGCATTATATTATTAGCCTATATATATACTTTATATATAATTCAGTTTATATATATATTCTTAAAAAGTATGTATTATGTATAATAACGTGTAATATAAAATATTTAATATAAAGCATTACATTTTTACATATTTCATATTTTAATTTGGTTTATAAAATATTTGTTATATTAATAATTGCTATGTATATTTTAATATCCATTACAATAAGCATGTGTACGCCGTTAAATGCATTACGGTAGTTTCTGTGTAAATACTCACTAGAAGGAATCTTTGCCGGTGACCACATGTTTGTGTCTACAGTGTCATTACAGTGATTCAGCCTTGTGAATGATGCTACAGTCACATGTCATCATCATTCTGCCTCAGGGAAACAACATGTTACAGGAACAGTCATGTGTTCTACGTTATTTGATAATAATATGGTGGTTTTTGATCTGTACTTACCCATACACACTCCCCAGCCCCAAAAGGTTGTAGAGTGTTGGTTGGGTGACACACAGCATTGAGTCACGCGTGTTGTTTGTAATGCGAGGCGTTAAACATGTGTTTGCGGTGTGTTTTGAGAGGTGTTGTCAGAGGGGATGTGTGTGTGTGTGTGTGTGTGTGTGTGTGAGTGAGTCACACAAAGAGTGGGTGACTCAGCTATATTCTCGTCAGGTCTCATTGGAGATACCTGTACAGCTCCTATTTGCCTGTGTGTAAGAAAATAGATTTCCTAATGTTATTATCTCAGTCCCTTCAGATACAGTGTCATACTTCTACATATTTCTCTGCATTGCAGCTTTCCAGTACAGTATCAGGCACACAAACGCATAGGCTTACATACACACCGTCCTATTAAGGCGGTAATAATACAGTGACTCTCACAAGAGAGATCTGGGATTTTTGCCCAGCGTTGGATATCAGCCCATTCTGACTGTGTTACGACTGCAGGCGCTTTAGGCCGGAGGAAAACAGCGTATCAGACCAGTGGATGACACATGGCGGACACTTCGGATGAGTCAGGATGAATATGGGGTTCGGGAAAGAGTAGACGACACACTTCTGTTTTCCTTACTTTCGATATGTGCATGTGTTGAGTGATGAAAGACAGATTTTCTTGTTGAAAATCCCCAAAACACCAACATATCAGATGCACGAGCTTGTGTTATTTTTAGCGCTATCAAATCGATTAATCACATCTAACATAAATGTTTGTAAATATATGTGTTTTTATATATTTTTATATATATACACACACATGTATATTTTTACAAACTTTTGTTAGATGTGATTAATTGCGACTAATTGATTTGACAGCACTAGTTATTTTAGTACTGATATACTATTATAGTTTTTGAATTAGATTTTATTTTTATATTTTCAGTTTATTTAGTTTTTGTCATTTTTATTTTTTTTAAATGTCTGTATAGTTAAATGAAATGGAAATGTTTTTATTTCAATTTCAATTTTCATTTAATCTTACATGAAAATGTTAGCCTAGATTAAATGAATTTTATTTTTATTTTTTTGTAGTTTTAGTTAATGATAATAACCTGTTATATATTTTCTTTTTTGTTTCTTTTTTTAATTTTAATAATTTTGTTGTGTGTGTGTTTTTTTTTAAAGTTTTTAAACTAAAGTTATTTTAGTACTTCAGCTTCAATTAAACAAAACTCAGAAATGTTGCTTTGGAAACAACTTGAAATAAAATAAATAATTTTTATATAATTTATTTCGATTCAAATAATGGAATTTTTTTATGGTTTTAGTTTTAGTTGTAGTTAACAATATTAACCCTGATCATCTTCTTTCTGTTATTACATCATACTAAATGTCCACATGTCTGCCTCACTTTTGACAGACAGAGAGCATCATGGGAGGGTTTTCACAGAACTCATTGTGAAATAGTAAATACCATTCCCTAAAATAGAGAACATTCAAACTGCGCTTTTGCGGAAGCTGGCAAGAATCACTTTTACTATTTCTCATCCTTAAGATGTGTCGAAATTTCAATGAAATTGACAATACAAAGATACTTACATTGAAAATCGTGTAAGCAGTTTTCTGTTGTCAGCGTGGCGAGTTTGAGCCAACTTATGCACAAGCAAAATCTGCATGGGGAACTTTTTCACCCTCATTATAAAATATTATAAACTTATAGAGGCAAATAGAGGCAAATTTGCCCCTATTTGGGTCTGAGCAAAAACACGCCGTTTTTGTGTGTGTGTCCCTTTAAATGCAAATGAGCTGCTGCTCCCGGCCCCCTTTCCAGAAGAGGGCGGAGCTTTAACAGCTCGCGCTTCGGTCGCTCAACAACAACAAAGCTGGAGAATCTCACGCAGCCAAAATGAGGATTGTCAGTAACGGTGTTCAGCCTTACATTGTTCAAACCGGAGTCGACACTGATGGAGAGACTCAGGAAGAAGTTACAACTTTTAGAATGAAACTGGACATTTCTGAATGGTTAGTGGATAAATTTATGTAGTTGCTGTGGAGTTGATTCAACTCATCCACTAGCATGTGCCGTCATGTTAATCTTTTGTGCAAATCCAGCGTTGAATTGATCCTCGTTTGTGAAGCAGTCCGGCGTAAAATGACGACATGACAACAACACTCTACTACAACAACTCTTCATCTTCTCTAAAGCAGCCCAACATGGCCTCACCCCCTTTGTTGTGTGTTCTCGGGGGCGGAGTTTATGTAAATTCTAGGGTTAGTGATGTCACCAACCTGGGAAGAAGCTCGTTGTAGTCCCTACCAACCGTTTGTTGTAGTCCTCAACTCAACTTGGGTTGTTTTTAACCCACCATTTTTTAGAGTGTACTATATCATCATCCAGCTCTAATCTGATAAATGTGACATATAGGCATGAAGAAATGAAGATATTATAAACATTAATATCATGATTTACTGTAAAGCTGCTTTGAAACAACATGAATTGTGAAAAGCGCTGTAAGAGTAAATTTGTCTTGACAAGACTATTGGTATGTCATATGAATCACTTATTATCCATTGCATCATTTCACCATGATTTAGTTGTTGATTTTATTTATTTATTTTTTGGGTTGCCAAGTTAGGCTGTACTGATTGTGTACTGATCTCTCTCTCTCTGGCACTCACATCACAAACACTTTTTGCCTTTATACACACACATATATTGGACAGATATCAAATCTTTCATATACAAACACAAACCCAGAATAACCGAAGCCTCACATCAACACATATCTATATTGAGAAACCTCAATATGCTGTATGGTATGCATGCTGGGGTTTCACAAACGCTTCTTGCAGTGAATGAAGCCGTTGACCCAGTGCATTCAATTTCTAGTATAGCACACTATTCATGCCTTGTGACTTTTTTTACTCAATAAGTAAAAGTTACAGCGTTCAGTGCACTGCCATCTCAGTCATGCAAATCATCCAGACGACATTGACACCACAACCCTGTTTACACTAGTATTAACATCTTTCCACTTGCAATATGTGGATAGTTGCATAAACATAGTCATCATGTTAAGACTGTTACTTAATAACTAGTCTAGCAGTTAGTCAAGGTGTAATTAATCTTACTTTTCAGATTCAAATTAGACCAATCTTCTTTTTTACATAACAGACAGATATGACCAGTGTTGAAGAAAAAAAATACATGATTAACTTGTAAGACTAGTCTGAGCAGTTTATGCAACCGGACATTGTTTAGATGCAAATGGGGTCCAAAACATTTGGAGGTTTGTTTAATGCAGTTAATGATTATGTGAAGCACATTCAAAGTTCAATTAATGTAGGAGCTTGACTGAAGTAATTACAACACGATTAATTTGGCCAAAACTTAAAATTCTGTCATGTGATTTTTTTTTTCTGTGGAACACAACAGAAGAAATTCACTTAAAGCCCTTATGAATAATGCATTATAAAGGTATTCATAATGTATAATGCATTATATTTTTTCATAAGTAAATGTACTAACTAAAATTAAATGCATTATGGTTGCGGATTCCTTGTTGCATCTTAAATTGGTTGTTCGTTTCAATGCATTATACTTTCTAAAGGTGTAACAATGAATAGATTAATATATTATAATGTATTATAACTGTGGTTGCAATTATTCATGAGATCGTACAATGCATTATAAGGTGCATAATTACAAGGCATAATTAATGCATTAAAAATACTTTTATAATGCATTATATATAAAGGCTTTAAGTAAAGTACTGAAATGGTGAATCATTTTTAGTCTGTTTTTCATTGATCCAGTTGATGGGTTCACAAAATAATTCTGAATTATGCATGAATCTGATTTAAAGCCTGTTCACACTGAGAACGATAACTATATAGTTAACTAAAATAATAACTATATTATCATCCACACCAACGGACGATTATGTTCTGTTATTATAAGTGCGCCGCAGTTTTTGTCGTCTGTCGCTTTAAATGCTTGAGCTCTTTAAAGCAGGATAGATTCTGATTGGCTGTCAGTGTTTTTATCATTCATCAGCTGGAAATAAAATTGTATTGAAAGTGATTCCATCTTCTATTTACATGTTTATGGAGCTTTTGTGTCTGTTTTGAAGCTTGAAAGTTCAGTGTAATTGTATGGAAAAGAGCAACCAGCGCATTCTTCAAAATGTCTCATTTTATGTTCCATGGAAGAAAGAAAGTCATACAGGTTTGGAATGAGTGAATTATGACAGTGAATAATAATTTATTCACTGTCATTATGACCAAGTTTTACAAATCTGCACTTTTGTGCTCATGTATGTGTTTAATGAGTAACTTTATGAGCAGAAATCAAATTCACAAGCACTGAGGAAGGTGTGTAGCCTGGTAGCAGACAGAGCCACACCTTAATCAGCAGATAACCAGTTAAGCACCAAAAGTGGGTAAAAGACAAAACAAAGTCCATTTCATTTAGTCACAAGCCTGTATCTTGTTTTCTGCCGCTCTCTCCAATCGCCTCTCTTTCTTCTTCGAACAATAACTTCACTGTATTTTTTCACGCAGCGAGCGTTAGACACAGTTTCTCATGGATTGCGTCACTTTTAAGAAGTCAAAAAACCTGACTATCAGTTTATGCCTGTTTTGTCACAGTCGACAGACGACACTCCCCTGTGTGCCCCCAGGGTTTTCAGCTTAAGGATTTGCGAACGTTTAGTGTCAAACTCAAGTGCTAGCTTTTGCAGTTTCTCTGTGACTCAAATGTGAGCTGTTGTGTGAAGAGGCCGTCTGTGCCTGTGTGTACAAAGAGGGCGTGTATGTGTGAGATGCGGGTGACATTACAGACCTTTTTGTTGCCTTCTTATTGTGGGTTTGCTTGTGTTTAACCTTTTAGCTGAGACTAACGGTATAATTATTGCAGATAACCTCTGTGGTTTGTATGCAGTTTTTAAAGCCTCTTAGACCTCAGCAGAAACACACAGCCAGTCCTACTTTTTAACCAGTTGTTAAATTGGTTTTGCTGCAGTCTTCAGTATTTTGGCCTCCATCTGCATATTGATATATATTGTAAAAGTAAATGGTATAGTGATGACATTATTGTCTGTGTGCCAATTTGCATACCACCCAAAATAGTATTGAAGGATAGAATTAGTGCAGCCTTGTGCAAATTGCCAGAGGTGCACAAATACTATGCTATTTCTGGTGGAAAATTAGTTTTAAAGGGGACCTATTACTCAAAATTCACTTTCACATGGTGTTTGAACATAAATGTGTGTTGGCAGTGTGTTTACGCCCACGACTGCTGACAGACTCTGCCGACTGCTGTTGTGGTGAGAAATCGAGTCCCCCAAGGAATCAGGTCTCCTTTAGGACCCCAAGTGATCCCATTGGTTCAACAGGCTTTTAATGGGTAGTATTTTTAGCGCCTGATTATAATTCCTGCAAAATCATGTTATGATTTATATAGTTTAAATGCGTTATAATGACCATAAATGTCTTTTAAATTACATGGTTCATATACTAGTATAGAACTGAAGCTATAGGTTGTGAAATCAAGCATTTCTCGTTCTCGTTACTGTTTTTTTTTTTGATAGCTTATGTACTAGCATAGCATACATTTACCCAATTAGCCTGCTTAGCTTATATTATATTAGCCCTCTACAGCACAGTGTTGCCTTCAGGCAACGGAAAGTTTTCTTAAGCCCTGTGTTTAGTAAATTTTTCTTTAAATGATCACAACCAATTAGAAAGGTCGAGAAAGTACCAAAGAACAGTCCAGTAAGGTGTGGGAGTCACTATCAAGCACCATTTATAGGTGGGATGTCCTGTTCTGACACATGGTCACAGGAGCACATGGTATGAGAAGAAGGCAAGATTATTTGCTTTAGTAATCTTATTTAAAATGACATGAACTGTACATAAAAAAATGTGTGTGTATGAAGGTGTAGAGAAGCCTTTTGTCAGGTTTTATTAAGTTTTTTTTTTTATTTTGCATGTTCAGAAATTCAGTTTTTCTTTTCGCTGTGCGATAAGGGGTACTTTTTGAGGCTGTTTTGGACAATCCCTCACATTGACCATAATGTGTCATAAGAAGGGACGATGCAGGGTTCCTGGGTGCGCAGGAACACCCAAAGTGATGTGCAAAAATTGTAACATACACCACTATTTTACAGCAGAGAAGAACTGCTTTTTGAAGTTTCGTACGGAGTGAAATCTTATTAAATGTAGTACATTATATGGCATGACACACTACATGATACAAGCCAATGCATGTATCAAATTCAATATATCAGTGTCTTTCAAGTGTTTTTCCCTTTTTACTTAATGATTTCTTGACATTTTTTTAAAAAAAATTGTGATTTTGATGATAAATTTCTCTATGATTCTGTACCATTGTTGCACAACGTTGGGGTGGGGGGAGGGTGTGGATAAAAAAAAAAAAAAAAATCAATAAAATGTTCCCAAATGAACCAAAAAATGATGTGGAATATTTTTTCATATGCTATCAACATTTTCTTCCAATATCTGTTTCCATTTTGTTTTATTATGCAATACATAGGCATTCATTTTATATTTCAAGCATGTTGTTTGTGCACTTAATGTAATAAACAGTTTTGTTGGATGTAAGAGTGAACAGTCTTCATTTACTCCTAACATCAGAGCCGCTGAAGACACAGTGGATTAGTTATTATTTTTGAAGGGAATGCGCCCCCACATACCTAAATTCGTTTATGTCTGCACAAGTCATTTTACACCAGACTGCTTTGTACAAAGGGATCATACAAAACAGGTTTTGCTGAAAAGTTGTTATTCAAGGATAGATCAGTAAACTCTTTGTGATCCAGGTTATAGTCTTCGGAGTGACACTGGTTACGGGAGTAATAAAAGTGAGAGCATGCACTTTATTACAGTTCATTGTTTTACAGATTTATAACTATCCACTACATCCACTACAACAGGCTTGTACTAATAGTGGATAAAAGCAAGATGACAACATAAGTTATAACCATAATTAAACTAAACTATACCTGTTCTATCTCTCTGGCTCTGTAGGCATCAGTGTCCGACTCCGGTTCGAACATATAAGGCTGAACACCGCTACTGACAGTTTCTGACATTTTCAGTGCGTGAGATTGTCCTGTTTTGTTGTTGCTCTTGAAGCTCCACCGTCTTCTGGAAAGGGGGCCAGCTCATTTGCATTTAAAGGGACACCCCCCAAAAAGTGGCAATTTTAACATGCTATAATAAATGATCTGTGGGGTATTTTGAGCTAAAACTTCACATACACACTCTGGGGACACCAGAGACTTATATTACATCTTGTGAAATAGGGGAATTATAGGTGCCCTTTAAATTTCTGAGATTATTAACTCGCTGTTCCAAACGCATGTGATTTTGTCTGTAGAGAGAAATGTTGAAGCCAACATTATGTGATCATTGGAAACGCCTACCAAAAAACATACCTATATATAAAGTACAATTCACTGCAGTTTCCAGCTAGAATGAACACTAGAGGCAGTAAAACACCTACAGCTTTTTAATCAACAGATTGATTAAAAAGGACTTATTTTTGTACCTTGCACAATACTATTTTATGACATCAAAACACTTTTGTCATAGTGCATGGTTTGTAAACGAACACATTTTGATGTTTGCATCACATAATCAGCTCCATATGTGTGTATTTTCTGCTGTGGTAAACTTGCTCTGCAGCTCACCTGATACAGCATTGCTCTTGTGATGTGAAGCGCTTGGGTACGAGTCCCTGAAACACGAGTCACGATAAAAAAGAGCTCAAAGACTTGCAGAGGCAGCTAAAATGACATGGTTGCTTCAGCAAAAGTGTTTTTATCTCAGGTTTGCTTGTGTAGACACTATCGGTCAAGTTTAGTATTGACACTGCGCTATTTTCAAACGTGATAGAGCATTAAAATTTAAGCACATTTCTTTTCCAAACTACTGCGACACATACAGCAACTATGTATCAATATGTAACATGAATGTTTTCAGATTCATGCTCATCTGTATTGGATAACATGGAATGTTTCCTTAATGTTCACAGAACCAAAAAAAAAAACAAGAAAAACACTTTCAACATGAATATCCAGTGAGTTGAACAGATCAGTCTGTTTCTCAAAAGAACCATTCAGACTGTGAATCAGTTGATACATGGAAAGAGAACAATTCTTCCACAAATTGCAATTCTCCATCTCACATGAATATGCCAAGAGCAGATGTCAAGAATTTCAATAATAAAATAAAATAAATTTGTAGCTACCATATGACTTCAGATGATTCAGAAAAATAGTATGGATTATTGTTATGAAATGTTTAGGGTGCTTTTGCGTTATTTTTGATGCTTAAAAGCTTCAGTTAAGCTTCATGAGGATATGTAAATGAGTAAATGATGAATAGATGAGTAAATAATGAATAAAGTTTTCATTTTTTTTTAGGGTGATGAATTGTCACTTACAGACAGTCACACACTCATATTTAGGATTTATGTATTTGAATTGCATATAAAATTTCCACTCATTTGGATTACACTGTTTTAACATAAACTAATTAAGTTTTCTGTACTCAAAAAAACATGGCATAGTTTATTAACTATTTGCATCGATTTGATTTTATTTAATCATATTTTTAAAAATGCATTTATTCAAATGGCTTAGAATCTGCGTAAATCTGTTTATTCAGTTAAAGGGTATAAAAATATTGCTAGCTGTGGAACAACCAATATTTAATTAGTTAAAATTTATGAGATTGAAACAAAAGGGTTTTATTGATTATTAATATATAAACCTGGTTATTGTGTATTTAAAATACATTCAGTTTATTAGTACTGTTACAGAAAATTTAATTTATGTATGACTGAAAAATATTCATCACATTAAGTTTACAAGTTTATGTTAAAATGGTCTAATCCAAATGCAATACAAATACATAAATCTTAAATTTAGGCCTACATATTTTTGCGAGTGATGATGTTCCAGCAGTGGAGTATTGTTTTGCTACACACTCCCTTCGCCAGTGAAATTGACATGCTGTTATTGAGCCTCACAAATTTGTAAACGTTCTTCCTTCCTTCTTTCTTCCTCAGAGCCGGATTGGGTGTCTGTAAAGCTGGGTGTGTTCGTGTGTCAGGGATGTTCGCTCATCCACAGAAGTATTCCCAGCCTCAGCCAGGTGAAGTCTGTGCTGCAGGACGCATTTGAAGATAAAGAAATAGAGGTGAGGCACAGCAGATTTTGGCTGAAGGCTGTTTACTCAGATTTGCCTGGGCAGAAACGCAGCTCTCTTTGATTTCCTGAACACCATCCAAATCTGCAGTAATCTCAAGAGCCGCAGAAAATGATTGGCTCTTTGCCTACTTGAAAGATTGAGGATGAAAGCCATTAGTGCACAACATGAGCCTGGGAATCTAAAGAGAGCTGATGTTTGTGATAATCTTAACAGAGACGTGATGGACAGATCCGTCAAACCGGTGAATAATCAAGAGGTGCACAATGGTGCGTTTAATTTAAAAAACGCCTATTATAACAAATCTGAATAATTAGGGTTGCTTGCCCTTGTGAAAAAAAACTATACTGAAATGTATTTAAAATACATTTATAAGTATACTACAGATCCATTAACGTATGTACTGACATATCGCTTGAAACTTACTGCTATAAATATTATACATTTTATTTGTAGTATTTCTTTACTGCACAATGCACATTTCCTAAGATTAAGCCTAAAATGTGTTTTAATATAACTATTAGTAAGAATAGCAGGATCATAATATCAATCTTTAAATGCAAGATATTTAAAGTGTACCTAAAGTATACTTGCAGTAGTTCCACTTTAGCACAATCAGATATACTTTAGTTGGACCTCAGCACTACTTCATCACAATTAAAGTACAAAATTAGTTGGACTTCAGGGTATTTATATTAAGTACATAAATATGGAAATGTATTTGCAGTACACTTAGCATAAAATAAATGTATTTCAAATGCATTTTGGTATATTCATTTTTCACTAGGGATGCTGAGATCAGATTTTTCAGTTGGGCGACGATGAAACAGGCAAAAAAAAAATTAATTAGAATTATACAGCATCAAGGAGGCAAGATTTGCATGTTCTTCAGAACATGTAGTCTCTCAGAAATAATGTATGAAAATAATATTAATTATATTAACTTACAGTACAATAGGGTCTCATTTGTTAACATTAGTTAGTTAGCCTGGCGCTGCATTATGCCGGGTGTATGATAGGGCCCTTGATCTTAATAATGTATTAGTAAATGTTGAGATTAATATTAACATCATTCAGTGCTGTAGAAGTATTGTTCATGGTTAGTTCATGTTAAGTAATGCACTGAAAAAAAAATGTTTTTTTTTAATAAATTTTATTGGAGTACGTTTTACCAGAAAGAACAAATTTAACTCATTGTGTTACTTGCCATTTCTTTAATTGATTGTGAAAATTACTAGCAATTTCTGATTTTAACTAATGTTAAAAACAGTGTTGGGGAAAGTTACTTTTAAAAGTAATGCATTACAATATTGCGTTACTACCTAAAAAATATCTAGTTACGTTACTTAGTTACTTTTTATGTGTTACATTACTTTTGTGTTACTTTTTCTATCTAGCTTGGGCTGGTCTTTTCTTTTTTTTTTTTTAAATCAATGTTTAAGCAAATTAATTAAACATGCATTTATAAAGTAATGCATTACTTGTTACATCAGAAAAAGTAATCTGATTACATAACACGTTAATTGTAGTGCTGTCAAAATTAGCGCGTTAGCGCATGTGATTAATTTTTTCAGTTTAACGCATTAAAAATATTTAACGTAGCATCCGTTTTTCTGCCATAATTTGGCTAGCGTTACATTATATGATCACGCAAATGCTTTTAAACTATCCAATCAACACAAGATAAACGAGAACGCGCTGTCTGTGAATGTCGTGTCATGTGACACACACACGACTCGTGTGCACAGAAAGACGTGCGCCAGTATCGAGATCTCTTTCACGCTTGAAAAAATTCCCATTTTGTCGAGTATCCTCATAAGAGCAGTCTTAAATTAGTTAAATAACTTCTGAAATGAACTTGTGAGAAAATGAGATCCGTGTCATGTTCGGCAGCGGCAGTTCTTAAAGTGACAGTAGCCTAATAAACCAGTTTCTGTGACGATGTCATTAATGTTCATCAAAGAACAAAGATAACAGAGAAAATTGTAGCTTTAATAAGGATTAATCTATATTTCATTTATAATTTATGCAGTGAAGACTGTAAAGTGTTTGATAACTTTATTCTGTTAGACATGAGGCCACAGGTAAATATGACATTTATTATAATGGATTTATGTGAAGATTGTTTTAAATTCAAAGTTGTTTTTAAAAGTAACTGTAAAATTATTACAATATAAAAATATTAAAAACTCCAATGTTTAAAAAATTTGATTAATTCGTTTTTTTTTTTTTTTTTTTAACGATTGACTAGTTACTTGTAATATGTTACGCCCAACACTGGTTAACAAATGAAACCTTATTGTCAGGTGTTACCTATCGTGCCTGTAAACCATGTAATGCATTCTCTCCCTGTAGTTTATCACCTCTATGGGGAATGAAGCAGCAAAGGCCAAATACGAACAGCAAGTTCCTCCGTTTTATTACCGCCCCTCCCTCACAGACTGCAGGTAGGACTCAAACACCACATTAGGGTAAGAACCTACACACATCGTTTTTCTTACTGTGCCGAGCCGGTTTCGTCCTGTTCCCTGTTGAGTGCACTTACAGTCTTGCAGCTTTAAGGCTCTCGTGTTGTTTGTTTTCTTGTGGTCATTCTGACATCATTAGCTCAGCAGCATTGTGGGGGTTTTTGAATTGTCATACAGACCGTCAGAGGGGCCGCTTTTTCTCACATGGCTCTAGAAAATGTGGTACAATGATGTAGATGCTTCCTTCCTTCCTGTTTGTGTGTTTTGTTTCAGGTCGTGTGGAAAATTCTGTTGTAGTTTATAGCCTGTTAACTGTCAGTGTCTATGAAGTGGCTTTTTATCACGTTTTAGTAATCGTCATTAGGTATCATTCGAAACTTTAACTCTCAAAATTCATCCTGTGAAAACCGTTATGAAACTGGACACCGCGTTACCTTTTAGCGGCTCAATTTTTGTAATATCTTATATCAACTTTCACATTTGGAACACAACTCGGTTAGACATACAGTATGGCTTTGATTTTAGAGTTCAGATTTTTTCATAAAATATATATTTTGTATATAAAATAAGTAAACAATTGTCTTTCTTTCTTCAGTTGAAAAGAAATTGAGGTTTTTGAGGAAAACATTCCAGGATTTTTCTCCATATAGTGGACTTCACTGGGGTTCAACGGGTTGAAGGTCCAAATGTCAGTTTCAGTGCAGCTTCAAAGAGCTCTACATGATCCCAGACGAGGAATAAGGGTCTTATCTAGAGAAACCATCGGCCATTTTCTTAAAAAAATAAGAAGTGATATACTTTTTAACCACAAATGCTCTTCTTGCACTGCTCTGTGATGCGCCACGCATTACGTAATCACGTTGGAAAGGTCAGGCGTGACGTAGGCGGAGTGTTTACGTAGCGAACGTGCAAAGATGAAGTCAAACGGCCTTTACAAACAAAAGGTAAAACAACGATTTTGAAGTTTGAGGAGAAAATGAGATGTTTTTCGCCCTACCGCGGTACTTCCGCCTACTGACATTTGGACCTTCAACCCGTTGAACCTCCACTATATGGAGAAAAATCCTGGAATGTTTTCCTCAAAAACCTTCATTTCTTTTCAACTGAATAAAGAAAGACATGAACATCTTGGATGACATGAGGGTGAGTAAATTATCAAGAAATTTTAATTCTGAAGTGAACTAATCCTTAATGCTTTAGTTTACACCAGCAGATCAGGTAGATATAGCTGCCAACCGCACATTTCTCTTTCATCGTGCATGCAGTTTTTTCACATAAAGGTTTAAATATAATATTGACACATTAATATGTTTCATCGGCAGGATTTTGAGGGAGCAGTGGATCAGAGCCAAGTATGAGCGACAGGAGTTTATATACATCGAGAGACAAGAGCCTTATTCCGCAGGTGAGAAAAAACACACAGCACTTTGTGTTTCTTCCTTCTCATGCTTTTAGCTTTTGTTTTTGTGGGTGATTGCACTATGAGGTCAGTCTCGTTCTCTCATCTCCAGAGGTTTATTTGTTCATAAGTATGCACATTACATCCATACTGCGTCTAACTGTTTCAGTATCCTGTTTCATGGCTTATTTATTGAGAAGCGAGATCTCATTGGCTGACAGTGATCTCATCTTTGATACACACATGTGCGCACAAACATGCTTGCTCGTGCATCTGTGTTCTGTTATGCATTGCATGAATGTCTTTGTACTGTATGAGATTTGCTGATGTGTTCAGATATTCACACTGAAACTCATTTGTGTGTGTAATGGTATTTTTGCAGCCGGTGTAAATAGCGTTAGCCGCATAGTGTGGCCATTTGCACTTTAATAGATCCAGTCATAACTATGCAGTCTGAATGATGAAGTATAGTGTCTGGAGGGCACGGTGTGGGCATTGGTATTTTTGCAAGGGCTGAATTCAATACTGGCTTGAGACATTCTGTTTCCACCCTCCCACTCTTTTCCACCTCTTTTCTTGTCTACCTACTCAATATTTATTTTGCTGTACTATTAAAATATTATATATATATATATATAATATATTATATATTAAAATATTATAGTTTCATACTATATAAAATTGTACATATACACTACCGTTCAAAAGTTTTTAATGTTTTTGAAAGAAGTCTCTTTTGCTCACCAAGTCTGCTTATATTTGATCAAAAATACAGTAAAAATTTTGAAATATTATTACAATTTAAAAATAGCTGTTTTCTATGTGAATATATAATAAAACAAAATTTATTCCTGTGATCAAAGCTGAATTTTCAGCATCATTACTCCAGTCTTCAGTGTCACATGATCCTTCAGAAATCATTCTAATATGATGATTTGCTGCTCAAGAAACATTTCTGATTATTATTGTGATGCTTAATATTTTTGAGGAAATTGTGATATGTTTCATTTTCCAGGATTCTAAGATGAATAGAAAGTTCAAAAGAACAGCATTAATTTGAAACATTGTGTATTTTTGAACATTCTAAATGTTTTTACTGTCACTTCTGATTCATTCAGTGCATCTTTATATATATTTACATGCATATAATTATATATTTTTTTGTTTCTAGGCAAATAAATAAGTTATTGTAATAGTTCTATTATACATATAGTCAAACCAAAAATTATTTAGATATTTTTGATACATTTTTACTAGTGGGTGCAGGACACTATAGTTCATTTATGTAAGTGAGGATAGCAAAATAAAGTAAACTGTGAAATATTATACCCAAAAATTCTTCATACAGTGGACTACCAGTAAAAAATTTGGAACCAAAAATTATTCAGACACTTTGACCTGACCATGTTTTGCTTAAGTGTTATCAGACATAATTATCTGACACAGTTTAACTCTGAGATCTTGTCATATTTTATTACCATTTTTTTTAAACTATAGTGAATAAACTGTATTAATGAATGAAATGTTCAAGGTGCCTGAATACATTTTGGTTTGACTGTATATATATATATATACACACACACACACACTGGTATATTTTATTTTATTATATATTGAGTTCATATGTATACAATGTGGGAGATGTTTCTTTTTTTTTTTTTTTATTCAAAATATATCAAATTATAAACGTCTTGCCAAATGTTTTGCATATTCTGGACTGACTTTTATAATGTAACACAGATCGACCCACCAGAAACCAGACGTCTCCAACAGAAGATGTACTTTATAAAGAATCAAAGGCCTCTCTTATAATCTCCATATCTCTCATCTCGTGTCTCTCTCACACACACTCGCTCTTCTCTTCTGTCTCTCGCTCTGTCCTTTTCTTCTCGTCTCTCTGCTCAGCACTGCTGTTTTAATCAATGCTCCAGATGTTGCGTTACCAGTGTCGTTACTGTCCGGCTCACAGAGAAGATGCTACTCAAGACTGATAGATAGATAGATAGATAGATAGATAGAAGAATAGCTCCTTCTTGAAACGAGGTTGCAGTGTTTGTGAATGAGAATGTTTGTTTGGAAGTGTGCACTGTGTGTCCTCCTCCGCTAATCAATAGAGTTATTGAACGGTCATGTGGAGAGGCACGGTTATCGACTGATGAGGTAATGCAGAGTGAATGATTCATGAGCACTTGTGCAATAGACCAGAACAGTGCTAGGGAAAGAGAAAATCAAGAAACTTGCTTTTCATTAGTGCTTGCTAAGGCAAGCAATACTATTACTATTGCTTAGGGTCTTTAAAAACCCAACCATAAGCATTAAATCTCTCTCGCTTTCTAGAAAGAATTTGATTGGACAGAAATCTCTGTAGTGCAGGATGAGTCATCATTATTTTTTTGTCAGTTTTCCTGGAAGAAAAAGGCTTTTTAAATGTGTCAATCTGCAGCAAAAAAAAAAAAAAAAAAAAAAAAAAATTAATTTGATCAATGTTTGGGATAACATTACGATATCAGCAAATAGTTAAAAGCCACAAAACTTTTATTTGGATTTCATAGTGTCTTCAACAACCACCAACCCAGCAAACAAAAATATGTTCTAAGAATGTTTTGCTAAAGTTCCAATTAAGTTATGAAAACATTAATGCTACTGGAAGAATGTTTGTTCATTGCCTGTGGCAAGCCATTTTAACATTTAATCCTTAAAACGTACTAGTATCTATTTTCATAATATACTAGTATTTATTTTTTAGATAATAGTATCTATTCCAGTAGTACTAGTACTTATTCATTATATACTAGTTCTTATTTATTAGATACTGGTACTCATTTATTATATACTAGTACTTATTAAATAGAAGAAGAAAATCTGAAAGAAGAAAGTCATATACACCTGGTTTGAGGGCAGGTAAATCATGGGATAATTTTCATTTTAAAGTGAACTAATCCTTTAAATAGATACTAGTATTTATTTATTTCATACTAGTATTTATTCATTAGATACTTTAATTATTAGATACTAGTACACATTTATTAGAAATTAGTACTTATTCCAAATGTTACTAGTAAGATTTTTTATTTTACTAGTAAGATTTCTGATTGAAATCTACAGTGGCCATTCTGTCATAACATGAGTAAAAAAGCATTTGTGACTAGTAAAATAAGAATTTTACTAGTAACAATTACAAAAGATTGTCGTGTCTAATAAATAAGTACTAGTAGCATGAAAGTAGATACTAGCACATTTTAAGGATTAAACGTTAAAACGGCTTGCCATATAATAAAAAAAGTATTAACTATCTATAAAATCGCATCTTAGTAAGATATGTCAACATTTAAACCGCTTCCAATACTGGGTACAAGTATTTACGTACATTAAAAGTGTAATCCGGCATTTTCTCTAAAAAAAAAAATCAGAAAGCAACCATGTAGCAACATACTAAAAGCATTTATTTCTTCATCCTTTTCTGTTTTAACTTTGGTCGCATACAGTAAGCTACAACTTCCTTTTTTACAAAAATGTTTTAAGGATGTAGATATTCATAGACACTACAAAAGAATGTAGGTGGAAAAAAACTCATGCCTCATGCTTTCTTTCGGCCTCCTCACACTCTCTTTCTGTTTCAGGGTACAGAGAAGGGTTTCTATGGAAACGTGGTCGAGACAACGGACAGTTCCTCAGTCGCAAGTTCATTCTGTCTGAAAGAGAGGGAGCGCTGAAGTACTTCAACAAGCATGACGTTAGTTCTCTACTTCTGTCACACACATTTATCTAAATGAGGACACATTGTACCATATATGTATATATATATATATATATATATATATATATATATATATATATATACAGAGACATGCACGCACACACACACACACACAAATAGTGTAACTTGTGCTTACCCAAAACAATCCCAGTCCACTGGCATCATAAAAATCTTATGAGACTCTAGGGACTTTCTGGTTGGTTCCCAAAATGTTCTGTTGTCCAGAAAGTATGCGATTATAGCCAAGTTATTTCTTTTATCTTCCAGGCTAGAGAACCAAAGGCCATAATGAGGATTGAAACCCTAAATGCTACTTTCCAGCCAGCTAAAATAGGAAACCCCTTCGGCCTGCAGATCACCTATCTCAGAGACAACAGCACCAGGAATATCTTTGTGTACCATGAAGACAGTAAGGTATCACGCCCATCTTTTTAATACCTCATTTGGATTGTGTGCTCTTGAATTTTTTGGCCTTCGAGCATTTTACATTTACATTCATGCATCTATGAGATGCTTTTATCCGAAGTGACACAATTTATCAATAAGCTACAATAGAGTCAGCCTCTCTCTAGGTCATATTTTGAAATTTGTCATGTTTCATTGTGTTATCACAAATTAAACAATCGACTCCAAGCACAACTATGCAATATGCTTACAAAATCATTTTCATAATATTTTAATAAAGGGTGAAGATGTCAAATTTGCAAGGCCAGACATCACTTTTGGCCACTACTGTTTAAAATGTGTGTCAAAAAGTATGAATCCACCATGTTAGATTCAGTAAATGGTCTTTTTGGGCTGGGGAGAAGGTCTTTTTATTTCACAATATGACCCGTTTTAATATTTCCCCAGTGAAAATCAGATGAGCTGTAAACCTCTTAGACTTTAGGTTGTAATGTGGATGTTGTGTTGAAGATAAACTTGGCAAGAGCAGCATGTTTGGGTATTTGGGTCATTTCTCATGTGTAAGTTGGAATCAACAATGTTCTGCTGTTGGTCAATATGGCGCTTCTGCTACAAATACAAGCCAGTGGTTTTTGAGCTAAAAATGCTCTTCCTCTTTCACCAACACATTGTACCTTCTAACAAACATCAGTTATGAATATTAATCATTCGTTAGAAACTTAAACTAATTGCATTTTAACACTGTAAAGACTGACAGATGAAATAATAGTCATAAATCTTTTTATTTTTAATGAATTAAAAACAATTGCATGTGTTTTTTGTTGAGTAACATTTGAAACATAAGGTTTTTATGATTCACAAAATGAGAATATGGAGGAAAAACAGCTCAGTTTCATTCAGAGACTCAAACTGAGCAAAAATATGAAATTTGGTGCAGATGCTGATATTTATATGGCCAAAAAGTAAGATGAAATTCTGATGCTTGTAATGTAAATCAATGAGATCTTTATAACAGTACAGCAGATACTTACATAAAATGCATATAAATATCAATATCTGGTAATAATGTCTTAATGTAAGATGATATTTAAATGCTTAGCTCTGTAGTTTTAAAACATATAATGCAATCCAATACAATGATTGAGCAATGAACAAATAAACCTTCCTCAAAAGCCTGATCATATTTGATACTCACTTCTAAAAAAATGATGTGTGGATAATCCAGTAAACCGAAGTCGCTTCAGTCCAGTTGAAATATTACTAACAATATCAAAGTTATTCTTAGGTTTACTTTATTAAAATCAGTAAAGATTTCACAGCAAAAATGACGAGCTGAAGGTTTTTACAATTATAATTATAGGGTTTTACTTGCTATAAAAGTCTAAACTATCAATCAGATGACAGAAGCTTTGGAGACTGCGTGACAGAAATGTGCGTATGAAATATGATACAGGTTTAAAACAAGACAAGAAACTTGATTTACTGGAGGATCGACTCTGTCTTAGCTCTATGAACAGATAAAGAGATATTTTCCTCCTGTACGATCAGATATTAGCTGTAGTCGAGGTGTGGATGTTATGTGTTACTGCACCTCTCAGAGGTCATACAGCAGTTATTGCATCATAAAGCATCCTCTGCTGGCAGCAGCGAAACACTGCAAAATGTTCCTTTAGTGCTCATTGTGTGTGTGTGTGTGTGTGTGCAGGAAATGGTCGACTGGTTCACTGCAATCCGGGCAGCACGGTTTCATTACCAGAAGGTGGCATTTCCTGGAGCTAATGATGAGGACGTATGTGAATCAAATTTCTTCCAGCAACTGACACATAAAAATGAGTTATGAGTGTGAAACTCACTATAGTGATTGTGAATACATGCACTATATCATGATCTTCTGACAGGAGTTTCTCATTTACACACTGCAAACAATCACTTTCTTGTTCAGTATTTTAATCTTGTAAATACTTGAGAAGCTAAATTACAAGATATTAAAGGATTAGTTCACCCAAAAATTACATTTCTGACATTAATTACTCACCCTCATGTCGTTCCACACCCATAAGACCTTCATTCATCTTCAGAACACAAATTAAGATATTTTTGATACAAAATATCAAAGGCCTGCATTGACAGCAAGATAATGATCACTTTCAATGCCCAGAAAGACATATTTAAAACAGTTCATGTGACTACAGTGCTTCAACCTTAATGTTATGAAGCGATGAGAATACTTTTTGTGCGCCAAAAAAAACAAAATAACGACTTTATTCAACAATATCTAGTGATGGGCGATTTCAAAACACTGCTTCATGAAGCTTTACAAATCTTTTGTTTTGAATCAGTGTGTATCAAACTGCCAAAGTCACGTGATTTCAGCAAACGAGGCTTCGTTACGTCATAAGTGTTTTGAAATTTCAATGTTTCACCACTGGGGGGCGTGACTTTGGCAGTTTGATACACGCTCCAAACCACTGAATGGAAACAAAAGATTCAAAAAGCTTTGAAGCTTCATGAAGCAGTGTTTTGAAATCATCATGTAATATAATCATCATGAAATATTAATATTTATTATATTAATAACAATTTCTACCTTTCAAATATCAGTGCATGTTTAAAAAGCATCCACTCGCACACATTGACATCTTCGTCTGTGTTTGGTTGTGATTTAGCTGGTACCTAGACTTACAAGGAACTTCATGAAGGAAGGTTACATGGAGAAAACAGGCCCACGGGTGAGTGTTTTTACTTTATCATCTTCATCAGCATTCAGGAAAGAGGTGAAGTCCACCGCCGTCAACCTGTTGTGCTGGAAATCCCGATATTTCTTGTCACTGATGCTTTTATTGCGCCTTCATTCCAGGAAACCACTTTCCTACAGAGTTGTGCTATTTTCATATCACTTTTTCTTCTTGCAGAATAAATCATTTTAAGTGAAATCAATATTGCATATCCTTTTATTTATTTATTTGGTAAGTAGTCGTGTAATAAGCCAGATAATGTACAGTCACAAAATAAAGCCCTCAGGAGTGATAATGACCTGCTGTCTGTACGGCTTCCCTTACTAATGCTATTGTTAACATTGATTCATATTGAGTCTTCTGTTTTTTAGCACACAGAGGGCTTTAAGAAACGATGGTTTACCATGGACGACAGGAGACTAATGTACTTTAAAGATCCCTTGGTGAGTAAAAGTTGATATTTAGACTTTTTTCTGGTTAAATTTTATTTCCAAATTGCTGTGTAACTCTCAACCTTCACACACGTATACCATATAGTACTACTTATAACATTTACTAATATATAAGATAACATTAAAAATTAAGAAAATGGTATTGTATTCTATTGTTATATTAATAATACAATATAATGGATTATCATTTATTTATTTTATTGTATTATATTAGTATGTTAAATGCAGTACAATTAAATACATTAACATTTAATAAAATTATTATATATATTTTTAATGTAAAATATTAATATTACATTAACATTTAATAAGATTATAATATATATATTTATTTTTTAATGTAAAATATTATTATAACACAAAACTATGTAATATGATACAATATCATTTTTTTTATTTTAAATATAATAATATAACAATACAATGTAATATGATACAATACCATTTATTTTTGTTAAACATTTATATTATATTATATCATATTAAATTATATTAGTAGTACTGTGTAGTACTACATTTAACCTATACTTATATAATAAAATATGATATATATATGCATTTTTTAAAATATGCATATGCATAAATTATATACATATATGTATTATTATATAATTTATTCATTATATATTAATTTTATTTTACATATAAAATTTACATATAAATAAAGTATAATTTATTGTAATAAAAATGTGTTCAAATAAAATTATATATTTTAAAATAAAAAAGTTTTATAATATGCTTTATTAATAATATAATAAGTAATATAATATAATAAACTACATTGTAGTACTACATTTCACATATACTTATTTAATAAAATTAAATGATTTTGTAGCAAGTTTTTTTATTTTATTTTATTTACATATTTATGTAAAATAAAATATGATTTATTGTAAAGAAATGTGTTGAAATAAAATATATTTTAAAATAAAAATAGTTTTATAATATGCTTTATTAATATAATTAATATAATAAACTACATTGTAGTACTACATTTAACATATATTTATTTAATAAAATTAAATATGATTTTGTCGCAAGTTATTTTTAAATTAAAAAATGTATATTTGTAAATCATGTTTGTTATATGCTTTATATATTATATTATATTATATTACATTATATTATATTGACTCTTTTAGGATGCATACGCACGTGGCGAGGTGTTCATCGGCAGTAAGGAGAACAGCTATACGGTGGTGCCTGGCCTGCCGCCCACTACCCAAGGATACCACTGGAAGTACGGGATCACTATTGAAACCCCTGACAGGAAGTTCCTGTTCGCTTGTGAAACAGAAGCAGAGCAGAAGGACTGGATCGCTGCCTTTCAGAGAGTCGTCAACCGACCCATGATGCCACAGGAGTACGCAGGTACGCACAATAGAACAAACCCTCAGTGAGAGTTGATTAATTGGATTTAATTTACACACTCCTTCATTTCTCTCTCTAGTCGAGGCTCATTTCAAGCACAAGCCTTGATGCCGGCTGCAGACCGGCCGATACGCTACAGGCGGGACAGACTGGACAATCAACAGCAAAATCTGTCCAATGGTGTACATGGAAGTGCTCCGGACAGAGCGAGCGCATTGAAACGGCCCCTTCCTACCTTGATTTGGTACTAAAGAACTGGACACTGGACTGTGTTGACAACACTGAGGCTTAGTTGTCATGAATGTCACTATGTGTTACCAAAGCAGACATACTGGTGTCGTCAGCCAAGCTACTGTACAAATATGGCATGTGAATGTTGTTCATCGCTCTTAAACGTAACATTTAATCTGTAAATTACAAGGTGAGCAACGTCACAAAACGGTTGCGTTTTTTCCCCAGTGCGTTTTGACTGATGTTATTTATTGGATTATCCAAGCAAATGCTGCTGTGAAAAGTAGTGGATCCTCTGACGCTACGCAACATGACTACACTGCAAAAAATGATTTCTTACTCAGCATTTTTGTCTTGTTTTGCAGTACAAATGTCTAAACATATAATTGAGAAGCAAAATGCCATACGATTTGTTTTCTGGAAAAAAAAAAAAGAATCAAAACTGAGATTTTGCTTAAAGGGGACCTATTATGTCGATAAGATGTAATATGCGTCTCTGGTGTCCCCAGAATGTGTCTGTGAAGCTTCAGCTCAAAATACCCCACAGATCATTTATTATAGCTTGTTAAATTTGACCCTATTTGGGTGTGAGAAAAAACACGCCGCTTTTGTGTGTGTGTCCCTTTAAATGCAAATTAACTGCTGCTCCCGCCCCCTCTTTCCAGAAGAGGGTGGAGCTTTAACAGCTCAAGCTTTGGTTGCTCAATAACAACAAAGCTGGAGAATCTCACACAGCCAAAATGAGGATTGGGGATGGGGTTTATGTAAATTTTAGGGTTCGTGATGTGTTATACTAGTAAACAAGACAAAAATACAGAGGAAGAAAATCATTTTTTGCATCATAGGGGTTTCGTTAATCTTAAAGACCCTGTTAGAAAACTGATATGATCAATATGAAGGGCAGTTCTAAAGGCAGTTCATTTAATATACTACATACTACTTTTGTTGTCTGTGCAGGGCTCATGTGTCAGATTTCCATACATCATGAAGACAGTTCTGTTCTTGATTTATTTTCCTCCACTAGGTGGAAGCATATCACAGATTAGGAAGCATGTGCCCATCAGTTCTTTTTATGCAGAATAGGGTTGATATTAGTGATATATCGGCCGATATTTGGCCAAATTGAGATTATCTGCCAAAAACCAAGCGCACTTGAATGATTAAGACTAGTGCTAGTTCCCCTTATCTTAGTCAAATGGTAAAAAGGGTTTCAGATATGATTTTATTGAGTGAATATTATGTATTTAATTTAAGCAATCTCATTAAATTGCATTGTGTGTGTGTGTGTGTATATATATATATATATATATATATATATATATATATATATATATATATATATATATATACACATATATCGGCCGCCCTGCTTTATGAATATCAGTATCTGTGACACACAGCAGTTGACCACTACTTTATATACAATGTACTTAATTTCACCCAGACTATATATGTTGACTTTGAAGGATACATAAGAAAATTCTACAGGTTTTATATAATGGATATGAATGTTTAGATGGCAGGTTGTGACAATAATCTGATCCTTATGGACTGTCTGACTTGAGCTCAGTTTTTCTTACCGCAGGTCCTCTTGTCCAGGTTATGATGCTATTCAGGTGTTTTTCTTCTGATTTGTTTAAAGGGTTAGTGAATGTTTACCAATGAAAATGTGTCAGCATTACCATAGTTTTTTTTTTTTTTTTTGGGACTTGTACCATGGTAAAGGACAGTGTCGTCATTATTTTAAAATAAACAAAATAAGGTTGATCAGGACCCCAGCGAGAAGTGCTTTATTTTGTGATAATGACTGTGATTGTACATTATCCTGCTTATTATGCGGCTACTTATAAATAAATACATGGACATTAAATATTTGAGTCTAAATTATTTTGTTTCGTTTGAAGAAAGAGACTGTGGAACGCAGGCTGTCGTGTAATAAAAATGTAAAAATCATTCAGTACCATGGTATATATGAAAGTACATCTAATACTATCACCGTACCATGATGACACCATAGTGCTTTTTGTAAAAGTAAGTTAGATTTTTCTGGTCTGAAAAGCATTTGCATATTTTAGGACCAAGAAGGTCCTGTTGAGTTTAAAATAAATAAAAGCATATGTCGCAGTGAAAAAAACAAAGAAGGGTATTCAGAGGGGAAAAATCAACTTAACAGCTTCACACATGTAAAGACAATACCGGACAACGAACAGAACTAAATTGAGGGCTAACATAAGAACTAAATGTTTTCTGCTGTTGTTTAAAGCCCTAGGTATACTTTCTTTCCCCCCTTTTTTTCCTTCTTTTTTTTACGTGTACGCTAGCATAAGCGTCCAGTCTAACGCACGGCCTTGACTCATACCCGTACACATGCGCATGCGCAGTTTTGAGCCATCTCTCGCCACGAGTTTCAACCCATGTAAATATATTTGTATTCTTTCATGCTAGAGATGTACAAATAAGGGTGATTTCTAACCTCTTCGCACAATCTGTCGTCTATATAGGCCTCCATTGTCGCTGTAGCTTGCATGTTCAGGTCTGTTCTGTTTATAATGGTTTTCTTCGACTATCTTGTGAATCGACGCCCCCGGGGCACAGTTGCCACCTTGTGGATAAACTAATTACAAAAATCAGCGGTGCGCGTACTTCGCGTCACGCGCACTGTACACTGACCCTCGCGTATGCGTAAAAAGTGAACTATACTTTGGGCTTTAGGTGCATTTACATATTGCAAGTGCTTCTATTATATTTATTTTTCGAAAATGATTAAAAAACAATGCAATATCAAGACTGTTAAAGGATACATTTTTGTGCATTTAATTTTATTATATATTCATATATTATATAGTGGTGCCATGCAGTCTTATTTTTGTATCGTTGTATCACTAAAATCATTAAAATTTTAACTAAATAAAAATGACAAAAACAATAAAATTACTAAAACGTTAAAATTAAAATGGAAAACACAAAAATAAAAATTAATCTCAATGGTAGTAAAATAAGACATGGCAGCACTATATATGAATATATAAAATGAAACTCACAGAAATTGTATCCTTTAAAAATCTTGAGTATTTTCATAATTTACAAAAAAAAAAAAAAAAAAAATATTGCAATATGTAAATGTACCTTAAACAACAGAACAAATTTATTTTTCAAATTTTTTCAAATTTTTTCAAATTTATTTATTTTATAAAAAATGTTTTATGGTCAGAACTGCATGTTCTCAGAACATTGGTGTGTGTGTGTGTGTGTCTGAGGGGGTTTGTCAGACACTGTTGCCTGACCTGATGCATTCCACTGCCTTCCTTCCCCATCAGCCTGGCTCCACTGCCCCGTGGAACTGTGGGTAAGTCAATGTTGGTTCTGTCTGGCTGCTTGTTGTCATTGGCGTCCGGGCTGTGCAAGCGAAGTTGGGAGACACTAACTCACACAGACACAGCAGGAGGCTGTTTGCAACCCAGCAGGAAATCATTAAATTAGGGTGGAGTCACACAAGCACTGGACATCCTATTTACTTCATAAGACTGATCCAAGAAGGTAAAGCCATCGCACCAGTCACCGCTTACACACTATGTTTGATGAGGGTGTGAATCTTGGTTTAGAACAGCAGCATTGTGGTCTTACAATATTTTATCAAACATCAAAGAGCACTTGAATTTTGCCCCTAATATGAAAATCTAAAAAGTTTCTAAGATTCATATTTTCGGTCCAAGTTGTCAGACACATTACAGGTTGGATATATGCCATATATAACATATTACAGCCTACAACAGTGTTTCTATATTCATGTATTCATGTTACATAGTGAGGCCAGTAGGTGGTGACAAATGAATTTATGAGTGAGTCATTGAATCATTCATTCAACCGATTCATTCATTCAGTGAAACAGGTGACTGTATAGACCAATTTGGAGCAGACGTCACAGTTACGTCACTTGCATCTGCATGTAAATAGCGGAAAATGGGCAAAATCCACAGAATAAGAGAAAAATGTTTGTTGTGCCTTTGGATTTCAGAATCGGAATGCAAAAAATATAGTCTTCATTTTTTATAGAATACCGTCGCTGAAGACTCCCTTTGAAGTGAAACACAGATGTTTATGTTGCAGTCTCAGACTGGACTGATGAAACCTGCAATGATTATTCTACTATTAAAGCATGAATTTGATGTAAACAGTAAATCTACATAATATTCACATATGCAGTTCATAGCAGTTACAGCATGAAATAATATTTAAACCTATAACATTTTACATAGATAACTTTTAAACATTTATATTTCATAATTCTGACTTATTTTCTTGCATTTGCGTGTTTATATCTCCCAGTTCAGACTTTATAACTCACAATTGTGAGTTTATATCACAATTCCGAGGGAAAAAAGACAGAATTGTGGGATATAAACTCGCAATTCTGAGGGAAAAAGACAATAACGAGTATATCTCACAATTCTGTTTTTCCTTCTAGACATAAACTCGGATTTGCGAGAAAAAAAGTTAGAATTGTGAGATATAAACTCGAAATTAACTTTTTTTATTCTTTTATTCAGTGGCTTCCACAGACTGCTACTGCCACCAGGTAGACTCCGCCCACAAAAGAACATCATCGCTGTTTGCAAACACAAAATAGGTCTATTTATGAGTGAGTCATTGAATTAATCAGTCAATTGATTCATTCAAAAGCACTGATTCAATCATTCACCACTACTGTGTGTTGCTCGGAGATTTTGTTTGGAACTATTTTTAAGGAATATATATATATATATATATATATATATATATATATATATATATATATATATATACTCAGCTTTATGTGTTATAGACTGACCTTTGACCTGCTGTAATCATAGTCAGCTATTCTTCTATAAAACTTTTGATATGTGTTAGGTTGTCTTTATCTTAGGGTCTCTTAAATTGCTCAGCGTGAATGTTTTTTTTACTTTTTTTGTCATTGTTTGACTCTTCCAATATAGATCATAATGTCAAAAAAACCCCACACAAATCTAAGAGTGAAATCAGTGCCCCAAAATCCGAATACAATAACAACTGAACATAATACACCATCATAATTACGTTAGGAATGAAAATCGTAACCTTGTAGTGCTTACTGTGTACTGTCCAGTTTTAAGACCCAATAATGTCAGCAAGCAAAATGATGCGTGCTGTACATGTCAACACTAATTACATTCTCCACTTCGAAATCATTAATGTAATAAAATGTAGTGAAAGGAAAATAAGTCCTAGTCCACCCACACCCATCTGCTTCGAAATCACTGGCTCATTTCCACAGCATGAAGAACTTATTCTCTTATCCTGCAGTCAATTTATGCATTTTCTGCTGCTTTTGTTGCTGTTTATCCAAACAGCAGAGGGTAGCGTCTGTTCTTGTGCTCTTCTTTCATGTAACGGCAGTGGTAATGATTTTCTGCTTTGTATTTGTTTTGTTCCCTCCCTTAATTAATGCTTCTTTTATAATGAAAACAAAGAGCCCTTTGAGACACTGTCATTCAGAATCAGCCCTCTCTCTTTTCTGCTCTCCCTCGCTGTTTCTTGGCTTTGTAAAGGCTCTGTTTTACACTAGCATCTCTCCAATATTTAGATTAAACTCACATAGTAGCTTCATTTTGGACTCTAATCTAAGTTATCTCACTAACTTGACAGTTAGATTAGGCCTTTCTCAACAGTAAAGACATCAGGCAGAATTGCACATTCGTTCATTTTACATTTTAATTGCATTTAGCAAAAAAGACATGATTGCATTTAAATAGCGTACTGAATATTGACGAGAGAAATCAGTCTATTGCATCTCACTCCCCCCCCAAAAAACAAAAACACTTTTATCCAGACCATAGTATAAACACAAAACATTCAATATTGAAAAGTGAGCCCAAAATCGTTAGGAAAATCGGTAACACTTTACAATAAGGTTGCATTTGTTAACATTAGTTAACTACATTATTTAACATGAACTGATAATGAACATTATTTTAAACTAACATTATTTAAACATTATTCAAATCTAAAGTTGTATTTGTTAACATTTGTTAATGCACTGTCAACTAACATGAACAAACAATGAACAATTCGATTTTACTAACTAAAGTTAACAAAGATGTTAGCTAATGCATTAAATAGTGTTAACAAATGAGACCTTTGTAAAGTGTTTCCAGAAAATCTAAAGGTCAAAATGACCAGAAATGGCAAGATAAAAAATCTTAAAGTATCAGCAAATGTCTTCATACACCACATAGTCCCTTAATTCTCATGATGGCATCAGGGGCGCGTTAAAGTCGTGTAAACCGGTTGCTCCCAGTTTGCACCGGGACTATGAGATGGACTGGACAAACTGTTGAGAACAGGAGTCACATATGATCTTCTGGAGGAATGGAAGTACGGATATTGATAAATGCCAGCGGGATACCCAGAAAATGTGGTGAAGTACGTTGAGTTCTGCATGTCGGGACACTCACTCAGTTCAGATTGGGTCGGCGACCCGTGAGACTCTCCGTAATGAGAAGGACTCAATTGTTCTGTTTTAATGAGCGGCCTTTGTTGGCTCGACTGGTTATGCGAGGATGTGGACGGTGACCCGGACGCCTTGTTCCATGCTGAAACGCTGCCGTGATGGTGATAGGACGCGCCGAAACAGCCGGGGCTGGAGTGCTGCCCGCCGTTGTTCTCGGTGTGGCCGTTTACCGGCAGGTACTGGTCGAACTCACGCACGTCAAACGGGCCCATGCTGCCGATGACGTCGCTGCTGAGCTCCGATATGTCCACGTTGCTGAAGTCGATGTTCTGTCTTGCGTTTTCCGTGGCACGCTTCGTGCTTTGATGCTGATCGGACTTCGGGGTGGTTGGAGGCGTCGGAGGGCCGTGTGCTTGAACTGGGTCAGAAACATCAAATATGGTTTGTTGGGTATAATTAGTAGAATGGGGGTGAACCGATATATCGGCAAGACCGATATATTGGCCGAAAATTGGCATTTTTCAATCATTCTGTTTGGCTGATTTGTATGTTGTATTCATGTCATACACTGTAAAAAGTTTTAATCTGCAACTGTAACCTTAAAGAGCTTTTTTTTAACTTAATTTTATTGGTATAAATTCATATATTTAGGTTAATTAAAATAATTAAATAATATTTTTGGAGATTCCAACTGGGATGGAAACATCAAAGAAGATTTTTTGGGTTGAGTTGGAAAAAAAACATGCATATAGTATAGTGGTCGACTGATATATTGGCAATACCTACATATCGACCGATATTTGGCAATTTTCAATCATTCTGTTTGGCCAATATGGTATTAATATATTGGTTGATTGGTATAAATTAAATAATTAATGTATTTAGGTTAATTCAGAAATATTAAATAATATTTTTGGAGATTCCAAGTGGGATGGAAACATTAAATATGTATTGTTGAACTGAGTTGAAAAAATAAACATGCATATATATATATATATATATATATATATATATATATATATATATATATATATATATATATATATATATCATAGTGTTTAACCGATATATCGGCCGATATTCAACATTTTTCAATCATTCTGTTTGGCTGATTTGTATGTTGTATTCATGTCATACACTGTAAAAAGTGTTAATCTGCAATATCTTTTTTTTTTTTACTTAATTAAATAAATATATTTAGGTTAATTAAAAAAATTAAATAATATTTTTGGAGATTCCACCTGGGATGGAAACATCAAATAAGTTTTGTTGGGTTGAGTTGGAAAAAAATAAACATGCATATAGTATAGCTGTCGACTGATATATCGCCAAGATCTATATATATATATATATCGGCTGATATTTGGCATTTTCAATCATTCTGTTAGCCGATATGGTATTAATATATTGGCCGATTGGTATAAATGAATTAATTAATGTATTTAGGTTAATTCAGCAATATTAAATAATATTTTTGTAGATTCCAAATAGGATGGAAACATTAAATATGTATTGTTGGGTTGAGCTGGGGAAAAATAAACATGCATATATAGTATATAGTATAGTGGTTGACCTATATATTGGCAAGATATTTGACATTTTTTAAATATTCTGTATGGCCGATATGGTATTAATATGTTGGTCAATTGGTATAAATTAATGTATTTTGGTTAATTCAATAATATTAATATTTTTGGAGATTCCAACTGGGATGGAAACATCAAATATGTTTTATTGGGTTGCGTTATTTTAAAAAAATAAACTTGCCTATAGTATAGTGGTCAACCGATATATCGGCCAGCATCTGACATTTTTAATTCTTCTGTTTGGCCGATGTGTATGTCATATTCATGTCATACACTGTAAAAAGTGGTAATCTGCAATTATTACCTTAAAGGGCTGTTTTTACTTGTTATAAATTAATGTATTAAGGTTGATTCAATGATGCTAAATAATGTTTTTGACTTGAATAAAACATTTTCTCAATGTATTTGTTGTGTACTGTATGTAAAATTAGCAATGCATGGTCTTTATTTGAGAAAATATGATTCCCAGTGCACATAGACTTACCTGATTACTGTTTCTTACAGTATTTAATTCCTTTTTATTCATATATTTTTTTTTGTGAAAAATACTATAATAGAATTACAAAATAACAAAGTTGCCATCTAAAGTAGGCCTATAAATCTCTATATGTTACAGATTTATTTTTTTTATCAAGTTCTCATACAATTAATTTTCAAATGATTTCTAATTATATATTAATATAATATTATTGTGTATATAATAAATTATATCTAATTCTATATTAAATATATAAGTATATATTTCTAATTTAGTGAAAATAATTTTAGCAAATGTTATGCATGAAAAGAACAGCTCTTTAAGGTAACAATCGCAGGTTGCCATCACAGTGTATATATCGGTCATCAGCTCTTATAGATATCGGCATCTGCAATAAAAAAAATCAATGTCGGTCGACCACTAATATGGTACAACCCAATTTGTAAGACAGTGGATCTTGCATAACTCACCACCATGGACCGGTTGATTGTGCATCCCTCTCATTCCCGCTTCCGTCTTGTACATTTGATCCGAGGGATGATGGATCTTCTCAGCTCCCACGTCCAGTTCACTCTGACCCGGCTTCAGGCTCTTCCGT
Organism: Hypophthalmichthys molitrix; assembly: GCA_037950675.1. Classification (NCBI taxonomy): domain Eukaryota; kingdom Metazoa; phylum Chordata; class Actinopteri; order Cypriniformes; family Xenocyprididae; genus Hypophthalmichthys; species Hypophthalmichthys molitrix. The sequence continues at coordinate 2,640,163 of CM075503.1, read as the reverse complement.
CTCCGTGGCTGGTACTTATAATCCGGATAGTCTTTCTTGTGCTGGAGTCGCAGTCTCTCTGCCTCTTCCACAAACGGCCTCTTCTCGCTCTCAGAGAGCAGCCTGGACAATCCGTGCGAAAGTGTAAAACAATCGTGTGTGAATGATATACAAATGTACATTCAGAAACCAAAGATACGGATTTAGATGGAAGCTGGTTTCTAAGCAGATGCAGACCATCTTGCTCCAGCAAAAAAACAGATGGTTTACAAGCAGCTCCACAGAATTTAGCATTTCTTCCTTTAAACGACGTCACTTTTAGTTGCTACTGTCATTAATACAAGCACTTTTCCCCAACAGTGACTAGCACACATTCAGTTAGTCACTAGTACATTCGGTAACTCTTTCCAATAAGGTTTCATTTGTTAATGTTACATGGACTAACAACGAACAATACTTCTAACATTTTTCAATCTTAATGTAACACATTTTTAAGATGATTTTGTATCTATTAACATTAGTTCATGCACTGTGCATGAAGGTTAACAAATGTTAGTTCATAACAAATGAGACCTTATTGTAAAGTCTTACCCAACTTTCTTTGCTACTAGTCACTATTCACATCAGACTATGTATTATGAATTATTGTTTGCACCTATTCCAGTTTTACTAGTAACTAGACACTTATTATATTAGATACTTGTTTTTCCTTGTATGAGAAATGATTAATCCCAACAGTCACATTTGTTTTTGACTTGTTAAATAACTAATCTGAAATGTTTTACAGTTCAATTAAAAATCTTACAAGTAAGATTAAACATTTAATACAGGTCTATTTAGTTATAAATAAGTATTTGAAACAATACTATCTGATTTAGCACTGTAAAAAAAAAAAAAAAAAAAGTGTTAACCTGCCTTTGTTACTTTAAAGAGCCTGATTTAACCCATGAAATGAGTTTTGTTGGTATAAACTAATGTTGATTAAGTAATGCTGAATAATATTTGTTAATCTGAATAAAAACAGTAAATTTATCTATTACCATATTTAGGTGTTAAAAAGATTGGCTATACATGACAGGCTAGTAACATTGCCATACACGAGCCGATACCAGTGCTGTAGTTTAATAACTCTTTGTGTAGGTAGGCCTACATAATTTGCATAATGTAACGTAAAATGTGTACCTCCATAACTTGCCCAGGGTCTTGCTGAGCTCCGCGTTGTGCAGATGCGGGTACTGATCCGCTAGCTTCCTGCGCGCCGCCTGCGCCCACACCATAAACGCGTTCATGGGTCTCTTCACGTGAGGCTTGTCTTTCAAAGACCTGCTACCCTGCATAGGCATCGGCACCAGGGACCAGTCGTAGCCTTTGAGAACCTGCGACACGGCATCTCGGATGCACGGGGGGAAACGGGCGTCTTCCTCGCTGTCCGCCCGGTTGCCGGTGCTGGTTTGCGACCCTTGTTCGTCGGACACTGATGGAGAGGACGGTGAATCAGAGTCTGCATCGCCGATAAAAGAGCTTTCTGTCCCAGAACTAGTTTTATCCGGCTCCTTGGACATTTTAAAATCCTCGCTGGAGAAACGTAAGCTGAAGAACGTATAACTTTACGCGCAGCGCGCGCTGGTATATATTCCAGATAAACCTATTGATTTCTCGGTTTCTTGAATCTCACGCCTCCGTCGATCAACACTGGCGGATGAACTGGCAACATTTCACAACTTGTTGGTAAGAGAGAAGTTTTTGTGAGGCTCCTGCACTCTCGCGCTCCTCCTTCTCTCGTCTCATTGGAGGAGAAGCTTTTGCGCAACTTCACCAATTGGTCTGTCCAGGACATCAGCAACTTTTTCAGTTAATTGAACATAATTGACTAACAAATTAGACCATAATGCCATAACTGCTCATGGGTTCGCTGCAAAATCCAATCTTCGCCCACTGTATTTTATGAAAACACTTGTAGGCTAACTCAATAAACATGACTTGAATAAAATGACTTGACTTGTATGTGAAAAAAAATATATTAACTTTTTTTTTTCATAATTCACTGCACAAATTATTGTCATATTTTTGCTTTAAGTGTTGTGTAAACAACAAGTGAACACAATAAAAACACACTAGTATTCATTATTATATAATGAAGGTGGATTTGAAATCAAAGGCTGAACTTTGTTCATTTCTCATGAAGTTGTTTTAAATGGTATATACAAGTTATTAATCACAATATTTATGTAAACAACATATTTCCTGAATTGTGCTGTAAAGTTTAATGGCATATTCTTTTTGATAACCCCGTATTATGTGACAAGATGCCCCGATAAAGGTCAACATATGTCAACATAGCCTATATACATATGTATATATATATATATATATATATAGTAGTCAACATTTTAAGCGGATCAAAAAAAAAAAAAAAAAAAAAAAAAAAAAAATATATATATATATATATATACACACACACACACACACACACAACACACACACATCAATATATATATATATATATATATATATATATATATATATATATATATATGGTGAACAGTTTTTATTTCAATAATTATTACCAAGTCGAGTAGAATACATTAACTTTATAGAAGATCAGTCTGAAGGTTGCGTTGGCAGAAGCGCATTGTCTTCTGATTGGTCAGTCCGCTGCGCGTGATTTTTTACGCATGTGCAGAGCATTTTGACAATATGGCGTCCTACAGTGAGAGTTCTGAGAACAGCGAAAGTTTCCTAAGAAAGCGACGTGGCGACCCGCTTGTTTCAGACAGTCTTTCACACGACAGCTGCAGCGACACAGCGCAAGACGAAGACTCGACCAAATATGACAAGAAAGTGGGCGTATCGTTACAAACCGGAACCTACTGGCTCACGCGCATCCTGCTACTGCGAGCCATTGCTTTCATCTACTGTGAGTTCGACAGGTGGCAACTCTACAGGATGCAGTTGCTAAGAGATCAGACACAATTGGTTACATCACATTAGTTGCAATAACTAGATATAAGTTTAAATATGTGAAACACACACACACACACACATACACATACATTATAATATATATCTGTGTATAATAACTCAAGTGTGAAATCATATCTTTTCTAGTTGTGGCATTCACTGTGGCTTACAACCAGAATAAACAGCTGATTGGAGAAAAAGGGCTCATGCCTTGCAAGGACTACTTGAGGAGCGTCAAGCGCTATGTGGGTGGCAAGATTGGCATTGCGGCCCTGGCCTACACTCCTTCAGTCCTCTGGTTTATGGATTGGAGTGATATGGATGCCAACCTGGATGGCATCGCTCTGGCAGGGATGGCACTCTCAGGGTTTGTCTTGCTCATGGGAAGAGCCAATATGATCATTATGGGAATACTGTGGATCCTGTACCACTCTATTGTGAATGTTGGACAGCTTTGGTGAGCACACACACACACACACACTGATCTTTCTCATGTCATTATTGCAATAAAATTAGATTAAATTATGCTATTTTGATGGAGAAAAATTAATTTTGTCGCACCTACAGCATTTCCATGCTTTTTATATGAAGCACATTTCTGCCACATAAGAAAAAATCATGCTTAGGTAAATCATAATAATGACTTAAATGTCATTATGATGTGTTTTCCACATCATTTCAACATTTTATCTCATAATTTTGACATTTTATCTCATAATTATGATTTAGTACGTCATTTTTGTCTATCAAAATTTCATCATGACAATCGAAATTATGACAAAAAACAATGACAAGTCAGAACTATGAGATAAAAAACATAATTATGACAAAAATGACTTAAATTATGAGATAAGTCATATTTGTGAGAAGTCAAAATTATAATGTACTAAGTAATTTTAAAGTCATAATAATGACAAAAAAAGGCATTCAAAATTGACAAGTCTTTATAGCATTTTTTTTCACATTGCTTCAACATTTTATCTCATAATTATGACTTATGGTATGTCTTTTTTGACTGTCAAAATGTTATGACTAGTCGAAATTATGACAAAAAACTGACAAATCAGAACTATGAGTTAAAAAGCCGTAAATATGACAAAATGACTCAAAATTATGAGAGTCATAATTGGAAGTCAAAATTAGAACATACTAAGTAATATTGAGATAAAAAGTTGAAAGTCATTATTAAGAAAAAAGTTTGGTGCTCAAAATTATGACATACTTTGTCATTGACATTTTTCACATCATTTCAATTTATCAAACAATTGTGACATTTCATCTCATAATTATGACTTAAAAAAAGGTCATTATGACAAGTCACAAAAAACAATAAGTTGGAACTATGGGATAAACAGCCATAATTATGACAAAAAATTACTTGAAATTATGAGAAACTAAGTCATAATTGTGCAAAGTCAAAATTATTATATACTAAGTAAAGATGAGATGAAAAGTCGAAATTATGACAAATTTGGCACTCAAAATTATGACACTGTCATGGCTTTTTCCACATTATTTCAACGTTTTATCTCATAATGACTTTTTATCTCATAGTTTTGACTTTTTATGTCATTGTTTGTTTTGTTTTTTTGAATTTATCACATAATTTAGACTTTATCTCATAATTATGACTTAGTATGTCAATAGACAGTCAAAATTTTGTCCTTATGAAATTGACGTAAAACTCAACGACACAAGTCAGAACTATGAGATAAAAAGTCATAATTGACAAAAAGTGACTGTTAAAATTATGAATTGCTCAGTCGTAATTATGAGATAAAAAGTCTAAATGATGTCATTAAAAAGTCATAACTATTACATGTGTTGAAATTGACAAAAAACAGTGACATAAAAAGTCAAAACTATTATCTAAATTTATTTATGACCAAAAAATTGACTCTCATAATTAAGACTTTGTTATAATTTTGACTTTTATCCATAATTATGCCTTATGAGTTATGGTTCATCAAAGCATGAGTTTTTTTCTTATGTGGCGAAAATGGGCTCCCATACTTTTATGAATTTAATCTCATATATTTCTCTTCTTTTCTTTTATCCAGGTACTCTTTTGGTGAGTAATCATCTCTCACATTGTTTGTGAAATTATGCCATGCACTCTTTGATTTCTAGTAGTATTTCCTCATACAACACTTTAAATAAATTAATGGAACTCAAGAATAAATCAGAGCCTCTTCTCCCAGAATTCCCTTCAGTGTTTAGATGTTTGATTTAGGATCTGCACAAGTGTGACCAATTGAGGCTTAGAAACCAAATCCGTTGGGTAAGACGTGGACACTGCGCCAGCTCGCAGCGGGGAGATGAGCGTTCATGCTGGCTGATTCATCTGAACTTTTACCCCAGCGTTTTTACCACATCTGTGAGCGGCCACTTTAAACGTTTCGTCCCACCAAAATCCGAATTCTCCAGATAAACAAGAAAGCCACAAATGGGCTCAATTGGCCAATCAGGTTTTAATTTAGGTCCATTGTTGAATGGAAGACAAGAACATGTTTTTTGATTTATATTTGAATATTTGAATATAGTTTTACACCAATTTTGTCATTTAAAGCCGTTCCTGGTTTTAGGGATCAATCCAAGTGCATGTAACAGTGTAATGTCACTGTAATGGATTTCAGATGATTATAAATCATTTTTAATATTAGTCATACCAGGGATGTCACAATACATCAATATGGATTGATACATTGATCAAATAACTAATGATATAATGCATTGATGCAACGCTTATAAAATGTAATATATATATATATATATATATATATATATATATATATATATATAATACCTAACATATATATATATATAATACCTAACATATATATATATATATATATATATATATATATATATATATATATATATATATATAAAACCCAAAAAAAACCCAATAATATTACCTAATATAAATACCTAACATATATACATATATATATATATATATATATATATATATATATATATATGTTAGGTATTTATATTAGGTAATATTATTGGGTTTTTTTTTTTTTATTTAAAGAAATTTAAGAGAATAAAGAAATAAGAATGGTAAAAGTTCCAGATCTATTGTAGTTAAGTAATCAATTTAAACTATTTGCAAATAATATTTAAAAAAATATATATATTCACTCCTATTTATGTTTGATATGTTAAAAATGCAAAAATGTTTCTTGTCACATTCAGTTATGAATTACATTAATCATATCATATTAAATAATAGCATATTTTCAATTCAAAACTGCAAAATAACAATTTTTATGAAGAGTAGTGTGCATCTATGTATATTACTGTCGGTCGCTGAATATTTCAATCATAAAACAGTCATCAAATATGAAATGTTTTGCTACTTACTAGCCATCCACTCTTTCACTGCTAAAACGAAAGCGTCGCATTAGAATTCACACTCGTCTTCTGTGAACAGTAAGCCCCGCCTACTTTGATTTGATTGGCCAGCTCACTCATTCTGACCGTGATGAGCGCTGTTAGACCGCAGAGGCAGACCAGCCTAAAAATGTTAAACTTGTTTTGTCATCCTAACAACAAACAGAGCGGTGCGTAATGGAGTACAACAGAGCAGCGTCAATAATATCAAATATTGGGGGGGACAATTTGGCCATTTTTAATTATTGGGGGGGACTTGTCCCCCTCAGTGTCTATGGTGATTACAGCCCTGATTTGTTGTGTATGTCCTAATGGAGATATTTGCACATTTTCGAGAGCACAGAAGACTTGTTTTGATTATTATTTATGAAACTAAAGTGCACTATTTTGTTGTTGATGTCCCACTTGGGAGACAGGATTTTCAATTAAATGTTCATGTTATATTTAGTTTGCATTTGTGAGTTAAAGGGGACCTATAATGTCCCTTTTACAAGATGTAATATAAGTCTCTGGTGTCTCCAGAATGTGTCTGTGAAGTTTCAGCTCAAAATACCCCACAGATCATTTATTATAGCTTGTCAAATTTGCCCCTATTTGGGTGTGAGCAAAAACACGCCGTTTTTGTGCGTGTCCCTTTAAATGCAAATGAGCTGCTGCTCCTGGCCCCCTTTCCAGAAGAGGGCGGAGCTTTAACAGCTCGCGCTTCGGTCGCTCAACAACAACAAAGCTGGAGAATCTCACGCAGCCAAAATGAGGATTGTCAGTAACGGTGTTCAGCCTTACATTGTTCAAACCGGAGTCGACACTGATGGAGAGACTCAGGAAGAAGTTACAACTTTTAGAATGAAACTGGACGTTTCTGAATGGTTAGTGGATAAATTTATGAGTTGATTCAACTCATCCACTAGCATGTGTCGTCATGTTAATCTTTTGTGCAAATCCAGCGTTGAATTGACCCTCGTTTGTGAAGCAGTCCGGCGTAAAATGACGGCATGACAACAACATTCTACTACAACAACTCTTCCTCTTCTCTAAAGCAGCCCAACATGGCCTCACCCCCTTTGTTGTGTGTTCTCGGGGGCGGGGTTTATGTAAATGTTAGGGTTTGTGATGTCACCAACCCGGGACGAAGCTCATTGTAGTCCCTACCAGCCATTTGTTGTAGTCCTTAAAAAGAGAGTTCTTTAACATAACTCTTTAACGTTGTAACTTTGCAGACGTTTTTTATTCTCAAACAGCAACATTACATACTAAGGATAAAAAAGTGAAATCATAATCAACCACCCCTTTAATAAAAATGTAACTTGTGCAAAATAGGCACATAATATCATAACAATAATCTGAATCCAAGCAAATTGTAATCATATTGCAGCATTTTTTTGAGGTAAGAGAATCAATATCAGACCGTCTGATTTACAGCTCTAGTTTCTTTTTGTCACATTTTTATGAACAGTTACTTCAGTCTGACTGTTAAACTGTTTTAATTTTACTTGGATAGGAGTGCCATGCAAAAAAAAAAAAAATTGTCTCATAACTCCTGTAGATTCCAGTTAGGAGTAAACTAAATTAAGTGCAAAGAGAACATGGCGGCATCTCAAATATGCAGAATCTTCTGTTCTCCTCCCAAAACTCAAATCCAATCAGCGGAGCTGCAGATGTAATGAATTATTCAGTCCTAAACCAAATAATTGTGTCTAGAAATCTGATTAGGGGGTGTAAAAATAGTGCAGAGATACTGGAGCGATTCTGTCGCCCATCTCTTCTGTGTATAATACTTTGGAGAGATAAATGTGAGCACCTCCAAAATCTGTCACACTCCAATCACTGATTTCTGCCCACTTTCCAATGTGAGCTGCACACTAACAACCTACGGGCTCTGTGCAAGTAAACACCGCGCTCGGATGCTCTCCATGCTTTCTGAAAGGACATTTCATTCCCAGAGAGACTTGAGGGTGATATCACAGCATTTGTGCCATAAACTCTGCCTAGAAGTGATCATTGCAAAACATTTTGGTTGCATCTCATCGATTCATTGGTTCCAGCGCACTTGCGGTCAGATGAAATCTCTGATGTATAAACGCTCCATTCTCTGTTCATTTTTGATACTCTCACATTCTCTCAGGATTTAGCATGGATTGGCTCTCTAAGGAGAAGTTTAGGTGGCAGTCATTTAGAGATTCGAAGCACATTCTCTTTGCTTTATTTGTTCTTTAAACCAGCAGAAACGCACATGGGTGGTGTTGCATGCCAAGTGAAATACTAAAGAGAATATTTGATTAATCTTTTTACTCTGTCTGAAAGATGCCCGGGGCACCTGCTTTAAAGGCTCAATCACAACAAAGACTACAACTTTAAAGTGATAATCATTTTAATTCAAAGAAAATAGTGAAGTCCACAGCTCAGTATTGTTGGAATCACTTTCAGAATGATTTTTTTCCAGCTCATTAACCATAAAAACATTGACAATTAGAATCCACAGACTTTAAAAAGCATTTAAAGCAGTGCATGCTTAAATAGATGATGATGATATATATATATAATTTTTTTTTGCACACCAATATTTAGTTATTATTCTTTTTGTGAACAGGCCTTTATTCTGGGCTTATTTTAGTATGATTGATATACTATAATAATTTTTGTTTATCTTGAATTATATTTTATTTTTAGATTTTCTGTTTTCATTTTAAATTTGGTTAAAGTTTAGTCATTTTTTTTTTCTTTTTTTAATATAGTTTCTATTTTCTATATAGTTTTAATTAAGTTTTAGTTTTATTTATTTTAGTATTTTGTAATTTAAATTAAACAAAAATAAGATGTATAAGATATATAATACAGTAGTGGCCAAAAGTGATGTCCAGCCTTGAAAAATTGACAGTAGTACAAAAGAATTGTAGTTGTGCTTAGAGTCAGTTGTTATTTGTGATAATAATACATGAAACATGACAAATTGTGCTGAGATCATTTTTGGCCAGAAATTATGAACACACAAACAAGGAGAGAACCAACCAAATATTAATAACTGACTATGTTGTAGTCAGTGTATGCTTTTTCTTGTCATCTTTTTTGTTTTCATGCATTTTTTTGCATAGTAATATAAAACCTGTAGCTTGTCTTTTTTGCCTTATTTTTGCATTTAAAGGAGTAGTTCACTTCAGAATTAAAATTTCCTGATAATTTACTGACCCCCATGTCATCCAAGATGTTTGTCTTTCTTTCTCCAGTTGGAAAAAAATGCTTTTTGAGGAAAACATTCCAGGATTTTTCTCCATGTAGTGGACTTCAACAGTTACTAACAGTTTGAAGGTCCAAATGTCAGTTTCAGTGCAGCTTCAAAGGGCTCTACACGATCCCAGACGAGGAATAAGGCTTATCTATTTTCAAAAAAAAAAACATAAATATATACTTTTTAACCACAAATACTCATCTTGCACTGCTCTGCGGTGTGCCACGCATTATGTAATCATGTTGTAAAGGTCACACGTGACGTAGGCGGAAGTACCGCGGTAGGGCGAAAAACTCCATCTCATTTTCTTCTCCAACTTCAAAATACTCGGTACTTCCACCTACGTCACACACGACCTTTCTAATGTGATTACATAATACGTGGCGCATCTTAGAGCAGTGCAAGATGAGCATTTGTGGTTAAAAAGTATATACATTTTCTCTAGATAAGACTCTTATTCCTCATCTGGGATCATGTAGAGCTCTTTGAAGCTGCACTGAAACTGACATTTGGACCTTCAACACGTTTGTTACCATTTAAGTCCACTATATGGAGAAAAATCCTGGAATGTTTTCCTCAAAAACCTTCATTTCTTTTCGACTGAAGAAAGAAAGACATGAACATCTTGGATGACATGAGGGTGAGGAAATTATCAGGAAATTTTAATTCTGAAGTGAACTAATCCTTTAAAATAATACCCCCCTCCCACTACTGTATATGCCAGTATTACATAATATAAAGTAAAAAAAAAAAAAAATATATATATATATATATATATATATATATATATATATATATATTTCTGTGAATGTTTATTTTATATGAAAATATTTTAATGGTATAGTTTCAGTTAATGATAATAATCCTGATTTTTTTTAAATATTTTCTTTTTGCAGAGAAAAACAAATGAACAAAGTCATTTAAAAAATATAAATATGCATTGCTAAAAATTGGTCTTGATGTGTCAGTCTTGATTCTGACTTTAAATGAGCTGGTCTCGCCTACGACACTGTGGCTGCGTCCAAAAATCGCATACTTTCTTGAGTAGGTACTTATTTTGAATAAGCAGTCTACACTATATTGCCAAAAGTATTGGGACACCCCTCCAAATCATTGAATTCAGGTGTTCCAATCACTTCCATGGCCACAGGTGTATAAAATCAAGCACCTAGGCATGCAGACCGCTTCTACAAACATTTGTGAAAGAATGGGTCGCTCTCAGGAGCTCAGTGAATTCAAGCGTGGTACCGTGATAGGTTTCCACCTGTGCAATAAGTCCATTCGTGAAATTTCCTCACTACTAAATATTCCACGGTCAACTGTTAGTGGTGTCATAACAAAGTGGAAGCAATTGGGAACAACAGCATCTCAGCCACGAAGTGGTAGGCCACGTAAAATCACAGAGCGGGGTCAGCGCATGCTGAGGCACACAGTGCGCAGAAGTCGCCAACTTTCTACAGAGTCAATAGCTACAGACCTCCAGACTTCGTGTGGCCTTCAGATTAGCTCAAGAACAGTGCATAGAGAGCTTCATGGAATGGGTTTCCATGGCCGAGCAGCTGCATCCAAGCCTTAAATAACCAAATGCAATGTAAAGCGTCGGATGCAGTGGTGTAAACACGCCGCCACTGGAATCTAGAGCAGAGACGTGTTCTCTGGAGTGATGAATCACGCTTCTCTGTCTGGCAATCCGATGGACGAGTCTGGGTTTTATTTATAATAAACACAGCAATATTCCATAAAAATGAAAATTGTCAATTTTGATATCATGGTGACTTTAACATTCGCTGCATTATGTATTATTCTTCCCTCTTTTCATTGGCAAACACAACGCAACACATTCGCCTTTCTGGTTCATTGAAATGCCAAAATAAAACGCACCCCATTACTGATAAACATCTGCTGACAATCAGATAGAGTTTTAATATATCCATGATAAAATACCTCTCAAACTTATGGCAAGAAACATGCCTGCTGATTAACAGATCTCATAACTGGAGACTGAAATCCTCAAATATCAGATTTATTAAGCAGAATCTCTTTGCAAATGGGAGAATTGAGATACGACAGCATGTGGAATCATTCAGATTTCATAAGCAGCTCTTTTGTAGTGTTTTGATTGTCATGCTAGTTTTGTTTTTCTGCAATAACATGACATAGAAATCTTGTGCAATATGATTGTGGGTATTTCATCAGTGTTTCTGTGTGTGTGTGTTCAGGTTGGGAAAGCCAGCTTCTGGAAACAGGTTTCCTGGGGATCTTCTTGTGTCCGCTGTGGAGTCTGGCACAGATGCCACGCCGCTGCCCGCCTTCGCTTATCTCCGTCTGGACCTTCCGCTGGCTCATAGTTCGCATCATGCTGGGTGCGGTCAGTACGCTTACATGCACATTTATGCCTGCAGTCATATATGGAAAAAAAGAAGTAAAAGTACAACGCCGTCAGACGACTTCTGTCTGGGTTTTTTATGGCTTCTGTGACTGGCCCATAACTATTGTCTGCCAAGGTACGGAGGTTGCCATGTAGATGAAAATGTTTTTCCAATTAGCACCGTAAATGAGGAGGAATGGGGAAGGCGAGCTGCACGTTCGGTTAAACGAGGCCAAGAATATAATTGCCTTTAAGTGCTTACAACTGTAAAAACCCTGCAGCCGTTTCCCCTCAGACTCACAAGGAATAAAATACGCCTCACAGATTGAGAAATGAAAACGCTAGTTTTAATGCTTTGGTAATGATTATCACTCATCTCCTCAGATTTCTCCACGTCCATTGAGTGTTGATGATGTGTAGTTTAGGCCCTATATGAGGTGTGGGACACTCTGTCCGTCCCTGATTGGGGTAAAAATTGATTTTGGTGTTGTTTGCCAATTAGCAAGACATTTATTCATTAATATGAAGTGGATTTAAGCTTTATTTGTAGAATGCAGGCTTTAATAGGTATGTTAACTGTCAAAAATTAACATTTTGTTTTAGAAAGAAGTCTCTTCTGCTCAGCGAGGCTGTATTTATGTGATCAAAAATACAGTAATATTGTGAAATATTATTACAATTTAAAATAGCTGTTTTCCATGTGAATATATAGTAAAATGTAATTTATTTCCTGTGATCAATGTTGAATTTTCAGCATCATTACTCTAGTCTTCAGTGTCACATGATCCTTCAGAAATCATTCTAATATTCTGATTTGGTCCTTAAGGAACATTTCTGATTATTATCAATGTTGAACATTTTTGTGGAAACAATGATATGCCATATTTCAAAAGTCTGGAGTAGGTAAAGCAAAAAAAAGATCTTTTATTAAGCAAAGAAATCGATCAAAAGTGACGTTAAAAACATTTATCATGTGACATAATATTTATATTTTAAATAAATGCTGTTGTTTTGAACTTTCTATTAATCATAGAATCCTGAAAAATAAAATATATCATGGTTTCCTAATTAGAAATGTTTCTTGAGCAACAAATCAGCATATTAGAATGATTTCTGAAGGATCATGTGACACTAATGATGCTGAAAATTCAGCTTTGATCACAGGAATAAATTACATTCTAACACATATTCATAGAGAAAACAGCTGTTTTATATTGTAATAATATTTCACAATTTTATTGTATTTTTGATCAAATAAATGCAGCCCTGGTGAATGTAAGAGACTTCCTTCAAAAGCATAAAAAAACTTAATTATTCCAATATTTTGACCGGTAGTGTAGATCTGTATTTGGATGCTGGATCCTCTTTCTTAACCCTAAAACATCTGTGGAGGTCAGTTACACAAGCACATGCTTTAATTCGCCAACTGCTTATTTCTTTGTGTTTTAACAGTGCAATTAAATAGGAACTGTTGTGGCAAAACATTCATTAGCACCAACGCTTTGCAGTAATTTGCTGTGCTCGCCAAATGACCAAAGTGTTGTTTAGCATTTCACAAGTTGTTCTCTCTTCCGAGAAGCACTGAAGGAAACGCCAGCGGTTTATGAATGTAGTCTACTCAAGGTCTCAGCTAGAATCGGTGGCCAAGCTGTCGTTCACCATCATTTCTTTTCTTCTTTTTTCCCGCTTCTCAGCAAGGGACGTTTTTCAGCACACATCAAAGCAGCTCTCGAAATCCTTCAGACTCGATGCTTGGGTTTCTGACTGGACTTGTGGTTCACACGATTCCCTCGGCTCCACACATTTATTATCTGTTGGAGAGTTATTTTTGATGTCAGGAGAGAGTTGCTTCGTGTTTGTCGGGAATCTTTCACTTAGCGGATGAAGTTCACACATTCCACCAGGAGTCAAACCGCTCGTGTTGAAACGCTCTCAAGCGTCCCCTCCATCTGTTCATATTCATGAGCCGTCCGCCTTGAAGATTTGTCTGGAGTTTGCTGCAGCCATTTCTTAATAATGCACTAAATAAATCTGCCTAAATAAATTTGTTAATGCAGACTAAATCTTGTAAAATAGTCCAGATAATCTAGACCAGATCAGGATAATATTATTAGAGATTTTATGCCTGTCAGTTAATCTCTAATTACTCCAGAGTTGCCTTTAATTTTGAGTTAATTAGATATTCTTTATTTTATTTTATTTTAAATTTCATTTTAATTTAATTTAATAAATAATTTAATTTACATTTTTAAATTTAAATAAATAAATAATTTAATTTAAATTAATTTATTAATTAAAGACAAAATAAATTATTTTATTTTATTTTAAATTTCATTTTAATTGAATAAATAATTTAATTTAAATTTTTAAATTTAAATAAATAAATAATTCTATTTTAAATTAAATTTCATTTAATTTTAATTGAATAAATAATTTAATTTAATTTTTTTAATTTATAAAAAAATTAATTTAAATGTATTTTATTTTATTAATTAAAAATAAAATAAATTTATTTTATTTTATTTTAAATTTCATTTTAATTGAATAAATAATTTAATTTAAATTTTTAAATTTAAATAAATAAATAATTCTATTTTAAATTAAATTTCAGTTAATTTTAATTGCATAAATAATTTAATTTAAATGTTAAAATTTAAATTACAAATAATTTAATTTAAATTTATTTTATTAATTAAAAATAAAATATTTTATTTTATTTTATATTTTATTTTTGGATGCTAAAGTTTTTTAAAGTCAGCCAATATGTGAATTATACAATTATTTTCAGGGTGTGTGAACTTTAACAAATGTTTTCAAGAAATTTACTGGGCTCAGTTTGCTTAGGCTTATCTTAGGCTTTTCTCCCATATAGGGATTTTTATAAAGTCTTTCTTAAAGCGTTACAAGTCATGAACAAATCCGACCAGCTACGAGGAGAATCGCAACATTACAAACTTTGATTTGAACTAAAAAGTATTTGAAAATTGGACAAAAATACAAAGGTACAAGACTGTGTTCTAAACGGCTTTACTGAGGAAAGGAACTACAATCCCATGAAGCATAGCAAACAGCATAATTGAATTAAAAATGATGGAGAAATATAAAACTACTCATATGTTGAATAAATATACAGTATATAACCAATATATTTTAGGTTTATCGCTCGATTACATCGTTCACCATGCTTCATGGGAGTGGGCGGAGCTAAAGAGCTCTTTGGCATGTTCTGCTTGTTTCGACTCTTTGATTGGTGGAATTTTCTGTTCATAAGTTATCGTTAAAAATCAATTTCCCTATGGATTAAACTATGGAGAGTTTTTACATTCAGAACCTGACTGTTGCGCTGTATTACTCCAGAGTTGCCTTTAAATTGAATTAAATTTTCTTAATTTAATTTAATTTAATTTAATTATTTTAAATTTAATTTAATTGGATATTAATTTAATTTAATTTAATTTTCTGGGCTCAGTCCGCTTAGGTTCATCTTGCTCAAGCCGAAATTGTTTAGAATCCCTAATTATCCAAGTGTCAACCATCTTCAAGTTATATTTCATTTCAGAAATAAAAATGGTCATTATTTACTCGTCCTCATGTCGTTCTAAACCTGTGTGACTTTCTTTCACAACACAAAAGAAGACATTTGATGAGTGATGGGAAACAAAACAGATTTGGTCACCATTGACATCCATTGTGTGGACAAAAAAAAACAAAATATCTTCTTAAAAGCAAGTTCATTAAAATAAGTAATAAATTGTGACAGCACTTTAATTTTGAGGGTTTTTTTGAAAAAAATAAAAGCAGAAAAATAGTTAGTCTAGGCCATTCTAGAATAAAACTCTCACTTTTCAGTCTAATTATTTTCTAATGAATAAGAAAAAAGTCCAGATTACAGAAGTCAAATGTCTTGTGAACGGGCTTTGACATTTTCACTGTTCAGTCATTCTAGACTTCATCTTTAAAACTGACTTTATCCAAGTCCATTAAATGAAGCGTTTCCTCATTTATTCTTTACTCACTTAAGCAGATTGCATTATTATCTGAGCAGCTCAGATATCATTTTTAATTACACTTAATTATTAAATTAACCTCAAATTCTTTTCGCATAAATATTTTTTGCATATATTATTATTTTTGTTTATCAGGCGATTGTTGTCGTACATGTTTATTGTGACTTATGATGCTTCAGAATTGAATGTAATATGCTGTGGGCTGTTTATTTGTGAATAGTAAGCGTTACCCGTGTTTTTCTGGTCGCAATGCTTCAAACGATAGATGTGCGACCATGTTACTGCGGTCTCAGGAAACAGTCATGACTAGTTGGTTAGTTTCTCCAACGATGCATTGCTCTATGGTAGTTAATCAGAGAGTTACATCATTGTACATATTGGAAACACATCCCAGATTTGGTCGAGAATACATTTTAGGTGCAGTTGGTTGTTATTTTTCATGCACATTCAGTTTTGTGTGCACATTTAGGAAGAGACATTCAACATTGCTTTAGTATACCTGAGTGCCTCCTGTTTTCATGCACATTTCTCCTGTTTCAGACGTTCTGTGTGTGTGTGTGTGTGTGTTTGACATTTCCTCTTTCGGATGGTTGGCAAGAGCTTTTGGCGTTCCTTAAGGCTGTGTCAGGCATGGGCAAGAGCAGCTCTCTCTGACTTCTCTGTCTCCTGCCAGCTAAACTTTTATAGAAGTGAATTGCAGCGAAAAGAAGTAAATGACTTTTTAATTCAGCTATATGCAAGTGCCCATCTGATAGTATGGAAGTAACATCTGGTCCAACTCCTGTCACGTGCACCTGTGTGCTTTTTCACAGTAACACTGAATACTTGACTGCCCTCATGCATGACTGACACTAATTACCTGGAATTAAATTGAGATTATTTGGTCAAAATAGAAATGAGGAGAAGTTGCCCTTGCCGTTACCTGTGTCGACTGGCAAGATGATGATTTCTGTACTGATGTAGAGTAAGATGTTCTTGTTTTGAATAAGGGATTGAAGCACTGACTAAACATGCAATTTGTGGGGTTGACTGGTTTATTTTCATTTTATTTTTCGCTCATTTTTGAGCAGCGATGATTTAAAGAGGATGAATTTGGAGACATAATATATTAACTTTTATCTAAATCATCATTGCATTGCATTGCATTATATGTTACTACAGAGCTTTCATCATAAAAAAAGCATTTAAATATCTTATCAAGACATATTATTGGCAGATATTGATATTTATATGCATTTTTGTAAGTAAATGCTATACTGCTATCACCGTATATCGACGATGTTTTGCAAGTATCGTGATGTCGATAATAAAGGTCATTTACAAACGATAATCGCCAATATCGAGAAAAAAAAAAAAACGAATTTATTTAACATAGTCCCGTAGTTACTATTCACATATTTATTCACATGCAATAGCATATGATATTTTGTAGCCTATAGTAGGCTATCTAATTATTGGGGTTAGGAATAAAAAATCTATTCTGGAATTATTTAATTACTTACCCCACACACTGTTTGCTGAGCTCCGCACACATCCAAAGCACGCACAGAGAGCCGCTCTTAGGCTATTTCGTAGACAAATACACACAAATTTGTCAAAATATCCCCGTAAACACAGTTTTGTCAAGCATGTGTGTGTAACAGATTATATTGGATTCGTAGATTGACATCAACCCCGCACGGCACTAAGAATGTTCATTTCTGTTTTTTAACCAAAAAGATTAAATTAGAATTAAAAGGCTAAATTAAATTAGAATGGATAGTCTAAGTGTCAATGACTCATTTAAAAAAACAATATTTGTTTACCAGCATAAACAAGAGGATTCACAGCGCGGACCTGCAACATAGAATAAACTCATATAGCCTAAATAAAAGGAATAGATACACAAAATATAGTCACTTAAACAATTATCAGATTAACAAAACGAAAGAAAAAAAACAACTTTGTGACAAGTAGTAGCCTATATGGTGTTTTAATTGAATTATTTTTTGCGACGCTCTCCACACAAGCATGTTCAAAAGGAAGACCGAATTCAGCAGTACCTGTTTTCTATATTTTACAAAAACAAAGTTTTGTTTTTATTGAGTGTACACAGATAAAATTAGACACTTTACAGTTTATGTATGACCATAAATGAATGTATTTTAACTGGTGTAAGGAAGCAGTTCAAGTGATCACGCCGGCGCCTCCGCGCACACGTCAGCCTGTTCATTATTAAAATAAATGAAAAATAAAATTCACAAACAACATTTGTAATCACGTCTTTTTTTCCAAATAAATAATACATAATTTTTTTCGTTATAAGAGGCCTTTAAAAACATGAGGAAAAAAATAACCTTTCCGTTTTCGGTCATGCAGAACGAATCAATTTGTTTTTAATCGCTTATGGACAAATAACAAATACATTATAGCTTAACTACAAGTTTAAAAAAACAAAACAGCGCTACAGGTTAAAATTAAGGAGATTAAACATGTCATCATGAAATGTGTCTACTCAGGCAACAACACCAAAAATGAGAGAAACATCGGACCTTAAGAAAAAATTCAAGACACATTGCTACAACATCAACATGCATTTATCGTTCTTACTAGAATGTCCACCTTCACAATGAACTCTGTTAAACTCAGCAGTTCAATTCAACAGTTCTCTTCACGAAACGAAATTGATAAGAGCAGTGTGGAAATTATTAACAACACTGACATAACAACAAAGCTAATGTTTCATATTAAAGCACATAAGAAAAGAAAAACCTTTAATTAAATTAAGGTTAGGCCTACTGAATCGCAGGCTATTGTCAAATAAAGTGCAACCAAACTGATGTGTGTTTTCTGTGCGTGTCGGCTACGTTGTCACCGGCGGGGGCGGGGCTCGGGGTTGGCGATATTATCGGACATCGCGATAATTTTTAAGGCGATTATCGATAAAATATTTTTTACATATCACCCAGGCCTAATCTGCACCAAATTGCATATTTTTTTTGCTCAGTTTGAGTCTCTGAATAACATTGTCTGTTAATGTGTGGGGTTTACTGATTTATTTTGATTTTATTTTTTCACTTATTTTAGTTTTTGCTTAAATATTTTTATCAGCGATGATTTAAAGAGGATGAATTTGGAGAAAAAAATGCATCTTTTAGTAATTATTTTAGTTATTTTAGTATCATTGAGATACTTTTATAGTTGTATTAATATCTTGAAAAGTGTTTATTTTGATATTTTCCGGGATCATTTTAATTTTAAAGTTTTAGTAATTTTCTTGGATGTTTTTGACATTTTAGTACATCAAGTTAAACTAAATGAAAATGAGAAATGCTGCCTAGGCAGCTAGCTGAAATAAAATAAGTTTTTGTGCATTTATTTCAGTAACATTCATTTTATTTCAAGTCACGAAAATGTTTTTTTATGGTTTCAGTTTTCTATAATAACCCTGATTCAAAGCTACATTTAAGTGTTGAGCTGAACCAAAGACGAAACACTGAAATAACCACAATAGTCAATTTTCTTATGCAGCTTTTGTCATTTTGCATACAGATAAAATTAATACATTTCAATATTTAATTTTAATGTGATTTTTAAGCATAGATGAGAACCACTAAGCAAAAATGAATACTGATGTCAAGCCTGAAAATATCATAATTATGCATTTTATCAGGAAACTTGTTTATTTGTTGCATGTTTCCTTAGATCCAGCACAAACAGCAATTTAAAAGCCAAAATGGCTGTTATAGATGAGAATAAATGACTGATTTCCTTATAATTTGGATCTATTTACCATGTTAATGTGATTTTAATCTAATTTATTTGTAATTTAGTCAAATAAGCAAATAGTATGCAAGATGTGAATTGCTGTCATTAAAGCAATGTGACGGCAGAGCTCCAGTTGGACGTCTGCTCTCGGACGCTCTTAATGCTGGCTTTATTTATTGGCCAGCTGATCGGTGGGATGCGGGTGGGAGTCGGTCATTTTCACATTAGTGCAATCACATTTTAGGGAGCTAATACTCATTCCAAGGTTCCTTATTACATTATCCTTAATGACATAAATGCAAGAATGCACTTGATAAGCAGCGAAAGTTACTGATGCAGTCGTTTCTCCTTCTGGGATGTGAGCGCTTGAGAATGATCCGACTGTTCCTACATGGATCCCGTACTAAATGTTACTCTTAACCTCACTCTATTGTGACTTAACATGTAGTTGGATTTCCTGGTTGAACTGGTACAATGAGATCCAGATCACCGCAGGTTAAGAAAAACAGCTGTCAGCAGTTAAAATGTTTAAAATCTGCCACCAGTAATACATTTGATGGGGAGAGGAAGCGCTCCTCTCTTTTTCTTAGCGTTCATGATGTAGTTCTTAAAGGGACAGTTCAGCCAAAAATGAAAAATTCTTTATTTTTTCTTTTTACTCTCATGTTGTTCTAAACCTGTGTGACTTTTCTGAAATGTAAAAAAGGGCATTTATCCTGATTGTCCCAGTCTAAAAACAACAATTCAGTGGAAGGAAGAAAGTCATACGGCCTTGTAGATTTAACCCTATAAAGCCTACTGTATCATATTTGATACGCACATTTCTAAGGCTTCTAAATGATCAACACGATCAAAACTAGCAAAGCTGCTTGTCATTCACAGTATATAAATATCATATAAGCTAAATGCCATTGACTGCTGTAACTTTGAAATATTATTTTGTAAATGTTCAAAGTGGTTTGATTGCATTGTCCTTATTTCTGTCTTTCTCTCCATATCTTCAGGGTTTGATCAAGATCAGAGGTGACCGGTGCTGGACGGATCTCACCTGCATGGACTACCATTATGAGGTGCGAGTGGGATCGGATTTACTCTGATCTTTGTTTTGTTTCTGGGTTTTGAAGGTTTAGTTTATTCATAAGAAGCTTTGTCATCAAGCTTTGTCCATAATAATTGTTAGTTTAGTAGTTATATTCTCTTAAAAAAACCCCAGTGAAGAACAACATACAAAAAAGCAGATTGATAAACTACAATCACTGTTCACAATCATGTTCTTCTTCAGTATTTTTGTCTTGTTTTCCAGTGCAAATATCTAAACATTCTTAAATCAAGATACGTTTACTGGAGAAGCAAAATGACTTGCAAATTTGTGATTTTATGCTTAAAACTGGATGAAAAATTTTGTCAAGACAAACTTTGATGTTGGCTTGAGAAAGCCTGACCAGAAAGTTTGAAGTTTTAAAAACTTGAAGTTTGAAGGTTTTCAGTTTGAAGTAGTTTGAAATTTAAAGTAGTTTTAAAGTTTGAAGGTTTTGAAAGCAATACAGTCTATCAGAAAGCAGATAGATAGATAGATAGACGTTGCTAACATGATTTAACACTTTCACGTTTATAACGTGAATTAGCACATTATGTTGCTGTATGGTTTAGTTTGTTTTTAGCATGTTTCTAGCATGATTTAACACATTGCAAGCATGTTTTAACATCTTGCTATCATGATTTACCTGTTTTAACATTAATTAGCACAGTGCTAACATGTTTTAGCATTCTGCTAGCTTGATACTAGCATGAATTAGCAGATTTTAACATGTTGTTAACATGATTTAGCCCATTCTTAACGTTGCTAGCATGATTCTAACATGAATTACCACATTGTTAGCATGATTTAGCACATTGATAGCATGTTACTTTCATGAATTAGCACATTGATATTATATTTTAACATGTTGCTAACATGATTTAACACATTATTATTTCATGCATGGTTTAGCAAATTGCTAGCATGATGCTAACATGATTTAACATGTTGCTTGCATGATTTTGCACATTGTTAGCATGTTTATACCATGAATTAGCATATTGTTAGCATGTTTTAGCATGTTGCTAGCATGATTCAGCACATTTTTTTTTGCTGCTACCATGATTTAACACAATGCTAACATGATTCTAGCATGAATTACTGCATTGCTAACATGTTTTAGCATGTTGTCAACATATTACATGCATGTTTCTAGCATGAATTACCACAATACAAACATGTTACTAGTAGGAATTAGCACATTGTTAACATGTGTTAACACATTGCTAGCATGATTCTAGCATGGATTAGCAAAATGCTAATATGTTTCAGGATGTTGCTAACAATAATTTAACATGTTGCTAGCATGAATTAGTACATTGTTAGCATTTTTCTACCATGAATTAGCACAATGCTAGTATGTTTCTTGCATGATTTTTCACATTGCTAGCATTTTTCTAGCATGGATTACCAAATTGTTAACATGTTTAAGATGTTGTTTAAATGATGTAACATGTTGCTAGCACATTTTAACATACTGCTAACATTATTTAGCATGTTGCTAACATGTTTCTACAATGAATTAACACATTGTTAGCATGATTTAACGTTACTAGCATGATTTTGCACATTGTAAGCATGTATATACCATGAATTAGCATATTGCTAGCATGTTTTTAGCAATAAAATTAACACAATGCTAGCATGTTGTTAGCATGATTCATTTTTGTTGCTACCATGATTTAACACAATGCTAGCATGATTCTAGCATGAATTACCACATTGCTAACATGTTTTAGCACGTTGTCAACATATTACATGCATGATTCTAGCATGAATTACTACAATACAAACATGCTACTAGTATGAATTAGCACATTGTTAGCATGTGTTAACACATTGCTAGCATGATTCTAGTATGGATTTTCACATTGTTAACATGTTTCAGGATGTTGTTAACAATGATTTAACATGTTGCTAGCATGATTTTGCACATTGTTAGCATGTTTATACCATGAATTAGCACATTGCTAGCATGTTTCTAGCATGGATTAAGAAATTGCTAACATGTTTAGGATGCTGTTTAAATTATTTAATATTGCTAGCACGTTTTAACATGCTGCTAACATTATTTAGCATGTTTTGCTAGCATGTTTCTACCTTGAATAAGCACATTGCTAGCATGATTTAGCACATTGTTAGCCTGTCCTAGGCTAGTTGCTAGGTTTTAATAGTAGTGAGATATTTGTACTATAAAAAACAAAACAAAACACACATACTTTTTTTTTTTTTTTTTTGCTGTGTTGTGAGGTGTTTTGATACTGACCACATTTCTGAGAATATAATAATATAAATTTTGGCTTGCGTAACCCTTCTCAGCCTTGTGGTCTTCAACAAAAAAAGACTCTCTAATGTCAAAATGTATTGAAATGTTCTCCGTTGGTTTTCGAGGTTACATAAGAAGGTAAATGAGATCTTCTGTGTAAGTCGAGGGATTTGGGATGATTGTTGTATAAACAAAACACTGGAAGGCTCAACTTTTAGTGAGTCAGTATTGTGGCCAAACTTACTTAAGCAGTGACCAACACTCGGATATAACTGAAAGATTACTGAGAGATTGAGATTAGGTTATGTTGAAGAGAAAGGCATTATTAAAAACATGTCACATGATATCTCAGCTGAATGAAGCATGAGGGAATCCTGATGGATTCTGCACCTGCAACTTGAGAGAAGATTTGCTTTCCAGCAAGTCGATGCTTTCAAATATGAAGCCAAAACGGCACAGGAATGACTTGAAAACAACAATGTCATTGTCCTGGAGTAACAGCGTCAGAGTCCAGACCTCAGTACAGTTGAGAATTCAGGGGCAGACGTGGAAAAAGGCCTTTCACTCACGATCCGCATTCAACAGTAACAATGAACAGGGAAAAAATCGCATTTTATTATAGTTAAATAAAACTAAAACCGTGAAAAAAAAAAAAAAAGTTACCTAAAATGAAATAAACTGAAATAAAATATTTAAAAAAGCTTATTTTATTTAAACATTTCTCATTTTAATTTAGGTGATTAATAAATAAAAACAGAAATTAAAAATTAATAAAAACTGTATAGACATTAAAAAAAAACAACTAAAACGATTAAAATTACTAAAACTTTAACAATGAAAATATACAAATAAGAACTAATTCAATCAGATAAAGGTTATTATAGTTAACTAAAACCACTTGAAATAAAATATATAAAAATAATTTAATTAAAAAAATTACTTTCACATAGTTTAACTTGTAATAAACAAAAAATCGCAAAAAAAAATAAAATGCAACAATTACTATTACTTTACAATTACTAGAACTTTAACTAAAACTAAAAAGAAAATGAAAATATACAAATAAGAAATAATTCTATTAGATCAGGGTTATTTTTAAATAAAACTAAAACCACAAAAAAAAAAAAAAAATTCCATTCATTAAAATGAAATAAACTGAAATAAAATAAAAAATAAAATAAAATAAATATTTTATTTAAACATTTCTTATTTTCATTTAGTTTAACTTGTAACAAAATAAACTAAGACAATAACAATTAAAACTTTAAAAATGAAAATTCAACTAATTCAATCAGATAAAGTTATTATAGTTTAATAAAATTATAAAAAAAATGTTACTTGAAATAAAATATATACAAAAATTTTATTTTATCTAAACATTTCTCATTTTCGCATAGTTAAA
This sequence comes from Hypophthalmichthys molitrix, assembly GCA_037950675.1. Taxonomy (NCBI): domain Eukaryota; kingdom Metazoa; phylum Chordata; class Actinopteri; order Cypriniformes; family Xenocyprididae; genus Hypophthalmichthys; species Hypophthalmichthys molitrix. The sequence continues at coordinate 2,615,733 of CM075503.1, read as the reverse complement.
CTTGTACTAAAATAAACTAAAAATTAAAATAAAAATGAATAAACAGTACAGACATAAAAAAACATACATTTAAATAAAATAAAAATAAAAATTACAAAAGTACAACATAATTACTAAAACTTTAACTAAAATGAAAAAGAAAAAAAACATAATTTTCATTACTTGTATAAATATAAATATATTTACATAAATATTATATAAATATAAAACACGTACAGTATTTTATTTAAACATTTCTCATTTTTATTGACTTGACAAAAACTTTATAGTCATATTAGAAACAAAACAACAAATTACTAAAACTTTAACTGAAAATGAAAATAAAAATTTAACATTTAAAAATAAGAACTAATTCAAAATATTAATCAAAACTATAATATTACTAATATTACTATAATTAATTATCTAAATGGTACTAAAATACACTGGATACACACAGACTCAAGGCCGCGAGACACTTTGATCGAAATTAAAAGAAAAAACTACGTCTTCTGAATTAGCATTGAAATCAGGAGTAACATTGTAGGTTGCTTGAGTAAATGGTATTAAGCAAGCTCTGTGTAATTAAGATTTCGGTTTCACCTGATCACGATTAAACACATTTCTTAGGGAGCGTTGCATAGGACAGGCTTGGGTGTCTGATTTTTGGACAGCACTTGCGTGAAGATAACAGCATGAGCGGTCAGTCTGGGAGTGTGTGTCTGTAGTGGTGGTGTTATAAAGGCAATCAATTGTTCTGGGAGGACAATAAGAGTGTGTCTAAACAATACAATAAAAGCTTTATTTCAAGCACTATATGCTCATATGTGAATGAAGTGTGTGTGACATTCCCGCTCAGCAGAGGTTAGTCGCGGTCAGAGGGTGTGTGGTTCATTAAGGTATTATTCCTGAAGGGTTTTCCCCACTGTTGTTTTTAATGCTCGGATGAATTTTGCTTTTATCAATGGCTTGCCGTCCGTAAGTGGATTAAACTAAGCACTTAATGGAGGAAGTTTTCCTGGTTTTACCTCCCAGTGCCACGCTGCAATCAGCAGACCGATACTGCCAATGGCTTCCTTTAAAGTGCCCTATTATGCTATTTTAAAGTTTCCTAATTTTGTTTTGGAGTCTCCTACAATAGGTTTATATTCATCCAAGGTCAAAAAACACTTTAATTTTCTCATAAAATACATTGCAGCATCAGCTAGTGTCTGGAACGGTTTGTTCGAAGATTCGGTCTCTCTAAACCCCGCCTCTCCAAAAGCCTCCTCTGCTCTGATTGGTCAGATGGCCAAGTGTGTTGTGATTGGTCGGAATCCATACATCCATTAGCATATCTGAATTTCAGATCTTCCTCAACCAATGTACACTGTAATTATTCAAATTTAACAGGAAGTAAGACTGGAATTGCTGACGACTCCTTTCAGCTGTTCAGAATCTATTCTTTTATTTGCAGAAATCTGAGGGTGAGTAAATAATGGCAGACATTTCATTTTGGGTGAACTATCCCTTTAAGAACCTTGCTCAAGGCGGGATTTGAACCTGCAACCTTTTTTGGTTACCAGCCCAGATCTTTAACCACAAGTCAAACCACCCACATCACTGTCTTCAGATGTGGTTGTAACAATAGGCAGGATTAGGAAGAGCCATACGTTTTCTTCGTCTCATTTTGAAGAATTCACTTTTTGTTTTCGTTAGCATCTTGAGTTTGATTACGCTGAGGGCAAAGGCAGAGGTTTTGGAAGAGGATTCGGTGCTCTATTTACTATCCCCTCACCATGGAAAAATGAAAACAGAACTTGTTTCGTTTCCAGATTGAAGGAGTCATTGCAATGGTTTGAAAATGACTTTCTCGCTTGGTCCCTTTCCCCAAAACACACCGAGAAACACTATAAGGCAGCAGAACGCAAGCGTGAATCAGTGGAGACAGAAAGGTCAAACTGCATGTATGTGTGTGTTTCTGTGTAGGTTTCCTCTTTTTGTGTGTGTGTGTGTGTGTTTTGAAGGTCAGTCGAAACAATCAAACCCCTATCAGCCTGAATCATGTGACATATGTTATTCCATTACTGGTCATCTATTATCAATTCACTGATTGACTGTGGAAAAAAAGATGATTTGAATGGCACTTCATCTCTAGCTTATGTATTTATATATTATTCATATAAAAATTAAGTGTGTGGGTGTGTGTATAAAATATATATATATATATATATATATATATATTAGTGCTGTCAAATAGTTTAATCGCTATTTATTGCATCTCACATAAGTTTGTATATTAGAGCTGTCAATCAATTAATCATGATTATTGGCATCTAAGAAAAGTTTGTATGTATGCATTTATATATATATATATATATATATATATATATATATATATATATATATATATATATATATATATATATATATATAAGTTTGGAAACATTACTATTTTTAATGTTTTTGAAGTCTCTTATGCTCATTAAGGCTGCATTTATTTCATAATAAATACAGAAAACACAATAATATTGTGAAATATTATTACAATTTAAAATTATGGTTTTCTATTTCAGTATACTTTAAAATATAATTTATTCCTGTGATCAAAGCTGAATTTTCAGCATCATTACTCCAGTTTTCAGTGTCACATGATCCTTCAGAAATCATTCTAATATGCTGATTTGATACTCAGTTATTATCAGTGTTGAAAACAGTTGTGTTGCATAATATTTTTTTGGAACCTGTGTTACTTTTTTCAGGATTCATTGATGAATAAAAGGTTAAAAAGAACAGCATTTATTCAAAATATAAATCTTTTCTAACAATATAAATCTTTACTATCACTTTTTATCAATTTAACACATCCATGCTGAATAAAAGTTTCAAATCGATTTGTCAAATTGCATCTAACAAACATTTGTATATATTGGTGCTGTCAAATCGATTAAGCGCAACTAACAAAAGTTTGTATATTTTAGCGCAATTAATCGCAATCAATCGATTTGACTTGACTAATATATACACAAACACTTATGTTAGATGTGAATAATCGATTTGACAGCACCAATATATACAAATGTTTGTTAGATGCAATTAATCGATTTGACAGCACTTACACACGAGTGCTATCAAATCGATTAATTGTGATTAATCGCATATCATATAAGTTTGTATATTAGTGCTGACAAATCAATTAATCACGATTAATGGCATCTAACAAACGTTTGTGTGTGTGTGTGTGTGTGTATATATATTCTGTCAAAACGATTGATCGTGATTAATGTCATCTCGCATAAGTTGTCATAAGAGTTGTCAAATCAATTAATCATGATTATTCGCATCTAACATAAGTTTGTATATTAGTATATTAGTGCTGTCAAATTGATTACTCACAATTTATCACATCTATTAAGTGTGTGTGTGTATGTATGTGTATGTGTGTGTGTGTGTGTGTGTGTATATATATATATATATATATATATATATATATATATAGGTGAAGTCAAATCGATTGATTACGATTAATCGCATCTAACAAAAGTTTGTGTGTATATATTTAGAAGTTTGTATATACAATGTATTGTGTTAGATGCGATTAATTGTGATTAATCGGTTTGACAGCACTAATATATACAAACTTTTATGTTAATTGCGCTTAATCGATTTGACAGCATTTATATTAGTGCTGTCAAATTGATTAATCGCATCTAACAGAAGTTTGTTTGCCTATATGTACATTTAAAAGTTTCTATATATAATTACAAACGTTTGTGTTAGATGCAATTAATCGTGATTAATCGATTTGACAGCACCGATATATACAAATGTTTGTTAGATGCAAATAATGGATTTGACAGCACTTACATAGGAGTGTTATCAAATTGATTAATCGTGATTAATCGCATCTAAACACAATAAACTGTATATACAAACTTCTAAATATATACACAAACTTTTGTTAGATGCAATTAATCGATTTGACAGCACAGTGTTAAGTTTGTATATTAGTGCTGACAAATCAATCACGATTAATGGCATCTAAACAGTTTGTGTGTGTGTGTGTGTATATATATATTAGTGCTGTCAAATCGATTGATCGTGATTAATCGCATCTAACGTATATATTTGTATATTAGTGCTGTCAAATCAGTTACTCACGATTAATCACATCTATTAATCACATTTAACATATAGTTGTATATTAGTGCTGTCAAAAAGATTAAACACGATTAATTGAACCTAATGAAAGTTAGTGTGTATTTATATGTAATTTACATTTATGTTACTTTTTGTGCATATTTGTATGTATAATGGGTCACATTCATGATCTTTATATAGTTTTTTGTGTGGCCTATGGCACAGGTTTGTGGTAGTGTTTCGGCTTAAAAAAAATATTAATGTATCAAACACACACAGGAATTTAATGGTTGACTTGAGTTAACAGTGTATGGAACTAATTTGCGCTCCTGTTTTAGGGCTACAACTGAACATTGTAATAAAGCTGAGGATTTATGTCTGTATGAAACCAGGCTGGTCTCCAATTAGAACAGAACTGTTTTTTCAATCATAACTTTTCACATAAACTCTAGTTCAGCATGTATTTGAATGTATGCACAAGCATTTTTATGATAATCAATGTGTTTTGGTCACATCCTCATAACAGCTTTCAGACGTATGGATTCATAAGTTCATTGCTCTTTTCCTTTTCCTGGGTCTCTTTTCTTTAACCTTCGTTGCTCAAGCAGATCTCGTCTTTGGCCTGTGGCCCACACCTCTTGTTTTTAATTTTTGAATGCTATATTACAGCGACTGGGCAGAACCCCAGTTTTTTCCATCTCACTTCTGTTTTTCAGTTTGGCAAGCTCACAGGAAGTGATGACGAATTATATTGTATTAATCCCATAAGGGAGTCCCCAGTTCATTATTATTATTATTTTTTTGCTATGCTGGGCACAGGTTTTTTTTATTCTCAAAGGAGCTTTAACAGGTAAAAGACCTTGCATAGTTATGTTTTATTAGCTCAAATCCTTGTTTATGCACGATCCAGCAGATATCTTGGAAGTGGAATAGTAATGTTATATATTTAATATAATATGTTTAAATTGCCATTTAGAAGTGTTTTTCAGAGCAAATCATAGTAGAGCACAATCACAAAATCTTTCCAGGAACCTGTTTTTCAAGTGTAGCTAGAATATGATCTCAGTAAGTCTCCATTTGCTGACTTGTTCACACTGCTGGTACATTTGGATTTTTCATTACATACACATTTATGCATTTGGTAGATGCATTGAAGGCATGCATTTTATCAGTACATGCATTCCCTGGGAATCAAACCCATTACCTAGGTGTTGCGAGTTTTGTGAGAAAAAATGATCTTCCTCAGTATTGTCTTGTCTTGTTTTAAAGTTCAAATATCTAAATGTTCTTAAATTAAGATACATTTATTTGAGATTACAAATGACATAAGATATAAAGTTTTCAGAAACAATTATTAAAATTGAGTCCTTGCTCAAAACAAGAACAAATATCTGCCAATGGTGTCAGAAAAATAAACTTGTTTTCCTATTTGAATTATTTTTTTTCCCCCATTGGCATATATTTTGTCTTAGATATATTATTATTTTAAATGAGTTTTTATTTTTATGTTCCATTTTCATTTTAAGTTAAAGTTTGTATGCAAAGTTTGTTGTTTTTTTTTAATTATTTTTTTAGCTAATTTTGGTACATCAAGTTAACTAATTTAAAATGAGAATTTCAGTTAATATTTCAATTAATATTTATTTTATTTCAAGGAAGGAAAATGTTTTTTTTTCCCCTTATAGTTTTAGTTTACTATATAAAAAAAGCCCCACTTTAAACTTTGTTAAAGTTTAAGCTTTACCTATCAGAATACTACTCTATAGCGAGATAAGCCCACTTTATTAAAGTCAGCATGAAATGAAAGTTGTGCTAGTCTTTTCTTCTCTGTTGAGCTGTATATCCGAGTTGAACGGCTTCTCAAACAAGAACAAATGTAGGGCGGGGCTTGATTTTATCTGTTGGGAATTGATTGGATGGTTGTGGTTTGCTATTGGTGGATCTCATGTGAATGACAGATTGCCCCGCCCTCGTCATCAGAGAAGAGAAAAGATGCTGCAAGAGGGAGGGGAAGTTATTCTGATTCAAGTTTACGAGGCATAATAATGTGCATGGATAAATCATGTATAATAGACACTGCAATATTCCATAAAAAATACCTCTAGTCCTATCTCTAGGTACCAGTCATGGATTCCTCAATCTCCATGGCTGCATCTGAAATCGCATACTCTCTTGAGTAGGTACTTATTTTGAATAATTAATTACTTCACGACCACTAAAAAAGTATGTCTGTATAGTATGAATGTGTAATCTGGACGTACTACATTCACCATGTTGTCATTATCATGTGACCCATCAGCGACCTGCCATTCATAAATCCTCTCCCGTGGCCTCATGGGATAGTAAAGTGTCCATCGTATGCACACTTCAGAGCCTCAGCGGTCATCCACGGGTACTTTTTGCCTACTCTATAATGAGTACTGTGAATTCAGACATACTTCTTTTGTCACATACATCTTTCGCCTACTATTTAGTAGAGAAGCATGCGATTTCAGATGCAGCCCATGACTTTAACACTCTCTGTGACAGAGGCCACCACAGGCGCCAGTCAGCGCACCATCCTTCCTCCTGCCACACTGCACCCTTTCACGCTGCCCAAACACTGCGCAAAGCATGCTGGGACGGGGTAGCCGGTGGGTGAGAGGGCCACTGTTTTCATGTTTACTCAATGAAGGCAGTAGACATGGGTCTAGTTTGGTTATTTAAGGTAGTTTTCCTCCGAGGCATGGCTTATGATGGGCGCAGGGGAAGGAAATGGTGAGCGTGTCGTGGGACGTGCCGCTCTGAAAGACTTTACAGAAGCCTCTGTTTGCTTTGCGGATAAAGCTCGTCTACACAAACACTTGATCTCTGCGGTGCAACTTCACATTTATCTTAATTATCACATTGCAAACAGTATTCTGTTATATTAATGGTGTTGATGAAATAAATAGACTATTTTGGGCTTTCATTAACATTTTTGCACTTGCGTGAAGACTTGGCAAACTAGTCAGCGCTGTTAGTTATAGGTATAGATTTATTTAGCTTATGCAGATTGGTGTCATCATGTTTAATCTAGTCAAACACACCTGTCTTGACCTCAGGGTGAAGCCACACACACACACACGCGCACACACACACACTTGTATATGTGGTTTACGGGGGCTCTCCATAGGCGTAATGGTTTTTATACTGTACAAACTGTATTTTCTCTCCCCCTACACTACCCCTAAACCTACCCAACGTAAGAAACTGCACATTTTTACTTTCTCACAAAAACTCATTCTGTATGATTTATAAGCCTTTTGAAAAATGTGCACATGGGGTAATGTCCTCATAAGTCACTTTCTCCTTGTAATACCTATGTCATACCCATGTCATTACACAAATTTGTGTCCTGATGTCACAAATGCACACACATTTGCACACATACAGACACACGCACACACACACACACACCTCAGAGTGTGTGTGTCTGTTTCAGCTCTAGTTCTGCCACCTGTGTGCTGTGAGTTTGTGATTAGTGTCATATGCCTCCATCAGACGCAAGTTCCATTTACTTAACTACGCCTCATTTGCAGCCACAACTGAGTTCAAAATTGGCTCTAAAACCTTTAAAATAAACCAAGGGTTTGAGCTGAAAGCTCATGGGCTTTTTTAAGCAACACTCAAAAACCTTTAAAATCAAGCAATGGTTGGAGCAGAAGAGCTCTGGGGCTTTTTAAGCAGCAGTCAGAAGTTATGCTCTTACTGTGTCGAAATGCTATAAATGCACTTTGCGGTCCCGTCCAAATCAACTTTTTTTCTTTTTTTTGTAATAGTTATTTTAATAGATTTTTAGAGGATATTGTTGTTTTTCATAGGGATAATCATATTAAATATAGTATTTTTAGTAGTATATTATTTAAAAAATGTGTTATATTCATGCATATATATATACGCATTAGTTAACATGAACTAACAATGAACAATACAGCATGTATTAATCTTAATGTTATTTTCAACATTTTCTTAATTCATTTCATTAAAATCAGTTGTCTTTGTTAGTTATTTAATGAACCTGAGCTGACATGAACTAACAGCTGTGTTTTTAGTATTAACAATATCTATATAAATAAATTAAAGTAAATTCATTTAAAAATATTTATTGTCATTATTATTATTATTTGCCTAATGTGCATAACTGAAGCATCACATGATTGTTGCAGGACTTGCCAAGTTTCCTCAGTGGAATGATGTTCCCTGTTGAGTGTGTAGGGAGCAGTGAACACTCTGTAGGGCCCTATGAATCTTGAATCCTATACACTCCATAATATATAATCAATCTTCTCTCTGTCTGTCAGACGCAGCCGGTTCCGAACCCCATGTCATACTACATGCATGGTTCGCCCTGGTGGTTTCATCGCTTTGAGACTCTCAGCAATCACTTCATCGAGCTCGTCGTGCCCTTCTTCACCTTCATGGGCCGCCGGATGTGCATGGTGAACGGCGTCCTGCAGATCCTCTTCCAGGCGGGTTTCATCACTTGTCATTCCCCAGTTGTAATCACCAGTGTGAAAGCTGTTGTTTAATATTTTCCAAATTTTAGACCACTTTGATGGGAGTTAATCACACTTTGTTGCCATCTAGTGGCAACGCTGAGTCAGGATTAGCTTAACCAAAAAGGACTGTTCTGTTATGTTCTCATTTGAAGTGTGTTTCTATGTCTATTATAACAGGTTGTTCTGATCATCAGTGGGAATCTGAGTTTCCTGAACTGGCTGACTATTGTTCCCAGTTTGGCCTGTTTCGATGATGCTGCTTTGGCTTTTCTGTTCCGCCCTTCTGGAGGAGCCAGACAGACTTTACTGAAGATTCAGATGGAGGAGGCTGCAGGACACAGACCACCGGCCACTAAAGGTCTCTGTGTGTTTTATTTTACGTATGGTTATTCAATGACGTGAGTCTTTGGCTTTTCCTGGCAGTTTTTAGTTTTTAATAATGCTAATAATAATGAGATGTCCATCAACTGCCTGTAGTTTTGTGGGATCTAGTTGTTCTCTGCTTAAATCCTTGCCAGACTGGAGACTCGACTCGCATTTGATTTCTATTGAGTTTGATATTAGCTTGTTGCTCAGTAATTAAGCATCTTTAATCAAGTTTATTTATAAAAAATAAAAAAATGTTGTAGCAAAGTGCTGTACAGTCAAGAAAAATGCAATAAATACCAAAATCAAATAGAATAAGCACATTTTTATTGTTATGACTTATAAAACATACAAAAAAATTAAAAAAGTACATTTTGCACACAAAAGTTGGGTAATTTTTTTTTTTTTTGTAATCTTTTCTGCTCTCCTAGGCTGTATTTATTTGGTAAAAAATACAGTAAAAATTGTGAAAAAATATTACAATTTAAAATAACTGTTTCCTATGTGATTTTATGTTAAAATGTAATTTATTCCTGTGATCAAAGCTGAATTTTTAGCATTATTACTCCAGTCTTCAGTGTCACATGATCCTTCAGAAATCATTCTAATATGATTATTTGCTGCCCGAGAAACATTTATGATTATTATCAACATTGAAAACGGTGGTGCTGCTTCAGATTTTTGTGGAAACCCTCATACATTTTGTTTTTCATGATTATTTGATGAATAGAAAGGTCAAAAGAACAGCATTTATTTGAAATAGAAATCTTATATCTTAACTTTATACATGTCTTTACTGTCACTTTTGATCAAATAAATGTGTCCTTGATGAGTAAAAGCTTTAAGTATTAAATTACAGTTTGAACAGCAGTATGTTTATAATCAATCCTGTCAATCTCGGTTCCAGTTCTTGCTCCGTCACTCAGTGTAAACGGTTCCTCTTCCTGTTTTTCTCCATCACTGTCTCTCATTGTCTCTCTCTGGCTCAGGTATGTTGATCAGACGTGTGTTGAATGTGTCTCTGGGGCTTCTGATAGCTTATCTGAGCGTCCCGGTTTTGATGAACCTGCTGAGCTCCAGACAGGTGATGAACACCTCATTTGATCCCCTGCGGATCGTCAACACGTACGGAGCCTTCGGCAGGTACCACATCCATCTCTGTCACTACGTTTCAGTCCTCTCTATATAAACCTCAAAAATAACCAGCAGATGGCAGAGCCGGTGCACTTCTAACCGTGTCTCTCTGACGGCGCAGTATCACTAAGGAGCGGACGGAGGTGGTGTTTCAGGGCACGCTGAGCGTCAACCACACCGGAGAGGACGTGGTATGGGAGGAGTACGAGTTCCTGTGCAAACCTGGAGCTCTGGATAGAAGGCCGTGCCTCATCTCGCCGTATCACTACAGACTGGACTGGCTCATGTGGTTCGCTGCTTTCCAGGTTAGTAACCATGAAATCAAAATGGACAATTCTTGGGTTTTTTTTTATATGGAATATTGCAGTATTTATTATAAATGAAGAGGTCATATAATGCCATTTTACAATGTCTTGAGTTTTTTTTTAGCTCTACTAGAACAGGTTTTCATGCTTGAATGTTCATAAAACACATTATTTTCCTCATATTCTCCATTGTTGCAGCTCCTCTCTTCCCAGTCTGTCAGTAACACTCTGTTTAGTTCCTGTCTCTATGAAGCCCCTCCTTCTGAAAAGCACAATGTGCTCTGATTGGTTGGCTGGAGCAGTGTGTTGTGATTGGTCAAGTGCTTTGAGTGTGTTTGGGAAATGTCCCGCCCCTTACCATAACTGCCAGTTTCAACACACTACTAACTAACTCAACCAGGCCCCGCCCCTTTATTCTGCATATGCCTTGGGCGGGAATTATTTAAATTAGGAATATTGTGATGCATAATAGCATAAAAAGCATAATAGGACCCCTTTAAAATTCATGTGCCCTCATAATCTTGAATCAGAATAACTGATTCAACTGTTGAGTGACATTTCTGATGGCAAGGGCGGGGCAACCTGTCAATCACATGAGATCCACCAATAGCAAACCACAACCATCCAATCAATTCCCCACAGACAAAATTAAGCCCCGCCCTACATTCGTTCTTGTTTGAGAGGCCGTTTCACACGGATATACGGCATAATAGGGAACTTGGGAACTTCTGTTTCATGCTGACTTTTAAGTCAAAATTCGGTGTATAAACCATGTTTTACTATTACGTTCAGAAATAATGTAAAATAAAGATTTTACTTTACAGCTTTATTTCTAGCGCATTATACAATACATATTGGTTCAAAGCAGCTTCACATTAATAAACAGGAAAATAACTGAATCAATAATGCAAACTTCATCAAAAATTAGACGAATTCTGCTGTAGATCAGCTCTAAAAAGACAGTGTCATTATTCAGATCAATTCAGTTTTGTTCTTATCTGAGAGTGTCAGTCAAATTGAAATTATTACTGAATATTAAGTGTCTTTTAAATACTATAAAAACGTAAGCTCTAAATGTTTAGTATTTTAGTTCTCATTCCACAACACATCCTTTAATTTTTAACGATATTCACCACAGAACAGAAATATAAACAGACAGAAATTAAAATGGCAATCCAAATGTGTGAACTTTTGCGTGCTTGACATGAATTGCATGATATATATGATAATTAAAAAACATACACTCCGGAAAAATACAGCAATCATAATATCACTTCAAATCTGGAAATCGATGTCAAAACTACATTAAAAATGCAGACATACACACAGTGACTTGAATACACCTCTTCTATGATGAAGATATTTTTAGTTTCCGCATTAAAATTAATTTTGATATATAATTTCGGCATAGATTAAACTGTGCTGTTATCATAATGAAGAAACAAACACATTTTTCTGATGATTTTTAAAGGTTAGTTCAGGTTGTAAAATGTCATGTGGTGCGACTCACTAACAATGTAGTAATAGTTATGTATTAATAAATCATGATATCTGTTTTCCTTGAAAAATATATTTAAAAATGTCTTTGAAAATAATGATTAAGATGTGTACACATATATTTAGGCATATATTAAAGTAAAATATGTACTTTTTACAGGATGGTTTCACCAAATTTTGTGTAAAAACTTTTTCTGAAAAAGGTATAAAATAATTTCAAAACCAACATGAATAAATATAAAGAGTATATTTATATTTGCCATTTCATTTAGTTTTTTCTTCAGTTCTAATGTGGATGTATGAGTTGAATTGTGGCATCTTTGTTTGTCAGTTTAAATCAAATGGATATGAAATCACTGCTGTCACTTTCTCTCAATGATTTCTACAGCAGGAGGTGAATTTTACCCCAGTACAAAAACCCTGGTCAATAGAAAGCGTTAAGATTATTTATAATCCTTATGTAACGTGCGCGCACACCCCGATAAAAATTCAGCTGCGCAGACAAATGAGATCATCAATCTCCTGAATCGCTGTTTTATAGTACAAACAGACGTCTCAGTGTCCCAGATGTGAAGTTTTTCCCCTTTGGGACCTAAACCTGCAGTGATGCTGGAGATGACTATGATGTTTAAGCGAATGTGACCTTTGAACAGCTGCATTGCAGCATATGATGGAAGCTTCTTACAGTAACCGTTCTACTGTAAACATCTGTAAACATGGAGTTGTGCTGGAAATCTTTGCACCAGAGTAGCGTGGATGAGGGAGTTTGTGCGTACAGTGACTGATCTTGGTTTGAGCGGCTCTGGCGCTGTGGTACGGTGCTCATTTCTCTGGCTTTGTCTCTTTCAGACGTACGAGCAGAGCGAGTGGGTTATTCACATCGCAGGCAGACTGCTGGCAAATGACTCGACAATTCTTTCCCTAATGGGACACAATCCATTCCAGGACAGAGAGAAACCGAGGTAAAATTCAATACAAGAAGAAGTTCACTTACCATCAGATACATCACATGTACTGTACATATTACATTACATTATATTACATTATATTACATTACATTATGAATAATATGATATTAGAGGACTTAAACCTGGTTGAATAAGGATTTTCATTTTTTGTTTATTATTTTAATCTATTGTTTTTTTTTAATGTATAATAATAATATTATATTTAATAATAATAATAATAATAATGAAAAATATCAGTTATGACTATTATACTACATTTAATATTTAAATATATTATTATTATTTAATATCTATTTCTTTTAATTTTTATTTCCTAAAATTTAATTAAATTATTCCCCAGCTATTTTGGTCAAATTTGCAATTAACAGTATATTAATAATAATAATAATAATAATAATAATAATAATAATAATAATGACAAATTAAAACTATTATTAGTATTATACTATTTTTGTTATTATTATTAATATTATTATTTAATATTTTCTTTTAATTTTTATTCCCTCAAAATTAAATTATTCCCATTTTCAGCTATTTTGGTCAAATTTTAAATCAACAATATAATAATAATAATAATAATAATAATAATAATACTAATAATGACAAATAATACTACTAATATTATGTAATATTTTCTTTTAAATTGTATTCCCTAAAAATTAATTAAATTATTCTCATTCATTTCCAGCTATTTTGGTCAAATTTTCAATTAACAGTATGTTGTTAATACTACTACTACTACTACTACTACTACTACTACTAATAATAATAATAATTATTATTATTATTATTATTATTATATTAACAATCAAATTATACTACTATTATTATTTTTTTTATTTTATTTTATTTATTTTTTATTTCAGAAAAATGAATTAAATTATTTTCAGTCATTTCCAGCTATTTTGGTATATTTGGTTTAATTAAATTATTCCTTTTTTCAGCTATTTTGGTCAAATGGTCAATTATTAACAGTATATTATTAATAATAATGACAAATAATACTACTAATATCATGTAATATTTTCTTTTAATTTTTATTCCCTAAAAATGAATTAAATTATTCTCAGTCATTTCCAGCTATTTTGGTCAAATTTTAATCATAGTATTATAGTATAATTATAGTATATTATTAATAATAAAAATAATAATAGTAATAATTATAATAATAATAATAATGACACACTAAAAACTATTATTACTATATCTAATAACTGTATTTAATAACAATATTTAAATATATTATTCTTTATTATTATTAAATATTTTCTTTTAATTTTTTATTCCCTCTAAATTATAATATTCCCATTTTCAACTATTTTTGTCATTTTCAATTAACAACATATTAATAATAAAAATGACAAATATTGCTACTAATATTATGTAATATTTTCTTTTAATTTTTATTCCCTAAAAATGAATTAAATTATTCTCATTTCCAGTATTTTGGGTCACATTTTCAGTTAACAGCATTATGGCAAACTTGTTTTATAAACAGTCCTTGATGAATGTGCAAAACCTCACAGATCCCACTTACTTTAATATTTTGTTATACTGTACAACAATTACACTCGTACATCTTCAAAGTGAAACTTATCACTCAAAGTTACTCTTATCATTGACACTTTATATGCATATGTCTATGTTGAAAATGATATTGAAGTCTTTAGCTCCTTCCTGTGCAACTTTTATCCCTTCGAATGCAGTGAGATGTACATGCATTGCTTTCAGTGTTCTGAATTTAATGAGCTAAAACATATGTTTTGAAATGCTTGAGTTAAAGGCATTGAGTTGAATTTGATGTATTTGTTGTTTCAGGTGGATACGAGGAGAGCATTTTCGATATAAATTCACACGGCCTGGCAGTAGCAGCGCTGTCCAGGGGAAATGGTGGGCCAGGAAGCGCATCGGACCCTACTTTCCCCCGGTTAACCTGGACGGCCTCAGGGGGTACTTTCAGTCCAGAAACTGGCCTCTACCAGGCAGCCAATAAGCCATCTTCCCATACAGGACATCTTGGACATCCATTTGTCTTTTTTGTATGTCACACACTGAAGTATATCCTATTTGGACTTGGCAAAACTGTGCCAAAGACGATCTGTTACATAAGAGACTTCTAAAGGCAACTCTTTTGTGTCCCTGAGGAGAGAAGCATGTGTTGAATCAAGGGCTGTTTTAAGCCTGCCAACAAAAACAGCCTGTTTCTGGTATTAATATGATTTTGATTTCTATCAAACGCTACGTTCACACTGTAAATGCCATCATACTGTTGAACATTAAATGAAATAATGCAAACATACAGATTATTTTCAAATAACCAGCTGAGCTTTTCATTCAATAATTGATTTTCAGAAATAATAAAAATAATAAATCAATTTCAGGTGGTTCATCTGATTAAAGCAATGGCTTTCTTCTTTCTTTTTGTTAATTGCTTCATTTGTGTATTCCAACCAATCCAGCGCAACAACATTGGCTCAGCTGTGAGTTTGGGACAAGACAATAGACAAGACAAACTGTCCTAACAGAGCAATCATTTTAATCGAAACAATCCTGCCAAGTGTGAAACACCCTGAAGTCTAAATATTTGCTCCTGTGTGCTAGAAGAACAAAACAGCATATCAAGTTTTCAAAAGGTTCATCTAATGCTGTGTCCACTATACACAGGATATAAATACAAACCCTTTAAGAAATTGATAATAAATAAAGACAATACATTCAGAATGGGATGAATACTGACAAGTGAGTGATGCAGTGTTATTTGAGGTAGAATCTGTAGTAGATAAAACAAGCGTAAAAAAAGTAGTGTAAAAATAGAAGTGTGCACAGACCGAAAAGAAACAATATATGTACAGAGTGCATGGAAACATAAATTGAAGTCCGTTGACAGACATCATCTCTGTGCTGAGCAGCTCCTACAGCACTTTCCAAAAAAGAGCTGTCAATCAAATAAAATTGGTAAACAAATTAATTACAATGAATAGTATAAAATAATATACTAATTAATGTGTCAATATTTGCTGAGAAAAGTCAGTTTATTAAACATTATTACGGAATAGGCATGATTAAATGTGTTAATATTTTATTGCAATAATAAATTATACTTTATTATAAATTTAGATTCTAATATACTATATTATATTATACTTTTAAAAAAAAAAAAAAACTAAATTAACACAATTTACAATCCTAATTTCAGTGTATTACTCCTGTCGTTTTTTTACAGTTACACAGAACTATGCAAAACTGTCAAATGTTTTTATTAATATTATTATTATTTTACAACCAGTTCAAGAGAGCTTTAAAGTTTGACCAGATATGAATAAGACATGGAAAAGCAACAGTTCTTTAAATATATTATATTTAGTGCTGTCAAACAATTAATCATGATTAATTGCATCCAAAAAAAAAATTGTTTACATAATATTTGTGTGTATTGTGTATATTTATTACAACCCCTGGCAAAAATTATTGAATCACCACACTTAGCAAACAAACAAATCACAGATATGACACAAAAAAGATTTTGTTCAATAGCTTAACATTCTGGCTTCAGGAAACATACCTTAAACAAATTCACTTGCATTTTTTAATTTTTTTTTTTATTAATGGCATGTCTTTTTCCAGAGCAAGTAGAGGGAAAAAAGTATGGAATCACTCAATGTTGAGGAAAAAAATATGGAATCATCAACACAAAAACAGTTGTTGCTCCTCCTCTGGCTTTTGACAGCCTAAATTCTTTGAGGCATGAACTTGAATATTCCCCATCATGAATATTCCCCATCAAGCTGGTTTCAACTTTCTCAAATAGCGTTTGACAGATCAGCTTTGCAGGGTGGAGCCTTGTCATGGACCAGTGTTTATAATTTCCACCATAAATTTTCAATTGGATTGAGATCTGGCCGTGTCTTTGAGTTGATATGCCTTTCCTGAAGAAAAGCTTTAACACTCTTTGCTCTGTGGCAAGATGCATTATCATCCTGAAAAATTATTTCATCATCACCAAACCTGTTTTCTATCGATGGAATGAGAAAAGTGTCCACAATTTCAATATACACCAGTGCATTTACTGTTGAGGTAATGATTGTCATCTCCCCTGGTCCTTTACCTGACATGCACCCCCATATCAGAAATTAGTTGGGAAATTTGATTGTTTTCCTCAAGCAGTCATCTTTATATGTTTCATTAGAACGGCACCTGACAAAAGTTCCAGCGTAATCTCCTTGGCTAATGCAGATTCGCGATTCTTCACTGAATAACACTTTCATCCAATCATCCAGAATCCATGATCGCTTCTCTTTATCCCACTGTAACCTTGTTTTCTTTTGTTTAAGTGTTAGTACTCATTTTCATTTGGCTTTTCTATATGTAAGCTCAGTCAGCTCTATATGTAAGTTCAAGCTGGTTTTTTACAGTTCTGTCCCAAAAATTGGCTCCTGATTCTGTCTGTTTTTCTTTTTCGTTGTGCGTTTTCTATTGTAAAGGCATATTGCTTTGAGATTTCTATCTTGACGCTTTGACGTCTTCCTTGGTCTGCCCGTATGTCTTGCTTTATAACCTTCCCATTTAGTTTATACTTGCACCAAATTTTAGACACAGCTGACTGGGAGCAACCAACTTCTTTGGCCATACTCCGTATTGAAATTCCTCGTTGAAGGAGTTTTATAATCCTTTCCATTGTTTCAACTGAGAACTCTCTTCTTGGGGCCATATTTCATTTCAATTAGCCGAGTCAAACAACCCATTAAGGTGCAAGCACTCCATTTTAACTACTGACTAATTAGCATTTTTAGACTTGTCCCAGTATTTGATTAAAATGGAAATCAACAGATGATTCCATATTTTTTTCCTCAACATTGAATGATTCCATACTTTTTTCTTCTACTTGGAAAAAGACATGCCATTAATAATAATAATAATAATAACGAAAGTGGATTTGCTTGAGGTATGTTTCCTGAAGCCAGAATGTTAAGCTATTGAACAAAACCTTTGTGTCATATCTGTGATTTGTTTATTTGCTATAAAGTAAAAAATCGTCTAAGTGAACATCCTCTAAGTTTGGTGATTCCATAATTTTTCCAGGGGTTGTATGTGTACATGTATAAATACACACATACATGTATGTATTTAAGAAAACAAAGGCATCTAAATGAAATGCAGGTGAAACTAATTAGTAAATATGGAAACAAACTGGGAAACTAGGTCAACTAACAATGACAGGGAACATGGGACAACAGGAAGAGACCAAAACCAAATTTGAGGGTATGTTTACACAACGATGTATTAAAAAAGCCTTTTTCACGTACAGATGACAACATTGTCAAAACAGTCCCCGTTCACACAGATCCGTGAAAACGATTAAAAACGCTGTATTCTGCTGCCAGACCAGTAGTTGACGATGTTACTTGAAACACTATGAGCCTTGAACACATAGGGCCCTATTTTAATGATCTAAGCGCATGATGCAGTGCACTTAAGGCGTGTCCAAATCCACTTTTGCTAGTTTAACGACGGGAAAAATGGTCGGCGCGCATGGTCTAAGTTGTATCTATTCTCTTAATGAGTCATTGGTGTGTTTTGGGCGTAACGTGCAATAAACCAATCAGAGTCTCATCTCCCATTCACTATAAAAAAAGCCAGTTGCATTCACACAATTAATGCTATTTAAATGGCGGAATTTGCAAGTGGAAAAACTACTTTAACCTCACAAATGAGCAGATCCGTTTCCTCGCTAGAGAAGTGTCTATGTGACATCTACGGGACAAGCCGGATTCCACCAAACCATTTTTATCTTTATGCACACAATAATGATCTTTTACATTGTAATCCTTTTATTTTTAATATTTGGCATGTTTGTGTGCTGCTGTGCATCCCTGTGTGTGTAATAAGCAGAGTGTACACACGTTATGCACCCGCATATAGGCGCATATTACTAACACGCTCTTTAAATAGCAAAAAAATACTGCGCCATTGACTTTATACCAGTTTTTGTTGGTCAATGGCGCAGTCGTTTTCAGCAACACGCCAACAATGCACCTGAACACACCTCGTTTTCAGACCAGCACGTCCATGGGCGAACAGACGGGTGCGAGTGCATTTGCTATTTAAACAACGTGGTGCTGGATGTGAAAATGATAACTACGTCGGGCTGAAACTAGCAAAAAACACTTGCGTCGTGCCTGGCGGGTGTATGATAGGGCCCTTAATGTGCATGCACCTGACATCACCATTTTCACAAATTTGTGTTTTTGTAGTTTACACAGAAATGATAACGGCATTGTTTTTCAAAAACCCATTTTCAAAAGTTTGCATTTTCAGGCCTCCAAAAAGCTGTTGTCGTGTAAATGAACAGCCAAAACGCGTAAAAAGTTTTACGTTTTTAGTTGAAAACGGTGTTGTGTAAACGGCTTCCAAAACAAAAATGAACTAACGGAACTAAACAAGACATACGTGACTAATATATAATATAATACAAAACAATACAATATAATCCTTAAGAAGCGGGTTGCTTAGGATCTAGATTAGGATATAATATAATGAACATCATCCTCCTGAAGCAGGTTGCGTCTTGTCTTAGCAGATCATCAAATCTTCAAGAATAAGACCCGGCTGTAACTGCATGATGTCATAATGAGCCAGAGTTGGCAAGCGCTGGTGTCTGCAGACGCAAGACAGACCGGCCATCTCTAAACTGATCTCTCACTGACTTTGAGCATCTGTTTCTGGTAATTATCCTTCCTCATTTAGGTTGAGCAGTTGTAGCCATTGGACAGATTCTTTACTTGCAGCAGCGAAGAAGTGAAGGGCTCATGACGAGTAATTATATTGGGAAGTGACAGTGTGTCTCCATAAAGGAGAGACTGTATTGCCTGTAGGTTAAGTTTGATATGTTAGACTGAGCCTAAGAAAGGAAGAAATCAATTAGAACGTAACTATAGCAACTGATCCAAGTGACAGGTGTAGGATAAAAATGACCTTTGTGGGATAGTCTTTTAGTGCACTTCATGCAATTCATGACAGTAGCAGATGGTCCGAAGGAAATCTTAAGGCTGCAGGTAATTGTTTTGTTTTTTAAGGAATAATTTCTTATTACGATTGAGACAAATGAGAGCTTGTTTTAGTCATGTGAGTCACTAGTGACTATACATGTACTGAAGCTTATGTAAGGGTCTGTGTTGAAAAACTGGTGTTATATTTTCCACACTTGAACATGAGTCATATCTTCGCTTGAATAACGAGTCAGACTTTTGACTGTCGGTCCAACTACAGTATATTCCAGCCAAGAATATTGCAACATAAATATCTTGTTATTTTTGGTTACTTTCATTAATAGTAGCATAATGTACTATTGAAATGACTAAGAGCTTGCCCTAAAAAATGCTGGGTTAAAAACAGCGATTGGGTTAAATCTTTGGAGTTTCATTTAACTCAAATATTGATTAAAAATTACCATACGGCTGGCTTAAAATGAACCCAAAATATGTTGGAAATTAAAAATCAGACACATAATTACTAGAGGCAACAATAATAACCAAAAGCTGAACATTTATTAATAAGCAATTTAATATGTTTATTATTTAATTATTATTCATTATACTTGTTAATAAATGTTCATTTATCAAACATATTAATGTTAATTTCCAAACTACTTGGGGTTCTTTTTAAGCAAGCAATATAGTAATTTTTAAACAATAGTTGGGTTAAATAAAACTATTCGGTCAAACATTTAACCCAACCGCTGAGTTTGTACATATTTAACCCAACTTGGGTTATTTTTAACCCATCATTTTTTAGAGTTTTTCTCTTTTTTCTTTTCCAGGAAAAACATTAATGTATGGAATCTTGTTTCCACATTGGAATAAAAATAAAAAGATAATTGCGACTTTTTATTTTACAATTCTCACTTCTTTTCTCGCAATTGCGAGCTTATATCTGCAAGTCTGACTTTTATTTTCTTTCTTTTTTTATTTTGTGTAAAATGTTGTAACTTTTAGCTGTCTGATCAGTCAATAATAAGTTGAAGAAGGTATTTTTAAAAAAAAGTCCTGCTGATATCTTTGAGATCATTCTTTGTCAAGCCATCATACCTAAAACTAATCCTGATGTACGTTCAAAATAAGACGGCGCCTTTAAGAGGGTTTTGTATTCCAACAAGTGGAGCGTTCGCGCGCTGCCAGGATGCGCTCAGTGTGCGCGTGGCCAACACTTCCACTGATTGTTGACAACGCGCCCTGCGCGCGTGCACTACTACGCTGCTTAGAGGAGTGAGGTGAATTTTCCCTTTCATACTGACGGAGCAACAGCACAAGTGCATTTAGGAGGCAGAGACGTTTTTTTCTTTGCACAATTCTGGACCCGTCGCGAGCCACAGAAGCAGGTGCACTGCTCGCACTCTTTATTTGACGGAACCACGAAGTCATGCGCACGCTTATTGATGAAAAGTTAATTCACGCTTACTAAGACGTAGGCTATACATCGGGAAAAGTAACCTGGGGCTGAATAGAGCGTGCTTCATAAATTACTCGTCGCACACGAGGAATACATAATAATTATGTCGAGGAAAAAAGCGGTCAAAGGAAAGGGGAGTTCAAATTCACCGAGCTCATCTCCTATGAGCGATAAAGAGAAGGGTAAGAAAGTCCCGACCCAGTCCAACGGAGTGGTGCATCCCAGCCGACCCTCTCTCAGCAACAGCGGCGAATTCTACGACATCGCCTTCAAGGTACGAGACGAGCTGAACAAACGCACTGCTTTATACAACGCGAACATCATGCAGTATGGCAAGCCGTTTACACATTTATTCCTTTATGCATTTTTATGTTACTAGTAGCCTATTTTTTATATTTACGAGTTTCAGTACAAAGTAGTATATTTCAATTTAAGTAGCCATTCAGAAGATTAATTATTCCAGTTCTATCTTATCACTAGTTCTCATTCATCACATCTTAATAGTATAAATTATCAATTGTTACTGGTAACTAATTTGAGGCAACTAAGCTTCTGAGGTTAAAATCAGCTATTTTAAGTATTGTTGAAGTAAACCTAAGAATAACATTTATATTCTTAGCAATATTTCAAGAAAAAACACTGGACTGAAGCAACTCAGGTTCACTTAATTATCCAAACATAATTTTTATATATATATATATATATATATATATATATATATATATATATATATATATATATAATGAGACTCAAATATGATCAGGCTTTTGAGGAAGGTTTATTTGTTCATCTCTCAATCATCATTGTATTGCATTGCATTATATGTTTTAAAACTACAGAGCTTTGGTCATAAAACTAAGCATTTAAATGTCATCTTAATAAGACATTGTTTGGAGATAAAGAGTGACGACTGATATTTGTATGCATTTTATCTGCTGTACTGTTATAAAGATCTCATTGATTTCCATTAGAAGCATCAGAATTTCATCTTTCTTTGTCCATATAAATATCAGTATATTTTTGCTCAATTTGGGCCTCTGAATAAAATTGAGCTGTTTTTTTCCTCCATATTCTCACTGTATCATACTATAAGAGCCATAAAATCCTGATATAGCAAATATGATACTCAACAAAAAACACATGCCTTTTTTTTCTACTTGAAACAATTCTTTAATTTTTCAAGTTTTAAAGGAAAAGTGTTAAAATGGCTTGCCATACATTTGGATGCATATTTTGCTAGCATAAACATGGCTACTGTGTTATAAAATTTATATTTCATAGCCAATTATTGTGTGCAGCTTTACTATGCATGGAGTTTGTGGCTTTAATTTATGCTACAGCAATAATTAAAAACAATGAAATACTATCCAGCTGTCCCATATTGATGAGAATTATGTGCTCCGTTTGACTCGAGTTTAAGTGCAGCCTCTAATTGAACAGCTGTGTCAATACAGATAAGCCAGAGCACAGCAACTGGGTTATCCAGCCTGATGCAAGTATGCTCAGTTACAAGCATTCTCAGTTTTCTCCTGTCACATTCTGCATAAGGAGTTTTTTGAGCTTTGCATATTTAGGCTGAAATGTTTAGGTGGAAGACAGTTCTGGTCTGGTGATTAATGCATTTATATAATCATTCCTTGATGAATCATATGCATAGGCTTACATACATTGCATCAAATGCAACCAGGAATCATCAGCAGTCACTTATGAGTGGACAATGCAAAGGAACAGGAATAGCTGTGCAACGCCAAACTGATCCTGCAGCTCCATAAATCTAAACCAGTCTTTCCTAACCTGCATTCTACTCATTTTTACTTGTGCTGCATATCATTTAGCATTGTTGTAAATATTATAAATCAACCAATGCTGTTTGTGAAAAATT
Source organism: Hypophthalmichthys molitrix (assembly GCA_037950675.1). NCBI lineage: Eukaryota > Metazoa > Chordata > Actinopteri > Cypriniformes > Xenocyprididae > Hypophthalmichthys > Hypophthalmichthys molitrix. Next base: position 2,592,518 of record CM075503.1, on the reverse strand, counting down.
TCATTCAAGAAGCTTCTTCCAGTAATGAACCTTGTGAAAAGTACAGTTTAGCATACTTTTAAAAAGAGTACTTATTATGGAAATAATATACTTTAAGAGAATATATGTAGTGTGAACTGAATGTAATGTTTTCAGACATGAAATTGCAATTGCATGTTATTTACAATTAAAAGAAAATGTATTAAAGTTTAAGTTTATATCAAATGCAATAAGTTGAACTTTAGAGTTTTTTTTGACTGCCTTAAGTGGGACTTTAGTAAATCTTTGTATGTAAATATGGTTAAAGTGTACTGACACACATAATAAAATTAATAATAAAAAAAAAAAAAAAAAATTATAAAAAACCCTAAAATATACTTTATTGCCACTTATGTTGAAACTTGTCGTGTGTATATATATATATATATATATATATATATATATATATATATATATATATATATATATATATATATATATATATATTGATAAATTGACTTGAAATAACTTGAAATGTAATACCAAATAACACACTACAGTTAAAATTATAATCAAGTACTTAACGTGATTTAACACATCAAGATTTGTACTTTAAAGCATGACAAAAGGTGATTTAAAATGTACTTCAAAGTTCTCTTTTTAAAAGTGTGTTAAGAAACAGTTATGAAAGGGTATTCTCTTTAAGTGACCTTTTATTTCATTAATATTATATTATGTGTAAGTACAGTTTTTTTTTTTTTTAAAGGGGACTTATAATGCCCTTTTACAAGATGTAATATAAGTCTCTGGTGTCCCTTAGAATGTGTCTGTGAAGTTTCAGCTCAAAATCCCCCACAGATCATTTATTATAGCTTGTTAAATTTGCCCCTATTTGGGTGTGAGCAAAAACACACCGTTTTTGTGTGTGTGTCCTTTTAAATGCAAATGAGCTGCTGCTCCCGGCTCCCTTTCCAGAAGAGGGCGGAGCTTTAACAGCTCGCGCTTCGGTCGCTCAACAACAACAAAGCTGGAGAATCTCACGCAGCCAAAAATAGGATTGTCAGTAACGGTGTTCAGCCTTACATTGTTCAAACCGGAGTCGACACTGATGGAGAGACTCAGGAAGAAGTTACAACTTTTAGAATGAAACTGGACGTTTCTGAATGGTTAGTGGATAAATTTATGTAGTTGCTGTGGAGTTGATTCAACTCATCCACTAGCATGTGCCGTCATGTTAATCTTTTGTGCAAATCCAGCGTTGAATTGACCCTCGTTTGTGAAGCAGTCCGGCGTAAAATGACGACATGGCAACAACACTCTACTACAACAACTCTTCCTCTTCTCTAAAGCAGCCCAACATGGCCTCACCACCTTTGTTGCGTGTTCTGGGGGGTGGGGTTTATGTAAATTTTGGGGTTTGTGATGTCACCAACCCAGGAAGAAGCTTATTGTAGTCCCTACCAGCCATTTGTTGTAGTCCTTAAAATATTTCCCTTTGGATTGAACTTTGAGTGTCGTAACTTTGCAGATGTTGTTTATGCTCAGACAGCAACATTACACACTAACTAAAGTTAAAAAAGTGAAATCATAATTAACCACCCCTTTAAATATACTTTTAAAATTTGAAGTTACATCAAGTGCACTTTTTCACAAGGGGAGACACCTGAGCTTGTTTGTCTATCGCAACTTTTAACTGCAGGTCTGAGGGGAATCTAAATAAAACAGTGAATTTATTTTGAAGTGAAGTATGTCAAGATTATATAGGTTTAACAAAGCAAAATCCATTCCTTTTGGGAAAATCACAGTTTTAAAGCTGTGAAAGTGGAGTTTTGGTGTAAGTGTGCACTGTAGTTTTGATCTAATCTCCTCTCTCTGCAAGCAAACCCTTCCTTCCCACTACGATATTCCTGCCTTTAATCTTTACAGCCTTGAAAGAGTCTTTCTAAGTGCTGCAGGGAAGCAGACATAGTTTGATTGACACTGATGGAAAGATGAGAGGTTGTTTTGTCTCTTAATAGAATAAGAGGCAGGGAAGACAAGAGAAAGATGATGGGATATATTTCATGTCTTGCTCCATCTTTAATATGTGTTTTTCTCCAGGTAATGCTGGTCGGTGACTCTGGGGTGGGGAAAACCTGTCTGTTGGTTCGCTTTAAAGATGGAGCTTTTCTGGCTGGGAGCTTCATCTCAACAGTTGGTATAGACTTCAGGGTGAGTAGAAAATACGAAATATACATGCATTAATGCATATACCAGTCAAAAGTTCATTACGATTCATTATGATTTTGTAAGAAGTGTCTTATGCTCACCAAGAGTGCTTTGATTTAATTTTATTTCTACTGTATTTTTGGTCAAATAAATGCAGCCTTGGTGAGTATAAGAGGCTTTGTTATTTCGATGTCCCACCTTAGACATTTTACTGACTATAAGTAACTTTACAAGTACATGTCAACTTATTCTTCTAATCCATACCCAACTAATAGTCTAATTGTAGTTAGAAGAATTTCTAATGAGGACTATTGAAATTTGAGACTTTTTTTTCAAAAACATTAAAAAATAGTAATTATTTCAGACTTTACGATATTCCGGTAGTGTAAATGTGATTTATCAGCTTTAGAATTCATAGTTGTTTATTATTTCAGTGCAATCCTCAGTTGCAGTAGAGAAGATATACATGCATTAATGTAAATAAATGCATGTGTTTTATCAGCTTTAGAATTCGTAGTCAATTATTATTTCAATGCAACCCTCAGTTGCACTCATTTAAATAAAAATCAATTGGTTCCTAAAATGAAATGATAGCTGTCTTTATTTTCTAAGTGCTTAGCCGCTATGAAGCAACAAAGCCATAATTTGTTACATCTGGCAATAAAATAGGCCATTTGTGTGTCTCCTTTCTTTTATATCAATAAGAAGAATCCATCATTATCTTTTGAAGCTCCTCAGGGCTTGTATTTTCAGAACAATTTTTAAGAGCACTATAGACAGACGACATGAACAGATGAAGGATTTTGTGTCCTGATACAGCTGTACATCATTTCAGCTCTTCCATTACTTCAATACAGCCAAGGGCAATGCGGGCTCTTCACAAGCCCAGTACTTTATCATTTATGTGAACTAATCTAGAAGATTGGACAAAGTGTCTTTGTGTTTGGACTGCTTTTGTCAATGTAAATCTGAAAGGGCTTAATTTAATGTCTCTCTTTAGATGGACAGTGAAAATTGTGGCTGAACTTTTTAGGTCTTTTTAAAAAGATTTTTCATCAAAAGTTATTTTGAATGAAATTCATGGTCGTTATATTTTTATTTAAGATATGATGCAGAAAAAGTGAAGGCATATCATACATAGAAACATGATAACCATTTTATATTTAATTTTGTTGTGCATCAGTCATACCAGATCTCAATCATATTCCCTCTTTCTATCCTCAAATACTTGTGTTCTATTTAATTTTACTATCAGTTAATGTGGCAAACAGTTATAAAATTGTTACAAACAGTGGTGTTTCATTCCTGAATGGATCAGTGTTTTTGAATGAATCACTTGAGTGAATGATTCAGTGACTCTCATAAAGACACTTGTTTCATTTCTAAATTAATCAGTGTTTTAAAACAAATAACCTGAGTGAATGATTCAATGACTCACTCATAAAGACTTTAGGCTTGTTCGAGATGCATCAGACAGCACAGACGTATGACATCAAAGTACAGTAAGAGCGATTGGAGAGCATACGACTTTTTATGCTTGTGAATCGCTTTCTTTGATGTACTTTGATGTCATTCGCCGATCAGTCTGCACAGTGCTGATGCATCTCGAACAAGCCTACTTACTTGTTTCGTTCCTGAATGAATCAGTGTTTTAAAACAAATCACCTGAGTGAATAATTTAATGACTCACTCATAAACGCAATTGCTTGTTTAGTTCCGGAATGAATCAGTGTTTTGAACAAATCACCTGAGTGAATGATTCATTGACTCACTCATAAAGGCAATTGCTTGTTTTGTTCCTGAATGAATCAGCGTTTTGAACAAACCGCTTGAGTGAATGATTCAGTGACTCACTCATAAAGAAACTTGTTTTATTCCTGAATGAATCAGTGTTTTAAAACAAATTGCTTGAGTGAATGATTCAATGACTCGCTCATAAAGGCAATTGCTTGTTTTGTTCATGAATGAATTAAGTGTTTTGAACAAATCGCCTGAGTGAATGATTCACTGACTCCCTCATAAAGACAATTACTTATTTAGTTTCTAAATGAATCATTGTGTTTATATGAATTACTTGAGTGACTGATTCAATGACTCACTCATAAAGACAATTGCATGTTTCGTTCCTGAATGCATCAGTGTTTTTGAATGAATCATTTGAGTGAATGATTCAATGACTCACTCATAAAGACACTTACTTGTTTCATTCCTGAATGAATCAGTGTTTTAAAACAAATCGCCTGATTGAATGATTCAGTGACTTGTTCATAAAGGCAATTACTTGTTTTGTTCCTGAATGAATCTGTGTTTTGAACAAATCGCCTGAGTGAATGATTAAATAACTCACTCATACTTTAAGACTATCCCCCCGTCCCCCAATCCTGTCTGCTCCTGTTTGGACAAACAGGTATTCCTATGCACATAAAACTACACTTTGGCAGTGAATGAGCCAGAAATCGACTTATCGGATTTGCAGAAACCAGCATTTGTGAAGTCGCGCTCTGTAAACAGTGATGCAGAGGAGAGACTTTGTGCTTTAACTGAGCCGTTTCATCTGTAATCCCTGTTATCCTCTCACTGTGACTGCTGCATGCAGTACTTTAGACCTGGGATCCATTTCATTGCCTTTAAATCAAGCTAAATGTTAGTGGAGGAATTTGTACTTGTCCATAAATTGTGCAAATTTGCTTCTTACATGCTGAAAATATACAATCCACTGGTCATTACCTCAAAATAAACAGTAGTGAAATTTGCTTAATTTATGCTAATGACCAGCTAACTGTAAATTATCCTGCATATTACATGACTATGTCAAATAAATAGACATGGAGTATTAATAAAATGTTTCATTCAAAAACATGATTTTCTTACTCAGTATTTTCCTCTTGTTTTCCATTAAAAATATCTCAACATTCTTAAATCAAAATACATTTAAGAAAAATGTCATAAGTCTTGTTTTCTGAAAAATGTATCAAAATTGAGTTTATTCTAAAAACAAGACACACTTTTGAATTATGTAATTTTTTCTGACCCCACTGACAGATATTTGTTCGTTTTAAGCATAAACATTTTCAGTAAACAGGACTTAATAACTTAAGCCATTTTGCTTCCCCAGTAAATGTATCTTGATTTAAGAATGTTTATATATTTATACTGGAAAATAAGACAAAAATACTGAGGAAGAACATCAGTTTTGCAGTGAATACAGAAGAGTAATATTACAACTGCTGAATGTGCAATGAAAAGAAGCTGTTCATGTGTCATTTGTGCTCCTGCTGTCCTTGCAGTTAATAGTAAATTGGTTTTAGTGTAAAAAATACATACTGCACACCTTTTCCCAGCATATAATTGCCTGCTAGATTAATTCATCCAGTTTATCTTTGTTAAAAGAATATTTGCTATTGAATACAGCTTCACTATCAAAAAAAAAAAAAAAAAAAAAAAAAAAAAAAATTGTCTTAATTATCTAAACATTCTTAAATCAAGATACATTTACTGGAGAAGCAAAATGAATTTATTATGTATTGTTTTCTGGGGGGTCAAAAAATTGGGTCAAAAACATTATTTATCTGACCCCATTGGCAGATATTTGTTCTTGTTTTAAGCACAAACTCACTTAACTGTGAATACATTTTAATATTTGTTTTTCAGAAAACAAGACTCAAGTCATTAGAGTTATCAAAAGTAATGACTTTGGTACCAAGTCGGTACTGAAATTTTAAAAATGTGAAGCTTTGAGTGCTGTTGAGCGGATTCGTAAACACCTCTGATTGGTCATTGTGTTGACGCGCTCATCAGATATGTCTGTGACTGGCTACAATGATCAGTGCTTCAAAAGCATATTGTAAATAGTCATCAATGATGCTCTTCACTGAGCGCTTACACAGATACACACGGGAGCGTTTGAAAGCAGGCGTCTATCGCGGACCGGTCCGCTCACAGACGACTGCTTTGAAACACTCCCGTTCCCGCTTTCAAATTCAAAAACTTCGGTGTGCTTTCAAACGCTCCCTCTCCCTTGGTACCGAAGTCGGTACTTTTGACAACTCTACAAGTCTCTTTACTTCTCAAGTAATCAGTGTTGTTTTAGAATCACCGATATACTATTAGTTTAAAGTTTTATTAGGTTTTGTTGTGTATTTTTTTTATTTGTTTATTAGGTTTTTTAGGGATGCACCATTTTTTGGCCGATAATAACCGATAATTCTTTATTTGAACGCCGATAAATGATATATTGGTCGATAAATCTAAATCCAAATTTTTATATATGAGAGCCTGATTACAAAAACAAAAGTCTCACCATTAAATCCATGTCCCAAGCACACAATTATAATGTTCTGATTATAATATTATGTAGCCTATATGACAGACTTGCACTGCACATGTTGTACTTAACTGTATTTTCCTTTTTGAAGTGACTTCAATCATATTTCAAGCAATTCAAAACCATCATGGCAAAGAATGCGCATCTGGTGTCTCAGCTGAAGGAAATAATCCATTATTCATCGGCTTTCATATATCGGCCACATTTTCTTATCGGGCCAATAACATTAAAAATGAACATATATCAGCCGATATCGATATGGTGGCCGATATGTTGTGCATCCCTAGTTTTTTTTTTTTTTTTTGAGTTATTTTTACTTCAATTTAAAGCTGCAGTCTGGAACTTTTTTTTGGTTCAAAATGATCCAAAATCAAGTTTTGGGCAAGTACATAACCAGCCAATGTTCTCATCTTGGCTCGATTCACAACGGTAAGCTTGTAATGATGTTTTATAATAAGAGCGACCTGTTGGATTTTCGCGGGATTATTACGTCATGTCTGTAAACCGAAAGAAGAAGTTCCAGCTAGTAGCTATATCTGAGCTTGTAGCGGATCATTTATAACCTTTTCTCACAGCAGCTGAAATAGCTAAACTTATCATTTTGATGGCGGATTGTAATCCAGAAAGGTCCAAATGACAATCATCAGTGACAACTGGAGATTCAGCCGTAACGTTAATCAAAAGCAAAAGACTTAGGACTGTGGAGTGGCTACAGAAATTAAAATCTACAGGTAATACACTAAATACACAGTCACACAGTGCTGATGTTGTTAACATTAACAATTTGAGAACAAAGTATAAAATTAATAATAATTTGCACGGTTTGGCGTGATCCGAGCTAAGCTAAGTTAGATTTAATCATCATTGGCAGCACAATTTATTGTAGGCCTAATGCTTTTTTCCTCAGTTGGTCAGAACAGAAGTAGCAGAAATGTTACTTACTTGTTCAGCTGATATTTTCCAGTGAAAATTCTTATATTGGTCATACTTTCAAGACGTAGAATCTGTGATTCTGAAGTACAGTATCCACACCGGTGCAGTGATTGACAGCAAACATTAGATTCATCCGCTGAGGAGTCGTGCCGAAGCACAACGCACGTAACGATAACAATTCCACATATGACTGCAATTGCAGGTTTCAAACAGAGATGGCGACAAAGAGGAAAAATGCCGGACTGCAGCTTTAAAGTAATCAAAAATGTTGCCTTGGCAAACAGCTGAAATAAAGTAATTTTTAAAAATATTTTATTTTTATTATTTATTTAGTTTATTTTATTTCAAGTAAAGACATTTGTTTGTTTTTTTTAAACAATAATAACCCTGCAAGTAACCATCCTATTTTGATTTAAGAATGTTTAGATATTTAACTGAAAAACAAGACTATTTTAGAAATCATTTTGTGCAGTGATGCTCTGTCCACAACATCTGTGGCATGCTGTCGATTGCCTCAGAAAATAAGTCTCGGCCAAATGAACAACATAGTGATTGTAAAAGAGAATGAAATTGTCTTATTTGTTTTGGAAATTAGAATCATAAAACGTGACTAATCTGATATAACTGCTTGTCTGTGCAAGATTATATCCAATCTTATATCCAATTTACAGTAAATGGACACAGGTTGCATTTTAAGGCACTATTTTGGCAGAACTGCTGCGTGCAAATCACTTATGATGTTGACCGTACACAGTTGTACATCTTAATACGTTTTAAAGCAGAGTTACAATGTGTGCAGCTGTATTCTCGCAGCATTATAAAATCTTCGCCCGTCCGGAGTGACTGATAGTCCTGCCCTTTTACTTCATTTAAATCTGAACACATGAGACCAGCAGCCAGCAAGCGTGATCTCCAGCTGAATGTATTCATAAAGCTCACTTATAGCAGAGCTGTAGGTGTAGCAAACTTTCAGTGGTACATCTGCAGAAATGCCAGAGAGGCTTATTTGCATGTGAATGGTGTTGGGAAAAAATGGGTTCACACCACTCAATTGCATTTCCCAGTGTTGAGAGTCCTGAATCACGGCTTGTGTCTCGTGGCTTACACTCGTAAGGACAGTTGCTGTACTGATATTGTGCTTTCTGATCGCTTACAAGCCTGGCAGACAAACTTAAGTCTAATTAACAGACAAATTTTCCCTCTGTGTCTGGCTGTGTAAAAGATCCAGTCCAATCAGATTCCACTTTGCACAAATCACTCCTGAGATTTCAGGTTATGAAATGCACTTATCTAGTTTTACACTCATATGCAGTAAACAAACTAAAAGCCATTGTGCATTGGTGATTTTTTTTTTTTTTTTTTTTTTTTTTTTTTATCAGAAGTTTGGAGTTGGTAAGACTTTTTAATGTTTTTGAAAGAAGTCTCTTCTGCTCACCAAGGCTGCATTTATTTGAACAATAATACAGTAAAAATTGTGAAATATTATTAAAATTGAAAATAACTGTTTTCTATGTGAATATATGTTAAAATGTAATTTATTCCTGTGATCAAAGCTGAATTTTCAGCATCATTCAGTGTCAGTCTTCAGTGTCACATGATCCTTCAGAAATCATTCTGATATGCTGATTTATTATCAATGTTGGAAACAGTTGTGCTGCTTAATATTTTTTTCGGATTCTTTGATGAATAAAAAGCTTAAAAAAACAAAAAACAGCATTTATTCAAAATAGAAATCTTTTCTAACAATTTAAGTCTTTAGTATCACTTTTTTATCATTTTAACACATCTCTGCTGAATAAAAGTATTAATTTCTTTCAAAAAAAGAATTAAATTACTGACCCCATTTAAATGGTAGTGTATATTGTTACAAAAGATTTCTATTTTAAATAAATGCTGTTCTTTTTTAACTTTTTATTCATCAAAGAATCCTGAAAAACGTATCACGTTATAAAAAATATATTAAGCAGCACAACGGTTTCCCACATTGATGATAAATCAGCATTGTTAGAATGATTTCTGAAGGATCATGTGACACTGAAGACTGGAGTAATGATGCTGAAAATTCAGCATTGCATCACAAAAATAAATTATATTTTAAAGAATATTAAAATAGAAAACCATTGTTTTTAAATTTAAATATTTCACAATATTACAGTTTTTTTTAACCCGTATTTTTGATAAAATAAATGCAATCTTGGTGAGCAGAAAAGACTTCTTTTAAAAAATATTAAAATATTTTAAATGGCAGTGTATGTATTAGTTAAGTACACTAAAAAAAAATGAACTTGAGGTTGTAAGATTATTGGTGTATGTTTTACAAGAAAACTTTCTACTTCAAAATTTCATATTTAATTGAATGTTTCACTTTTCTGAGTGAAAATAGTTTTCACCGTACGTATATTTTCCACTATTATTGAAGTGTTTTGGAAGGCCTTTCACTCTCATTTTGAGGCTTGGTCATTATGTGACTGTAGAAAATGACCTTTTCTTTCACCTCTGGGACTTTAAGAATGGATGTCCTCGTCATGCCTGTATGAATTGCATCTAGAGCAGCTTTCACAGGCTGTTGAGCCGCTACTGCAGGACTACAGCTGTTGTTGTGATCATTGATTCACAGAGAAACCTGAGCACAGAAACTACTGTAGCACATAAGAAAACCTCATGCATCTGTACAGCACACAAACAAAGAACTTGTCATGCGGTGATATTCTTTCTGGATTTCACCCACATCAGTGACCTCGACTCATCATAATGCAGACTGAATAAAGTCTTATTACTGTCTGCCCTTTCTTTATTCTCCTCTGGCTTTCTATAAAACACTTTCTACTGTACGTTCAGCTTATGTGAGTGTTTATATGTCCTGTCTATTATTCTAAGTAAGAGTTTATTGCAGAATATGATGTTACATTAAGATTTCTCTTGGCGATGGCGATATGAAACTGAACAAATATGGTAGTATTGTCATGATAGTATCCACGCGGCTCCGGAGGGTTAATAAAGGCCTTCTGAAGCGAAGCGATGCGTTTGTATAAAATAAAAATTTAGAAGAAGCTGGATATTTTACTTCATAACTTGTTTAATATGGATTTTTTTTTTTTTTTTTTTTTTTTAAACACAAAAGCATCACTTCACTTCAGAAGGCCTTTATTAACCCTCCAGAGCCGCGTGGAATATGTTTATGATGGATGGAGACACTTTCTTCAGCTTATACTTGTTTGGTAACGCATTACTGCCATTATAAAGCTTGGATGCGTCAGGATATTTATTAATATTTCTCCGATTGTCTTCGTCAACAATAAAGTCATATACACCTAGGATGGCTTGAGGGTGAATAAAGCTTGGTGTAATTTTCATTTGAAAGTGAACTAATCCTTTAAGGATATTAACTAAAGATATTTACATATGCATTTGGCAGATGTTTTTATCTAAGCAAACTTACAAGCTTTCGTACGTTTAATGTGCGCTAAAGGAATACAAATTCTTTGCCAGATTAAATATCCCATGTTCTCTCTCTGTTTTTGCACTTTTTTTGGACTTCAAAATCAGGAGCGATATTCACTACCATTATAAAGCTTGGTAGAGCCAGGATTTTTTTTAATATAACTCCGACTGTGTGTGTCTAAAAGAATATAGTCATGTACACCTAGGATGGCTTGAGGGTGAGTAAATCATGGAATAATTTTCATTATTTGGTGAACTATGCCTTTAATCTTTCTGCTTATTTCTAGGTTTAAGTTCATTTTCAGCTCCACTATTCAGACCTTTGCTCGTCTCGCTCTTTAGCGTTTAGTTGGCATGCTTGTGTGTGGCCGTGCCACCTGGCCTTCTCTCTAAAGCAGAATGGATCAAACGCAGGGCTCGGCTTTAGCTGCATTTGAAAGCACCGCTGCAGTACATGTGTGGAAATCAGTTTAGACAGCAGTACCTAATAACTTTTTCAATTGCGCTTGCACGCTGCATTACATATTTATTTTTACCAGCCAGAAATGTTTTCCCTTACCATAATGTTTCCGTCAGTGAAATAAAACAGTGACTTTGAAGGTTTTCCAGCAGACAGTGAGTGAATGTCCCAGTATTGTGTCTGATAGCAGCGTTGTTGATCTTTATTGGAGCTAATGAGGGCTAGTCAGCGGATCTCTCTAAGGGACTGGCCCAGATGGCGTGTGCGAGTGAGTGTGTGCAAGTCTTTTATCAGCACCTGTGTAGACATCTTGTAAAGCTGCTGTTTCTTCTCCCTTGTATACTTAAAATTCAGCTATATAGGGTACACCGTTTGGGGATGTTATTGTTTAGATCTAGCAGAGAGTGTGACCCAAATTAAATGGTACCACTTTACATTTGTTAACATTAGTTAATGAACATGAACATATTTATTAACTAACATTAACAAAGGTCACGGCTGCTCAGAGACTAGGTTTAGGAAGATCCACGTGCAGCTTTATTTGTAAGAACAGACTGTCTGCAAAAGAGAAATCCAAATGACAGACAAAGTTCCAAAACCACAAGAGATCCGAAATAACAAAGTCGTAAGAACAGTACTTGACAATACAAAAACTCAATGACAAATGCAGAAACAAACACAACTGAACAAGTGATACAAATGAGAACAAGCTGAGGGCAATCAACCCAGATGAGAACTGGGCAAAAGGACTCTGGGAAATGGAGTTCAGGGCAGAGACACAGTGGAAGGGAAGAGCACTCTCTAGTGGACAGACAGGGAACTACAACTAGATACAGAGACACTGGGAAATGGAGTTCATAGCAGTGTCGCTGTGGAAAGGGAAGGAGTGCCCTCTGTGGACAACTAGGGCACAACAGCTAGTCACTGTGACAAATAAATGCATATTGTTAGTTCATGTTAGTTAATGCATTAACTAATATTAACAAATGAATATGTATACAGAAAAAATTGCATAGGAGTTGCATTGTTTTTTTTATAGTATTGCGTATTATTATAGTGTATTATTGTCACAGGCAAAGACAAGGAAGGGGTGGGGTGAATATCATTAAAGTCCCTTTCACTCGGCGGCCATCTTTGAAACGCCTCTCGGCCATCCAAGTGCAGCTCCTATCTCTTTGAATGGGGAAACATCAAATTCTCTAAAACTGTTCGCCATGCTTATGATTAAATTTCAAATTTGAAATCACCAATAAAATCTGACAACAACGGTCTCATTAATTTTGTTTCTAAATACTCGAATCATGACAAATATTGACCATGACTGATCATCATTGATCATGATAAATCTAAATCATGACTGTATTTTTCAGGCTGGATCAATCTAATGTGCATGTGCAGTCCTTAGCACACATCTCTATAGGAAGTGCGCATCTGACTGTTTCTATAGGAACCAGAGCTTCTAATGGCAGCTGCAGTGACATGATGACTTTAACAGTCAGTGATTGGCTCTTATTTAGAAGGCGGGACTTATTCCGCCATATCGCGCATTGCACTTTCTACCATTCATAATAATACGAGTGCACCGTCTTTCTATATATGAAGTCTTTGATATAATAACAGCCGTTTTACTTTATTAATGAATTAAAACAAAGAAGGAAGTCCAAAACGAATCCAAAAAAAAAAAACAATGTTCACAAACATAAAGACATTATGGGACCATGAGAATAACTAAACTGAGGGCTTAAATACACCGGAGAAAACTAACTAACTAACAAGAAACAGGTGCGCAAAACAATCAGTAACCGTGGCAACAAAAGAATTCATGGAACTGAAATGAACATGTGGAAACTAACAGACCAAAAAGAAACAGAAACAGGCTCTGACCCTGACAATTAGAGTATCTGTTTTATGTTTTATCTTGTTTTATGTTTACGAAGTGCAGTATGTTCCTTTTAAAGTCGGCATGAAATAAAAATTCACCATGTTTATTTGCGAAATGCATGTTATTGATCTTATTGTGAACAATTCATTCATGCATGTTGCTTAGTTGCTAATTAGCATGCTGTTTATTAGTATTTATAAAGCACATAGCCTATTAATGCCTTATTCTGCATGACCTTATTCTACATCCCGTAATCCTACCCAATACCTAAACTTAACAACTAAAACAATTACCTTACTTAGTATCTATGAGCAGTACTTAGGAGTTTATTGTGGGGAAAAGTAAATTCTAAGTGTTTTTATGCCAGAAACATTGACTTGCATTATAAGCTGGGAAAATAAAATGTGACAAAAGTGTATAATCTCCTCATTTTGGAAGATTCTATTCAGTACAGGCATTGCAAATGAGAGTATTTCATTCTCTATCTGTCTGTGTTCAGTATGACCGTTATGTGACTGCTCTCTTTTATCATTTTGCAGGAATTAATGGACTTCATCAGCAAGAGGCTGATGGATGTTTAATGTGTGCTAAAGGAAGCTTTCGCTCAAACGCTTCAGGCCTTTAACCAGTCGAGCGTGTGTGTGCGTCTGTGGTGTCGAAGGTCTGTGCATCTGTTTAAGCATATGTGCGCCTCACTGCATGCTTTACTGACAAACCCAAACGCTTCTGCTCGCATATGCTGTGTAATTTCTGGATCTGTCTTCTGCAGATTGAAATAATCCTATCACAAGTGTCATCCGTCAGACAGACAGTGTGTTCAAAACCGACATCCTGTCAAAGCCAAAGATAAAGCTGCCGTCTCATTCTTAAACCCCGTGTGCTCTGAAACAGACAGAGACTTACGAGCTGGGTAAAGATATCGTGATGGCATGTGCAATGGATTTAGGACGCCTGATATGACATAATGTAGTTTTAAAGAGTTCCAAAATACAAAACACAAATTTACAGCTCATCTTGAGACCCTTGCGTTCTGTTCCATAGAATTCTGGTACTTAGTCAAATTAATTTAAACCAGTCTGCAAAGACAATAGATTATTTTGTGAAGCTCTGTAGTTCCAGTTGTGCAGGAAACATTGGTAATTTTTCAACCCGTCTTTCAGAGACCATCTAATCAATACTGCTTGGATAAAACCAATTCTCTCCCTGTTGAATTTTGTTAACGCAGTTTGGGTCAATTTGGCACTGGGTCAAAAAAGGAACAACTCTTCACTTGGTTGTTTTGACCAAGCTGCGTTGAGCTAAATGTTTGACCCAACATGCTGGGCTGTTATTTAACTCAACTGTTTTTTAAAAATGACTATATTGTTGGGTTAAAATTAATCCAGAAAATCACACACAGAATGACTACAGTAAGGTGGAAAGTAATTAATTACAAACATACATTTACAAAAGTACATTTTTTCAGATTTTTCTACTTTCTTGAATATAATTTAATTGTGGTACTTACACTTGAGTTGAATAAAAAATAAAGTATTCAACTTCGCTACATTTATTTTTCACCAAAAGCACAAAGTACAACGGTGCCGACAGAGCAACAGGGCAAGCTGGCAACTGACAGGCACTTTTCAAACTACTGCGGTGCAGCCCATGCGCTTCAGCCAATAACAGACAGGTCTGACTCTGTGTAAAACCAATCAAAACCTCCAGTTCAGCTGGGGGGGCGGGGCTTTCAAACCGCACTTTCACATTCAATTCACTGACGCTCGCGTTTTGAATCAGCATTGCGAACGTTTCAATATTTTAGTGAAGGTAAGTGAGCTATGCTCATATTCTGATTTTTAAATTGTAATTTTGGCAGCTCATGAAATGGGTCATACCATTGATAATCACCAGAGCACTGAGCAGTTGAACTAAATAAAAACTCCGCTCATACAAGGACACAGTTATTGCACAGACGGAGCAAGAACAATGCAAGTGTCTGAAATGCATGCGCACAGTTCATTTGAATGGTAAAGCTTGTCCTGTTTATCAGTATAGAATTAACCTCAACATTAGCAACAACAGTGAAATAAGATTGCATGATTTATCTGTCAATCAGCTGCACGTAAAAGTGTAGTTCATTCCCGGCACGTTTTCGGTAGAACGAAAAAGAGCATTTTATTTGCCATGTTAATCTGTACCCCACTTTATTTTACTGGCACTTTTCTATTCATACTGTTTTAATCTCTCATTTCTTTGATCGGACCTCTCACCCTTCTTTGCTTTTGCTCTTCTTAAAAACATTCAAATGATCTTATGTGGACTTACTTTTCAAAATTAGTAATAAAACAATTGCTCTTGGCAACAGGGATAGTGTAACCCCTCCTGTTCGAACCACCTGCTCTAAGCAGGACTCGAACCCAGGTCCGCTGGCATGGGAGGCGGGCACTCTAACAAGGAAGCCAAAGACCGCAGCTTCTAGTGTGAGTCGCTAGAGCACCTCTTGAGATCAGGGGAGTGAGGTTTACTCATACAGCTCTTACTAGCTGACCTCCGTTACAATAGCGCTTAGCATAGCATCAAACATGACAATTTATGAGATTTAATATCATGTTTTGCTCCTATATATACAAGTCAGTCATGTTTGAACTTAGACTACCAGTCAAAAGTTTGGAAACGGTAAGATTTTTAATGTTTTTAAAAGAAGTTTCGTCTGCTCACCAAGGCTGCATTTATTTAATTAAAAATACAGTAAAAACAGTAATATTGTGAAATATTATTACAATTTAAAATAACTGTTTTCTGTTTGAATATATTTTATAATGTAATTTATTCCTGTGATCAAAGCTGAATTTTCAGCATCATTACTCCAGTCTTCAGTGTCACATGATCCTTCAGAAATCATTCTAATATTCTGATTTGCTGCTCAAGAAACATTTATGATTATTATCAATGTTGAAAACAGTTGTGTACTTTTTTTTCAGGATTCTTTGATGAATAGAAAGTTCAAAAGAACAGCATTTATCTGAAATACAAAGCTTTTGTAACATTATACTCTACCGTTCAAAAGTTTGGGGTCAGTAAGAATTTTTATTTTAACTTTTTTGAAAAGAAATTAAAGAACTCAATACTTTTATTCAGCAAGGATGCATTAAATCAATTAAAAGTGACAGTAAAGTCATTTATAATGTTACAAAAGATTATATTTCAAATAAATGCTGTTCTTTTGAACTTTCTATTCATCAAAGAATCCTGAAAAAAAATATTGTACACAAATATTTTGTACAATTGTACACAATAAATGTTTCTTGAGCAGCAAATCATCATATTAGAATGATTTCTGAAGGATCATGTGACACTGAAGACTGGAGTAATGATGCTGAAAATTCAGCTTTGATCACAGGAATAAATTACTTTATAAAATATATTCAAACAGAAAACAGTTATTTTAAATTGTAATAATATTTCACAATATTACTGTTTTTACTGTATTTTTAATTAAATAAATGCAGCCTTGGTGAGCAGATGAAACTTCTTTTAAAAACATTAAAAATCTTACCGTGTCCAAACTTTTGACTGGTAGTGTGTGTGGTCCATGTTGCTTCTTAACACAAAATATATTATAAAATTCAGGCTATGTCGATTAGCGTTGCATTATAGATATACATTATTCTTATGAAAATACCCGAGATGGCTTGAAGAACACAGATATATCAGATATATATTTATTGTCTTTGTTTCATCATTCAAAACGTCTCTATCTGCATGTAATTCAGCTGTAGTGATATCTGATGTCCAAGGCTGCGTTCCACTCCAAAATTTTATGCCCTTCACTCACTAACTTCCCTCCATCTCGTGTCATTGATAACTTTGCATGAGTGCCCACTACTGGCGGAAGGTTTAAAAGAAACGCACAAAGCCCTTGGAATTCACTATGGAGCTGATTCATTATTTAAACCCCTTTTGTGCTTATGAATTTGTTTAATGAAACATTTTATATGCTTATAAGTTGTTGGAGAAAATTCATAAAATCCTGTCGGTATATGAGCTGTTGAAGAAAAATAAAATGACACAAATGAAACAAAATATCAACAGTATAAACTTTGACTGCGAATATAATTATAATCTCAACATAATTAATAGATTATACACTTATGTGATTAATTCCCAAAATAATCAATATATCAGACACTTAAGTTAAGCTCGATCTGCTGACGTCACAATCAAGTTGAACTGTGGGATATGGAGCTGCTTGAAGTGTACATTAGATTCGCTCCCTTCAGTCAAAATCGAGGGGACGAGGGTCTGTCCATATAAAATTCCCTCGTCCACTTCATGAAGTGGAACAAACTACTTATTTACTCTTACTTGAGTCATATTATTTTTCAGTACTTCTACTTGTACTCAAGTAAGTTATTTATTAAGTAGCAGTACTTTTACTGAAGTATTTTTTTTTTAGTACTTAAGTAAAATGAACAGTTTAATGTTTCATTATGCATATCACTAAGGCTCTTGTGCAGTTTAAGATACAGCAAGTCCATTAAAAGTGGTCTGTTTCGAGAGACCCGTGTATCTTGTATATAAAAGCGTTCTGCTCTTTGGATATTTTTCTGTGTAACGCTATGAACCACTGACCAGTGATACGAACAAGCCGAAAGAGGGTCCTGCAAAGATTTCTTTTTCATTTTAACTCCCAAAAGAAACCGTTTTAGCAGGAATCTTCCCGTGATTCTGTGGCACCGCAGATTCTGAAAACCGGTCAAAGTGTGACCAAGGTGATATGCTTTTGACAGCCTTGGAAGTTTGTGCTATGAAAAGGTCTTTTATGTGCTCCGCCGCCGCTTTGAAAGCAAAAGAACGACGAAACTTTCAGCATGTTGGCATCTTTTGAAAATGCCGCAAGCTTCTTTGTAGTTCAGCCGGCGTGGGTCACGCCTTTAGACTTCATGTTCTAACAAGCTCATTAAACACAGCAACCTCTTGATTTCCGCAGATCGCGCTGTTCTGAGCGATTCCCTAATGTCCTCCAGCGCTATCTTGAATCATTTGAGCTGAAAGATCAGCAGAAGAGATTCAGCAGCATGCATGGAGATCAGAACGCAGCGTTTCAGCCTGTTTCGGTGCATTTATTTAAAGCGTTTTTAGTGGGAAAGAGGGGGGGAAAGGAGGCGAGAGCGACTCCATCGGTGCCGTACGACAGACAGGTGATTGGCTGATCCCGCAATCATCTGATGGCGTTGATTAATTGGGCTGGGGATTGAGGTAGAACACAGTCTTCTGAAGACCGTGTACTCAGACATTTAAATCAATTACCTACCCTGCTTTGGTCACAGCAGTGTCGTAAATCACACAATCACACCTTCACGCTGCCTGTTATCAGAACTGAGACTCACACAGATATTAGCACAGGTTGAATTTAAAGCTTGTGGAACTGCAGTTTTGCCGTTATTGCTATTATTATTATTAAAGCTAATAAAACTACTGTTTTTGTAATTGTTTTTAATTATTATTATTATTATTATTATTATTAAAGCCAGTAAAGCTACTGATTTTTTTTTTTTATTATTATTAAAACTAGTGAAACTACTGTTTTATAATTGTTTTATTATTATTATTATTATTAATAATAATAATAATAATAATAATAATAATAATTATTAAAACTAGTGAAAGACTGTTTAGTTTTACTGTAATAGTTTTTATTACTATTATTAAAGCTAGTAAAACAGTGTTTTGTAATTGTTTTTTTAATTATTATTATTATTATTATTAAAGCTAGTAAATCTACTGATTTATTATTATTATTATTATTATTATTATTAAAGCTAGTAAATCTACTGATTATATTATTATTATTATTAACTAGTGAAACAACTATTGTTTTATAATTGTTTAATATTATCATCATTATTATTAAAGCTAGTAAATCTACTGATTTATTTTTATTATTATTATTATTAAAACTAGTGAAACTACTGTTTAATAATTGTTTATTTAATTATTATTATTATTATTATTATTAAATCAGTAGATTTACTAGCTTTATTATTATTAAAACTAGTGAAACTACTGTTTTGTAAATGTTTTTTAATTATCATCATTAAAGCTACTGTTTTGTAACATTTTAAAATTATTATTATTATTATTATTATTAAAGCTAGTAAAACTACTGATCTGTAATTGCTATTAATAATAATAATAATACTACTAATAATAATATAGTATATTGATTTTATGTATATATATGTATGTGTGTGCATATACACTACCAGTCAAAAGTTTGGACACTGTAAGATTTTTAATGTTTTAAAAAGAAGTTTCGTCTGCTCACCAAGGCTGCATTTATTTAATTAAAAATAAAGCTGAATTTTCAGCATCATTACTCCAGTCTTCAGTGTCACATGATCCTTCAGAAATCATTCTAATATGATGATTTGATGCTCAAGAAACATTTATTGTGTACAATTGTACAAAATATTTGTGCACAATATTTCTTTTTTAGGATTCTTTGATGAATAGAAAGCGTTTATTTGAAATATAATCTTTTGTAGCGTATACACTAGTGTGTATATTTTTAAATAATAATAATAATCATTATTAAAGCTAGTCAAACTACTGTTTTGTAATTGCTTTTAAAATGTTCTTTCTTTATCAAATCATGTGTTCATGAAGTGATTTTCTCTCTGTTAAAAGAGATAAAGGGCTGAAAATCTAAACTAGATTTCAATCATCAGAAACTTCCTGCATTTTATAAATATCTCTTTGTTGTGTCGGCCGTGTCTTCATTCATCTGCAGAGAAAGGTCAGTGTCTCAGCGCTATCATCAATATACACCACAATTATGGTAACCATAGTTTCCACCAAAATACCATAGTTACTGAGGTTATTTATATTACAATAAACCAACCACTGTCATCAAAACTGAAATGAATCAAAAGCTTCTCACACCGGGACATTCCTTATCCAATTATTATTATTATTTTACTGTAATAACTAATGTAATAAATAATGTACTTTTTTTTTTTTTTTGCAATAGCAAGTTTGTCTCACAAATTCTGACTTTTTTTGCAATAACGAGTTTAAAACTCTGACTTGATTTCTGGCAGTTGTGAAATATAAACTGTGAGATAAAAGTCGCAGTTACCTTTTTCTATTTTTTATTTCTAAACAAGCTTCCATAGCCATCGCCATTCTCCTTTTGTGTTTCACAAAAGAATGCCCGTCACCCATTTTATTCCTTTAAATTGTGGAGTACACAGATTCTCAGCAGATTTCTATGGTTGTATGTGCAGAAGTACGAGTTTTTTGTGTTCGTGGAGAAGTGTTTTAGTCAAGGACTCTCATTCATCTGTCAGGGTCTCTCATTCAAACAGCTAGTTTTAATTTCAAGGTCTGTCTGATAACATCAACCAGACAGGTTGGTAATTGGAAAATGGAAAGTCAGAATAAAAGATCCATATTTCCTTTGCTACACTTAAATTTGCCCATCAGTTCAATGTTGATTTGTTTACCATTTGTTCAATATTATTCTTTTGTCAGCCGGATTATCATTTAACATGCATGTGTTTATGTGTGTTTAAGTGCGTGTTCTTCATCTAGTTAAAACACGCTCAGCTTAGCAGAATAAACTGACTGCAGACTCTTTAATGTGTGTCAGTCCATTAACCTGCGAATGCAATGAGAGTTAATTATCAGCATGTGTTTGTAACTCGCTCTTCCTGCCTTTGGTTGAGGAATTACAGTGAATATTTACCTTGATACACATAATTACCTCTTTAAGGGAAATGGTTAATTACTCAAAGGTGCGACCTAACCAAACGAGCAAATGACAGAGGTCCTGTTAGCAAGAAATGCTTCCAGTGCCACTGAGTTTAATGAGAAAGTGTAAACACTGCATGGTTCAGTGCAGCGCTCTGTAAGATCTAGTGTTATAGACTGAGCTAAATATACGTTTAAAATGAAAGTGCAAAGATGGTGTCCTAAAATTTGTCATAATTTACAAGTATTCTTCCTTTTTTTCATTCTGACTTTACCACAAAAAATATACTTTTTAATTATACTCTTTTATCTTGTTATCTGTCATTGTCCTGGTAGCGGGACACTTTCCATGTTTTTTTTATATTATTGCATATCACAGATTTTAGTAATTATCATACATTTATTCAATAGATAAAACACTTAAAATTCATCCTATGAAAAGAGTTTCGAAATTGGACTGTTACCATTAAAAACAGCGCTTTAAAACCAATTGGAGGGTTCAGTTTTTGTGATATCAACTTCAAATTTGGAACACAACTGGGTTAAAATCAACTTAGTTTATTTTCCAGCATATTTAGAATGCAAATTATTTTGTAAAATATACACCGATCAGGCATAACATTATGACCACCTTCCTAATATTGTGTTGGACGCTTTCTGCTGCCAAATCAGCCCTGACCCGTCGAGGCATGGACTCCTCTAGACCCCTGAAGGTGTGCTGTGGTATCTGCACCAAGATGTTAGCAGCAGATCCTTCAAGTCCTGTAAGTTGTGAGGTGGATCCTCCATGGATCGGACTTGTTTGTTCAGCACATCCCACAGATGCTCGATTGGATTGAGATCTGGGGAATTTCGGAGTCCAAGTCAACACCTCAAACTCGTTGTTGTGCTCCTCAAACCATTCCTGAACCATTTTTGCTTTGTGGCAGGAGCATTATCCTGCTGAAAGAGGCCACAGCCACCAGGGAATACCGTTTCCATGAAAGGGTGTACATGGTCTGCAACAATGCTTAGGTAGGTGGTACGTGTCAAAGTAACATCCACATGGATGGCAGGACCCAAGGTTTCCCAGCAGAACATTGCCCAAAGCATCACACTGCCTCCATCGGCTTGCCTTCTTCCCATAGTGCGTCCTGGTGCCATGTGTTCCCCAGGTAAGTGACGCACACGCACCCGGCCATCCACGTGATGTAAAAGAAAACGTGATTCATTGGACCAGGCCATCTTCTTCCTTTGCTCCGTGGTCCAGTTCTGATGCTCACATGCCCACTGTTGGCGCTTTCGGGCCAGTTTCGCTCCCCACGTGCATCAATGAACCTTGTCTGCCCATGACCCTGTCGCCGGTTCACCACTGTTCCTTCCTTTGACCACTTTTGATAGATACTGACCACTGCAGACCGGGAACACCCCACAAGAGCTGTAGTTTTGGAGATGCTCTGACCCAGTCGTCTAGCCATCACAATTTGGCTCTTGTCAAACTCACTCAAATCCTTACACTTGCCCATTTTTCCTGCTTCTAACACATCAACTTTGAGCACAAAATGTTCACTTGCTGCCTAATATATCCACCCACTAACAGGTGCCGTGATGAAGAGATAATCAGTGTTATTCACTTCACCTGTCCGTGCTCATAATGTGATACCTGATCGGTGTATATTTTGTATTAAATAAAAAATGTGTAGTTCAGTACATTTGCTTTCCAGCAAACTTTTTTCACTTCTTCTTACACTTTCACTTCTGCAATCATCTGCTTTTTTAAAAGAGACCAACCTTATATCTGTTTTCCAAAGCATTCATGAATTACAACCATTTAAGTTCAGATATATGCTCAAAAAGACAGTTAACTAGTTAGATTTGTACTTGTATTCATAATTTAAATTTTATAAAATATATATTTTTTAATATTTCTAAATTTCATGTTTAATTTATTTATTTTTTGTGTAAAAGAAATGAATTTAAAATAGGATTTTTTTGCATTTAATTGTTTTAATAAAAGTTTTATATTTGCAATAATATGTAGAAATTATACAGCTCCCAAGACTGCTATACATTCATAAGCACATGCTTGCAAATTGCAAAATTAATGCAAAATATCAACTTTTTGGTTTGTAATATTCATTTCTTCAATAAGGCCGTGCTTATCGTCGAGCCTTGCTTATGCTTTAAGTCATGAAACATATAATAAATATAAATATAATGATAAATACCCAGTGCCACATGCTTGTTTATAGGCACAGTGTCAGACAGACCCGTCATTTCATCAATCATTTAAGGTCTACTGAAAAGGTCAATTACACTATTTTGCACATGATTAAGCAAATGGCACAGCAGCAAGTACGTTCAGACGTTCACATTGTATCCTTTAATACATGAAGTGGCTAAATGAATTATTTTAATTGCACATAAAGCAGGAAATCAGGAAATATGCGGCAGAGACATTTGCTCAGCTCAGTGCCAATGAATATTCATGAGAAGTTGCTTTGTCAGGTTTTGAGAGTTTGAGTGACAGCTGGCCCTACCCAGCAGCTTTTGTGTTTTTTTGCATTTGCTTGTGATGAATATTAATAAGCACCTGTCAGCGTCCGAACACAGCAGGTTGTTAGGGTTGATTATGAGAGTGTCCATTCACACACTTGCTGCCGTGACCTACAGCACTTCCCACACAGAGTTAGACGTATAACAGTTTAGACTCACTGTAAACTCCTGTTCATCAGACACACTGCAGAGATGAGCCCAGCGAACAGGGAATGTTCTCAGAACGTTCTGGCAAGGTTCTCTCAAAGTTATGAACAAACGTTCTTTCAGTAACATTAATAGAATGTTCATTCAAAGTTATCTGGTCTTTAATCATGTTCTTAAAACGTTTGCACAAAAACATTTAAACCGTTCATGAAGCGTACAACAGAGGAGCCGAGGCCATGTTGGGCTGCTTTAGAGAAGAGGAAGAGTTGTAGTAGAGTGTTGTTGACATGCCGTCATTTTACGCCGGACTGCTTCACAAACAAGGGTCAATTCAACGCTGGATTTACACAAAAGATTAACATGATGACACATGCTAGTGGATGAGTTGAATCAACTCCACAGCAACTACATAAATTTATCCACTAACCATTCAGAAACGTCCAGTTTCATTCTAAAAGTTGTATCTTCTTCCTGAGTCTCTCCATCAGTGTCGACTCCGGTTTGAACAATGTAAGGCTGAACACCGTTACTGACAATCCTCATTTTGGCTGCGTGAGATTCTCCAGCTTTGTTGTTGTTGAGCGACCGAAGCGCGAGCTGTTAAAGCTCCGCCCTCTTCTGGAAAGGGGGCCGGGAGCAGCAGCTCATTTGCATTTAAAGAGACACACACAAAAAGGCGTGTTTTTTTTTGTTTTTTTTTCTCACACCCAAATAGGGGCAAATTTGACAAGCTATAATAAATGATCTGTGGGGTATTTTGAGCTGAAACTTCAGACACATTCAGGGGACACCAGAGACTTATATTACATCTTGTAAAAGGGGCATTATACTGTAGGTCCCCTTTAATTCTTCATGGCACTGATTCAACAAGCTTCTGCAAACATTCCTCAGAAATTTTGGTCCATGTTGTCATGATAGCATCACACAGTTGCTGTAGATTTTGTTGGCTACACATCCATGATGTGAATCTCCCGTTCCAGCACATCCCAAAGCTGCTCTTTTGGATTTAGATCTGGTGACTATGGAGGCCATTTGAGTATCGTGAACTCATTGACATGTTCAAGAAACCAGTTTGACATGGTGCGTTATCTTGCTGGAAGTAGCCATCAGAAAATGGGCACACTGTGGTCATAAAGGGATGGACATCATCAGCAAGGTAAGCAGTGGCCTTTAAATGATGCTCAATTGGTATTAAGGGGCTTAAAACATGCTAAAAAAATATCCTCCACAACATTACACCACCAGCAACAGTCTAAACCGCTGATACACGGCAGGATGGATCCATGCTTTCATGTTGTTTACGCCAAATTCTGACCATCTGAATGTCGGAGCAGAAATTGACACTCATCAGACCAGGCAATGTTTTTCCAGTCTTCTTTTGTCCAATTTTGGTGAACCCATGTGAATTGTAGCCTGTAGCTCATCTGCTTCAAGGTTGGACGTGTTGTGTGTTCAGAGATGCTCTTCTGCAGACCTCTGTTGTAATGAGTGCTTATTTGAGTTACTGTTGTCTTTCTGTTGGCTGGAACCAATTCATTCTCCTCTGACATCAACAAGGCATTTTCGCACACACAACTGCAGCTCGCTGGATATTTTCTCTTTTTTGGACCATTCTTTGTAAACCCTAGAGATTTCTGAAATACTCAGATCATCCCATCTGGCACCAACAACCACGCCACGTTCAAAGTCACTTAAATCACCTTTCTTCTTCATTCTGATGCTCAGTTTGAACTTCTGCAGATCATCTTGACCATGTCTACATGCCTAAATGCATTGATTTGCTGCCATGTGATTGGCTGATTAACAGGGAAAACCTAATAAAGTGGCCGGTGAGTGTGTGTGTGTATATTTTATATATAAAGTAAAATGTGTCTGGGAGCTTCACCCTATAACTGTATTTCTCTGCAGTGTGTGTACGTGGCCAGTGAGACATCTGTTAATCTTCTCAGGCTAGGCTTTGAAGCATCTTGGGTGAAGCACAGATCAACACAGACCAGTAGTCTCGTTTAGACCCTGCCAAATGAGTGTTACTCAACAGATGACCAGGATATGCAACACTCATCATGCTGAAGTCTTATGAAAAACTGAAACAAAGCACTTAACCCATTCTTGCTCATATGAACATACTGAGCTATGAGTCAAATGAAAGATTGATGCAATGAGTCATACTGTTCTGTTGCTATTTTTCAGTGTATTTTTCTTGTACAGATGATGTAAATGGCATGCAATGATCTTGTAAATAGCTAAAAAATCACGTCAATAAGTTGTCAGCATTTTGATATATATTCAGTATATTAAATATATATCTTTATATTTACACATTTGGCTGAAAGAGTGATATTTTTGTCAATCAGAGGAATAATATTTCATTCAAACAGTCATTGTAGTCAAATAGTTTCAAACTCTTGATGCAAGAAGTAAATATAGATAGAAAATATAAGACTGAAAACTGGAGTGACTGTTGAAAAGTCAGCTTTTCCATTACAGAAAAAAGTAAAATATATGTAAATAGAAAACAGTTCTTTAAAATGGTCACACTTTATATTAGGTGTCTATACTATGTACTTGCATTTGGTACAAAGTATAGAATTGAGATACGGGTAAGATTAGGTCAGGTATAGTGGTATGGGTAGGTTTAAGGGTGGTCAACAGTGTAATTTAAATTTTGATCGGATAAATCCAGCCATGGTGAGCACAAAAGTCTTATTTCAAAAACATTAAACAATCTTACCAAAATTATGCAAATGAATCAATGTTCACTGCATCAATTCTTTGAAGCATGCATTCACTTCAAAAACCAATGAACTCTAACACAGTTTTTGCCTTATAAGTTTATATGCTATTAAAATGATTAAAATGCCAGCACACGCTCATGAGTTGTGAAACTGATGTAATGACATTCTCTTATGGAAACTTAATGGGCAAATAAAGAGCACATTAAACAGTATATTATTAATGATGTTGCTTATCTTTATATTGCCAGCAAGTCATTGTGAATATTAAATATATTGCCCAGCCCTAATATAGTCACCCAAAACATGTTTTAAATGAATGGTAGGGGCTTTACTTGTCCTACTGAAGATCTCTTTGAAGCATGAAATAGTAATTAAAGGGCCAAACTATGAAAGCTCAGGTTGCAATTTCACTTCTTTCTCTCATGCAACAATCACAGGAGCTTTTGAGCATTTTTTTATTCTTTCTTTTCATGTTTTTTCCCTTTCTCATTATTAGCACTGCCTAAAACCAATTTAAACCCACTCATCTCTTCAGAGAGAGATGACAAGCTGCATGTCAGGGTTATTATAGTTTACTAAAACTAAAACCATAAAAAACTTTTTCGTTACTAGAAATATTTTAAACCTTATTTCATCTAGTTGCCAATGCAACATTCTCATTTTTATTTAATTTAAAGTGCCCCTATTATGCTTTTTCAGATATTACCTTTCATGTAGTGTGTAATACAGCTGTGTGTGAATGTAAAAGGTCTGCAGAGTTTCAAAGATCAAAGTGCAGATAAAGAAAATAGTGATTCTGTAACTAATTTGCATAATGCCTGCTTCTTCATTGGTTGAAAGTTAACAGTGTCTACTTTGCCCCGCCCTCAAACACTGTAGTTGTAGCTGAATCTGGAAGAGTTTGGTTCATGTTGAGAAGTGTGTTTCATGTTTTCTGCTGCCAAAGCAAATCCACAAAGAATGAGATTGATACGGTAAAACCAACGCCATCGTTACTGTTTGTATCACTGTGTATCAAGTGCTGAGGAAGAGCTGAAGTTCAGATATGGTGATGGGTGCTTGGTTTCTGACACGCACTGTAAGTGATCGACCAATCACAACAGACTGTGCCATCTGACCAATCAGAGCAGAGCAGGCTCTCCGAAAAGAGGGGTTTAGAGGGATCGATCAGTTTCAGACACTGTGAGATAAGAGTTGATGTGTATTATAAGGAAATTAAAGTGTTTTTTGACCTTATGTGCATGTAAACATATTGTAGAAGACTCCAAAACAAAATTAGCGACCTTTAAAATTTCATAATAGGAGTACTTTAACCTAATGTACTGAAATAAATACAATTAAAACTTAAAATAAAACCTATAGACCTATTTAACTAATTAACAAAAACTGAACTAAAGTTGAAAATGAAAGCAGAAAATATATAAATGATAGAAAAAAACTATAATAAAGTATAATAGTAAATGATACTAAAATAACACTGCTCTGCATGCAAGAGCAAAAATTATGAGGAAGAAGTCCCTACCTCTAGATACTACTCTATACAGTGAAATATACGAGGGATAGTGTATCGGAGATATATGACAGGCTGAAGCGGAGCTGCATAAATTGTGTATATGTGTCTGTCTCCTGCCGCTGGGAAGCCCAGGTGCTCTGATGGTAATTAAACCATGGAAGTGTTGAGCTGCTCTCTGCCACCTGCGGCCATAATGTCAGTGTGAGTGTACAGGGTGGAGTCAGTGTTGCCCTGACGGATGCTGATGAGACCCTGACGGCGTGATCTTTGCAGATCGCTGCGTGTGTGAGGAGTACTTGAGCAGGATTCCCTGAATGGACCTTAGGTGTAGATCGTTAAATCCTGACATTGTACACTGTAAAAAGAAAAAAGGTCAAAGAAATCATAGCGACATATGTTTTCACATTACTTTAACTCGAAATACTTAATAACCAATTTCAACTTCATTTTTTTAAGTAATATGAGATTACTTAAAATGTTGAAATTACTTGAACTGCAAATTTGATCATACTTAAGAAAATGAAGTAGACAATTACTTAAATTATTGCACATTTAAGTAATACGAAATTCAGACATGTTGATGTAATTTAAATGTACTGGGGAAAAACTGAAGTGAAATGACTTGTAGAGCCAGTTTGATTATACTGAAAATGTGCAAACCGTCATGGCAACATATGTTTTTCCATAACTTTAGCTCATCAAAATAATTGAAACAATTTCTACTTTTTTTCATTTTTTTTTTTCAATTATATGTGACCCTGGAACACAAAACCATTCATAAGGGTAATTTTTGGAAATTGAGATTTATACATAAATAAGCTTTCCATTGGTGTGTGGCTTGTTAGGATAGGACAATATTTGGCCGAGATACAACTGTTTGAAAATTGGGAATCTGAGGGTGCAAAAAAATCAAAATATTGAGAAAATCACCTTTAAAGTTGTCCAAATGAAGTCCTTAGCAATGCATATCCACTCACAAAAATAAATTTTTGATATATTTACGGTAGGAAATTTACAAAATATCTTCATGGAACATGATCTTTACTTAATATCCTAATGATTTTTGGCATAAAAGAAAAATCGATAATTTTGACCAATACAATGTATTGTTGGCTATTGCTACAAATATACCTGTGCGACTTATGCGACTTGTGGTCCAGGGTCACATATGAGATTGAATTTGATTTAAGTCAATGCAATTGATATAATGTAGATTTGATTAGACTTATAAATGTGCAAATGCAAAAATAAAAAAAAAATTAATACTCTACTTCATTTTTTTTTTTTTTAAGTTATATGAGATTCAACTCTTTTTTTTTTTTTTTTTTTTAGGTCAGTTCAATATATTTAAATGACCTGAAAGAATGATTGAAAAACGACGTGTACAGTCAGTTTGATTATACTTAATGTAAGGCTGCAGCCGAACTGAAGTTTTGAAGGTGGATGTATTTACAGTGTAAGGTCACTTGGCATTACTGATTATATAAGCCTTTTTATCCCTGAGTGAATCCGTCTCAGTCACTCTTTCAATTAATCCTTTACCCTTAACAGACCTATTATCATTATATGTGGAGCATTTAACTATATTATCAAGGCCTTCTTCATTAAATGGTTTTAATCACCTTTCTGCAAAAGATGAACATTTACTGTGCTATGGCTAATGGACTATTGAATATTATTCAGTGACATTAATCATTTATATGAGGGTTAGTCTGATGTAGATACACTTGACCTGGGCTGCGTTTCTTGGATGAAAATATAACTCACTGCTCAACTAAAATAGTAGTGTAATTTTATTATATATAAGCAATATCACACGAGTAGCCATGTGATATCGCTCTATGTCAGCACGGCTGTGATCTGTGCAATATTGCTCTATACCAGCCGTGCTGATATAGAGCCATATCGCATGCCTACGAGTGTGATATTGCGTTTATACAACAGTTCAATGGTACAAGTGTGTAAATAAATAAGAAATAACAACAGATTGTCTTTAAAAACACTCTTTTGTGCAGCACTACTTCCTTTCACCACGGATTCAGATCTTAAGTTGACAGTTTAACAGTTGAGCCCAAGCCTCAGTAACTAGTAATGAAGGAACGTTGAGTCGCTTCATTGAAACTCTTTGTAATATGTTGAGTATTATGAGATAGAGATCCACTTAACGAGTGTATTACCTGCATCTAGCTGATATTGTTTAGGTCAGTCTTATATTCATAATCACAAAATCAGTTTGAATGCCTGCTGAGGAAAGCGATATCTTTGTCCTTTTAACATTTAAGAGGATTTCCCATGACAGCGCTAGTCAATGCATTTGTCAATTGTTTAAAGTATAAACAACGTCCTTGTTTCCTTGTTTCAGTCCATTTCAATATAAGTCTTTGTGACTGACTGACTGACTCACTCATAAAGACAGTCTTTGCCGCCATCTAATGATGTATTAATGTAACTTTCAGTTAAGTCAAAATCACTAAGGGACTCTTTCTCAATACCAAAACATATGGCATGTTATGTATATAAAATATTATTTATTGAACAATAATATTTATAGCCATTATAACAGTATAAGAAGTAAAATAGGAAATAAACACAAGCAAACAGTTCAGTCAAACGTACAAAAGCAGCGCTCTAGTTAGAACAAATTTTCAAATAGGCGCTATGTTTACATACAAATTGCATATCTGAGGTCTAAACAACTACATTCGTCCCTAAAAAAAAAACTCTTAAAACAACATTCCATCACAAAATAACAGTAGTATCTATAAAAATATGTTGGGTTTGCTCGTTCGCCATGACACTTGTTGTGAAAATGCTGAAAGCAGAGTAATTCAAACGGTGAAATGGTTCCCGTGGCGATACTGGTAGAATATCACATAGCTGGAAAGACCTCTCAGCCAATCAGATTCGAGAACCAGAACGAACTGTTGTATAAATTATACAGGCAAACAAGAGGCTAACACCGTGTCCTAACCAGACGTGATGCGATGCCGCGAAAAGCGATAAAAGGTATCTTTTTCATGTTAATCAGAGTTTTTGTCCTAACCAGACACGCAAATATTCTATTTTAGAAACGGTTTCTATTTCTCCGTGACGTCGCGGCTGAAACAGCAACACAGTATGCAGTGATAATATCAGGTACTGTTAATGTGCTTTATTTAATGTTAAAAGCGTCTAACGTGAGTTTGAATATTGTTCCAAGCTTTTTAGCTGTAATGAAAACAACACTGGCTAACTCACCTCAGATCTTGAAAATAAATAAATGGGCACAAGAACATTCAAACTGTCAACTCAATGTGAACAAACAAGTGTATTCTATGACAAAGATTGGTTCAGTCACTCCGTATGTACTTTAAATAATGTTTAAATTATGTAATATTTATGAATTTTACTATGTACTTGCCCATTTCATTGTGTCTGCTGTGCTCTTACCAAGAGAGCCCGCCCACACTCTCTTCTGATTGGCTGTGGTTTTTGATTGATTTTATCGCTTCTCATTTTCGCTTCACATCTAGTGTGGACAGTCAAATTGCTCGTCGCTGGAATCTTACAGCATTGCGTCTGGTTAGGACACGGTGTAATGAGGAACAGGTGTAGGTAATGAGTCATCATGGAAACAAACAAAACAGTTAGGGAAACAAAGGATATCAGGAACTAAACCACAAGAAATGACAACCAGACACAGCAAGACAAAAAAAAAAAATGGATTACCTCGCTCTTTTGTTATCTGTTGTTTTGCTTTATTTCCAGATGTTTTTTTTGCAATGCTGTTTGTGAATGTTTTTGGGAACTATGGTTTCAGGAAACACTGAACTATGTTGGAAACACCCGGAATTTGCAACCATAGTTGGCTAACGATGCTTTTGGGAAACGCACTGGTCTGGTCCACTTTCCAGTTTATTCCAAGAACCGCCCACTTACAGGAAATGACTGTGACTGACATTTAAAGAGACCAACCACAGTTTTTGTTTTTGTGTGCTCTTCAGGTTGGGTAAATCTGAAAAACAATGCAAATATGCAATAATACCAAAAGTAAATAATACAAGTATAATAGACTGCAAAAGTAAGGCTAATATCAATGTAGTGCATCATCCCCCGCTCGCTTTCACTGTTTGATGTTATAACAGCTCTCATTTCACCAATCAATCAACCTGTTTGGTGACAGATAGAGGCAAAACTATCATTAAAAAATGAGCCTTACAATGGCAGCTGATGTAGTTGTCAGTATTGAATGTAGCGTCACCTGCTGAGCTGAAACTCCTGACAGAATGAACGCAACAGACTTTCCCTACAGACACTGACTGACAGCAGCAACCGACCACAAAACAAAGCATTCATTTGTGATTGAATTAGGTTAATTCGGCTAGTCTTTCCTAATGCAAAGTGCACAGATGCCTGTAAAAGCATATGCCACTTGTGCTTTGCTTTGGGTCTAATAATAATGCTGATGAATATTCAAAATCCACTCATGTGCTTAATTTAAAATGAGCGGAAATTAAATCGGCTCCTCGTTGTGTTGCAGATTTTCTCTGGAGACTGTTTATAATGTGGGTCTGGTTTCCCGTCACCGGTTTAATCACATTTCATGTCTAAAAACTGCTCATTTTCACAAGTGTTTGTCTTGAAGGCTTTGGCTGTGTCCCTGTGCAAATGTGATGACAAAGTGAATTCAGAATCGGGCCCTTACATAAGCTGCTCTCACCGTAATTTGCTGGGCTCTCAGAGTCAGAAGAGAAGAAGTGTAGGTGTTCGCCATGAGTCATGTGATGTCTCCACTGTCCTCCCTATTTATGACCCAAACTAACAAGAGCCTTGGGACCTCTTCCTTATCCGGCCATTTTAACAAGGCACACCTTGAGCTGAAAGTATGAGCACCTTCAATGAATTCACCCAATGTTACCTGCATCTTCACTAAAGCTATAGTGTACCACATCAGTTTATTATCACATGTAGTCAAACAAGGACTGCCATGAATTATAAATAATGAGTTTCTGACTCTGCATTCTAATTGGTTCATTCGGGTTTGAGGCTATTGCACAAATGATTTTGTTAATTAATCAATATCGGTCATTATGTAGGTCTACTTTTTTATTTTTTATATATATGTATGTATGTGTGTGTGTGTGTGTGTGATTATTATCAATGTTGAAAACGGTTGTGTAATTTTTTTTTTCAGGATTCCTTGATGAATAGAAAGTTCAAAAGAACAACATTTATCTGAAATACAAAGCTTTTGTAACATTATACACTACAGTTCAAAAGTTTGGGGTCAGTAAGAATTTTTATTTTTATTTTTTTGAAAAGAAATTAATACTTTTATTCAGCAAGGATGCATTAAATCGATCAAAAGTGACAGTAAAGACATTTATAATGTTACAAAAGATTATATTTCAAATAAATGCTGTTCTTTTGAACTTTCTATTCATCAAAGAATCCAGAAAAAAATTAAATATTGTACACAAATATTTTGTACAATTGTACACAATAAATGTTTCTTGAGCAGCAGATCATCATATTAGAATGATTTCTGAAGGATCATGTGACACTGAAGACTGGAGTAATGATGCTGAAAATTCAGCTTTGATCACAGGAATAAATTACTTTATAAAATATATTCAAACAGAAAACAGTTAATTTAAATTGTAATAATATTTCACAATATTACTGTTTTTACTGTATTTTTAATTAAATAAATGCAGCCTTGGTGAGGAGACGAAAAACATTAAAAATCTTACCGTGTCCAAACTTTTGACTGGTAGTGTGTGTGTGTGTGTGTGTAATAAATATATATATATAATATATTAGTGAGCAATCAGCATGGTGAAATTGAGTGAAAGTGAGTGACCAGTGTGTACAAGCTTGATGACTGCTGAAAATAAATTGATTCATTTCTTACATGCACCTTTTTAATGATATCTCAAGATGCCAGTGAACAGCGTTTTAAAAAGTGCTAAACTAGCATAGACCAGAACAGAACTGCTTGCTGATCTAAGCCAGCCTTTTCTACAAGGTTTACATTGTTTTGTTTTCCAGTATAAATATCTGAACATTCTTAAATCAAGGGTAAATTACTTGAGAAGAAAAATCACTTGTTTTCTGAAAAATGGCAAAATTAAGTGCTTAAAACAAGAACAAATGTATGCCAGTGGGGTCAGAAAAATAAACTCAATTCCAAAGCAAAACAAATTTATTTTTTCTAAATTCCTTGGCAGATATTTGCTCTTGTTTTAAGCAAAAACTCCCTTCATTTTGTTACAGAAAGCAAGGCTTAATATCTTTAGTCATTTTGCTTCTCAACTATTAAAAAGAAAAGCTGAATATTAGTTTATAAATAATATATATTGTTTAATTTGTTACTGCCTTTACTTATTATTTTGGAATAAATGTAAAAATTTGGAACCAAAAATTATTCAGACACTTTGACCTGACCGTGTTATCTGACATAATTAAGATTATTTTTTTATATACAATATATAATATTAGTCATATATTACTGTCCAATAATTTCATCACAATTAATCGCATATAACATAAATGTGTGTGTATATATTATGTTAGATGCGATTAATCGCGATTTAATTGATTTGACAGCTTTAATTGATTATATATATATATTAGTCATATATTACTGTCCAATGATTTAATCATGATTAATCGCATATAATATAATATAATAAATTCTGGCCATATATAATTTTTTTGTCCATAACATAAAAAGATTTATTATATTATATTATAATACATTATTGATATATTATATTAATCGTAATTAATCGATTTGACAGCATTAATTAATTATATATATATTACTGTCCAATGATTTAATCATGATTAATCGCATATAATATAATATAATATAATAAATTCTGGCCATATATAATTTTTTTGTCCATAACATAAAAAGATTTATTATATTATATTATAATATATTATTGATATATTATATTAATCGTGATTAATCAATTTGACAGCATTAATTAATTATATATATATTACTGTCCAATGATTTAATCATGATTAATCGAATATAATATAATATAATATAATAAATTCTGGCCATATATAATTTTTTTGTCCATAACATAAAAAGATTTATTATATTATGTTATATTATATTATTGATATATTATATTAATCATATATTATATTAATCGTGATTAATCGATTTGACAGCATTAATTAATTATATATATATTACTGTCAAATGATTTAATCATGATTAATCGCATATAATAATTGTGCATCATTGCTCTTATCATCGTTTTTTAAGCACTTTACCATAGTAAAATCACTGTAATGTGTGGCCTCTTGCTTCCCTTATGTTGCTAATGTACTTTTGCTTTGTTGCTGAATTAAACTTTCTTAGCGTGTCATGTGAGTTTCTGCTTCTCGACCACCTCAGTGTGACAGCAGGTTTATTATAATGCATGGCCACCATCATATTCTGATGCAATGACGGCTGTACTGACCCACGTCCTGACCGTCCCGCTGTTTTAGCAGAGAAGGAGCTTTTTTTAGGAAAGTGTCACACCTTCCAATTTAGTGTGTGCTTCAGCACTGTGACAATGGCAGTTTGATGTCAGGACATGCCAGGAGTTTGTCCTTGGCACTGAAGATGACAGTGCAGTTGTTTTTAGCACTACTCAAGCAGAAAACAACTGTGGTCGTCACCGGCTGCAACAAAAGAAGATACAGTAGATATGAAAGATAAATAAAACAAACCGGCCATGACTTTATTAGCCCTGATCTCAACGAGTCAGCAAACTGCTGACAACAAAGGACTGTTGATGTGTTTGTGTGTGTGTGTGTGTTTAAATGTGGTGCTCGTTTTCTCACTCATCATTAGGTGTGACAGTGATGGTGTAATGAGAGCATATAGTATTCACGCTCATTAGAATGTGTGGATCAACTCTATATCCGCTTAGATCAAGATCAGCCTATAAACAGACCTTTTTGCAATAAATGCATGACAAGAGGAAATCACCCAATATGGTGCCAATTTTCCACATGTTTTTCAACATTGATTTCATTATCATTCAGTTGGGTCTTTTGCACTGTGCACTGAGAACAAACTCTGTGAACTGAGTGAAAAATTCATTTTAAAGCAAATATATTTGTACATTTTACTGTTACTTCATGTTCATTTTGCAAACAACACATCCAGAAAGCAAGCGTGTGATGTAAATGTGTCTGTCATTGTTAATCTTCAAATAACGCTGTCATCCTGTTGTTGTTGTTGTTGTTAAGCTTTAAATTTAGGTTTTAAATTAGCTATATATGACACTTGAAATCCTATATGCAACATAAGCAATAAAAGTTTTAAATAAACACTAACTGTAATTGGGTACAGTAGAGCATCAGTATGTATCTATCTATAATATGTGCTATTAAGTATAGTGTATATATGAATACACACACCGTTTAATGTCTCTCTTGCTCACCAAGGCTGTATTTATTTGATCAAAAATACAGTAAAATAAGTAATATAGTAACATTTTATTTCATTTAAAAAACAAAACAAAACTGTTTTCTATGTGAATATAGTAACATGTACTTTATTTCTGTGATCAAAGCTGAATTTTCAGCATCATTACTCCAGTCTTCAGTGTCACATGATCCTTCAGAAATCATTCTAATTTGCTGATTTGATGCTTAAGAAACATTTATGATTATTATCAATGTTGAAAACAGTTGTGCTGCTTCATATTTTTGTGGAAACCATGATATATTTTATTTTTCAGGATTCTCTGAGGAATAGAAATAGTTCAAAAGAACAGAAATAGTGAATAGAAACAGAATAGAAATAGATCAAAAGACTGAAATATAAATCTTTTGTAACATTATAAATAGTAAAATGTGTGTGTATAATATATATATATATATATATATATATATATATATATATATATGTATATGTGTGTGTGTGTGTGTGTGTGTATATATATATATATATATATATATATACATGTATGTGTATGTATATATATATGTATATATATTTGTATGTATATATATGTATATATATAGGTCATTGACGAATAAGGTTTTTACAAGAACCATGGAAATATAATAATATATAATATAATATAATATAATATAATATAATATAATATAATATAATTAATTAAATATATAATACATTTTGAAGTTTTATTAAGTGTTAACAATGAGATTGTGGTTTTTAAAATCAATTAACACTGCTTTTGTCATTTTTTACAAGATGGACAAAATTTGTCACCAAAAAAGATGGTTTTGGTTTAACCAAAACTTTGGTTATACTGAATGACGATATTTTCAAACAGTGCTAACAGGCTGATATCTAGCTAGCTAGCAAAAGAACAATCAAACATTTTATATTTAGTACAAGTTTTTAAAATATTACAACATTTTCTATGTTTTATAACGGTTGTACCAAATGACCTGATGTTTCGGGACATGCGTATAAGCGAGTGAAAACATGAATTTTTCAAATAGTTAAGAGAGAGTTAGTTACTTTGCTTTACAACCATGTGGTCCTTTGCAGGTGTCTGAATGATGTCACATCCTGTCACATGATCTGGACCGCATGACTTGATCCAAAATGGTCCCTTTATATTAGTTACTCCGAATGACATCAATGAAATTCATTTTTCCGGACATTCTTTCTCATAACAAAACTATGGCCCGGTTTCACAGACAGGGCTTAGCCTAAACAGGATTAGTTCACTTAGGGCATTTAAGTACTTTTATAAACATTCACTAGAAAGAAAACATTACTGGTATGCATCTTGAGACAAAACAATGGCACTGACTCATTTTAAGATATGTCAGTGCAAGTTACTTTCAGTTAAAACAGTTCAAACATGCATTTTAGCTTACTCCTTGTCTGTGAAACCGGGTGAATGACTTCTACCACAATTTTAATATCATTTCGCACTATGTATATATATGATGTTCTAAAATCATGCCAGAATAAAAAATATATACATTTATTACATTTTAAGATATTTTAATCACTTATGAAATGGCTGTATTGGCCTTTGGACGGTTAAACTGAATGACCTTTTGACACTTCAAAATCTTTACATCATTCACCCATATACATGTCAGATGTGATTTGATATATTAGTGCTGTCAAATCATTTAATTAATCATGATTAATTGCATCTAACATAAAAGATTGTATATATATATATATATATATATATATATACCCTAAACTATCAGCCTACTAATACTCTAATGAGAGTTAGTTAACATGTAGTTGCAAAGTTACTTAGTTAGTAGAATGTCTAAAGTGGACCATCGAAATAAAGTGTAACCGTAAAGAAGCCGAACAGAGCTGTGCAGAACATGTGGCATTAGCATCTCTGGAGATTTGATAAAAGTTGAAAGTCAAAGCTGCCACTCTCTCTGCTGACAACTCACCTTCAGAGCGTGATGGATCTGTGCTGCTTTCCAGGCAAGCCAAATCATTTCTGCTCAGTGACCCACAGTTAAACGGTAACGGGACATCTGCAGGGAGCAGTTCAAATCCATGACTTGCAAGACTGATCTTTCCTTTCTCTTCTCTTTTATTGCAGAATAAGGTGCTGAACATTGACAGCGTGAGGGTCAAACTACAGGTGAGCGTCATTTCTTACATGCACCTTTTTAATGATATCTCAAGATGCCAGTGAACAGCGTTTTAAAAAGTGCTAAACTAGCATAGACCAGAACAGAACTGCTTGCTGATCTAAGCCAGCCTTTTCTACAAGGTTTACATTGTTTTGTTTTCCAGTATAAATATCTGAACATTCTTAAATCAAGGGTAAATTACTTGAGAAGAAAAATCACTTGTTTTCTGAAAAATGGCAAAATTAAGTGCTTAAAACAAGAACAAATGTATGCCAGTGGGGTCAGAAAAATAAACTCAATTCCAAAGCAAAACAAATTTATTTTTTCTAAATTCCTTGGCAGATATTTGCTCTTGTTTTAAGCAAAAACTCCCTTCATTTTGTTACAGAAAGCAAGGCTTAATATCTTTAGTCATTTTGCTTCTCAAGTAAATGTATCTTGATTTAAGAATCTTTAAATATTTTTACTGGAAAACAAGGCAAATAATGCATAAGATTTTTTTTTGCAGTGTAAATGTAATATCTCATATACATACCATTTTTACTTTTTGTGAAGTACTATTATGAGAGATAAATTCATGAGTTAATTTCAGTGTAACAAGCTTTTAGGTTTGATACCATCTGTTGGCACTTAATAATCCCTTGAGTAATTAGGTGATTTAATTATCTAATTTCAAAGCAACTCCAATTATATCTTTGCTGTTTTAAATACTGAGGTGATACATTTGGACGTTGCTTTGCTCCTTCTGGCTAATATTGACTAAGTAAACAATGAATGCGCATCTCGAGGATCAGCTCTAATGAGAGTTTAACGAGGCTGTCATTAATCTTTAACGCTCCATTAGCCGCATGGCTCGCACTAGTGAAAGATACACAGAGACTTGACTGCGTGTTTATTTAACCAGACAGACAGCTGAAGAACCACACTCATATCAGAGAATACTGTTACAGTAGATGGATGGATTTTATGGTTGTTAGTGTAATTATTGTGGACTGTGAGCGGTCAATAGGTGAATGTGTGTGTGTTCTTGTATACATGGTTTATGAGGACACAAATGTGTATAATGACATGGGTATTACAACGTAAACATGGTTTATGAGGACACTTCCTGTATGGAGAGTCCCCGTAAACCATATATACAAGTGTGAGTGTGTGTGTGTGTGTGTGTGTTTGTTATTAAAGAACACTGCAGTGCTCACTGTCAGGTCAAATTGGGCAAACATCTCAAAATAAGCAGAATAATCCTTCCATATGCTTGTGAATCTGTGTTTTCACACATCAAGATTGAGCCTCATTATAATGCGACTGTGAAGGTGCTGTTCAAGAATCTCGTTTTTAAAGGAATAGTTCACCCGAAAATATATAGAATTTCTTTAATCAGAATCAGAATGAGATTTATTGCAAAAGTCATTCTTAGAAGGAAATGTTATATATAGAATATTCTGTCAGGTGCTTCATATATAGAATATTTTAGATTTAGTTTTCATTAGTTTTAAATTGATTAATGGCAAATAGCAGTTACACTCTTCAGTTAAATAAGAGCATACTTTGAGAGCTATATAGTACATATTAAAACTTAAAATAAATAAGCAAAAATACGAAATGAAATGTTCCATGAATAATGACTTGCATCGCAGTCTGTTTGTCATCACATGACTTCAATAGGAGTCAATTATGATGCTTTTTAGTGAATATTTGTCATTTTTGGAGCCATTTACTTTCATTATATATATATATAAAAAAACTGCATATTCTCCTTTTGTGTTCCACTGAAGAAAGAAGGTCACACAGATTTTAAAAGACATGCGCACATAATGACAGAATATAATTTTTTTTAGTGCCATATCTGTGTGTGTGTGCATGATCTCCCAGTCTTTATTAATGTCAGGCTGACCTGCTCATCAGCATTCATGTCTGCACATCATTTCATCAGCGTGAAACATGACCCTGCGACAGGTCTCTGTGTGTGGTGACAGGCTGCTCTTATCAGGACAGGGACTGTTTAATAGGTCTTGACCTCAGCCATAAATTCACATTCTTGTCTTCTGCCTCACGCCATTACCACACAGGCTAATTAAAGCTTCTGCCTCTCTGCTCCACTTCTACTGTCAGATCTGATATGTGTGATGAATGTATGAATGAAACAGGTTAAGTTTGTGTCTCCTCTTGCTCTGTAGATCTGGGACACGGCAGGACAGGAACGTTTCAGGAGCGTGACGCATGCCTACTACCGAGACGCCCATGGTGAGTCGCGTTGTACTGCATGGCGACTGCAAAAAACCTCTGTTTTGGGGTCATGGTTTAGTATGATTTCGGTAAAAAAATGGTCACACTTTAGTTTTAGGGTCCAATTCTCACTATTAACTTCTGCCTCAATAGATCCCTAATTACTGCTTATTAAAATATTAGTTCACTTCAGAATTAAAATTTCCTGATAATTTACTCACCCCATGTCATCCAAGATGTATATGTCTTTCTTTCTTCAGTCGAAAAGAAATTAAGGTTTTTTTTTCCCGCTCCGAACCACTGATTCGATTCGTAAAGCTCCAAAGCAGTGTTTTGAAATCGCCCATCACTAGATATTGTTGAAAATTTGTTATTTTGTTTTTTTTTGGTGCACAAAAAGTTTTCTCGTCGCTTTATAATATTAAGGTAGAACCACTGAACTCACATGAACTGTCTTAATTATGTTTTTAGTACCTTTATGGACCTTGAGAGGTTCAGTGGCTTTGCTGTCAATGCAGGCCTCTCTGAGCCATCGGATTTCATCAAAAATATCTTAATTTGTGTTCTGAAGATGAATGAAGGTCTTACGGGTTTGGAACGACATGTGGGTGAGTAATTAATGACAGAAATTTCATTTTTGGGTGAACTAACCCTTTAATTTGTTCCCTTGTTTTAGTAAACCATGTTCACGTTGTACTAATTTGTCCTCTCATTTTGATTTAATTACTAAAATTAAATCGTGACCATGAATTAATGTATCCGTTTGTGCATGTATATGATCTGCAAAGTTACAAAGCTCATAGTGTCCCACAAAAGGATTTATTCAATCTATCGGAGAATAATCAAAAAACGCCATAATCAAAGTCCAGATATTACTTCCGCAAACATCTATGTCACAGTGTGAAATATTAGCATAATGCCAAGAAAGAAGACGAGGCTTCAGTGAATTGTAGTGTTGTCATCATGTCACAGAGATGCTGTGTGCCCTATTTTAACAATCTAAGCACATGGTCTGAAGCACATGGCACAGGTGCACTTAGGGCGTGTCCGAATCCACTTTTGCTGAGGAAAAATGGTTGGCACGCCAGGCACATGGTCCAAAAGGGTTGTCCCTAGTCTTTTAATGAGTCATGGGTGTGTTTTGGGCGTAACGTGCAATAAACCAATCAGAGTCTCATCTCCAATTCCCTTTAAAAGCCAGTTGTGCTTGCACTATGGCAGATTCGCTATTTACATGGCAGAATTTGCAAGCAGAAAGACTGAATGCTTCTCCAGAGAGGAATCCTTTTATTTTTAATATTTGGCATGTTTGTGTGGTGCTGTGCGTCCCTGTGTGTGTAATAATCAGAGTGTACGTGTGTTGTGCACCCGCATATAGCTGCATATTACTAACACGCTCTTTAAATAACAAAAAAGTAAATAAAAAAGATACTGCGTCTTTGACTTTAGACCAGGTTTCAGTTGGACAATTGCACAGTCGTTTTCAGTTGCCTCAAAATAGCAACACTCCAACAATGCGCCTGAACACACCTTGTTTTCAGACCAGCACGCAAATGGGCTCAAATGCATTTGCTATTTAAACAATGTGGCACAGGACGTGAAAATGATAACTGCGTCGGGCTGAAACTAGCAAAAAACACTTGCGTCGCGCCTGGAGTCGCATTGCGATGAGTGTATGATGGGGCCCTGCGTGTTCGGATGCGAAAGCGAACCCGCTTTGTTTGGCCTTTCCGAAAATGGATGAAATTAGGAATCAGAGGTTAAGATTTATTTATAAAGCTGTTCCTGAGCAGTACAACCCAAAGGATTGCTTGTGCACAGTGTATTTTACAGAGGACAGCTTCCTGAACCTGGGAGAGCTCAACACTGGCTATATACAAAGACTACTGACCTCTGTGAAACGTTCTGCTCAAGTCGTGCTTGTAAAGTTGGTTCCGATTGATTGACTTGATCATCCACATTTTCAGAATCCGGCATTATTAACTGTGTTTACAATTGCTTAAAGCCTTGGAAGCTGAAGCTCGCAATTAAGGGGCATTACATGTGACACACATGAGGTGTTTGGCCAATCACAATGCACTGGGTCAGCTGGCCAATCAGAGCATTCTGAGCTTTTCGGGAGGAGGGGCTTTGTAGAAATCAGAGCGTTTCAGACAGACTAAGAATAGTGGAGCTTTATGTGAAAAATGTGTTTTTTGAACATTAAATGCTAACCTATTCTATTACTCCCAATAATGAAAATAATGAACTCTTAAAATAGCATCAAATTACCCCTTTAACTAAAACAATGGGACGAATTAGTAAGTTGTGGCCATGATTTATAAAAAAGAGGGAACAGATTAATAAAATGAGGGAAATAATTTTGAATTCATGGGCAAGATTTACTAAAACGAGGGAACGATTAATAAAATGATGGAATTAATTCATAATTCATGGCCACAAAACATATTTTTTTCCTATGTCATGTGGAAGCTCTGTACAGAAAAAATAAAGAAAAAGTAAAAATAAAAGTAAAATAGTGAGGTTGCTTAAATGCAAATGGTGTGAGGAAAAATAAACCTAATTCTGGTGTCTTAATGATATTTTTAAATTAAAGACAGTGTTAAAGTTGCAAACACGTTCTGAGTAGGAAATGGTTTGTCAGAGCATCTCTGTCTAAACTCCTGCTATGACGTATTTAGTGCTTTTATTAATAGAATTCTAAAAATGGCACGTCTAAGCCATTTATCACTCTATTTTGCTTTCTGTTTCTCCTTCACTTTATGCAGTTCTCATCTAGTTTTATTTAGATTTTACACATGACATTAAGTGGCGACCCAACGGTTTATCATACAATTAAACTAAAATACCTCTATAAATGTATTATGAACTGAATTCTGAATATTACTATGAACTACAACAAAACCTGATGTTAGGAATAAAGAAGAAAATAGAAATTTTATAAATGCATAGCAACAGCAGAAGCGTGATTTACCCATGAGCACATTATTGATGGATATTTTATGATTCAGACTGTAGTTTTGTTTTAAACTGAGCAGCAATAATAACATTCTTTAAATGCACAATCAACAGCAGAGCTGTGATTTACCCGTGAACCCATTTTTGATGAGGTCATGAGGTCACGCATCTGGCTTTTTCAGCAAACACGGCAGATGAATTTGTCCTAAAACTACCATTTGATGTTAACAGCAAAAGATATGGGAAATGTTTTTCTGAAACATATTTATTGTGCCATCCTAACTGTGCATAATTATATGGTTAGCTGCATTTTATCAATTGCATTCAGTATTGTTTTTCTCTTGCTGTTCACGACCCTTTCAGAACAGACCAGTTGAGAAGCACTCATATATGACTAGCATGTCACAAACATTATCTACTGCCAAAACAACAAGAAAGCCTTTTCTTCCCCATAGAAAACCATTATGGAGAAATGTTAAGAATATTGCATTTATATTCTGGGTTCATCAACTTTCATAGGCAGTAGGACTATCCATAAAGTCATA
Organism: Hypophthalmichthys molitrix; assembly: GCA_037950675.1. Classification (NCBI taxonomy): domain Eukaryota; kingdom Metazoa; phylum Chordata; class Actinopteri; order Cypriniformes; family Xenocyprididae; genus Hypophthalmichthys; species Hypophthalmichthys molitrix. The sequence continues at coordinate 2,548,323 of CM075503.1, read as the reverse complement.
CATAAAGTGCAAATGTTTTTTTTTATATACCTTATAATGGATTTCTATGGGAGAGAAAATGCCTAACATAAAAATTTTGTTTTTCCGCTGTTGCTGTTTCGCAGTAGATAATGTTAATGACATGGAAAAATGTGAGAGAAATGTGGTTCTTGGTGGTTGTTTTAGAACATTAAAACCAAGTGTTTTAAGATGTTACTTTTTTACTCCCTCCATTGTAGTCTTGAGTTTTCTTCCGTGAACGAACACATCACAAAATTCCTCATTTAAATAATTCCCACCCAAGGCATATGCTAATTAAAGGGGTGGGGCCTGGTTGAGTTAGTTAGTAGTGTGTTGAAACTCACGGTTATGATAAGGGGCGGGGCATTTCCCAAACATGCTCAAAGTGCTTGACCAATCACAACACACTGCTCCAACCAACCAATCAGAGCACATTGTGCTTTTCAGAAGGAGGGGCTTCATAGAGACAGTAACTAAACAGAGTGTTATTGACAGACTGCTACAACAATGGAGAATATGAACATTCAAGCATGAAAACCTATTCTAGTAGAGCCCAAAAACAAAATCAAGACCTTGTAAAAGGTCATAAAATAGTTTAAAGGGTCTTTCAAGTCTTTTCACTGCAAAGATGGTGTTGAACCTTTTCTGTGTAAATCCTTCGAAACACACCAAACCAGAAAGACGTGTTCAGAATAAATATCTCTTGGATATATAAAACATTGTACCAAACATATATCTTAGGAGAGATGCACTACTGAATTTCAATTATGTAAGCTTGCTTTTGTGCTTGCGTTTCTGCCATTTCAACCAACCTGGAACAGAAAGAGGCACTTAGTGCTGGAGTGAAATGCAGTTGATTTGAAGTACTGACCATCTAAAGTAAGAACCAAATGACAAACAGTAATAACAAAATGCATGTTCCTGTAGGCAGAGTAGCTGTTTTGCGTTCCCGCAGTTTCAAAACCGTTTTAGTGCATTGTTAATTTTTCAGTGATGCTTTCTGAGAGCATGTGCGACCCACCCACACCAGCCCACGTACTTAGACTTTCAAACAAGACTGATTGGATCATAAGCAGCAGCTATTATGACCTTTTTAAATGAGGTTCTGATGCATTCACACACACACTCCTCACTGTTCCGCTGCATGCGCTTTGGCGTTTGATTGGCATTTAAATTGATGCAATAATGCACACTTTTTTTGCAGCCAACATTTTTCCCTCTAGAGCTTGTCACATGTCACATGCAAACTTGTGCATACAGATCCAGAGTAATTACATCCTAGAGAAGTCACCTTAGACATTAAGCATGGTGGCACTCATATTGTCCTGCATGTATGGTGCTTTATTAGGGTGCATGTGAGGCTGAGTGAATCAATGTGAGAAGAGGCACTCTACTGTACTCCTGACGCCCACAGACTGCCTCTCCCATCTGTGCCGTGCCTGTGTGCCATCTAGCTCACGGAGAGACATGGCACTGCACCACAACATACTGTAGCGCCTGCTATAGATCAGATGAAATTACACTTTCATATGAGATCTTGGAGATTAATGCATTTAAAATGCATTATCATTTGTTCTTCTGAAATGCAGCCTTTTTGTTATAATGGTTGAGCATACTATTCTTTGAAGTAATACCATGGAAATACCATGACATAATCATTCAGTACCGTGATATATAGCAATATATATCGACTTTTCATTTTATGGGATAATATTTGTCCCCTTAAATTAATTTCCAGGTAAAAGGGCAAAGGTATTTTGGATGTATTTACACAAGCTATTTAATGCAGCTCAGAGATGGCATGAATGCATTTACACTGGGGGTGTAACAGTGTATGTATTCGTCCCGAAGCCTCACGGTACATACAGTTAGACGACGGATACAGTCAGTCACAGGCGATCCACACTCCAGTGCAGAAGGGGGAGCGCACAGTAATGCAACGCTGTTTGCTAACTGACACAACAGGAAAAAGAGCACAAGAAGAAGAGACGATCTATGCATAGATCTGTTTACGAGTAATCTCTCAACCAGTGTTTCAACCGTGGAAAAGGCATCAATAAAACAGCTTGAGAATAATATCTCACATAGCATTACATTTACCTCAGGCAAGTCATTCAGTGTCCACAGCATGTTAGTTCACTAGAAAAATGAACTCTAGAGAGGAGTATTTCACTAAATATATGCACTATATTAGCAGTATATTTACTTTACTTGTTAGTAATGTCTTAATTATTTAATGTGTTTAAATTTAGAAAAATAATTGAAAAATAATTTTATAATTAGATTTATAAATTAATGCAAAATCTATAGAAACTTGTTTCCGCCACTAAATAAAAAAATGCAATTTATTGCGAGTTCTGACTTTATATCATGCAATTATGACTTTATATCTCGCAATTCTGACTTTATATCATGCAATTCTGACTTTATATCATGCAATTATGACTTTATATCTCACAATTCTGACTTTATATCTCACAATTATGACTTTATATCATGCAATTCTGACTTTATATCATGCAATTATGACTTTATATCTCACAATTCTGACTTTATATCTCACAATTCTGACTTTATATCTCACAATTATGACTTTATATCTCACAATTATGACTTTATATCATGCAATTATGACTTTATATCTCACAATTCTGACTTTATATCTCACAATTCTGACTTTATATCTCACAATTATGACTTTATATCATGCAATTATGACTTTATATCTCACAATTCTGACTTTATATCTCGCAATTCTGACTTTATATCTCACAATTCTGACTTTATATCTCACAATTCTGACTTTATATCATGCAATTCTGACTTTATATCTCGCAATTTTGACTTTATATCATGCAATTCTGACTTTATATCTCGCAATTCTGACTTTATATCATGCAGTTCTGACTTTATAACTCACAATTATGACTTTATATCATGCAATTCTGACTTTATATCTCACAATTCTGACTTTATATCTCGCAATTCTGACTTTATATCATGCAATTCTGACTTTATATCTCGCAATTCTGACTTTATATCAAGCAATTCTGACTTTATAACTCACAATTCTGAGGAAAAAAGTCAGAAACAATGGTGGAAACAAGCCTAGTTTCCAAGTAACGAACCCGTATCGAACCGTCAAGTTTGTGTAACGTTACACCCTAATTTACACTTCAATTGCAGGACAAAATAGGAATAAGAAATTATAATTTCTATAGGCTTTAGGGTTAAATGTGACCTAGACATGTTTTTGCCAGATCTGAGTGGGAATGTGAACAGTTTGAAACATACAGTGCGAATGAGAAATGATGATCCTCTGCTCTGATAACCTGCACTATCACCAGATCTAAAGTATATTTATTATCTACTATTCTTCAGATAAAACAAATACAGTGTGAAGGAAAAAGGACACAAATGCTCTTCGAAACCCATTCAGATGAATTCAATGATGCATGAGGTTCATTTGAATAAGTGAGCTGTTTATATCAACTGAACGCTCAGTCTTATTTACCTAATTTGATTTTCAACCACCTTATAACCAAATGCAAAGGAATATCAATGATTAAATGGCTTTCTGAGCTGAAGGTGATGTGGTTTGCGGCTAGTTTTGGTTGAGCAGTTTATTACGGCTCACTCCTCATCCGCTTTCTTTTCTCCCACCTTTCTGGGTCAGTAATAAATGATAGTATTTTTGGGCAGGGTTTTGAGAGCGAGATAATAACGGGCTTCAGAAATGGTTTTGACATAATGATTGTTAATTGCCGTCATTATTGTAGTGCCACTCACTGTCAGTCTAACTCGGCTCTGAAAAGGCACTTTGTGAGGAGTCTTTGTTCCTCTGCTCCAGTTTTGTTGTTTATTCAGGCCAATATGCATTTGAAGCATCTTTTGTTCCAGCTTTTGCATATACATATAGGAGAAGAACAGACATCACGTCTTACATGGAGACATGAAGGGCTTGATATTTCCGCTTTAATTAGTGACGCAGTGGGTGACAAAATATTCAAGCTTCGCAAGTACAAAAATATGGCTGTTTCAAAACCTATGAGGATTTTAGACATTTTAGGCACGTTTGAGTCATTAAATTACTACTTTTAAAATACCCTTTTTTTTTCTCCCAAACCCAGTTTTCATCTAAACAGAGTGAAGTAAACACAAACCATTTCAATATTTATTCTGTGAAAAGGAATTATGTATTATATTTATATCATGTATGTCATGTATATCAGTGAAGAGTGTGGGGTTAAATACTGAGAGACGTGTGATGCGTGAAGAAAACTGTTATTCTTTTGATGCTAGATAATTTCCATTAAAGCTGTCAATGTAACAAATTATGCAAAAAGGCATTAATTTTGTGTATTTTAGGACACACAAAATTGTATTTATGAAATGAACATATTTAAGACAGATTAGTAGTTAAGCATTTTATTCCAAAGATGTTTAAAATGTGTATGTAATTTCTGACATACACTACCATTAAAAAAGTTAGGGGGTCAGTAGGGATTTTTTTTAATATATAAATAAAATTAATACTTTTATTCAGCAAGGATGCATTAAAAAAGTAAAGACATTTATAATGTTACAAAAGATTATATTTAGAATAAATGCTGTTCTTTTGAATCATCAAAGAATCCTGAAAGATAAAATGTATCATGTTTCTACAAAAATATGACTGTTTTCAACACTGATAATAATCAGAAACGTTTCTTGAGTGGCAAATCATCATATTAGAATGATTTCTGAAGGATCATGTGACACTGAAGATGAAGGAAAATTCAGCTTTGATCACAGGAAATAATTAAATTTTAACATATGTTTACATAGAAAACCAGCTATTGTAATTTGTAATATTTCACAATTACTGTTTTTACTGTACTTTTTAATCAAATAAAAATTTTGGCGAGTATGAGACTTCAAAAACATTGAGAATCTCATCAACCCCAAATTTTTGTGTATATACACAGACATATATAATTTGAGATGTCTTGGAAATTTCACCGCCGTGAAATTGTTCATGTCAAAAAAATGTAAAAAATGACAGAATACTCCTGTGATGTATGTATGTACACTGTTAGTACACTGTGAGTAGAATTCTGACTTTTTTCTTGCAAATACGAGTTTATATCTCACAATTCTGACTGTATTTCTCAGCTTTGCATGATATAAACTCACAATTGCGAGAAATAGTCAGAATTCCTACTTTTTTCTCGCAGTTCTGACTTTTTCTCACAATTGTGGGTTTATATCACAATTTTGACTTCATAACTCACAATTCTAACTATTTCTCGCAATTGTGGGTTTATATCACACAATTATGACTTTATAACTCGCAGTTGCAAATTTATATCATGCAATGCTGAGAAAAAAAAATCAGAATTGCAAGATATAAACCCGTAATTGTGAGGAAAAAAGTAAGAATTGTGAGATAAAAAGTCACAATTACCTTTTTAATTATTTTTTTTTTCAGTGGCGGAAACAAGCTTTCATAATAATCTGCCTAGTGTCGTCTTTAAAAAGACAGTAGTGACAGTCAACAGGTTTAATTAAATTAATAAACTGCAATGTTTAACTTAAGTTGTGATAATAGGTGCGTATATATAACCTGTCAGCTTCTACAATCTCTCTCTGATAGACAATATTACACCACGAGCAGTAAATTGTTTCAAGGTTACAGTGATTTGTGTTTCTGCTCTGTTGAAATTCCCTCTCACATATATTTGTTCAGACATTGTAAATGGAGAACACCTGGCTTTTGAGATGCTCGTGAACAACCTGTCAATTATTTCTGTCTGCACAGCTGAATCACTGTCTCGTTGGGTTCAGACGCACAGGCGCGCTGTAGTGATTGTACTGGACCCCGACGCGCTGCTGTCATTTCCTATCATTCTTCCCGCAGTTCGGCTCCTGTCACTCAACACGGGCCTCGGGTGGACTCCAGCAAACGCGGCATGAAGCAAGCGTTCGGTTTGAAAGACTTCAGCCCATTTTCTTGCAAATAAAATGAAGAATTAAAAGTGCCTTGCAGGCAAACTGTCACTGTTATGAGCTGATAAATTTCCATTCAGACCTTCTCCATTCTGAATAACGGCGTTCTAGTGTGTGTGTGTGTGTATGTGTAACAGACTGCACAGCCAGACACTGTTTGTTCCTCCGTCTGTGCTGCTTCCCTCGTACCAGAGATAGTAATTATCCTTTAATGTTTGCCCTTCACGGACCCATCTCCTCCAAACCCCAAATAAAGGACTGAATCCATAAACACATCACACACTGAAAGTGGCTTAAAATGACACGCTTGTGAGGCCAAAGAAGTCATGCACTACTGTTAGAAACTTTTAGAAACTCCTTTGTCTTCTAGTAAATAAAGATTTTGCAGAGTGCAAAAGGACTTGTTGTATTTAGAAACACCAAATGTCTGAGTTCATGTTGTTTTTCAGACTTCATGTGATTATGTGTTCTCTCTTTTCAGCTCTTTTGCTGCTCTACGATGTGACAAATAAAGCCTCTTTTGACAGCATACAGGTAAGACTCGGGTCAACGTGACATTGACATTGTAATCTAACAGTTTCTTTGTAATAATAAATGTGTAAAAGTCTCCAGAGTGCATGCCACTTTTCATGCATCTTAAAGAGAAATTTTCCTGCATATCCTTTTTCGCACTTTAACTTATATATGCAACTTTATGAAAATCTATTTGCCAATTGTTCAACAATGCATGTTATTGATCTTATTGCAAATGATTCATCCATGCATATCTGGCATAACCCACTTATACATAAAAAAAGTCTGACTTTGACCACACTTTAAAGTCTCCTTATGTGTTATGTGTTTACTGTACGTGTGTTTCATGTACATGGACTTTTAAGAGAGGGGGACAAAAAGTTTTGAGCTAATGATTTTGAAATGAGATGTGAGTTTAATGACTTGAGCATCAAAGATATTGAGTTATTGAGGCCATCTGTCCTGCAGGTTTACAGCTGCAGACCCAGTTATTAATACATCATGAAGTATTGCACCATTTATAACCATTAGTCGAGGCGCAGGGGGACAGATATCACCCCAGGCTTTTAAAGAACCTTATTAATATGTGAACATGTAAACACACAACCCCCTCACACTCCCACACACATTTCTCTCTCTCTGTCTCTTTTACTGTACATGCACACCGACACTTAAACATGCACAAACAAACAAGCAATTTCAACTTCAATCACACGTTCACATGTGCAATTCCTCAGACCAATGGTTGCGGCTCATGCCCACATACAATTGCATCTTAAGAAGCTTTTGTCTGCTATTGGACTCCTAACCATAAGGGACTTTATGAGGGGTTGTGTGTGTGTGTCTGTGTGTGTGTGCACTAACACAGCACCTGTTCATTTGCACAGAAGCACTCAAGCCTCAACTCTGCTGCTCAGGTTAATTCGCGTAAATTCATGCTAATCACCATGACGAACCAGAAACAAAAACCTGAGATACGGAAAAAAGCCTTCATGTCACACTGGGGGAAAAAAATTCATTTTCTTCTTCTTTCCTTTTTGTCATGTTTTCCAGTAAAAATACAATTAAAAAGAGATAAATCTCTTGAGAAGCAAAATTTAATTTTTTTAAATTGTGTACATTTTCTTATCCTACTGAGATGTATTTAATAATAATAATACGGAAATTTTGAGAAGGGTCTGTCTGCATCCCAGTACTACAAGCCACACCCCTTCAAATTATGCCTACTACAACAAGTTACGCCTCCCGCGAAGAAACAAGCGAAGATGTCACTGACTAAAACAATCTTTTGAAGTACATTTTTATGTTTTATGTATGGAAAGTTTGTAAGATGAGCTTATATTGCTTTCAAATCTGACCAAGTATGAAATAACAGTAGTGTAAACATAAAATAGTAAACTATACTATCATATTAATACAGACTCATGGTAATAATAGCTAAAATCCTATCCCCCACACCTAAACCCACCCCTTCCATAAAGATAACATTTATTGTAGAGGTTCATGATTCAAATACTTTTAAAAACTGATGAAAACAAACAGGATGACTACGGCGTCTGGTGATCTATGTTTTACGATCTGCGCTACCAGTCAAAAGTTTGGAAACATTACTATTTTTAATGTTTTTGAACAAAGTCTCTTATGCTCATTAAGGCTGCATTTATTTCATAATAAATACAGAAAAAACAATAATATTTTGAAATATCATTTCAATTTAAAATTATGGTTTTCTATTTTAATGTACTTTAAAATATAATTTATTTCTGTGATGCAAAGCTGATTTTTCAGCATCATTACTCCAGTCTTCAGTGTCACATGATCCTTCAGAAATCATTCTAATATGCTGATTTGATACTCAGTTATTAACAATGTTGAAAACACTTTTTTTTTTGGAACCTGTGATACTTTTTTCAGGATTCATTGATGAAGGTTAAAAAGAACAGCATTTATTCAAAATATAAATCTTTTCTAACAATATAAATCTTTACTATCACTTTTTATCAATTTAACACATCCGTGCTAAATAAAAGTATTAATTTCTTTAAAAAAAAAAATAAAGAAAAAAAATTACTGACCCCAAACTTTTGAACGGTAGTGTATATTGTTACAAAAGATTTCTATTTTAAATAAATGCTGATATTTTTTAACTTTTTATTCATCAAAGAATCCTGTAAAATTATCACAGGTTATAAAATAAAATTAAGCAGCACAACTGTTTCCAACATTGATAATAAATCAGCATATTACAATGATTTCTGAAGGATCATGTGACACTGAAGACTAGAGTAATGATGCTGAAAATTCAGCTTTGATCACAGAAATAAATTATATTTTAAAGTATATTAAAATAGAAAACCATAATTTTAAATTTTAATAATATTTCACAATATTATTGTTTTTTTCTGTATTTATTATGAAATAAATGGAGCGTTATATGAGCATAAGAGACTTCATTCAAAAACATTAATAATAGTAATATTTCCAAACTTTTGACTGGTAGTGTATATGACTTATCACTAAGTGGTGATAATGAAGCTTAAAAAGCAAGTGAAGTAGAAGAAGAGCAGTACTACTGACGACATCAGCGATTTCAGAGGGAGGGGCTCTGATGACATCCCAAATGGCATTGTAGGGGGCGTAACTAGTAGGGGCGTGGTTTGTAGTACTGCAGGACTCAGTCAGACACACTTGGAAATTTCCAGCAATCCATGTTTTCGCTGTTATATGGTAGGGGCACTATTACGCATCTTCTGAAAGAGTACAGAATCTCCAGATCAAAACACAGGCGAAGAACAAGCAGAAACGAGCGATAAGAGCATTGCTCATGAACAAATTGTGTGATTATTAAACATTCAATAGCATATAAAAGAAAACTGCTTAACGACACTGAATGAAATGTCGAACCCATGAATTAAACCTGTGAAGCTTTGGGGGTGATGATGGACTCCAACTACTCCATCTGTGTTTTGATCATCGTTCGGAATCACATCCGGACTAAGTCTTTGACAAATAAGGCAATTTTCTCAGCTTTTTCTTCAAAATGTTGCTTTTTTTTTTTATGAAAATTACCCACATTCAACTGTTGAAAAAATAATGCATGAAACTAGAATACTTTTTTTTTTTTTTTTTTTTTTAAAGCACAGGCTCTGTTAGATATTCATACAACAAAATATTCTGGGAGCAATGAAATTTTTGTGAAAATGATAATTAAAAAAATGCTGGCGGTGACTGAAAAAAAAATGCTGCTGTGGAAAGAGTTATTATTAGCGTAAACCTGACTAAAGACACTTGTACAATACTAGGGGTGTAACGGTACACGTAACCGTACCGAACCATTTCAGTACTGACATTGGATAGTTTCATGATCCTTGTCTTGCGACTCCCATTAAAGAGTGTAAGAGTTGCATCTTAAATTTCATTAGAAAGTATGGAGGGCTCAAAGTCATGCAGTGAAAAAGACTGTGGAAAACATGCCTTTATTATTTTAAACATGCCACTTGGCTACAGTTTGGTTGAAATGATTTAACAATACTGCTGTAAATAACTGTTACAGCATTTTTTGAGGAACATGCATTTTAGATACAATAGTTAAATAGTTGAGAACTAAAAAACTTTCTGAGCGACGCACAGTAGTGGCGTTTTCTTCTTTCCGGAATAAATCTGTGTTGTTGAACAAGTTGATCAAGTGAATGATTCAGGAACTGACTTATAAAGACAGTCGCTTAATTTGTTCCTGAATGAATCAGTGCTTTGAATGAATATGTTGAATGAATGATTCAATGACTCACTCCTAAAGAGAGTCATTTAGTTCTTTCCGAAATTAATCAGTGTTTTCGAATGAATCGATCAAGTTAATGATTTAATGATTGACTCACAAAAGCCAGTCGCTTGAATTGTTCCTGAATGAATCAGTGTTTTGAATGAATATGTTGAATGAATACACTCACTCATAAAGAGAGTCATTTAGTTCTTTCCAGAATTAATAAGTGTTTTTGAACAAATGAATGAAGTTAATTATTTAATGATTGACTCATAGAGGAAATTGCTTATTTTTTCCTGAATGAATCAGCGTTTTGAACAAATCTGTTGAATGAGTCATTCAGTGACTCACTCATAAAGACAGTCATTTAGTTCTTTCCAGAATGAATCAGTGTTTTTGAACAAATCAAATATGTTAATGATTTAATGATTGACTCATAAAGACAATTCCTTGATTTGTTCCTGAATGAATCAGTGCTTTGAACAAATATGTTGAATGAATGATTCAATGACTCATTCATAAAGACAGTCATTTGTTCTTTCCTGAATGAATCAGTTTTTTTGAACAAATTGATCAAGTTGATGAATTAATGATTGACTCATAAAGACAATTGCTTGATTTGTTCCTGAATGTGAATCAGTGCTTTGAATGAATGATTAGATGACTCACTCATAAAGACAGCCATTTAGTTTTTTCCAGAATGAATCAGTTTTTTTTAACAAATTGATCAAGTTGATGATTTAATGATTGATTCATAAAGGCACTTACTTGATTTGTTCCTGAATGAATCAGTACTTTGAGCGAATATGTTGAATGAATGATTCAATGACTTACTCATAAAGAGTCATTTAGTTCTTTAGTCATTTAGTTCTCTAATGATTGACTCATAAAGGCAGTTGCTTGATTTGTTCCTGAATGAATTGGTGTTTTTGAACAAATCAAGTTAATGATATAATGATTGACTCATGCAATTGCTTGATTTTTTTTTTTTATTACGCATCTTCTGAAAGAGTACAGAATCTCCAGATCAAAACACAGGCGAAGAACAAGCAGAAACGAGCGATAAGAGCATTGCTCATGAACAAATTGTGTGATTATTAAACATTCAATAGCATATAAAAGAAAACTGCTTAACGACACTGAATGAAATGTCGAACCCATGAATTAAACCTGTGAAGCTTTGGGGGTGATGATGGACTCCAACTACTCCATCTGTGTTTTGATCATCGTTCGGAATCACATCCGGACTAAGTCTTTGACAAATAAGGCAATTTTCTCAGCTTTTTCTTCAAAATGTTGCTTTTTTTTTTTATGAAAATTACCCACATTCAACTGTTGAAAAAATAATGCATGAAACTAGAATACTTTTTTTTTTTTTTTTTTTTTTAAAGCACAGGCTCTGTTAGATATTCATACAACAAAATATTCTGGGAGCAATGAAATTTTTGTGAAAATGATAATTAAAAAAATGCTGGCGGTGACTGAAAAAAAAATGCTGCTGTGGAAAGAGTTATTATTAGCGTAAACCTGACTAAAGACACTTGTACAATACTAGGGGTGTAACGGTACACGTAACCGTACCGAACCATTTCAGTACAGGGCTTTCAGTTCGGTGCACGTGTGTACCGAATGCATTACATTGCAACATGCATCCTAACCCAAGTCTCATCTGAAATTACGAATTTCAAAGTGCCGTTTTGACACGCTTTGATGTGCCGTGACAGATCTCAGTATAGGCGTTCAACCGGCAGCGTGAGCGAACGCGATCATCTCTTTCTCACTAGTTACAGAATAAACTTAAATGAACATCTGAATGTATGTTGAAAGATACAGTACAACTTACTGAAATGTATAATATCTCGTGTTATCGCTTATTTAGTGTTTTAACGGCGGAAAGTCAAACAGATTGTAAACAATATGTCATGTAGCATTTACCTCAGAAAAGCCATTCACTGTCCACAGCTTGTTAGTTCGGCAGAGAAATGAACTTCAAATATGCACTATTAGCCCATATATTCATTGTATTTTACTTAACCTCTTAGTGAGGTCTTGATTATTTAATGTAGGCCTATGTTTAAATAAACTGTCATGAAAATGACAGCCGCTGTGTACACTCTAAAAAATGCTGGGTTAAATATGGACAAATCCAGGGATTGGGTTGTTTTCACCCAGCCATTTTTTTCAACCAATTTTGGATTTATTTTTTTTAGCCAGCAATATATTAATGTAGTAAAAGGCATGTTTTTGCTCACCCCCAAATAGGGGCAAATTTGTGGGGTAGTTTAAGCTGAAACTTGACCAGACCAGAGACTTATATTACATCTTGTGAAAGAGGGCATAATAGGTGCCCTTTAACCCAACCTGCTGGGTTTGTCCATATTTAACCCAACTTGGGTTGTTTTTAACCCAGCATTTTTTAGAGTGTATAAATGATTATATTTCAACAATGCATTGGAGTAAAACTTCTAATTACATTTAGAAGTTAATGCAAAAACTGCCTTACATCCAGCTTAGTGTTGATTATTATATCTAAAAATAAAAAGCGATTAAATTTAGGCTAATAGTTTGGGCTCAGTTGTTAACCTTTAATATTATAGTATCATAATGTACAAGTAAGGGCTCCCTACATAGTTTATGGCATCAGCAAAGATAATTTTTTTATCCTTATGAAACTTTGTTATAATTTATTTTAATATATTTAAAGACAAAAACACAATTTGTTCAGTAAACCACTGTTAATAATAAAAATATTAACATAATAATTATAATAATAATTATAATAAAAGCAATTTTAAGTTTAGTTTTCTCCCCACCTGCTGTACCGAATCCGTACCGAACCGTGACTTCAAAACCGAGGTACGTACCAAACCGTGAGTTTTGTGTACCGTTACACCCCTATACACTACTGTTCAAAAGTTTGGGGTTGGTAAGATTTTAGATTTTTAATCAAAAATAATTAAAAAATTGCAAAATATTATTACAATTTACAACACCTGTTTTCTATGTGAATATATTGTAAACTGCAATTTATTCCTGTGATCAAAGCTGAATTTTCAGCATCATTACTCCAGTCTTCAGTGTCACATGATCCTTCAGAAATCATTCTAATATGAAACATTTCTCATTATTATCAAAGTTGAAAACAGTTGTGATGCGTCATATTTTTGTGGATTCTCTGATGAGTAGAAAGTTCTTAAAGTCTCACTGACCCAAACTTTTGAACAGTAATAGAATAACCTTTGTAATTTCACTGATGCATGTACCATCAAACAGCCATGTTTCAAGCTGAGTGCTCCATGGCATTAAGTTTTCTCTTTATTGTGAAGGCCTGTGGCTCACTGAATAAACATCAGCTGTCTGTAATGCAGAGTTGAAGTGCTGCGCTATTGCTGGCAGCACCGTTTTCATTACTCTCAGATAATTGACACATTCAGTACTAAATAGGATTACATTGGATTAAGAGAGGAGAAATGAATTTCACATGGTTGCATCAGCATCTTAAGTAGGTCTTTTAATGAATCAACCACATGGTCAATAATAAGCGCTGGCTAAATCTCCTCTTGTGGCTCATTGTAGTTTCATTAAAGTTTTTCTTTTTTTTTATCCACTTTCACTAATTTACACATAATTGCTTAGTGAGACAATGAACATTGTTGTGGCATGTAGGTCATGCAAAAGAGGGAATATGTTTACATCAGGCCAAAATTTTTAATCCACCAAGAGATATTGATAATCAGGAGATAAATAAATTAAGGATTTAAGAGGGTGAAGGTGATTTGCATGCACAGGTAAGTAATAAAAAACATCAGTTGTTGGCAATATTGTGATGATTTTAACTTGTTTGGAGATAAAGTTTCCTAAATACTGACATTGGATAGTTTCATGATCCTTGTCTTGCGACTCCCATTAAAGAGTGTAAGAGTTGCATCTTAAATTTCATTAGAAAGTATGGAGGGCTCAAAGTCATGCAGTGAAAAAGACTGTGGAAAACATGCCTTTATTATTTTAAACATGCCACTTGGCTACAGTTTGGTTGAAATGATTTAACAATACTGCTGTAAATAACTGTTACAGCATTTTTTGAGGAACATGCATTTTAGATACAATAGTTAAATAGTTGAGAACTAAAAAACTTTCTGAGCGACGCACAGTAGTGGCGTTTTCTTCTTTCCGGAATAAATCTGTGTTGTTGAACAAGTTGATCAAGTGAATGATTCAGGAACTGACTTATAAAGACAGTCGCTTAATTTGTTCCTGAATGAATCAGTGCTTTGAATGAATATGTTGAATGAATGATTCAATGACTCACTCCTAAAGAGAGTCATTTAGTTCTTTCCGAAATTAATCAGTGTTTTCGAATGAATCGATCAAGTTAATGATTTAATGATTGACTCACAAAAGCCAGTCGCTTGAATTGTTCCTGAATGAATCAGTGTTTTGAATGAATATGTTGAATGAATACACTCACTCATAAAGAGAGTCATTTAGTTCTTTCCAGAATTAATAAGTGTTTTTGAACAAATGAATGAAGTTAATTATTTAATGATTGACTCATAGAGGAAATTGCTTATTTTTTCCTGAATGAATCAGCGTTTTGAACAAATCTGTTGAATGAGTCATTCAGTGACTCACTCATAAAGACAGTCATTTAGTTCTTTCCAGAATGAATCAGTGTTTTTGAACAAATCAAATATGTTAATGATTTAATGATTGACTCATAAAGACAATTCCTTGATTTGTTCCTGAATGAATCAGTGCTTTGAACAAATATGTTGAATGAATGATTCAATGACTCATTCATAAAGACAGTCATTTGTTCTTTCCTGAATGAATCAGTTTTTTTGAACAAATTGATCAAGTTGATGAATTAATGATTGACTCATAAAGACAATTGCTTGATTTGTTCCTGAATGTGAATCAGTGCTTTGAATGAATGATTAGATGACTCACTCATAAAGACAGCCATTTAGTTTTTTCCAGAATGAATCAGTTTTTTTTAACAAATTGATCAAGTTGATGATTTAATGATTGATTCATAAAGGCACTTACTTGATTTGTTCCTGAATGAATCAGTACTTTGAGCGAATATGTTGAATGAATGATTCAATGACTTACTCATAAAGAGTCATTTAGTTCTTTAGTCATTTAGTTCTCTAATGATTGACTCATAAAGGCAGTTGCTTGATTTGTTCCTGAATGAATTGGTGTTTTTGAACAAATCAAGTTAATGATATAATGATTGACTCATGCAATTGCTTGATTTTTTTTTTTTCCTGAATGAATCAGTGCTTTGAACGAATATGATAAATGAATGATTCAATGACTTACTCACAGCGTTTTGAACAAATCTGTTGAATGAGTCATTCAGTGACTCGCTCATAAAGAGTCATTTAGTTCTTTCCAGAATGAAGTAGTGTTTTTGAACAAATCAATTGAGTGAATGATTCAGTGACTTATTATATATCATTAAGGCAATTGCTTGATTCATTCCTGAATGTATCACCATTTGAACAAATCTGTTAAATTAGTTGTTCAATGACTCACTCTAACCTGCAGAAAAGACTCACTTACATACACCTAAAAAATCATTTATATAGTATATAAACTCACACCATACACAGGGATATGCTCAAATAGGTGTCATTTTTTTATGCAATATAACTGCAGTTGCTTCCATGCTCTGATTAGTTTTGTGAACAGGGCGCAACAGTAGTATTTTTTTCCGTATAATTGCGAGCATGTGTCTGCTATTTGATGTAACATTCAATTTGCCTGAATGTGACTTTTATATTTTAAGTGTTAAGCCTTCTGGTGCTGCCTTGAGCCAGGTGGTCTGTAAGATTGCATGTTGCAGTCACATAACGCTCACTTGGTATTCATCGCTCCCTCCAGCTCTTCCTCATCTCACTCACCCTCTCTTGCTCTGGGCTGCCGGCTCTCGTGTTGTGAATGTCTCTCTCGTTTTTGCCGCAAAGTGTCAACAGCTTTGAAATATTGCCCAAGTGACTTGCGGTTCATGAGACTGGCACTTTAGACTGGAGAAGCATGATAACAGTTTCTACTCTGTAACACACAAACTCAACCACACCTCTGACTGAATTCATTGCGCTGGTATAGACTGTTGAGACACTGTCTAGATTGGCAGCAGTGCTCGTTTATTAATCACAGCAGAGCATATTGTACTTTTTCAAGTTTGACGGCGCTGATGCACTCCAATATAAATGCATAGTTTCATTGGGAAATAAATAATTTATTAATTTAAATGTAATTAAAATGCATAATTTAAATGAATATGGGAAATAAATAAATTATTTATTTAAGTTAAATTAAAATTCATATATTTTTTATATTTAATTAATTTTGCAGGATGTTTTCATTCACTGTTACACACTACATGAAAGGTTATTTTCAAAAATTCATAATAGGGACACTTTAAGTGGTAGGATAATTTGTTATTTGTGATGATATAATTATTATTAATGAATGTAAGTATTTATTGAACATTGTTCTATTTTATTATATTGCAGTTGCCATGATTTTATAAGTGGCACAGAATTCGTGTTGTGCTTAACGACACTCTTTTACCATGGTAACGCACAGCTTTGCATGGCTTATTGCTTATTAACTTGTATCGTGATCATCCTGTGAACTCTATATATTTATTCATGGGGAGTCTAGTTGGCCATTTTTGGTTTGTTCTGCCTTGATGTTTATTATTAAGCCAAAAACAGCCCCAATTCAGCGTACCAATTTCCCTCTGATTATTCCACTGCTTTAATGGTGCATTTTCTGACTTCCACTTTGTTTTTGTTTGTCTGTTCAAACAGCAGCTCAACTATTAGTCTGTTTTTAGCACTTTATATTTAATAGCATTTCTTGCTTTGCAGTTCTTCTCACCCTCCTCTCACCTCACATAACGTTATTTTCTCTCCCGCTTGATTGCATCTTCTCATATCACAGAATCTTCAGGTTTGTTTTCTCTCTCTCTCTCTCTCTCTCTCTCTCTCTCTCACACACACACACACACACACACACACACACACACACACACACACTCTCTCATAGAGCAGTAGGGTCTTGTTGTGTCGGCTGATGGTTCCTCCAGCTAGTGATTTGAGCTGAGAAATAGCCAGTTTCACTCCATTTGCTCTCTCTGCAAGTTCACCAGAGGCAACTGAGCTCAACATGTCACTCAATCCCTGATTGGATTTTTGCCCTCGCTACCGTATGATTGAAAAGTTGGGCTCCCCAGCATTTCACGAGTTTCTGTGTGAAAAAGTTTCCCGCTGTGTGCCGTTCACTCGCTGCCTCTGTTTCCGCCGTGACTGTGATCCGGTTATTATCGGTGTGTTTGTGTGTGTAATCTGAGCTGCTATTGTTTTGATCAATCTTCTCTTGAATAGTGAAGCGCAGCCTGAATGCATAATTACAGACAATGTCTTTGATTAAAATACAGACATTTTATATAATCATTGGCTGCTGGTTGTCAGGTCAAGTGATTCACTCACAGAATCAGATAAAAACCTAAAACAGCCACGACAAGTTATTAAATCCATTCAATAATGCAATAATTAGTTTAATTTAGATGACAGAAGAAAAGAAAAAGAAAAAAAAGAAAAGAAAGAAAAATAAATAAATAAATATATATATATAAAAAGTTTGGACACAGTAAGATTTTTAATGTTTTTAAAAGAAGTTTCATCTGCTCACCAAGGCTGCATTTATTTAATTAAAAATACAGTAAAAACAGTAATATTGTGAAATATTATTACAATTTAAAATAACTGTTTTCTGTTTGAATATATTTTATAAACTAATTTATTTCTGTGATCAAAGCTGAATTTTCAGCATCATTACTCCAGTCTTCAGTGTCACATGATCCTTCAGAAATCATTCTAATATGATGATCTGCTGCTCAAGAAACATTTATGATTATTATCAATGTTGAAAACTGTTGTGTACTTTTTTTTTCAGGATTCTTTGATGAATAGAAAGTTCAAAAGAACAGCATTTATTTGAAACATAATCTTTTGTAACATTATAAATGTCCTTACTGTCACTTTTCAATACATCCTTGCTGAATAAAAGTATTAATTTCTTTAATTTCTTTTAAAAAAAATAAAAATTCTTACTGACCCCAAACTTTTGAACGGTAGTGTATAATGTTACAAAAGCTTTGTATTTCAGATAAATGCTGTTCTTTTGAACTTTATATTCATCAAGGAATCCTGAAAAATAAGTACACAAGGTAGCATTTTTGTTACAGTACATTTTTGCTGTTTCGTCCTGTGTTGTGCACTTTTTGGATGTAGATGTTGGTTGTCGAGTGTTTCTCGATCTGTACTTCTTCCAAAGAGCTTCTCTAGAGAGATTGAGTTTGAGCTCAAGTGTAAATGCTGGAGCAGAAATAGTCATCTGAGGACATAAAGTTTCTGCTGCCTTGACGGTCAGTGACAAGAGTTCATTTAAGAGGATCTTTGGTGTTCTTCTAAAGAGGCCATGAAGAGTGATTTTCCTGTCGACACAGACACCCACACCAATGCATCAGTGCTCTTCTGAGGCCTCAAACCACCTAATTGACCAGCTTTACCCTCCTTTGTGGCCAGTAGATGAAATAGACTCTGTTTGGCGCAATGCCACTTTTGCTTCACGGTTTTTATGCAATTGGACAACAGGGCTACATTTTAATTTAGATTTCAATTTTTTTGCAAATGTAAAAACTGTGCATCCTTGGCACCCTTGCAGCTCTGAATATTCAGGGTTACAGGACTTGCGTTCAATTAGATTTGCATTTGCTAGAGTAAACATCAGTGCCTGCAAGGCAGCAGATGAATGTTAAAAGCTTGCTTCAAATGTGCTCACTTTTCAGCGTGCACTCGGCCATCTAGCATATGCTCTTTTAAAAGAAAATTTAATTATTTTACTATGTGGAAACAGCAAAAGGAAATGATGTTTCAGATGCACATCCTCTCGTTGGTTTTGCTTATATTACCAAATGGCATAAAATAGAGAAGAAGTATGTGAACTCTATCAGACCTTTAGTGTTAGAAGTTTAGAAGAAACCCCTAAAACCACAATGTCTGAGGGATATTAATATAATACTGCCTCGCAGACATTGTAAAAACAAGTTCAAGGGTTGTTTGGATGACAAATGGATCTAGTTAGAAGTATTACCAAGCGAAAAACCTTCAGGAAAACTTTTTTCAGGAAACAATGGCTCTTTGTGGAGCTTTATGTGACAGATAATGAAGAACAGTCTTTGGTCAGACAATTAGTCTTAGTTTAGTTAGTGTTTTTTTTTTTTTTTTTTTTTTTTTTTTTGCACAATATAAAATAGGGTCTATATAGAAGAAAATGCACTGCAAAAAAGTTCTAAATATGTATTCAGGGCCCAAGCCCTATTGTTTTCCTTAGGTAAAAACTCTTTAAACTTTGCACACATATTGGAATCATCGGCCATCACGGCCGAGAAAAGGGAAACAGGAAGTGTGTTATAACTTCTGCATACATTGACTGATTTGGATGAAATTTCAGCAGTGTGTTTGTTGTAAGAGGCCAATCACATGGATGTGACTATTGTGAGTCAAAGTCATAGTGCCACCAACTGGCAGGAGGAAGTGTGTCACATTCAACATGCTTTGAAATCGCCCTCTTATTTTTACCCGATTCGCTTCAAACTTCGTCAGACTTGTGAAAAGATTCTTGATAGCTTAAATACTGTTGCCATGGCAACACGTCAGACTTTTATAATATTCTTGGGTGTTTTTGAGGCTCTTGGCATGCTTCAAATTGCATGAAACTCGACACACACAAGTTGTCGGCCAGTAGACATGGGCAAAGCCTTAGTAGTGGGTGGGGAGGAGGGGCTCTATAGCGCCACCTTTTGGCAAAAGTTGGGGGGTTAGTCTTATGTACAGTCACCAAACTCAGTACATATATTGGTCTCATCAAGCCGGACAACTTTCTGATTTACAGTCATTAGCTCCGACCAACAGGAAGTTAGATATTTTGGTTTGAACGTGGATTTTTTGAATAATCAGGCTCTGAGTTTCTGAATTATTTATCAAAATTAAGTGCTTAAAAAAAAATACCAAATATCTACAAATGGGGTCAGAAATACAAAAAAAAGTTTTAGGTATAAACTCACGTTTTGCTTCTCAAATAAAAATATCTCGATTTAAGAATGTTTAAATATTTACACTGGTAAACAAGACAAAAATATTGATACCTTTTGTTGTTGTTGTACAATTCATATACAGTACAGCAAGAGGTGAAAAACCTCTTAAGGGCTTATTTAAAGCCTCCACCTTAACAACATTTAATTTTCATAAAATTATATAAAAATTAATGTACAGAAATAAATGTACAGAACCGTAAACATACAAAAATTTACATCAGACTACATTAAATTAATCATAACAAATATCAAAATATATATATAGCATGTAAATATATATGCTTATGTATGTGCTTGTGTGAATGTATGAAGGTTCAACCTCTATAGTTGCACAGTAAGACATTGCATGCAGTATTTGGCATATAGTATGATACTTTTCAGCCATTTTCACTCCATCCAGGAGTCTGATAAGAGCCTGACTCTTTGAGGAGAGTACGTCTGCATTATGTCCATTATTTTCAACCATTACAGAGTCTGAAAGTCCCTTTGAAGACACACTTACACTCTCTCACACCCTTGAGCCAAAGATCACACGCTAAATCTTTTAATTTCCTTTATGGGATGAAATGAAAGATGACACACAATTCCCACTGATATCAAACATTATTTTAACGTGTTTTATCTGATTTATGCTGAAGCAGGGCGCAAGTCTCTTTGGCTGTATAGCCTACAATCCCTGCAGACGTCTGTGAAGGGCAGATTTCAGTGATCAGACCGACATCACCACCGGTGCGCTCTGACCCTTTTAGCAGGAGGTCGAAGGAAATCTAATGCTTCGCCTGAGAGATTTGAAACAACTGTCAGCATCACTATGATGATGCTTTTTGAGGTTTCAGAGCACTCATTCAGGTTAATTTTCAGTGATAAAATCAACTGTATACTGCAAAATGTGTACAAGTCAGACTCATTTTCATTCCTTCACATCCAGTGAAAACTATGCCATCGCATATTAAAACCCTGAGGGTATGTGATATAAATGTTAGTCACTTTTGTAATATTTTGAAGGTCCCATTACTTTGTCAGTGATTTGAGCCTGTTCACACATTCATGCTCATGCATAAGAATCAGATCAGTGTTACCTGAAAATACCTGAAAGCAGTTCAGGCCGAGCTCAACGTTGGCGTCTTGGTTAGTCAATGCATTTTTCATGAGAGGCTTAGAGAGAAACCACAGAGAACTGAATCAATAGAGACAGTTGCTGTGTTTCATTCTTCTAGGGAGGTTTTACTCCTTTATTCAATGTTAACCCTGTAAAGCCTTTAGACAAAATCTAAAAGAAAATCATATTTGATACCTCAGGCTTTTATGGCTCATATAGTATAATATAGTGAGAATATGGAGGAAAAACCACTCAATTTTATTTAGAGACTTAAACTGAGCAAAAAAATATGCAATTTGGTGCAGATGCGGATATTTAAATGGACAAAAAGATGAAATAATGTAAATCAATGAGATCTTTATAACATTATAGCAGATACTTACATAAAATTCACATAAATATCAATATCTGCCAATAAATTTTTATTAAGATGCTTAGTTTTATGATCAAAGCTCAATTCAACACAATGATGATTAAGAGCAGAACAAATAAACCTTCCTCAAAAGCCTGATGATCATATTTGATCATCTCATGATTCTTCTAAAAAAGGATCTGTGAAAAATCAAGTAAACCAGTTGCTTCAGTCCAAAATATTACAAACAACATCAAAGTTATTCTTACATTTACTTGATAAAAAATCAGTAAAGATTTCATAGCAAAAAGACACGTGAACCACAAGCAATTACACAATTTTGTACATAATACATTATACAATTATGTAAGCATACTGTAGAATTATAATTAAAGGCTTTTACTTGCCAAAAAAGTCTATAAATCAGACAACAGAAGCATGTAGTAGATTGTGTGATACAGGTTGATCAGCAAAGTTTTGATCATGTTGATCATTTAGAGGCCTTAGAAATGTGCATATTAAATATGATACAGTAAGCTTTATAGAGTTAAATCTATTTTTTAATCCTGTTCTGTCATCATTGCTTAGTACCAGTATTAGTTTTTGCTTAGTCTTATGTAACTTTATTATTTTGAGTTTGATCACTTAAACCATGTTTCCTCAAACTATTTAAGTACCTATATAGTTGTTAAGACTTTGTTACCTGAATTCAAACTGAATGAATGGATTAAACTTAAAATCTTTAAGTTGAGTTTACTCTGATGATTGACTAAACCAACACTAAAATATAAGTGAATTCAACTTAATGTAAATGAGTTTACAGTACTGGTTTTGAAATGATTTAAGACAATCAGTTTCCTCAAATGGTTTGAGTTACCTTAACATGTTTTGCAGTGCATGATGTTATGTCTGAAAACAAAACCAGCGTTCTGCAAAAACATCCAATCACAATGATTCATGCCGAAGAGCTCTTTAGTTTCCCGCTCACTGGGGAAGCACTGCTTGATTTGCATCTGTTTTATGTGTCGTATGTAGTTGTTTTGACCTGAACGCAACATAACGATGAGTCCTACATAAAAATGTTGTTAGAATAAAAATAAAACAAAGTTTTAAAGGCCTAGAGGATAAAAAAGCAACTAATATCACATGAAGCTGGAGAGGCGAACCGTGAGAGAACAAAAAAACAAACAAAAGTCTGCTTTTATATTCCATCCATCCATCCATCCATCCATCCATTTATTTATGCATTTATGCCTTTATTTATTTATGCTTTTATTTATTTACGCTTTTATTCATTAATTTATTTATTTATGCATTGGTTTATTTGCTTGCTCACTTGTTCATTCGTTCATTAGTCATCTGCCAGCAGGAACTAACAGGCTGCTAACCAGCCAAACCTTGACTTTTTCTGGGGTTGTAACAGTACAGAACAGTATAAATCCAGCAGCACCAGATGTTACATTCTGATTCAGCACTCTTGAAGTGATATGCAGGGACATTAAGTTTTCAGCCAGTGTATCAGCACTTCTCAGCAGGGTTTTGGGACTCTGGAGGAAAGAGACACACTTTCTGACACCTTTTGAAGTGTTTGGCCATCTGAAGAACTCACATCCTTTGACTGACACGCAGCAGTGGAAAGTTGTGTTGAAATAATCAAATATTTATAAGACCTTCACATTGAAATGCACAAGTATTCTGACATCCTGTGGATGTTGTTGATTTTTACATGGGGTTTTTCTTTTGAATATCACTAAGAAGAACTTTAAAATATTTATACAACTTAAGAAAAGTCCACAACAATACAGGCCTTAAAGTTTTATAGTTTTTCGACTGATTTTTTCTTACAGTTTATCTTAATATGATTTTTCTGTCCTGAATTGTATTTTTCAGATAAAATTACAATACTAAAATAATATGCAGAGACAACTAATCTACTGGTTGGCTGAATCCCACAAAAAATGCAAACATTGTGTCTATGTGGTGCTATTGAAAAGTTACTTTTTTTAAATTAACGTTCAAAGCACACAATGTCTGGAAATATGAAATTTGCAATATTACATTTTTGCTCATGGTTTTTGAGCCAATCACCTGACCCGTAAATGTCATGTGACTAATCACTCTAGGAAAATGACATCATGATAGCTCCACATCATATGAGAAGCGTTTATGATGAAGATATTTTTGCATAAACCACAGCAATGCTTTTCTTAACGCTTTTGAGATCAATAGATCATGAGCCTCAGAGTCATTTGGAGGAGCTCTAGTTATAATCAGTTTTGAAGGTTGCCATTCGTCTGTTTCCATCTTATGACTGCACACCCGACCTCCTCTGTTTACCACCGGGGGTTTCTGAGAGTCTGTTTACAGCACGATGCTCCCGATATAGAAAAGAACAAACAATTCTCTCTGAATGGAGTGATCTTTGTTTAGTTGTGTTATTTAAAATGCAAATCGTGATGGTACTGAATCTGAGACTGTCAGTCTTCTGCTGGATCAGGCCAGATAACTTCACCGTCATGACTGCTTGAGTCTGGCGGTCAGACGGCACCTGCAGGACGAGTGTATAGTGTGCACCATCATCTCTCTGCCTCGGGCTCCATCGCTGACGGCAAACTAACTCTAAATGATTTTAGTAGTGGATGTGACACAACTATTTCCGCTGATTGACAGATTAAACGACCAACTGTGATATCTCTCTCTGAGCTCCTGACGCCCACAGATTGAATTAAACGCTTGTCGTAGAGTGTGTTCATGTGCATCTTCAGTGAGAAAAAAGACTGACTGTTTTGTCTTGCTTTCATGTTTTATTAGTCATTTGAGTTTAGACAAACTCAATTGAAACTCACAGAGCATAAACCTACACAAATGTTAGATTAGGTTTGATTTAATTATTATTATGACATATCTATAAGAAATTATCTTTAATATTTTTTTCCACTTGTTGCAGTGCATTATATATTAAAGTGCCCTATGATGCTATGTTAAAGATTGCTAATGTTGTTTTGGAGTCTCCTACAACAGGTTCACATGCATCAAAGATCAAAAACACTTTCATTTTCTCATAATATACTGTATATTGCTCATCACATCATTTCTTAAAGTGTCTGAAAACAGTCTGTTCAGATTCTCTCTCTAAATCCCTCATGATTGGTCAGATAGCTCAGTCTGTTGTGATTGGTTTACTATGCTCTGATTGGTCAGATGCACTGCATAAAATGCTGTCTTACTTAGATTTTTTGTCTTGTTTCCTTAAATCAAGAAGCATGTAAAGCATGCAAGTAAAAATTATTGCTTTGTTTTCAGAAAAAAATAAGTCAAAATTAAGTGGAAAAACAAGCAAAGTAATCTGCCAATGGGGTAAGAAAAATAATCTTGTTTTTGTTTTGAAATAAGATTATTTTTCTTACTCCACTGGCAGATTGTCTTTTTTTTTTTTTTTCTGAAAACAAAAAAATAATTTTTACTTGTCTAGAAAATGCTTCTTGATTTAAGAATTTTTAGATACTTGGATTGGAAACAAGACAAAACATCTAAGTAAGAAAAGCATTTTTACAGTGTGGGCCTGTTGTGATTGGTCTACTCTGCTCTGATTGGTCAGATGGCCAGTCAGTCAAAAGCTCCATTTATTATTCTATTTGCAGACATTTTAAATTCACAAAACAGTTATATTACACATTACATGAAAGGTAATATCCGAAAAACCAAAATAGTGGCACTTTGATATATAAATAAGATAAAGTTAATTATATGACCATGCCCAGTTTTCTGACTTTTTCAAGTCTGTTAGTGTTATGTTATGTATTATTAATAGTTTTTCATTTTTATTTCCAAGGAGTATTTCACATAACATCAAAGATAGCAACATTGTTGGGAAAATGTGAAAATCAAGTCCTTTTTTTACAGTCTGTACTTGCCAACAACAATGTCCTCTGTATACTAGCTGTCTATTTTCACTAAAATCCATGTGAAGGTGGATTGTATCAATATTGCGTTGTCTTGTCATGTAGCACTTGCCCAAGATTTCATTTTCTGCTTAATTTTGTGCGGCAATGGATGTTGCACTGAGAATTGTGCATAGTCCATTCCAGGTCTTTAATGAGACCGCTGTAAACTTAACCGCATTTTTCTCCCTCCAACCCCCACGGGCAGACCAGAATTGTGTCATTTGTTGTACTTTTCCTTTTTGTCCATTGTTTGCCATTTAAAAAAGAAAATCAATGCATCTCTCCAGCTCCTTTATTGCGAGGCAGAGCGCAGAGGCTTGTAAGGGCCGCAGACGCACACATTAATATGGATAAGAGAACAGCAGCAGGATTGAGGGAGAAGCGGCTATTGGATTTGGCATGGAAAGAGCCCATTTGTTTTCTCTGTTCTGCTTCCTCTCACTGCTTGTAATTAACCCCAAATTCTGGGTCAATCTGAATAGTGTAATTGGCTCTGGTAATTTAACCCTGAAGTGACTGATGGGGAGATTTGATTGTGTTGAGGATGTCAACTGAGTGAATCAAGTGAAGATCGTATGATTTGTAATCTTATATATATTATTGCCGTTCAAAAGTTTGAGGTCAATCAGTTTTCTTTTCAGACATTTTAATGTTACAGGAGAATTCATTCAGAATTCTATTCATCAGATAATTCTGAACAAATGTAACACAGTTTCCACAAAAATATGGACTGTTTTCAAGATTGATTAGAATGTTTCTTGAGCTGCTGAAAACAAGCTTTGAGTTTTTTAGTTCATTAATTAATCTGTAATACAACTTTGTATACAGTATACATATTTCTATAGTACTAGCCTATCAGTAATCATAATAGCACAGATTATGATTATATGGTTTGGTGAGTTAAATGTGTATGTTGATTCATCTCACACACATTTTTAATCATTTCTTCTGCTTTTGTACAAAGTTTTAATTAGTTTTATTACTATGAATTCTTCTGGCTGCGTTTGTTTCCAGGTTGTAATCGAGAAGTCTAATTTTCTTCAGATGATGAAACTGCAGTTGTAACTTTAGCAATCAGTTCACTCCGCTCTCTCAGATGTCGTGCAATCAGCCGCACAATTGTGGCCGAACAACGCGGCTGATTACAGTAACACTGAGGCTTTGATAGAGCCATTAAACACAATAACCATTAGACCCACAGCACCGCTGCTTAATTTCACTGGTTCTTCCTCATTCTGTCTCACCCAAAGGTTATACCATAACAATATTTTAGTTGCCAGCGCATTTATTTTTATTATAATATAACAATATACTGTATGTTCTCACTTCTTTGAAAAGGGGGTAATGGGATTGTGTGGGTGTGAAAGGGCGAAGCTACAAATTAGTTTGATGATAGTGAAGGATGATTTATCCATTCTTATCCTCCTAATTAGAGTATGTGAGCGGTGTGTAGTTGAGTCATTTTGGAGAGAAGTTAGTTTGAAAAGTTAGCAGTAGCATTTGGTTTTTTGGAAACACTGTAATTCAATAGTCCACTTTAGTCATGTTACAAACTATAAGTACACTCTAAAAATGCTGGGTTTAAAAACAACCCAAGTTGTAAATGAACAAATCCAGCAATTGGTTGTTTTAAACCTTCAGTTGGGTTTGACCCAACCTGCTGGGTAATTTTATTTAACTCAACTATTGTTTAAAAGTGACCTATAATGCCCTTTTCACAAGATGTAATATAAGTCTCTGGTGTCCCCAGAATGTGTCTGTGAAGTTTCAGCTCAAAATACCCCACAGATCATTTCTTATAGCTTGTTAAATTTGTCTCTATTTGGGTGTGAGCAAAAACACGCCGTTTTTGTGTGGGTCCCTTTAAATGCAAATGAGCTGCTGCTCCCGCCCCCTTTCCAGAAGAGGGCGGAGCTTTAACAGCTCGCGCTTCGGTCGCTCAACAACAACAAAGCTGGAGAATCTCACGCAGCCAAAATGAGGATTGTCAGTAACGGTGTTCAGCCTTACATTGTTCAAACCGGAGTCGACACTGATGGAGAGACTCAGGAAGAAGTTACAACTTTTAGAATGAAACTGGACGTTTCTGAATGGTTAGTGGATAAATTTATGTAGTTGCCGTGGAGTTGATTCAACTCATCCACTAGCATGTGCCGTCATGTTAATCTTTTGTGCAAATCCAGCGTTGAATTGACCCTCGTTTGTGAAGCAGTCTGGTGTAAAATGACGGCATGTCAACAACACTCTACTACAACAACTCTTCCTCTTCTCTAAAGCAGCCCAACATGGCCTTTATGTAAATTTTAGGGTTAGTGATGTCACCAACCTGGGAAGAAGCTCGTTGTAGTCCCTACCAGTTGTTTGTCGTAGTCCTTAAAAAAGTGATTTCTGTAAAAGAAAATATCTCTCTTTGCATTGAACTTTGAGCGTCATAACTTTGCAGATGTTGTTTATGATCAAACAGCAACATTACACACTAACTAAAGTTAAAAAAGTGAAATCATAATGAACCACCCCTTTAAAAATTACTGTATTGCTCGCTTAAAATGAACATTTGAATGTTTAATAAATGAACATTTATTAATAAATTTAATGAATAATAATTGGACAATAAACATTTATTAAATTGCTTATTAATAAATGTTCACCTTTTGATTATTATTGTTGCCTCTAGTAACTATGTGTCTGATTTTTTATTTCCAACATATTTTGGGTTCATTTTAAGCCAGCCGTATATTCATTTTTAAACAATAGTTGAGTTAAATAAAACTACCCAGCATGATGGGCAAACATTTAACCCAATTGCTGGGTTTGCCCATTTTCAACCCAACTTGGGTTGTTTTTAACCCAGCATTTTTTAGAATCTAACTTTGCAACTACATGTACTACTCTAATGAGAGTTAATTTACTTGTAGTTCCAAAGTTACTTATAGTTAGTAGAGTGTCTAAAGTGGACCATCGAAATAAAGTGTAACCAAATTTTCTCTTGCTTCACCAATTAAACATTCTGAGATATTAATGTTTGAAAAAATGTTGGAAAAATTTGATTAAAATTTGGTTCATTACAGATTGAGCAAAAGTTCTATAGCATTTTTGTGTGAGTAAAATAGACAAAAATCAAACAATATTAAAATGAAACGTATACACCCCTGTTCAAAAGATTAGGGTCAGTAAGATGTTTATATAATTTTTATTAATGACAATAATGCTTTTATATTTACACTTTAAATTGATCAAAAGTGACAGTAAAGACATTTATAATGTTACAAAAGATTCTATTTCAAATAAATGCTGTTCTTTTGAACATTCTTTTCATCAAAGAATCCTGAAAAATAAAATGTATCACAGTTTTCAGAAAAAATATTAAGCAGCACAACTCTGTGGAAATGTTGAGAAACAAATCATCATATTAGAATGATTTCTGAAGGATCATGTGACACTGAAGACTGGAGTAATGATGCTGAAAATTCAGCTTTGATCACAGGAATAAATTACTTTATGAAATATATTCAAATTATTTTAAATTGTAATAATATTTCACAATATTACTGTATTTTAGATCGAAAAATGGTGACAATTAAAAAAGCATACACACCCCAAACTTTTGAATGGGAGTGTATTATTATTTTTTATTATATATCCATTTGTTTTATTAAGGCATAGAAATGAGGCCAGTTTTGAATACAAAATATTGACTATATTTAAAGGACATTTACAGCAAGACAAAAAAAGACAAAAAAAAAAAAAAAGAAAGAAAGAGTGAAGGCGTGTGTGGACAAACAAAGCTATAACTGGCCATAAATGTCGCTAAGGATCAAACTCAGAGAGCAGAAAGCGAAAGCAAGAAATGGAAACCCTGGACTGAATTCAGAGTAAAGTGCTTGAAGATGAGAAGAGGAAAACACTGTCGCTCCACTCACATACAGTACACTGATCCAAACCACCGCGACGAGGCATCAGGAGGCCCAGCGGAAACCTTGAAACCTGGACGAAACCAGAGCATGAGACTGGGAGGTATAGAGCAGATGGGAGGTCATGGAGAGTGTGACACGTGTGGGAGAAACCAAGAGTGACTCACGTCTTCACCGCATGCATTCAGTGTTCAGAGCCAAACGCATGAGCAGACACATTCCCCTGCCATGCAGCGACGATTGTGGCCACAGAGGTGGAAGTAAATGTCAGTCGAGTCAGTGAGACGCAATCTTCCTCTTTATTATTGACACAAAGATTCACAGATAAACTCATCATCACAAATCATATATATATATATATACAGTAGTGCCGAAAGTGATGATGTCCGGAGGGGATATTTGGTTTTAATGACCCTACAAGTTTGATTAAACCACCAAAATATGAGGAAAATATTTGATATTTTTTTAAATATGAGGGAAGAACAAATCCAATCGACTCTTTTAGCCAGTGTAATTTGTAAATTGTAAATGCACTTGATTTGTTTATGCTCACAGCTGTTTTTCATTGAAATACACTTTTAAATCAAATCAAATGTATAGGAAATATAGGAAAATGCATAGGAAATATTTAATAGTTTCGAACGATCTGACTGGCAAGAGAATCACTGTTCTGAATCTCTGTGCAAAAGTCTCTGGAGGAATTTTTCCTCTAGAAATATAGTTTTTTTTTTTTTTCTTTTCTAGAAAATATTTAGCTAAAATGTAATTTTGTTCTAGTTTTATTTTGTTGCATTTATTGTAAAATGATGTTGCAGTTTTTGCATATTATTTTGTTTATTTGTTTGTTTTCCCAACCATAAATGTTCAACACTAGTGGTCTTCAAAGTTTTTGGCTGATGCTTTTTGCATTCAGTGTTAGTCGCTTTGCATGGTTTACTTTTTTTTTTCAGTGCATGCATTTAATATTCAATATATTAGAACGATCTGACAAGAGAATCACTGATCTGAATATATTTTTCTAGCAATATATTTAGTTAACACTTATTTTTGTTAATTAAACCCGTTTATTGATTAAATGTAAGTTTGCTTTGGGGCACCATTGACTTCCATAGTAGGGAAAAAAATACTATGGAAGTCAATGGTGCCCCAGAACTGTTCAGTTTCCCACATTCTTCAAAATATCTTCCTTTGTGTTCAACAGAACAAAGAAATTTATACAGGTTTATACAACTCAAAATTTTAAGTTAAACCAACATTTTTTTTGGTGTAGTACTATAGATTTCCATATAATAAAAACAGTAAAAGGATAAGTCCCTGTGTGACACATCACATATGATTAGATTCTATTTTAATATCTTTGCTGCTTCTTATGTTGCTGTTTTTTTTTAACCATAATATAACTGTATATGTTTTCAATGATATTGATTATAGATCTCGAGCCTGAGATCTTGTGCTCTGATATTCCCCTCTTAATTAACATTATAGTTTGTTAGTAGCTTGACGATGAACTACTTAAAATCATGAGTAGCTTACAGCATGACAAACTGCTTTCATTACTCATTACTATAAGATAAATAATCCAGTCTGTATCTTCAGCTGCTTGGTCTGAGCCTGGTGTTCATCATTCGCTCTTTCTGTCTTCTTGCTCTGTTTATCGTACTCATTTCACTTGTTCCATCGCTCCTGGTATAACATCTATATACGATGAATTACACTCTATAATTGTTTCTTCTTCTCTTCATCTCAGTTGTGTTTATCTCCATTTACTTTGATTGACTTCACATTATCCTTCCTTTCATCTTTCTGCATTCTTGCCACAGCCCTTTTTCCCTCCATTTATATTCTTGTCATGTTTTATTGGAGGTTTTGGTAAATAAGTCTCATTCATCACTCTTGGTTAGTGTGGCACGGAGCAGCGTCTGCCTCCATTACATTAAGATTCCTGATATGCACATCCTCATCTGTCTCACCTCTGAAACCCTCACGCAACCATTCAGTTTTGAGTGAGTCTCTCTGACGCAGTGTTTGGAGGGTTTGAGCATTATTTTCTTATAGCTGTCTGTATTTATGCAATATCAAAGAAAGGTTAGGCTACATTTCCAACTATAGTGGTCTTCAAAGTTTTTAGCATTTTATATTCATGCATTTGGCGGATGCTTTTATCCAAAGTGACTTAGATTGCATTCAGGGTTTGCGGCTTTTCAATGCAGGCATTTTGTTTGGTTTTGAAGAGAGGGGTTGAATCTTGCAAAATTTCCAAAATTTGGCCAAAATTTCTAACTATAGTGGTCTTCAAAGTTTTTAGCATTACAAATTTGGCGGATGCTTTTATCCAAAGTGCTTTACATTGCATTCAAGGCTTGAATTTTTTCAGTGCATGTATTTTGCTTTGTTTTGTGTTGTTTTGGAGAGAGGGTGGTTGAAATCACTCACAGCAGCTTTTTTACATGAAAATGATGTGCTTTGAAATCAAACATTGCATAAATACTTTGAGGAATGCTTTGAGGATTTGAACATAATTTTCTAATAGCTGTGCTGTCTGTATTTATGCAATATAAAAGAAAAGTGGTCTTCAAAAATTTTAGCATTTTACATACATGCATATGGCGAATGCTTTTATCCAAAGTGACTTGCATTGCATTCAAGTTTTGCGATTTTTTTCAATGCAGGCATTTTGTTTGGTTTTAAAGAGAGGGCATTGCAAACAGCTGAAATCACTCAGAATCACTGTTTTACATTATAATTCTGAACGTTTAATTCAAACATTGCATAGGAAATACTTTGAGGAATGTTTTGAGGGTTTGCTGTCTGTATTTATCAAAGAAAAGTCGGCCAGAATTACTATAGTGGTCTTCAAAGTTTTTTAGCATTTCACATTTGGCAGATGCTTTTATCCAAAGTGACTTACATTGCATTCAAGGTTGACCTTGCTTCAATGGATTCCCTGGGAATCGAACCCATGACCTTGGCGTTGTCAGCACCAATCTACTGTTTGAGCTACATTTTAGTTTTCTTATCATTTCCCATTCTGTCTTATAAAAGTAAAAATGTAAGTAGTAAATATTGCTTTAATTTTGGCTGGAATGAGTGGAATGGAATCGGAAATAGTTTCTGTACAAAGAAATAAATAAAATTCTTTCATGCACCTGTGAAGTGCACTTTGAAACAGTGTACAGCAGAGCTTGTAAACCATCACGAGTGTTTTGTAAGCTGTTGCTGCAGTGCTTGTTGAATCTGTTCTTCAGCAGTTTGACTTGGCTGTGCTGCTTTGGCACTATTGTGTGAACAGGACTGAGAGCAAACACACACAATGCCAATGCGTCACTCTTACTGAGCAGCTGAAAACAGAAAAACATCTGTGACTCAACCTTCAGTGTTTTTGCCACATCAGGTAAACTTATGGCAACCACATTACACACTTTCTTTTGTAATAAAATGAACATACAGAATAACTTTGATAAAAGCTGCTCTAGATGATAAATAGCTGATTCTCTTCAAGTTTTTATTGAGAAGACTGAGATTTTAGTTACTGTTGCTCGGTCAGACTGTGCTTGTTCTGCCATGCATTTTAACAGAACTTATATGATTTTAAATTGTGTCTTTGTTGCTATTTCTGCCACAGGACACCTGCAGCAGCTCATATTATATTTCCTGATAACATTTTTTAGAAGGTTTATTTATCCAGGGTTTTAAGGGCTGAATTTTCAAGTTATCACCAAAGCTGTGTAGGGAAATATGATATTGAAACGGTGTTACTTTTGTTTAAAACTTTGGAGAAGTGCAACTTGAAGTCAGTAAGTAAATATTGTAGAATCTTGTGCACTACTTTACATTTACTTTCACATTCATTATGAACATGTTCCACTAACACTTTTTTTACATCATAGTATACATTTTTTGTCATTTACATCCTAAAAAACTTAATTTACTTACATTTTGAACTATACTTTGCTTGAAAAGAGTTTGTGCTGTCTTTCTTTAAAATAAATTCCACTTCATGTGATATTTTCCATCTAATGCAATGTCAATCAAGTGGGAATTTTGCAACAGACAGGATTCATTTACATCTTTTTCTAGGCTCTGCCAACTGTGTCAGGCTGTTGTAAAACTCTGAAAGCCCTTTAATGTGGTGAAGGCCATTAAATGACTGGTTTATCAGTCACACGTGATCCAACAGAAGAGCCGTCACGCTACAAACACAAATGCTGCTGTCTGATAAAGAACTGAATGAACTGTAATGTTACTTCACACATTCTTCTGGTAGGGATTTTATTTCAATTTTCATTTCAAACACTTTATTTGTCCCTGAAGGGAAATTCACAAGGTCACACAGAGTAACAAACAATACAGGTCAAAAACACCACACATTAAATAATAAACACAATGTGCACAACATACATATATTCTACAACAAGCCAATATCTAAAAAGCAATACACTGATAATAAAAATCTTGCTGATTCTGATGAGCTGTTCATTCTTTTCATGGCCGATAACTGATAACTGGCAGATATTATAAAGCAAAACTGTTAGTTTTTGTGTTACCCAGATCCTGGGTCGGACGTAACTTAGTTATAACGTAGTTATTTATCGTTTTTTGCACTTTTTGCACCCTCTTCAGGAGAGGGCAGTGCAGCTCCGTCAAATTGGCGCATGTCTTCAGTAAAATACAGGTTTGTGTATGTTTTATTTGATCTAAAAATTCGTTATTGTGCTGTATATACAGTAGTTTAATTTTATGCAAAGCAACATACAGGGGCGCGATGTGAGTCACCTAAACGAGTGTCGCGTCGATCTTTTTGCGTGATGGAAACGCCTGATGCCTTGCATAAAATTGTATGATTTTATTCAAAAAGATACAGAATATAAATACATAAGATATTAAAACATGTTCTCAGAATTGTACATTGATTATTTATGGAGGTTATGGAGTCAGTCATTGCATTTTTCAGCTCTGAGTTAAACGCAGGCGGCGGTCTGAAGTTATCAGTTCCCCCGCCGAACGCGAGTCATCTCCAACACGATCCAGCGCTGTTACGGTGGAAACAGAGACTGGTCCATTACACTCGAATTACTGCTAAATGTTTAATTTTTACTTCTAATATTTGTTAAACGAACTCAAATGGTGGCACTATGTATTAAAAACGATATCAAATATGCTATACTATAAAATATTATTATTTGCTGGGTAAAATTAACCCAACATGTGTTCTGTCCTATATTTACACAGCCCTTGTGCTGAAAACTAATATTGGCCAATAATCAATTACCCAGTTAACAAAAATATGTTCTAAGAATGTTTTGCTAACGTTCCTGTTAAACATTAAGGAAACATTCCAAACATAAAGGAAACATTCCATTTTGCAAACATTATTGGATTGTTACTTTTGAATGTTCTCTGAACATTCTGAAACAAGTAGTAACATTTAAAAATGTTAGACGAAGGTCTGTGTTGCAGAAAAAAGTGTTCCATGAATGATGTATAGATAATGTTAACATTCTGAGAACATTATTAAAGCCACAAACCACAAAATTAAAATACATTTATGTATTTGACACTTTTATCCAAAGAGACTTATATTGCATTCAAGGTGCATAATCATGTAATCAAAACATTTTTTAACTATTTTGTATGTAAAAACATAATAATGTTTTAACTATGAAAACAGAACAGACCCAGTAAAGTTTGTGTGATATGACATTCAGCCACCATTGGCCAGAAGGCTCTTGAAATGTGCCGTGTCCCTCTTAGACAGAATAACACAAATCAAGCATTCAAGACAGCCTTCCTGCATTCATTAATATATTTTTGGCCTATATGAAAGAAAATCAAGCCCATCTGTGGACCGATGTTGATTTGTACTTTAATAAAGCCTGGAAGCAGAACCTGAAACAAACATAGTAGAGGGATCAAACGCCTCTCTTTCGCTTGTTTCAGGCCCGGGGGGGAATAAATATGTGCACTGATATAGTACAAGGCTTTGCTAAATAGCACTGTTACGCTTTTTAAATGCAAATGAGGCCGAGTGAGTTTCAGAGACGTGGAGAGAGCGACCCATTTCCAGAGTCTGTGATGATGAGTCAGGGTAAGAGAGTGTGGGAGTGCGGACACATTTAGACCGAAGGGTCCGTTCTGCACAAACAAAAGCGACGAGATCTGGGACGAACTAAACTAGAGGATCTGGCAGAATCACGACACACGGCTAGAGATTTCACCCAGACTTTGTCTTCTGCCTGCATTGTCACAAACGCATGTGATTGAAAAGCCCATGCTGTGATGAATCTCGTCTGTGAACACTTGTTGCAGAGCTTGAAGATGTGCATGTGCATTCATTTATTAGGTTGGCAGCCATGAAATAAGCCCATAATGAACAGTCTCTTCAACCCTTTTAAGTTGATAAGAGACTTCAAAACGGGTCCGAAATAACTCCACACATCTACATTATACACACAATACTGGTTTACAATAAGGTTTCATTTGTTAACTACATTCGTTAACATAAACTTGACAATGAACAATACTTCTACAGCATTTAATATTCTTAATGTTAAGAATAATACATCAATAATTTTTTTAAATCAAATGTTAATGAACTCAAATGAACAAATTATGAACAATTGTATTTTATTAACATTAAGAAACATGATGTAAAAAATACATTGCTTATTGTTAGTTCATGTTTGCTAATGAATTAAAGAGGACCCATTTTTCCCTTTTTCAAAGTCTTTTGTTTTGTTCTACTAGAACAGGTTTTCCTGCCCCTCCTTCTGAAAAGCACAATGTGCTCTGATTGGTTGGCTGGAGCAGTGTGTTGTGATTGGTTGAGCACTTCGACATAACCATCAGTTTCAACACACTTCTAACTAACTCAAGCAGGCCCCGTCGATTTCTTCTGCGTATTAATTATTTAAATGAAGAATATTAAGAAGAAAACTCAAGACTATAATGGAGGCATTTCAGGGAGTTCAGAAACAGTGATATAGAGAAGAACTCCCGCTGGAGGGACTGTGTGACTTTGCAGAGCTTTTTCATGCTCAAACAGTAACATTACACACTAAAGAACGATGAAGATGGAAAAAAGCATCATAGGTCCTCCTTAACTAATGTTAACAAAAGTGTTAGCCAATTATCTTCTGACTGGCTGGGTCATGTTGTTTAGAAGTTTTTTGGTCATTGTGGACAGACAAATTACTTGTTGCTGAAAACTTATTTCACAGTGTTACATAATCATAAACATAAGAGAATATGTTTATGAAAGGGTGAAAAGGCAGTTAAAGTGAATATTGTAAGTGAAGTGTCTCAGAAATATGGATTTTGTATCCTGTCATGTTACATCATGTTGTTTCTAGACAGTCTGTTTTTGTAATACACTTTTACATTTGCTAAAGAAAACTAGTGCATGTCTGTATGGAAGCTTGTTTCCGCCATAAAAAATAAAAAAGGTAATTGTGACTTTTTATCTCACAATTCTGACTTTTTTTTTTTCTCTCGCAATTGTGAGTTTATAACGCAATTCTGACATTATATCTTGCAATTGTGACTATTTCTCGCAATTGAGTTTATAACTCGGAATTGAGAGTTTATATCTCACAATTCTGACTTTATTTCTCGTAATTGTGAGATTATATCTAGCAATTCTGACATTATAATTCATTATATATCGAGTGTAACATTAAAATTTTATTAAATAAAAACACAGCTTCTGTCTCCAAGACAAATTCCTTGCATGTGTAAGAATACTTGGCAATAATTATTTTACGTCTAAAGGGTTCAGCTGGCAAAAAGGTTTGGGAATCAATTTTTTGAGAAAGTAAAAACGTGCACAGTTTCCTGTGATGGGCAGGTTTAGGGGTAGGGGTAGTGTAGGAGGATAGAAAATACGATTTGTACAGTATAAAAACCATTACGCCTATGGAGAGTCCCCACAATTCACAAAAACAAACACTTGTGAGTGAGTGAGTGTGATGATGATGATGATGATGATGATAATGATGATGAGACTCAGGAAGTGTCTGACCCTTACTGTGTGTCATTGAATTTTATTACTGCTATGATTCCCTGCTCTCAATATTAACAGGAGGCATTTATTAACCTGAGGTCCTCAGAGATTCATCACCCTTTCTATCTCTCTCTCCTCTCCCGAATGCCATTTTCCTTATTATATATCTCTTTTCTAGGTTTACTGCAAAATCACCCCAGCAATTTTTATTGATTAAACTTTCCTTGAAATGACCTGCCCTCTCTTGCTGTATTGGAAAATATTGCTTTTTTCTTTCTTGTTCAGGGATTCAAGTGTGAACTGTATTGGGACCCTAAACCAGATATAGAATAATTTAAGTCCTGCATCTGAGATTATGGTAATTTCCAATAAATTTACAATACAATTGGTTTCAGTTGTTCTCTTTTCGCAGGCCTGGCTCACAGAGATTCATGAGTTCGCTCAGCAGAATGTAGTGATCATGCTTCTGGGTAACAAGGTGAGTGTGAAGCATGCTGAAATATTATAGATACTTCACTTATTCGAGATCTGAAACCTTATGACCTTTGGACTCGCCGTGCACTTAAGGCATCAATTCATAAATAATTTATATAGAAAACATTGATTAGAAATCAAAGGTAATGCATAATGCATTGTTTATTGATTGATCCATTGATCGATTGATTGATTTTTCAGGCTGATGCCACACATGAAAGGGTTGTGAAGAGAGAGGAGGGTGAGAAACTGGCCAAGGTGTGTTATATCAACACATAAACACACACAGTCATTCTGGGTCATGCAGACAAAAAAAAAAGACAAAAAAAAAGCTACCTTCAAAATATGGACATTTTAAGGGAATTCTGAAGCACTGATCCCACTATTTGTAAATGCAATATGCATTATGTTTAGGGTTCATTTGTGTCTGCATATTGTAAGGAAGGAATAAAACAAATGTTCTCTTTCTCTTTAAAGGAGTATGGCGTTCCCTTCATGGAGACCAGTGCTAAATCAGGTCTGAATGTGGAGTTGGCCTTCACTGCTGTGGCCAAGTAAGTCACTCGTTTTTCAGGCCCAGACGGAATCTGTGCCTGCTAAATAGAGCTGAGAGTATCACACTCTTATTGGCAGCTGAAAACATTGTCAAATTAGCCACAATATCTAATAAACATACACACACGGCAGGCGATGCCATTCCAAATTCAGGACATTCTGTATGGGCGCTTATATGTACTGATCTATCTTTATCATGGAACACAACAGTTTTCAAACACAACTTTTACAAGATTTTATGGAAAAGTGTGTCTGTTGGTGAAAACACAGATTTTTGCATGTGCAAAAATCAGCATCTTATTCATTAACCACCCGTAATCCAATTTAAAGGGTTAGTTCACCCAAAAATGAAAATTCTGTCATTTATTACTCACCCTCATGTCGTTCCACACCCGTAAGACCTTCGTTCATCTTCGTAACACAAATTAAGATATTTTTGATGAAATCTGATGGCTCAGTGAGGCCTGCATTGACAGACAATTAACACTTTCAAATGCCCAGAAAGCTACTAAAGACATATTTAAAACAGTTCATGTGACTACAGTGGTCCAACCTTAATGTTATGAAGCGATAAAAAATAATAATGACTTTATTCAACAATATCTAGTGATGGGTGATTTCAAAACACTGCTTCATTAAGCTTTACGAATCTTTTGTTTCGAATCAGTGGTTCGGAGCGTGTATCAAACTGCCAAAGTCACATGAACCATTGAAATTTCGAAACGTTTCGAAACGCTTATGACGTAACGAAGCCTCGTTTACTGAAATCACGTGACTATGGCAGTTTGATACGCGCTCCGAACCACTGATTCGAAACAAAAGATTCGTAAAGCTTCGAAGCTTCATGAAGCAGCGTTTTGAAATCACCCATCACTAGATATTGTTGAATAAAGTCATTTTTTGTATTTTTGGCGCACAAAAAGTATTCTCGTCGCTTCATAACATTAAGGTTGAACCACTGTAGTCACATGAACTGTTTTGAATATGTCTTTAGTACCTTTCAGGGCACTGAAAGTGTTAATTATCTTGCCGGCAATGGAGGGCTCACTGAGCCATTGGATTTTATCAAAAATATCTGTGTTCTGAAGATGAACGAAGGTCTTACGGGTGTGGAATGACATGAGGGTGAGTATTTAATGACAGAATTTAAATTTTTGGATTAGATTGGATTACGGGTGGTTAACCTTTTAAAGTGCATCAGAGCACAGTAATCCGCTGCATCCTCAAATAGGGATATCACACAGTGCAATTTGTGTTCAGTGCTAATTTGTGGGTGTGTTTGCGTCGTTACCTAATTCCTTCATTGAAACTTGTGCTTAAACAGCACAGACAGCATGTGCAAATAAACAGCAGGCGTGAGTCATTTTTAGTGAATTCCCCCCTGAGTTTAAAAAGGAAACTGATGTCTCCCTCCCCATCTCTCAGGGAACTGAAGCACAGGGAGATGAAGGAGCCTAACGAGCCAAAGTTTCAGCTGCAGGAGTATGTTAACAAGGAGATGAAGGGAGTCGGCTGCTGTCGCTCCTAAACTCTGTCTGTCTGTCTGTTTGTGTGTTTTTCCACTTTCATCCTCTTCTCTTGCATAAATTAGATGCCTGTCAGATATTCCGTGTCTCTGGAGACTTTCATTTTCAAACGCTGTGTTCTTTCTTTGGACCTTCATGCAATTCACAGCTCGCAAACAATAGCGAACGGCACAAAGCGAACAGAGAAGCAGTCATCAGAATGCAATAGGCACATGCGTAAATATTTACACTCCCAATAAATCATCACACTCTCGAATTGTTCTCCTGACCCACCTCTCTAAGCAGCTGTGAATGTATGTTCAACACTCATGATCAGTTGTGTCAGATCTCACATCATGTACAAATCATTAATTCCTAAGTTAATGATGAGCTTTTCTGTGGCAGCTTCACTTGAACCCAATCATACACTAACTTATATTGTGTCGAAGTGTGTTATAAGGTAAACAGAGAATTATTTGTGTGTGATAAATCATAATTAACAAAGACTTATCTTTTTATAAAATGGAGTTTTCTGTGCTTTCAGTCTCATTCTTGCAAATTGAGTCCTGATGCACTTTATACACATTGAAATATGTGTGGAAATGCTTTAAAATTACATTAGAGAAATTGTTTTTTTCTTGTAAATGTTCTTTTATTAAACGAAACAGACTGCATTTCTGCAACTTAATTTTCTTGTTTTGTTTCTCACCCAGAACACGGCTTTTTATGTTTATGGCTGATTTTTTTTTTTTTATCATTGGGTGACTTTTTTAATCTTTCCTAGTTTTAAGGTTAAATTGCCAGATTTTCTCTTTTTTGTGTACAAACCATCATTTTATGGCTCATCGAGGTCATCAACAGATCATGTGACATGATAAAATGTTTTAACATGGATGGAAAGTTTAAGCTAGTCAAAAAAAGTAGTCATTCATATACAATTTCAGAAACACATACGCTCCATAATCATATTCTTGGTTGAACTTTATTATACACTATATGTGTATACTAACCTAAGAAAATAGGCTACTGCACTGTAAAAATAATTTTTATGATTTATCAGAACATTTTCTTTTGTCCAATCAACTTAAATAATTAATGTGATTCAGATGACATAATATTTTGAGTTTCTGTTGATTAAACCAATCACCTTCATTGTATTAACTCAAATTTTTAATTTCAATTAACTCAATTTTAAGCAACCAGGTAACTTATGTTTTTTTTTTTTTTTTTTTTTTTAAGTTAAACCAACAATTAGTTTTTTCAGTGTGGTTAATATATAACTACACGGGTTAAGGTTAGGGTTCAGGGTTAGTTATTACCCAGTTATTGTAACTACTATAATAAGTAGCCTCCATAGTATGTATAAGCAGAAGAGTAAAATAAAGTGCCACCATATTCTCTCGTCATTGTTATTTGTCAATGTCTTTTCATAAAATACGAATGTATGTAATATACATGTGAAAAATATCAGTTGGCGCTTAGTTTGCATAATACATGATTGATGTTTTGTTGAATGCTTTTACATTTTTTGTCCTGTACGCTAAATATATAGAAAGCTTTAACTAGACATTAGTTGCTTTAAGTGATGGTCAGAATGTGCCAGAATTTAACAAATTGATGTTATGTCAAGATACTATGCGTACTGTAGATCGTTTAATATATCGTGCTGTAAAAATATTTTCATTTGAAGAGTTTTCACCTGGAGAGTACTATGCCTTTTGCACTTTTGTTCTCGTTGTTTTTCTGTTGTTGGTGTTCTTCTTCTTATTTTTTATATCACCTGGAACTAATGAAATACCAGTATTTAACCTGAAATGAATATTTTGTTGTCAGAAAATTTGTACTGATGTGCCATTTTTAGCTGCTCAGAGAATTTTGACCACAAATCTACTAATGTATATAAGGTAAACTCAGTTTATTTTCCCCTCTATGAAGAAATTACATGAACAGGTAATATCACAGAAATGACAAGCAATGATATACAGAACTTTTTTCTATCTCAAAGTGTTGACGACCTCCACGCTGTTGTTGTTTTTTTCAAGGTTTTTATGTAACGTGTATTGTATTCCCAACAATAAATCGGACAGTGAAGTGAATTCTGCATTGTAGTCTCAGTAATATTATCTCACAGCGCCCCCTCCTGGACACAACATCATATTGCTTCTCCTTCCTTACAAAAATAAACATGCAAATCAAAATTCCTCCAGCATGCCATAACTACTTCAGTTATTATTGCCTCTGTTTTCTAAATGATGCTTTTACTGTTTACAGATTTCACAGAGAGAAGTGATATTAAATATAGCCTACATGAATTTATTTATGCAAAGCCAATTACAAAGAAGAGAACAATATAATAAGAAGTAATTAAACTTATTTCAGGTCATTTGTAT
This sequence comes from Hypophthalmichthys molitrix, assembly GCA_037950675.1. Classification (NCBI taxonomy): domain Eukaryota; kingdom Metazoa; phylum Chordata; class Actinopteri; order Cypriniformes; family Xenocyprididae; genus Hypophthalmichthys; species Hypophthalmichthys molitrix. The sequence goes on along the minus strand of CM075503.1, from coordinate 2,505,656 downwards.
CTCTGATATTTCATAAAAATCACTTTCAGCAGGTTAAATATGATGAACAAGGAGAGCATGGCTTCTTAGCATTGGCAGGATCCTTTCTTAAAGTCATTTATAAAATTTAATAAATTTGGTTTGCAGATAGCGGATTTCTTTTTATGTAGGCCTATATGGTAATATAGTACAGTAGGCTATACAGTATAGTTTTCTGTTAAAGGTGCACTTTATAATATTTTTGTTCAAAATTAACAAAATTTAATAATGAGTCAATACATGATCAACCCTTCTTCCAAAAACATTTTTTTGTCTTGCCCTGATTCAATGTGAGCCTTTTATAAGCATTTATATTTTAGAACGGGCGGGATGGTTTTCGCGGGAAATTCCGTGCGTTCCTCACTTGCCCGTGTGAGTCTCGTCATATCCGTAACTAGAGAAAAGTTGCTCCTGCAAGGTTGGAAAGTCATGGAGCAGCTAAATCTCGAACCTTGGGGGAAATCACCCGTTTTAAACAAACTCCGAACAGAGGAAAGTCTGCTGGCAAAAACAGAATGTGACAGAGCTCGTGATGATAAAACCAGAATCAACACTGGCTCGGCTTTTTGGAGATGGCGAGAACTGAGAGATTTGAAATGTTAAAGTCGTGATGGCGTTTTTTATTTCTCAACAGGTGAGTAAGGTATTTTACTGAACAGAAAAATTGCCATATAGCTCTCTAACAGTTCATTGTAAAGCATTATCTGTTGTGAAGGCTTAATTCATTATGGAATTTATTTTCTGGGAAGTAAATGAGTAAAGCTACAGTAATGTCTTCAGTTAGTCAGCTTGAGGTCTAAACTGGTTATATATCTTAAAGGGTTAGTTCACCCAAAAATGAAAATTCTGTCATTAATTACTCTCATGTCGTTCCAAAACTGTAAGACCTTCGTTCATCTTCAGAACACTACTGTTCGGCAGCGTTATGAATCTTTTGTGTCGAATCATGATTCGGATCGCGTGTCAAACCGCCAAACTGCTGAAATTACGTGACTTTGGCGCTCCAAACCTCTGATTCGACGCAAAAGATTCATAACGCTCCAAAGCTTCATGAAGCAGTGTTTTGAAATCGGCCATCACTATATAAGTCGTTATTTTGTTTTTTTTGGTGCACAAAAAATATTCTTGTCGCTTTATAATATTAATATTGAACCACTGTACTCACATGAACTGATTTAAATATGTTTTTAGTACATTAATGGATCTTGAGAGAGGAAATGTCATTGCTGGCTATGCAGGCCTCACTGAGCCATCGGATTTCAACAAAAATATCTTAATTTGTGTTCCGAAGATTAATGAAGGTCTTACGGGTGTAGAACAACATGAGGGTGAGTAATAAATGAAATTATTTTCATTTTTGGGTGAACTAACCCTTTAACAATGATAAATCCTTCCCAAACAGTTTTGAGTAAATACAACGAAAAAACAAATGCAAATTTGTTTATTTTTCACAAAATTAACAGGTATTTAGCCTAATATGTTCAGTTTAAATCTTTCCAAAACACTCAGACAAGAACGTTTTTTAAAGAACGTAGTACACAACACTACATAAAAACAGGCACCAAAGTCAGTAACTCTCAGACCAGAACTTCTTCATAATTTGTGATGATATCATCTTTATGCATTTTCAGAGTGATTGATCACATGGCATTTAAAGTAGTCTCTATTCCTTCCTGTATGTGTAAAAAATGAAACCTTCTAAAGCATATGCCAGACGAGCAGCTCCTACATTTGCTAGCCTGATTAAATGAACACTTATACGGCATGAAAATATTTAGGCCGAGCGTTACGGAACCATTATGAATTAACATTACATCGGTGATTTAAGAGTTGGTGAAAGCGTGACATGGTAGGCAAACTCTGGAACGAGTGCTCTGTAGTAAAAGATCAAATCATATAAAAAAAGTAAAAGTTCCCAGACTTATTGACATTTCTTGTTAGCAGTAATCTTGCCACAGAGAGCAAATGACACGATAGAGACGGTATTACAGGTCAGTTGTCCTCCAGGTCAGGTCAGGGAACCTTCCTTATATAGTCATGTGTTCTGTTGAACGCCGGCGTTGTCATGATCTTTCTCTGGGGTGTTCTGCTCAGATGGAGCACAGTTAATCAGTCCCGGCCGCTGAGATGTTTTCATGCAGTACTCAGGAGGAAAAAGCACAGAGGGTTTCATGACCACATGTCACGCAGGAGCTACTGATCATCAAGATATCTCCATCAGGGTCATGTTGCCGTCACATGTCGCTGATGGAGGGATGTTTGTGTTCTCTTGATGCATTACATCCTCTTCCTTTAGCTGTGTGGTTGATAGGAATTTTGTTACAGGAAATATTTTTGTTCATGAAGATTCCTATATAAATGCCCTCCTTGATGAGCTGTTATAGGAAAAATTCTAATTACATTTTGATGATTTCAATTTCTTCTATGGCCATACAGTGATAGGCAATGGGGTCCAATGTTGTTTGTCCACAGTTTTTGTTTGAATTATTCCTTCAAAAGTTAAAACTTAACTAATGCAAATAATCTTAAAGTAACCATGAATTTTAATTTATTTTTATTTTTTATGGAATACTGCAGTGTTTATTATAAATGATTTATCAATGCACACCATTATTGTCTTACATTCATGTTCCTCAGAATAACTTCTTCCTCTTGCAGCGATATCTCTTCTCTGATGATGAGGGCGGGGCAACCTGTCACTCACATGAGATCCACCAATAGCAAACCACAACCATCCAATCAATTCCCCACGGACCAAATCTCTATCTGTCTGTCTGTCTGTCTGTTTTTAAAACATAGATAGTGATAACAGTCTTATTTCAGTTAAACACAGGAGGGCAGTGTTGCCCAATAATCTCAATTGTCCTTGAACTGCTACCTCTAATTTAAAACAGGCCCAGATATACTGTAAGCAGCAAGAGTTGAAGATTTGAACGATTTGCCTTCTTTAGAGTAAAAGCTAGAGCACATTTAATAGTGTATATTATATATAGTATATTTAATAGTAAATACAGTATAATATATAGTACACACACACGTTACCATTCAAAATGATGGGGTCAGTTAATACACAAAAGTGACAGTAAAGGCATTTATAATGTTAGAAAAGATTTGTTTTCGACATTGATAATAATCATAAATGTTTCTTGAGCATCAAATCATCATATTAGAATGATTTCTGAAGGATCATGTGACACTGAAGACTGGAGTAATGATGCTGAAAATTCAGCTTTGATCACAGGAATAAATTACAATTTAAAATATATTCACACAGAAAACAGTTATTAGGGGCCAAGCACCGAAGGTGCTTAGGCACCTATTGTATCCGTTGGCGTTCTTTTTTATTATTAGGGGCCAAGCACCGAAGGTGCGAAGGCACCTATTGTATCCGTTGGCGTTCTTTTTAGGGGCCAAGCACCGAAGGTGCGTAGGCACCTATTGTATCCGTTGGCGTTCTTTTTTTAGGGGCCAAGCACCGAAGGTGCTTAGGCACCTATTGTATCCGTTGGATTTCTTTTTTTTTTTATTATTCTTCTTCTTCTTCTTCTTCTTCTTCTTCTTCTTCCGCTCTGGAAGTCTATGGTAGCCTATAGAACCGCTTGCGGGAAAGTTGTGAAATTTGGCACACAGTTAGAGGACAGTCTGACCCTGGTCCATAGCAAATTTGGAGTCTCTAACTCAATCCCTCTAGCGCCACCAGCTGTCCAAAGTTGCACTTATGTTTATGTTAATAACTTTTGAACCGTAAGGGATAGAAACAAAATTCTTTTTTCCTCTGATTCCTTGGCTCATGACGAATCGATTGCACCCTATGACGTCATTTTCCGTCATGAAAATTTTTCCGCCATTTTGAATTTTCTGAAAAACCTACTTTTTCGAACTCCTCCTAGGCCGTTACTCCGATTTTCACGAAAATTGAACCAGATCATCTTCAGACCATGCTGACAAAAAGTTATGGAATTCAAGTCGATTTCTCAAATCGTTTTCGAAAAACACGCGAATGAATTTCACGTAGCGCTTGCGAAAATAGACATAATGCTGTATCTCCGCAACGCTTTATCGTATTCAGACCAAACTTGGTACATGTCATCACAAGCATGACCTGAGGCAACATGCAGCGTTTCGGCGCAGCGCCATCTACTGGTCCGGAGATACGAAAAATTGCTATTTTTGCTTATAACTTCTGATGGGTTTGTTCAAAAATCATAAATATGGTCTCGTTGGATTCGGGGCATCATGCTGAGTCGAATGCTATCCAATTTTCCCATATCAGCCATTTTCACCGTCAGCCATGTTGAATTTTGTGCTAAAATGCTGTATTTTACGAACGCATTAGCGCATTGTTACGAAACTCGGTATGGGTCATCAGGACAATGCCCTGAAGGAGCCTGAGAAGTTTCGGACCAGCGCCACCTAGTGGAGAATTTGTTTTTTCATATGCTTATAACTTTTGATCTGGTTGGCTTATTTTCACAGCAGTCACATTCTTAGACTCCTGAATCCTTGCCGAGTCCAACGATACCAAACATGATGGATTTCAACTTACGGTTTGTGCGGCGTCGTGTTTTAGCGCTTAAAAAACAATTGCGAATATCTTTGAAACCGTTAGTCCGATCAAGACGCAACCACCATAGGAAACACGGAACCTAAGCTGGTTAACTAAATGTTAAAGCCCAAATGTCAAAATTTTGATAGGAAGTGGCAAAAAAATCAAAACAAAGTCGTCAAGGAGTCATTTTTTATGATCTCTTACATGTAAATGTCTATAACTCCAAAACGAAATGAGATATTTGCACCAAATTTGATACACACATGTATGGGGTCACCCTGAGGACACACAAAAAATTAGGTGGGATTGTGCCTCTTGGTGGCGCTATAATTGAACAAAACATGAAATTTCATTGATGTACCATTACAAAACTCAGGATGTGGCATCGGCATCATGCTCTGAAGGTACACAATAGGTTTTGAGACAGCGCCTCCTTGTGGTCAGATTTTATAACGATATATTTAAAAAATGCTAATAGCTTTATAAAAATGGGGCCTATTGTAATGAGATGGTCTTATTAGATTCCGTGGGTCATGCTGAGAACATTGATGCCTATTTTGCCACAGTCAGCCAAACTTCCTGTCCGTCATTTTGATTTTCTTTAAAAACATACTTTTTCTAACTACTCCTAGACCGTTGGTCCAACTTTCACCAAAATCGAATCGTATCATCTTCAGACCATGCTGGTAAAATGTTATGGATTTCATGTTGATAGACATAACCTTTCTCCCATACTGCAGCAACGAATCAGAGGCATGATGCCAAAATCACTGTTGAGTCTGTATCTCTGCAATGCTTTGAAATATTGACACCAAACTTTGCAAGTGTCGTTGTCACCTCACTCTGACCACACCACATTAATTTGGTCACAGCGCCACCTATTGGTCGAAAATGATGAACTAGTAAATCCTCATTTTTGATCATTTTTCAGCTCTTTTGCCTAAAATGATCTTAATAGGTCTTTAATTGCTCACTGTTGCAGTTGGTCTGATGCTCCCAGCCATGTTGGCTGGCATCTTGTGCCGCTTTTGTGCTTGGCCCCGTAATTGCTGCTTGCAGCTATATTTTTTTATTATTCTTCTTCTTCCGCTCTGGAAGTCTATGGCAGCCCATAGAACCGCTTGCGGGAAAGTTGTGAAATTTGGCACACAGTTAGAGGACAGTCTGACCTTTGTCCATAGCAAATTTGGAGTCTCTAACTCAATCCCTCTAGCGCCACCAGCTGTCCAAAGTTGCACTTATGTTTATGTTAATAACTTTTGAACCGTAAGGGTTAGAAACAAAATTCTTTTTTCCTCTGATTCCTTGGGTCAAGACGAATCGATTGCACCCTATGACGTCATTTTCCGTCATGAAAATTTTTCCGCCATTTTGAATTTTCTGAAAAATGTACTTTTTCGAACTCCTCCTAGGCCGTTACTCCGATTTTCACGAAAATTGAACCAGATCATCTTCAGACCATGCCGACAAAAAGTTATGGAATTCAAGTTGATTGCTCAAACCGTTTTCGAAAAAGAAGCGAATGAATTTTACGAAGCCTTGCGAAAATATAAATAATGCTGTATCTCCGCAACGCTTTATCGTATTCAGACCAAACTTGGTACATGTCATCACAAGCATGACCTGAGGCAACATGCAGCGTTTCGGCGCAGCGCCACCTACTGGTCCGGAGATATGAAAAATGGGTATTTTTGCTTATAACTTCTGATGGGTTTGTCCAAAAATCATAAATTTGGTCTCGTTGGATTCGGGGCATCATGCCGAGTCGAATGATATCCAGTTTTCCCATATCGACCATTTTGACCGTCGGCCATTTTGATTTTTGTGCTAAAATGCTGTATTTTACGAACGCATTAGCGCATCGTTACGAAACTCAGTACGGGTCATCAGGACAATGCCCTGAAGGAGCCTGAGAAGTTTCGGACCAGCGCCACCTAGTGGAGAATTTTTTTTTTCATATGCTTATAACTTTTGATCTGGTTAGCTTATTTTCATGGGAGTCACATTCTTAGACTCCTGAATCCTTGCCGAGTCCAACGATACCAAACATGTTAGGTTTTGACTTACGGTTTATGCGGCGTGGTGATTTAGCGCTGAAAAAACAATTGCGAATATCTTCTAAACCGTTAGTCCGATCGAGACGAAACCAGCGTAGCAAACACGGAACCTAAGCTGGTTAACTATATGTCACTGCCCAAATGTCAAAATTTTGATAGGAAGTGGCAAAAAAATCAAAACAAAGTCGTCCAGGGGTCATTTTTTATGATCTCTTACATGTAAATGTCTATAACTCCAAAACGAAATGAGATATTTGCACCAAATTTGATACACACATGTATGGGGTCACCCTGAGGACATACAAAAAATTAGGTGGGATTGTGCCTCTTGGTGGCGCTATAATTGAACAAAACATGAAATTTCCATTGACTACAATACAGTATTATGATAAAAAATGCTATATTATAGGAATGCATTGATGTACCATTACGAAACTCAGGATTTGGCATCGGCATCATGCTCTGAAGGTACATAATAGGTTTTGAGACAGCGCCTCCTTGTGGTCAAATTTTATAACGAAATATTTAAAAAATGCTAATAGCTTTATAAAAATGTGGCCTATTGCAATGAGACTGGTCTTATTAGATTCTGTGGGTCATGCTGAGAGCATTGATGCCAATTTTGCCACAGTCAGCCAAACTTCCTGTCAGTCATTTTGATTTTCTTTAAAAACATACTTTTTCGAACTACTCCTAGACCGTTGGTCCAATTTTCACCAAAATCGAATCGTATCATCTTCAGACCATGCTGGTAAAATGTTATGGATTTCATGTTGATAGACATAACCTTTTTCCCATACTGCAGCAACGAATCAGAGGCATGATGCCAAAATCACTGTTGAGTCTGTATCTCTGCAATGTTTTGAAATATTGACACCAAACTTTGCAAGTGTCATTGTCACCTCACTCTGACCACACCACATTAATTTGGTCACAGCGCCACCTATTGGTCGAAAGTGATGAACCAGTAAATCCTCATTTTTGATCATTTTTCAGCTCTTTTGCCTAAAATGATCTTAATAGGTCTTTAATTGCTCACTGTTGCAGTTGGTCTGTTGCTCCCAGCCGTGTTGGCTGGCATCTTGTGCCGCTTTTGTGCTTGGCCCCGTAATTGCTGCTTGCAGCTATTTAGGGGCCAAGCACCGAAGGTGCGTAGGCACCTATTGTATCCGTTGGCGTTCTTTTTTATTAGGGGCCAAGCACCGAAGGTGCTTAGGCACCTATTGTATCCGTTGGCGTTCTTTTTTTTTAGGGGCCAAGCACCGAAGGTGCGTAGGCACCTATTGTATCCGTTAGATTTCTTTTTTTTATTATTCTTCTTCTTCCGCTCTGGAAGTCTATGGCAGCCCATAGAACCGCTTGCGGGAAAGTTGTGAAATTTGGCACACAGTTAGAGGACAGTCTGACCTTTGTCCACAGCAAAGTTGGAGTCTCTAACTCAATCCCTCTAGCGCCACCAGCTGTCCAAAGTTGCACTTATGTTTATGTTAATAACTTTTGAACCGTAAGGGTTAGAAACAAAATTCTTTTTTCCTCTGATTCCTTGGGTCAAGACGAATCGATTGCACCCTATGTCGTCATTTTCCGTCATGAAAATTTTTCCGCCATTTTGAATTTTCTGAAAAACCTACTTTTTCGAACTCCTCCTAGGCCGTTACTCCGATTTTCACAAAAATTGAACCAGATCATCTTCAGACCATGCTGACAAAAAGTTATGGAATTCAGGTTGATTTCTCAAACCGTTTTCGAAAAAGAAGCGAATGAATTTTACGAAGCCTTGCGAAAATAGGAATAATGCTGTATCTCCGCAACGGTTTATCGTATTCAGACCAAACTTGGTACATGTCATCACAAGCATGACCTGAGGCAACATGCAGCGTTTCGGCGCAGCGCCACCTACTGGTCCGGAGATACGAAAAATGGCTATTTTTGCTTATAACTTCTGATGGGTTTGTCCAAAAATCATAAATTTGGTCTCGATGGATTTGGGGCATCATGCCGAGTCGAATGATATCCAATTTTCCAATATCGGCCATTTTGACCGTCGGCCATTTTGATTTTTGTGCTAAAAAGCTGTATTTTACGAACGCATTAGCGTATCGTTACGAAACTCGGTACGGGTCATCAGGACAATGCCCTGAAGGAGCCTGAGAAGTTTCGGACCAGCGCCACCTAGTGGAGAATTTGTTTTTTCATATGCTTATAACTTTTGATCTGGTTGGCTTATTTTCATGGGAGTCACATTCTTAGACTCCTGAATCCTTGCCGAGTCCAACGATACCAAACATGTTAGGTTTTGACTTACGGTTTATGCGGCGTGATGATTTAGCGCTGAAAAAACAATTGCGAATATCTTCGAAACCGTTAGTCCGATCGAGACGAAACCAGCATAGCAAACACGGAACCTAAGCTGGTTAACTATATGTAACAGACCAAATGTCAAAATTTTGATAGGAAGTGGCAAAAAAATCAAAACAAAGTCGTCCAGGGGTCATTTTTTATGATCTCTTACATGTAAATGTCTATAACTCCAAAACGAAATGAGATATTTGCACCAAATTTGATACACACATGTATGGGGTCACCCTGAGGACACACAAAAAATTAGGTGGGATTGTGCCTCTTGGTGGCGCTATAATTGAACAAAACATGAAATTTCCATTGACTACAATACAGTATTATGATTAAAAAATGCTATATTATATGAATGCATTGATGTACCATTACGAAACTCAGGGTGTGCCATTGGTACAATGCTATGAAGGTACACAATAGCTTTTGAGACAGCGCCTCCTTGTGGTCAGATTTTATAACAATATATTTAAAAAATGCTAATAGCTTTATAAAAATGGGGCCTATTGTAATGGGACTGGTCTTATTAGATTCCGTGGGTCATGCTGAGAACATTGATGCCAATTTTGCCACAGTCAGCCAAACTTCCTGTCAGTCATTTTGATTTTCTTTAAAAACATACTTTTTCAAACTACTCCTAGACCGTTGGTCCAATTTTCACCAAAATCGAATCGTATCATCTTCAGACCATGCTGGTAAAATGTTATGGATTTCGTGTTGATAGACATAACCTTTTTCCCATACTGCAGCAACGAATCAGAGGCATGATGCCAAAATCACTGTTGAGTCTGTATCTCTGCAATGCTTTGAAATATTGACACCAAACTTTGCAAGTGTCATTGTCACCTCACTCTGACCACACCACATTAATTTGGTGACAGCGCCACCTATTGGTCGAAAGTGATGAACGAGTAAATCCTCATTTTTGATAATTTTTCAGCTCTTTTGCCTAAAATGATCTTAATAGGTCTTTAATTGCTCACAGCCATGTTGGCTGGCTTATTGTGCTGTTTTTGGATTTCGTGTTGATAGACGAGACCGTATTCATTTGCCACAGCAACAAATTAGAGTCTTAAAGCCAAAATGACTCTTGAGGCTGTATCTCTGCAATGCTTTGACATATTAACACCAAACTTTGCGAATGTCGTTGTCACCTCACTCTGACCATACCTCATTAATTTAATCACAGTGCCACCTATTGGTCAGAAGTGATGAATCAGTAAATCTTTATTTTTCACTGTATTTGTGATTTTTCAGCTCTTTTGCCTAAAATGATCTCAATAGGGTTTTAATTGCTCACTGTTGCAGTTGGTCTGATGCTCACAGCCGTGTTGGCTGGCTTCTTGTGCCGCTTTTGTGCTTGGCCCCGTAATTGCTGCTTGCAGCTATATTTTTTTTTATTATTCTTCTTCTTCTTCCGCTCTGGAAGTCTATGGCAGCCCATAGAACCGCTTGCGGGAAAGTTGTGAAATTTGGCACACAGTTAGAGGACAGTCTGACCTTTGTCCATAGCAAATTTGGAGTCTCTAACTCAATCCCTCTAGCGCCACCAGCTGTCCAAATTTGCACTTATGTTTATGTTAATAACTTTTGAACCGTAAGGGTTAGAAACAAAGTTCTTTTTTCCTCTGATTCCTTGGGTCAAGACGAATCGATCGCACCCTATGACGTCATTTTCCGTCATGAAAATTTTTCCGCCATTTTGAATTTTCTGAAAAACCTACTTTTTCGAACTCCTCCTAGGCCGTTACTCCGATTTTCACGAAAATTGAACCAGATCATCTTCAGACCATGCCGACAAAAAGTTATGGAATTCAAGTTGATTGCTCAAACCGTTTTCGAAAAAGAAGCGAATGAATTTTACGAAGCCTTGCGAAAATAGAAATAATGCTCTATCTCCACAACGCTTTATCGTATTCAGACCAAACTTGGTACATGTCATCACAAGCATGACCTGAGGCAACATGCAGCGTTTCGGCGCAGCGCCACCTACTGGTCCGGAGATATGAAAAATGGGTATTTTTGCTTATAACTTCTGATGGGTTTGTCCAAAAATCATAAATTTGGTCTCGTTGGATTCGGGGCATCATGCTGAGTCGAATGATATCCAGTTTTCCCATATCTGCCATTTTGTCTGTCGGCCATTTTGAATTTTGTGCTAAAATGCTGTATTTTACGAACGCATTAGCGTATCGTTACGAAACTTGGTACGGGTCATCAGGACAATGCCCTGAAGGAGCCTGAGAAGTTTCGGACCAGCGCCACCTAGTGGAAAAATTTTTTTTTCATATGCTTATAACTTTTGATCTGGTTAGCTTATTTTCATGGGAGTCACATTCTTAGACTCCTGAATCCTTGCCGAGTCCAACGATACCAAATATGATAGATTTCAACTTACGGTTTGTGCGGCGTCGTGTTTTAGCGCTTAAAAAACAATTGCGAATATCTCTGAAACCGTTAGTCCGATCGAGACGAAACCAGCATAGGAAACACGGAACCTAAGCTGGTTAACTACATGTCACAGCCCAAATGTCAAAATTTTGATAGGAAGTGGCAAAAAAATCAAAACAAAGTCGTCCAGGGGTCATTTTTTATGATCTCTTACATTTAAATGTCTATAACTCCAAAACGAAATGAGATATTTGCACCAAATTTGATACACACATGTATGGGGTCACCCTGAGGACACACAAAAAGTTAGGTGGGATTGTGCCTCTTGGTGGCGCTATAATTGAACAAAACATGAAATTTCCATTAACTACAATACAGTATTATGATAAAAAATGCTATATTATAGGAATGCATTGATGTACCATTACGAAACTCAGGATTTGGCATCGGCATCATGCTCTGAAGGTACACAATAGGTTTTGAGACAGCGCCTCCTTGTGGTCAAATTTTATAACGAAATATTTAAAAAATGCTAATAGCTTTATAAAAATGTGGCCTATTGAAATGAAACTGGTCTTATTAGATTCCGTGGGTCATGCTGAGAACGTTGATGCCAATTTTGCCACAGTCAGCCAAACTTCCTGTCAGTCATTTTGATTTTCTTTAAAAACATACTTTTTCGAACTACTCCTAGACCGTTGGTCCAATTTTCACCAAAATCGAATCGTATCATCTTCAGACCATGCTGGTAAAATGTTATGGATTTCATGTTGATAGACATAACCTTTTTCCCATACTGCAGCAACGAATCAGAGGCATGATGCCAAAATCACTGTTGAGTCTGTATCTCTGCAATGCTTTGAAATATTGACACCAAACTTTGCAAGTGTCATTTTCACCTCACTCTGATCACACCACATTAATTTGGTCACAGCGCCACCTATTTGTCGAAAGTGATGAACCAGTAAATCCTCATTTTTGATCATTTTTCAGCTCTTTTGCCTAAAATGATCTTAATAGGTCTTTAATTGCTCACTGTTGCAGTTGGTCTGTTGCTCCCAGCCGTGTTGGCTGGTATCTTGTGCCGCTTTTGTGCTTGGCCCCGTAATTGCTGCTTGCAGCTATATTTATTAGGGGCCAAGCACCGAAGGTGCGTAGGCACCTATTGTATCCGTTGGCGTTCTTTTTTTTTTTATTATTCTTCTTCTTCCGCTCTGGAAGTCTATGGCAGCCCATAGAACCGCTTGCGGGAAAGTTGTGAAATTTGGCACACAGTTAGAGGACAGTCTGACCTTTGTCCATAGCAAATTTGGAGTCTCTAACTCAATCCCTCTAGCGCCACCAGCTGTCCAAAGTTGCACTTATGTTTATGTTAATAACTTTTGAACCGTAAGGGTTAGAAACAAAATTCTTTTTCCCTCTGATTCCTTGGGTCAAGACGAATCGATTGCACCCTATGACGTCATTTTCCGTCATGAAAATTTTTCCGCCATTTTGAATTTTCTGAAAAACGTACTTTTTCGAACTCCTCCTAGGCCGTTACTCCGATTTTCACGAAAATTGAAGCAGATCATCTTCAGACCATGCCGACAAAAAGTTATGGAATTCAAGTCGATTTCTCAAACCGTTTTCGAAAAACACACAAATGAATTTTACGAAGCCTTGCGAAAATATAAATAATGCTGTATCTCCGCAACGCTTTATCGTATTCAGACCAAACTTGGTACATGTCATCACAACCATGACCTGAGGAAACATGCAGCGTTTCGGCGCAGCGCCACCTACTGGTCCGGAGATATGAAAAATGGATATTTTTGCTTATAACTTCTGATGGTTTTGTCCAAAAATCATAAATTTGGTCTTGTTGGATTCGGGGCATCATGCCGAGTCGAATGATATCCAGTGTTCCCATATCTGCCATTTTGGCTGTCGGCCATTTTGAATTTTGTGCTAAAATGCTGTATTTTACGAACGCATGAGCGCATCGTTACGAAACTTGGTATGGGTCATCAGCACAATGCCCTGAAGGAGCCTGAGAAGTTTCGGACCAGCGCCACCTAGTGGAGAATTTGTTTTTTCATATGCTTATAACTTTTGATCTGATTAGCTTATTTTCATGGTAATCACATTCTTAGACTCCTGAATCCTTGCCGAGTCCAACGATACCAAACATGCTAGGTTTTGACTTACGGTTTGTGCGGTGTGATGATTTAGCGCTTAAAAAACAATTGCGAATATCTTTGAAACCGTTAGTCCGATCGAGACGAAACCAGCATAGGAAACACGGAACCTAAGCTGGTTAACTAAATGTTAAAGCCCAAATGTCAAAATTTTGATAGGAAGTGGCAAAAAAATCAAAACAAAGTCGTCCATGGGTCATTTTTTATGATGTCTTACATGTAAATATCTATAACTCCAAAACGAAATGAGATATTTGCACCAAATTTGATACACACATGTATGTGGTCACCCTGAGGACACACAACAAATTTGGTGGGATTGTGCCTCTTGGTGGCGCTATAATTGAATAAAACATGAAATTTCCATTAACTACAATACAGTATTATGATAAAAAAATGCTATATTATAGGAATGCATTGATGTACCATTACGAAACTCAGGATTTGGCATCGGCATCATGCTCTGAAGGTACACAATAGGTTTTGAGACAGCGCCTCCTTGTGGTCAGATTTTATAAGAATATATTTAAAAAATGCTAATAGCTTTATAAAAATGGGGTCTATTGTAATGGGACTGGTCTTATTAGATTCCGTGGGTCATGCTGAGAACATTGATGCCAATTTTGCCACAGTCAGCCAAACTTCCTGTCAGTCTTTTTGATTTTCTTTAAAAACATACTTTTTCAAACTACTCCTAGACCGTTGGTCCAATTTTCACCAAAATCAAATCATATCATCTTCAAACCATGCTGGTAAAATGTTATGGATTTCGTGTTGATAGACATAACCTTTTTCCCATACTGCAGCAACGAATTAGAGGCATGATGCCAAAATCACTGTTGAGTCTGTATCTCTGCAATGCTTTGAAATATTGACACCAAACTTTGCAAGTGTCATTGTCACCTCACTCTGACCATACCACATTAATTTGGTCACAGCGCCACCTATTGGTCGAAAGTGATGAACCAGTAAATCCTCATTTTTGATTATTTTTCAGCTCTTTTGCCTAAAATGATCTTAATAGGTCTTTCATTGCTCACTGTTGCAGTTGGTCTGATGCTCACAGCCATGTTGGCTGGCTTCTTGTGCTGCTTTTGTGCTTGGCCCCGTAATTGCTGCTTGCAGCTATATTTATTATTCTTCTTCTTCTTCCGCTCTTGAAGTCTATGGCAGCCCATAGAACCGCTTGCGGGAAAGTTGTGAAATTTGGCACACAGTTAGAGGACAGTCTGACCTTTGTCCATAGCAAATTTGGAGTCTCTAACTCAATCTCTCTAGTGCCACCAGCTGTCCAAAGTTGCACTCATGTTTATGTTAATAACTTTTGAACCGTATGGGTTAGAAACAAAATTCTTTTTTCCTCTGATGCCTTGGCTCATGACGAATCGATTGCACCCTATGACGTCATTTTCCGTCATGAAAATTTTTCCGCCATTTTGAATTTTCTGAAAAACCTACTTTTTCGAACTCCTCCTAGGCCGTTACTCCGATTTTCACGAAAATTGAACCAGATCATCTTCAGACCATGCTGACAAAAAGTTATGCAATTCCAGTCGATTTGTCAAACCGTTTTCGAAAAAGAAGCGAATGAATTTTACGTGGCGCTTGCGAAAATAGATATAATGCTGTATCTCCGCAACGCTTTATCGTATTCAGACCAAACTTGGTACATGTCATCACAAGCATGAACTGAGGCAACATGCAGCGTTTCGGCGCAGTGCCACCTACTGGTCCGGAGATACGAAAAATTGCTATTTTTGCTTATAACTTCTGATGGGTTTGTTCAAAAATCATAAATATGCTCTCGTTGGATTCGGGGCATCATGCTGAGTCGAATGCTATCCAATTTTCACATATCAGCCATTTTCACCGTCGGCCATGTTGAATTTTGTGCTAAAATGCTGTATTTTACGAACGCATTAGCGCATTGTTACGAAACTCGGTATGGGTCATCAGGACAATGCCCTGAAGGAGCCTGAGAAGTTTCGGACCAGCGCCACCTAGTGGAGAATTTGTTTTTTCATATGCTTATAACTTTTGATCTGGTTGGCTTATTTTCACAGGAGTCACATTCTTAGACTCCTGAATCCTTGCCGAGTCCAACGATACCAAACATGATGGATTTCAACTTACGGTTTGTGCGGCGTCGTGTTTTAGCGCTTAAAAAACAGTTGCGAATATCTTTGAAACCGTTAGTCCGATCGAGACGAAACCATCATAGGAAACACGAAACCTAAGCTGGTTAACTATATGTGAAAGCCCAAATGTCAAAATTTTGATAGGAAGTGGCAAAAAAATCAAAACAAAGTCGTCAAGGAGTCATTTTTTATGATCTCTTACATGTAAATGTCTATAACTCCAAAACGAAATGAGATATTTGCACCAAATTTGATACACACATGTATGGGGTCACCCTGAGGACACACAAAAAGTTAGGTGGGATTGTGCCTCTTGGTGGCGCTATAATTGAACAAAACATGAAATTTCCATTAACTACAATACAGTATTATGATAAAAAATGCTATTTTATAGGAATGCATTGATGTACCATTACGAAACTCAGGATTTGTCATCGGCATCATGCTCTGAAGGTACACAATAGGTTTTGAGACAGCGCCTCCTTGTGGTCAAATTTTATAACGAAATATTTAAAAAATGCTAATAGCTTTATTTAAATGTGGCCTATTGTAATGAGACTGGTCTTATTAGATTCTGTGGGTCATGCTGAGAACATTGATGCCAATTTTGCCAAAGTCAGCCAAACTTCCTGTCAGTCTTTTTTCTTTTCTTTAAAAACATACTTTTTCGAACTACTACTAGACCATTGGTCCAATTTTCACCAAAATCGAATCGTATCATTTTCAGACCATGCTGGTAAAATGTTATGGATTTCATGTTGATAGACATAACCTTTTTCCCATACTGCAACAACGAATCAGAGGCATGATGCCAAAATCACTGTTGAGTCTGTATCTCTGCAATGCTTTGAAATATTGACACCAAACTTTGCAAGTGTCATTGTCACCTCACTCTGACCACACCACATTAATTTGGTCACAGTGCCACCTATTGGTCGAAAGTGATGAACCAGTAAATCCTCATTTTTGATCATTTTTCAGCTCTTTTGCCTAAGATGATCTTAGTAAAATGTTATTGATTTCATGTTGATAGACATAACCTTTTTCCCATGCTGCAGCAACGAATTAGAGGCATGATGCCAAAATCACTGTTGAGACTGTATCTCTGCAATGCTTTGAAATATTGACACCAAACTTTGCAAGTGTCAGTGTCACCTCACTCTGATCATACCACATTAATTTGGTCACAGCGCCACCTACTGGTCGAAAGTGATGAACCAGTAAATCCTCATTTTTGATCAATTTTCAGCTCTTTTGCCTAAGATGATCTTAGTAAAATGTTATTGATTTCATGTTGATAGACATAACCTTTTTCCCATGCTGCAGCAACGAATTAGAGGCATGATGCCAAAATCACTGTTGAGACTGTATCTCTGCAATGCTTTGAAATATTGACACCAAACTTTGCAAGTGTCAGTGTCACCTCACTCTGATCATACCACATTAATTTGGTCACAGCGCCACCTACTGGTCGAAAGTGATGAACCAGTAAATCCTCATTTTTGATCAATTTTCAGCTCTTTTGCCTAAGATGATCTTAGTAAAATGTTATTGATTTCATGTTGATAGACATAACCTTTTTCCCATGCTGCAGCAACGAATTAGAGGCATGATGCCAAAATCACTGTTGAGACTGTATCTCTGCAATGCTTTGAAATATTGACACCAAACTTTGCAAGTGTCAGTGTCACCTCACTCTGATCATACCACATTAATTTGGTCACAGCGCCACCTACTGGTCGAAAGTGATGAACCAGTAAATCCTCATTTTTGATCAATTTTCAGCTCTTTTGCTTAAGATGATCTTAGTAAAATGTTATTGATTTCATGTTGATAGACATAACCTTTTTCCCATGCTGCAGCAACGAATTAGAGGCATGATGCCAAAATCACTGTTGAGGCTGTATCTCTGCAATGCTTTGAAATATTGACACCAAACTTTGCAAGTGTCAATGTCACCTCACTCTGATCATACCACATTAATTTGGTCACAGCGCCACCTACTGGTCGAAAGTGATGAACCAGTAAATCCTCATTTTTTATCATTTTTCAGCTCTTTTGCCTAAAATGATCTTTATAGGTCTTTAATTGCTCACTGTTGCAGTTGGTCTGATGCTCCCAGCTGTGTTGGCTGGCTTCTTGTGCCTCTTTTGTGCTTGGCCCCGTAATTGCTGCTTGCAGCTATATTTTTAAATGGGAATAATATTTCACTGTTTTTTCCTGTATTTTCGATTAAATAAATACAGCCTTGGTGAGCAAAAGAGACTTCTTTCAAAAACATTAAAAATTCTTTTGAACTGAAGTATATACCTGACTGTGTGTGTCTGTGTGTGTGTGTGTGTGTTTGGTCAGGTTTGATTACAGTTAATCTTAACTCCAAATGTGCTCTACCTAATGGTTTAGCGCTGCTACACCTGTTTGATTACATGAAATTAGAGTTTCTGGTGAAAAGAGAGGCTTATCTTCTTACACACCCATACACACACACACACACACACGTTTGCACGTGAGAAACTGACGCAAGGCACTTCACTAGCCTATCAAATCACATGGTACAGCAGCACTTCTTGCTTCTGCAAGATACAACAGTGCTCAGCTTGCAAGCATATTTCTTTCTACAGTATTCAAAGTCTAACATTTTTTGTAGTTGCTGACAAGTTTGCTTTTCGGCATTCTCTGCATTTGGTGCAAAAATGTATACAAGTAGACATGACATGCAAAACCATGTTTTTTATGCATTTGCAAATAATAATATTTCATATCTTGTGCATTTATTCTGTCACATTAAATGAATGTTTTATACCCATTTTTGATAATGCATAAAAAGAAAACATCATGCATGAAATGATTCGGTGTGTGTCCTGTGCGTGTGCGCGCATGAGCCGTGTCACTCTGTCTGTCGGACTGCTGCTGGTTTGTTTATTTGCTCAGGCTGACGAGGAGGAGGAGGTCTTATGAGCGCAGAGTGCTCTGTCTCCATAACACACCAGTGTTTGCTTTTCCTCTGATCACGTGCACTTTGTTTTTATTCTTCACACACACATGTGTGTTAAAGTCAGCGATTAGAAATGCAGAAAGTCTTGCACGTTTCTTCTGCTCATATGTGTGTCCATTACAAAATGTGAAAGCCACCGGGATGATTCAATGAGTATAAAAGTGCTGCTTAAAGGGATAGTTCACCCAAAAATAAAAATGATCCCATGATTTACTCACTCTCAAGCCATCCTAGGTGTATATGACTATCTTCTTTCAGACGAACACAATCAGAGTTATTTTTAAAAAATATCCTGACTCTTCCATGCTTTATAATGGGAGTGAATGGAACTCTTGATTTAGAAGTCCAAAAAAGTGCATCCATCCATCATAAAAGATATCCATACGGCTCCAGGGGGTTAATAAAGGCCTTCTGAAGCAAAGCGATGGGTTTTTGTAAGAAAAATATCCATATTTAAAACTTTATTAACTAGCTTGCTTCCAGCAGATGGCCATACACATCGATTTGTGGTGGAAGAGTAACCTCTGACCCGACGCATGACGTAATGTCGAGCGCAGAAAACAAAACAAAACACTGGTCATGAATTTGAAGTTTAAAATGACAATCTTTAAAGAGAAATGTCAGAGGATGTCAGTATAAGAGAAGAGGAGCTTGAGTCTGTTGTCCAGCCCTATTTGTTTAAACCGCGAGTCTAAGCTTATGATACTTCTACATCCTGCGTCATACGTCGCGTCAGGGTTACTCTTGTGGAGCAAGTCGACTTGCATAGGCCGTCTGCCAGAAACTAGTTATTGTAGTTTTTAAAGTTTCAAATATGGATATTTTTCTTAGAAAAACCCATCATTTCACTTCAGAAGGCCTTTATTAACCCCCTGGAGCTGTATGGGTTATTTTTATGATGGATGGATGCACTTCATTCACTCCCATTATAAAGCTTGGAAGAGTCAGGATATTTTTTAATATATCTCTGATTGTGTTCATCTGAAAGAAGATAGTCCTATACATCTAGGATGGCTTGAGGGTGAGTAAATCATGAGATAGTTCACCCAAAAATGAAAATTATCTCTTAAAATGCCTAAGATGGTTTGCTGGTCCAGCTAAACATCTTAGACTAGTTTAAGCTTATTTTCGGCAGGGACATAGAGTACGAACAACTGGTTCATTAAAAAAGTGTATTTTAATGCATAAACACTCTTTAATCCATGCAACAGCATAAATGCACACAATATTAAATATTACTATTTGATGGAGTTTGATTGATTGTTATTTTGATTGATTGTTATTGTTTATTACAGTGAAGCGTCTTTGAAACAATCTATACTGTAAAAATAAAGGTGACTTGACTTAAATTGACTGGTTTCCGTCATTATACTTCTTTAGTGCTTTTCCGGCCCACCAATTTGTATCTTTTACTTCCTGTGAGCACTCAGGTTTTTACCAAAACACACACATCGCTCTTTCCTCTCCATTATTTGGTTTGAGTAAAGGTCATCATGCTCCGTGGAAATCCACAGAGGACGACTCGCTGAGAATATTTGTTTTTCCAAAGTAACCAAACAGTAATACACTCAATGAAAATGCATGATTCATCTAAAGGCTTCAAATGCAAATACACTCGCGACAAGACAGAGAGTCACATGAGATGATTGTTTTTATTTGGCAGAGGTTTCCCTCAGGGGTCAAAGGTTAAGTGAAGCAGCCAGTAGAAACACTAAGAGAAGATCTATAGCTGTATATCATGCTGATTAAAACTGTATTTTAAAAACACACACTTGTTTAGTAGAATGCAATTGCTCATTGATGCATAAAAATGTACCGCCAACTAGATTATTTTAATGTTTCTCTGTTAAGTCACTGATAGGCTATTGATTTTTCCCCTGCCACTTAATTGAGACCCTTTCTGACAAAGTTAATGAAAAATGAAACCTGTTTAAACACTGACACACCCTGTTGGATAATATATTACAGCCATATAACTGTATCAGCTTAGTTTCTCTTACAGTGTGTTCAGAGATTAATCTCGTCAGTGATATTACAGGCAAAAAGAGTTTTTGATTTTATAAAGATAATTATAAAACATACTGTTAAAATAGCACTTTGAGATATTATCAATGCACTTTGAAGAAGAAAAGACTATGTATGATAGTTTCAAATATTCCGGTCATAGTTGATAATGTTAGGGATTGATCCACTTGTATTGGGTTAATAACTGTAACTCATCCAAACTCATCCAATGCATGAAAGAATAATCAGATATGTTCATAACATAAGCGTAATACTACAACTTCATCTTCTCAGAATGATGCAAAGGCACAAGTGACGCGCTTGTCAGAATGTGTAAATGCACTCTTAGTTTCTATAATACACTACAACAGGAACAAGAAATAAGTAAAGCATAATGAATTCAAACACTGTACACTGGAAAAAAAATATTGGTGTAGAAACAATTTTCACTCAGAAATTGCTAATAATATCACGAAAAAATTACAAAGAAACAGCAGTAGTTTCTTAGTTGAAACAATCAAGTATTTTCTTGTAAAATGTACTCCAATAATATTTGTGTTCTATATATACATGTGTATACACACTACCACTCAAAAGTTTGGGATCGGTACGATTTTTCATGTCTTTAAAAGAAGTCTGTTCTGCTCACCAAGGCTGCATTTATTTAATTAAAAATACAGTAAAAACAGTAATATTGTGAAATATTATTACAAGTTAAAATAACTGTTTTCTATTTACAATATATTGTAAAATGTAATTTATTCCTGTGATCAAAGCTGAATTTTCAGCATCATTACTCCAGTCTTCAGTGTCACATGATCCTTCAGAAATCATTCTAATATGATGATCTGCTGCTCAAGAAACATTTATGTTTATTATCAATGTTGAAAACAGTTGTGTACTTTTTTTTTTTCAGGATTCCTTGATGAATAGAAAGTTCAAAAGAACAGCATTCATCTGAAATACAAAGCTTTTGTAACATTATACGCCACCGTTCAAAAGTTTGGGGTCAGTAAGAATTTTTATTTATTTATTTTTTTAAAAGAAATTAAAGAAATTAATACTTTTATTTAGCAAGGATGCATTAAATTGATCAAAAGTGACAGTAAAGACATTTATAATGTTACAAAAGATTATATTTCAAATAAATGCTGTTCTTTTGAACTTTCTATTCATCAAAGAATCCTAAAAAAAATTCTAATAAAAAACACATTTTTATATAGTTTTATTCTTTTTTTTTTTTTTTTTTTTTAGCTTTTTTTTCATGTTCATTTTAGTTTAATTTTTAGTAATTTTGTTAAACGCTTTAGTCATTTTTTAAGATTTTTGTTATTTTAAAATATTGCTATTTGGGTTTAATTCATTTTTATTTCAGTTTTAGTTTTTGTTAGTTTTAGTTCTTCTTTCCAGTTAAGAATTTGAACAGCTTATTTCAGTAAGACTTTATTTTACTGTGTCCTTGTTACATATATGACATGTACTAACTGTATTAATAACAGTAAATGATGCATAATTACGTGCAACTAATCCTAACCCTAACCCTATAGTAAGTACATGTAGTTCATTTCTATCACTCAGTACTTTAATGTATAATTACACTGTAACATGGACATCTTAAAATAAAATGCAACCCTCATTTCAATTATTGCCAAGGCAACATTTCTAATTTTTAACTAATATTTATATTTTATTTTAGTTTGAATGTTTAATTTTGCCACAGCTTTCTAACCTGCATCGAGTATTTCAGAGAGATGCTGTATGTCTGTTCAGGTCAGCGAGGACACTGGGAGTAAAAACACTGAATTTTAAAAATTGTGTTATGAGCGATGCGCTCGTATTATGTTTCTGCTCTCAGCCACAGTCAAACCCACTGACCCCGGTGTGAGGTCGAGGGTGAAGCGTAACCTGAGGCTCATTGGTCAGGTGCTGGAGAGCGTATAGTGAGGGATGTGCAAACCGAAGCTGTTGCCATGTGTGATGACTCTGTGTGGTATGAGAAGTGGAGAGGGAGGAGTCTGTCAGGCTTTTCCAGGAACATCTAAGCTCTCATTTCTATTAGGAGGCACTAACAGAACATTTGCAGACTGGATAAACAAACGAAAGTGAACCACCGATGGCCAGTTTTGTACATGTCACCTAAATCACATGCCTGCCATTTCCAAACTGTGCTAAAACCAGACTGTTCCTCGAACAGTCCGTGATTAAGCTAACCACTGATTCACGGTGTTCATGACTGTGAAAAGCTGTTATTACCTCTGCAAAAAACACCAGTGGTCAGCACACATGAAGCCATGTCGCGGCTGTGAAACTCTCACATGATGCAAATGTCTGCAAATGTGAAGCACGTACATTTGCTAATTGATTCCCCTGAGCAGAATCTTAAAGGACATCAAACCACTTGTGGGTGGTGGTGGATCTTAGCTGATAACAGGATAGATGTCAAGAAATGTTGGGTTATGCTTTTGCAAGCATTTTCAGCACCAGAGGGACTGGCCCTTTAATTAGTGGAGATGAGAACCGGTCCAAAAATACTGAAACCGAATGATTCCTTTTAATGGCTCTTGAGTCATTTCTGATGCACAGTACACTGTCAATGTTTTTTAAAGATGAAAATAATTATAGCTCATATTCTTAAGTGAATATATACTGGTGATTTCTTTGAAAATAATTGTATAAATGCTATTTTGCACAATAATGCCAAAAAAACAAAAAAAAAAACAGCATTGTCTCAAAAATAAACTTTCAACACCAGCAAAGTCTGATTCAAACATTAGTTTGAATCAGCGTAACGACTCACTGAATTGGTCAAAGTGATTCTTCACATGTTCAGAACAAGTTCAAATACTGTATGTAATAACTGCAAAAATGCTGTAAAATAATTGTATTTTTATATATTTTAAAACTTTTTTTTTATTTGTAGTTGTGTTCGTTTCCTCTGAAGTGCTAACAGACTCATTAAAGGAACCGGAATCATTAAGTTTGTCAACCATTTTTGTTCCTGCTGTAATTTAGACGCATAACATGAACTGTTTGTTTTGCGTAGGTAAATATCAATCATAAAAGTCATTCATAAATATGTGTATTACACAATATTACATAAGTGTCTTCATTAACCGCTCTCTGAATCAACATTTTAACAGTGTAACGAGGAAGCAGTGAATGTTAAATATTAAATACAATGTAAGTCTAGTTCAAAGTTCTTGGGAAGAACTCTCACAGTTGGCTGATCTGATCTGTAGACATTTCATAATATTATGGCTATTTGTTGTATTATAATATATCACTGTTATAAATCACAGTATATGTGATTTATTACAGTGATATATCCCCCACCCCCACGAGCTCCTTTTTATTAGCAAACAAAAGATCACGAGCAGTAGTTCATCAGTAACCAGGGAGCACCTGCTCTGTCTCTTTTCCATCTCAGTTAATTCTGTCCTCAGAGACCCTGATGATCTTCAGTCCACAAGCTGCCGCGGCGTCGTGATTGACACACTGCTATCATCAGGCACGCAGCAGTGTAATCAATACTACTGTGAGACTCAGAGAAAAGCAGATGGGAGCTGATGATGGTGATTTACTGTGTAGATCAAGTTGAAGCGCATGGAAACATGATCACTACTGTCTCTTAAAATAGGCTTAAATGGGGCATATTTTTCTCATGCTAAAGTATATGAAAATGAATATTGATGGATTAGCAATTTGTGCTCTCTGTCTATCTATCTATCTATCTATCATCTGTCTGTCTGAATGGACAGGAAATAATGGTCAGTCATTTCTTGAGCAAATTTGATCATTTTTGTCCCTTTTCTCTGTTCCACAGCAGCCACAGAGACTCAAATCACTGTGCTTTAGGACAAGGACATCTTGTGGCCTGAACTCCAGTCAGCTGTCCTCATGTTTTGGGACATGTTCCCTTGATAAGGTATTCCCTATGGTGAAGTCCTGTTTCAGAAGGATAGTACTTACAACGACAGTCACACTGTCAGCATGTTTAGGAAAGACAATTCTGTACACAAGTGTCAGATACAGGAAATGAAGCAGCAAATCAAATGTGTATTTTGAGGTAAATGTATGAAGTAAGAAATTGTCAAATTGTCCATCCATCCATCATTGTTTGTCCATCCATCCATTCATCCATCCATCATATTTATTTGTTCATCCATCCATCCATCCATCCATCATATTTATTTGTTCATCCATCCATCCATCATGTTTATTTGTTCATCCATCCATCATTATTTGTCCATCCATCCATTCATCCATCCATCATATTTATTTGTTCATCCATCCATTCATCCATCCATCATATTTATTTGTTCATCCATCCATCCATCCATCATATTTATTTGTTCATCCATCCGTCCATCCATCCATCCATCATATTTATTTGTTCATCCATCCATCCATCATATTTATTTGTTCATCCATCCATCCATCCATCCATCATATTTATTTGTTCATCCATCCATCCATCCATCCATCCATCATATTTATTTGTTCATCCATCCGTCCATCCATCATATTTATTTGTTCATCCATCCATCCATCCATCCATCATATTTATTTGTTCATCCATCCGTCCATCCATTCATCATATTTATTTGTTCATCCATCCATTCATCCATCCATCATTTTTATTTGTTCATCCATCCATCCATCATTATTTGTCCATCCATCCATTTATCCATCCATCATATTTATTTGTTCATCCATCCATCCATCCATCATTTTTATTTGTTCATCCATCCATCCATCCATCCATCCATCATTATTTGTCCATCCATCCATTCATCCATCCATCATATTTATTTGTTCATCCATCCATCCGTCCATCCATCCATCATATTTATTTGTTCATCCATCCATCCATCCATCCATCATATTTATTTGTTCATCCATCCGTCCATCCATCCATCCATCCATCATATTTATTTGTTCATCCATCCATCCATCCATCCATCATATTTATTTGTTCATCCATCCGTCCATCCATCCATCATATTTATTTGTTCATCCATCCGTCCATCCATTCATCATATTTATTTGTTCATCCATCCATTCATCCATCCATCATTTTTATTTGTTCATCCATCCATCCATCCATCATTATTTGTCCATCCATCCATTCATCCATCCATCATATTTATTTGTTCATCCATCCGTCCATCCATCCATCCATCATATTTATTTGTTCATCCATCCATCCATCCATCCATCATATTTATTTGTTCATCCATCCATCCATCCATCCATCCATCATATTTATTTGTTCATCCATCCATTCATCCAGCCATCATATTTATTTGTTCATCCATCCATCCATCCATCCATCATTATTTGTCCATCCATCCATCCATCCATCATTATTTGTCCATCCATCCATTCATCCATCCATCATATTTATTTGTTCATCCATCCATCCATCCATCCATCCATCATGTTTATTTGTCCATCCATCCATCATATTTATTTGTCCATCCATCCATCCATCATTATTTGTCCATCCATCCATTCATCCATCCATCATATTTATTTGTTCATCCATCCATCCATCCATCCATCCATCCATCATATTTATTTGTCCATCCATCCATCCATCATTATTTGTCCATCCATCCATTCATCCATCCATCATATTTATTTGTTCATCCATCCGTCCATCCATCCATCCATCCATCCATCATATTTATTTGTTCATCCATCCATCCATCATATTTATTTGTTCATCCATCCATCCATCCATCCATCATATTTATTTGTTCATCCATCCGTCCATCCATCCATCATATTTATTTGTTCATCCATCCATCCATCCATCCATCATATTTATTTGTTCATCCATCCGTCCATCCATCCATCCATCCATCATATTTATTTGTTCATCCATCCATCCATCCATCCATCATATTTATTTGTTCATCCATCCGTCCATCCATCCATCCATCATATTTATTTGTTCATCCATCCATCCATCCATCCATCATATTTATTTGTTCATCCATCCGTCCATCCATCCATCATATTTATTTGTTCATCCATCCAACCATCCATCCATCCATCATATTTATTTGTTCATCCATCCATCCATCATGTTTATTTGTCCATTCATCCATTCATCCATCCATCATATTTATTTGTCCATCCATCCATCCATCCATCATTATTTGTCCATCCATCCATTCATCCATCCATCATATTTATTTGTTCATCCATCCATCCATTCATCCATCCATCATATTTATTTGTTCATCCATCCGTCCATCCATCCATCCATCATATTTATTTGTTCATCCATCCATCCATCATGTTTATTTGTTCATCATCCATCCATCCATCATATTTATTTGTTAATCCATCCGTCCGTCCGTCATCCATACTGTGTATATATAAATATTTTATGATATCTTTTCATGTGACAACACTGAAGAAATGACACTTTGCTACAATGTAAAGTAGTGAGTGTACAGCTTGTGTAACAGTGTAAATTTGCTGTCCTCTCAAAATAACTCAACACACAGCCATTAATGTCTAAACCGCTGGCCACAAAAGTGAGTACACCCCAGTGTTAATTTTGGCAGCCATTTTTGATTTAGTCTTAATCTTCAGACGTCTTTAGTCAAACTACAGTTACCGACATTAATTTTGATAGCTATTTTATATGTAGTCTTTAGACAAAATAGTCATAATTTTTCTCTTTAGACCAATTCATTTAAGCTTATGAAAAATTTGAATCAATGTAACAGGCTGTATTGACATTGCACTTTTAGTAGTAGCACTTGTGCAATTCTACATATCCTCTTCAGTGGTTCTCAAACTTTCTAGAGTGTCGTACCCCTGAGGGATTTAACATCCTTCTGCGTCGCCTTTCCACTGCAGTTACACCTTTTCCATTAAGGGACAATATTTGCCCTCTTAAACTGATTTTTCCAGAGCATTTTTTTTACCTTTATAAATACCTTTATAAAATAAATAATGCTTTAAATAAAATGTTCAATAAACACGATGATAAAAACGAAGTGAGACTTTTAAATATCAGATTAAAACCGCCAGATGCTCAAGAAAGCCCGCAAACAGTTTGCTGAAGACAAGCAGACTAAGGAACCATGTCCTGTGGTCTGATGAGACCAAGATAAACTTATTTGGTTCAGATGATGTCAAGTGTGTGTGGCGGCAACCAGGTGAGGAGTACAAAGACAAGTGTGTCTTGCCTACAGTCAAGCATGGTGGTGGGAGTGTCATGGTCTGGGGCTGCATGAGTGCTGCCGGCACTGGGGGAACCATGAATGCCAACATGTACTGTGACATACTGAAGCAGAGCATGATCCCCTCCTTTCGGAGACTGGGCCGCAGGACAGTATTCCAACATGATAATGACCCCAAACACACCTCCAAGTAACCACTGCCTTGCTAAAGAAGCTGAGGGTAAAGGTGATGGACTGGCCAAGCATGTCTCCAGACCTAAACCCTATTGAGCATCTGTGGGGCATCCTCAAACAGAAGGTGGAGGAGCGCAAGGTCTCTAACATCCACCAGCTCCGTGATGTCGTCATGGAGGAGTGGAAGAGGACTCCAGTGGCAACCTGTGAAGCTCTGGTGAACTCCATGCCCAAGAGGCTTAAGGCAGTGCTGGAAAATAATGGCGGCCACACAAAATATTGACACTTTGGGCCCAATTTGGACATTTTCACTTAGAGGTGTACTCACTTTTGTGGCCAGCGGTTTAAACATTAATGGCTGTGTGTTGAGTTATTTTGAGAGGACAGCAAATTTACACTGTTATACAAGCTGTACACTCACTACTTCACATTGTAGCAAAGTGTCATTTCTTCAGTGTTGTCACATGAAAAGATATAATAAAATATTTACAAAAATGTGAAGGGTGTACTCACTTCTGTGAGATACTGTATAGATATATATGCCATCCTAAAACATATGACAAAACATATGACAATAATTAAAATTGATTTCCTTATTGAATATTGATAGATCAACAATTTGTGCACAAATAAGACAAGTATATAGATTGGTAAATTTATTTTATTAATAATGTATTATCCTAAAATCTTATAATATAATATAATCCTAAAATAATCTGTTTATCAATTGTAAATGTCCTCAAATCAAGCACCGTGCATGAGCTCACTGATCAGGTCAGTTCTGCAGTTCAAATATTATGAACATCATCTCCACAAGCGAGACTATTATAATGTCATTTTTTACGTGACTTTCATGCTGTTTTCTTCATCATATTTTGTGGAATGTTCAAATTTATGCCAAGCAAAACAGCAGAGAGTCTGAATATGTCAAGTGCGTATCAGCTGCGTGATCGTTTGATCTGTGCGCCGTATCTTCTTGAGTTCAGAACCAGCAGCAATCACAGGCAGTTGATGCAGTCAGCCACCTTTCATCTGACTCGACAACTCCATGTTCTCTGCTGCCAGAGGCCACATCAGAACACCAGTGCTATTGTGAGATCTCATTATGTGTTGTCAGAGATGTTAAAGGTGTTCGGATGAACTGCTGTATAGAAGCACAAAAGAGCGGTTGTGCTGCTCTGCGTCAGTTGTGGTGCATGAGGTCAATCACTGAAGCACTGTAACAAACAGTAAAATGTCAATTGTCAATGTTCTGTCACAGACTGGCAGCAAAACGAGACCGATTTTGATAAGTGGTGTTTAGCATTTTTAAAACACCTTAATCCTTAATTTTCCTGAACATGGAAGTTCCCCATGATTCATAGAAAAAAATGTTTTCATTTTCTAGTCATACTCTTAAAATTAAATGTTCCACAATAAATAGTTGCCATAATAGAATCATTTTTGGTTCCCCAAAGAACCTTTCAGTGAACAGTTCTTAAAAGAACCATTTTGTTCTTGAAGTGAAATTATTATTTTCTAAAGAACCTTTTTTTCCATTATATTAAATCAAATGAGCATGAGGTAAAATATTTAGGTCCTTTCTAAAATTATTACGTAAACGAGTGTTAATTACACATCAAAAAAGCAGCTATTTATAAAATAAGTCTGTGCATTTCTAACCTAGTATTTATGGAAGCCCATTTGAGCCACATAACAAAAATTGAAGAAGAAAAAAAAAATCATGCTTTTGCAAGTCATATTTATGAGATGAAAAGTTGAAATGATGACTTAAAAGTCATAATTGTGACATTAAAATCTAAATGACTTAGAAAGTCGAAATTGTGACAGAAAGTTGTAATTTCAGCTTTTTATCTCATAATTTAGATTTTTTTAATCTCATAAATATTACTTATATTCTGACTTAATGTCACATTTTTTTACTTTTCATCAGACAAATATGACTTAATCTCATAATTATGATTTGTCATAATTTTGATTTTTAATCTCATAATTATGATGTAAAAAGTTGAAAATATACTGTCATTTATGAGATGACAGTTATGACAGTCATAATTTCAACTTTTTATCTCATAATTTAAATTTTTATCTCATAATTATTACTTAGTCATAACTGTGACTTAATGTCATAATTTTTAATCTCATAATATTGACATTTTATGTCATAATTATGACATCTAGGCCTGGTTTCACAGACAGGGCTTAGATTAAGGCAGGATTAGGCCTTAGTTCAATTCAGACATTTAAATAGCTTTTATAAACGTAACTTAGAAAAAAAAAAAAAAAAAATACTGGTGTACATCTTGAGACAAAACAATGGCACTGATATATTTTAAGATGTGCCAGTACAAGTTGCTTTCAGTTAAAACAGCTCAAACATGCATTTTAGTCTAGGACTATCTTAAGCCTTGTCTGTGAAACCTGGCGGAAAAGGTCAAAATTATGACTTAATTAAGATTTACCAAAGCAAGATTTTTTTTCTCATGTGACGGAAATGGGCTTCCATAATTATTGCATTGTTGTACAGAGATAAGGAGCTACAAAAGACATACAGCACTCTTACAGATGAGCATATGGATGATTTGAAACTGCCTGGCTGATGTTAAAAGACATTATCTTACCCTTCCGATGTGGGACGATGAATGCAGTGCAATTACAGTTATGTAATTAATAATTAGTCAGTTTAGCATGTGTTACAGTAATACAGAAGAAAAACACAGGAAGAAGAAGCCTGTAATCAGAAGGGTTACATAAAAACATCAGAGCTCTCTAAACATCTGTGGGCGAGTATCCGAAAACAGAATATCTGTGTGTCTCTTAAATCAGTGAGTCACTCAGACAGGAAAATCAACACTGATGGAAGGAAGAATCGAAAAGAGTTCTGAAGAACCACGTCTGAGCTTTTGTTGATAGGTTTGTATAAGTTGAAAGGGTTTGTTGATTTATTCAGAATTTACATTATGAAGTGAATGCACTATTTTGAATCAGGCAGGATAAACAAGAATGTCTGGTGAATGTCATGGGTTTTGTCAACTGTTATCGTACTGAATAATAGGCTTCTTCTTTCTCTCCAGAATGAAAGAAGTGGTTCTGCTCTATTAATCCTGCTAACAACTGAAGTTCCTTTTCATATTCACAGTCTCAGTCTTCTGTATATTAATCTTTAATTTTCTTTTCATATCTAAACCATACTGAACACCTCATCAATGACTTGCTCACATTTCACATACATTTCAATTCACTAATGTACGAATGTGTTTTATACCAGTGCCTTTTCATTTTCAAAGGGTGACTTTTAAGTACAGTTCTGTAAGATTTTAATCAGCCACAGAATGCCTTTAAATGTGAATAATAAAGATTAGGGGCCCTATTTTAACAATCTAAGCACATGGTCTGAAGCACAAGGTGCAGGTGCACTTAGAACGTGCCTGAATCAACTTTTGCTAGTTTAACGCCGGAAAAAAATTGTTGATGCACCTGGTCCAAAAGGATTGTACCTAGTCTCTTAATGAGTCATGTGTGTGTTTTTGGGCATAATGTGCAACGTGCAGTCAGGTTTAAAAGCCAGGTGCGCTTACACCATGGCGGAATGCTATTTACATGGCTGAATATAGACACCCTCAACCTGACAAGTCAGTTTTAATGTAGCCCCTCCAGTTTGAACTGCCTGCTCTAAGCAGGACTCGAACCCGGGCCTGTCCACATGGGAGTTGGGTGCTCTAACAGGCAGTCTCTAGCGTCAGTCGCTAGAGCGCCTCTTGAGATCAGGGGAGTGAGGTTTACACGCACAGCTCTTATCGGCCTACGTCCGTTACACTCACCCCTCTAAATCTTACTCCCATCCGGGTCATGGCGCTAATGTAGCCCCTCCAGTTTGAACCACCCACTCTAAGTGGGACTCGAACCCAGACCCGTCTGCATGGGAGTCAGGCCCTCTAACAAGGAGGCTAAAGACCACAAAGCACCTCTTGAGATCAGGGGAGTTAGATTTACATGCACAGCTCTTATCGGCCTACATCCGTTACACTCAACCCCCTAAATCTCTCTCCCATCCGGGTCACGGCACTAATGTAACCCCTCCAGTTTGGACCGCCCACTCTAAGCTGGACTCAAACCTGGGCCCGTCCACATGGGAGTCAGGCCCTCTAACAAGGAGGCTAAAGACGGCAAAGCACCTCTTAAGATCAGGGGAGTGAGGTTTAAATGCACAGCTCTTATCAGCCTACATCCGATACACTCAACCCCCTAAATTTCTCTCCCATCCGGGTCACGGCACTAATGTAACCCCTCCAGTTTGGACCGCCCACTCTAAGCTGGACTCAAACCCGGGCCCATCCGCATGGAAGTCAGGCCTTCTAACAAGGAGGCTAAAGACCACAGAGCACCTCTTGAGATCAGGGGAGTGAGGTTTACATGCACAGCTCTTATCGGCCTACATCCGTTACACTCAACCCCCTAAACTTCTCTCCCATCCGGGTCACGGCACCAATATAGCCCCTCCAGTTTGGACCGCCCACTCTAAGCTGGACTCAAACCCGGGCCCATCCGCATGGAAGTCAGGCCCTCTAACAAGGAGGCTAAAGACCACAGAGCACCTCTTGAGATCAGGGGAGTTAGGTTTACATGCACAGCTCTTATCGGCCTACATCCGTTACACTCAACCCCCTAAACTTCTCTCCCATCCGGGTCACGGCACCAATATAGCCCCTCCAGTTTGGACCGCCCACTCTAAGCTGGACTCAAACCCGGGCCCATCCGCATGGAAGTCAGGCCCTCTAACAAGGAGGCTAAAGACCGCAGAGCACCTCTTGAGATCAGGGGAGTGAGGTTTAAATGCACAGCTCTTATCAGCCTACATCCGTTACACTCAACCCCCTAAATTTCTCTCCCATCCGGGTCACGGCACTAATGTAACCCCTCCAGTTTGGACCGCCCACTCTAAGCTGGACTCAAACCCGGGCCCGTCCACATGGAAGTCAGGCCCTCTAACAAGGAGGCTAAAGACCACAGAGCACCTCTTGAGATCAGGGGAGTTAGGTTTACATGCACAGCTCTTATCGGCCTACATCCGTTACACTCAACCCCCTAAACTTCTCTCCCATCCGGGTCACGGCACCAATATAGCCCCTCCAGTTTGGACCGCCCACTCTAAGCTGGACTCAAACCCGGGCCCATCCGCATGGAAGTCAGGCCCTCTAACAAGGAGGCTAAAGACCACAGAGCACCTCTTGAGATCAGGGGAGTGAGGTTTACATGCACAGCTCTTATCGGCCTACATCCGTTACACTCAACCCCCTAAACCTCTCTCCCATCCAGGTCACGGCATCAATGTAGCCTCTCCAGCTTTAAGCAGGACTCAAACCCGGGCCTATGACTATCCATTATGACATGTAAGCATTTTTATCTTTATGTACACAATCTTTTACATTGTAATCCTTTTATTTTTAATATTTGGCATGTTTGTGTGCAGCTGTGCGTCCCTGTGTGTGTAACAAGAGTGTGTTTGCATGTTTTGCACCAGCCTAGAGCCACATATTACTAAAACGGCCTTTAAATAAAAAAAAATAAATACTGCTCCATTGACTTTAGACTAGATTTTTGTTGGTTAATGGCGCAGTTGTTTTCAGTTGCCTCAAAATAGCAACACGCCAACAATGCATCTGAACACAGACCAGCATGCCCATGGGTGAACAGATGGGCACGAGTGCATTTGCTATTTAAGCAGTGTGGACGTTGGATGTGAAAATGATAACTGCATCGGGCTAAAATGAGCAAAAAACACTTCCATCTCACCTGGCGTAGCATTGCGTAGGGTATATGATAGGGCCCTAGGTGTCATTGATGCAATTTATTGGTTGCTAAGAGTGGTTTTCAGTGTGTTTTAATGTGATATTTTGGTCCATGCATATGGTACAGTTTATGGGATTTTTCCCTTCTTTTACTGTGCAGGTGAAAATCTTAGAAAAGTAATAGCACACCTGTCTTCAACCAGGCATGATTTGAGATTTAATTAATGTCGCACGTGTGATGTGCAATGAGTTAAAAGTGAAGGTTAACAGTAATGAATTGACATACAAAATCTGATCCAGAATATTATGATGTATGCTATAATATCAGGACATTAAGATTGAGAAATGTTTGCACTGTTTGCCTCTTCTCGGCCCAGCGCTGATGTTGGGTGAGATGATTCCTATCTTTAACCCCTTATATTCTTAATTTTTCAGTCTGGCTCAGGCTCTGAGATCTGTTATCTGCGGCACACAATGAGAAATGATCACGCTCGTCAGGAGCTCTTGTAGTGATGAAAAGGCCAATCCCAATCAATCATTAATTTGCACCTGTCTCTTTGCTCTCTGTGATGAATGTCTGTTTGATAACAGCTTCTCACACGCATATCATGCCAGTGACTGCTTGGACTTGTAAAGATTTATAAAGAAATCAGTATTCATATATTCTGGTTGGCAATTATCAGATTCATCCCTGTAATTCTTGGTGACATTTGCTCTTTGTCTCTGAGAACACTGATTATTATGACGTAGATAACCAGCACTTGTTTAAAACAAATTTACATGTATTGGTTGATGTATGATAATTACAAATGAATTTCTTTTAGAAAGCAGTTAATTAAATTAATTTTACAGTTTTATTCCAGAGATTCTGAAGCAGTTGACCGTGAGTTTATTGATTTAAATGTGTAAATAAACACTATAATTATATATGTGACAAAAAGTGCCAACACTGATATGATTAATCAACTTTAAGGATGATTTAACTGATTGTATTCAGATTCATTTGTATTGAAGTGTGTCTGTTGTATCACTTTATAACTCACAGTTATATAAGTGCTGATGTAGTTTAGTTAATTTGCTAAAAGTAGCAGTGTAGTTAATTTTGATCAAAAAGTACAAGTAAAAGTGAGGCTATTTCTAGATGGTATATCCTATACAGCAGGTGGTTTTCCTCAGAATTTGGGGTGTTTGATGTTTTTTAATGTTTTGTTTTACTGTTGAAGTGATCTACCAGTTGCAAAGATTTAAAGTGGACCTATGATGCTTTGCAACACTGCAATAACGAACGCCCGTTTTTCATTTCAGAAAGTGCTGATCTAGTTTTGTTTGTGAACAACCAGCTGCCTGTGTCAAGTCTTATGTCCTTGATAATGTTTTGGACAATCTGGAACAGAAAGACAAAGTCCTGGCTTTTGGTTCCATATAAGTGCCATACTGACCACAGCATGATATGCTGGAACAAATTATTAATTTCAAGCCACTGTACTATAAACATGTGGGGATTCAGGTTGTTCTTTCTATCTTCATGTGATGCATATAAATAGAAGTTACTATGGCTACATATGTGGGTGGACTAATAGTTGATGTGGGGTTAGTTGCGTTGCCCGAAAGTTATGATGAATTTTCCCAGCAAAACTTCTCGTGGCTTATGGAGTCACACTTGTTTTTAAATTTCTTTCACACAAAATATTTACAAGCTACTGTACTATTTTTGCCCATTGCCTTGAGGTAAAAAAAAAAATGGAAGGGGGATTCTGTTGTGTTATATAAATGGCAAACTGCTGAAAAGACACAAAAGCACACTGACTGAAATTTGTCTACAGTACGTAACATCATTAGTACACAAAATGCAATTCTAGGTAAGCAATCATCAGTATGCACTAAGGACAGTGGACTGCCAAAAACATTACATGTTCAAATCTCTCCAGGGAACTTTGTTTTTGGTGTTTGCGTCACGCATGGAATGGTAGGGAAGGATCGTTGGGTTCGGACTAGAATATTTCTCTGTACAGATCCAATTACGTCCCGCTGGTCAGTCCATTGGGATCCGGCTCTCTAACACACCGCTGTTAATATTGTGATGCAATTGGCACAGTGTGTGTTGCTATCAGCTGAATATACAGAGGAAGATGAGCAGTGTCACAGAGAACAAGAGTGCGTTTCTGACCTGCGTGTGAATCATCGACCACAGGTGCCTGATCCCAAACTGTTATTTTCTCGCTGATTGTTGTGTCTGATTCATGGTTTTTACAAGACCGATGAGACGTGAAGTCAGAATTGTGTGATATTGACTCGCAATTACAAGTAAAAAAGTAATTGAGTTTATTTCTCGCAATTCTGACTTTATATCTCACAATTCTATTTCTCGTAATTGTGTTTTATATCTTGCAATTCTGACTTTATTTCTCACAATTCTGACTTTTTTTCTCAGAATTGTGTGATATAAACCAGCAATTTTGAGTTATAAAGTCAGAATTGTGTGATATTGACTCGCAATTATGAGAAAAAAAGTCTATTTCTCATAATTGAGTTTATATCTTGCAATTCTGACTTTATTTCTTGCAAGTGTGAGTTATAATGTCAGAATTGTGATATAAATTCATAATTATGAGAAAAAAAAGTCAAAATTGCGAATTTATATCTTGCATTTCTGACTATTTCTTGCAATTGTGAGTTATAATGTCAGAATTGCGAGATACAAACTCGCAATTGTGAGAAAAAAGTTAGAATTGCGAATTTATTTCTCGCAATTCTGACTTTATTTCTCTCAATTGTGAGTTTGTATCTCGCAATTCTGACATTACAACGTTATATCTCGCAAATCTTATATCTCACAATTCTGACATTATAACTCACACTTGCAAGAAATAAAGTCAGAATTGCAAGATATAAACTCAATTATGAGAAATAGACTTTTTTTCTCGTAATTGCGAGTCAATAT
The DNA here is from genome assembly GCA_037950675.1 of Hypophthalmichthys molitrix. Lineage (NCBI taxonomy): Eukaryota > Metazoa > Chordata > Actinopteri > Cypriniformes > Xenocyprididae > Hypophthalmichthys > Hypophthalmichthys molitrix. Next base: position 2,468,863 of record CM075503.1, on the reverse strand, counting down.
CACACAATTCTGACTTTATAACTCAAAATTGCTGGTTTCTATCACACAATTCTGAGAAAAAAAGTCAGAATTGTGAGAAATAAAGTCAGAATTGCAAGATATAAAACACAATTACAAGAAATAGTCAGAATTGCGAGATATAAACTCACAATTGCAAGAAATAAAGTCAGAATTGCGAGATATAAAACTCACAATTACGAGAAATAGTCAGAATTGTGAGATATAAAGTCAGAATTGCGAGAAATAAACTCAATTACTTTTTTACTTGTAATTATGAGTCAATATCACACAATTCTGACTTCACGTCTCATCTGTTCTTGCAATTGTGAGAAACAAGTCAGAATTGTGAGATAAAAAGTTGGAATTACCTTTTTTTTTTTTTATTTATTGGCAGAAACAAGCTTCCATACAATCCAGTCTCATGGGAAAAACGTGCAAAATTCTTGCATGTTTCACAGCACTTTCAAAGTGAAATGTCCAGTCAGTGGTGCTAAAAGCGTGTTTGGTTTTATTCAAAACAGAAGAATATCAGTCAGTCAGTGTTTTATTATGTTGGTTGTTGCTCATATTGTGGCAAATTACATGAAATGAAATCGCATTTGAAAATAACACAGCACCTACACTAAACCTGACCGTTAGTGTTAACAAAAGCAAACGTGAAATTAAAACACATTTGCTGAAGCAACCATGTCATTTTAGCTGCCTCTGCAAGTCTTTGAGCTCTTTTATGGTGACGCATGTTTCACAAGACTCATACCCGAGCGCTTCACATCACAAGAGCAATACTGTATCAGGTGAGCTGCAGAGCAAGTTTACTACATCAGAAAAGACACACATATGGAGCTAATTATGTGATGCAAACATCAAAATGTATTAGTTTACAAACCATGCACTATGGTAAAAGTGTTTTGAGCTCATAACATAGTGTTGTACAAGGAACTGCATGAAAATAAGTCTTTATAAATCAATAATCTGCTCCTCTAATCATAATCTGTGCAAAAAGGAATAAAAGTTGTAGGTGTTTTACTGTAACTAGAGTTCATTTTAGCTGGAAACTGCACTGAATTGTATGTATAGGTAAAGTGTTTTTGGAGTTTTGCACAAATATAGATCGAGGCATGTTTTCCAATGATCCTAAGTTGCAAAAATACATAACATACAGAAATACTGGGTAAAGCAATTCATTAAAAAATAGCATACTGTTCCATCAATATGTCAATGTGTTATGGTTTTATTATAATTTTTTATGGGCTTGTTGTGCATTCTGGGTTTGACTTGTTTGTGAAAGGTATATGCAATATTACAATAGATCAAAGGGAAGGTATCTTAAAAGGCAGCATAAATAAGAGGCCAATCTTTTGAATGCCACTCTTCCTTAAAATGCTGCCTACATAGAGTAGGTTTGACTGATGACTGTTTTCATTCAATCTCTTCCTGTTTTCAACATTGAAAAAGTGCTTTCTCTAGTTTATCTGTTTCTTCACTTATGCTGCTGTCTGATTCAAGGTTGCTGTGGAAATGATGAGCGGCTCTGCCATGGTTACGGGGAAGAACGCAAGCTGCTATCCTTAGGCATAGCTAACGTCAGCGCGCTCCTCTGGCATCACTGCCTCTTTATGGGATATATGACTAATATACCCACCTTTAATTAATAAACAACAGAGGGTAAAAATAAATATTTGTGCATATAAATACACAAATTAAAATGTATGTGAATTTTCAAGTTGTAAAGTTGGTGTATACAAGAGTGATGTTTTTAATGCAAGACACTACAGGGGAATAGAGTAAAACATTTAAAAATAGATATTGTCATACAATTTCACCATTGATTAATCACAGACAGTACATTAAGACAATCTGTTTATGTTATATTATGTTTAAATATGCAAATGAAGCATTATGTAATTAAATATGCACTAATTTGCATGCATTTCCAGAAGTCGAGTTCATAATTGATTTTGCTGACGTATTAGAATTAAAGGTTTTTACAGAGGGGATTTTGTATTCTCTGTTTATCATGCTATAAATAAGAAAATACTGTCAACAGAAAGAAAAGGGAGAAAAAACATGTTTCATCATGTTTTAAGGAATAAAATCAGGCAAATGAGACAAACCTTCAGAATACAGATATGAATAGTGTCTTGCATTAAGTCAAGTGATGCTCATCACACACATTATTAAATCAACTTTAATCAAACTGTAAAAGTTCCTCTGCAGCCATTACGCATAATCTGGAGAACCGTATTCGCTATGAACTCTTGTATGTGAAAGAACATCGCTCACAATTTGTTTCATGCCAACTTTTACTTACAAAAGGCAGGTATAATGGCTTATTAGAAATATAGAATCTGTGGAAATGTGCACAGTAACACATTTATGGTGTGACAACAAACATATAGCTAGACATGCATATAGATGAATAACATTGAATAATCATTGAAGATGCTCTGACAAAAAGAGATATGTTATGAGATCAAATCAGCTCTCTTCACATCAATCAATGATTACTTTTAAGATGTGACAACTTGCCCCAATCATTTCTTAATCTGCATTTATAAATATTCTAGTTAATACACTTGTGCTCTGTCATCCCAATTCATGACTTCTCGACTTCTACTCCTGCTCTCATACAGATTTAGAAATATCTCAAGTTCACAAATTATATTTTCATTTGACTTGGGTTGAGAACAGATTTGCCTGGACTACTTAATCAAGTTAAAGCATTTGAAAACATAATAGAAATGATGATAAAGGTGGTGGTTCCTGGCAAACCTTCTTTTAAACTATTTATGTAGAGGATATCAGTGGTGAGAATTTCCATTATGAGTGTCTATTTTTGCAGCATGACTTCATTTTGGCCTCTTTTTACTTCAGCTATCTCAAATTTATTGATTTTCTCAACTTGCCTTAAGGCAAAGCTAATAGTTCTCACATTAAAAAAACAAAAAACAAAACATGGGACTGTTCTTATAATGTTTTTTCTTTAAAGAAAGAAAGAGTACCCCATTTGTGAAATGCGCCATTTGTGTTTCTTCTATCAATTTTCTGTCATCTGTTTGGATTACAGTACATATTTTCTTCCATCTTCAGCAGCACAAGATGAGTCTGTCTAGGGAAGAAACTTTGTCTGTCTTGATGAAAGAAAAAAAGAAAACATTAGGAACTATAAAAAGCATTGTTTAAACATGACAGTCATCCTCCAGATCTGACGTCACATGTTGTCCGGTTCTTTTTTTGGCGCTGTAGGAATAAAGCAGAAGGTGAGCACTGCTAACTTGAAACGTGAGGTAAAAAATCTTTGCAAATGACATTCAAAATAAGCATTTTGATCAATGCGATATCTGATAGAGTATTAGATTTAATTTATTTCATTTAATTTAATCTTATTCTGAGGTAATTGCTAATGGATGAATGCCTTTTCCAAAAGAACTAAATAAATAAATAAGTATATAAATAAAATTGGACTCATTTGAATTACAGATTCAGTCTGTTCAAGCATTAAGAGCTTCTTATCTGGGTTAAGTTCTTGTTTGCATGAAGAGATGTGACAAATTGTCTGTTTTAAAATCACAGACATTACAAGACCTGTCTTTCTATGATTAATACTAAGGACCTATGAGGATTGCAGTGGTGGATTATGTTATATATATTCAGACAAAAAATCTGTGAAATGAGCAAAAAAGACTTTTCTCTGACAGAAAAACAGATGCTTTCATTGCATACTCACCTCGTGCAAGGTTTGACAAGAGGTTGCTCTTCATAGTTCTGGAGATATAATGGATTTTTCCACTTTGTCTCAGATGTTTCTTAACACCCTTTTGGAGAAATAAAACCAACTGTTGACACAGTAAGAGTATAATTTTTAAAGAGGACATATTATGCCCTTGATTGAGTCTTGATTTTGTTTATGGGCTCTACTAGAACAGGTTTTCATGCTTGAATGTTCAATAACACATTTTTCCCATATTTGACATTGTTGCAGCTCCTCTCTTCCTAGTCTGTCAGGGGGGTGAGTTTCCCGTACAAAGACGTAACTCACTGCTCAATACCATACGGTTCATCATTGAAGAAATCAACTAGCAAGTCACAACTGTTTCCCGAAACCGTATTGTTGCAAATTTGTCTTTCAACCATGTTGGTTAATGATGTCACACAATAACTTCTTTTAATGATTCCGTTTGAGATTGAATGAATGCGAGATTTTTTGCTATAAATTGCAGAAATGGCATCTGAGGACTAATTCTCATTTTTCTCAGTTATTTTGCTTTATTTCCAGATTCAATCATAGGCTTGTTCTTACGCACTAGAGCACAAACACACATACGCTCTCTTTAAAAAGGGCGCTTTAAATCTCCTGACAAACTAAAAGATGTAATGTCATTTACATTCATTTTATGTAATTATTAATATTAATATGGAATTATATGTATTTGAAATAAAAGATATAGAATGTCAACTTGCTTATTTTGCTCAAGACATGGATTTATTAAGCCCACATGTCAGGCAAACAAGAAACTGCAGCTCGAGAGCTGTCACACAACTTTGCGATGCTGTTCGCGGATGTTCATTATAACTATGGTTTCGGGAAACACTGACTCTGAACTGTGCTGAAATCAACTAAACTTGCAACCATAACGACGCTTTACCAGGTTGAGAAAATATGGTAATTTAACCCCAATTCTATCATCTCTGCATTGTTATTAAAGGGATAATTCACCCAAAAATGAAAATTATGGCATAATTTACTCACCCTCAAGCCATTCTAGGTGTATATGACTTTCTTCTTTCAGCCAAACACATTTAGAGTTATATTAAAAAATAACTGCCTTAATGAGCTCATTATTTCTGCCTAAATGATGATTTGACTCAAATTACTCTAAACTGTATGGTAGAAGCTGCTTTGAAATGATATGTAATGTGAAAAGAGCTATACATATAAATGTGAATTAAATAGTTTCGGTCTCACACACTGGTCTTGATCTTGACTAAAACACTAGAATGCAAACACTGTAAAAGATACTTTTAGAATAAATGACAACTTCTTGAAGTGACGATTATACAACGTGACATTGACCAAGCAACTCTGATATTGGCAGATGACTCTTTCAAAGCAGCTTGATTCAAAATCAGTAATGCCACATGGCTGGGTACAATGTAAAAGTGGGCTTTTAATAATCTCCTCAAAAAATAACCATCCTGCACTGACAGGACAAACCAAGTGAACTGAAAGGCTTTTGTCAGCATCTTTTCCCCAGTCCCAGCAGGCAACACATGGTGTCTGTGAAGCCTAGATTACAGCCTGATGAAGTCCAGTCCTCGACACGCCACTCCTGAACTAGGCTCTTATTGGACTCATGCAGCTATAGCAACATCTAAAGCTCCCCAAAATAGAGCCTTTTCATGGGTGGCAGCAGCTCTGCTTATTGCCTGTAAATGGGTTGTTCGGCTCAAATGAAAATGATGGTTTTGGTGCATCTGGACACATTAGCCCTGTTTTTCTGTTTTCTTTCAGAGTGACATTTTGTATTCTTCGTCACTCTGCTTTCTATGTGTAATGCATTTCTTTTGTCTGTAACGTGTGAGCAGGGACAGGGAAAGGCAATTTGAAAAACAAACATGGAATAGATAATCCAATCCTGGAACAAGAGTGCAATCCACTCGAATGAATCATGAATGTAAACAACAAGAAGAAGCCAGGAAAGCAACACACATACAGGATCAATGACCGACAAAAACAACTGAAACACAGGGGTTTAAATACATAAGGAAACTAATGAGGGGCTAACGAGGGACAGGTGTACAAACGAGGGTAGCTATGGGAACTAACAAGACACAAAGCAATCAGGAACTGCACACAGGAAAAGAACGCAGAAACACTTCAACATAAAAGTCCCGAAACACAAGAATACAGTCTGGAATCATGATATTAATTAAGTTTTTTTTTTTCCTTTGGAGACATTCAAAATGTGTGAGAAATCTTAAGAGACACATCTCTAATGTCCATAGATATTCCCAGAAGAAAGAAGAAATGACTCGGTATATCATATTTTATTGCGAAATGGAGTGCAGAATTATCATCATTCATTGATCAAGGCACATTTTGTCACGTTTTGAGGATCAATACTCTAGAGAAAGTTATTACTGTATGTGCTTTTTACCTTCACTGTTTATAATGGTATTTATTACTAATTAACAGTCACAGTATAATAATATAAATCCTTACAATTTTCACTCTGAATTACATCAAATTATGGAAGTATATTAGATTGCAAACAACAATTCATTGAATACAATTTAGGTAGAATATAGTGAATATTTAAAAGATACTTAAAATGAGCATTATTTGTGCATCTTTTTGCTTAATTACAGAAATGCATGTTTCGTTTTTTATTTTAGTTGCATTAATATTTTGAATTAGCTTTTATTTTAGCTTTCATGTTATGTGCTTTTGACACTTGTTGTTATGTTTAATTTATTTATTTTTATTTCAGTTTTAATTTTTATTTATTTCCAGTTAATAACTTTAGTGCTTTAACTTAAACTCATTTCAGTTTATTGCCAAGGCAACATTTATAGTTTTTGTTTAGTTTAAGTTATTCAACTAATATTTTTATTTTATTTTTTTATAATAATTTTTTTTCAGCTTTATTTCAATGAACAGAAATGTTTTTATAGTTTTAGTTAATGATAATAACCCTGGTTGGACCTTTATTTTTCATTGTTTTTCAATCAGTTGTGGCTCTGGTTTCTTAATTTCTCAGTTTTAAAGAACGTGTAATGAGACAAAGGTAGCTTAGTTAAATGAGACTGAACCGTGAAAAATTATAAGCATGGTTAAGATATATAATCCACTTCCGGCTTGCACCATACAAAACATTTAAAAAAAAAAAAAAAAAATCCTGAGATACTTTTTCATTTCTATCACAGATTCTGACCAGCACACATTCATAAGATGTTGTGTCAACATGACTTTATCCTTCATAATCTTCTTTTATTATTATTATTATTATGTTTTTGCTTTTTTGATGTTTACAAAAGAGTAGAAGATCAGGGTAGCGTTTCCCAAATGCTATGTAAGCCTAAGTTGATTGTAGCTCCATTGGTTTCAACGGAGTTACGATCAACTTAGGCTTACGATGGATGCATTTGGGAAACACTGCCCAGGACAGTAGGACGTGACGCACACTGGATTCAAACCCACGTCCCTGTGATCAGAACAACTCTATCCTTCTTTCCAGTCTGTATCTCTATTCTCACATGAGTGACTCACAGGGGATCATTGATGACTCTGTCCTGACTTTATATGGGGGAAAACATGCTCACATAACCCACTCGAGAGAATAAAGTCATCAAAAATGATAACTAATAATCCCCCAGTATCCTACTACAAATTCTCTTGAAATACAGAGGAAGGTTTGGTGGATGTTTTTTCTCAACAGAAATTTGTCATCACAGTATATGCCAAGTTAGAGGTGCTGTTTATATACATAAGGCTAAATCATGAAAACACTGTAAATTGTGTAAATTTACAACCCAATCTAACTGAACTATTACAATAGTTATAAATACTGCATATGTGAAAGTGAATCTTTTGAAATATGTTTTACTCAAACTTTAAAGATATATAGGCTACAGTGAAAGTGGATTTATTCAGTTCAACCTTTCATATTCACACAATGAATATAAATTGATAATATGAAGAGATAAATGCAGGTTCTGTGCCCAGTGTGTCACTAATCATTATTCAAATACATACAAGAAAGAAGACCAATATGAATTCAGTATTTAAAGACCAATACGAACTCAGAATGATGAATATCAATACAGTGCTACCTTGAACTAATATAAACAAATGTCAATAATTCGCTACAGAAAAAAAAACAGAGTGATTTGATGTCTTGGTCAAGCGTTTTATTGACTAGAAACTCCATTTCCCATAGTTCCATGCGACTTAAGTAGGTCAAAGGTAAACTGTCATGTCTGTCTGCTGTGTTGCATGCTGAAAGTTCCTCACCAATTACGGCAATAAAAGTGTGTGTATCGTTAATTCTGCATGCTGGTGACATGTTCCTGAAAGAAAGCAGACTGTCTCTTTGATACACGGTCATTTCATGAGCGGAGAGTCGCTGTTCGACAGAAATCCCGTACTGGACTGCTGCGGAGGCTTGAATAACGTGGATTACAGTCAGGTCAGATCTCACTGCAGCAGCCTTTAGTTCCACCTCTCTGCTCACACAGCAGCAAGGCAGTGCTCATTAATCATCATCACTGCGTCGTGTTTTTTTTTTTTTTTTTAATGTAATTGTTTGCTTAAAAAATATTAACAAACGTGCATTGATTATTTGTGCACGTGAGTGCTGATGTTGCACGTGCTGTGAACGGGTGTACAGACTGTCATCACAATCTGATGATTTTCAGAGCCCCAATAGTATCCAGCTAGCAGCGTCGGAACAGCAGCCACAGAACGGAAGTATGGGCGGAGCTTATACAGTTAATAGAGTTGTAATGTTCTTTTTATTAAATATGAGCTGTTTTCACATGGATTTTGATCGGATTGATATCTACAATATTTAACAACAATACAGTCAATTTTCTGTACATGCATGCATAAGATATCATGATGCACAATGAGCAATATTTTAAAGCATAGCCTATTAATTATGTTTAATGTTACAATAGTTTATTGTTAGTTCAAAGATATAGGCTACAACTAGACAACTTTTTTTATTTTAAATATATATATTAATAAATGTGTAACATTGTAAAGTGTTTCCCATTTGACTGTATATGTTCACGTTGTTACAAATAATACTTAAAGACAGAGAATGTGACGTAGGCCTATTTAATGTCAAATATTCTGTATAATCATATGAAATTCAAAATAAACATTTAACACAAAGCCGTGAACAAGTGAAACGAGCATTTATCTTTATGAAAAACCAACAGGACATTTAAAAAATAGAGCTAAAATAATAATAATAAAAAAAACTTTTTAAAAATAAACACCTATGAACAATAGTGGTACATGAGTACAAGACGTCAGGATAATTTTTATTCCTGGACATAATAATAATAATTATTATTATTGATTATTATAATTAATAATTATTATGTCCAAGCAAGTCTTTTTGTGCTCTTGCCATTTAGATATTATAATCAGTTCATTCATTTTCACAAGAGTGTTATGATTTGCAAAATGTCGGCTATGACATTTCTTTCAATGTTTTTAAAAGTACTAAGATCCAGTAAGATGTCACTCCAAAAATCAGTATCTTGACTTTTCACTGTCTGTATCTAATATCACCAGAATTACATTTGTTTAGATATATCAATAAATATTTGAATGAAATTAAAGTTAAGCGTGTCCAATCCTGCAGACTTTAGTTCTAAAACCTGAACCAGGTCTTCAGGATTGGTAGAAACTTCCAGACGGGCGTGTTGGAGCAGATATATATATATATATATATATATATATATATATATGCCAGCTTTCTCATTCAGATTTTTTTTTATGAATACAGAATATTGGCGTAAAGGGTTAGTTCACCCAAAAATGAAAATTCTGTCATTAATTACTCTCATGTCGTTCCACACTTGTAAGAACTTCATTCATCTTTGGAACACAAATTAAGATATTTTTGATGAAATCTGAGAGGTATATGACTCGTCCATAGACAGCAATTTAACCAACACTTTCAAGGTCCAGAAAGGTACTAAAGACAACATTAAAACAGTCCACGTGACTGCAGTGGTTCAACCTTAATGTTATGAAGAAAACTTTTTGCGCATAAGTCATTATTTTCATTTAGTTTTTGTGCACAATATGTATTCTCTTTGCTTCATAAAATTTAATGACAGAATTCTCATTTTTGAGTGAACTAACCCTTTAATCTGATTCTGTTTATGGCAGTCAGGTTAATGTGTTACATTACATAATCAGACCATGACCAAATTCTGATTAATTTGATATTTCTTGTGCTTGTAAACGCAGTCAGTAGGCTTTTATGATGCTGACCTATCTAATATGTGTTACTGAGACTATGAAGAGGAGACTGCTCAGGGCAATATCAGCCCCTCTTCCCATAAACAAAGAGCAGTCTTCAGACAGCAAGTGTTTAAAAGGCTGTTTTGTTCCTTTCTAATGCCCTTGTGTATTTGGTGGCGTCAATAAATCACAGTTTGTTGCATAATACTAGAATCCCCAGAGAATAAAATGCTATGGTTGCGACAAAATGAAGTCTTCTGCGTAAATGTGTGTGTCAGATTAAATGGATTTAATTTAACTAGTAGTGAAAACTGCCACTGTAATTAATACAGGGCAAGTCTCTTTACACAATCCCTGCTAAAATGTTCAAGTAACAGTAAAAACAATGACCTTGTTTATGTTTTAATGAACAGAGGCTGCAAGGCTTCAGGTGTGATGTTCAGATCTGACAGTTATTGTTGCTCAGTCAGCATATGATGATGTAATGTCAATAATGGATGTTCAGCTTTAAAAGTGCAATATGAAACTCTGCCCTCTTTTGTCAACTGTGGTTGAAACATAAATTTACTTCATCTTACCCCAAAAACCTTCCATAGTACATCTCTTTTAAAATGAAGAGTGTAATTTTTCCGATGTTACAATTTCACTAATGTCTTCCACTGTAGTTTGATGTGCAGGCAGCTAATTGTATGTTGAGTTTATGAAGAATGTAAACACTGTGACTCTGGTGCTTTGTTTGAGTGGTTATACAATAACCTTTCGCTCAGCAGAATATATAGTTCTGCTCATGCATATCTGCTATGAAATGTCTCATGCTACTATAAGTATTTTTTAATGGGAATGGGATGGAAGGGACAGTATAGAGTTGTGCAGGGATTTGTGTGTGTATGTGTGTGTGTGTGTGTGTGTGTGCGTGTGTGTGTATTTTTGTAGGCCAACCTTTAAGTTAGCATCACCCTGCTTCCCTCGACAAAACGTAAATAGGGATTTTTGCTTGGCTTCATTGCAGAAATAAGCTCTGTGACCAGCTAAAGTTGATTTTACAGGTTTTGTTCATCATGATAATCTTCACAAATGCACACAAGATTTATGAAATGTGAAGCCAAATGTGAAGCCATCCATGTTCATACCTGCAAACTCTGGACCGGAAAATCTGAATTCTAAAAATTCATTGGAATCAGCAGTTGAAATTGTGTCAGAAAATTAGATTAGAAGTACATGTTGTTTATGTTCTAAAACAACACCAATGTCTATGATAACATCGAAACTGTAAAAAACTATGATTTAAACAAGTTTATAGTTTTCACAAAAACAAAAAGGGTTTATATATTGATAAATCTCATATTTCAGCCTAATAACTGATTATGTATGTTATATATAACCAAAACGGCAGACAGTCTGAATAAAAATGCAAATCTCTGACTTTAGGTGGTGCTTATGGAAGAACAGAAATACAGCGGTTACCCCTTACACAAAGCAGCACTGCAATTATAAATGACTTTATTAGGTATTATACGAGGGTTAGATGGAAAGAAAATGTCATTGAATCAAAATATATATTTTTATTATACCCCCCCCCCCCCCAATAAAAACAAAAACTCGATTTGCATGAATCACGCCTATTTCAATGTCAAAACAGCGAATTTCACTAAAAGGCGATGACTTTGCAGGTATGCATGTTCTGTATTTTACCTAATATATTGAACAAGTGCACATTTACACACTTTTGTTTTGTTTTGTAATGTCTTTCTCTCCCCAGATGGACATGTCTGTGTTGACAGAGCTGTCAAGGTTAATAGACCTGACAGAGCCCAGGTTCTGCGTGGCTGTTATTGCGATCATCTTCAATCCTTTCTTCTGGAATGTGGTGAGTCACTATTGCTGTGTCTTTTCAACTTTAAGGGACTATATCACCATCAGGATATGTTTATTATGTATCGCATGACTCTGTGTTTCTCATGTAATGCTGTTATGTGAGCAAGTCTTTCTTGCATAACCTTCATAAACATTAGTCCGACTTCGGTTGTCCTCCCGCAGGCTCAATTTTAAAAACATTTACAAAGCATTGAGAATGGTGAATGCTATACTGATTGCTCTTGTTTGAAATAGGAAAGCACAGGCCTAGGAAGAACTAATGTCACAAAGCTGTTCCATTATGACAATGTAAATGAGTGTCGTTGTAGCACAGATGCATTTTTAAAGTATAAAAGAAGTTACAAAAGGGAGTATTTTTGTAGTATTTTTGTAGTTTTTATTTCTTGTGTCCCGGACTTGCATGCTGTGATAAGGCCTCTTTTGAAATAAAAGTCATATAGGATGTTTTCTTGTAATAAATGTTCCGTTAATTGCTAAACAAATTACATTTTCAAAGAGGATGTTATTGAAGGATTTGCATTAATCCCTCAGAAACACATCTGATGAGGGGCTGGTATGCATGACACAGCCTAATTGTACTTACTTAACACCGACTAGTCATTCAGACAACCCACCGACTAGTTAATTATTAAAATGTATCGTTTTGCACATGCCTAAATGGAAAAACCCCATGAAATCATTTGATATGCAGATTTATTTCCTGTGTTAAAGTATTTTCTTCTGAAACATGCAGTTTGGGTTAAATCACAGCAATGAACCATGATACTTGCTGCTTGCTTTGGTGGGAGGTGGTATTGGAGGTGGGAGGGGCATTCTCATTTTAGAGAGCATTTGATTGGACGCAAATCTCTGAAGTGCAGGATGAGTCGTTAATGTGTTCTGGGGGGAAAAACTACATTTTAAGTGCGTGCTTTTGCTAAAAGTTAATTAGTTACACTATACAATAAGTTTTCATTTGTTAACATTAGTTAACATGAACTGACAATTAAAAATACTTCTACAGCATTTGCTAATCTAATTTCAACATTTACTAATACATTATTAAAATCAAAAGTTGTCTATGTTAATATTATTGGTAACACTTTACAATAAGGTTTCATTTGTTAACAATAGTTAACTACACTAGTAAACATGACCAACATGACAAGATTGTCTAGTAAGCTATTGAGGTGTTTTGTTGTGGGATGTAAGAGTGAAACATAACAGTCTTCATATACTGACATCTGAGCCGCTGAACACAGTGGATTAGTTTTGTTTTTGAAGGGAATGCGCCACAGATCTAATAAACACATGCGGTTTCTGTCCCTGCTGTTCACGTTCACAGACATAACCGAATGTGTTTGTGAACTTTGTGTGTATTTGGCAGTTTAAGTGCAATAAAACGTGGAAGAGAAGTTAGGTTAATACTCACGATATAGCTTTAAAACGCATGCAAATAATAAACTTACATGATGAAGAAGAACTGCAATGTCCTTAAGCGTGATCACGGCAGAGTTTCCGATGCAGGCAGGAGCTGTAATTGTGGAAAGGGGACGGGGAGCAGCAGCTCATTTGCACATGCAAGACACATGCATGAAAACAGCATGTTTTTGCATGCACTTAAAATGAGCATTTACAACATGCTATAATAAATGATCTGTGGGGTATTTTGAGCTGAAACTTCATGGACACATTCTAGGGACACCAGAGACTTATATTACATCTTGAAAAAATGGGCATCCGTTGTCCCCTTTAATGCATTAACTAATGGGACCTTATCGTAAAGTGCTACTAGTTAATTTAATCACTTAACAACTTTAATTGTGACTTTGTGAGGTTTTTAAAAGGTTTTTATATATTGCTTTGGTAATGTGTTAATCTTCAAAATATCTCATACTACAAAATGATCTTACACATTCATAATTCACACTTCAGTCACCTAATGTTTGCTATATTTAGATATATTCACACCAAGTCACATTAACACATCGTATCCCAGAGATTTCCCTTCCTCTACTTCGTTGCATCTGTGAAATGACTTTATTATCTGTGAATATGAGTCATATGTCATGCTGAGCTGGGCTGTCATTGTTGATAATACAGATCTGTATGCCATTGTCTGCCAGGTGCATTGTGGGACTTAACTAATCTTTAAGCTGCTTATTATCAGAATCACTCTCTCTGGGTGGCTTCTTTGTCCCTTTCCCAGGTGGATCGGCTTTATGGACAAGACAGCTTCCTGTTGTTTTGCTGCCAGTGTGCATGGAGGTTGTGCTGCTATGGTAGTCATTGATTTTCAAAGTCTGATCCAGGATCTGGTTGAGATAGATGTAGGACAGGTTCAGTTTTGGGCTGGTTAGCATGACCCAGTTATCCCACCATGGCAGATGCTGGTAACTACACCATCTGGAAAGTGAGACGCTTCTAAAGGAGTATTCTGGGTTCAATACGAGTTAATCTCAGTCGACAGCATACGTGTGACAAAATGTTGATTACCACAAATTCTTTTCCACCCCCTTTTCAGTTTGGGTTACAGTAAGGCACTTACAATGGAAGTGAATGGAGCCAGTCTGTTACAATGTTACAATACTCACTGTTTCAGTAGAATTTGTGTGTTAACCAGTGTTGTTTTTGTGAGATACTATTATTACTATAACTTTTATTAATATTTTGAATATTTTTTTCATGTTTTCATTTGAATTTTAGTAATTTTGCTGCATGTTTTTGTAATTTTAATATATTAAATTTTGTATTAAAATATATATTATATAGTATATATATTTATTTTTTATTATTAATTTTAGTTTTAGTTTTATTTATTTTAGTATATCAAGATAAATGAAGATGAGAAATGTTGACATAAATAGCTGACATAAAATGTTGATTTTATTTCAAGTAGCGAAAATGTTGTTTTTTTTTTTTTTTAAAACTGTAATAACCCTGATGTTAACATGATTATAGTGTGAAAAAAAAAAAAAAAAAAATCACTCATTAACCTTTTCTGTTTAAAGTCATCATCATTACTATGAAGGGCTGGGTAATATGACCCAAAAGTCATATCTGATATTTTTAGGCTGCATGGTGATACACAATATGTATCTTGGTATTTTCTACAAAGTGGCCAAAAAGTTTGATTTTTTTTTTTTTTTTTCTCATTTTATTTTTTAAAGGGGACCTATAATGGCCCTTTTAAAAGATGTAATATAAGTCTCTGGTGTCTCCAGATTGTGTCTGTGAAGTTTCAGCTCAAAATACCCCACAGATCATTTATTATAGCTTGTCAAATTTGCCCCTATTTGGGTGTGAGCAAAAACACGCCGTTTTTGTTTGTGTCTCTTTAAATGCAAATGAGCTGCTGCTCCCGGCCCCCTTTCCAGAAGAGGGCGGAGCTTTAACAGCTCACGCTTCGGTTGCTCAACAGCAACAAAGCTGGAGAATCTCACGCAGTCGGACACTGATGGAGAGACTCAGGAAGAAGTTACAACTTTTAGAATGAAACTGGACGTTTCTGAATGGTTAGTGGATAAATTTATGTAGTTGCTGTGGAGTTGATTCAACTCATCCACTAGCATGTGCCGTCATGTTAATCTTTTGTGCAAATCCAGTGTTATATAAATAAAACTACATTAATAACCCATCAATAGTCTCTCTTTACAGTTACTGCTCTTATTAAAATGCAATTTCTTGTGTTACATGTACAATTTTGGACCTATTTTTAATGTATAGTTTAGCACAATGTATATTTTATGATGATTTAAACAGCTGCTCAGCTCAAATAACACACATTTTAATGGAAGAATTTTATAAAATAACAGACTTCACCAAGAACTGGCCACATTCATTTTCATTGTAAATGCCTCACTGTAACTTAATTAACTTAAATTTATTTTGTGCATTGTCACAAATGCTGTCGATTCAACTTAACTTGTATTGAACGCAGTGGTGATTTAAGAGCTGATCTTGGATCTGTCGTGTAGGTTTAGACCAGCAGGTCTTTTATGCATGCAGGTTTGCAAATGATGTTCTTTGTTTGGCGGTAACCAGATGTATCCGCACACACGAAACACTCAGTCAGACACACTTAACCACAGCGCGACGAGTAAGCTTTCAATGGACCTCTCTCCCAAAGCACCACCAACATTCATCTGCACTTGTTTGTTGTTTTTCTTCTTTTAGCACTTTCCCTGCTTTCATGCTGCATTATAAGTGCACACCATTTAGAGTGCGTAGTCCTTCTAAAGAAGTTTTGGCCTTTTTTTTTTTTTTTTTAGTTACAGCCTTCAGCACTCTCAAGCAAACATTAGGGTTCCTTTTAAAGAAATTACTGCACAAATGCAGTGTTATTTCAGAGGTAATGGGTGTGAGAGGCTTGCAGCAGAGTATATGGCAGGTCATGTAGGAGCTACCAGGTGAGATAACAAAAAAAATAAAAAAACAAGGATTTTGTTTTTTAAACCAATGCCTGTGAATGTTTAGAATAATTGGCCAAGTGTTGTACCTTACATAATGTATATTCATTTTTATGCCTGACAAACTTGGTGCAAAATTTGGTTTTCTTTATTTTTTGGTTCTGCTTATCAGCATTGTAAGGCGAAATTATCTAGCTGGCTGACATAAATGAGGTTTACAGTTTCTTTTTTGAGTTGAAAATTACAGACAAGTCTGAGGTTTCGGTTTGATTTTAATAACTGTATAATTTCAAACTATTGTTCCAAAATTCCTTTATAATAAAAAATTTACATTTAATTAAAAAATCTATTTATATGTTTGAAAAATGTAAAAATATATTTTAAATATTTAAAAATAAATATTAAATTATGTGAAACTCAGTGAAAAGTTTGGAATAATTAAGGCTGTTTTTTTTAAACAAGTCTATTCTGCTCACCAAGGCTGTATTTGTTTGATTAAAAATACAGTAAAAACAGTAATATTGTGAAATATTATTACAATTTCGAATAGCTATGTGAATATGTTGTAAATTGTCATTTATTCCTGTGATCAAAGCTGAATTTTCAGCATCATTACTCCAGTCTTCAGTGTCACATGATCCTTCAGAAATCATTCTAATATGATGATTTGCTGCTCAAGAAACATTTATGATTATTATCAATGCTGAAAACAGTTGTGCTGCTTCATATTTTTGTGGAAACCATGATACATTTTATTTTTCATGATTCTTCAAAAGAACAGCATTTATTTGAAATAGAATCTTTTGTAACATTATAAATGTCTTTACTGTCACTTTTGATCGATTCAATGCATCCTTGTTCAATAAATGTACTAATTTCTTTTTTAAAAAATATCTTACCCAAACTTTTGAATGGTTGTGTATCATGGTTTTTACAAGCATATGAAGCAGCAAAAACTGTTTTCAACATTGATAGAACAGAAATGTTTCTTTTGACTGGTAGTGTAAATTATATGAAATATACAAATTGTATACAAATTAGATAATGTAAAATTAAAACCTGTAATTATATAATGATTATATATTTTAACTTTTATTTTATTTTATACAATTTAAATTCCTAAAAATATTAAATGCATAATTTTTGTTTTGGCACCTTTGAAGCAGTTGCACACCGTGAGGAATCGTTCTGTAGCACAGGTGCAACAGTGTGGGACGAGATGTGTGCCAAACTTTATAAGCAGTAGTACTAGTGATGCTGCACGTCATCACACACCGGCACTGGCAAATATGTTATAAAGTGCCCTGTAGGATAATGCAGTTGAACTGAAGGTGCTTATGTGGAAAAACATGGACATGAAGGTTCATTTTCCTGCAGTGTGGGGAACACGCTGTTTCCCTGTGTTCTCCTGCCGGAGTAGAAAGAGTGTGTTAAGGGAGATCGAGATGTCCTCTCCTTCGGCGTGACCTTTTCTATTCACACAGATCCTGCCTGAGCTTAGCAGCAGCTCACAGGAGCCGCTCTGTTCCTCGTGTTGGCATATGCACTTACTGCAGAGACAGGGCAAATTGTGATTATTGCATAATTGCCCGATTACAATTATTTAATTTAATTATGATTATTTGGGATTGTTGTTCATTTTTAAAAGTTTTGTGGCTTTTAGTCCATGTGCATTAGCTTTGAGCCGTTTGTACTGCGATAAACACAATAAACTATTAAAAACATGGAAAATGAAGGTGCGTGGGTTAAACTGACCACCTTTGTGGTTAATGGGATTGGGAAGTGAACTAAAAATAGTAAAATAAAAAATAAATTGTAATATTTTAAAATATTCATGTAATTCTGGCCCTGTGTAATATTTGTTTACAAAGCAATTTATTGTTCCAACATTTCTGTATAAATAAAATGTAACATTTGATTAAAAATATTAAATAATTGTAAAACAAATAATACGGGTAATTTTTTTTGTCCAAAGGCCTTAATAATAATAAAAACAAAGATATGACATCCAAAGTATGTAAGGTAGTACAACTAGATCTCTTTTATTGAATCTAAAAGGTTTTAATTATACTACATATAAAGGTATTTTAAAGATTTTGAAGTGTCAAAGGTCATTCGGTTTAACCGTCTGAAGGCCAATACAGCCATTTCATCTGTGATTAAAATATCTTAAAATGTAATAAATGTATATATTTTTTATTCTGGCATGATTTTATAACATCACATATCAAAATAGTGCAAAATGGTATTAAAATTATGTGCAGAAGTCATTGCTTTGTTATGAGAGAATGTCTGGAAAAATGAATTTCATTGATGTCATTCGGAGTAACCAATATAAAGGGACAATATCATGTGACAGGATGTGACATCATTCAGACACCTGCAAAGGATCACATGGTATTGAAGCAAAGTAACTAACTCTCTCTTAACTATTTGAAAAATTCATGTTTTCACTTGATCATACGCATGTCCCGAAACATCAGGTCAGTCGGTACAACCGCTATAAAAATGCTGTAATATTTTAAAAACTTGTACTAAATATAAAATGTTTGATTGACATTTTGCTAGCTAGCTAGATATCAGCCTGTTAGCATTGTTTGAAAATATCCTCATTCGGTATAACCAAAAGTGTCATTCGGTAAACTAAAATTTTGGTTAAACTGAATGACTTTTTTGGTGACAAATTTTGTCCATCTTGTAAAAAATCACAAAAGCAGTGTTAATTGATTATAAAAACCACATAATCTCATTGTTAACACTTAATAAAACTTCAAAATTAATTATATCTCCATTAGATTTTCTTTTTACATTTTTAAAAACCTTATTCGTCAGTTACCCTGCTATAAAATATACAACAGCAGTGTTAATGGGAAGTGGACTAAAAACAGTATAGCCAAAAAGAAAAATATTTTAATATTTTAAAATATTTTTTAACAAAACCTTTTACTGTACTTTGCATTGTATGATTTAGAAATGTCTAAATAAAGAAAATGTAACAGTTTTTAAAATAAGTATTAAATAATAATATACAACAGCAGTGTTATTGGGAAGTCAACTAAAAAAATATATATTTAAAGTATTCATGTGATTCAATCCCTGTGCAATATTTACAAATCCTTTCCATTGTGCATTTTATTCTATGATTGTATGTGTATTAAGCTCAGAAATTGTTAAACTCATGCAAGTGACGAATGAAACATTTAATCATTCACAATTACTGGTGTGAAAATTAATTATATTGCAGCATCTTCTCAAGCAGACGCTTTCACACCAACCAAAAAAACTCTGACGTCAAACTGGTGTCTACACCTAAAGCTCTAGTGTGAAAGTGTCCTAAAAATACAACTTTTACGGCTATAATAGTAACATATTTCCTACACTTCTAGTATTGCATATTGAATACAGTATGGAATCTTTTCTTATGATTTGGCAGCTTCATTGTCACAAACCCCTGCTGTGGCCAAAGATTTCCGGTGTGTGTCTCTTATGTGGGCCACAGCACTGCAGGTCCTGATTATTACAGCATGAACATCCGTTTATCATCACTCTGTTCTTTACTTCCTCCGACACGCTCACACTACCAACAGGGACTCAATCTCGTTTGAGCAATAATTAGGTCTGTAGGACAGGAAGTCTGCCTGTATTGGAAAACAGACAGAGATTTGAGATTGTGTTCAGAAATCTTTTTAATTTTATATTTTATTTTAATTTATTTTATTTATTTATATTTTTATTCATTAATTTCTTTTTTTGCAGTTTAGTACGTGATTCGGATTTTATTTCTAACTACAGTGTCTGTATTTAGCTTCATATTTTTCATTCTGTTCCCTTCTCTGCGATAGAAATTATCTCCAGCCAGCGATATGAAAGTTCTAATTGGCACTCTACAGTGCTTTATTTGACTGACAGAGACTTAATTGATTTCTTGGATGCCATCATCTCAGTAGATGTGGAGAGGTTGCTATTTTTGGATGCATTTTCTACCTAATTGCAGCCTGAAACAACCTTACATGGGCATGAAACTGCGTCATGCGCTGAATTCTAGAACAGACACTTGGAAAATCTCATCCTGGAATATATTTGGATGAATTTATGTGAAAGGCATTTGTAAAAAAAAAAAAAAAATACCACACGACCAGTCAAAAGTTTGGACACGGTAAGATTTTTAATGTTTTTAAAAGAAGTTTCGTCTGCTCACCAAGGCTGCATTTATTTATTTAAAAATACAGTAAAACAGTAATATTGTGAAATATTGCTACAATTTAAAATAACTGTTTTCTGTTTGAATATATTTTATAAAGTAATTTATTCCTGTGATCAAAGCTGAATTTTCAGCATCGTTACTCCAGTCTTCAGTGTCACATGATCCTTCAGAAATCATTCTAATATGATGATCTGCTGCTCAAGAAACATTTATTGTGTACAATATTTCTTTTTCAGGATTCTTTGATGAATAGAAAGTTCAAAAGAACAGCATTTATCTGAAATAGAATCTTTTGTAAAATTATAAATGTCTTTACTGTCACTTTTGATCGATTTAATGCATCCTTGCTGAATAAAAGTATTAATTTCTTTTCAAAAAAATTAAACTAAAAATTCTTACTGACCCCAAATTTTTGAACTGTAGTGTATAATGTTACAAAAGCTTTGTATTTCAGATAAATGCTGTTCTTTTGAACTTTCTATTCATCAAGGAATCCTGAAAAAAAACAAAAAAAAAAGTACACAACTGTTTTCAGCATTGATAATAATCATAAATGTTT
This sequence comes from Hypophthalmichthys molitrix, assembly GCA_037950675.1. Taxonomy (NCBI): domain Eukaryota; kingdom Metazoa; phylum Chordata; class Actinopteri; order Cypriniformes; family Xenocyprididae; genus Hypophthalmichthys; species Hypophthalmichthys molitrix. The sequence goes on along the minus strand of CM075503.1, from coordinate 2,447,852 downwards.
CTTGAGCAGCAAATCATCATATTAGAATGATTTCTGAAGGATCATGTGACACTGAAGACTGGAGTAATGATGCTGAAAATTCAGCTTTGATCACAGGAACAGTTATTTTAATTTGTAATAATATTTCACAATATTACTGTATATTACTGTACTTCATTTTTTTATTTTACAGTGAAATATTACAATAGTAAAAATTATTTTTTGTTTTATATAGTAATTTTTTTTACTTAATAATAATAATAATAATATAAAAATAGTAACAAAATTAAGAATGCTAGAAGTATTAGTATTGTAAGTATTAGTACTTATATGTATTATATTATTATTATATATTTTTTTTATTATAAATATTTTGATTATATAGCCATTTTGATATATGATCACAATTTTTTGGCCAAATTGTGCAGCCCTATGAACAAGCAGAGCAAACCTGGAATGTTTTTTAATCATTCATCCAAATGTTACATTTTTTATCAGAAAAACCACAGATCTTTTCCCGAAAATCATGCATCTTTATAATGCATGAACACTTCTTCACAGCTCTCTAATATATTTGAGGCCATCAGCACCAATGTCCTACATTGAACCTACATCCACCCATGTGCTCATCAAGCCATTTCATGCATTCTTTAAAGTCTTTAATAAGACTTTAACAAGACTAGCTTTCTACAAAAAAAAACAACAAAAAAAAAACACCAGAACAAATAACAAAACAGGAAAAGCGATGAGATCAGTGCCGACCTCAAATGACTGAATGTCGATGAAGAGCTACTGATTGCCTCACAGAGGTAAAAGACATGAGAGCTCGGCTCTGACTGTGAATAAATGAAACATTTCTGGCTTACAATGATTCCAGGAACAGCTGGCCGATGAGTAACACTGATATCAGTGGTCTTATAGTTACATTATAAGTATATAGTTGCATGACTTTGTGGCAGCAATTTCCAGACTTTTATGGAAAATTTGTGATTTTATATATATTTTGTATCTCCAAAAATGCTACTTTTCAGGAAATGGAAATTAAATAATTAAACACAGCATTGTCAAAGTTGATATTGTAGCTTTATATATGGTCAGACACTTGAGTGTATCATTATATTCTATGAATTATTAAGGTTTTTTTTCGGACATACATGTTTGAGGCTGCATATGAGGCAGTAAGTGCATCACATTATGTTTTCATCAACTTACAGGTTATAAAATTTACTGTAGCTATATGTGGTTGCTCAGTTTTTTCTATCATTTGGTTAAAATCTCATGTTATTAAAAACAAAGTGCTACACACAGGCTATTTAAGTCAGTATTGACTATGACACAATGACAAATGTTGGACTAAGAGACTCTACTCCACTCCTCAAATACGTAAAACATTGGCTGTTATATGGAGTTTATGTTGAGTAGAGTTGCATTGCAAACAAGCAGGGAAAGTCCAAACTATGTGCTGCACTTCATTCACAATAGAGGCGGGCAGAGTTACGAGGGTTTACCGACAGTTTGAGGATCGAGTGGAGTTACGAGGTTTAGTCACAGCTCTTTTTAATACTTTTTATTGGTTAAATATTTGCAAAACCCACAGACAGATGTAAAGGGTGACCACAACAATACGAACAAAGAAGCTAATTTAAAACAATAGGACAAAGATATGAAATAAAGAGTACTTTAAGACTTTTATTAGGCTGCTGTCACTTTAAGACTGAATGCACGGATCTAATAAACTTACACATTCAGTTTTCATCCAACTGTTTACGTTTGTTTAGGACACAACCGACTGGGTTTACATGAATCCTCCACATGATGGGCATTTTGATAAAATTGTGTGTGTATTTGACTATTCAAGCGTAATAAGCCACGAAAGATAACTGAATTCAGGATTGCATGCTGTCTGTGAGAGGCAACTTTGTGCTTTGGGTGTGTTTCAGTCAGCGCAAGTACAGCATTGAGTTCTTTTTCATGGATCATTTTGCTTAATAACCCTTTTTAACATCATGCACATCCCTTTATTTTCTCATTCATGCATGTTTCTTTATCACTCTAACATGTCAACAACTTTAAGTGTTACTGTGCCTTTTGTGGTTAATTATGCAGGATTGCATTTTGTTGATTTTGCGTTGTGTTCTGTGATTGCAGAATTGCGAAAACTGGAGGTACTGAAAAGAGCTGCAGTACTTAAAAAGTAAAAGTACTTTTATACTTTTGTTTCAGCAGAAAAGATAATGGCAGCCAAGTTTGAAACAAAGGTTTTGAGGGTGAATACTGTAAATAATAATAGAAAAGGACATTAGATTTACATTTAATCATTTAGCACAGTGTTTCCCAACCACTGCTGTGGAAAATTATGAAATTCCCAAAAAATTAGTAAAAATAAATGCTACAAACAAGAATATATCATCACGCTGTCGGGCCGAAACCTTGTATCTCTATATTCGTCATTGTTTTATAACATTTAAAGCTATTGGTCATCCTTTATGTCTGTATGTGGGTTTTACAAATATTTAACAAATAAAAAGCATTTAAAAGAGGTTGTGACTAAACCTCGTAACTCCATTGGCTCCTCAAACTGTCAGTCAAACCTCACATATCCAATTAGAATATGCCGTGCCCGGTTTGGAGACGGAGATCTCTGCTTGTTTGCAATGCAAGGGTAAATAAATAATTGATGTTTGCGTAAGTACAGTGTTTTGTTTACTCAAGAAAAACTATGTCCATAAAGGCTAATGTTTATTGTATATGAAGAGCGGAGAACAGTCTTAGCCTTTGTCGTCTAGTTGAAGCATACTGTTTTAAATATCCTGTGCATAGCGCTTCATCTTTTGTATTATGAGATTTTGATCATGAGATTTCAACAACAAAAAAAAACTGAGTGCCCATATAGCTACAATAAACTTTATATCCTGTACTTTGATGAAAACGTAATCTGATGCACTTACTGCCTCAGATGCGGCTGTTCCAGTGACGGACAAAATCTGTCAATTTGAGCTTGATTTTCATAAAATGTTAATATTATAATGACATGTGCAAGTGTCTGATCATAGCTATATAAAGCCACAATACCACATTCTACGACACGGACAATATTTAAATTTGTTTCATCACTTTTAATATAATATCTAGTTTTTATATGCCATTTAAAGCAATGCAATTTTGTTAGATTTTTGTATAGTGGTGTGCCATGGGATTTTTTACTTTTCAAAACCGTGCCATGGCAAAAAAAGGTTGGGAAACACTGATTTAGCAGACGCTTTTATCTAAAATGACAAATGAGGAGAACAGAAGAAGCAGTTAAACCAACAAAAGGGCAACAATAAGTGCTGTGACAAGTCAGTCTAGCACAGCACAAGTAGCAAGGTTTTATTTAGATAAATAAAAATAGGTAGAATAGAAAGAGAATAAAAAGCGTTAGTACTAATGGGACAAGTGTTGATGAAAAACATGTCTTTTGCCATTTTTTGAAAATGGCTAAAGACTCAGCTGCTTGAGTTGAGTTAGATAGGTCATTCCGCCAGCAGGGAACAGTCAAAGTAAAGGTCAGTGAAAGTGATTTTGTGCCTCTATGGGATGGCACCACAAGGCGCTGTTCACTTGCAGAATGCAAGCTTCTGGAGAAGGGCATAAGTAGTGAGTTTAGGTACGAGGTGCAGAGCTAATGGATGTTCTGTAGGCAAACATCAGTGCCTTAAATTTGATGCGACCAGCTATTGGCAACCAGTGTAATTTGATAAAGAGTGGTGTGACATGCGCTCTCTACGGCTCATTAAAGACCACTCTTGGTGCCACACTCTAGATCAGTCACAGAGGTTTGACAGTACATGCTGGAAGGCCTGCCAAAAGAGCATTACAATAGTCCAGTCTGGATAGAACAAGAGCTTGGACAAGGAGTTGTGTAGCATGCTCTGATAGGAAGGGCCTGATCTTCCTAATGTTGTAAAAGGCAAATCTGCAGGCCTGGGCAGTTCTAGCAATGGTGGTCTGTGAAGTTTAACTGATCATCAATCACAACTCCAAGGTTCCTTGCTGTCCTGGAAGGAATTATGGTTGATGAGCCAAGCTAAATGGATATGGTTGACCGTAAACACAAGAAGCAGTCTTGGCAAGGTTGAGTTGAATGTGATGGTCCTTCATCCAGCAAGAAATGTCTGCCAGGCAGGCTTAGATGTGAGCGACTAACATTGGATCATCTGGCTGAAATGAGAGGCAGAGTTTTGAGTCATCAGCATATCCGTAATAGGAAAAGCCATGTTTCTGAATGACAGAACAAACGCTCAGGTGTGAAAGCACCCTTACTGATGTAATGTTGATGGAGAAGAAAATTGGTCCAAGCACTGAGCCACCCCAGTAGCTAGATGTTGCGACTTAGACGTCTCACCCCTCCAAGACACCCTGAAGGACCTACCTGAGAGGTAAGACTTGAACCACTGGAGTGCGGTTCATGAGGTTTCATGAGGGTTAACAGGAGGATCTGGTGGTTAACTGTGTCAAAAGCACCAGAGAGATCTAACAAGATGAGTACTGATGATTTGGAAGCTTCTTTTGCCAATCTCAAAGCTTCAATAATCACAGTCTCGGTTGAATGGCTGCTTTTGAAGCCAGACTGGTTGCTGTCCAGTAGGTTGTTCTATGTGAGAAAGGCAGTGACTTGGTTGAACTCGACTCAAGTTTTTTTGCAATGAATGTAAAAAACACTTCAGTGTCAAAGTGCATGAGAAGTACTATCACTCTTTTGTCTCTCCATCTGCAGCACACAGCATCTCTTCTATTCTGCTTTGTGTTCCTGATCTCCTAAATGATAATTGATAACAAGATTTCAAGTAGACACATTGGAGTCTTCCTGTCTGTCAATTCATAAGAGGAAAACACCGCTGACTGAAATATCTCTGGCAAAAGTGTGTATTAACCCTATCACATGCTGAGTGTGTGACACATCGTCAGCTGTTCATGCGCATGGACAACACGAAAAAACTAGAAAGAGCCTTCAGGACATTAGACGGTCAAGAAGATGTGAGAAATCTTTGAGTTTAAGATGGTCAAATTGAATCCACAGATTCACATGATGATGATGTTGGTGGAGTTTTTTGTTGTATTACAGTATTAAACAAAAGATCTCTGCATGTAAACTTTATTCCACTTGTTTACACTAATCAATAAGGTTTGTTAACATTAATGCATTAGTTATCATGAACTAAACAATTTTTTTATTGCGTTTAATAGTAAATAGTTTAGCATTAATCCAATGCTTTTAATAACTGTTGCATTTACTAATATATATATATATATATATATATTAGTAAATGCAACAGTGCATATATATATATATATATATATATATATATATAAAAAACACCTTATTGTAAAGTGTTACCAGTCTATTCCTAAGTTCGTTTATAAATTCTGCAGGAGACAAATTTAACTTTTTGATATTTTTGTAATATTATAATAAGCACAATTGCCTCCAGTATGATTTTCTCACATCATAAGGTCATTCTAGTATTCGTGTTGTGTGACAAAGCCTTTGTGTTTGTTTTTGTTGGCCTGAAATGATTTGGCGGTGTGATCTTGTGTGTGTGTTTGGTCATTCTGCTTGTGTTCTAATGCATCACATGCAACATTTATCAGCAATTTCCGTCTCATACTGATCCACAGTATGACATAGTGCTCCATTTGCACCATTATCACACACTGAAACACACTCAACACAAGAACGATTCATGTAGGCCTACTTTCTTTTTTAAACCTAAAATGCTTGTGCACAAAAAAAAAAGTGCACAACTTTTTGGCTTCATTTGTCACTGGATGTGATCATTCATCTGATAAGGAATGAATTCCTCAAAATGTCTTTATATTATTATTATTCTATGCATTTTAGATTAGTAAAATACTGTAACAAGATGAATAAATACTGTAACAAATCTGTTGCTCATTGTTAGTTAGTTATAGTTAATGCAATGACTTGTGTTCGACCTTATTGTCTTATTGTCATTACATTTAAATAATGAAAAATTATTGACAAAACATGTATGCATCTTTTTTTTATGCTTCTAGTTGTATCTAAATTATAATTTCTGATCACATATGCATTTAGTAGGGATGCACAATAATACACTTCTGTCAGAAACCTATAACTGGCAGATATTAAAAATCTGTACTTTTTTTAACAGTAAAAACTAGAATCTATATTTTTGGCAATGCCTCTTGAAAGTTATGATGCTTCAATGAGTTTAGGCACAGCACCAGTATAATATACTCTATGAAATATGGATAACTATTGATCAATAACTGATGTGGTGCTGATATTTAATCCATTTTACTCTTGTTTTGCATATTACATAATGTAGAGTCCTGTAAAGCACTGTAATACACACAGTCCATACAGGAGAGGTGTTGAAGAAGCATCCGGTGATCAGCTTTCGCTGATGTGTTTTCCATCAAATGGCTCTTTCAGCATGATATCAATGCAGTATTTTGTAGTATTTGCTGCGTTCCTTTTACAGGAATGTTGTAAACTGACCGCTAAGGGGTTCACAGGCGCCTTTGATGGAAATAACAACGGGAAAGATGGATAGATGGATAGAAATGCTGTGCGCCCAATTAGACAGCAGGATTATGTTACATAAGAGTTTTTATTGAGCTCTGGAGATGAGGAGATGCCCACCTGATGGGCCTGAAGCAGGCACAAATCAGCCTCAGATGAGCGCTGTGAATGACCACCCGCTCCAGCCTTTAAAATCTGATCAAGAACAGAGGAAAGTAGATGAAAGAAGCATGGAGGATAAATGGACAAATGGATGGATTGGTGAAGAGCGGCTTGCAAAGAGAGGGAGCGAGAAAAGAGAAGAGTTGGTTGTTATACATCAGCCACACTTATATAAAATATATAAATATATATTTTATATATATATAAAAATCAAAACAAGTAACATTATTTCATTTATTCATTCATTCATTCATTCAGTCAGTCAGTCAGTCAGTCAGTCGTTTAATTAGTTATCTATTCAGTTATTTATTTATTTAGTCAATCTATTTATCTATTCAGTTATTTATTTATTAAAATAGTCATTCATTCAATCATTGTCATTGAATTAGTTATCTATTCAATCATTATTATGAATTTATTTTTTTTCATTTATTCAGTAACTTTATTTATTTATTCAGTCAGGCAGTCATTAATTTACAAATTTAGTTTATTTATTTATTTAGTCAATCAATCAATTATTTATTTATTTATTCAGTCAGACATTTACTTGTTTATTCAGTAGGTCATTTAATTATGAATTTATTTATTTATTCAATCACTTGTTTGTTTATTTATTTATTTAGTCAATCAATTTATTTATTTATTCACTCGGTCAATTTAAATGATAAAATACATGTCTATATAGTTAATAAATTTTTTTATTTCTGTTTTAGTTAAAGTATAGTTATTTAGTTTAAACTAAATAAAAATGAGAAATATTGCTTTGGCAACTAGCTGAAATAAAATAAGTCTTATTTCAGGTAATGTTTCTTTTATATATATATATATATATATATATTGTTTTGTTTTAGTGAACTTGATGTGCTATTTTATATCTAATGCAATGACATTCATACATTTCAAAGAGTGACTAAAGTGTCCAAACGTATCCATCCAAACGTAAACATTAGCATGTTTACCAAGAGTGGATGTATGCATCTCTCAAAAGATAATATGCCTTCCTCCTCAGATTTGCATTCAGACACTGTTTTATATTCCTCCAATGATGAAAGATGGGCAGAAAATGGGAGAGAGAGACTGAAGATTCGCTACAGGAATCTTCCATATATGCAAGTTTTATCAAGTGGTGATCTGTTATTCTGAGTATGAACAAAACCCCAGTGTTTGCAGTCAGCTTATTACAGTTACATTGACGTTTGATGCAATCATGATGCCAGTGCACTTACAGGGGCCGGCACATCAAGTACATACCTTACCCTGATGTCAGATAAGATTGCCACAAATGAAAGCTCCTAACACTTTAATCAGATGTAATACGGATACAGAACCCCTCACAGACCACTTCAGTTAGTTTTAATACTACCAGGTTCTCCCTTGACATTCTGTCAGCCGTATCATTTCACTACAAGTGTTTGCCAGCAACTTCTGTAATAGACATTTTCATTTAAGAGTTTTGTCATTTCCTCAGCAGAATGTCTTATGTAACAAAGACGCATGTTATGTTGTCTCTCTTCCACATACGGACGTAAAAGCATTTTGTCAGCTACTCACTGTAACGTACCCACTGTTGGTATTCAGTTTCCATTTTTAGTAAATCCTAATTGGATCCTAAGTGGTTTAGTTCATATTTTGTGTTTCCGCGTGGGAGGCTTGTCATTCTCTGAAGCTACAGAACGATTTAATTAACAAAAACTCTAATAGACTTGCAATCTTTGTTGGTTTGAGAGTGGAAAATGTAGCTATGAGTCATCATATGCATGGTCTCGTAACGAGACTTTAATTAAGGATATTTTCAGTGTAATTACAGACTGCAGGCTGGATGGTGCGTGCGTCACTAGAGGACTGAGTTCAAGAGAGGTGTCAAAATGCCACTGTTTATGACGTTTCACCTTTCAGATTGTGTTTATGCTGATTGAGATTGTTACCTATCTTTTCACATTCATCTCAGGCGTTGCGGCTTAAACTCAGCATCGTCTTTTGAGTTCTTGTGGTAAGAGGAATAAGTTATACTCCATTACGGCCTACAAAACTTTTTCTGTGTTTAAGTGCTATAATCGGGTCCCTGGTGCATCTACCAACCCAGAAAATGTGAAAACATGTAGACATTTTATATCTGGTTCAAACATATCTTAGCTAGCCAAAACTTATGTCCACACACTTTGTCATGTATCACAAATAAAACAATTGACTCCAAGCATAACTACGCAATATGCTTACAAAATCTTTAACAGTGAAGGGTAAAGATGTCATTTTTTCTTATAGGCCGGACATCACTTTTGTCCACTACTTGCATGTATGCAAAATAGAATTACTAAACCATAATTATTCTATAATTATTCATAAGTGTAACTTTGTCTTTGTGCCTGAAAACTGAAAGTGACACATCTGTAGCAGCACATTCATGTTTATTGGGTCAAAAGTGTCCCTCTGCAGACCAAAGCAACAGCTTTATTAACATGGACATCATGGTGGCGCCGTCCTGACATCATTTACGCCGTCGCTGCATGTTCTGTTCTGTTCTGTTGAGCGCCGGCGTGCATAATGCACTTCTAATGAGGCCTGGACTCTACTAACACACACACACACACACCGCTGGATGGATTTCTGTCCAGCTGCTTAAAATTGAATCCTAATGATCCTTTATCATCATATTTATATCATCATCTGCCACTGGCTTTGATTTCCATATACAGGACGTTCAGTCCATTGATCAAGCATATTAGTGATCCATTCTTCAGAAATATCAAATAATTTCGATTTGGTGCACTCTGTTACGGTAATCTTGGAAACCCTTGATTGAGATTATGAAACGAACACGTTGCACAACTGTTTCTGGATAGTCCATGTGCCAAAATTGCCACTTTCATTCTGGAACAGAACGACCAAAAGTAATCATGTCCCGTTTCCAGTTTTCAGTCTTAGCATTTCCAATAGTTTCCCAAAGCATTTGCCCAGGTGTTGGATAATAGTTGCAATTTAGTTTGATGAGAGTCCCAGTCAAGTAAATATATAAACTACACTGTATAATTATTATATGACCCAAAAAATAATAAAATAAAATACTACCTCTCAGACGTTTTTAATAATTCAGATTTTATTTGTTTTTGATGGGAAGGAAGGATCATGTGACACTGAAGACTGGAGTAATGATGCTGAAAATTCAGCTTTGATCACAGGAATAAATTACATTTTAACAAAAATTCACATAGGAAACAGTTATTTTAAATTATAATAATATTTCAGAATATTATTTCACAGTAATATTGTGAAATATTATTACAAATATTTCAGAATATTACTGTTTTTACTGTATTTTTGATCAGATAAATGCAGCTTTGGTGAGCAGAAGAGACTTTCAAACAAACACACACACACACACACACACACACACACACACACACACACACACACATATTTTAAATAAAGAGGTTACAACAGCCTATGAATTCAGATTGAATATGTCTGAAATTCACATCTAATTCATGGAATGTTAGTAAAAACTCCTTGAATTATAATAATTATGAAATAAAACAATAAAAACACCAGCAACAACATGCAACTGTGGGGTTTTCTGCCTCAAAATCTGGTTGGTCATTTGGTTGATGATTGATATCCTAATAATATTTAATAGCTTTTATATCCAACATAAAATAAATTCTCATATCACTATCCAATGACAAAGCAATTGATTATTTAAACTCAAAAGTTCATGTAATAAATCTCACAAATGTTGATATTCACAATTAATAAAATAGATATTAATTTTCTGAGCTGTTTTACCCTATCCTAATGTTTTACCCTATCTTAACCTACTTTCTGAGCTGATTTACACCTCAAACAAATTGCTGTTTTATTCCACGTTCTGCCTCATTTATTTCATCTTGTGAAATATGAGTGTCTGCATTAGCATGTCTATTTGATAGTATGCTAAAGTCAAAATTTTTATTTTTCCCAATTAGCAGACTCAGTCACCCGGATTGACCTACAGGATTTGCAAAGCAAAACAAGTGCGTATTTCTGCTAGTATTTCTATCTGCCAGTAAAATTGTTTCTGTACATAACCACCATCTGGCTTCTCATCGTCCTCTCAAAAGTTCTTAATTAGGCACTGCTCGATACTCTTAATCACTTTATCTGCTGTAATCGCAGGTGCCGGTGACCTGGGCTGAACTGGGAATAGCTGAAGAGAGACTCTCTGCTCATTAATTATGTGGTTCAGCAGGGTTTAGGTTGGGCTCTAATTCACCTAAGAGCTGCTTTTCCAACAGGTCGTCATCTGCCCACGATAAAGACCATGAATATCCATACAGTGAGGAGAGTGATTACAAACAAAACCTCAGCGTATGTTTTGAGAGGCTCCTGAAAGAAAGAGGGTAGGAAGAGGGGGGGTTCTGTAGAAAAAATAAATCATTAATAATTCTAAAAGCTGAAAACGGGCTGTTTGTACATTATGCATGTAGGAAAAGTATAGGCAACTCAGGTTGTGTGAGGACAGGTCGCTTTAATTATTGTGAGAGAGATGCTTAAAAGAATATGCTGGAGAAACATGATCTGATTTGCTGAATATTCATGTCATCAATTCTTTATAAAATATTCAAACGATTGTAAAGATATTTAGCGGTTAAACAAGATATCCTAAAGTTATATTTAACTTCAGGTTTAGCCATGCAATATACACACAAAAAACTATTTTTTTTTATTTTATTTTATATTATGTATAAATATTGTATTTTTCTGTATTATAACATTAAGTGTTACTGCATAATTTTATTAAAAAATAATACACAAAACTAATTTCCTACACTGTTAAAAATAAAGGTTTCAAACTGGGGTTTTCACATCAACAACATAGAGGAACCATCTTAAGTTCCCCAAAGAATCTTTCATGGATGTTAAAAGGTTCTTCATGGAACCATTGATGTTTTTAGAAGTGCAATTAAAAAAACAATTAAAATAATTGAATTTGACTGGATAATAACGAAAATCAGCCAACAATAATGGTAAAAAAGCAGTCCATAAGATAATCTGATATAAACATTATTTGTAGTTTAGGTTGTCACACCCACTGCAATGATATTGTTATCTTTTAATTATCTATTAGGTACAGAATAAATGAGACATTAATTAGAGTTAATGTTTTAATCGTAATTGTATCACTCTGACACTTATTTTAAATGCCTCTTTTGACAAGACGTAATATGCGTCTCTGGTGTCCCCAGAATGTGTCTGTGAAGTTTCAGCTCAAAATACCGCACAGATCATTTATTATAGCTTGTCAAATTTAGCCCGATTTGGGTGTGAGCAAAAACACGCCGTTTTTGTGGATGGGTTGCTTTAAATGCAAATGAGCTTGTGCTCCCCGCTCCCATCACAACATCAATATATATGAAATTGGATCAGTTGGTATTGATCCATCTTTGAGAATCAATTTCTGTGCAAATCATGTGTTTTACTGACGATCGTGTGCAGCATTCTACTGTTAATGACACATACTGGTATATAAATTTATCTAGCCACGTTCCCTTCATAAATAAAATTACACCACTGTGTCCTTATTGGCTCAGATGCCAGGGAGTTTATGGAGACTCATATGTTTACTATTATAGCCATTAACAGATCAGTGCTCACAAGCTCTTTCTTGAGTGCTGCTGTCCTGTAGAGTTTTGCTCTGACACAACTCACCTTCCTTCACGTAGCTTTAGTAATCCTGAAGACATTCAAGTGTTTTTGATCAGGGTTGTAGCTAAACTGTGCAGGACATCTGCTGCTGCACTCCAGGACCAGTGTTACTCGTCGCTTGTGAAAACAATGGCGGAGCCGTGGGTGGAAACATACAGATTCAGGGGGCGGTAATATTATAATCAGATCCCTTTCCTACGTCACAAGGGCCGCAAAATCAGAACGGCTCGATTTGTCTCATGCTCGCAGAGAAAAGCTTACCAAAACAAAGTTACTGGGTTTTCCTTTTTCACATTTTCTGTGCTGGTAGTGCACCAGAGACCCGATTATAACACTTAAACATGGGAAAAGTCAGATTTTCATGATATGACCCCTTTAAAGTGCCCCATTATGCTTTTTCAGATATTACCTTTCATGTAGTGTGTAATACAGCTGTTTTTGAATAAAAGCTCTGCAAAGTTTCAAAGATCAAAGTGCAGATAAGTGGAGTTATTGTCTCCTAAAAGAAAGAAGCAATTCTGAACTGCCTGAAACGAGTCATCAGTAATTCCAGCCTTAATTTGGTCCTCATTGGCTGAATGTGAACATCGTCTACTTTGCCCCGCCCTCAAACACTGCGTTTGTAGCTGAGATTGGAAGAGCTTGGTTCATGTCGAGAAGACATGATCTGCTGCCAAAGCAAATCCACTTTGATGCACTTCTAAAGGATGAGATTGATATGGTAAAACCGACGCCATCGTTACTGATCATACCGCTGTGTATCAAGTGCTGAGGAAGAGCTGAAATTCGGATATGGTGATGGGTGTTTGGTTTCTGACACGCACTGTAAGTGATCAACCAATCACAACAGACTGGGCCATCTGACCAATAAGAGCAAAGCTAATCACAACAGACTGGGCTGCCTGACCAATCAGAGCAGAGCAGGCTCTTAAAAAGGAGCTTTATGTGAGAATGAGAGCTAGTGTTTGAAATGAGTACTGCAGTCTAGATTCAAAATATAGTTTGCCCCGCCCCCTCCTCCTCAGACTCGACCCTCTCGCGGGTTACCAGTTTGAAGACACGCAACAGGAGCGAGCTCAATTGACATTGGAAGGCGAGGAGATTTATGCACTGTAAGATAATTACTTGATTTATTGATTTATGATGACTTGATATCACGTTTTAATATGCTCCTGTTCATAGAGATTTTTAGATGGATGCTGAGGCTTTTTAGGTCGGGTAGAATCTGCGATCTCTGACCCAGTTTGTTCGCTGGCTTCCATCGCTGCAATTCGCCTCATGTGTTTTCTGCCAACCGGCAACCCGGGGTGGCGAAATACTATTGGGTAAATTGGCAACGTGCGGTCTTGCACAAAACAAAAACAGAAATTTCAAAGTAAAATAACTGGCTGTTGCAATGGTTTACAGAGAAACGAATATGTGATTTCAGCATGTTTAATACATATCTGCAAACATATTATGGTATTTTTATGCTTTAGTACAGTCAAAAACTTACATAGAGCACCTTTAAGTATGACACTTAAGACATGATTTCCCCTTAACTAACACTTAAGAGTGTTGCATATGATCCCTTAAACTGTTCTCTTAGGTAAGGGAAACCATTAAGTGTTTTGCCATTATAAAATTCTACTGTTGCCATGGACACGTTATTTGTTAATACAGATTGCAGTAAGTTTTCACAGAAAGCAATAAGATGGATAAGGAAAACAAATAAGACCAGATGAGAAACTCAAATTGATAGTTTACTCAAAATTGAGATTTCTGCCGTCATTCACTCGGGTGAGTGTCGTTCCAAACCCATAAGACTTTCATTCATCTTTGGATAACAAATAAAGATATTTTTAATATTCTCTCATCATTTTTGTCCATTCATTGAAAGACGTCCATATGAATAAGGCTGTTTCAGAAGCTCAAACGTGAGCGCTCAAACGTTTGTGCTTCCATTGACCATATAAGATATGTGCTACATATGTAATTTGATCAATGTTTATGTGAATAAGCGCCTAAATATTTGTTTATCAAATAAAGCGGTCGATCGTGTCTCTTTAGAAGACTTGGATTGAACCTGCTCACTCCGTCTAACACTAAAGGTGAAGTTTTCCAAACCTTATGTTATACTTATGGAAATGACAGTTAAGGGGCTTTATGCAACACTTATCATTTTTTTAAGGGCTTACTTAAGCGAAAAATATATACTTAAGAGAAATTCTTAGGGTTTTTGACGTTTCATCTAAAGAAACCCTTAAGTAACACTTAACGGTTATTTTCTGCAACACCGTTAAGTTTAAGGGAAACATAAGGGCGATCTTAAGGGAAAATTACACTTAAGGTGCTTTATGCAACCCAGCATGGATCCTTTATCAAACCATTTCAGACACTGTTTGAAAAGATTTGACGCTGCAATGTATATTATGAGAAAGTGTTTTTGACCATGGATGAATGTAAACCTCTTGTAGGAGACTCCAAAACAAAATGAGGAACCCTTAAAATAGCATAATGGGAGACCTTTAAATATTAAGTTTTAAAGTGTCTAGTCTTTCTCACTATATAAGTCTACTAATGGGACAATTATTAGTTGTACACAGGGCCTAAAATTAACACTCACTAAGCGCCAAATGCAAGTAAAAATCAGTGTTGGCGAGTATATGAAACTGTGTCAGTCGCCAGATGTCCGGTAATATTTTTATGAATTCTAACAATGCAATGCTGTGAGAACATGAACATGAATGATGCTCTGTACAGTTGACACTCAGTGCTGCATCATCACAAGAGTTTAAGCCTTTCCACTGTAAATATTCAAGAACTAGAACATGCAAAAGGAAATTCGTGGGAAGCAACATTCAAAACATCTGAAGTGCGTGCCCTGAACACCTTGTCTCAGATAGCGTGCAAACACTAAGTTGAACTCTCTTTCATGCCTTCCTGTGCTCGAACGGACACAAATTTTCACACAAAATTATGTCAAAAAATGCCCCTCTTGGCAAGTAGTAAACTAGTAAACATAGTCGGTTATGTCTTCAGTTGAGAAAGAAAACGCATGATTCATGTGTGCATTCACTCTTAAAGTGACAGCATCCTAATAATTCAGCTGATGCCTGCGTTTTTAATAACCATTAAAGAAATGGAAAAAAAATCACTCATGGCTCTTGAACTTTAAAAAAGATATGAAGACTAAGCAGTGTTATTTATTTGATTATACAACTTTATTAAATTTCTGTACCTGAAAACTACTGTTAGACCTGCATTTATTTCATTTGTATCTTTCTTTCATTATTTATTTGTGCTATTGCTTGTAATATGATTATTTGTTCTTACTTTGTTACTGACTGAAATGTAGGCTAATACAATTATATTAGTTAAGCTAGTAGTTTTAGCTGTGGTATCGAAATTGGAATAGAGGATTGTGAATTTTCACTAGTATCTAAAATATTGGTGCCTGTTTTTGTTTTATGGCTGGTAAAAAATAGTTTTGGCTTGTAAATTTTCTTAAGTCACCATTGCAATTAGCAGGTGTGGCAAAGTTAGTTTTAGGCCCTTGTTGACAGCTAGATTTGCAGTGGTCTCTGATT
Organism: Hypophthalmichthys molitrix; assembly: GCA_037950675.1. Lineage (NCBI taxonomy): Eukaryota > Metazoa > Chordata > Actinopteri > Cypriniformes > Xenocyprididae > Hypophthalmichthys > Hypophthalmichthys molitrix. The sequence continues at coordinate 2,431,916 of CM075503.1, read as the reverse complement.
CACTGTAAGAAGGTAAATAAATGGAATGAAATCTCCAATCTCCCCTGATAATAAAGAACGAGTCTCTGAACTTCATTGAAATAGGTGTATGAGGTTGTGCATCTGCTGTATGACTGCATTTGTTCATGTTTCAGGTTGCCAGATGGGAGCACAGGACACGAGGCCTGACCCGGCTGTTTGGCGGTCCGTACGTGGCCTGTTATTCCCTCGCTGTTCTCATCCTGCTCCTCAATGTTTACCGTAGCCACAGGTAACAACATCCACCACTGCCTTTGTATTATTTATTGTCATGGGTCAACGCTGTATCGCAATAAACAATGCTGTAAATTGATTAAGTGACCCATTTTGCACCATTTTGCATAAGACCAAAGATGCACTGCTTACTTTGCAGCCTTTTATTGATTTCATCAATAATAATACTGCGACATCTGTCTGACGTGGTCATCTGACCACCAGCACATTCACCGCGCTTATTTCATTTGGTTGATTCTCATGAGTATCTCGCCGTTGCCATGGCAGCCTTCGTCTCCGTGCTGCAGTTGCTGGTGTCATCGACGTTGCATGTGACATCCAGCAGCTCTGTGTGTGTGTGTGTGTGTGTGTATTAGACAGGCTGGTGCTATTTTCTACCCTGTTCTGAGAGTGTGAATATGTTGCAGCACAAACAGACACTGAATACGCTACTGAGCTCAATCTCTATCAGGATCAGTCCTGTTTCGCTGTACACTATGAGCTTGCCAACTTTTACAAAATTGATATGCAAGGAAGTATTTCTATAAAAAGGTATAGCAGACTTTCAGAAGTATGATCAAACTCAGGCACATAACTTTATTATGCCACTTTTCACAAGATATAATATAAGTCTCTGGTGTCCCCAGAATGTGTCTGTGAAGTTTCAGCTCAAAATACCCCACAGATCATTTATTATACCATGTTGTAAATGCCCATTTTTGAGTGGAAGGAAAAGCATGCTGTTTTCATGCATGTGTCTTTAAATGCAAATGAGCTGCTGCTCCCCACCCCACTTTTCAAGAAGAGGGCGGAGCCTGTACAACTTGTGCCTCGAATACTGTGCTAAAAACTAATAAAACATCTGGGTTTGAGCATCATCTCTATTGTGGCCACGCTCACGTGACATTGCAGTTCTTCATCATCATGAAAGTTAATTATTTGCATGCGTTTAATCAGTTTAAACTTCTAATATATGGTTTTCTGAGCACACACACCTGAAGTACGCGCACAGAAAGCTGACTGTCAGACGGCACGTCCTGTGAGTATTAAACTGATTTCTCTTACACATCTTATTGCAGTTAAAGGGTTAGTTCACCCAAAAATGAAAATTCAGTCATAAATTACTCACCCTCATGTCGTTCCACATCCGTAAGACCTTCGTTCATCTTCAGAACACAAATTAAGATATTTTTGATCATATCTGATGGTCAGTGAGGCCTGCATTACCAGCAAGATAATTAACACTTTCAATGCCCAGAAAGCTACTAAAGACATATTTAAAACAGATCATGTGACTACAGTGGTTCAACCTTAATATTATAAAGCAATGAGAATACTTTTTGTGCACCAAAAAAAACAAAATAACGACTTTATTCAACAATATCTAGTGATGGGTGATTTCAAAACACTGCTTCATGAAGCTTCAAAGCTTTACAAATCTTTTGTTTTGAATCAGTGGTTCGGAGCGTGTATCAAACTGCCAAAGTCACGCCCCCCAGTGGTGAAACATTGAAATTTTGAAACATTTATGACCTAACGAAGCCTTGTTTACTGAAATCACGTGACTTTGGCAGTCTGATACACACTCCGAACCACTGATTCGAAACAAAAGATTCTTATACTTCATTCGAAACTTATAGCGCCACCAATTTGTCGGTCGCCGCATCCTTTTTCAAGCGACCAAGAGTGATAGCCATTTTAGTATAAGTGGCCATGAGTGCTTAGAATATTTTAGCATCCCACTGCGGACGTGAAATAGAATTTCAAATTTTTTTGGGGGGATAATTATTGACAATCTCCAGAGAATCTTTCTGCACTGGTTTGGTTCCGATTCGTCTGGGACAGCCAAAACTCGTGGAGTGTATCCCGGGCTTAAAGGCTGGGACATTTCTATGAATTTCAAAAAGAGGAAAAAATATCAAGAGATTGATAGTGTTGTTCAGAAGAAAGGTACTAAACCAACCCAGAAAAATTAAAACAGATAGCACATAATTTCTGAAAAAATAAAACATTTTCATTTTACTTTTATTGTAAAATAATAGTAATAACAATAGATTATTCAATTTTTAAAGTTTAATTATTTCAATTAATTAGACATGCATAACTAAAATTTAATTTAACTATTAAAATGGAATCCAGAAAAAAATCAAATGGAAAAAAACGGAATCTAGAAAAATTCAAATGAAACAAAAAGGTGGGGGGAAATAAAATGGAATTTAGAGGAAAAGGGCCAAGTCTGTGGAAATTTCCAGTTCTTTCTTAAGAAGGCAGCTTTTCTTGGGCTACTGTTTTTTCCACCTTCCTAATTTACGTATGTACCACTTGCATGACAACAAAACAGGGTTTTGTCACAGTGACTGTATGGTAATTTTTCCATGCTAATGGAAAATGGCCATCTGTGTATTCACTGTTACACGTGAGGGTTTCTTACTGAGACAGGAAGAAAAGAAAGAAAGAGAGTAATAGTCAGAATGCATTAAGGATCTGAAGTGAAGCTTTACATACCAGTTCAGAAAAAGACACAGGATTGCATGAGAAAAATATTCTTTCCCTCTTAGCAATCAAGAGTCCTGCTTTCATCCTAGAGCAGAATGATGAACAACCGGATTTACTCTGATAAGTGACCACAGAGCCAATCAGAGTGCTTTTTCACATAATGCACAGCTGACTAACATGTGCACTAACACTTTTCTTGAAGCCTTTATGTATAATGCATTATAAAGGTATTCATTAACTACATGTAATCAGTGTTAGGGTAACTTATCAGAAGTAGCATGCATTTCAGATTACTTTTTTGATGTAACAAGTAAAGTAATGCATTACTTTATAAATGTAGACATTAATATTTGAGTTACTTTTTAAACATTGCACATTACTTTTTAAACATTGCACATGCACATTACTTTCAAGTTTAATAATATAAAAAAAAGTAACTAAGTAACGCAATTAGTTACTTTCATAGGGAGTAACGCATTACTTTTAAAAAAACTTTCCACAACACTGGATGTAATGCATTATATCTTTTCATAAATGATTGTAACCAAAGTGAAAATGCATTATAATATTTTACATCTGAAATGCATTATACTTTCTAAAGGTATAGCAATGAATAACTGTGGTTACAATTATACATAAGACTATAAAAATGCATTATAAGGTGCATTACACGGCATAATTAATGCAACCTGTTGAAAATCACATCTCTTTCTTGAAAGAAGATGATTTACTGTATGCTGCTTACAGTCTCTGGGGAAGCTAGACTTTCAAATAGGGAATTATGCACAAGCACGTCTTTTCATTTTTGGGCATCTGTCTGTGGGGACAGATTCTGCGATGGTACATTGGACACATTTCCAATTCCCCAAACAGACCCATCTAAAGCTATTAGCATATGGATTAACATCTATTATATTTAGCCATATTCCATTTATAATTAGATTTACATTAGTGATTAATCATTGCATGCATAATGTCTTTATTATTGTGTATGATTCATTACACTGTGGTTGCTCACAAATCCTCCAAGAATTGATGTAGTGAAAGGCAGCGGATGAAAGCTATTCATAGAGTCTTGGAGGATCAGAAGGTTCACAACGCCTTCGACAATGAAACAAACCATCTATCTGACAGGGACGTTTCTTCCGAGGAGGCATGGAAAGCAGTGCCTCCTCAAAAAATTATTCATATCACAAAAATAAAACAATGCAAATATTACAAAATGTGACATTAAAAAGTTTTTAAATCACTTGTTTTTCTAATGTAACACTGTCCAACAGCAGCAACTCTCTTGCATCTCTACATTAAGTGTAACTGGGACATAAATTTACTGTACATTTGATTTATTAAAAAAAAATGTGAGTACTTTGCCTCCCCATTTCAGAACACCACTGCTATCTGATGCTTTTTTAAGCAGAATTTCACATTGAAAGCACAAATAACTTCCCCTATGAGGGTTATTATTGATTAATCTCATGATAATGTTAGACTGTTCTACGTGCAATTTGTTCTGCCAAAATACAATTTCAGCACCTAATCACACATGGGACTCTGCATTTATTTCATTTAAGGAATTAAGGGTATTTATCACTTCATTTATCTTAATTTTAGACCCATCACTATGTTCTCACACAATGTTAAACTCATTTGTTCTGTTCTAGACTGTAAAAAAACAATAAGCCTTGAGAAAATGTACTCTAAAAAATGCTGGGTTAAAAACAACCCAAGTTGGATTGAAAATGGACAAACCCAGCGATTGGGTTGTTTTAACCCAGCAGTTGGGTTAAATATTTGCCCAACCTACTGGGCAGTTTTATTTAACTATTGTTTAAAAATTACTGTATTGCTGGCTTAAAATTAACCTAAAATAATAATTTAAAGGTGAACATTTATTAATAAGCAATTTAATACGTTTGTTTAATTATTATTTGTTAAACGTATTAATAAATGTTCATTTATTAAATATATTAATAAATGTTAATTTCCAGCACAGTGTAAACCCGAATAAGTTGGGCACACTCAAAAAAATTTGAGGTAATCAGTTACATCAAATTTTTTGAGTTATGATGTTCCCAATTTTAAGTAAGCAGAACTATCAAGTTTTAAGTTTGTAGTACTCATGCATGATAATTGCTCCTAACTTGAAGTACTGAGTTAGCTAACTCATACACTTTGATAACAATTAACATAAAATATTTAGTTAATTAATTTTTTTTTTATTTTGAGGTCTTCCAAATCAAATGAGTTATTCACTATAAACCCTAATAAGAAAATTCAAAATATGCCAACTTGATAATTTGCTAACATGTTAACAATAGCATGGTATAGCACTTACTGAACAAGTACAGCAACTTAAACCAAGCAGCATGTGCCGCTTGTCACCATGATGGTAACTCTCCAAAAATCCACATTAACAGAAACTCTTCTAAATTAGCGTAACAAAACATTAATCACTACTAAATCTCCCTCATGCATTAATTTTGCACACACACACACACACACAAAAAAACATTATATAACAATTCATTTTAGCATTTACTCTCCCTTTCGAGTGCCATGGGCAAAGCATGCTGGAAAATAGAAATCCCAGCCCAGTTTCTATTAAACTTAAGTTAGTCTAAATTAAAAGAAATGAGTTCATAAAACTCAAAACAATAAAACAGTTCAGTTTACTTAAAATAAAATCAGTTCCGTGAACTCAAAAGAAAAAGAAAGTTCTAAATACTCATAACAGTTCATTTAACTGAAATAATTTGTTCAATTTAAGTTTGTCCTAGTCAAAACAATTAAGTATTTTGAGCATTAGGGTTTACAGTGATACTTTAGGTTCATTTTAAGCAAGCAATACAGTCATTTTTAAACAAAAGTTGAGTTATTGGTGTTGGTGAATTTTTTTGGTTTGTTTCTGAAGGACTGCAGTGGACTCCTTCATATAATCCTTTCCCACATGAGCTTTTATTCACCTTTATAGTAATTTCTGATGGTAAAACTGTGCCGTGTCTTTCCATAACCCAGACATGACCTTTTCTTTCTCTCTCATCAGACATTTGTCTTATTTCATTCGCTCTTATATAGAGTTCTGAAAGCAGCGCTGTGATTTCACGTCCACACTAACCTCATCAGTCACCATTACCTAACATGAGATGCGAACATTTGACCTCAATAGAGCAGATCTGACTCAGACTCAGTTGCGTCTGCATCTTCGCCAGCTGCTATTACAAGCGACGTGTGTGTGTGTGTGTGTACCTGAAAATGTAGCCCATTTATTTCACTGACCTTCATTTTGCCAATTACACACCTGCAAGAGTGTCAGAGATTAATACAGTTTCATCCATCCTACATCTGCACTCACGGGAGTTATTTGAAAAATTATATAAGAAAGATGATGTAGGTGATGTTTTCATGAAAAATAAAGTGTTTAGGCCATTTTTATCTTTATCTCTGGGTTCGCCGCACATCTAAGTGAGCATTGTCAGGAAAGCAACAGAAGATGATCATCTTCTAATCAGCTAAATGGGTCATCAGTACAAACTGTCCTGTTTTTCATACTGATGTCACTAAATTTGAGTCACTGAGATCATTTTTTCCCCTTCACTTTAAAGCAGGGGGACTATTTTTTTGAACCCTATAATGTTCATGGCTGGATAACTAGCTGCAATTTAAAAAAAAAAATGTACAGACCTGTAAAAGTCAAACTCTGTGTTTCTTTACTTTTATTCAATGCCAAAAGAGCAAGAGGCATTACACAGTCACATTTTTAACAGAATTAGCTGCCAGAAGACATAAATGTCAGTGCTTTTATGACATTACATGTTTTCAGAGCTTTAAGTATAATTTAATCTCATTTATAAAATGTGACAAATTTGGTTTGCAAAGAGCCCATGCATATGATATTTTCCTAATAAAATAAATAGGATAATTGTATAATATATTGTTCTTTACTTTCCAAAAATTCATTCTAAAAATAAAATAAAAGCAAAACAAATATACAAATTCATATACTCCAGTTTTCTGCTAATATAGGTTTATAAATCCTTTCAAAATAATCTTGAGTAAATACAATGAAATGTTTCTTTTCCCAGTCCACAAAATTCACAGGTATATGAAATGTTCAGATTAAATCTTTTTCAAAAACATTCCTAACTGGTTAAATCCAGTTTGAAATCTGTATTAATGTCTGATAGCCAAACAAATTCAAAATAAAAGTTTAATTAATTAAAAGAACATTTTTACCACTTTAAGATGTGAGTTATAACATGAAATATACAACAAATTAAAGATTTTATCTGTAGCTAAAAGAGTAGGACTTTCATATGAAGATAATAAATGAAGAGAAATGAATTTATTGATAATTTATTTCAATAATAAATACATTATTACAAAGAAATCAATTATTATAGATAAAAATAATTATTTCCTCCACTTGCACTGTTTTATAGACGCCCACTCTGCACGTTTTTATCATGTGATCAAACATTTATCTGGTGTGTTGTTCCGTCTCTCTGAGTGAATACGAGCTTGTGAAGTGGTTGAGTCAGCACATCACGGTTGTTTCTATCTTGGGAAAATAAAGCACTGTGTGAACACATAAATATCAAAATACAAGAGTCTTCACAGGCAGATTTCCTTGGATTCCTTCGAGTGTTTTGTCCTCATCTCTTAAGACATGTCAATGAAACAGAAGAGCTTTAAAGTTTGACGCACATGCTCAGAACGATCAATAACAAGCCCTCCTTGATGATAATATGCATTTACTTTCTTTGTCTCGTGTCTTTCTGGAGAGTGCACATTAAAACTCTTCTCAGAAGTTTAATGCACACGAACACAATGTGACACGGGACAGCAGTCGATATTCGTCCGTTTTCTCTGATGGTCTTGCGTTCGTTGACTCTCGTGCTGAGGGTTTGATGAAGGTAGATTGTGCTTGTTGATCTACAGGACATACTGTTGTATCATTCCTCTTCATTCGTGGATTTCCCTATTAAGAAACTGGAATTGAAATGCACATTTCTTTGCATTTGTTTTGTTTTGTTGTTACATTTATCTGGCTACATTTTATACTGTTAATATTAACTTATTTTCAAGGTTCTTTATTTGTCACATAATATGTACATGTGAGTTTGAGTGAGTGTGATTGTGTGTTCATGAGTTTGAGTGTGTGTGAGTGAGTTTGAATGTGAGTATGTGTTTGTGAGTGTGTGTTTGAGTGTAAGTGTGTGTGTGTGTGTGTGAGAGAGAGAGAGAGAGTGTGTGTGTAAGTGAGTGTTTGTGTGTGTGTGAGGGAGTTTGAGTGTGTGTGTGAGTGAGTTTGAATGTGAGTATGTGTTCATGAGTGTGTGTGTGAGTTTGAGTGTGTGTGTGTGAGAGAGAGAGAGTGTGTGTGTGAGTGAGTGTGTGTGAGTGTGTGTGAGTGAGTGTTTGTGTGAGTGTGTGTGAGAGAGAGTGTGTGTGTGAGTGAGTGTGTGTGTGAGTTTGAGTGTGAGTGAGAGAGTGTGTGTAAGTGAGTGTTTGTGTGTGTGAGTGAGTTTGAGTGTGTGAGTGAGTTTGAATGTGAGTATGTGTTTGTGAGTGTGTGTGTGTGTGTTTGAGTGTAAGTGTGTGTGTGTTTGTGAGTGTGTGTGTGAGAGAGAGAGAGAGTCTGTGTGTGAGTGAGTGAGTGAGTGTGTCTGTGTGTGTGTGTGTGAGAGAGAGAGAGTGTGTTTGTGAGTGTTTGTGTGTGTGTGTGTGTTCGTGAGTGTGTGAGTGAGTGTGTGTGAGTTTGAATGTGAGTATGTGTTTGTGAGTGTGTGTGTGTGAGTGTGTTTGAGTGTAAGTGTGTGTGAGTGTGAGTGAGTTTGAGTGTGTGAGTGAGTTTGAATGAGTATGTGTTCGTGAGTGTGTGTGTGTGTGTGTGAGTTTGAGTGTAGGTGTGTGTGTGTGTGTGAGTTTGAGTGTAGGTGTGTGTGTGTGTGTTTGTGTGAGAGAGAGAGAGAGAGTGTGTGTGTGTGTGTGTGTGTGTGTGAGTGAGTGAGTGAGTGTGTCTGTCTGTGTGTGTGTGAGAGAGAGAGAGTGTGTGTGAGTGTGTGTGTGTGAGTGAGTGAGTGTGTGTGTGTGTGAGTGAGTGTGTGTGTGAGTTTGAGTGTGAGTGTGTGTTCATGAGTGTGAGTGTGTGTTCGTGAGTGTGTGTGTGTGTGTGTGTGTGAGAGAGAGAGTTTGAGTGTGAATGTGTGTGAGTGAATGTGATTGTGTGTGAGAAGAGTTTGTGTGTGTTTTTGTGACATATCAGGACACAAATTTGTATAATGACATGGGTATGACATAGGTGTTACAAGGAGAGGGTGACTTATGAGGACATTACCCCATGTCCCCATTTTTCAAAAGGCTTATAAATCATACAGAATGAGTTTTTGTGAGAAAGTAAAAATGTGCACAGTTTCCTGTGATGGGCAGGTGCACGGGTAGTGTAGGGGGAGAGAAAATATGGTTTGTACAGTATAAAAACCATTACGCCTATGGACAGTCCCCGCAATTCACAAAAACAAACCTGTGTGAGTGTGTGTGAGTGATTGTGTGTGAGTGAGTTTGAGTGTGTGTGATTGTGTGTTTGTGAGTGTGCGAGTGAGTTTGAATGTGATTGAGTGTGAGTTTGAGTTTGAGTGTAGTGAGATTTTATATTCAGTATTATTAAATTATTAGACAAGGCAAGTTTATTTATATAGCACATTTCATACACAATGGTCATTCAAAGTGATTTACATAGAAAAAGAATTTAAAATAATCATAAAATAACTACAACATATGCATAAGAAATAAAAAACATTATGCCTGACTACTTGAATCACTTAAATTATTAGTGTTTTTATTGAAAATGGCCAGCGTTCAGAGTGGTTCCTACTGCATCTGGAGTCTTGTGAGCTTCAGAAGTAGGTACGGCATGTTGTGACCTCTGAGATTTCTAATTAAGCGCAGACATTGAAATCACATGTTCCAGTAAGTTCCTGTGTGGGTTTGCCCTGACCTCTTCAGTAGGCAATCACAACAAAACCTGCTTGCTTGAAATAAAGCCTGATCAACTGAGGTTCTTGAAGCTCATAACAGTTACAAAAGGATTTCTCAAGCCTTTATCAGCACAGTCAGGTGTAGTTTACCAATGCAAGACCTTTAGCACCATCGCCGGTGTGGGTGTCTCACAAAGATGTCTTCTGGTGTCTCTTGCTGCTATTATGAGAAAAATACTGAACAGGTTTTTTATGAGAGGCTTTCCACAAACAAAAAAACACACAGCTCTTCAAAGACACTTTGTGGCTTTCTCAGGTTTTCTAAAGACCTGTTCTAGCATTGAGACAAAAGCTGAACTTTTGGGTTCAAAATGTTATATTTGTGGAAAACATTTCATTAAAACTTTGACTCACTGTGGTGGATTTTCAACACTTCCATGATTGTTGTCCACTTATAAAAAGTTTTCTCCAATTGACTAACTGCTCATCTTTAGTTTGATTAAATCTGCACAGATGAAAATTGTCAAGTCAAATTAAAGTACAAATTGTTTTAGCAGCTTTACAGAAAATCATGATATTAATATTTATAATATCTTAAAGGGGACCTATAATGCCCCTTTCACAAGAAATAATATCAGTCTCTGGTGTCTCCAGAATGTGTCTGTGAAGTTTCAGCTCAAAATACCCCACAGATCATTTATTATAGCTTGTCAAATTTGCCCCTATTTGGGTGTGAGCAAAAACATGCCATTTTTGTGTGTGTGTCCTTTTAAATGCAAATGAGCTGCTGCTCCCGGCCCCCTTTCCAGAAGAGGGTGGAGCTTTAACAGCTCGCGCTTCGGTCGCTCAACAACAACAAAGCTGGAGAATCTCACGCACTCATACACGGAAAAAGTCAGATTTTCATGATATGTCCCCTTTAATATCTTCATGTCTTATAATCGTATTTTGAATGCAGATAAAGTTGGATATACTTATATATTTAACTTTATATAAACTGCAGAAAATTTTATGCTTTTGATTGTATAATTGTACACCCAGGATACATTTGTGAACAGTTGATACTGTCATATAGTATCATCTGTGCCTCAGATGTTTCTCCTAAAATGAATGAGACCATTTTTATATTGAGATACAATTATTATTATAATTATAAGACAATTATGAGATATTAAAGAGTTGTTAGTTGTTTACCTTTAACTTTACTTTACTTGACCTTTAAAGTGAAGTAAATTCAACATGAAACGGAAGTTAGTCTTTTTAGAAGTTAGTGCCATATATCCGAGTTAAACGGCTTCTCAAACAAGAACAAATGTAGGGCGGGGCTTGATTTTGTCCGTGGGGAATTGATTGGATGGTTGTGGTTTGCTATTGGTGGATCTCATGTGAGTGACAGGTTGCCCCGCCCTCATCATCAGAGAAGAGAAGAGATGATGCAAGAGGGAGGGGAAGTTATTCTGATTCAAGATTGCGAAGCACAATAATGATGTGGACGGAAAAATCATTTATAATAAATACTGCAATATTCCATAAAAAATAGGAATGGTTCATTTTGATTTCATGGTGACTTTCTTTTTTATGTAGCCGTGACCCAAAGGCCCTGAAAACAGGCATTGAGGTTCACTTTCGTAACGCACTGACCTTTTTCTCTGCTCTTCTTCTAGCCTCTAAAAAAACTCCATGAAGCTGCAATGTGCAATGAAGTCCCAATTATTTGGTTCCCGCTTTGGTGTAAAGGTCTGAAAGAGAGATGCAGAAGAGAGGTGCAAGGAATAATCACTCTTCTCCTGTCTGAAAAGATGTGGGATTGTGAGGAAGAACTTCCCTGCTGATGGTGAAAATTACCCCACGCTAATAGAGCAGTCAATTGAAAGTCCGGATGTGTTTATGTGGTCCTCTCTTTTCATGCGGCGAGAATAATAGGAAGTAGAGCAGTGGGACACAATCTCTTAATAAATGCTCTTTTTCAGCTGTTTCTTACTCATTTTGTCTTGTTTTCCAGTACAAATATCTAAACATTCGTAAATCAAGATGATGTAAAATATAAAAATCTTGTTTTCTGATTAAAATATCAAAATTAAGTTAGTTTATACTTAAAACAAGAAAAAAATATATCTGCCAACTGGGTCAGAAAAATAAACTTAATTCAAAGGGAAAACAAGTTTTGGTAACACTTTATTTTACAGTGTCCTTGTTACATATTTTACATGTACTTACTATAGTAATAATAGTAAATTATGCATAATTACATGCAACTAGTAATGTAATTAATCCTATAGTAAGTACTCAGTACTTAAATGTATACTTACACTGTAACACAGACGCCTAGTGATAGTTCACCCAAAAATGGAATTTCTTTCATTAATTACTCACTCTCATGTCATTCCACGCCCGTAAGACCTTCATTCATCTTCGGAACACAAATTAAGATATTTTTGATGAAATCTGAGAGGTATATGACTTGTCCATAGACAGCAATATAATCAACACATTCAAGGTCCAGAAAGGTACTAAAGACATCGTTGAAACAGTCATGTGACTGCAGTGATTCAACCTTAATGTTATGAAGCGACAAGAATACTTTTTGTGTGCCAAAACTAAACAAAAATAACGACTTTATTCAACGATCTCTTTTTTTACGTGTTTACGTCCAAATGCCGGCTTAGTATTGGCCAAAGCTGATCACGTGATCAGCACGACTCATGCATGTGATGCTGACGCAGGAGCCGGCCAATAATGAGTCAGCGTTCTGACGTAGAACCTGGAAGCGCTGGATGTAAACGTTGTATGAGAATGACACAGAAGGGATTGTTGAATAAAGTTATTTTTGTTTTATTTTTGTGCACAAAAAGTATTCTCGTCTCTTCATAACATTGAGGTTAAACCACTGCAGTCACATGACAGTTTTAACGATGTCTTTAGTACCTTTTTGGACCTTGAAAGTGTTGATTAAATCGTCTATGGACGAGAAATACCTCTCGGATTTCATCAAAAATATCTTAATTTGTGTTCTGAAGATGAACAAAGGTCTTACTGGTGTTGAAAGACATGAGGGTAAGTAATTAATGACAGAAATTTCATTTTGTGACACAGTCACAACCAATCAGAAGATATTTGCTCTTTAAAATATTGTGGTGATGATGGCGTAAATTAATGGTCATATTAGAGCATACGGCACTCGCATCGTTTTTTATTTTTGAACAATGCTGTTATAATGTATTGGGAAGCCAGAATGTTCCCACTTCCCAGACAGGAGATTTATATGATGCACACAGCGGCTTTATCAGCGGCTTGTCTCCTTCACTTGGCATGCTGAAAAGCAATACATTAATCAGCAATACATTAACATACCAACAGATGATCGGACAGCTGCTCTCACGTGGGTGGAGAATGGTACGATTTGATTTTCTTCCATCACCGTTACACCCCTAGTATGTTATTCGGAAAAGGACCTGTGAACCTGTGTTAGGATGATTTGCTTTTTTTTTATTCACACACTGTTATATTACATGACCAAACAAACACTGGCTGGAATGTTATATTTAGACTCAAAGGTGTTTTAGTGATTTTTCACTTACTGAAATTTGCTTTCTCTCTCTGTTTTGTCTCTCAGTATTACAGTTGCCATGAAGGGACAGCCTCGCTGGGAGCTGCTGGATAATGTACAAGTGTACTATGCAGGAGCAGCTCTCATGACACTGGGCTCTCTGTTTGTGATCAGCAGCTTCATGGCTCTGGGCGTTACTGGCACTTTTCTGGGTAAATCCATCGTCTGTACCACATCCAACCTTACAGCTCTCTGTCCTTCCATACATATACATATACACTACCGTTCAAAAGATTGGGGTTGGTATGATTTAAAAGAAAAAAATTCTGAAAGAAGTCTCTTAAGTTCACCAAGGCTGTATTTATTTGCTTAAAAATACAGTAAAAATTGCGAAATATTATTACAAATTAAAATAGCTGTTTTCTATGTGAATATATAGTAAAGTGTCATTTATTCCTGTGATCAAAGCTGAATTTTCAGCATCATTACTCCAGTCTTCAGTGTCACATGATCCTTCAGAAATCATTCTAATATGATGATCTGCTGCTCAAGAAACATTTATTATTATTATCAATGTTGAAATCTGTTGTGCTGCTTCATATTTTTGTGTAAACTTACAAAAAAATATTTTATACAATTTATATATTTGGGTCAATGACGTGACGAGTAATTTTTTTTGTCCAAAGGCCTTAATAATAATAATAATAAAAAAACAAAGACATGACATGACATCAAAGTATGTAAGGTAGTACAACTAGATCTCTTTTATTGAATCTAAAAAGTTTTAATTATATTTTGCTACATATAAATGTATTTTAAAGATTTTGAAGTCAAAAGGTCATTCGGTTTAACTGTCCAAAGGCCAATACAGCCATTTTATTAGTGATTAAATATCTTAAAATGTAATAAATGTATATATTTTTTTATTCTGGCATGATTTTATAATATCGTATATCAATAAAGTGCAAAATGGTATTAAAATAATGTGTAGAAGTTGATGCTTTGTTATGAGAAAGAATGTCCGGAAAAATGAATTTCATTGCTGTCATTCGGAGTAACCAATATAAAGGGACCATTTTGTATGAAGTCATGTGGTCATTATCATGTGACAGGATGTGACATCATTCAGACACCTGCAAAGGGCCACATGGTCTTGAAGCAAAGTAACTAACTCTCTCTTAACTATTAAAATAAAAATTCATTTTTTCACTCGCTCATACGCATGTCCCCAAACATCAGGTCATTCGGTACAACCGCTATAAAACATGGAAAATGTTGTAATATTTTTAATAACTTGTACTAAATATGTTTGATTGTCTTTTTGCTAGCTAGCTAGATATCAGCCTGTTAGCATTGTTTGAAAATATCATCATTCGGTATAACCAAAAGTAATTTGGTAAAACCGAAATTTTGGTTAAACTGAATGACTTTTTTGGTGACAAATTTGGTCCATCTTGTAAAAAATGACAAAATCAGTGTTAACTGATAATAAAAACCACTTAATCTCATTGTTAACAGTTAATAAAAATTCAAAATTAATGATATCTCCATCAGGTTTTTTATACTTTTAAAAATGTTATTCGTCTATGACCCATATATATAAAGACTGAAATAGTATTTTCTAAAAATACTGGTGTAAAACATACACCAATAATCTTTGTTTTCTTTACAGCTTCAAAAAATATTTTTTACAATGTAGTTCCAGTTGCCTAATAATGAGTAACTGGGTCATCTTTCAGTGCTGTGTGCACATCTGTTTATTTAGGGGACCGTGCCATCTCTACCCGAGGTTAACAATGTCCAATAGGTACTTAATGTACTGTGAGGATTTACTAACACATGGTGGCTGTCAGCGTTCACACCTCTACACCTGACCTATACTGACCATGATGTACCTCTAGTTTAGTTCATGGACAGCACTGCCAGGTATCTAACACTTGTGTCTGACCAATCACAATCAAGCAACATTTACAGAACTCAGAGAAGAGAGTTTAGATGTAGGTCCTGCTGTCAGGCAGCTTTTACTGGATATTTTACTACAGGGTAAGCAATTGGTGAACTGAAACGTTTATTGTGCCTTTGCCATTATAAATGCTGTGTATGTTATGCCAGATAGATAGATAGATAGATAGATCAAAGCCCCTCTGTCACCTGTTGCATTGATCTTTGCTTGAGTTTTCAAGGTTAGCAATTGTTTTTTACTTGTGAATGAAGCATATTTTCCATTCATAACAGGTGTGCAGTAAATTCTGTATTTATAAGAGCGATTGAGGGCTCTGCAGTGTACAAGCTTATGTAACACAGATAAATGCATGGTCCGAAAAATGAAACCTAAATAACAGAAGCGCTAGGAACTCGGACAACCAGGTGCATGTTGTCAACAGACCTTTTGTGCTAAACTGTGTCAGAGAGAAGTTGGAAAGAAGGTTTAAAACCCAGGGTCTGGTTACATACTCCCGATCATAAAAGGTGCTCTACTTGTCTTAAGGGCGGCGCAGGGCTAGTGGAAATAGATTACAAAATCAAACAGGCCTTTTGTTAAGGATGACCTAGAAAAGGCACAGGTAGTTAGCACAGGGTTAAAGGGTTGGGTCGCATAAAAATTTAAATTCTGTCATTAATTACTCGTCCTCATGTCATTCCAAACCCATAAGACTTTCATTCATCATTGGAACACAAATGAAATCTGAGAGATTTCTATGGGGTTATTTTTGTTCCAAAATTCCAAATAAATAGATTATGATCCACAAATAAATGTAAAGAGATTCACAAAAAATAATCATATGCACAAATGAATAGAATGAGATCCACAAATATATGTTAGGAGTTTCACAAAAATGAATTAAATTCACAAATATATCAAATGAGATTTGCTAATAAAAAACATATTCACAAATATGGTTTTATGTCACAAGCACAACTCTGCCTGTATTAATTTGTGAATCACCACCTGTACATTTGTGGATCACCTCACGCATTTGTGGATTCTGAAAAAATTCTAGGGAAAGCCTTGCTGGGAGCTGCTGGATAATGTACAAGTGTACTATGCAGGAGCAGCTCTCATGACACTGGGCTCTCTGTTTGTGATCAGCAGCTTCATGGCTCTGGGCGTTACTGGCACTTTTCTGGGTAAATCCATCGTCTGTACCACATCCAACCTTACAGCTCTCTGTCCTTCCATACACATACATATACACTACCGTTCAAAAGATTGGGGTTGGTATGATTTAAAAAAAAAAAAAAATTCTGAAAGAAGTCTCTAAAGTTCACCAAGGCTGTATTTATTTGCTTAAAAATACAGTAAAAATTGCGAAATATTATTACAAATTAAAATAGCTGTTTTCTATGTGAATATATTTTAAAATTCAATTTATTCCAGTGATCAAAGCTGAATTTTCAGCATCATTACTCCAGTCTTCAGTGTCACATGATCCTTCAGAAATCATTCTAATATGCTGATTTGATGCTCAAGAAACATTTATGATTATTATCAATGTTGAAATCTGTTGTGCTGCTTCATATTTTTGTGTAAACTTACAAAAAAATATTTTATACAATTTATATATTTGGGTCAATGACGTGACGGGTAATTTTTTTGTCCAAAGGCCTTAATAAAAATAAAAAAACAAAGACATGACATCAAAGTATGTAAGGTAGTACAACTAGATCTCTTTTATTGAATCTAAAAGGTTTTAATTATATTTTGCTACATATAAAGGTATTTAAAAGATTTTGAAGTCAAAAGGTCTGTTTAACCGGTTTAACCGTCCGAAGGCCAATACAGCCATTTCATTAGTGATTAAAATATCTTAAAATGTAATAAATGTATATATTTTTTATTCTGGCATGATTTTATAATATCATATATCAACATAGTGCAAAATGGTATTAAAATTATGTGTAGAAGTCATTGCTTTGTTATGAGAAAGAATGTCCGGAAAAATGAATTTCATTGATGTCATTTGGAATAACCAATATAAAGGGACCATTTTGGATCAAGTCATGCGGTCAATATCATGTGACAGGATGTGACATCATTCAGACACCTGCAAAGGACCACATGGTCTTGAAGCAGAGTAACTAACTCTCTCTTAACTATTTGAAAAATTAATTTTTTCACTCGCTCATACGCATGTCCCGAAACTTCAGGTCATTCGGTACAACCGCTATAAAACATGGAAAATGTTATAATATTTTAAAAACTTGTACTAAATATAAAATGTTTGATTGTCATTTTGCTAGCTAGCTAGATATCAGCCTGTTAGCATTGTTTGAAAATATCATCATTCGGTATAACCAAAAGAGTAATTTGGTATGGAAATTTTGGTTAAACCGAATTATTTTTTTGGTGACAAATTTGGTCCATCTTGTAAAAAATGACAAAATCAGTGTTAATTAATAATAAAAACCACTTAATCTCATTGTTAACGCTTAATAAAACTTCAAAATTAATGATATCTCCATCAGGTTTTTTACACTTTTAAAAATGTTATTCGTCTTTGACCCATATATATATAAAGACTGAAATAGTATTTTCTAAAAATACTGGTGTAAAACATACACCAATAATCTTTGTTTTCTTTACAGCTTCAAAAAATATTTTTTACAATGTAGTTCCAGTTGCCTAATAATGAGTAACTGGGTCATCTTTCAGTGCTGTGTGCACATCTGTTTATTTAGGGGACCGTGCCATCTCTACCCGAGGTTAACAATGTCCAATAGGTACTTAATGTACTGTGAGGATTTACTAACACATGTTGGCTGTCAGCGTTCACACCTCTACACCTGACCTATACTGACCATGATGTACCTCTAGTTTAGTTCATGGACAGCACTGCCAGGTATCTAACACTTGTGTCTGACCAATCACAATCAAGCAACATTTACAGAACTCAGAGAAGAGAGTTTAGATGTAGGTCCTGCTGTCAGGCAGCTTTTACTGGACATTTTACTACAGGGTAAGCAATTGGTGAACTGAAACGTTTATTGTGCCTTTGCCCATTATAAATGCTGTGTATGTTATGCCAGATAGATAGATAGATAGATAGATAGATCAAAGCCCCTCTGTCACCTGTTGCATTGTTTTTTGCTTGAGTTTTCAAGGTTAGCAATTGTTTTTTTTTACTTGTGAATGAAGCATATTTTCCATTCATAACAGGTGTGCAGTAAATTCTGTATTTATAAGAGCGATTGAAGGGCTCTGCAGTGTATAACCTTATGTAACACAGATAAATGCATGCTCCAAAAAATCAGAAACCTAAATAAAAGAAGCGAAAGGAACTCGGACAACCAGGTGCATGTTGTCAACAGACCTTTTGTGCTAAACTGTGTCAGAGAGAAGTTGGAAAGAAGGTTTAAAACCCAGGGTCTGGTTACATACTCCCGATGATAAAAGGTGCTCTACTTGTCTTAAGGGCGGCGCAGGGCTAGTGGAAATAGATTACAAAATCGGGCCTTTTGTTAAGGATGACCTGGAAAAAGCACTTGGTAGTTAACCAAGGGTTGGGTCACATAAAAATTTAAATTCTGTCATTAATTACTCCCCCTCATGTCATTCCAAACCCATAAGACTTTCATTCATCATTGGAACACAAATGAAATCTGAGAGATTTCTATGGGGTTATTTTTGTTCCAAAATTCCAAATAAATAGATTATGATTCACAAATAAATGTAAAGAGATTCACAAAAAATAATCATATGCACAAATGAATAGAATGAGATCCACAAATATACATTATATTGCCAAAAGTTTTGGGACGCCTGCCTTTACGTGCACATGAACTTTAACGACATCCCATTCTTAATCTGTAGGGTTTAATATGGAGTTGGCCCACCCTTTGCAGCTATAACAGCCTTAACTCTTCTGGGAAGGCTTTCCACAAGGTTTAGGAGTGTGTTTATGGGAATTAATACCGTTCTTCTAGAAGTGCATTTGTGAGGTCAGGCAGTGATGTTGGCGAGAAGGCCTGGCTCACAGTCTCCGCTCTAATTCATCCCGAAGGTGTTCTGTGAGGTTGAGGTCAGGACTTTGTGCAGGCCAGTCAAGTTCCTTCACACCAAACTCGCTCATCCATGTCTTTATGGACCTTGCTTTGTGCACTGGTGTGCAGTCATGTTGGAACAGAAAGGGGCCATCCCCAAACTGTTCCCACAAAGTTGGGAACATGAAATTGTCCAAAATGTCTTGGTATGCTGAAGCATTAAGAGTTCCTTTCACTGGAACTAAGGGTCAAGCCCAACCCCTGAAAATAAATCATGCGCATGATTTATAAATCGAGGGAACGAGTGATTTATAAATCGAGGGAACGAAATAGTAAATCGTGCGCACGATTTAGCCTACTATTTTTTTCCTGCATGTCATGTCCGGGGCTCCGTATGGCAGTAATGAACAAGAGAACGTGTAGTAGTGCACATTATTTTAATGAAATCTAAATTTTAAACATCTGTACCATTGTTTAAGAACTCTTTACTTCCTTTCTAAGCAACGTGACCTCCCACGATTGTAAAGCAAAACATTATTGGTTGTAGCGAGAGTGTGCTGCGATTGGTCAGCGCACTGTGGCCGTTATCTGATTGGCTTGAGTAGTCGGTGGGAGGAGTCGACCTATTTGTGGATTTGTCTGCAGTCGTGACGCTAGAATTGTTTCAGAATCCACAAATGCACAGAAAGCAATTCACAAATGTACAGGTGGTGATTCACAAATAAATGCAGGCAGAGTTGTGCTTGTGACATAAAAACATATTTGTGAATATGTTTTTTATTAGCAAATCTCATTTTATATATTTGTGCAAATCTCCTAACATATATTTGTGGAACTCATTCTATTCATTTGGAATTTTGGAACAAAAATAACCATAGATTTCTGTCCCTCCATTTATTGCTTCAAAACATTCATAAAGAGAGACGGTGAAGAAGGTAATGTTCACTGATCATTGTTTCTATGTAAATAAAATCCAGAATTAAATTTGTTCATCATATAAAGTGATTGTGTCTCTTCAGAAGACTTGGATTAAGCCGACTGATTCAGATGGATTTATTTTACCATCTCTTTATGAACATTTCGAGTTTTGGGTGAATAAAAGTTATGAGTCGTCGACATGCACAGGCCGAATCATAATTCTTCATTAAACCGCTGAATTTTCGTGTAAATGATTTGCTTGAAGCAGGGGAGATCAGCCGTGTTCCTGGAAATCTGTCTTCCTGCAGAGTTTAATTTCCAGCCCTGTTCGATCAAAACTGCTAGAGATCCTCATTCAGTGCTCCTGAAATATCTGGTCTACTGCGATGCCTTGTCAGTTTTTGAAACAGAACAGATGGATCCTTCACCGCCTGTGATATCACACAATCTTGTTTGTCTGATTCAGCAGTTGTCAGAAAGAATAAAAATGGTCCCTGACAGAGCAGTTGAAAGAAGTATTAGTAAATTAATTTATAAATGCTATTTTATTGTTTGTTTGCTTTTTCCAATTTATATTTCCACTTGTATTTATTCTAGATCATTATACATGATTTTATGGTGGTTTTAGAAATAAAAAGGTAAAAAAAAAATAACATCCATACTATCTCATATATATGCAGGGCCTAAAATTAGTGCCAAATGCGAGTAAAAATCGGTGTTGGTGAGTATGTGAAACGGTGTCAATCGGCAGTTAACATTTCTATGAATTCTAACAATGCATTGTTGTGAGATCATGAATGTGAACAAATGTGAACAATGCTCGGGACAGTTGATGGGGCAGCGCTGCAAAGTTTAAGCCTTGCCAATTTAAATATTCAAGCGCAATAAGACGCAAAATTTAACTCAATTAGGAAGTTTAGTGTGCGCACTAGAGGTCTTCACGGGTATACTTGAATCCGATAACCCGAAGTCCGACCCGAGATAACCCGACCCGAGATAACCCGAAGTCCGACCCGGGTCAGGTTCGGTATTTGTGTGGCCTCACGTCTCGGGTAATTTAAAATAATCGTGCTTTTTCCAAATGGACCCGAGAGGACCCAAATTATTTTAAACTATGTCGGGCATTTAACAAAATGTTATCATTTAAAACAATTCTATGACAACATTATCTCACTTTTTAGTACTCTCTGAATCCACACTTTTACATGCAATAGACTCTATGCATGGTTGCTTCTGTATTTAGACTCGGCTGCTCCATTTTTGCTTACCGTTTCATCGAGCGCCAACAGCACGGATTAAGATAAACTGTAATCATCTTATGGTGAGGTAAATAACATTACGCCAAAAGTCATAGGACGTATTGAGGTTACAGTGATGAGTGATTGACATTTCAGCACTTCATCGCATACTTGCACGTTCACGTCAAGTGCATTTTTGAGAAACGCATGTAGAAATTGAAAAAAAAAAAAACGTTTGTAACCTCACACACAGAAATCCATCTTATAGCTATGAGATTCATTATATTTCATGCAGGGTTTTTTTTTTTTTTTTCAGTGTGTGTGCAAAAGCCCTTCGCCGGAGATGAGGTGGCGTTGCAGACTAGCAAGTCCAAATCCACTGGTCACAATTGAAAGCCGAACTCAGAAATAACTTGTATCCATTGGGCAGGCAAAACTATAAAGTAATAAAAATAAGTAAATAAATTAATGAAAGTAATGGAGAAGCAGCCAAATCAATCAGAAGGACACCAGGATTTTTCCTGACTGACCGCGGCGCTGCAGGCTGTCACACGTCAATGCCGTTTACGTTCGGGTCCAGTCGGGAAAATAAATGCCGTCGAGTCGGACTCGGGTCTAATTTCATCGGGTCTATCTCGGGTCGGGTTTTTCTTTCAAAAAAAATAATTTATGCACGGCAGGTTCACGTAAGAAGTGGTTCGGGTCGATTCGGAATGAACTCTCTTTCACGTCTTCTTGCGCTTGAACGGACATATTGACACAAAATTATTTCAAAAAATGCCGTCTCCGTGAGTATCCTAGTAAATGCAGTCGGTTATGGCTTGAGTAAATGTAAACTGTCAAGAAAGACAGTGCTTGTGTACAGTATCAGTATATTGGATCTGTGAATTATGTCTTAAAGTGACAGCAGCCTAATATTTCTTCTGCTGGCTGTGTTTTTAATGACAATCAAACAAAAAAGGACAAAGAAAAAAATCACTCACTGCCCTCTGGTGTCCCCAGAATGTGTCTGTGAAGTTCAAAATACCCCACAGATAATTTATTATATCATGTTGTAAATGCTGTTTATTGAGTGGAAGCAAAAACATGCTGTTTTCATGCATGTCTTTAAATGCAAATGAGCTGCTGCTCCCCACCCCCGCTTTCCAGACGGGGGCGGAGCCTACAGCTTGTGCCTCGCATACTAACAAAACATCAGTTTGGTTGTGAGTACCATCTCTATTGCGGTCACGCTCATGTGACATTGCAGTTCTTCATCATCATGAAAGTTTGTTATCTGCATGCATTTTAAAGCCATATCAGTCAAAACGTCTGATAAATGGCTTTCTGAGCGCACACATCTGAAGCACTTGCAAAGAAAGCTGGCTGTCAGACGGCGCATGCCGTGAGTATTAAACTAAGCTCTCTTTAAACTGTCAAATACACGCAAGATTATGAAAAAAAACACACAAAGTTCATATGAACACAGTTGGTTATGTCTGTGAACGTAAACAGCAAGTAAAGAAATCGCATGTGTATATTCGATCAGTGTATTAAAATGAAAGCAGTGTAATTTTCAGTACTTACTGCTGTATATACTGTTAATATGAACCAAACGAAACATAAAATCATTCACTGCTCTTGAATAAATAACTTTAGTAGCTATAAAAAGAATAAATTTCTTAATTGAATGCTGCTGTTAAATGCTCTGGTGAGGAGATAACCATGGCGGACTGTGTACAGCTCACTGAGGGGAGGAGCTATGCTAATAGGGCAGAGTCTGTCAGCAGCTGTGGGCGGGGCTTAAGTATTTGTGACGTCACAAAAGCTACAATCTGAAAAGGGCTTGTTCTGAGTTGCTGCTTATGATTTATGGGGATTAAAGAGGAGTGGGTGGATTATTACCATTATAGGGTGGATGTGTATAATAGGCCCTCTTTAATAAGGATTAATGTATGTTTTATTTATACAGTGGAGACTATAGTGTTATTTTACATTTTGTTACTTTAGTCAATGTCTCTGCCTGAAAACTACTGTTACTTGTCTTGTTACTGTGTGTGTGTGTGTGTGTGTGTGTGTGTGTGTATGTGTCTTTATTTTAAAAATATAAACATATGAGAAAAAAATAACATTATATACCACAAATTGATATTATAGTGGAAAAGCTGTTGGTTTGTCAGTGGTGTATTCTACTTTTAATTAATCTAATATTAATATTAGAGTCCTGAGAGCAAAGTATATAAAGTCTCTGCAGAATATAAAGATGGTGCAGACATCACTGGAATTATTCATGCTCCTTTTTTTTATTATCTTTAAACAGGTGACTATTTCGGCATCCTCAAGGATCAGAAGGTGACCAGTTTCCCTTTTAATGTGATGGATAACCCCATGTACTGGGGCAGCACTGCAAACTACCTGGGCTTGGCCTTAATGTGAGTCTGATGAACACCACTCCATTCATAACTCAGTTCATTCCTAGTGAAAATACTTCTATTTGCATTTTTCATTCAAAGATTTTTTTTTATTTTTTTTTTACTATTTTTATCATATTATATGATATTATCATACTGTATATTAGCATAATTTGAATGAAGAATTGAATTGATAAACAATTTCAGAATGTCCTAGTATTTGAGAATCCATGATTTGAGAATCACATCACATGATCGATGTCACAGTTGTACTTGATCTGATTAGTGACCTACAAATATTAAATATTTCTTTAGGTCAGCATGAAATGGAAATTCACCCCATGTATTTTCTTCTGTAAATGCATATTATTGATCTTATTGCAAAAAATTCATCCATTGCATGTGTTTTTTTTTTTTTTTTTTTGCTTTTGTTTACCAGGTTTGCCCTGATAGTTTTTAATCATAATGTGATATCTTGATCTTTTAGTGAAACAACACACTTCTCCAATATTTAGTCCTCATAAACTCCGCCCCTGCAAGCTCATGCTCATCTGCATACACTTAGAGTGCCACGCCCACATCTCTACTTCTGACCAACAAAACAATTCCTGCCCTATATATATATATATATATATAGGGCAGGAATTGAATTTAGAATTTCTAAACATTTCTTATATATTGTGACGTACATCCATACTATTGGAAGAATGTCACAATATATAAGAAATGTTTAGAAATGTTTCTTGAGCAGCAGATCATCATATTAGAATGATTTCTGAAGGATCATATGACACTGAAGACTGGAGTAATGATGCTGAAAATTCACTGAAATAAATGACATTTTAAAATATATTCACATAGAAATACAGCCTCAAAAAAAAAAAAAAAAAAAAAACTTAAATAATCCAAACTTTTGACCGGTACTGTTTATTATGTATGCTACATAGTGTTCAATACAAACCCCACAAGTCCCAGCAGTCATTTTAGTCAGAGTTCAAAACAAAACAAAACAAAAGTATGCTAATCAGCTTTTATTTGATCATGGTGAGACATGCGCCGGCATTGTGCCGCTCTCACCGGGTATTTCTGGACGTCTAAACCATGAGCTTGTTAATAAAGCACACTCTGCTCCCAAAATCCCCAGAACACCCATCTCTCTCCCTCCATGATCCCATCACAACTGTGTTGTGTAGAAAGAGAGCAGACTCTCTGAGTTTGAGCAAAGCAGATGTTATTTGCTCTAATGGATTTCTCAGGAGCCATCTGCAGCTATTTCTGGCTACTCTCTCGCCTAAATAACACAGATGGCTGTGAACGCTGTCTCGAAGGTTTATAAAACACTATTGCTAATCAAAAAAGCTGAAAGAGCCTCCCGCCGAGAAAGCAATGTGTGCAATTGGAAAACGACTTAAAATGATGCAAGAATCAGATTTATTTATACCAAACTTACGCATTTAGATGTTCGTCATGCTAGTACTATGTCAGCTTTTACTGGACATTTTACAAAGGAGCAAGCAATTGGTGGACTGAAACATTTATTGTGCCTTTGCCATTATAAAAGCTGTGTATGTCATGCCAAAATCACAAAATTACCGGTGCTTTTTTTTTTTTTTAGTATTGTTTCTGTTTTAGTATAGTGTTGCATCAGGGTTGTTGAGAATTGAATTTAGAATGCTGTTTAAATTCAGTAAAGAAGTAGAACTAAAAATAATTGAAATTCAATTAAATCCATAACTGTAATATTTAGATTAAAATATTTTGAAGTTGATAGATGATAGATGGATGGATGGATGGATACATAGATAGATACGTAGACGGATAGATAGATAGATAGATAGATAGATAGATGGATGGATGGATGGATGGATAGACGGATAGACAGACGAATAGATAAATAAATAGATGGATGGATGGATAGATAGATCGATAGATAGATGGATACATAGATAGATACATAGACGGATAGATAGATGATGGATGGATGGATAGATAGATAGATAGATAGACAGACGAATAGATAGATAAATAGATGGATGGATGGATGGATAGATAGATAGATAGATAGACAGACAAATAGATGGATGGATGGATGGATGGATAGATAGAATGATAGATGGATAGATAGACGGATAGACAGACGAATAGATAGATAAATAGATGGATGGATGGATGGATAGATAGATAGATAGATAGATAGATAGATAGATAGATAGATAGACGGATGGACGGATAGATAGATAGATAGACAGATAGACAGACGAATAGATGGATGGATGGATAGACGGATAGATAGATAGATAGACGAATAGACAGATGGATAGATAGACAGATAGATAGACATACAGATAGATGGATGGATGGATGGATGGATGGATAGATAGACGGATAGACAGACGGATAGATAGATAGACAGATAGATAGTCAGACAAATAGATGGATGGATAGATAGACGGATAGACAGACGGATAGATAGATAGATAGATAGATAGATAGATAGATAGACAGACGAATAGATAGACAGATAGACAGATAGTCAGACGAATAGACAGACAGATAGATAGATAGATAGATAGATAGACAGACGAATAGATAGACAGATAGTCAAACGAATAGACAGACAGATAGATAGATAGACAGACGAATAGATAGACAGATAGATAGTCAGACGAATAGATGGATGGATAGATAGACGGATAGACAGACGAATAGATAGACAGATAGACAGATAGTCAGACGAATACACAGACAGATAGATAGATAGATAGATAGATAGATAGATAGACAGACGAATAGATAGACAGATAGATAGTCAGACGAATAGATGGATGGATAGATAGACGGATAGACAGAAGGATAGATAGATAGATAGATAGATAGATAGACAGACGAATAGATAGACAGATAGATAGTCAGACGAATAGATGGATGGATAGATAGACGGATAGATAGACAGATAGATAGTCAGACGAATAGACAGACAGATAGATGGATGATGGATAGATAGATAGACGGATAGATGGATGGATGGATAGATAGATAGACGGATAGACAGGCGAATAGATAGACAGATAGACAGATAGTCAGACGAATACACAGACAGATAGATAGATAGATAGATAGATAGATAGATAGATAGACAGACGAATAGATAGACAGATAGATAGTCAGACGAATAGATGGATGGATAGATAGACGGATAGACAGAAGGATAGATAGATAGATAGATAGACAGACGAATAGATAGACAGATAGATAGTCAGACGAATAGATGGATGGATAGATAGACGGATAGATAGACAGATAGATAGTCAGACGAATAGACAGACAGATAGATGGATGATGGATAGATAGATAGACGGATAGATGGATGGATGGATAGATAGATAGACGGATAGACAGACGAATAGATAGATAGGTAGATGGATGGATGGATGGATGGATGGATAGACAGACAGACGAATAGACAGATGGATAGATAGACAGATAGAGAGATAGATAGATAGATAGATAGATAGATAGATAGATAGATAGATAGATAGACAAATAGATAGATAGATAGATAGATACATTTTACTGCAATTAATTACTGCATTTATTTTTTTGATTGCGGAGACTTTATAAAACTTGTGTGGTCACCTTGACAACAGTGACCAGGCTTGTTAGGTTGCTAGGCAACCGGTGATGGAGCAAATGGCCCGTGGTCTCCTAAACTATAAACCTCCTTACCGTTTTCCACTCAGTCTGTGTCTGCGTCTCAGCTTGCTGTTGGTTTCTAAAATCGATCCAGTCCAGCGCGGTCTCTGCCCAGTCGCTTGTGCGTCAGACACCCAGGGATGAAAGAGGCTTCCAACCACGTGTGGAGAGAGAAATTTGGACACGTGTAGCCCATTGACCCTCACATGCTTGAGCCAGCGTCTGTCTGGACGCTTATGTACACTACGTCATGACATGAATCATCAAGTCACCAGCTGAAAAGACCAGCGTGGCAGCGGGTTGAGCTGGGATGTAAAGGTTAATTGGTCAAATAGTGAATTTGTCTATTTGCAAATTCATGTGATGTTTTAATGGTCAGCGACCAATACTGTAATGGTTTCGTATGTGCATACTAATATAGTATGAGTGATTGTTTATGTGGTCACATGTAAACTATATCATTGCACATCTCTATATATAAAATTGGATATATCCGCATACATAGAGTACTGTCGCGTAAAGCGATGCATATATATATATATATATATATATATATATATATAGAGCAAATATCAACTTCTTGATTGTGTATGTCACAAAATGTTACTACATTATTGCTCAGCTTTTTATATAAAGTTACAAATATACAGTCATGCTCAAAAGTTTACACACCCCTTTGCAAAATCTGCAAAATGTTAATTATTTTAACAAAATAAGAGAGATTGTACAAAATGCATGTTATTTTTTTATTTAGGACTGTCTTGTTTAATATATAGTCCACAAGACAAAAAAAAAAAAAAAAAAAAAGCTGAATTTATAAAAATGACCCCATTCAAAAGTTTACATACCCTTGATTCTTAATACTGTGTGTCGTTACCTGGATGATCTACGACTGTTTTTATGTTTTGTGATGGTTGTTCATGAGCCGTTACACTGACCAACGTTCTTCAGAAAAATCCTCCAGGTCCTGCAGATTCTTCAGTTTTCCTTTTGTATATTTGAACCCTTTCCAGCAGTGACTGAATGATTTTAAGATCCATCTTTTCACACTGAGGACAACTGAGGGACTCAGACAAAACTATTACAAAAGCTGCAAACATTCACTGATGCTCCAGAAGGAGACACGATGCATTAAAATCAAGGGGGTGAAAACTTTTGCACAGGATGAAGATGCTTAAACATTGTAGTTTTTTTTTTAGTACTGCCCTTCGGAAGAAACAGAAGATCTTGCATGTTTCCCGGAAGATAAATAAAGTACAATTTACCTTGATCTTTGAATTCAAAAAGATTTTACCCCCTGACTCTTAAAGGATTAGTTCACTTTCAAATGAAAATTAGCCCAAGCTTTACTCATCCTCAAGCCATCCTAGGTGTTTATGACTTTCTTTTTTCTGATGAACACAATCTGAGAAATATTAATAAATATCCTGACGCATCCGAGCTTTATAATGGCAGTAATCGTTACCAAACGGATATAAGCTGAAGAAAGTGTCTCCACCCACATCCATCCATCATAAACATATTCCACATGGCTCCAGAGGGTTAATAAAGGCCTAAATGCACTACGCCTTACGCCTTCCCTATTCAACTTACGGAAAAAATGTATCTTTCTTCGTAACTTGAATACAGAAGGTGGTCTGGCGGAAGCTAGATATTTTACTTTATAACTTGCTAAATATGGATATTTTTTTACACAAACACATCGTTTCGCTTCAGAAGGCCTTTATTAACCCCCCGGAGCTGTGTGGAATATGTTTCTGATGGATGGATGTGGATGGCGCTTCACATCACTAGAGCAATGCTGTATCAGGTGAGCTGCAGAGCAAGTTTACTACATCAGAAAAGACACACATTACACATAGCTGATTATGTGATGCAAACATCAAAATGTATTAGTTTACAAATCATGCACTATGGGAAAATTGTTTAGAGCTCATAATATAGTATTTTACAAGGAACTGCATGAAAATAAGTCTTTATAAATCAGTAATCATCTGTTTGAATAACAAAAGGTTGTAGGTGTTTTACTGCCACTAGTGTTCATTTGAGCTGGAAACTGCAGTGAATTTGTATGTATAGGTACATTTTTGAAGTTTTGCACAAATGTAGGTAGAGGTAGATTTTTTCCAATGATCCTGCATTGTTAAAATCCTCCTCCACTAGTACATTTCAGTGACCACAGAAAAAAAAAAGAAGCTAATAAGGTTTCTTCCATTAATCGACGTCAATACATACTCAATGCACACACTCACTGTTAATGTTTCCAAGCCCCCGTACATGTCGTCTAACCTCTCTTGCTCAGGAAGAACCACGTAGGCACTACGCCAACACCTGGCACACAAGACCTCTCATGCTGTTCCTCCTTCACTCGCTGCTTCATCCTCTCCTCTTTTCCATCCAATCTGTGTGCGTTCACTGGAGGATTGACCAATGTTCCTTTATGCCTCAATACAAAGACGAGACGTACAATCATTTCTACATATATCAGCCACTTTCAAACACACTGTTGATCTGCTTTTCTTGATGTAAAGAACATTGTTGTGTGTGTGTGTGTGTGTTTAATTTATGTATAGTATTCATAGTGGAATATACCAGTAAAGTTTGGGGTCGGTACCATTTTTTAATGTTTTTGAATGAAGTCTCTTATATTCACCAAGGCTGCATTTATTTGATCAAAAATACAGTAAAGTTGTGAAATATTATTACAATTTAAAATAACTGTTCTCTATGTGAATATATTGTAAAATGTAATTTATTCCTGTGATCAAAGCTGAATTTTCAGCATCATTACTCCAGTCTTCAGTGTCACATGATCCTTCAGAAATCATTCTAATATGATGATTTGATGCTCAAGAAACATTTATTATTATCAATGTTGAAAACAGTTGTGCACTTAGGATTCCTTGATGAATAGAAAGTTCAAAAGAACAGCATTTATCTGAAATACAAAGCTTTTGTAACATTATACACTACCGTTCAAAAGTTTGGGGTCAGTAAGAATTTTTATTTTAATTTTTTTTTAAAAGAAATTAAAGAAATTAATACTTTTATTCAGCAGGGATGCATTAAATCGATCAAAAGTGACAGTAAAGACATTTATAATGTTACAAAAGATTATATTTCAAATAAATGCTGTTCTTTTGAACTTTCTATTCATCAAAGAATCCTGAAAAAAAAATATTGTACACAAATGTTTTGTACAATTGTACACAATAAATGTTTCTTGAGCAGCAGATCATCATATTAGAATGATTTCTGAAGGATCATGTGACACTGAAGACTGGAGTAATGATGCTGAAAATTCAGCTTTGATCACAGGAATAAATTACTTTATAAAATATATTCAAACAGAAAACAGTTATTTTAAATTGTAATAATATTTCACAATATTACTGTTTTACTGTATTTTTAATTAAATAAATGCAGCCTTGGTGAGCAGATGAAACTTCTTTTAAAAACAAAAATCTTACAGATTCCAAACTTTTGACCGGTTGTGTGTGTGTGTGTGTGTGTGTGTGTGTGTGTGTGTGTGTGTGTGTGTGTGTGTGTACGTGTTTATCAGATTACAAGTTGCGCCTGTGTCGACCCGCACCTGATGGGAGCATCAGCTCTGCTTATTTGCGCTGCTCTTGTTAGATTGCGTTGGTCATTATGTAAACGATTTGACTGTGTCTGTGTTCTTTAATTTGCACGTCAGCAGTAGATCACGCGCAAAACTTGCCACTCCCATCAGTGCATTGGTGGAATTGCGCTCTCGCGCTAATCTGCCTTGTGTAAATCTGGCCCATAAACCAGAAATTCAGCCATTATCCCTGGAATTATTTCAGTGTTCTACACTGAAAAAATCATTTTTTACAGTGAGTCTCTCAACAGTCTCTTCACTCTCAGTGGAAAAAATCCTGTTTTCACAAATCCCTTATGAATCACATTTCTGTCAGTTTTGAGATCAGATTTCATTGGCAGTGCAGGTGGTTTATTTCATCATCCTGGTCCAGACACATATGTGACGTCATACTCCATGCGGCATAGTGGTTAAGAATAGTTGCTGAGAATGTAACCATAGCGAGAAGTTGGTAAATCGGCTGATGTCATCAGTGAACAGCACGCAGCCAGAGCTGCGCAGGGATGCAGGTGCTGCGGTCGCAGGAAATGAAGAAGCTCATGCCCTCCAGCATCAGGGCTGTACATAAGCAGAGCATAAATTTCCCACTTTCCATCAGCGCTCTCCTGAAATCCCAGTTTGGCAATGTGCTAAAGCCTACGTCATGCAACCATGCCAGAAAAGTACTAAAACACATCACCTGCATAATAGAAGCAATAATGTGGATAGTCAGTACTGATGATTGGATTTTTAAAACAAATCTGAGTCGTCTGCAGTGTCTTTGATCACAGTTTAATTAGAGCGCATGAACACTCTGTACTGTGTTTATTTTGTGTGCTAATCATCCATCCACATGAAGATCGTGTTCTCCTGTTTGTACTTCTGCATTCACATGCATTAGTGAAAAGAAACTTGCTACTTTCCATGAAATGTCAGATGAGAGTGCCTCTTACAGCCCACGCGTAATGAAGGTGCCATCACACACACTTTTACATTCTAATGCTTTTAAATAATTATGTTGGGAGAAACAGTTTATTTACTGGTTGTTTTCAAACATTGAAGTTTTTGACACACCTGCCAATGCTAGGTGAATTCAGAAAATGTATGGATCATTCATATTTCATTCGTGGCCATAAAATCTTTATTTTTTAATGTTGTTGTCCTGAATTTTAATATTATTTTAGATCATATTTGACTGTTATTATTATTAATTTTCAGGTTTTTAGCATGCATTCAATATATTAATTTATTTGAAAGTTTTTACTTGAATTTAACAGTTGTATTTGTATCTCTAATATTAACAAAATACTTTAATGTATTCTCGTTGTTAGTTCATGTTTGTTAACGCATTAACTAACGTTAACTAATGGGACCTTGTTGTAAAATGTTATACACTATTTGATATTATTTTAGATAATATTTGACTATTATATCAACTAATATAATGCAAAAAAAAAATAAAAAAATTTTTACTTCATCAAAATGATATGAACCTTTTTAACACCTGTGCAAGTTAAATTCAGAAAATGTATGAATAATGTATATTTTTGATTGGCCATCAAATCTTACTTTTTATAATTTTATAATCATGCAATCATGAATTTTAATAGTATTATTTGGCTGTATTTAATTATTAATTTTCAGGTTTTTAGCATGCATTCATTATATTAATTTATTTTGATTTATTTTTATCATCTTTCTCCACGTTTCCCCTGATTTTCCTCACACTGATGTACTGTAAATTTTATGCACCATCCATGAGGAATATAACTTTTGGAACAGCATTTGTCTTAGCATAAATAAACTAATAATCTGAAATATGGAGAGAATGGGTAGTGTTTTGTGCCAGCTGGCCTCTCAGGTAACAGCATCCAGCAGTTGTAGGATTTTATCCTGAAGGAGACTCAGCCTCTTATCTGAAACTGTTCTTTGTTTAAGAACAAGAAGTTGCAAGACCCTTTTTTTTCAATAAAGCAATTAAAATTGCATCTGTTAGAGCGTAGATGTGTATCAGTAACTGTGACGCAGTGAGATGCATTTTGCTTTGTGTTTTCAGTGGAGCGTGAGCGATGCAATCTGTGTCCACAGACCTTTGCTGAAAGCCCTGCTGATTTCTGTCAGTTTTCAGCAGCTGTCACTCACAGCATCCTGCTGAACATAATATATTCATTCCTTTCATAGTCATTTTGGTCGGATTAAATATGCCTTTAGCTACAGATCCAGGGATATATAACCCTCTGGTAATTATTTTATTCATTTATTTATTTGATCAGAATTGTAACAAATATAGTATATTCATTTAATATATATTTATAAAAAGTTACACTTATGGTGTTTAGTCTGTTTTGTATTATTTTAATTATTTTAAATGGAAATTGTGAATAATTTAGAAGTAAATATTGTTTAGTACAATGAAATCCCTAAAAAAAAAAAAAAAAGCCTACATCATTTTATTATTATTATTATTATTATTTTAAATGTATTTATTTATTTTATCAGAATGGTACGAAATTTTAAATTAATTAATTGAAAAATGATATAAAATGTGTTTTTTTTTCTCAAATATTATTTTAAATGTAAATGGTGAATAATTTAGAAATAAATATTGTTTAGTATCATGAAATCCCTTCAAAATACAGAATATCAAAGTGAAAATATTATTGAAAACAAATATACTATATTCACTTTTTTTATTTATAAAAAATTACAATTATGGTGTTGTCTTTTTCTAATATTTTTATTATTTAAAAAGGAAATTGTAAAATATTTTAGAAGTAAATATTGTTTAGTACAATGAAATCCCTTCAAAATACAAAATATTAAAGTGAAAATATTATGGGAAAAAAAAATATGTAGTATATTAATTTTATTAAAAAAAAAGTAATAACCAGCAAACAGTACAAGTGTGACTCATAAGTTATCAGTGCTAGAGGGCTAACACATTTTTGTCATGTTTAAATCCATTCCACAGTTTATGCCCCAAAATCAGCTCATAAAACTTGAAAAAGTCTGCAGATTCTGCCTGTTTGCCTCCATGCAATAACCTGATAACCTCATAACCTGAGCAGAGATGGAGGTGTGGACGCTAGTGATCGCACACCAACCTGCATCAAATTAACCTACTTCCTCTGTCCTCTAGTGATGCAGAAGAGCCATTTGTTAGGTAACTTCTGCGCGTATATGAACGGACATGAGGACGAAAATCAGGAGGCCATTTAAAGCAATTTTGGTAGTTATTTTACAGCCCTGTGAGTGTGTCTGTACGACTCTTTTCTGAGAACCGTTCTGTATATCTGCATCCGGAGCTCAAGAAGTGGGTCATTGTGCACAAGAATTATGAAAGATGATGTTTAAATGTTGAAAAGAACAATTTCATATGCTTGCTGTGTACAAAGTCACGTCCACAGCTCTACTCTCTCTTATTAGTCTAAAGGAAAAGTTCATCCAAAAATGAAAACTGTCATTATTCGCTCACTCTCATAATTGCATAGATCACTATGCAATTATATACACTCAAAAATATTATGTATTTGAATTTCATATGTTGTATGTAGTGTACAGTGAACAAAGACAAACAGTCTGTGATAAACAGACTGACAGGCAATAAAAATCCAGTTCACAGAACTGGTTCGAATGATTCATTCATGATTCATCTTGATGATCCAGTTCTAGTTCAACTCATTGACTGTGATCCATTTCTCAGCTTTAGATCGCTGTTATGAAAGTCGTCCAGGTTTTGACCGACATGAGGGTGAGTAAATGATGGCAGAAGCTTCATCTCCCTCCACATTAACCCAGTTTCCCTCCATTATATATTATTCCCCGTACAAGGCTTCAGTTGTGTCGAGATTGAGCTGTCATTACTTTCTTCTGCAATGAAGGCTGCTGTTTTGGTAATGACCATATCTTTATCACTTTCTACTGCGCCCAGCGGCACGAGCATTGAAACAACGGAACTTGACATCACTGTTTTAATTAGATAGTC
Organism: Hypophthalmichthys molitrix; assembly: GCA_037950675.1. Lineage (NCBI taxonomy): Eukaryota > Metazoa > Chordata > Actinopteri > Cypriniformes > Xenocyprididae > Hypophthalmichthys > Hypophthalmichthys molitrix. The sequence continues at coordinate 2,396,858 of CM075503.1, read as the reverse complement.
TGGTTGTGATTGGCCGATAGGATGTGATTAAGCCAAATGACTCGAATCAGATCAGCCTGTAGGTGGTCATTTATTAAAGATCACACGAAGTCAAATGTTATTACGGACATATTCGGTTAAATGAACGTTTCCCAGAAGGTTATGTAATGCTCTTCGGTGCTCTTTACCACTCCATGAAAAGGTTTGCATTTGAAATGAGTTAAAGGAAAAGGTCAAATCATGCATATGCTATATCCATTCTTTTGAATAAGTTGTCTCTCTGTTAGGGGAAATGTAAGGTTAAGCTGAAAAGAGTTTGAGTTTTGTTGTTATATTTAAAAGTGAAACAGATTCTTCTTCCAACTCTGCATGTGAGTCGTATTAATTATTAAAATCTAGTTTTCATGCTTGTTTATATACTTGTGTTCACTAATGAATCATTTTCTGCTTTTTAATAATTCACATTTCATTGCAAATAACTAGGGTGAATTACACGCCACTCTGTCTTTTTCATCAGACTCTCAATGGCAAGAAGTTTGTCTCAAGGGACGTTAGTGTGAAGAACAAACTACAAAGTTGATTGAATTTCAGACTGTAAATGTGAAGAGTGCAACTCAAATGATCTGATTACAGAAGGGAACCTTAACCAGGTCACATTGTTAGTGCTTCATCAGTTTTAGCTAATAATTAAGAGTATGTGAGAGGTGTCGCCTCTCCGAGGATAAGAATCTGTCAGCTGACTGACTCTGAACACGGCCGGGTGATCTCCGAGTCAGATCGGCTCGGGTATACACACAGTGTTAAACAGACCCGGGAACCGAAGTAATAGACCCGACCCGGCTGACCATTTAAAAATATAGACCCGAACCCGTACGGGTCCTCGGGTACTCTTTGTAGACCTCTAGTGCAAAGTATTTATTGGTTCATGGTGAAAAGTCCAGTAAAATGTTTATAGAGATCAGGTCATCTAGTGTGTATTTTGTTGCATAAAAGCAACACAACACATATTCTGATTTCTTGTTTGACGTCCTTAAAGTCAATCCATCAAACACAATATGCTGTTCATGCTTTCTCTATCTCTTGCCTTTATCAGCAGAATGAAATAACAGTCTGTGCCATTACATACTGACCTGCTGAATGACGACAGCCCTTGCACTACTTCAGGCTAATAGTCAGACTCAATGGAAATTTCTTTTTTCATGCATGTTGCCTTTCAGTGTCAGCACTCGATACATAATTCAGATCTTAAACGTGCAAAGTCTTCGTGGATGCGTGTAATGATCTAGGACTCACGCTGAGCTCCTCATTCATCCCATAATGACGTCTCTGTGCAGTTAAAATCTGATTCACAATCAAGTCAGAAGTGCCGTCGCTCTACCAAAGTCATTCTTTGACGTTTGGACATGGATATATCTTCCAAACTACACATGCTACTGAAATAGTCCTTTGTAAAAGATTTAAACAATTATTTTTTCTAATTATTATTTTCTTGTATATATCTGTTGATTCAATTTCTGATCTCAACTCACACAAAAATATGGTCAGTAAGATTTCTTTTTCTTGAAAGAAAGTAATACTTTGCATTAAATTGATTGTGTACTTATATTTCAAATCAATTCTGTTTCTATTCATCAAAGAATCCAGAAAAAAAGAAATGTATCTTTTTGAGAATTAAATCATCATATTAGAATGATTTCTGAAGGATCATGTGACACTGAAGACTGGAGTAATGATGCTGAAAATTCAGCTTTGATCACAGAAATAAATTACAGTTTACTATATATTCACATAGAAAACAGCTATTTTAAATTGTAATAATATTTCACATTTTTTACTGTATTTCTGATCAAATAAATTCAGCCTTGGTGAGCAGAAGAGACTTCTTTCAAAAACATTTTTAAAAAAAATCTATCCTTCCACAAACATTTGAACGCAGTGTATTTTTAAAAACCTTTGCATCATGTTTATGACTTTTGTTCATGGCCTTAAGGTGCAAATAATTACATCTAAAATTTATTTTCTTCATGTTTCCTTTGCATCTTTTCAGATTTTTCCTTATGATGGCACCTTTGATTGCCAAAAATGTGTGACATTGTGGCCTTTCTGTCAAGCATTTGTCTGGTCGTATTACATTATCACTGCAGTTGTTGCATTGACGTACAAATGGTTTTCAATTATGGTTTTTATCAAAAGGTGCTTTCATGAATTCAGAAGAGAGGAGAATACAACAATATGAGCAGTAATTGACAGTATTTTATGCTCAACAATAGTAGAAATCAAGTCAGGTGAGACTGAGACCAAAATACGCTTATGTAACAATCCATTTTTATTATTTAATTTTGATACAGTCAATGCTTTTATAATATTGATTACATTCAGTAAGTTGCATAAAGTGTAATACAGTGCCAACATACTTTCCACAAGGACAGTAAAACATGAAAACATAAAAAAACATAAAATATGGGAGGTGTAAATGTAATGTAATCAAGAAAAAATACATGTTTTTAAAAATAAAATGTTCATAAAACTGTAAAGTTTGGTGTATGTTCATGCTACTGGAAATTTCCAACTCAGTGCTTGAGAAAAAACGCCTTTGAAGGCATTTATTGTGATTGAAATCCACATATGCAAATAGGTAAAGTGCAGTAAAATAAAGACTTTCCACTAAAGAAAATCTCAAAATTGACCAGTGCATTAAAAGACAATGGTTTAGCCCATTGTTTCTCAACTGGAGGTTCTGATCGTGGAGTGTGTAGTCAAAGAAACAACAACAAAACTTATTTCTAAAAGTTTTTCTGATGCAAGACTTTTATTTTGAAAGACGTGCGTGACTGTTCTTCAAAGACTTTGCTCTTCTGTCAAAGAGAAAACGCATTTTTTTATTCCACTGCGCTACATTTCCATAGTTTTTCTACATAAACGCACTAGACGGATGCATTTGACCGTTGCGCTCGTGTCTCTTGTCTTTTACAGCGTCTCGCTCTTGACACGGCGTTCTAAAAATGCGGCGATTCCCCTCAAATAATTAGAAATGGCCAAATTGTGCCCCCTAATATTTGAAATTCTTGCACTGTTCTGCTGTATGTTGTAACTTAAGGATGTCAAAAAGGTTTAAAAAGTTACATTTTTTAGTCTGGTGTATGTCAATAAACCATGTCAAGATGGTTACTGCCTTGGTATTGTGTATTTAGCATGGTAACTAGTTTCTGTAACCTTCTATATTTTTGATGACTGTGGTGGCTCATACTTGGTACCTGTGTGTGTGTGTTATAAATTTGCTTGGTTCAAATTCCTAAAAATTTGGGTCGCGGGTTAATGACTGTGGGAAAACGTGGGTCCTGTGGCCAAACCGGTCAAGAACCACTGGCTCAGCCTGTCGTGTCTTGCCTAACGTGAATATGTTGTGTGTTTGTCTGTTTGCACTAGGAATGCCAGTCCTATAGGGGTGGTCCTGACCGCAGTGGTGGGCGTGTCCTACACAATAGCTATTGCATATGAAGGGTAAGTGTGTTACCAGTATCAGTTTTCACTCATAATCCATATACTTGTTCTTAAAGCTCAACTCAACCTTTAAAAACAACCAGTTAAACCAAAGTGCTTTACAGTACACAACATAATATACTCTTTATAAAACCAATAATACCCAACCCTAAAATCTTATATCTATATTTAAAGCTTAGTCAAAGCTAAGGAATAAAAATGTGTTTTTAAAGCAGATTTAAAACTGTCCAGCGACATAAAAACAAGCTTGTTCCAGAGTTTAGGGCCTACAATAGCAAATACATGATCGCCGTTCAACGTTCAACGAGGGTCTTTCAACAGAAGTTGGTCAGATGACCTAAGTATTCTCATAGGACAAAAATGAGACAAAGATATTGAGGTACAAGACCAGATAAACACAGAGCAGAATCTATCCTCCATTTTATGGGAAGCCACTTCTGATTCATTAGCTGCTATAGGGAAATAACTTGCAGAATAACAAAGTGCAGTAAACGGTAAAACTATTTGCGCTACAAACCAGTTTGTTTTTGATTATGAGAATTAATTAAAATAGTATGGATTGCAAATACCAGTTTGCAATATCAAGAAGCATAACGGACTGTTTTTGTACAGATAAGATTCAAGTTGCAAATGGACGCACACAGTGTTACGTTAAAAATAAAATGGATAAAGTGGGACCTTTTTTATCCTTCAAAAGCAAGTCTGAATTACAACCCACACTGAAATGTGCTGCTCAAATATACAGTACTGTGTGTGTATATATATGTATATATATATATATATATAATGTTATTGTTGTTGAAAGCTACAGATTGTTTCAAAGATCTCAAAAATGCAAAATAATCATAAAATGACCCCTTTAAAAACTTAATAATAATAATAAGAAGAACAATGGATTTGTTCTCTTTTCTTTTTCCTTCTTGATTTAAAGTACAAATCAGCTCAAATCAAACATTTTAAATGTGGAGTTCAGACATGAAAACCCTTACAGAAGTGTGGATATCACCCTGTAGCACAAGACCGGTTGCCTACTGAAGCTAAGCAGGGTTGAGCCTGGTTAGTACCTGGATGGGAGACCTCCTGGGAAAAACTAGGTTGCTGCTGGAAGAGGTGTTAGTGAGGCCAGCAGGGGGTGCTCACCCTGTGGTCTGTGTGGGTCCTAACACCCCAGTATAGTGATGGGGACACTATACTGTCAAAAAGCACCGTCCTTCGGATGAGAGGTTAAACCGAGGTCCTGACTCTCTGTGGTCATTAAAAATCCCAGGATGTCCTTCGAAAAGAGTAGGGGTGTAACCCTGATATTCTGGCCACATTTGCTCATTGGCCTCTGTCCATCATGGCCTCCTAATCATCCCCATATTCTGATTGGCTTCATTACTCTGTCTCCTCTCCACCAATAAGCTGGTGTGTGGTGGGCGTTCTGGCGCAATATGGCTGCCGTCACATCATCCAGGTGGATGCTGCACATTGGTGGTGGTTGAGGAGATTCCCCCTTCCGTATGTAAAGTGCTTTGAGTGCCCAGAAAAGCGCTATATAAATGTAAGGAATTATTATTATTATTATTAAAATTCTAGTTTAAAGTTTGATTGTAAAAAGTAAAAAATGAAGCAGTGTGGAGATGGTGTAAAATTCATGCTATTGGCACACTTGTTTTACTTCTGAGACACAAAAGTCATCGGCTCTGAGTCTGAGATGCACTAAAATTGATGGAAGTAAAGGTCAGCCCACTCAACAATAAAAAGGTTAAGCAGAAAACCTGCCAACTTTCCTCCATAGTGACAGGAATAAACGTGGGACTAAAACACTGTAAAGTCTCTATGGCGACAGGAGGCCGTCACAGAACTGAACTTTAATAACACTAAAACAACAACAGCTTCTTAGCAGTCTGGCCTGAGCGTACAGACCGATAATGATAGGAGAGTGGGATGAGCTGTCTGTTACGCCAAATTAGACAGAACTGTCTCCCACATAAACACAGGGCGCCAACACCGCTTTAAACCAGAAAGTGAAAGAAAAAACAGCCAATGACAGTCTGTTCTGTTCTGTGATTTCCTCATGAGTGGATCCACACATTTGATGAAAATACAGACGGAGGTACAAATCAGGATTATTAGAGTTAATTAAAACAAAACTCAAAAAACTCAAATTAAATAAAATATTTAAAAAAATTAAATTATTTCCATTTAGTTTAAGTTGATGTACTAAAATAACTAAAACTAAAACTGAAATAAAATTAATATAAACCATATATGGATAATAAAAAAAGTCTTTAAAATTTTGTCACCCAGGTAGTAGCATCATTTCGAACGTTCTACATCATTTTTTATTTTTATTTTTTTATTCTATTATTATTTATTTTTATTTTATTTTTAAACAATGTGTTTAATTTTGTATTTTTAACTTAATGTTTGCAACATTTAAAACTGTATTTAGACTATTATGTCCCAAATGTTATATATATATATGTATATATACATATATATATATATATATATATATATATATATATATATATATATAACTTTTAATGTTTTTAAAAAAAGTCCCTTCTGTTCACCAAGGCTGTATTTATTTGATTGAAAAAACAGTAATATTGTCTAATATTATTACAATTTAACATAATGGTTTTCTATTTAAAATGTAATTTATTCCTGTGATCAAAGCTGAATTTTCAGCATCATTACTCCAGTCTTCAGTGTCACATGATCCTTGATGACACATGATACTTTTATTCAGCAAGGATGTGTTAAACTGATAAAAAGTAAAGACTTATATTGTTAGAAAAGATTTCTATTTTGAATAAATGCTGTTCTTTTAACTTTTTATTTAGCAGTGAATCCTGAAAAAGTATCACAAGTTCCAAAAATAATTAAGCAGCACAAAGGCTGCATTTATTTAATTAAAAATACAGTAAAAACAGTAATATTGTGAAATATTATTACAATTTAAAATAACTGTTTTCTGTTTGAATATATTTTATAAAGTAATTTATTTCTGTGATCAAAGCTGAATTTTCAGCATCATTACTCCAGTCTTCAGTGTCACATGATCCTTCAGAAATCATTCTAATATGATGATCTGCTGCTCAAGAAACATTTATGATTATTATCAGTGTTGAAAACAGTTGTGTACTTTTTTTTTTTTTTTTTTCTCTCAGGATTCCTTGATGAATAGAAAGTTCAAAAGAACATCATTCATCTGAAATACAAAGCTTTTGTAACATTATACACTACTGTTCAAAAGTTTGGGGTCAGTAAGAATTTTTATTTTTATTTTTTTGAAAAGAAATTAAAGAAATTAATACTTTTATTCAGCAAGGATGTATTGAAAAGTGACAGTAAAGACATTTATAATGTTACAAAAGATTATATTTCAAATAAATGCTGTTCTTTTGAACTTTCTATTCATCAAAGAATCCTGAAAAAAGATTGTACACAATAAATGTTTCTTGAGCAGCAGATCATCATATTAGAATGATTTCTGAAGGATCATGTGACACTGAAGACTGGAGTAATGATGCTGAAAATTCAGCTTTGATCACAGGAATAAATTACTTTATAAAATATATTCAAACAGAAAACAGTTATTTTAAATTGTAATAATATTTCACAATATTACTGTTTTTACTGTATTTTTAATTAAATAAATGCAGCCTTGGTGAGCAGACGAAACTTCTTTAAAAACATTAAAAATCTTATCATGTGCAAACTTTTGACTGCTAGTGTATATATAGGCTAATGAGTTGTCAATAAAACTGCTCATATGTTTTCTGAACATTTTACGAAGGTTAAGCACCTCATTTCACTGACAATTAGTTGTGTCATCATCATTGACAGGCCTTATTTTCTGCCCTATTTCTGCTGTCTCTTACACACACACACAGGGTGTCAGGCACAGGCTGGTACACTCCTTGAGATTTATGTGTGTGTATGCGTGTGTGTTTACCTCGTCATGTTTGCAGACCATTCACTGAGGAGATCTATCGGCAGAGGAGCCAGCGCTGCAAGCACAAATAAAGACGGAGCACGCTTGTGTAAAGATGACACCCAGATTCCCGATCCGCAGGAGCGCTGCTGACACTGCAAGCTCTTGGATGGAGATGGGTGGACACATAGCACATAGATCTTTAACACTACCGCAATGTTTAATCTTTTCTTTTGAATGCAATGACAATCTTCAATTGTAATCTGTAGTTTGATCTTCATTGACATCATGTGTCATAACCATAAATGGTTGTTTTTATTTCCTCAATCCATTCCTAATGCACGTCCAGGCTGAAAGCAGCTGTTTTAGGGTCCATTTGATTCATGTTCAGAGATTGAATGTACTTTGATCTGTTTAATGTGAGGATGCAGGTTTTTCTTTCCAAAGGTGAAATAAACGGATGCTTCCTGTTTTGTCTTTCAGTATGAAAACATTCTTCTTCCTTTTCCTTCTTACTCTCAGGGATTCCCAAACTTTTTTGTCAGCCGAACCCCTTAGACGTGAAATAGTCCACCTGAGAATATAAATTAATATTTCAAAAATTTTCCAAACACGCTTTCATGTTCTTGGTTCTTTGGTGTCAGATAATGATCACATGACATGCAAGTAAATAGCTAAGATATTTAATGTTTTTATTAGTAACTGTTTTATATTGACTTTGTAGCTAAAATATATTTGGGTCATTCCATGTCAAAAACCAAATTTCAGAAACTTCCCCAGCTCACATTTTTGATTTTGTTAAAACAAACATAAATAGTGATGAAAGCCAAAATATTAAAAATCACAGATGTATATTTACTGAGTAATCCACTATTTTGTTTCATTATATGCCAATGGTCACAGTTCAAAAATGGCAAAAAGCACTTCTTATGTTTTTTATCACAAGTTTGCTTGCCTGTAACTCAAGAAGTATTAAAGATATCTTAATATCCTTTTAGGTTCTGGTTCATAACCAACTATCCTTTTAATATCTTTATTTTAAAGGCCCTCGATGGTTCAATCCCAGAGATATGGAGATCTTAATGCGGCTCCATGAGCAAATTGTGAACATTTTCAGTGGTCAAAAACCCAATGTGGTTCACTTTGCACACATCTCATACTTATTGCATTTAAAGAGGAATATCTGAAGAATAAATAATGTTTAAACTAGAAATGTATCTTGTTTCCCTCTATCAAAAGAATTACATAAAACATAACTCTCTGAGTACCAAAAAGCCACTGAAAATAGTTGAGGCACATTAACTTGCTCTCAAAAGTGTATTTATAAGAATCTATGGATATTTAGAAGATAGGATTTTATTAATTTTAACAGCTTCTGAAGCCAAGAGTTCAAATATGCAGTATCGTAACTACACTTTACTACATTGACATCCCTATATCTATGAGAATGAACAATATGTGGCCTTAAAAATGAAGATTCCAAAGAAAAGTTTCATAAAAACAAGAATCTAAAATGACATTAAGATATGTTTAACACTTGCTGAATTAAAGACATGTAAACTTCAGGAAAATCTTTGTTTTTGACACTCAGTGAGGTGTGTTGTTTTCATTTGTTTTGATAGAGGGAAACAAGATACATTTCTAGTTTCCGTGTTATTTGTTCTTCAGACATTCTTCTTTAAACACATTAACTAGTAGCTGTTTAAAAAGTTACCTACATTTGGTTCTTGACCATTGAAAATGGGTAAAATTCAACAATCTGGACATAGATTCATATATTGACCTGATAGAAAAATTAGACATATTTCTAGTTTTAACATTCTTTAGATATTTCTCTTTAAAATAAATCACATTTGGTTTTAAACCACTGAAAATGGGTACAATTTACCAATTTACTCATGGAGCCGCATTAAGATCTCCATATCTCTGGGATTAAACCATCAAGGGCCTTTAAAATGAAGATACCAAAAGGAATGTTTTTCAAGAACCAGAATCTAAAAGGATATTAAGATATCTTTAATACTTCTTAAGTTACAGGCATGCAAACTTGAGGCAAAAAAACACAAAAAGTGCTTTTTGCCATTTTTGAACGGTCACTGTTGGCATATAATGAAACAAAGATTGATAAAGTCAACAGATTTTACTAACAGACCTACCAATCTCTGTGTAAAAATAAAATAATCATGCTGCCATCTTTCCAAAGTCATTTTACACCCCTCCAAATCTCAGGTGAAAATGGTTATTTTGACCATGCTCTACGAAATAGTGGATTACTCAGCAAATATACATCTGTGACATTTAATATTTTGTCTTTCATCACTATTTATGTTTGTCTTTCTACAGAAAAAATATTAACAAAATCAAAAATTTGAGCCGGGGACCTCTGATTGAGTTGACACGGAATGACCCATTTGTGTTATTTAACATATTTAATAATTGCAGGTTTGTGTAATATTCTGAGTTTGCATTTCACTATTTTTATTCATTTTGAGGAATAACTTGTTACTAGTTACTTGAAAAAAGTAGTCTGATTATTTAACTTGCGTTACTTGTAATGCATTACTCCCAACACTGGTTAAGACCATTAAATCTGAAACACCTATAAAAACAGTGTGTATATGGAGTTTCCATGCTTATGTTGTTTATACTAAGAACACATTTATAAACATTTACACAGAAATTCGTTCCGTCTGTGTTAAAAGAATTGTTTCTATTTAATACATGTAGTTTACAGCTTTTTGGCAGTGGAATGGTTTGGTTAAAGCATCCACTAGCAGGGGTGTAACACTTTATATTGAAGGTCCACTATTAACTATGAGTAACTTTGCAACTTGCATGTCTGATTAATATCTGCTAACACTTTATTTTGATGCTCCCAAACAGACATTCTACTGACTATAAGTAACTTTACAACTACATGTCAACTTATTCTACTAACCCTATGTCAGTCTACTAATACTATAAGTTAGTTGACATGTAGTTTCAAAGTTACTTATAGTTAGCAGAATGTCTAAATGAAGTGTAACCTCACGGTTTGACATGTTAACAATGTTTTACTAGGCCAATGGTCTACTGTTGCATAAGAACAGACTCAAAGATTTTGGGGGTGCTTTAGCCATAAAGGATCCCATGAGCCGTCTGCTATTTGATGTCGTCAGCATGATAACGCAACCGAATCAATCTGCTTGAACCTCGTGCAGATCTCAGACGTCATATCTCTGCTTGACAATCTCTCTAAGAAAACATTACACATGGAGATGTTACATAATACAGGCGCCAGATCAGACTGTGTTTCAAAAAACAAAGTAATCAATCCATTTATTTGCGCTCTGTGCCAAAAATTCGTTTTTTCTGAATTTCTTGGTATATACAATGGAAAAAAAGAGATCCGTATAACATATCCATTTGCATGCAACAATATTTACTGTTGTTGTTATCGGGTTTCCTGCCAAACCTGCTCTGTGCTGGCTTACGGTTTGTTTTTTGGTTCTTGTTATGAACTGGACTGGCTTATCTAGGCTTGAGGAATAGAAATGCATCAAATTTTCTGCTTTGTTTCTTCTTTAATTTATGCTGTAATAACTTTTCTCTTCCTCTGTTCCAGTTCCTTTTCATTCATGTAAACTATAATATTTGACCTCTGAGTCCTCATCATTCAGCTCAGAAGAGTGTCTAGATACGATATAGAGTTTCCTGTAGTGCTCAGTCTCCCGCGCCATGGCAAAACCAAGCATATTTTAGTTGTGAACTTGTAATCACTGCAAAGAGGTAAAAGCTAAACAGTGTTCTTTGCATTGTTTTTACTGGCTTCACACAAAAACGAACTGCAAGACCAGTGCAGATTCACGCAGAAATTAGCTGATTTTAAGATGAATCGATCAAAATGACCTGCATAGTTTGAATCATTTTAATGAGCAACTCACAGAATTATTATATAATAACCTTCATCCACATCTGAACTTGTTTTGTGTTATACCTTGTGAAAACGAAATACACTTTAGCATACTTTAAAGTGTACTTATTAAAAAAAAAAAATAGGGGTAACACTTTAGGGTCTAATTCTCACTATTAAAGGGGTCATGAACTGCATTGATTTATTGTTCATATTGTTTGAGCACATGAAAGCAGTGATCTCGTCATTGCAACTCGATTTCTGCACACTAACGAATGCTTTCATCGTAACTAACAGTGCACACACATTGTAACTAAAAGATTCGTTGAATAAAATGGGAGTTTTGCTGCATGTCCAGAACTCAGTCACTGATAAACTCATGCTGTTTGATTGACAGCTCCAGTGATTGTAAAGGGAGCGTTCTTTGATCGCTTTCTGTATATAATTTAATCACCGTTTAAATAACAGATTATTTTCATCCTACTAAGAGAAACAATGTGAAGTTGAGCATTTAGTCACTGGTTTGATTTACTGACGCAGACAAAGAACATCTGACTGTACATGAATCATTAATATCAGATCAGGCATTAGAATTAACACAGTTACTTACATGTTGTTGCATTACTGTCGAGTCCATATTGTAAAAGTCTGTTTGCAAAGCCTGCGCCGAAATGCGATTGATTTACCAAAGAATCCACAGTGAAATGTACCGAATACAAATAAATAAAGCTCAACTGAGACATTCACATTGATGAAAATTAATAACCATATTCCTAGCATTAGGATCCTTTGAAAGGTAATGTTATTTTTAGTCCTGTATCGCTCTTCTCTCCTCCTCATCTCACTAACACATCAGTGGGCGGGACTAATGTTGCAATGATGAAGCAGACGTTGATTTCTTCTGTGGAGGCGGAGTTTCACCTATAGATAGGCACGAGTCATTTGCTGGGTCTGGTGTCAATAAAAGCTTTTATTGGACTAACAAGGAAGGTTTCAGTTCTGAAACTTACAGGATATTCTTAAAGTACAATGACCCCTTATATATCAAAAGCTCAAGGAAAAGTTGATTTCTCAGTTCATGACCCGTTTAATATGTTATCTGCAGGTACAGTTTTTAAATATACTTTTAAGAATTAAAGTACACTAAAAGTTCACATTCAAAACAGTTAAGCACACTTCTTTTTTAACCCTCAATGATGAGACCTAAATCAGTATAATGACTGTTTTTTTCTTTTATATAACTTTTTTTTTTTTTAATTTTACAATTTTAATAAAGTGTATTTAAATAAAAAATAACATGTTACAAAAGCATATCCAGGTGGGTATTTTTCCATGCAGCTACAATGAACTACTTTTCTTAAGAGCATTATACAGACAGTAAAGGTCAGTTATATCACTGCACTGACACTTTCTTGCACTCGAATTCATCTCTCTCTCTCCTTACGCACACTTTGCCCTCATCCTCAAATAAACTCTTACGGGTTAAATTACAGCAACATTGACATACATACATAAATGCATACAAACAAACAAACAAACCTCTCAGGGTCATAATAAATGTCAGGGCTCAGGACTGAATGTTTGATCGCGCAGGACTGTGGGAATAAGGACCGCTGCAGGCTCCTACACATTTTATTAGTCATAGCCTTATTCAAACCACTTATCAAGTCAAATTCCTGGGAAAAGCAATTTGAAACTCAATTACAATGGATTTAAAACCATTAACTCTGAATCACGACTTGACCCATTTTAGTCCATAACATCAATGTGCATGATAATTTTTCAATATAATAATACACAGAAACAACATGCATTAATTTAAAGGATTAGTTCACTTCAGAATTAAAATTTCTTGATTTTTCCTCACCCTCATGTCATCCAAGATGTTATGTTTTTCTTTCTTCAGTCGAAAAGAAATTAAACATTCCAGTATTTTTCTCCATATAGTGGACTTCACTGGGGTTCAATGGGTTGAAGGTCCAAATGTCAGTTTCAGTGCAGCTTCAAAGAGCTCTACATGATCCCAGATGAGGAATAAGGGTCTTATCTAGAGAATCCATTGGTCATTTTCTAAAAAAAAATATATATATATATATATATATATACTTTCTAACCACAAATGCTCGTCTTGCACTGCTCTGTGATGCTCCACGCGTTCTGTAATCATGTAGGAAAGGTCACACGTGACGTAGGTGGAAGTACCGCGGTAGGGCCGCCATCCTCCAACTCCAACTCCGTCTCATTTTCTCCTCCAACTTCAAAATCATCCAACATCGTTGTTTTACCTTTTTTTGGAAAGGGTGTTTGACTTACTCTTTGCATGTTCGCTTTGTAGACACTGGATCTGTACTTCCAGCTACATCACGTGTGACCTTTCCAATGTGATTACTTAATGCGTGGTGCAAGATGAGCATTTGTGGTTAAAAAGTATATTTTTTTTAGAAAATGACCAATGGTTTGTCTAGATAAGACCCTTATTCCTCGTCTGGGATCATATAGAGCTCTTTGAAGCTGCACTGAAACTGACATTTGGACCTTCAACCCGTTGAACCCCAGTGAAGTCCACTATATGGAGAAAAATCCTGGAATGTTTTTCCTCAAAAAGTTCATTTCGACTGAAGAAAGAAAGACATGAACATCTCGGATGACATGGAGGTGAGTAAATTATCAGGAAATTTTAATTCTGAAGTGAACTAATCCTTTAAAGGAATTTTAGTTTGACTTCATAGATGACGTGTGTTAGAATTACTAATTATATTCCATGTTTATTTTATTTACTTTATTTCCAGTGGAAGTAAGACAGTCACTGATTTGGACGACCTGATTGAAATGTTAATTTTAAGAGGAGTCCAGATAATGACCCTCAAAAAGCTCATCCTCAGCATTCAACTCGAAAATGCCCTTAATCTATACACAAAGATCTTAAACTTCATTGTTGAGTATGAAACCCTCTCTGATTACAAATGAATGAGAAATTCTTCTGATGCCAGCGGAGATGAGTGCAGCACTCCACAGGCTTTTGGACGCATCATTTGAATGTCGAGTTGTAGAAATATACCCAGAGTTCTCTCTGGTTGTAAAGGTCATTATCACTCAATGCTCATCATGGACATCCAGAAAGTGTGTTGGTTTATAGGGGTCCTATTTGCACAGGTTTTTTCTCTCTCATTTATGGCTCTTCTTCTGTGTCATGCATTGGCTTTCATCCATTCTGTACTTTGAAACAGAACCATTCCTGCTGTTTAAGGCCACGTCTTTGAGGGCGATGGAATCGATGACAGATGCATGCTGGTATTTCTTTCTCCACACTTTTATTTCACTCCTGTAATGAGCCGAAGCTGTGTGCATTTTTTGTCACTCCTGTTTCAAAGAAAAGCTCATTATAATCACCTGCTTTTTTTTTTTTTCAGTTGCTCTGCTGTTGCATCGAATTGTCATTTCACGCTCTGAAACTTTCAGCTTTGAGGCTGTTTCGCTAGTCTGTATAATGCTCTTAATGATATCCTTAATCTGTGACCTGTGGCTGTATGTGAAGAAAACAACTGCAAAAGATAAAGAGCTCTGTCAGGACAGGATCAGGGTTTTGAGAGGGTGCAGATGCAAGGATAATTTTCCATTAAAATAAATGCTTTAAATGTTCATGATTCTCAAACATTTTGTTCCTACAAAGTAGATTATCGGTAACACGATTAAAGTGCTCTATGTGCTATTTTAAAGGTTCCTGATTTTGTTTTGGTGTCTCCAATACAATAGGTTTACATGCATCCAAGTTCAAAACCAATTCAAGCCTCTTCAGTCAGAAATGAATGAAAAATTTTACGTTTAAAATTTTTTTTAATTTTTTGCTTCACCGGAATGGGATGATACTTTGGTGACTTTTGTCACATTAGCTATGTGAACACAAAAAATCATGGACATGATTCGGATATGTTAAAGGGTAAAAAAAAAGTCACACTTGGCTCCTTCAAGGTCAAAATTGGCCGACATAGGAAATGAATGGGATATATGAAAAAATATGAAAACTCAGAGAATCTTTTGGTGATACAAATGCTTTGCATTCACTGGCTTAATTTATGCTGCTGTTGTTGTAGCAGCTGTCAGCTTTCATATTTTTACTGCATTAATATTTGTTGATCATCACCATGTTTGAGATTTGTGTTGTGTTGAGGTATATGTGCATCTCATTGCAACTTTTGTATGCCATATACTTGCCTATCAAGGTAAAATGTTTGCCTCTTGTTTTAAGAGGCAAATAATGCTCATATCATGTATTTAGCTTTGAAAATCAAACAGAATAAAAGAACAAGCTTGATAAATGCTAAACAATCTTTAATTGCCTTGACAAGAAATTTTAAGTTTAAAAGACTACCTGTTATTCATTTAATGAAAAAGGTATTTAAGTTTACTTTAATTTGAGTGAATTAGTTGAGTTAACAAGTTGAATGTGAGGTTGTCTTATTTTTTCAAGTTGTAGACATTGTTCTCATTTAGCCAATGAAGACCACAGGCTGGCATTATGCAAATTTGTTACATTGTTACATAGTTATGTAACAGAAAGTGAGACTGGAATTACTGACGACTCGTTTTAAGAAGTTCAGAATCACTTCTTTCTTTTGGGAGACAATTGCTATGTTTCCATCACCCTGATTTTATGCACATTTTGAAGTATTGCATCAGAAACGAGTGATGGAAATGCTAAATTTGAAAAAAAAAAAAAAAAACAACCTTAATTTGCAAAAAAGTTTTTATGCTCACTTGAGGTGGTTTTTGACTTTGTGCGAAAAAGAGTTAATGCGAATAATGGGAGATGTATGGAGCACCGCACATGACATGCAAAAATAGTAGGTTAAATCGTGCACATGCTTTACTAAGTCATTCCCTCGAATTATAAATCATGCACATGATTTACTAATTCGTTCCCTCGATTTGCTAAATTGTGCACAGGATTTAGCAAATTGAAGGAAAGAAATTGTAAATCGTACGCACGATTTAGAAAACCGAGGGAACGAAATAGTAAGTCGTGCTCACGATTTAGCAAACCGAGGGAATGAAATAGTAAGTCGTACGCACGATCAAAGGAATGAAATAGTAAATCGTATGCACGATTTAGCAAATCGAGGGAATGAAATAGTAAGTCGTGCGCACGATTTAGCAAACCGAGGGAACAAAATAGTAAGTCGTGCTCACGATTTAGCAAACCGAGGGAACGAAATAGTAAGTCGTACGCACGATCAAAGGAATGAAATAGTAAGTCGTGCGCACAATTTACTTTTTTTCCTGCATGTCATGTACGGGGCTCTGTAGAGATGGAAACACATTTGCCAAATAAATTCTGACGTAGCGAACATTAAACCCACATGACTAATTGGCTGTTTCCGCTGATGGTGTTTTATTTACTGTTCCTTACTAGGTTACCAATACCACCTACATCCGCTCAAACAATTTGATGGAAACGCACCTAATTCACTTTTTTTTTCTTTTTTTTTTTTTGAATTCACTTCACATTTGGATGGAAACCCAGCTAATAGCTATGTTTCCATCCAAAATTGCTTATTTAAATTATGCGCAAAATTGGAATATTGCATAAATCATTTGCAAATAAAGCAACGTTTCCATCCAGTGAGTCAAAGAGTACAAAATTATCTATGTGTTCCTGATAAACTAGCGCTAAATAAGATGAAACACAGTATTTTTTTTTTTTTTTCTGAGAAAGATGCCTGCTGTTTCTGAATACAGTCGTGTAAGACAGTCCTGGAATGCAATTGTACCGAACCACTTTGATGACAGACTGCTCAGGCATTTCAGAACAACCAAAACAGTATTTCAGATGATGTGCAAAAAGATTGCTTCATTGGTTAATCCAGTTAAGCCTAAAGTCAGCCTTGCAAAGTACACTTCATTTGACTCGTACACATACACAGGTGTTCGACGCATACACAATTTTGAGCAATCTCTTGCCACGAGTTACAACCCATGTAAATATCTTTGTATTCTTTCATGCTAGAGTTGTACAAATGAGGGCACTTTCTAACCTCTTCGCACTATCTGTCATCTATGTAGGCCTCCATTGTCGCTGTAACTTGCATGCGTTCCGCTCTGTTCTGTTTAAGCAGTTTTTCTTTGACTACCTTGTGAATCGACACCCCCAGAGCACGGTTGCCACCTTGTGGATAAACTGCAAAAACAAAAAATTAAATGTGCATGTGCGACCTGAGCGTACAAAGTACAAAAATCCGGCAGTGAGTGTACAGCACACATTTTTTTGATGCGCACTGAGGAATTTATTCCGTAATGCTGAGTTCACACTGACCCCCGATTTTCACTCGCCGACAGATTTTGCGAAAATCATCGTCAAATGCCCGAAATCTGAGGAAAATCAGTAAAAAAAATAATTTCTGATTGGATAAAACATTTATCCGACTCAAACGAGCATTTTTAGAATTTATGCGCATCTTGATATTTCCATCCAGCAGTTTTTGATACAATATCCCAAAATGTGCATAAAAAAACAGCTAGTTTCTCTGAACTTTGACACTTTCCAGAGCTTTTACATTCACAAACAACTGTATTACACACTACATGAAAGGTAATATCCAAAATAAACATAATAGAAGCATTAATAACATTAACAAACAATCAGCAATACATTTGTTACATTATTTTAATTATTTTTCTTCATGTCAGCTCAGGTCCTTCATATTACCAGATACAACGTTTGATTTTAATAATGTGTTAGTAAATGTTGAAATTAACATAAACTAAGATGCTTTAGAAGTATTTTTCATTGTTAGTTTGCGTTAATGTTAACAAATGCAAGATCATTTAAGGAATAAGTGCACTGTTTCGGTGAAAAGTAGGCTAATACACACCTTCAGGTGTCATAAAGCGGCCGCGTTCAGTTCGACTTGCATTCATTCTCTGTAATCAGCGTTTCAGAGTCAAGTATTCCGCTAGGTTGTGTGTGTGTGTGTGTGAGAGAGAGAGAGAGAGAGAGAGAGAGAGAGCGTTTGGACAACATTTGTTCATTTTACCTGACAGTTTGTCATATGCATTTGCTTAACCAGTGCCTGTGTTTTTTCTGGCTCTTCTGCTGTGATAGATTTTAAGGATCTTTGAAACAGCTGACATGATTTGAAAATTTAATGCGGTCAAGACCTGGAGAAAAAAAAAAAAGATAATCCACGACGCCCTAAAACGTCTGCCAGCCAATCAGAATCAAGCATTCCAGAGCGCGCTGGTATAAATGCGTCGTGCTGGCGTTCCTCAGATCAACACTTGCGCCGCGGTGTGGCGTTGCGCGGGCGCGCGCTTCTGTACTAGATTGCAGCCTGTAAAAGAAAACATGAGCTCCCGTAGAACTGGACCATATAGAAATCACTTTTTTTTGTTTTTAGTAATACTCTTACATTCGGATCAAAATTATTTCAATCCTTATTTTAATTGTCATTTCGTCTCTTTCCGTTTCCAAATTTGTGATCAGGTGTAAACATACACGATTAATACAATCACTACACTGCACTTTAAAGCTTTAGTTTAAAAGATTGCTGCATTTAAGGGGAAAAAAGCAGCAGAACATGCCAAAAATTTGATGTTACAATCCTATTCTATATTTCAATGAATTAGGTCTAGTAAACAACCTATTCGAACTATTAAATCTCAGTTGTTACTGTGAAATGTAGTGATAAATAACTAATACAATGGAAAGTCACATGACCTACTCTATCCGGTAATGTGGTCACTAATAACACTAAATAGGCCTACTATCAGAGGCATGAAGTAGGCTAAATAACATAAACATTAGCATGAAACACCCCAATGTATACATAACTGAGCAATAAAAAGAAATCTAAGCAAATGTGGTGCTTAGTGAAGGAAATTCTTCGAAGTTATACGCTATTTTTTATTAAAAAAAAACTATATAATAAAGGCATCGCTCTAACAATATTTTTACAGTACAAATATGCCTATGAAATAAAAGCATAATTTTAACAATATTGTACAGTACAAATATTCCTGACATAAAAACATTATTTT
Organism: Hypophthalmichthys molitrix; assembly: GCA_037950675.1. Lineage (NCBI taxonomy): Eukaryota > Metazoa > Chordata > Actinopteri > Cypriniformes > Xenocyprididae > Hypophthalmichthys > Hypophthalmichthys molitrix. The sequence continues at coordinate 2,377,524 of CM075503.1, read as the reverse complement.
AAACATATTTTACAGTACAAATAGCCTATGCATACTGACCTCTACAAAGCAACATTTACAGTACTTTACAGTTAAATGACATATTGTTTTTTAAAATAGGTAACTTGATACGCGACGTGAAAGTACTTTTCCTCTCAGTAAATGTTCCTGGTATTAGCTGCACCAGAAAGCACTGATCCACACAAACTGACGCATCAGTCACTCAGCGGTGACGCGCACGGGAGGAGGAGCGCGAGCGCGTTTAAATAGCCGCTCTCCATCGTTAAAAGGTTCAGAAGCAGCCACTGCAAACTAAGAAACAACTAGCTATTCTTTACTAGTCCGACTCAAAACCACACACGCAAAAAAACATGATTAAGAAAATGAGTCCTTCGGAGAATGAGTTTGACATCCCTGCGAAGAACTGCTACAGGATGGTCATTCTCGGATCCACAAAAGTTGGGAAAACGGCGATAGTGTCCCGCTTTTTGAACGGACGCTTTGAGGAGCAATACACGCCGACCATAGAGGACTTTCACAGGAAACTCTACAGCATCAAAGGAGATGTGTATCAGCTGGACATTTTGGATACTTCAGGGAATCATCCGTTCCCAGCTATGAGGAGACTGTCTATTCTGACAGGTAAATATCAGACTATATAATCTTATAAAATAAAACTCAGTGTTTTAACAGCGATGCCATAGAAGAAGCATTTTTTGGTTCCATAAAGAACCTTATGAAGAGTTCTAAAAATATATATTTTCTTAGAATGAGGAACATTTTTAAAAAATCTAAAGAACTTTTCCCACTATAAATATTTTTTTTGGAATGGAAAGGTTCCGTGGATTTAAATGCCAGTAAAGAACCATTATTTTTTTAGAGTGATACTGTTGGCTAAGTGCTGTATTTTTTCTAAGTAAATTTCTAACATTCTCCCTATTCTTTTGGCTACAGGTGACGTTTTCATCCTGGTGTTCAGTCTGGACAACCGCGAGTCGTTTCACGAAGTGCAGCGGCTAAAACAGCAGATCTACGAGACCAAGTCCTGCCTTAAAAACAAGACCAAAGAGAACGTGGACGTGCCTCTGGTCATCTGCGGGAACAAGGGCGACCGCGAGTTCTACCGCGAGGTTCAGCGCGAGGAGATCGAGCAGCTGATCGCCGGAGACGAGCAGTGCGCGTATTTCGAGATCTCCGCCAAGAGGAACACGAACCTCGACCAGATGTTTCAGAGACTCTTTGCTCTCGCCAAACTACCCAACGAGATGAGCCCGGACCTCCACCGCAAGGTTTCCGTGCAGTATTGTGACATTCTGCACAAAAAGTCTCTCAGAAACAAGAAGGTGAAGGACGGCGACGCGTACGGCATCGTTGCGCCTTTCGCGCGCCGCCCGAGCGTGCACAGTGACTTGATGTACATCAAAGAGAAGGCGATAGGAGGCGGACAGACCAAGGACAAAGAGAGATGCATCATTAGCTAAAACCGAGCCGTCCAAAGCACTGCTGCGGTCATTATGAGACGCACACGGTTGTTGTGCCTATTGCGGTGACTCCGAAAGGAGCGCGTTCGCGCCGGCGGTTGAAGTCAGTCATCGGCTTGAGCTCTCACCTCGCGACGTGGAAGCGCATGTAATGCTCGCGAGATCTCCTGTACAGAATATCGACTTTGTTCTGTTCAGTCTGAGCGCTCTGTGATGTGGCTTACAAGTATCAGCTCCATGCTTAAAAAATGTGCTTTGTTAGAACATTTGCCTTTTTTGGGTGCTGAAGGGAGTTGCAATGTCAGCTGTTTACATTTTTTTTTTTTTTTTTTTTTTTGGTTAAACTTTATCACAAAGAAATCAACTTGAATGTTTTATTGCATTTTGAACAATTTTTTATTGTCAATGAATGTATATTTATTCTTCTATGTCACTGTTGAATTGAACACGTGGAAAACAGAAATAAAAACTTTTGTCAAGAATATGCACGTTTCCTCCTTACTTTTCAAGTAATACATTTATTTATGTTCTTACAGACCTACAACTGAAAACTAGTAGCTAATTCTAATATAGTCCAGATCCTTTAAAACGGCACTAATCTGAAAATACCTTCTACTCAAAAACGGCTTCTACCTAATTTATTTATCTTGGTCCCCAGAGTTCATTTAAAATATGGTCTCTTGAAAGCTTGAAGCTAAAACCCACCTTGAATTATATATGCTTCAAAACTGCAGAGCAACCTAAAAAATACCTTAGGATGATCAAAAATATGAATTCATATAAACTAGATATGATCTTGAGTATAAATATTCCAAATATATTTAAAATGTAGCAATCTAAAGAAAAAGAAAAAACCTTCTAGGATGCACAAACTATTGTCATTTGTTGTATACACACTTCACGCCAGCTAAAACAACTTGTAATTGATCTATTATGGCTTGCATTGAGGCTCCAATACTGTCTGAGTCTGAAAAATATTGTTTCATCTATCTGCTAAAGCCCATCGAGGATAAATATTCCAGATATATTCTTTAAAAATGCAGAAAAATCTCAAAATACCTTCTGTGAGGCTCAAACAGTTGTCATTTGTATGTTGTGCACAGTTGGCGCCAAGCAAGCACAGCTTGTAATTAACTAATTTGGCTTGGAATGAGGCCTCAATATTGTATCTGAGTACAATACGCGCAGAATTATTAGGAATGTTGATTTTCTGATCATATTTTTTTTTTCCAGGCACATCTTACCAATTCCAAACCACATTAATCTTAATAACTACTATTAATTTTGTATTTAATCATTTATAAGTATTATATAATTGTTCATGAAGGCTGGAAATGAAAAATGCCTTATAATTATTTTGTATGTTTTCTTTTACAGATAAAAAAAGTCATTAAATGCTCATGAGAAGGATGCAATACTAGAAACGGCATGATCAATGGACAGGGAAATGCTCATTGGGTCAGCAGGGTCAGACAAAAACAGGTGGAGAAGAAAAGACACATGTTAACTGCAAAAGAATTAAGTGTGAAACCATCAAGAACCCTTTAGTCTCCAGCGCCACCATTTGCCAGAACTGCAACCTACCTGGAGTCTCCAGAAGTGTCAGGATCTCAGAGGCTTAGGTTAGGTAAAGAATCCAAAAAAATGACTCACACTTAAAAAGAATCACAAGCTGAAGTGTTGTAAAAAACATGAATATGTATTTATCCTCCAGAAAATGGCAGTTTTGAAAGATCATTTTCAGTCCATCACTGCAAAACTGACTTTTCAGGATAGGAGATGGACTAAAAATGATCTTCCAAAACTTACTGCCAGATTCTGGAAGATAAATTCTTCAAACAGCAGTACAAGAGGATGTGGTGCTGGTCCTTCAAGTCACTCTCAATCTGTCTGTCTATAAAGCTTATTAAAAAAAAAAAACTCATGTTTTTTTACAACACTTCAGCTTGTGATTCTTATTAAGTGGGGGTCATTTTTTATACAAAATTAATAGTAGTTATTAAGATTAATGTGGTTTGGAATTAGCAAGATGTGCCTGGAAAAAATATGATCAGAAAATCAACTTGCCTAATAATTCTGCACACTGTATATTAAATTTTTTTTTTAATCTAAACTTGCCGCTAAAGCTCATCATGAGTATAAATATTCCAGATATATGCTTTCAAAAAAGCAGTAATCTGACAATACCTTCTAGGATGCTCAAGCTTTGGTATTTGTATGTTCTGCACACTCTTGACACCAAGAATACACGTCTTATAATTTACTCATCTTGCTTGAAATGAGGCCTCAGTATGAGCACATTTAAACAGAGTTTCATCTACCTGCTGCAAGTCAATAGAAGATATATTCTTTAAAAATGCTGAAAAATCTCAAAATACCTTCTATGATGCACAGAAAATTGTCATTTGTATGTTGAGCAAACACGGCTTGTAATTAACTAATCTATTATGGCTTGAAATGAGTCCCCAATATTGTATCCGAGTGCATTTAAAAATAAATAAATAAAAAGTTTTATCTAAACTTGCCATTAAAGCTTATCTTGTGTATAAATAAGCCATATATATTCTTTAAACATGCAGAATAATCTGAAAATATCTTCTAGGATGCTTCAAAACTGTCTTATGTTGATTTCAAGCAAAATTGCTTGGTATTTCACTCATTTATCTGGTTCACCCCAATACTGTCTCAGGTCTGGTAAATATATGGTTTCATTTTTAAGTGCAACTAAAAACCTCTATTGAAGAAGTGATTGAATTTAATGCACAAACTATGACAAAGTACACAATAACCATTCACCGACACAAAACACATGATTTTGCAAATGCTAAGCCCAAAGTAAAAACAAAAAATATATATATACACAAAAATTACAAAAAAAAAAAAAAAAAATCACGTGGCTGAATCAGTGTCGCCTCTTCCGGTGTAAACAAGTGTTCGTGTTTTCATCCATGCGTTCTCTCATGAAGGTTTGGGGATGTCAAACATGCACAGGCTCTTGTATTTCTGCAGAAGCTGGTTCTTGGTCCGGACCTGTTCTCTGAGGGTCTGCAGTTTGTTCTCCTGCAGCGCAGGACTCATGTCGATCCCAGGCATGGCTGAAATCTGCTCCCGAGCCTCCTGAATCTTCGTCTTCAGTTTGTTCAGCTCCTGATGTACGTCTGGACTTTCCTTATCCATGCTATTGACAGGTGGATGCAGACAGGCCGTTAATATTGCACAACATTAATCTGATGTTGTTTACAGAGACCCAATAGTAAAGCGAACATCCCGAGATATTCCTGAATTTTAACGAAACCAACATCGCGATATGAGCATTCTGTTCCTTAAAACATAAAACAGAAGAATGATTACTTCTTACCATTTTATTACGTCGTGAATAATGGGTAAAAAGGAATAATCTTCAGCCTCCTCTACCACCGGTACCGTAGTCGCCATATTTGCGCTGAGAGGTTGCTACGTCATCAACGTGCGTCTGAGTCTCTGTGTAAACAACGTAATGATGATGGCTTTGTTTTTATCTATGAAATTATATATCTATCCATTTGTCTGTCAATATTATATTATATTTTATAATGTTTCTCCTCATCTAAGAGTCTTCACACTGAGGTCATGGAAGAGTTTAGAGAAGTGTAACAAAACAATAACCGATTTAAATAAATAATACAGTAGTAGAAACAAAGTAGTAATTATAACACAGTGTCAACTAAATATTTGCTAAATAATATTTTACACATTTATAATATACATTTTCACAGTATAAAATGGGTCTTTATACATGAAATTTGGGGGTCTGTAGCACTAAAAGATTGAAAACTGCCTGATCTAAACTCATCCATAACAATTCGTCTCTAATATCTAGTTTATCTAGTAGTACTTGTCAATTACTGACCTCAAACTTAATGCTAAAATGCTCAGCACATGATTGTACATAAAAGTAAGTTTGTCCAGACAGCATTACTGGGTCTATAGAAATCTCTTATTATTTGATCAAAATTTTTGTTGTTGTTTTAATAGGCTACTTATTGGTTTATTTATGTCTTGGTCATCTGATGAGGGAGGAGATACAGTACATACAACATTCCAGGAAATCTAATAACTATTACATGTATTGATAAATGTTTTTTTTGCCCTCTGTTAACCCATCATCACCCTCTACCCTTTTGTTCTGAATCTGTTTACTCACACTAAATGGCCTCATGATAGGCTAATTCCTGAAACCACATTCCTGTAGATTTGAAAATATTTGCTTTGGCATTTCTGTAATATTGATTTTCATAATCTGTGTCCCAGATATGAATGCTATGAAGAAGTTAATTGTACACCACCTTTTGTCAGTTTGTGTGCATATTCTTATATGGCAGATCTGTGGCCATTGTATCTTCATAAACGTTTTGCTTTTCATGTCAGTTTCTCATGGGTTCCTAGAAACCGCACCAGCATCTATATACCTTCTCAAACATTCACAGTGTTGTGCATCGATCAGCATGTGACTGCTCTGCCAGTGGCTTTGAACACATGCACTTCTACTATTTGAATATGCATGCATGATTATTAATGTTCTAATACATCTTTTGCAGTGACCTGACATCTAGAAACATTTTAAATTTGCTTTGTCAAACCTATAAGAACATAAATATTTGGGCTGCTAAAGGATTAAAATGACTAATCAATATAAATCTACATATATTGTCACCTTTATGACTTGAAGTATATTTAATAATTCTGCCTTTTTGGTAAATTTCCTTGCTCTTCAATGCAGCATCTAATGCTTGGACAAAGAGACCACACAATGAAGTATTTTGAAATGTTTAAGTATGAGAAATAAGGATTTAAATTCAGTTTGCAGGCCTTATTTATTATCTTGCTTTCATTTTATTATGCTTAACTAATAAAAGATGACAAACATGTTTTTTCTTTTCTTTTTTGCGTAAGTCAGACAAGTCTATTTCACTCTAATCAACACATATGAAGCAGACATTTATTCATGGAACAATCATACCGTTTAACTGAATTTGTGGTCAAATGAAAACACACATTTATCTTATAGTGATTAGTGTAAACATGATTTTCTAAAATTAGAATTTAATCTTAGTCTTGATTGTTTGCATTACTCAGAATGCTTAGTAGTTATTGTGTGCAGCTGCAAGTGATTGTAATTGTTGTTTAGTTGCTGTATGAGGAATTCCAGGAAAAGCTCCTGCCAATCAAGAAAAACAGTTTCCAAACAGGCTGTGGAATAAGGTTAAGAATATGTGTGTTGTTTTGAAAATGTATTTATATATTAAACATATTTTGCATACTTACTTGTTATACAACAGTATTTAAAATGTTTTATCTGTTATTATTTATTTTTCCCAATGAATATAAATAACTAAGATCACTTAATGCTAAATTTAAAACTGTAAAACAAAAATTAAACATTAAAACAATAATGTAACAAAACAATTAATGAAACTGCAACAATAAAAAGAAGTCATATACAAACTATTTTACCAACAGAAATCATGCTTAATTAAGTGCAATATATGAAACACGTGACAACTTGCCCCAACCTGATCTTAAATCTGAAATTGAATATTTTTGGATTCAATTTAAGAATGTTAAAAGGGTTTAAAAAAATCTAGAGAAAACAATGTTAGCCCAGCTAACAATAAATATTCTAAGAACGTTTTGCTAATGTTCCCATTAAGTTATGAAAATGTTATTTCTGAATCTTCCCTTAATGTTCAAAACGTCCAGTTTTTTTAAATGTTTTAAAAATGTTTTTTCTTGGTTATATGAACGTTAAGGGAACATTCCTCAAACTTTATGGGAATGTTACTTTTGAATGTTCTCTGAACATTCCGAAACAAGTAACATTTAAAAAATGTTAGACAAACTAAAACATTTCAGAAAAAAAAAAAAAAAACATTCCACGAACTATGCATAAATAATGTAATTGTGCTAATGTTTTGAGTTCATTGTTAAAGAGCAGATAACATTTAATGAACGTTCTATTAACATTCCTGGAAGAACGTTGCCAGAACGTTCTGAGAATGTGCGTGTGTGTGTCTGTGTGTGTCTCTGCATGTGTGTGTGTGTGTGTGTGTGTGAGAGTGAGTGTATGTGAGAGTGTGTGTGTGTCTGCTTGTGTGTGTGTGTGAGTGCGTGGGTGTCTGTGCATGTGTGTGTGTGTCTGTGAATGTGTGTGTCTGTGCGTTTGTGTTTGGGTGTGTGCATCTCTATGCATGTGTGTGTGTCTGTGCATTTCTGTCTATGTGTGTGTGTCTGTGTGTATGTGTGTGTGTGTACACATCCTGTCAGTAAGGTGTTGTTTTATTTGTTCAGCTCTCACATGCTTGAACAGCTTGATTGTTCTGACCGGACAGTTACCAAACCCTCTTCAGCACGTGGTCCATCAGTTATTATTCATTAATCACGAGCCGCCTCCATTATTTCTCACACTGCTGGTACACACTGGGTGGTCATTAACAGGATGTTTTGATGGAAGCACATTGTTTGCCAATCACGTTTCCTCATTGCAGTATTCTGTCTGATCCATTCTGCTGAGACGCACAATCAATACTTTAGTCTGTTTGCTTGTTTTAGGCCACTGAGAAGATCAAGTCATGCTAAGATAATAAAATCATCTACATCATACACTGCCACATACTGTTTGAAGGCCAGTCGTTGTGTGTTGTCGTGCTACAAATGAATACTTGCTTTCTTTAACAACAAAAAAGGCAGAAATAAAAATCAAAGTTACAATGGAAGTGAATGTGGACACTTGTATGAGAATTTAAAAGCAGAATAGCAAAAGCTTATCATTTTATAAAAGCATTTACATTAATTTTCTCTTAAAAATATTATATATATATATATATAATAGTTTAAAATGGTAAACTGTAAATTAGTTTGTCAATGAATCTTGCTGCACAAGTTCAAGTTCAATGGACTGTCAATCGCATGAAAAGATGATGATACAGTCTGTACTGTACTGATATTGTCCTTCTCTTTTGACTTCAATGACATTTGACACGCCTAGATTACCACATCATGCTGATCTTTAGTTTTGGAGGGAGAGACTCTGTTCTGTTGAAACCACCCTAGAAAAATCTATTGGAATATTTTCCAATCAATAGGAACACAGGAAACCTTGAGGAAAGAATTTTGTTTATTGGAAAATGACTGTTATGCAATACAAATGGAATTTTAACCATATTAATAATTTAGTGCATTATGTGCATTGCCAAAAAGTTAATAAGACCCCACGTGTATACTCTCATTTTGCCAATTAATGTTTTTAAGTGTGGGCTGAGTCTATGGTCAGGTCATCATGATATAAATGAGAGAAAATACTATCTGTTCTGTCTAGTCACTGTGATTTTTTTTTTTTCTCCGACGTCTTATGAAATGTTCTACCTGTGCGGTTTCACACTCCAGTGGTTTGTAACATCCGCTTCCTGACCCTTTAGGTCCAAAGAAAACTGTGGTCTGACCATCAAAAACTACTTCTTGACAGGTCAGCTAAACATAGTGACCGCATTAGTGACCATTTGTTCCATTAACGGCACCTGTCAATCTTTGACGAACTTGTGCAGTCTGTAATGCACTGGTTTATGCAGTTTCAAACCCCGGACGACACACTTGCGTCAAATCTTTGCCCTCTTGTAGTGTATTTAACCCTCCTATTGTTCAGGGTTATTATTGTCAGATAAAAACTAAAACTATAACTATTAAAAAAGCATTCTCAATGATACTAAAATAACACAACTCTTGTGTTGCAGGTCAGTTTGACCTACATTTGATTTTTGAACTGCTTAAAACTTTAGTTTCTTCTTGAAATTTTGTGGCTTTTTCTCATGTAAGGTCATGAATATGCATCCAAAGTTTCAACACAGTGCTTTGGAAAAGTTTTTGTTGACTATGGTGTTAGGAGTCAAATTGATCCAACGTAAGTGTGTTGGATAAAAGTCCAGAGGAAAGTTAAAGGGATAGTTCACCCAAAACTGAAAATTATTTCATGATTTACTCTCCCTCAAGCCATCCTAGGTGTGTATGACTATCTTCTTTAAGACGAACACAATCAGAGATATATTTAAAAATATCCTGGCTCTTCCAAGCTTTATAGTGAATGGCACTCCTGATTTTGAAGCCCAAAAAAGTTCATCCATCCATCATAAAAATAATCCATACAGCTCCGGAGGGTTAATAAAGGCCTTCTGAAGTGAAGCAATGGGTTTTTGTAAGAAAAATATCCATATTTAAAACTTTATAAACTAAAATAACTAGCTTCTGGCAGACGAATTGTGTAGGCCATCTGCCAGAAGCTAGTTATTTTAGTTTATAACATTTTAAATATGGATATTTTTCTTACAAAATCCCATCGCTTCGCTTCAGAAGGACTTTATTAACCGCCTGGAGTCGTATGGATTACTGGATGGATGCATTTTTTTGGACTTAAAAATATTGAGCCCCATTTACTCCCATTATAAAGCTTGAAAGAGCCAGAATAACTCAGATTGTGTTCGTCTGAAAGAAGATAGTCATATACACCTGGGATGGCTTGAGGGTGAGTAAATCATGGGATAATTTTCATTTTTGGGTGAACTATCCCTTTAATTAATTGCAAATTAAATTTTGTGATGATGCACATTTGAGTAGTGTGCAGGAATGGGCTATATCAAAGACTATAGAATAACACAAGACGTGCCACTCGTATTGTTTTGAATGGGAGAAAGTGCAACACGCAATATGGCGGAATAAGTCCCGCCTTCTAAATAAGAGCCAATCGCCGACTGGTAAAGTCATCGCGTCACTGCAGCAGCCCTTAGAAGCTCCGGTTTCTATAGAAACAGTCTGACACGCGCCTCCGAAATGAGGCACAAGAGACGCGCATTTAGGTCTGTGCATGCGCATTAGCTTGATCCAGCCTAAAAAATAGAGTTTTATTTATCATGATTCGAGTGTTTGGAAAAAAATTTATGAGACAGTTTTGTCAGATTTCATTGGTGATTACAAATATGAAATTTAATCAAAAGCTTGGCAAACAGCTTTGGAGAATTTGATGTTTCCCCATTCAAAGAGATAGGAGCTGCACTTGCATGCCTGAGAGGCGTTTCAAAGATGGCTGCCGAGTGAAATGACTTGTCTTAAAGGGACTTTGGCTATATGCACGGAGCGTTCTTTAGAACTTCCGCAATAATATAAGCCAGCTCGAAAACTTCCGGTGAGATGTCATTTGCTGGTGTGTTGAGCATCAGTAGTGTGATACTTAGTTTATAATCAGAATATGGTCACTTAAATAGTCAGGCATAGCATTAATTTAGTTATTCAAATGTAAGACAGCATTAAAAATAAATAAATAAAGACGTACCTCATTGTTCCTCCTCTGCTAAATTAAATTCGACCATCAGTTTTCACAATTTTCAAAATAATCATTACATCAAAAAAGTAATCTGATTACTTTTTAACACTGTCATGTTTCCTGCAGTATTGATTTAGTCTGATCACGTCACTAACTTAAGTGAAGGGGTGAGATAATCATTCTTGCAATTCAATTACAAACCTTCATTACGTTACTGCCATTTTATTGACTTTCCAAAGCCAATTTTTTCCTCACATTTGGCAGTTAGTAAGTGTTAATTTGGGGGTCTGAGCACACACATTCCTGCCTAAAAGTCCAGGTCAGACCAGCATGGGTTTTAATGCTGATTATAGGATGGATATGCATGGATTTTTTCATGGATTTACTTGAATTATATGTGAGAAATGCATTAAGAAATTTAGATCACCAGCAAAAAATGCTGGTTGGCTGGTTAAAGGACACCAGCATCCTGAGCTCAACACACACTTGTGCTGCAGTTTTTCCAGCAGGGTAATTACTATCTATTACATAAGCACTCACTCAACCAAGCCAGATTCCGGAGCTTTTCTCTCTAATTTCCATTAAGAGCCAATAAATTGGATCTGTGTTGTGCCAGATAGGGCCAACGGACATGCCAGCCTTCACAGGCACCTTTACAGCACACACTGTCTGATTGTATTCAGACTCTCCTTTCGCTTCTCCATGACGTGTGTGAGCAGACTTTCTGTATCTGGCACTGTAGTCGAGAAATAGTTTATTATTTTTCCAGGTCTTTTTGCTGCTTGCTGTGAGTGTATTTAACATGAAGCACATGTATGTATGCAAGAGGTAATGATGAAAGTCCCTGCAAAAATTACATTAAGTTTGAGGTCAGTAAGGTCACACTTTAGATGAAGGTCCAGTTTTCACTATTAACTATGACTTTTGCCTTAATAAACTCCTAATTACTGCTTATTAATTGTTAGTAAGGTAGTTGTTAAGCTTAGGTATATTGTAGGATTAAAGGATGTAGAATATGGTCATGCAGAATAAGGCATTAATATGTGCTTTATAAGTACTAATAAACAGCCAATATCCTAGTATATACATGTCAATAAGCAACTAGTTAGTGAGAATTGGACCCTAAACTAAAGTGTTACCTTGATAATAATGTTACATAAGATTTATATTTCAAATAAATGCTGTTCTTTTGAACTTTATATTTGTCAACAAATCCTAAAATAAATAATCTATCACAGTTTCCACAAAAATATAAAGCAGTGTTTTCAACACTGATAATAATCAGAAATGTTTCTTGAGCAGTAAATCAGCATATTAGAATGATTTCTGAAGGATCATGTGACACTGAAGACTGGAGTAATGATGCTGAAAATTCAGCTTTGATCACAGGAATAAATTACAGTTTACTATATATTCACATCGAAACCATATATTTAAATTGTAATAATATTTTGCTATTTTACAGTATTTTTGATTAAATAAATGCAGCCTTGGTGAGCAAAAGAGATTAAAACATTAAGAAAATCTTATCAACCCCAATCTTTCTGAACACTATGTATACTTTAACTAAGGATTCCAGTACTTTGTCCACCCCTGAAAACAGCTGAAGTTCTGTAATGCTAGTCAAGTTAGTCACTGTTCTGTTCATCTACTCTGATTAATAATATCTTTTTACCTCTCTTTGAGATGGTTCAAATTGTCAAATCCCATAGAGAGAAAGCCCATAGAGAAGGAGAATAAAGAAGCAGAGAGAGGCGAGTCGTGTGCTGATGTGTTGAAGGGCGTGTGACTCTCGTGTCCTCGCACGAGGAGAGAGACGAGACGATCAAACCCTCTCCAATCATTACCATTGACAAACTGAAGCCTTCGGCTGCAACCCAGACGCTCATGTTCAGTCAGACGCTCTGTGAGGGAGAACTTGGTAACACTTTACAACAAGGTTTCTTTGGTTAACATTCGTTCGCTACATTAGTTTACATGAACTAACAATTATAAATACTTCTAAATCATTCATTAATTAATGTCTCGGTTGTATCTTTTATGCTTCAAATGAAACATTACTTGAAAGTGTTTGTACAATAACATGAACAATGATTCTACAGAAATTAATAATCTTTGTTAAAGGGTTAGTTCACCCAAAAATTAAATCATTATTTACTCACCCTCAAGTTGTTTCAAACCTGTATGAATTTCTTTCTTCTGCTGAACACAAAAGAAGATATTCTGAAGAATGTTGGTAACCAAAAAGTTGATGGACCCCATTGACTTCCATAGTATGTGAAAAAATATAATGGAAGTCAATGGGGTCCATCAACTTTTTGGTTACCAACATTCTTCTCAATATCTTCTTTTGTGTTCAACATTATTATAGGGGTCATGAACTGGATATTTTTTAATTATTTTATGTTTCCTGAGGTGCACTTATGATTTATACATCAAAAATTGTCATAATTTAGAAATAAAAGGCATTTTTCCTACCCTGATTTGAATGCTCTGTTTGAAGGGGCGTGTCTGCTGTGAGACTTCAGTGTAAACGCCCACTGCTGTGATTGGCTGACATTTTTGCAGCTGAAATAAGTATTACATGTGGAATCCTTTCCAATACTTTTACCACATTACTTTTACTATTACAGCTGTCGAGATTAACAAATCGTGAAAAGTGTTGATTATTGCATCATGTTTAGATCTGTTCCATCACATGAAAGGTTGCAGTGATGAGCATTGAGCAGATGACAGTCTGTTGATCGTGTGCATCATTGCAACGCAATTTCTCGAAATGCTTTCACCATAACTAACACTGCAAACACAATGTAAATACAGTAAGAGATTCATTGTGTAGTGTAAGAGCGTCACTATAACAGGAGTTTTGGCAAGTGTCCAGATAAACTCGCGGTGTGTGATCGACAGCTTCAGCCATTATAAAGAGTGCATTTTTTGAAGTAAAAATACTCAGATTATTCATTATGAATTTAACTGTCATTACTAGTTTAAAAATGAAATGCGTTACTTACAGTTTGCAGGGTGCTTACTGATTCTAGAACAGTTGATCTTTGAGCAAAAGTTTTTGGGCAAAGCCAGTATCGTTATAGAGACTGGTTCTCAAAACAGTCGCTGGTAAAATGTACGGTACAAACAAGCAAGTCAGCACTGACGTGACTAGGATGTTCGTTCAAAATAAACCAAATCCATTTTTCTCTGACATCGGGATCCTTCGGCAGCTCATGCAAAAATTGTTTTTTCACAGCCAGGAACAACAAATTTGACATAATCTTATCGTAAACAACTTCTTTAGATCCAGTCGCTGCTCATCGGCTGAAAACCAGTGGGCGTGGCCATTGATGCAATGATGTAAAAGTAGGCGTGGTTGTCTTGCTCTAGAGGCAGTTGTATGCAAATGATTGTGACATTACATGCCACCTCTAATCCAAACTAGGCTTTTTTACAGCTTGATTATATAAATGCTTTTTTATTGATGACGAGGAGGTTTTAAGTTATGGAACTTGCAGGATGTAATAATGGTACAAAGACCTCTTATATGGCAAAAGACCAGAACAGTTTGATTTCTCGTGTCATGACCCCTTTAAAATCAAATGTTGTATCTGTTAACATTAGTTTATGCACTGTGAACTAACAATGAACAAGCATTTTTATTAACAAAGATGCTTTAAAACACATATCGCTCATGATTAGTTAATGCTTTAACTAATGTTAACAAACGAAGAAACTTTTAGTTTAAGATTATGAATATGTTAAAAACTGTGACGTAAAGTGCAAAAGAACTATTTTGGATTCTTTCCTCAAATGAGGATTCAAAAGAAAATCATTTACATTAAAATATTATTAGATTTAAATTAAAAATTAATCTTTTCAATCATAAAAATGCAAAATCGAAGCATTTTCACAGGTGCTTTCAGACTTTGTGAAGTCTTGTTACTGTTTCATTTCGTGCCTTTTTTATTAATGTTCCCAATTTGTTCTCCGCTCCTCTCCACATCCATCTTTCTTTGAAAACTCTTATGTAACAGCGTTCAGAGGGAGGGTTTCTCCACGTGGAGGCCCGAGAAATGTGTGTGGGCCTGTCCATGTGCTTGTTTGATTGAAATGATCGATGGTATCGCAAATAAATTGGATTATTTCTTGCTATATTTGTATTTGTTTGTCTAGTTGAGGACGGGTTGCGCGTCTAAACGCTATTATTAAGCTATAAATAAAATACAATGCAAAACTAAGAACAGGCCTATTGAGTATTATTGAATCATCAGTGTTTAGAGGCACCGTCAGAATGAATCCTCAAGACGAGTGACATCATCAACAGCAATCATTTTTTATCAAGCATTTCTGAGAAGAGAGAGGGGATGTGAATATGAGCATGTCGCTCCATGTGACTCATGTGTACGTACACCGAGGACGTCAATTGATGTGTCTTGCCAACCAATTCAGTTCCATTTTAGTCACAGAGCACTTATCGTGTCCTATAAGAAATCAACAGACGTATACTATCCACCTCGCTAAAAACGAGCCTAGAATTATTGCTTTTCAGCGTGCCTAATATCCAGGACAGATGGATGTTTTAAACGGTCGCATTGACCTGCACGTCATTCTTTGACATAGCAAAAGAATTAAAGTTGTCTCAACCTTTCTCTCCTACGCTTGGAAAATATGATCATCCAGAAAGCATTCGCAGGCTGGCATTAGTTATCCTACTGTAAATAAATGCGGTTTTTAATGCATTTTTGTGATTTTTGGTAGTTCAAGTAATCAAAAGAGGTGTTAAAAATCATGACTGTAATTACTTTACAGTTCATTCATCACTCTCAATAATTGATTGTTGATGTGGGGACCTATAATGCCCCTTTCACAAGATGTAATATCAGTCTCTGGTGTCCCCAGAATGTGTCTGTGAAGTTTCAGCTCAAAATACCCCACAGATCATTTATTATAGCTTGTCAAATTTGCCCCTATTTGGGTGTGAGCAAAAGGCGGAGCAACTACATCTGCAAAACAAAAGAAATTGAATAGACAACAGTCATGGGAGTGGCAGATATGTAACCGACAGTACTTAAAGGGATAGTTCACCCAAAACATAAAAGAAGATATTTTGATTAAAATGCGCTCCCACTTTATATTAAGTGGCCTTAAATACTATGTACTTACATTTAAATTAATCATTTGATACAATGCACTTATTGTGTACATACATGTTTTTACATTGTACTTATATTTTAAAAACACCTGCATGTAATTACATTTATAATTACACTGTTGACCCATCCCTTACTCTTACCCCACCCTTAAACCTACATACTACCAAAGCTTTCCCTAACCTTACCCGTATCCCACCTCAATAGCAGCAAAAGTGTTTTGCAATTCAATATAAACCATGAATGAACAATGAACCATTCAATATGAATACATTGTACTTATTTTTTGATGTAAGTACATAGTAGTTAAGGCCACCTAATATAAAGTGGGACCAAATGCATAACCAAACAGTTGATGGACTCCATTGACTTCCATAGTATGGAAAAAATACTATGGGGACCATCAGCTGTTTGGTTGCACACATTCTTCAAAATATCTTCTTTTATGTTCAACAGAAGAAAGAAACTCATACAGGTTTAAGTAGATGATGACAGAATTGTCAGTTTTGTGTGAACTGTCCCTTTAAGGTGTGGCTTAAGGGCCAGCAGAAGAATACATATTTACTTTGCAGATTTATTACACTTAAGTAAGCATGGGTAAAAATAAAAAAAATAATGTTTCAAACCTTATACATAGTGTGCAATGTGTTTTTGTTGCAATGTCTCATATTTCTCATATATGTGTCATATTTGATAAAGTTTGCATCATTAATTATGTTACTTTCCTGTTTTGAAACAATTTATATTGTATAAAGTGCTATAAAAATAAAGGTGACTTGACCATGTATGATGCAAAAAAAAAAAAAAAAAAATGTAATAATGAGAGTAATCATTTATCAAAGTTTAATTGGAATATCTAATGCTTTTGGAATGTTGTTTTATTTTAATATTCTTTTTGGAACACTTTATAATAAGGTTCCATTTAGTTAACTGCATTAGTTAACATGAACTAGCAATGAAAAATAATTTTAAAGCATTTATTAAACTTAGTTAAAGTTAACACTAATACCAAATATCAAAAGTTGCATCTGTTAATATTATTTAATAAACTTGAGCTGACATGAACTAATAATGAACTGTTGTATTTTTATTACCTAATGATAAAATTAATAAATACAAAAATTAATAAATACTGTAACAAATGAATTGCTTGTTGTTGGTTAATTTTAGTTAATGCATTAACTAATGTTAACTAACAGGAACTTGTTGTAAAGTGTAAAGTGTAGTGTCTACCAAAAGTCAAAATCAGGCAATAAAGCCTTATAGAAGACAGCAAACAAACAAACAAATCTCTTACTTATAAAAGAAAATCACTAAATCTACAAGAAACAATTTGAAAAACAATACAATTCATGATTATGTCATTTTTTTAAAAAGCAAGGACAGGAAATGGTAATACTAGAATAAGGTCTAATTTTTAACTAACATCAACTAACAGAGAATTTTTTTACACCATTTATTAAACTTTGTTCAAGTTAGTTCATTAGCAATTCATTAGCAATTAACGTTAACAAATAAAACATTTTAATTGTAATAATGTATTAGTAAATGTTGAAATTTAAATTAACTAAGATTAATAAATGCTGTGGAAGTGTTTTTCATTGTTAGTTCATGTTAACGGATGTAGTTAATTAATGTTAACAAATGCAACCATATTGTAAAGTGTTACCAAGGAAACTGTCATTGTGAAACATGACAATGTGTATGTGTGTGTGGTTATATGGGAGTGCGCATGTCATTATTTTCATAAATCTGTGCAGTGAATGATATATTTTGGCCTGTGTGACAGTGAGTTGCATTCTGGTTTCACATGATTATCTGTTCCTCCAGACAGTGAAGGAGAGAATCAGCTGTGTGTGTGTGTGTGTGTGTGTGTGTGTGTGTGTTATCATGGACAGTTGGAGGCCAGTCACTTATCTAATGACCCAGAGAAGTGAAGCACAGGCTGCCTTCCCTCGCTGACCTTCCCTTGGTGCAACAGATTGTCAACTCCCCCGTCCTCCACCCACCCACCCACACACACACACACACACACACTGAGTGTTTAAAAAACAAATATGATTAACCTACATCCATTAATAAAAGCTCATTTGGGTCAAACAACAGCTTGACAAAACCAGACACATATCATAGGCTAGAATATATTAAGCATGAACTGAATGTAGTGTTTTCAGGCACTCAATAGCATGAAATTTACAATGGAGTTAAAATGCATTATAGATTAAATGTATATTAAATGCAATTAGCTGAACTTTAGAGTGCTTTTTTATGACCTACTTAGAGGACTTAAGTAAATCTTTATATGTAATTCCAGAATTACTTCTATTGTTTTTAAAATATGGTTAAAGTGTACTGCTGAGTGTACTGACAAGCATTTATGATAGACTAAAATATTTGATCACACTTTGTTTTGAGGTGTCAGTATTACAGTGTAATTATACATTTAAGTACTGAGTAATAATAATTAACTACATGTACTTACTAACCAAACCCTAATACTAACCCATAGTAAGTACATGTAGTTTATCACACAGTTACACATTATATTTAAATACATGACATATAAGTTTCATTAGAAATATTTGGTAACACTTTATTTTAGTGTCATCGTTACACGTTACATTGTGCATATTTACATGCAATTAACCATAAACCAAACCCTAATCCTAACCCTAAACCTAAAGTAAGTACATGTAGTTAATTATAATTACTCAGTACTTAAATGTATAATTACACTGCAATACTGACACCTTAAAATTAAGATTTAAATTACAAACCTTAACAGTGTACTACAAGTGCACATTCAATACAATTAAGTGCACTTCTTTTTCACAAGGGGAAGCTCTGCCCAGTGTGAAATCAGACCTGTAAAATACATCAGTCTGTGTCTAAAAGAGCGAGTTTGTCAACAGGAACCACAATTAGCCCTGTGAATCATCCATGTCTCTGTAACGAGCAATTATGCAGCAGGAACAGTCTTTGATAATAGCTATCTGCTCTCAGTGCTGTCGATCTGTGAGCGCAGCAGACGCAGATACTGAGACCATCTTGCAGGGGTCATTTCATATATTATTTGATTATTTATTCTGAAGTTGCGACTGATTCACAAACACTCTGAAATGTGCTGCTCAAACTGTTAAGGTTGGCTTGACACAGAAATCACTAATGATTATATAAATTGAAATATTTGTGTTTTTCATATGTAAATTGCGCGAGCTTATTTTGTCCATTACATCAAAACATCTGAAAAAAAAAAACATACTTTTAACCACCCATAGACCCTCCCCTTGAATAAATCAGGACAGAAGCGATCGAAAGTGGACAAAAGAGATGGATTAAAACACCAGGTGTAAACAGATATGTGTCTGCCTCGTCCACTTGTGATCCAAAACGTATCTTAATACCAGGTGGAAACAGGGCCTCAGACTCAAATCGCTTTCTGTACCTTTAAATATATGATAGTCTAGTAACTATTAGGCTTATTTAGTTTAGCCTATATACAGTATATGGTGTCATCATACTCAAAACCCTTAATCAGCTCCAGATGAAGGGCACTAAAGTGAAGTGAGCATCCCCAGATCTTGAGCTTTGAAGTGTCTCAGCTTTGATCATCATGAGAGAGTCTTGAGCAGGACACTTGGCTTGTGCAGTACTTTACATTCACACAGACTGATACCATGACTGTACACATTCAGATAAAGCGCTTTTTTGAGTCACAAATGGATGCGTGTGTGTGTATGTGTGCGTGTGAGAGGGGGCGGAGGGTTTGTTTTGGCGTCAGCGCTCTGCTGTTAGCGTGACTCGGATAGAGTTCTGCCGCACGGGAATGCCGAGTCCTCCGTAATCAAGACTTCTCAGATAAGACTCATTCAGCACTCAGATTGACTTTAACAGAGCCTGGAACACATCCTTGAAATGTTCAGAATCTTAAAATTTTGCTTTTATTTTTTAAAATATTTTAAAATAAAAAATCAAATGTATTTTTTAATGTTTAAAACATTTCAGTTAATACATATATATATATATATATATATATATATATATATATATATATATATATATATATATATATATATATATATAATGACATTTTTTAAATTTGAATAAAATGAAAACTAAAACACTTTCAAATCACATGAGCCAATATTTTATTCACAATAGAACATAGATAACATAACAAAAGTTTAAACTGGAAAATTTTACAATTTTATGCACAAAATGAGCTCATTTCAAATTTGATGCCTGCTACAGGTCTCAAAATAGTTGGGACAGGGGCATGTTTACCATGGTGTAGCATCTCCTCTTCTTTTCAAAACAGTTTGAAGACTGAGGTTTTGAGTTTCTGGAGTTTTGGTGTTGGAATTTGGTCCCATTCTTGCCTGATATAGGTTTCCAGCTGCTGAAGAGTTTGTGGTCGTCTTTGACGTATTTTTCTCTATTTATGAAAGATCTGGACTGCAGGCAGGCCAATTCAGCACCCGGACTCTTCTACGACGAAGCCATGCTGTTGTAATAGCTGCAGTATGTGGTTTTGCATTGTCCTGCTGAAATACACAAGGCCTTCCCTGAAATAGACGTTGTCTGGAGGGGAGCATATGTTGCTCTAAAACCTTTATATACCTTTCAGCATTCATAGTGCCTTCCAAAACATGCAAGCTGCCCTTACCGTATGCACTTATGCACCCCCATAACATCAGAGATGCTGGCTTTTGAACTGGACACTGATGACACGCTGGAAGGTCTTCCTCCTCTTTAGCCCGGAGGACACGGCGTCCGTGATTTCCAAAAAGAATGTCAAATTTGGACTCGTCTGACCATAGAACACTTTCCCCTTTGAAACAGTCCATTTTAAATGAGCCTTGTCCCACAGGACACGACGGCGCTTCTGGATCATGTTTACATATGGCTTCCTTTTTGCATGATAGAGCTTTAGTTGGCATCTGCAGATGGCACGGCGGATTGTGTTTACTGACAGTGGTTTCTGGAAGTATTCCTGGGCCCATTTAGTAATGTCATTGACACAATCATGCCGATAAGTGATGCAGTGTCATCTGAGGGTCGAAGATCACAGGCATCCAATAAAGGTCTTCGGCCTTGTCCCTTACACACAGAGATTTCTCCAGTTTCTCTGAAACTTTTGATGATGTTATGCACTGTAGATGATGATATTTGCAAAGCCTTTTTACGCACTCTTTCACAGATTGCCCATCTTTACTTCTGAGAGACTCTGCCTCTCTAAGACATCCCTTTTATAGCTAATCATGTTACAGACCTGATATCAATTAACTTAATTAGTTGCTAGATGTTCTCCCAGCTGAATCTTTTCAAAATTTCTTGCTTTTTCAGCCATTAGTTGCCCGAATGCCAACTATTTTGAGACCTGTAGCAGGCATTAAATTTGAAATGAGCTCATTTTGTGCATAAAATTTTAAAATTTCTTAGTTTAAACATTTGTTATGTTATCTATGTTCTATTGTGAATAAAATATTGGCTCATGTGATTTGAAAGTCTTTTAGTTTTCATTTTATTCAAATAATAATAAAAAAAAAAAAAAAAAATCCAGAATTCGGGTTGTGTATATATACATACATACAGTAAAATTATCAACTTAAAATTATCATGCAACCCTAATGTAAACATTTTTATTAGTGTAAAATTAGCTAGCTATAACAAGAACATGTTAACAATAGCACAGTATAGCACTTGCTGAATGAGTACAGCAATATAAAGCATTTAAGATACTTTCTCTCAAAACAAGCCACATGCACCATGATGGTAACTCTCCAAAAACACACATTGACAGAAACTCTTCTGAATTAGCATAACAAAACATTAATCACTACTAAATCTCCCACTTAACATTAATCTTGCACAAAAAAAAAAAAAAACAACAACAACATTATATAACACTTAATTTTAGCATTTACTCTCCCTTTCGAGTGCCATGGGCAAAGCATGCTGGGAAATAGAAATCCCAGCCCAGTTTCAGTTAAACTTAAGTTTATCTAAATGAAAAGAAATAAGTTAATAAAACTCAAAATAATGAAACTGTCAGAAAAGTCTTTATTGTTATATTATTTAGTTGTTATATTTTGTTAAATCACTGGCCTAGTTTTTATTGTGTAAATTGTATATTTTTTTAATATAATTATTATTTTTTAATTATAATTATTTTTTATATTATTATTTTTTTAATATAATTGCACTTTAAATAGACAGGCCTGTTTTTTTCTTTCTTTTTTTTTTTTTTTTTTTTACTTTTTTCTCCATCAAAAAGTGCCTTGATGGAAAATGTCTGGTCATTGTAACAGAATAAACAAACAGATCTCAGCACAACTGTTCAAAAAGCATCTCTTGGTTTTGTTAAATTAGGACAAAGCCTCATTGTGAATCATTGCATAAACAGAACATAGTGAACACAGACCTCAGGCAATTATTCATCTTGTTATTGCCATCAAAACATTTTCATTTAGCTACTTGTATTCTGATCAAATCATAAGTTATTCTACTGTGTGTGTGTGTGTGTGTGTGTGTGTGTGTGTGTTACAAATTCATTCTGTTGATTATTGTTGTCACAAACTTGTTTCACCGTTTTCACCAACTCTATATTTCATCTTTTGACTCCATCTGTCATATTTCTCTTTAACAAACACATCTACTCACGCTCCATAAATATAACAATTAAATAAAACTTCTCTTAATGTATATTATAAGCTCTTTTATTTGCATTCACTCATCCATGAGTGAGTTTACAAATGGGTTGGCGTGAATTAAATATGTACTGTGATATATAAAATGATTAAGTTCTTAATTCAAAACAGGCCGGATTACAATGAACCGGATCAAGACGTACATGTAAACAACTTAAAGAACGTATGATGAATGAAAGACGTTCGGTGAACTCTCCTAACCTTGCAAACCAGCAACAACATGTTTTAAATGACAGTGCTTTAGTAATGTGCAGGCCTTGTTGTTGTTTTTTTTAGGTTGAAGTGTGTTTGAATGGTGACTGGAGTGATAGATGCGCACCGGAAGGCCTCGTGATGAAGCTAATGTTCTCTTTCCATCTTCGTCTCTCAGTGTGAATGAGATTGCTTGCTATTTCTGGATGTGAAAAAACATCTTATCAGAAGCTAAAAATAGAGCTAGGCTATATATAGTACATACAAGCAACTTTTGGCTTATAGATCCATGTGACTTGATTTTTTATCTCTCATATTGTTCCATTAGTAAATCCACATTCGTTCATGCAGTTCATTATCACCAGGAAGCTTGGCCTTAACTCATGATATGCTGGTCTTGACGTGGCATCAGCAATGAATAAAACACATTTTTAAGTGTTTGATGTCATAATTATCCGACATATGGAATCATCACTGGTTAGGAAAGTTGGTTTCAATTGGTTTTGCTTCAGGACTGGTTTTGTTTTATGAGATCAGACATTATGCACATTTTTTTTTTCTTGGTTTTTGAGCATGAGGGCCTATTGCATCATTTGAGAAGCACTGCCCTAAAGAAATAAAACCCTTATTTATTAACTTGACGTGAAAATAGAGCTATTGGTGCTGGTGCTGCATTCACAGAATAAGAGTTTTAGACATTTTTATGTCCTGAGAGCTCAGTTTACTTTTATTTCAGTAATATTATATTATCTGCATGTATATGGTTTTCAAAGTCAGTATGAAATGGATTGTGACATTATATAGTGACGTATATCTGAGTAAAACGGCTTCTCAAACAAGAACAAATGTAGGGCGGGGCTTGATTTTGTCCGTGGGGAATTGATTGGATGGTTGTGGTTTGCTATTGGTGGATCTCATGTGAGTGACAGGTTGCCCCGCCCTCGTCATGCTGCAAGAGGGAGGGGAAGTTATTCTGATTCAAGATTTTTAGGAACATGAGTTTAAAACAATAATGATGTGCACAGATAAATCATTTATAATAAATGCTACAATTTTGATTTCATTGTAACTTTAAGATTTGAAGTTCACATGTTCATTCATCTGCATTATATGAATAATACATATTTTTCCAACTTTGCCTTGTGCCATCATCTCATCCGCGTGCGACAGAGTCTAAAATTGAAGCTTTAACTTAGTCTGAAGCAAACAAAGTCAAAAAAAAAGCAAATGCCACAATATCTGAATCAGCCTCAGTATTGCTTTAGAGCAAATTGATATTTGCTTCATCTGAAATAGATTTGATCAGATTATCGTCAGCAGTGATGTCTCTTTGATCTCAGTGATGCTTGGACTCCATCACAGGTGTCTGCGAACACATTATGAAATCATGAGCTGTATTAAGAACAGAGAGCAGGACGGCAAGAGGATGAGTCAACAGGGCTTTCCTCCCTCATCTATAAGTTTGTGGATGGTTGCGTTTGTTCCATGCCTCTGGGAGTTATTGTACAGACATACGGTAGTAATATTTCATCAGTCTATAAACTCAACAGCTGACGGCATATATATTTTTTTGACTTTATTTCTTCACATTCCCGCCTTCGGTGGTTTCCCTTCTGCATAATTTATGCTGTTTCCACCCTGTTTCTCGCCTCTGGGAAGTTCAACTGCCTGATTTCTCAATACAGACACTATTATATTCGAAGTGTAATAATATTTTCTCAATCAAATTTTCATGAGGTAAACAAATATTCATTCTGAATAGAAAGTTATTCAGATCAGTGTCATTCGCTATAACATGACAGACTCATTCATTTGTTTTTCTGGGTCTGTGTTTCACTGGTTAATAGAACAATGTTATTATTCAGAGGGATTATTTATTTAGAAGTGCTCTGTTTTGGTGTTTAGCATGAGTAAACCACGATGTGCCCGTGTGAGTGTTTGTGGTGTTGTTTTATTGCATTAAGAGCCGCTTCTGACCGCAAACACACAAACATGACTCAAGGCCAGATCATCCTCTATAGATGACCTGTTTACATTTGACGAGGTTTCCTTTTCTATCTATCTCTCTATCTATCATCTGTGTGTGTATTTGTATAGAGTACCTTGTGACTGGTTAATACAACTGGGTGAGATCTGGTCACATGATGATGACAGTAGATATGACAATCAAGTACTATAATAGCAGGAGAAAGCTATCTATTAGCAAAAAAAAAAAAAAAAAAAAAAAATCAATATTTTACAGCCTATATCCATCCATCCATCCATCCATTTATTTATTTAGGTAGGTAGGTAGGTTTCAAACCTTAAATTTTGATTTAATATTAATCAAAAAATATTTATTTTCCCAAAGAAAAAAACATTTACACAAAGTAAAAAATAATATTTATTATAAACACCATATACATAATAAATATATTTTCTTTATTTTGCACAAAAAAGAAAAAAGAAAAAAGAAGATATTTTGGACAAACTTAATTTATTAATTTATTGATTTATTTTTTACAAAAGCATATATACAGTTATATATATATATATATATATATATATATATATATATATATATATATATATATATATATATATATATACTTACAGCCTTCATTCTTTGTTTTGTTTCAAACCTTATATATATATATATATTATAAAATATAAAATTTTGGGGCTTTTTACAGCTTAATTTTACTATAAAGAAAAGCTAAATCAGCAGTAATTATGAAAGCAGAATTTTCAATATAAAACTAAAAACGTTTTGCTTTTGAATGTTTAATTTAGTTTATTATAGAATAGCAAATTTTAAAGACAACTTCAAAAGACCTTAATGTTTATTGTGATGTTTTTGGTCTTCTGTTATGTATGAACTTATGTACTAGTAAAAATAAATAAAATAAAATAAAATAAAATAAAATAAAAAAATAAAATAAAATAAAATAAAATAAAATAAAATAAAATAAAATAAAATAAAAAAAATAAAATAAAATAAAATAAAATAAAATAAAATAAAATAAAATAAAATAAAATAAAATACCCACAATAATTTATGCAGACAGTAAAACTAGTCAGTTTGTTTTCTGCACATGCACACTCAAGCCAAAATAATATTTAAACAAAACAGTTTTTTATAATGTCTTTCTATGGAAGTGTCATTTGCTTTCAGACAAACTGAACAAAAAAAGGTTTAAACCAGAAACCAGGACTTTAGACCAATATAAAAATCACTTTATATAAATGACACGGTTGATTTAACCTTTTCAGTGTATCAGGTTTCATCTATTTGTTATTTATTAGCACTTGTTTCTGTTCAGAGTCTTAAGGACTAGTAGACTGAGGGCATGTCAGGGTATTTTGTAAATAGAAAGCAAGAAATTCAGCGCATGGTCAGTTTTTTTTTTTTTTTTTTTTAGAAATAAGCAGAAAATCCTAGGAAAGGTATTTATTTGTAGCAACATAACCATGGTTTCAGTTTTAGACATATATGTTCTATAAATAAAACCCCTATTTATTAACTTGACGTGAAAATAGAGCTATTAGTGCTGGTGCCTCATTCACAGAATAAGAGTTTTAGAGATTTTTATGTCCTGAGAGCTCAGTTTACTTTTATTTCAGTGATATTATATTATCTGCATGTATATGGTTTTTAAAGTCAGCATGAAATGGATTGTGACATTATGATGTATATCTGAGTAAAACGGCTTCTCAAACAAGAACAAATGTAGGGCGGGGCTTGATTTTGTCCGTGGGGAATTGATTGGATGGTTGTGGTTTGCTATTGGTGGATCTCATGTGAGTGACAGGTTGCCCCGCCCTCGTCACGCTGCAAGAGGGAGGGGAAGTTATTCTGATTCAAGATTTTTAGGAACATGAGTTTAAAACAATAATGATGTGCACAGATAAATCATTTATAATAAATGCTACAATTTTGATTTCATTGTAACTTTAAGATTTGAAGTTCACATGTTCATTCATCTACATTATATGAATAATACATATTTTTCCAACTTTGCCTTGTGCCATCATCTCATCCGCGTGCGACAGAGTCTAAAATTGAAGCTTTAACTTAGTCTGAAGCAAACAAAGTCAAAAGAAAAGCAAATGCCGCAATATCTGAATCAGCCTCAGTATTGCTTTAGAGCAAATTGATATTTGCTTCATCTGAAATAGATTTGATCAGATTATCGTCAGCAGTGATGTCTCTTTGATCTCAGTGATGCTTGGACTCCATCACAGGTGTCTGCGAACACATTATGAAATCATGAGCTGTATTAAGAACAGAGAGCAGGACGGCAAGAGGATGAGTCAACAGGGCTTTCCTCCCTCATCTATAAGTTTGTGGATGGTTGCGTTTGTTCCATGCCTCTGGGAGTTATTGTACAGACATACGGTAGTAATATTTCATCAGTCTATAAACTCAACAGCTGATATATGGCATATATTTTTTTTTTTTACTTTATTTCTTCACATTCCCGCCTTCGGTGGTTTCCCTTCTGCATAATTTATGCTGTTTCCACCCTGTTTCTCGCCTCTGGGAAGTTCAACTGCCTGATTTCTCAATACAGACACTATTATATTCGAAGTGTAATAATATTTTCTCAATCAAATTTTCATGAGGTAAACAAATATTCATTCTGAATAGAAAGTTATTCAGATCAGTGTCATTCGCTCTCCTCCGCTATAACATGACAGACTCATTCATTTGTTTTTCTGGGTCTGTGTTTCACTGGTTAATAGAACAATGTTATTATTCAGAGGGATTATTTATTTAGAAGTGCTCTGTTTTGGTGTTTAGCATGAGTAAACCACGATGTGCCCGTGTGAGTGTTTGTGGTGTTGTTTTATTGCATTAAGAGCCGCTTCTGACCGCAAACACACAAACATGACTCAAGGCCAGATCATCCTCTATAGATGACCTGTTTACATTTGACGAGGTTTCCTTTTCTATCTATCTCTCTATCTATCATCTGTGTGTGTATTTGTATAGAGTACCTTGTGACTGGTTAATACAACTGGGTGAGATCTGGTCACATGATGATGACAGTAGATATGACAATCAAGTACTATAATAGCAGGAGAAAGCTATCTATTAGCAAAAAAAAAAAAAAAAAAAAAAAAAATCAATATTTTACAGCCTATATCCATCCATCCATCCATCCATTTATTTATTTAGGTAGGTAGGTAGGTTTCAAACCTTAAATTTTGATTTAATATTAATCAAAAAATATTTATTTTCCCAAAGAAAAAAACATTTACACAAAGTAAAAAATAATATTTATTATAAACACCATATACATAATAAATATATTTTCTTTATTTTGCACAAAAAAAAAGAAAAAGAAAAAAGAAGATATTTTGGACAAACTTAATTGATTAATTTATTGATTTATTTTTTACAAAAGCATATATACAGTTATATATATATATATATATATATATATATATATATATATATATATTATAAAATATAAAATTTTGGGGCTTTTTACAGCTTAATTTTACTATAAACAAAAGCTAAATCAGCAGTAATTATGAAAGCAGAATTTTCAAGATAAAACTAAAAATGTTTTGCTTTTGAATGTTTAATTTAGTTTATTATAGAATAGCAAATTTTAAAGACAACTTCAAAAGACCTTAATGTTTATTGTGATGTTTTTGGTCTTCTGTTATGTATGAACTTATGTACTAGTAAAAATAAAATAAAATAAAATAATAAAATAAAATAAAATAAAATAAAATAAAATAAAATAAAATAAAATAAAATAATAAAAAATAATATAAAATAAAATAAAATAAAATAAAAAATTAAATATAAAATAAAAAATAAAATAAAATAAAATAATTTATGCAGACAGTAAAACTAGTCAGTTTGTTTTCTGCACATGCACACTCAAGCCAAAATAATATTTAAACAAAACTGTTTTTTATAATGTCTTTCTATGGAAGTGTCATTTGCTTTCAGACAAACTGAACAAAAAAAAGGTTTAAACCAGAAACCAGGACTTTAGACCAATATAAAAATCACTTTATATAAATGACACGGTTGATTTACCCTTTTCAGTGTATCAGGTTTCATCTATTTGTTATTTATTAGCACTTGTTTCTGTTCAGAGTCTTAAGGACTAGTAGACTGAGGGCATGTCAGGGTATTTTGTAAATAGAAAGCAAGAAATTCAGCGCATGGTCAGTTTTTTTTTTTTTTTTTTCAGAAATAAGCAGAAAATCCTAGGAAAGGTGTTTATTTGTAGCAACATAACCATGGTTTCAGTTTTAGACATATATGTTCTATAAATAAAACCCCTATTTATTAACTTGACCTGAAAATAGAGCTATTAGTGCTGGTGCCTCATTCACAGAATAAGAGTTTTAGAAATTTTTATGTCCTGAGAGCTCAGTTTACTTTTATTTCAGTGATATTATATTATCTGCATGTATATGGTTTTCAAAGTCAGCATGAAATGGATTGTGACATTATGATGTATATCTGAGTAAAACGGCTTCTCAAACAAGAACAAATGTAGGGTGGGGCTTGATTTTGTCCGTGGGGAATTGATTGGATGGTTGTGGTTTGCTATTGGTGGATCTCATATGAGTGACAGGTTGCCCCGCCCTCGTCACGCTGCAAGAGGGAGGGGAAGTTATTCTGATTCAAGATTTTTAGGAACATGAGTTTAAAACAATAATGATGTGCACAGATAAATCATTTATAATAAATGCTACAATTTTGATTTCATTGTAACTTTAAGATTTGAAGTTCACATGTTCATTCATCTGCATTATATGAATAATACATATTTTTCCAACTTTGCCTTGTGCCATCATCTCATCCGCGTGCGACAGAGTCTAAAATTGAAGCTTTAACTTAGTCTGAAGCAAACAAAGTCAAAAGAAAAGCAAATGCCACAATATCTGAATCAGCCTCAGTATTGCTTTAGAGCAAATTGATATTTGCTTCATCTGAAATAGATTTGATCAGATTATCGTCAGCAGTGATGTCTCTTTGATCTCAGTGATGCTTGGACTCCATCACAGGTGTCTGCGAACACATTATGAAATCATGAGCTGTATTAAGAACAGAGAGCAGGACGGCAAGAGGATGAGTCAACAGGGCTTTCCTCCCTCATCTATAAGTTTGTGGATGGTTGCGTTTGTTCCATGCCTCTGGGAGTTATTGTACAGACATACGGTAGTAATATTTCATCAGTCTATAAACTCAACAGCTGATATATGGCATATATATTTTTTTGACTTTATTTCTTCACATTCCCGCCTTCGGTGGTTTCCCTTCTGCATAATTTATGCTGTTTCCACCCTGTTTCTCGCCTCTGGGAAGTTCACTGCCTGATTTCTCAATACAGACACTATTATATTCGAAGTGTAATAATATTTTCTTAATCAAATTTTCATGAGGTAAACAAATATTCACCAATAATAGCAGGAGAAAGCTATCTATTAGCACTCCCATTCATCTCAGTGACATGATCTTGGCAAGACCCTGGCAATACATGACCCACTCGTGTGCGCTCTGTTTCTGAGAACATCCGTCATGTGACTGTTCACTCTTAAAAGGCAGCAGATGGAAAAAAGTCAGTTTCACAGTTTAGAAGCTTATTTTTGCCATGGAATAAAAAAATGGTAATTGCGACTTTTTATCTCACAAATCTGACTTTTTCTCTCAAATCTGAGATTAAGGACCCTATCATACACCCGGCGCAATGTGATGCCAGGCGCAAGTGTTCTTTGCTAGTTTCTGCCCGACGCAGTTATCAATTTCATGTCCAGCACCACGTTGTTTAAATAGCAAATGCACTCACGCCCATCTGTTCGCCCATGGCTGTGCACCTGAAAACGAGGTGTTCAGGTGCATTGTTGGCGTGTTGCTATTTTGAGGCAACTAAAGTCAATGGTGCAATATTTTTTTGTTATTTAAAAAGCGTGTTACTAATATGCACCTATAGGCGGGTGCACAAGCAGCATACACTCTGCTTGATACATACACAGGGCAGCACACAAACATGCCAAATATTAAAAATAAAAGGATTCCTCTCTGGAGAAGCATTCAGTCTTTCCGCTTGCAAATTCCGCCATGTAAATAGCAATCCACTGTGGTGGAAGCGCAACTGGCTTTTAAAGAGAATGGGAGATGAGAATCTGATTTATTGCACATTACACCCATGACTCATTAAGAGAATAGGTACAATCCTTTTGGACCATGCGCCTGGCGCAGTGACCATTTTTTCAATCATTAAACTACCAAAAGAGGATTTGGACACGTCTACGTGCGCTTCAGATCATGCGCTTAGCTTATTAAAATAGGGGCCTATATCTCATAACTTGGACTCACAAGGTGCAATTAACTATTTTTTATTATTTTTTTTATTTTGTGAGGGAATCAAAACAAAAGGCCAAAATTGTAAGATGTAAACTGACAAAAGTGAGGAAAAAAAAGTGTGAGATAAAAAGTCCCAATTACTTTTTTTTTTATATGGAAGCCCATTTCTGCCACATATGAAAAAATGCTCTGATAAATCATAATTATGACACGCTAAATCGAAATTATGACCTCAAAATTCAAAATTATAAGATTAAAAAGTCAAAATTATTACTTAATTTAAAATTATGACATACTAAACCGAAATTATGACATTAAATATGTGAAATTATGACTTAAATGTCGAAATTATGACACACTAAATTGAAATTATGACTTAAAAAGTCAAAATTATGACTTAAAAGGTCTTAATTATGATATAAAATGTCGAAATGATGATAGAAAGTCAAAATGAGAATTTTGAATTTTAGGTCATAATTATGCCAGATTATGATTTTTGTTTTCTTTTTATGTGGCAGAAATGGGCTTCCATGGAGCTTCAGTAACACTTTATTTTACAGTGTCCTTGTTACACCTTACATGTATTTACTATAGTAGTAACAGTAAATTATGCATAATTACATGTAACTAGCCCAAACCAAACCCTAACCCTAACCCTATAGTAAGTACATGAAGTTAATTATTATTACTCAGTACTTAAATGTATAATTACAGTGTAACACGGACACCTTAAAATAAAGGGTTACACTTATGTAATTATACATTTAAGTGCTGAGTAATATAAATTGTACTTTGTATAATCTTCTGCTTCTCGAAAATCTGCCTGGTTTCAGGAGCTATATGTACTTTGTAGATAATTAGGGTTAGGGTTTGAATAGGGTTTGGTTTAGGGTTAGTTAATTATGCACAATTTACTGTTATTTCTATAGTAAGTACATGTAACTTATGTAACAATGACACTAAAATAAAGTGTTGCCAAATAAAGTGTAACCAAAGCTTACATATTTAAACGTATCCTGCACTGCTAAAAGATCTACTTATGTGGATCAATGAATTTTAATGTCATAAATGACAAAAGCATAAGACAAATGTTTTATTGAAAATCTCTGCTGTTTTCCACAGCGATGCTTGAATCACGCTCTGCTGGCAGCGACACATGAATGCATGTGCATGACGGCCTCGGCCTGCTTTTACAGAAAAGATGAAAGCTCACGCACTGGTCAGGGAGAGATGGAGTGAAAATACTCCACGTTACGTGAACGTGTCAATCCGAGGTCAAATCTTATTACTCAAAAGCATCAAATAACACAAGCAGTTACGAATTACAATGACATACTGAGTCATGCGCCAGGCAGAAGAGAAACGTGCCTTTGGAAGTTATTATAGTGCCATTGAACATGAAACAGAATAATAGTGATGAAATATCCCCTCCGAACATGTGCGTGTGCCACACACACACACACACACACACACACTTTCATATTCATAATCTTCTTGCTGCTCTCGAAAATCTGCCTGGTTTTAGGAGCTGTGCTCCTCATCCAATCAGAAACACCAACAGCTTATTATGCAAAGCAACTGCTCCTTTGATCAAATCTCCTCTCAAGTTTATTAGTTTACAGTGTATGCATGATTTACTCATTGCCTTTCAATGAACAAATGACAGCATTAGAAGTGCACTCCATCTTTCATGAGTCTCACTCTGTGTTTGTGACATCCTTCCAGCGTGAGACAAATCGTCCGGCGCTGACAGCCGTGACAACAGAGCCTGTAAACACATGAGGGGGGGATTCACACTTGCTGAGAACAACATTTATTTGCATGTCCTGTCTGATGTTTTAGTGACCAGTTCACCAGAGGTTAACACTTTACAATAAGATCCCATTAGTTAATGAATTAACTAAGAAAAACTAACAAGCAGTACTTTTGCATGTATTAAATACATGAGCAATACAGTATTTATTAATCATTGTTAATGTTATATAATAAAAATACAGCATAAATGCTTTATAAGTATTTTTTTTATCATTAGTTCATGTTAACAAATGTAGTTATCCTTTACCTTAACCAGTGGTAACAAATGTTCACAAAACTCTTGACCAGCTCAATTAAAGTTTACACTTTTCAACTAGATAAAAAAGTTAGTCAAGACAAACTTTGATGTTAGCTTGAGAAAGCCTGACCTTGAAGTCAGAAAACAGAATTAGCATGAATTAGCACATACCATGTTTTAACATGAATTAACACATTGCTAACATGTTTTAGCATGTTGCCAGTGTGATTTAACACACTCTTAGAATGAATAAACACATTGCTAGCATGTTATATCATTCTGCTAGCATATTTCTAGCATGAATTAGCATATTGTTAACATAATTTAACACATAGTTAGCATGTTTCTAGCATGAATTAGCACATTGCTAACATGTTTTAACATGTTGCCAGTGTGATTTAACACACTGTTAGCATGAATTAACACATTGCTAGCATGTTATAGCATTTTGCTAGCATATTTCTAACATGAATTAACACATTGCTATCATAATTTAGCACATTGCTAACATGTTTCTAGCATTAATTAGCACATGCCATGTTTTAGCATATTGCTAGCATGATTTTGCACATTGTTAACATGTTTTTAGGATGAATTAACACATTGCTAACATGTTCTAGCTTGTTGCCAGTGTGATTTAACACACTGTTAGCATTTTATATCATATTGTTAACATATTTCTAACATGAATTAACACATTGCTAACATAATTTAACACATTGCTAACATGTTTTAACATGTTGCCAGTGTGATTTAACACACTGTTAGCATTAATTAACACATTGCTAGCATGTTATAACATATTTCTAGCATGAATTAACACATTGCTAACATAATTTAGCACATTGCTAGCATGTTTCTAGTATTAATTAGCACATGCCATGTTTTAACATATTACTAGCATGATTTTGCACATTAACATGTTTTTAGTATGAATTAACACATTGCTAACATGTTTTAGCTTGTTGCCAGTGTGATTTAACACACTGTTAGCATGTTATATCATATTGCTAACATATTTCTAACATGAATTAACACATTGCTAACATAATTAAACACATTGCTAACATGTTTTAACATGTTGCCAGTGTGATTTAACACACTGTTAGCATTTTATATCATATTGCTAACATATTTCTAACATGAATTAACACATTGCTAACATAATTAAACACATTGCTAACATGTTTTAACATGTTGCCAGTGTGATTTAACACACTGTTAGCATGAATTAACACATTGCTAGCATGTTATAGCATATTTCTAGCATGAATTAACACATTGCTAACATAATTTAGCACATTGCTAGCATGTTTCTAGTATTAATTAGCACATACGATGTTTTAACATATTGCTAGCATGATTTTGCACATTGTTAACATGTTTTTAATATGAATTAACACATTGCTAACATGTTTTAGCTTGTTGCCAGTGTGATTTAATACACTGTTAGCATTTTATATCATATTGCTAACATATTTCTAACATGAATTAACACATTGCTATCATAATTTAGCACATTGCTAGCATGTTTCTAGCATTAATTAGCACATGCCATGTTTTAGCATATTGTTAGCATGATTTTGCACATCGTTAACATGTTTTTAGTATGAATTAACACATTGCTAACATGTTTTAACTTGTTGCCAGTGTGATTTAACACACTGTTAGCATTTTATATCATATTGTTAACATATTTCTAACATGAATTAGCACATTGCTAACATAATTTAACACATAGCTAACATGCTTTAACATGTTGCCAGTGTGATTTAACACACTGTTAGCATGAATTAACACATTGCTAGCATGTTATAGCATGTTGTTAGGATATTTCTAACATGAATTAACACATTGCTAACATAATTTAGCACATTATAACATGTTTCTAGCATGAATTAGCACATGCCATGTTTTAGAAAGTTGCTAGCATGATTTTGCACATTGTTAGCATGTTTCTAGTATGAATTAACACATTGCTAACATGTTTTAGCATGTTGCTAGCATGAATTAGCAAATTTACAAGCATGCTGTCCTAGAATAGTTGTTAAGCTTTGCTAGTGTAGACAGCTTAAATACTCTTTAAGGGTTATTCACTATTATAACACATATTCACTATTAACTAAGAGTTTTCCCTCAATAAACTCCTAATCACTGCTTAAGGTAGTTGTTAAGTTTAGGTATTATGGGATGTAGAATAAGGTCATGCAGAATAAGGCATTAATATGTGCTTTATAAGTACTAAATAGCCAATATGCTAGTAAAATGGATGCTAATAAGCGAGTAGCTTATAGTGTTCCTTAATCTAAAGTGTTGCCAGTTAATGCACTGACTTATATTGACTACTGGGACATTGTTGTAAAATGTTATCAAAAAAGGACAATGTATAGAGCTATTTCAATGCATTTAACACCTGGTTAAACCGGATTACAGTTGCTTTGTGAACAAGACTAATATGTTTTTGCACCAAAATATCACATTAAAGTGGCAGGACTGTTTAGTTTAGGTACCGTAGCATTTTCCCATACTGTACACATTTTCATTGTTACTGATTAACCTGTTTTTAGATGTTATACTGAGAACTCAATGCAGATTTGATTTGTTGGTGTGAATTGAAGAGTTTTTCTCAGTGCATAAACAGCTGTGCAATAAACATTTTTACAAGCTGTCACAACACCACTTCCAGGAAGGGATTTAAGAGCCAATTTGAAATTTGCTAACATTATCTAGTGTGATAAATCATGATTAATGGTGCTTTTGTTACACTTCAGGTTAAAGGTATTTGACAAACAACTAACTTCTAGTGTTAAACTCTTGGCTTCGCAACTGGAATGATACCTCAAATCGTGCTGTTTGTCAGGAAGAAGTGTGCTGTTGCTTTTCATTTTCAGTGGACGAATGGGCAAGAAGAGATGTAAAATCATCATCATATATGCAGGATTACAGTTGAAAAATACCATTTATTTCTTTTCAAAGACCCAACAGTGTCTCTCTTTTTGTCCTGTTTCCTCATTCCTCTTTATATTGTTATGATGCTTTCCTCCATAAATCGTCTCACATGAAAAGTGTTTTCCAAGAATGACCCGAATGTCTCATGTTGACCTAACTTTATTTGTCCACATAATTTATTATGGGAACAATTTCCACAGTGAGCATCCTGAAAAGGCCATTGATTAATAACAATTGGAAAGATGGAGAAATCCTCTGGCTTCCAAAGAACCAGCATGACTGTCATGTTTACTAAATGAAGTTGCCAAGTTTTCAGAATCGCTGCTTTGAAAGGACAAAAAATCATATTGTGCGAAGCAGGGTTATAGTTATTGCATTATAACTAAATCTGAGACTATAACCATAAAAAAGAGCATTTGATACTTTAAATAAAATGTAAAAATACTTAAAAAATAAAAATAAACAAAAGATGTAAAAATAAAATTTAACTGAAAAAATAATAAAATTAAATAAAACCTTAAACTTATTTTTTTTAGCTAGTTTTCAAAGCAAAATTTTGTTTTTATTTAATTTTACATTGATGTACCAAAACAACCACAATGAAAAACTGAAATAAAAATCAATAAAAATAATAGACATTTAAAAAAAAAATCAAGGATGACAAAAATAACACACAACAAAATTACTGAAATTTTAACAGAAAATATAAAAATAAAACTGAAATAAAATAAAATACAGTTGCAAGAAAAAGTATGTGAACCACTTGCAGAATCTGTGAAAATGTTAATAATTTTAACAAAATAAGAGAGATCATACAAAATGTGTTATTTTTTATTTAGTACTGTCCTGAGTAAGATATTTTATATAAAAGATGTTTACATATAATCCACAAGACAAAAAAAAAAAAAAAAATAGCTGAATTTATTAAAATAACCCCATTCATAAGTATGTGAACCATTGATTCTCAATACTGTGTGGTTACCTGGATGATCTATGACTGTTTTTTTTTGTTGTGTGATGGTTGTTCATGAGTCTCTTGTTTGTTCTGAGCAGTTAAACTGAGCTCTGTTCTTCAGAAAAAATCTCCAGGTCCTGCAGATTCTTCAGTTTTCCAGCATTTTTTGCATATTCGAACCCTTTACAACAATGACTGAATGATTTTGAGATCCATCTTTTCACACTGAGGACAACTGAGGGACTCAAACACAACTTTTAAAAAAGGTTCAAACATTCACTGATGCTTCAGAAAAAAACATGATGCATTAATAGATGGGGGGTGAAAACATTTGGAATTTGAAGATCAAGGTAAATTGTATTTAATTTGTCTTCCGGGAAACATGCAACTATCTTCTGTTGCTTCCGAAGGGCAGTACTAAATGAAAAAAAAAAAATGATATTCAAGCGAAATAAGAAACATTTGGACCTCTTCATCCTGTTCAAAAGTTTTCACCCCCTTGATCTTAATGCATTGTGTTTCCTTCTGGAGCATCAGTGAATGTTTGAACCTTTTTTTAATAGTTGTGTTTGAGTCCCTCAGTTGTCCTCAGTGTGAAAAGATGAATCTCAAAATCATTCAGTCACTGCTGGAAAGAGTTCAAATATGCAAAAGATGCTGGAAAACTGAAGAATTTTTGGGACCTGGAGATTTTTTCTGAAGAACAGAGCTCAGTTTAACTGCTCAGAATAAACAAGAGACTCATGAACAACCATCACACAACAAAAAAACAGTCGTAGATCATCCAGGTAACCACACAGTATTGAGAATCAATAGTTCACATACTTATGAATGGGGTTATTTTAATAAATTCAGCTATTTTTTTTTGTCTTATGGATTATATGTAAACATCTTTTATGTAAAATATCTTACTCAGGACAGTACTATATAAAAAATAACATGCATTTTGTATGATCTCCCTTATTTTGTTGAAATTTTGCACATTTTCACAGATTCTGCAAGTGGTTCACACACTTATTCTTGCAACTGTATAAACTTTTTAATATAGTAAAAAGCTAGTTGCAACATTTTTCATTTAAGTTTAAGCTGATGTAGTAAAATAACCATAACTAAAACTAACAATTAATAAAATAAAAATAATAATAATAATAAAAACTGACAAAAACACAAAATAGATTAACAAATTACATTGAATAAAAACAAGTTCAAAGTATTAAAAAAAACTACAATAGTATCTCAATGATACAAAAAACAAAACAATAAAATCGAGACTTGATTTCCCGCACAGCCAATGAGGATCGATTTGAACCATCTGTCCTGTTATTCTGTATTTACCGTAGGTCTCGTCAGTCATATTTCCTCTCATCCAGGCTGTGTGTGTCTAACATCATGATTTATTGTGCACATTTTATGGTTTATTTGCTTGCATTACTGTAGTATTGGCGCACAGGTATGCCTGTTTCCTGGAAAGGTGCACTTGAAACTTGCTGAGTTATTATGTATGCAGATTGAGTCACTTTGTTTCTCAGGAAAAACATATGGAAGCTGATTGGATTTATATGGAAGTTTGAGGGTCAGTATTGACACTCACAGTTCCCAAACAAATCCAGATGATGTCCACAGACAGGATCCATTAGCTTACTCGGCTAACATCAGCGTGTTTATCATGGTTTCGGAGGATATGAGTCAGTAATTAGTGTGGTTTTCAGTAAACAATTATAGGGATCCTCTTATCAGCATCCTAGAGAAGCTCTACTCTGGAAACTGAGAGCTGTGTACACAGGTGTGTGTGTGTCATGTGACAGATGCCTGCAGCGCTCCGATTGGTCGGCTCTTGGAAACAGCATCCCATTCTGTCGTAAACCAGACGAACAGACGGAGAACATAAACAAAAACAAGGGAAAAAGAAATGCTTGGAAAGTAACAAGCTGATGTTTAATTTTCTCTTGTTCCTTCAGGCTTTTCTTCTATAGTGAACTGATTTTTTTGCTGTGCAGGTTAACTCCAGAGCAAGAAAACAGAGATAGACGTGCTCTTATATTTTCCTCACACAACAATCTACACTACCAGACAAAAGTTCGGAATAATTATTTATTTATATATATATATATATATATATATATATATTTGAAAGAATTCTCTTATGCTCACTAAGGCTGTATTTATTTAAACAAAAATACAGGAAAAACTTAAATATTATTATAATTAAAAATATCTGTTTTCTATGTGAATATATAGTAAACTGTAATTTATTTCTGTCATCAAAGCTGAATTTTCAGCATCATTTCAGTCACGTGATCCTTCAGAAATCATTCTAATATGATGATCTGCTGCTCAAGAAACATTTCTGATTATTATCAATGTTGAAAACAGTTGTGATGCTTCATGTTTTTGTGATAGCAATATAGAAAGTTTTTAAAAGAACAGCATTTATTTGAAATAAAAATCTTCTGTAACATTGTCTTTACTGTCACTTTTGATCAATTTAATGCATCGTTGATGAATAAAAGTATTAATTTCTCTCTTTTTTGAATTATTATTTTATATTAATTTACCACAAACTTTTGAATGGACATGAATCATGGTTTCCACAAAAATCTGAAGCAGCACAACTGTTTTCAACATTGATAATAATCATAAATGTTTCTTGAGCAGCAGATCATCATATTACAATGATTTCTGAAGGACCATGTGACACTGAAGACTGGAGTAATGATGCTGAAAATTCAGCTTTGATCACAGGAATAAAATATATTTTACAATATATTCACATAGAAAGCAGCTATTTTAAATTGTAATAATATTTCACATTTTACAGTATTTTTGATCAAATAAATGCAGCCTTGGTGAAGAGCCTTCATTTTTCAAAAACATAAAAAAAATAATCATACAAAATTTTTCGCCAGGTATGCATTGAAACGTATGATAAAGCAGAATAAAAACAAAACAGTTCCATCCAGCAGGACAGCCCAGTGAAGTGTTTGCCAGAACAGTCTTACGCAGATTCCTACATTTCATTACACCGCAGGGATTTCTCAGAACTATGACGCATTCGGCCTCCACAATCCTGTCTTTCTCTGGCAAACTATGCAGCAAGTGATTGCTGGTGTTTATGTCTTTAGCTTAAAGGATTAGTTCACTTCCGAATGAAAATCTCCTGATAATTTACTCACCACCATTGTCATACAAGATATTTATGTCTTTCTTTCTTCGGTCGAAAAGAAATGAAGGTTTTTGAGGAAAACATTCCAGGATTTTTCTCCATATAGTGGACTTCACTGGGGTTCAACGGGTTGAAGGTCCAAATGTCAGTTTCAGTGCAGCTTCAAAGAGCTCTACATGATCCCAGATGAGGAATAAGAGTCTTATCTAGCGAAATGATCGGTCATTTTCTAAAAATAAAAAAATAAAATTTATACACTTTTTAACCACAAATGCTCATCTTGCACTGCTCTGCGATGCGCTACGCATTACGTAATCATGTTGTGAAGGTCACACGTGACGTAGGCGGAAGTACAGATCCAGTGTTTGCAAAGCGAACGTGCAAAGACGAAGTCAAACGCCCTTTACACAAAAAAAAGGTAAAACAATGATGTCAGACGATTTTTAAGTTTTTGAAGGAGAAAAAAGAGTTGGAGTTTTTCGCCCTACCGCGGTACTTCCGCCTACGTGATTAAGTAATGCATGGCGCATCACAGAGCAGTGCAAGATGAGCATTTGTGGTTAAAAAGTATTTAAATATTCATTTTTTTAGAAAATGACCTATCGTTTCTCTAGATAAGACTCTTATTCCTCATCTGGGATCATGTAGAGCTCTTTGAAGCTGCACTGAAACTGACATTTGGACCTTCAACCCGTTGAACCCCAGTGAAGTCCACTATATGGAGAAAAATCTTGGAATGTTTTCCTCAAAAACCTTCATTTCTTTTCGACTGAAGAAAGAAAGACATGAACATCTTGGATGACATGAGGGTGAGTAAATTATCAGGAATTTGAATTATGAAGTGAACTAATCCTTTAAGAAAAAAAAAAGGTCCTATATATAGAATCCTAAAGCGTTCAGGGGTTCCCAAAAGGATTTAGTTATAATTTTTAATTAAGTTTTATGAATTCAATAGCTTGTAAACATACTTTATCAGTAGAAAAACCTTTAATAATCTGTTAAACATGAAAGTATTATGCAACCATTTAAGACATTTTTCCTTATATAGAATCTTTTTGGCATAAAGAGTTCTTTAAAATTCAGTCAAGAACCCGTGAGTTCTATATATAAAGGTCCACTATAGAAAGAAAGAAAATGCATCTGCATCTTTTTAGTCAGGCAGCCGCAGTATAAAAACAGTCACATAAGTGTCTCTTTATATGTCATGACATTTAAGCTTTCATAAGTTAACATACTGTATAAAAATGGACCCTATTCAATTTTTTATGCATGTTACTGGTATGATTTATTGGTGCACATTATTTCAAATTGCTCTAATTTTTTATCCTTTTTTAATGCCATTGCAAATCACATATATGTTTCAGCTCCATTTTGGTATGTAAGAGTTTAATATAGGTTATGAATGACACTTCATGTTGACGTCTTTCAGTATCCTTCTTGCGAGGAACAAAAACAGACGCATACACTTTCTCTATCTGTTCCAGGAAAACAATCTATGCAATACATTTGACTTGTGTGTGTAGGTATTATTAATAGCCTGGACATATACAAACTTACAGCTGTTGCTATGAAGAAAGAAAGTGCCTCCGACAAATCGTGAGACTACAGCTGAGAAACTTTTCCAAGTCTTCTCAGAATACTGTATGTTTCCTCTCGTGTTCGGAAATGACTTTGGAGCACGAGGCCGTTTTGAAAGAACATCACATGGAAACACTGGAAAGAGCCTCTCAGAGCAAGACAAGGAGACGTTCCTTCTGCTGATTATTCTCCATGATGACAGTCATTTTAACACGGCGTAATTGCTTTCAAACAAAATTGTCCCAATTTTGAAAGGCAAACTGGGATAACTGCACTTCCACATGCCGCTCTCAGCAGTCTAAGGTCATGACTTCACTTCCTGCTCCGATTCCCCAGCAGGGATCATTTACCCCAGGGGTAATTAAAAAGATTTACTTTTACATCATACTATATTTATATTATTATTACATCTAATTTAACGATTAAGATGATTTAAGTGCAATCTTAAGCAAATAAACAAGTGTTATATTATATCATTGAGCTATTATTATAGTTTTTATTAATATTTTGATTAGAGTTAGGGTTATTATTTTTTAAATTTTCTATTTAAATGTTTTTTTTTCTTTTAGTTTATATTAATTTTATTCATAGTTTTAGTTCAACAGGGATACTGGGTATTTAAGCAGAGATTCACTTTTCAAAACCAAAATTATGACAAAATTATATATATATATATATATATATATATATATATTATGGCCGTTAATTGATTAAAATATGTAACTTAATGATTTAAGTGCCATTTTAAGAAAATTAAAACCAGTCTTTAGTATCATTAAGATATTATTTAGAAGTTTTTTATATTTTATTTTGTGTTTTTATATTTTCAATTTAAATGTTTTATTTCTTTTAACTATGTCTATATAGTTTTTATTATTTTATTTCATTTATAGTTTGTTATTTTAGTAAATCAAGTTAAATGAAATTGAGAAATGTTGGACAACTAGCTGAAACAAAATGTTTAAAATAAAAAAAAATGAATCAAATGCACAGTAAATATCAAAGTAAATGCAAAGTGTGTGTGTGTGGGGGGGGGGGGGGTATATAATGCTTTATGGGTTACATATGCTATATAACCCATAAAGCATTGCAATTAACTTAATCTGTAAAAATGACAACATGGTAGAGATTTTGGCAATTAAAAACAGCTTTTTAGAAATAAAACTGAAGTCACACTGAAGCAAATACCACTTAACCTCAGTCTTGAATGAAATATATTTATATATATTAGCATCACAAATCAATTCCATGATGGAGAAAACGAACAAGATTTTTACTAGCTTTTACTTAGCATGTTGTCCATTCATCCGTGCATGTATGATTTACTGACACACCTTAAGGTCAAGAGGACGCAGCGCCTTCTGATGACAACTGCGTGTAAACGTTACTCTGAACCTCTTGATGAGGCATATTGTTTAAATCACGTTAAAATCATTATTGATGTACTTCATGTTACTGAATACATTTAATCTGAGAGGGACAATCAACATTTAGCAGAACTTCAGGTTCTTAACTTTAGCTTTGGTTCAAGATTATTTTGTGTAAAAATTAGTTTGAGATCAATCAACACTTGGTGTTTCCACTGTGGACCCCTGCTGAAGACCCTGACCTAAACCAGTGTTTTGATAGCAGATGTTTAAAAAAAAACAAAAAACACAAGCCCTTGGTTTGAAGCGTCATTCTTTATTAAAACATATGTGATTATATATAGTCCTCCAAACCTTAACAAACACAACAGGCGTGACATCCATATGACTGTAGAGCACCTGGATCATACGACAATCAATAACAAGATGAGTGACAATATACATTTACTTTTCACAGATAATTGAGCACAATGTCTTGTGGTTTCCCTTGTGGACTTTTAGTGATCCCAAAAGTTTTGAGCACTGAATTTCCATGACCTCTCCGGTTGTTGGTATATATATATATATATATATATATATAGCCTATACAGGGCCTAAAACTAACTTTTTGCCACAACTGCCAAAGACTGGTGACTTAAGAATATATATTTTAAAGTAGAAAAGTTATTCAGCCTAGAGCAGTGAGTGATTTTACTTT
The DNA here is from genome assembly GCA_037950675.1 of Hypophthalmichthys molitrix. Classification (NCBI taxonomy): domain Eukaryota; kingdom Metazoa; phylum Chordata; class Actinopteri; order Cypriniformes; family Xenocyprididae; genus Hypophthalmichthys; species Hypophthalmichthys molitrix. The sequence goes on along the minus strand of CM075503.1, from coordinate 2,333,593 downwards.
GTGTTTTTAATGTTATTCAAACAAAAAACATATTAGGCTGCTGTCACTTTAAGAGCTGATGCACAGATCCAATATACTGTTACACATGCGTTTTCTTTCCCAGCTGTTTACGTTCACTTGAGGGTAGGTTTACACGACAACGATGCACTAAAAATGGGAAAGTTTTTTCTTTGTACAGATGACAAAAAGTATCGAAAAATATCAAAAAGATCCCCGTTCACACGGATCTGCGAAAATGACAAAAAACGCTGTATGAAGCATGCCAGGTCAGTCGTTGATGTCATCACTAACACAATCTTTTATAGTACGCTCATGCCTATAGACTAAACACAAATGTAGATGGCGTCACTTTTTTCACAGATCCGAGTTTTTGTTGTTTACACAGAGATAATAATGGTATTGTTTTCAAAAACTTTCAATTTGAAAGTTTTTTTTTTTTTTCAAAAGTTTGCATTTTCAGGCACCCAAAACACTATTGTCGTTTAAATAAATAAAAAGTTTTCCGTTTTTAGTTGAAAACAGTGTCATGTAAACAGCCCCTAAGACATAACTGACTTTGTTTACGAGGATTCGGGCATTTTGACATCATTTTGTTTGAATATGTCTGTTCAAGCACAAGAAAACGTGAAAGAGAACTCAATTCAGCATTCGCACGCTGACACAGATTTTCTCATGCGAGTAATGAATTGAGTTCCCTTTCGCATCTTCTTGTGCTTTAATATTTCAGTTGGCAAGGCTTAAACTCTTATGACGATGCCAGTCAACTGTCCCGAATGTCATTTACATTTGTTCACGTTTATGTTCTCATAATATTGCATTGTTGGAATTCACAAAAATGTTACCGGTGTGGTGAGAAATCGAGTCCCCCAGGATTCAGGTCTCCTTTAGGACCCCGAGTGATCCCATTGGTTCAACGGACTTTTAATAGGTAGTGTTTTTAGCGACTGATTACAATTCCTGCAAAATCATGTTATGCTTTATATTGTTTAAAATGCGTTATTTAATGTCTTTTAAATGACATGGTTCATATACTAGTATATAACTGAAGCTATAGGTTGTGAAATCAAGCATTTCTTGTTCGTTCTGTTTTTTAGTTAGCTTATGTACTTAGCATGATAATTCATTTATTATAGTATTATGATATACTATACCACATTGCAACAATCCTCATCCTTATAAAAAAGGCATGCTTGTGTTTCCAGTTTGTTTTATTATTCAATACATTGGCATTCATTTTATATTTCAAGCATGTTGTTTGTGCACTTAATATAATAAACTTCATGCAATAGTGAAATTATAATCAGTCAAGACATCATGATAACAACATTTGATCAGGCATTACCGCCTGGGTCCTAAAGGAGACCCGATTCCTGGGGGGGACTCGATTTCTCATGACATCGTTTCATATCCTTGCCAACACCGATTTTTACTCGCATTTGGCGCTTGTTAATTTTAGGCCCTGCATGTATATGTGTGTATATATATATATATATATATATATAACCCTAAAATATATGTATGTAACTTTTAAACACTCCTGCAGGAGGGGTGCTTTGAAACTCATTTGATAACTGTTAAAACTCCTTGTTTACATAAAAAAACAGTTTTCATCCAAACATAAATGTTAAATAGCCTGAGATAGACTCTAAACAGATGAACTACTTCTAACACTGTTGATAATGATGAAAACACAATGCTTTGGCAATAGCTTTGGTGTTCATGGCTATTTATTCATGCCAAAGACGAGGTCCAGAATATTCACCGCAGTGAAGAGACACTAGCACCACTTGTTGATCATTAATCTTGTGTTAACTTCATTTTTGAAAGAACTAATTAATTCATATCTACTTCTAAATTACATGGCACAAAAAAAAAAAAAAAAAAAAAAACATTTAAAAAAAATACTTTGAGATGTATAAAGAACAAAAGAAAGCACAGACAAAAAGTGTGACCGTGGCTAATGTTCTTCTGAGGCAAACATCACTCAAGAACTGAAGCGATCTCTCTCACGGTCTCCGGATTAATAGTTCAGCCTTCAGGAAGAGATCATTTGAACTCTGTGAACTTTAACCCTTAATGCAACACCTTTCAATCTAGTTAATGGAATCATCATTGGATAAAGAAAGTACTAGAACATGCATATTTGAGTGTCTTCAGTTTAAGAGATATTCTACACATTTCTACACTGCGCTGCCATTCCCTATCATATAACTATGATAGGTTTAGCTTACAAAAAGATAGTAACAATCTGCAAACAGTGTTTTTTTTTTTTCCCCTAACCTCTTTTGGACTTCACTGCAGCTGCGTACAAATCAGTTACACTGTACTTGACAATCTCATGATCTCCTGTTCACTTTCATGATGAAATGAAATAAATGAATCACACCATTATCAGCTCGACTTGAGAGACTGTGATTATCAAGAGCAGTGAACTTTAAACATCCATTCATCATGCTGAAATGTCGTCTACAAGAGATTAGCTATGTTTTGTTTGTTTGTTCTTATAAATGCATGATAAACCCGTTTTAAAATCATAGAGTCATTGTGACTGAGTCAGTAAGTAGTGTTTCAAACATTTTGGTCTACAGTAATAGACTTCACACACATCTGCAATTGCAAATATTTAATCTGCACTAATGCTCAGTTAATATTTGTATTCAGCAAGGATGCATTAAATTGATCAAAAGTGACAGTAAAGGCATTTATAATGTTACAAAAGATTCTATTTCACTGTTTCCACACAAATATGAAGCAGCACAACTGTTTTCAACACTGATAATAATGACAAAATTTCTGAAGGATTTGCCTCTTCTGCTCAGTAATACTTCACTGATGTAATTCAAAATACAGTAAAATTGTGAAATATTATTACAATTTAAAATAACTGTTTTCTATGTGAATATATGTTAAAATGTAATTTATTCCTGTGATCAAAGCTGAATTTTCAGCATCATTACATTACAGCATCTTCAGTGTCACATGATCCTTCAGAAATCATTCTAATATTCTGATTATCTATTATCAATGTTGAAAACAGTTGTGCTGCTTCTTATTTTGGTGAAACTGTGATACATTTTATTTTTCAGGATTCTTTGATGAACAGGACGTTCAAAAGAGCAGCATTTATTTGAAATAGAAATCTTTTGTAATGCTTTACTGTCAATTTAATGAATCTAACTTTTTTCATCCATGTCACCCAAACGCACTTTCCAAAGCCATAAACTAAACACCTATCCTCAAGGCATAAAAAAAGTTTACTAAAAGATTCATTCCAAACTAATAAAGAGTTAACCGAAATTAAAAAGCAACACGTTTCACAGGCATTATAATAACTCCATGTGCTCATAGCGACCTCTAGTGTTAAGAGTGGTAATAAACCTTCAGAGAGTCTGAACTCAACATGCAGTGCTCTGGCATTCACATCTCCTCAACCAGTGAAACACAACAAAGTTAGACTATGACAACGATAAACAAACAAACCTGTCTTCTTCTGTCGAGTATTGTGTTCTCCCTGAATTAAAACTATACTTCATAATAAATTAAATATGCATTCATGTTAACAGTGAACCAGTGAAAAATCATTACATGCTTCACTCTAAAAAATGCAGGGTTAAAAACAACCCAATTTGAGTTGAAAATGGACAAAACCAGCAGTTGGGTTGTTTTAACCCAGCGAATGGGTTGTTTTGACCCAGCGAATGGGTTGTTTTGACCCAACAAATGGGTTGTTTTGACCCAGCGAATGGGTTGTTTTGACCCAACGAATAGGTTGCTTTGACCCAGCGAATGGGTTGTTTTGACCCAACGATTGGTTTGTTTTAACCCAGCGGTTGAGTTAAATGTTTGCTTAACATGCAGGGCAGTTTTATTTAACCCAACTATTGTTAAAAATGACTGTATGGCTGGCTTAAAATGAACCTAAAATAGGTTGGAAATTAAAAATCATACCCATAATTACTAGAGGCAACAATAATAATCAAAAGTTGAACATTTTTTAATAAGCAATTCAATTATTATATTCATAAACTTATTAATAAATGTTCATTTCCAACAAGTTTTGGGTTCATTTTAAGCTAGCAATAAAACTACCCAGCAGGTTTGGTAAACATTTAACCCAACCGCTGGGTTAAAACGACCCATTTGCAGGGTTTGTCCATTTTCAACCCAACCTGGGTTGTTTTTAACCCAGCATTTTTCAGAGTGTTATGTTCCCATGTGCATATGTGCGATCAGACAGGAGCGGAAATCGTATTTAAATATTCTCTCTTTCTTGTAGATCAATCCCCTTTGTAAAGAAAGGCAGTTTATGCTTGATGTAAACGATGAATTTCTGAGCCCTCAGTGGATACATAATGAACAATAAACTGATGCTAAAAGTCTTGCATGAAAAACTGAATCCGTTTTGTCGCCTGCAAAATCAATCTACGCTTTTACAGAGTAATACTGAATATGAGGGCTGATACAGGAACTGTTTACCCATCAAAGCACAAATCAGCTCGTTTCCCTGCCGTATGATGGGATGTTCTGTCATCTCTCACTGGCGTTTGCTGGCCAGCACCGCCCTCCAGTCATCGGCCCAGGACAGCAGCCGCCGCTGCGAGGGGTTTGCTGGAAGGTGCTTGTTGTGGCAGGCAGTGAAGAGGACGTGTTCCCAGGAGGGATTGGGCTCCACACCTTCAACGGGAAAACACATGTGTGTTTCCCCCAGAGCTCAGCATTACATGTGATACTGACCTGGACCGGCGGCTCTTACTCACCCAGGATATCAGGTTTGTCGTCTATGAGGATGTCTCCGGTCACTATGGTCTTGTCTCTGGTCAGGATGATCTGCTCCAGGAACTCGGGGCCCAGATGTTTCTCTACCCATGCATACTGTGGACAAACACACTTCATGAGAGGAAACCATGGAAACAGGGAGAAAATGCGCTGAAATACAGACCCTGATGATGCGGTGATGCAGTCGCATTACCAGAGTTTGTTGAAAACAGGATATAAATATAATTTATATATATTAAACTTGTAAGTAAACAGACAGTTATAGGATTTTGAGAACAGGATATTATATCTTATTTATTTTTTAAATCCTTAATGTATTGATTATTTATTTACCAATAATTTCACTTATTATTATCGAGAAGATGAAAAATGTTTATGTGTTAATATAATTTGATTATTTATTTAACAATAATTAATTATTCTTAAAGTAAAGATGAAAAAACTGTGCACACACACACACACACACACATATATATATATATACACCCCTCACATTTCAGCAGCTATTTTAGTATATCTTCTCAAGGGACAATACTATAGATATGATATATTTTAGAGTAGTCAATGTGCTGCTTGTATAGTAGTACAGATTTACTGTCTTCTGAAAATAACATTATTGTCTAAATAGCTGGCAACAAAAGTAAGTACACCCTAAGTGATAATAGCTCTACGTCTTTTAACCATGCAAAGCCACATGTCCTATTCATCACATTCATGTTTTTGTCTGCTTGATAGGACCATACAAATTTGCGTATCTTGTATTAGAGCAGTTAAAATTTGGTGCTTTGAGTACAATCCTCTCATACTGACCACTGGATGTTCAACATGGCACCTCATGGCAAAGAACTCTCTGAGGATTTGAGAATTAGAATTGTTGCTCTCTACAAAGATGGCCTTGGCTATAAGAAGATCGGTAACACCATGAAACTGAGTTACAGCACAGTGGCCAGGGTCATAGAGAGAGGTTTTCCAAGACGGGTTCCACTCGGAACAGGCCTCGCAAGGGTCGATCAAAGTAGTTGAGTCCTCGTGCTGTGCGTCAGGTGCAGAAGCTGGCTTCAAAAAACAGATGCATGAGTGCTGCCAGCATTGCTTTAGAGGTTGCAGAAGCAGAAGGTCAGCTTGTCAGTGCTCAGACCATACGCCGCACACTGCAACAAGTTGTTTTGCATGGCTGTTGTCCCAGAAAGAAGCACATTAAAGGATTTCCTGATAATTTACTCACCCTCATGTCATCCAAGATGTTCATGTCTTTCTTTCTTCAGTCGAAAAGAAATTAAGGTGTTTGAGGAAAAATTCCAGTATTTTTCTCCATATAGTGGACTTCACTGGGGTTCAACGGGTTGAAGGTCCAAATGTCAGTTTCAGTGCAGCTTCAAAGAGCTCTACATGATCCCAGATGAGGAATAAGAGTCTTATCTATCAAAACGATTGGTCATTTTCTAAAAAAATAAATAAATGATATACTTTTTAACCACAAATGCTCATCTTGCAGTGCTCTGCGATGCTCCACACATTACGTAATCAGGTTGGAAAGGTCATGCGTGATGTAGGCGGAAGTATCTACAAAGCAAACGTGCAAAGACTAAGTCAAATTCCCTTTCCAAAAAAGGTAAAACAACGATGTCGGACGATTTTGAAGCTAGAAGAGAAAATGAGATGGAGTTTTTCGCCCTACCGCGGTACTTCCGCCTACGTCACGCGTGACCTTTACAACATGATTACATAATGCGTGGAGCATCGCAGAGCAGTGCAATACGAGCATTTGTGGTTAAAAAGTATATAAATGTTTATTTTTTTAGAAAATGACCGATGGTTTCTCTAGATAAGACTCTTATTCCTCGTCTGGGATCATGTAGAGCTCTTTGAAGCTGCACTGAAACTGACATTTGGACCTTCAACCCGTTGAACCCCAGTGAAGTCCACTATGTGAAGAAAAATCCTGGAATATTTTCCTCAAAAACCTTCATTTCTTTTCGACTGAAGAAAGAAAGACATGAACATCTTGGATGACATGAGGGTGAGTAAATTATCAGGAAATTTTAATTCTGAAGTGAACTAATCCTTTAATAGATATAACAAAAAAAATTGGTCACTTTATTTTAACGTGTCCTTGTTAAAGTGCTTAACATCATGTATTTACTATAAGTTTAGGGTTTGGTTTGCATGTAATTATGCATAATTTACTATTATTTCTAGATAAAAAACAAACAAAAAAAATGACTGTCACATCACGGTTCCTGAAGACTTTTGGACCCCACTGACTGTACACATGCTGCTAAACCAACAGACCAACATGCATCTACAAATTAAGCTCAACCTCAGTTTAAGAGAATCTTACCTTTTCATACGGGCAGTAGCTGTAATGCTTTATTGGACTGGTGCAAATGAAGACATCTGTACTGGGTGAAGAAAAGAGAAACTAAGCAAGAGTCATTTTACAACTAGTAATATCCAGACAAACATTTACTCAAGGGAGATTATTATTACTAGCCGTGCTTATCTGTCTACTATGCAAGTTATTCTGGAGGGTGGGTGGTTTATAATAGGGTGATTTAGGGAATCAGAGACAGTCTTTCATTTTCGACTGCTGTTGACCTTGATTGTCACCCAGAGCAACAAATGAATGGAATCACATAATTAGTTGACATGCTATGTATGTATATTAACCCAGACACCGGATGGAATCGTTTAGTGATACCAAACCTCTGGCTGAACTTACTTCTCCATCTTGGACATCTCCTTCACCGCCTCCACACCTCCAGGAACAGGCTCCAGGTCCATGAAGAAGTTTTTTGACTCCCAAATGCTGATGGCCTTGTCCTGCAGTCAGTGCAAAGTTTGATTATTAGTTATAAAAATGATTTCATCATTATGTTTTAACAATATCTTGGTGTGGCAGCTCATCATTCCTGATGAATCTGATTAATATATATATGTATGTATATATAGTTGTGTATATTTATGTATAGGTATGTTTTTTGCTTCCAATATCTGTTTCCAGTTTGTTTTATTATGTAATAAATAGGCATACATTTAAATTTCAAGCATGTTGTTTGTGCACTTAATGTAATAAACATCATAGAATAGTGAAATAGGTTATGGACCTGAGCTAAAACTAATGATCAGTTGTATTTTTTAACTAACATTAACAGAAAATAATAACTTCTGTAACAAAACATCCTTAATCTTAGTTAATGCATTAACTAACATTAAATAATGAGACCTTATTATAAAGTGTTACCTGTTGATCTTTATAATTCTTTTGCACTTCAATCTGTTTGAAACATTTTACTTTATTTTTTTGTGTATTGCGTACTTGTATTTAAATGTTCAGAGTTCTGGTTATAAACCGGTTATATGACAACGCTTTTTTTGCATCTTATTTCAATATTGTGATAATACCGTATACCGTGATAAAAGCTTCAGCAATTATCGCAACATGAAAATTTGATACGTCACATGCTTATGAGCGTGTGAACACAATGGCCAATCAGAGGTGTTTACGAATCCACTCAACAGCGCTCAAAGCGTCACATTTTTAAAATTACATATGTTGAGCTGTTTTTTCCTTCTAGCTATATGAGCCATAAAAGCCATATGTACTGAATGTATATGTATAAATATGATATATATACACTACCAGTCAAAAGTTTGGACACGGTAAGATTTTTAATGTTTTTAAAAGAAGTTTCGTCTGCTCACCAAGGCTGCATTTATTTATTTAAAAATACAGTAAAACAGTAATATTGTGAAATATTATTACAATTTAAAATAACTGTTTTCTGTTTGAATATATTTTATTAAGTAATTTATTCCTGTGATCAAAGCTGAATTTTCAGCATCATTACTCCAGTCTTCAGTGTCACATGATCCTTCAGAAATCATTCTAATATGATGATCTGCTGCTCAAGAAACATTTATGATTATTATCAATGTTGAAAACAGTTGTGTACTTTTTTTTTTTTTCAGGATTCCTTGATGAATAGAAAGTTCAAAAGAACAGCATTTATCAGAAATACAAAGCTTTTGTAACATTATACACTACTGTTCAAAAGTTTGGGGTCAGTAAGAATTTTTATTTTTATTTTTTTGAAAAGAAATTAAAGAAATTAATACTTTTATTCAGCAAGGATGCATTAAATCGATCAAAAGTGACAGTAAAGACATTTATAATGTTACAAAAGATTATATTTCAAATAAATGCTGTTCTTTTGAACTTTCTATTCATCAAAGAATCCTGAAAAAAAAAGAAGATTGTACACAATAAATGTTTCTTGAGCAGCAGATCATCATATTAGAATGATTTCTGAAGGACCATGTGACACTGAAGACTGGAGTAATGATGCTGAAAATTCAGCTTTGATCACAGGAATAAATTACTTAATAAAATATATTCAAACAGAAAACAGTTATTTTAAATTGTAATAATATTTCACAATATTACTGTTTTTACTGTATTTTTAATTAAATAAATGTAGCCTTGGTGAGCAGACGAAACTTCCTTTAAAAACATTAAAAATCTTACCGTGTCTAAACTTTTGACTGGTAGTGTATATATATATATATGTAGTCTTAAGGTTCAATAAACTATTCCATTTCAACAAACTATTATTATTTCATATTATGTCAGACACACACTTACACACAGGTCACTTCTCATGTCTCCATACTGTGTGGACACCCAGAATCCTCTTCTGTCCTCTAAGGATATAAAGGGCTCGTTCGGATACCTCGCCTTGAACTTCTTTAAAAATCCTCCCTCGAAGTCGGCGATGACACCGTCCATGTCCACCAGAACTCGCAGTCTTCTGTTATTCGTACACATGTTTGCGCTGCTTTGAAAGTGAAAGTGCAATGAGGAAGAGCCTCTCTCGAGCCACCGTACGATCCTAGGCAATAAAGTCATCATAAACCTCCTTATAATCGTCTAAATCCAACGTAGTCACTTGGCAGTGTGCATTAACTCGAATGCTATTTTGCAGCTGAGTGATGCTGATTGTTAGCACATCTCATTCTGTGGGCTCTCTATTGTTTTGCACATTGTAAACGCGTTTGTGTGACTTTGTTGCGGAGTCTTTTGTTAGTTTCTGAGGGGTCAGAGGGTCTCATGTTTTTCCAGCGGTCGCTGGTGTTGAATTGCAGTGTTGACCTCCCGTATCTGCATTTGTTTACAGCTGTGCAAATCTCTGCACGCTTGCAGCTAAAGTCAAACGAGAAGTGTGTGCGAAATGAAGCACATTATTGATACAGTAGTTTGTGTCGTTTAAATCTGAGCACTTTGTTTACGTCTTCAAAATCATGCTCAAAACTAGTGGCTATTTTTGCTATACTCTGTCACGGAGCAAACCGAAGCTATTCGCGAAAAGAGAGATCTCGCAGTTGGGTTCCGGAAGTGATTTTTTTAACGAAAACTTAGAAACCGTTAGAGTTTCTAAGCCCGCATTATTTCAACTTATACATATATTTTTTGTCAGCCCACATTATTTCAACTCATACATATATTTTTTAATAATGTTTAACAGGGAATTTCTGCTGAAGAACTACATTACCCATGATTCCGCAAAAAAATCACCATTAGGGAATCGAAATAATCAAGCCGCGTGCTCTCATGAAGCACTGAAACTGCTTAAATATTTGTGTGAATATGCTTAAATACACAGTTTCTATATACCTAATCAACACCTTTAAATGAATAATTATATATTTTTCCATCAATTTCATTACGTCATGTGCAGTGCTTCATGGGATTGTAGTTCTTTCCCTCATTGAAGCCGTTATTTATTTATTTATATATTTTTTTTGGTTCAAATCAAAGCTTGTAATGTTGTGATTCATCTCGTGGCTGGTTGGTTTGGTTCATTGCTTATTACTCGATAACAATGACTTTTTAAACAAGGATCACAGAATTTTTAATGTGCGCTCTTTTGGGCCTTATAGGAAATCATACAAAATTAACATATGGTCTTAAGTATGTAAATACTACAATTAATATATTTTAATATTTTACAATTAATATACATATATATATATATTATGTCACATATCCAAAAATATTTCTCATCAAGCTAAGTAAATAATTATTTGCTTATTTTTTTTTTCTTTAGCTTATTTATTTATTTATTTATTTAGATTATTTTTCTCTAAAATGATGGAAAATATAAAGATCTTGACTTTAACCTATAATACATTAAATTATTGCGTAACAGAGATTTTAACCTATTCCCTAAACTGAGATGAGAAGATGATCATCTCTCCAGTCAGAGAGTTTCTTTGTTGTTTTGCACCGGAAGAAGAAATGATGATGTTCCTTTTATTTCTTAAAGATACATGTCACTTTTCAAAGGCTGAATTCTGCGATCTTTTGTTGTAAATAAAACATTTAGCTCTAAATAAATAATAGGTATGTGTTTGTGAAGTGAAATCTCTAAAAAATTATCTCTACTATGGAGTTTGTTTTACAGTGGAGCGATCCCTTGCCTGAAATCTCGTGGAATCTGAGCTGTCACTCAAACCTCGCGATATTTGTGTACTGTTGGCGGCTGAGGGCCCGTCCCTTCTTTACAGGAAAGCAGCTTCTGACATTTGAATGAAAAACATCCTCCCCAAAGCGCAAAAACTATGGCTTCAGCTCTGGAGCAGTTCGTGAATAATGTGCGGCAACTTTCCGCTCAAGGTACGGACATTTACGCAGCTCGTGAACACTCAGACTAACGGATGCATGGGCTAACTAGCTTAATGCTAAAACCTGTTAGCCTGATAGCATGCTAGTTGTTTATATTTCAGCCAGTTACACATGGTATTTGTTTGTCTTTTTCTGTTCGTCCAACTACTAATAAAAAATCTAAACGCTGCTGAATATATGTACGTCATTACCGCTTAGCTTTTTTATTAATGAAATGATTGGACGTGTCATGTTAGCTGAGTCATTTATAAAATATGGCATAAAATAACAATTACAAACCCGTAATTGGATCTCTGATGGCATTGACATGGATGAAAAATTAACAACTTTTATAGTAGAAAGTTCTTAACCAAAGGGGTGAAAAAATTTATTTATTTCTTATGCTGTCATGAAGTGAAAACATGTCTATCCTTTTCTCTTTTTTTTTCAGAAATTCTGGTCACATATTAATAAATATGCAATTCCCAATGAAGTCAACGATACTCAATTTAAAATAATAAATCAATATTATCCATGTAATGACTTTATTTATTTATTTATTTATTTATTTTATTTTACCTTTTTTTTTTTTCGTTACAATGACTGATATAACAGAATGTGATACTGGTTAATTGGAAATGGACTTACTTTAGAATAATCATGTTTTCATGCATAATAATGCCTCTTGTTCTTCTCAGGTCAGATGACTCAACTATGTGAGCTGATCAATAAAAGCGGAGAGCTTCTGGCCAAGAATCTCTCCCATCTGGACACAGTTCTCGGGGCGTTGGACATCCAAGAGCACTCGCTTGGTGTTTTAGCTGTTCTGTAAGTCAGTGACTTGTTGAAGGATTAGTTCATTTCAGAATTAAAATTTCCTGATAATTTACCCCCATGTCATCCAAGGTGGTCATGTCTTTCTTCAGTTGAAAATGAATTCCAGGATTTTTCTCCATATAGTGGACTTCACTGGGGTTCAACGGGTTGAAGGTCCAAATGTCAGTTTCAGTGCAGCTTCAAAGAGCTCTACATGATCCCAGACGAGGAATAAGGGTCTTATCTAGAGAAACCATCGGCATTTTCTAAAAAAAAAAGAAGTTAATATACTTTTTAACCACAAATGCTCATCTTGCACTGCTCTGAGATGCGCCACACATGACGTAATCACATTGGAAAGGTCACTCGTGACGTAGGCGGAAGTATTGATCCAGTGTTTACAAAGCGAACGTGCAAAGACTAAGTCAAATGCCCTTTCCAAAAAAAGGTAAAACAACAATGTCGGATGATTTTGAAGTTGGAGGAGAAAATGAGATGGAGTTTTTCGCCCTACCGCGGTACTTCCGCCTCAAGCGTGACCTTTCCAACATGATAACATAAAGCGTGGTGCATTGTAGAGCAGTGCAAGATGAGCATTTGTGGTTAAAAAGTATATTAACTTTTTTTTTTTTTTAGAAAATGCCCGATGGTTTCTCTAGATAAGACTCTTATTCCTCGTCTGGGATCATGTAGAGCTCTTTGAAGCTGCACTGAAACTGACATTTGGACCTTCAACCCGTTGAACCCCAGTGAAGTCCACTATATGGAGAAAAATCCTGGAATGTTTTCCTCAAAAACTTTCATTTCTTTTCGACTGAAGAAAGAAAGACATGAATATCTTGGATGACATGAGGGTGAGGAAATTATCAAATTTGAATTCTGAAGTGAACTAATCCTTGAGTCTCATTAAACTGAGAGTTCATGAAGTGTTTTGTGGCCATCTGAAAGTGTCGCTGTGTCTTTTAACTGCCTTTCAGGTTTGTGAAGTTTTCCATGCCAAACATCCCTGATTTCGAGACCTTGTTTTCCCAAGTCCAACTCTTCATTAGCACCTGCAACGGAGAGCACATCCGATACGCCACAGACACGTGTACGAAAACACTACAAGTGCATGGTATTCATCACACTGTTTCGTTTTATATTCCTCTTTTAAAGTTTTTTTTCTCCTTTCAGTTGCAGGTTTGTGCCACCAGTTGACAAATGCCCTGGTAGAAAGAAAACAGGCAAGTCTTTCTGTCATTTTGGAGTTGTTATCTTTAAAATTACAAGAGTGATGTTAAGTTGTCTTGTTCTTCACAGCCCTTGCGTGGGATAAGTATACTTAAACAGGCCATAGACAAGATGCAGATGAACACAAACCAGCTTACCTCAGTGCACGCAGACCTGTGTCAGGTGAGTCTGAATCAGAAAGCAATTGTGTGTTGTTACAGGTTTATATAGATGATTAAAGATGCAATTGAGGAGCTGTTGTGTAGTAAGCAAAGTCAACAGTAAATGCATATGCTGTGGTAATGATATTACAGGGATGTTTTAAAGGGTTAGTTCACCCAAGAACTCTGTCATTAATTACTCACCCTCATGTTGTTCCACACCCGTAAGACCTTCGTTCATCTTCGGAACACAAATTAAGATATTTTTGATGAAATCCGAGAGGTATATGACTCGTCCATAGACAGCAATATAATCAACACTTTCAAAGTCCAGAAAGGTACTAAAGACATTGTTGAAACAGTCATGTGACTGCAGTGGTTATGAAGAGATGAGAATATCTTCTCTTCTTTGTCATTCTCATATGTTGCATACGTCCAGCGCTTCCAGGTTCTATGTCCTAATGCCGACTCATTATTGGCCGGCTCCTGCGTCATCATCACACACATGCATCGTGCTGATCACATGATCAGCTTTGGCAAATAATGAGCCGACATTCTGACGTAAACACGGAAGCCTTTACCGTGCTTACTGCGTCACCTGCGTAAGGATAATGACAGGGAAGAGAAGAGATTGTTGAATAAAGTCATTATTTTTGTTTTGTTTTTGCCCACAAAAAATATTCTCGTCGCTTCATAACATTAAGGTTGAATCACTGCAGTCACGTCGACTGTTTTAACAATGTCTTTAGTTCCTTTCTGGACCTTGAATGTGGTAATTTTGTTGCTTTCTATGGGAGATATTTATTTCATAAAAAAATATCTTAATTTGTGTTCTGAAGATAAACGAAGGTCTTACGGATGTGGAGCGACATGAGGGTGAGTAATTAATGACAGAAATTTCATTTTTCAATCTCTGTCCGGGGAACCGCCCCTTTTGAGTAGTCTTTTGGTATTATTTTATATAGAAATAAATGGTGCCTAATTTAGAGGTAAATATTACCCTAGTGCCATAAAAATACAAACATATTAAAGATTAATTATTACTGAAACAAAATAAAGTGCATTCATTTAATGAAATAGTTTTGAGTGCAGAGGATGTGAACTGTAAGTGATGAATACCAGATGGTTAAACAGACTCTTTCAGATCCATTGATGTTTATTGTGCAACTAATGATTCGGCTCTGTATTTACAGTTATGCCTATTAGCTAAGTGCTTCAAACCTGCAGTCCCGTTCCTGGAGCTGGACATGATGGATATTTGCAAGGAGAATGGAGCGTACGACGCAAAGCACTTTCTATGTTATTACTACTATGGAGGCATGATCTACACGGGTCTGAAGAACTTTGAACGGGCACTGTATTTTTTTGAACAGGTATTCATTTTTTTGTACAGTCTTTGTGTTTTGCATGTATTTTTTTTGGTTGTGCTTCGGCTCTGCAGCTCACGATACGATGCATATCATGATATTTTGAACAAAATTTAAAAAATTAAACTGAAATTCAAATAACAGATTCATATCCAAAACATTAACAATTTTCAATAACTTAGTTGTACATACAACTTAGGATTTTACAATATTTCAAGATTTAATTGAGCCTTCTGTATGTAAATTAACAATTTACTAGGTGTGTCACTGAACAATAAAACTGAATTTCATCATGAAATTAGAATTAGGATAGCTGAAACCTAAGAGAACTTATTAAAGCAGTAAAACAATGATGACAACAGAATAAAAATATTCATGAATTATACTATACATATAAATAATGTAAGCCCTTTTTACTGGTAAAATCAGACCTTTGCCATTATAAGGACCCACAAATATTACCCCATTTCATTATTTTACATTATATTCAACATTAAATATAGTAGTTTAATGAAATATTGTTACCGAAACTCTGAAAACTTTTTTTCTAACGCAGTACACTTGCGCTTCCAGTGCAGGTGTTTGTTTAATCTATAACGCATTGACTCATCATATTACCAAAACTAAAAACGCGATATGGTGAGTTAAATGATGCTTTCACTTTGAGGAGTGCTACTTTAAATGAAGTTTGCACTTTCACTCTGAGGAGAGCCGCTCCAGCGCATATGCGCTTATGATGATCAGTTCTAATCACAAAGTGTGTCAAAATGACTATTCCCAAACTTTATTAGTTCATCCAGAAATTAAAATTCTCTCTTCATTTACTCACCCTCATGTAGTTTTTGCGTGTCACACACACGTACATTTGAACGTCCTTGTTTACTACAGTATGTGTGTCGTAAATCTGTTCATCATATAAAGCCGTCGTGTCTCCTCAGAAGATTTGGATTAGACCACTCAATTTATTATTTTTACTCTGCCTTTATGACCTTTTTTTAGATCTTTTAAGTTTTAGGGGAATTGACTTTAAATGGAGATACAGAAATCTCTCAGATTTCATTAAAAAAAATCTACATTTGTGTTTAGAAGTTGAACGAAAATTTTATAGGTTTGAAATGACATGAGGGTGAGTATGATGACAGTATTTACATTTTTGGGTGAATTATACTTTATAAATACTGAAAGTCTTGAATAAAACTAACTCTAAATTGTGAATCATTTGTTTACATCAACAATACATATCGTCACATTTTTATATCGAGATATCTCGATATAACAATGTATTGTTACACCCCTAACATTTAATAATTTTGGGTTTTATGCCCTAAAAATACATAATAAACAACGTTCCCTAGTACATACTAAAACATTTTATTACATGCCACATGCAGACTTGAATTCACTAATGAATCAGAATCGATTCGTTGAGATGATCAAATTGATGACCAAATAAAAAAGCACAATAAAATTCACAATTAATGTATGGCATTATGAATATATTGTAAATATCCAGTATTGTAATTTCTCAGTAAATAAGTATCTATTCTACTCATCTAGCCTTAAAGGGACCTATAATGCCCCTTTCACAAGATGTAATATCCGTCTCTGATGTCCCCAAAATGTGTCTGTGAAGTTTCAGCTCAAAATACCCCACAGATCATTTATTATAGCTTGTTAAATTTGCCCCTATTTGGGTGTGAGCAAAAACACACCGTTTTTGTGTGTGTGTCCCTTTAAATGCAAATGAGCCACTGCTCCCGGCCCCCTTTCCAGAAGAGGGCGGAGCTTTAACAGCTCACGCTTCGGTCGCTCAACAACAACAAAGCTGGAGAATCTCACGCAGCCAAAATGAGGATTGTCAGTAACGGTGTTCAGCCTTACATTGTTCAAACCGGAGTCGACACTGATGGAGAGACTCAGGAAGAAGTTACAACTTTTAGGACGTTTCTGAATGGTTAGTGGATAAATTTATGTAGTTGCTGTGGAGTTGATTCAACTCATCCACTAGCATGTGTCGTCATGTTAATCTTTTGTGCAAATCCAGCATTGAATTGACCCTCGTCTATGAAGCAGTCCGGCGTAAAATGACATCACATTAGTAGATGTTTTGTGGGTGAGTCATATGTAACACCAATACAATTCTGTCATACACAACTTGTGGTAGCGTAAAGTAATGGAGCATATGGAGGCTAAGGGAAAGCACACGGAAAGTGGAGCTGCCTGACCCGAAGAAACACATTGCATTACTTTAAAATACTTTAATTTTCTTCATCTGCAGCTTTGTCTCGCTTGTGAAAACAAAATGGCGGCGCTGTGGGTGGAAACGTGCAGATTAAGGGGCAGTAATATTATAATAAGATCCCCTTCCTACATCACAAGGGGAGCAAAATCTTGCCCGCCTGTGTTTGTGCATGCTTGCAAAGAAAGGCTTACCAAAACAAAGTTACTGGGTTGTCCTTTTTCACATTTTCTGGGTTGGTAGATGCACTGAGGACCCGATTATAGCACTTAAACTTGTTTTTCATGATATGTCACCTTTATGAGAGTCCTTCTGTCTTATCCTCAGGCAATAACCACTCCAGCAATGGCTGTCAGTCACATCATGTTAGAAGCGTACAAGAAGTACATCCTGGTTTCCCTCATCCTTCATGGCAAAGTCCAGCAGCTTCCCAAATACACATCACAGATCGTGGGCCGATTCATCAAGGTAAGCCTTGTGCCTCGACATGTAATGTGGCATTTCTGCTCTTACCCTGAACTTGGATTGAGTTCAGGAGAGCACTTTAAAGGCTCCATAAGCTAATCATCTTTTGTGTGTGTGTTTGTGATGTAAAGCCCCTCAGTAATGCTTACCACGAGCTGGCTCAGGTGTACGCCACCAACAACCCCGCAGAGCTGCGCCTTCTGGTCAACAAACACAGCGAGACGTTCGCACGAGATAACAACACCGGCCTGGTCAAACAATGCCTGTCCTCACTCTACAAGAAGAACATTCAGAGGCTAACCAAGGTCTGAACTTACAGTAATCAATGTATTTTATGTTTTGCAAATCTGAGTAGAACTGCAGATGTGCTGATAAACTAAAGCACTGATCTCTGTTCTTGTGATTGACAGACATTCTTGACATTATCCTTACAAGACATGGCAAGTCGAGTTCAGCTGTCCGGCGCTCAAGAAGCCGAGAAATACGTCCTACATATGGTAGGAAATCAGCCTCATAACATACACAGCTCCTAATCAGATGTGTTTATTTTGTGATCTTCGCCAATGGGATTTTCAAAAAATTGCATTTTTGCCATATTATTATTAATCAGCCACAATAAAATAGTTTTTGATAATGTGTAAATATACATCCAAATGAAAAGCCTAATAAAAGTAAGTAATTGTGTTTAAGCAACTAGGAAATGTGCAGCCAGTATACAACTATAGAAGCTTGTTTCCACCACAGAATGTAAATAAAAAAGTAAAAGCTTTATTTCACAATTCTGACTTTATTTCTCACAATTGCAAGTTAGTCTGAGGGGGAAAAAAAAAGATATAAACCAGTGTTATTTTAGTTTTTATTATAGTTTTATCAATTTGAATTAGCTTTTATTTTTATATTTGTTTTCATGTTAATTTTAGTTATTTAGACATTTCAGTATGTGCTTTTGTCGTTTTATTATTATTATTATTATTTTTAGATATTGCTATTTAGGTTTAATTTATTCTTTATCTTAGTTTTAGTTATTTCCAGTTAATAATTTTAGTGCTTCAACATTCTAATTTTCTGTTAAAGTTTTTCAACTTATTTTTTATTTATTTATTTTTTTCTCATTTCCTTAATCATTTTTTTCAAGGACATTTGAGAGAAAAAAATAATAACATACTTTAGAAACATCAATCCATTATATAATGCTCAACAAATAATAGTCTGAAGATCATAAAATATCTATAATAAATTTTATATATATATATATATTATTATACACATACATGCATAATAACCCTGATATAAATCTGTGTAGTTGCGAGGGGGAAAAAGTCAGAATTGTGAGATTAAAAGTCAGGATTACTCTTTTATTTTATTTTTTTTTTCCATGGCAGAAACAAACTTCCATATATAACTCTGTGTTAACTGAAAATAATACAAAATGTTTTTTTTCTTTTTCTAATAATTGTATTATTTCCTGTTCAGAATGACTGGACTTGTGGTGACTACTGGAAATATTTTATTTAATCAATTTGTCTTGCATGCTCTGCTTCATATTTAATGATTTAATATTTAAGGATTGTTGGTGCTCAGATCTTTCCTTTTTCGTCTCCCAGATTGAGGATGGAGAGATTTATGCAAGTATCAACCAGAAAGACGGCATGGTCTGTTTCCATGACAACCCTGAGAAATACAACAACCCTGCAATGCTCCACAAAATTGACCAAGAGGTTTGTAATCATAAAACAGTGCTTTTCTTAATTCACTGCTGATGTAGAAAAGAACAAGACCATGAAGCCTAAAATACCACCAGAAAACAACATGCAATCTATATTTACACCCTCATTATTTTTCTCATCTCCTTAATCATTTCTTTCAAGGACAATTGAGAGACAAATGAATAACATGCATAACAAACATCAACCCATTATATAATGCTCAACAAATAATAGTCTGAAGACCATAAAATATATATATATATATATACACACACACACACACACACGTTTGATTCACATAAATATGCATTTCATTTTTAAAAAATCTGTAAGCTTTTTTAATGTTTCAAGCTGCATTTATTGTAAAAAATACAGTAAAAACAATTATTGTGAAATATTGCAATGACAGTTATTACAGCTGTTTTCTGTTTTAATATATTCTTATATTTTTATTTTATTATTGCAGATGTAATGTATATGAAGAAATGTCAGATTCTGCACTACTTGAATTAAACTCTAAATGCAATATAATACGTTTATGCCCAACTGATGTTATGCATTATATTACGTTTGTTGATGAAAGTTATTTTGTAGTGTTAGCAGATATTTAAACACTGTTATCTGTCTCTGACTCTTATGCAGATGCTGAAATGTATAGAATTGGATGAAAAACTAAAGTCCATGGATCAAGAAATCACCGTAAACCCCCAGTTTGTGCAAAAGGTACCAGTTTGAGCAAGTTTATGACTCAAGTCTTTTGTAACCAGGTTGCGATTCCAGCATTCATTTGTGTCTGTTCCCACTTTTAGAGTATGGGAACGCAGGAGGATGACGTCGGCAGCAAGACGTCAAGCTACTCTTGAGGCTGATAGGTGGATCGCTACGTTCCCCACGTCCCCTTCCTCATCCCAAAGCTGGAAAACCTTCATGTTCTGTTGAATATGGACTATATTGGAGGAAAACATAAATGTGTCGAATGACCCCCTTTTTTTTTTTTTGGTTCTGTCACAGTGCACCGTAAACAAGAACTCATTTTTGTCAGTGTTTATTTATCAATGCTTGGTTGACATGCCACTGCGTCATTTATGATAATACGAAATAAAGATACTGGACTTCTTTGTTCAAAAGAGTTGTCAAAATTACATTTGGATACTTGTCTTTATTGCAACACCACAGAATGAAATAAATAATCTTAAGATCATATATTATAACAATATTATCTCCAGAATGCATCTACAGGCTCCATTTAGTGCATTGACATTTACACAATCGTTCGACAGCTCAAAGAGTGACAGCTTCTCTAATGTCATGCTCTTCCACCCAAAGACTTCCCATTTCATCCATCAGTTGATCTAATGTTTTGTTCACCCTCGAGCCGAATGTTCACTGCTGTTCCTACAGTGATTCAGCAGCAGCGACGTGGCTCGTGGCAAAGGTGTTGCGCTGTTGTTCCAGTCCTCTAGAGGTCTCTCATGATTTGGGCTATATACCATAAATAGATTACTCATCACATACCCAGGAACTAATGCTACTTGAGCCTGAATTCCACGAAAACATGGTTAGGTCATAATTCACCCCTAGATCGAAAGAAAATTATGGGCATTTCAAAGCAGGCTTAAATTTCTTGTAGTATTAAGAAATTTATTTATGATTTTGGGTGTTTCTTCAGAGAAGCGTTACATATTTATGTGTCGCTTCCAAAGTAGATCATAAAAAATTGAGGTCTGTCTTTTTAAACTTGTAATATTATTTATAAACTATTTATGTATGCTTTTGGGGCGTTTCTTCAGAGGAATGTCTTATATTCCTGTGTCACTACCAAAATAGATAATAAAATTGAGGGTTGGCTTGTTTTTATTCCTTGAAATATTATTTATATACAATTTATTGATGATTTTGGGGTGTTTCTGATCTTATATTCATGTGCCACTATCAAAAAAGATGTTAATTTCAATTAATTTTCGTGTAATATTATTTATAAACAATCCATTGATGATTTTGGGGTGTTTCTTGAGAGAATTATCTATTTTCATGTGTCTAACAAAATAGGTCATAAAACTAGTTAAATTTTAACTTATAAGCTTAATTTTTCTTGTAATATTATTCACGAGCGATTTATTGATGATATTGGGGTGTTTCTTGGTCTTATAATATTTTATATTCCTGTGTCACTACAAAAATAGATCATTAAATTTAGGTTTGTCTTGTTACATTTCAATTCATTTCGTTGTAATATTATTTTTCAACAATTTATTGATGATATTAGGGTGTTTCTTGATCTTACAATATTTTATATTCCTGTGTCACTACCAAATTAGATGATAAAATCGAGGGTGCATTTTTAATTTTCTTTAAAGGGTTAGTTCACCCCAAAATGAAAATTCTGTCATTAATTACTGACCCTAATGTCGTTTCATTTGTTCATCTTCGGAAGACAAATGAAGGTTATTTTGATGACAGAATGCTGTCAGATTTCCTATGAACCTGAAGAACAAACTTCTTCCGGAAGCTCAAAGGTCCTGTAAACACAAGAGAAAGAACCTCATTGGCTACGCAGCACGTTTGTTCTTGTGCGTTATTCAAGTTAGGTTGAACTTCTGCTTATGTTCGCCGATCAGTGTTTACATGCGAGTAAAAGCCTAAATTAATTCTGTTCATCAAAACAAGCGACCGATTCTCTTCAGAAAATTTGGACTAAACCGCTTGATTCATATGGATAGTTTTCCGATCTCTTTATGAAGTTTCTGAAGCGTCAAAGTGGTAGTTGCAAAGACAGTCAATGGAAGGCAATCTGAGAGCGTTCTGTCACCAGAAAGTTCTTTATTTGTCTTCCGAAGATGAACGAAAGTCTTACCGACGTGAGGATGAGTAATTAATCACATGGTTTTCATTTTGGGCTGAACTACCCTATAAGCCAAAATTAATATTTGTTTTTTATTTATGTTTTGGGGCTAAAATATGACAGATTCTTGACAAAATTAGCTTATGCCACAATTATATCCAATCAACAAAACATTAAAACAGGATTTATGGTTTAAATGTCTTGATTAATTAATTTATCCCACCAGTCCTGATTAAATATTCGGCTTCCGTTTCCACCAATACTTGGAATCGGCACGCAGTTCTCCGTATACATGAGCAAGACAGAGACGCTCCACTTTCACACTCATGACAACACTGATTTTCAATTTCACAACTTCAATGCAGGTAGGCATGTGGACCGTGTGTTTTCTACTTGAATGACATAACCAACAAGAACAGAAGGACCGACGCGAGGTCCTACTGCAACCAATCACAAGCGCGCGTGCGGCGTACAAGTCTTTGAACAAAGACAAGCGGACGCGCCAGCCAATCAGATTGCAAAGTTCTCAAAAGGCGGCGGGACTTTAGCGGAAATGACACGCGCGTCAGCCAATCAAAGCCACGGACTGCAACCCATCTGCCAATCGGCGTTTAATATCGCTAGGATTGCGTCGTCCACGGTGCTCAGTTGAATTCCATTGCCGTCCATTAAAACAGCCGACTTGGAAAATACAATATCAAAGTGTGCTCAGTTTTATCACAAGCTTGCGTGCGTAATTATCGTCAAGGATGACATATTTGTGGAGCGAGGATATTAAGAAACGCTCCACGCATGTATAAGGTACGCATCTTCGACCCCGCATTGCCTGGCAAAACGGAACAATTGGTGGATAATTCTCCTCGTGACTTCAGTTGAGCATATTTCATCGCTGAAATACAGAGGAACTCGAATGTGTGTTCTGTCATGAGTCCAGCCGGGTGTTCCCATGTGAACGGTTTCAAAGTGGACAACTGGAAGCAGAATCTGCGGGTCATATACCAGTGCTTTGTGTGGAGTGGCTCTGCCGAAACCAGGAAACGCAAGGTAAATAAAATACATCAGAGCCCAGTGGTGCATTGCATCGGCCCATCCTTCCCGATGCCAAGTCGCATTGCTCCCTCAAACACAAACGGACGTGTAATTTGCGTGATTTATTTTCAACAAGGGATATGAATCCACGTCCATCCCTATGTGTGCACGCAAGTGGATGCATTGGCTGGCCTGCGCAGACTCCTTATGCATTGCTTTCATGGGGCTGGACGTGGGGATCAAGAGATGCTTTTCAACTGCCAGTGTTTTTTAGATGATTTAGGCGAGTTTAATTATCATTCTGAATGCATGGCATTCATGCAAGACGTCATTTTTCCGTTTTTGATGCTTACCAGGCCTCTGAATCATTGATTGCCCAATGCACGGATAACGTTAGAGGTTTCAGTTTCACAGTTATCACGGAATTTGTTGTGTGGCTGGACGAACAAGTTATGTACACGGCCTCCATTTTTAATAATTCCATTATTGTGTCAACAGTTTGTGAACCACTCGTTCTTCTGACTCGGATCATTTCAGTGAATCGTTTGAACCGGTGTTCGGAACCGCATTGAATCGGTCGCCGACTTATTTGAACCGAGAACCGTTTTTTTTCAAACATAAAACGTCATTTAGTTCAGTACTTTTAATGAGGTGAATCTACTTCAACAAACCGAACATGAAATTACAACAAAGAAATCTTCATATGGCTTTATATGGCTACAAGGTTTTAATTGATTGTATATGCTTTTGTTAAAGCTGCTATCCCGCATTTTTTTAAATTAATAATCATATTTAATAGAGAATTTCTGGTGAAAAACTACATTACCCATGATTCTGCACAAAATCTCCACCAATCAGAGAATGGAAAGTAAAAATTTTGCAGGAAAAGAGCTCTTTACTGCCCGCCCACTTCCATGAAGCACTGAAAATGATGTAGTCAGTTCCCAGAAATGGACAAAAGTACTGTTTCTATAGCCTATACATCTTTAAATCAATAGTTTTAAATGTCCTTTCATGGGATGGTGGTTTTTTCCTTCATTAAAGCACATTCTGTGCTGTTTTCAAATACTTTTTTGATTGAAAATCAAATTTTCAATGTTTTAATTCACCTCGTAGCTGGTTGGTTTGGCTCATGGCTTAGAACTATTAAACAAAGATGTTTTTAAAGTCCCTATGGGAAAATAAATGGAAAAAATACCACTGGAACCAAGGCAGCTGAAACGGTTATGAACTATCTGATGGTGCAAAGAATCATTGATTTGATATGTTGAATCGCTTCAATCGGTGTTCGAAAGAACCGATTTGCAGAAATGAGTCAGACTTCCATCACTTTTTCGATGATGTCAAATCACGTGGCATCGAATTACAGTTTAATAACGAACTATCCTAACTCAACCCAGCTCCCTCTGAAAAACAAAGGATTATCCTGAAATGTGCATCATGATTCATTCAAATCAAATGTCACCCTCCATATACGTGTCTCAGCATGCGTTCCTCTGAAAGAAACGCCAGTTTCTCAGGCTAGCCAGACTGATATGTCAAAAACATATTGATGATAATCATTTTATGGATGAATCTTCGGTAATGAGTTGTTTGTTAATATAGGGTGAGTGCCGTCATGTTGCCCCAAGTTACATCTGGTTCACTCAGGATTGCATGACTCATCATCTTCACAATTGAGGTCAAGTCAGCTGAGTTTTATGAAGGATAATGTTTTCTTACTGCATTATTTTGATGTTTATTTTAGCATAATTAATCAAATTATTCTTGTCTATAAACCCAGCCACATAATTCTTTCCCTGCATGCATTATCTTCCTTCTCAAGGGCCAAATTCAGTAAGTAAATGTCACTGTTTGAATATATTGTAGGCACTGCATACATATAATGGAGAGGCACACTCTATGGCGCTTTTTTTGAAATCTATATTTCACTACAAACTGTAAATTACAGTGTTGTATTACACCACATCTGACCTATTAGACACACCCGCTATTCTCAGCCTTACTATACCGTTTATTTAAAGGGATAGTTCACCCAAAATTGAAAATTCTGCCTCACCAAACCCAGACTTTCGTTCATCTTTGGAACACAAATGAAAATATTTTTAATGAAATCTGAGAGATTTCTGTCCTTCCATTGAAACCCAAAACTCTGACACTTCAAAACGTTCATAAAATAAATCCATATGAACCGTGCAAGTACGCTTGACCATATTTGAGTGCTCGGTGTACGTTCGCGTATCAATGTTCGTATGTGAATAAAAGCCTAAATTAAATGTTCTTCACATAAAGAGATCGAGTCTCTTCAGAAGACTTGGATTAAACCACTCGGTTCATTTTACGATCTCTTTATGAATGTTTTGAGTTTCAATGGAGGGACAGAAATCTCTCAGATTTCAATAAAAATATCTTTCTTTGTGTTCCAAAAGATGAATGAAAGTCTTATGGTTTTGGAACGACACAAGGGTGAGAAATTGATGACAGAATTTTAATTTTTGGGTCAACTCAGCCTTTAATGCAGCGTTTAGACATGCTCAGCTGGGCGAAACGTAAAATAAGAAGGATTTTCCACATGTAGTACTAATCATAAGTTCTCAGAAACCCGATCGCATCAGGGCCTGCTCATCTGTAGAGCACAGGTGGGAAAGGGACCAGACTCGCCTCTCATCTGTCTGGTTGTACCCGTGAAGGAACAACAGGAATATGAGGAGCTCAGTAAACGCTAGAGAGCCGTGCTCCGGTCGGCCCCATCCCCCTGCTGCAGAACAACAGATGAAGGCCTTTGGTGGATGTATTTTGCACCAGTGCAGAGCCTAAGCTTCAGATGGCACACCCACAGATCACTCACCGTCTGATGCATTCTGCTCACAATAGACACAAATATCACGATTCAATTCCATTTCGATTCGCAATCGATTCATTTGGATATATAGACCTTATGTAGCCCCGCCCCTTTTCTGCACTGCACACGTTCTGTTCTGTCTTCCGATTTGTATTTCCACAGCCTGAAGGTAAGATCTTACGGATTTATGAATGAACGACTCATTTTAAAATATTCCCAGTTTATTTGTTATTTGACATCCGTTTCAAACGTCCCAGTGCTCTTGATAACTTTCATTAACTCTACAATGTTAATCCACTTCAACAGTGATGCTATGAAAATATACAGAGCTACCGCACAAAGGAAGTTCAAACACAAAATTCTAAAGATGGCTGTGCGCATAAGGTCTATACAGTTCATGTCAATTTTTCTCTTGCATTACAGTAATATTACAGGTTAAAATTAGGGATGCATCCATATAAAAATTTTGGCTGATACCGATAATTCGTTATATTTAAAAGCCGATAACCGATATATTAACTGGTAAATCTAAATCAAAATATTTATATAATTTTTGAGAACCTGATTACAGAAACAAAAATCTCACCATTAAAAGCCATGTCCCAAGCATAAAATTATAATGTTCTCATTATAATATTATGTAGCCTATCTATGTGACAGACTTGCGCTGTACATTACTTAGCTGTATTTTCTTTTTTTGATTTCAATCATATTTCAAGCAATTCAAAACCATAATGGTGGACAGTGTGCATCTAAAGTGTCTCAGCTGAAGGAAATAATCCATTATTTATCAGCCTTAATATATATCGACCAAATTTTTAGGGCTGGGTAAAAAATATTGTTTTCTCGATTTTACTTGATTCTCATTTTTACGAACCAATATCGATTCTTAAATCCCAAGAATCGATTAGTCTAGTCTGTTTTCAGTGGAGTTCAATAGAACATGTAGCGCGCCTCCCATCCAATAAATCGCAATAATCTTTGTGCTTTGTTACTTTTGATATGAAGCAAAGTCTCAGATTTCAATTGATGTCCATCTTATTATGAAATTCAAAAAAGAAATACCGTTTTGGGGCTGACAGATCTCTTTAGCGCCTCCGTTAAAGAGAAGCGGCAGCACGGAGCGCATGTGAACATCCTCTCCTCCGCTTTAATACCAGTTACAGCGTGAAATAAACATGAATGAACATCTGAAGGTATGTTAAAAGATACAGTACATCTTACCGAAATCTGTATCATGTCTCGTGTAATAGCTCAATCAGTGTTTCGACCTCTGAAAGACGTAAAACGGCTTGTAAACAATGTCACATAAAGTCACATATACCATATCATGAAAATTGTGTCAATACCCAGCACAACAAATTTTCTTATCGGGCCGATAATGATAACATTAAAAATGAACATATATCGGGCGATACGGATATGGTTGCCGATATATCATGCATCACTAGTTAAAATTAACAATGAATTTGTATACAAACATTTACGTTGCAGTTTTTATAATGGTAACATTATAATAATAATTTTAAAAATAAAAATAATTAAAAATATTTTTTTAATGACATAATTATGGTTTTACTCCAATTTGTTTTTTTGAAATTTAGCCTAAACATATAAACGGTGGCTGTGATAATTCAATAATATTGAAGAACAGGTTAATTCTCCACTGAATTTGTACGTCTGGGGGGTGTTTTAGGGGTGTAAACGGAGAAGTTTTCTATGTCAAAGAAGGCCACACCCACCTATTGCGTCATCGTCATGGACCAATGGTAGTTAGAAGTCGTTTCCGGGAAAAGTTTGCTTTGGCAAGCGGTTTTGAACTTATGAAACAAACTCCAAACAAACTTCGCTTTGGCCTGATTTTGTTCGAAATGATTGTCACACAGTTCATTCTTCGATTTCACTTGTAATGTGGCCTTAAATGAGGAAAAAATGAAAGCGTATTTATTTTTAGTCATGAAAATGTTAATTAGTAAATCACATCTTACTATATTACTAAAGCTAAAAATGGTTAAATTAAACAATTCCCGTTATGTTTTCAGTCAAGCTAACAGCTTAGCCTACTATCATAGTGTTCAGTTAGCTAATTTTTAAATATCTAGATGTCACGATAATGCAGCTGTTTTTTATCAGGCATTGAAGCCGGCAATATGATCTTGCATGACATCGACCTACTATTGTGACGACATCCATCTCAGATTAACCCACCCTAAATGACACACACAAACGAGGCAAACTGGGATTGTTCACTTCACTTTTTTAGTCAAGCAGTGTTATCCTGTCTCAGCGGGCATTTCTTGTCAAGAATATGGTGCAAAATACAAGGACTGTGCTTTATAGCTAGAGGATTCGGTTCAGATTACCCATGCGGTTTCGCTCAGGTGGGTAGACGCCACTGAACATGGCATTATTAGCTGTAGCATTTTAAGTCGGCACAATTGAGGAATGTTTGTGTAGTGAGTCAGATCACAATTATTATTATGGATGGTTTCCTTCCCAGTCTCCTACAGGTCCTGAATCAGTAGATAAGCGTGCGATTGAGTTTTTGTGTTTTCACCACCATTCTTGTGACTTAGTATAAATATGGGACCTGTTATACCATGTGATGAGCGCAACAGACACCTCACTTAGCTTCTGTTATATCCAAGCAATGATCATAATGATCCCTGCTGAGCTGGCTTTATGAATTTCGTGTAGACAACAGCGTTTGCTTTGCTCAAACAGCAAGTGAACAGATCATTCATTACATATGCAGAGACGCCTGTGGGTGTTTTCATTTATTTATTGTATGTGCTTGTATTCACCTAAGCTTAGCTTCACATCTGTGGCCCAGTTAACGCCTGGTGTCTGCCATTTTTGATCTGATCACTCAAATGATATTCGATTCAATACTAATCTTGATTCAAATCGATTTAATACCGATTCATTTGGATCTGCATAGTTTAACATGCATATGGGAATGCTTTTTCAAATTTGTATAATTTCCAATATTTGAGGCCAGATAACAATACATTATTATTTTTATTATATAATCCCCATCAGAGTTATCATACAACTGTATCACAGCAAAAACTACAGTATGTATATGTATACATTTGCTATTAGCATCATTAATTTTATATTTTCTTATTTTCAAATGGTTACATTAATTAGTGCTCAAGTAGTTTTTGCTATGGTATAAAATTTAGTACTGAGAACCATGAAATTTTACCGGTGTTTGTACATCAATACTGCTGAAATTTCTGTAATATATATAACGGTTTCATATATTTATATGTAATGCATACATATTACATCCTTGGTAAAATTTGATCTCAGGGTCACGGACACTAAACTGAGATACGTTAATAATACATTGGGCCTTTGGAAAAACACGCCACTAAAAGTACACAACACATCAAGATGACTTAATTCATATCTGTCCATTAAGTTATACTTATGAACATTTAATTCATATCGTGTTTGTCGATGTTCGCAAACACCGATATAAGAGTGGTAATTAGTCTGAAGGCCAGAATTATGGCTTTCTTTTGAAAAATTGCACATCCATACAAAGTTCATCTTAGCCATGGCAGTGATTAACACCAGCCTGCAATGAAGCTTGTCCAATTATTTGTATAATCTTCATTTACCATTAAAAACTATTTTTATAGGGCGGCTGTTCCACATCTATTCTGCATGTGAAGTTATATGGGCTTCCAGCTCACCATCAATAATTAATTGAACCATGGGCCGTTTGTCATATTGATACCAGCTTCCTTGAGATGCTGTGCGTTTGATATATAAGGTCCCACAGCATCTGCATGTCCCTCCTGAGCCTCAGCAGATATTTACGGAGAATGTGCAAGTCTAAAACGCTCGACAGCAGGCCACAGAGGAGTTTCTCAAGGCGTGGAGGATGTTTTAAATCAGGAAGACTGAAGAAAAGGAGCAATGTGACTCGAGGAGGGAGATAAAGGGCTTGTGCTACGCTACAGTTTTACTGGCTCATAATTCATAGCCTTACAAATGCTTAAACACACGTTTGTGACTTGAATACAAATCAAGATCGTTTGATCATTTTTATCCCAAGATATTGTTTTGTTCTCTGGGTTTTAGTGTGAGGTGGGGGAGGGCGACTTAATTCCAGATGCATTGACTGGATTCAAGGCGACCACAAACTTCAGAACATTGTTGGACTAATAAATGAAAAGTAGAGACTACAAACTTTTACTGAAACTTTTACATTTTCAGTAGTGTGACAGTAGCTTGGCTGATTTAAAGGGGACCTATAATGCCCCCTTTTCACAAGATGTAATATAAGTCTCTGGTGTCTCCAGAATGTGTCTGTGAAGTTTCAGCTCAAAATACCCCACAGATCATTTATTATAGCTTGTCTAATTTGGCCCTATTTGGGTGTGAGCAAAAACACACCGTTTTTGTGTGTGTCCCTTTAAATGCAAATGAGCTGCTGCTGCTCCCGGCCCCCTTTCCAGAAGAGGGCGGAGCTTTAACAGCTCACGCTTCGGTCGCTCAACAACAACAAAGCTGGAGAATCTCACGCAGCCAAAAATGAGGATTTTGTTCAGCCTTACATTGTTCAAACCGGAGTCGACACTGATGGAGAGACTCAGGAAGAAGTTACAACTTTTAGAATGAAACTGGACGTTTCTGAATGGTTGGTGGTTAAATTTATTTAGTTGCTGTGGAGTTGATTCAACTCATCCACTAGCTTGTACCGTCGTGTTAATCTTTTGTGCAAATCCAACGTTGAATTGACTCTTATTTCTGAAGCAGTCCGGCGTAAAATGATTTGCGCAAATATATAACACTTTACCGACATTTTTTGGCACATTTCCTCCATAAATGAAAGTCAACCACGGTGTCCTCAGATGCCGGGAGTCTATGGAGACTCTTATGTTCGTTGGTACACCAAATAACTAGTTGGTACGTTGGTACACCAAATAATTGGCACATGAGTGTCAGAACTGGACCTTGGTGCCGTGGAAGAAGGTGGCCTGGTCCAATGGTCCTATTTTCTTTTACATCACGTGGACATACGTGTAAAGTGATGAAGTGATGGCGCCAGGATCACTGTGGGGGTGACGACAAGCCGGTGGAGGGAGTAAGATGCTTTGGGCAACGTTCTGCTGGGAAATCCTGGGTCTGGCCATTCATGTGGAAGTAAATTTGACCCGTGCCACCTACCTAAACGTTGCAGACCAGGTCCATCCCTTCATGGCAAAGGTGTTCCCTTGTGGAACTGGCAGGTTTTGCCTTCAAATTCCCCAGATTTCAATCCAATAGAGCATATGTGGGATGTGCTGAACAAACAAGTTCAATCCACAGCGGCTCCACCTCACAACCTACAGGACTTGAAGGACCTGCTGCTAACGTCTTTGGTGCCAGATACCACAGCACACCTTCAGAGGTCTAGTAGTAGTAGTCCATGCCTCGGTGGCGGGTCAGCGCTGTTTTGGCAGCACGCCGAGAACCAACACCATATTTGGCAGGTGGTCATAATGTTTTGGCTCATCGGTATGTGTATGTATCATTATTTTCAAGTAACTTTAATTACCTCAAGAAACTACAGTTTAACTATTCTTTGCTACAGATCTTGATGAGTCTTTTAATTGCAGAGAAGGGATAGACTCTGTGATTAAGTAAAAACCGTGAACGTCCTTCCCATTCAGAACTAGTCCTTCAGCAGAAGGGGACTCTGGGTAATTGACAAGGCCTCTCCACTAATTGCGTTGTGGTGTTGCCTCCAGCTTTTTAGTATCAGTCTTACACTCCCTTTGCGTTCGCTCACATGCCTGCTCTTTCTCTCAGCTGATCTCATTTATTTAGCCTCTAGCAGGCTTATCACAGTCAAGGCAGCTTAGAGGCATTCACATACCTCATCTGCATGTGTTTGAACTGTCATCCATCCTTTATCATCAGCGCCTTCCCTTGCTGTCTCTCTTTTTTGTTTCTCCTCTTTCATGTCTCTTGCCTCCCTTGATTCTCCTCATCACCCACATGCCTCCTACTACACTTGTGATCTTGGAAACACAGCAGCCAGCCGACGATTGGATGTTCGGTTGCCGCAGAAACTGCGAGTGCCGATGTGATTGGCGGTTTGAAAGCTGGTTATAGTCACTGTGGTTATTGATCCTTATGAATGGTTGGTTTATTAGACTAAAAGGAATAATTTTATATATATATATATATATATATATATATATATATATATATATATATATATATATATACACATACACACACACACACACACACACACACACACACACACACACACACACAGTACTTGCAGTATTTGAAAGTTATTGCAAACTAATTTGTTTTGATATGTTTATGGTTTCAGTCACTATATATATATATGTATGTGTGTGTGTATACTGAAAAATTTTAGAGCATCCCTATTCAAATGCATTAATAACTGCGTAACTTTTGACCTCAAAGCATTTTGCAACACTCAGAGTTTAACTACACACAAATTATTCCAAACTAGAGTGATTTGTTACAGTCCTTGCAGTGTGATTGGTCGGAGAATGGTGCCGACATACGCTGACTTTCAGCCCATCTGTCTGACGCAAGTTTGCATGGAGCACCAATGAAAAAATGGCGCTTGATCCTTCACACTCTCCTTGAGTATGTTGATTCATCTTTGAGTAGCCAGAATGACTGAAAGGCACATGCATTACGATGGATGACAGTGCTGCTTTGTTGCTGTTCATACTGGATCTGTCCAATGAGAGCGATTGGGGCTGGACTCGCGCTGTCTTTTGATGCCTGTTTTATTGAGTCAGCATCATCGTCTGGTTTCCGTGACTAACAGAGGAGCCCTTCTCTCTGGTCTGATGTCATCTGGTCCACAAAGAACTCGCACTTTCAATGAACTCTCTTTTAGCAAAGATGTGGACTTTGTTTCCCTATTCATATGGATTTTATTTTCGTTTTGATTTGATTCTGATTCATCTAAAAAGAACCAGCTTATATATGAGTCTTTTGTTTGTGAATCGGACTGCGTTGATTGCATTGAATGTTTCACAGTACACCAACGAATGAAACCATCAAACATGGCACATTATTATATTGATTTATTACATTAATATTAATTTTGATGATTGAAGTGTTTTGCACATCCTTAGTGATGACAAAATCCATTTTTATATTATTTTCTTTATTTATCCCTCCTATTTTATTCTTATATTATATTTTCTTAAATATTTAATTCCTCATATATATAATTCCTCCTCTTATAATATAAAATTATTCTTCCTTTTTATTTTATATTTATTTTTTTATATTTTATTAATTATTTTGCATTTTATTTATCCCTCCTGATTTTATGACTTATTTTTATTCATCCCTCTTATTTTATTTTATATTTTATTTATTTATTTTCTAAATTATCCCTATTAAAAATAAAATACAAAATTTAAATTTAAAAGTTTTTTTTAAATAGGAGGGATAATTTAGAAAATAAATAAAATAAGAGGGATAAATAAAAAATAAATCACAAATCAGGATGGATAAATAAAAATATAAAATCAAAATTAAAGAAATTCAAATAATAAAATAAGACACATTAGTAAAAATAATTAAATATAAATTATTCTTTATATATATATATATATATATATATATATATATATATATATATATATATATATATATATATATATATATATAATAGGAAGAATAAATACAATTAAATATTTAAGAAAATAATAGGAATAAATAAAAATATAAAATAAATCAGGAGGGATAAATAAAAATAAAATACAAAATTTTAATTTATATTTAAAGTTTTTTTTTTTTCTTTATTCCTCCTGATTTATATTTTTAATTTTTATTCATCCCTCTTATTTTATTTAATATTGTATTCCTCTATTTTATTTTATATTTAATTTTGATTTATTTTTTTATTTTATCTTTGCAGGTGACTGCTTGCAATTGTTTGTTGCCTCGTCACTGTGTCATTTTAAGGCTTTTATTTTACAAACGTATGCCAGCAAAGCTGCAAAAATAGGCTCTGCGTGTAGCCTGCAGTAAATGTTGTAGGACGAAGCTGATCCTTCAAAGGCTTGTTCTTCAGCCTCACATCCACATCTCAGATGAGGTCCAGATCAATGCATGATCTAATTCAACATTACAACATTAACACCAACAGGAGAGACCAGAGGAGCCTGCTGACAGCACAGAGCTGTGTGTGTGTGTAGGCAAGAGAGAGAGAGAGAGAGTAGGAGACATCGGAGGATGAAGGAGAAAAGATGCCTGTAGAGTGTGATCAGGGGGTGTGGAGAGGCAGAGATGTTCAGAATGAAACGCTACTCTTCAGATCACTGCACACCACGGCTCTATGCAAATATTTTTAGTTTGGAAGGCAGTGTTTATGTACCCTTTTCACTTTTCCATTATAGTTGTGTGAACCTCTAGAGTGGTGAATGACTACAACAAATATAACATTTGCATTCCCGTTTGTCCCAATAGCAAAATAAATATTCTATTATAATGTTTTAATGTCATTCCAAAAGAGAAAAAAATAAAAATATCAAGAGATTACTTTTCTGTCTTTTAAAGCCAAGGTAATATAACACAAAGTATAGTATTATAAATGTACATTATAGGGATTTTTTTTTTCTTTTTTTTTCTGCTTTTAACAAACAACTATTGTTTGTGATAACTTGGTGCCTCCTGTTTTAGATTTAAAGCAGTGGTTGATTATGATTTCACTTTTTTAACTTTAGTTAGTGTGTAATGTTGCTGTTTGAGCATAAACAACATCTGCAAAGTTATGACGCTCAAAGTTCAATGCAATGGGAGATATTTTCTTTTAAAAAATTCACTGTAAAGGCTGATTTATACTTCTGCGTCGAGTGTACGCCGTAGCTACAGCGTATAGGCTGTGTGTAGCACCTCTTCAATTCTACTCGGACCGCAAGCGCTGTGATTGGTCTGCTAGAACCCCTCCCTCAGGTCAAAAAATTGGCGCGGAGCAATCGAAGAAGACCGAGCAATTTCAACTTCCATATGAATGAAAACACTCTGTTTCAGGAGACGCATTCAGTCAAACTGCAACAAAAGTCGTTACGTATTTGCCGCTTCTATTTGTAAGTTTCTCTGACAACGTACATGACAAGCTGCTTCTTCTTCGGCTTTTGCCTTGATCCTCAACATGACAACGGACGCTGCCTACTAGTTGTCTGCATGGGTCTTCCCGGGTTGGTGACATCACTAACCCTAAAATTTACCCTAAAAACCCCGCCCCGAAAACACGCAGTAAAGGGGGCGAGGCCATGTTGGGCTGCTTTAGAGAAGAGGAAGAGTTGTTGTAGTAAAGTGTTGTTGACATGCCGTCATTTTACACCGGACTGCTTCACAAACGAGGGTCAATTCAACGCTGGATTTACACAAAAGATTAACATGACGACAAATGCTAGTCGATGAGTCTCCACAGCAACTACATAAATTTATCCACTAACCATTCAGAAACGTCCAGTTTCATTCTAAAAGTTGTAACTTCTTCCTGAGTCTCTCCATCAGTGTCGAACAATGTAAGGCTGAACACCGTTACTGACAATCCTCATTTTGGCTGCGTGAGATTCTTCAGCTTTGTTGTTGTTGAGCGACCGAAGCGCGAGCTGTTAAAGCTCCGCCCTCTTCTGGAAAGGGGGCCGGGAGCAGCAGCTCATTTGCATTTAAAGGGACACAGACAAAAACGGCGTGTTTTTGCTCACACCCAAATAGGGACAAATTTAACAAGCTATAATAAATGATCTGTGGGGTTTTTTGAGCTGAAACTTCACAGACACAATCTGGAGACACCAGAGACTTATATTACATCTTGTAAAAGGGCCATTATAGGTGCCCTTTAAGAGGTTAAGGTTGACGATTAATTGATCGTTAATTTAAACAACGATCGATTATGGGAATTTATGCATATTGACGTAGTCAACAGAGAAAAGCCTGTCATTTCACCAGATGATACAGTTATTATATTTTGATGAAACTTCACAAGGACAAAACATTTTTAAAATCGGAACATATGCAGATTAATTGTACACAATAAGATTTATACAAAAAACGATGAATTTTCATTTCATGACATCTTTAACATGTTCTAGCCTTTTCATGCTTTTTCCCACTGCATATGTAGTTCTGTCCCATCTGTACATTAATGCAAAAATCCTACTTAAAATCTATCATTATACAGTGAACACAAAAGTTTTTCTCAAAAAGATCGTAATGTTCTAAGATTCTAATATCAGAAAATGTCAATAAGATCATCTGGTGTTGAATGTCACTGGTGCTCCCACAGAAAATTGTTCATATTTCCACTTAAAAATGAAATGTTCGCACTGCATACTGTTGTTTACTGCCTACTGTTCTTTGAAAATAGTATGTGAAACTGCATGCATTATGTAATGCAAAATGTTTCAGACAGTTCATTGTTCAAAATAGATTTTGCATGATTTCATGTTGCAGGTTTAATAAAAGTGATTATTTTTAATGCAGCGTTAAAAAAAAATGCAGTTTGATCAAATGAGTAAAGAAATTTGTGGCTTTTGTCACAACAGAAGTGGAAGGTCATGTCAAGAACATTGTATTGCATGTTCTGTAATGCAACTCTTTATTCCTACAGATAATTTGCATACTACATGTAGTGTACACAATACTGTGATGAGTAGTGCACTATTCTGCTCATCACAGCCAGGCTGTGTTGTAGAGTCTGGGTGTGGCAAAGCTCTTCAGCTCACAAAATGGATCTGGGTCGAGATGTTCGGCCATGAAATGAACCATTCCGTTTCATTAGGATCTTTTGAATACCATATTGCTGTAATACTTAATGATATTAGCGTTTATTGCAGCTTGCAGAACCGACAATAGCCCCATCATGCTCTAGTGATCCCATAAAGATGTTTGTTGCGCTGTTGTGTGTATCTTTAACACTGTATCATATGTTTGCCAAGTTCACCTTACCGCAGGCCTTTCTCCCTCGATGTCTCTGATCAAATTACTCTGATGAAAGACGGACAAAACAAGGCCTTTCCCTTCTCTTTTTCTCTCCCGACACATCCGCTGTTTTCTTTCAACTCGAATGGGAACGTTAAGGTTTCTTTTGTTTTAATAATGACATGTGAGCATGATTACATGTATCTTTTCTCTGTAACATCCTCGTCCCTTGCTGCCATCCTGCTCACTAGACTTCAGGCCATGGCGGTTGTAGCACACAGTCGCTTTTCATTAAAGCCATCGTAATAAACGCGCAGAAGTGCTCCAGTTCTTTCTGTGTTCTCATCTCACCTGACGTCTGGCGCTCTAGCGCTCCATTCATGCAGTAGGATGGTTATTCTCAGTTGTCTGCTGGGTGGCGAGTCACCTGGGAATAACGAAAGGGCGAGATGTGAAGCTGAAAATGGGGTCTCTACAAAAATAGCTAGTCTGGAGGTAAAAGCAGAGCGAACTGTTAAACACTGGAGCTGTTTAGTGATCTAAAAGCAACACTACAGCACTAAATTGGAGATCAGGGTATTGGGATAGTCGGTGAGTATGAATTAAGAATGGGAACCGATAAATAGTCATCTAGTCGTATTGTAGTTGGCTAGTTTTTTCTTTGCAATTTCATGCAGATTTTAAAGGTGAAGTATTTAAGTTTTTTTTTATTATGTTAAAATGCATTCTTTTAACCCAGTTTATGGTTCATTGACTACTAGTAATATGCCATTCCCTCATATCAAAACATTGAGAGCTTCCGCTCAGGTCTGTCAATCACTTTCTAGCTCAACCAGTAGCGAGAGTTTTGGGCGTGGTTACTGTAAGCAGGCGGAGCCAGAGGGTGTTTGGCTGAATTTGGACCATTACTGATGCATTACATGGGAAAAGGCATTCAGCTTCAGTTATAGTATATACTGTTTAATCCAAGTAAAAATGTTTAATAGCATATTCGGGTTTGCTGTGGTATTGATATTGCATATAATAAATGGTATCAAGAATCATGAAATTTGACATTTATTATAAATCGTGAAAAATTCGGTATGGGTGAATCTCAGCCAAAGTGGGAAAGGAAGGACCCTATACCATGCAACATGCAAAATATAATGATTTTGTTTCATAAATTCATTCTCTCACTAAAACACTGTTGCTATAGCCTTCAAAGCACTTCTTCTGTAACAGAATCACCACCATCAACAATTCATTTCAAGACTTCAGATCCTCTGCTGTACAAGTTTCCCATTATTATGTATCATCCAATTTTTTTCAAGGACATTGAGAGTTTTGTGCAGTAAATTGTTGTCCATGTCTCTAAGAATGGTAGATATAGAGTAACATTGTTACATATAGAGTAACAATGCATTCTTCATTTCTCAAAGTCTTTAGTTTTGTCATATTTATAAAAGATAGATACGTTAAACCGAGTCTTTCCGAAAAAAGCAGAGATCCTGGAGGCGTGTCTGCTGTCAGTGCCGTGGGCGGAGCTAAAGAGTCACGAGCGCGCGCAGCTTCTGCGTAGAGATGGCATGCTAGCTGCGACATTATTATAAATTATTTGTGTAGTTTACATTTATATTTGCACTTGCGCGCCAATTGCCAACAAAACACAGACATCTGATGCAGCTTTACTCAGCGCCCCTGATCTGCAAATCCAGCGCCGAACTGGGACTTGTTTACAAAGTATTCATCACCGAATTCCCGGGAACAAACAAACATACATGCACAACTCCGTTGCTGCCTCGGAAAAACAAACTTCATCCTCTGTTCCCTTAACGCTGGGTTCTTTGGGAAGCTGAAAAAGGTAATCTTTCCCTCACAACCAAAAACACACTCCTTTGTTTACAGGAGCTGCGTCTCATTTCGGAGGCTGCGTCCTCCGGAGGTCGCATTTGAAGGCTGCATACTTAATCAAGGATGTCATATTTAAGAAAATTAACCGTAATAAAATTGACTGATATTCATTGTGAGGTGTGAAATACTGTCATTTCTTTCTTACTTTGCAATCTAATGCTTATTTTTCTTAAATGAGACTGCCTCGATGATGTATGCAGCCTTCAAAGTGTGCAGCCCCTGAATTGGGACACAGCCATTGTTGAAAAATCCGTATCCGTATCCCGAACGAAGCGCGTTGATGGGTGTGCTCTTGCTCTGGGTGATGTTTGTGTGTGTTGCACGCTTACCAGGGAGAAGTGCCTCTCTTTTGACGTCATACAGGACACACTCAAAAAAAAAACTCTTCGAATCCTGTACCGAAACCGGAAGTAGTGGATTTGGCACAGAAATACTCCGTCATACGTCCAACTCGTGTTTTGAAACTTTGGCCATGTTTAACATGAGAATGCAACTCTTTAACAGTGTAAATAAGTCAGAATGCATGAAATGGCATTACACCCCCCCCCCCCTTTTTTTTCCATTGAGAAAATCACTTTGTTTTTACTTCCAGAACCCTACGGCTGTGTTCTAATTAACTAGTCGTCCAGACAGTCTACCAACTAGTCAGTTATGTTGCACATTCCCAGTGTGCATTGAGGGAACGTAACTAAACACCTGTATCTCTTTCTCTTTTCTTCTTAGGCGAAGTCATGTATATGTCACATGTGTGGAGCTCATTTAAACCGACTTCACTCCTGTCTCCATTGTGTGTTCTTCGGCTGTTTCAGCAAGAAACACATCCACGAGCACGCCAAAAACAAGAGACACAACCTAGGTAAGATCTTCACAAAGACTTACTCGTACGCATTTCTGCTTCTCAACATCTAAGGTAAGACACGCACCCACACGGACGGACGTCATGAGCAGAAAATAGAACACATGAGCACGACTCGTGTGCAGAACACACAATCATGACCATTAAACTCAGATAGAGACGATAGATAATGGACACAAAGTCACAACGGGTGATTCAAGACTGTAGGAAGGTTTTGAGGTAAATATTTTAGGGTTTTATTTTTTCCACCAAATTCAGTTTTTTGTTCCATATCATTTTTAATGGTTACATTTACATTTTCTTAATTTAAAAAGCATGTTCAATTAATAGAAATCATGAAACGTATACAATTTAACAATGATTTATTAAATGTTTTTATAAAAATGATGTTTTTAGGGCCCTATAAAATGTAGATCCCTCACCCCCCAAATTTTTTTTTTTTTGTAGTTTTAATTTTTCTGGATTCTGTTTTAATGGTTAAATTAAATTTTATTATTTAAGAAGCATGTCTAATTATTTAAAATGATGAAACATATACAATTTAACAACAATTTATTAAATGTTTAACAAAAAATTTAATTTTAGGGCCACAAAATTTCATGTTTTCTGTTTTAATTTTTCTGGATTTTTTAAATTACATTTTAATAATCAAAAAGCATGCCTAATTAACAACTTAATAATTTAGTAAAATTTGTATTTGTTTTTCAGATATTCTGTTTTGTTGTCTGTTTTAATTTTCCTGTATTTATTATTTACAGAAAAATTATGATACTCCTAAATAAAAGGTTTATTATTATTATTATTACTTTGAGAAGTACATCCTACTGTACAGTAGTCAGATATTGTTAATATCTTAGAGTAAGATTAAATTTGTTGACATCAGTTAACTACAGTACATTAGTTAACGCAACTTGTACAGCATTTATTAATCTTAGTTAATGTTAATTTCTACATTTACAAATACATTATTAATGCACTGTGAACTAATATGAACATCATGAACATTTGTTTTAACATTAACAAGGGTTAATAAACGCTGTGAGAATGTATTGCTCATTGTTAATTGTTAATGCATCAACTGATGTTAACAAGTTAGACCTTATTGTAAAGTGTTACAAATATATTTCTGTCATAATGTTACGTTTGCACAGTAAATTCCGTTTCTGTGACTGGGTTCCATTGATTATGTCCGTGTTTTCCACGCCGTGGAATACCGAATGCAGAATAGAGAGATATTCTAGTTTAATTAAATACCCCAGCCATACTTGCACCAAAATCCAGTTTTATTTCTGCTCCAAAAGCCATAAAAAAAGCTTTTCTGATCGTATTCGCAAGCAAGAGGCAGCAAGTGCACAAATCCGGCTGTGGATGTTTGGATGGGGTCTTGGAAATCTCCCAGCTCCTTAATGC
Organism: Hypophthalmichthys molitrix; assembly: GCA_037950675.1. Taxonomy (NCBI): domain Eukaryota; kingdom Metazoa; phylum Chordata; class Actinopteri; order Cypriniformes; family Xenocyprididae; genus Hypophthalmichthys; species Hypophthalmichthys molitrix. The sequence continues at coordinate 2,292,380 of CM075503.1, read as the reverse complement.
ATTGGTGGCATGTAATTATCCCCTCTGTTTTAATGAGGAGGGGTGCCACCCTTCGACAACAAACAAATAAGAAGCGCAAACAGACGGGAATGTGGGTAATTATAGTGTGCGAGGGGATAATAGTCCCTGACTCTGTGTGACTTGCAGTGTTTGCTTCCAGCGGTGGCTTAGAGTTCATCACCCACCTGTTTCATAGGTTTTGGGTTTTTCCAAATCACCCCTGAGCTTTACACGATGAATTTAATTAGTTTCTACCTAGAGATATGAAGCTGCCATCTCTGTCTGCCATCTTTTAGGATTTCCTCTTGTGTTTTCAAAGAGGAAGAACCACCCATGATACGACGAGCAACAAACATGCCATATATCTAACTGTTGCTTGTGGGTTACTCCCAATACAAATAACTAAATACATAAAAATATTGTAGATTAAAGAAATTAACTAAAAAGGTAGATTTTCAGACCAAAGAGTTTGTGCTCAAAAAGATAATACACCATTTATGTTCAAAAGTAGGCCAGAAAAGTGGTGTTATTTTGAAATATCTAAAATTAGTTTTTTTTTTTTTTTTTTTTCAAAAAGGAGAGCAAGAGCATTTTCTTTCTGTTACGCAGTTGGCAGTCTTTGTCACAGATGGCATGAACAGTCAATAAAGAAGCTAAAATCGGAGAGGACTCATAGTGTGGTACTGTTGGACTTTAAGCGTCTTGATGTCACTGACTACTTGAACAAGTTTCTTGAACAAAGTTCTTTACAAAAGTTGGCTATGACACAAAAATAGTGACAGATTCTTCCATATTGTGACATACACCAGAGTGAAATGCATTATTGAAAATTAAAAAATGTAATCCAGATTCTGTACATCAGTTGTTTTAGTAAAGAAAGACCAATTTAAAGTTAACTAATTATGCACTTTAGCAACTGGACAGTTAAAAATTGTTTCCTAAAAGAAAAAATCGATTCTGAACTGCCTGAAATGAGTCGTTAGTAATTCCAGTCTCACTTCCTGCTCAAACCTACGTAGTAGTAGTAGCTAATTTGCATAATGACAGCCAGTGGTCTTCATTGGCTGCCCGCAAACATCATCTACATTGCCCCGCCCTCAAACACTGTAGTTGTATCTGAGAGTGGAAGAGTTTGGTTCGTGTTGTTCATGTGGAGAAGACGCTGTTTTCTGCTGCCAAAAGCAAATCCACTTTGATGCACTTTCAAAGGATGAAATTGATACGTTACTGATCGTATCGCTGTGTACGAATATGAAATTCAGATATTCACACACTCGCGAACTTCCCTGAGCACTTCCCCTCGGGGGAATCCCTGCCGCCATTTTGAAGTGCGTTCCACTTTGTGAAATGGACGAGACCCTCGCCTCCTCGATTTTGACCAAGGGAGTGAGTCTACTTCATATATACACTTCAGACAACTTCATATACCACAATGCAACACGATTGTGACGTCACCACATATCGCATTTAATTTACCCCCAAACAACTCTGATAAATTATTTTTTTGAACATTTAAAACAACCCAAACCCACCTACACTACCAGTCAAAAGTTTGGACACGGTAAGATTTTTAATGTTTTTAAAAGAAGTTTCATCTGCTCACCAAGGCTGCATTTATTTAATTAAAAATACAGTAAAAACAGTAATATTGTGAAATATTATTACAATTTAAAATAACTGTTTTCTGTTTGAATATATTTTATAAAGTAATTTATTCCTGTGATCAAAGCTGAATTTTCAGCATCATTACTCCAGTCTTCAGTGTCACATGATCCTTCAGAAATCATTCTAATATGCTGATCTGCTGCTCAAGAAACATTTATGATTATTATCAATGTTGAAAACAGTTGTGTACTTTTATATTTCAGGATTCCTTGATGAATAGAAAGTTCAAAAGAACAGCATTTATCTGAAATACAAAGCTTTTGTAACATTATACACTACCGTTCAAAAGTTAAAAAAAAAGGGGTCAGTAAGAATTTCTAGTTTAATTTTTTGGAAAAGAAATTAATACTTTTATTCATCAAGGATGCATTAAATCGATCAAAAGTGACAGTAAAGACATTTATAATGTTACAAAAGATTATATTTCAAATAAATGCTGTTCTTTTGAACTTTCTATTCATCAAAGAATCCTGGAAAAAAAAAAAAAAGTGTACACAAATATTTTGTACAATTGTACACAATAAATGTTTCTTGAGCAGCAGATCATCATATTAGAATGATTTCTGAAGGATCATGTGACACTGAAGACTGGAGTAATGATGCTGAAAATTCAGCTTTGATCACAGGAATAAATTACTTTATAAAATATATTCAAACAGAAAACAGTTATTTTAAATTGTAATAATATTTCACAATATTACTGTTTTTACTGTATTTTTAATTAAATAAACACAGCCTTGGTGAGCAGACGAAACTTCTTTTAAAAACATAAAATCTTACCGTGTCCAAACTTTTGACTGGTAGTGTGTATACGTATAGAATGTTGCATTAAACAATTTCATAAGGAAAAAAAATTAAAGAATAAATCAACTTCATAGCGGATTCCAAGTGATCAAGGACCAGTTCAGCCCATTGCAAAGGTTCCGCCAGTAGTGGGCACTCATGCAACATAAGCAATGACGTACATCTGAGTCAACGATTGATCCAACGTGAAAAATGCATTTTTTTTTTAAATTTATTTATTTATTTTTGTCATGATTCAAGCATTTAGAAACAAAATTTATGAGACAATTGTTGTCAGATTTCATTAGTGATTTCAAATATGAAATTTAATCGCAATCTTGGCGAACAGCTTTGGAGAATTTGATGTTTCCCACACTTGAACCGAGCCCGAGCGCGATTGCCCCCCTCCACAATTTTAACTTGCATGTATCAGAGGATTATTACGAACTACGAAAGCAGCTGACGTTAATGGAGGAATTTTGCGGTTTTACTCGCAAACTACAATTCCTGTTCATCAATAAGGTGAGAACCAGACCAGTTATAAACCCAAATACACTTGAATTAAGTACATGAATTGAAAAGTGTACTATCAAAGTAGTAATAAAGAAGTTTGCCGTCGTAATGATGACAGTAGCGCACACAAAGCTCACGGTTCAGAGCGCCTAGTGTGAGTACACCCTAAAAGAGATAGGAGCTGCACTTGCATGTCCGAGAGGCGTTTCAAAGATGGCCGCCGAGTGAAATGACTTGTCTTAAAGGGACTTGGATAATACATGAACCACTCTTGCTTTAACATCATTGATATACTATAGACTTTAGTCGCCATATTCAGTTTTCGACAGGAATGAAATGACACTGTGAGGGAATACAGTGCGTTCAGTGGATTTTACTGTTGTTTAACAACAATCTGATTGTTCAGCTGATGAAATATCTTTCCAAAAAATAAAACTTTCAGTAGACAAACTCCATAAAAGATGTGAAAATTATGTGATCTAGGACCTTTTATACAGTGTTACATTTCAACCACATTAAATTCAATATGGCCTCCTAACCTGACTTTTACTTTTTTGGCTTTCGTTTTAGTAATTTTGTGTTTGTCAACAAATCCGAGTCCCTTGGCACTGGTCCAGTGTGATTTGTTTTACTCCAGGTGATGATTTATCATTCATCATGCCGTAGGCATCACGGTGTATCCACAGTATCATGTTACCGAGAGTTAAAACCGATCGCTGGAGTCTTGCTGTGTTTCCCAGGTGGCGTCGAGGCGTCGCTCAGTCTTTACACCCCGTGTTCCCCTCGGAGTTTGATTGAACATTTAATTAGGTTAGTCTCCGTACAAGGGATATCTGTGAATGAGCGCGCCACTCCCGAGGAGGAAAACTGTGATTATTCTCCAAAGACGAACGGGGAGTAATTAAGTCTGAATGAGCCACCGTATGTGCATCTCTGTTGTTGTGATTTATTTAGATTACATTGTGGTTTTCGCCCTTTATTTGCCGTAGCTGTTTTGTCGGCTCACACTTGTCAGGATTGATCTCGGTGTTCTTTCCTCTTTTTCCTGTGCTGGTTCCCATGGTTACCTGAAGGCCTGCTATGCTTTTGGTTTATTCATCTGACGTGCGTGCGTGCGTGTGTGTGTGTGTGTATGTGTGTTTGTGCATCATGCAACCCCACCTCATTCTCTTGTGCAACTTCTGTCTTTTCTACTTGTCTAATCTAAATACTGTTTAAAGCTATCATGCACGAGTCACTGTATTTAACATTTTGATGGTTTAAAAAATACATTTAAAATGCCTTCATTCTTTCTGTGTCAACCCTCTATGCACACCTTGGCAATAGAATCGCCATTGGCAAGTAATTTTTTTTGTTTAATTGCCAGACATATATATGTATGATTCCACCAAATCAGCTTATCTTTGTAAAATGGCACAGCTTTTTAAATATCTGAATGTACACTCAACATCCGTCAGTCAAGCATTATATTATGATATTATGATAATAAAGCACTATTTAATGAGAGAACTTTAGTAATTAGAACTAAAACTTGGTAAGCATGCATGAATGCATATTTGTCATTTTAACTGAACTTCAGACTGGTGGTGGTGCTTAAGATATTGTTGGTCATTCAGTGTTTCTGTAAAAAAAAAAAATAGATAATAGTTATTATTATTAAAAGATAATAACAATATACAACGCACTAAGGATTGATGAGCTGCTGGGTTGATGAATATTAATCACGTTGTCAGCGTTTGCTCGAACTGATTTGCTGAAATCAAAACAGGGACAGTAATAGATGAGCGCCAGCCAATGAGATTCCCGTTTGCATATTAATTCCGCCCACTAGCAGAGAAACCGGCATCTCTTCTGCTTGTTCTTAAAAGCTGAACAATTCTAAATGAAAGTTATTTTGACAAAATACAACAAAGAATATCGCTCTGAACGACCAGTGCTAAAACGGGGTTTCATGACACTTTAAAGTTAACGATTGCTTTTATTGTATGCTACATTTACCATGGTAAGATTAGTGCCAAGAAAAATGGGGAAAATAGTATTATTTAAAAAAAAAAAAAAAATGGTAACACATTACAATAAATAAGGTAAAATATTAAGCGTAAAATAACCGGTGATATTTTGGTATAATTAGGTTGGTTTGACATACTTGGACATAGACTTTCATTGAGGGGGTGAAGACTTTTGTACAATAAGACTTTAAAGTATTTAAGCTGTCTATCACTAGTAAAGCATACTGACTATCCTAGGACAGCATGTTAAAACATGTTAGCAACATGTTAATCATGCTTTATTAATCTAGGTTAAGATTAATTCTAAATATAACAATTTAAGTTTATATTAACTATAATAACTAACATCAACCTATATTCTGTAAATGCTGCAAAATATAGTGTTGTTTATAGTTAATGATGCCAAATACATTAATGAAGTGAACCCTCTTGTAAAGTGCTACAGTTTTACATTTGAATGAATCTAGTGCATCATGGATGGTGTGAACAGTATTATAGTTTAATAGGAATGTATTATTGTGAAAATATCAATCACAGAATGCCTTTAGACAGAAATAGACAACAGCAGAATAAATTTAACTTCCATAATGACATGCATTTGTGAGTGTGACAGAAATATTTCAATGGAAAATAACAAAGATCGTTTAATTTATTTTTTTGCGTTTTAATGAAAAAATATGCAATGCATTTCTCGTCTTGCACAAATAATAATGAGACATGAGAATAATGCACAATGAGACTAAATACATTAATTTAGAAAGTAAAAGGGGTAGGTTTTGAGCAGATTTAACACATTTACCACATGCCTGTGCTGATTGTTAGCGTCCTGCCAGTTCAGCTATCACACACAATAAGACTTGTGTCCCTTTGCAATAACTGAAAATAGCCGTGCAAACATTCAGGCGCTGGTCGTTCTGCACTGAAAGCCACTAAAAGCTTCATAGTCCGAGCACCTGTCGGCGGCTTGTGCCAGGCTGTGCATTAGTGTCGTGTCACAAATAGAAGCCGGTACCCACTGCTTCGCTCCACCTGCGAACATTTAGTGCGTCTGTGTGAAACAGACCATCATCAGGTTGCCATGGGAACTGAAAAACAGGTACTGCAACTGCAGGGTTGGAGAAATGGACGAATAGCACACTGTAAAAAAAAAAAAACATAATTTTTACAAAATAATTGCCACCATAATACTGTAAAAACAGTGAAAATGTAAACATGTGTACAGAACAACCTGTACTTTTAAAATTGTAATTTGCTATTATCATCCAACAGCACTTTTTGTGCTGAAATAGCAAGGCCACACTGCTACTAAAACCTGAAATACCTTTAACATATACTGACAGTAACTTCAACAACACTGAAATATGATGAATCAGAGTTTATTACAAGTAGCTTTTCCACAAGCTGAGGTAAATACTAATATATAGAAGGAGCACAAAACAATACCAAACATCATCATAACACACAACACTAAAATAAAACATTCATTTAAAAACATACAATGTAACATAAAACCCTATTGTGGAAATGACTAATAACAAAAAACTAAGAAGAAACATGGTTATTAAAATGAAAAATGTGAAGTGTCACACAGAATTGTGAATGTTTACGACTTTTGCTGTAAATTATAAGATGATTTGTTCTTTTTTTACTTTCAAAAATGGATGTAAACATGAAAATTTTGAAAGATATCTCACCAAAGGCTGCATTTATTTCATCAAAAAATACAGTAAAAATATTATTAGAATTTAAAATAGCCATTTTCTATTTGAATGTCTTAAAACATAATTTATTCCTGTGATCAAAGCTGAATTTTCAGCATCATTACTCCAGTCTTCAGTGTCACATGATCCTTCAGAAATCATTCTAATATGCTGATTTGCTCCTCAAGAAACATTTATGATTATTATCAATGTTGAAAGAACAGCATTTATTTGAAATAAGTGACAAAAGTGACAGTAAAGACATTTATAATGTTACAAAAGATTTCAGTTTAATGCAAAAACAGTAGTTTACTGTAAAATTACATGAAATGTAATGGCTAGATATATTAGTTTTTCCCCATATAGAATAAAGGAAATTGCAATTTTTACTGTAGCATTTTTATAGTCATTTACAGTTAAAATTTTTTTTTTTTTTTTTTTCACTGTACACTAAGCATCAGGGAATGATAATTCATAAATAATACTCCTCATTCACAGCTATAGCATCAGTCAGGGCAATAAGAAGCTGACAGGTAAAAGCAATTGAAATCACAGTGCTCTCCATGACATTTCACAGAGGACACGATATTGTGGCACAAGCGGTGATGGATGTTCGCTGTGCTGCACTCTAATTATTATTCCCATCACTTATTAAAGGAGGCAGATTTGCTGCACTGAGCAATGCTTGGGATGTTTCCTTAATGCCTCATCCATATTTACAGGGCAGATACGGGAAGATGCAAACGTCAACTTCTCCAAAAGGTCTCTAATAGGCCCTTTCCTTCCTCTGTTTTTCTTTCTCTCCTTCTCTTATTCAGCTATAGACCTTTTGTATGGTGGAATATATTGCTTTGTGTGCCAAGACTACATATACGACAAAGACATGGAGCAGATTGCCAAAGAAGAACAAAGAAAAGCTTGGAAATTGCAAGGTGGGTTCCTCTTACGCTGCCTTTCTCGCATAATGTAGTTCAACTTCGCCTGTGGCTTCAGGGCCATTAATTCAGAAAGTTAATATTCAACACTGTTGTTTTACGAGCCACAGGAGGGCAAGAGTGTGTGTTTTGTTTGTGCCGCTGATAAGAGCTAATTTTTCATTATTTTCTTAAGCTTGCTATTGAATCTGCATAAGTGCGGCATGCAACATGTAGCGTAATCCTAAACCAGATTGAATTTGCTATTGTTTGCAAGGCCTCAAAATAATGACAATGACGTCATCACTAATGTTTCTTAAGTTTATGAAATCCAAAAAGTCTGTATGCAAAAAAAGAATGATTCGACCCAAAAGTTTCAACTCCATCAGTATTTCGTTATAAACCTGTATACAGTTATTTTACTGTGGAACACAAAAGGAGATTTTTATAGCTTTATCTGCAGTTCTTTTTCATTCTGACTATATTAGTCAATTTCTGAAAGTATTATTATTTTTTAAACACAGCCTGTGTTCATTTACAGATTGAAAAAATTGACAACTCTGACACCGAAAAAGCATGTAGTACGAGATTCAACATTTTTTTTTTTCGTTTTTTTTCCTCAAAAATGTCGTCTGTTGCACAAAAAAAATGGGTAAATGTGAGTGTGAGTAAATAATGAGTGAATAAAACCTTTTAGAAAACATCCTACTAGAATATATAGACTACCGTTTACGTATTTGAGTTGGTAAGATTTTTAATGTTTTTAAAAGAAGTCTCTTCTGCTCTCCAAAGCTGCATTTATTTAAAACTGTAATATTGTGAAATATTATTACAATTTAAAATAGCTCTTTTCTATGTGAATATGTTGTAAAATGTAATTTATTTCTGTGATGCAAAGCTGAATTTTTAGCACCACTACTCCAGTCTTCAGTGTCACATGATCCTTCAGTGTCCTTACTAATATACTGATTTGATACCCTGTTATTATTATCAATGTTGAAAACACTTGTGCTGCTTCAGATTTTTGTGGAAACTGTGATACATTTGTTTAGGATTCTTTGATGAATATAAAGTTCAAAAGAACAGTATTTATTTGAAATGTCACTTTTATTCAATTTAATGCACCTTTACTGAATATAACAAGTATACATTTGTTTTAAAAAATCTTGTGTATATTTCTAGCTCGATTTGCATGAATTATAATGTGCGAATTCTCTAAAACATTAGGTATTGGAGAGAAATATTCAATGTGGGAGCCTACGAAACGAGAACTGGAGTTGCTGCGACACAACCCCAAACGAAGAAAAATCACAGCAAACTGCACCATCGGTAAGAACTTCATTTCCCATAGGCCACATTTCTGAAACTCTGTTCAATAATACAGCTCGGCATGTAGCAGTTGATTAGGGCTCTGCCAAAACTCATCTGTATAAAACCAGTGGGTTCAAATGATTTTGTCTGGAGACTGCAGTTTGCACAGGAGCCAAGACCACTCTTTGTTTCTTGACCATCAATTTCAGCATTTTTTCATCCTTTTTTTTTTCTGTGTGCATGCCATGCCGCAGAGAGAATAAAGTGTGTGCACGCACAAATATGAGGAGATATGGACGTTGGCCATTAGAGAAATAATGGTTCGGCTTTCTCCCTTCTCTCATTTTCGCCTGTTTCCCCTCAGTCAGAGGGCCTGGCAGTGGAGTAATAGTGTTAAATGTCTGCACCACAGGCCCAGTGTAGGTGCTAAACGCCAGCCTCTCTCACGCCCAGAAAAACGCACTAATGCGATTAGCCATATGAGAGCCGGAACTTCCATTGATCATTTAGGACATAATATGGCCCATGTATGATGAATTCAGATGGATATTGTGTGAGATGGCTGTTGGTTTACAGGCTCTGACTACACTGGGGGCGTCCGTTGACACGACGAATCACGACACAACAGCTTGAGGCTGTGTCTGCTGGAAGTGTCAAAGCTGAACCTCAGCGTGTTCGTTAAAGATTGAGCAGTCAGCTGTGAGCTTGATGCTAGGCTTCTGCAATAGTAAAATGAAATAAGATCTGAACAGCTAAATAATTTTGCATAAACTTATTGATTTCTATTCTGAAACGACTGAAAACTGAATGACGTTAAATATAAAGCATGGCACTACAGTGGGGACTGATTCCCGAACGAGTGACTCTTTTGAGTCAGTTCATTGTAGAGAATTGAAAATGTACAGCGCGACCAATGTGAGCCTGCCGATTCCTGAACGAATGACTCTTTTGAGCTGGTTCTTTTTAGTGAATCAAAAACATAAAGCACAACCAGAGTAGTCGGATTCTCAAGCAAATGATTCTTTTGAGCCAATTCTTTTATAGTGAGTCAAAAACATACATCATGACTGGAGTGATCCAACCAATTCTTGAACAAATGGCTTTTTTGAACTGGCTCTTTTTGTGAATCAAAAACACATAATGTGACTAGTATGATCAAACGGATTCCTGAAGGGATGACTCTTTAGAGCTGGTTGTTTTTAGTAAGTCATACACAGAGCTCCAGCAGTATAGATGTATTAAAAAAAAAAAAGTGACTCTTTTGAGCTGGTTCTTTTTAGCGAATCAAAAACATACAGCACAACCAGAGTAGTCAGATTCTCAAGCAAATGACTCTTTTGATTCAGTTCTTTATAGTGAATTGAAAACCTACAGCGTGGCCAATGTGAGCTAGCCAATTCCTGAACGAATGACTCTTTTGAGCTAGTTACTTTTTAGTGAATCATACACAAAGTGGGAGAAAATGAGCGGCTCTTTTGAGCTGGTTCTTTTTAGCGAATCGGAAACATACAGCACAACCAGAGTAGTCCAGTTCTCAAGCAAATGACTCTTTTGAACTGGTTCTTTTTGGTGAATCAAAAACATACAACATGACCAGTATGATCAAACCGATTCCTGAACGGATGACTCTTTTGAGCTGGTTGTTTTTAGTAAATCATACACAAAGCTCAAGCGGTGTAGATGTATTCCCAAATTGAGTGACTCTTTTGAGCTGGTTCTTTTTAGCGAATCAAAAACATGCAGCACAACCAGAGTAATCAGATTCTCAAGCAAATGACTCTTTTGAGTCATTTCTTTTATAGTGAATCACAAACATACAGTGTGACCAGTGTAATTCAAATGATTCCTGGACAAATGACTCTTTTGAGCTGATGCTTTATACAATGCACAAAGCGCAAGCAGTGTAGACAGATTCTCAAGTTAATGACTTATGATACAGTTCTTTATAGTGAATCGAAAACATACAGCTTGACCAGAGTGAGTTTTTTGTTCAAGAATGAGTTCAAAAGAGTCATTTGTTCAAGAACTATTTTTTTTTTTTTTAGTGAATCTAAAACATACAGCATGATCAGCCAAATGACTCTTGAACTGGTTCTTTATAGTGAATCGACAACATGCATCACAACCAGGGGCGCGTTTCTTAAAAGCATCGTTAGCCAACTATGGTTGCAAGTGTCGTTGAACTCTGTTGATAACAACAGGACTTGCAACCATAGTTGCTTTTGCGAAACGCACCCTAGAGTTGCCCTATACTCAAGCAAATTACTTTTTAGAGCCAGTGTTTTATAGTGAATCAAAAACATACAGCGCAACCAGCATGATCCAAATGATTCATGACTCTTTTGAGTTAGTTATTTTTAATGAATCAAACGCATAGCAAACAACTTACCGTTTTGTTGTGCTGTCAAACTTAAATTACCATTATCAAAAATTATTTTTGTTGTTTTAGTATTGTTTACTAAATAATTATAATTATCTGAAATGCTATCAAATATTCCTAAAAAAGAATCATTACGATAGCAGTGCATACAAACAACTCGTGTTGTTTCAGGAGATGCACAAACAGTTTATTTTCTCGGTAAATGTCATGCATTTAGTTCTGATGCTCCGCTCATGTCCGGCGATGAGACTGAAGCGGGGGGCCGTTGTCAGCAGTGATGTGCTGTGTGTTGGATCAGGCGTACATATGATGTTCAATCACTAGTGTGCATAAATAAAATATTAGTACTTGAAAGTGCCGCAGGAGGCGCTGGATGAGGCCGGACGTGTTTCTCTCTTTCTCTCTCCAGGTTTTCTCACTGTTGGCCTTTCAGCAGGGCTACTTTTTTGGTCCCGTTTCCGTTTCTCCTCGTCCTCCATCCCTTTCTTTAACTAAACTCCTAGAAGCGTGAGGAGCAGATGTCTGAGCGCTGTAGATTTGGAGCAGGGCCAGTCGAAGGCGTTTAGCCACCCTTTGAGAGCACAGGCCGTCTGTCTGCTCATCCCAAAGCTCACGGGCCTCCTGTAACCCGTCGAACTGTACGAGCGGGAGGGGGAGCGGCTGCCTTCGTCAGCACAGCAGGGAAGTGACTCTATCTGACAGAGAGGGAGGCCAGCTGAGTTTGGCCGTGCAGAGTCTTCTGGGGTTATGCACTTCAGATTGAGATGAGGGCGTTTACGTTGTGAAAATGGATCGGTTTGCTCAATTTTATCCATTGGAAACTCTGTATGTTAAACTGCTATTATTGTATCCCTGCGACCTGTGCCATCAGAACACATTCTCTCTAATGCACTGAGAACGACTTTTCTTTATTTGTTTTTGTTTTATAAAAATTGTATGCCCTTTTATTAGTTTATATATACATTACTTAAATTGATTACTATGAATGTAACCTCCAGGTAAGTGCATTTTTTTTTTATATATATATATATATTATTTTTGAATCTTTAATGCATTTTACTCATTCATTTTATGTTTTTGTTGTTATTATTTATGAATAATAATTTATTAATGAAATTGACGAACAATAAATACAAAGTAAATTAACAATAGTGTTATTATTATTATTATTATTATTATTATTATTTTAATAACTGCTAATAAAAATTTGTAATATTTATAATATAATATTTTATAATATTTCTACATTTTATATATATATATATATATATATATATATATAGAAATTATAAATAATAAATTACTAATAGAAAATGTTAATAACAGTAAATTAATAAAACCTATTGTTGTTATTGATGTTATTATTATTAATAATAATGTATAAATAATAAATTAATAATAAAAATGGTGATGAGAGTAAACGATACATAATAATAATAATAATAATTTTATTATTTTTAATAATAATAGCTATACTTATATTTCGAATTCATTTACTTTATTATCATTTTACTTTTTTGTGACAGACTAAATATAAATTATTAAGAATAAAATACTATAAGTTAATTAAGTTATAAATTAAAAACTTTGTAATGAATCTTTTATTGTGTTTTAGCATACTCAACTGCAAAATTACTCGATGTCTATCCTTATTTTTAACGCTCTCTGTACTTTGTTCTCTCTTTCAGGATTGAGGGGTTTGATAAACCTTGGGAACACATGCTTTATGAACTGTATTGTTCAGGCTCTCACACACACTCCGCTGCTGAGGGATTTCTTCCTGTCCGACAGACACAAGTGTGAGATGCAGTCCAACTCTTGCCTAGTGTGTGAAATGTCTCAGCTCTTTCAGGAGGTGAGAGCTCTATATACACACACACACACACACACACACACACACACAAACAGACACACTTATATATGTATATACGCGCGCGCGCGCGCACACATATATAAACAAACACACATTATATATGTGTGTGTCTATATATATATATATATATATATATATATATATATATATATATATATATATATATATATATATATATATATATATATATATATATATATATATACATACATACATACACACATACATAAGCACACACAGATGCTCACACATACACCCATGCGCGCACACATTCACGTACACATTCACAAACGCACAGACTACCAGTCAAAAGTTTGGAGTAATTAAGATTTTTTATTTTTTTAATTTTTTAATTTTTTTGAAGTCTCTTCTGCTCACCAAGGCTGCATTTATTTGATCAAAAATTTGTGAAATATTATTACAATTTAAAATAGCTGTTTTCTATGTGAATATATTATAAAATGTAATTTTTTCCTGTAATCAGCATCATTACTCCAGTCTTCAGTGTCACATGATCCTTCAGAAATCATTCTAATATGCTGATTTGCTGCTCAAGAAACATTTCTGATTATTATCAATGTTGAAAGCTGTTGTGCTGTTTCATATTTTTGTGGAAACTGTGATACATGTCCATTCAAAAGTTTGGGGTCAGTACTATTTTTTTTGAAAGATAAAAAGATGCATTAAATAGATCAAAAGTGACAGTGAAAACATTTTTTAATGTTACCAAATATTTCTGTGTCAAATAAATGCTGTTCTTTTGAAATTTCTATTCATCAAAGAATCCTGAACATAAAAATGTATCACAGTTTCCACAACAATCTGAAGCAGCACAACTGTTTTCAGCACTGATAATAATAATAAATGTTTCTTGAGCAGCAATTCATCATATTAGAATGATTTCTGAAGGATCGTGTGACACTGAAGACTGGAGTAATGATGCTGAAAATTCAGCTTTGATCACAGGAATAAAATTACATTTTACATTATATTCACATAGAAAACGGTTATTTTAAAATGTGATAATATTTTGCAATTTTTACAGAATTGTGATCAAATAAATGCACTGAATTATTCTAAACTTTTCTCCGGTATTGCACTCTTTGTACATGTGGTGTCTTAAAACTTGTGTCTTACATGTCCTTCTCCTCTGTCTCTGTTCGTCTTTGCTGTAGTTCTACTCGGGTCACCGCTCTCCTCACATTCCCTTCCGGTTGCTGCACCTCGTCTGGACTCACGCACGACACCTCGCTGGATACGAGCAGCAGGACGCTCACGAGTTCCTCATCGCTGCTCTGGATGTGCTGCATAGACACTGCAAAGGTACTGCAGCCAATCAGACGCCAATCAACTGCTGCCAATCAACTAATTCCATCTTTCCGAATCGAATGAAATGCAGCATTAGCTTGTTAAGTATATTAGTTCCACCTGACTGCTTTTCAGATGAAATGGGTGGTATCGAGCAGGAAAGATGATGAAGTAACGCTTCATGACGCGTGTTAATGGTGACAGCTGTATTTTAGGACTAATCGACTGTCTGAAAGCAAGACAAGCCGGAACAGAATGCATTTCAGGCTGTCTGCAATTGAGATAGAACTGTTAAAGATGAAGTGTGTGATTTCTGCAGCCATTGGCTGGACAAGCAATGGCAGCCCTGCCTCAAAATCACGCCATTGGTGGAGTCGGTGTTGCTGTGTCGGACTGATCAGGTGATCAGGATGATCAAACAAACAAAACAATATTATAAAGAAAGCATTTTAACATCAAGAAACTTTTATATATATATATATATATATATATATATATATATATATATATATATATATATAAATATAAATATATAAATTTGTGTAAGTTTCTTGATGTTAAAAAAATATATATATAAAATAAATTTAAATGTTAAATTTAAAAGTGATTTAAAATGCAATTTAAAAAGCTTTGTTGGGCCACAGTTTGGCCACAATCTCTGATTTTTGTAGCAAAATGACTATAAAATAATAATAATATCTATTATTATTATTATGGTTATTAGTTTTACTAAATAAAAATATGAAACAAGATTTATTAAACGCTGTAATGTTTAAAATGTTTAAAAGTATGAAACTCTAAAATAAAAGCTTTTAAGAAAAATAATATAATAATATTGATATTATTATTATTTTTATGCATCAATATGACTAAAAAATAATAATAATAGATCAATAATAGATATTATTTTATTATGGTTATTAGTATTACTAAATACAAATATGAAACGATGCATTAAACACCGTAAAATAAAAAACAGAGCATTTAAGAGAAATAATAATATAATAATAATAATAATAATATTTCATTTTTATTACTATAAAATAATAATGACTATAAAATGTTCTATGACTGTCTATATTTTATGATCATTTATATATATTATGATTATATATATATATATTATACTATTTCATTTATATTTTATGACATATTTTTATGACTGTTTTATGACAATATGACTATAAAATAATAATGGATATTATTATTGTTATTTTAATTAAGATTATTACTGAATAAATATATTGGACAAAATAAGAAATATTAGTACTATAATAGTTTACTGTAAAATAAAAAATAGTAAACTTACTTTTGTTTATAAGTACAACAGTAAAATTACAATACTAATAATTTCTTCTTAATTTCATAAGAAGAATTTCCCTCTGAAACATGCAGCACATGCATTTTTATAATTAAATCGCAGCGTTTGCAGTTTGATAATTGCGTTAAGCCATATCACAATTTGGGTTTTATTTCTAATAATCGTGCAGCTCTACCTTTAACATACTGCAAGCTATTTCAAATGTATTTCTGGATCATCTGTCAGATAGCAGGGAGATTTAATGCATGTTATTTCATAAAGATCACTTTAGCGTGCTTTAATAGCATGTCAGTGGTTCTCACGTAAGATCTGCTCGTTATTCATGTAAAGATTTGTGACTCTGTAGGATGAAACATTTCTTCCTTAAAATATTGATTCTCTGAACTTGTGTATGTGCGCGAGCGAACGAGAGCGTCTTGTCGCATTGTACGCACCGGGGTCAAAGTCGGTGGGCGACGGGAGCAAACGCTCAGAAACGGAGACGGAAGAGCGAGGAGGAACAGCTCTCTGCTGAAAGAATCAAACCGAGAGGAAGTGAGGGGGAGGATATAGATGGAGAGTCGGTAGACAGACCTCACTCTTCCTCCTGCAGTGTGAAACCGAAGGGAGGGGTGTTTCTGCAGCAGTCCGAGCGCTGCTTTCTAATCAGACCTTCTCTTTCTCTCTGTGTGTGTGTGTTCATATGCTGCTTCCATGTCCGCTAAGGAGATGACAATGGGAAAAAAGCCAACAACCCAAACCACTGCAACTGCATCATTGACCAAATCTTCACAGGAGGCCTGCAGTCTGACGTCACCTGCCAAGTCTGCCAGTAAGACCAGACGCAGCACAGTGTGTGTTTGTGTGAGATGAATCGAGCAGAGCGAACATCTGTGTCAACCGTTCATATATCTGTTCTTGCATAAATTGACACATTGAATTGAATGTATTGATGTATGCACGAATGAACTGACATACTGCTTGTTTTTTCTGAATAAGGCCATTTTATGTCCCTTTTAAAGGGCTTTACTACAAATTTTGTGCTCTACTAGAACAGGTTTTCATGCTTGAATGTTCATAAAACACATTATTTTCCTCATATTCTCCATTGTTCAGCTCCTCTCCTCCCAGTCTGTCAGTAACGCTCTGTTTAGTTCCTGTCTCTATGAAGCCCCTCCTTCTGAAAAGCACAATGTGCTCTGATTGGTCGGCTGGAGCAGTGTGTTGTGATTGGTCAAGCGCTTCGAGCATGTTTAGCCCCTTACCATAACCACGAGTTTCTACACACTACTAACTAACTCAACCAGGCCCTGCCCCTTTATTCTGCATATGAATAATGAGGAATATTTTGACATGCTTTTTCCCAGAAGAAAACTCTAGATTACAATGGAGGCATTTCAGGGAGTTCAGAAACACTGACACTGATATAGAGAATAATTTGTCCTTTGTAACTTTGCAGAGCTTTTTCATGCTCAAACAGCAACATTACACACTGAAGAAAGATGAAGATGTAAAAAAGCATATTAGGTCCTCTTTAAGTCAATTCACTCAGCATCCATTTTAGTAAGCAATTTTTTTATGTAGGCACCAAACATTCTAGTACTCTTGATTTTACATTTCATCATATCATAATTCAAATAAAATCTGATAGCAATGGTTTTATCAGTTTTGCACACTGTAAAAAAAAAAAAAACTAAAATGTCTTGCATAATGTAGAGTAAACGTGCACATGAAAAACAGTGTTAAAGCAACACTGAAGGGCTCGTTCACACAGAACTGTGGGAAGTGGAATGGGGGAAAAACAAATGCATGGTTTCAAGACGCAATTTTTAAAAGTTGTACTGATTTTTAACTTGAGTACCGCATTTTCAGAATGCCGTGTCACACGCAAGATGACGCAAAAGACGCAAGAAGCGAGCGCAATGGTCTCGCAAGTCTGTCTAGCATGTTTACACAATGTGAAGAACAATGGAAAAGTAGCGCATTGGAATGGAAAACCGCATTCTGTGTGAACGACCCCTAACACTTCATCGTTTAACACTGTACAAGTTTGACATCGCAATTCAGGGTTAACACTGCAAAAGCGGTGCTAAACAGTGTTGCCATTTCCCACAGAATTGGGCTACTTTAACACTGTTGCCGCAGAACGCAATTTTTACCAGGGGACCCCCCTGAAACACGATTGGGCTAGTTTTGCTAACCCCGCTTCTAAATTACAAGTGTGAAACGTTCCTTTACCCGGGGTTAAAAGTGGTGTTTAGAATGACGATAACCGGGGGTTAAGCGCAGTGTGAAAGGCCCAAATATTTTTATCGTTCATCAGCAGGAAAATATTGTTCCAAAAGTGATTCCAATGATATTTTGATACTTTTGCCACGGGTTGTTTTTCATGTCCACGGGTTGAAGCGACCCCAAATAACATGATATTTAGGCCCCGGAATGTGAATTTACCAGGGGAGCCCCGCCAAAAAGCGGATTTTAACCCTGTGAAACGTGATTTTTACCAGGGCACCACCCTGAAACCCGATTAGGCTAGTTTTGAGTAGCAACTTGGTGGGTTTTGTTGTGAAAATCTGGCAACGCTGATGCTAACCCCGCTTCTAAATTAAGTGTAAAAACGTTCCTTTACCCAGGGTTAAAAGTGGTGTTTAGAACGACGATAACCCGGGGTTAAGCGCAGTGTGGAAAGCCCTTATGTTTTTATCGTTCATTAGCAGGAAAAAAATTGTTCCAAAAGTGATTCTAATGATAGTTTGTTAAAGTAGAATCCTAATCAGAGAATTAGGATGATTATTAAAACATCATATAGTAATTGTTATAGTTCTCGTTATACGTCTGAATGAACTCGCAAGTAGAATTTGGTAGAGGATGCAAGACTCCAGTCAATGTAAATGTACACAATAATAAACTAGATTAAAATCTTTTTGGTATTGAACAAATTAGGTGCACAATCAACATTTCTTTCACTTTGTCCAGCATCTCTTATGTGTTTTCAATGCAGTATGGGTTTTCTTTCTCCGGGAAAGATGCATACTGTCCTTGAATTCAGCTTATAGAAGATATCTTAATAGGTAGCATAATTATCCTCTCTACTTTTTTCAAACAGCCATTACATTTCTGTTGCCTTAAAATTCTCCCTAGTCTCTACATAGGCAGCTCACTAGGTTTTGGAACAGAGCCAGTGTCCATGTATCTTGTTTTCTAGAACGCTAAATACACAGGTCGTTTTTGCTCCTCGGCACCACCTTGTGTTTAGGTATTGCATTATGCACATTGCATTCCTACTGTTTCTTGATTATTTAAGTGCCAATGCATCAGTCAAGCCAGGTTTTAATGGCCAATTAATTAGTGTTCTTTTCAGGTTGTGCATTAGTAGTATTAGAAAAAGATCTGATTATTGTGTGTTTTCTCTGTCTGCAGTGGGGTTTCCACGACAATAGACCCGTTCTGGGACATTAGCTTGGATCTTCCGGGTTCGTCCACCCCGTTCTGGCCGCTCAGCCCGGGCAGTGATGGCAGCGTGGTGAACGGAGACAGTCACCCCACCGGAGCGACCACACTCACAGACTGCTTACGCAGGTGCACACGCGCACGTCCCGCTACAGCACACCCGTATCTGTGATCGCACTGGCCGCCACTGACTCACGCTTCTGCATTGCAGGTTCACCCGACCTGAACACTTAGGAAGCAGCGCCAAGATCAAATGCAGCGGTTGCCATAGTTACCAGGAGTCCACGAAGCAGCTGACTATGAAGAGACTTCCTATTGTGGCGTGTTTCCACCTGAAAGTAAGTGTGTGTGTGTGTGTTTGGTTGCAGATGAAAGTGTATCATATGTGATCCACATTGAAGTACATAATATATCAGTCATTATTACTGTTAATTTTGGTGATTATTGACATGTTTTAATTTTTTTTTTTTAACATTGGCCCATATTCGACATATATTGAGCTATACTGTATGTATTTAATTGTGCATGCTTATTTCTCCCATTTTTGTTTAAATTATCTGTCATCTAACTCTGTTAGAGTTAATCTTTTAAAATGCTAATCATTTAATAACACTGTTGAATGTAATCTTTAGCAAATATCAAAATATATATCCATTTTGCATAATGTATATTATAGTTTGATGCCAGAATTCACAGAATTCTCTAATGAAATTTGTGATGACGATAATGATGATAATAATAATATTAAATGATAAATGTATAGAAATATTCAAATTCTACACTACTGTGTAAAAAAACAAAATTAGACACAGTGATTACAAAATATTGATGTCAGATTTCACTTTTCACACATTTCTACCATTATTATTATTACTTCTACTACTACTACTACTGTATTAATACTATATCTGTATTATTTTATTATTATTTTTTATTTTACACATATTGGTATAGGATATTAATATTTCTATTTCTCATTTAATATTACCTGTATGTATTATTATTAATATTATTAGTACATTGAAGATAATATGAATAATGTTAAATGAGAAATGTGTAGAAATATTACAGTTCTATAGTGTTGTGTACTGTTGAAAAAAAGTTGTTTTGATGCCAGAATTCTCTTTTCACAAATGTTTTTAACATTATTATTATTATTACTACCACTACTACTTTATGAATATATTATTTTATTTAGTTCTGTACATTTCTAACTTAATATGATTTATTATTAATAATAACTAATAATAATAATAATAATAATTATTATTATTATTATTATTATTATTATTAAAATAAATGTGGTATAAATAATGTTAAATGAAAAATAGGCAAAAATAGATTTAGAATAAATAAATATTTATTAAAATAAAATATATAGTATAGAAATATTTAAATGTTATGCTACTGTTTAAAACAAAGTTTTGATGCCAGAATTCACTTTTCACAAACATTATTATTATAACTTATACTACTTCTGTATTAATATATTATTATTTTATTATTATTTTACCCAGATTAGTATATAATTTTATTATTTCTATACATGTCTCATTTAATTATGTATTTTTAATAATAATAATAATAATAGCAAATTATTATGATCGTCATCATCACAATGCATTTATTGGTTACCATAATTATCCTCTTTCTGACAGAATGTTAATATTGATCCATTCATACTTTGCAACTTTACATTCTGCCTAAGAACCAGCTAAATGTTGAATATTGTTCAAAGACTTCAAACAAAACAAAAAAAGTCTCAGTCTTTGTGGAATCCGTCAGCTGGTTGAATCAGAAGGTCTGTGGGCGATCCGTGGGCCGAGCCTGGCCTTCGTTCTCTCTCCTCAAATGTGTTTCTGTAAACTCTGCCGCCCGTCTGCATCTTTCATTCCTGTGTTTTCTGCTGTCCAGCGGTTTGAGCATTCAGCGAAGCTCCGGCGGAAGATCACCACCTACGTGTCCTTTCCTCTGGAGCTGGACATGACGCCCTTCATGGCCTCCAGGTACAATCTTACTCATTTCTGCTGTCATCTTCATAGTCATCAGTATTTGATGCCCGTTATCAAAGATGGCAGCATTCGGTGTCATTATGGATAGGGAAGTAAAGTGACTTGGTCAGTTAAATGCTAATGTCCTTCCACAGTAAAGAGAGCCGAATGAACGGACAGTACCAGCAGCCAGTGGACTCATTAAACAACGATAACAAGTAAGTGAACGCATAATCACTGCCTCCAAATACTGCGTCTGCTGCTGTGAACGATGTCTGAAAGTGCCTCTGCTGCAGGTATTCTCTGTTCGCGGTGGTGAATCATCAGGGCACGTTGGAGAGCGGCCATTACACCACATTCATCCGGCAGCACAAGGACCAGTGGTTTAAATGTGATGACGCCATTATCACTAAAGCCAGCATTAAAGACGTTCTGGACAGCGAAGGGTCAGTCTCATGTTCATCTCCACATACTGTACTGTGGGTGTTTGAGTCGCTCTTCACTGCATTCAAAAAAAAAATATCAAACTATGCACTTTTGCAAACAAATTATGCTAGAAGTCACTGCAATAGAAATAACTATATTTTTATTTATTGTAATGTTTAGTTTAAAGTTCGCTAATGCTGTGTTAATAAACCAAGCAGGCAGCGTCATTCAGAGTTTCCAGCCATGTTTTTGATCATTTTCACAAAAACTATTTTCCCCAGAATATTTTGATGTATGAATATCTTAACATGCAATATATATGTAGGTAAGATTCATAAAAAGAACTTGAATTTTTGTCAAAGACTTGAGCGGATGTGATTCAGAGCGATGATCAAAACACAGATGGAGGAGATCGAGTCCTTCAACACCCTCAAAGCTTCACAGTCGTTTCCTATTCATGGGTTCAACATTTCATTCGGTAACATCAGGCATTTTTTGATTGATTTGATGCGGTTTAATGTTTGATCATGTTATTTTACATGCGCGTGAGCAATGCTTTTACCGCTCGTTTCTACTTTTTTCGCCTGTGTTTTGATCTGGAGATTCTGTACTCTTTCAGAAGATGCGTAACAGCGCCCCCTAGCGTAACATGGATTGCTGGAAAATTCCGTCAATGGTGGGGAAGAAGTTAATAAAAAAATATACAGACAGTGACTTATAAAAATATAATATATATTTATGAAGAGTTCAGATGCAGAAGCCACCTTCGTCAAAAATGAGGTAATGACATTGAGTGAATGCACATAGATATACGTTCATACTTCAAATCCACTGAATCCCAGCGTCAGTCCATTCAGAAATACCGGTTTGTTGGCAGAACCGCTAAACGCCACTTCCCTTTGTCAGCAAAAGCCTCCTAAGTCCACAGAAGATCCAATCGGAATCATATGACCTCAATATGGATGACTGTGTGCGTATGAGCCGCTTTCATTTGCCGAGCTGCAACTTTTTATCATGTTTTGTCCATCATTACAGTGGGAATGACAGGATTTCGTAAGTAGCAAGTAAACACAACAGTTCCTTTTGCTGCTGTAAAACTGACAGAAACAACGTTTTACTATGTCTTGTTGTCCAAAGAGGTGGACTTATTTTCTGTCCCAATTGGCACACTTCTATGCACTTTCGGTCTTGTGGACTTTCAATAGCTGCCGCGTACACGTGTCCGTTACAAGACTGTAGGGTGTCCCATTTGTCAATTTTATATGGCCTATATGCACACTTTTGCTGAGCCTGCACTGGTGCGAGCTCCGCAGCAGACATCTTCCCAACAGTCAAAGCGGCGTTACGTCACGAAAGTGCGGACTCATAGGAAGACCGCGAGTGTTTAGGGCACCATTTGGGACAGGGCCTTAGAGATTTTCGCGAAAAAAGCACACATGGACTTAGCTGGTTTTGTAGCAAAAGACAGTCAAATTTTTTAACATTTACATTTATTCATTTTGCAGATGCTTTTATCCACAGCGACTTAACAACAAGCAATTCATTGTGAAGAGGCAAATAGACACAAGAAATACCAATGAAATGACTAAAGTGATATTTTTTGAAAATAAGGCATTTCAATTACTGACTTAGAACCTTTTCATTACTATTGAAGTGAAATTACTGAACCTAAACACAGGAGACTGGGAAAAAATGCTCATTTAAAAGAAAACGTGTCAGACGGACTTAGATTTCCTGCAGAAATCATTCTAATATGATGATCTGCTGCTCAAGAAACATTTATTGTGTACAATATTTTTTTTTCAGGATTCTTTGATGAATAGAAAGTTCAAAAGAACAGCATTTATTTGAAATATAATCTTTTGTAACATTATAAATGTCTTTACTGTCACTTTTGATCGATTTAATGCATCCTTGCTGAATAAAAGTATTAATTTCTTTAATTTCTTTTCAAAAAAATTAAAATAAAAATTCTTACTGACCCCAAACTTTTGAACGGTAGTGTATAATGTTACAAAAGCTTTGTATT
Organism: Hypophthalmichthys molitrix; assembly: GCA_037950675.1. Lineage (NCBI taxonomy): Eukaryota > Metazoa > Chordata > Actinopteri > Cypriniformes > Xenocyprididae > Hypophthalmichthys > Hypophthalmichthys molitrix. Next base: position 2,268,728 of record CM075503.1, on the reverse strand, counting down.
TCAGATGAATGATGTTCTTTTGAACTTTCTATTCATCAAGGAATCCTGAAAAATAAAAGTACACAACTGTTTTCAACATTGATAATAATCATAAATGTTTCTTGAGCAGCAGATCATCATATTAGAATGATTTCTGAAGGATCATGTGACACTGAAGACTGGAGTAATGATGCTGAAAATTCAGCTTTGATCACAGGAATAAAAACGGTTATTTTAAATTGTAATAATATTTCACAATATTACTGTTTTTACTGTATTTTTAATTAAATAAATGCAGCCTTGGTGAGCAGACGAAACTTCTTTAAAAACGTTAAAAATCTTACTGTGTCCAAACTTTTGACTGGTAGTGTGTATATATATATATATATATATATATATATAACCTAAATTATTGCATTGAAACTAAAATAGCACTACTGTTTTTTTTTTTTTGTTTTTTTTTTTTTTATGGAAGCTTGTTTTTGTCACTGAATGCAAAATAAAAGAAAATTGGTAATTGTGACTTTATTTCACAATTTTGACTTTTTTTTCCTTGCAAATGTGAGTTTAAATCTCTAAATTGAGGAAAAAAGTCAGAATTAAGAGATAAGAAGTCATAATAACAAATTTTATTTTTTATTCCATGGTGGAAACAAGCTTCCACGTTTGTTTGTTTGTTTTTTACTTTTTCTAAAAAAAAAACTTGAAATCAAAATGTTTTTTCCCTTTTTTGCAGGTACTTGTTATTTTACCATAAACAGTTCCTTGAATACGAATAAGCCCAGATCCAGAAGCGGTCCGAGTCAAAAGCTGTGAAGGGAAGATCATATGAGTGACGGCGGGATGGAGAGCAGGAAGAAGCATCCGGCCTGACACTTGCTCGTCCCAGGAGAGCTGGCAAGAACAGAAGAGTAAAAATGCAGCCTTTCTCACTTCAGAAAATAAAAACAACAAAATAAGAAATGAAATTTAAAAAAAAAAATAAAATAAAAAATGACACAGCTAAACCAATCTGCACTGAGCAACCGGAGCATACTTGACAGAAAGAGGAGGAGATGATGGAGAAACCTCCGGCACTACAGACACACACAGACTGACATCTCATCACGCGCACTTCACTTTTAGTTGCGTTTTCACGAAGAAAGAATATAGAGCGTTCCCGTGCATCGGTTCCCCTCATCCTCAAATGATTTCTCGAGAAGTATGAGGGAAAAATATTCCTTTTTTATTTCTTCGTATGCATTATTGATGTACTGAATGCAAAAGAAAGGTGTTATTGACTTCAGCGTAAACCTATATTGTTGGTTGAGTTTGGAAATACTGTCCTTGTCCAGCACTTTTTATTATTTTTTTCATTCAGAAAAGCTCGTTTTTGTCGTCATTGTCGTATTTTTTTTTTTTTTTTTTCGTTTTTGGTTGAGGGCTGAAAATGTATCTCGCGCACACACACACACACGCACACATAAATCTATATATAAATATATTTTTATAAGTCCTTCATTTCCTGTTTACGTGTCCTATACCACCATCTTTTCTCTTTATGTGCTTAAAGTCTTGGATATGAGTGGAAAGAAGGTATTTTTGCTTCGTTGCGTCAGATCTTTGGTTGGACATGAGAAGTTTCAGTTGCTGATGAATGTGGCTGCAGGTTTGTTTGGTTGTGAAGGCTTGTGTTTCAGACGCATTGTGAATGAAGACGTTTTCTTTCTGTTCGTGTGATGCCTGTCGCCACCATGGCTCGATTCAGCAGTGTTATCCTCAGCCACATGTCGAGTGTGAGTGTGTGTGCGCATGTATGCATATCACGTGTATATGTGTGCTGTTGAGCGTGTGTGTGTGTGTGTGTGTGTGCGCATGCAGGTATGTGGGCACCTGTGTGTTGGTGGTGTTAATGTGTGTGTGTGTGTGTGTGTGTGTGTACTGAATCAGTACTCAAACTTGGCATGCTGTTTAAACTGGATGCTAAAAGACTTTGGGGAGGATTTTATAAATGTTAATTATGTATCTATGTATAGTATGTATGTATGTAATGTATGTAAAACAAATCAATGGAAAAACATGGTGAAGAAAAAAAAAGTGCTGTGTCGTCTGATTTGATCTCCGGCCTGAAACAACTAATATCATGAAGTTCAGAATAACACATCTTCCCTCGGGATGAAAGGTTTATCATTTCAAAAGCAATGAGTTTTTCCTCTCTTAATTAATTTCAGCTCTTTCTCATTTGCCTCTGTATCCTTTGTTCTTGTTTTTAACATTCTCTGTTTTCACCATTTCTTATGCTCTCTTTATTTCGGCTGGAAAAACAAATCAAATGAAACACTCTCTCTCTTTTCATGCGCTGCTCAGTTTTGAGGTTTATTTTGTTCCCATAACACGTCTTATTTCAGGCTAGTGGAAAGAAAACATCCAAAGTATACATTTAAGTGTTTATTTAATCACACTTTATCCTCTGTAGATCTCAATTCATATCTTTAAAGGCAGCGAGTTTGAGTCAGAAATCTCCATTTCAGCAGCTTTGGTTTGTTTATATATCATTTACCTTATTTATACAACATTTTATTCCTAAAACAATGGTAAAAATATTTTTTTGTTCTACCTGTTCACAGTATTTTTCTGATTTATGAAGTGATAAATGGAGAAATCAAACAAGTTATGAACCTGACTTTATCCAATGTTCAGATTTTAGATTTTTAGATAACACCTCATTTGCATATTTAAACATAACATTTCAAAAAACTTGTAATACAAGACGGTTGTCTTAATGTACTGTGATTAATCAGTTGGTGAAAGTGTGGTGATATCTATTAGATCATATGTTTTCCCTATTCACCTGTAGTGACCGCACAACAGTAGAGTTCAGGAAGATAAAATCCTATTTTCTCCATAGAAATGTTGGTTTTTATGGCTTTTTCCAGATATATGTTGAGCTCCAAGGTTGTTAAACGATGAAATGTGTTTCTAAGACGACAAAAAAAAAAAAAAAAAAATCATCTTTAGTAGGTATTGTGTAGAGTAACGTAGATGCCTTGTTGGCGGCTGTTTCTATGGGCTGCTGTAAGGGCCATTCTACAGAATTGGTTCAAAGTCAGAGTTGGAAACGTCTTGGAAAAAAAATTATTTTGTGTATGCAAATTCTATAATATCCAAGGTACACATTTCTAGTAATTGTGCAGTTAATTCTCATATTGTATTTTCAGAAAGTTTGGGAATATTTTTCCTCTCCCTGAATTTGTCACTACTGAAACACAATGATAAATAATTTAATAAGGCTTACATTGACCTATTAACATTTTGTTTACATCTATAATATACATTTACATCTGTAAATATATTTTTTGCCTTTTTTTAAAAAAGGTTTTCACAGGTAAATTATAATTTTAATATTTCAAATGTAATCTGAGATTTGTATTTTTGAATCCAGTTTTTCTTTGTAAAAGGTAAAGCTTATCACACTGATTTCAAAGTGAAGGATTTATTAGTTTGAATATACATTAAATCAAACACTATAATGACATCTTAGTTGATCATTCAGTATACCTTATTTTTGACAAAACATCCCATGTTTCGGTCGTGACTGCACATTGTCGGTAGTGACAGTAATGCGTTGGTAGTGACTACATCACGTTACAGAATTTTAACTCGCATACTAAAACACTAATGATTTGCGTAATAAATCATACTAAAATTCTAATGATTTGCATAACGGTACTAAAATTTTATTTCCCCCAAATAAACGATTATGTTCCCTTTTGTCACTACCGAAACAGTCACGACCGAAACATGGTGAAGTTTCAGTTGTGACAATTTTAGATACTTTTAAGCCTAGCTCAAAGATGCTAATCAGCACATGGTTAGCTAGCACAGTTCTGAACAGTTGTACATGCACAAAAACAAAATTTTATCGAATAACCCCCAAAAAGCAAAGATGTTGTTTCGGTAGTGACAATTTTCGATACTTTTGAGCCTAGCTCAAAGATGCTAATCAGCACATGGTTAGCTAGCACAGTTCTGAACAGTTGTACACACATAAAAACTAAATTTTATGGAATAACACCCCAAAAACGATGTTTCGTTAGTGACAGTTTTCGATACTTTTGAGCTTAGCTCAAAGATGCTAATCAGCACATGGTTAGCTAGCACAGTTCTGAACAGTTGTACATGCACAAAAACTAAATTTTATCAAATAACCCCCAAAAAGCAAAGATGTTGTTTCGGTATTGACAGTTTTCGATACTTTCGAGCCTAGATCAAAGATGTTAATCAGCACATGGTTGGCTAGCACAGTTCTGAACTGTTGTACACACATAAAACTAAATTTTATGGAATAACCCCCAAAAACGATGATGTTTCGGTAGTGACAATTTTAGATACTTTAAGCCTAGCTCAAAGATGCTTATCAGCACATGGTTAGCTAGCACAGTTCTGAACAGTTGTACACACACAAAAACTAAATTTTATGGAATAACACCCAAAAAACGATGTTGTTTCGGTAGTAACAATTTTCAATACTTTTGAGCCTAGCTCAAATATGTTAATCAACACATGGTTAGCTAGCACAATTCTGAACAGTTGTACACACATAAAACTAAATTTTATGGATTAACCTCCAAAAACAATGATGTTGTTTCAGTAGTGACTGTTTCGGTAGTGACAATTTTCAATACTTTTGAGCCTAGCTCAGAGATGCTAATCAGCACATGGTTAGCTAGCACAGTTCTGAACAGTTGTACACACATAATAGATTTTATTTAATAACCCCCAAAAACAATGATGTTGTGTCAGTAGTGACAATTTTAGATACTTTTGAGCCTAGCTCATTAGTGTTTTAGTATGCGAGTTAAAATTCTGTAACGTGATATAGTCACTACCGACAATGTGCAGTCACGACCGAAACAAGTTGACTGAGCGTCTGCAACCATAGTTGAACACATATATGAATATCTACATCTTCGGTAGACTTCAGCAGATGATTTTGCTAAACTAACACAAAAAGTGTCTGGAACTGTCGAATGTGGCGGCTGTGTTGTCACTCTTGTGTGGAAGGCCATTTCTGCCACATATGAAAATAAAATCATGCTCTAGTCATAATTATGACATAAAAAGTCGAAATTATGACTTAAAAAGTTTAAATTATGACACACTAAATCAAAATTGACATACTATGTCAAAATTATGACTTAAATGTCAATTATGAGATAAAAAGTCAAACTTGACATCATAATTTTTAATTTTACATTATAATTTTGACATTTTGACTTGACTATGTCAAATCCGATTTAGTAGCCTGTCAATTTTGACTTTTATGTCATAATTTTGATTTAGCATGTCATAATAATTTTGACTCTGTCATGAAATGGGCTTCCATAAAAACTAAATATATGTATAGCCTAGATAATTTTATTTAGTGGCTTTATTTGACAGGATAGTTAAGCAGCAGAGAGGGAGATCATGTGTTGTCATTGCTGATTCAAGTATGTGTGTGTGTTTTTGGTCTTGAATCAGAAATGGCTATTTATGTGTTATTCGTTTGCATTGGTTCATGGTTCAGGACATTTCTATGGAGAAAATGAATGGAAAAGCTACCTTCAAGATGAAGGTGATTAAAAAAGTGTTGTGCTCTAATAAATATAGCATTTATTAAAACTAAAATGACATTGATTTTCCATAGGAATTCTTGAGGAATTACAGGTGCGGTACAGTTACATGTACAAATGCGCTCATTTATACATTATATTCCTCAGCACTGACATTAGTATTCACATGCTTGTTTGAGTAGGTGAACATATAATCCTGAACGGCCTGCTCTTGTCGGGGTGTGTATGAACTGGATGATGCAGCAGGCCGTTGTGCGGGTCTGCGGCGCGAGAGGCCTGCTGAGCTCCAGACTGCTGAGAGTGCACGTGTGGCGCCGCCGTGTGGTCAGAGAAGCAATAGATACAGGTTTCTGTCGCCTTCGGCCTGTCCTGATTCACGCTACCTTCCTGAGACACATCGTCTGCACGATTCACCAGAGAATCTGAAAAAAAAAGCAAATGCATTTATTTCCCTAAGAATAAAAACACATATTCTGTCTTTTTTATGACAATTTAATAACAAAACGAAGAAATATGGAGTAAAATATGATTCAATATTTTTGGGAGAAATACTGAATATGTTTTTTTGAGATCCCAGCATAAATAAAAGAGGAGTACTGTTAATAAATAAATATTTTGAATAAAAAAAATTAATGTTATGACACAATGAAGAAATATAGTAATACATTAAAATAAAATATACAATGTACTATAATTTGTATCATCTTTCTAAGCTTATGGTCGCTGATAAATAAATACTGAATATGTTCTGAGTAGTGCAGATATGTAGTGTTATCGGCTATTCACCTTTAGATGATTGTCCCTGTCTTTTGGGCTGCTGTTTCTTGGTGTCCAGCTGCTGCTGCTGCTGCTGATGTTTGGCTTTCCTGAGCAGCAGCAGGATTGCAGCGGTCAGTGTGAACATGAGCACTATGATGCACAGACCCAGCAGAGAGTACAGCAGCGCCTCAGAGTACAGCGAAGATCTGGGCACTGCGCGCCCTCTGCTGGTGATCAGCGGCACTGCAGACACGCCGAGAGGCCTCTGCGTCACGGCCACTGCATCTGAGCCTGTATGACAGACGACAGCAAACATATATGCATATGTACAAGCAAATCTGTTTTATTTGGAGACAGGACACTGTTTTTTTTTTTTACAAGTAAAGCACAAATTTATCATGGTTCAGGGCAGGTTAATTTTTTTAACAGTGGCGACGCTAGGGCGGGGCTCAAATAAATACGTGCAATTTATGCTTTGTTCACACCATTACCACGTAAATAAGAGATGACAACACGTGGCTGTACATGGAGCTGTTCACTTCGTCGGATTCGGATTCCTTGCACGTTTCTCTTGTGGGAGGGCTGGAGGGGATTTGAGCCCCTGGCCCTTTGATCGTGAATGTGCCCTTTACAGTCATGTCGCGGTGTCCCCCGCGTTTCCATTTCTCCCGCCTCCCGGAATGCGATTTCTACCGTGGTTCTCGCACATCAAGCAAGCATGCTTGAGCTTCCGTTTACCATAACTGATGTGTGCGCTGATGAATGTTTATGTGAATAAAAGCTTAAAGGGATAGTTGACCCAAAAATGAAAATTTGATGTTTATCTGCTTACCCCCAGGGCATCCAAGATGTAGGTGACTTTGTTTCTTCAGTAGAACACAAAAGATGATTTTTAACTCCAACCGTTGCAGCCTGTCAGTTGTATAATGCATGTCAATGGTAAAAAATCTATGAGAGTAAAAAAAACATGCACAGACAAATCCAAATTGATGTCCTAAGACACGAAACGATTGGTTTGTGCGAGAAACCGAACAGTATGTAATTTTTTACCTCTAATACACCACTATGTCCAACTGCCTTGAGCGCGCGCACGGCATCCGGTGCGTGAGGTGTGTTCGCGGTCTGGCGTAGTTTACGCAAGCGCCGGAAGTGATCTCTCGCGCGTATACGTCACTCATTGTTTACACAGTGCACAAACATTGTAGGTACAACGGCTAATCAAAATGGTACTTACTTGCGCTTATCCGGATTGCTCAAACCGACTTAAAACTAAAAGATTACGTTCTCTCGCTCGAACTCATTCGGGAGTGGTGACTTTCCATGTATTCTGAGCTGCTCGCCTGAAGTTATGGTTGATTGCTCTTCGGCTGGATATCAACACACCCATTAGTACTAAATTTGTTGAGGGTCTGCAGTGATTATTTTTCCCCTGATGATTTTACATACCCAGGAGAGGATCACGTACGACTTAAACCATCAGCTGTGCCTATGGTTTTTCTACATCCAACTGAGGTATGTGAACAAGATCTTTGTATGTGTCCTTTTTATTTGTAAAGCTGCCCTTATGAAAAGTAACAAAATAAAGTTTTGATGTAATAAAACCATGTTTTTTAGTGGTTTACTTCCATTTGTACTACAGGCACCATGTTTAAACTACGCCAGACCGCGAACACACCTCACGCACCGGATGCCGTGCGCGCGCTCAAGGCAGTTGGACATAGTGGTGTATTAGAGGTAAAAAATGATATAAATACTGTTCGGTTTCTCACACAAACTGATCATTTGGTGTCTTAGGACATCAATGTGTCGTCACGAGCCGCAGGGTTTAATTTGGATTTGTGCATGTTTTTTTTACTCTCATAGATTTTGTTACCATTGACATGCATTATACAACTGACAGACTGCAACGGTTGGAGTTAAAAATCATCATTTGTGTTTTACTGAAGAAACAAAGTCACCTACATCTTGGATGCCCTGGGGGTAAGCAGATAAACATCACATTTCCATTTTGGGGTGAACTATCGCTTTAAATTTAATCTGTTTAACATATAAAGCGATCAAGTCTACTAAACTGCTCATATGGATTGGTTTTACGATCTCTTTGTGACTTTTTGAAGCGTCAAAGTGTTCAGAAGATGAAAGAAAGTCTTACAGTTTGGGAACAACATGAAGGTGAGTAAATGATGAAAGAATTGTAATTTTTGGGTGAACTAACCCTTTAATTAAATAATTTATTAATAATTTAAAAAGGAATTTATACCTGTATGATATTACGCTGTAGCCACATTGGACCAGCAGTTTGGAAAATGGATGGATAAATGGTTGATTCAGCTGCGGGTACCGTTTTCTGATGAGACGCAGGAATTCATTCGGCACAACCCTCACAGTGCATTATTGTCATGGGTTGTGTGATGCAAGACAAATACACAACGCAGAAGATGAAGTATAACAGGCTTTAATAATCCACAAGGCAAATCCCAACTCAGATAAGCAGGCCAACACAACATACACACTGATGAGACCCGACAATGAAACACAAACTGAACTTAAATAGTGGAGATAACGAGACACACACACCTGAACATAATGATGAGATCAAATGAATAGCCATGACAACTAAGGCGGGAAGGGTGAAAAACACAAATGGAGTCCACATAGTGTGACACAACGGCCCTTCCCAGAAGGCGCGTCCTCGCGCCGTAGAGAAAAAAAGGCAAGGAGGATAAGGAGATGGCTAAAGGATGGCGCAGCAGACAGAGGATACAGGAGGAGGCTCTGGAGGTGGATGGCTGACTGGGAGGAGGCGGAACAGAAAAGTTCAAGGTGGTGAGAGCCAGGGAGGACCCTTAAGCAGAGGCGTGCTGGTGGAAACCCAGGCCACAGCCAGGACTGCTCTCCATGGTGGCATCACCAAATGAAGGAGCCATGATGGTATGAGTCCTGACGCCACTATGGGGTTGACCGGAGGCGATTGTGATGACGTTGGTACCCACCGTGTAGAGCCGAGGAGATGGAGTGAAGTTAATGACCCAGGCGGTCGTGACAGAGCCGCAGAGACAACCTCCCGAGATGAATGTATGGGTCCGAAGGCCAGAGGGCAAGCTGGTGCGACCAAGGGGGAAGGCAATGAGGGCTGATCGGGCCGTAGTCGAAGGGGTGGAGGGCCGGAGAGCAGCGGACGGTCAGCAAGGTGAGGTCTGACCCAGGTGGAGCCAACAGACCGAGGGAGCCTGGCGAGACTGAAGGTCCATGCTGGAATCCAGGGCAGGAGGAGCGCAGGAGCCAGGGTGATGGGTTGAGGAGGAGCGAAGTCCACTGAGGCAGTAGGCGGAATCACCCAGGAGGGTTAGGGCTCCTAGCAGACCCAAGGTGGAACCACTTCCCTGAGAGGAGGAGGTAATGGTGGGAGGGATTGGTGGGAGATGGTGACGGTGAAGACTAGGTGGCAAGTCAAATCTTTTTTAGTGGTTAGGAGAGGTGGTGGGAGAGGGAGGCTTGGCGGGACAGATGAAGAAGATTCTGCAAACAGGATGCTAAGGGGTGATGCTAAATTATTTTCTCCTAATTTGCAGTCAATATTTTGTGCTGCCAGAGTCTCACTCTCAGTGGCGGGAGGGTGGGCGGGGCTCTTATCCTTTCCCTCAGATTCCACAAACACTCCCTCGGCAGATGGCGCATCTGGCACGTGGTGGAGAAGGGCTCGATGTCTGCGGTGGGCTCATGCTGCTCCACCCAGTCCAATGGGCTCTGGCTAGGCACTGTGTTGGGAGTGCGGCTGGTGACGTCATCTATGGTGAATGGAGATCCACAGGATACCAGCACCCACTCCACAAAGGCGGTGAAGCTCCCTCGAGGAGCTTCTCCGGACAACTGCTCTCGTGTAGATGTGTTCAGTCTGGCAAGCAGAAATGGGATGAGGCAGTCATCTGGGAAGGTCGTTCGGTAGGCCAGATCGAGGAAATCCTCTAGGTGAGCCTCGAGGGAGCGTTCTCCGGCCAAAGCCCAATTCTAAAGTTATAATTACGAGTTCTACGTTGACGTGAATGCTTGCAGTGACATCTCTTCTTTGATAATGAGGGCGGGGCAACCTGTCACTCACATGAGATCCACCAATAGCAAACCACAACCATCCAATCAAATCCCCATGGACAAAATCAAGCCCCACCCTAGAGCTATTTTAGTCAGATATACGTCACAATAGGGAAATTCGTGCCGATTTTAAGTTAACAGCAGTTTTAACACCCTAATTACATATTCTGGACAGTAGTTGAGAGTATCAGTCAGCAGGATTCGATAAACGTTATTGATTCAAAAAGATGATATTTATTTAGTGCATTATTAGTGCATTTATTTTTTTTAAAAGCACCCCTGCTTTGGCATGTCTTTTTAGAAGCTGTGTTTTATTAACTGCATGTTGTTTAGATACCTGCAGTTTAGGCATTCATTATATACGCAATTCAATAATTTATTAACTGCTAAGCCACCACTGTTTTTGAGGGAGATTTTCTGTCTAGTCAGCTGGAACCACAGTGATTATCGTGGCATTTTGTGAATTTAAATAAGCAAAAAGGAATTTAAAACCTAAAATGTCATGTATAAGAAATTAGCTCAGTGTATAAGTAGACAGGTTTAAGGTCATGTGACTCATTCCTCAGTGTGTCATGAAGTTGTAAACATGCTTTACTCACTCTTGCATGTATCTGAACACGCAGAGGGGTGACTGCCACATAACTCAGAGCACTTCAGACACTTCTTCAGCAGTCGGTCGTAGAACTGGCCAGACACGGCTTTACATCTCCAGGCCACTGCCGACACAACAGCACACATCCTTCATCAAGTAGGATTCTCGGTTAAGCATGAGCTACAGACCGTGTAACTTACCGCAGTACTCAGAGCAGCGTGTCAGAATCACAGGGTTATGACAGACCAGGCTGCAGGACACACACTCTCGCACCAGCCTGTCCAAGTACTGGCCCTCTCCACAGCGTTGTGCCATCGCTCAGTCCCCGACAAATACCTGTACAGCCCATTGAATTTTCTTTATGAGTCATGAGTGACTAACAGGTTCAATACATAAGCTTTCTGAACAAGGCTAAAGAAAACACTTCTTCCTTTGAAAAATTACCATCAGAATGTACTTTAGTTTCTCATGTTCAATCTTATGTAATCTGTCATGTTCATGACTGGTAATTCATCACACAAAGAAGCTGATCTTAAAATGACTCATTCACATAAGTTGGTAACATTCAGATTTATTATATTCATTATGTTATATTCATAAGTGAGTTGCTTGATTGACAAAAATTATATTAATCATTATCATATATATTAAAATATATGACACAATATATTATCATAATAAAGCATTCAACTGTACCTGTTAAACTATATATATATATGCTGATTAATATGTTAAACTATATATATATATATATATATATATATATATATATATATATATATATATAAAAGTTTGGTTACACTTTATTTTAAGGTGTCCATGTTACATTGAGTAACTGAGTAATAATAATTAACTACATGTACTTACTATATGGCTGGTTTAGGGTTAGTTGCATGTAATTATACATATTTTATAGTTATTATTACAGTAACTACATGTAACGTATGTAACAAGGGCACTGTAAAATAAAGTGTTACCAAAAGCTTCATAAGTGTTGTGAATCTGTAAGTAGCCTGTACATATTAAGCACATTCACTACTCTTTCTACACTGAAAAAAAAAATGGTGTAAGATTTACTTTGAAAATTGCAAAAACTGCAATAGTACATTTCACAAATAAACCACAAGTAACACATTGGATTAAACATGACATTTTGGAGTAGAAAGACTTAAACATATTCAAATAATCTTTTTATAAATAAAAATTTATAAAATATTTTATATTTTTTATAATAATTTTTTTTTTGTTGTTGTTTACAACTTTGAAAAATCGTATTTTTCTCATTTTAGGTTAGTTTAGTGATCACTTACCTCGAGTGGGAATGAAGGCATGTGGTGGTCTGTAGTTTAGTTTCTGTGCGTGTGGTATATTTGTACGAGCAGATCATTTGAATATAACCACAGTCTCACGAGACCAGACTGCTGCAACTGCTTTTTATTACATGCAGATAATATCTGATTACTTCAGATGTAACATCTGATTACTTCAGACTTGAGAACATGAAAACTCAAAATGTTTTAGACATGAAAGCAAAGAAGAAGAAATGTTCGTTGTTTCATCAGAGCACACTGTAAAACCTGCAACTTTGCTTTAACTCTTTCCCTGTCAGTGATTTTATAAAAGTTGCCAGCCAGCGCTAGCATTTTTTTTTTTCTTTTTTCTTAACAAAACTTTCATGGCCCCCAGAATATTTGTATGAAATAGTTGTATGAATATTTGAACATACTGTATCAAAAGAAAGAACAGAGCCTCTGCTTTTAAAGCGTTCATGAACTGCATTGTTTTATTGTTTTAAAATGTTTCCTGGGGTGCACTTATAATGTTTGTATAATTTTTACATTAAAAAGCCCTCTGATTTGAATGCCCTGTTTTAAGAGGCGTGTCTACTGTGAGACTTCAGTGTAAACGCCCACTGCTGTGATTGGCTGACATCGTTGCATATGAAATAGCTAAGTATTACTCTCTGTAAAACTTTTAGCACGTTTTTACTAAAGCTCTCAAGGTTTACTAATTGTGAAAAGTGTTGATTATAGCATTACATTTAGATCGTGGCATGAAAGGTTGCAGTGATGAACATTACAGTCGATCACAGACATGTTGTTGAGCTCATGAAAGCAGTGATCTCGTCATTGCACCTCGATTTCTGTACACTAACGAATGCTTTCATCATAACTAACGGTGCAAACTCGATGCAACTAAGAGGTTCATTTATTATAACGGGTTTTTCCAAAACTCAGTCACTGATAAACTCATGCTGTTTGTTTGACAGCTCCAGCGATTGTAAAGGGAGCGTTTTTTCATCGCTTTCTATATATAATTTAATCACATTTTATAATTTAGTCTAGTTTTTTGTAGTGAGTATACTGTGATTTTTCCCTCCCAGCCTCGTACTCACCCGTCCCAGAGCGACACCCCATAAGCACCACCACACTCACTAATGCATATAGTATTCATCTGATCTAGGTTACATGTAATTGAGAGCATTCTAAGAGACTGCTTATGTGTGTGTTATCAACATGTCAATTTACTATAAGCAACACAAGACTTTAACAGCCAATGACATTTACAGCTGCAGAGACTGGACTGATTTTCTACTGTTTAGTGTCAATCACCATCTCACTCAGCCAGCCAAGATCTACATTTAGCCTTAGATGTTATGAATATGGTCCCTGGATCATAGGTTTTATCAGCTGGAAATTTTCAATGCACATTTAAGAGTGCAAGTTGCAACTATTATTAACAATAATGGAAAGATGAGGCTTATCAGTATGTCACAATATCACCCTGTTTGGACTATTTTTTTTTTCCTGCCAGTCTATCATCATAGTTATGCATTTTGATTCACAAGCTTGCAATTCGAGTCAATATCAGTTATTTTGCATACTGTATATCAGGTACAGTACATGGCAAATTTTACTAATGCTGTATAATATACATGGGAATCAGTTGGTAGGCTACTAATATTGAAGGTTAAAATTAACTGATTTGTGTACAAACGTAAAATACACTTAAGGAAATTTTTATAATAATAATAATAAAGTTGTAATAGGCTCGCTAACTGATTTCTACTCCAATTTGTTTTTTGAAATATAAACATTTAAATGGTGGCTGACTGTCAACTTGATGGATTTATTCAAACATGCATTATATAGGCTATTAAAGAACATTAAAAATTATAATTAATATGGTGCATATATTTAGCTAAATGCTCCTCTCTAGAGTTAATTTTTCTAGCTGACTAACGAGTTTATGGTCACTGAATATGTTTGTTCTGAGGTAAATGTGACGTTACGTTTGTTTGTTTACAAACTATTAATGTCTTTCCGCGGTTGAAACACTGATTAAACGATTACACGAGACATGATATGGATTTCGGTAAGTTGTTCTGTATCTTTTAACATACCTTTAGATATTCATTCATGTTTATTTTGCACTGTAACCGGTATTAAAGCGGAGGAGAGGATCAGTTCATGTGCGCTTCAGGCTGCCGCTTCCCTTAAACTGAGGAGACACATTAAAGAGCGCCGAATCCGTTTCCTCACGGTTTTTTTAATGTGTATACAAAAATCCTTGACCTTTCCGAGTGGGTATATGGCATATACCTGCGTATCACGTAGACTACACTACTGGGGGGAAATAGCAGGGGACCCCATGCCCACAGGGCCCCCATGCAATTGCGTGCTTTGCATGGTGGGTAAACATGCTACTGTGTATCGCTCTTCTCTCCTCCTCATCTCACTAACACGCCGGTGGGCGGGGCTAACGTTGCAATGATGAAGTAGGCGTTAATTTTTTTCTGCAGAGGCATTTTTTTTGTCGCACTATTACGTAATAAATTGGCACATTCCACAACAAGTCGTTATCTGGGCTTGGTTACAATAAAAGCTGTTTTTGGACTAACAAGGAAGTTTTCAGTTCTGAAACTTACAGGATATTCTTATAATATGATGACCTCTGATATGTAAAAATCTCAAGTTAAAAATAGATTTTTCAGTGCATGAAGGAAAACCCTAGCTTCAGGCATTCTTTTTTAATCAACACTTGAATGTGGGTTTCATAAAAAGCAACATTTTGAAGAAAAAGCTGAGAAAATCGTGTTTTTGTCCAGATTGGATTCAGAATGATGATCAAAACACAGATGGAGTAGATCGAGTCCATCAACACCCCCAAAGCTTCACAGTCCTTTCGATCGCATTAGCTTACATTTAGCAATACTTTTATTGCTTGTTTCTGCTTCTTCTTCGCTTGTTTTAGGATCCATTGGATCCATTTCAGAAGATGCGTAACAGCGCCCCCCATACCGTATAACAGTGAAAACATAAATGATAGGGGGGTTGAAGTTTTGAAGCCCCCAAAAATGCATGCATCCATCCATCAAAAAAAAAAAAAAAAAAAAAAAAAATCCATATGGCTCCAGGGGGGTTAATAAAGACCTTCTGATGTGAAGCGATGGGTTTTTGTAAGAAAATATCCATATTTATAACTTTATACCGTAAAATAACTAGCTTCCGTCAGACAGCCATACGCATCGATTTGCGGTGGAAGAGTAACTCTGACCCAATGCATGGCATATTGATGAACCTGGAAGCACAGAGGATAGAGCAAAACAAAACATTGGTCACAAATTAGAAGTCTAAAACGAGAAATTTTAAAGAGAAATGTCGGAGGATTTCGATACAAGAAAAGAGGAGCTTGAGTTTGTTGCCCAGCCCTATTTGTTTAAACTGCGAGATGCATCTAAGTTTATGCTACTCCTACATCCTGC
Source organism: Hypophthalmichthys molitrix (assembly GCA_037950675.1). NCBI lineage: Eukaryota > Metazoa > Chordata > Actinopteri > Cypriniformes > Xenocyprididae > Hypophthalmichthys > Hypophthalmichthys molitrix. Next base: position 2,252,950 of record CM075503.1, on the reverse strand, counting down.
GTCATACATCGCGTCAGAAGTTACTCTTGTGGCACAAGTCAACTTACGCGGTATGTGTAAGCTTTAAATATGGACATTTCACTTAAGAAGGCCTTTATTAACTTTGCAGCTAGATTAGTGACTTTTCAGACCCCTTTAGCAACTTTAGCAGGGACAAAAAGCGACTAGCAATAAATCTAGTGACTTTTGGACTGCTGGTTAACATGTAGTCAGTCACTATATTGTACTCTTTCCATTGTATGACAGAAAATTCGTAAATGAGAACAGCTTAATTGGACATTCGGCTAGCCTATATATTGTGTACAGCTTGAGAGCTTGGATTAGGAGGGAAATGTAACGTTCAAACAGTTGGCGCATTATATGTCATCTAGCGACTTTTTGTGCAGGCTTCAACAGCATATGCTGGTTAGGTATGTTTTGAAGTATGGTTTGAGCTGGTTTATGCTGGTCCTTAGTTGGTCATGAGCTGGTTTAAGCTGGTCCTGAGCTGGAGCTAGTCACTTAGGACCAGCACTTGACCAGCTTAAACTAGCTCATGACCAACTTAAACCAGCTCAAACCAGCTGCCATGCTTCAAAACATACCTAACCAGCATATGCTGCTTTTTTTCAACAGGGCAGCTACTTTCCTTTGAAAATAGTTGGCAACACTACTAGTAGAAGTTCTTATGTTTTAAGTAATTACGATGAGTTAAACATAGCGGCTTGTTTCTTTTTTTTAAAAGATGCATTAAAACAAATGATCTTCCAACTGAATGCTCTCGTGCTTAAATGAACTAAATGAGTAGATGAACTCGGAGGGAGAGAAACTGTTCAACGCAGCACAGATGACTCAGGTTTACAATGAAGATGCATAATCCTCTGGGGACACATCGCTCAAGTTTTGTTTCAAAAGATGAATATTTCCAGACGTTGCATTCATCTTTTCGACTCATTTTGTGTCACTGATGTTTGCAGACAACACAAAGAGCTTTCCCCACTTTTTTTTTATTTCATATAGGGGCACAAAATCGACAATAAAATGAGTCATATTGTTGTGTTCAAGCCGAAACTAATCTCACACTCATTTGAGCACATCCGTGCACCTGCAGTTCTTTTAAATAGATCTCACGTAGACAAGTGTGTTTCTTAGACAACCTACAGAAACCAGCAGAAAACCTATTAAAAGGTCTGGGTGAGCATGACAGTGCAGTGTGTCACTGGGGTTCAGGGTCTCTGGAGCAGTGAAGCTGAACCACACAGACAGATGGTGGCTCGGCGCAGGAAGAGCTCACTCAGTACCCACACCTGTTGACTGAAAATGACAGCCTCATTTTGTACAAACGCTGCATTAATTAATGTCTTTGGTTTCATTGTGTGTCAGACAAAGAGAAATGCATGAGGTATAAGTTTCATTACAAGGCACAGTGGAATTTTATTTGTTTCATGCATTTATTGTTGATCATATTTTACAATAGATGTCCATATTCTGTAAAAACTGTTATATGTGAAGTATGCTAGTTTTACTTTGATCTGGATAAATAATTATATATAGTACCGTTCAAAAGTTTGGGGTCAGTGAGATTTTTTTTTTTAAAGAAAGTAATACTTTTATTCAGAAAAGATGCATTAAATTGATCAAAAGTGAAAGTAAAGACATGATACAAACGATTTTCATTTCAAATAAATTCTGTTCTTTTGAACTTTCTATTCATCAAAGAATCCTGAAAAAGAAAATGTATCACGGTTTCCACAAAAATATGAAAACACTGATAATAATAAGAACCATGATTAATAATTGGACACCAAATTGAGCAGCAATTGAGATTTATGAAGGATCATGTGACACTAAAGACTGGAGTAATGATGCTGAAAATTCAGCTTTGATCACAGGAATAAATTACATTTTAACATATATTCACATAGAAACTATCTATTTGAAATAATCATTGATCAAATAAAAAGTATATATTCATATATAGTACTATACTATTGCACATACACAAGTCAAATTGAGCAGTGTTGACACATTAGTCTTTATTTGTTTGGTAAATGAATGTAATGCACTTGTCAATAACAACACTGGAAAAGGTTGGCGGATACTTGATCACACATTTCTCCACAATTGTCAATAATTACAGGTCATGAACATGATGCTTAATCCATATACAAGCCAAAAGATATAAAGCCACCCAACATGAGTCCTTAGTTTTTAAAATATAAATCAAACCCCAAACTGGACAACAGAGGGAGACATTTTGCAAAAAAGAAAAAAGAAAAGAAGGGGGGAAAAGGGGAAGAAGAAGAAGCTTGTTTCGTCATACATATTTATACGTCAAGATTTTCTCATGTGTCATTACAGTATTTAGTCAGTCGTGTTAAAGGGTGAATATGACTCAGAATGCACAAGATTAAACATAAAATTGATTTCTCTGTAATATGTTCACTGGTATATGGGGATTCTTTTAAATGATCATTTCCAGACACAAATGCATATATACAACTTAATGTTATTAATTATAATATGACTTATTTGCACCTCACAAATAACATTACAGGTTGGTAATGTGCATTATTTTGCATTTTGGATGAAGTTTTAAAAGGTAAGACTTCACATTATGATTTCATTTGTTAACATTAGTTAATTAACGATGAACAATAGTTCTACAGCCTTTATTAATCTTAGTTAATGTCAACTTGACATTAGTTTATGCACTGTGAACTAACACAAACAAACAATATTTCATTGTTAGTTTATGGTTATGCATTAACTAATGTTAATAAACAAGACCGTTAAATATTTAAAAAATGGTCTCTACTTAAAGAAAGCCTGCTGTGCCTCTGTAAAATTTAATTAAAACACAATCGTGCTTTCTCCACAAATGACCTGACAACAATAGTGTTTGAAGAATCATTTAATTAGACCTGAGGATTATTCCGCTTGGGTGGATTGTAATAAATTGGATATATAAAATAAATAACTGGGCAAAAATTGAGCAGATTAGCAACCAGGGGAATGACAGACACAGCTTGACGTTAAAATGATCCCAGACACACACATACACGGCAAGAGAAAAGCAGCATACAAAACACAACCTTCATTTTAAGCAACTATTCAAGAATATGAGAGGTGAGTCATTCTTCAAGGCTTGATTACACAGCTGTATGGTATGACGAAGAATGACGGACATCTTTGAAATGTGTTATTAATATAAAGGGAATGCTATATTATACACACACCATCAGACTGAGAACTATAGATAACTTGACATAAGATAAAACACTAAAGCACTATGCACTAACACACTTCCTATGCTGCCTGACAGTAAAAGGCACATTGAACTGAACTCAAAGTACTAGACGAATACTGCGATAACCTCTTTGCTGTCATCAATACTTCCTCAGGTTTCAAAATGTTTGTTTTTGATTCTAGAAAATACTGTGTACTCTTCCAAACATGCACTCATTCACCTTGCGTCATGCACTTGCAGATCTGAATTAGAAGTCGGACAGACTAAGTTCAGTCTGAACTGTTTTAGCCCTTCGCAAATGTTAAAATGTTCTAAACCCCTCAAATGGGCGAGAGCTGAATACGTTCTGTCGAAGCCAGCTCAATATTTACACTTATACAGCTCTTTGAGCGACAGGGGTTTAAAATTAGTCTTTTATTTACATGTGTATAATAGTAGATGAATTGATTGTACATTCAGGTGGAGGGTTTATTGTTAAAGCTGAATGAATGAATGCACACGGTTTTCGCTTCTCTCATTCTGTGTCTTTTTGAGTGATTACTTAAGGCACTTGCAGCATCGTTTTATAATTAATTGTTTTTCATGTCCTCCGAGGAATACAAATGTAAAGCAGCTGTTATGATGCGATTCATTGTCACTATTGAACAGTCCGTGTTGATGCTTCCACATTAGTGTGACGGGGTGCATTCATCACAATGATGGATAAAGGCTGAACATCTTATGTTTTATAATGAGGTATTTTCAACATTGGCAAGAAGAATTGCACAACTGTGCACTTGTTTGAATACTTTAATGAATAATGTACTGTTGAATGAACTCCGTCATCATTGTCTGTCTCACTGCCCCCTTGACCTTCATTGGTTTGACTGAGCAAAAGGTTGTTTGTATAACAGCTGGAATGAGAAGGATTGATTTGCATCTTATTTGCCAGCTGATGAATGTTAATTTAGTACAACCAATGGCCATTTGGTTACTTCATACTAATTCAATTAATTAGAAACTGTTCTAAATAAACTTTCTCCAAGTCAGATAATAATTACAAAAGCTCTAGCTATTTCAAAACCTAGTGAGCGTCTAAAGCCATAACTCACAATTTGGCAACAATATTCTAAGCATAAAAACACAACACATAAAGGCTCTGTTTACACCTGGTATTAAGATGCGTTTTGGACAAGGGAGGCACATACCCGTTTACACCTGGTGTTTTAATCCGTCTCTTTTGTCCACTTTCAACCACTTCTGTTCTGATTTCTTTGAGGGGAGGGTCCATCACTGTGTCCTAACCAGACGCGACGCCGCGACACGCGATAAAAAGGCATCTTTTACATGCTAATCAGAGTTTTTGTCCTAGCTAACCGCAACGGCGACACGCGATGATTCTATTTTCGAAACGGTTTCTATTTTTCTGCGACGTCGCGGCTGGAACAACACCACAAAGTATGGCAATGATAATATCAGGTAATGCTTATATGCTTTATTTAATGTTAAAAGTGTCTAATGTGAGTTTGAATATAATTTGGTGTGTCTTTTATAGCCGTACTGAACAATTTACCGCAGATCTTCGAAATAAATAAAAGGAAACAAGAACGTTCAAACTGTCAATTCATTCTGAACAGACAAGTGTATTATATGACAAAGATTGTTTCAGTAACTCAGTATGTATTTTTAATTATGTTAAAATGGTGTAATATTCATAAATTTATGTACTTAAATAAATTAAATAAATGTACTTATCCATTTTATTGCGAGTTGCCGAGAGAGCCCGCCCACACGTTCTTCTGATTGGCTGTGAGTTTTGATTGACTTTATCGCATCTCATAGTCGCGTCGAGTCTGGTGTGGACAGACAATTTGTTGCTGGAATCTAATTGCATCGCGTTTGGTTAGGACACGATATATGGGCGGGTAAATGTAGGTTTTTTTTTCTTTCTATCTAATCAAAGTCCCTTTCAAGGAATGTCTGTTTACTCAGCCACCATAACATATTTTTAACACAATAGCATATTTCAAATCAGCAACAAAATCTGACATTAACTATCCCATACATTTTGTTTCTTATGCTTAAATAGTGTTAAAAAGCTTATTTTTCAGGCGCATGTGCAGTCCTAAGCGCGAGTCTCAGGTTTCTATGGGAACCGGAGTTTCTAAGGGCAGCTGCAGTGATGCAATGACTTGGTCAATCAGCGATTGGCTCTTTTACTTAGAAGGTAGAACTTATTCCGCCATATTGAGCGTTGCAGTTTCTCCCATTCATAACTATCAGAGTAAACCGTCTTTCTCTATCTAATGGACAAAATAAGCTCGCGCAATTTACATATAAATGACAGGAAAACACGAAGGTGTGTGTGTTAGAAATAGGGAATGGTGAGAGAACACGGTACGTTTTTCATCTTCAAACCAAACTTGGGTCTTCAGCCGACAAAATTTAAATACAGTCTGACTACCCATAGTTCAGTAGGCGAAGAGTAGGCGGTCTGTTGCACTGTTCGATTGCATTCGACCACATGAGCATCTACGCTACGAAGGCAATCCAGCTGAATGCGTTTCTGACTACCTCTGGAAGTGGTTGAAAGTAGATAAGCTCAAAACATTTTACACCCCATTTACACCTGTATTTAGCGTCGTCCACCATCTGATCGACCAAAACGCATCTTAATACCAAGTGTAAACAGGGCCAAAAATATGCATAAAACAGTCAATTTTAATTAGACTTAACTATGCTTTTTTCATGATGGATACATATGATGCTCTATAAATGCTGCCAGGAGGCATCTTAAAAGGTAACACAATGTTGCTGCCTACACCTTTTGGACCAGCATATGATGCCTGAAAATGTTGATTAGGTTGGCAGCTTACTAAGTTTTGTAACAGAGTTCATCTTTCTCCTCCCCCTCTCCACTGAACATTATGTACATTTCCACTACCAAAATAAAACTCTACTGGGAACCAGAGGCGAAATGTGATGAGGGAAGATTTTGTACATGTAAACAAGATGGCAACCATCAGGTTTTGGTAAGATATTACAAGCAAAATTCACTAAATAAACAACAAATAAATAGGCCACAGAAATGTACAACTTTTGTTAGATTTTGGAGACCTTTTTATATTCAGTCTGGATAACAACATCACTCACTCATCTTGCATTCATCATAACAAAGAGCCTTGAATAATAAGAAGCCTCTAACAAGCGTGTCCTATTTGGCCTTGTCTTTCCACAAAAGACTTGAGAGAGTGAAATGATGTTTATCTAATGAGGGCCATGATCTTGAATTGGCGGTAGACTTGTCTCTTAACTTTAAAAACAATTTTGGCACTGAAGTGAACATACACACATAACAAACACAATAACTTCATAATTCAGAGAGCAACACCAAACAAAGCAACTAGAGTTATTTACAGTAAATGACATTCATCGCTTAAATACATGAGATCAATCAGATCAAGCTCTCCAAAAGGATCTCACCCAAATGGACCACTTTAAGACATGCGGATGTCCTAAAAATGTCCAGATAAACTTTGATACTTAATGTTGATCTTAAATACTAAATCTCTTCTAGCACACCTAGATGTAGTTTCTGACAGGCAGTCTTAAAATTAAGATTTCATGTAACAGCTGTTTCAGATGCTGGTCTGAAGGTTTCCATTGAGCAGTGCGGCGTTTTGCGTTTCTGTCATGACGTCGTTGACCATTCGAGTCCTGTCCTGACGGCTGTCGCTGCGGTCGATTTCATCCAAGCCACCGACTCTTTTCAGACACAAGACGTTTTGGAAACTCTTCTTGAAGTTGTCCGACAAGAAGGCGTAGAGGATGGGGTTGGCGCAGCTGTTGGCGTAACCCAGCACCACCACGAAGTCAAACGTGCTCTTCAGCACAGGTGTGGTGGGCACGGTTCCGGTCACAGAGGTCACGTTGAATACGTAAAAAGGTAACCAGCACAGCACGAACACCACCACCACGATAGACACCATGCGGGTGACTTTCCGCTCCGAGCGCTTTCTTTTGGTGGAGCCAACCCGCATGCCGGAGGATTTCACCTTTATGACGATGAGCAGGTAGCACATGGAGATGACAATCAGCGGCAAGAAAAAGCCTAAGAGAAAGGTGTAGAAGATGAAAGCGGTGTAGTAGGTGTTCTGGGGCTCCGGCCACAGCATGGTACACGTCCGAGCCTCGTTCCTTTTGGCGTTCACGCCGCTGTAGATCATAATTGGTAGGTTGACCAGCAGAGAGACACTCCACATGGCCAGACTGATGGTTTTGGCCATGCGTGGCTTTCGCCATTTGGTGGATTTGATCGGATGCACCACAGCCAGGTAGCGATCAAAGCTCATGACCGTTAGAAAGAAGATGCTGGTGAACTGGTTCATGGAGTCCACGGTTAGGACAACACGGCAGATCGCGGATCCAAAGGGCCAGTGGAGCAGCAGGAGCTGAATGGCAATGAAGGGCAGACTCAGCATGCACAGGACATCCGCCACTGCCAGGTTCAAAATGTAGATGTTGGTGACGGTCTTCATCTTGGCGTAGCGCAGGATGACATAAATGACCAGCGTGTTCCCACAGAGTCCCACCGCACAGACTACAAAGTACACAAATGTGATGACTACTGAACTTGTTTGGTCGAAGCCATGGTTAGTGCTATTGTGAGGGTAAATCTCCAGACCAAAGTCAGACTCGTTTCCTGGGAAGAAACTATTGTTCACCAAGCGGTCAAGGAGGGACATGTTGGAATTGGGCATAAACGTCCATGTGTCCATTTTGGCAGTGTTTATTCACCGGGAAAAGGCTTATGAAGATAGAGTCCACAGTTTAATATGAAACCTATGGGCATTTATGAAAAAAAAGGAAATATGAGTTAACAACCAATTTACAAATTTTGATAGTCACATCTACATATGCCTATTTTTTTTTTTTTTTTGTCTTGAATGAAAGTAATCTAATCCAAACAAATTCTGGGATGCATGCGAGTGTAATTGTTTACACATAACTTAAGACTTTTGGGAGTATTAATGGTGGACTGTAGCTCTGATTACACTCTAAAAAATAGTTTCCAAAAGGGGGTTTTCAGAGAGATGCCAGAGAAGAAGCATTTTTTGATTCCCCAAAGAACCTTTCAGTGAACAGTTCTTGAAGGGATAGTTCACCCAAAAATGAAAATTATCCCATGATTTACTCACCCTCAAGCCATCCTAGGTGTATATGACTCATCTTCTTTCAGATGAACACAATCACAGCTATATTTAAAAATATCCTTAGACATCTAAGTCATCCAATTTTAAAACGAAAAAAAAACTGCATCCATTCAAGAGTAATCCATACGGCTCCAGTGGGTTAATAAAGGCCTTCTGAAGCGAAGCCTTGGGTTTTTGTGAGAAAAATATCCATATTTAAAACTTTATAAATTGAAATAACTAGCCTACGGTGGACGACCATACGCAGAATGCGCAAATTGACTTACGCCAAATGAGTAACCCGTGACGCGATGGATGACGCAGGATGTAGGAGTATCATAAGTTTAGAAGCTAGTTATTTGAATTTATAAAGTTTTAAATATGGATATTTTTCTTACAGAAACATATCAATTCGCTTCAGAAGCCCCTAGAGCTGTATGCATTACTTTGATTATGGATGGATGCATTTTTTTTTTTTGGGTCCCCATTCACAGCCATTATAAACCTTGGATGTTTTTAAAGGATATTTTTAAATATATCTCCGATTGTGTTTGTCTTAAAGAAGATGGTTATATACATCTAGGATGGCTTGAGGGAGAGTAAATCATGGGATAATTTTCATTTTTGGTTGAACTATCCTTTTAAAAGAACTTTTTTTTTTTTTATAACACTATAAAGAATCTTTTGTTCAATGGAAAGGTTCAATGAATGGTAAAGATTCTTCATAGAACCAGATGCCAATAAATTCAATAGTTGCGTTCCGGAAGTAAAAACTCCATAGGGAAATTACACCAATCAGTGAGTCGAAAAAAGCAACACAGCAATTTAGCTCTTTAGCTCCGCCCACTCCCATGAAGCACTGCAAATGTAATCGAGTTGATCTCTCTAAGCTCTTAAAATATTTGTGTATATATATATATATATATATATATATAAATATGCATATTTTGCCATAAACCTAAAATATATTGTTTTTATATATATATATATAATCAACATTTGTACGAGAAGTTTTATATTTCTCCATTGTTTTTAATTCGATTATGCTTTTCGCAATGCTTCATGGGATTGTAGTTCTTTCCCTCACTAAAGCCGTTAAGTTCACCGTTTTGTACCTTTCCATTTTTGTCCGATTTTCAAAAAGAAAAATTATTGCTTCAAATCAAAGTTTGTAATGTTATGATTCACCTTTTAGTTGATTGTCTTGGTTCAAGATTTTTTTTAAATCCCTATGGGAAAAATGCATGGAAAAAATACTTCTGGAACCAGTGCTGCTGTGTGTAGAATGAACTGTGTGATTTCAGATTCAGTGTTAATATGACAGTTCAGGAGATACAAATGCACACCACAAAATTTTTGAAATCGAAATTTTCAGTTAACTTGAAATCATAAGTATTGTATATTCTATTTCCACTTGATCACTTCATGCATTTGAGAATAATACAAGACGTGATGCAACCAAGTGTAAATGTGCATGGTTGTTTACTCCTTATAAATGGGATTACGTCAGCATTTTGAAGTTTGGGAATCCCATAACTCACATGTGAGTGACACATGATGGAGCAACCATGAATCTCAAACAATCACTGCAATATGAGGTGTAAAAAGCGTTCAACAGAAAATTTCATCATCACAGAAGTGAGTTCTGATATATTCGCATATTGCGAGAGAATAGTAGACTGGATTCATATCCGTTCTGCTTAAATAAAAGCATTATTCAAAGTAAAACTTTTGACACATTTATGTGGCCAGGTGAAAATAGAATGCAGGTCACTCAAAATGCATAAATGTAAACAAGCCTTTTATAAAATCTTATTATGGATCCATTTCCCTTGCAATTTTAAGGTCACATGCTGCTTACAGGTCTGATCTGCAACTTTGGATAAACAAGGACTTTACCTTGTCTGTCTGGTTTCTACAGATCATTGACTTTTGCCCTAGCAAATATTGGTTTAATTGATCTTTACTGAGCAAACAGTATTTGACCTAAAAGAGATAGTCTAACAAATGATGCAAACTTAATTTTGCTGCACAGCTCATCCAAGGCTCATTGGAATGAATTAATATAAAAGTGAAGTACTGCAGTGCTGTTTTCCCGTTTACATATCCATCCAAATCGTGTCGCTCTACATCCCACACAATATCACAGCATCTTCAACAGAGAAAGAACACTACAGAAACCCAACTGAGATCAAGTCATAGTTTCCTAAACCCTCAATGATGGATCAGTCCGCTTAAATAGCCATATTAAATATAATATACAACTCTGCCTCTCTAAATATCCTATGATTTTTAGCCAGTACACGACATGTCTAAATAAATTATGTAAAATATAGGCGATATATAATGAATTAGGCTGTTATAGCAAGTAGCCTAGGAAACAAAATCATTTTGACATTAGCTAAAACATTCGACTGATCCAACTATTTTACCTAAACACGTTTTTTACCTAACAATTTGTAGCCTACTTGTATAAATACTTTTTTTTCCAAATAAAAATGTTAAATCTTACATATAAAATGCTGACAAATGCCATGTGAATTAGTCTGCTGTAAAAAAAGACACATTTATCTGATGTAGCCTGTTTCATTTTTCACTTTAAAGATTTACCTGTAGTTATGGGACATCTTTGGAGATCCATTCCTGGAATATGACAGCTTCACATGTTTCCATTGGCCACCATAATATTAAGGAAAACTGTTCGAGCAAGTGCGAAATCCAACTAAGAATTAACGACACTCGGACTTGACACCTCCTGATAAGCCGGCGCGTGTCCGTTTGTGCGTCAGGACACCGGCAGTTCTCCTCAGATAACAAATGACCGTTATTTCTGTAGAAAATATACTAAAACATACGTTTATAAGCGAATGACGCACTTAAACTTTACAAACTTAAAATTTAAGTCATGAAAACGAAATTTCGGGGGCAACAGTCGAATTCCTTTGGTATTTTCAGTCAGAGCAGAACGATGTCAGTCAGATCCTCGCGCGCGTGTGTTGATGGAGCGCGAGACCGAGTGTGAGTGCAGCTTCCCGCTCTGCGTGCAGATGGAGCTACTGGTCCGCCGAGCGCGCGCTTCCCGCCCTCCTTGATATATATCCTGCGCAGTGGAGGAGATACATTACTCTAAACGACGTGAAAGGCTATATTCAGTTGTTTTTGCTGTGTGGTCTTGATAAGGATACGGGAATATGGCAGGGGTCAACATAATTTTTTATATGAATCCCCCCAAAAAAGATGTTTAAAATTAGATGCATGTGGGAATAAATTCAGAGACTTTAAATGAGTCATCTCATGAGAAATCAAATTTTCCCTAAATTTGTTTGAGATAAAATAATTTGATGTGCTATGAAAACATACAGTTGTGAACTCAAAACTTGCACCATTTATTGAAACCAAGCTGTAAAAATGACACTATAAAAACTTGGTACCTGCAAAAATTTTAGAATTCCTGATCAATAGGACTGGAATAGGACCCTGTGGAATCTGCCATCTTTGTCATGTGACAATCACCCATAAAAGGCATCAGAAGGGGTACATATAAAATAACTGAATCTTGTGTTGCTATCCGAACAAATTATGTGCATGCACACGAATCTAATTCACACTTTTAAAGGCACAATATGTAAGATTTCTGGATTGAAATATCCAAAAACCACTAGAACAATGTTATATATTTTGTTGACGGCATACTTACATTACCCGAAATCTTTCCAAGAATGTTTAAATCCAGAGAGATCAGCAATTTTAACCAGGACACGTGTCCGTGCATCGCCTATCAATGACATCATATCCGATTTACCCTCGTTTTCCGGTTTTATTTTGTAGAAACCATGGAAAGACCAAAGACGCTTTAATGTGTTTTATTAGACAGGTGAGCAACTGTTTGGATACATTCATCAACAGAAACTAATCATATTATATAGCTCAACACTAATATCGATCTAGCTTACTGCAGTGAGCAACAAGTGTTTCATAGTAGCCGCCGAGCGAACGCAGAGAATAACAACTTTCAACACACAAATGTATCTAATACGATAAACAGAGTTGCTTTACCCCACATACGCTTGACCGGAAGAAGCAGAAGCAGCGACTGTGGCATAATAAAAGTCCCGCTGCTCTCGAGCCGTGTGTCGCACTCGTCTCTCATTAGCAGTCGCTCCAGCGGCCTTGTTTCTGCTCGCACATCACTCGGCCCTGCTCGGCTTCATACTAGTAACATTAATAATCTCATCCATGAACATGATTTCTGCCCGAGTCCCGTCCCGATTCTTTCCCACCGGCTGTGAGGTGAAGACAACACCTCCCATGATTCTGTGAAATCAAGGCATCATAAAGCTACGCTTTTGTTTTGAATAAGCGACCTCTAGTGGCGAAAATGTACATTGTGTGCCTTTAAATCTGTTTCAAATAACTGCTGAAACTAATTTAACTAATCTAATCTGGTCAAACATATCCATCAACACATGACCAATTCACATTCTCATGTGAGGAGTGTGTTTCTTAAAGGGATAGTTCACCCTAAAATGAATTTACTCACCCTCAAATTGTTCCAAACCCGTATTCATTTTATTGTTCTGTTGAACACAAAAGAAGATATTTTGAAGAATGTTTGTAACCAAACAGTTGTGGGGCACCATTGACTTCCATAGTAGAAAAATACTATGGAAGTCAATGGTGTCCCACAACTGTTTGTAACCTTATAAGTGGATCTCGGACAAAAAATAAATGTATATGACCCCAAACTCTTCTATATGAAAATTGCAGGCAGTATTTAAACAGATTCAATTGCTTGACAAATAAAATTAAACAGAAATTCAGGCTGAATCGTGAGTATCTTCTGATTTAACAGAACTGAAATCCTCAATCCTAAAAGAAAAGAAATGAACACACCAGTGAGCCTTCACCTCTGACAGCACATAGCAAGAGCAGGAACTGAATATATGGGGTTAAAGGTCAATGGCTGATAAGTCTTGAAAAGCCTTGATGAAAGGTAAACTGTGGCAATGAAAATAAACAGACGCAACTTGACAAAACGGGCTAAATAAATCAAAATGATAAATGATTTAACTGAAACATGTAGGCTATAGAAAAAGAAAGAACATCCATTATATTTGATAAGTGGTTGCCATTTATTTTCTAAACTTGTTATGAGCTCTAAACAAATGGATAGTTGCAGCGTTCTTAGAAATACTGTTTTAAGTACAATTCATTTTTTAAGTAAAAGACAATAGTGAGAGGAAAACATTCTCTTTAAGCGGACAAAAGTAATAGGAATATGAAAAATCCTCAGGATGGTGTATGGTTAAAAGAGAGAGGGTTATGCATTAATAATGAGAAAGCAAAGCATTTTTGTGTTCCTTTAACTTTGGGCAATTTTATGCCCTAGTTGCTGATTTTATTAAAACAGATTTCAACCTTTTCTTCTTGCTATGTGAGGGTTACATTTACAATGCCTTTATCAATTATTTTTTTGTACATATTTGATCTTTTAAGCTTGCCCCAAAGATGTATCAATCTTAAAATGTAAAAATTTACCCCCCAAAACTCAATATAATCATAAAACATTTTAATATTTATAATTTTACACAAATAGCAAAAAACATTTTTATTAATGACCATTAAAAATCATAATGTTTGGCATAAGTGTTCAACAGTGTCAGTGAAGAGCATGCTTGAAACTAATTATGAGATGCAATGTGTGAAAAAATATCACTTTTTGTGCATCATATTTTTATTGTGCATACATTTTAAGTAATTATGTCAAATTATTTCTAAAGTGTGAACATATTATTTAATTCGTTTGTATTTAGGATAGGCTACATAAAATGCTATAATTTCCAAAGGAGTGTGTCATTTTATTCCAACAAATGTTTAAAATGCCATTTCCAGTTTGAGATGTGGGGTGAAATATTGGATGATGGAAATGTTCATGACAAAATTCTCCACAAATGAATTATATCGAGAATGTGAAACATGTTTTTAAGACAGCTTAATTTCTAAGAGCCCACAAGGCCAAGAGAGCCTATTTGGGAACTCAGCAGGAGAACACCAACAGGTTTCGGTGGAAGAGTGAAGTGCATTAGGGCTCGCAGTTCAACACAAGGGGTTTGCTAGGGTTGGACAAAAATTTATGGGATTTAGATGTGTTAAATAAAACACAGTCTGCACAGGAATCTGCATAGAATACAGACAGGTTCTCAATTTTGCTGAATATTTATTCAGTTTAATATTATTATTTAAAGTCGGTTTAACAGAAATGGGTTATGACTAAAACTAACTGTGTCTTTATACTTTTATATATTTTATTTACTATTTTATTACTATGTCTCCTGTTGTTGTATTTGTATATGTGTGCACTGGAAGCTTCAGTACCAAAAAAAATTTCTTCAAACACTTGGCAATAAAGCTATTTTTGATTCTGATTCTTAAGTTGCAATAGTCTTTTCTTCCATATTGTGAAGCAGCCTATATATCCGAGTGAAACGGCTTCTCGAACAAGAAAAAAATGTAGCGCGGGACTTGATTTTGCTAATAGGGAATTGTTTGGATGTTTGTTATTGGTGGATCTCATGTGAGTGACAGGTTGCCCCGCCCTCGCGCCAGTAATTCCTCTCATCAGAGATGTCGCTGCAGGAGGGAGGGTAAGTTATTTTGATTCAAGATTACAAGGCACATGAATTAAAAAAAAAAAAAAAATTATGTGCACAGATAAATAATTTATAATAAATACTGCAAGATTCCATAAAAATAGGAATGGTCAATTTTGATTTCATTGTGGCTTAACTGTTTTAATATTAGGCCTCAGCTATTTGAATCAATTACGGCTGCGGACTAACAGTTCCACCTACTGGCCAGAACAGGTAAACAGGTGAACTGAATGAATGTTATAGACCTTATGCGCCATGAAACAAACGCACCGCTATTTTATAATTGTCTTTGAACTTCCGTTTTTGCGGTAGCTCTGTACATTTCTATGTCACTGCTGTCAAAGAATAATTAGCTGGTGAAGTGGATTTACTTGTTGTGGAGTTAATGAAAGTTATCGTGAGCATGTTTAAAGCAGATGTCTTTACAAATGTCAGTAGACCGGGCAGATTTTAAGACGAGCAGTTCATTCATAAGTGGAAAAAACAAACCGGAAGACAAAAGACAACGAGTGCAGTGCTGAAAAGGGGTGGGGTTGCATAAGGTGTATAAGCGTTTTTTTTTTTTTTTAAAGAAACTTCTTTTAACTTGACGCACCATTTTAAACGGAGCGCGAGAGGCTAAAAAAGCAGATCGAGTCAAGAAATGGCCGTCCTTCCGCCTATTTACGCGGGAAAAAAAACGCTATGCGTAAACCAACTCTAAGCTGTAAGCGGCACCACCTTCATCATGGACAGACGGACTACTATAGGCTACTAGGCGAACTAAAGTCATAAAACATGTTATTTGTGAATTGAACGTGTTTGAAACTTCAAAAATATAATGGGCTTTGGACACTAACGCTACTGGTTCAACACAAAAATGAGCGAGAATGCATGTAACATAATGTTCCCATTACATTTGTTCTTATTTTAAATACATAGGTTTTTAAATACATCTGTTCTTATTTTTAAGAACATGTTTCACAGTAGCCTCAAAGGTAAAATAATTTTATATAATTTTGAATGTAATTAATTGTTAAATTATTTTCAATTTTTGTTAAACTATTGTTAAACTATTTTTCTTTAAGCCCTAACAGCATATGGCTTCCTTATACTGTCTTGAATAGTGTCTTAGGAAACTAACTAACCTATTCATTATGTCCCTGTTTCAAACCTATATATTATAGGCTTAGACTGGACATGTGACACCCAAGGGTCCAATTAAAAGCTTTTGTCAGTTTATAGGCACAGTGATAAGTGATGATATGAGTAATCAAATAGGGATAGGAGTTTAAAAGGATGTTTTCTAAGGCACAAAGCCAAAGCCGGGTCATATAAAAGTGACAGCTGAACTGGCGGACAGTTTTGTTGTTTAAAAATGGTCAAATGTAGTGTTAACTAGAGTATGTTGCAGAATCGACTGGATGGATAATGGCAGGGTTAAAACACACAACCAGGACTGTGAATTAAATTATTTTTATTTCATGTCAATATGCATTTGAATTAGAGTTCCTAGCCAAGATTGGCTACATTTTTATTACAGTTTTATATAATATGTAAATTTTTATATTTATTCATGTTATGTATTATACATATATTTTTTTGTATAGAATATTTTTGTTCAATGATGTGCTGATTCTAAATGAGTTATTTCATAATGAAATTAAGTAATTTTCTGTTTAGACACTTGTGACAATATAGATGTTGCCCTTTGGTCAGAGTAATGAGGGACGTGATCTCATAACCTCCTGAGAGATGTTATTTAAAATTGTTTTGGTACATAATGTGCGTGAGAGCTATTGCTAACCTTCTAATTTTGTATCTAAATCATTTTCTGGACGATTTGATGAGCTTAGATTACATCTGTTCTATGTCAGAGGTATGAATTTTTGACAATTGTTAGGAAAACATTCGTCATGGAGCCATGGGATACTATTTTTCTACATTTGTACATGGGAATTAAGCTTTTTAAGTCTTCTAATATAAGCATACTGTCTCCCACCGAGTTCTGTCTCATACATTCATGAGCTGGGTTAAAAACAACCCAAGTTGGGTTGAAAATGGACAAACCCAGCGGTTGGGTTAAATGTTTGCCTAATGAGCTGGGCAGTTATTTAACTCAACTATTGTTCAAAAATTACTATATGGATCAATTATTATTCATTAAACTTATTAATAAATGTTTATTTATTAAACATATTAATAAATGTTAATTTCCAACATACTTTGGGTTCATTAAGCAAGCAATATACAGTAATTTTTAAACAATAGTTGGGTTAAATAAAACTACCCAGCAGGTTGGGCAAACATTTAACCCAAACACTGGGTTTGTCCATTTTCAACCCAACCTGGGTTGATTTTAACCCAGCATTTTTTTAGAGTTTACATCAATAAGTTCGGTTAAATATGGACAAACCCAGCGGTTGGGTTAAATGTTTGCCTAATGAGCTGGGCAGTTATTTAACTCAACTATTGTTCAAAAATTACTATATGGATCAATTATTATTCATTAAACTTATTAATAAATGTTTATTTATTAAACATATTAATAAATGTTAATTTCCAACATACTTTGGGTTCATTAAGCAAGCAATATGCAGTAATTTTTAAACAATAGTTGGGTTAAATAAAACTACCCAGCAGGTTGGGCAAACATTTAACCCAAACACTGGGTTTGTCCATTTTCAACCCAACCTGGGTTGATTTTAACCCAGCATTTTTTTAGAGTTTACATCAATAAGTTCGGTTAAATATGGACAAACCCAGTGGTTGGGTTAAATGTTTGTCCAACCTGCTGGGTAGTTTTATTTAACTATTGATTAAAAATTACTATACGGCTGGCTTAAAATGAACCCAAAATAGGTTGGAAATTAAAAATCAGACACATAATCACTAGAACAATAATAATCAAAAGGTGAACAATAAATGTTTATTTATTAAACATTAATAAATGTTCATTTCCAACCTATTTTGGGTTCATTTTAAGCAATAGTCATTTTTAAACCACCCAGCAGTTTGGTCAAACATTTAACCCAACCGCATGGGTCAAAACAAACCAGTCACTGGGTTTGTCCATTTTTAACCCAACATTTTTTAAAGTGTAGTATTAGTCTCATAGTATTTTTTTTTTTTTTTTTTACATAATAATGGGTAAGAATGCTAATTTTAGGGAAAAGTGTGAGTTTGTACAGTGTTTAGACGTGCACATGTGTGGTCATACCCTTATTTTGAAGATAAAAGTTTTATACTACCAGATTCTCCTTCGAGCCATGAGTTGGGAATAAGGAAAGGTATGTTGTAGACTTGAATTGCACCTTGGCTGCCTATAAAACTGCTGCAAAAACAACACGTTTATAACATTTTGAATGTGAGCCAGATGTGAGCCAAAGAAGTGTTGTGTGCCATTTTCTCGATGTATTTCTCAGCCTTTAACTCCGTTGAGAAATTAATACCAACCTGAGTCAAACTTCAAGTATATGGTAGAATCATTTTTCCTCTGCAAAACCCAAGAGGATATACAGCTCAAGTTGGATGCATGTTTGTTTCTCTTTAAACTTTAATCTGAAAATGTGCACTGACAACCACAAAAAAAACTTTGGTACGTGTGCAGAGATTCAGAAATGCTTAAATAATGCATGAATAATTACTTGAACAAAGAGAATTACACAGTCTGTCATTAGCTGCACATTTTAATGTTTATGCACAATGATAATTTACATATGTATAAAGTAATATAATAAGTTTTGGATGATTATATGCAAATATTCTATACATGCAATAAAGTAAAACATTGGCATAAAAGCATAAGCATAAATATTGGCAAAATACTGTTATACATTGAAAACAAGGGTAAATTACTCATTTATAATATTTATAATATATTACAATACATTCAGAATATATTATCAAAAAGTTAAACTTTTGGTTTCTTAGTGTGGCATCCTTTCAAACCAAACACATATTTAACAGATATTTCCAAAAATGGAAACAAATATATATATAAAAAATACATTACCCTGTGTGTGTGTGTGTATATATATATGTATATATGTGTGTGTGTGTGTGTGTGTGTATAAACACATATGTGTTTAAATGGCCATGTGTTATTAATTACTAAATTTATTTTAACAATTAGTAACACATGGTTATTTAAACCATGGCAGTGTTGGCTATCAGCATCAAATAAATCAACTGTTTTCAAACAAATTAACAACCACATTCCTTATTCATGTGTCATTTAGCAACCGTCACACAAAAATCCTCAAATATTTGGTCCAAGCTGGATGCCATGACAACCATGACATCATCCAGAAGTCCACAATCAATTTGACAGCACTTTTACAGGAGGGCAGAAATTGCATAATCATCCTTACAATACGGCCCTTCCTTTGCATGGAAATCAACCACGATAACTTTGCTTTTGTGCTGATAAAATTAGTTATTGTCTTCCACTTGCCAGTCATCATGCCTCAGTCTGCTCATGTATTTTTCTTAATGGCTCAGAACCAAAGGCAATCTCACATGCTCGTACTGTGAATTGCACTACAAAAAAGTGGCACTGAAAGCAAGGATTGTCTGTTTACAAATTGGGAATTTATTGCAACACAAACCCTCTAAATGTTTAAAACAAAGACGTACTAAGCTTGTACGTTGGTGTCGTTCAGGACGTACCCCTCGGTGTCTCTGTCACAGTGTGTCGGTGAGCTCTTGTGGGGACAGAGGAGGGCGTGGAAATGCCTCCGAAAAGTTTCTGACAGACACGCATACAGTATTGGATTGGCACAGCTCCACGAATACGACAGCAGCACCACAAACTCAAAGCCACGAGTGAAATACAGCGCCAAATCCGTCTGGTGCAGAGAGCAAAAGTTAAAGACGTAGAACGGCAGCCAGCAGACGCCAAACACCAACACAACCGCCACCACCATCTTGGTTACCTGTTTCTCCAGCCGGTGACTCTCCAGTGAAGAAGTGGTGTTTCTTAGAGTCACCAACAGTGCTGTGTAAAACACAATCATTACGGTGAAGGGCAAGGCGAAGCCCAATACAAACGTGTAGCTGAGAAAGGTCAACCACCAAGTGTCAGATGCAACATGGGGGTCAACGGTGCACAAACCATAGTTGGCGGAAAAGTGAATAGCCATGGGAAGAACGGGAAATAGAGAGATAAACCACATTAATGCAGCGATGATCTTCGCCCGTCGTGGCGTCCGCCAACGAGCGAAGCGCAACGGGTCTACTAGCGCCATGTAGCGGTCAATGCTCATCACCGTCAGGCAGAACACGCTTGTGAATTGATTGATGCCATCCAGAACCATAACCAGCTTACAAACAGCATCTCCGAAGATCCACTGGTCCTGGAAGTTTTGGATAGCAATAAACGGGAGTCCTACCATGAAAAGTCCATCAGCCAAAGCCAAGTTGAAAATGTAGACAGTGGTCGCCGAAGACATTTTGTCCAGCTTCAGAATGGTGATGATGACCAGCGAGTTCCCGGCCAATCCCACAATGCACACTGCCAGGTACATTATGGCCATGGTGATGCTGAAAGCATTAAAGTCCTCCTGGATGTAAACGTTGTTTATCGCAGCACCATCCAGGTCTAAAACCGACACATTGTCATAAAACATTCCCAAAGGTACCGCAGTTTCCATTTCTAGTCAAAAACAGTTTGTAGTCCTTGCTGGAGAAGTTCAAACGTATTACTAGAACCAGCTAATTTGTTCTTGATCTCCACAAGTTTGCATCCAAATTTATTTTCCCATCTTAATAACTGGTCTTCGAAGAAATTTCAGAGGTAAAAACATATTTCACCCCAAAGAACTGGTCTCCAAACTCTAATGGGTGTTAGACCCTCCTAGGGAGATCTTATATATCCCAAAGTTTGTGTGTGTGTAAATCATCCGTCGATAAGCTGTGCCGTCTCGTTCCAATCCGTTGTTATGAGGTTTCCAGGGTGCCATCTGTTACAATACTTTTGTTTTCATAACTAAACACTCTTGTCAGAAGGTCCATCCAGCCTCTTTCTTTCACACTCCCTTGTTCACTCCCTCTCATTTTCCTCCTTCACTCCACCCCTCTGTTTCCTCCCTTTCCTCGCAGTTCAGTGGGGGGTCAATCTGAGCCGATCATCCCCCAACTTCCCCTCTGGGCCACCCACTTTACAAATACGTCCCCAACGGATGAGTGATGAATCTGGCCTGTCTCCCTCTGCTTGTTTGAGTATGCTGCGTCCCCCCTTCAGTGTTTATGTTTCTTGCTGATTGTCTTTGTTTGTTGGTCAGTGAATCATTTATCACACGCACAAGGCCTCAGTGGGTGGAAGCGGTTGCAGATAAAAGGGCAAGAGTAATGAGTGATCACCTTAGTCCTGTTCCTCCTCTGACACGCATAGTTGGAATGCCGCAATCTTCACAGTGAACTTCCCAAGAGATGCAGGAAAACAGTAACTGAGGGAGGTAATGATTATATATACTCACCTCACTGACAAGCACTGTTTTAGTAGACATATGTCATTATGCAATATGCAAATGGTTTTGGAGGTCACTCTACTCCCAATTCCGTGAAATCATTCCTAGAATTTAGAACTTTCCATTGGCATGTTACTGTTACCCTTGAAATGCCTCTGCAGGCTGAGCTTATATGTTGAGGTTTAAGGGGCCTCAAGTGACTTTGGGTTGCTGAAGACAGGTATCCAGTCCTCTCCAATAAATCTATATGGCCAGCGTTTGGTTTCACTGTTCTGGGCTTGAGTTTTCTTGCATCTCTTAACTAGGAACATACCGGTTTTACAAATACCATGGTGTAATTTCTAAGAACTGTAACTGTGTGTGGAAAGAGGAACCAGGACATGATTGAAAATGTTCTGAAACCTTTTCATTCAAAAACTTTAATGAATCTGTGCATCATATCTGTATTCCTTTGTCCTTTATTCCTTTGTCTTTTTAAAATGCTGGGTTAAAAACAACCCAAGTTGGGTTGAAAAAGAACAAACACAGCGATTCGGTTAAACTCAATTATTGTTTAAAAATTACTATATTGCTTGCTTAAAATAAACCCAAAGTATGTTGGAAATTAACATGTATTAATATGTTTAATAACTGATGCATTTATCAATAAGTTCAATGAATAATAATTAAACAATAAACATTTATTAAATTGCTTATTAATAAATGTTCACCTTTTGATTATTATTGTTGCCTCTAGTAATTATGTGTCTGATTTTTAATTTCCAACCTATTTTGGGTTCATTTTAAGCCAGACATATAGTAATTTTTAAACAATAGTTGAGTTAAATAAAACTACCCAGCATGCTGGACAAACATTTAACCCAACCGCAGGGTTAAAACAACCCAATTGCTGGGTTTGTCCATTTTCAACCCAACTTGGGTTGTTTTGAACCCAGCATTTTTTAAGAGTGTATTTATGAAAAATGAGTGAAATGAGGTATTTTCATTTGTATGTGCTAGATGTCTCAAATGTTGGTACATGGTAGCCACATTTGTCTACTGCAAAGAAAACTCACTTAGATGTGTACTGCATAATCACAGATTATATACAAAGAGTTGTGTTGTTACAATCTTCCCCACTACTGTGGTTAGTTGTAATGCTAGCTGGGGATAGATGTAACACTGCTGAAATAACATCCACATTATCCAATTTTTGCATAAACATCATTGAAGAACAAAGAAAAAACAGTTTTGAACAACGTGAACAATTTAAACGGACAAAAAAAAAAAAAAAGTTTTTTTTTTAGAACTTTAAAAGGGTCCTTGATTATGATTTGACTTTTTTAACTTTAGTTAGTGTGTAATGTTGCTGTTTGATCATATACAACATCTGCAAAGTTATGATGCTCAAAGTTCAATGCAAAGGGAAATGTTCCATTCACAACGAACATTCTCCAACACTGTCCAATCACAACGAACTCGCTCACCCGAGTACTGATCACACGCGCCTGCACTCAATCAGCACCCTCATCAGTCACCACATAAAAGACACACACACCCCTTCAGTCACTGTCCGGTCTCGTTCGCATTAAGACTTACCTTCATGCTTACCTCAAGGACTCCTATCGATCTACTTACTTGTCTCCAGCGTCTCCAAGTCTCCTCCCGTGTCTCCAGTCCGTGTGTGAGATGTATATCGTCTCCATTGTTGCATCTCTCCACCATCGCCCAGGATCTTCACCACTACAAACACAAAGGACAGTATCACTCATCTATCACTCTCCATTCACTTACAAGATCATCTGCATACTCACCTGCACTTCCGTATACTCTGCTGTGTGTCAATAAACTACCATTAACTGTACTCTCCAGTCTCCGACCCTTCTGTATTGTAACAACAACAAACGGCTGGTAGAGACTACAATGAGCTTCTTCCTGGGTTAGTGACATCACAAACCCCAAAATTTACATAAACCCCGCCCCTGAGAACACTCAACAAAGGTGGTGAGGCCATGTTGGGCTGCTTTAGAGAAGAGGAAGAGTTGTTGTAGTAGAGTGTTGTTGTCATGCCGTCATTTTACGCCGGACTGCTTCACAAACGAGGGTCAATTCAATGCTGGATTTACACAAAAGATTAAAATGATGGCACATGCTAGTGGATGAGTTGAATCAACTCCACAGCAACTACATAAATTTATCCACTAACCATTCAGAAACGTCCAGTTTCATTCTAAAAGTTGTATCTTCTTCCTGAGTCTCTCCATCAGTGTCGACTCCGGTTTGAACAATGTAAGGCTGAACACCGTTACTGACAATCCTCATTTTGGCTGCATGAGATTCTCCAGCTTGTTGAGCGACCGAAGCGCGAGCTGTTAAAGCTCCACCCTATTCTGGAAAGGGGGCGGGGGGCAGCAGCTCATTTGCATTTAAAGGGACACACACAAAAACGGCGTGTTTTTGCTCACACTTAAATGAGGCAAATTTGACAAGCTATAATAAATGATCTGTGGAGTATTTTGAGCTGAAACTTCACACATTTTATCTGGTAAGAAGACATGCGCATAAACTATGATGGAAACACATTTACTGAATTAATCCCTTGATATGCAACAAAAAATAATCTTGATTAAAAATTTCTTACCTGAAAATCAGCTCTTTGGTCATAAAACCTACAAATTTGCTCATAGCCACATGCAATTTCTTCTGTGAGCTCAAAAAGAAGATGGGAGTGTATGATATTTATGACGTTACCACAGCTCTTGTCAAACTTACAGTGTTACATCAAACACCGTGTTACACTCCCCCATCATATAACTTGATAGATTGTTTTAACAGTTATCAAATTAAAACACAGTTTCGATAGGATATGGCTAATTGTTTGATTCATGCATAACGACAGGTGTTGCACTCACTCTGAACTTAATGAACTTAATGCTTGTACCTGATATACTGCATTATAACTTAAGTAATGCAGAGAATGTACAATAATTATAAACTCAATATTGTAACATTGAGTTTAACATTAAGTGAATGATAATTCTACCTACAAATAAAAGCAGTAGTCTATTTTAAAGGCAATATATGTGTATTCTTTAATTAGCTCCATTATTTCTGTTTTTCAGTGTTACTGAAATTACTCCCATCTTTCATCTCTGTTCTTTGATCTCATTTTTTATGGTTTATCTTTTATAAGCTGAATTACAAAAACTCAAACGCGCTTTGCATAGTGAATCACCTGTAAAGTAATGCTTTATTTATCATCTTGCATTTTACTTTGAGTTTGACAAATTTGTTTATGAGCTGCTGAAAAGCCACAGCTGGAAACAGTTCTACTAGGAATCCAGTATAATTTATTCAAAAATTTTATGTCACAATAAAAAAATAATAATACACAGTTAATGCTCTATGATGCAAGTCATTTTAATATTTAAAAAAAAAAAAACTTTCAAAACTCTGATTAACTGAACAGACCTTCATTTGAACTTCTCATGTTCATCTTTAAGAATCACGCATGGAAGACACGTAAATCTGCTCTCCATAAAAGAAAAGAAAATGTGATGAGAAGCAGAAGTGCTTTTCTAAGAAAGCTGACATTATCAAGCAAGAAATTAGATCAAATAAATGGGAACAGAGATGAAAGATAAAAGGAGAGTAATAACTGAAGAGCAAATATAAAGGAACTAATTAAAGCGCACATGACAAAAATTAAAAGATAAAGGAATAGCGATAAGAGATTTTTGATTGTGCTGCAATACATGTAAAAAATACATTTTATAATTGTATCATTGATGGGATTGGAAAATGATTTGAAAGGGGTTCAAACTCAGGTCGCCTAAATATAAAGCAACATTAAAAAAAATCACAGAGCACACTCGATTTTTAATAGTTAATTTTAATTCATTATTCTGTATAGACTATATGCAGCAGGTGACGTCACCATATCAACCATTTCTTTATGATATTTCAGTGCTTTTTTGTTTATTCTTATTTATTTTTTCCCAAAAGGCTAACACACAATTTTCTCCAAATATAATTTTTTCTTGCATGGAGGCAAAGGTGAACTGAAGAATTTTTTATTTATTTTTTTTCACACCTGTACAAATGATTATTTTTAAAACTTGTTTAGCCAGGTACAACCTATGCAATGCTATATATATATATATATATATATAAAACATCATCCGATAACCTGTTGCAACGTAGCAGACATGGTCACTTTAAAGCGCCGTTGCCTGTGAATTACCCAATAGGAGCTCGAGAGGGGCGGGACTTAGGCCGTAACACAGACACGTGTACAGGGAAGCAGGAAGTGAAGCGGCTCAGTTGGTGCCTGTAAACTTGTAAGTACTATTCAATACTAAATAGTCTATGCTGAGGTAAAAATGTTAAAGAATGAATGAAAGCGAACTACAAATGTGTTATAGATGAGTTTGTTCTGTTTTTGAGACGTTTAAATGCAACAGAAGTTCACCCTGCTCTGCAGCAGATAAACTTTGCACATAAGCTTCATCATCAAATAGCACTGGATTCACTTTATCGTGTCACGTGAGAATGTTTTAACGGTTATCAAATACAATATCAGTTTGTTGATAGCAAGAAACTGTGGCGTTGATTAATATGATTGATTCGTGCGTAATGACAGGTGTTGCACTTATTCAGAAATATCTGACACTAGTCTAGAACATATTGTATTTATTGTAATTATAAACCCACAGTTGTTACACTGAGCTTGTCATTACGTGAATGCTAATTCTACATGCAAATAAACACAAGCATCACTGTTTGCAGGAATCCTGGATAAACAGGATTTGGTCCACACCCACCTGAGTGATGAATAAACTGCATCTTGCGTGTCTTCTTTCTGTTTTTCGTCAGCACAGGCGTCATGCTTCCAGGCTTCAGTCCTGTGGTTCAGGCCCTGCTGGGGACCCTGTTCACCTGGGGTCTCACTGCAGCTGGAGCCGCGCTGGTCTTCGTCTTCTCCAACAGACAGGTGAACAGATCCCATCAGCTGGGTTACTTCAGACAGGTTTTGTAATATAATATAGAGCCATACAGAAAAAAAATCTTAAAGGGATAGTTCAGCCAAAAATAAAATTTCTGTCATCAGTTGCTTGTATCGTTCTCAATCTGTATGGCTGTCTTTCTTCCGTGGAACACAGAAGAATATTTTAAATAATGTACTGATCACTTTCATCCATGTAATGAAGTTTTAGTCCAGTGTTATTGTCGTTAACTAAAACTAAAACTATTTCTGTTAATTGAAATTCATTAAAATATAGATGGGTCAATGATGTGACGGGTCTTTTTTTTGCCCAAAGGCCTTAATAATAATAAAAAACAAAGATATGACATCCAAAGTATGTAAGGTAGTACAATTAGATCACTTTTATTGAATCCAAAAGGTTTTAATTATATTTTGCTACATATAAAGGTATTTTGAAGTGTCAAAAGGTCATCCGGTTAAACCGTCCAAAGGCCAATACAGTCACTTCATTTGTGATTAAAATATCTTAAAATGTAATAAATGTATATGTTTTTATTCTGGCATGATTTTATAACATCATATATCAACATAGTATTAAAATTATGTGCAGAAGTCGTTGCTTTGTTATGAGAAAGAATGTCCGGAAAAATGAATTTCATTGATATCATTCGGAGTAACCAATATAAAGGGACCATTTTGGATCAATTCATGCAGTCAATATCATGTGACAGGATGTGACATCATTCAGACACCTGCAAAGGACCACATGGTCATGAAGCAAAGTAACTAACTCTTTTTTTAACTATTTGAAAAATTAATGTTTTCACTTGTTCATACGCATGTCCTGAAACATCAGGTAATTTGGTACAACCGCTATAAAACATGGAAAATGATGTAATATTTTAAAAACTTGTACTAAATATAAAATTTTTGATTGCTAGCTAGATATCAGCCTGTTAGCATTGTTTGAAAATATCGTCATTCGGTATAACCAGAAGAGTCATTCGGTAAAACCTAAATTTTGGTTAAACCAAATGACTTTTTTGGTGACAAATTTTGTCCATCTTGTAAAAAATGACAAAAGCAGTGTTACTTGATTATAAAAAACACATAATCTCATTGTTAACACTTAATTAATTTTTAAGTTTTATTATCTCCATTAGGTTTTTTTTTTTTTTTTTTTATTAGTTGAAAAACTTTAACTAAAAAATGAGAAATGTTGCCTTGGCAATAAACTGAAATAAGTTCAAGTTGAAGCACTAAAATTATAAACTGAAATAAAAAATAAATTAAATCTAAATAGCATAAAAAAATAAAATACACTAAAAAATTACAAAAGCACATAACGAAATAACTAATAATTAAACTAAAATTAACATGATTTTTTTTTTTATATTTTAGTTAATTCAAAATATTAATAATGAAATTGATCTAAGAATTTGTCTCATATTTGAAGTTTGCATTACTGATTCTGTTATTTTCTGGTTTATTACTGTGAAGCTGTTATTGTATAAAGCGCTATAGTGAAAAATAAATGATGATTCAGTTTTTATTTTTAGGGTGAGTCAAAGCATTGAATCAAACTGTGCTAGTGTGATTATTTGAGTTTTCTTTTAAATAAATATTGTAATTTTAACAGTATAAGACAGTAAGTTCCCTTGCTTGAAAACTGTAATATTTCTAACGGGACATTTTAATGTAATTTTACAGGAAACTACTGTTTTTGGAAGTGTAAAACCATAAATTAACACACCCAGAATTCTGTGTGACACTTCACATTTGATTTTTTTTCATTTAAGTAATTACTTTCTTGTCAGTTATGCACATTAGGGTTTTATGTTTCATTTTTTGTTATTAAATGGCTGTTTATTGCATTATTTAAGTGTCGTGTGTGTGTGTTACCATGATGGTTTTGTGGTTGTGTCTATGACACTGTGTGCATCTTCTATATATTAGTGCAAATCATATTTAATATTTCACTAGGTTGGAATATTATCAGTTTAAATTCATGCTACCATATTTTTACGATAAAGTTCTTTAGGCCTACTGTAAATTTTATGCTTTTTTTTTTTTTTTTTTTTTTTTTTTTTTTACAATGTATCTTTTTTCTTTCCTCCTCACAGAAGCGGATCTTGGATGGCAGTCTGGGATTTGCGGCAGGGGTA
This sequence comes from Hypophthalmichthys molitrix, assembly GCA_037950675.1. Taxonomy (NCBI): domain Eukaryota; kingdom Metazoa; phylum Chordata; class Actinopteri; order Cypriniformes; family Xenocyprididae; genus Hypophthalmichthys; species Hypophthalmichthys molitrix. The sequence continues at coordinate 2,224,320 of CM075503.1, read as the reverse complement.
AGAGACCTGTAACCCCTATTTTTACTTTCATACTTTGCTTTATGCGTCTGTCATTTCTTCACCTATTTGCCATAAATTTTTTTGGTGTCGCCATCACATCTCTCTCTCATTTTCTATTCGCAGTAAAATAGATATTTGAAATTCATTGGATAAGGGCAGGCAAGGGCACGTTTTGTGCTTTGTTATTGTTCTCTACTGCTCATGAAAACTGTCAGTAAGGGTCAGAAAAGAATAGATGTTATTTATCTGTGACCCAGAGTTAATTACACTGTCTCATTTTGATTATCCTGAATATCTAATGCAACATCAGGTTTGCAGAACTCTTATTTCACAATTCATCTTTTGTGCTCGCCTGAAGGGCTGTGAAAAATTGTCTTGCACTGAAAATGAAAAATATAATTTCCATGACATTAAATATGCATGTTTTTAAACTGGAATTTAAATCCAGCAAACTAATAAAGGGTGATAATTGGTATACATGTTTATTTTCTGCCTCCATGTTTAAGACATTTGAGTCATTGTAAATTATTACACAATGAGAACTTGTATAATGATGATCAGTCTTTAGTTTGTGTAGTTTGCATAGTTTTTTTCTCTTATTAAATCAGAGATAGAGATTATTTCAACGTTTTAAATATGATTGAACTTGATGACAGTTTGTCTTGTAAATTACATTTTGATCTGCAAAACTGGAGATTAAATTATTGTAGGAAATTATTATTTTGATCATTAAATTGATCAAAAGTGACAGCGTTCTGTCTATCTATTGTTCCATTGTTCCACCGTTCCATCCATCCATCCATCGTGTATGATCTATCATTCTAACGTTCCATCAATCATCTATCATTCCATCCATCCATCCATCCATCTTTAGTTCTCTGTACAGTACCATCCATCCATCCATCTTTCGTTCTATGTACAGTACCATCCATCCATCATCCATCTTTCATTCTATGTACCATTCCTTCCATCATCCATCCTCCATCCATCCATCCTTCCATCCAGCTTTCGTTCTATGTACCATTCCTTCCATCATCCATCCATCCATCCATCTTTCGTTCTATGTACCATCCATCCATCCATCCATCTTTCGTTCTATGTACCATCCATCCATCCATCTTTCGTTCTATGTACAGTTCCATCCATCCATCCATCCATCATCCATCCATCCATCTTTCGTTCTATGTACCATCCATCCATCCATCCATCTTTCGTTCTATGTACCATCCATCCATCCATCCATCTTTCGTTCTATGTACAGTTCCATCCATCTATCCATCCATCCATCCATCCATCCATCTTTTGTTCTATGTACAGTACCATCCATCCATCATCCATCTTTCATTCTATGTACCATTCCTTCCATCATCCATCCATCCTCCATCCATCCATCCTTCCATCCAGCTTTCGTTCTATGTACCATTCCTTCCATCATCCATCCATCCATCCATCCATCCATCATTCTATCAATCGCTCCATCTGTCGATCTGTTGTTCTTTCGTTCCATCCGTCCATCCATCCTTTTTTGTTCAGTTACAGCACAACAGACTCCATCATCATCATCGTCCTCTTCTGGAGTCTGCTGTTGGCCATATGGATCATCCTTTAGTTTTGTGGTCTTACTTTGCTTCAAGCAACTGTTCCTGTTAGATACACCACAGCATCTGGCATTATGACATTGCCAAGAGCAAATATTCCTGAGAAGGTCATTCTCTCTCATTCTATAGCAAAGAAATGGGAGGGTGATGGCATCTGGACAGGCTGTTAGGGACTTTAAGAAATGCTGAGGGGCTGTTAGTCTGATTTGTGTGGCCAGTTATAACCCTGGGAGGTGGGAGACGTTTTCAACAATAGTCGTCACCAGAAATAAATGTGTTTAGAGGAAGCATTTGTTCGGTCTCGTATTTGTTTTCCACTGAAGATTAATGGCTGTAATTTCTGGAAATTGCTGTGTGTGTGTGTCAGTGCTTTCGCTTTTTTGTGAGACAGAAAGTGAAGAGTGACAAGAAGTAACTAGGGATTGGGATGCAAAGCAGTCCAGACTGGAACCTGCACCTACTGCTATGCCACAACACTGACAAAAGAGTTGACTTTTAAAAGCAGCAAAATAATGACCAAATAATGGCCTATATCAAATAAATGCTGTTCTTTTGAACTTTCTGTTCATCAAAGAATCCTAGAAAATAAAATGTATCACAGTTTCAACAAAAATATAAAGCAGCACAACTGTTTTCAACATTGATACAGTTGATCACAGGAATAAATTACACTTTTAAAATATATTGACATAGAAAACAAGCTATTTTAAATTTGTAATAATATTTCACAATATTATCGTTTTGGTAAAATAAATGCAGTTGCGGTGAGCAGAAGAGACTTCTTTCACACACACACATGCACGCGCACACGTACAGTATGTATGCGTGTGTGTGTGTGTGTGTGTGTGTGTGTATATATATATATAAGTTTTGTAAATTGCTTGTATAGAACATTTCAATTTTTTTGTATGTTCACTTTTAGGATCATTACATGTCTTTACAAATAAGTCCCATGGTCTATTAAAAAGTGTGATTTTAGATTTTTTTTTAAATGACAGTTTACATTTAAAGGTTAAAAGTAGAAAGCTGAAGATGTTTGAAAGCAATGCACTTATAATTATTGAGTGCTGTGCAAGGCAGTGAAGGCTCTATGCGAGTGTGTGTGTGTGTGTGTGTGTGTGTGTGTGTGTGTGTGTGTGTTTAAAATAGTAGACTTCCTGGGGGTTTGTTTCCCAGACTGATTCAGTGTTGTGTAGGTCTGTATTAGGTGTTCACTTTGAAATCGAAAAAGTCATCTAATCCGGGACAAAGTATAGCCGTAACTTGAAATGCGCCTCCCATGTGTAATCATCAGCACGGCAGCAGCGTATCGAGCACCTCTTAGGGAAGGTGGATAGATTTAATTATACAGGATGTAGAATTTAAGCACGGTCTAGAGCTCTCCATCCCCCTCACTGAGCCCGTTTACAAATCAATACTGGGCTGATGAGTTCAGGGAAGAGCCCGGGATGAGAGTGCTGCTCGTGTGGAACAGTGTGAAGTGTTGCATAAATACTGTGTCTGTTAGAACTCAGACTGAGAGGAGAACAAGAATTCAATTACAGTTTAATTGGTAATAAAAACGTTAATGGCCAATTTGGATCTTAAATCTTATTTCAATGACTATTTGTTCATACATTTCTCTTTTTCATTCAGTTTAATTGCTGTAATTGTGGTTTATGTCTATATCAGGTAAATTTTTTTTTTTTTTTTTTTTTTTCAGCTTAACCTGCACCCCTTGCGATTTAACATATATATATATATATATATTTTTTTTTTTTTTTCTGGTGATTTTTAAATTATAAAGGATTATTAGATCACATGTTTATATAGTGTGAGTATAGTGCAAAACTGGCAGATGATCAGCATTCTCCCCTAAAAGTGATCGGGCAGACCAAACCATAAGTCAAAGAGACTTTGAGGGATGGTAGTACTCACACCGTCTACAACGTCACCAAGGCTTACCTCAATTGGCCTGATGGTGGCGCTACAGCGGTCAAAAGTACGAAATGGTTCATAACTTCCAAACTGTGCATCTCAGACTCAAGTGTCTTATATCGTTAGAATCCTTGGGTCAAGATGAACACCTTGGTGAAGTTTTCAGGTATTTTGGATTTTTTGAAAAACCTACTTTTGCAAACTAGGTTTTTCTCTCAACCTCGATAACTGTTAAAAAGCTTTAAAACCTATATTTTCTTAGTAAATTGCCTGTTTTGGCTGTAGATGTCTTTTCCATCTATGATCTAGGTGGTTACAGGCTTGATAAATAAAACATAATGCCTAATAATATGCATGTGCTTAAAGGCCTTAAAGTGCTTGAACCCAGATAATTGCTGCTTGCAGCTATATTTTTAAAGTTGGCATGAAATTGCCTTGCAATTGTCTTTTCTTCTCTACTGTGACGTCTATTCGGGTGAAACAGCATCTGAAATGAGAGGGAGGGACTTGTTTTTGTCCTTCGGGAATTCATTGGATTATTGGAAGTTGGGCGTTGGAGGCAGATCTGAATGTCTGTTTGCAGTCAGTTGTGGGGATTTCTCTCCACCGGACTCACTGTTACCCTCACATTACTGTAAGAACTATATTTATTGAGGATGGTGACAACGAGGATGGTCAACGGCACTAAACAGCGAGAGAGTGTACGCAAGTGGTACTGACTGACTGATTGTGCATGTCCGCTGGCGCGGAGCGAGTGGAGAAGAGCGAGCGTTTTCGGTTCATTGCTACGGAAGTTGAGCCTCACACTCGCATGTAAGTTAAGCGTGACGCTCCAGTTCCATAAGATTGAATTTAAACACGCTCGGGTCTCTTGCTCTGCTCCAGTGGACGCGCAGCCTGACTGACTGACTGAGCGTGTCCTCCATCAGGTTATGTCATTCATGAAAAAAAAAAAATGTTTGCCATGTCTAAAGAGTAATGTTTTCGTAATATCTGATTTTTGCTCAATTTACAACCATCGGCATATCGGCTGTAGGAGGAAAAAGGCCGATACAACAAACCGATGGTTTATTAATTAACTGTGTGAAGGCACTGAGCTGTATAACGACTGTTGCGTAATCCTAGCGCTGCTGTCTGTGCTTTAATGTTAATCAAATAACAAAAGATCGCACACTATTCTCGACTAAATAACTTCTGTAACTTTCATAAGTAAAGCGGACCTCATCCGAATGATGACTAAAACTTTACTGATGTTTTATTAAGTTTATTTGCGTCCGTTTTCACTCCAAAAAAATCAAACACAAAAGCTAAACATTAGAGCACAAGAAGTGCGCATTAAACTCTCTCTCTCTCCATTGCATTATCATCCACATACAGTGAATAACTCAAAACACTTATTACAACTAACAGTAAACAAACACATACAGATCTTGTACCTTTTCGGGGATGCTTAATAAACGGACAAACTTTGAATCTGCACAATATCTCTGAAGAACTGCGTGCTCTCCATTACCCTTATAGCTCCGTAGACGAGAAAACCCGTCAAAATAAGAGTCCCGCCTTAGTAAAGGAGATCTCATACATATTAAACTTACAAAAACTATTAAAATGTATACAAAAACAAATTAGAAGATTAATCACAATAAAGTCTATTACAATAAAGAAGGATTAATATGTATATAATTTATACAGTGAAGAATATGCAGTGCTATTTTACTTTATTTCTGTACCTGAAAACTATTAAACCTACCTAAATAAGCACTGTTTATTTCATGTATATCTTTGTTCTGTTGTCTTTATGTAGGCCTGCTGAATGTTAAATGGATCCAATCCATGTTCATTAAAAATTATTTGATGATGCAGTAATAAACCTGCTAGTATATTTTAATGCAGGTGTTTTTGAACTTTGCTTATTTAAAACATGATCAAAATACTATCTATTATGATGACAAAATTTCACATAAGGGAGGAAGTGACAAATATCGGTATCGGTATCGGCCAATAATTGTTAAAATTGATATTGGTATCGGCCCCAAAAAATCATATCGGTGCATCCCTAATTACAAGGGCACATGAATTAAAAAAAATAAATAAAAAAAATAATGAAGTGCACAGATAAATTATTTATAATAAATACTACAATATTCCATAAAAAAATAAGAATTGTCAATTTTGATTTCATGGCGACTTTAATTATAATTGTCCTTTTGAAGAAAAAACAGGTCGATATAGGTGATCATCTCTGCATCTCTTCTTGAGCCCATAATCTCAAGACATTTCTGGTATTTCTGCTGTAATTATGACAAAGTTGCTTGTTTTCAAAATGTTTTTTTTTTATTTAGAGTATTGCCATATTAAATTAATAAACAACAATTTGTTTTGTAATTCGAGAAGTTTTAAGAGCTGGATGTTCTTTGATGAAATGAAATGTAATTTAAGTTTGTGTTTGTAAGGATTTTAATTTAGATTAACAATTAGATTTTTTTTAAAAATATATAGGTAACATAGGGAACACACAAACTATTAACTACAACTTTTCCCTCAATATACTCTGCTTATTAATAGTTAGTAAGGTAATTGTTAAGTTTAGGTAATGGGTAGGATTAAGAATGTAGAATAAGGTTATGCAGAATAAGGCAGTAATATGTGTTAATAAATAGCCAATATTCTAGTAATATGCATGCTAATACGCAACTAGTTAAAAGAAAACAAAATGTGTTACCAAAATGATAATATATACTAGATGCTTTCACTGGGTTTTTATTAGAGATGCACCAATGTATTGGCCGCCAATATTTAATCAATTTACAACCATCGGCATATTGACTATAACATGAAAACCGATGCTTAATATGTATTTAATTTATACAGTGAAGAATATGGTGTTATTTCACATTTATTTACTTTATTTTTGTACCTGAAAACTACTGTTAAACTGCTTTTTTTTTAGGTAGGTTTATTTCATATGAATCTTCGTTCTGTTGTATTTATGTATTTATGGTGGCATGCTGAATGTTAAACGGATCCAATCTAAATTATTTGATGATGCAGCACTAAACTAGCCAGTATAACTTAATGCATGCTTTTTTGAATTTTTCTAATTTGAAACATGATCAAAACTATCTATTTTAATGATGAAACTTTAAATAAGAGAGCAAGTGACAAATATCGGTATCGGCCAATAATTGTTAAAATCGGTATCGTATCGGCCCAAAAAATCATGTTGGTGCATCCCTAGTTTTTATGTTTTGATAATGTATCCTTTATGATTGGTTTTATGATGGAAATATTTGATTGAGCATGTTTCTTCCACTTTGCTCAAAGACACAATGTGCCTCAATATGGTTGTGTGGATGGTAGTGCAGTGTTGAAATATTTCTGCTGGCAACCCAGAGGTCCAAGATTCAAAAAGAACTCAAAATACTAGAGCGTCAGACTCAGACACACACACACACCGCAGTGAGTCCGTGAAGGCTGTCATTCATGTCACTGTTCTGGCTTCAAACAGAAAGCTTCAGTGTGAGAGGAAGCACAGAGTGAGCGGTTGAACAGTGTGCGTGTGTGTGTGTGTGTGCGCGCGGCTGCATCAAACAGCGCATTTTATTGTTTTATTTATGTGCTAAGATGAGGATAGAAAGGATCTCCACCTGAGGGCAGGCTAATTAATGAGTTTTTCTCCATTTTGCAACATAGAAAAGGGGTTTTGAAGAGGATTAAATGTTCTTGCAGCTGCAGAAAGATAATTGGGCTTTAGCTGTAGCTTCGTAATTGGACCACATTACAACAATGAACCAAAAGTACTTCAGAGTGTCTGTGAGTTTAATACAAACACACTTGGTGTGCTAGATGAGATGTGACCAAAGAAGGCTTAAACAACTTTGTTTTATAGATGATGATAAGTTGTGGTTTGGCGAATTTTGGACTTTTTTTTTTTTTTTTTTAAATACCATATTAACATTATTAATATGGTATTATTAATAATACCATTATAGTTTTTTTATTAATGTTTATTCATATTTTGATTATATTTTAATTAACTAAAATCACATGAACCATGTATAGATCATAGAAAATGGTACATCATTACTTACAGTGGATGCTCCCGATTGAGATGAGTCCAAAATCAACATAATCCCTTGCGTCGATCACAAGATATTCCTCATGGATGAGCGATTTTAAAAATGCCCCTTAGGGGGCGTCAAGGGCTAAACAAAAAGGCTACCTTGGTTCCTAATGCTGTAACTTTTGATTTCTTGATGCTATCACCACAAAATTGATCCAGATACAGCTCACATGTAGGGGAACTTCACCATACAGAACCTATTTCAGCTATGCTGAAATACCGGTATGGCGGCATTTGAAAAATATGGTCTCGAAATTGAAACCGGTTTACTGGATGAACCGGTTTACCGCCCAGCACTGCTAAAATGGCAATGATGTAGAAGTAGGCATTGATCTTCTGCAGAAGCGGTCTTTTCACACTGACGTCATACTGAGACAAAATCCGAAATCTTTTTAGACTAATGAAGAAATTAGTGTTCTGAAACTTGCAGGACATTTTTATATTACAGTGACCTCTTTGACCTACTTTATTTCTCAATTCATGACCGCTTTAACTTGTAAAAGCACAAGGTTCAGCTTTATCTCTGAAGTGCAGCCGTGCATCAATGCTCGGTTCCTGAAATTGCCTGTTTGTCTTCTAGTTTGTGTTTTGCGTTATCAGTCAGTCAATAGGCCTCCGAGCCCCTGTGCAATCACAGCGCCAGTAATTAGCCATTAACTGAACAGGTATGATCGTCTACTTGTCTAGACACTCCAGAAAGAACATTATTATGCCGTCTTGTTCTTATTCAAAGCACTTCCTTCGGGGGGAAAGAGGTGCACAAGAAAATGAAATAATTACCCCCTTCCAAAAAGAAAATAAATAGCACACCTTTTAGAATGTGTCAGAACCTTAGCGTTTAATTGACCTGAAATGCGCAGCTCAGTTGGGTTCATTATAGTGGCAGAGAATAGATTGTCATTATAGAAGAAGTCATAGATTAACCTGTATGTTTCACCCCTGATGTTAATAACAGCTTTGCCCTCAAAGGGAACAAAACAGATGTCAAATGGAGCAGCGGGAAATTGAGGTTTTCCACAAGACATAATAATAATAATAACAATAATCGCAAAGTGCTGCTTTTGGTTGCTAAGGTGTAATATAGGTGTAATTTCTAGAGACAGATAGCTTTCCATTAGCTTGTTCGAATACTTTACCTTTTTTTATAGGTATTTTTTTTAATAAATATGTTTTCTTTGTCCTGTCCTAACAGAAGTGTGTTTGGTTTGTTTTACATTGTTACAATGTTTCCTTGTGATTCTGTCTGAGTTTGTGCGAGTGATTCATTATCTGCTTTACTTATATGTGTGTATGTGGAATAAAATATCACCGCTCTGAGTAAGACACAGTGCTGATAACTTCCTTTAGGTCCTGATATCATTACCAGGACAAATGAACAAGTCTTTCATCATGATTTGGCCAAAAGTGTTGGACAGCATAGACAAAATTCACGATTTTGAACTTGCTCTTTTCTGCTTGAGGGTTTTGTGCCACACTTTTAATCATGAATAATGAAAAAGTCTTCTGATGCAAGCTGGAGTTTTGGAAGATTTGCATACTGTATCAAATGCATTTGAAACTAATTTTATTTTCAAAACACAAAATAAAAGCAGAAAACATAATTTAACTGTCTGTGTGCCTCATGTTATAGTAGTAACACACGGTAGAATGCATGCTCTTTTTTTTTTTTTTTTTTTTTGTAAATTGCACAGTATTCTAGTAGTAAACATAACTTCATAAATGTTTATTGTTGCATACTGTTTCATATACTATTGTAACAAAAATAGTGCAGAAGTATGTTAGTATTCCATTCTGAACACAGCCTGTTCTCTTTCACATTTACAAATCAGAAATGATCATCTGAAGTGATTCATCACAATATCCAAATTGAAATCGAATCGCAGAAAGTTCAAAAGGAATGAAAAATAGATCTCACACTTCAGTTCTTTAGTATTCTGTTGCAGATGATAATGCTTTTTTTTCCCCTCATGTCTTTTCCTCTCATCTAATATTCAGTCTCTTTGAAGAAGAGTTTGCACTTCCCTGTCCAACAGAAGCTTCATAATGCTGCATTTTCTCCTCTCTGATCACTGAGCTGCTCTTCCCCATTACGAACAAAGAGCTTGTTTTTGCTTATCATGAGGATGATTCTGACATTATTAGGACACATTTGTGAGCAAAAACTATCCCCTGTGGAAAATCCAATTTAATCCCGTAAAGCGTGATGGATTAAATAATAGTCAGAACAATCTTTTTTCCTTTTCTTTTCTTTTTCTTTTTTAAACGGAACAGTTTATTGAACCCTCGAACAAAAAAGTTTGCGTGTGTTTTGTTTTGCATCATATTTCATACATCAGGCTTTTATGGCTCATATAGTGAGAATAGGGAGGAAAAACACCTCAGTTTTCTTCAGAGGCCCAAACTGAGCAAAAATATGCAATTTGGTGCAGATGCTGAAATTTATATGGACAAACAGTAAGAAATTCTGATGCTTGTAATGTAAATCAATAAGGTCTTTATAACTGTATAGCAGATACTTGCATAACAATATCTTACACACTCAATATCTGCAAGAATATGACTTATTAAAGATTTAGTTCATTTTCAAATGAAAATTACCCCAAGCTTTACTCACCCTCAAGCCGTCCTAGGTGTATATGACTTTCTTTTTAAATGAAGAACACATTCAGAGATATTTTAATAAATATCCTGACGCATCCAGGCTTTATAATGGCAGTGAACGATACCAAATGAGTATGAGCTGAAGAAAGTGTCTCCATCCACATCCATCCATCATAAACATATTCCACACGGCTCCAGGGGGTTAATAAAGGCCTTCTGAAGCGAAGCGATGCGTTTGTGTAAAAAAAATCCATATTTTAACAAGTTATGAAGTAAAATATATAGCTTCCTCCAGACCGCGGAAGTGTAAACCTTTCCGTAAGTTGAATAGATATTGCAACTGTAATTCTGATCCAGATTACATTTTTTTTGAACAACTGGGTCCTGATGATCTCATTTGATACTCATGATTATTAAAAAAAAATAATGTATGGATAATCAAGTAAACCGAAGTTGCTTCAGTCCAGTAAGTGTTCTTCTTGAAATATTACTAACATTATCAAAGTTATGTTTCACACTAAAAGGCCTTTTACATAAAAACGTCTAAACTATCAATCAGACGACCAAAGACATGTAGTAGATTGTGTACAACAGGTTTTTCAGCAAAGTTTTGATCATGTTGATCATTTAGAGGTCCTAGAAACATGCTTGTCAAATATAATACAGTAGGCTTTATAGGGTTAAACTAGCTGTGTTTTGAAACGTAATAGCTAGAAGATCTTGGACCAGCAACAAATGAGCTACTGTGTCTTCAAGAGGTCACACACAGTTTCTGCCAATCTCATGTTAATCTTGAGTACATATAGAGTAACAATGCATCCTTCATATCTCGGAAAAGTCTTTAGTTTTGTCATATTTATAAAAGATAGATACGCTAAACCGAGTCTTTCCGAAAAAAGCTGAGATCCTGGAGGCGTGTCTGCCGTCAGTGCCGTGGGCGGAGCTAAAGAGTCACAAGCGCGCGCAGCTTCTGCATAGAGATGGCATGCTAGCTGCGACATCATTATAATTAAAAAGGGAACACAAAACATTTGTGTTGTTTACATTATATGCACTTGCGCACCGATTGCCAACAAAACACAGACATCTGATGCAGCTTTACTCACCACCCCTGATCTGCAAATCCAGCGCCGAACTGGGACTTGTTTACAAAGTATTCATCACCGAATTCTCGGGAACAAACAAACATACATGCACAACTCCGTTGCTGCCTCGGAAAGACAAACTTCATCCTGTTCCCTTAACGCTGGGTTCTTTGGGAAGCTGAAAAAGGTCATCTTTCCCTGACAACCAAAAACACACTCCTTTGTTTACAGGAGCTGCGTCTCATTTCGGAGGCTGCGTCCTCCGGAGGTCGCATTTGAAGGCTGCATACTTAATCAAGGATGTCATATTTAAGAAAATTAACCGTAATAAAATTGACTGATATTCATTGTGAGGTGTGAAATACTGTCATTTCTTTCTTACTTTGCAATCTAACGCTTGTTTTTCTTAAATGAGACTGCCTCGATGATGTATGCAGCCTTCAAAGTGTGCAGCCCCTGAATTGGGACACAGCCATTGTTGAAAAATCTCTCGGCTTCCGTATCCCGAACGAAGCGCGTTGATGGTGTGCTCTTGTTCTGGGTGATGTGTGTGTGTGTGTGTGTGTGTGTGTGTGTGTGTGCACGCTTATCAGGGAGAAATGCCTATACAAGGAATTCCGCTCTCTTTTGATGTCATACAGGACACACTCTAAAAAAACAAAACTCTCCAAATCCTGTACGGAAACCGGAAGTAGTGGATTTGGCACAGAAATACTCTGTCATTCGTCCAACTCGTGTTTTGAAACTTTGGCCATGTTTAACATGAGAATGCAACTCTTTATCAGTGTAAATAAGTCAGAATGCATGAAATAGCATTACCACCCCCCCCCCCCCCCCCCCCCCCCCCCCTTAACATCCATGGAACCTTTTCATTCCATCAAAAGGTTCTTTTAGATTTTTTTAAAATGTTCTTCAAACTAACACAAAATGGTTCTTGGCCGCAAAAAGAACTGTTAACATAATTGTTGCATTTTGTACTTAAGTATTGGTGTGTAAGATTGAAATCACTTCTGTTTGCTGACAGCAGTTAACGGTGTCTTTCACTGTTTTTGTCCTCAGGTCATGCTTGCGGCCTCCTATTGGTCCCTGCTGGCTCCTGCTATTGAGATGGCAGAGGAATCTGGGAAATATGGGGACTTTGCGTTCCTCCCTGTTGCTGTGGGTTTTACACTTGGAGCTCTGTTTGTTTACATTGCAGACCTGATGATGCCTGTTCTGGTGAGTTGTATTTGCAGACCACATCTCCAGTATAATCTGTTCCAAAATACAATAGAAACAATGATATTACTACTATTAAAAGGTTTTGAAGTGTGATTAGTTTCTGTAAATCTGTGAATAAGTTAGAAACAACAATTTATAATTAAAAAAAAATTATACATTGCTTATTACTAATATATAAATTGGTACAGTATATTGCTAAATTTTATTTAATTTTTACATTAATTTGTTTAGTGTAAACTTTTTAGGACTGTTTAATCTATTTGCGACTTTTGTTAGGATTTATTTATTTATTATTTATTATTATTATTATTATATTTATTTATTTATTTTTTTTTAATAACATATATCACCCTAATCAGTGTTTGTACAGTAACTCATAACATGAATGTGGTAATTAAAGCTTTAGTATAGACTGTTGAGAATGAGATTGATGAGAATGTTGAGCAGGTTATTGAGAAGCTGCACAACATTTAAGAATCCAATAATTTATTTTCATATATTTATCATATATCGCACTCACACACTCTCATTGCCTCTCTTCTGTCCTTCATACTGCTGGATATTGATTCTGACAGCTAAACACAAGATATTGTTCATTTTACCTCAGATTGACTGCCCCACTCGTATGCTTCAGTTGTGGCTTGTGAAAATATAATGCGGTTGGTATAACATAAGCAGCTTTTTTATTAATGTGTAGATGTCATCTAAACTCTCTTGGCTCACAGGTTAACAGCTTGTAGCTATCACACTAGTATATAATATTCCATTATTAATAAATGCGTGAACCCATTAGCCCCTGCTGTTGTGTGAGACATGAGGATGAGAACTAGCTAGGGATTTCTCATTTCTTTTTCATTAAGCATGTGTGAATAACTAATAGTAGCAAGCTTGTCGGGTGGCCCTAACCTTAAAACCTAAAGTGATAGTGTACACAAACACACACACATGTGCACACACACACATTGGGTTTCCATGTTTTATGGGGAGATTATATATATATATATATATATATATATATATATATATATATATATATATATATATATATATATATACACACACACACACACACACACACACACACACACACACACACACACACACACACACACACACACACACACACACACACACACACACACACACACACACACACACACACAAATATATATATTATATATATAAATAAATATATATACACACTACCAGTCAAAAGTTTGGACACGGTAAGATTTTTAATGTTTTTAAAAGAAGTTTCGTCTGCTCACCAAGGCTGCATTGATTTAATTAAAAATACAGTAAAAACAGTAATATTGTGAAATATTATTACAATTTAAAATAACTGTTTTCTGTTTGAATATATTTTATAAAGTAATTTATTCCTGTGATCAAAGCTGAATTTTCAGCATTATTACTCCAGTCTTCAGTGTCACATGATCCTTCAGAAATCATTCTAATATGCTAAATGCAGCCTTGGTGAGCAGACGAAACTTCTTTTAAAAACATTAAAAATCTTACCGTGTCCAAACTTTTGACTGGTAGTGTGTGTATATAAAATATAATATAATATATAGACACTGAAACACCTGGTTTTAGACCACAATAATTTATTAGCATGGTGCAGGGCCTGCTTTTGCAGCCAATACAGCACCAATTTGTCTTGGGAAAGACAGATACAAGTCCTTCAAAGTGACCAGAGGGATTTTGAGCCATTCCTCCTCCAGAACGATGTCCAGGTCACTACATGATGCTGGTGGAGAAAAAAGTTTTTCTGACTTGCTCCTCCAAAACACCCCAAAGTGGCTCAAAAATATTCAGATCTGGTGACTGTGCAGGCCATGGGAGATGTTCAACTTCACTTTCATGTTCATCAAACCATTCTGTCTTGCTGATGCATGGCACCCCCTTCAGGATAAAATAGTTGAACCATTAGGTGCACCTGGTCTTGAGTGGCTGAAAGACGAGCTAAATTTTGGTCTTGCCTTCACAAAAAGACATTGAACAGTGTCAAATCATATGGATATGTTTTTGATACTTTTAAGTTTAACTTTTAAGCTTGATGTGCTTTTCATTTCGGGGTGAACTGCTCCTTTAAGCTGTGCTCTTAGCACATAGACAATGCTGGTAGAATGTAGTGACATTGCAATCAGTTTGAAATACATGCGCAGGTCTCTGGTCAAACCCCCTCCCAGTGTTTGGACAGCTGGTGTAGTCACTTTTACTGGCACTGTTGGCAAACAATTCGACCGAAAGAGCGTGAGATGCCAACCCAGCAACCCCCAGCGAAGTAATTACCATGGCTCCGATCCAAAGACGCCGTATCACACACCGTTCATCCTCCCATGACACACAGCACCATTTCCCACATTCTCTATTGTTGCCCTGCTCCACATCCCCAGGTTGGGTGACTGAACACCTGTCAGGCTCTGCTGTAACTACAGGCCAAGCTGTTGCAGGATTGAGTGTCTGGAAAACTCAACCGGGTGGACTTTGTTGCACATAGACAAATCGTGCTACTTTGTTACTCTGATTAGTTGCCCATTTACGATGGACAAAGTTGGCAGTTTGCACTTGGGATATTTTCTGGGTGAAATGGTGTAATGGTTTTGTTCCAAGAGCAGTACTAGCTGTAATCTGTGGTGGAACAATGTGAACATCAAACCATTGTCAAAAACTCTTGGGTCTTTTGAGTTCTTGTTTACTGAGGTTAAGAAAAAGTAGAAAACCATCTGTGTGTTGCTGTCTTTTATGTCTGTATGGGCTGTTGCATTCTGGGTATTCAGTAAAGTGTTTTGTTGAGCTTGTGGAATGCCAATAACCTGGATATGATCTGTTCCAAGTGCTGAGCTCATTGACTTCGTTTCACTGAAGCCTTTATCACACAGTGTTGATTTGATTTCCTCTTCTTTCTCCTCCATATTTCATTTTCTCTCTCATTCTCTTTCCTTTTCCCTCTCCTTCCTTCCTTTCTTTCTTCACCATCTTATTATTATTCCCTTTTCTCTTCCTCTTCTTGTTCATTTCCATCCATCCAACCATCATCATCTTTTTTCCTCTTCCTGTTCATTTCCTTCTTTACTTCATCTTCGTGATTCTCTCCCTGTTCCTTCCATCCATCCATCTATCCATCCATCTGCCTGTCCATTTTTTCCTTCCTTTCTTCGTCATCTTTTTCCTCTTCAATGCTTCATTTCCTTCCTCCTTTACTTCATCTTTGTGATTCTCTCCCTGCTTCCTTCCTTCCCTCCTCATCTTTTTTCATTTTCCTGTTCATTTCCTTCCTTCTTTACTTCATCTTTGTGATTCTCTCCCTGTTCCCATCCATCCATCCATCCTTCCATCCATCCTTTTACCTCTTCCTATTCATTTCCTCCCTTTCATTTTTTTTTAAATTTTCCTTTCTCTTCCCTTGTCCTCCTTCCTTCCTTCCTTTGTTCCATTTTCTTCTTCTTCCCTCTCCTTGTCCTTCCTTCCTTTGTCTTCATTCTCACAGTTATTCTTCTATTTTCCATTCGTCGTCTTCTCCCTGTACTTCTTCTTTCTCCATTTTACCTTTTCCCTCCCCTTCTTTGCTTGCTTATTTCTTCATTCCTTTCTTCCTGTTTCTTTTCCATGTTGATTTGACCCCAACTACAGTCAAAAGGTGAGGTTTGAATGATAAGTGGCAGGTCTGGGTATCAACTGAAGGAATGACACATGCTATATCTCATTACCCCATGTGTTAACCTGCCCTTATCTTTCCTCATTAGTGTCTCAAAGGCTATTTTCTGTAGTCTGCCCCACGGGTCCCATAATAATGCAAATTACTGTATTATTTTTTCGCTTCATTTGCTGCCGGCATGCTGGGTGGATGCTGGTCACTTGTTCAGTTTCTGCATTTTATAGCTGTCAGAGCAACACTCCACTTTTAATGGCTCTCCCAAAATACTCACTGCTTGTTTGATTTCTCTCTTTGCCATATGATGGATGGTTGCCATATATTTTTGTATAAATTGTTTAATATATATGTGTGTGTGTGTGTGTGTGTGTATATATATATATATATATATATATATATATATATATAAGACTCCAAGCAAAACTCTAAAAACAAACTTGTTTACAGAGAGAACTGTTCTTTTTGGTGTTGTTAATATGCATCCCAATGTATGTGACCGGAATGAATTGGCCTGTTTGTAGTGTCTGCTATTTCACTCCTGCTCACAGATGTGCAATTAAAATGCTTTCATCTGACTGCATCAAAGAGAAAGCAGGCTGGAGAGCACAACATCCTCAAATGGCAACCCTTGAGTCCTCATCTTGATAGTCTGCATAACTTTACAGCTCGCAGACACTTGATCTCAATGCTCATACATATTCTTTCTATAATAGGGCCCTATGATTTCCGTGACAGGGACCCATGAAAACGCAGAATCCAGTCATGAAAATGGAATTTACTGTATAATGCGGAATGTCACGGAATCCTGAAATCTCCAGAGCTACTCTGAGAGTCCGCTTCACTATTTCATTTGATTAAAAACTATTGTCGATTTCATAGGGCCCAAAAATGTAATTTTGTTACACTTAAAATAATGTGTTAAATTATTTTTCTTGATTTCAACAAATGAGACATGCTATTTGACATGGTATTCACATGCTTTTTGATTACTAAAATTTAATTTAACCATTAAAATGGAATGCAGAAAAATTAAAAAAAGAATTTGGGGAAAAATAACCTTGAGTGGTGACTATAGATTGCGTTTCTCTACTTTTAGACATTGATCCGTCTCCGGTTATGATCTTTGTTTGAGATGAATCATTTGTTTCAGTCCATGTCTTGGTGTCTTCAGTGTTATGATATCTTTATCTGACCCTGTCTGGCATCTGTCTAGCTCAATAACACACAGTAGCTCCCAGACACTGGTTAGAAGAGACGTAAGCAGGGCTTTCAGTGCTTGGGCTATTCCCCACTGCTGCACCTATTAGGTCAATTACTAATCAGGGTTTTTCATACATTATTAAAATGATAAGCCTTGAAAGGTCATATGGTTACAGTCAAAGCTGTCTTAACCACAATATGGAAAAAAACAAAACAAAAAAATGTTGGTTTTCAAAAATAATTAAATGTATTCACATTAAGGAAAAACCTTTTAGAAAGGCCAGCAAATAATTTTTGCTGGTGCTGCTCTGTACATTTAGCATGCAATTTTAGCCATCTTCTTCAGATTTTTTATTTCTCTCATCAAACACAGCATCATACTCATCCTCTGTCATCTTCCACTTGTTACGTGCTTTAAGGCCCCGATATATTTGAAGCAAAATCGAAGAGCGAACTGGTATGAAGTTAATTTTGTGTTTGTTTCGGGAGTTCAAAATTTTGCCAAAGCGATCTTTCGGAAAAGTTCGCTCCAGCTGGTAAACACCTCTGAACTACCATTGGTCCGTGGTGCTTGCGTAATGTTACGTGTTAGTGGTTCTGAGGCTCTGCCTTCTTTGACATGGAAATCATTTCTTCTGTTCAGTTAGATGTCTGAATAAAAACATGAACACACTGGATAACCACTTTATAGTAGAAAATGAAGTTGTAATTCTAATTGAAAGCGACACTGACGCTGTTTTTTAATGTTTAATACTGTAAAGCTTCTTGCTTTTATTGTATAAAAGCGTTATATAAATAAACGTGACGTGACTGGAGTGCCGAATGGCAGAGCTGGTGCACTTCTATAGTATTTTTTTTTTTTTTTTTTTTTTTTTCCCATTCTAAGGAAGTCAATGGTTTCCATCAACTGTTTGGTTACAAACACTCTTCAAAATATCTTGTGTTCAGCATAAGAAAGAAATGATGACAGAATTTTTGTTTTTGGGTGAACTATAGGGGTGCAGCAGATCGTACTTGATCCGTGATCTGTACGAACCAGGCCCTGCGGTTTGGAATGCATGTGATTTGTGGATTAATTGCATTTAAACATATAGTGAAAGTATATTATTTGCAATATTTAAAACACTCAAACGTTTTTAAAAAATGCAAATGCAAGAAGAGGCAAAAGAGACCTCGATTCGCCATCAAGATCCCAAAGTATTAAATTGGAAGCAAAGTTACATTAGTCTCGAAACACCCCATTTTTATTTGCCATCCATCCATTCATCCATCCATCTTTCATTCTATGATCCATCCATCCATCCATCCATCCATCCATCCATCTTTCGTTCTATGATCCATCCATCCATCCATCCATCCATCGTTCTATGATCCATCCATCCATCCATCCATCTTTCGTTGTATGATCCATCCATCCATCCATCTTTCGTTCTATGTTCCATCCATCCATCGATCCATCCATCCATCCATCCATCCATCCATCCATCCATCTTTCGTTGTATGATCCATCCATCCATCCATCCATCTTTCGTTCTATGTTCCATCCATCCATCCATCCAGACTTGAAAACCATAATATGATCCGAACCGTGAGTTTGGTGATCTGTTGCACCAACTATCCCTTTAAGTAAGAACGGTGTAGTTTTATTGAAAGACTTCTTTTCATTCACTGCAACAGCTGTTTAAATGCACTAATTTTTGATATTTTTATTCTAGATCTGTCGTGTGCATTTAACGGCATTGAGCTTGTATTTTTAATACCCTTGTGTGTAAGATTTCATCTTGGAGTTCCTTTGAGTTGTACTTCTTTTTGTTTTAGTCAGAGTTTGGTAATTTATCAGAGGCATTGAACACTTAAGAAAGGAGCTAATCTATGTTTAATGAATGGAGAGCTGGGGAAAACGTTCAGTCGTCAGTCATTATGTTATAAGCTGTGTTCGAAAATGCCAGAGTGGAGCTCAGTCTTAAAGGGTAATGAAGATTTGTTGTTTCCCCTGTAATATATTATAAGGTCTTTTTCCATACCCGGATCAGTTTCCCTGCTTTTAAGGTGTTTCCCTTTTCTCAGGTGGGACATTTCATTATGGTATAGATTTGTTTGGGTGTCATGGTTGTCCACATCAGCTGAACTTGTCTAAGTCATGGACTCCATTTATTCCTGGTGTTAACATCTATTTCAGGCGGTCTGACCGCAAGCACAGAGCACATTTTGAGCTGTCCAAAACGCTTTGTGTTCCGATCACTCAAAACACATTTGTACGTAGTCAAAAATGTAACCACTTTGCATTTGTAGTGTAGACGGCAATGTTTCCTCAATGTGTTTTGGACCACCTATTATTAAAACGCTTTAGACATTTTCTATCATTAGCATCATTTAACCAGCAAAAGTTTAATCAAGATATTTGATTATCATATATAAATGTTTTTGAGATGCATCTAACCGCATACAAAGTTTCTTTTACTACACTGAAAAAGGCAGTTGTGTAGGATTTAACAATTAACAATTTTCACCCGGAAACTGCTAGTAAATTTTACAAATATTTACAAAGAAAAGATAAGTAGCACATTGAATTAAACATGACATTTTTAAGGAAAGACTGAAATAATATTTTCTTGTAAACTGCACTCCAATAATCTTTGGAGAATCTTTTTTTTTTTTTTTTTACAGTGTAATTACACTGTTAAAATACTGCCATAACTTTTTAAGTAAAATCATAGTGTTACGACACTCAACGACAATAATAACTCAGTAATAAACTCAAATAAATGACAAACCATTGTGCATTTTTTTTCTTCTTCTTTTTTTTTTTTTTTTTTTTTACAGTGTAGTTTTCTTTAGTACAATGGCAATTTGAAAATAAATTATTTAATTTTGGGAACAACATGTTGCTTTTATAATGTCATGCTTACCATATTTTCCAGGTTTTTTTAATCATCTGAAACATGTTGCGACTTGTATTGCTAAGCAACTGATATTGCAATGAATGCAATTAATGCAATTAATGACAAACATGAAAAACACACATTTGTATTTGTGTCGAATGAGAGGCACGTGAGCCCGAGTATATTTGTCCAGCGCATTTCCCACACACCAATAGTTTCAGTTTCGCTTTAAATAATTTTGTTTAGGCTTGGTGTTTATATAATTGTTATTTATAATGAATGCCACTATAATTTATGTTTGTTTTATATTTACATGTTTCATTCCTGTTCTGTTCTGAATAACATTCAATTTAAAAAAATTATTGTGGAGTGATTGGAACTAAAATAAATGTTTATAGTGTTTGTAAACATTTTGTTTTATTTACTGGGGTTTACATTATTTCTAAAATGTGATTTATACACCGATGTGACTTGACTTGTGTTTTTTTCTCTCTCTAAACATTGCAATTTTGACCCGGTGTGACTTATTTTTCCAAAAATACAGTAATATTTTTTCTCACAGTGTAAATGAGTCTGTATACAAAGAATACATATTTTAATAAGGCCAATCATCATATTTGGGGGCCTATTATAGTCAAGCCACATGGGAAAACATCAGGCATCCATTTAATCTGAACCTCCATTATAACTCGGGTCTATGAATTCAATTTATTATTCATTGAGTAAAAAGGCAAATCAAATAGTTCAGTGGAATAAATCAGATTACATTGTAAGTACATTGTAATGTACTTAAGAATGAATTAACACACCCTGGAGCATCACGGTGGACACATTCAAATGTCTTAATAGCTCAACTAGGGCTTTAACACAATTCTGCATTGGTTCCACAGTCTCAAGGTAAGAGAGGAGGTTGTGAGGACGGCGGTCTCTCTCAGCACAATGGTGCTGGTGAATTGCTAATGGAAACTCATCTTTGCAGCTTGTCTTTATAATTGTCTACAGGGTAAACCTGGAGCTTTCAGAGATGTCCCCCACAACCTCAAAGTGTAGTAGGAGTCCAGAAGAGCTTGTGGAAAATGGATAAAGTGCTTGTGTAAAACAGCTGAAGGTCTTTGAAGTGTTGTCCAATTTCAAAGCAATTTCAGGCAGACGGGCTTCCTGCTGTCGTGTGCAAAAACATGAGGTGATGCTGAGCCTTCGGTCGGCCCGTTTGATTAAGATAAACATCTTTAAAAAGGCTGATGTGTCTGATGCAAGTTGATTTTTTTTAATCTTTTTTAAATCGAATTTCTTACATTTCTTGTACAGTTAATCATACATGCTGAATTCTCATTAGCTAAGAAAAGTCCACAAATGTTTTACAAGCAATTATGAACATTTTTATTTTAGTATTGTTTATATACTATTATAGTGTTTATTAATGTTTAGAATTAGCTTTTAATTTAATTATTTTCAGTTTTCATTTGAATTTTAGCTTGTTATATGCTTTTGGTCCGTGTACTTTTGCGTCCATTCCTTTTTCGTTTTTTAACCACGTCAAGAAAAACAAAAAACGAACGGTTGTTGTATTTTTAAAAGCTATGGTGAATACCGAAATTTAAATTAAAACCGAATACACGAATTTCATGTGCACAAAATAAATATTGACTTCTTTTCAGATTTTCGTTTATTACGTTTTGCATCTTTATAAACCAAAAATAAAAAAGGATAGATTAAAGTTGAAGAAATGTCAATTTACAAAAGTTTTCTTTTGTAAAATTGTTGTTTCTTCCACACTTTCGAGAGCCATGTCTCTGAAATATATAATACTTGACTTGATTTTCACCCCATTCTCACTCACGAGGGGTCCGATACTGCCGCATGTCCAAGACAATGCTATACTGGCGGCAAACGTGTCCAGCGAAGCGGGACATTCTAAGCGCTTAACATGAAAAATAAGCGCTTAATGTGGCTTAATGTAGTGATATTGGAGGAGCAAATTCACTACACCTTATAAGCAGCCCACTGTGAACACAATAACACGTTAAGCATTTTCCTAGAAAATAAAACAGTTATGAAGAAAACGCTTAATGCATTAAGACACTGATATTAAATGACCAATAAAGATATGCAGACAAGCAAGTCAGGCCAAATATGAAGGCAACGCGCTTTCAATGTTCAGCGTTTTCCACTTATAGAAAACCGTTATAAACTGTTAACATAAAAATATTGTCCTTTCACTTTGTTTACGTTGTCTTAGACTTAGATGCTGTTGATGACATGAAAATAGTTTCTCCCTGGTTGTTGTTTTAGTAGGATTAAGCCACGTAAAGCGTTAATGTCCAGCGACGGGGGCCGCACATTGCTTTAAATGACAATTGAGAAATATTTCATGTCAAACCTCCACTGAGGCAAAGGGTATGGGAATTTTGTCTTCATGAAAATTACATATTGGGGTATAATTTTGTCATGTTGGTATATTTTCAATTTGAGCAGCATAGCATAGCCTAAAGTGACTCATAATCCCAAACAATTTCTCAATATAAAACAATATAAAACACCTAACAGAGCCAGATGAAAAAGTCAAAGTAATTTAGATGTGGTTTTGGCCTTTATTCATATAAAACAAAATGACGGGATTGAGACACCAAGCGGGAACTCGATAATGTTAGAGCGCTAAACAAGAGGCTATAAGGTTTAGAAATGTAATGGTTAGTTTAATATATAAATGTAAAAATAATAATATTAGTAATTTAACGAATGAAAATTAATCAATGTCATTTAGGCAGGCTCTTGAAGCGAGTCATTCTATTGACGCCAGAGGAAAAGGCACTAGAGGGCGCTTTAGCGTCGGTGTGTATGACGTAAAACACTGAAAATTAAATTTAGCATTTTTACATATTAAAAAAAACAAGTTGTATATCATTTATATTATTTTTAAATTAATAATAATCTTGCATAAGGAAAATTAGCTTGTATCTGCTAATTCTATTCATCATTGATAAAATAAAAAACAAGAAACCGCATTTTCCATATTTCATTTCTGGTTTAAAAAAGGAAAAACGAATGGATGCAAAAGTACACAGACCGCTTTTGTCTTTTTTTAGTTTATTTTTATTTCAGTTTTAGTTTTTTTACTGAAATTTCAGTAATTTTAGTACTTAAACTTAAATTTACATTTGCATTCATTCATTTTGCTGACGCTTTTATCCAAAGTGACACAAGCGAGGAATACAGGAGGCAAATAAACAAGAAGTGCTCACAATACAAAGTTTGAGACATTGCTTAAAGTATAGAATAGGGAGGGATTAAAGGAAGTGAAAGCATTTTTTTTTTTTTTTGGGATAATGGTGGGGAGATCATTCCACCATCAAGGAACAGTGAACGGAAATGTTCTGGAATGAAAATGAAGGGTAGAGCTGTGTGTCATCAGCATAGCAATGGTAGGAGAAACCATGTGCCTGTATGATGGGACCCAGTGATGTAGTGTCTATGGAGAAGAGGAGAGGTTCAAGAACTGAACCCTGAGGAACCCCGTGATCAGTTGATGTGCTTTGATGTGCCTATGATCGGTGAATGAGCGATGGATCAAAGGTTTCTGGTAGGGATGTAGACTCGTGGAGCAAGAGCAAGTGGAAGTAGGAGGGTGCTGAGCCTGTGGTAGATCTGTAAGCAAGCGTCAATAGGTTGTTTGCAATCACGTGATTCTGATGACATGCAAAATTCAGATGGTGGGCAGGAAATGAAAAGCAGAATGGATGAGATGTTAGTGGTTTAGACACTATTACAATAGGGATATAAACAGAAAATCACAACATATGTCGAACGTGATCTTTACGTTATAAAGAGGAGCGATTTTTCTACTGAATTTGAATATTTGCCTGTCATAGAGATGGTAAGCAAATTCTCCAGTGTCCGGTTGCGTAAAGCACCTTAAGTTTTTCCTTTAAGTATGTGACTAAAGGTGTGATTTTCCCCTTACCTATGGGAATGACTTAAGGGTGTTGCATATAAAGTCTTTGATATAATCCCTTAAACAGTTCTCTAAGAAACCGCTAAGTGTTTTACGACAGCGTTCCACACCTGTAAGACCTTCGTTCATCTTCAGGACACAAATTAAGATATTTTTGATAAAATCCGATGGCTCAGTGAGGCCTGCATTGCCAGCAAGATAATTAACTCTTTCAAATGCCCAGAAAGCTACTAAAGACATTTAAAACGGTTCATGTGACTACAGTGGTTCAACCTTAATGTTATGAAGCGACGAGAATACTTTTTGTGCACCAAAAAAACAAAATAGCGACTTTTATTCAACAATATCTAGTGATGGGCGATTTCAAACCACTGCTTCATGAAGCTTCGAAGCTTTACGAATCTTCTACGACAGGTCTTATGGGTGTGGAATGACATGAGGGTGAGTAAATAATGACAGAATTTTCATTTTTGGGTGAACCCTTTAAGGTGCTTTATGCAACCGGGCATGGAAATCCTTCTCTCCAAAAAATACTTTGCATACTTTTTTGTTATTGGTTGCATATGCAAGTTGTATTAAAAAAGTGTCACTTTTTCCTGCGTTTTTCACTCAATTTCTTGCATTTTTCCCCCCCTGATGAACAACAACTTTTGGTACACGATAAAAGCTCCTTGTGGTTCAAAAGATCGATTATAGCAACCATAAACGACACAAAACATGGGCATTTCATAGTGCTTCCCTATGTAGAAAATCACTTCCTGCCCTCCATCTGCATTTTGTGCAGAGCATTGCAGTAATCAAGCCTAGAAATGACCAGGGCCTGGACAAGAAGTTGTGTTGCATGCTCTGTCAGAAAAGGCCTGATCTTCCTGATGTTGTGTAGTGCAAATCTGCATGACTGAGCTGTCTTTGCAATGTGGTCTTTGAAGGTCAGTCAGTCCTCAAAGGTTACTCCCAGATTTCTGTCCGACCTTGATGGGGTAATTGATGATGTAGCTGGACGGTGAAATTATGCTGCGCAGTCTGATTGGCAGGGAAGACAAGAAGCTCAGTCTTTGCCAGGTTGAGCTGCAGGTGATGTTCTTTCATCTATGTCGAGATACCCGCCAGACAGCTTGAGATTTGTGCAGCTACTGTGGGGATCACCTGGTTGAAATGAAAGGTAGAGCTGTGTATCATCAGCATTGCAATGGTAGGAGAAACCATGTGCCTGTATGATGGGACCCAGTGATGTAGAGTATGGATAAGAGGAGGAGTCCAAGAACTGAACCCTGAGGAACCCTGTGATCAGTTGATGTGCCTTGGATACCTTCCCTCTTCCCTCTGTGAGATAGGATTCAAACCAGTGAAGTGGAGTTCCTGTGATGAGAGGGTGGACAGAAGGATATGATGATTCACAGACTTATTTATATCAGTTAGATGCCAAGGCAGAATTTCTCATTTTCATTTTTTTTTATGTTTTCGTATAATATTAGTTTTATTTATGTCTTATTTCCATTACTGTTTTCATTCAATTTAGTTTCAGTTTTAGTTAACAATATATAAAAAAAAAAAAAAAAAATGTGACAATGTAATTTAATTGATCTGGGCTTCGGAATAAGATGTATTTGAAGATATGCATAAAATATTAATAAAAAAATAATTATTATAACATTACATAATTATAACATTACTATTTCATTATGCTTTCTATAATAATCATGTGAGTAATCATGTGAGTCAGTTATTTAAACGGTGAATAAATTATGTATAGAAAGCAATCAAAGAACGCTCCCTTTACAATCACTGGAGCTGTCAATCAAACAGCATGAGTTTATCAGTGACTGAGTTCTGGACTCGTGCCAAAACTCCCGTTTTATTCAACGAATTTCTTAATTGCATCTAGTTTGCACTGTTAGTTATGATGAAAACATTCATTAGTGTGCCGAAATTGAGCTGCAATGACGAGATCACTGCTTTCATGCATGTGATCGGCTACAGAATTTATAGATCTAAATGTAATGCTATAATCGACACTTTTCACAATTAGTAAATCTTGAGAGCTGTAATAGTAAAAATGTGCTAAAAGTTTAGTGAGTAATACTTCTATACTTGCTATTTCAAATGGAAAGATGTAAGCCAATCACAGCAGTGGGCATTTACACTGAAGTCTCACAGCAGACACGCCCCTTAAAACAGAGTGTTCAAATCAGAGGGCTAAAATCAGGGTAATTATGACAATTTTTAATGTAAAAAGGATACTAACATTAGAAATGGAAACATTATAAAACAATAAAACAATGCAGTTCATGATGCCTTTAAGAAGTTAAAAAAACTGTTGTAATTGATATCCCTGTAAGGTCTTTCTCACCAGTAACACATTAGGTAAATCTTGATCAAGTGAATCGTAATTCATAAGCATTCATTCAGGCTTCTAACCTCATATGTTCATGCATTGTTTATGGTAATCATGCATATGGCAGCGGGGGAAAGGCCACCAGGCATGTTTTTCTCCCTCTGAATACTCATCTCCTGCTGAAATACCATAGGGTTAATTAGTTGAAGGGGGTTTAGTGCTGATTTATAGCCGAGATCCTCCCTTCAGAAGACAGGTGATTACTTTGAGAGGGGGCGTACTGTCCTACACAGTCAATATCAGATTCATTTCATTCATGCATGCTGTTAAAGTCAGCTGAAACTATTATGTCATAATGAAATGACCTGCACATTCAGAAGGATTTAGAAATGCTTCTTTTGATTTGCTGAGAAATTACTTTCCATGTGGTCCAGCTGTCAGAATTTTATTTCAAGCGTGGCTCACCTTGATCTTTGTGGCTGATGCCACTACATAAATGCATAGATACTGGTCTCCATGGCTGCAGATAACTCCCTCTTCAATATACGATGCTACTGTGGCATTTGCAAGCGAGTGGGAAACCAGTCAGGAAGAGATTCATTCCGGGTTGCTGTAGGTTTTATTGCAATATTGCCAAACTGACTTATGGGTCAATAACATATATAAGAGTGGCCAAGATAAAGAAAAGGAAAAATCTAGTTTAAAATGGGCACCAAGTTCTGTACCGTACTCTTTGACTTTTATACAATTTGACATTCAAAACATGACATTCAATGTGGTGCAAGTACAGTTTCTTTACACATTAAATGCAGAAGTGTACACATCTTTATTTTCCAAAAAGTTTTAAATATAGTTTTAGAGATAAAAGGCTTTTTTTTTTTTTTTTTTTTACCAAATATAATAGCTTAATTTATATTAAAATTGATTCATAAATATCACTACATAACAATTTTTGTAATTGCCTTGTCATATTGTCTAAATTTTATTATGCTGCATAAGTTTTGGTTTTGATACATTTTAATTTTTTTCTCCCAAAAAAATCAAAATGAATTTTAATTAAAAAAAAATAAATAAAAAAATTAACATTTTAAATTAAATGAATATATAACTTATTATGTATGTATTATTATTATGTATGTAATAATATTAACTGTTTATGGATTTGGCTGTAGTTGAACTTCATCAGGAACAATACATACAGACATTTTGGCCATTTAATGCTTTTATTATTAGGCATAATATGATTATACACTACCAGTCAAAAGTTTGGACACGGTAAGATTTTTAATGTTTTTAAAAGAAGTTTCGTCTGCTCACCAAGACTGCATTTATTTAATTAAAAATACAGTAAAAACAGTAATATTGTGAAATATTATTACAATTTAAAATAACTGTTTTCTGTTTGAATATATTTTATAAGTAATTTATTCCTGTGATCAAAGCTGAATTTTCAGCATCATTACTCCAGTCTTCAGTGTCACATGATCCTTCAGAAATCATTCTAATATGATGATTTGCTGCTCAAGAAACATTTATTGTGTACAATTGTACAAAATATTTGTGTATAATATTTTTTTTTCAGCATTCTTTGATGAACAGAAAGTTCAAAAGAACAGCATTTATTTGAAATATAATCTTTTGTAACATTATAAATGTCTTTACTGTCACTTTTGATAGATTTAATGCGTCCTTGCTGAATAAAAGTATTAATTTCTTTAATTTCTTTTCAAAAAAACTAAAACTAAAAATTCTTACTGACCCCAAACTTTTGAACGGTAGTGTATAATGTTACAAAAGCTTTGTATTTCAGATAAATTCTGTTCTTTTGAACTTTCTATTCATCAAGGAATCCTGGAAAAAAAAAAAAAAAAAGTACACAACTGTTTTCAACATTGATAATAATCATAAATGTTTCTTGAGCAGCAGATCATCATATTAGAATGATTTCTGAAGGATCATGTGACACTGAAGACTGGAGTAATGATGCTGAAAATTCAGCTTTGATCACAGGAATAAATTACTTTATAAAATATATTCAAACAGAAAACAGTTATTTTAAATTGTAATAATATTTCACAATATTACTGTTTTTACTGTATTTTTAATTAAATAGATGCAGCCTTGGTGAGCAGACGAAACTTATTTTAAAAACATTTAAAAATCTTACCTTGTCTAAACTTTTGACTGGTAGTGTATATTGACCCAAAAGTTTCAATATATATGAAAACACATTTGCGCTATCTTCTACTCTTTATTCCCAGTGTGGATCATATGTTAGTTTGTGTTATAACCGGCTCACAATTGTAACATGAACGAGAGGCAGCACGGATGGGTGAAAGAAAAAATGTATTCAATGAAATAACATATCAGTAGTCAGTACGTGCACATCAGTAGTGAAAGCGTGCATGGAAGAGGACTGTAAGCTCAAGGTCTGAATGATTAACACAAATAAATATAATCAAAAAAAAAAAAAAACAACAGAAGTCAGCCGCTCAGTCAAGTGCAGTCACATCGTAACGCGCTCCAGGCAATCCGCAGCGCTGCAGTTATTATAGCCTCAATAATGAGCCTCAGGTGGGAAACCCACACCCCCACAAACACCATACCTGCAAACCAAACACAACAAAAGAAAACACACAGGCCCAGCAACCTCAGGCTGTTAATATTCTTGTCTGTATCTTCAGAGGATCTTCCCTCTTGAGACGCTTTCCACTCTCTCTGTGTTGACAGGAAGATATTGCATTTCTAATCATCAAAGTATCAGTTCATTGCAGCCTGTTGCTCTCTTTCATCTGCCTCTTGTTAACTTTAATAGTAATTAACTCCGTCTTGACTCGTGAGAGACTGAAAGAACAAGAGACATTCGGGAATCTCTTTCAGGTTAATCATGATTTTAGCTTCAAGTGTAACTGCCTGGTGGTTTGGGAGATCTTTCCCTCCACACAATCTCATGCACCCAAAATATTCTATTTGAAAGGTGCAAATTTGGTGTGTTTGTTCCTGCCAATCATGCTTCTGTTTTTTTTTCTTTTTTTTTTTTTCTTAAATCATGTGCAAATGAATTGTCAAATTTGAAGCACTAAATAAAAATAAATTGAACCTAAATAGCATTATTTAAAAAAATACAATAATAATAATAATAATAATAATGCAATAAAAAATCACAATAAAATTACAAATGCACATGATGAAATTACAAAAAAATTATACTAAAATTAACATGAAAACTAAAATTATGAAAATAAAAGCGAACTCAAAATATTAATAAACCTACAGCCCAAAAAAATGTTGGGTTAAAAACAACCCAAGTTGGGTTGAAAATGGACAAACCCAGCGGTTGGGTTAAATGTTTGCCCAATGTGCTGGACAGTTTTATTTAACTGAACTATTGTTTAACAATTACTGTATTGCTTGCTTAAAATGAACCCAAAGTATGTTTGAAATTAACATTTATTAATATATTTGTTAAACGAACATTTTTACTAATAAGTTTAATGAATAATAATTAAACAATAAACATTTATTAAATTGCTTATTAACAAATATTCACCTTTTGATTATTATTGTTGCCTCTAGTAATTATGTGTCTGATTTTTAATTTCCAATCTATTTTGGGTTCATTTTATGCCCGACATATTGTCATTTTTAAACAATAGTTGGGTTAAATGAAACTGTCCAGCACGTTAGGCAAACATTTAACCCAACTGCTGGGTTGAAATAACCCAATCTCTGGGTTTGTAATCCAGCATTTTTTTTAGAGTGTATAATAATAATAATAATAAACTAAAATAACACTTTACTGAAGGTAGCCATGCATATTTTGAGATTTGAAATTATGGCTCTTAAATCAAAAGGTTGCCTACAGTAAAGATGACAATTGAAAAAATAAGCAGCTTTGTGCACCTTTGTGTTTATTTGATTTATGTTTTGTGAGGAAACAGAAATAATATGTGAGATTGCAGAGCTGCATTAAGCGAGCGCAGGTGGGAAACATCATTGGAGTGTATATATGGAGTAATAATGTTGTGGATGTGAAATGAACCTCAGGAAGAAATAAAAATGGAAAATTGCAACCCAGAAGTTTACTGAAGCCCCCTAGTGGGTCGTGATCCAACATTAACTATTGCAATTTCTGTTTGGTGTTCACTGTTGGCTAAACTATACCTGTTTTATACCAATGCTTTAAATGATTTTCTTTGAAACATACATTTTTTTCTTCTTGTAATTTAGTTGACACCTGCATCACTTCTTTACAGATTTAGTTTTTTCAACTGAATATTTTTTTTTTTTTTTTTTTTGGAAACCGTGGTACATTTTATTTTCTAGGATTATTTGATGAATAGAAAGTTAAAAAGAACAGCATTTTATTTGAAATATAATCTTTTGTAACATTATAAATGTCTTTACAGTCACTTTTGATCAATTCAATGCAGCCTTGCTGAATAAAAGTATTAATTTCTTTCAAAAAATAGCCCTGGCCCCAAACTTTTGAATGATAATGTATGCAGTACAATGTATCAATCCAGTTTAATCCAGTTTGGCACAGATTACAATATGCATTACAATAACTCAACTAGTCATTGGGGCTGGGGAAAGATTGTCTAGAGGCGTCAACTATTGAGTGTAATATTTTAGTACATTTATGTACATAGGTTACTCAATTCTCAAATAACTGAGAGCCACACAACTCCTCAAGGAGTTTTAGAATTTTGTCACCTCTAAATCTCCTTTTAAAGCACCACTTGTGTAACAGATTCACTGCCTTCAATAATGGATTTCGAGGCAACCGCTGTGAGCCTTCAGATGTTCCTGTTGTTATGCAGAATCCACAGCTTTATGCTGTGGAGAGAGTAAAGGGCAGTGCTTTTCCTTTGCTGCTGTCTGTTGACGATTCTTTATACGTCAGCCGAGTGCCTGTCAGGACACCCAGATAAAGACTGCTTTAGAAAAGAGCTGCAGTGGAAAAAACACTCAACAAACTGTTGGATGCCGTGAACTAGATGTTGCATCTGCAGTTTTATTGAAGAACGTCATTCTGTGCCTGCTGCGTTACACAAAAACTGTCAAATACTGTGAAAATGACCCTATAAAATTAACTCAACCCAGTTTTTGAGTAGAACAAATAACCCAGCTATCTATACTACTGCTCAAAAAGTTAAGATTTATTAATGTTTTCTGTGTTAAACTGTAATTTATTCCTGTGATCAAAGCTGAATTTTCAGCATCATTACTCCAGTCTTCAGTGTCACATGATCCTTCAGAAATCATTCTAATATGATGATTTGCTGCTCAAGAAACATTTATTGTGTACAATTGTACAAAATATTTGTGTATAATATTTTTTTTTTCAGCATTCTTTGATGAACAGAAAGTTCAAAAGAACAGCATTTATTTGAAACATAATCTTTTGTAACATTATAAATGTCTTTACTGTCATAAATGTATTCTAATAACATTTATGATTATTATCAATGTTGAAAACAGTTGTGATGCTTCATATTTTGTGGAAACTGTGATATATTTTTATTCCAAGATCATTTGATTATAAAGTTCAAAAGAACAGCATTTATTTAAAATAGAAGTAGTTTGTCACATTATAAATGTCACTTTTAATGCATCTTTGCTGAATAATTTTTTAAATGGTAGTGTAGGATGGTTTTCACAAAAATATTAAGTAGCAAAGACTTTCAACATTGATGATAATGCTTCTTGAGCACCAAACAGTTCTTTTAAATTGTAATATTTTGGTCAAATATATGGCAGAACAAACTTTAATAACATAGATGCATCTGAATTACGAATCATTCCACCATTAGACCTGCATGCAGACTTTGAGGTAATGAATCAGGAAGCATGCATTTATTTTTTTGTCCTGAAATCATCTTTCCATTCTGTTTTTCTTTCTGCGTAGGCCTGTATTGGTTTACGCAGAAAAAGAGCCATTTCTATTCCCTTTTTTTCCACCAGCTTTTTATTTTATCAAGCAGGTGGTCATGTGTTTACGTGACTTCTCGTTAGCTTGGCCGCAGAGGCACTCATGCAAGCTGCTCTTGACGACAGCCTCACGGCAACAAGTTCCATGACAACCGCCTCTTCCTCTCGCAGATGGCATAAGCCGAATGCACTGATCCTCACAGGCAACATCATCTCAATATATATCTCAGTTCTTGAGTGCATCTGGTTTTGCACGACTGTCGATTATATTGAGCCATCGCTTACGTTATTGCTTATAAGAGTATGCGTGCGTGTTGAAGAGCCTTTTTATTGCATCGCAGGAAAGGTGCGACACGACTAAGGAGAGGTGTACGGCTTGGTGTGAATCTAGGGATTCATTGCAGGTTTATTACTTCACAGTAAAAAAAAAAAAAAGTACTGTATTTGAAGCGTGGAGGCTGAAGATCCTGCGATGCATTGTGGGATGGCGGGTAGGAGGAACATTAATCTGCAAAACAGTTTTGGCATTTTTCTGATGAAGTTGGAAAGCAGAGCGTTGTGTGAAAGTGGAAATTTCCGTAGATGCGTATTCAAAGCTTTGTGCACGAACGCACTCGTGTACACAGATTCCCTGCTGTTGACGGTTCTCTTATCTCATTTGTACAGTGTTGCTGTCCAGCTGTATTCCATCTGTCTGTACGTGCTGGAGAAACTGATAAACACTGGACAACGGCTCATCCGTCTCTTTCAGCGTGTGTTGTATGGCTTTGTGTGTGCCGAGGCCTGAGCTCTTGAGATCTCTCTATCTGGACAGTCCCATGATGATTAGCGTCCTCCTGAGACAACACCAACTGACGCTTAAATCCTTAAGATGTTTGGATTGTGTAAATAAAAATGGATGTTGCGTATGTGCCAAGTTTAATGTTTCACTTTGGGGTTTTATGAGCATCACGTCATGTTATGGGGCCTTTTACACATTTTAATGCGTTTTTGCCGTTCATTTATGCCGGGTTCCAGTGTTGGGGAAAGTTACTTTTATAAGTAATATATTGCGTTATTTCCTGAAAAAGTAACTAATTGCGTTACTTAGTTACTTTTTATGGAAAGTAATGCATTGCGTTTTTCTCACCTGGGCTGGGCTTGCTTGTTTGATTTAATTATTTTTTCTATTTTTGACAAATGTAAAGACCCTTTCACAGCAAAATTGAAATAAATAAGTGCAACCTTACTCTCGATTTCTTGCAACATGGACAGGAGAGGTGTCAGTCTCTAAATGGGAAAACAAAGTAAGTTGCGTTACTTTTTTGAAATAGTAACTCTTTACTTTACTTGTTACTTGAAAAAAGTAATTGATTAAATAACTTGCGTTACTTGAAATGCGTTACCCCCAGCACTGGCTACGTTTACATGCACCCAAATAATCCATTTGTAATCGGATTGATGGCTCAATCGGATTGAAAAATGTTCATGTATCACAACGTGCAAACTTTGCGCAAGAGTTGTGTCAGTGAAAAAGTCTCAACCTCGGTCAGTATTCACTACAGAAATTGAAAGTAAAAAGTGACGGAGCTGTCTGACGCTGCATTAACAGAGTATATTCTCTCAGAGACGAACTTCAATATAATGCTGATAATGGTATATAACTGTCTTTATTCCATTATTTCTCTTGTGGCCGTACATATAGGCTAGTGAAACAAATGAAAATAATAGTATTTCGTGTTAAACAGGTTGTTTTTTTTAAAGTCGGTGCTTGAAGTAAAGCTGCGCTTAATTTTCATTGATGACTGCAGTGTTAGGAAATATTATAGCCTATACTCTTAATAATTTTAATTAAGCCTATAATTCATTGTATAATAGGCCTAAAAAATGTTTAAAACATTTTCAAAGATATCTAATAGCCTAATCTTTTATTATCCTCACAGCACGTATAATATTAATTTAATAATAAAAGAAGCCGAACCTAATAGTTATAATAATAAGCTAGAAGAATGTAACAGGCCTACATTAATTGGAAATACCAAATCCTCTTAATATTGCCAAGATTTGATGCTTTTGACAATATCTCTGGCTATCATCGATACATGATCATCGTCTGTTGATGCAACCCGGGTTACCGCAAGTGTGATTGATATGACGTCACACGCAGAGCATGTGCGCAAAAGTTTTAATCGGAATGTATATAAAACACATATAAACGGATATTTGAATCAGATTACAATGTTTAGAGAACATGTAAACATATCTGCAATCGGATTCAATTCAGATTGACGAAAATTGGTGCATGTAAACGTAGCCACTGCCGAGTTCATACTGCACGATTTTAGCCCCGATTTTCACTTGCCAACAGATTTTCAAATTGCCAAGAAATGCCTGAAATCGGAGGCAGTTCAGTGCTTACTCTCAAAAGTGACAATCACGCAGTGTGCATCAAATCACTTTACTGTAAGTCTTGATCAATTCAGTGTCTTTGCTGAATGAAAGTATTCATTTTTTTTCAAAAAAAGTTTTTTTTTTTAACACTGTTTAAATTGCAAATGAGAGTGTAACATCCAAAATGTGAACCCAAAACAATACTTTTGTTGGTTTTAAAGGTTTCATTTACCGTAAGTGTCAGGTGACGTTTTGTTACTGATTGGCCTAATTTAAACTCCTCAGTTTGGTGAACGTCTTCATGCTCTCAACATATTTCTAAATGGAAATCTTTGATTCAGTAGGGAAATATAATGCTGTAATCTGCACTTTTCATGATTAGTTTACAGCAGCAGCAGTAATCACAATCTTATTGGATCAGTTGTGTAGCCCTGTATCACAT
Organism: Hypophthalmichthys molitrix; assembly: GCA_037950675.1. Lineage (NCBI taxonomy): Eukaryota > Metazoa > Chordata > Actinopteri > Cypriniformes > Xenocyprididae > Hypophthalmichthys > Hypophthalmichthys molitrix. The sequence goes on along the minus strand of CM075503.1, from coordinate 2,189,002 downwards.
ATTTCATCTTTAATAAACATCACTTCATTCTCATCTGTGATGTTCTTCAACTCCAAACTCACCTTTTTATGTTGATCTGGGTCTCTGGGGCGAGTTGGAGCGATGTTCTCTCGGTCAGGAATCGCTGCTGTGCTGGAGCTGTGAGTTTCCACAGAGGATGTGAGGTTTCGTTATTTTCAGTATGTTGCATGAGAAACCCTGTGGGAACCTGTTGAACATGCCATGAATTTCCTCTTTAATATTTATGCCCTTCCAGACATGTTGAAAATCAGTCCAGCGGCAAATGTGAAATATGGAGTGTGTGTGAGATCGTGACTGTGTGTGTCTGTCAAACAACATAAGACTTGGAAAACTTTTTTATTTGTACTAGTGGACTTCAGAGACTAGTTGGCAGGCGGTGTTTACCTCATTTAAAATGACTTCGCTCATCATGCAGCATCTTTGCTTGTTTCTGGCTCATCTGGCTGTGTTTAGATGAAAAGTATGTGAGCGGAGAGAATAATGATTTGGGTGTGAAACTAAACCTGTCTCTGTTGCCAGATTCATGCTTCTTGCATTGTCATAAACGGTGCAAAAACCTGTGGGCGACGCTTAATTAGTTTCAGGGGTTTTGCAAGAATTGTGAACACCCCGAAAAGGCTTAGACAAACTTATACATCCACAGCACCAGTGTGCTTTGCTTCATGCTTTGTGAATACAAAACTGATTTACTTTATTTTCACTTAATCCCAAATATATTTTTGTTTTTACTGGTCACTGTATATGATAATGTCATGCAGCTGAAGTTTATGACCAGCAGAGTGCAGCTGAAGTCATGTGAACTCTTAAGGGGACCTAATATGCCCCTTTCACAAGATGTAATATAAGTCTCTGGTGTCCCCAGAATGTGTCTGTGAAGTTTCAGCTCAAAATACCCCACAGATCATTTATTATAGCTTGTCAAATTTGCCCCTATTTGGGTGTGAGCAAAAACACGCCATTTTTGTGTGAGTCCCTTTAAATGCAAATGAGCTGCTGCTCCCGGTCCCCTTTCCAGAAGAAGGCGGAGCTTTAACAGCTCGACAACAACAAAGCTGGAGAATCTCACGCAGCCACAATGAGGATTGTCAGTAACGGTGTTCAGCCTTACATTGTTCAAACCGGAGTCGACACTGATGGAGAGACTCAGGAAGAAGTTACAACTTTTAGAATGAAACTGGACGTTTCTGAATGGTTAGTGGATAAATTTATGTAGTTGCTGTGGAGTTGATTCAACTCATCCACTAGCATGTGCCGTCATCTTTTGTGAAGCTAGACTGTAAAATGACGGCATGACAACAACACTCTACTACAACAACTCTTCCTCTTCTCTAAAGCAGCCCAACATGGCCTCACCCCCTTTGTTGTGTGTTCTTGGGGGCGGGGCTTATGTAAATTTTAGGGTTTGTGATGTCACCAACCCGGGAAGAAACTCACTGTACCAGCCGTTTGTTGTAGTCCTTAAAATGCAATTTCTGTAAAAGAAAATATCTCTCTTTGCACTGAACTTTGAGCATTGTAACTTTGCAGATGTTGTTTTTGCTCAACTAAAGTTAAATAGTGAAATCATAATCAAAGACCCCTTTAACTCCATCTGTATTTTTATTTTTATTTTTTTTTTATTGTGGAACAAACTGTGTGCTAACAAGTCTTCCAAAGTCAAACAATATCTTTTCTGTGAGGAAAATGAGTAGAAGCTGTGTTGTTTCTCACATATTTAGTCTCTGTGGCAGATCTGAATGTGTGAGAGTGAAAGGATTTGAGAACTAGGACAGTCTCCCTCATCTACTTAACAATACCTTCCCTTCCCACACTTTGAGCACCGCTGGCTTATGGGGATCTAATTAAACGATAAACACGAAGGGGACTGAAATGACTTTCCTTCAAAGTTCTTGGCGTGTTCCATCACATTAATTGCTCTTTATTAATAACTGACCCACAAGAGCACCAGTAATGCAGAATATAGACTGTAATTGTTCATGAGAAATGCCATGAGAGTCTGTCATCATTAACATTGTTAACAGTGATGTAGGAATCTAAAGCTTGTGGCGTGCGGTGTGTGTGTGTGTGTGTGTGTGTGTGTGTGTGTGTGTGTGTGTGTGTGTGTGTGTGTGTGTGTGTGTGTGTGTGAGGCCTCATTAGTTGGTGCCTGCTCTAGCACATTAAGGCCAGTGTGAGCGAAGGAAGTGTGGAATGTTCAAGCGTTAATCAGTAACACATTTGAGTGTGTACCGGCAGTGCACTAATTAACCAGTGAATGAGTTAGTTGCAGCTGCTGAGCTGATCGTAACTTTCCTCTGATTGTCAATGTATTTTTTTTTTTTTTTTTTTTTTTTTTTTTTTACGCAGTCAAAGTAATAATAAAATAAATATACATTACTGGTCAAGTTTTTTTTTTTTTTATAAAGATTTTTGAAAGAACTCTCTTCTGCTTACCAAGGCTGCATCTATTTGATGAAAAATACAGTAAAATCAGTAATATTGTAATAAAATTACAATTTACAATTTCTGTGTGAATATATTGTAAAAAGAATTTTCAGCATCATTACCTCCAGTCTTCAGTGTCACATGATCTTTCAGAAATCATTCTGATCATTCTGATTTGCGGCTCTTGATTCTTATTATTATTACCTTTTATTTTGGATGTGTAGTCATGTGGTCTTGCATGCAGACACTCGTTCCCTGAGGTTGTGCCGTATGAGCGGAAAGAGCGCAGGACGTCCTCATTAATGATAAACAGCCGTCCATCCATGATTCACATGCTCTTCATTTACCATGAAGATTAACATGGTCACAAAGTCACGCATACATTCTTAATGTTGCTCCGGCACTGCATAAATGCTGGTCAAATAGGAGCGAGTTGTTATTATCTTATTTGTAGGAGCGAGTTGTTATTATCTTATTTATAGAAGCGAGTTGTTATTGTCTTATTTATGGCTGTGGAATCTCATGTTTGTAGAAAAGCAAGTATTTTGCATACTGTGGATCCATCGCTGGCACAGGAGGAATTTCTCTGACATGCATTAATTATCAGGAAAGAAATTAAATCTTATTGTTTTCTGTTGAATTTGGTATTTAACTGATGTCAAGATAATGAGCCAAAATTTGGTTTACAATTAAATATAATATAATAATATGGCTAAATCATGAGCAGGAGATGGTCTGATTATTATATGTAAATAAATGATTAATTGATTTATTGATTGACAGCTGCTCATAAGAGTGTTTCTTCAATTATGGGCAATAATTAAATAATCATTTATTTTTGAAAGTTTCATATAAGTCATATTTAAACAACATTGATTTTTTTTATGTTAATGTCACTGTTTAGATTATTAGTTATTTTAAATATAATAATTCATATTTTTGTAATGGATTTTTATATTTTAATATTGAAAATCTGGGTCAGGGAAAAGGGTAAAATATCTATACATTACATAAGGCATTTGAACAGTGGCAAAATAAATGTTTTCAGAGCAGTTTTAATGTGACCTCAGAACAACAACAGCAAAAAAAGAGTTGAAATCTGTTAGTTTAAAATGCCCCTAATATGTATTTACTAATATTACCTTTCATGTAGTGTGTAATATCACTGTTTATGAATGTAAAATCTCTGCAGAGTTATTGTCTCCCAAAAAAAAGAAAGAAAAAGAAGCGATTCTGAACTGCCTTAAATGAGTCATCATATATATTAATATATCCAACTTTATATAAAGAGCTGTTATTTACATTTTGCAATTAAAAAAATCAGGCCATTGAGATTCAACAAGAAATTTAGAGCAGGTTTGAGAACTGATTTGTTTGTGAAAAGTGGTCTATATATGGCTAAAAAAAAGTCAGCTGAAACTGGGAGAAAGATTGAGCCTTTTCTAACCCATTTAGTCTCTCCTGCAGATCCTGTCTTGTGCTGTATTTACTGTATATGTGAGTTGGGATTTGTGATGTCAAACACCCCACAGTCACTGGTTTCTGTGTCAGGTATATCGGAAATGCTTTGATTTGAATTGTTTTACTTTAATGCATTTTGATGTCCCTTTGAGGCATCGAAATTGCAAATGGTTGATAAAGTTTGATGTATAGCTGACTTCCCCATTATTTGTATGCATATATTTCTTTGCAAATATCTGTGTGTGCCTCTTTTCAGTGAAATGACATGAGAAATTCAATTTTAAGATCAGTCATTGATCTTTTTTCACTCCCAACTGTCCTCTGATGTCTTCATTGCTCATAGTGGGAGGACAGATGACAATGCTTGCATGCATGTTAGAGAGTGAAGTGCCAGTGTTGCCACAGTGTTGTTCTTGAGGGTAAACGTTTTTTCCACGGGTTGATTTTCACCCCTGTGCGTACGTATCACATTGGGCTATTTTTGGGCTACTTCTGACTGGCCATTGGGCTACTTTTGTTGCGCAGACCTGGCAACCCTGGGAAATGCACTCTTTCTTGACTTATTGGACATGACTAAGATCATATCCAATCTCTTTTAACAAGACTGCAGTCCTCTGTGTGCTTGTTTGAATGTCTCTTTGAGTAAGAGATGTATAAGTCTTAGTTTGATGTACCTTCTCTGAAGATCTTTGACCTACAGTTGTTACAATTTTTGTGTCTAAAACAAAGTAATAGTTATGTTAAGTTAACGCAATTAATGCAGCATCTGTTTTTTTTCTGTCATCCTTTAGATAGCATTACATTATATTATCACGCTATCATTCATTCAAGTGCTATTAAACCATTAAAGCGTGACAGGACTGGCGCTCTGTCTGTGAATCTATAGCTGCGTTTCCATTACCCTTCAAACTGCGCAAATTGAAATTGCGAATTGAAAATTCGCCCAATGGAAACACATCAATTTCACAAAAACTCCCATATATCGCAAACAAGTTTTTAGACTCACATGAGGTGGTTGTTTAGGCAGTTCGGATTTAAAGAATTACGGATTGCTGGATATAATGGAAATACTTGATTTTAAACAACAAAGAAATGCCACACTTTATCAAGACCTCAAAGTAGATATGAGGGAGAAACTCAATCTCTCAACTCAACTTATTATACTCTATGAGGGAGAAACACCCAGAAACACCACATATGTGTCCGTTCCCAAGTAAAAGCCATTAATGCTTGGATAACATGTCTACATCTCCTTCGATTAAAAATAATGGCTAGTGCAGTGGCTGCGATATACTTTCATATGCGGCAGTTTGCGTGTCAGTTTGCTGAAGTGATACTCAGCTGTTCATCTGTGGCGATGCGTGATGCAGTAGCACTGTCATATCTGACTCTCACATGTTTCAGTTTTAGTATTTTTGTGAGAAGTAAAATTTACATATGTGGTTTCAACAACCAGATGCATTTAGACTAATGCATAGACAGTTTTGACTGGAATGCGTCCCAGACCCAGACGTTTCTGAGGGCATTTAGACCTGGTCTTTTCACGATCGGATAGCTATCCGATCAGAGAAAATGCATGAAGTGACCAGGTGCAAACAGACCCTTTGACGTTCTTCACCGAGCGCTTACACAGATATACACTGGAGCGTGCGAAAGCAGGCGTCTATCAGCAGATCCCTAATATATGCTTTCAAATGCTCCTGTATATATCTAAGCATTTGGTGAAGAACGTCAAAGATGTCTACGTTTGTCATATCAATGGTATAAAAGTGCATCAAGACTTTGAACTTGAATGTGGCTGGGGCATCTATTTTACTCACACTGCTGTATGCCATCCTGTTAAAAACCTTTTTTTCTTAGGCTGCTTATCTTCTGTTCACTTTTCCCTCATTCATGTGTTGAGTGCCGCCTTGAAGTAGCGACGCTTTGAGCAGAGAAATCTATTTATAGCGCTTTATTTTATTAATTAAAATATAAATATTTGGCGCAGCAATGCGATTCTCGTATCGCACAGAGAAGGACGACGATCTATCACCATATCGATATTTTGTCCCAACCCATAGTCACAGGCGGACGCTGCAAAAGATGAGAGACGCGGGAGCAACAGTCAAACGCATCCGTCTAGTGCGTTTACATAGAAAAACAATAGAAATGTAGTGCGGAGGAATGGAAAAACACGTTCTGTCTGACAGAAGAGCAAAGTCTTTGAAGAACAGTCAACAGGTTTCACGCACGTCTTTCTTGCATCAGAAAAACATATAAAACTAAGTTTTGATGGTTTTTGTTTCTTTGTCTCTACAACCCAATGAAAAGTCTTGCGAGTCACTGGTTGAGAAACATTATATATGTCCATTTCAGAGCTTCGACACATACGACAGAATCCCATTTTTGGGTGCGCTGTCCCTTTAAACAGTCTTTATGGGCTTCAGAACCGAAATGTCGTGCGGTGATAAATGCATGCACATTTGCATATCTTCCAAACTATTTTCTGTCGCCACAGGAGCGGCGAGACCCTTCCGGTCCTACATCATAAATCCTAATTCACACGTCTCCATCAGAGAGCTAAAAATAGCTGAAGGAGAATGGGAAAGTGGGGGGAAAATGACTGGTTTTCTGGGCAGATTTGCCTCGAGCATCACCAGCGTGCATTTGTGAGCCAGCACTGCGTTAGTTGGTGATCTTGATGCATCGATCAGTTATTGACGTGCATGTCTGACTGTCTTTTGACATGTTGTTTGCGTGTGTGCAGATGTCCTTATGTTCTTCGTGCCTGTGGTTATATAAGCAGTGTAACTGAAAGGCTCAGTGGACCGGAGCCAGTGCCAGACCTCAATCTGACTCATACTGACACAGGGGAGCTTCACTGAAGGCATGGTTTGTTTTCCTGATGCTCATATTTAAGGAGGACTCCAGAGGATCTGTCTTGCAATGATTAATGAAACGCTGTGCTCTTTCATCACATCATATGGAACAGGTTGAAGTGACCATGTGGGTTTGTGGGTAACAGACTCATACTTTTCACATATGTCTGGCCCACTCTCTTGGCTTATTCAAGCAAAGAACCAGAGCGGAAAACGAGTCGTCTGAATGACCAGAGTTTGCTTTTTTTTTTTTTTTTAATTATGCTGTGGGAAAGCTAGGATTCTTAGCATTTTAATACTTAGTATTATCATTCTACACTCATATATATTCTTCAGTTTTTTATGTTGTTTTTTGCAGACAAATGAGCATCCAAACACGAATAAAAAAAACAAAAAAACAATAATAAATAAATTATACAATTTATTAAAAAAATTAATCATTCAAAATGTTCACTACAAAACATAAAATGCTGTAAAAGTAAATAAATACTTAAAGTCCCACCGAAGTGCCTTGAAACGCGGAGCATTATTCAGTGTGTTGACGTAATTTCCACCGAAACAGGAAGACAGGGTGGGACATATAGAGCAGCTTCTCCCCTTTTTAAAAATAGCCAATAGCGTTTCGTTTATATCATAGCTCGGCCAGAGCCATTGAGCTTGGTAAAGCTGCAGTTTCCTTCTAATCTCTAACCATTTCTCCTCCTAATTTCCTCTATATCGCTTTAAAATATAGCATTCTGTGCAGAATTCAAATGGGTCTGACATGTTTTGTGGTCTGCGCCAACCCGCGCATATGATCCGCTCTGTGCTATCATGTCTCTGGACTGGAGCAGACTGTATGCGCTGCGGTTCTTGTGACACTAACGTGAAACCAGACTTCATTCACCTCAATGGAAAGCATATTTACACTGTCTGAATAGTTCCCTATCCCCTATATAGTGCGCTATGTGCCATTCACCATGTAGAAGATAGTAAATGTGTGAAAAGGTGACCAATTTCAGCCGCAGCTTCAGTGTCTATTTATAGGGGGCGGGACACTTTAGATTCTAGAGAGCATTTGATTGGATAGAAAATCTGATGAGAAGCTGAAGTGTAGAGTGATGTCATCAAAATCATTGATTCATATTGGCGGAAGTGAGAGACTGTAAGTTTTGAACACTGATATCTTCCAAATACGAATTTGTCATTGTTCTGGAGCACACTAGCTTATATACATAACAGTAAGGCTAACATATTCATTCTAAAAGCCAAAAAACTTCAGTTTTGATTACTGTAAATAACTGTAAAAGTATATACCTAATTTATCTGAGCAAACCTAAATTTGCTTTGGTATTTTAATCCAAAGAATGCAATTCTGTCATCATTTACTCACACTCATGTCGTTTCAAACCTGTAAGACTTTTGTTCATCTTCGGAACACAAATGATGATATTTTTAATGAAATTTGAACGATTTCTGTCACAACTACCACTTTAATACTTCAAAAAGTTCAAAAAGAGATTGTAAAACTAATCCATATGAATTGAGCAGTTTAGTCTACATTTTCTGAAGAGACGCGATCACTTTATATGTTTAACAGATTCAATTTAGGCTTTTATTCACATAAACAAATAAATGATGACAGAATGTTCATTTTTGGGTGAACTAACCCTTTAATGCTCCAAATTATGATGTCACTGGGCAAGCATAAACAACATTAAACCCATGGTGTTTTGTACCTAATAAGCACTAATTCTTAAAGTCTGCATGAAATGGAAGATACGATAGTCTTTTCTTCCTTATTGTGCCATATATCTGAGTGAAACGGCTTCTGGAACAAGAACAAATGTAGGGCGGGGCTTGATTTTATCTGTGGGGAATTGATTGAATGGTTGTGGTTTGCTATTGGCAGATCTCATGTGATTGACAGGTTGCCCCGCCCTCATCATCAGAGAAGAGAAGAGATGATGCTGCAAGTTATTTTGGCTCAAGATTACAAGGAACATGAATTTAAGACAATAATGATGTGCATTGATAAATCATATTATGATAAATACTGCAACATTCCATAAACAAATAGGAATTGTACATTTTGATTTCATGGTGAATTTATGAATATCTTCACCTTTTAGCTGTCATTTTTGCTTTGATTTTGCACATTCCTACTCCTCTTTGTGTCCAGTATGCATCAGTCGTTCGGTGAGCCTGCCGTCTGAGATTAATAACAGTTTGGCTGTTGATTGCAATGTAACTGACTGGTCGGTTGTTACTCTGTTTTCTCCTCACATGAACACAGGCTTAATGGAGTGCTCTATTTCATGCTATGAGTCACCTCAGGTCAGAGGTCAAGCTTTGGCTCATTTAACAGCGTTCATGTGTGTAGTGAACTCAATCATGCATCTGTGATATGAAGCATTAGCCGTAGGTCTGCCTGACCCAATCTTACCCTGTTTATTTGAAATATGTTCAGAGCTCAGAATTCTGGATTTGCAAAACAATAATCTATCATCCATCAGCACAAATTCTAATTTAATGAACTTAATTTTTTTTGTATTTAATTTATATAACTAATTATATTACCACATTGTGTATTGTTCTTCTGAAGAAAAGTGAAAAGAAAAAAATAAAACATGACAGAGCAGCAGCAATGAACATGATTTGTTCTCAGGTGCATAGATTTACATAAATACATAACTGTGAGGAAACTGTTCCAGTCAGTGTTGCTGTGGGGCTTGATCTCCTGTGAATCCTGTAATTGTCTCTCTTTATTATTATTTCTGTCTTTTGAATGCCACCTGTTCAAATCAATGCTCAATAACAGTGACCAGAGTCTCTGCCAAGACCCTTAGCCAGTGCTTTCAACCAGATGTTGTAAAGGCTGATGATTCACAAACCAGTGCTGATGTTACTGAATATATTTGCATGAAAATGCCACCATGGATGCATATAAAGGCAGGAACAGCAAAACATTGCGTCACGAAGCAGCTTGAATGCGAGCTTCTGTGAGTGTTTTTTTTTTTTTTTTTTTTTTTTTTTTAATAACTGCTGTACGATTTGCTTTGTGGCCAATTTTCCTCTTTCTTGATTTTTCTTTTTGACGACTTTGAACAAATCGTCCATCTGGGCTCAGCTGCACTCCCTCATACAGTGACTCCAAATTGCCCCGCTACCCAGTTAGAACGAAATTGTCTTCATTCTCTCCCTATTGTGAGCTGATAGCATTTACTTTGTCTTGAGGAGTCTGTCAAAGAGCTTTTTTTAAATGACACATGACGTGCTCTTGAGATGTGGTTGATTTTTGGAGTAGTTTGTCAGGCACTTCTTGATTTGTATCCTTATGACCATCTTAATGTGGAAAGGTCAGGCAGGTCTATAGGAATAACACATATTGCAGCTATATTTAACATGCTGTCCTATATAGTAGGATGTAAGATAAGGTAAGAGCCCTTTTTAAATCTTTAAATTTCCTCTTGATTTTCTCATAGAGATCACCATCTCATCTCAACACCTTTAGAGATGCAATTGTGAGTTATAAAGTCAGAATTGCGAGATATAAATTCACGATTGCGAGTTATAAAGTCAGAATTGCGAGATATAAACTCACGATTGCGAGTTATAAAGTCAGAATTGCGAGATATAAACTCACAATTGCTCACAATTGCGAGTTATAAAGTCAGAATTGCAAGATATAAAGTCAGAATTGTGAGATATAAACTCACAATTGCTCACAATTGTGAGTTATAAAGTCAGAATTGCGAGATATAAACTCACAATTGCTCACGATTGCGAGTTATAAAGTCAGAATTGCGAGTTATAAAGTCAGAATTGTGAGATATAAACTCACGATTGCGAGTTATAAAGTCAGAATTGCGAGATATAAACTCACGATTGCGAGTTATAAAGTCAGAATTGTGAGATATAAACTCACGATTGCGAGTTATAAAGTCAGAATTGCGAGTTATAAAGTCAGAATTGTGAGATATAAACTCACGATTGCGACTTATAAAGTCAGAATTGCGAGATATAAACTCACAATTGCTCACGATTGTGAGTTATAAAGTCAGAATTGCGAGATATAAATTCAGAATTGTGAGATATAAACTCACGATTGCGAGTTATAAAGTCAGAATTGCAAGATATAAACTCACAGTTCGGAGAAGTTTTTTTCCCTCAGAATTGGGCTAGAACACGCAATTGCAACTTTAAAAATTATTAAAAAGTCGCAATTATCCTTGTTTTTTTTTTCCCGTAGCAGAAACAAGCTTCCATTCTCATCTTATATATTTGTACATGCTCTCTAAATATGTTACAATTTAAAAAGCAATGTAAACTGTTCTTAAAAGGGCCGTCTTCCTCCATATTTCTTTATTTCCCACAGCGCTTAATTAATTCTGAGTGATAAAAATGAAATGGTTGTTTATGCGATGTTATATTTTCAATCACAGATGTCTGAAGGTGGATTTGCTGTTTTGTTTTTGTACACTTCACTGGCTTTTGGATCAGTTTGAAAATTTGAATAATGAAAGACTTGAAGGAGTCTAATTATGCAGATTGTTAAGATTGCCAATATGAAAGCCCTTTTCATGTCGTGTATCAATAATCAGCTACTTCAAACTGCATTCAGCACTTCTGTAATCTTGAAAAGGAGATGTTGCATCTTATATTTATTCCATTCCTCCTCAGTTGCTTTCAATTCCAGTGGGTTTCTGAAAGAAGGGCCTGCAGGAACTGGTTTTAATGGGTCAGAGTTTGTGCCTCGAGCTGTATAGCTGCAACATGTTCTCTCCACAGGTGGTAGAGCAAGAGTGGATTTGTGTAGGAGCTTGTCCTAGATCTGAAGTGGTGGTCATGGTGCTCATAATCAGCATTTGAGGCATCTGTTCATCTTCGCGTTTCATGTGTCATTGACGGTTGCAGTCTTTGTGTAGATACGAGGAATGATATCTGGGTCATATGTCTCCACGGTCACCAAATCCATTAGAACTCCCTCCATATCTGAGAAATGTGTATCTTGAGTGGGGTGCTCCATTTTGAAATGAGGGTGGACTCAAAAATAGATGGTGAAATAGATTTTTTAAGGTTGAGAGGAAGCTTGAAAGGAGATGGGAACAGATGGACAGCATGTCCAAATTGAGAATGGAATTTTGATATGGCAAGATTGAGATTTGTTGGTCTTGAAAGAGAAGATGTCTGGGAGGTTAATGTTGGGCTCTTTGATGAGAGATCTTCAAGATTTGGCATGTAGCTTTCTCTGATCAGGTCAAAATGTTCTCCTCCACCTCTCGCTCCATAATTCTTCCGGTGTTGGATGATTCCTAAGGTCTTATGCCTACGTTAGGACACCATGATGGTGTCAAAATGATGAATAGAGCTTTCTTTTCCAAGTCATTGCTCATAAATTAGGCTGAATCTCACAGGAACTGTCAAGAACATTATTATTTGATTTTGGGATGAACTTTGAGCTATTTTGGGGAGATTCACCCATAAATGTAATGGGGTCCAAAGGTCGAATTGGAATTCTGGGATTCAACATAATTTAAACTTTTAAAACAAGTTTTTGGATATAGTTTAAGAAAATGAATAAGAAATTGTGATACTGAAAAAATGGACATAATGAGCCAATTTGTGACGTTTACTTCAATTTAAAGCCAAAATGCTCTTTGGAATGGATTTTCAAATCATGATGGATAACAAGATCATCATTCAGATTATGCTAATATCAGTATTTTTAGATTGAGAAAGAAATAAAATTGGGAATAGAAGCATTGTTACTGGTTGTCTCAGAAAATGGTAGCACCTTTACTTTTTATCCGTGGATGATAATTTCTAATAGATATTCTGAACACCAGTAATCCATAACAATATAAATTCCATTTCCCACTCATAAGTCACACACTAATCCTGTGCACATCTGTCAGTGTTCTCGGATCCCAGCTGTGGAGTCTCACTAATCAAGCAGATCACACATGCACACATAATAAATGAGGCTTTGAGCGGATTGGAGCAAGACATTGCGATGAGCCGTTACACTCCGATCTGGATGTACATGTTGAAGTGGATGGATGTGCATGTGCACGTTTCAAGTGTTTCTGTAAACAGTTGATCCTTATGAGGCATAACACATCACTAGTTTTATGTTCTCAAAGTGTGACTTCTGACTCTTTTCTTATCTTTTCTACAGCGGAGCAGCAGGGGCTTGAGAAATCCCAGTTCGCACACACATGCACTTTGCTACTGTGCTCTTTCAATCATTGACAGCATTCTCTAGTCATCCAGCTGTCTCTAAGCTTGCTTTCTTCACACTAGAGTGAGAATAGATTTTCAATTGATGTGGTCCCGTTGCTTTGGGGGGGAAAAAAGTTTTTCCTGCAACCATCCAAAAAGAAAAAGCAAAAGTCTATCGGTCAACACTGTCTAATGTAAAAGTCTAAAAGGTTAAAAGGGTTGTTTTTTTTACATAGTTATTCGTTGCTTGCACTAAACATAGTCAAATAGTGATAATTGTGTTCATTTTTTCATCCTAAATGTTCAGGAATTTATTTTCTACGCCTAAAATGTCTAGTGACCCCAAAAGTATTTAGACACATTTAAAATTTAATCAATTATGTTTCGATTAAACCAATATTGCATGGATGCTATTGTACTGGATTTCAGTTAATATCAGATTAATACTGAGTAACTTACATTTTACACATTTTGTGTATTTATGCTCCTTTAGGCATTTCATGTCTGAATAACTCAGTGTTGTTGAATTAATCATTTGATTGAATCATTTACTGACTCACTCATAAAGACAGCTTCTCATTTCTTTCCTAATTGAATTAGTGTTGTTGAATGATTTTTTTAATGAATGATGGCTCAATGGCTCAATCATAAAGACAGTCACTTGTTTCTTTCCTAAAATAATCAGTTTTTGAACTAATCATTGGAGTGAATGATTCACTGACTAGCTTATAAAGACAGCTTCTTGTTTCTTTCCTGAATGAAACTGTGTACTTGAATAAATTGTTTGATTCATTGAATCACTGGCTCGCTCATAAAGACAGTCACTTGTTTCATTCCTGAATGAATCAGTGTTTTTGAACAAACCATTTGAGTGAATGATTCAATGAATCTCTCTAAGATTCACTTGTTTCTTTCCTAAATGATTCAGAGGTTTTGAACAAATCATTTGAGTGACACAATGACACACTCATAAAGGCTACATCCAAAATCTTAGGCAGCTGACTTGTTGCCTCGTTGGCCTATTATTGAATGACTTATTAGCGAATGGCTTTGCGCAGGCAACGTTTACGCAAAAAGGTACCTCACAAAATTGATTTCGGACAGGCTTCTGAGGCAGCGTAATGGTCTAATGATCTACAGCAAGATAGAACAAGCTTTGGTGATAACTAAGCAAATATTTAATTATTACAATACTAATTTGACATGACATCAAAAGTGGAAAACGTTGGTCAAAAGAGTACATTTATACAAAAACTGACCACCAACCACAACTTTCAGATGCCATCTTTATTTTTTAGCTTTAGTGAATTCAGTGACACACTCATAAGGAGTAACTTGTTTTGTTTCTTAATAAATTAAAGTATTAAATGATCATTTGAATAAATGATTCACTGACTTGTTCATGAAGGCATTGTTTTGTTCCTGAATGAATCAGTGTTTTAAACAATTTGGTTGAATGAAACAATGAATCGCTCATAAAGACAGCCATTTGTCGCCACCTACTGGTGTTTCAATGCAACTTGTAGCATGCAATGACTTTTAACCAGTTGATTTTAGTGTATGTATGAGGTCAGTCCTCCTCAAGTTCACATCAGAGTCACCACAGGTGTAGAGAATCACATTAACTATCAATATGATTCAACGTTTGTCAACCACAAATTGTCCTAATACTTTTGGGGGGCCACAGAGAGTAGGTTTACATAGTATATGAAACTTGTTCATTTCAAAGGATCAATGAAAATGTAATTTTTCAATGCCTTTTAATAAGAACAATGAACCAAAGGGTCAATAACAAGGGTGTTCATTGGTCCAGTGGGAATGGCCTGCACGTATCATCTGGTGTATAGTGTACTGATAAGAGCGAGTAGTGATGATATATCCCTGTGTATCCTTCCTCCATAAATTCTGCTTACGGCTTGCTCATTTGGATTGATTCGTACGTCAGCGCTCGTAACTTACCCACAAACAAAGGACAGATGATGACAAACATGATGCATTTCTTGCGCGCTGCCACCCATGCACAGACGCGCTGTCTGTGATTAAACTGAGCAATCATTCTGATATGGTGCTTGTTCCAGTAAAATACTGGACATTCAGCTTCTATGTGTTTTTCCCTGTGTGTGTTTTACAAGCTTGTTTCTTCATAACTATCAGTCGATACGATATTGAACATTTATATTAGTCGAGAGGAAAAATGTAGTATGTTTAGAAAACACATACACAAAGACACATAGACAAATGTTATTTCAATGATAAAGTATGATTTTGTTTGAGAACTCTGTGTGCATTTCATTTGACAATGCAATTGAAATGCAATAAACAGCCTTAGATTGTGAGGACATTAGATAAGAGCAATAAATTGCAGTTATATAATCAGATTCTCATGTCTCACAGACATATACAAATTTGAGTGTTATGTAGACCAGAGTTTGAAGATTTAAAGTGCCCTATTATGTTATTTTAAAGGCTAAACATTTTGTTTTGGAGACTATACAATAGGTTTACATGCATCCAAGGTCAAAAAACACTAATTTTCTCATAATATACATTGTAGCATCAGTTCATTTCTTACAGTTTCTGAAACGGTTCGATCAAGGACTCGGTCTCTCTAAACCTCTCCTTTCTGAGAGCCTGCTCTGCTCTGATTGGCAGAAACCAAACACCCATCACCATATCTGAATTTCAGCTCTTCCTCAGCATTTGATACACAGTGATGCGAACAGTAACAATGGCGTCGGTTTTACCGTATCAATCTCATCCTTTTGAAGAAGTGCATCAAAGCTTAGGCAGCAGAAAACAGCGTCTTCTTGAGATGAACAACACGAACCAAACTCTTCCAGATTCAGCTACAACTACAGTGTTTGAGGGCAGGGCAATGTAGACACTATTAACTTACAACCAATGAAGACCATAGGCTGGCATTATGCAAATTAGTTATAAACCTGCATAGGTTTGAGCAAGAAGTGGGAGTAGAACTACTGAGGATTTCGTTTCAGGCAGAAACTTTCTTTTAGGAGACTGCATTTATCTGCACTTTGATCTTTGAAACTTTGCAGACCTTTTACATTCATAAACAGCTGTATTACAAACTACATGAAAGGTAATATCTGAAAAAGCAAAATAGAGGCACTTTAAAATGAAGATTCATGAATTGGAGTCCATGTATTTTAGCTCTATCCTAGTATAAAAAAGTTTAACAATTTTAAAGGGGACCTGTAATGCCCCTTTTACAAGATGTAATATAAGTCTCTGGTGTCCCCAGAATGTGTCTGTGAAGTTTCAGCTCAAAATACCCCACAGATCATTTATTATAGCTTGTTAAATTTAGCCCGATTTGGGTGTGAGCAAAAACATGCCGTTTTTGTGTGTGTCCCTTTAAATGCAAAACAGCTGCTGCTCCCGGCCCCCTTTCCAGAAGAGGGCGGAGCTTTAACAGCTCACGCTTCGGTCGCTCAACAACAACAAAGCTGGAGAATCTCACGCAGCCAAAATGAGGATTGTCAGTAACGGTGTTCAGCCTTACATTGTTCAAACCGGAGTCGACACTGATGGAGAGACTCAGGAAGAAGTTACAACTTTTAGAATGAAACTGGATGTTTCTGAATGGTTAGTGGATAAATTTATGTAGTTGCTGTGGAGTTGATTCAACTCATCCACTAGCATGTGCCGTCATGTTAATCTTTTGTGTAAATTCAGTGTTGAATTGACCCTCGTTTGTGAAGCAGTCCGGCGTAAAATGACGGCATGACAACAACACTCTACTACAACAACTCTTCCTCTTCTCTAAAGCAGCCCAACATGGCCTCACCCCCTTTGTTGAGTGTTCTCGTGGGTGGTGTTTATGTAAATTTTGGGGTTAGTGATGTCACCAACCCAGGAATAAGCTCGTTGTAGTCCCTACCAGCTGTTTGTTGTAGTCCTTAAAAAGTGATTTTTGTAAAAGAAAATATCTCTCTTTGCATTGAACTTTGAGCGTCGTAACTTTGCAGATGTTGTTTATGCTCAAACAGCAACATTACACACTAACTAAAATTAAAAATGTGAAATCATAATCAAGGACCCCTTTAAAATGTTTTCTTTCTTTTCTGCTAAAATTGACTCTTAAAAGTGTTAAGAAGACTATTTTTCCCTGTCTGCTGCCTTTTACGTCACAGCTCATAATAGTCTTATGCTTCTGGACATCTTGCACCAGCTGAGAAACTGACACAATTTATTTATTGAAATAAATAACCCTAAAACACAAACACACTCTTGTTTTTCTCTTATTTAGGTGCTCGTTTTGTCTTTTCATGCATAGACTGATCTCAAATCTGTAGCAAAAACAGTATAATGATACCTTGCTTTGCTCCTTTGCCTTAGTGCCCTTCATCTCTCTTCTCTCTCTCTCTGTGTGTGTGTGTGTGTGAGTGTGTGTGTGTGAGTGTGTGTGTGAGTGTGTGTGTGAGTGTGTGTGTGTGTGTGTGTGTGAGTGTGTGTGAGTGTGTGTGAGTGTGTGTGAGTGTGTGTGAGTGTGTGTGAGTGTGTGTGAGTGTGTGTGAGTGTGTGTGAGCGTGTGTGTGGTTGTAGGGTCCGAGCTGATGAGATTGACAAAATCTCGTCTTAGAAGTGAAAGAGGTTAATAGCTTGCACATTGCCGATTCTCAAAGAATCACGCATCAATGTTTACAATCATGTTTCATCTGGAATGAGGAGCAGTGACGTTCTGCTGTAGGTCACACACTTTCTTCTCTGCTAAAACTGTGATGAAATTTCTTAATTTCTCTCTGCATATTTGCTAATGTATCATTAAATTTAGTTGATCTGCATGAACATTTGCTTCAAATGCTCACATACTGCAGATAATATACATTGAGGCGACTGATTATGTGTTTGTTTGATTGATGATGCGTGATTGCACTGCAAATATTTACATCAGAAGTATGTTGAAGGACCACATGGCATATTTTGAACTTGAGTTATGAATTGTTCCGTGTCTGCTGCACTGAATGTTCTGGTGTTTAGATTATAGAGATCATCTATATAGAGCTCTTCAGTGCTTGTATGTAATGCACAACTTTGCTTTTAGTGAATTTCTGATATTCTTTCACCTGTGGTTGTGACATTGGCATTTCCTTCATATTAAATTTTAGAGATGAGAGGCTTTTGACTTCAGTTGACGGAAACTATTTCCTGGTTTGCCTGAAAGAGCTGTTATTGATTTCTTTGCCAAAGCAAGGTGACGTGAGTGTCTTCAGACAGACATAGACTTTAAAGTGAATAGACACTATTGATGTGAATCTTTTGGAAGCTGTCCTGCAGTCTCCGTTTATTCATTCGTTAATTCATTCAAGTGAATGCAAAATTCGCAAGTGTTAATATTCATATTCAGTCATATATTTATTATAATCTTCATATCTGATGTTGTTGACCCATATTGACAGGAAAAACGCATAGATAATGGAGATAATGGGAAAGCAGGAGATTGCACATAAAAATGTATATATTTTTTACATTAAATAGCAATGATAGCAGTTATACTAATTATTATTTTAATATTTACATTTCTTGAAGGTTGAACAGATTTTTTTTCAAAATAAGTACTCTCTGTTAGTACTCTCAAGAGCCCAGAAAAAGAATGGCTTAAACTTTTTATCCATCCATCCATATTATTATTATTATTATTATTATTATTATTTGTAGTATCATGATCATCATCGTCATCAAATATTATTATTCGTAGTAGTAGTATCATCATCATCAAATATTTACTTAAGAACCCAGTTGAAAAAGAATGGTTTAAACTGATTTTTTAAAATAGTTTTTTTCCTGGTCTCCAGCCTGACCGACTGTAAAGTCCCTAAAACCACTCTAAAGTTTTGTCCCAAATGACACACTATACACTGTGCACTTATACACTATGTACTTTGTACTCAAATGTGTAGTATATAAATTGTAAAAGGTTATTTTGTCATTCAGCATCAGGAGTCTGATGCCCCTCCCACCCTCGCTATGTTATTAAAGCTGTGACAGTGGAGTGCAGGAAGTGTCCCACGTAGCCCTGTTTTCTGATGTTTTTAGGTGATTTTAACTCTTAGCCATAAAGAGCAAACAATCAATATAAGAAGCGACATCTCCCTCTGCTCTAATGGAAGCTAAACATTATGCTGTTTCAAAAAAAAGCTTTTTTTCTCTGCAGTTATGCTTGCATCTTCCCATAACCATTTGACTCTGTCATGGTTTGCCTCTTTCTGCCAGATTAGTGGCTCTCCACAGACATCAGAGTGAACAGAAGATGACATTATTAAGGTGTTTGCTTTGAGAGGAGTTTTACTTGCAGCAGTTTCAGTGAAGTCACAGCAAAGTTTAGCTGATATATTAAAGGGGACCTATAATGCCCCTTTTACAAGATGTATTATAAGTCTCTGGTGTCCCCAGAATGTGTCTGTGAAGTTTCAGTTCAAAATACCCCACAGATAATTTATTAAAGCTTGTCAAATTTGCCCCTATTTGGGTGTGAGCAAAAACAAGCCGTGTCCATTTAAATGCAAATGAGCTGCTGCTTCTGGCCCCCTTTTCAGAAGAGGGCGGAGCTTTAACAGCTCACGCTTCGGTCGCTCAACAACGACAAAGCTGGAGAATCTCACGCAGCCAAAATGAGGATTGTCAGTAACGGTGTTCAGCCTTACATTGTTCAAACCGGAGTCGACAGTAGCCACGTTTACATGTACACTTTTTTGTCATTCCGATTAAAATCATTCCGATTGAAAGATTCGGTGGAGTGTTTACATGAGATGTTATCTAATCCGATATGGTGTTTACATGTACCGGCGCTTTCAATCTGAATGACTTTGCGCATGCGCACATTAGCTTACGTCCAGCGTGTGGATGAAGGTCCCTATAATGATTCACTGAGTTCCTTCACTGTATTTAATAAATGTGTTGTTTCAGTTTTACAGTTTAATTTTGTCGCCGACATTTTGCATTCTGACGACCCCTGACCGCTTGACATGATGATGTAGACGCAAAGTAATCGTTTTAACGCATTTACATGGCAGACTTTTTATTTTCTTCGGTTTATAGAAAGGTTTATCCCACCTCTCTCAAACCGATTACAATTTCATTCGGTTTGGGCATTTTTATTCTGATTGAGGTGTTTATATGGAGCATTTTCATTCGGATTGAACTTTTAAACTGATTACAAGGCTCCATGTAAACGCACCTAGTGATGGAGAGACTCAGGAAGAAGTTACAACTTTTAGAATGAAACTGGACGTTTCTGAATGGTTAGTGGATAAATTTATGTAGTTGCTGTGGAGTTGATTCAACTCATCCACTAGCATGTGCCGTCATGTTAATCTTTTGTGCAAATCCAGCATTGAATTGACCCTCGTTTGTGAAGCAGTCCGGTGTAAAATGACGGCATGACAACAACACTCTACTACAACAACTCTTCCTCTTCTCTAAAGCAGCCCAACATGGCCTCACTCCCTTTGTTGCGTGTTCTTGGAAGCAGGGTTTATGTAAATTGTAGGGTTTGTGATGTGATGTGACTAACCTGGGAAGAAGCTTGTTGTAGTCCCTACCAGCTGTTTGTTGTAGTCCTTAAATAATGAATTCTTTAAAAGAAAATATCTCTCTTTGCATTGAACTTTGCAGATGTTGTTTATGCTTAAACAGCAACATTACACACTAACTAAAGTTAAAAAACTGAAATCATAATCAACCACCCCCTTTAATTTAATATTGTTTGCAGAGTAGATCTAGTCATGTGTACAGAGTGATACAGTAAATAATAATATAATTTATTTGATTACCATATTAAAAGGTTTGTTGAATGTAGAGAAATGGTAAACATTTATTAGTGTGTCATCCATTATTCAGCTCAATTTTAGCCTAGAGGCATTTGTGTTTTTGTTTTGCAATAGAGTTTACCCTGTGGTAATGTAACATCTTAATGTTCTCTCTCTGTGCCTTTACTTATTGAGAGCAAATGCAACAGCCCGAGGTTCTTTATTAATGGCAACTCTGAAATGGATGCCTGCAATTTCACCGTGCTTCTGTTTTCAAAAGCTTTTTTTTTTTTTTTTTTAAAGACAAGTATATATATTGAGATGCACCTGTGTGTGTGTGTATGTATGTGTATATATATATGTATGTATATATATATATATATATATATATATATATATATATATATATATATATATATATATATATATATATATATATATATATATATATATATATAGGGGTCGATATCAGTGACAGAACCCCCATTGACATTTTGTTTACGTAGGTAGATATTTTCTTGGTTGACATCTAGACGAATTGTGTCAGACTATGCCTTCAATAATGTATGAAAATCAAAAACACAAGGTGCAAGGCTTTTAAAGGACAAGGCTTTTAAAAGGCACTATGTGTCTGATGCTGCATCTCAGATGTGGGCTTTTTTAATAAAGATGAGGTCTCACTAAATACTTCACAATTCGCAAAGTAATGCCATTTGGAATGTGTTTACATCTATCCATTTCATTGTTTTTTGCAGGGTGTCAAGACGGACCCTCATATGGCTCTGGCTCTGGAACCTGATGCCAAACTGGCCAAAGAGAAGAAGAAGAACTCTATGGCTGGCCTGTATGAGGAAGACGAGGAGGAGCTGTCCATCAGGATAGGTAGAGCAGGAGTTCACTCAGGCAAGCTCTTCACAATCCCACAGTCTGCTCTCTCACTAAACCTCCTCACTGGAGGCAAAAGCACAGCAGTAGATGTGTGTTGGCTGTATTGATGGCTCTCTCTGGGGTCCCTGTTGGCTTTCCTTCCACTTCTGAATCACATTCCTGTGTCTTTTTGTTATGAACAAGCTCACTTTTTTAGGTTTCTCTCTGGGTTTCATAATTGCAGCTCTTAAGCCTCTTTAGTGTGCACTATGGAGTGCTGGTGGTGGGTTAAACTGCTTTGCCATGAATAGATCACAGATGGATCATACAGTTCTCTCAAGTGATGCTTAATGCAAGATTTATAAAAATACATCTATGTAACTTTTGCAATTTACCGTCATGAAAAGAGCATAGGCGGATCAGACATATGCAGAGTTCAAGAGGGCTTTAGGTGATATTTATGGAAATGATAAAGACAGTAAGAAAGAAATATATATACACCAATCAGGGATAACATTATGAGCACTGACAGGTGAAGTGAATAACACTGAATATCTCTTCATCACGGCACCTGTTAATGGGTGGGATATATTGGGCAGTAAGTGAAAATTTTGTCCTCAAAGTTTGTGTTAGAAGCAGGAAAAAATGACAAGGGCCAAATTGTGATTGCTGGACGACTGGGTCAGAGCATCTCCAAAACTGCAGCTCTTGTGGGGTGTTCCCGGTCTGCAGTGGTCAGTATCTATCAAAAGTGGTCCAAGGAAGGAACAGTGGTGAACCGGCGACAGGGTCATGGACGACCAAGACTCAGCGAAGGCTGGCCCGTGTGGTCTGATCCAACAGACGAACTACTGTAGCTCAAATTGCTCAAGAAGTTAATGCTGGTTCTGATAGAAAGGTGTCAGAATACACAGTGCATCACAGTTTGTTGCGTATGGAGCTGCATAGACACAAACCAGTCAGGGTGCCCATGCTGACCCCTGTCCACCACCAAAACCGCCAACAGTGGACACGTGAGCATCAGAACTGGACCACGGAGCAATGGAAGAAGATGGCCTGGTCTAATGAATCAAGTTTTCTTTTACATCACGTGGATGGCCAGGTGCGTGTGCGTCGCTTACCTGAGGAACACGTGGCACCAAGATGCACTGTGGGAAGAAGGCAAGCCAGCGGGTGATGCTTTGGGCCTTGGGTCCTGCCATCCATGTGGATGTTCTTTGACACGTACCACCTACCTAAGCATTGTTGCAGACCATGTACACCCTTTCATGGAAACGGTATTCTCTGGTGGCTGTGGCCTCTTTCAGCAGGATAATGCTCCTGCCGCAAAGCAAAAATGGTTCAGGAATGGTTTGAGGAGCACAACAACGTGTTTGAGGTGTTGACTTGGCCTCCAAATTCCCCAGATCTCAATCCAATCGAGCACCTGTGGGATGTGCTGAACAAACAAGTCCGATCCATGGAGGATCCACCTCGCAACTTACAGGACTTAAAGGATCTGCTGCTAACATCCTGGTGTCAAATACCACAGCACACCTTCAGGGGTCTAGTGGAGTCCATGCCTCGACAGGTCAGCTGGTCATAATGTTAACCTCAACAGCAAAATATAAAGTTAGCCTTAATGAAAACCTAGTCCAAAGCATTCAGAACCTCAGACTGGGCAGAAGGTTCACCTTCCAAAAGGACAGTGACCCTAAGCACACAGCTAAGACAATACAAGAGTGGCTTATGGACAACTCTGTGAATGTCCTTGAGTGGCCTAAGCAGAGCCTGGGCTTGAACCCAATCGAACATCTCTGGAGAAACCTAAAAATGTCTGTCCACTGACGGTCCCCATTATTATTTAAATTATTACAATAATTCAGAAGAATTCACTACAGGGAATAAATGTAGAGTACATGTTTGCCCCCATATTTGAAATATCTGGTAGCATTATTGCATAATATAGGGCTTAAAGTAGCTTTTCTGAATATGGCTTTTTGAACATTATCTGAATATTCCAGTATGCATAAACTGAAATTACCTCTCTTCGTCACACATTAAGCATAATAGCATTTTCACTTTGATGTTAGAGATTCCCAAAGAAATGTAGTTAAAATGACTCGTATGGAAAACATGGATTTTATTAATTCTCTTTATAGAGAAGAAGAAGAAAAAAAAAAAACATAGCTGGATTTATCTGGGCTTGACAACATGGTTAAAATCTCTGCAGCTGTAATTCCTGAGGCAGAATCCATACAGTCTAATTATCAGAGCTAAATGAGTGTGAAAATATTACATGCTGAACAAGTGGAAAGTTCATTCTGCTAAAACGGCTGTAACCTCATTCAGCTTCTGACAGCTACAGGCGTTTTATGACATTATCAACTGACTTCAGATCAGATGTCTATCTTGATTGATGTTTACAGATAACAGAACACACGCGCATATTATATATATATATATATATATATATATATATATATATATATATATATATATATATAATATACACACAGGTGCATCTCAATAAATTAGAATGTCGTGGAAAAGTTCATTTATTTGAGTAATTCAACTCAAATTGTGGAACTTGTGTATTAAATAAATTCATTGCACACAGACTGAAGTACTTTAAGTGATGATTTTGGCTCACATTTAACAAAAACCTACCAATTCAATCTCAAAAAAGTAATCTCAAAAATTCAATCTCAAAAATAGATTACTTCATAAGATCAATAAAAAAAAAGAGAAATTTTAAACAGAAATGTCAGGCTTCTGAAAAGTATGTTCATTTCTTTGCACTCAATACTTGGTTGGGCCTCCTTTTGCATGAATTACTGCATCAATGCTGCGTGGCATGGAGGCGATCAGCCTGTGGCATTGCTCAGGTGTAATGGAAGCCCAGGTTGCTTTGATAGCGGCCTTCAGGTCATCTGCATTGTTGGGTCTGGTGTTTCTCATCTTCTTCTTGACAATACCCCATAGATTTTCTATGGGGTTCAGGTCAGGCGAGTTTGCTTGCCAAACAAGCACAGTAACACCATGGTCATTGAACCAGCTTTTGGTACCTTTGGCAGTGTGGGTAGGTGCCAAATCCTGCTGGAAAATGAAATCAGCATCTCCATAAAGCTTGTCAGCAGAAGGAAGCATGAAGTGCTTTAAAATTTCCTGGTAGATGGCTGCATTGACTGTGGACTTCAGAAAACGCAGTGGAACAACATCAGCAGATGACATGGCAGCCCAAATCATCACTGACTGTGGAAACTTCACACTAGACTTCAAGCAACATGGTTTCTGTGCCTCTCCACTCTTCCTCCAGACTCTGGGACCTTGATTTCCAAATGAAATGCAAAATTTACTTTTATCTGAAAAGAGCACTTTGGACCACTGAGCCACAGTCCAGTTCTTTTTCTCCTTAGCCCAGGCAAGACGCTTCTGACGTTGTCTTTGGTTCAGAAGTGGTTTGGTACGTGGACTGTGACAGTTGTAGCCCATTTCCTGAAGACGTCTGTGTGTGGTGGCTCTTGATGCACTGACTCCAGCTTCAGTCCACTCCTTTTGAAGCTCTACTAAGCTCTTAAATCGACTTCGCCTGACAATCTTTTCAAGCCTGCGGTCATTCCTTTCACTTGTATACCTTTTCCTACCACACTTTTTCCTTCCAGTCAACTTTCCATGAATATGCTTTGGCACAGCACTCTGCGAACAGCCAGCTCTTTCAGCAGTGACCCTCTGTGGCTTACCCTCATTATAGAGGGTCTTGATGATCGTCTTCTGGACAACTGTCAAGTCAGTAGACTTCCCCATGACTGCTGTTGGGATTACTGACCTAAACCCAGTATTTATATCCTGAGAATGGTAATTTAATAGAACTTGAAATTAAATACTCTAATAATTTGAGATACTGAATTTTTGATTTTGATGAGCAGCAAGCTGTAATCATCAAAATGAAAACAAAAAAGTCTGGAAATATTTTACTTTATGTCTAATAAATCTAGAATATATTTAAGTTTTACTTTTTTAATTAAATTACAGAAAAAAAAAAGAAAAAAAAACAACAACTTTTTTTATGATATTCTAATTTATTGAGATGCACCTGTATATATATAAGCTCATTCGAGGAAATGGGTTGGTAAATTGACTAAATGGAATGTCAGTTTGCTGTAATTATCAGATTTATTTTGCTATAGTTCATGGTATTATTATTATTATTGTTATTATTATTATTATCATAATTTCATAATTGTATTCAGCTACTACTACTCATACTGGTCTTTTGTGAATATCATGTTTATCAGTAATTATTACCCACCTTGTATAGAAATAAAAATACCTAAAATAGATTAATTTTATTAATTTAGAATTTATTTATTTAAATAGTTTATTAAGTTAGTAAATAAATAAATAACTTTGACTTCCTGAAGCTGATGATCGGCAGTGCCCGTTTCAGCAGTGCTGATAAATATGACTAAAGAGGCCGATGTGCCTGTGCTCATGGTTTCGTTCAGAGAGCACAGCTATTTAAAGTGAGCGAGAGAGAGAGGGAGAGAATCTCAGGTGTGCCGTCGTGACGTGAGTTGGTTATCCGGCATGAAATGAAGGCTGATTCAGGCACCCTGAAGGGAGGCGATTATGTCTGTACACTTCCCTGCAGCTCCACTCTGAGCCGCGATTACATCGCACCGCTGCTTGGACTGGGCAGACCACATTACAGGCTTAGAAAGAAGTCATAAAGTTGGAGCCGAGGGTGTGTTTGCTCTGGGTGTTTGCATGCTGTTTCTTCATCATCTGTTTGTTAAGACTTTCTTTAAATTCATCTGGTGCTTTGCAAATATTCTGTGTTTGCACATGATCAGACAAAGTGTTCAAAGGAAATGGTGTTTCTGACAATGCTATCTTCTGCCTGCTCATGTGCTGCTATTCTCAAATCTGTTTCTCTTGATGATTGATCTCCAAACAGGAATAAATCACTTTCCATGAAGCCTGTATATGCAGTGTATTATGAAGGCCTTGTAAAATTAATTCATAATGCCTTGTAAAACATTAAAATATTAAATGTTTGTAAATAAAAGTAAATACGCTACTTAACCAGTTCATTTGACACCTCCTTAGTATACCTCACTTACACTTGTGATCTCAGCGATCAGAACAAAATGTAGGCGATAAGCATAGCATTTTTTTTCTTTTCTTTTTTAAATGAAATTAATGTATTATGTTTTGTTTCAACAATATTTCTTTTGTATTTTAAGGGGATTTCATGGTACTAGATTATATTCATCTCTATATTATGCACTATTTAATTCTATATAAATAAAATACAAGTATTAGAAACACATACACTCTAAAAAATGCTAGTTTAAAAACAACCCAAGTTGGGTTGAAAATGGACAAACCCAGCGTTTGGGTTGTTTTAACCCAGTGGTTGGTTCCAGCGTCCTGGACAGTTTTATTTAACCCAACTATTGTTTAAAAATTACTATATGGCTGGCTTAAAACCCAAAATAGGTTAAAAATTAAAAGTCAGACACATAATTACTATAGGTAACAATAATAATCAAAAGGTGAACAATTTAATTAATTTATTACAATTTATTAATTATTAGTTTATTGTTTAATTATTATTCATAAAATTTGTTTTAAGCGAGAAATTCAGTAATTTTTAAACAATAGTTTAGTAGTTTTAAACAATCTACCCAGCAGGTTTGTGCAAACATTTAACCCAACTGCTGGGTTAAAAGAACCCAAACGCTGGATTAGAAGAACCCAAACGCGGCATTAAAAGAACCCAAACTCTGGGTTTGTCCACTGCACTTATACAACATTTATTGATCTTTGTTAATGTTAATTTCATCACTTATTAATATATTATTAAAATCTTAGCATTAGTTATGCACTGTGAACTAACATGAACAAACAATGAACAAATGTATTTTCATTATCTAACGTTAACGAAGGTTAGTAAATACAGTAACAAATGTACTGCTCATGGTTACTTCATGTTAGTTAATGCATTAATCTTCATCGCAAGTGAAGTTTCTTAAGATTTCAATGAAGTAAAATTATAATTATAAAAAAATAAAATAAAATAAAAATCTACATTTTTCTGTCTAAATTGACCGAAGACCAGATGGTTAAAGGTAATGCATGATATAACATAGGAAATTAATGTTGGTCATTTATTTCAATATATTTTTAAAAAAATATTATACTGTTTACCAAATAATAAGAAATAAATATGATTTATTATAATTGTGGTTAGAGTTATTTAAAATGCATTTTGAATGCATTAAGACTGCCTATTAATAATGAATTTTGTATAGAGGCTTCATAAACTGTATTATTACAAACTGCTCATTATTTTGTTTTCTTTTTTGGGTGCTTTTCCTTTCCAGCCATCACTGTACACATCATCCATCAGACATTTTCAGAAATAAAGAGAGAGGTGTGGGGTACATAAGTGAAGATGTCTGTTTGCCATTACTTACATCACATAAAAATATAACCAACTGCTCATTCTTTATTTTTAATTATTGTTATTATGTAATTATTTTTATTATGATTTTAAATAATAATATATACTACTTTTTATAGATAAATGTTTATTTAGTTAAAATTTGATAAATTGATTATTTATTTGTTTCCACACAAATCAGGAGTTATGTACATTTATTTTTCTCATAGCTTTTTTTGGCTTAATACTTACATTTTTAAATTAATAATAAAAAATATTTTTTAAAGGGTCATATCTGGAGGAATTAAATTTTCCTAGCCCTTTTGAGGTAAGGGTTTAGTGTACTACAAAAAAAATAAATAAATAAAACAAATTACATACTGAGTCTTTCAGAATCAAAGAGGCTGTTATTGAATATTGTAGCTGTTAAAACTAAATTGAAGCTGACATAAAACCTGTGGCCCGTAAACAAGCTCTTCATTCCACATGTGAAGAATGTTAAAGGCTTAGCAGCTGAAAACAGCCCGTTTACTTCTAAAGGTGCGTTCACACCAGACGCGAATGAAGCGTTAAGCGCGAGTGATTTACATGTTAAGTCAATGCAGAGACGTAATGGACATCCTGTGGTGTAATTCGTGGGAATGAGGTGGCATGAATGACGCGGCACGAATTTAGCATTTTGGGGCGAATTGCGTTAACCAATCAGCAGCTTGCTCTAGTAGTGACGTGATTACGACGTAGTGAACAGAGGCAGAAATCCGAAACAACAATGGTGGACAAAATCATCGTCGCTGTATGTGGATACCTGGAGCTGTACGATACATCTTTGTACTTTTATAGAAACTAGGAATAAAAATGATCTTGCTTGGAAGAAAGTGAGTCAGGAGGTCGGAGAATCTGGTAAGTTGTAAAAAACGCTCTTTACTCAATTTGAGCTATATACATACACATATTGAGACTGCCGCCTGGCAGAAGCCAGGTCGAATTCACATCTGTTGTGAAGTGAATTTCACACGCGAATGAAGCGAGTAAACTCAAAATGTTCAAGTACGCGCGATTTATTCGCGCAAGTCGCGTCTGGTGAGAACGCCCCATAAGAGTCGTTTTCCATAAATGAAAATATGACTGTTGAGTTATTTACTGTGTAATTGGAAAAATCAAAGTCCTTCTCTATTTGTTTGCCTTCCTGAATAATGAGAAAATATCAAGTTAGGTGTTTGTTGTCACAGCCTGTCTGAATTAATGTGTTTGCACATCTTATTCTCTCTATATCAGTGTTTATAAAGTGCTGGGAATATTTGCTATTTATTCTCCTATTGTGTATAAAGCTTCTGTTTTTTTTATGAGGCTTCCTGCTGGTTATGGTGAGATAGTATTTGAAGGTAAAAATGGAGGCGGAGCTCATCAGGCTGAGCATTTGCCAAGAAACAGCAGGCCTGAATAGATGGGCATTATCGCTCATTCTCTCTGGCTCAGTTTCTTTCATTACAGAGGGTTTTCTGCAGCGTTCAGAAGCAAAATATGAGCAGCTCGTGCTGAGCCGATCGCAGCTTGGCTGTGTTCACCACACGTACATTTTTCATATTGCACTAACAGCAGGGCTTCAGCAGACATAGAGTAAACATACAGTGTCATCATGATTGCCTCAAGGTAAGATATCTTGAATGGCAAATAGCATTCGGCAAATGGAGTAAAATGGACCTGGAACAGTTTTTCTGTTAAATATAGTCCTAACCGTTAAATAACTCTGGTCATAAACCTAAAATCTGACTGGTTGGTGGGAAAAAAAAAAAAACAAACATCCTACTTTGGCAGTCACGGTAAGTAGCTTTTGTATGGAAGCTTGTTTTTGCCACTAAATAAAAAAATGAAAAAGGTAATTGTGACTTTATCTCACAATTCTGATATTTTTTTCTTGCAATTGTGAGTTATAAAGTGAGAATTGCGTGATATAAAGTCAAAATTGAGATATAAAGTTGCAATTCCAAAGTTTTCTCACAATTACGAGTTTTTATCATGCAATTCTGACTTTATAACACACAATTCTGACTTTATATCACGCAATTTTGACTTTTCTTCTCAGAATTGTGATATAAACTCGTTATTGCATCTTATAAAGTCAGAATTGAGAGATATAAACTTCCAATTTTGACTTTTTCTCACAATTGCAAGTTTACATCACCCAATTCTGACTTTATATCTCGCAATTCTGACTTTATATCTCGCAATTCTGACTTTATATCTCACAATTCTGACTTTATATCTCGCAATTCTGACTTTATATCTCGCAATTCTGACTTTATATCTCGCAATTCTGACTTTATATCATGCAATTCTGACTTTATATCATGCAATTCTGACTTTATATCTCACAATTCTGACTTTATATCATGCAATTCTGACTTTATATCTCACAATTCTGACTTTATATCTCGCAATTCTGACTTTATATCTCGCAATTCTGACTTTATATCATGCAATTCTGACTTTATATCATGCAATTCTGACTTTATATCTCACAATTCTGACTTTATATCATGCAATTCTGACTTTATATCTCACAATTCTGACTTTATATCATGCAATTCTGACTTTATATCTCGCAATTCTGACTTTATATCATGCAATTCTGACTTTATATCATGCAATTCTGACTTTATATCTCACAATTCTGACTTTATATCATGCAATTCTGACTTTATATCTCACAATTCTGACTTTATATCTCGCAATTCTGACTTTATATCTCGCAATTCTGACTTTATATCATGCAATTCTGACTTTATATCATGCAATTCTGACTTTATATCTCACAATTCTGACTTTATATCATGCAATTCTGACTTTATATCTCGCAATTCTGACTTTATATCTCGCAATTCTGACTTTATATCTCGCAATTCTGACTTTATATCTCGCAATTCTGACTTTATATCTCGCAATTCTGACTTTATATCTCGCAATTCTGACTTTATATCATGCAATTCTGTCTTTATATCTCGCAATTCTGACTTTATATCTCGCAATTCTGACTTTATATCACGCAATTCTGACTTTATATCTCACAATTCTGACTTTATATCTCGCAATTCTGACTTTATATCTCACAATTCTGACTTTATATCATGCAATTCTGACTTTATATCATGCAATTCTGACTTTATATCTTGCAATTCTGACTTTATATCATGCAATTCTGACTTTATATCTCACAATTCTGACTTTATATCATGCAATTCTGACTTTATATCTCGCAATTCTGACTTTATATCACGCAATTCTGACTTTATATCTCGCAATTCTGACTTTATATCATGCAATTCTGACTTTGTCACACAATTCTGACTTTATATCTCACAAATCTGATTTTATATCACACAATTCTGACTTTATATCACACAATTCTGACTTTATATCACACAATTCTGACTTTATATCTCACAAATCTGACTTTATAAAAAAAAAAAAAATTCAATGCTTTATAGAGTAAACAATTATTTAAAATATAATTGCACATATGTTTACTACAAATAAACCAAGGCATGGTTGTTCTTTTCCATTCTCAAAATACTAGAGATGCTTGCTTATACTGTTTATTATGCTGCACAGTAATTTAATAATTAATTCTCTTTCATTTCCTTCACATTATGTTAAAATATGTGTGCACAAAACCAGTCTCGAGTGTATCGCAGATCTTATGAGCTGGTGAGAGTCTTCTGGTACTTTCACCTGCTTATTTGTTTATTGATTTATTCTAATTCCCCCTCTCTGGATGTGTGCTTGACATTTCACAGCTGATATCTTGTTTACATGCTGCAAAATGCCCCAAACAAAACTCTAATATATTTCAACAATTTGCCACTAATCTGGAAAGCATGCCTCTACCTACATTTTTACAAAACGTAGGCCATAATGTTATTTGTATTTGAGCATATTTTATGCTCAATAATAGTATAGTTTTCTGTGTTTAGTTTATAATGTTTGTTTCCTATGTAATGTTTCTAAACTAAGTATTTGGTATTTAACATGGTATTACTTAAGAGAATAGGATGGTGATGTTTAGAGGATGTAGTATTTAAGCCTGTAGGGGGAATAACTTCCTTTGTGATCAGCTGTGGAAGCACTGTGTATTTTGTTTGCTTCTGTTCTTTTTGGGAAAAAAAGAATACATCAGTTTTTTTTGTTAAGAAACAGATGATGCATGTAGATACTACTGACACAGATATTCACCAAATGATGGAATTTACAATGTACATATACATACAATTCACTGTAGTTTCCAGCTGAAATGAACACTAGTGGCAGTAAAACACCAACAACTTTTATTCCTTTTCACACAGATTATGATTGCAGGGGCAGATTACTGATTAATAAAGGTTCCTCAAAACAATAGACTGTAAAAAAAAAAAAATGGAAATACTATCCGTGTCATCACATGTAGGTTTATGAAGAGCATTTTTAAAACCCAAAGTGGGCGGAGCCATCTTGGCACCGCTTCACTCCCGGATAACCGAAAATGGGCAAAGAGGTGGGACATGGGTGGAGCTGAGACAGCAGACAAACGGCTAGTAGTGACAGCAGTGGCAATCCACCTGACACCCAAGTGGCCACACTAGGGCTGGGACAAAAAAATCGACTCGTCTAACTATTGCGATTTTTTTTAATCATTTTTTTTTTACTCCAGTATCGATATCAATTCAAATTATATTGCTTTATTTTAGCCCTTGCATATAGACGAGGAGGACAGAAGTTACTCACTTTTGTTCAAACAGGGCAAAATGTATTGTTACTGTATCTCTATTACGCGACCTAATATCCCTTTCAAGATACGCGAGAAAGCGATGAGACTACCCGCACTTCAATTCAAACACCCATGCAATCTTATTCTTAAATGACAACAATTATTCATCTGTCTGATAAACCTTTCACAAATTCATATCGCATCATTCAAATCGCGCTGCTGCTGAACCAGAGAAAGCAGTTGTTATAGGTGTGGAGCAGCTTCATAAACAGTCTTTTCAACCTCATAGTTTCAATATTTCTCTGATACAAAAGTTCAAATTATCATACAAGTAGTGCGATTAAAAGTTTATAGTTCAAATATAAACACTAATGTCTACGTTAGCGATCAAAATAGAGTAAATCACCTTTTGATTAAATAACTTTTCAAATAACGACTGTATCAGTTACATTGTTTCGCCACTAGTTGGCGACAGTAGACTGAAAATGTGTTTTCACTGAATCTTGAATCGTTCAAGATAATGTAGTATAATGGATGATGCTTCTGAAATAAAACTCAGAAAGATGTGATTGTTTTTGTCAATATGACTAATCTTGTATATCATGTATAAGTGTATGATTCAACTGTTTCCCATGGTCTAGTGTTTAAAAAACAAAGGAAAATCGCAATACAATAGCAATATCTGCAACATCTGTTTCAGATAAAACTGAATGTTCTTTTAGCGCCACTCACTGGACATTTCACTTTGAAAGTGTTGCGAAACATGCAAGAAGCAACATAATATCGACGCAACAGGCATGTTGTCCTTAATCAGCATGTCGTATCAATCCAGTAGCTGTGTAAGTTATACTTATATTCAGTAGACTTGACTGTTGACCGTGTTCAAACTTGAATCAAGTTTGTCCACCAGAAGTCTAGTTACTGTGATAAAAGAAACATTTGGTTTTGTACACCATTTGAACAGTTTAGAAATATATAGACATTCCCTCAAAATCAAACCAGACATGTTATTGCAGTAGGAGAAGTATTTGTTGTAGTTAATCCCACAGTGAATGGGCAGTTGCATTAAAAGATGAGCTTGTTTGCTTTGATCAAGGCACCGCTCATGGACTTAATAAGTTGTTTGTCTTTCACTCAGTTTCTGATGCACCATGATTCCCCCGAAGTAGAATATCACAACCGTCTTCTCGTTTTTTTCTCTTGCATTCTTGCATTTGCATTTCAACAATGTAGTCCCTTTTTCTGTAGTCAAGTTTAATTCATTTGATTTGATGTCAGACATGAACAGGTTTTAGTGAAGAAAAATTCAGAACTGTGAGCTTTTGAACTTCTTAATTCTGCCACTGAAATTACTAACGAACTGATTAATTTGTTAACGAGGTTGATAGTTGGCTGGTTTCCTCTTTGAAATCCTGTTTGTTTTAAACAATTGTTTTACCAATGTGGCCATAAATAGACTTTTCTAGTAGACTATGGGAGAAGATTCCAGCATTGTAAACAATATTTTTAATAATTATCTCCTGTGATTTTAGTTAAATCGGAAGGATCTTGAGTAATCAGTTCATGCAATTATTGAGGTATTTTGATTGTCTTATCATAAGCCCCTGATGATGAGATGAATTCCCAATGGTGATGTATATTATCAGATCTTAAAAGTAACAGTGCCAGATGGATGGATGGAGACAGAAAACAATAGATGGATGGATGGATGGATGGATCTCAAAAAAAAAGAAAAGAAAATGAAATAAAAGCTCATAATGACTTTGGGATAGTGACAGATGGACATTTTGTCCCTAAACACAAAGCCCTTCCCTAAACACGTTTTCACTAAGTCCATCATAAAAATAGAATTTCAAATCTCTGTGAAATAACACTTATTATTTTGCATCAAACAGCTCTAGAAGTGTTTTTCAGATATCCGAAGGTCAGGGCTTTGTGTACACGAGTGCTTCAGTTTGTGTCTGCATGCCTTTTGACTTGCGGTGTTTAAGTGTGTACTGCAGACACCGCATGCTCACCAGACACAACTTGATAAATCGACAAGTGATAAAAAGCCGTGCCCCATTCATACTGACAGCTGGAGGTTCACTGGTTATTGCTGGTCTGTGCTTAAGAAAATCTGAAAACATTTCTTGCTGCTAGAAATGAATATCATGCAGAGGAAAGTATTCATAAATAAATTTGAGCTGTATATGATGCATCATATATTGTTCATTTGCATGTATTTGAAGTAATCACATCACTGGACACAAGTTGATTTTTTTTTTTTTTAGTTTAGAAGTTTAGATCTGGCAGCGTTCACACTCAGTCAAATGAAGCACGCTAACAGAGCAATAACACCAGAGTTTATTTTAATTTGAACCAGACCTGCCAAGTGTGAACACACCCTTAGTTTGGTTTTAGAGTCATGCATTTTAGTTTAGTTTAATACTACATAAAACAATACTATTAAAACATTGACTGGATTTTCTTCTTGGAAATCACCAACTCTCGTTGCGAATGATTTAAAGTAGATTTGTCAGTGTGATCACCTCTGCAGAGACAATTGGAAATAAAGAGCTGAAAGCCCCAAGGGCAGCATGTTCTTTCAGAATGATCGCAGGTCTAAAGAATACAGATCTTGGTGTGCTTTTTTCATAATGGCATGTGGAACATTTCTCGTTTTCTTTGCCTGATCACATAAAGGCAGAAAAGGTGAGATGAGGATAAAAGCAGCATGTGCGGTTTACCTCTGTCCTCTGTGTTAGCAGAAAGGTGCTGCATTATGCAGAGAATATGCTGGTGGCGTGACTCCATGAATATGTACGCTTAGACTGCAACTGCTGACACATGATGAATATACAGTATGAATGTAAGCATGCTTATGGATTGGTATGACTGGGGCCGGTGGCCGTGCGTTTCTATGGTAGTTGAGCCCCATAGGGAAGATCCTCAGGCCCATTGAGTTATGAATACTGCAGTTTGAGCCCGAATGCTTCTTCATTTTTAGAAAGGTGACAATTCTGATTTTAAGAATTCTGTCAGACAAAGATTGTGCTGATAAATTACATTGTGCTTTCTCAAGTTAAAGGGGTGGTTGATTATGATTTCACTTTTTTAACTTTAGTTAGTGTGTAATGTTGCTGTTTGAGCATAAACAACATCTGCAAAGTTACGACACTCAAAGTTCAATGCAAAGAGAGATATTTTCTTTTACAGAATTCTCTGTTTGAGGACTACAACAAACGGCTGGTAGGGACTACAACGAGCTTCTTCCTGGGTTAGCGACATCACAAACCCTAAAATTTACATAAACCCCGCCCCCGAGAACACACAACAAAGGGAGTGAGGCCATGTTGGGCTGCTTTAGAGAAGAGGAAGAGTTGTTGTAGTAGAGTGTTGTTGTCATGCCGTCATTTTACGCCGGACTGCTTCACAAACGAGGGTCAATTCAATGCTGGATTTGCACAAAAGATTAACATGACGACACATGCTAGTGGATGAGTTGAATCAACTCCACAGCAACTACATAAATTTATCCACTAACCATTCAGAAACGTCTAAAAGTTGTAACTTCTTCCTGAGTCTCTCCATCAGTGTCGACTCCGGTTTGAACAATGTAAGGCTGAACACCGTTACTGACAATCCTCATTTTGTCTGCGTGAGATTCTCCTGCTTTGTTGTTGTCGAACGACCAAAGCGAGAGCTGCTAAAGCTCCGCCCTCTTCTGGAAAGGGGGCGGGAGCAGCAGCTCATTTGCATTTAAAGAGACACACACAAAAACGGCGTGTTTTTGCTCACACCCAAATAGAGGCAAATTTGACAAGCTATAATAAATGATCTGTGGGGTATTTTGAGCTGAAACTTCACAGACACATTCTGGAGACACCAGAGACGCATATTACATCTTGTAAAAGGTGCATAATAGGTCCTCTTTAAGTTACTGCAAATTAACATGGTATTGTTTGCATTCTGAACTTATGATAGGGTAAAACTAAATGACCGCTGCCTCTTTGTTATCAAGGTCATGGTGTCATTAGCATTCAAAAGTCAACTGTACAATATGACTTCTCTATAAATTGATACAATTAATATTAAAAAATGGAAAGTTTTATCTATTATTTAATGTGACAGGGTAAATATAAGATAATACACATTTTGACAGTTCAATGACTGTAGAACTTGGCTCTTCAAATGATTTAACTTCATCTTTAATGCCTTGATATACTCACGGCAACTCTGTATATTTTTTCCATACAATAGATTGTTTAAAAGCAAGCAGCTTTACAGTATTAAACATTAAATCGATTGTTGATTTAAATCAGAATTTCGACTTCATTTTCTACTATAAAGTGGCTCTCCAGTGTGTTCATGATTTTACTTGCGTCTGAGCAAAAGAAATGAACTGGAGAAGATTTCCACATCAGAGAAGGCGGAGCCTTAGAGCCACACCTACCTATTACATAATCGCCAAGGACCAATGGTAGTTTGAAGGTGTTTACCAGCCAGAGTGAACTTTTCCCCCGAAAGTTCACTTTTGCAAGCTTGAACTCCTGAAACAAACACCAAATTAACCTAGTTTTGGAGCGATTTTGTCCAAAATGACGTCACAACAGTTCATTCTTTGATTTCACTGTAAGTACATCAGGGCCTTTATAACACTGATTATCTCTTCATCACAGCACCTGTTAGTGGGTGGGATATATAGGCAGCAAGTGAACATTTTGTCCTCAAAGTTGATGTGTTAGAACTTGGAAAAATGGGCAAGCGTAAGGATTTAAGCGAGCTTGACAAGGGCCAAATTGTGATGGCTAGATGACTGGGTCAGAGCATCTCCAAAACTGCAGCTCTTGTGGGGTGTTCCCGGTCTGCAGTGGTCAGTGTCTATCAAAAGTGGTCCAAGGAAGGAACAGTGGTGAACCGGCGACAGGGTCATGGACGACCAAGACTCATTGATGCACGTGGGGAGCGAAGGCTAGTCTGATCCAACAGACGAGCTACTGTAGCTCCAATTGCTCAAGAACTTAATGCTGGTTCTAATAGAAAGTTGTGTCAGAATACACAGTGCATCACAGTTTGTTGCGTATGGGGCTGCATAGCCGTAGACCAGTCAGGGTGCCCATGCTGACCCCTGTCCACCGCCGAAAGAGCCAACAGTGGACACGTGAGCATCAGAACTGGACCACGGAGCAATGGAAGAAGGTGGCCTGGTATATCCATCTATATAAAAGCTTGCACAACACTTATTTTGGGTTTTTATTGCATTCAGCTGCTCAGATGTTGTGGACACATGGTACTCCATTCATCAAATGATTGTGAAATGACAGAGATGGATGGGGCTTTCAACTATGTTTGATGTATAGATGTGTATGTGCTTCTCTATACTCAATCAAACACATCTGTGATGACATTTGTGAGATAAATTATGGATGTGGGTTATTATAACAAGGTCTTTTTCTTTCTCTGGCTGATGTTTCAGCATGATTGACAGCTGCGAAGGTGTCAGTGTGTGTCTGTTCATGTACGTGACATTGCTTGTAATAGCTGCATTTGAGTGACTGGATCTTGGATCCCACAAACAAAAGATCAGAAAGCTCATAACAGATGTAAAATATTCACAGTGGCAAATTGTGTGTTGCAGTACACTGCCTGTGGAGTATTGAGTTAATTCCAACCTGCACCCGTTTCCGATTTCAACAATCCTCTGGCATATGATGAAGTTGTGGGAAAGTTAAGGAAGGACTGTGTGTTCTGATGTCAAAGTGCATGAAATTAGATGAAGCTGGAATGTCCTTACAGTGACCCCAAAGTAGGTCATGGGTTGAAATGCCACAGTGCCATGGAGTGTCAAATCTGACCAGTAGAGGGTGCTGAAGTCTTCTTCCTTTTCCTGGTTGAAATAGTTTTGCTTTCATACTGTAGATGTTTTTTTTTTTTTTTTTTGAATAAGTTAAACTGTGTTGTGTTTGGCAGGATCAGTCTATTATATCTGTAAACTTGCATCACGCAAACTCATGTGACTATTTATTCTGTGAAACACAAAGGGAGATGTTGTGAAAAAACTGCACTTTTCCATGTGAAGAAAGTAGACTGTGACTATCAAGCTCCAAAAAATGACATAAAAGCACTATAAAAGTATGTAAATAAAAGGTAAATATGATGCACTATATGCACAATATTTCATGTCTTTAAAAATTTGTATACTTTTATTTATCGAAGATGCATTAAATTGATCAAAAATGACAGGAAAGACATTTATAATGTTACAGAAGATTCTATTTTGAATAAATGCTGTTCTTTTAATATTTCTATTCATTAAAGAATCCTGGAAAAAAATGTATGACATTTTTCACAAAAATCTGAAGCAGCTGTTTTCAACATTGATAATGATCATAAATGTTTCTCGAGCAGCAAATCATCATATTAGAATGATTTCTGAAGGATCATGTGACACTGAAGACTGGAGTAATGATGCTGAAAATTCACATAAATAAATTATATTTTACAATATATTCACATAGAAAACAGTCATTTTAAATTCTAATACTATTTCACAATATTACTGTTTTTGTTTTTGTTTTTTTTTTACTGAATTTTTGAGCACATAAAGCCTTGGTGAGCACCTCTATATATATATATATATATATATATATATATATATATATAAACATTAATGGAGTTAATTCACATCACTCATGCATGCATTGACAATTTAGTTCATTATATATCTCAGTTGTCATGAAGTTTTCAGGGCCAGAAAGTTCTCTTATTAGTTATAGAGTTATTAAATTGTCACATACTTGTCTTTCTCTTTACGCCACATATTGTGCAAGTGTACAATATGAAAATGACTTGTGACTGATTGCTGAAGACAGGTTTGAGCCTCCTGGTGCCAAGCGAAGCATATACAAATAAATAAGTGATATGGGATGTGGCTGTTGAACACACATTTGCATTTTGTCAAGAAAACCAGCAAACAGCAGTAATCCACAGAAAAACCAGACACCCGTGGAGAGAGTTTGGTCGACACAAATAGCAGCCTGCTCTTTTCTGGCATGCTGTCTTGACCTTTAAGTAATAATTTGAGTTTAATATATATATAAAGTAATTTTTGGGTTTATGTGACACTGTTATATGATGTTTAAATGATACGCTGAAGCTTACTAAGTTCTGCTATGACTCAGTATCCTCAGAGATTCGGTGTGTGTGTTTATTGGGTTTGGTGTATGTTACTGACATAGATGGCAAAGTGGTTTTGTTTGCCTGAATCCAATTCTGCTTTGTACAATCCATAAAACAAGTAATTATTAGTGGTGCTTGCTAAGGCGAGCTGCGAACATGAATGATTTCTCAATTTACACGGCTTGTGAAGGGGTTTCTCTAAGCAATTTTTGCCTGGCAGATGATAAAACAAGGGGAGCATAGAGTCCAGAGTATCATAGAGATTTGCGGGTGGACTTGAGCAAGAAACCACCCAAAACACTTTAACAACTGTATTTCAACCACCCACAACATCATCCTAGCATCATTGTGGTAATTTTTTGAATAAGAAAACACCTAAAATCTAACAATCTAGTATATCATCACAATATCTTAGCAGCACCATCTACCCATTCTGTAATGAACAACAGCTGTCTTGGAGAGATTGTTT
This sequence comes from Hypophthalmichthys molitrix, assembly GCA_037950675.1. Classification (NCBI taxonomy): domain Eukaryota; kingdom Metazoa; phylum Chordata; class Actinopteri; order Cypriniformes; family Xenocyprididae; genus Hypophthalmichthys; species Hypophthalmichthys molitrix. The sequence continues at coordinate 2,148,594 of CM075503.1, read as the reverse complement.
TGACTATTTAGGATTTGTTGTTATTTTTAGTACTGTCAATGGAATTGATCGAATTTTTGTATTGTAATAATTTCAGTTAATCTCCAAATTAATGTAAAACAAACTTAAAGACAGTATATTTTAAATATTTGTTTAATGGCATCTTTTTATGAATGAAGGTTAGTGTCACTGATACTAATACTGCTGTCTCTATGAAAAACATTAATTATAGACATTCAACATTACAGTATAACTGAAAGCTATCAATTTTAACATTTATTAGGCTTTAAAAAACAACTTTTAATTTAAGTGAACTTAAAACAATCTTCACAAACCCTTTATAATAAATGTCATATTACCTGTGGCTTATAATATAGAGAATATACAGAAATTGAATAAAGTTATCAAACACTTAACAGTCTTCACTGCATTAATGATAAATGAAATATAGATTAAGCTACAATTTTCTCAGTTATCTTTGTTCTTTGATGAACATTAAAGACATCATCACAGCAACTAGTTTATTAGGCTGCTGTCACTTTAAGAGCTGTCGCTGCCGAACATGACGAGCATCTCATTTTCTCACAACTCTTCAAGTTTTTTTTTAACACGTTTAAGACTGGTCTTATGAGGATACTCGACAAAACAGGCATTTTGGCATAATTCTGTGTGTCATTGTTTGTTCAAGCGCGAAAGAGAAATCGATACTGGCGCTCGTCTTTCAGCTGTGTGTGTCACATGACACGACATTCATAGACAGCGTTTGTCTTGTTGCGCTTGAATGGTTTAAAAGCATTTGCGTGATCATATAATGTAATGCTAGACAAATTATGATGGAAAAAACGGAATCTGCATTAATTGCTTTAAATATTTAACATGTTAAACTGAAAAGAAAAAAAAAATGAATCGCATGCATTAACACACTAATTTTGACAGCACTAATTATTTTTAGAGATATGTTGGTGCCCAACCTGACACTTACAACATTTTCAAATCGGGGTCTTTCATCTCAGCCCCACTAAAAATCTGCATCTCAGCTGTCAGCATTAATATCTTCTCTATCTCTCATCTGGGGCATGCTTTCTGCTCCAGCTGAATTACGAAATAAAATGGATTCAAATGCACCACATGTCTGTCTGTCAGTCAGTCAGTCAACCACTTCTGTCCTGATTTCTTCGAGGGAAGGGTCTATGTGAGGGTAAATATATGGGTCTTTTTCAGATCTTTCAATCTAATGAACGAAATAAGCTTGTGCAATTTACATATGAATGTGAAAAGAGATGACAGAAAAGCATACGGAGAGTTTCAGCTTTTGTTTCCGTTCTGACAGCCGCAAGACCAGCCGAATGCTGTGATGAGTGCATGGTGAGAGAACATTGTGCTCGGTACATTTTTCGTCTTCAAAGCAAACCTGTTTCTTCACTCGACAAAGTTTAAATCCCGTCTGGCTACCGTGCTTCTCATAATGTTCATGCATTAGGTCAGTAGGCGGAGAGTAGGTGGTCTGTTGCAATGTTCGAACGCATTCGACCACAATGCGTTTTCGACAAGCTCAAAACATTTTAGACCCCATTTACACCTGTATTTAGCGTCATCCACTTGTGATCCAGTCGACCAAAACGCATCTTAATACCAGGTGTAAACAGTCTTTATTTCAAAGAGGACAAAGCCTCACGAAGGCTGAAATATTCGCTAAAATCATTAAGTTCTTTATAATTTCTATATTTTCTAAATAAATGCATATTTCTTGTTTCATTTTATGGCAGTGCACCATTTTTGCACCTGAAACATGGACATGTAGATGGTGTGACAGTGTTACCATTCATGAAGCATGTTCGGCCTTCACATGTTCACATGTCCATCACTCATAATTAATTCACGAGCGATCAGTCACCTAACTGAAATGATATTTTATATTCCACATGTGAACTCACTTCAGCCCTCATCTAAAAATTCCTTCCATCTTTCCAGACAAAATACTGTATACGCTCCGATCACACATGACTGATGTGCTTCTTATGACCTTTAAGCCCAAGTAATCTGCATTCATTATATTCTTTCATGGGTGGTTGGGAGAGATGGAAACTATATTGTTCTTCCGCCCAGTCTGAGGGATTTCGTTTAAGTGAGGACGATTCAGGGTCGTTCCCTTCTATTTGCTAAATCTCAACGCACGCATACATAATTGAGCTCTAAAGTGACGGGTAATTGGTGGTGTGAGTTTCAGATGCACTCTGGATATAATTTTTTCCTCTTTTTATAGCGATTAAAGAAAAGAAATGATTTGACGTTTGGCGTTTAAATAAGGATAAAAGCTACGATAAATACAGTGTGAGATTTGAGGGTTCCTTGAGGAGATAAAAGCTCAGCTCGACTTTGAAACGAGCCGTTCATTCTGTGATGTTCTGCTGCTGATTATTAGCTGCATGTTCAAATGAGTCGACTACAGTAACGAGACATGAGGTTGTTTTATTGACTTCACTGAACTCAGTGTTGAGCAATTTTCTGATTAGTTAATAGTTTATTTTCCACTTTGTGTTTGATTTGATAAATTTGTTGCCTTTTTTCGTGTACAAGGTTATTCTGTAGATCTGCTTCATACCTGAATTGAGTTTGTTTCATAACGTTTGCAACATTGACACTGTTATTAAAATAAACTGAATCAACATTGAACCAAATTGTGCTGAATAACAACACTGTTGTCTTCTGTAGAGCTGCTTTACCTATCTATCTCTCTGTCTGTCTATTTATCTGTCTATCTGTTTTTCTGATAGACTTTATTACCTTCGAAACATTCAAACTTTAAATTTTAAAACTACCTCAAACTTCTTCAAACTTCAAGCTTTTATTTATTTTTTTTCAAACTGTCTGGCCTGGCTTTTTCAAGCCAACTTCAAAGTTTGTCATCAAACTTTAATCATCTAGTTGTCTTTTGATTTTCGGTGATGTTTACAACCCTGTTAACAATGTCTAAATACATTTAAAACCCAGATTTATGTGATTGTGCAACACTGACTAATGAATTGTTGTTATATTGATTCTTTCAGTGAACAGTTTGCATCTTGAAATGTGGTGTTCTCCAAAAAATGACATTGGAGAAGATGTTTGACGTGCCTTTTCTGTTTCTCTTTTAGATAAAGTCGAGAACGGAGAGGTGTACCAAAGACGCAGGGCTCCCAACACCGGCCATACAGAAGAACAGGAAGTGAGTACTAAACCACAGGAGCAGACGAGCCAATCAGAAAGCAGCTGGCGGCGAATTGTTCTACTGATCCTGGCCATCACCATACACAACATTCCCGGTGAGTCTTTCCTCTCCTGACCGCATCTCCTCTTCAGTTATTCCATTATTCAAGTGCACATGTCCCTTTCTACTATCATGTCTCAAAAGCAATAAAGAATCAGTAGGTGTGTGTCATTTTCTTCATGATTGATGATAACGTTAGAATCCAAGAGGAAAGAGTTTTAGGTTTTTTTGAATACTGCTTTTCTTCCTGGTTTGAAGTCAACAGTGACTCACAATTATTCATGAGCCTCTGTGGCCTAATCCGATATTGAGAAGGCACTGTTTTATAATTATTCATATCTGCATGTGACCTTTTCCAATGACAGGCGCTTCAGACAGTGATTTGATACCATACTGAAACTTGAGCAGCGTATGTTCCTTTGCACGGCGCAAAAATACAGGTGTTTCCTCACAATGCTGACAAAGCAACATAAATTAAAATTATATATTTTATAATTTATAATTACTATGGTGTTTTAAATTATTATTATTATTTAAATAGTATTATAATATATATAATTACTATATATTTTTTGAATTTTAAATTATTGCTAGTGTTAATATTGGCTATATCAAATTGAAATCTGCATTTCTGAGTGGTCTACAGTTTAAGGTTATATACATTTTATATATATATATATAATAAGTGTGATCAATTATATAATAATTATAATTTATTATATTTAAACAGATCATGCATATATTTAAATTAAAAATACATTTAAAATACATTTAAATTAAAAATTATTTCCTCACAATGCTGACAAAGCGACATAAATTAAAATGATATATTTTATAATGCATAATTACTGTAGCATTTTAAATTATTATTTTATTAGTATTTTATTATATATAAATAATATATATTTTTAGAATTTTAAAATATCGCCACTGTTAATACTGGCTACTTCAAATTGAAATCTGCATTTCTGAATGGTCTACAGTTTGTTTTTATATAATAAGTGTAATAAATTATATAATAATTATTATAATATATGTATAATTTTAAACAGATCAAGCATATATTTAAATTGTATATAATTACTATATATTTTTCATATTGGAATAATATCTTAATATAATATATATATATATATATATATATATATATATATATATATATATATATATAATTTTTATTACTATATATTTTTAGCATTTTAAATTAATGCAATGGTTCAAGTCGGCATGAAACGGAAGTTGTGCTAGGTTTTTTTTGTGACATATATCCGAGTGAACGGCTTCTGGAATAAGAACAAATGTAGGGTGGGGCTTGATTTTGTCCGTGGGGAATTGATTGGATGGTTGTGGTTTGCTATTGGTGGATCTCATGTGAGTGACAGGTTGCCCCGCCCTCATCATCAGAGAAGAGAAGAGAAGAGATGATGCTGCAAGAGGGAGGGGAAGTTATTCTGATTCAAGATTGCGAGGATCATGAATTTAAAACAAAATGATGTGCACCGATAAATCATTTAAAATAAACACGGCAATATTCCTTAAAAAACAATCAGAATGATCAGTTTTGATTTCATGGTGACTTTGATATTGGCAGTATCAAAATGAAATGTGCATTCAGTAATGGAATGGTCTATGGATATGACTGAAAATGATGTCTGTCAAAGTGACGGATAATGATTATTTCTATTTCAGCTTCTGTTTCTCTCAAACTGTGCTGTTTTTTTAAAAACTTTAAAAGTCTTGCCTCCTGCTCCGACACTTTTCATCTGCTCTTTCTCCTTTGCGTTTGCACCATGCTGCCTTTATTTTCCTCTTTATCACCAGCGCTTTCGGCAGCACTTGATCACATCGCAGTCGGGCAGTCGCCCCCTGGATGCATTTGTTAATCATTCCAGCGCCGATCTCTTTGCTCTGCTTTCATCGTTCCTGAGCGATGAGCAGCATGTCTGAGGTGAATACAGATGACAGGTAGTCTGAGCGCCAGCGGACACTGACGGCAGTGTGTCTGTCTCTGTGTGTTCGGTAGCACAGAAATGTTGGCATAATGTGACCCCAGCTGTCCTCAATGTCCCATCTCACAGTCCTTGAAATCAGGCTCATTCTCCCAGAAGTCTTGACTGCCGACGGACGACCTACAAAAAGACCACCAGCTGGGATTTCAAGAGTATGTTTGAAGTGAATGTGTATAAAACACCAGATGTTTTCCTCTCTTAATTACACAATGACTCATAGCTTGTTCTTTTTAGACTGAATTTGCTTTTTTGAGCTTTCCAACAGACTCTTCAGTAAATGGGCATATTGTCAGCAGGACAACCATTTTTCATAATGAATGATCAGAATGAGTTGAGATCAATAGAGTGCTGTGGTTTAGCACAGGTTTGAGTGGAAAGTACAAGCTCACTAAGAAAAACGACAGATAATTAGACTTGATGGTTCATTCAGTGACGAGTGCACTTTGAATTGATTTGCAATCATTATATCAAAATAAATGAGGTGTACTTTTTCCCTCTTTTGTAAATTATTATGATAAAAATACACACTATAATTCAAAAGTTTGGCGTCAGTACATTTAAAAAAAATAAGAAATTTACTTTTATTCAGCAAGGATGCATTAAATTGATCAAAAGTGGCAGTAAAGACAATTATAATGTTACAGAAAAGATTCTATTTCAAATAAATGGTGTTCTTTTGAACTTTTCATTAAAGAATCCTCAAAGATTCATCAATTTAAAAATCTTACCGTCCCCAAACTTTTGAACGGAATATGCATTATTAATATTTAAAAATAATTTCATAGTTATTGTTTTGTCATGCATATACTTTTACAATTTTTTTTATTATATCATATTATTGGAAATTCAATGGAATATACAGGAATTTATGGAAGCTTGTTTCTTTCAATTCTGACTTTTTATCAATCAATTCTGAATTTATATCACGCAATTCTGACTTTATAACTCGCAATTCTGACTGACTCGTAATTGCAACTTTAAATCACACTATTCTGACTTTATATGACACAATTCTAATTTCATATCGCACAATTCTGACTTTGCAATTCTGACTTTATAACACACAATTCTGACTTTATATCACGCAAGTCAGAATTGTGAGATGAAAAAGTTGCAATTACTTTTTATTTTTTATTCAGTGGTGGAAACAAGAAGACAACAATAGAGTCACCTGTCATGTTGCTTTCTCCTCATTTTCACCTTTTTACTATTCACAGCCTTGTCTATTTGGGTAAATTTGTCTTTGAGGGCATACGGTCTACAGCTCAGATCAGCTCAGTTTCGACCAGGAGCTCAGTGTGTCTGTGCTGGATTGTGTGCCGTTGGATTCTGTTCCTCCCATGACATGGTGATGATGAGTTGACCTTTTCCCTCCAGTCTCTGATGTGTGATCTAAAGTGGTGTTGGCTGATTTGATCTTGATAAGGTCAATATGAGAGAAGCACAAATCCATTGTCTGGTTTGCACCATTACGTCCGTTCATTCGCGCTGTAGCTTCAAAAAATTCCCCTAAAAGGTGTCAAAAGCATTGTTAGTTCTCTTCAGTGACGACAGCAGTACATTACAGCTTTTTAAAAGGTAATGGCTTGCACTTAAAATAAAATGACCTAAAAGACCTAAAACAGAGACATTTGACTCTTGATGTTTAATGGGAGTGTTGAGTGTTTCTTATTTTGACATCTGTAGTTTTAAAGTTTTATTGAATCTTTTTGGTGCTGTTTGAAGTTCTCCATATTCTCAAACTCCTTATTTGGTAACACTTTACAATAAGGTTCAATTTGTTAACATTAGTTAACATGAAATGTGTTACTTTTTCAAAGTCTTGATTTTGTTTTTGGGCTCTACTAGAACCGGTTTTCATGCTTGAATGTTCAATAACACATTATTTTCCTCATATTCTCCATTGTTGCAGCTCCTCTCTTCCCAGTCTGTCAGTAACGCTCAGTTTAGTTCCTGTTCCTATGAAGCCCCTCCTTCTGCTGTGATTGATCGGCTGGACCAGTGGGTTGTTATTGGTCAAGCGCTTCCAGCGTGTTTGGGAAAAGTCCCGCCCCTTACCATAACTGCTAGTTTCAACACACTACTAACTAACTCAATCAGGCCCCGCCTCTTTATTATTAGCATATGCCTTGGGTGGGAATTATTTAAATGAGGAATATTGTGATGTGTTCGTTCCCGGAAGAAAACTAATGTTAACAAAGATTAATAAATACTGTAACAAATGTTTTACGCATTGTTAGTTAATGTTAACTAATGGGACCTTATTGTAAAGTGTTACACCCTATTTTTTTTTAGATTTTAGATGCATTTCATGAAATTGATGAATTTCATGAAAAATGGCACATTTTATCCTTTTTAATATCCTATAGATTGTTTAATGTTCTAATATTGTGTTTGGGCAAAATAATAATTTGATCAATCCTTCATCTAACCTCAGTTGATCTTTTCACTTCTACAAAAGCCAAAACCCCCTATGAATATCCATGCTGGCGGTCCCACAGCAACTACCCAGCATCATTAGGATTTCATGCATTTTAAAAGCCTCTGGAAAGGCAGCTTGACAGTGATCTCTGTATATTTACTTCCACAGTGTGCAGCCTCAAAATTGCAGGAAGTATTACTTAGCAAAGTCAGTAAATGAACCCATCACCCTTGGCAACAGAGTTTAAATGCAGTTTCTCATCATTCAGGATGGTGGTAATATGGTTCTGGTGGTCCTGTTACCTTGAACGCCCCTCACAGCATGGGCCAAATCAAGTTAGCAAGTGATTTTGTGTCTGTTTGTGTTGTGTGTTGCCTGTTTAAAGATTTAGTGATCTGTTGTCAGCGGACAGTTTTCATTGTAATCCACTGTTTTAGAGTGTTTTTATGCAATTTATTGTAATTTTCTTCTTTGAAAGATGACTCAGAATGGAATTGCCGGTGCATTTTCATTCAGTGTCTAGGACAAGTGCTCAAGAGGCTACAAAAGATAGTACATAACAAAGTAAATCCTGCAACATTTACTGTGGCTACTAGAGGCAAAATAAAAATAGGTAAATGTAAAAAGCATAAATGTTTTGTATTTTACTGAAAATGTTGCAGCACTTCCATGGTGCTATCATTTATTATTTCCCTGGCATTGATTCTCAACACAGTGTGTTGTCGAATCGTCTGGGTGAGGAGAAGAGGACTGACTTTTGTAGGAATATTTGGGTAAATACAGCTATAAAAATATCCCAGGTTCAATACAAGCTCATTTCAATTGACAGCATTGCATTTGACATACTGTTGATTAAAAAAAAACACAGGGGTTTGATAGATAGATAGATAGATATACTTCTTAGTGTATTATTTGAGTGGTAAAATGGTTCTAGTTATTTTTATGGTCATTGGTAAAGTACAATTTCACATAATTTTACATAGAAAAGGTTAGAAATGTCTTTTTTCACACTACAATCATTTCAAATAATTATGTGAACATTCATACCAGAAATGCTGACGATTTAGCTTAAAGGGATAGTTCATCCAAAAATGAAATTGATCCCATGATTTACTCACCCTCAAGCCATCCTAGGTGTATATGACTATCTTCTTTCAGAAACACAATCAGAATTATGTTAAAAAAGTGGGAGTAAATGGGGGTCGAGATTTTGAAGCCCGAAAAAGTGCATCCATCCCTCGTAAAACTAATCCATACAACTCCAAGGGGTTAATAAAGGCCTTCTGAAGCAAAGCGATGGGATTTTGTAAGAAACATATCCATATTTACAACTTTATAAACACTCAATTTGAGTAAGCCATCTGCTGGAAGCTAGTTATTATAGTTAAAAAGTTTTAAATATAGATACTTACAAAAACCCATCGCTTCGCTTCAGAAGGCCTTTATTAACCCCTTGGAGCTGTATGGATATATTTATGATGGATGGATGCACTTTTTTGGACTTCAAAATCAGGAGCACCATTCACTACCATTATAAAATTGTGAGAGTCAAGTAACGTGGATGTCTGTAAAAATAAATTAGCATAAAACTCATGCATTCAGATGGCAATTTATTCACGGTGGAGGAGCGAGTTATCCTATGATATGCACTGCTCACGGGGTCGCATGATTGTCTGTTGTAAATAAAATGTAATAGGCTATGCTTGGAATAATACAAATAAATTCATAACACTTTAGTATAGGGAACACATATAAACTGTTAACTACGACTTTTCCCTCAATAAGCTCCTAATTTACTGCTTATTAATAGTTACTAAGGTAATTCTTAAGTTTAGGTATTGGGAAGGATTAAGAATGTAGAATAAGGTCATGCAGAATAAGGCATTAACATGTGCTTAAAAAGTACTAATAAATAGCCAATATTCTAGCAATATGCATGCTAATAAGCAGCTAGTTAAAAGGCCCTAAAATAAAGTGTTACCGTAAATTCATATTTAATTTAATATTAGGAAAATAATATATTATTTATTACATGATTATTTAAATCTCCTATTTAAAAATAGGAAGATAGACACGCTATAGTTAAAATGGTCTAGCATTTTATCTCAAAATGATGGATGGCATTTTAAAAATATGGAAATTAGCGGAAACAAGTTAATGCAGCCTCTTATTTATAATACATTTCAAATGCTGACATGTTTTTTTGCTCTTTCTTCTTGTGCTGAGGTGAAGAGGTGATGACATATTATTCTTGTAAATACTTCGCAGCATTTTAGTAAAAAAAGTGTACATATTTAATTGTGCTTCATTGTAATTTGCAAGCATTTTATTGTATGGTGTTCTGCAGTGGTCAAAAAAGGATTTTGGTGAATTTTGAATTGATCTCCTCTTTAATAACTTGGACTCGGATGGCAATTATATTACCATACGACCTTGGTGTTTGTCAGAAAACAATAGGTAATTTGGCCGGGGATTTTTACGAGGGTGGTAGGAGAAAAACACTGACATTTTGGATATGTTGTAAATGTTGAAAATACCTTGCGTCCCTATGAGAAACAGTTACCGTCTAAGGGCTTATGACATATTATTGGCAGATACAGAGTGACGACTGATATTTATATGCAAGTATCTGCCATAAAGTTATAAAGATCTCATTGATTTACATTATAAGCATCAGAATTTCATCTTACTTTTTGTCCATATAAATATCAGCATCTGCATCAAATTGTATATTTTTGCTCAGTTTGGACCTCTGAATAAAAACAAGCTGTTTTTTCCTCCATATTCTCACTATATGAGCCTGATGTATCAAATATGACACACAATATAAAACACATATGCAAACTTTTAAAAATAATTGTTTAAAGTTTTAATCAACTGTTCAATTTCAAAATGTGTGACTTTTATTTCAGGCATTACAGGGTTAAGAATCATATCTGATTTGTGGTGGACAAAACTAGAGCAAGATTAAGCTTTTACTAGACAACTAGTAATGTCACAACATGTATTATTATTGTTCATTTATCACACTAATAGTACTTTAATAACTGCATTAAAGTTCAAGTTATTTTGCGGCCCTCCTAGAATTTTTACTTCACTTTTCAGTTGAGAGCCACTTTCATTCAGCGTTTCCTTAGACTTTGAAAATATTCCTTCAAGAACATCATCATTACCGATTTGTCGACCATGACTGAACCAGTGTTGTAGCCCATGATATCATGACCTCCCATTACTTTCTCCAATAAAGTGTTCAGTGTTCAACCATTTCTTTTAGCGTGTGAGAAAACAGCACATGAGCTGCTCACTACTTCCTTATTAGCAGGAGCTTTCATCTTCTGCTTTGTCACATCAAAGATAGAAAGCACTCCAAAGAGAATAAAAAAAGAGGAAGGATCCTGGGATGTGCTATTAGGAAAGAGACATTTGGAGGTTTTGGATGACCGAGCTCTTCCTCTACCCTTCTAACCTCAGATCTTGATTGCAAAGCCACAAGACTTTACTGACATGTTAATGAAGCTCTGAAAGTGCACTTTGGGGGAAATAATAACACATGTGGATTTACTTTTTTGCTAGAGTCTGGATGTTTGATAAGGTTGAGTTGAGTGTTTCACCTCGGCTGCTTTCTGATGGCGCGGCGCAGGGCTTTGCTTGCCTGATTCCTCCGGTGGTTTCATTAGGTTTCCTTGCTGGTTCTTAAGCAGCGGTCGAACCCAGCAGGCTTTGTGGAGCCTTGCCATTTCTGAGTCTTGCTCCATCCTTCATTTTCTGCTTCTTTCTCTACCAGAGGTCTGTTTTTCTACTGAAACAAAGCAAAAAAGTGCCGCTTTGAAAAGCGAGTCTGTGCTTCTGCTGCACTTTGGACCTGCTGTGCTTCTGCAGAAGAAACTCTTGAGATAAGACAAGTTAAAACACTCGAATGAAGCATCATCATGTATTTGGATTGCGTAGAAAACGTCCATCCACTTGAATTACACAGTTTTAACATAAACTAATAAACTTAGGGTGTGTTCACACTTGTACACTGTGAAAAATTTTCAAGATTTGTTATCACAACGTTTTTCTTTTGTCAAATCATCTTAGATAATGTGGTTCAGAACATAATACTCTGTTGAGTAAACCAATCGCCTTCATTGTATTAACTCAAATTTTTAATTTAAATGAACTTAAAATTTTAAGGCAACCAGGCAACGTACTTTAAGTTAAACCAACAATTCTTTTTACAGCGTATTTCAGTTCTCCTGGTTCTTTTGCTCTGGACCAAAAAAGAAAATGATACATTTCAGGGATGCACCGATACCGATACCAAGCTCATGTACTCGTAAAAATACCCCCGATATCAAAGACCGATACCTCACATGACGTAACTGACAGAATTTTCCGTGCACAGAGCCACCGGCGGCAACAGAAACAATGTCAGCCTCAGAGATGTGGAAATACTTCAAAATGAATGATGACAACCCACACATTGTGAACTGCATGCTTTCAATCACAATTCATTATCGATTAGTGAAGGCGGGATAGGCGGAAACGCGCTGAATGACACAGACCAGAAGCGCTCCCTTTCGTGCTTTCTCTCTCTCTTTCTTGCACGCGATCCCAGTTCTCTCTGTAATTCCTCTGTCACACATCAGACGTGGTTCTGATGCCTATTTACTGAACTGTAATGGACAACATTGTGACTATGATGAGAAGAACCAGGTATGCTTGAGCATTCTGTCCTTTTTTGGTCATAAATTCAAGTTTGGTTCAGTTTTGGATAATCTTAGCACTGTTTTAGCTTTGCGCTCCTATTCTTTGGTGCACTGTCAATCTTAGCGTTCGATCCAATCCAAACACGCTCCAGCTGTAAAACAGTGTCCGATTGGTCTCTGCACATCGTTCCTACCCATTATACCCACCAACCACACCTGAGATCCAGATTCCATTGGTTGAACTTTCAAATGTCGTTGGAAAACATTGCGACGCTATCGGATCCCAGAAGTCATAGCTTTAGCAAAACAGCATGTCAGTGTCACTCCGTGAGGATTTTCTCAAGATCTACGCATCGTTTTATGTTGTGTTCTGGTTTGTTTGTATCGAGACAAACTGCTTTAAATAAAGATCTATGGTTTACTATGGTTTACTAATGTTTTGCGACATTACAAAGCAGAATGTGGCACGAAAGCTTCATCTCATGTACATGCTGGTCTGCGGCAACTTTTTACAGTTTTACCTCATCAAATTACGATCGGTTTGTGAGATTAGCCAAATTTATTATGATTTTATTTAAAATCATATTTCCAAAATGCATTTATTCAAATGGCCTAGAATCAGCATAAATCTGTTCATTGTGAAAACAATTTGTTTTAAAAATTGAACATGGTTAAAATATGGCAAGCAATATTTAATTCTGAAAAATGTATGAGATGGAAACAAATTGGATTTATTGATGATAAATATATAAATCTGTTTGGTCATTGTGTATTTAAAACATTCAGTTTATTAGTGCTATCACAGAAATCTTTCAGTAACACTTTACATTAAGGTTTCATGTTAACTGTTACAATCCTGTCTTGTTTCCCTGGTTTTGTGTTATAAGGCTTTTATTTTGAAGTGTATTTTCTGCTCCCCCCCCCCCACTGTGATTTGTTCCTGTTTTTTTTGTTTCCATTGCTCCTTGTTTGTTCCCATAGTTACCCTTGTTTGTTTCCATGACGATTAATCACCTAAACCTGTCTCTTGTTAGCCCCTTGTTATCTTATCTCCTCTTTTTATTTATACCCCTGTGTTTCAGTTTTTGTTGGCCGGTCGTTGTCTTTACTACCCCCCTAGTACATTTTTATATATTATATATAAATTATATATATTATATATAAATGTAACAAATTATTTTTATTGTTAATTACCAATTAAATGCATCATATTTAGTTTATTAGTTTATGATAAAACTGTGTAATCCAAATGGATGGAAATTTTTATATGCAATTAAATCTTAAACAGGCCTTTTTTTTGGGTGTTTTGATGTCCAAGTTATAGGCTAGACCATGACTTGAGCCTTTTATTACTTTTACTCAGAAAACAGCTCAACATTGGAGAAGACTGTGGTTTTCATGTTAAAACATCTGCAGACTTTTATTCACAGTGTAGAGGTCAAATGTCTGCAGAAGAAAATTGCCTCTATGCTAAATGTCACTGGACTAAAGACGTCAGAAGATACGCCGGTAGGCGTCTGAGGAGTGTGCTTTTGTCTGCTGCGGAGCCCTGCTGTAACCTCTGTCAGCCGCTGATGCAGAGCTGCAGCTACTTTTGTCAGGACGTAATTACAGTGTTTGCAGTGCAGCGCTCTATTGATATTCCTCATACAGTACATTCTGTAAAAATGTGTTCAGAGTGCAATTAATTCAGCCTGAACCACTTAACGTACAGCCTCCATTCAAACTATATCATTTCGGCCTTATGTGATTTTTGTTTTTGAAAATATCTCATTAACTTAAAAATGCATTTAAATGTAACGGCTTAACAGCTTTTACAATAAAACAAAAATTATTTTCTTGGAGTGTAGCAGGTAAAGATACCTTTTTCCCCCAAAGGCAGGCCGCTTATCCTGATTCTGTGTGCAGACAGATAGCAGCTGAAGTGAGAGGGGTTGTGAAGTGAAGCACATGAAAAAAGTTCCACACTAATGTCAGCAGTCATTTTCGGCGAGTGGAACGGAGAGCAGCTGCAATCCTGTGAAACCGTTCTATATGGAGAATGAGTCTGAGAACTGCACTGGAGAACACTGCCTTCCTATGAGACTACTTATAATGACACATATCAGGGTTTTCCAGTGCTTAAAGGGATAGTTCATCCAAAAATGAAAATTATCCCTTGATTTACTCACCCTCAAGCCATCCTAGGTGTATATGTATATCTTCTTTCAGACGAACGCAGTCAGAGTTATATTAAAAAAATATGTTAGCTCTTCCAAGCTTTATAATAGTAGTGAATGTTGCTCATGGATTTGAAGTCCAAAAAAGTGCACCCATCCATCATAAAAGTAATCCATACGGCTCCAGGGGGTTAATAAAGGCCTTCTGAAGTGAAACAATGTGATTTTGTAAGAAAAATACCCATATTTAAGACTTTATAAACTAAAATAACTAGCCTCCAGCAGATGGCCATATGAAATCAAAATCTACCATTCTTATTTGTATGGAATATTGCAGTATTTATTATAAAAGATTTATCTGTGCACATTATTTCTTTTTTTTTTTTTAATTTTTGTGCTTCGTAATTTTGAATCAAAATAACTTCCCATCCTTCTCTTCTCTGATGATGAGGGCGGGGCAACCTGTCACTCACATGAGATCCACCAATAGCAAACCACAACCATCCAATCAATTCCCCATTGACAAAATCAAGCCCCGCCCTACATTTGTTCTTGTTCCAGAAGCGTTTCACTCGGATATATACGTCACAATAGGGAAGAAAATACTAGTGCAAGTTCCATTTCATGCCGACTTTATAGCAAATAGATTCACAATTAATTTTATAATGAAGTCACTTACAGTATCTTGACTGTTAAACAAAGTTAAACTCAATGGAAAGATATAAATAGTTTGTAAATGGGTCATTCCTGTTCTTTTAGAAAATGGCTGTGTTGTAATCTAAGAAAGACTTTTTTTTTTTTTTAACTTATTACACATGATGACATTTTTAGGCTTATGAAACTAAAGCTTTTCTTGAAAAGAAACATAAATACATGAACCTGACACCTTATTTGAACCTTATTTTATTTTTTTTTTAATTCTTTGACACTTTTATGAACCGTTTCTGTGCGTCACTACTGGAGTGTGTTTCAGCTTTAAAGCCGTTCTTCTCACTTTTACATCCACTTATGTTAACTCTTCTTCATTTGACATCTATTCTGTAATCGAGCTAATGCAGCAATCACATGGTTCGTCCTGACCTACAATTACGACAAGATTCAGATCCCAGGTTGAATGCATGCATGCATAAATTTCATCTCCCAAAATGCTCTCCGCTCTATATCTGCTGCGCTCCATCAACGTCACTCCAGACTCAAGGGTTTGGTGTGATGTGGGTCGGCAAGATGTTTAAAATAAGTCTTTCTGCTCACCAAGGCTGCATTTATTTTATCAAAATAAACGTTAATATTGTGAAATATTATTACAAGTTAAAATATCTGTTTTATATGTGAATATATATATATAGTAAAATGTAATTTATTTATATGATCAAAGCTGAATTTTCAGCATCATTACTCCAGTCTTCAGTGTCACATGATCCTTCAGAAATCATTCTGATATGCTGATCTGCTGCTCAAGAAACATTTCGTATTATTATCAATGTTGAAAACAGTTGTGCTGCTTCATATTTTTGTGGAAACCACGATTTTCAGAATTCTTTGATGAATAAAAAGTTCAAAAGAACCACATTTATTTGAAATAGAAGTCTTTTTTTAAGATTATAAATGTCTTTACTGTCAGTTTTGAAGCCATAGGTATTTTCTAAAGTCTAAAAAATAACACACGTGTGATTCATTAACAGAAGGCTTGCATTTGTCATGTACTCACAGCATGTTGAGAGGTTCAAAGAGAGCGTGTGGGAATGGCGTAGTCTAAAAACATGCATAAAGAATCCATTGGCATTCACTGCAGCATGTAGACATTATTAGTTTAAGCATGAAGATCAGTGGTCTTATGTGTGTGTGTGTGTGTTTCTGTGTCCTTTAGGAAAACACTGGTCTGATTTTCATATGTGCCTGCAGTTCATTAAGTTAAGTGCAACTAAACACATTGAATAACCTTGTGAAATATGGTCAGCATCATTACATTTAGCTGGAGGCTTTGTTAGATCTGTGCTTTTTGAGAATGTTCAGCACATTGAGTAAAGCATAAAATACCTTTCTGCAAAGATATCACAACTAATCTGAAAGGAAACAAATTGTCCCTTTTGAAAGTGAACCATCCCTGATTCAATATATAGATTACACTCAGGAAAAGAAAATTATATTTGCTCTTTTGGCTATGGGCGAAATTGCACTGGACCTCTTCTCTTTTCCCCACTGGTTTGCTGTCAGAGATGAACACTGTTGAAATGGTCATGAATTGGTCAGTTATTGTCAGTCATGTCTCTTGTGTATAATCAAGAGTGCTCTCTAATCTCCTAGTATGCATGCATGAAGCCGCTAGTATGACTGTGCATCCCAGAACTCAATTAAACACACATATGCACACTTGAAATCTTTAACAGCTCTGTCCTCTGACAGACTGTGTGTATTTGATTACCAGACACTTTGTTATTGTGTTCAGTGTGAAAGAGATTTTTTTAATTCCTCGTATTGATCTTGTCCATCGATTGAATCTTGTTTTTGTCTAATGTGGCAGTGACATATGACAACATTGTAACTGTAGTTTTTCTTTTGTCAAATCAACTTCAGTAATTAATGTGGTTCAAATAACATAATTGTTTGAGTTTCTGTTGATTAAACCAATCACCTTCATTGTATTAACTCAAATTTTTAATTTCAGTGAACTCAAAATTTTAAGGCAACCAGGTAACTTACTTTTTTAAGTTAAACCAACAATTATGCGATTATGGCAAAAATCATAACCATGATTATTTTGGTCAATATTGTAATCACGACTATTTAACACAATTATGAGTAGGCCATATGACCAAAACCTTACATATTTTACAATAGCGATAGTATATTTGCTTGAAATAAGGTTGCTGTGACATCGAAATCATTTTAGATACCTGCTAAATCTGCCATCTGCCATGATCTAAAGCTCAAATCTAATTGGACGGCCCGTTTCATTGTGGAGCGACGGGAAAAAATCGACACACGGAACATTGATTAACATTAATGACTGAGGGCTGTAGGTTTATTAGGCTCCTGTCACTTTAAGACTAATCTACGGATCGAATACAGTTACACAATTTTGCTCTCAAATGTTTATGTTCACTTAACACATATCTGACTGGGTTCACGTGAGTACTTGCCAAACCCGGCATTTTGACATATTTTTGTGTATTTGACTGTTTAGATGCGACCCGAAGCTCAAAGTTCACTTTGCTTGTCTGTTTTCCACTCTGTCTCTGAGCGTGCACAGAAAGGAGCTGTGCAAGTTCTCTTTCGTGCTTTTAATAACTCTTTTTAATATCAAGCACATCCTGTTTTACAAAAGTCATGTTTCTTGATTTTACGGATTTGCACGTCAAGTTTGAGCTTTTGAGGAGTGAAAGAGCACTGCTGGTTTTATCTCGATTGTCATATTTTCAGAATCATTTGAAGCCAAAATTGAAATGAATTGCACACCCCTAAAAAGATTTTATTACTACTATAACAACTGCCTTTAAGATGAAACATTTAGTTCTCTGCATAAGTTACCATTTCAATCATAAAACGGGAATATAAAAAGTATTGAGTATTTTGAGTTACACATCTGTTCAATGCAATGAAAGATAATGTAAAAGATGTGCATTATCACTTTCATCATCCATGTTGAATTTATACTCTTATAAAAAAGCAAACATTATGACATAATGATTATTACAGAATTATGAGTAAGCATCAAAGGTAACCATGGTGTAAAATCACACCCTGAATTGGTAAAAATGTCTTTTAACAAATTTGTGTGCTGCAGAGGAAGATAAAAGTGTGTCTTTGCTTTTATGTGACAATTTAGATTTCTTTTGGTTAATTTATTGTGATGGGAGCGCAGAGTCCCTGAGGCAAAGACATGAAGCACAATTTGTCCATTAATGATGTGCATGACTCACTTATTAAAATCAATTAAACATCAAGACTGTGTTGAATCACTTTGACTGACAAATCTCAGAGAGCAGGACAAGATCTTTGGAATGAAATATGCCATCGTATTTTATTAAGCACAAATATTGCAGACATGCATCTGGCCTCAGATTTTGCTGAATACACTGCAATACTCATTGAATTCACCATTAGATATTTCAAATTAGAGCCATTCATCTTGCCTCTTAAAGAGGCCATATTGTGTCCTTTTCAGAGTCTCTAGTTTGTTTTTGGGCTCTACTAGAATAAGTTTTCATGCTTGAATGTTCAAAGAACACCCATATTCGGCAATAAGGTTTTAAATATGGATATTTTTCTTACAAAAACCCATCACTTCACTTCAGAAGGCCTTTATTAACCCCCTGGAGCCATATGGATATCTTTTATGATGGATGGATGGATGCACTTTTTTTGGCTTCAAAATCGTGAGCATCGAGCCACAATATTTTACAATATATTTCCGATTGTGTTTGTCTGAAAGAAGATAGTCATATACAACTTTGATGGCTTGAGGGTGAGTAAATCATGAGATAATTTTCATATTTGGGTGATCTATCCCTTTAATAAATCACTGTCTTGAGCAAAATAGCATGCCATTCAGTGCAATCTATATCTTTTATTGCAAATATATACAAATGTCATTTACATCTTTCAGTTTGTCAAGAGATTTTAACCGCCATTTTGAAGAGTTGGCATGTGCGTTCATGCTCTAGTACGTAAGAACGAGCCTATGATTGAATCTGGAAATAAAGCAAAATAAAAATTAGAATTAGTCTTCAGATGCCCAGTCCATAATTTATAGCAAAAAAATCCAGCATTAATTTGCTCTCAAATGGATTCATTTAAATAAGTTATTACTCCTCCACCTGTGTGACATCATTCACCAAAGTGATTGAGCGCCAAATTTGCGATAATACAGTTTCGGGAAACAGTTGTGACTAGCTAGTTGATTTCTTCAATTATGTGTTGTACTGTGGTAGTTATCACTGAGTTACGTCGTTGTATGGAAAACTCACCCGTTTTAATTCCTGGCTCTGTGAAGCTCCTCCTTCTGAAAAGCACACTGTGCTCTGATTGGTCAGCTGGAGCAGTGTGCTGTGATTGGTCAAGCAATTCGAGCGTGTTTGGGAAACGTCCCGCCTCTTACCATCACCGCCAGTTTAACACACTACTAACTAACTCAACCAGGCCCCGCCCCTTTATTCTGCGTATTAATTATTTAAATGAGGAATATTGTGACGTGTTCGTTCCTCAAGACTACAGTGGAGGCGTTTCAGGGAGTTCAGAAACAGTGACACTGATATAGTGAAGAACTCCCGCTAAAGGGACTTTGTAACTTTGCAGAGCTTTTTCATGCTCAAACAGCAACATTACACACTAAAGAAAGCTGAACATGTAAAAAAGTGTAATTATTTATTTGTAAGTCAAGCATGCTAGCATTTCAAGTCAAGAAAATACCTGTTTTGTGATGGAGATTTGGCCCTCCATGCTGCTCTTGTAGGTGGTGTTATTTGGATGTAGAGAGATAAGATGTCTTCATTTCTCTTTAGTGAAGAGCAGTGTGCTGCAGGGTGAGAGAGGGAGGATCATGTTTTATGGATGGAGGTGGAGTGTAGATCTCAGCACTGGAGCAGCTTGAGGGGACACTTGTAATGAATCTCTTGATGTGATTACACTGCATGTGCCGCGCCACAATACGTCTCCGCTTGAGAGAGAGCGTTTAGTTTAGTCTCACAGGAATTTCACATTGTGTTGCTGTGGTTAACATGCATGTGTAGATGTGTGTTCACCTGCAGTTTTCGCCTGAAGTGTGTTTTAAACCAGAATATGATTGTGCTACTTCTCGACATCAGCACTGCAGTGGGTCCTAATGACAATTGTCATTAAAACTGTAATGCAGAATATTAAAACTATTAGGCTACCAGAAGCATTATCTCTCATCAGATCTCATGTGGGCAGAGTAAAAAAAAAAGCAGAGGACAGTCTAAAGCAAGTGAGGTGGATCATAAAAATCGGCCTCATTTTTTTTTATGTTTCCTGATGTTTGTTGAGGAATTAATATAGTAAAGTGTATAGGCCCTTTTCACATGACGTCACACAACTTCCATTTGGACTCAAAGCAGTGGATCCTCACTTCCATCAGCATAGTGGAACACGAGCGCCGCTCGAATGTAGTGCACCCAATAGTTGCACATATGCCACAAATGTGGTTAGAGGATGACTGTAGTCGCCTAATTTCATGTAAATTCAAGGCGAGGTGTTTGGCAGATCTCAAACGAACTTACCGATCGGCGAGATTTGCTGCTTGAAGTCGGAGGAGGAGTTGAATATGGAGCACTGAAGCCGTACACACTTTCTGCTGCCTGTAGTAACGTGCAAAATTTGCTGTCTTTATTGCAGATGAAGCTGTTTATATGTATTTGTTAGTATTTGTGAAATAAACGCACGTTTCCGACATTTACGTGCAGGAAAAAAAACTTTTCATTCAATAATGTACTAAATTCAGTGCCTATATGTACAAGAAAGGTCAACACAAGCTTATTCTTTTTTCAGTTTTATTTAGATAAAAATGATAAAAACTGTTATATATTATATATAATATAAACCATAGTTAAAAAAAAAACAAAAAAAAAAAACATCGTCAATCATCATCATTAAGCTCTTTATTGCAGAACAAGACTGTCGCATACAAAATTATACAGAGGATTTACACCAGTACTCATTGTTATAGCAGCATTAAATGAATTAAATCAAATTATTTCTCCAGGAAATAATATTAAATGAGCACACATACTTTTGTTTTGTGTTTTCAATACACTTCTTACAAATTGTACAATCTTAATATATTGCAGCAGTTCAGTTTAAACTGGTATGATGCAAAATGATCTAAAATCTTCACACCATTAATTCTTCTGAGTATTATATGTGGATGTGCTACTTTCAGGTGTCCATTAAGTTACTCGTAAATAAATCTCACAAGAACAACACCGTTATTATAGCCTACCAATTTCTAAAAATAAAGATTTGTTTTTAAAGACAATATTCTTGTTATTCCAAATAGGCACACAATCTTTGTGATAAAACTCTGACTCTGCAATTCAAAGGACACAACATTGCTAAACATAGCCAGTGTCACATGATCCTTCAGAAATCATTCTAATATGCTGATCTGCTGCTCAAGAAACAAAATATGAACTGATAAATTCTAGGATTCTTTGATGAATATTAAGTTCCAAATGAAATTTGAAATCAAAATGTTTTGTTACATTGTAAATGTCTTTACTTATTAATTTTGACTGTATACACAAAACAAAAATAGTAATGCTTTTTTAACCAACTGTTGCTTTAGAGGTGATCCAAATGTTTAAATATTGCATTAATTGCAGGTGCACCTTTTAGATGCTTTGCTGATGTGCATTTAGGTTTTGAAAGACAACTTTGAACTGTCACTTTAACCGCAGCAGAAGTGTTTTGCTTCAGATATTTATCTGATTTAATGCCATGTTGATTTGATATCGAATGCATTTACATATCCTTCATTTCCTCCGAGCCCAGAATGAGTTTTCCTGGCTAAAGATAAGATTGACCTGATTAATCTGAGTGATGGCTTTGAATGAACATATTTACATAAACACACAGCACACACACACTGATCTGTGCGGAGGTTTGTGTCACTGCAGGAGTGTGAGGGAGTCAGGAGCACCAGTGGATGATGTGAAATTGAATTGGACTTCAGAATGGGGACTTTGATTGGATGTCAGCTTATCAGATGGCTGAGGTGCCTCTGGACTAAAAAAGCGCATCTGTCTCAATGCTATACAAGATGTTTGAAATCTAAACTCAAATACCAGTACAAACCCCATGAGATCAAGACAAATCTGCTACTGGCTACACAGATGAAAATGAGAGCCTTGCAGATAACAGGAAATTGAGTATTGAGAGTAAACAGGAAACACGTTTGGAAATTGAAAATGAACTGATATTATGCATTTATTATTAGGGTCAGCAGTAAAACAGACCTGAGCTAACAGCAACTAACAATTGTATTTTTATCAGCGTTAACAAAGATGAAAAAAAACCTTTACCAAAATCTATTTAAAATACATTTATTTCATACTAAGTATACTTCAAATCCACTTATTTATTGACATATCACTGATATAAAATTATAATTAAACTTTATTTGGAGTATTTCTTTATTGCACAATGCACATTTCTTAATATTATCCCTAAAAAGTGTTTTGATAGCACTATTAATAAGGATTGCATGATCTTTGTATAATATCAGTCTTTAAATGCAAGATATTTAAAGTGTACCTAAAGTATACTTGCAGTAGTTCCACTTTAGCACAATCAAATATACTTCAGTATATGTTTAGTTGGATCTCAGCACTACTAAGTACAGAATTAGTTGCTCCAATTTAGCAGACTTTTAAGTATACCAGTTTAGTATACCAAAAGTACAATTGCAGGGCATTTTTATTTAGCACATACAGTACATATGTAAATGTATTTGTATTTTACAATGGCTTTGATTGTGGCTCAGCCAATCATAATCAAGGAAACGGAACTATCCTAATGTTTATCTTTAAGGACACATTTGCATTTAAAGGGACAGAATATGAACATATTGTCATCATTTACTCACTCTCATATCTTTCCAAATCTGTATGGAAGATATTTTGCAGAATGTTGGCATCTGAACAACACTGAACCCCATTGACTTTGATTATATGGAACAAAAACAGTTGAAACACTCTGCAAAATTTCTGCTTTTCTGTTTCATACAGAATGAGGGTGTGATTAAATGATGCCTGAAATCTTATGTTTTGGCTGAACCATCCCTTTAATGGCTATTTTCTCTTTTAAAAAACAGGGAGTACTTTCAGTATGGGCTGCGGATTCATTTCTTAGCCACCGTGACCCAAGAACTAGACATTTACTGAGGACACAGTTCTGTTTCATTGCTGCTTCTTGCAGTTAGCGAAAGACTAATTGCTTTGGATGAAAATTTGGCAGCTAAAAAGCATCCTCTGCTCTCACTAGATTGAAGGCAATGGTTTGCATTACTAATATCTCACACACTGCCTTCAAAGGACATTTGATGACTATAAATGGAATGCATGATATTTTCATCTCCTGTTCGAATTCTATTCTAATCATCAGCGCACTTCTTAACAACATGGTGTTTGAAAGACTGTAACGTGTGACCAGGTGTTTGTTTTCTGTTTTTCAGAGGGTTTGGCTGTTGGCGTGGGCTTTGGAGCAGTTGGAAAAACTCCATCAGCTACATTTGAAAGTGCCAGGTAAGCCATAAACACAGTTTAACGGATAGTTCACCAAACCTTTTCAAAACGTATTATTTTCTTTCGTAAAGCACAACATTTTAGCAGAATGTCACAGCTTCTGTTTTCCATACAACCAGAAGGAAAAGCATAATAAAAGTTGACTATACAAAGATTTTGGTAACACTTTTGCAATAAGGTTCCTTTTGTAAACATTTGTATTAGTTAACATGAACTAACAACACTGTAAAACTGATATGATCAATAAGTCATGACAACATGTTTTTCTATTACTTTAACTTATCAAAATAATTTCAACTTCATTTTTTAAGTTCAACTAGGCAAGAAAGACTTAAACAGCCAATTCAATTATACTTTAAAAAGGCAGCAACTGAATTGAAGTTTTGAAATTGAATTGCAGTGAGTGGAAAATATGGTAACACTTTATATATTATCTTTTATATATAATGCATCATAAAAGTATTTTTAATTCATTAATTATGCCTTGTAAAGCACCTTACAATGCATTGTATGATCTCATGAATAATTGTAACCACAGTTATAATATTGATCTATTCATTGAACACTTCTTTAGAAAGTATAATGCATTAAAACACATGACAAACAACACATTTCAGATGTAGATTCTAAATTGACTGTAAACCACAGCTTTACGGGGCTTATTCCTTTTATATGGTTAGTCCATAAAAATATTTATTTTAATATTTTTCACAGGTTTATACAGTAATTTACAGTGGCTTTGAACGTGGCTTAACCAACAAGAATCAAGGAGCGGAACTATCCGTCAAAATTTTCAGTCAATAACAGCCTAAATTTCAGTCTGTTTCGCACAAAAAGCTAGCTTTGAAAGAATATAGTGCACAAGTCATAATTTTATGATGCTTTTGTAATGCTTTTTGAGCTTTGCAGTATAAATAATCATGCTTTTGTTGTTCAAAAAAGAGCAGCTTGGACATTCTGTCTAACATCTCATTTTGTTTTTTTTTACGGATAATAGAAAATAATATGATGAGGCTAGAAGTGCATTGGATTGAATGCAGACCAAATGTAATAGTAAAATATAGCGGCTGCTAATAGACAACAGGACAAAAGTTTTATCACTTCCTCTTGTAGTTAGTAAAAAACAAGTTGATTTGGATGAACATCTAAACATCATATGCTACTGTATATTGAAGCGTTAATTTTCTCACAAACTGCCCTGAAATAATATTTAATGACTAAAATGCAATAGATAATAAATCCAAAGAATGTTGAAGAGTTGACAGCTTGATCACACTGTAAAAAAATGACATGATCGATAAGTCATGGCAAAATTCTGGCCATCTTCAAACTTTTAATAATCTATTAAAAAAGATTTTGTAAGCATATTGCGTAGTTGTGCTTGGAGTCAGTTGTTTTATCTGTGATGATAACGCAATGAACATGACAAATTGTGCCGACATAATTTCTGGCCTGGATGTCATACAAAGAAATGATGATCACATGCAAAAACAAGAGAGAACCAACTGAATATTAATAACTGATTATGTTGTAGTCAAAGCATGCTTTTTCCTGTCAGCTTTTTGTTTATGTAATTTTTTTATATTGTAAAATAAAACCTGTTGCTGTAGTTTGCATTTGTAGCCTAATAATTTTGTCAGATAAATACTTTAACCAAGTTTAGTGTTTTGTTCTTCCCTCATATTTACAATATTTAAAACATATAAAATATTTTCCTCATACTTTGACAGTTTAATCGAACAAATCCCTCCTCCAGACATCACTTTCAGTATGTTTTTTACATTACTTTACCTCATAAAAATAAGCAATTTTGGTAACACTTTAGTATGGGGAACAGTTCTCACTTTTAACTAGTTGCTTATAGATTCAACTCAATTTTTTAAAGTCAGTTTAATATAATTTAAGTTTAAATGACTTGTTCAGCCAAGGCAACAACTGAATTGAAATAGGTTCTAGATTTTTTTACACTGTTGGAACAGATCAGTCTCTGCTTCATTGTTCTCTGTCAAGAAAGAAACTAATATGGGGCCAGAAGAACATGATAATGAGTAGATTAATTGTGGGGCGAATTATTTATTTAAAAGGGCACATGCAGAGTGATATTCTGCGGTTTAGTAATGACTGGATCTTTCTTGAATTTTGCCGACAGTATTGTGTGATGCTGTCACCAAGTGGACGACACTGGTATTGTGAGATCTCTGTCTCTCGGTTTCTCCCAAACACACACACACAAAGAACGTGCTGTTGTGATAATTCTTGCACACATGTTAATATCCATGTTCTCGGGAAAGGCTGTTTAAATGGGAGAATCCTGCCAGACAGGGAGGGAGGGAGCGAGCAAGAAGGAAACCGGCTAACAAGTGTGCACATCATACTGCCAGATGGAATCTATTAGCCATCGCAGAGAATCAGAGCCGCATTGTGAGCGTTGAAGCACCTGGACTCCACTATGTGTGTGCACGTTTGTGACCGCCGTCCAGATGTGAGCTAAAGCTTGCAGATGTTGAATGTGTGCTTTTTATTCTGCATTTCTGTCTGTGCGTGTCTGTAATACCATGTTGCATGTATCTCCATAGGAAAAGCTGTTTTGGGTTAGCTTTACAATCTCTCTACATCCATACTGACAACTGAGGGTTTCATAAAAGCACAGAGATGAGGAGAGACAGATGAATGGATACATAGTTTGATCAACCAGTAAACACAGGGAGCAGCAGCTTTCTGTGGTGTGTTGAACTTATGATACGGCATAAGAAAGAGGCCTTTGTCAAAGCCTAAAAACAATCACATGATGGCAAACAGAGAGTAGAGGCAAAGTCCTTTTAAGGCAAGTCATTTCACTCGGCAGCCATCTTTGAAACGCCTCTCAGGCAGCTATTTCAGTCATGCAGTCTCTTTGAAAAAAAAGCTCTTCACTAAGCTTACAATTAAATTTCATGTTTGAATTTTTTTTTTTCCCTAAACACTCGAATCATGGCAAAAAACTACATTTTTGTGTAGGACTTTTGCACATGTGCAGTCGTAAGCACAACCGGAGCTACTAACGGCAGCTGCAGTGACACAATGACTTTACCAATCAGCGATTGGCTCTTTTATTTAGAAGGCGGGACTTATTCCGCCATATTGCAAGTTTCATTTTCTCCCATTTATGGTAAAACGAGTGTAACGTCTTTGTGTATCTAAAGTTTTGGTAGAGCTTAAGTCAAGTTAATTTTATTTGTATAGCGCTTTTCACAGTATTATTTCAAAACAGCTTTACAGAAAATTTTATAATATCTGTATATTTTTATGCATTATAGTTGCGTTTAGCAGATTAGAGCTGGGCGTGAATATACATTTTGCATACATACAATCAAGCAGTTGTGGGGGGGGGGGGTCTTATTGGTAAAAATTATTTTATTAATTATTAGGCTTAAATTAAAATATTCTCAAAGTGAGACTTGGTAACCACAGGTAAAACCATACATGGATACTCACTACCACTGTCAAATGATAGGCTAATATATTATGATATGTTATATAGGCCTATAAAAAACACCTAAACACAGGTACAAACTACACCTTAACAAAGACATGAATTATATATTCCCCTACCCACCTAATAAATATTGCAATATAAATGGCTATAACATAGTTTTCAATATAAATATTCCAAATTTCCACAGACCATGGTAATTTACTACAGTTCATTCATGATAATTGTTTGTAAGGGTGGTGATTTTGGGATTTAAAAGTCTTCTATCTTCATTCATGGCACGTTTCTCCTGTTTGGGAATGTTGAGGCTGTTACATCTGATTTAAAACTAATCATCGAGTGATTTGTAGTTTGTAACCAAGAGGTGTGTGTCGAATTGAAACGCTTCTCACTTGATGTCACAAAGCTGTTTAATAATGGTGACCGGGAATAAACGCAGCTCCTTTAAGCTTTCGTTCCGTTATCCACTGGGCCGTGCTGCGTAGTTCAAAGTAAACTAATGAAACACATGAAAACAGCGCTATTTGTTCTGTATTTGTTGTTACTGACTGAGAAACAACTACAGATGATTCAGAGACAGAACGGTCCGAACGAATCCAAATCGTTTCAGAACGTTATGCAAGCGCGTTTGGCCAATTCACGGAAAAGAAAGTCGACAGAAATATGGGACACGCATAAGACCTGCTGAAATATTTGCACAGAAAATGTTTCTCAGGTCAGTCGGAGGAGCGTGCATGGTACGAACAGTGTGTATATAGCCGTACAGCTGCAGGCGCCACTGCGGCCACGTATCTAACCAAATTTAGCCGCACTGCCAGGATAAAGAGGAGGAGGGAGATTGAAGTGCCGCAGGCTGGATGAAGATGATTGGCGGGCCGGATTTGGCCCGCGGGCCACCAGTTGACAAGCCCTGCTATACAGTATATATTGTGTTACCTGAGTGTAATGCATATATTCGGATAAAGTTGGAAATACTGTGTATCCAACTTTAAATATATATAAAAATATATTCTACTCTATTACACCCTTTTTTCTCTGCTCCAATGTACTTTTTTTTTTTTTTTAAATATATATATTTTAAATAAAACCCTGTTGACTGAAATTGTCATTGTGATTTCATTTTGACTTTAAAAGATGCTGCCTTCCTGAGTATTCTAGTTTCTCATTAAAGGACTATTTTGTGAGATTTCCTGTTTCAAGTCTCTTTGGATTCTAAGACCTGTGACAGAATGACTGATCAAATAACAAGTTTGAAGATGGACTTACCTGCTTGGCATCAACTTATCACCTGCCAAGACAGACCACTGTTGGAGTACTGGTGGTGGAGGCTGCAGCAAGGAGACTCCCTTGTTCACCATCTGCGAGGCAGAGAAGGAGCCCAAACCAGAGTCTGCTACCTGGGTCATTGTGGAGCAGACGCAAGCTGCTCAGTCCATCTCAGAGCCAGCAGCGAACCTCTGCCTAATAGATCTGTGGTCTGCAGATTCATTCGCCTCCCGAGCCCCCACCCTTAAGTCTTCGCACTACGTGCCGGTCCCGTCCAGCCATCTGGATGATCCGGTTCCGTCCGGAAATCTTCCTCCTCCGATGTCCCCGCCTGATTTCTGGGTCCCATCTCCTCCGTTGGTTTTGTCCAGTTCTCTGGATCTGTAGGTGCCACTGGTACCGTCCTGCTCCTTGGCTCTGCCTCCACCGCTGGCGCCGCTTCGGACTGGCCATTCACCAGCTCAGCACGAGGATGAGAGTGTCACCTCAAGCCTCCAGGCCCATGTCTCCACCTCAGCCTGTCAGCCCGACAGCTCTGACTCGTCTCTGCTCCCTCTACTCCACCATGGTCTGTCAGCCCTGGGACTCTTCTGGGCTCCCTCGTACCACCGGGCTTTTCTTTCCCCCCAGCTTCACCGTTGTCCTCACTCCCTCTGTCGTCGCCCCGGTCTGCCGAGCCCCTGTCTCCGCCTCGGTCCTGCAAGCCAGCAGCTCCAACTTGGGCTTCTGGGCCATGGATGTCGCCCTAGTCCGTCGGCCTCTCTGCTCCGCTGGATATCCCATGCACCCTGGTTTCTGCCTCCGTCAGTCATTCCCCGGGTTCCATCTAGCCCATCAGTCAAGGCTCCATCCTGGTTTGTCCCACCGTTGGCTCCAACTTGATGTTTGTTTCCATCGGCTCCTCCAGGTCCCTGTCCATCACCAGTTCTACGTCCATCTCCAAAGCCCCCTCCCTCTCTCCACAGTGGTATGTTCAGTTACAGCGCGAGAAAGCTGTTTCAAGTGATTGGATGGTTGTGGTTTGCTGCTGGTGGATCTCGTGTGAGTGACAGGTTGCCCCGCCCTCACACTAGTAAACAGAATTTATTTTGATTAAAGATTATGAGGCACATGAATTAAAAAAAAAAAAAAATAGTGATGTGCATGGATAAATCATTTATTATGAATTCAGCAAAATAAAGAACTGACTTCTTCATATTTTGATTCTTTTCATTTCACCACTCCACTGGAGAAAGAGCTGCTGGTTTTGGTTTTGTATTTATGTCTTTTTCCCGCACCTTGTTGGTTTTGTGAAGTTCACCAGAATATCCTCATAAGACTTTTTTTAGTAAGTGAAAAAGAAAGAAAGAAATGTGAAATTCCCCAACACACAACCAATTCATTCTGAAAAGAAAACAAAAACATTAGTTTCGAAAATATGACTTTTCCCAGAGGCAGCATTACTCTGTTCTAGTTATATTATACCCTGCACTACTCTACCGTATTATACTGTACTGTACTGTACTCTCCTTTATCCTCTCCTTCTTTCTGTCCTTTATAATGGAATCAACACTTGCATGACCTTAAAGTCCTTCGGTGTTTTTTTTTTTTTTTTTTTTTTTTTTTTTTTTTGAGGAACCAGGAAAATCCCATATCTCTTTTAAAGGATTTCTGGGAAGTGGAACAGTTTACATTAATGTAATTAGTCTCTGGTAATTAAGGTGGGCTGCCTGAAATTCACAGCGATCTACAGGGAAGCCACAGTGGATCATGTTTTCCATTCATTAAAGGGATAGTTCACCCAAAAATGAAAAATCTCTCATCATTTACTCACCCTCAAGTTCTTCCAAACCTGTGTGAGTTTCTGTCTTCTGTTGAACACATAAGATGTTTTAAAGAATGTTAGTAACCAGACAGTTGACGGTATCCATAGTAGGAAAAAATAATACTGTGGAAGTCCACTGTCTGGTTACCAACATTTTTTAAATGATCTATCCCTTTAAAGAACTAAAACTTTCCAAGTATTTGGTTTTCATATGAAAAAAAACCCCTCAACAAATGATAATCAACATTATAGACCTGTTCAGTCAGTGGTGATGTTTGCAAAACCTCCAATTATCAGACGTTAGTCATTCAAGAACCTCTTTTTTGGATGGTTCTAATTATATGTTATTAGGACATTGAAAACCACTAACTTTATTAGTCTGACCTTTATGCTGAAACGTTTAAACTTGTGTTATATTTTTGCAATTTTCTGTGGCAAAAATTGCCTTTTCCAGGTTGGCCAGACATACACAACCTAAAGTGCTTTTGCTAACATTATTCTACCTTCAACCTTAGAGAAGATGGTTGTTTATGCAGAGAGGCATCTGGACATCTTGACCTGTATATGAAATAATTTCCTCATATTTAAATAGTTTAATCAAATAGAGTCATTAAAAACAAGTATCCCCTCTAGACATCATCACTTTTGGCCACTAGTGTATATGTGTGCTTTTCCAGTTTCTGAAACCGTCTTGTTCTCCATCCTGAGCCACTGAAGGCAGGCAGGCAGTCAGTCAGACAGTCTTCTCTCTCTCCTCTGAAACAAAAGTCTGTTTGTTTTCCAGGGGAAAGCCACTCTTCTGTTTCTTTCCCTTTCCCAGCACTCTTCTCCCAGTCAAAGCAGTCCTTGCATTCCCCAGTACCCACATACTCAAGTGGACTGTTAAAACCAGATGCTCAGAGACTCTTCAAAGAAACTGGGACTTTTTTGTAGCTCCAGTGTAGGCAGCATTTGAAGGTACAGAGCACATGTTTCTGACCAGATACATTTTAGCCAGACATTGAAACCTAGACGTGCAATTGCTCAGGCGTCTCTATCTTTGACTTAGACTAGTGTGTATGTTGGGATGAATGTGCAGCTGACATCAGTGGACTCATTCCTCATTGCATACAACAGCGGAGGTGACGTGACCTTGGAGTTGTCAAAACATTTTACAACAAGTTTATTTTATTTCAAGGGCTAAATGTGATGAACTCAGCTGGAATAACATTTTCCCGCCTGCTTCTCTGCTGGAGGTGTTTCTGTCAAAACCCTGAATCACACTAACATAAGTCCTCTACGCACAAATTATGTCATATTTAGTAGAAATTGATCTTACATGCGCCCTTTGTTTCAGAGTAAGCCAGTTTCCTTCAGCAGTTTCCTCTGGTGAAAGACTTAAAGGGATAGTTCACCCAAAAATGAAAATTACCCCATGATTTACTCACCCTCAAGCCATCCTAGGTGTATATGACTATCTTCTTTCAGCCAAATCGGAATTATATTAAAAAAATATCCTGGCTCTTCTAAGCTTTAAAATGGGAGTGAATGGTTCCCGATATTTCAAAGCCCAAAAAAGCACATCCATCCATTATAAAAGTAATCCATAATAAAGGCCTTCTGAAGTAAAGCGATGGGTTTTTGTAAGAAAAATATCCATACTTAAAAATTTATAAACTAGAATCACTGGCTTCCGGCAGACGGCCTACGCAAGTTGAGTTCCGGCGTTCCTGGAGTCATATGGATTATTTTTATGATGAATGGATGCACTTTTTTTGGGCTTCAAAATCTCGGCTACTATTCACTCCCATTATAAATCTAGGATATTTTTTTAATATAACTCTGATTGTGTTTGTCTGAAAGAAGATCGTCATATACACCTAGGATGGCTTGAAGGTGAGTCAATTATGGGATAAATTTCATTCTTGTGTGAACTAACCCTTTAAAATAATGATGAAAGTTACTGAGAAAAATATGGAAATGGACGATATACCATAAATTAAGCCGGTCAGTCAATTGGGAAAGAATGTCAAAATGGATAATAATTGTATTAATATAAATTTCTAAAATGTTGTCCAAGCAATAAAAGATCTGACATTTAAAATCAATCTAATCAAGCCATTGTTAGATCATTTGTCTGGGAACCTCATATGATTTATAGTTATTACATTACTAATGTCTGTGTAAACTAGCTGTTTTTAGAGACGTTTTAATAGCATCACTAATTTAAAGTTTGAATGTTTGATTTACTTCCATGAATCAGTTTAATCTACTATCTGTTTCAATGAATTGGCTCTGATTCAATTTGTTTCCATCATTATTCAAGTATATTGACATTTACTTGACATGCTTTTTATTAATTAAAATGTTTTATCAAAAATATATGTATTGCTTTTTTATATGCAATAGATTATCAGTGCTATGCATTGTTGTATTGGTGTATATACATGGAAATATCACTCTTCTTTGTGTTCGTTTAGTAAAAAACTATGCATTTTTTAATTTAACTAGATTAACTGCATTGCACTTTTGCATAATTATTTTCATCATAGTTTATGGCCAGATCTCAAAAATCTTTTCATAATTATGTGGTTGTTATTTTGTCAAACTTCAGCATTGTCTTCAGTGTTTGATGAACTATGTTCATGATTTTTGGGAAATGATCTACTGTGGCACTATGTTTACTAGTCCTGAGAGCCCGCTTAACCAAATACACATGCCAGCAGGAATTCTGCCGTACAATGGACCTTTGCAAACGATCATAAACAGCTTGTCAACCAACACTGAAAAACGTCCAGATTGATTTCTTGTTGAATTGACACAATTTGGGACAGAAAGTTTGGTCTTTTCACAGAAGTGGTCCGTATTTATCTGTTGGTTTTATTTATTTATTGAGTGTTCCTGTCAAATGCAAGCCGAGCTTGCATCTCTCTAGTTTGTAGCTAGTCCTGCTGTGTTTTTTTCTGGTGACCTCCAT
The DNA here is from genome assembly GCA_037950675.1 of Hypophthalmichthys molitrix. Lineage (NCBI taxonomy): Eukaryota > Metazoa > Chordata > Actinopteri > Cypriniformes > Xenocyprididae > Hypophthalmichthys > Hypophthalmichthys molitrix. Next base: position 2,115,332 of record CM075503.1, on the reverse strand, counting down.
CTCTGGCATCTGTGTGGATCAATCTGCTGTGGTCCGCCGGCTCTTTCTGAGCTATGGGCTGGATGATAATGTTGATGTCCGCTGCCTCTTCTTGCCCTCAGGGTTCCTCTTGCTGATGCATATTGTGTCAGTTTGATGGACCACAGCACATTTGTTTAATGAATTGTGTTTGTTCGTTTAATACTCATCTGACAGGCTGATGAGTTTTATGGTTCAGTTCCCCACAATCATCTGCTCAAGAATGGTTCAAATGTTTATAATGTGTTTTTCTCTGAAGTGATTTTGAATCTGACTCTTTCGCAATATTGATTGCCACTCTATTGAGCTTTATCTATCTATCTATCTATCTATCTGTCTGTCTGTCTGTCTGTCTGTCTGTCCCATCCATCGATTCATTCATCCATCCATCCGTCTTTCCCATCAATCCATCCATCCATCCATCCATCGTCTGTCTGTCCCATCCATCCATCCATCCATCCATCCATCGTCTGTCTGTCCCATCCATCCATCCATCCATCCATTGTCTGTCTTTCCCATCCATCCATCCATCCATCCATCCATCCATCCATCCATCCATCCATCCATTGTCTGTCTGTCCCATCCATCCATCCATTGTCTGTCTTTCCCATCCATCCATCCATCCATCCATCCATCCATCCATCCATTGTCTGTCTGTCCCATCCATCCATCCATTGTTTGTCTTTCCCATCCATCCATCCATTGTCTGTCTGTCCCATCCATCCATCCATCCATTGTCTGTCTGTCCCATCCATCCATCCATTGTCTGTCTTTCCCATCCATCCATCCATCCATCCATCCATCCATTGTCTGTCTGTCTTTCCCATCCATCCATCCATCTATCCATCGTCTGTCTCTGTCCCATCCATCCGTCCATCATCCATCCATTCATCCATCCATCCATTGTCTGTCTTTCCCATCCATCCATTCATCCATCGTCTGTCTGTCTGTCCCATCCATCCATTGTCTCTGTCTGTCTGTCCCATCCATCCATTGTCTCTGTCTGTCTGTCCCATCCATCCATTGTCTCTGTCTGTCTGTCCCATCCATCCATCCATCCATCTCTTCTATCTTTCTATCTTCTGTCTGTCTCTCCTATCCTCCATCCATCCATCTCTTCTATCTTTCTATCATCTGTCTGTCCTATCATCCATCTATCTACTCTCTATCGTCTGTCTGTCCCATCCATCCATCCATCCATCCATCATCTATTCTGTCTTTCTTTCATCTGTCTGTCTGTTTGTCCTATCCATCCATCAATCAATCTCTTGTCTGTCTGTCTGTCTGTCCCATCCATCCATCCATCCATCCATCCATCCATCCATCCATCCATCGGCTAATTAAAGATCGCCACTTGTGAAATTTGGTCACATATGCAAGTGATTTACTCATTGTAGAGGGTTGGTTTCTGACTCAATTTTAAAGAACGGTTTGTCAAAAAGGTTCTCTACAAAAAGAAAATGTCTTAAATTATTGCGTAATAGTTTCAAGTTTAAAGATTATAAATAAAGATTTTAAATCATAAAATGTCATTAAAACAAAATTAATTGATTAAAACTAAATCCATGAAATGGACCCCTAAAATGTTCTATATGAAGCGCCTGAAAGAACCCTTTAAGGTTCTATATATTTCTTCTAAGAGTGTGGTATGTAAAATTATGAGCAAAAAAAAATCAGTTTATCCTTCAAAATATACTGTATATGCAGGCTGTGAAAATATTTTGTTAAAATGTGATGTAGTGAGAAAAGAAAGCAGAAGAAGGACAGAGAGAGAGAGAGAGCAGTGAGAGTGCTGGACTGATGGCTCTCTATCTAAATGTTATTCTCTGCAGTCCTCAAAGAGCACATTGTGCTTTGAATCTCAAAAACATAGGGCCCCTGTTCTCCCCGCTCTCTGTCTCTCATCCATCTCTCTCCCTCTTTCTCCATATCCCTCCATTTCCTCCACCCCGCCCTGTTTTTCCCTCTTGCGTTTTCATTTTGCCGTCTCTCATCTCCCTCACTTGATAAGGACTTTAAAAGACTTTTAAAGTCATTTCTCACAGTCGTTTTTATTTTCTTGTTTTATTGAATTTTGGCAGCACTTGGTGAAGCATCTGTTGGGCACCTATAAAATTCAACCCTCTCTGGCCTCTTATATTGATCGTTTGTTGTTCCTCTGTCTGTTTTTCCAATGAGGAATAGCATGTTGACAGCATTTGATTAGTTTAGCATAATAAAAGAAAAAAATTCTTTACCAATATAAATACATCATATGGATAATTGTGCACATTTCCCCTTCAAATCAGTGCTAAAAATGTGCTGCAGTTGCCATCTGGGTCTGCTCAGAAAAGTAACAAACCCCCCAAAAATGTTTGTTCTGTGAGCAAATGCTGTTAATCAGAATTTGGACTTTATTCAGTTTAGTTTAGCAGGACTTGCTTGGCTCGACACTGCAGGTGTGTGTTTATACATGCCAGTAAAATATGGCCCACACTCTAACTTTCTGTCTGGCTGCCTCAAAGACGCACCTGCCATTCTCAAAGCTGCTTTTATTACTGTTAAAGCTTGAAGGAAGAAACAGTGAGTTTCTGCATTAAAGACTCAAAAGTGCTGGAACTTAAATATAGTTTATGGGAGGACTGTATCTGTATAATCAGCTTTACTTTTTCACCTTAAAGGGTTAGTTCACCCAAAAATGAAATTTCTGTCATTAATTACTCACCCTCATGTTGTTCCACACCCGTAAGACTTTCATTCATCTTCGGAACACAAATTAAGATATTTTTGATGAAATCCGAGAGGTTTTTTTTTTTTTTGTCTCCCATAGAAAGCAATGTAATTACCGTAATTTGAGGTCCAGAAAAGCAGTAAAGACATTGTTAAAATAGTCGACATAACGACAGTGGTTCGACCTTAATGTTATGAAGTGACGAGAATACTTTTTGTGCGCAAAAATAAAACAAAAATATTGACTTTATTCAACAATTTATTCTCTCCCCTGCCTTACTGCTACACATGTTTTATGGGGACTTTCCATAGACAATGATTTTTATACTGTACAAACTGTGCAAAAAAAACATAACTTAGTATGATTTATAAGCTGTTTTCCTCATGGAGACCAAAAAAATGGACAAGGATTTCAGATATTGCCATCTTTGTGGGGACATTTTGGACATTACAAAGACACACCTTCCTAATATTGTGTTGGTCCCCATTTTGCTGTCAAAACAGCCCTGACCCATCGAGGCATGGACTCCACTAGACCCCTGAAGGTGTGCTGTGGTATCTGGCACCAAGCAGCAGATCCTTTAAGTCCTGTAAGTTGCGAGGTGGATCCTCCATGGATTGGACTTGTTTGTTCAGCACATCCCACAGGTGCTCGATTGGATTGAGATCTGGGGAATTTCGGAGTCCAAGTCAACACCTCAAACTCGTTGTTGTGCTCCTCAAACCATTCCTGAACCATTTTTGCTTTGCGGCAGGGCGCATTATCCTGCTGAAAGAGGCCACAGCCACCAGGGAATACCGTTTCCATGAAAGGGTGTACATGGTCTGCAACAATGCTTAGGTAGGTGGTACGTGTCAAAGTAACATGGATGGCAGGACCCAAGGTTTCCCAGCAGAACATTGCCCAAAGCATCAAACTGCCTCCGCCGGCTTGCCTTCTTCCCATAGTGCGTCCTGGTGCCATGTGTTCCCCAGGTAAGCGATGCACACGCACCCCGCCATCCCTGTGATGTAAAAGAGAACGTGATTCATCAGACCAGGCCACCTTCTTCCATTGCTCCGTGGTCCAGTTCTGATGCTCAAGTGTCCACTGTTGGCTCTTTCAGCGGTGGACAGGGGTCACCAAACTGGTCTGCAGCTATGCAGCTCCATACACAACAAACTGTGATGCACTGTGCATTCTGACACCTTTCTATCAGAACCAGCATTAACTTCTTGAGCAATTTGAGCTACAGTAGCTCGTCTGTTGGATCGGACCAAGCAGGCCAGCGTTCGCTCCCCACGTGCATCTATGAGCCTCGGCTGCCCATGACCCTGTCGCCGGTTCACCACTGTTCCTTCCTTGGACCACTTTTGATAGATACTGACCACTGCAGACCGGGAACACCCCACAAGAGCTGCAGTTTTGGAGATGCTCTGACCCAGTCATCTAGCCATCACAATTTGGCCCTTGTCAAACTCACTCGAATCCTTACGCTTGCCCATTTTTCCTGCTTCTAAAACATCAACTTTGAGCACAAAGTGCTTCCTTTGTCTTAAAAATCCATTGTCCACCAAGTTGCACATGCATTTCTTGTTGTTTAATATAAGCTTGATTACAGAAAACATAAACTGAGAACATGAACTGATAGAAAAGGCAATGCAAACTTAATGAAATCAAACAACTTTGGCTGACAAACAAACAAACTCTGGTTCAGTCTTAAGGTAATTATGAATAAGCACAGCTCTGGGCTATACCATCTTTGAAACAAACTAATGGGAAATGACAAGCCAGCACAAACATTGTGATCACCGTCTTACACTCGCCAGTAAAAAAATGCATTAATGTCCATGTAGTGCAGAGCAAGAAGAATATGATATCTAATAAAGCTTTGTATACTGTATGTGTATGTGTTTTAAGATTATGTCAGCTAGGCAACCAGAGTTGACTTTTTCTCTGTATTACAGAACAGTGAGTCACTAACCCTGTGTAAGAATCTCTTTATGTGCTTTAGTATCGAGCCTCAGGATCATTCTACAATGATGCTGTCAGACACTTGCACATGTCTGTACACTGTTCCACTAGGAAAAACATTTATTAAAAATTATTTGCTATGACTCAGAATTTTATCATTTATCTTGTCAACATTTGCAATTGCTTTAAGCATCTTTTAGAGCTTAAGAATATGCATGTCACTCCTATTTAATGCTAACGTAGAAAGTAACATCCTAAAAGTAAAAAAAATAAATATAAACAAATCGGACCGGACAATGAGTTTGTGCACTTGCACATACTTGAATGACTTAATTTTCTGTTAAATTAAAAAAGGCTTAAATTCTTGAATATTTAATGCTTACTTTTTTAATATATATTGTAGACAGAAATGGCACCGTTCAGTGAAACATAGCTTTGAGCCACTAGAACACGAGTTGATCGAATGTGGAAAAACATGCAGTTAAGTGCGTCTTATAAAATGTTTTTAGGTACACTTTTCCCACAGTCGAGTGAAAAGCAGTGGGTATACGGTGGGTACTGGGGTCAAAGGTCACTGGAAAGCCATAGTGATTGGTGCAGATGGTTTTGGGGATTTTCCCTCATTTCTCCCAGATCCCCATGCTCTTCCCAACACACAGATGCCCATTCAGGGCAGACCCCCATGGATGGAGGGGGGCACCAAAGGCCCTTTGTGCCCAGAGAGGAGCTCTGTGGTCAGACACTGGACCCACTGTCTTCCCTTCTCAATGGAGGCTTCTTCATGCTTTTGCAATAATGTTGGAATGTTTCCCTTTATGTTTTTTGGGGGTTTGTTTTAATACAGCCGTCTGAACCAACACACACTGTATCACAAATCCCACATCCTTCCTTCATTTTAATTTACTTTCAAGCTTGTATACTAAGCTAAGAAAGTGAAGTGTTGGAATGGCATTGTACGTTTTGAGATCTCCACCCTATTTTACTGCCGAGAGCTTGCGGTTACTGAAGCCTGTCCTCAGAGGTAGGTGAATAGACTCTCTTCGCACACAGAAATAGACCTGCCTCAGAGGAGTGAAATATGCCAGAGAAGAATTCCTGGGGATGGGAAAACATGTTTCTGAAATGGTGAGAAGGGCTGTTGTTTCCACACTGTGTGAACACAGCCCGTGTGAGCGAGTTCACTTCACCCTTCTCCAAAACCTCCCCTTGGTTTTTTCTTCAGTCTTTCATTATGCCACACCACAGTTTCTCCTGTCCTCTCATCCTTTCTTCATTTCTCTTCCTCTCTCAACTTGGCATGAAATGGAAATTCACCCAATCTATTTTCTAAATGCAACTATTCATTCATGCATATATAATATATTTTTTTTTATAATATTCAGCCTCTCACTCTAAAAAATGCTGGGTTAAAAACAACCCAAGTTGGGTTGAAAATGGACAAACCCAGCGGTTGGGTTAAATGTTTGCCCAACGTGCTGGACAGTTTTATTTAACTCAGCTATTGTTTAAAAATTACTGTATGAACCTTTTCAAAATAGGTTGGAAATTAAAAATCAGACATAATTATAGAGGCAACAATAATAATCAAAAGTTGAACATTTATTAATAAGCAATTTAATAAATGTTTATTGTTTAATTATTATTCATTAAACTTATTAATACATTTTTATTTATTAAACATATTAAACAATGTTAATTTTCGAACATAGTTTGGGTTCATTTTAAGCAAGCAATACAGTAATTTTTAAACAATAGTTGAGTTAAAGGTGCAATATGTAAAAAATTTTGTCCACTAGAGGTCGCTAGAGGCCTATTCAAAACAAAGGCGTAGCTTGATGACGGCAAGTTTGAGAGCGGAATCTTGGGTCATGTAGTCTTCATCCTGAACGGACGGTGGAAACAATCGGGATAGGACTCGGGAAGAAATCATGTTCATGGATGTGATTATTAACGTTACTGTAGTATGAAGCAGAGCAGGACAGAGTGTTGTGGGAGCTGAACGAGGACGCTGGAGCGATTGCGCAACACACACCTCACGAGCAGCCGAACTTTTATTTTGCCACAGTCGCCGGCGCCGCTACCGCTTTTCCGATCATGAGTATGAGGTAACACAGCTCTGTTTATCATATTAGATACATTTGAGAGTGTTGAAAATGATGTTATAATGTTACTCTGTGCGTTCGCTCGGTGGCTGCTGTGAGACATTGTTGCACACTGCAGTAAGATTTTAGAATATCATATTAAATGCTGGATGGCTTGTGTTGATAAATGGCATGCAATTAATTTTAAAACGTATTGTATGATGGAGAACATGCTGTATTACTAAAAATAAAGCTGCATATGATTATGCTATGTTAGCTACTTCACAAAATAGTGTTTTTCTCTGAGGCATGGTAAAGCATGGTACTCGCAAAAAAAAAAAAAAAAAAAACGATAAGACTAAACGTGTTGAGCTACATAACAATAATTTGTTTTCTGTCTATAAACGTAACCAAACAGTTGTTCCCTTGCCTATTACTGCATGTAAATATTAAAGCGTCTTTGGTGTTTCCATGGTTTCTACAAAATAAAACCGGAAACCGAGGGTAACGCGGGTATGACACCATTGACAGGCGACTCCTCACACGTCCCAGAGCCTTGGTTAAAATTGCAATTTTCTCACGATTTACAAATAGTTGGAAACATTTGGGATTATTGTAAGTACTCAAGTGAACAAAATATATAACACTGGCCTAGTGGTTTTTGGATATTTTACTGCAAAAATCTTACATACTGCACCTTTAAATAAAACTACCCAGCAGGTTTGGCAAACATTTAACCCAACTGCTGGGTTGAAACAACCCAATTACAGGGTTTGTCCATTTTCAAGCCAACTTGCGTTGTTTTTAACTTAGCATTTTTTAGAATGCATAATGCTTAATGAAAATGTCATAGTTTATATCTTTAGTTTCTACACTGCCAGTCAAAACTTGCACACATTTGACTGAATTTATATTTCTCATAATTTTAAAAACCTATATAAAGGCTTAAATTTGTGAATAGTTCATGCTTGCATATATACAGGACCTAAAATTAACACTTGCCAAGCACAAAATGTGAGTAAAAATCAGTTTTGGCAAGTGTATGAAATGGTGTCAATCGTTAGTTGGCCGGTAAAATTTTTATGAATTCTAACAATGCAAAATTGTGAGAACATTAATGTGAACAACGCTCGGGACAGTTGATAGGCTAGTGCTGCATCGGAAAAAATGTAAGCCTGGCCAAACATTCAAGCGCAAGAAGATGCGAAAGGGAACTCAATTCGTTACAGCTCTCTTTCACGTCATCTTACGCTTGACATATTCAAACAAAATTATGTCAAAATTCCCATCTGGGCAAGTATCCTTGTAACAGTTAGTTATGTCTTAAGTAAAAACAAACAGTTGAGAAATAAAACGCATGTGTATCAGTATATTGTATCCATGCATTAGCTCTTGAAGTGACAGCAGCCTAATATTCCTGACTCTTTTTAATGTTAATCAAACAACAAAAGACAAAGAACAATCACTCATTGCTCTTGACTGTCCTAACTTTATTAGGGATTAATTTATGGTAAATATATTTATGGCCAGTAAAGATTTTTAAATCACCGGCTATTGGCAGGTGTGGCAAAAGGTTGCTTACATTCAAAAGAACTAGTTCATTTCTTCAAAACATCACAATTGTGATGCATGGAAGAAATAAAGACACGAGTTTGGATCAGCATTTTGGATCATTTTCACTTTTGTTTTGTCTCCCTCAAATTCCCCAACATCATACACAAATGTAAGATTTTTATAAAATTGTACACATAAAGGTCCACACCTAAACTAACCATCACTGGGACGTAAACAGATTATACGATTTCATACAAATTGGCTACCAATTTGGCAAAACGTAAAATAATTATGAATTGCCATGAGATTGTCTTGGAGGAACAGACCAAAATTTCCAATATTAAACTTAGAAGAAGAGCCATTTGGACCAGTTTAATACTTTATTGGTGCTTTTTTGACTGTCCTAGTCCTCATTCATGTGGATTATGTTGAAAAGTACAGCCAGAATGTTTTCAAAAACATCACATTTTTTTGTTGCACGGAAGAAATAAAGTCAAATGTGTTTGGATCAGCAACCAGTTCTCTTCAGTCTTTCACTTGCATTCGTTCTCCCTCAAACTCTCCAACATCATACGGGTGCTGTAAGCCTTTCCGTGACTAGCTGTCATTAATCTGACTTCTCTGGGGGCCGTACCTTGAGCGCATGCCAGCGCGCACATCGTTCAGGAGGAGAGATTGAAGAAGGCAGTGAAAGAGTGTTGGGGGTGGTGAAGAGGGGGAGTCAAAACAGAGCAGCTTTTCTTGCTTTGTGAGTGCAGGCTCCGGGAGGTTCCGGGAACTTCCAGAGGGTGGTTGCATTAGGACGCAGAGCAGTCTAGGCCAAACAAATAGAGCTGCTTATCAGTTCTGCAGCAGAGACCACCCTCATACCGCCTCGGGAGAGAAACACACTCCCACCCACTTCCCACAACTCTCCGGAGAAAACCTAAATCATCCTCCGGCGCTTATCGCTAATGAAGTGTTGTTCTTACACGCTTGTTTGAGTAAATGCCCGTTCACACACTCATGTGCACTGTCTTGACTAATCCGGATACATTTGAAAATGCAATGTCTTGTTGGGACACAATATTCTCCTTGTATGTTAATGCATTCTCATATTGTTGTAGATCATGGTGTTAGCAGTTAACTAATGAAATATATACTGATGTGGATAAAAGCGTCTACCAAATGCATACATGTATGAATCAGAATGCATTTGAAATCACACTTTTTTTCTGTCCTTCTGCACACCGTGACAGTGTTTTTGTCCTGTGAAAACGGAGCGTTTTGAAGACGCTGTCCAAAGTGGGTAAATCTGAAAATGGCATTTTTGCGATACAGTGTGTTGTGTCAAACAATGACGCATATTTGACGCAATTCATGTGACGCATATTGTAGCTATATATATAATATGGTTATACCGGTGTGGTGAGAAATCGAGTGACCTCAAGTGATTCCATTGGTCCAACGGTTTTGTAATGGGTAATATTTTTAGCACCTGATTATAATTCCTGCAAAATCACGTTATGATTTATGTTGTTTAAAATGCGTTATAATGACCATTAATGTCTTTTAAATACATGGTTCATATACTAGTATATAACTGAAGCTATCAAGCATTTTTCATTCTGTTCTTTCTTTTGATATATTGCATGTTCAGATATTCATACAAAAATACATAATATTGTTCAGATATTCATACAACACAATATTTTAGGGGTCCATGAAACTTTAGTGAAAATGATCAGAAATGCTGGTGGTGGCTGGCAACCTTTTTTTTTTTTTTTTTTTTTTTTTTTTTTTAATATATATATAAATGCTGGCGGGGAAACAGTTAAGTGCTACTGGTAACACTTTATTTCAATAGCCAACTTTAGACATTCTAACTGTAATGTTAAACAGAAGGAAATTAATTAAACAATTTAACTTAAAAAAGGTCGAACTGACACTTATCGACCAAACAAAAGAAAATTAATTGAAAAATAAAAATTAAAAAAGGCCAAACTGGCACTTATTGGCCAGACAGAAAAATGTAATTAAAAATTAAAAAAGGTCAAACTGGCACTTATCGGTCTAACAGAAAACCTAATTAAAAAAAAGTATTCGATAAATCAGTTTCTCCTGACACCGCCATGGGTCAGATAACCCTTTCCCCACTATTGATTGAAAAATTACTGAATCTCCTGATCAAAACACAGGCGAAGAAGATGCAGAAACAAGTGATAGCATATGTAAGCAGATGCATATGTGAAACAACGTGATCATCAACATTAAACAGCACATATATCAAAACTGCCGGATGAAATGTCAACCCAGGACGAGCGATACAGAACTGTGGCGTTTTTGGGGTGTTGATGGATCTGCTTCATCTATGTTTTGATCATCGTTGTGAATCCGATCCAGACGTAGTCTTTGACAAAAACGTGATTTTCTCAGCTTGTTGCTTTTTTAATGAAACTTACCCAAATGGTGATTAAAAAAGAATGCATGAAGTTACAATTAAAGTTTAGACATCCACTTCCAATCTACTTTAGACATTCTACTAACTTTCCAACTACATGTCAACTAGCAGACATTAGAGTATTTGTAGACTGTCTGCTTAATATCCTAAAGCACTTTATTTTGATGTTCCCCAACAGACATTCTACTGACTATATGTAATTTTACAAGTACATGTCAACTAATTCTGCTAACCCAAACCCTAACCTAAACCTAACCAGTCTGCTACTCTAATGAGAGTTAGTTGACAAGTAGTTGCACAGAATGTCTAAAGTGGACTGTTGTGTGTAACTATACACACTTGCATTTTTTCTAAAGATAAATGTTACTTTGTACAATCTTCACATTCCTGCAAAGATGACAGAAAATTTACTTGCAATTGCTTTCTTGCGTCAAAACATGAGGGCAATTGCGTTTTAGACCGTATATGGAATATCAATTGAGTGTGATCTGAACGTACAAAGTGTTGGAGTATTTTGCTAATAAAATGGTCATGCCAGAAGAATACTGTGGGAACTTTATTATGTCTGGTATCATCTCGTTTTATGCATGTGCAGTAAGATGATTTAAGCATTCTGACATTTCAGTGTGGACCAGAAACTTTTGGAAAACGTTAGTGGACGAAAAAACATTTTGAAACGAAAACAGTGTTTTCAAATGTATTAATGATGAAGCCTAAAAAGCTTGTGTCACGGTTTGCGAGAAAGTTTCAGAAATGATCATCCAAACACAACAGTGTGATTCCAGATGTAGTTCATGCCCCATCCATAACCTGTTTTTTCTCGTGGTCTTGTGGTACGGCACACCCATATGTTGCACTTAAGAAAGCCTTCATCTGATTCACACGGAGAGCCTTAGTCAACAGTCGGTTCTCAACCCTGGCACACTCCACGCTGTGAAATCTCTCGCTGAGATAATGTGTGAAGTTAAGAGAGTTGAAAAGTTACAGAGTGTCAAAACCACTTGGAACAGTGTGCCTCAATGCAACACCAGATCTGCATGTGCTCTCTGTTGAGAACTGATTTAGCGATAATGTCTGTTTCTTTCAGAAATTTGGCCATAGGCATTGGCATTCAGAATTTTCCAGAAGGCCTTGCAGTGAGTCTCCCATTGCGGGGTTCTGGGATGTCCACATGGCGATCCTTTTGGTGAGTCAAGACAAATACACATTCACATCTTAAACCTTGTGAGCTGCCTATACCTGGACAGCTTTTTAGGTGTCATGGCATAAAGTATTACACTTTCAATGCAAAGGCTGATCCAAACAGTTTACACACTTTCATTTGGACCTACATTTGCAGAAAAGGCAAGACCAGAATGCACAGTCGTTTATGTTCACTTTAAATTCACACAGATATTCACACAGACACTGTACATGTTTTTATGCGGCTACAAATACACACTTCATAATATCTAATAGCTGGATTTGTCAAACTTTGCGTAGTTCTTAGATTTAAATGTTTACTGGATATTTAAAGACTTGTTTAAATTATATAAATGCATATTTGCTGAATGTCAGTGGTATATGAGAAAGTATTAGTGTTTGCCTTTGTATTATTAATACTAATAACTGATACTATAACTCAAAAGCAAAAAAAAAAAAAAAAATTTTCCAATCCAATCTGATACTTATTGGCCAATAAATAATAATAAAAAAATAATAATAATTAAAAAAATGAAGAGACCAAACTAACACTTATTGACCAAAAAAAATAAAATAATAAAAAATAACATAAATAAATAAAAAAGGCCAAACTGGCACTTATTGGCCAGACAGAAAAATGTAATTAAAAATTAAAAAAGGTCAAACTGGCACTTATTGGCCAAAAATAAATAAATAAAAATTAAGAAGCCAAACCAGCACTTATTGGCAAAACAGAAAGAAAAAATAAATAAATAAATAAAAATTAAGAAGCCAAACCAGCACTTATTGGCAAAACAGAAAGAAAAAAAAAAAAAAATTAAGAAGCCAAACTGGCACTTATTGGCCATACAAAAAAAATTTAAAAAAAAAATTTAAAAATAAAAATAAAAACAGCCAAACTGACTCTTATCGGCCAAACAGAAAAAAAAATAAAAAAAAATAAATAAAAATTAAAAAAGGCCAGACTGGCACTTATTGGCCAAAAATAAATAAATACAAATTAAGAAGCCAAACCGGCACTTATTGGCAAAACAGAAAAAAAAAAAAAGGAAATAATAATAATAATAAAAAAAATCAAACAATAAAAATGAGGAAGTCAAACTGGCACTTATTGGCCATACAAAAAAAAAAAAAAAAAAAAAAAAAAAACAGCCAAACTGACACATTTACATTTATGCATTTGGCAGACGCTTTTATCCAAAGCGACTTACATTGCATTATACTATACATTTGTATCTGAGTATGTGCAATCCCTGGGATCGAACCCACGACCTTGGCATTGCTAGTGCCATGCTCTAACCACTGAGCTACAGGAAAGTCAACATATCGGCCAAATGTCAGCCAGTATATAGGAATTGATGATATGCTGGTTGACCACTAGTTAGGATGCTGTCTTGGATGGAAGCTGCAGCTCTCTTGGTTTTGGGACAATGCCAGAGTCACAAACATTTATTAAGGTCTATTTGTCTTAATTTATTCCTAATATGTCCTCAGCGCTCTTATTGATTTCTGAGACATTCTAAAAGCTGTTAATTGAGCGTCTCTAACGGTGCGTCTCTGTCTCACAGGTACGGACAGCTGAGCGGGATGGTCGAGCCTCTGGCTGGGTTGTTAGGGGCTGTTGCCGTGGTGCTGGCGGAGCCGTTGCTACCGTACGCTCTCGCCTTCGCTGCAGGAGCCATGGTGTATGTAGTGGTCGATGACATCATTCCTGAAGCTCAAGTCAGGTGAGGAGCACAGTGATTACTGGAAGTAAAAGTCTGCACATGTTCATATGTCACTGAAAGTGTGTGTGTTTCTCTTACAGTGGGAATGGAAAGCTGGCCTCGTGGACATCCATTTTTGGCTTCGTCGTGATGATGTCATTGGATGTGGGTCTTGGCTGAGCCTTTTCATTGGTCGAAACTTTGAATGTCACCTGACTGCACTGAAAACAGTGACTAAAGCAGCCTTTTCTTGGTGTATACTGTAGGTTTATTATACAATGGAATATTTTTCTACATATTTTATGTAATTTTTATTTGTTTTATGAATGACTCGTGGACCACATTCATTTAGATGGCAAAAAGGATTGATTGCAAAATACTTGAATAATTATTAAAACTTGAATAATTGACATAAGGGGTTGTTTAGGTGTGTGTGTATTTCTGTGTACATAAGAGCTTCCTATCAGTAATATAAGGACCATAAGTTTTCAGTGTAGCCGTGTTTCATTTGAATGAAAAGCGATGATAACTGTTCATTACCTTCCAATGTTTTTTAGCTAGTCTTTCCAGTCAGCCAGCGATGGAATTAAATGTTTAATTAAAAGTTTTCATTTTATGGCCATTTTTTTTTTTTTTTTTTTTTTTTTTTGATTGCTGTTAATTATATATTATATGCAACACAAGTATAATAGTAAGGTAATATGCAACACGTGTGAATGGTGATGTAAAATGATTACACTGTACAACCCGTTTGTGTTCATTTGTGTGTGAAATACATTGAACATTTTCGTTTTGTTGCTTAAATAAGGAGAAAGAAGTAATAAACTGTTCACTTTCTGCACAGATTGTTACTGTAAGTGCTGTTGAAAGTTTGCATCTCTTATGAGATTTAAGGTAGATATCAGCCCTATTGAGTTATATACGTGCACATGGACTTACATCATGTCAGCTTTCATAAAAGGCAGAACTAAAAGCTCTGAAAAAAGAGATGTATTTAGTATAAACTTTTTTTCAAACAAATGAAAGCAGCTGGTTTTAATGCATCAAATGCATGAAGGTCTTGATAACTAAATTCATCAAACTCAACAATTCAATCCTGTTACCCAAGAAGAAATGATTAAACAAATATTATTTATTTAATTTATGCACAATATAAATATATTAGCAACCAACAAACCAATATCTGGTGGCAGAAAATGACAGTTCTGCAGTAGCAGTCTGTGGAAGCCATGGAATAAAAGAATAAAAAAAAGATTAATTTCAAGTTTATATCTCACAATTCTTAGAAGGAAAAAACAGAATAGTGAGATTACTCATTACTCAGTCTTTTTTCCTCAGATTTGCGAGTTTATATCCTGCAATTCTGACTTTTTTCCCCTCAGAATTGCGATATAAACTCACAATTGCGAGTTATAAAGTCTGAACTGGGAGATACAAACACATAAATTCAAGGAAAAAAGTCAGAATTGTGAAATAAAAATGTTATACGCTGTTTTTAATTTGTGCTATAACTGCTATGTATGTTTGTCTCCTATGAACTGCATATGTGAATATTATGTAGATTTACTGTTTACATCAAATTCATGCTTTAATAGTAGAATAATCATTGCAGGTTTCATCAGTCCAGTCTGAGACTGCAACATAAACATCTGTGTTTCGCTTCAAAGAGCGTCTTCAGCGACGGTATTCTATAAAAATGAAGACTATATTTTTTTGCATTCTGATTCTGAAATCCAAAGGCACAACAAAACATTTTTCTCTTATTCTGTGTATTATTTTTCTGCCACCACTATGAGCGCGCAGCTGCAAGTGACGTAACTGTGACGTCTGCTCTGAATTGGTCTATAGAATGCTAGATAAAATAACACAAATCTGTCCCAGAAGTTGGTACCATGTTTGTAAAAAAAAAAAAAAAACGCACATATAATTTGTTGTTTTAACTGCTGAGGTTGGCATCTTGGCATTTTCTGGTTACTTCAGACCCTGTGTTCACAGGAAGTGTTTTAGTGAAAATAGCATATTAACTATGAAGAGAATCTGGAGGAAAGCCAATGTTTTGCTCTTGAAGTACAGGCCGTTAATCTTGTGGTTTCCTCTTGCAAAGCGGTTCATCCACAACACGTGCATTTATGCAAAGTCTGTTTCTTGGTGTAAGTTTTATAATGCATATAAAGTTGTTACTCCATCACATTGTTGCATTATTCTATAGGGCAGCCAAATAAATCGAATGTCAAATTGAAGATGCTTTTCCTCATAAGCTTCTTACAGAGCTCATTGCATATATATGGGTCAGATGTTGTATTGTGGCAGCAATCTAGAAGCCTTTTTGGTTTGGCATGAACTGCAATGGATTTGATTCCAGCCTCAGATGAGACTACACTTTTTGATTATGCCCAGGCGGACAAGAAGGTTGCAATCAATACTTCATCACATTAGCAGCCTTACTTAAAAGATTTCATTGTTGATCCTTAAATCTTTGAATAGGAGGGAGACCGACTGACTGCTTACACCGAACTGGCCTTCATCTGTCTTTTGTTGAGTCAATAGACCTTAGTTGGAGCTGGTTATTGTGTTTAACAAAACTGACTCTGTCCTGAACATTAAATCAAATATTATTAAAGAGGACCAGTCTTGTTTTAGGGCTCTACTACACAAAAAAAAAAAAACTTGGTTAAAAAAAAAAAAAACCCAAGTTGGGTTGAAAATGGACAAACACAGTGATTGGGTTGTTTTGACCCAGCGGTTGGGTTAAATGTTTGCCCAACGTGCTGGGTAGTTTTATTTAACTCAACTATTGTTTAAAAATGACTGTATGTCTGACTTAAAATTAACCCAAAATATGTCGGAAATTAAAATCAGACACATAATTACTAGAGGCAACAATAATAATCAAAAGGTGAACATTTATTAATAAGCAATTTAATAAATTCTTATTGTTTAATTATTATTCATTAAACGTATTAATAAATGTTAATTTCTGACTTACTGTGGGTTCATTTTAAGCAAGCGATACAGTAATTTTTAAACAATAGTTGGGTTAAATAAAACTACCCAGCAGGTTGGGCAAACATTTAAGCCAACTGCTGGGTTGAAAACAACCCAAGTTGGGTTGAAAATGGACAAACCCAGGCAACTGGGTTGTTTTAACCCAGCATTTTTTTTTTTTTTTTTTTAGAGTGTATAAACGGTTTTCCTGCTTAAACGTTGATTATTTTCCTCATGTCCTCCATTGTTGCAGCTCCTCTCTTCCCAGCCTGCATCTCAATGTGCATACTATCCATCCTAAATAGTATGTGACATTAGTCATTTTCAATACTATTGAGGGCGGATAGGGTGGATAGTATGCACATTGGGATGCAGGGCCAGTCTGTCAGTAACGCTCTGTTTAGTTCCTGTCTCTATGAAGCCCCTCCTTCTGAAAAGCACAATGTGCTCTGATTGGTCGGCTGGAGCAGTGTGTTGTGATTGGTCAAGCGCTTCGAGTGTTTTTGGGAAATGTCCCGCCCCTTACCGTCACCGCCAGTTTCAACACACTGCTAACTTACTCAACCAGGCCCCGCCCCTTTATTCTGTGTATGAATTATTTAAATGAGGAATATTGTGAAGAAAACTCAAGACTAATAGAGGCGCTTCAGGGAGTTCAGAAACAGTTCCGCTGGAGGAACTTTTCATGCTCAAAAAACAACATCACATACTAAAGAAAGCTCAACATGTAAAAAAGCATAATCCTGTTTAATGGACCACAGAGACTGAGTTTGTAATTTAAATGATACGACTTATTGCAGTAAGCCAAACAGCTCTGTTTTAAATAAACGGCACACAACAGCTGTTTATGAGTTGCCTCTGCGCTCTCATCGCCCTGACCCAAATAATGAAGAAAGAGGCCTTTTTGTTGTATTTTTCACATAACCTGAAAAAGTTAGCCAAATAACTCCAGTCATATGATCTGTAGCACTGAAGTGGTTTTGGTTATGGCATGTGTGAAGGAATGTGTTGGGGTTAAACAGAGAGACTGCTCACAATGTCTTTGTGTTTCATAGTCTGACTCCCGGTCACGCAGTAATGCAACTTGGACAAGCTCTCCAACCGAGAAGTATGTGTGTGGGTGAGCGTGGATTATTCAATACATCTTTTCTTTAGTCCATATTTGCACTAACTCATATACTTATTTAAATAGGCTATAAAGTGTTATAAAGGAAATTATTCTAATTATTCTCATCTGAATATATAATAAATCCTAAATATGCATTTATTAATCTTTGGTAATGTTAATTTCAACTTTTCCTAATACATTATTAAAATCTTGTTAGCATTAGTTAATGCATTGTGAACTAACATGAACAAATGATGAACAACTGTATTTTCATTAACTAACATTAACGAAGATTAGTAAATACAGTAACAAATGTACTGCTCATGGTTACTTCATGTTAGTTAATACATTAACTAATGTTTAACTAATGAACCTTACTGTAGTGTTACCATCTCTGCTCACCAAGGCTTCATTTATTTGATCCAAAATACAGCAAAAACAGTAATATTGTGAAATATTATTACAATTTAAAACACCTGTTTTCTATGTGAATATATAGTAAAATGTAATTTATTCCTGTGATCAAAGCTGAATTTTCAGCATCATTACTCCAGTCTTCAGTGTCACATGATCCTTCAGAAATCATTTTGATATGCTGATCTGCTGCTCAAGAAACATTTATGATTAGTATCAATGTTGAAAACAGCTGTGTATTTATTTTTTTCAGGATTCCTTGATGAATAGAAAGTTCAAAAGAACAGCATTTATCTGAAATAGAAAGCTTTTGTAACATTATACACTACCGTTCAAAAGTTTGGGGTCAGTAAGAGCTTTTTTTGTTTGTTTGTTTGTTTGTTTGTTTTTTGAAAAGACATTAAAGAAATTAATATTTTTATTCAGCAAGGATGCATTAAATTGATCAAAAGTGACAGTAAAGACATTTATAATGTTATAATATCCTATAAAACTACAAGTCCCATGATGCAGTGGTGCTGCTCTGAGCGCGTGTGAGCGTCTGTGGAATGAAGGGCGCACTTGTTGAGTTTGGGAACTTTCAGAAGCTTGAACTTCTCACTTTGGACGCAGCGGAGCTCTCTTTATCATCACACAATATGGATTTATGCTTACTTTCTACTTCTACGACTATGTTGCTCTTGTCGAAATACATGTCGAAGTTTATATTGAGTGTCTTTAGTGTTTTACGGGTTAGACACACCGTTATAGCGCGCACGAGTCAGAAATAACATTCACTGTAATGGATTATAACGCGCCGCTTGATCGCTTCATATCTGAAGGTAAATCTGAATGAGAGTTAGAGTGTGATGGATTGTGTGAAGAAGAGATGTAGCACGCTTTACTGGAGGACGTGTCATTCCACTATGGGACTATTTATGGACTATCATTGGACTTTATATGAATGGAGAAGATCGCTGCTTTGCCAAGGTAAGAGCTCTGTCACTATTTCATCCCGAAAGACAGTGTTATTGTGTTACAAACACTGCTGAATCAATGCTGAAACCTTGACTTTGATTCTTCACGTCAGATGAAGTGATGCGGTGCACCTGCACAAACTGATAACTTTCCCCCCTCCCATCTGTGTCTGATAGATCTCTTTTTGCACTGCTTATATTAAGATTCATAAATGTCTTCATATTTAACATGCATTTTGTAATAAAGTCAGGTGTAACAGTCTGACAGATGAGAAAACGGTGCTAGTTTGTCACAAAGTGTTTAGATGTCAGTAACTTTGAAGTTTTGAGTTGAAATTTCCAATCAAGTGTGTTTTCTCCAGCAGATCTGTGCTAGATCAGCTCATATTGACTGAAATTCAAATAATTCTGTTTACCAAACTAAAATAAAATATAAAAATTAGAGCTAAAACCTTTTCTTGTTAGGTCAGATAATTTAGTAGTTTTTTTTTTTTCATATTAAATTTGTGTTTAATAATTCCCTTTATTATCCCTATTTTAATCTGATAGGCTGTTAAATGACAGTTTGTGACAATTTATAGTGTGACAATATGCATGTTAAATTTGTTAAGACTGGCTAATAATATAGTTACTGATCATAATCATGTCCTGGAGAATGAGTTTGAATTATTACCATCAAATCGGAGGTAAAGAGTTCCAAGATTCAACAAAGTTGGGCTGAAACACTCGTTTGTGCATCAGGCGATCCTTGAGTTGAATAAGACACGAAAACCAAGAGTATTGTGAATGTGTTGTTGTTGTATAAGTGAGTAGGATGTAGTAAGGGTAAGGTGTATTGTAATGTTTAAGGGAGTGTAAGGGTTTTTTTTTTTTTCTCTCTGTAAGTGTGGATTAAGTGATGTTGATGTGTAAGAGATGTTGATTGTTGTGAACAGAGATACTGTTATGCAAGAAAAATTTCAGACTCGTCTGACAAAGTGCTATATCATATATATGTATACTTTTATTCAGCAAGGATGCATTAAATCGATCAAAAGTGACAGTAAAGACATGTATAATGTTACAAAAGATTATATTTCAAATAAATGCTGCTCTTTTGAACATTCTATTCGTCAAAGAATCCTGAAAAAGAAATATTGTACACAAATATTTTGTACAATTGTACACAATAAATGTTTCTTGAGCAGCAGATCATCATATTAGAATGATTTCTGAAGGATCATGTGACACTGAAGACTGGAGTAATGATGCTGAAAATTCAGCTTTGATCACAGGAATAAATTACTTTATAAAATATATTCAAACAGAAAACAGTTATTTTAAATTGTAATAATATTTCACAATATTACTGTTTTTACTGTATTTTTAATTAAATAAATGCAGCCTTGGTGAGCAGACGAAACTTCTTTAAAAACATTAAAAATCTTACCGTTTCCAAAATTTTGACCAGTAGTGTATATACCTATAAGGTTTGTAAAAACGAGGGATTCTGGGGATGTTTAAAACAGATTTTGTCCTGTCAAGGAGAGTATTTGAGATCAATATTTTCCGTTCTGTGGGTCAGACACAAAGGTTTATATTGCTGTGAGACAAAGTGCAGGGATCATTTTGTGTAGTTCCTTCTGTTCTCACAAACTAACATTTATACCTCAAGAAAGTTGAAGAAGATGCTTTTGCCTTTCTACAAGCCCTTAAACAACACTATATCTAATATCACTGCAGCTGAAATAAGTAAATTAATGGCCTCTTAAATTCTGGACAGTTGGCCTGGAATAGGAAAAAGTGCTTTCTGTTTTAGTTCAGAAGTCCATCATCTACCAGGTGAACCTTCCGTTGATGTCTGAATAGAGCAATCATTTGATTGGTGTAATCAGAGAGACTGTTTCCTCCTGTCTCGCTCACTGATTGGATGAGACACAAGAAGTGTTAAAGTTCAAGAATGGGTCAGTAGCTCAACCTGATTGACTTTGCACAATGATTTCTGCTGGTCTCTGCTGTCCCCTGGTGGTCATTTTCTGTGGTGCAGTCTGATCTACACCAGTGTGTTTGTCTCCACCTGCTGGCAGTCTACTAGCACTTGCACTGTATGCAATTTCTCTCATCACTGGGGTTTGGGTACTACATGGATGTCTCCTGCTACTACTAAAGGATTGGAACTTGATGTATTGTGTGATTTATGGGTATGTTGCTTCCAGAAATGTGACTTTTATTCAATCCATTGTTGAGACCAGTAGTGTGCAGTGCTGTTTTAAAGGGGAACCTATTATGCAAAATTCACTTTTACATGGTGAATGAACATAAATGTGTGTCGGCAGTGGGTGTACACAACCAACTCATCCTTTTTTTTTTTTTTTTTTTAATGAGGTATTGAATTGAGGTATTTAATTGCTATTGAGGTGTTTTGTTGTTGGATGTAAGAGTGAACATAACAGGCTTCATTTACTGACATCTGAGCCACTAAAGACACAGTGGATTAGTTTTATTTATGAAGGGAATGCGCTACAGATCTAATAAACACATGCAGTTTCTGAATCCTTTCACTCTGAGCAGAATCAGTATTTTAATATTTCTGTTTGTTCCTTCTGTAACATTATTGTTCTGAAAAACTTTATACTAAAAGGAGCTTGTGACTAAACCTCAAAACTCCAGTGGATCCTCAAACTATCAGCAAAACCTCATACAGAAGCTCCACCCGCCTCCATGAAGTCCAGCACACATGTTGGAGACGGTCTCTGCTTGTTTGCAGTGCAAGGGTGAATAAAGTCCTGGTTATTTGGATAAGTGCAGCATTTTCTTTACTCAAAAACACAGTGTTTGTAAAGGCTAAATGTTTTATGTTTTTGAGAAGCAGAGATAAGAGTCTTTGTCTGGTATTTGCTGTCTAGTCATAGCCAATACAGATGCATAGCACTTCATCTTTTATAACACAA
Organism: Hypophthalmichthys molitrix; assembly: GCA_037950675.1. Classification (NCBI taxonomy): domain Eukaryota; kingdom Metazoa; phylum Chordata; class Actinopteri; order Cypriniformes; family Xenocyprididae; genus Hypophthalmichthys; species Hypophthalmichthys molitrix. The sequence goes on along the minus strand of CM075503.1, from coordinate 2,093,295 downwards.
GATTTTGGCCAAGTGTATTAAACAACAGGAAAATCTGAGCACCCACATAGGCTACAATAACCTGTAAGTTGATGAAAATGTACTGCAATGCACTTACTGCCTCAGATGCGGCCATTCTGATGGAAAAAAACACACATCTCTGACATTCACTGAAAAAATCCATTGGAGCTTGATTTTGGTAAAATGTTAATATAATCATACATGCCAGTGTCTGACTGTACACAAAGCCGCAGTACTAACTTTGATAACATGATGTTTAATTATTTAAAAAAAGTTTTAATTTTCATAACTATTAAACTTGATTTAGTCTTTATGTTCCTGTTAAATTAAATGTAGTTTTAGATTTCGTTCCTTGAAGCAGGTCAGAGCCCAGTCTTTATGCATTTTTCATTACTTTTAACTAATCCATGTTTTTTAAATCATGTTCTTTTTAATCAGGATCTTTTGAAGGTTTGTTTGGTAACACTTTCTATGAAGACCGTGCTTATAATGAATTATAGCCCGACTTATACTTATTTATAAGTAAGTATTACTATTCTATAAATATATTTATAAAGACTGCATTATAAGAACAGTTATAGTTGCATTTATATTATTTTTATATTTAAAAGACATGCATTTGCTTTTTCAGTGTGCTTGCTCATAATCCATGATATACTGATTTATAATTGATCAAATATAAAATAGTTCCAGAGATGTTTGTTTGCTGTACTAATTAGTTATTAATAATCATGTCTTCAATGGCTGTTTGGATTTGAGGTCATGATTGGTAATTTTGATTTAAAATCTATATCTCCTCAGCCATATGGAATTGCTTATAGCAGTTTGGAATTATACTTAAGTATAATAATATATATATATTGTTATAATATACACTACCAGTGAAAAGTTTGGACACACCCTCTCATTTAATGTTTCTTTGTTTTCATGACTATTTACATTGTAGATTCTTACTGAAGACACCAAAACTATGAATGAACACATATGGAATTATGTAGTAAACAAAAAAGTGTGAAATAACTCTAGATATGTTTGATATTTTAGATTCCTCAAAGTAGCCACCCTTTGCTTTGTTGACAGCGCTGCAAACCCTTGGCCTTCTCTCAGTGAGCTTCATGATGTAGTCACCTGAAATGATTTTCACTTCACAGGTGTGCCTTGTCAGGGTTCATTTGTGGAATTTCTTGCCTTCTTAATGGGGTTGGGACCATCAGTTGTGTTGTGCAGAAGTCAGGTTGGTACACAGATGACAGCCCTATTTGACAACTGTTAGAATTCATATTATGGAAAGAAACAATCAGCTAAGTAAAGAGAAACGACAGTCCATCATTGCTTTAAGAACTGAAGGTCAGTCAGTCTGGGAAATTGCAAAAACTTTGAATGTGTCCCCAAGTGCAGTTGCAAAAACCATCAAGCGCTACGACGAAACTGGCTCACGTGAGGACCGCCCCAGGAAAGGAAGACCGAGAGTCACCTCTGCTGCTGAGGAGAAGTTCATCCGAGTCATCAGCCTCAGAAATCACAAGTTAACAGCACCTCAGATTAGAGCCCAGATTAATGCCACACAGACACATCTCTACATCAACCGTTCAGAGGAGACTGCGCGAATCAGGCCTTTATGGTCAAATAGCTACTAAAAAAACACTACTAAGGAAAAGCAACAAGCAGAAGAGATTTGTTTGGGCCAAGAAACACAAGGAATGGACATTAGACCAGTGGAAATCTGTGCTTTGGTCTGATGAGTCCAAATTTTAGATCTTTGGTTCCACCCGCCGTGTCTTCGTGCAACGCAGAAAAGGTGAACGGATGGTCTCTACATGCATGGTTCCCAACGTGAAGCATGGAGGAGGAGGTGTGATGATGCTTTGCTGGTGACACTGTTGGGATTTATTCAAAATTGAAGGCACACTGAACCAGCTTGGCTACCACAGCATCCTGCAGCGACATGCCGTCCCATCCGGTTTGCATTTAGTTGGACCATCGTTTATTTTTCAACAGGACAATGACCCCAGACACACCTCCAGGCTGTGTAAGGGCTGTTTGACCAAGAATGAGAGCGATGGAGTGCTGCGCCAGATGACCTGGCCTCCACAGTCACCTGACCTAAACCCAATCGAGATGGTTTTGGATGAGATGGACCGCAGAGTGAAGGCAAAAGGGCCAACAAGTGCTCAGCATCTCTGGGAACTCCTTCAAGACTGTTGGAAAACCATTTCAGGTGACTACCTCATGAAGCTCATCGAGAGAATGACAAGAGAGTGCAAAGCAGTAATCAAAGCAAAGGGTGGCTATTTTGAAGAATCTAAAATATATAACTGTTTTCAGTTATTTCACACTTTTTTTGTTTGTATTCCATATGTGTTCATTCATAGTTTTGGTGTCTTCAGTGAGAATCTACAATGTAAATAGTCATGAAAATAAAGAAAAAACATTAAATGAGAGGGTGTGTCCAAACTTTTGACTGGTAGTGCATATTGTTGCTGTTATAAATATGTAACCCTGGACCACAAAACCAGTCATAAGTCGCACGGGTATATTTGTAGCAATAGCCAACAATACATTGTATGACTCAAAATTATCGATTTTTCTTTTATCCCAAAAGTAAAGATCATGTTCCATGACGATATTTTGTACCTACCATAAATATATCAAAAATGTATTTTTGTGAGTGTATATGCATTGCTAAGGACTTCATTTGGACAACTTTAAAGGCAATTTCTCAATTTTTTTTTTTTTTTTTTTTGCATCCTCAGATTTCAGATGTTCAAATAGTTGTATCTCAGCCAAGTATTGTCCTTCCATTATTTTATTACAGGAATTATTGTTCATTAGTTACACTTATAAGTAAACAACCTAAAATGTATAATGAGCACATCTTCATGATTTCTTAACATTTGCTTTAAGAAAATTGCATCCTGTGTGTTCTCAAAGCCATCAATGATGCATTTCTAGAGATTAGTAACTGTATTATTTCTCATAATAAGCATTTATAAGAACACAACACGGCTATTAATAACAATATATTTATTTGACAGAAATAAATCTGAATTATTAAAAAGTCATTGTAACTATAATATAATAACATTATAGCAATGCTGGTTGCATCTTTATAAATGCATTCATGGAACCCTGACTGACTAATTATTAATCAATATAGATTATAAACATGTGCTTTGAAAAAGAAAATGCATGACTTTTAAGTAATTATAAAAATAATATGAATATAACTGTTATTATAATGCAGGATAGGTGCACTATTTGTAACTGTTACTATATCGATCATCAGGACAGACTTTTATAGTCTAATGTGGATTGTTTTTCCATTAGAATGAGAGTTTTCAAATATGAATCATAAGTTTGACTAATACTTTCCTTGTGAACTCTTTGAAATGTTTTGAAAAGCTTCATATTTCTTCGTCCCGTGAGTTTCACTTACAGTACTTGCAGTGATGGAGTGTTTAAGTATTGAGTGTCCACATTTATCTACTCTGGCCAAGGAAATGCAAGAACCAGAAACCTCTTCAACCAGCTCCACTAAACCATGTTCATCTCTAGTAGTCCAGAGCGTCTTGTATGACACAGTTTGTAATAACACACTTCTTTACTCATGCTGTCTTTAGTATGCAGTTGTTACCAATGAACAAGAAGTAATATTAACTATGATTTTTAACGTCTCGACTCCTCATTGGACTCAATTCCCAAATGTTGGGAAAAATTGGGTAATTGGGTAATAGACTTTTCTTTGAGTGCACAGCAGTATCTGTCCCAAACACAGCCAGAAGATGGCAGCAGTGCTCTATTACTGAAACTACTGGTGCAGGAGACAGAGCACAATAAACTAGTTTGTACTTCTGAGTTTTATTGCAATCAATGTCTTAGAAAATGAATAAACACATGACACCTTTAGATCACCGCGTATTCTGACTGATATGACACCACTGGCTGTGCTGTAAGAATCCATGTGTGTTTGTACTGAAAGGGAACGGAGCCTTCTCAGTCCTTTTTGTTTGCAGGTATCAGTGATAAGTTTCTTCATCCACGTCCTCTGGATTACAGTAATATCTCAGTGTTTTACTTTACTGAATTGGAGCACCTCAGAATTGATGAAGCATCAGTCACACACATTTAGACAAAGCACTGGAAGTTCAACCAAATATAAAGATTAAATTATTACATTTAATTTTAGCAGTTTAGACAAACTTTATTAAAATAAAACATGCTTGAAATAATTAAAAGGATGGCTTACTTTTATAGTCTCTAACAAAGACTTCACAAACTTAAAAAACTGCATGTACTTGGATGGGTCCAACATGTTACCACTTACCAGTCTGAAACTACATTCCACATGCTGCACTGCACACAGTGCCCTCTTCAGGCCAGTGCTTGTATCTGTAACCAAAAAACATGCGTAAAATACCTGTTCCTCATGTGTGAATGATGGTTGGGGATTTATAGTGTTGTTCCTCATATATATATATATATACACACTACCAGTCAAAAGTTTGGACATGGTAAGATTTTTAATGTTTTTAAAAGGAGTTGCAGAATTGAAAGGGTTTTTTTAATTCTATGTTTATATTTTTCTTTAATTAATTATTTATTTCTGCATTTAGTTGCATATTTATTTTCAATAAAGCATCAGTTATTTATTAATTAATTAATTTATTTATGCAGGAATATGTGGATTTATGTATTTATTATTGTTTCGCAGGTTTCATCTTTCAAAATGTATTTATTATAAAGTTAGTTATTATAAATGTATTTATTTGGTTATGATTTATACACGTATTTTAGTTATTTTTTTATACATTTATACAAAATATTATTTAAATACATTTTTGTATTTTTATTAAGTTATTTTATATTTCTTTATTAATTTTTACTTATTTTTAAAATTCTATTTATTTACTTTTTTTTTTTTTTTTTTTTTTTGTCTTTTGTCAAAGAAATTACTTTGTCAAAGTATAACTACAGTATAAAAAAGTATAAATCAAAGTATAACTTCCAAACCCCTTTCTGGAGACCCCTGTATTATATGAATGTCTTTTGAGTTGTTTGCAGCCTCTTTAATTTATTCTGATATGCTTTCTCAGACATTTTATCTCTTAAAGGCATATTATTGTGGAATATTCCTAGTTTTGAATCAGTCACTTGAATGGCATTGATGAGAATGTACCAGTTATTATGACTTTTAGTGCAGATAATCTCAATTTCCTGCTACCTTCTACATATTTCATATCTAACACAGCTGTTCTTATCTATATGCAGGTGTCTATCCCACAAGCGATGTTCCAGCCGTATTTTATTATAAATCTTCGGTTTTACCCTTTTGCCCAGAAGGCTTTGGAATGGTTCCTTAACTTTACTCTTCATTTGTTAGCAGCTTTCTGAGGGCGGGTTAGTTTTAGATCTCAGTAATACCTAGTTCCGCTTTAATAGGATTAGGCTTTAGACTACCGGGGTGCCGTGTGTGCCAGCCAGCTAGAGCTGCTTCTAGGATGTCAGGTGAGCTTCAGACTATTACGGAGGCATAATGGTGTTTACAGTCTTTCTAAGGGAATTTCCATCTCACCTGTAATGTTATCTGACCGTATTCTGCTGAGCAATTGTTCTGCTGAGCAATATATATATATATATATATATAATGTGTGTGTGTTCAACTATTGATTCTTTTTACAATGACCTAGTATAAAATATTGCATTATTTGATTTCCACAACATTTCTTTTTCATATCCCTGCTCTTCTCAGTGTTGGGGATTATATAACCATTGAGGGAATAGATTGCACAAACATAACACGTGCAGGTAGAGTCTAAATAAAGGTCTGAATAGATGAACACCGGTGAGCCAAGAAAACCTTCAACATGATGTAACTAGTATAACCACCCACACTTGTGTGTTTTAGTGAAAATACAGATTTTTTTTTCCCCCTCAAAAAAGATTGCTTTGACATTATGGTTAAACCAACATCTAATTGTAAGCAAACCACTAAAATTTCACTTTAAAGGGGTGGTTCATTGCGATTTCACTTTTTTTAACTTTAGTTAGTGTGTAATGATGCTGTTTGAGCATAAACAACATCTGCAAAGTTACGACACTCAAAGTTCAATGCAAAGGGAGATATTTTCTTTTACAGAATTCTCTGTTTAAGGACTACAACAAACGGCTGGTAGGGACTACAACGAGCTTCTTCCTGGGTTGGGGACATCACTAACCCTAATTTACATAAACCCCGCCCCCGAGAACACGCAACAAAGTGGGTGAGGCCATGTTATTGCATTACAGTACGTAACACAAATGCAATAGCATGTCATAAAAGCAAGATGACAACATGACAAGTTATAACCGTAATTAAACTAAACTATACCTGTTCTATCTTCATGCAGCATATATTCTCTGGCTCTGTAGGATCTTACAACAGTTCCCACGCGAGCAATTTATAGATTATCATGACAGAATACGCTAATTAATGACTCCACATCAGCTACATAAATTCATCAACTAACTGTTCAGAAACGTCTTGTTGCATTCAAAATGTTGTCACTTCTTCTTGAGTGTCTCCATCATTGTCCGACTCCGTTTTGAACATAAAAGGCTGAACCATTTCTGACATTTTCAGTGAGTCTGCCTGAGGTAATGTTGCTAACAGGAGCTCCTGAAACTCCACCCCCTTTTGAGAGCAGCAGCTCATTTGCATTTAAAGGGACACACACAAAAACAGAGCGTTTTTGCTCACCCTCAAAATGTGACAAATTTAACATGCTATAAAAAAAATTATCTGTTGGGTATTTTGAGCTAAAACTTCACTTACACACTCTGGGGACATCAGAGACTTATTTTACATCTTGTAAAAGTGGCATTATACCACCCTTTTAAATCTTATTGTTTGGAAGTCAGCTTTTTATAGTTTAGGAAACTGTATTGTGTTTTCATATATATGGTTTAGGTAATTTGTAACTTATTATTTCTTGCAATTGTGAGTTTGTATTTCACAATTTTGACTTTTTTCCTCAGAATTGCAAGTTAGTTTATATCTTGCTATTCCAGACTGTATTTCTCAGAATGGTGACTTTTATAACTATATAAATTGTGAGAAATAAAACAAAAAGTCGCAGCTCTGAGAAATAGTCGCAAAAGTCCCAAATCTGAGAAATAGTTGCAACTCTGAGAAATAAAGTCCCAACTCTGAGAAGTAGTCGCAACTCTGAGAATTTTTTTTATTACTTGTTGGAAACAACCTTCCATATAAAACTCTTTGTCTCGGAAGAAAAAGAAATTCTGAGAAATTTTAGAAATGTTTGTATGTTGCTTGCAAACCTTAATATCTTGGCAAATTTGGGCTGTTTCAGACATTGATGAGTCTCATCTGAAAACCTTGTTTTTCTCAGAAGACAAAAGTGTCCAAAAGTCTCCTTTTGTGCTCCATTTAATCTCATTGCTGTGTAGGAGAAGCAGCTCGCAGATGCCAGCTTGCCGTCTCGCTTTAGGGTCTATGTAGAGTAAATACACGTGTGATTTAAACCTTAAAGACCAGTGCTGCAGCATCAGATGTAAGACATGATCGGGCTTCCTTCTGCAAGACTCCAGGGTGTTTTTTGTTTCAAGCTTGGATTTGCATTGTGGCGAGCCAACTGGCTGACCGAGTCCATAAAGCACAGTAGAGCATTACTTTTTACTCCTGAAACGCAGACTATTCAGCATGTTTGACCAGCAGGCTTGTTGCTCCCTGTAGCTTTAGACAAATTTTACTGTCATCTACTGCTGTTGGAAGTGAAATTGCAGTGTTCGCACAGAGCTAATAGGCTAAGATCACTGATATTAATATTAAACTTTATTTCTGTGCAGTGTTTTTTCCTCTCTCTATGGGATCTTCTGGTCGTCTTCATGCACAAACTGACTGCTTGCCTGAGGTAGATACTGGAAATATGCTTGCTATAAATATGAAATAAAATTGTATTACACCGTGCAAAAACCTTTCTGTTGAAAGATGTAAATGATTACATCTTTCAACAGAAAAATGCATCCATCCATCATAAAAGACATCCACACAACTCCAGGGGTTTAATGAAGGCCTTCTGAAGCAAAGCTATGGGTTTTTGTAAGAAAAATATCCATATTTAAAACATTATAAACTAAAATATCTAGCTTCCTGCAGACGACCGTACGCATACTGCGCAAATCGACTGACGAGATGTATGACTTAGAATGTAGGAGTATCATAAGCTTAGACGCCTCTCATGGTTTAAACAAATAGGGTTGGACAACAAACTCAAGCTCTTCTCTTATATCGAAATTCTCCAACATTTCTCTTTAAAATTTCTCATTTTAGACTTCTAATTCATGACTGGTGTTTTGATTTGCTCTCTCCTCTGCACTTCCGTGTTCGTCGTTATATCATGTGTCGGGTCAGAGGTCACTCTTTTGACATAACTCGTTTTGCTTACAGCCGTCTACCGGAAGCTAGCTTATTATAGTTTTTAAATATGGATATTTTTCTTAGAAAAACCCATTGATTTGCTTCAGAAGACCTTTATTAACCCACTTGAGCTATATGGATTATTTTTATGATAGATTGATGCATTCTTTTGGGCTTCAAAATCTCAACCCCCATTCACTACCATTTTGAGGGTGAGTAAAACATGGAATAATTTTTATTTTTGTGTGAACTATCCCTTTAAGTGAATGAAAAGCAATGATCAGCTATTTTTGTTCACACAGGTTTTGTTTAACTGTTTCTGAGATGTTAGAAATTTCCGCAGGATATATATATATATTTTTTAACCTGTTCACTGAAACGATGAGTCCAAAAGAACCATTTCACAGAAATGAATCAATTTTGCCGTCACTATTCCACATACTAAAGATGCAACATGTATAAGTCACACTACTTCAGTATATATAGAAACTCCAAAAACATCATCACATTGGAAAACGCACAAAAACTCCCCGTTCTGTTCCCCCGACAGTCACTTTAGGAAGCAACACCTCTTAATGGGAATGGATGGCACCATTATGTAATTCTAGACAAAAAGAACAGATCAACTTAGAGGAGGGGGAAAAACTGTGAGGGTAAGAAAACAAACAATGAAAAGAACATTCAAAGTTTTCTTTCCACTTCAGCTCAGTGTTCATAAAAAACACACTTTTTGCTTCGTTCAGCCTTCCCTCAAGGGACTGAAATAGAGAGTTTGGCCTTGGAGAGAGAAAGCGAGAGAGAGACTTGTGTTTTTGTGTCTAATTGTGGTGGTGATTGAGAGGGAGAACAGAACGGAGAATGAAAGCGTGAAAGAGAAAGGGCCCTCAGTGACACACTAGTACCCATGACAACTAGTCCTCTGGGGACTGACCCCCCTTTCAAAGCTCCACCTCCAGCTAAACACCCACTAATTGGGCCACTTCGCTTTGTGTGTTTCTCACTGATCCTTGTGCCAGAAATATCAACATCCTTGTTAATTCTCTGTCATCTAATCATTTTCTCTGGAATTCATTTGCAAGTCGTTAATTGTGCTTCTATAGATCCTCGGCATCATAAAGAATCCAGAATGTGTGATGGAACAATGGAAACGCGGCTCATATAAACTCTCCAAAGTAAATTATACAAGAGCGTTCTGTCTCCTTCAAGTCTTTAGGGAGGACTTGCGAAGAGGATCTTAAACAAACTTAAACCTTTTGTGGTGATCACAGCGTTTTGACCGGTTTAGTCAGCACGCCATGAAATTAATTCAGTCTGGAGAGCTTGAATGTTTTGAACTCTGGTCCAAAGCAAGTTCTGTTTGCTTTTGCTTTTTGCATGTCTTATTAAAATATGTATACTAAAGAGCTTAGTCTTTATACAGAATGGGCTAATCTACCTTCCTAGTCATGTGTAGTTTTTCAAAGTGATAGTATAATATGAGTAAACGTCTTAAATAGGTTATTTTTAATTATCCAAGTCGAATTATCTATTGAAAGATGTAAATGAATTTTACTATAATGTATGTTTGAGAATGAATGTTGTTAAGATAAGTCATGGAATTTTTAAGGCTAGTTTATTCTATTTATATACATTAGAAGTGTAGAATATATCCATGTTTGTGCATGAATGTCTGTATTATGTAGTGTATTATAAAGCAAAACATTAATCTAGGAAACTTGTGGAGGACTACAGAATGAAACTGTGACAAACACCATTAACTCGAGTGAATGAAAAGTAATAATCAGATGTTTGCATTCCCACACGGGCTAGAGCTGCATGATTAATCGTTACAAGATCGTGATCTTGATTCAAACACCCATGCGATCTTATTCCTACATGACAACGATTCGGCTGTGTCTATTAAACCTTTGACAAGTACGATCACAGCAAACATTCAGATCTGGATTGGCACTGCTCTGTCACTGACCTAGAAAAAGCAGTTGTCTTGTATAGGTACGAAACTGCTTCACAAACATCTTATCGTTATTTCTGTCTTACAATAATTCACAACAATACACAGAAGTACTGGGAGAAAAGTTTATAGTTCGGATGTAAACACTGATGTCTACGGTAGCGATCAAAATAGAGGAAATCGCCTTTTGAAAGTAACTTGATGCTTCAAATAAAGATTGTATCAATTACATCGTTACACCACATGGACAAATGACTGTTAAACAAATGTATTTGTCATTGAATCATTCATTCAAGAGATTCGTTCAAACACGCTGATTCATCGAGTAATTAAACAAGTCAAAACAAGAATCATTGATTCAAACCAATTAAAATAAATAAATAATTCAAATTAAATATGATTATTTTTAAAGGGGTCATGAATTCAACTTTTCCTTGAGCTTTTAATATATATGAGGTCATTGTACTATAAGAATATCCTGTAAGTTTCAGAATTGAAAACCTCCTTGTTAGTCTAATAAAAGCTTTTATTGACACAAGGCCCAGCAAACGACTGATCCTGGAATGTGCTTATAGATAGGTGAAACTCCGCCTCCACAGAATAAATCAACGCCTACTTCATCATTGCAATGTTAACCCCGCCCACTGGTGTGTTAGTAAGATGAGAAGGAGAGAAGAGCGATACAGGACTAAAAATAACATTACCTTTCAAAGGATCCTAATGCTAGGAATTTGGTTATTTATTTTCAACAATGTGAATTTCTCAGTTGAGCTTTATTTATTTGTATTCGGTACATTTCACTGTGGATTCTTTGGAAAATCAATTGCATTTCGGCGCAGGCTTCGCAAACAGACTTTTACGATATGGACTCGACAGTAATGCAACAACATGTAATTAACTGTGTTAATTCTAATGCCTGATCTGATATTAATGATTCATGTACAGTCAGATGTTCATCTATGTGTTAGTAAATCAAACCAGTGACTAAACAGTCAACTTCACGTTGTTTCTCTTAGTAGGATGAAAATAATCGGTTATTTAAACTGTGATTAAATTATATATAGAAAGTGATCAAAGAACGCTCCCTTTACAATCGCTAGAGCTGTCAATCAAACAGCTTGAGTTTATCATATGTATGTATATATATATATATATATATATATATATATATATATATATTATATATATATATATATATATATATATATATTATATATATATATATATATATATATATATATATATATATATATATACATACACTATTCTTTAAGGTTTTGACTAATAAAACCATGAGATATGTCAAGGGAAGCTGTTTAATCTTAATATTTAGTGTTCTAGGACACATCAAATGTTACGCTGAAATCTGTTACCTGAAAATTTCAAACATTTAATTCAACAGCAGCTGATTTTGTAGTCGTTTGACATTTGAATATAGTTGTTTATAAGACTGATCATCGACCGAGTTCACACTTGAGTCAAGTTCGTCCATCTTCACCAATGTCTATAATTAAAACACGCTGCTTTAGATCACATCCTATTGTAGTGACTGATGAAACAATGACCAATGTGTTCAAATGAAGTTTACATTAAAACGGATGTCAGATCATAACTTAAGCTTGTAAACTGAGTCAAATGGACAAAAGGGAAATATGTACTTTGAAAATGTACTTCATACTTTGGAGGTCTGAATGAAATTAAAATAAATAAATTTCTGCTTTCTGAAGAGTAACATTTTGCTTGCCTTTGTGTTTTAGAGTTTGACTGCATGCAACCAGCAATTTGAAAGCATTACATCAGGGAATTTGCAGGCGGTGTAATTGCCTTACAAAAAGAACTTCTGCACATTTCCCAGTAAATGTTTACTGCCAGAACACTAACACTACCTGCTATTCTGCATGCCTGCCTCCTACTGCGAGGAGAAAGCTCTGGTGCTGCTATCATACTACATTTAATGTGATGGCAGACTTATTCTGTTTTATAAGGCTAATATATACTATATAATTATGAATATGAACCAAGTTTATAGGATAATGTTCCTGCAGAACCTCATGTGATTTTAGCTTGTTTACCGAAGATGACAAATAAGATGATGCAGAGAGATTAAGGGTCTGGAATCATTTTTATCTTAATTATGTATTATTGGCATTGGCAACTATTTTTGAACGGGTTACTGTGCGCCACACATCTCGTAATAGTGCAGGTTATGTTTTATAGGTTGCAATAAATAAAAATATTCCAAGGATATTCTCTTCCCGCACACAGAATTTCACTGTGAAACCAATGGAGACTGTATTATTTTTGGTTTATAAAAATGCTGTGTATATTATGCTGCATTGTACGATATGCTTCATGTGACATGGAGGGAAAAAATAGTTAAATGATTGTTTCTCATCATAAGATGCAGTTTAAAAGATTGTATTTTATATTAATATACAATTAATAATCTTTTATTAATCAGAATTTTACTGTAATTTAATACATAATTTAATAAATTAAATGACAGTATTATGCTGCCTTGTGTGAAATTACTTTTTGTGCAATGATAGTTTCCTTTGACTGAGATCTTAGACCTTATTAATTTTGAAATAATTATCTTCTAGCCATGTGTAATAGTGTTACAGAACAAAATTGATTGCATTGATTTAATTTTATATAATTTAAATATCCATCTCATACATTTTATTTTGTAATGTGGAAGTATGTGAATGTGCGAGACTTCCGATTCATTAGCCATTATAAATAATAACAAAGTGCAGTAAAAATTATTTGCGCTACAAACCAGTGTGTTTGATTATGGTAATGAATTAAAATAGTTTGATAACAATAACATTTTTTTTTTTTTTTAAATAGAAGTTTGCAATATCAAGCAGCATAGCGGACTGTTTTTTTTGTACAGTAAATGACACCAGAAGCCTCACACATTCAAGTTACCAACAGCCGCGCTTGTTCTTGCGTTAAAAATAAGGTGGATACAGTATTTCTGTTCCACAAAATCACACCAAAATATTGATGACTCATCCTGCACTACACAGATGTTTGTCCAATCAGATGCTCTGTAGAATGAGAATACCCCGCCCCTAATTCCACCTGCAACTGACTAGCAGCAAATCATAGTTCATGACTGTGAAGTAACTAAAAAAGCCTCATAATCGCACATTTTTAATAGCGACACACTCAAGAAGTTAAAAAGATAGGATAAAAAGATCTGCAAAAGGCTTTAAAAGATCCACAAGCTTTATTTGTATCAAATGAAACAATGCAAATCACGATTTCTGCCCTCTCTGAACCTTGTGCTGGAGTCCCATCTGGCCTTGGGTGAGGAATTTGGTTGCTCATTCCTGTGAACCCATAAATTCTCATGTGTTGTTTTGGATTTTGTTTCTTGCAGTATTGTTTATCGGTGTGTGTGTAAGTGGTAGATGAGTAGAGAAGTGTGTGTGTGTGTGAGAATGAAGAACAAGATCACAGTAGTGCATATGATCTGATCTGTCTTCATCAAGCAGTATTTAAGTGTGTAAAATTGATCTAAAATCTATGATGAGACCCACAGAGTGCGGAACGAAATTCAACATTCCCTGAAAGTCTCCTGCAGTTTATGGATAGTGTCTTGGAATGTTCAAATAATCTGATTTCTGAACATTGTTGTTAGTTCTGGAAAATGTCTGAGTTGCAGTTTTTGGTTCTGCATTTCAAGTGTGTCTTTAGGTTGGATTAGGGTCAAGCTTTCTCTTTTACCCACGCTGCTCACAGTTTAACCAATTAGTGTGAATAATTCAGACCAAGTATTTTACATTGAAGCGACCTTGATGAAGAGCCTAAAATTTGATTTGTCATGCTTCTAGGCATCAGGAGTTAATCCTGCCGTCCTCCCTCATGTACTCGACAGTGGTTTGGGTTTCATTTGAACGTTCCCACCGTCAACATTGGCTGGTTTCATAACCCATTGAAACACAGAGTATGAAATGGCAATGCAGAGTACTTCAAGAACAGTGTAAATATAACACACGGACAGACTTTTGTTACATCTTTTCTTTTGCAGGACGAATGTACTTCCCTGATATTCTGTTACTCCTTTGAGCACACTGCATAGTTTATAATGATACAAAGTTACCAGTACTGATTACAGCCAGAGTTTAAGGCCATCTAATCTGGTCTTCCTGAATTCTGGAAATATGTGGTATACTTTATGTAGAGGTTTTCTGCAGTCACCATGTACTGTAAATCGTAAATGTTTCCTTGTGTTATTGTGGGTGTTTTACCAGAGACCATAGTCTTTAATCACTAAGGCCATTCCTCACAGCTGGGTTGAACAGCACTTAAACTTTGGGATAGTTCACCCAAAAATGTAAATTTTGCCATCACTTACTCAAGTTGTTCCAAACCTGAGTTTCTTTCTTCAAGAAGATATTTTAAAGAATCAAGTCATTTTTGTTTCACTCTTATTCTTTCGCTAGAGTGAATAAATAACTCAGACCACTGCTCTACATCCGTGTGTTTACTGAACTGAATTCACATCTTAAAGTGCAACATACAAAAGGGTCTGTGCTTCAACACATGTCAAATAACAATCACAATGTTACATCCTTCCTTTTTTTCTTTTTCTTAAGTGCAACAACACATATTTATCACTATATCTAAACACAGTGACTGTTTAATTATTTCAAAACAATTTCCTTTCTCCCCCTCCCCTCTTTTTTTTTCCCTTCTATTTTAGGCTTTAGATTTAAAGACAGTCTTTTCTCAGCCTGCAAAACACATCGGTTCTTATATCAAAAAGAGAGGCTGTAAGAATCAGTCCGTGTTTAACTAAGTAACATAGTCCTTCAAATACTGTGGTTTGACACTAATCCGACCTGCTCTGGTTGTGACAGTAGTTTTGGTGTCACTATTTGGCAGAACACAATGCTCCTTTTGTCTGTTGTTCTCCGCAAACTGTTCTTGTTTCGTGACCTGAACCTGATGGCCAGTGTGTCTGAGGTACCTTCTGTTCCTCCACAGAACACCACCAATGTCCAGTTCAACCCTGTATGATCGTTTGTTAACCGGTTCCAGAACTCTTGCTTTCTGCCAAACCTTTTGTGCCTGTGATGGTTGTACTCTCACTTGGTCAGCTGGTTTCAGGATGTTTGTATCTTTTGTGTGTCTGTTGTAGTACATTTCCTGTCGTCTTTGATTTAGTCTCAGTCCTTGTGTGGTGTCTACTACTTTTGGCTTCAACAGATTGCTGTGTGTTGGGAGGAGCGTGCGTGTCCTCCTGCTTAACAGTCTCTGAGCAGGGCTTGCATTCAGACCCTGCGAGGGAGTGTTTCTGTGATCTAATATCGCCAAGTATGGATCTTGTCCTGACATTTTGGCTCTCTGCATCAGAGGTTTTGCTGTCTTAACAGCAGACTCCGCCTTCCCATTACTTTGCGGGTGAGTGGGTGATGATGTTTTAGGCTGAAACTCCCAGCGTCTACTGAACTGCTGGAATTCGGTTGACATGTATTGTGGCCCATTATCTGAGAACACAACGTCAGGTATGCCTTGCCTGGCAAAATGGGCTTTCAGCTTCTTAATCACCGTGGAAGACTTTGTGTCTGGCAAGTAATCCACCTCCCAGAAATTTGAGAAATAATCCACAGTCACGATTGTTGAACACAAACAGATCTGTGCCCACCTTGGACCACGGGCTTTCAGGCAGTTCGTGTGGGCAAAGTGACTCTTTCTTGTGTTTTGATTCCAGTGATCTACACATATCACACTTCTCAATGTATCTCTTTATCTGTGCATTCATTCCAGGCCAATAGAGGCATTCCCTTGCTCTCCTCAAGCATCCTTCAATACCAAGGTGTGAAGAGTGAACTCCGTGTATCATGTCACTTCTGAGTACATCTGGTATCACAGCTCTTTCACCTTTGAACACCTTTGAGCATGTTAGCTCATCCTGGATTGAGTAGTAGTGAGCTATTTTGCTTGGTATGTTTCTTTTGTTTGTTGGCCATCCTTCTTTTATCATCTTTATCAGTGTCTGGAGTGTGTCATCTTTTGCTGTCTCACCTCTGATTACTTTGAGTCTCTCTTCAGATATTGGGAGATACTGAATCATGTTCACACTTTCTATCTCTTTCTCCACATCCTGTGCGGTGTCATCCAGGTATGCCCGACTCAGCGCATCTGCCAACAGCATCTCTTTTCCTGGAACTTAGTTAATGATGAAATCATATTTTTGGAGTCTCATTAACATCTTTTTGAAGTCTCTTGGTTGCATGCAGCAATGGCTTTTTAACAATACTCTCAAGAGGCTTGTGGTCCGATTGTACGATCACTTTCCATCCATATGTGTATTGATGGAATTTCTCCATGCCGTACACTATGGCTAGGCACTCTTTTTCTATTTAGGCATAACCCCGCTCAGTTAGTGATAACGCACGGCTACCAAAAGCAACAGGTTCTCCACTCTGCAACAATGCTGCACCAAGGCCTGTGTCCGATGCATCACACTGTAGAACTAACTGTTCTTTGAGGCTGTAGTAACGTACAGGTGCCCTGGTTATGAGGTCTTTTATACTCTGAAAGGCTTGTTTGTGCACCTTAGACCAGTCCCACAAGCTATCCTTGTGTGTCAGCTGTCTGAGCACTTCACAGTGATCTGAAAGATGTCTGCAAAATCTAGACAGATAATTCACCATGCCTAGAATTCTCTGTACCCCTCTCATGTCAGTCGGTCTTTCTCTGGATCTACTTTTAAGCCTTCAGATGTGAGCAGATGTCCAATATATGGCACTTCACTTTGTCTAAGTCTGAATTTGTCTGCGTTCAGCTTGATATTTCTGTCTCTGCATCTGTCTAGAAACAATCTCAGTTTTCGATCATTGTCCTTACTCACCATTTCCATTGTTTCACCTTCCTGTTATTAGCACGTCTCCTGCAATTATGTATACTCCTTGAAGTCCTTCTAATGCCTGGTTCAGCATTCTCTGGAAAACCTCAGGCGCCGGGCGTTCCCATAGGCATTCTCAACCACCTGTATCTCCTGTAAGGTATTGCAAATGTTAACTTGATGGGTCATCCAATTGGACATGCCAGAAGCCATTTTTTACATCACAGACCGTGAATACTCTTGCTTTTGACAACTCGGGCAAAATGTCCGCGATTGTGGGCAGAGGGAAGTGACTTCTCTTTAAGGCTTTGTTCAATGGTCTGGGGTCTATGCAAATTCTCAACTTGCCAGTGGGTTTCTTTACGACAACCAGGCTGCTTATCTAGTCAGTGCTTTGTTCTAAAAGTGTGATTATACCTCGTTCTTGGAGATTGTTTAGCTCCTCCTTCAGTGGTCCCATCATCTCGACTGGCACTCTCCGCTTAGGCAGTTTCACTGGCTCCACCCCAGACTCAATCTCTATCTTGTAGCGACCTGGCAGACAACCATCATCTGTGAAAACATCGGAGAACTCACTTGTTATGTGTTCCATTGTCCATTGTTCGCTTGTGTCGTCTCTGTTTGTCTTTGTCACAACATTATCCACCACCAGGATATTCTCAGATTGTACTTTAACCAGTTTCATCCCCTGGACTGCTTTGCTTCCTAGTAATGGTACTGCAGAGTGTGCATCAATGACCATAAACTCCATGTACAGCTTTTTGTTATGTGGATTTCTTAGTTTCAGTGTACTTTTGTTGTACATAACAAGTACCTGGTCCATTTTCTCTATTTGAACATCTGGATTCACAAAGTTTACGGGGATAATGTTACACATTGCCCCACAGTCTAACTGAAATTTGACTACGTTTTTCTCGAGCAGCATACCTGCAAACAGTTGACAGGGCTGCCCGTCCAGGCTCTTTGTGACTTTGTTCACAGACTCAGTTGTGATGCTCCAGATATCCTCATACTGCTCACTCTCAGTTTCTGTTACATTATTCACAACTTTTCCACGTTCTCGTTTGGACTTGCACAATGCAGCGAAATGATTGGCTTTTCCACATTTCCTACACGTATTCCCGTAAGCTGGACATTTTCGTTTATCTCTTTCGTGTGTCTTTCCACAAAATTTGCAGGTAATGTCAGCTTTTCGTTTGTCATCCTTTAGTGTTTTGTGTGTCGGTACAAATTTTCCTCTCTTAACAAATTGTCTCTCTCTCAGACTTGGACTATTTGTACCGCACACAATCCTGTCATGGATTAGAGAGTCTTTTATGTCGCCAAAATTACACGAGCATTTTCAGTTCAGTAATGTATTTGTCAAATCCTTCATCAGTCCCCTGATTTCTCATAAAGAAACAATATCTCTCAACTGCTTAATTTAGCTTCGGGTTGCAGTGTTGATCAAATGCTTCTATTAATAGCTTTACAGTCCTGTCCTCCGTTGATGAGCCCACTAAAGTTTCACATAACTCTCTACCAGTTTCTCCTAGCAGATAGTAGAAAAGCTTCACTTTCGTGGCTTCCGACGCCTCTGTCAACGTCAGATCAAGATACAGCTGAAATTCTTCTTTCCACACCTTCCATGTCTTTGCCAGATTGCTCAAGTGAAACATCAATGTCGGCGGTGGTTTTAATCCGAGTGTGCCGTCCATCTTTTTCGACGAGGCTTGTATCGGCGCAACAGGGCTCGCTTCTTCGCTAGCAACGTTATCTTCCCCTGGCAAACTTTACACTGCGTGGTTAAGCACTAAAACAAAACTTGTTCGCCGGCAGCTAAAACAAAAACAAAAACGCTGCCACCATGTTTCACTCTTATTCTTTCGCTAGAGTGAATAAATAACTCAGACCACTGCTATACTGTGTTTACTGAACTGAATTCACATCTTAAAGTGCAACATACAAAAGGGTCCGTGCTTCAACACATGTCAAATAACAATCACATTGTTACAATCTTCATTTATATTGTACTTTTTACAATACAGATTATTTCAAAGCAGCTTCACAGTGATAATAAGAAAATTAATGGACAGAGATTGTTTTGGCTTTACAGCAGCTCTAGGAAAAAGTTATTCATAATCATTAATTATTAACATAGGGGCTGCTTAAATGGCGTCTTTTTAACTGAAAACAGAAGACTTTTATTGCATTCTTGCAGTTCATTTATGTGTTTAGACTATAGGTTTGCGCATTTGAATGTGGCAGACCACGGTAAGACTGTTCCAAAGTTTAGGTGCTAAAAAGGAAAAGGATCTACTACCTGTGGTTGATTTTAATTTTCTAGGTATTATCAACTAGCCAGAATTCTGAGATCACAAAAGACGTGAAGGACTATAGTGTGTTAAGAGCTCGCTCAAGTACTGGGGAGCTAAACCATTTAGTGCTTTGTAAGTAATTAGCAAGATTTTAAAATTTATATGAAGTTTAATAGGGAGCCAATGCAGTGTTGACAGAACCGGGCTAATATGGTCATACAGTATCTCACAAAAGTGAGTACACACCTCACATTTTGGGAACCATTTTAGTATATCTTCTCAAGGGACAATACTATAGAAATGAAACTTGGATATATTTTAGAGTAGTCAATGTGCTGCTTGTATAGCAGTATAGATTTACTGTCCTCTGAAAATAACTTAACATACAGCCAGTATTGTCTAAATAACTGGCAACAAAAGTGAGTACACCCTAAGGGATAACAGCTTTGTCTTTTAACCATGCAAAGCCACATGTCCTATTCATCATGTTCATCTTTTTGTCTGCTTGACATGACCATACAAATGTGTGTAACTTGTATTAGAGCAGTTAAAATATGGTGCTTTGAGTACAATCCTCTCATACTGACCACTGGATGTTCAACATGGCACCTCATGGCAAAGAACTCTCTGAGGATTTGAGAATTAGAATTGTTGCTCTCCACAACGATGGCCTTGGCTATAAGAAGATCGGTAACACCATGAAACTGAGTTACAGCACAGTGGCCAGGGTCATAGAGAGAGGTTTTCCAAGACGGGTTCCACTCGGAATAAGCCAAAGAAGTTGAATCAAAGAAGTTGAGACCTTGTGCTGTGCATCAGGTTCAGAAGCTGGCTTCAAAAAACAGATGCATGAGTGCTGCCAGCATTGCTTTAGATGTTGCAGAAGTGGAAGGTCAGCTTGTCAGTGCTCAGACCATACGCCGCACACTGCAACAAGTCGGTTTGCATGGCCGTCGTCCCAGAAGGAAGCCTCTTCTGAAGCTGGCTCACAAGAAAGCCCGCAAACAGTTTGCTGAAGACAACCTGTCCAAGAGCATGAATTACCGGAACCATGTCCTGTGGTCTGATGAGACTAAGATAAACTTGTTTGGCTCAGATAGTGTGTCCAGCTTGTGTGGCGACGCCCTGGTGAGAAATACCAAGAAAACTGTGTCTTGGCTACAGTCAAGCATGGTGGTGGTAGCATCATGGTCTGGGGCAGCATGATTGCTGCTGGTACTGGGGAGCTCTGCTTCACTGAGGGAAACATGGATTCCAACATTTACTGCGACATTCTGAAGCAGAACATGATGCCCTCCCTTCAGAAACTGGGCCAAACGGCATGATAATGACCCCAAACACACCGCCAAGATGACAACTGCCTTGCTGAGGAAGCTGAAGGTGATGGAGTGGCCAAGTATGTCTCCAGACCTGAACCCTATTGAGCACCTGTGGGACATCCTCAAGCGGAAGGTGGAGAAGTGGCATGTGTCTAACTTTCAGCAGCTCCTTGATGTCATTATGGAGGAGTGGAAGAGGATCCCAGCAACAGCCTGTGCAGCTCTGGTGAATTCCATGCCCAGGAGGATTAAGGCAGTGCTAGATAACAATGGTGCTCACACAAAATATTGACACTTTGGACACAGTTTTGACATGTTCTCACTCACTTTTGTTGCTAGTTATTTAGACAATAATGGCTGATTGTTGAGTTATTTTTAGAGGACAGTAAATCTGAACTGCTATACAAGCTGCACATTGTCTACTCTAAAGTATATCCAATTTTCATTTCTATAGAATTGTCTCTTGAGAACATATAATAAAATGGTTGTTGAAATGTGAGGGGTGTACTCACTTTTGTGAGATATGTACTTCCTGGTTCAAGTAAGAACTCTAGATGCTGCGTTTTGGACCAGCTGGAGTTTGTTTATTAGGAGTGCAGGGCAACCACCCAGTAGAGCATTACAGTAATCTAGCCTTGAGGTCATGAACATGTATTTTAAAGAATGTTTGTAACCAGACAGTTGACGGCACCCATTGACGTCCATAGTATGTTTTTCCTATTATGGAAGTCAATGGGTGCCGTCAACTGTCTGGTTACCAACGTTCTTTAAAATATTTTCTTTTGTGAACAACAGAAGAAAGAAACTCATACAGGTTTGGAACAACTTGAGGGTAAGTAATGGCAAATTTTTCAATTTTGGGTGAGCTATACCTTTAAAGTCGGCATGAAACAGAAGATAGTCTTTTCTTCCCTTTTGCGATGTATATCTGAGTGAAACGGCTTCTGGAACAAAAACAAATGTAGGGCGGGGCTTGATTTTGTCCGTGGGGAATTAATTGGATGGTTGTGGTTTGCTATTGGTGGATCTCATGTGAGTGACAGGTTGCCCCGCCCTCGTCATCAGAGAAGATATGTCACTGCAAGAGGGAGGGGAAGTTATTCTGATTCAAGATTGAGTTTAAAACAATAATGATGTGCACAGATAAATCATTTATAAGAAATACTGCAATATTCCATAAAAAAAAGAAAAAACAAGAATTGTCAATTTTGATTTCATGGTGACTTTAAGAGATCCTTGTCACTGATGTGTCCTCAGTTGATGAAAGGTGTACTGATAAAACTATTGCTCAACATGCAGCAGCAGTAATGACTTTGGATAAGCAGAACTGGCCATAAACTGGCAAGAGGAGAAAACCCTCACAACTCTGGCTCGGCCAAGTTAGTGTGTGTCTTTTCTATGCGATAACCATTTAAAATTTTTGCTCCACACATTGTACAGAACATACAAAATAAACATTATATGTTGTTACTCTGGCCAAGGAAACAGGCCTCCTTCTCCAGATAGTGTTTATTATATCTGTGTAAATATTAGACTCTTAGAATGTACTGGACAGGAGCCCTAAAAATACAAAAATATTTTTTTCTTCTTCTATGTACAATACAAATAGGAATCAGAACAGAACACAAGTGAAACCTCTCGACCAGCTCCTGTTTATACCTTGGCAACTCAGAAGTTTCTTCAATCCGCAAAATGTCAAACCTAGCGTCCTGAGGACAGCGTGGTTTTCATTTGCTTTGATGTCGGGCTTTCTCATGTCTTTCTGCTTGTTCATTTAAACCGTGGAAGACAATCAGCGCTGGTGGATGAAAAATGTGGTAAACATTGGAACGAGGATGGTTGGGGTCATGATGCTCTCCGGCTGGGAAGATGAAGAGATGTTGAAGTCTCGCCAATGAATGTGATGGTCTCTACTGGAAGGGTTCAGTGCGTAAAGCAAAATAATAAAAGACAGTCACCTTCTTCTGTCTTCACATTAAACTAGCTTGTAGCATCCTAGTGAGATCAAATTCTCACCACAAACCATCTATACTATTTGTAACATTAAATAACCTCATTAGAAAAGTACACTACAGTTCAAAAGTTTGGTGTCACTATTTCTAAAACAAATTACAGTTTAATTGAGCAAGGAAGTGACAGTGAAGACATTTATAATGTTACAAAAGATTTCTGTTTCAAATAAATGCTGTTCTTTTAAACTTTCTATTAATAAAATAATCTTTTAAAAAAAATCTATCACGGTTTCCACAGCTGTTTTCAACATTGATAATAATCAGAAATGTTTCTTGAGCAGCAAATCAGCATATAATGATTTCTGAAGGATCATGTGACACTGAAGACCGGAGTAATGATGCTGAATATTCAGCTTTGAGCACAGGAATAAATTACATTTATATTCACATAGAAAACAATTATTTTAAATTGTAAAAATATTTCACAATTTTACTGTTTTTACTGTATTTTTGATCGATTAAAAGCAGCCTTGGTGGACAAAAGAAATTTTTTGTTTTTCAAAAACACTTTAAAATCATCTTACCGACTCCAACATTTTAATACAGCAATAAGTAATACAACAATAGTAATACATAAGTAATACAACAATAATTTGCCAAATGCAAAACATTTAACAATCTGATGAACTGATATTCAGTGTAGTAAAACAAAAATGAAAGATGTCTTAATTGATTAACTAAATTGAATTAATGAATGAATCAACTACTTGAGGTTCAAATGAGCAATGTTTTCTAAGGGTTAAACACTTTCTTTCAGGGTTTTCTATTAAATTCAGTATTTATTTTTTAGATATAATAATATACACTCAAAAAAAAAATTGTAAATGCACATAAGGCAGGTTTTGCATTATCTTCTGAATTCATTGTAATCATTTACACAGTTACTGTCATAAATGGTTTTCATGACAAATTTATTTAAACATGTTAAATAATTAAGACATTACTAACAGTTAAAGTAAATATAATAAATATATGAGCTAATACAGTGCTTATATTTAGTGATATGCTCCCTCTAGAGTTCATTTCTTTAGTGAACTAACATGCTGTGGACACTAAATGACTTGCCTGGGGTAGATGTAATGCTACGGGAGATATTATTCTCAAGCTGTTTTATTGATATCTTTCCAGGGTTGAAACATTGGAGGCATATCTAGATTGTCTTTTCTTCTTCTTCTTTTGCTTTCTCCTGTTGTGGCGGTTAGCAAACAGCATTGCATTACTGTGAGCGCCCCCTTCAGGATTGGAGTGTGAATCGCCCGTGACTGACTGTATACGTCTGACTGTATAAACCGAATTGTGACATCCATACCGTATGGTTCGGGACGAATACATGTACCGTTACACCCCTACTATGGAAAGTGCTCCACATATAATGGGTTTTCTCGTGCGAGTTTCATCCATCACATCCTATTTCTTTTGGTTGCAGGTCAGAAAGCAGGGGAATTTGGAGGTATAAAAGAATATTGGTATTCCCACGTGGATGAGATAAATTGCTGTTTATGTTTTAGCATAGGCTGACACACATAATGTTCCTTTGTTTATGTTTTGGATGAGGACCTGCCTGGCAGCAGCCGCTAGATACATGTTGAGACAGCCAAAACTGCAGGAGAGCTGTGCTATATGACTATACTGGCATTTCCCAGAATGCCAAAAACTGCATTTGTCATAAGCTAAAGCTGTGCCTTTACTGTAGGATTATGTGATCGGAGCACAAATAGTCATATTAGAATATATTTATTTGAACTGAATGAATTGGTATTCCTCCTCCGCATGCAGAAACGCAATTATTATATATTCTTGGCAGCCAGACTTTGCTAATGAATATTGAGGTGGGCCCAAATGGAGTATAGAGTGATAACTAAATGAGAATTCAGCTCCTCTGCCTGCTGTTTCTCCCTGATGGCCTGCCGCTCTGAGCCGTCATCAATAGCTGGAAAGGAAATAATCCACAGTGGGACAGGAGCCCCGAATCAACCCACTTCCCACGGAAAGAGCCCATCGCGGTGGACACCACCGCACAGGAACCGCAGCAGACCAAAATAAATGCGAATCCTCTCCCGTTCATCCCTTGGCAACGGCAAAGTTTCCACAATCCGCAAAATGTTAAATCCAGCTTCCCAGCGAGTAGCATTTGAGGACAGCGTGGTTTTCATTTGCTTTGATGTCGGGCTTCCTCTTGTCTTTCTGCTTGTTCATTTAAACTGTGGAGTACAATCAGCGCTGGTGGATGAATGTGATAAACATTGGAATAGGACTGCACGATATTGAAAAATACTGACATTGCAGTATTTACTTTTTCTGTGATGTATATTGCGATATGAATAAATAGGAATGCTCACTAGATGACTTGAATAGCTATATTTGGAAAGAATGAGTGGGGTAATTTTGTTGGGGAGTGCAGAATATAAATCATTTAAAAAGCTGAAGAACTGGTACTACATTGGACCTACTATATTGAAGGTTATTGAAGTTTAAGACTGATGGATTTGTACTTACATTACACTCAAGGAAGGTTTTATAAAAATAAAATTTACAATCAATTACTAACTTTACAATCACATAATTATATTTCTACTCCATTTTTTTTTTTTTTTTTTAAATATAAACATATTGCCATACATATAAACATATATACCATACAAATGGTGTCTGTCATAAAAACTTGGATTCAAACATGCATTAAATATTGAAGAACATTAAACATTTTAATGAATATGTAATATGGTGCATATATTTAGCAAAATGCTCCTCTCTAGAGTTAATTTTTCTAATTGGCTAACGATTTTATGGTCACTGAATATGTGTTTTTTGTTTTTTTTTTCTGAGGTAAATGTGACGTTACATAACATTTGACGTTACATAACATCTTTTTACAAGCTGTTTTAATGATGTCTTTCAGTGGTTGAAACACTGATTAAGCGATTACATGAGGCATGATACAGATTTCGGTGAGTTGTACTGTATCTTTTAACATACCTTCAGATGTTCATTCATATTTATTTTGCACTGTGACTAGTAATAAAGTGGAGGAGATGATCAGTTCATGTCCGCTTCTCTTGAACAGAGGCGCAGTGATCACATCACATTAAACAGCGCCAAAACGGTATTTATTTTTTTTATTTCATAATAAAATTTACAGAATTTGAAATCTGAGACTTTGCTTTATATCAAAACTAACAATGCACAAAGCTTATTGTGATTTATTGGATGGGAGCAGCGCTACAATGTTCCATTCATTCATGAACTGAAAACAGGATAAACTATCGATTCTTGGGATTTAAGAATCAATATCGATTTGTAAAGAATTGATTAAAATCTAGAAATTGATATTTTTACCCAGCCTTAGTTCACACCATGTCGTAACTACTATAATTATGAGATTTCAACTTGTAAAAAGCGTCCTCGAAGAGCTCATAATTACAATTTGTTAGCTGGGAATTTTTTGAGAGCTCCTACTTGTACCACATGACTGCTGCAAATTCATTTAGGCATTGATAGTGTTGCCATAAAAGCATATAATTACGTGAACATCTCTGAGTAGAACGTCACTTGTTGTCATTTTGAAATTATGGTGTGAACGCAGCTTTTGCAAGGATGAGCAGTGTCACTCTGGAGCAGATAGCGGATATAGTAGGCCATATTGTAATATTGATTTTATTAGATATATATAATGCAGCCCTACATTGGAAGAAGGCTGGGTCGGGGTCACGATGCTGAAATTTTGCCAGTGTTTTCCATTGGTTAGGCGTGCACGGCATTGCCTTCTGTGCAAAGCTATGGGAGAAGCCAGAGAAGATTATGCAACATGTTACTCAACAGTTCCTTCACAATGCAGATGAAATGGCAAATGTATGTAAGCTTTAGCTGATTCATTCCAGGTTTCTTCCATGCAGAGTGACTTTGAGGATGGATCCGAGAGGGAGGTGACGAGGGGAGCGGACGTGCTTCCAGAGCTCAAAAATGTCATCCTTAGAAAAACCGGCGACCTGAAAGAGAGCCATGTTTGCTTTGGATGCAATCAAAAGAGTTACTGAGCGATAACGGATCTTTCTCTATTCCTGTAAATGACCCGTTGACAGACGGAAAGGAGACTGTCCTTTGTCCTTGTGCCATCACAGAACCAAAAAAAGGAACAACGGCAAAAAAAAGAGAGCGCTTCCTCCTGTATTCTTTCTATTTCAGTCTTTCTGTGGGATTAGAAGTCGTGTAGGAGAAACCCAGTGCGTCCTGTGTTGTTTTAATGTTATTATTGTTGTTTGTAATATAAGTATTAATAGCAATTGTATATTACTATTGTATATTACATTTTATACAACAGTTCTTTCTGGTTCTCGAATCTGATTGGCTGGGAGCCGTGTGATATTCTCCCAGTATCAGCACTGGAACCGTTTCACTGGTTGGATCACTCTGCTTGCTGCGACTGTCATGGCGGTCGAGCAAATCCACCATATTTTTTATAAATACTACTGTTGTTATGTCACGAAATGTAGTTTTAAGAGTTTATTAGGTGAGAATGTAATTATTTAGACCTCAAATATGTGACTCATTTTTAATCATAGTGCCTATAAGAGCCGCTGGCTCTTATGTAGATAGTGGTTAAATGAGATTTAATTCATTTGGAGCATATCAAACGGGCAATCTTTGGTCTTATTAATTTGGATTAAGAAGGAAAGTAAGTTTTATAACTTTATATTTAGGCTATATTTAACTTAAATCCTGTACTAGAGTGCTGTTTTTTAACTTTTGACTGAATTGTTTGCTTGTATTTTTTATTTATTTGATTGTGTTTGTTTGCTTGTGTTTATGTCTTTTATTGACAATTGTTGGTAATTTAAATAATGTTGTTCAATAAATATTATTTTATATAATAGTATCAGTGAAGTTACATTATTACGCAATTAGATGACTCTCTTTATGAGTGAGTCAGAACAAAGGAAGTTGTTTAAGCGCTGTGGGAAATCCCCTTAACATTTAAAAGGACAAAGATATCGCTTTCCTCACACTCTATGTACATTAAACATGTAGAAATGGAGTTTGCTGCATTTACTGTGAACCGACAGGCCACTAGAACATGATCTGCTTTCATGTAAATGAACACAGGGATGCGCTTTGCTCTGATACGCGTAGAGAGAAGGACAATGCGGCTGTTATCTGTGCATCAATACTGCGGAAAATGAGTATTGAAATATTTGAGTATTGATATGTAGAGAAAAATCTATATTTTTGATCAACACATCTAGTACTGAAGCAGCATGTAATCATATTTATTGCTAATTTAGGTTGGTAATCCGTGGAAATGAAAAATGTTAATCATGTAGAGTGATGGTTCTCTTTTGTAACTGACCTTCGAGTCCTGCTGCGTCATAAACAGAAAATATCCGCTCGAGTTACACAACCCGAGATTAGAGGATTTTGGCGTCAAAGCAGAGCCGAGAATGTGTGTCAGAGAGAAAGTGTTTCACAATGGCATGGTGATATGGCAATGGCATATTACGGCTGTTACTACCTTTTTGTGGGATATTCCTACTCACTATCAGTGACTGCCAGACATAATCAGTCATGTTCATAGTTATTTAAAACTGGACCACTCCATTCTTGGCTTTGATTTGGTCGATTCTAGCAATGCTAACAGTCTTCAAAACAATAAAACCATATATATATATATATATATATATATATATATATATATATATATATATATATATATATATATATATATATATAAATATATATATATTTTTTTACTTCCAATCAATGCATTTTTAGCTGTGACTATAATCACAATACAGTGCATCATATATTGTACTTTCTTGCTTGGTCACATAATATCAAAATTGACAATTCTTGTTTTTTTATGGAATATTGCAGTATTTATTATAAATGATTTATCTGTGCACATCATTATAATTATTTTTTAAATTCATGTGCCTCGATATCTTTAATCAAAATAACAGTGTCATCTCTTCTCTTCTCTGATGACGAGGGCGGGGCAACCTGTCACTCTCATGAGATCAACCAATAGCAAACCACAACTATCCAATCAATTCCCCACGGACAAAATCAAGCCCCACCCTACATTTATTCTTAATTCAGAAGCCGTTTCACTGAGATCTACGTTACAATAGGGAAGAAAGGACTATCACAACTTCTGTTTCATACCAAATGAATGCAAGTTTTATGAATTTTGAAGCCTAAATACAATCTGCAGAAGTAAAAACTTAATAAATGAACTACACACGGTTGCTTGACCATGCATTTAACCAAAAGCTCATTCAAAAATCCAACTGAATTCGGGACAAAGCTGGAAGTTAAAAAATACTAACTGGTTTCCGGGTTTTAGCAATCTATAACATTGGCACAATTAATTATTATTTTATTGTTTTGTTTTTTTTGTGAGGGCCGAAACGCCAGTTTTTCTGACCAATAGCAGATGACAAGAATGTTTAAAACTTTTAAATTTGTTTTGTTATGAAATTATATTTCCACTTTTTTTTGCTGGTGCTTGAGGTGCAGAATTTACACATTTCACCATTAACTTCACACTCTGCAAAACAGGTTCTGTTGTACAATGCAGGTACTTTTACTCTAATTTGCTTAAAAGTGAGTGTTTATCATTAAGTTTGCACATCTTCCTGGGTGCCACCATGTCTGTGTAACATCATACAGACAAAATCAGATGGGGATTTCCGTACAAGTTTCCAAGTTGTCTGTTCTACAGCACTTTTCCAAGTAGGGATTTGGGAATTCCAAGTGGAATGCAGTGTAACGTTATATTGACTATTGCAAAAGAACACATGAGTCAGGTTAAACCGATTTTATTATCTGGGAACCACAGATTTAAACCACAAAGGTTAATACACAACAGTATGCAACATACATGTCTTGAAGAAAGTGCCTCTCGCATGCATTTATACACAAATAACAACTGTATATCTAAGATGTTTTGCCTGTATCAAGGGAGCAGACACAAATGTGCTCTAAACTGATATGATAAATTGTTCGCTTTGGCTGAAACACGACCGGCTCCTGCTTTATTTGATCAGTTTAAGGGATTGTGGTGGAAATGTAATGCAGTAAATAAGGTCTCACTCCCTCACAGTCTTTGGGGATAAGCAGAAAAAAGCTTGGAAGGATCTCAGGTCAACGCTTGTTTACAGTGGGGAAGCATTTTACCTTATCATGCTTTCTTCTCCAGACTTTGTGCATAGGGTGTGTGTGTGTGTGTGAGAGAGAGAGAGAGTGTGAGAGAGAGACAATTCAGAATGGACCACATACCTTGAAGCTCAGGTATGTGAGATGTTTTCTCCCTTGGTGGCCAAATATATTTATAACCTTTCATTATGAATGAAACCTTGTTACTACAACTACAACTACTACTCTCTCTCTCTTTCTAATGGCTGTGTTCGGCATACTGTCTTACTAGTTACTGAATAATCTTTACTGTACAGTATTATTATTCCAACAGTTTTATAGTAGATCATGCTACATTAGCCGGGTTTCCATTACAGATTTGCTCAAAACTTTAGCGATATTTTCTAAATGTCGATAAAAATGATTGCAAAATGAAAATCATGGTGACGGATGTTAATAGGTTTAAGTATGTTGCAGCCACTGCACTAGCCATTATTTTTAATTGAAGGAGATGTAGACGTGTTATCCAAGCATTAATGGCAAGGAAAGCCCCTTTTACCTGGGATCGGCCATGTATGAGGTGTTTCTCCCTCCTATCTGCTTTGAGTTCTTGATCAATAGTGTCATTTCTTTATTGTTTTTGTCTTTTTTAAATAAATAAATAAAATTGAACTTCAAAGAATTAAACTTTATATATATATATATATATATATATATATATATATATATATATATATATATGTGTGTGTGTGTACAGTATCGTGCTTTGATCTGCCGACATTGACACTATTCTTTAAGAGCTGCTGTGCAGCCAAAATTATATACCAGTTATCAATGTAAAGCTGCTTTGACACAATCTGCACTGTAAAAAGCGCTATATAAATAAAGGTGACTTGACTTGACTATTATTTTTCACAAATACATTACAAAAATAAATAAATAAAATGTAGTCGCTGTAAACAAAAGTGCACTCAGTAAGTCTGTGTGCAGAACTATCAAAATAAAAGTCCTGCTTTTTGAATGGATGTCAATGGAGGAGAGGCTTCAGTATGGTGAATAAACCATTTTTGAGGGAAAACAGCTTATTTAATGAATCGACAGCCTTTTGGCTAATCTTCAACATATTTACCCTTAAAGATTAGTTTTGGGTGGATCTATTTTATAGCTTACACCAAAAAATATGCCGTTTTCTAAAAGAAGTCATGGACAATTTTGCGACAGGTAGGATACAGTCTACGAAGATAAACCTCAATATATATTGTAAGTCTATAATATATATATACTGTATTATTTTTTTTTTACAAATAAATTTGAAAAACAACAAACAAATAAAAAGTAGTCACTCTAAACAAAAGTGCACTCAGTAAGTCTGTGTGCCGAACTATCAAAATAAAAGTCCCGCTTTTTGAATGGATGTCAATGGAGAAGAATCTTCACTACCCTCAATAAACCACTTTTGAGGGAAAACAGCTTATCATTTAATGAATTGACAGCCTATTGTCTAATCTTCAACATGTTTGCCCTTAAAGATTAGTATAGCTTACACCGAAAAAAAAATGCTGTTTTATAAGAGAAGTCACAGACAATTTTGCGACAGGTAGGATTTAGTTTACGGCACTTCTCATGCATTTCTATGGTATCTGTAAACAGTGATTGACTGTCACACAACTCGGAAAGTAATTCAATGACATCAAGGCTGTAATGTGATTGGTCATCAATGCACACGTGATCCAAGTTAGCCAATAGAGCCACAGACCCTGATATCTCCTAATAATAAGACCATCTCTGCTGATATATTGGCCTTGCTTGGTTGACCACTAAAATTGATAGTTTTTTGCAGAATTCAGTTCTATATAATACATTAATGCATTACTTTTGTGCAATAAACAATCTTTATATTATGTTGCCACTTAAAATCAGGGTCTTGAAGCTAAGCAGGTTAAGAACCACTGGGATAGATGTCAAGGATGTTAAACAGGGAAAGTGTCTTTTTTCCCCTCTAGTTTCTCCTCTAAAAGACAGAGCGAGCACACAAAAGGAGGTGAAACCACAGAGCCGGGCCAAAAGAGCTAATGGACAAGTGATGAAACGCTGTTTCCTGAGCTCTGAAAGGAGTGCTGAGAAGTAGCTCGGGCTCGATAAGTTTGATGGCTGAACGTTAAAATAGTTTGTACATTAAAATAGTTTGAAGGATCAAGTCGGAAAACACGATGAAGCCGTCAGACAAACTTGAGTTGCCTCTCCTTTGACAGTCGCTGCTCTTTTCCAAAAAGTTCAGATTTCAGAGAAAAAAAATACTACAAAAAATCTTGGTAGCAACCAAGAATATTGTTTTACTGGCAAGGCTCGGTAATTTACTGGAAAAATGCGTCAGGGAAAAGTATATATTACTCCATTTGTCTATGTGTATGTGTGTGTCTGTAGTGATGAAGTGTGTCGTCAAAAGACATGGTGCCTACGTGACTTGGATTGATTGTTTCAGGTGAGAGAAGAGGCCAGAGGATTTGGCTCAGGACCGCTTTACACACAGATATAGTAGTGACATTTATATTTATGACACTTTCTCCATGACTACCAGGCAGTGTTTAGCAGTATGATCTTTCAGTAAATCCTATTATAGTCTCTTTAATCTCAAATATAAACCAGGGCAGGGCTTGTTCCTACAGTGCGGTTTTAGCATATTACTGTATTATCCCAGTATCACTCTATACATCCATGATGGCTGACAAAACCATTAAAGGGAGAGTTCACCTAAAGATTCATTTTCTGCCATTATTTTTATAACCTTTATGTTGTTCCAAACCTGGAGCACAAAGAAAAATGTGTTGTTTCTCGGCTGAGGCCTTCAAGCTTCAAAAACACACAAAACCCAGTATCATTAAAGACTTGTGCATTATTGTCAAAGGCTCCCTTTACATATGGTATCTGGATAGTATATGGATATTTTGCACTGTTCCACCAGTGCAAAATGCAATTTGTGTTTGGCTTTTGTTGCAAATAGATGAAAAAAAAAAAAAAAAAAATGCAGTGAATTATTCGTATTTATATTAGAGGTTGTAAGACTGATGCTGGACTATCTAGACCAACTCTTTGAGAAAACAAAGGAAATTAACATTTGAACTCTCTCTTGCAAAATTAGCATCCCCGTCCAAGATGCAATCACACTGAGTCAGTCACACCTCAGCATTGTCTTAATCTTCATTTCATTTCAATCGTCATTTTCATTTCCTTCACCCCCTCTTCCCCCATCTCTTCTCTCTACAAGCAGAGATGACCTGAAGTTCACCCAAAATCTATATGGTTTAATGTGAACAGTTATCATACAACATTATACATGTTTGGTATCATTTGAAATGTCTCAGTGCGACTGGTACAAAGGTCGCATTCCCACAGAAGTAAACCAGAAGGTAATAAAGGTTTGAAGATTTTAGAGATATTTTGCTCTCTGTAATGGGTGTGTCCACTTTCACAGGGTCTTTCGTGCAAATGGCCTTCTGTCCCCAAAAGGTATAAACTACTCAGCCTAGGACCCTGTGTAATGCAAATTCCCATTGTGAACTCATGTTTCCATTTGAAAGAAGTTTCTGTCTTGGTCTGAGTATTAAAGAGATGTTGCAGGAGGCTCAGGGCGCGATTCTGTAATCAGATCAGCCCACATTGCATGTGCATTTTTCTAATGTAAGGTATGCATCTTTTACTCTGTTTCTGAGCACCTGATGTTTTGTATTGATCATCTTTGAATTGATTATGTAATTTGCATGATACATTTACCTGACTAATAAATTGTTATATTTGACTTTATTCTGACTTACTTAGAGATTATTGACTGTAGTAGATTATAAGTCCATAATCCCACAAATCTACGCTCAGGTTAGTAACGGACTAAAGTACAGCTTAGGTGGAGCAGTGAGGCACACCAACTGATATTTTAGAGCTCCGACTAACACATTGGCATTAGTTATGTATACTTAGACTGAAAATGGTTCAGAACCATTCCGTTCAGAACAACATAGTGTTGTCGGACCAGTCTGAATAGGGTGAGCCTCAACGTCTGATTATTGTAATATTATTCTAACTAAGTGTACAGGGGAAACCACGGCATGATTATATAAAGTTGCCATTAGGAAAGTTAGATTGGTCAGCTTGGTTCTATGGTAATGGTCATGACCTCTGGTTAGATATAATCTTGCTTTAATTCAGTGTGTTCAGATCTATGGGGACTAAATAACATACTTTTAGAAATAAGCAAGCATGGTGCGGCGTCTAAAAGTACTAGTCATTGTCTCTGTCTAATAACCAAGACTGATGAGTTTGTGTATATGAGATCGTATACCCGGCCGGTGTGAGACTAAAAGCGTTATAAGAATAAATGAAAATTGTCATTAATTACTCGCCCTCATATCGTTCCAAACCGGTAAGACTTTCGTTCATCTTGGGAACACAAATGAAGATCTTTTTGATGAAATCTGAGAGATTTCTGTCCCTCTATAGGCTACTCAATTGAAACTTTGACGCTTCAAAAAGTTCATAAAGAGATTGTAAAAGTAATCCATATGAATTAAGTGTTTTAGTCCAAATTTTGAAGAGACTCGATCGCTTTATATGATGAACAGATTGAATTTAGGCTGAACAATGATCAGGGAACATAAACAGAGGCTCAACTGAAAGTGAATGACGAGCGAGAACAAACCTCTTGCGGAAGCTCAAACACGAGAATGAACCTCACTGATTCTCACACGTCTAGCGAACATGCTTGAGCTTCTGTTTACCACAACTGATGTGTGAGTTGATGAATATTTTGACTAAACCGCTCAGTCCATATGGATTCGTTTTATGATCTCTTTATAAACTTTATGAAACTCCAAAGTGGTAGTTATGTAGCTGCCTATGGAGGGACAAAAGCTCTCGGATTTCATCAAAAATGTCTTCATTTGCATTCCGAAGATGAACAAAAGTCTTACGGGTGTGGAACGACATGAGGATGAGTAATTAATGACCCTTTAATGAGACCCTGACTTAAATGTGGTCTGTTTCTCATACAAAGCTGTCATATGACTTCAGTACTTGTAGAGCACAAGTTGTAGCACCTTTTTTTTAATGCATAAAACCTTCTTTCCCCATTCATTACAATTGCATGGAAAACTGTGAACATCAGCAGAATTTCTCTTTTTGTGTTCAACTAAAGAGGGCGAGTAAATAATGTCATTGTGATGATGATATTAATAATCAATTTTGCATGAATTATTCCTTTAAATCTTAATATAATATAAGCTGAGTTAACCTGAGT
Source organism: Hypophthalmichthys molitrix (assembly GCA_037950675.1). Classification (NCBI taxonomy): domain Eukaryota; kingdom Metazoa; phylum Chordata; class Actinopteri; order Cypriniformes; family Xenocyprididae; genus Hypophthalmichthys; species Hypophthalmichthys molitrix. The sequence goes on along the minus strand of CM075503.1, from coordinate 2,058,017 downwards.
TGGTGTGTTTTCTCTGATTCTCCTGAAGCGTTTCTGCTGCTTCCTAAAGCCGGACAGTAGGGTGCTCCTCACCTCCATAGGAATTAATCTGGAGAGATATCTGAAAGACTTTCCACTTTCCCCCCCTCAGACTCTCCTTACACAACTGTTTGTTGATCCTCCTTTGATCTCGGTGAGAGTCCACAAAGCCTATGCTTTCAGTCGGACAAGCTTTTGGAACTTCCTGTAAATACAATATGTAGTGAGACCCCATATCGGATATTTTGTTTTCATTTATCCCAATGCAAACAAGTTCAAGTCACTGTAATTAATTATTTAATACCGCTTCACAATAAGGTTTCGTTCTTTTTAACATCAGTTAACATGAACCTACAATAAACAATAGCATTTATTAATCTTAATGTTATTTTTTTACATTTACATTAATACGTTTAAATAAACTTGCATCTGTTAAAATTAGTTAATGCACTGTGAACCAGGGTTGTTATCATTAACTAAAACTATTAAAAACATTCTTCCTAATTGAAAACGATTGTATTTTTATTAACTAACATTAACAAAGGTTAATAAATGCTGTAAAGATATATTGCTCATAGTTCAACTATGCAATAAATAATGTTAACAAATGAGACCTTATTGTAAAGTGTTACCAATTATTCTTATTAAGGTCTTTTATAATTACCCAAAATGTCTCTTTCCCATCGTTGGCACACCATTTTCTGGTTTCCATGGTACCGTCTCAGTCAACTGTAGAGGCATGACTGGCCAAAACTGGTTTGACAGCATGTGCACCACTGCTCGATGGAGAGGGAATGAGTAGCAACAAACGCATGAGCTGAGAAAACAGAGGAAGGAGAGGTATTCCCACTGGGCTGTTTATCCAGGCTTAAAGCTCTGCTAGACCCAACTGCCCAAGGGCCACGGCTATGAAGTCATGCTTTCTGACAAAACCGGCCCCAAAGTCCAGTGTGTGAGTGTGTGTGAATTAACAGCCAGAAGTGGTCAGCAGGAGCACAGGTTGATTCATTGACATCATGGGAAAAGTTCTCTCCAATGCGCTCTATAAATGTACAAACAAGCAAACAGACCCCATTATCTCCAAGCTAAACCACTCTATCCTGGCCTGGACATTCTCAAAGATATGCTCTTCACTAGGCTTATTTTTGAGTCTGGTTTGATTGAAATCGTGATTTCTGTTTAAAGGGGTGGTGATGCATTAACTTTAACTTTGGTTTTAGTGCATTAACTTTACATAGCAAACTGTATGAGTGTAAGGAGAGAAAGTGTAGACGGTAGGTTATGGCTGACTGTAAGTCTCTATAAAAGTAGATAGATATTGTACAGACCCTTTTATACTGTGTGAGGGGAAAATATTCATTGTGACATTATAAGGATGTTTCTAAAATTAAATTATTTCTAATAATATATCATTAAACTACATCCATTTTCTACATCCGTCCATTTTCACTCCAGAAAACGGACGGATGTAGAAAACTGATGTAGTTTTCATTATTTGTGTGATGTGCAATAAACTTCATAAAACTCATCAGTAAAGTTTTGGCCATCATTCGGACGGGGTCTGCTACAACAGGCTTGTACTATTAGTAGATAGAAGCAATATGACAACATAAGTTATAACTGTAATTAAACTAAACTATACCTGTTTTATCTCCATGCAGCATATCTCTTCAGGCATCATTGTCCGACTCCAGTTCGAACTGAACACCATTACTGACAGTTTATGACATTTTCAGTGCGTGAGATTGTCCTGTTTTGTTGTTGTTGGTATGTCGGAGCATGAGCTCTTGAAGCTCCACCCTCTTCTTGAAAGGGGGCCAGGAGCAGCAGCTCATTTGCATTTAAAGGGACTCGCACAAAAACAGTGCATTTTTGCTCACCCCCCCCCCAAAAGTGGCAATTTTAACATGTTTATAAAAAAAATTACCTGTGGGTATTTTTGAGCTAAAACTTCACATACACACTCTGGGGGCATCAGAGACTCATTTTACATCTTGTAAAAAGGGGCATAATAGGTCCTCTTTAAGAGGACTAAATTATTGAAGTCCTGCGTACGTCACCAAAGCGAAGTTTGTCTTTTCACCAGATGATCCAGGTATGATGTTTTGATTAAAAATTCTGAAAATTCTCCAGAAAAGGGAACAAGCCCCTCAGTCTGACCAGGGCCCTTAGAATCTTCCTAATCTCCCGTTTCAAACCTATAAGATTTTCGCTCAAAAAATGTCATAAAGTTGATAATCAGTTGAGTGGTCTAATCCAAATCCAATCTTCTAAAGAGACATGACGGCTTTATATGAACAGATTTACAACGACGCACATCCTGTAATAAACACAGATGTTCAAATGCTTGCGCAACTTGCGAAAACAACATAAGAGTGAGTAAATGCAGAATTTAAATTTTTGGATGAACTAGCCATTTACAGTTTGAGAATAATTGATCATCTGAAGCGTATACACTCCTCAAAGAAAGTGCAAACATCATATAAATCACATCACATTTAGTTTTTAGTAATATGAATATTTTAAGCATTTTAGATGGTTTGAAGAGATCCAACAAATGCCTGCACTGAAAACACGAGTACTGTGTGAAGAAAAAAAAATGAAATTTTACAGTTTCAGTGACATTACTACATTAAACTACTATATGATGTTGAATGCAATGTATAATAATGAAATAGGGGGATATTTGTGGGTCTTGATAATATTTAGTGATTATTTATTTATTTTTTTATGCTCAGCTTGTCAGTGAAACACGGCTCTGTGATCAGTAGTAAATGCTGCTCCATCTGAAAGCACTGCGAGTTTGAGTCACTTATAACGTGCATTTGAAAAAGCAGCATGCATCAAACATCTTTCCAAACATGAGATGCATTTATGAACCTCTTGTCCAACAAAAGACAACATTTAATAACGTTTTTACTCCAAACTCACTTCATAATGTCAGTCGAGTGTTTGAAATTACATCCTTCTGTGAGATTATGTGGCTTCTTACACAGAACAAGGCATAAAAAATATTTCATAATATTCTATATAGTGATAAAGGCTATGTCGAATAGCATTGCGTTATAAATATACTTTATTATCATGAAAATACTGAAGAACTCAGATAAACCATCTATTGTCGCAGTCGTGTCTTTATTGTTCATGTTTAATCAATCAAAGCATTTCAATCTTCTATTTATTCAGCTACAGCGATTAGTGTGATGCCCATAGGCATTTCCTGGAATGATGTATTATCTTTCTTCTGTGGGGCATATTGTATTTTCAGCACGGGAGCGCCCTCTGGCTTTCAGATGGAGCAGCATTTAGCCGTACTTCACTGACAAGCTGCGCAGCCAATTGTCAAATCGCATGTGGTTTATTTTCGATTAATCGTGTACCCCTACCCCTATAGAATATTTATGTCTGGTTTTGTCAAAGTGCACATGAACTGGTAAATCAGCTTTGTAAAGATAAGACTGAACAGAACAGGACTTGCAATTAACGCTATAGCTGGTACCGCCTTTGGTTTGTCTTACCTTTAATAGATTCTCTAACCGTGGCGATTCTGTGTTTTTTCCTCCCTGTGGGTTCTAATGCAGATGTATGTTTTGAGTAGTCTGGAGTTTATTTCTCCGTTCCTAAATCGACCTCACCATTATTATGGCTCTCCTGCCTTTGTGGCACAAAACCACAGTGGTTTCTATAAAAATATTCTCTGTGCACAGAAACAAAGGCCTGACGTGTTTAACTCTGATATTTATATTATATCAAGCTCTTATTATCAAGGAAATTTGTAAGCACTTCTCGTTGAGCTCGCTCATCAAAACACTGGTTAGGGTGTCATGTGGTGCGGTCCAGGCCATCGACCCTGATTTAGTATGAATGATATGCTACAGCATATTTATTTGAGTTCGGAGTGCATTCCTGGAATGAGGACTTGGCTCATGTGTGGCTCATATTTCTGACCAAAGTGGCCATGCTAATAGCGATAGCACGTCGACCCAGCAGAACTCAGCACCTCTGAAGTCTGGAACGACAACGTGCAATTACGCAGCCATTTACTGTGAACTCAACATGAATCATAGCAGCTTAAGCAAGGACAAGAATTATGAATATTGCCATCGCCTAGCAACAGGTAAACTTCAGGGTCTTAGTGTATAATGTGGTTGGAGTGGGAGATAGAATTGCAGAGAATCCCACGGCCTTCACATAGCTCCACACCACACACACACACACACACACACACACACACCTACGCACACACACACTCCTGTACACTCCCACTCACTCTCGTAGTGCCTAGCCAAAGTAAAAGATAAAAATGGATTCCATTAAATCAAATTAGAGTGATTTAATGCAGTCAAATCAAAGATCAAAGACAGTGTAGGGCCAAGTAGGGCTGTGCAGTTAATCGAAATAAAACTGAAATTGTGATATACTTTAGTGCAATTACCATATCACAAATTTAAAGGATTAGTTCACTTCAGAATGAAAATTTCCTAATAATTTACTCACCTCCATGTCATCCAAGATGTTTATGTCTTTCTTTCTTTAGTCAAAAAGAAATTAAAGTTTTTGAGGAAAACATTCCAGGATTTTTCTCCATATAGTGGACTTCACTGGGGTTCAACGGGTTGAAGGTCCAAATGTCAGTTTCAGTGCAGCTTCAAAGAGCTCTACATGATCCCAGATGAGGAATAAGGGTCTTATCTAGAGAAACCATTGGTCATTTTCTAAAAAAAATACAAATTTATATACTTTTTAACCACAAATGCTCGTCTTTCACTGCTCTGTGATGCGCCACGCATTACGTAATCATGTTGGAAAGGTCATGCGTGATGTAGGCAAAAAAGTACTGCGAAAAGGGGGGAAAAAACTCCATCTCATTTTCTCCTCCAACATCGTTGTTGTACCTTTTTTTTTTTTGTAAAGGGCGTTTGACTTTGTACGTTCACTTTGTAAACACTTGCTCGGTACTTCCAACGTGATTACGTAATGCGTGGCGCATCTCAGAGCAGTGCAAGATGAGCATTTGTGGTTAAAAAATATATAATTTTTATGTTTTTTTAGAAAATGGCCGATGGTTTCCCTAGATAAGAATCTTGTTCCTCGTCTGGGATCATGTAGAGCTCTTTGAAGCTGCACTGAAACTGACATTTGGACCTTCAACCCGTTGAACCCCAGTGAAGTCCACTATATGGAGAAAAATCTGGAATGTTTTCCTCAAAAACTTTCATTTCTTTTTGACTGAAGAAAGAAAGACATAAACATCTTGGATGACATGAGGGTGAGTAAATTATCAGGAAATTTGAATTCTGAAGTGAACTAATCCTTTAATTGTTTGTTTGTTTGTTTGTTTTTTAGGATTTCTAATCAGGCATTGGACAGAGTACCCAATATAAAGTTCTTTGGGAATCACTTTGGGGTCCTAAGTGAACTCAGATCAATTGTTTAATTGTTCAGTTGTTCATCACACTGGACCAGTAAAATGAATGGGCAAAATCTTATTGTTTAATACAGCTGCTGTAATGAAAGTTCTGGCCTTCAGTTAAAAGAGGCAAAAGCTTTTCGAACTTTAGAATGGTTTTACCTGATCTTGGGTCAGTTTGTAAACATAGGTTCATTTTTAATCAATTTAATGTACTTATGTGCATGTAATATGAAATGGAGAATAATTCCCCTGCCTAATAATACACAAAACAAGCACTACAGGTTAATAAAAGAACACAAATTCTAGAGAGCCTTCATAATTAATAGTATTTATTTATTTGTAGATTACATTTAATATGAACATTTGCAATTGGTTCGTAAAAGATTGATACATTTGAATGCCGCAAGCCTATGTTGTTTTGAGCACTTTGAAACAGTTTTGTGAAGCAACTGCCCATCCTTAAGTCCCGCTTCAACTTCCTTTCACACTAGCAAATATGTCAACACAGGAAAGAAAACCACGCTCATCAAGACATTTCATGGGGTCTTTAAGAAAGTGTGTTTTTGTAGCTCTTGGAAGCTCAAATGGGTTGGGAAATGCTTGGAATTTGACTTAACACATAATGAGAGCTCAAACACACACACTGACAAATTCATGTTTCCTTTAAAGCAAGACACATGCAGACAAAAACAGTTTTCATGCACTGGTCCATTTTGTGCAGTTTAATTTAGTTTAAACAATGTATTAATTTCAAGCAGAAACAATGAGCTCAATGTGGTAAAGAATACATGGTGTTGACAAATGATTAGGATATATAGAAAAATATAGCATTGGTGCATGTTGATTCAGTTTGCATCATCTGAAGTCCTGTCAGGAGTTGAAGTCTAGAGATATTCAGTCTTACTTTTCTGATTCAGATTATACCAGTCTACCTGTTTATGTAACTGACTTTAAGAAGTTAGGACTAGTCTTGAAGAAAAACAATTAGATGTCTAACTTTTAAGACTAGTCTAAGCAGTTAATGCAACCGGCCCCTGCAGGAGCGTCTTAAGACTGAGGTTCTGCAACAGGGAAGATAATCATGTTGCAGGAGTAAACAGTTTCTGATTTGGTGTTGTAAAACATGTGTACAAAAACGTGTGCACACATTTTGTGAATGTTTGGCTATGTTTATAGGCACTGTTCCACATCCACATTGCAAACTCACCGAGCCACACACCAAGATACCGAAGTGTGTACCAAAGGACAGTGGAAAAGCTGAGGAAACACTATTACACAATCTTCTTCCGAATGTTCAGCAACCACTAAGTAAAGCTCTTGATTGTTTCAGGTGGAACAGTGACATGAGAGGATCACGAAAAGATAAACAAGCTCGAGCGAGAAAGCAGGCTTGATTTTGAGCAGCTCCAGTCATGAGCATCGCTCAGTCAGCACGGATATAAATTTATCTGGCAAGTGAGAAAGAAAAAGAGCAGATTTTGGCAGGAAGCTTGTGTCTAAACCACCACAAACAGGCCCGATGTTCACAAAGGTGGTCACGGTGGCCACAAAACAGCCTTCGGCAGCGCACAGAGCCCACACAAACCCTAACGACACACAGAAACATGGTGAGTAGTTATTTCAGACCAGGAGAAAATACACACACGCAGAGTTTGGCTTCCAGTGGCTTTAGTAAAGGAATCTGAATGTGTTCTGCACTTCAGTGTCAGTAAAAGATTACTGTACAGTGTTTAAGACTGATACTAAAGACATGCTGATTTATTGAACTTTTAATTTATTAACTTCACTCTTATATCTGTCAGTCTCATGATTTCATATTGGTCAGTGGATGAATGCATGAATCAGTAAATATCAAGATCATTTATTGGTAGTAGTAGCAGTATGTGGAGCTCCAGGTTGTAGTTTCATGTATAACTTTTTATGTAAATAAACCAAAATTGTCACTATGCATCTGAATCTTAAAATTGCCAAAGACAATTAACCATTCTTTATATGTGTTATAATCAGGGGTGTGACAATACATGATATTGTGTTCACGAGAATGAGACAGGATGATATTTTAATGCTATTTTTTTAAGAAATCTTAAATGACCCAATATATGACTTTGAAAACACTGCTTTTGTTATTTTTTACAAGATGGACAAAATTTGTCGGTCAAAATTTCGGTTTTACCGAATTACACTTTTGTTATACCGAATGACGATATTTTTAAACAATGCTAACAGGCTGATAAATAGCTAGCTAGCTAGCAAAAGGACAATCAAACATTTTATATTTAGTACAAGTTTTTAAAATGTTACATCATTTTCCATGTTTTACAGCGGTTGCACCGAATGACCTGATGTTTCGGGACATGTGTATAAGCAAGTGAAAACATGAATTTTTCAAATAGTTAAGAGAGAGTTAGTTACTTTGCTTCAAGACCATGTGGTCCTTTGCAGGTGTCTGAATGATGTCACATCCTGCCACATGATATTGACCGTATGACTTGATCCAAAATGGTCCCTTTATATTGGTTACTCCGAATGACATAAATTTTTCTGGACAATCTTTCTCATAACATAACGACTTCTACACATAATTTTAATACCATTTTGCACTATGTTGATATATGATGTTATAAAATCATGCCAGAATAAAAATATATACATTTAATACATTTTAATCCCTTAAAACTCATCTTTTATCACCAAATTACATATTTAAATGTTTTTTCCTGTGAAAAAAATTCTTAATGCCTTATAGCTTGAATGTAACTCTACACCCTTGCTTCATTTAATATACACGGATCGATGCATATGATAATTAGCCCCGCCTCCACTCACTCGCACGAGCTCAGATGAAATCGACTCACTCAATTTACTGAGGTAAACGCTGCACAACGTCGGACACAATGGTAATTAATATGCTTGACTGCGTTATCAAACAGCTAATAATGTGTTGGTAATGTTACACAAACAATGTTCACATGCACGAGTCAGACAGCTGCCTTCTAACAATCAGTATCATTAGAAACGCTTTGAACAACTCAGAAAATCAGTGGAGAAAGGCATATATAGTTCAACATAACATCGTAATATGCATCATACACCCGCCATATGGCTAAATCTACCCGATTTTTCATATCAACAGAAAAATATATACCAGGATAACCTTCTTTTGAGACTGACATGCACGGTCAGTTAATGATATGCAAAAGCCCACCGGCACGTTGACATGACTGGTTACAAGGTAGTTTGTGATGTCTTTAGATCACTGTTTTAAAGAGAAAATACTCAGCAATGGTGTTGACTTATGAATTTGCACATGGTTTGTATTAAAGCATGTTAAAAACACCAGATAAACATATGAACAACGTTAAAAACTTGATTTTCACCACAGGAGGACTTTAAGATACTTTAATCACAAATGAGGTGACTGTATTGGCCTTTGGACGGTTAAACCGAATGACCTTTTGACACTTCAAAATCTTTAAAATACCTTTATATGTAGCAAAATATAATTAAAACCTTTTGGATTCAATAAAAGAGATCTAGTTGTACTACCTTACATACTTTAGATGTCATATTTTTGTTTTTTTGTTATTATTAAGGCCTTTGGACCAAAAAAATTTACCCGTCACGTCATTGACCCATATACTATATATATAATATGCATGCATATTGCTATTCATAACCAAAGGTTGGATGATATATCAGTACCATATTGGTTAACGGCTGATGTGATTAAAACAAAAAAAGCCAATATATTTATAAATATGTATTTATTTTTACTTATTGGTATCAGTTTATATTAAATATATATCTTTTAACATCTAATGTTCACTTAAAGTCAATCACCATAAAATCAAAATGGATAATTCTTATTTTTTACTTAATATTGCAGTATTTATTAATGATTTATCACAACATTACTTTAAATTCATGTTCCTCATAATAATTAATCAAAATAACTTTCCCTACCTCTTGCAGTGACATCTCTTTTCTTCTCTGATGACAAGGGCGGGGCAACCTGTCACTCACATGAGATCCACCAATAGCAAATCACACCCATCTGATCAATTCCCCATAGACAAAATCAAGCCCCGCCCTACATTTGTTCTTGTTTGAGAAGTTGTTTAACTCAAATATACGTCACAATAGGGAAGAGAACTTTCTCTTTAAAAACATTAACAACTTGTGATGAGAGCGAGATGAACAGAAGTCTTCATGCCTGTTGTAGCAGTCAAGGCTCTTGCAAACCACTCCATAAGTATCTCAATATGTCCATCCTGTTACTGGCCAAAAGTATTAATATGGTCTCCACTGACCTTAAATTACTGTGTGTGTGTGTGTGTGTGTGTGTCCGAGAGAATGAGATCCATCTGTAGGTGCTCCCTGCATGTGCTTCAGCTTAACCTCTTAATCAGAGCAGTGTTGTGGCCGTACCAGAGGCGGAAGATGTGCCCTCCCCCCTACGAATAAATTTTAGTTAAAAAATATATGAACTGGATTTTAATGAAATTTTAAATAAATTTATAGATCATAATTTCATTGATCTTTATACCAGCAGAGATAGCTTCTGCTGGAAATTCAGAGATATAAATACAAGTCATGAGTTTGAAACAACATGAGGGTTGAGTGAATGATGTCAGAATATACAGTTTTGCCTGAAGTATCTCTTTAAGTTGATGTCCGGTCTAGGTTAGTCGGGGTAGAGTTACCGTGCACAGGGCATGAGAAGGACCCGTGGTAAGTAGCTTACGGCTTTGCCAGAAACCATTGGTGATGGAATGCACTTCCTCCCAGTCTTAGTGCTGGCGCTTGACCACTTGGAACAGCGAGATGCATTAATGAGAGGCTTTTGTGTAAAAGCACTGGAGTAATGATGGAGAGAGAGAGAGAGCTGTACAGCTCTAGCCATGTGGGGCTGCGTGCAGAGATATCCATACGCCAGGAATAATATAAATATGAAAGGTATTCATTTGTGTGAATTTATGTCCTTGATTCTTTATCTTCTCATGCCTCTCTTCTCCTTCTTTATTCAGGCTATACCTCATTCTGCAGCTTCTTAAAAGGACAGTTCAACCAAAAATGAACCTTCTGTCATCATTTACTCACCCTCATGTTGATTCTTGACCTGTATTATTTTGTTTTTCTTCTTAAAATTAGGTAAATACATCCACAGATGAACAACAACAATGACATATTGCACCGTGTCATTACTTATTTAACAAAAATAAAGCAAAAATGGAAAAGCCATGGGTGACAAACTAAGCACACCCTATGATTAAATTACTTTTAGAGACACTTTTAGCAGCAACAACTTGAAAGAATCATTTTTTGTATGATTTTATCAGTATCTCGCAGAATTCTGGAGGAATTTTGGCCAACTATTCTTTACAACGTTGCTTCGTTTCTCAGGTTCGTGGGCATTTGTTTATGCACAGCTCTCTTAAGGTCCCACCGCAACATTTCAGTTGGGTTGAGGTCTGGACTTTGACTGGGCCATTGCAACACCTTGATTCTTTTCTTTTTCAGCCATGCTGGTGTAGATTTGCTGGTGTTCTTGGGGTCATTGTCCAGTTGCATGACCCAATTTCAGCCAAGCTTTAGCTGTCAGATGGATAGCTTCACATTTGACTCTAGAATACTTTGGTATACAGAGGAGTTTGTGTTCGACTTGATGACTGCAAGATGCCCAAGTCCTATGGCTGCAAAACAAGCCCAAATAATCCCCCCTCCACCAGCGTGATGGACAGTTGGTATGAGGTGTTTGTGCTGATGTGCTGTGTTTAGTTTTATGTGCATTATGGCCAAACATCTCCACACATTGTTCCAGAAGTGTTGTGGTTTGTTCAAATGCAACTTTGCAAACCTAAGCCGTGCTGCCATGTTCTTTTTAGAGTGATGAAGCTTTCTCCTGGCAACTTTATCATTTAAATGGTTAGTTCACCCAAAAATGTAAATAACGTCATTTATTACTCACCCTCATGTTGTTCTACACCCGTAAGACCTTCATTCATCTTCGGAACACAAATTGAGATATTTTGATTAAATCCAATGGCTCAGTGAGGCCTGCATAGCCAGTAATGACATTTCCTCTCTCAAGATCCAGAAAGCTACTAAAAACATATTTAAAACAGTTCATGTGAGTACAGTGGTTCTATGTTAATATTATAAAGCGACAAGAATACTTTTTGTGTGCCAAAAAAAACTAAATTTTAAAACACTGCTTCGGAGCTTTACGAATTGAATCAGTGATTCGGATCTCCTATCAAATGGCTAAACTGCTGAAATTGCGTGACTTTGGCGCTCCGAGTCACTGATTCGATTCGTAAAGCTCCGAAGCAGTGTTTTGAAATTGCTGATCACTATATTGTTGAGTCCTTTTTTGTTTTTTTGGCTCACAAAAAGTATTCTCGTCGCTTTATAATATTAACATAGAACCACTGTACTCACATGAACTGTTTTAAATATGTTTTTAGTAGCTTTCTGGATCTTGAGAGAGGAAATGTCATTAGTGGCTATGCAGGCCTCACTGAGCCATCGGATTTAATCAAAATATCTCAATTTGTGTTCCGAAGATGAATGAAGGTCTTACGGGTGTAGAACGACATGAGGGTGAGTAATTAATGACATTATTTTCATTTCTGGGTGAACTAACCCTTTAACATGTTAACATGTTTTTGACTCCTGGGAGGACTGGCAGCTGTTTTGAATGTTTTCCACTTGTGAATAATCTATCTCAATGTAGAATAATGGACTTAAAATTGTTTGGAAATGTCTGTATAACCTTTCTCAGATTGATTTGCAGCATCAATCACTTCTCTAATACCATTGCTGATGTCTTTCCTTCTTGGCATTGTGTTAACACATACCTGAATGCTCCAGACCAGCAAATTCCCAAAACGTCTGCTTTTATAGAGTTGATCACACTTGCTGATGATCACTTAATCAAAGACATTTAATTAGCAGCGCCTGACTGATACTTACCCTCTTAATTCCTATGGAAGCAGTAAGGGTGTACTTAGTTTGTCACCCATGGCTTTTCCATTTTGGCCTAGTCTTTGTTAAATAAATAATGACACGGTGTAATATGTCTTGTGTTGTTGTTCATATGAGGTTGTATTTACCTCATTTTAAGACCTGCCAAGGATCATCTGCTTTTTTTTAATGTCATGATACATAAAACCATAGAATTCAAGAGGGTGTCCTTTCTTTTTCACATGACTGTGTGTGTGTATGTATATGAATTACACTTTTATGTAGTTTGTGAATAAATTAATTAGGGCAAGGACGATAAATCGATGCATCACAATTCTATCTAAAATCGATTCTGAGCTTAGTTTTTAACAGCAGATAGCACTCTAGGCTAGCTTTGAACTGCACACTCAAATGCTCATGAAGAAGAGCGCTTGTGCATTCGGCTGAATCTGAGAATGTACTTGCACCTCAGAATGCGAGATTAATGTAAATAGCCCTTGTATTCTACCACAGATTGTATCTGGTGAAAATGCATATATTTGCTGTGATATACCACACACCAAATTGGCACAAATGTTCACTGATTTCACCTGAGCATCCAGTGTTTATCACTATTATCAGGGTATCCATTATTTTATAAATCATGTTAACAGGCAAATGATTGTCTGACACATGTTCCAGGTACAGTACATCCTGCACCAACATCCAGGTGTCTGCTTTGCAACAGGACAATAAACCTCTAAACACCAACTGCATTAGCTCATTATTTTTACTGTTATGGGTTGTGTTATGTAATGCTCGAGCAAAAGAGCATACTGGTCTGTCCCATGAGTTCCAGGGGGGATTGGCCATAGGAAATCCGAGTTAGGTTGGGCTCCGAGCTCTTTAATGACATCAGCTCATGAAATGCGCGCCATCCTTGCCACATGTGTGAACAACCGCACTTTTGATCACAATCAGTTCTTGAGTTCAAAGCAGGAACTTCCTCTGCTTCTCCCAATCACTTTCTCTTGTGTTCCTTTCTGTACGTGTGTGTGTGTGTGTGCATTACTTCCTTTTGAGTGACAGGTTATCATGTCATTGGAGGAATGCTTCCTTCTAACTCTTCAGATCATCCATGTCAATGCCGCCATAACCACATTTTGGAGTGAAAATTGTTTCTACACCAGATTTCTTCAGTGCACAAGGCAACACTAGATTCTTGGTCATAACATTCTGGAGTGCTTTCCTATCTAATTCTCCTTCATAAATCCATGCGTGTGCAGCCACAAGTACATCTGTGTTACTGCAGTTTAAAATACACACACATACACACACATTAGAGGAGCAAATACGCTTGAGCCACATCAGACGCAAGCGAACTCGATCACCATGCATGGCATATTTTCCCATCAAACATCAGCTCATCAAAACAGATGAACCCACAATATGGGATTTTCCTCTCCATCACTGTAAAAAAGCTGTAAAACGGCGCATGAAAGATTTTGTCCATTTAAAGTTGTTGTTGTGATTATTGACGGCAAAGCTGGAAGAAGGTCAGGACGCAAATCACAGCTCGTAAAAGCAGATTCTGTCGTTTGTTTTTTGTCTTAATTGGCGACGGCTGCCTCAGTGCTGCAGTACCAGCTGCGGCTGCAATTTAAGATGGAACCGTTCAAAGACGAGCACAAGGACCTCTTCGTTCTGTTAGAAGACGTAATTGGAGTCCATATTATGCCGTTAGGCCTCATGGTTTCTGTCAGCGATGATGTTGTTGTCTTTTGAGTTACTTGTAATAGGTTTCTTCTGCTGTGAAGCTGGCACAGAAATACTTGCATACACACTTGCACCCGTTTGGTAGGCAGAAAGCTTCTTTATATACTGTCAGATTTAGAGCACTTTTTTGTTATGCTGTAATATTGCACTGTAGTGGATTTGTGTACAATTTTGTGAAGTGTTTGCATTGTATTTATGCATTTAGCAATATAAGGGTCAGTGACATGATTCTCAGTTCTTTTTTGTTGTTGTTGTTGTCTAGATCTATTAATTTGTTTAAAATGCATTCAAAGTGAAATTCTAATGTACAATCAGTAGTTTGGCACAATCTTTTAGTATTTCTTGGCACAGTCTTTTATTATTTCTTGTGGTTCTCAAAGTGCGACCACAAAAGCTTATAAAACAGAAAATTATGTCATAAAGAAGGACCTCTACAGACCCTCATGACTGTGTGTCAAGGTCAGTAAGTCTCTTAAAATATCAGATCATTTTTTATGACAAAGCAAGGTTAGTTCAGGTTGTAAAATGCTCAAGTGTTCACTGTTGGCTCTTTCGGTGGTGGACAGGGGTCAGCATGGGCACCCTGCCTGGTCTGCAGCTATGCAGCGCCATGCGCAACAAACTGTGATGCACTGTGTATTCTGACACAACTTTCTATCAGAACCAGCATTAACTTCTTGAGCAATTTGAGCTACAGTAGCTCGTCTGTTGGATCGGACCACACAGGCCAGCATTCGCTCCCCACGTGCATCAATGAGCCTTGGCCGCCCGTGAAGCTGTCGCCGGTTCACCACTGTTCCTTCCCTGGACCACTTTTGATAGATACTGACCACTGCAAACCGGGAACACCCCACAAGAGCTGCAGTTTTAGAGATGCTCTGACGCAGTCGTCTAGTCATCATAGAGCTGAACTCTATGATCTAAGACTTTTTCTATGTACACAAAAGGCCTATTTCTCTCAAATATTGTTCACAAATCTGTCTAAATCTGTGTTAGTAAGCACTTCTCCTTTGCCAAGATAATCCATCAACCTCACAGGTGTGGCATATCAAGATGCTGATTAGACAGCATGATTATTGCACAGGTGTGCCTTAGGCTGGCCACAACAAAAGGCCACTCTAAAATGTGCAGTTTTATCATGCAGCACAATGCCACAGATGTCGCAAGTTTTGAGGGAGCATGCAATGTCCACCAGAGCTGTTGCCCATGAATTGAATGTTCATTTCTCTACCATAAGCCGTCTCCAAAGGCGTTTCAGTGAATTTGGCAGTACATCCAACCGGCCTCACAACCACAGACCACGTGTAACCACACCAGCCCAGGACCTCCACATCCAGCATCTTCACCTCCAAGATCGTCTGAGCCCAGCAACCCGGACAGCTGCTGCAACAATTGGTTTGCATAACCAAAGAATTTCTGCACAAACTGTCAGAAACCGTTTCAGGGAAGCTCATCTGCATGCTCGTCGTCCTCATCGGGGTCTCGACCTGACTGCAGTTCGTCATCAGGTGCATTTTATTGATGGCATTTTGAATGCACAGAGATACCGTGACGAGATCCTGAGGCCCATTGTTGTGCCATTCATCCACGACCATCACCTCATGTTGCAGCATGATAATGCACGGCCCCATGTTGCAAGGATCTGTACACAATTCCTGGAAGCTGAAAACATCCCAGTTCTTGCATGGCCAGCATACTCACCATACATGTCACCCATTGAGCATGTTTGGGATGCTCTGGATCGGCGTATATGACAGCATGTTCCAGTTCCTGCCAATATCCAGCAACTTCGCACAGCCATTGAAGAGGAGTGGACCAACATTCCACAGGCCACAATCAACAACCTGATCAGCTCTATGTGAAGGAGATGTGTTGCACTGTGTGAGGCAAATGGTGGTCACACCAGATACTGACTGGTTTTCGGACACCCCGGACCCCCCGGACCCCCCCAATACAGTAAAACTGCACATTTTAGAGTGGCCTTTTATTGTGGCCAGCTTAAGGAACACCTGTGCAATAATCATGCTGTCTAATCAGCATCTTGATATGCCACACCTGTGAGGTTGATGGATTATCTTGGCAAAGGAGAAGTGCTCACACAGATTTAGACAGATTTGTGAACAATATTTGAGAGAAATAGGCCTTTTGTGTACATAGAAAAAGTCTTAGATCTTTGAGTTCAGCTCATGAAAAATGGGGCCAAAAACAAAAGTGTTGTGTTTATAATTTTGTTCAGTGTGTGTGTGTGTGTGTGTGTGAATAAAGCAGTGTATTAATATAGAACAGTGATTAAACTGACTGGAACTACCTGTTCATTACGCAGTTTGAACACGCACCTTCCAGCCAATCAGAATTGAGTATTCAGACAGACCATGCTATAAATTGAAATAATGCAGACTGATGGCTTCAACAAAAGCATATGCCATCGATTATTGGTTTATAAATTATTGTTCAAAAGTTGAATGGGATTTTTACATCCAAACACTCTATAATGGCCTCCTCTGTTTTGTGTTGGGGTCCCAATCACATTGTCAAGTTTATAATACCTCTGACTCTACGTTATCTCTTATTTAAAGTTTTGTAATACTTTTCAGAGAACTAAGCCTTACAAGCTATAATGCATCTCACGAAAGTCATGTTGTTTGCTTGACATTTTATAGAACTGTATGAATTGATATAGATGTAATAGTTATTGTCATCTCAAAGCTCAAGCCACACTTTGGAGGGCGAAGGTGGAAAAGCCACGTTGTCTCCTGCCGTCTTTTTCTCTTCCACAACTTTCTTATTCAAATACCACAACAAATCACTGCCGCAGTAACTGCCCTACCTTGTCAAGCCTCATCTCAGCAGCGGTCAGCAGACACACATGAAATTATAACATGCCGTATATGGCAAATCTGTCTTGACTTTTACATGTAGGGAAAAATGAATCAGAACCAGGTCTTTTGACTTTTGTCTTTTATACATTCGTTTCCACTTGTTTTCCACTGGGTTATTAAAGGAAGGAACACAAACTGCATCCAATCGCTCCGTACCAGAGGCATTATAGTAGTGATTTACACCAATCATCTTTAGATGTTATTCGTATTGACGTCAACTAATAGTAGTGTGATTATTATGATTAACTATTTGGCAAAAACTGCTTGCAAAGAAAACAGCTGGGAGTTTTACGAAACCTTCGGAGGGAAAAGCAGTGCAGTTTTTGAAGGCATTCCAAGAAAAGTAGTATTTTCATCAGGATGCCAGTCTCTCCCCCCTCCGTCCTCCTGGTTCTTGCTCACTGTTCATTTATCCCACTCTGGACATGGAGAAGTGAAGACTACAGTCTAAGTATGGATGTCTTTTATCAGCCACTGAGTGCAGCAGGAACCACGGCTGAATGATCAGTCCATTTCATTAACAGCAGGGCTCTGGTCCATACTGGAACTCTACACGCTGTCTCGAGGGGTCCAGTATCAGTTGATGACGTTGCTCACTGAGTCTTGAGTGTTTTTGTATGTGTATTTGCATGTGTATGGGCCTTTTTTTTTTTTTTTTTTTTTCTCTGGCATGGGCTTCCTGCCCTTCTTGATTACATATGGCCAGGGTACAGTTTCAGAGAAGAAACAGGATTTATTTATTCATTGCCAGGGTACAATTTGAAAGAAACAATGCGATTTATTTATTTATTTGACATATTGCTAGGCTAAAATTTGAAAGAAATAATGGGACTTTATGTAGTTATTTATTTTATTAGTTATTTATTTATTTGTTTGTTTGTTTGATGCATTTCCAGGGTACAATTTGACAAATATTTGGACTATTTGTTTGTTTGTTTGTTTGATGCATTTCCGGGGTACAGTTTGACAAACATTTGGACTATTTGTTTGTTTGTTTGTTTGTTTGTTGTTGTTGATTGACATACTGCCAGGGTAAAATTTGGGAGAAACAATGGGATTCATTCATTCATTGCCAGGGTAAAACTTGAAAGAAATAATAGGACTTTATGTAGTTATTTATTTTATTACTTATTTATTATTAGTTTGTTTGTTTGTTTGATG
Source organism: Hypophthalmichthys molitrix (assembly GCA_037950675.1). Classification (NCBI taxonomy): domain Eukaryota; kingdom Metazoa; phylum Chordata; class Actinopteri; order Cypriniformes; family Xenocyprididae; genus Hypophthalmichthys; species Hypophthalmichthys molitrix. The sequence goes on along the minus strand of CM075503.1, from coordinate 2,039,825 downwards.
CATCTCCGGGGTACAATTTGACAAACATCTGAACTATTTATTTATTTGTTTGTTTGTTGTTGTTTGTTTGATTGATTGATTGATTGATATATTGCCAGGGTACAATTTGACAGAAATAATTGGACTATTTATTTAGTTGTGAATTTATTTATTCAGTTCATTTAATGATGTACTGTTTAATAGCATTCTATGATGTAAACAAAATTTTAAAATTGTTTAAAATACAGTGTCTGACTCCTTTTGTGCTAAGACTAATTTGATAGCTAAAATTTTATGCATGTAAATGCGTTGTTTTCACACATTCTGCATAATTAAAAAAAAAAATCAGCATAACTGGAAATTATGCACAATAATATATGTTATTCAAAAATGTTTTGTACAAAGCTTTTCATAAGTGACAACTTTTTCTATGTATATGTTCATGTGAAGACATGAACATCTCTTTTCTCTGTGGTAAACAAGTACGTTTGCAAACTTTTGAATGAATTAATAGCTGCAGAACTGTTGGTTGTGCTGGAAATTACATCATTGTTGGACAGTCAAACAAACGAACAAATGAACGAACGAACGACAATTCATTTTTATTGCACTTGCTTCTTTAGATCATAATAGTTTTCAACATGTAATTTATATTTTTGTAATGGATTTTCATAGTGCAATATTAAATGTCTGAGCCTGGAACAAGTGTTAAACAATAAAACCATGATGTAAAAAGCATTTGAAAAGTAGCAAAATAAATGTGCAGCCATTTCAGTCTGTATCTGAATCCCACCCTCTCAAAATAACAGGGTTTTGTTTCTGCAGGCCTTGTTGTCAGTGACTGCGCAGTTTTCTGCTGAGTCATAGTCATCCATTTCTTCCTCTCTCCTGCTCCTTCACGCCTGCCACAGTCTATCCAGAAGACACGTCTGCCGTTCGGCCACTTTAATGACTAACCTGCCCACCTCCACCCACCACCTCGCCCTCTCGTCCAGCTTCTCTGAGCCGTGCCAGTGCACCAGACCAAGGATTCCCTCCTTTTATTCCTCCTTCCAGCATTCCGCTACTTATTCCTCCTCTGTTAGCGGGCCGTTAGTCGCCTACTCAACCCCTTCCACCAATGCTTTCATATAATTGTACTTCCAGGGATGCAGCCAGGCAGACTGAGTGGCGCAAGCATTCAATATTTCATTCGAATGACAGCGATATGATTCACTGCTTTACTTCACTGTTTTTGTGTTTGTTTGACATTTACCACATACATTGAAAAAAGAATGATGTAGGATTTACTTTGAAACTATTTTTCCTTCAAAAAATTGATTGTAAATTTCACAGATAATTACAAAGTAACACGATTTTGAAGTAAGATTATTATAGATTATTGGAGTATGTTTTACAATAAAATACTACCTCAAATTTCAACGTTTAATTCAATGTGTTACTTGCAGTTTCTTATTTGTGAAATTACTAGCAATTTCTGATAGAAAATTGTTTGTTTTTCAGTGTAGTATTTTCTAGTACTTCATTAATCTTCAAAGCATTTATCTTTGTTTACAGTGTACTTGTTCAAAGGACGTGTCACATGGCAGATTTGTTTGCTACCATTATTGGAGTGCACTTTGCCCGTACCCGACTTTATTATTTACGAGAATAATCGTAAAAGGAATTTGGGAAATGGATATTTTAGCACTTTTATATCTAATTGTGAGTCACGGAACACTTGCTCTGGCGCTCCAGAAACGATAGTCACCTGCTACTCCATGTCCTCACCCTCCTACAAGCCAGTGGAAAGAAATATTCCATCGGGTTTTATTTCTGTTTTCTTACGTCTCCAGGAACGAGGTCCTCGGTCTTGTTGGCAGCCCAGACGCCACGCCCTCTCACCTCGTAAGCAGTGACGTAGGTTGTAGCGGGTGTTTTAGTCACCTACTCTGGCACGTACATTTTTACTAGAGGAAAAAGTCTAAATTTAGTGCAGAGGAAAGGACAGCATGCTTGTTTTGTGATATGACTACTACTAACAACTACTGTGTCAGTCAGAATAGGAAAAAAGGAGGGAGATTTGGTGGTATTATAACAGAAAGGGAAAGAAATGGATAAACAGGTTTGGGATGCAGCATTCCTAAAGAGAGCTGTTTGTTCCTAATGTGAGAAGTTTCAGTTCATGTTCCGGAGAAGAGGGAAAACCGCAAGAACTCAAAAGGTCCAAAATATTTATATGTATTTTTAAATGTATTTTTATGTATGTATTATTTTTTATTTATTAATTATTTTGTATTAATTTATTAATTTATTTGTTTTATTAATTTATAATTATTCATTTTAATTTTTTAAATGTTATATTACCTTATTTATTTATTTTAATTTTTTTTTATTTTATATTCTTTACTTATTTATTTTTATTTTAATTATTTTTTAAATGTTATATTACTTTATTTATTTTAATTATTTTTAAAATTTTATATTACTTTATTTTTTTTTTAATTATTGATTTTATTTTTTTATTTTACATTACTTTATATATTTATTTTAATTTTAATTTTTTTTTTAAATTTTTAAAAATGTATATTACTTTATGGATTTATTTTAATTTTAATTATTTTTTATTTTGTATTACTTTATTTATTTATTTTAATAAATTTTTTAAAATTTCAAATTACTTTATTTTAATTTTAATTATTGATTTTAATTTTTAAAATTTTACATTACTTTATATATTTATTTCAATTTTAATAATTTATTTAATTTTATATTACTTTATTTATTTATTTTAATTATTATTTTATTTTTTAATTTTATATTACTTTATTTTAATTTTAGTTATTGATTTTAGTTTTTTTAAATTTTACATTGCTTTATATATTTATTTTAATTTGAATAATTTATTTAATTTTATATTACTTTATTTATTTATTTTAATTTTAATTATTTTTTTTTTATATTTTATATTACTTTATTTATTTATTTTAAATTTTTATTTATGTAAATATTAAGGCTGTCAAAAGTACCGACTTCGGTACGAAGTTGGTACTGAAATTTAAAAAAATTGACGATTTTCCCCCTAGAATTTTGAGCAGATTCTTAAACACTTCTGATTGGCCATTGTGTTCACGTGTTCAACAGATATATCTGTGATTGGCTACAATGATCATGCTTAAAAAACATAGACATCAGTGACGCTCTTCACAGAGTGCTTACACAGATACACACGCGTCTGTCACCTTTTTATTTGTCTGTCAGCGGATCCATCTATCAGCGGATATATTAGGGATCCGCTGATAGACGCCTGCTTTCAAAGGCTTCCATGTGTGTCTGCGTAAGCACTCGGTGAAGAGTGTCAAAGATGTCTATTTACAACATGCTTTTGAAGCGTTGATGATCACTGTAGCCAATAACAGAAATATCTGTTGAGCATGTGAACACAATGGCCAATCAGAGGTGTTTAAGTTAGTCAGAATCTGCTCGACAGCGCTCAAAATGCAGTGAAATGACTGATGCATTTAGCTGATTGACATTTCATCCTTACATGTTCCATTGCATAAAACAAAATGATTTATAGCACTGTAAAGACTTTATAGAATGAATAAAATGTATACAACCCTTTATTTTACAGAAGAAACGCACCAATTCGTCGGCGGATAGGAGGGTGTATCTTTTCAGCTGTCAATGCGATTGATCCAGCCACTAACCCAATGGCTGGGTAACACAAAACTACCCAACCATGGAAAAAATAACCCAACAGGTTTTTTTTTTAGAGTGTAACTAGCACTAACTACTGTGTCTATCAGACTAAATAAAAAAGGAGAAAGTTCAGGAGGTAATATAGCAGAAAGGTAAAGAAACGAATAAACATGACTGCTTTTTGTTTAAAAGGGTTCAGGATGGGACGTGCCCAATGAGAGCCACCTGATTGTGATTATTAGTGCAAGATGTTTCAATTCCCGGTTTTCGGTTCTCTCTCTTCCTGACGAATTGTAGATCTCAGCAGGCAAAACTGCTGGAGGCTCCTTCACACCCTGAGAGATCTTTTGTGGAGCATCATATATCTGACATGTTGAAATCCAGCTTTTGCGTGTGCGTCGTCCTGGAGTGACGACAACACCAGAAATGTGAGAGGAAATGGAAAGATGGGATAGGATGGAAAGCTGTAAGTGTGAGATGGATAGCTGGTGAAGTGTGATTTGGAAAGGATTAGGTGTTTTAAAAGACTAACCTTTTTTTGTCCAAGTGGGCACGGATGCCGACAATAAGCAAAGTGGCCTGGCAGAAGAATTGCTACATAACAAAGAGAAGAGGCCTTTAGACCGGGAAAGATCTCACTGGGAGCATTTTAATTTTTTGGATGATAATGAGTCTTGCTATAAGTGGGATTTTGGCCTCCGTTTTCCTCCTACACAACGTTCTCTTCCTTTCTAACGTATACCTCTCAGTCTTTCTTTCCCCGTCTGTCTGTTTAAAGGCGACAGCACTCGCCCATACTCAGACACATGCTGACTAAAAATTCAGATGTATTACACCGATCCTGCCAGTGAAACTGTGCAATGCTCTGGAAAGAGCGGAGAGAACGATGTGGCCTTACTGTGATCTAAAACAAAGTGACAAGTCTTGTGGAGTGTGACCTTCCACTCACAATGAAACTAAAGTTTGCATTTGTACATGTGTGTAGTTTTGGCGTTTTGTGTTCTCCTACTTTTTAGGTGTTGACTGATGAGTGTGGTTCACTTTAGTGCCTCAGTGTATCTCAATTGTTGGTTGTATGATTTATTGTTGCAGTGCTGTGTCATTATGAATGTTCATCCTTTGCATGCATTAAATTTTAAACTTTCAAGCGATTTAATCCGTTCAAGTGCAATAAGAAGCAAAAGAAGTCTTGTAGTTTGTCTTCACTGCTGGGTTAAAAACAACCCAAGTTGGGGTTGAAAATGGATAAACCCAGCAATTGGGTTGTTTTGACCCAGTGGTTGGGTTAAATGTTTGACCAACCTGCTGGGTAGTTTTATTGAACTCAACTATTGTTTAAAAATTACTGTATTGCTTAAAATGAACCCAAAGTATGTTGGAAATTAACATTTATTAATATGCTTATTAATAAATATTCACCTTTTGATTATTATTGTTGCCTCTTGTAATTATGTGTCTGATTTTAATTTCCAACCTATACTGGGTTCATTTTAAGCCAGACATATAGTAACTGTTAAACAATAATTGGGTTAAATAAAACTGCCAACACATTGGGCAAACATTTAACCCAACTGCTAGGTTTGTCCATTTTCAACCCAACTTGCGTTATTTTTAACCCAGAATTGTAGGTTTATTGCATTTAACCAGTCTAATACATGCAAAATGACAGACTTTGAGTATTCACGTAAACACAGTCGGTAATCTCTTAAGTGAATGTAAACGATAAAATTAGTTGTTTACATTCATTTAAAGGTGCAGTATGTAATATCCACAGCTAGAGGTTGAAATGGGTTGCCAGATTGAGAACATGCAACAGGAACGAGTGCATTTGACAATGGATAGCGACGAGTTGATCAGCTGATATATCCGCGACCCAGTTCGTTTGCTTCCATGTCTGCAATTCGCTGTGTTTTCCGCCAACTGGCAACCCGGGGTGTCGAAATACTATTGGTAAACTGCCAGTGCTGGGGATCACACAGACGTAACACAAACAGACATTCCGACACGGAACGCACATTTCAAAGCAGAACAATTGGCTCTAGCTAAATAAACAAGTATTTTAACTTGGCATGTTTTTAAATCTCCGCAAACATGGTATTTTTATGCTTCAGTACAGTAAAAAATAATTACATACAGTGCCTTTAATACAAATAAGAGTAAATCGCTCACTGCATATTTTATTACTGACTGTTTAGCTACTTGTCTTCACTAAGCTTGCAAACTTTTTACTGTATATTAGTTAGGTAGGGATTATTTTTTTATTATTTCCAACAAAAAACAACTGTATCGTGATATTTCGTGAAATAAAATGACTCATGTCATGATATAAGATTTCGGCCATATCATTCACCGCAGATATTGAACACAATTTTTTTATTTTTACTGTTATCTGGCTGAGATATGAGCATCAATAAAACACTTTATACTTTGCATTAGCTTGGTTTCTGTAGTTTTCTTTTGTATTTATACATTTCACTATATGAATATTATTTCTGGCTCAGTTTTGGGGATTATGGCATAATATCGGTCCAGTTACGGGTGTATTCTGGGGCTTCTGGATAAGCTGGTTGAGTTCTGGCTGACATCTGGGGATTACACTGCTGTTGTGGGCCAGTTATGGCTGATTTACTGGGACATGGAAGAAGTTCTGGGTGAGTTTTGGTCTGCTTCCGGCATGGGTCTGGCTCATTTTCGGTAAGTAGCTTTTGGGCTGATCTTGGACCGTAATTCCATGCGGTACGTGGGCCAAACTCTCAAAATTCAACCGGATTCGGCCCAACACAAATTTGCTATCTGGGCAGTACAATGATAACTCACAAAAGTCAGCTTATTGAAATAACCGGTTGTCTGGGTTTGCATGCAAAACAATATCCCTACAATGCAGCGTTTACAAGACTTCATTAATAAATCAGTTTATTTCCCGCCGGTAATGATGTCAAAACATAATAATTTGTGGATGAGTATTTCATTTGTTATGTCTGTTGTGATGTTAAATAAAGCAATAAAAACTGAAAAAGAGTATTGCAACAAGTCAGCGGGAAACTTACGGCTCATATATTATCCTCTCATGCAGTTACAGATGCTGCTGCACTTCTTCTCCTGCTGCATGAGATGAGAGCACTTTTATAATTTTTTGGGTCAAGAAAGAGTCTGACTTTGCAATGCATTTCCTCCTCCCTTACTTCAAAATGCTCGCTCTGTCTGGACGTGCTTAAATCCACAGGAAGGATGCGTTTCTGTCGACAGAAAGCAGGTTAGGCTTTTTTTTCTTTAATAATAATAGATTATGCAATGCACATTTTAATATTTTTCTTAAAATAAAATTATAGATAGGTCAAAAGAAACTTATGTCATTCTCCCAGCCACCACATCATGTTCCGACTCATTTGCATAAAGTTGAGCTCAACTTTGTCACTGCGCCAATAGTCTCTGTCACTGGGGAAAAAAAACAACTCTCATTGAAAACAAATGAGGTCCAGTTGCTTTGTTGGTGAATCACTGTCCGTATAAACGTCCCTGTATGCATATATTTCAAAGTCCTTGTAATTATCCATTTTTTGTGAGTGTGAGTTGAGGTTTCTTGGTTTGAACAAACACAATGTGCACAAAGAGCAAGGTCATAATGTTTTGCTTTTGCACATTACTTTTTTGCCAGAGGATTTTGACCATGTGTTTTCCGCCAACTGGCAACCCGGGTGTCGAAATACTATTGGTAAACTGCCAGTGCTGGGGATCACACAGACGTAACACAAACAGACATTCCGACACGGAACGCACATTTCAAAGCAGAACAATTGGCTCTAGCTAAATAAACAAGTATTTTAACTTGGCATGTTTTTAAATCTCCGCAAACATGGTATTTTTATGCTTCAGTACAGTAAAAAATAATTACATACAGTGCCTTTAATACAAATAAGAGTAAATCGCTCACTGCATATTTTATTACTGACTGTTTAGCTACTTGTCTTCACTAAGCTTGCAAACTTTTTACTGTATATTAGTTAGGTAGGGATTATTTTTTTATTATTTCCAACAAAAAACAACTGTATCGTGATATTTCGTGAAATAAAATGACTCATGTCATGATATAAGATTTCGGCCATATCATTCACCGCAGATATTGAACACAATTTTTTTATTTTTACTGTTATCTGGCTGAGATATGAGCATCAATAAAACACTTTATACTTTGCATTAGCTTGGTTTCTGTAGTTTTCTTTTGTATTTATACATTTCACTATATGAATATTATTTCTGGCTCAGTTTTGGGGATTATGGCATAATATCGGTCCAGTTACGGGTGTATTCTGGGGCTTCTGGATAAGCTGGTTGAGTTCTGGCTGACATCTGGGGATTACACTGCTGTTGTGGGCCAGTTATGGCTGATTTACTGGGACATGGAAGAAGTTCTGGGTGAGTTTTGGTCTGCTTCCGGCATGGGTCTGGCTCATTTTCGGTAAGTAGCTTTTGGGCTGATCTTGGACCGTAATTCCATGCGGTACGTGGGCCAAACTCTCAAAATTCAACCGGATTCGGCCCAACACAAATTTGCTATCTGGGCAGTACAATGATAACTCACAAAAGTCAGCTTATTGAAATAACCGGTTGTCTGGGTTTGCATGCAAAACAATATCCCTACAATGCAGCGTTTACAAGACTTCATTAATAAATCAGTTTATTTCCCGCCGGTAATGATGTCAAAACATAATAATTTGTGGATGAGTATTTCATTTGTTATGTCTGTTGTGATGTTAAATAAAGCAATAAAAACTGAAAAAGAGTATTGCAACAAGTCAGCGGGAAACTTACGGCTCATATATTATCCTCTCATGCAGTTACAGATGCTGCTGCACTTCTTCTCCTGCTGCATGAGATGAGAGCACTTTTATAATTTTTTGGGTCAAGAAAGAGTCTGACTTTGCAATGCATTTCCTCCTCCCTTACTTCAAAATGCTCGCTCTGTCTGGACGTGCTTAAATCCACAGGAAGGATGCGTTTCTGTCGACAGAAAGCAGGTTAGGCTTTTTTTTCTTTAATAATAATAGATTATGCAATGCACATTTTAATATTTTTCTTAAAATAAAATTATAGATAGGTCAAAAGAAACTTATGTCATTCTCCCAGCCACCACATCATGTTCCGACTCATTTGCATAAAGTTGAGCTCAACTTTGTCACTGCGCCAATAGTCTCTGTCACTGGGGAAAAAAAACAACTCTCATTGAAAACAAATGAGGTCCAGTTGCTTTGTTGGTGAATCACTGTCCGTATAAACGTCCCTGTATGCATATATTTCAAAGTCCTTGTAATTATCCATTTTTTGTGAGTGTGAGTTGAGGTTTCTTGGTTTGAACAAACACAATGTGCACAAAGAGCAAGGTCATAATGTTTTGCTTTTGCACATTACTTTTTTGCCAGAGGATTTTGACCAAATGGATTTGCGTATATTGCATTTATGGTGAGAAGTTAAATAAAACCTGTCAACTTCAATAAGTTCAAGACAACAAAACCTCATGATTTGAGCACTGAGGAGGGCCTGTTAGTTTCCTGCAGGTTTCTGGGTCCAGCTCAAAACCTGGTCTCATCAGCATCTGTAGTCCAGAGTCAGACTCCAAGTCAAACAGAGCAAAGAGGGATAGTCATTGATCCGGTGGCTCACGGGGAGAGCAGACATCCTTAACAACTGCTAGACCTCTCTACCTTCCTCGCTGCTGTAACTGAGAAGAGTTTATTCGTGGTGTATGGAGACATGTGTCTGAACTCTGTGCTTTAGTCCACATTAGCTTGAATTACTGTTTGCTTATTTGGTTGTTCATTTTGGATGTCCCTAGGAAAATGTTCCTGCACCTTGCTGGCTCTAGTTTCAGAAGTCTGCTTGCCTTGGGCTTAATGTTAGAGCATGCATGCTTGTACATATAAAGTATAAATATGCAGTTAGTCTAGACTGAGCAAAGGAGGTAAAGAAATTGCACTTGACACTTTGAGTTCGTCAGAGTGTGTATCCGTGTATTGACTGACAAATGACACGCATATGCTTTTGTACTTTCATTAGTTCTGTGATTACGTGTGTGTTTTCACAGGCTGTACCTTGTGAAACCTTTGGTGTAAACTTTATGGAGGAGATATTAATCTGCAGTTTCAATTTGCATCTGGTGTTGTATTAAACCTTTAATTTGATTCAGTTTGTTGCGATAAACACTCAATCCAGATGCCTAAATGTATGTTAGTCCAACACCCTCACCCTCAGAAATAATGATACATCGGCTTGTCTCTGGGACGGTACCTTTACAGACCATATTTACACCTTTGTACCATATTTACCCCTAAAGGGTGCATATTATTACCTTTTGAACGAATATTGCCCCAGTGACCGCTTTTGTACTACGTTCTGAGAGTGTTTAATACTTGTTTTCTCCCAGGACACAACTTTTGCTTTTTGTTTTGTGTTTAGATTTTGGCTTTGTTTTTGTTGTTTTTGGTTTGGATGGTTTTGGCTTGTTTATTTATTTTTGTTTTGGCTTTGGTTATGTTTTGTTTGTTTTGGATTTTGGCTTTGGTTTTGTTTAGTTTTGTTTTGTTTTGTTTCGTTTCGTTTCGTTTCGTGCTGTGTTTTGGTTTGTTGATTGTGATTTAGGGTGTGTTCACAATTGTAGTTTGGTTCAAAAAAGAAAATGATACATTTAGTTCTGTTTCGCTTAGCATTCACACTCATTTATAACACTGAAACTAAAGATACAACAAAACAAAAGGAAACATATTTTATGACGTATATTTAAGACGAAACTTACCAAACCTCTGAAACAATGTTTTGGCTAAATGTATGTTTGTACATATGATGGTATTTTTAGGGATGCACCAATATGAAAATTTTGTCAGATACCGATAACCGATAATTCTTTATATTTAAAATCCGATAGCTGATATATTGGCCGATTTTTTTTTTATATAATTAAGTGCCTGATTACAAAATGTCTCACCATTAAAAGCCATGTCCCAAGCACTTCAACATAAATCAAACATATTCAGTACAATATTTTACACTCCTATGGCCAAAACAAACAAACAAAATCTGCTGCCTTACAAATAAATAAAATAATGCGTAAATAATGCAAACAAGTCATTGGACAACATTTATGTATAAAGAATCACAATGCATGTGCTATTGATAAATAAAATGGAATAGCCTCCCCACGGACATTAATAAAATGATTTTAATTAAACCATATTGTTGATGGAAATCATACAAGAAAAATAAGTGCTAGTCATTAATAATGCATTAATGTTTTTGAAAAAGAAACATCAAAAATTAATATTACTGTTTCTGTAGTACTGAACTGTGATGGGCAACATCATGACTATGATAACAAAAAACAGGTATGCTTTCAGGGTCGCATCTTGTGACATCTTATCCTGTTTTTGGTTCGTTTAGATGTCTTTGGTTCGTGTTCTGTTCATATTTCAGTCGAACCACAAATCGCTTGAAAGTTGGTTTGGAAGTAGACCCACCTTTTCAGGGGTCTCGGTCTGTTTACATTATGTTATGTTATATTATAGTATATTAATATAAAGGTACAGAAACTACTTCAGATGGAATATTTTCTTGCAGACCACCTTCTTTGTCTCTGTCCACTTTTGTTTGATTCAATTCAAATGAGGTATTGCTGTGTGTGTATGTGGGAATGTGTTTATGTGTTTGAGGTCGGCAAAGATAGTCTGAGGCAATTTATTCCACATATTCTTTTTTTTTGTCTCTGAAAGGTATTTGAGTATAAACGAATATTTGTTTATGTGAGTCTCTGAGTGTGTGTTAATTCATGTTTGTATGTGTTTTTGTACTTCTCACCCTGTCTGTTTGTTATGGCGGTCAGAATGAGAGAACCGTCTTAAACAGGCAGTTGGGAGGCGGAAGACAGACCTTGTGGTCGGGGTTGAATTATTGACATAGTCCTGGCCAGACCTTACCCATGTGTCTCCAACAAATCCCTGGGCCTGGAATTTGACCCACTCATTTACATGCATACTGAGAATAGGCTTTATCCCGGTCCAGTAAAGCACGCACACACACACACAGCGTTCCAGGGGGAGAGTTTCATTAGGACCGATCTGTTCTCATGTGGAGCCTCTGGCTTTGGGGTTTGGAAAAAAGAGAGAGTGGGATCATGTAAAAGATTCAGCTCTTTTTAGATCGGTTTGCATAATCATGTGCAACATTCAATTTTGGCCTTGATTGTGTATCAAAACATTCCATGCTTTAGGATTTAGGTTAAAGGTTACGGTGTAGTGGAGTGGATGAGTCCTTCAGTTTGGACATGGCTATGTCAAGTCAAATTAATTTATTTAGCGCTTTCACAATGCACATTGTTTCAAAGCAGCTTTACAGAGAATCATGATGTTAATATCTTATTGCCTAGATATATATCTATTATACAGAGAGCTGTGCGATAATATAGTTTACATTTTACATTGATATAAACAATCATGCAGCTGAGATTTGCTATAGTGAATAAGGGTCATTGACGAATAAGGTTTTTTAAAAGTTTAAAAAACCATAATGAGGATATAATTAATTTTGAAGTTTTATTAAGTGTTAACAATGAGATTATGTGGTTTTTATAATCAATTAACACTGCTTTTGTCATTTTTTACAAGATGGACAAAATTTGTCACCAAAAAGTCATTCGGTTTAAACAAAATTTCGGTTTTACCGAATGACTCTTCTGGTTATACCGAATGACGATATTTTCAAACAATGCTAACAGGCTGATATCTAGCTAGCTAGCAAAAGGACAATCAAACATTGTATATTTAGTACAAGATTTTAAAATATTACAACATTTTCTATGTTTTATAGCGGTTGTACCGAATGACCTGATGTTTAGGGACACGTGTATGAGCAAGTGAAAACATTCATTTTTCATATATTTAAAAGAGAGTTAGTTACTTTCCTTTGCAGGTGTCTGAATGATGTCACATCCTGTCACATGATATTGACCGCATGACTTGATCCAAAATGGTCCCTTTATATTGGTTACTCCGAATGACATCAATTAAATTAATTTTTCCGGACATTCTTTCTCATAACAAAGCAACGACTTCTACACATAATTTTAATGCCATGTTGATATATGATGTAATAAAATCATGCCAGAATAAAAAATATATACATTTATTACATTTTAAGATATTTTAATCACAAATGAAATGGCTGTATTGGCTTTTGGACGGTTAAACCTTTTGACACTTCAAAATCTTTAAAATACCTTTATATGTAGCGAAATATAATTAAAACCTTTTGAATTCAATAAAAGTGATCTAGTTGTACTACCTTACATACTTTGCATGTCGTATCTTTGTTTTTTATTATTATTAAGGCCTTTGGACAAAAAAAAAAAAAAAATGACCCGTCACGTCATTGACCCATATACTGTATCGCTTTAGATACTGTATGTATGCAGAAAAAGTTGGATGTACTATAGCCTATATACAACTTTAAATGCATAACCGGGCGATAATAGCAATCAAGCATTTGAAATTTGCTATGCACTTTATGTGACCGTATATGTATGCATGTAAAGTTGGACATACGTATGTATTCAAGTTTATATAAAGAGCTTGGAAGATATTGGTCAGTTAGCAAGATTGATGTTTCCCCAGAGAAGCGTTTCAGCAGCACATTTATCTTCATTCCCCCTTTCCCCACATCGCTTGGAAAGGGCCCTGTTATCAGATCTATTCAATATCTTCAACACTGCTTTTAATTTGCAGTATCATTAGGCTTTTAAATTCATTGATTCCTGATTCAAGTCTTTTCTGTTTGGAGCCAATGGAAATAAATAAACACTTTAATGAACTTTTAATGAAAAGGCTTGAATGCCTCAGCCCCACTCTGCCTAATATCCGAAACATCATGGCACCAGATTTTTATAATTTGAAAATTGGATTAAAACAGGGCTGGAAAGGAAAAGTAATCATGGACTTTTTTGCTTCATTTTACACACTTCAGGGAATTACAGGCTTATAATGAATTGATATTCATCTATGTTGTTTGTGTGTATGCGTGTGTGAGTGAGAGAAAGTTGGCATGTGCAATATTTGTAGTGGCTTCGCATTCTCAAATAAATAAAAGTCATTTAACACACACAAAACAGTTTATTCTATTCAAAACTATTCCGACAACATGTTTTGCTAAATATACTTAAATATGAATTTATGTCAGACTGACTAGCAGTTATGTATTTATGTGGTTTGTGTGTGTGTGTGTGTGTGTGTATCTGTGCACGTGCATTTGGAAAACATATGCGGTTGGCCTGCAAGGTCTGTTCCCAGAAGCAAGAGATAATTCCCCTGTGACAGATGTTTCCAGATGTGTGGAATAGTTACTAATTGCAAAAGACTCCCACAGAGCTGTTTCTAACCCCCACCTCCTCCACTTTCCATGCAAGCCTCTAACATTAAAACCTGATCAGGGATAAACTCTCGCTAACACTCCGCACTGAAGATCTCTCCATGTGCACACATGCACAGTGGGCTCATTTTACCAATTACATGATCTTTCAAATGTCTTTTACTAAGCTGAGAGGATCGCAAAAAGATGCTTGATCTGTTCCAAAGCCTGTTGAGGCTTCGTAGATATGCTCTCGATGCGAGATCAGCTTCAAAAGGTTGGAAAATTAGTTCACATGTATGCTTTGCGGAGAAACCAGTCTCAGAATGCATTGCGACAGTTTCCAGCCGGAATGAACAGTAAAGTACCAACAACTTTTATTCCATTACACATACATTATGATTACAATGGCAAATTTTTGATTAATTAAGACTTATTTTCCTTGCACAATACCATGTTCTGAGCTCAAAACACTTAGTGCATGATTTGTAAACTAATACATTTTGATGTTTGCATCACATAATCAGCTCCATATGTGTGTCTTCTCTGATGTAGTAAACTTGCTCTGCAGCTCACCTGATATAGCATTGGTCTTATGATGTGAAGCGCTCGGGTACGAGTCCCGTAAAACACGAGTCATGATAAAAGATCTCAAAGACTTGTAGAAGCATCTAAAATGACATGGTTGCTTTAGCTAATGTGTTTTAATCTCATGTTTGCATGCCATTGGGTAGGTTTAGTGTAGATGGTGTGTTATTTTCAAATGCAATACAGCATTAACCTTTTTGTGCTGCTCAATGGACATTTCAATTCTAAACTGCTGTGATACGCACTGTACAACAACCAATGTAATAAAACATTGCCAGTTTCACACTCATCTGTTTTGGATAAAACTGAACACACTTTTAACACCATTCACTGGACATTTCACTTTGAAAGTGTTGCGAAACATGCAAGAAGAAACAATATTTTGCAGAAATGTTGCTACAGGCACAAAAGCGTTGGTTTGATATTTTGGGTGGAATTAATTGTAAACAATTTCTACAGATAGTTCTTCTGGCCAGGAAGCATTACCTCATACTGAGGGCTTCCTCCTCATTAGGATGCTGTTTGGCACGTGATTGTTACTGTGATTGCATGCTCTCCACCTGTCATCTTAAATATCAGCAGCTCCTATCTGAGAGCTGAGGAAATGAAGATGTAATCCATACAGATAGTACATAAAGACTGTCTGCTGCAGACAAAGTGAGTTACAACAAGGGTGTTGGGGAATATCTAACTAAAAGTATAGCTGCTCACTGAATAGCACAACAGTAACTCCACTGTTTTCAGAACAATGTTGTCTTTCCAGTAACAAGTTACTTTTTAATTTCAATTTATCTAAAACTGTAAAGTTTGATGCTGCTGGAGACAAACAGATTTTGAGGAAAAGGCATTTAAAGATACGTACTGTAATTGAAAACCTTCCAATGCAATTATCAAGTCATGTTATCATCGTGTGTTTTGGATGTTTTCTTTTCACTAGTCTGATATGTTAGGGAAATAAAATAGCCCAAAACCTTAAAATTGACCAGTGCATGAAAAAGCAATGTAGTGTCTTGGCTTAAAAACGCTTTTCAAACTCTGAACATAACATAAAACATGACAAAAAGCAGAGGCGATTCTAGAATTTCAATATTAGGGGGGCTCAGCGCCCAATCAGGGTATGGTTTAAAAAAATAATAATTTAATATATTGTTTGTATACTAGGGTAGGCATGAACAATACAATAGGTTCTACACTACCTACCAAGTCAATCCCTGAATATTGAATTAATTTCTAATCATTTTAATCACTGTCATTGTCTAGATTGGCAAAATGTGGGTAAAATATATATATATTTAGGATTACAAAATATTGTGCAGTGCCTGGACTCGACAGTAATGCAACATGTAAGTAACTGTGTTAATTCTAATGCCTGACCTGAAATGTAATGATTCATGTACAGTCAGATGTTCTTTGTCTGTCAGTAAATCAAACCCGTGACTAAACGTCAACTTGCGTTGTTCTCTTAGTAGGATGAAAATAATCTGTTATTTAACGGTGATTCAATTATATAAAGAAAGCGATCAGAGAAAGCTCCCTTTGCAATCGCTGGAGCAGCGTGCGCTGAAGCTGTCAAGCAAACAGCGCGAGTTTATCGTGACTGACACGCGCAAAACTCCCGTTTTATTCAACGAATCTCTTAGTTATATCGCGTTTGCACTGTTAGTGAAGATGAAAGCATTTGTTAGTGTGCAGAAATTGATTTGCAGTGACGAGATCACTGCTTTCATGTGCTCAACAACATGTCTGTGATCGGCTACACAGTGTTCATCTCTGCAACCTTTCATGCCATGATCTAAATATAATGCCATAGATCTAAATGTAATGCAACACTTTTCACGATTAGTTAACCTTGAGAGCTGTAATAGTAAAAACGTGCTAAAAGAGAGAGTAATACTTGGCTATTTCAAATGGAAAGACGTTAGCCAATCACAGCAGTGGACGTTTACACTGAAGTCTCACAGCAGACACGCCCTTTAAAACAGAGCGTTCAAACCAGAGGGCTAAAATCAGGGTAGGAAAAATGTCTTTTATTTATAAATTATGACAATTTTGGATGTAAAAAGCATACTAACATTATAAGTGCACCCCAGGAAACATAAAGCAATAAAACAACGCAGTTCATGAACCCTTTAAAAATATGCCATGCTTTAGTGGAGCATTTCTGTCACCTGGTGGAAAACAAACACTTTTAACATGAAAATGACATGAAATTACCGATATAACCAGTAGATGGCTGCAGAGGACCATTCTTTAGGTTATTTACCATTTCCACTCCCTTTTATAGTTCTTTTCACATGTTTTGCTTCTGGATTTATTATAAAACATTAACATTATAGCAAACTTTATTGCACTGATGTATGAAGGATAGCAAAAGTCACAAAGTCTCATGCCGTTTAGATGAATTTCATAAAATAAATAAGTCCTGATTTTACAGTGGATGGAAAACCGTCTTGAATTGCTTCCGCATCACATTATGTAAACTGGATTTATTACAAAGAACTGCACAGATGCAAATATCATAATCTATCAATAAATGCACACACGTTGTCACTGGATTGAAGAACGCGGACTAAAATACAGAGAGGAGCTGAAGCCTGTTGCCGGTTTCATATGAGTTTTAAGGGGACTGAGGCGATCATGAATTAGTGTATATATTACAGAGTTAATAGCAAATATTTAGGGGGACTGGGTAGAAATTTAGGGGGGCTAAATCCCTCCTAAAATGGGCCTAGTGACGCCCCTGCTTTAGAGTGTTAAGAATCAGTTGAGGAAGAGCTAATAGACAGCAGACCACAAAAGTTACTTTACTTTACATTCATCTTCATGCATACAAAAATATATTGCGATGTGAATCAATACATCAGCATTTCCCCCCTCAAAGCAATCTTACCTATACAATACCCATTATTCTTTCAAGTGTTAACAACCTTCTCTCCCAAATCCTTTTTTGAAGTTTCACCAGGCCCCCAGAGCGCTACGTGCCTACGGCTTCTCAGGAGGGTTAACAGACTCTCCTGCTGCCTGCCAGCTCGATCTGCGTTGGCCAGCGTCCGTCCACGGCTCCTACAGTAACAGCCTGCTGGGCATGAGGCTTGATCTTAGGCCAAGGTCTGCCTTTAATCACGGCGCACAAGACCAACACAATGCTCAGGAGCCTTGCTCGATTTCTTGCGTTCTGGGATGATCCAGTCTGGTGCCCTGCCATCAGGACAGACTATCTTTTAGTGGTCTCTTGGGTTGTTTTCTCCTACGTACTGTATGGCCTGTATTTAAAGGGGACCTATTATGCCCTTTTTCAAAGTTTTGAGTTTGTTTTTGAGCTCTACTAGAACAGGATTTCATGCTTGAATGTTCATAAAACACATTATTTTCCTCATATTCTCCATTGTTGCAGCTCCTGTCAGTAACGCTCTGTTTAGTTCCCGTCTCTATGAAGCCCCTCCTTCTGAAAAGCTCAATGTGCTCTGATTGGTTGGCTGGACCAGTGTGTTGTGATTGATCAAGCGCTTCGAGCGTGTTTGGGAAATGTCCCGCCCCTTACCATAACTGCCAGTTTCAACACACTACTAACTAACTCAACCAGGCCCCGCCCCTTTATTCTGCTTATGAATTATTTAAATGAGGAATATTGTGACGTATTTGTTCCTTGAAGAAAACTCAAGACTACAGTGGAGGCGTTTCAGGGATTTCAGAAACTGTGTGCACTGATATAGAGAATAAATTTGTGCTTTGTAACTATGTAGACCTTTCTCATGCTCAAATGGAAATATTACACACTAAAGAAAGATGAACATGTAAAATAGCAGCACATTAGACACACAAATTGTGTTAATTTCCTTTTGTTTTCCATAAGTGTGCAGCACTACAAAATCTAGCTGTAGCAGATAGCATTAGCACACACCATTTCTTGACTGATCCATATCAATTCATTATGTGATTCCAATGAACCACAACCATCTGGGACTATAAATGTTCTCAATGTTCTGTTCTAGAGACCCATCACACGCTATGTTTTAAAAGGGTCATGAAAGATTTTTTTGAGACATGTTGCACATGATGAGTGGTACAATTTCCCAAATTTTTTGGAAAATATCCTCCTCCTGGGCTGAAATCAAGATGTGAGTGGATGTTTGATTTACTCTAGATAAAAAGACATACTTCAAAGAATTTTTCTCTGTTTTCAGGAACACTGGACATAAATTTGTGATATATATTATAAAAATGCATAATATAATATAATATAATACAATATAAGAATAGTATAGTTATGCTTTCGTAGAAGGATATTGTACATCTGTATGCATACATTAGCTATAGCTGCTTTATGATGCTCACATTATATTGGTTGTTTATAAAAGCTTGTTTAAATGATTAAATTCAATTGTTAAAGTACTGAATTCACTACATGCACCCTAATATCCCAACATCCTGTTGTCTTACACACCCTGATCCCAAGATGCAGCCCATCGGCAGTTGTTCCAAATACTTTAAGAATGTCTTTTTGTGGAAGAGCATTTTAATAAAGTTGGAAAATGGAAACGAATGCACACCCTCATCAGCTCATGGTGCAAGTTGAGTTGCATCAATATTGCATCATATCAGACAAACTTTAGTAAAAGGACAGTGAGAAGATGAGGTTTCAATGAGAAGATGTTTTAGGGGCCTTCAGAGTGTGTAATATCAATGTTTTCATTTTAGCTTTAATGTTTTTATTTAAATTTATGTTGATGTTTGTCAAGGTGCCTTGGGGGGATTTAATTTTTTTTATTATTATATATACACTACCAGTCAAAAGTTTGGACACGGTAAGATTTTTAATGTTTTTAAAAGAAGTTTCATCTGCTCACCAAGGCTGCATTTATTTAATTAAAAATACAGTAAAAACAGTAATATTGTGAAATATTATTACAATTTAAAATAACTGTTTTCTGTTTGAATATATTTTATAAAGTAATTTATTCCTGTGATCAAAGCTGAATTTTCAGCATCATTACTCCAGTCTTCAGTGTCACATGATCCTTCAGAAATCATTCTAATATGATGATTTGCTGCTCAAGAAACATTATGATTATTATCAATGTTGAAAACAGTTGTGTACTTTTTTTTTTTTTTTTTTTTTTCAGGATTCCTTGATGAATAGACAGTTCAAAAGAACAGAATTTATCTGAAATACAAAGCTTTTGCAACATTATACACTACCGTTCAAAAGTTTGGGGTCAGTAAGAATTTTTATTTTTATTTTTTTGAAAAGAAATTAAAGAAATTAATACGTTTATTCAGCAAGGATGCATTAAATCGATCAAAAGTGACAGTAAAGACATTTATAATGTTACAAAAGATTATATTTCAAATAAATGCTGTTCTTTTGAACTTTCTGTTCATTAAAGAATCCTGAAAAAAAAAATATTGTACACAATAAATGTTTCTTGAGCAGCAGATCATCATATTAGAATGATTTCTGAAGGATCATGTGACACTGAAGACTGGAGTAATGATGCTGAAAATTCAGCTTTGATCACAGGAATAAATTACTTTATAAAATATATTCAAACAGAAAACAGTTATTTTAAATTGTAATAATATTCCACAATATTACTGTTTTTACTGTATTTTTAATTAAATAAATGCAGCCTTGGTGAGTAGACGAAACTTCTTTTAAAAACATTAAAAATCTTACTGTGTCCAAACTTTTGACTGGATAGATATTGCTTTTTTATTTTACAGTAACTGTAGGCTACTAAATTAATGTGTACAAAAAGTACTAATAAAATGACAACTTTATTTTATTTTTAGTAAAATAAACTTTAATACTAATATGTACGTGAATGGCGATATGATTTGTTCTGAATATCAATAAAAGACTTCATCAGGTTTTTCTCAGTTTTTTCTCTTTCTTAGAGCTTTCTAGACCATTGCATTTGCCCAAGAGTTTTGAGAGCTCTAATTGTTTCAAAATTGCTTTTCTAAGAAAATTCTGACATCGTTTTGAGGACAAGTGGGAAAGATGATGTCAAATCTCCTGATAAAATTCCACTGGGTGTCCATCTGGTTCTGCTGATTTGACGTTTGCTGTGAGGATGAACAGGGGTTTTCAATCTGGTGTCTATGGAAAGTTTGAAAGAAAAAACAAAAGATTTAACTTAAAACATATTTTAGGGCTGTTAAAATGAACACGTTTAACAGTAATTTATGTGTTTACTGAACTAGATATTCTTAATGATTTATTCTGTTTTCTAAAGGCTGAAATCAAGAGTTTATATTGTTATATATTACTTTATTTTATTGATGGATACCTTTTTAACACTAAGAAATTAAACCAAATTTGCACAAAACAAAATTATATCTCTGTATATTTAGGCTGAATGGTGATATACTATATATAGGGATGCAAAGGGGTGGAAAATTTTCACTAAATTTCTGGAAACTTTCCAGGATTTTTGGAAACTTTCGGTAAATTTTTGGAAAGTTTCTGGAAATTTTCCACCCCTTTGCATCCCTAACTATATATAATCTCTGTATTTTCTATGAAGTGCGTTAAATGTTCAGTTTTCTTTTCATATGGGTGACAATGGGTAATTGAAGCTTACGAAGTGATTTATTTCAGGGAGGGCAAAATACTTTTCAGGCATCAAAGCAGCAACAAAGTTTAACACTCTTCATACTGCGGTTTATGGTGCTGTTGCAAAAGGAGGAAAAGATTTGAAGTACTTTCACTTGGATGCAACCTGTTTATGGCATTCTCTACAGATTAAATGGTTTTGCTGCTCATTTGATCTTTGGAATAGGAATAATCTCCAAATAATTGAACTACGGCTGCAAATAAATAAAAACAGACTACATTAACTCGTAAAAAGGAACACATTCACTCATATGAACATAATAATTTTATTACATTTGCAAGAGGATCATCAATATTTGGGGGTTCTTGACATTAAAAAGTCATAATTTTTAATAGTTCTCAGAGTTTTCAGTCATCAGGAAAGCTTCTTCTGTCATTAATCTGCAGTTGGGCGAGCGATTTGCAAGTGTGTGCCAGTTTTTGCAATTGTTTTTGTCTTGAAAAAGAGAATTCTGTTTTTTGTTAAGAATTCATCATATTTTGTTACGAACTCCCATTTTCTTTGACAGGCTTCTGAGATGCTTGCAGACTCAAGACTTCCAATCATGTTTATTGTCTTTTTCATTGTCTTATTCTTACTTATTCTATAAAAAAAAACAATGATTTTTCCCCTCTGATAACTATTTTTGCTGTTTTACTTATGAGTCATGAGGTGAGTCATTAGTTTCCAGGAATAATGTCCATTCTTACAGAAGATAGTTATTAAAATTACTGCAATTTATCAGTGAGGCATTAAACACCATCTGCAAGTGGGGCGTGAAGGTGATTCGGCTAAATGCAGTGCGCTCCGAGATGATTACACTGACAATAATTGGTCATTCTGAGTTTTGTGGAATTATTAATGATAAAGTATCTGTTTGTGAACATGATTACTGTGTGTAGTATGAGAATGATTTATTTGTTTATGCTATATTACATGAGATGTTATGCATCACAATTGTTATTAGCGGCACGTTTCAGAATGTGAGATTGCTTCACAGTTTAATAAACAAGAACTGTTAATATTGAGCAACTTATGTTTCAGGCCAAACTTATTAGTATATTTGATACAGCCAACAAAAATAAGCCAGAGCATTAAACTTTGCTATCCATTATTTGGCATACACAACCATTCAAAAGATTGGAATATTTATGATTTTAAGTAGTCTCTTTTGGTCATTAACTGCATTTAATTTTTGTGAAAAATTATTACAATTTAAAATAAGTGTTTTCTATGTGAAGATATATAGTAAAATTAATTTATTCCTGTGATCAAGGCTGAATTTTCAGCATCATTACTCCAGTCTTCAACATCAGAAATCATTCTAATATGCTTATTTGCTGCTCAAGAAACATTTATTACTATTATCAATGCTGAAAACAGTTGTGCTGCTTCAGATTTTTATGGAAGCCGTGATTTTACAGGATTCTTTGATGAATGGAAAGATCAAAAGAACAGCATTTATTTGAAATGGAAATAATTAGTAACATTATAGATGTTTGCAATTTTAGATGCAACGACACACATTTATGTATGATTTTTGAAAAGCGTCCAAACTTTTGCAGTCCTTATATCAGGGTTTAAATTATTCTTTTATGCATAGTTTGCAGTGTTGAGCATTATAACCAATCACAGTTTCTGTTGAGCTTAGGAATGCAACGTCCAATCAGATGCGTTTTGATTCGTCACCAGTGTTGTGAGGGTTGCACGCGCTCACTGACTGAATTCTCAATCTGAACTCTCTCTTATCATCATAAACAACAGAAATGCAGAAAAGATGCAAGTAGGAGATTCATTTTGGAGACCGTTTCAGAGACTATATCAGGAGTTTTTGCAAAAGTGCATAACTCACATTAGACTGAACTCATGGACCGCTTCGCTTTCTTAATGTAATAGTATTCCTAGAAATCAATAACCCCCCTGAAAGCCATTGTGTAATTCGCACACTGCCTTACATCACAACTGAACTGTAGCTCAGTGGTTAGAGCATGGCACTAGCAATGCCAAGGTCATGGGTTCGATCCCAGGGATTGCACATACTCAGATACAAATGTATAGTATAATGCAATGTAAGTCGCTTTGGATAAAAGCGTCTGCCAAATGCGTAAATGTAAATGTAAACTGAACATCTCTGAGCCGATTGACTTGTTTATTTCATATTGTTTGTATAATGTATTATCAAGTTCATTCAGGTGTTTTTATCCAATTGTCTATGAAATGCATGACACTGCAGTAAATTTTGGTGTAGTTTTTTTTGCTATGGAAAGCAACGTTTCACCCTCTGGAGATCTTCTGCTGTATGCTTCTGCTTTTACATAATGATAGTACTGATAGTCTAAGAGCAACAATGTTTTATAATGATTCAGGTAAGTATTCAGTTAAGAAAGTAAACATCTAATCCCATCTCAAAAAGCTTTGCTAGGATGAGTCCGACGTGAGAGCGGCCTCTGTTTGGAGCAATTAGAGGAAAGAGATATTTATCAGTGATAATTGACATGTCACAGTGACTCGGGGAGTGGAGGGCTGGTTCTGCTTGGCTTCAGAATCATACTGGATCTGTTATTTGTTTTTCCATCTGTTCAGAATAAAAGAGGGAGGCTCTGTTGTCTCTGAGACAGCTGTGATGTCAGAGCTGGAGAAAGATTGGATGGCTTTGGAGGATTGTAGGGGTAAGACATGACTTATGTTTTTGTATTAGGGTGGCAGTAGTAGTAAAGCGCTGAGCGACTGGGTTGGGTCAGGAGACAAAAAAGCTTGCTGTGAAAACCTGGAATAAGTTTCACATAGTGAATATTTTCAAATAATATTACATATATGTACTACCAGTCAAAAGTTTGGGGTCAGTAAGATTTTCTTTCTTCAAAATTTTCAAATCAGCATATTATAATGATTTCTGAAGGATCATGTGACACTGAAGACTGGAGTAATGATGCTGAAAATTCAGCTTTGATCACAGGAATAAATTATATTTTAACATATATTGACATAGAAAACACTTATTTTAAATTGTAATAATATATCACAATTTTTACTGCATTTTTGATCACCAGCCTTCTTTCAAAACTTTAAAAATTAAAAAGATCAGATTTTATGACTTGCCTCGTGAGATTAGAAATGATAACCAAACCAGATATTTTTGTAGTGTGAACAAAGACTGAAGCCATGAATTGGATTTAATAGACATTTTACTTGTTGACATAGTGTCTCAATTCTGACTGGACCTCTTCTGTTTTATTTCAGATGCATCATCAGCCCAAATATGATGGGACGCTTCGTCATGCTGTCATCTGTTCAGATGGAGTGACATTTGTCTGGTAAAAATCATGTTGTTTCATCCACTAAACTCTAGCTCTCCCACATGAACACATACGCTGGTCTCACAGGACGCTCTGGATAGCGTTATTGAGGATCTGTACAGTAAATAAAATCTGTGTAGATTTACAAAGCCTGAATTTATCGCTCAAGTGCTCTCGATCTCACTTAGGAGAGCAGAGGATCCAGGACTATAAAGTCCATCCAGCCGTGAACCCGGGGGAAAGAATGCAGCAGACTCTAATGTTATCAGCCTCTGTCTGACATTCACAGCACTGATCCTGCCTCTTGATTTACAGTATACCTTCATTTTATACCAAAACATTTTGTTCTGGACTGGGACGCTGTGATCACTGACTATTGGATAAACATAAATTCCAATTTAAGTGGCATAGAATTATAGCGTTTTCATTCAGCCGTTCTGCCGTATTCATTTATTTATTTATTGCATTGTCTGAAAGGAGAAAATAAATCATGCCTTAGTTAATCTTACTTAATTAGACATAAGTTGAAATCATGTCTTAAAAAATTATAACTATAAAAGTCATAACTGTGATATAAAAAGCCAAAAATGAGATAAAAAGTTGAAATTGACATACTACGTCATAATTATGACATACTAAGTCATCATTTTTACTTTGTCATAATTATGTCTTAAAGTCAAAATTATGAGAGAGTTGGAATTATTACATACTAAGTCATAATTATGAGATAAAAAACCAAAATTATGATACAAAGTTGAAATTAACATACTAAGTCATGACATAATAATTTAGATAAAAAGCTGAAATTATGACATAAATTTAAATTATGAGTTATAATTATTACATACTAAGTCATAATTTTTACTTTTTATGTCATAAATGTGTCTTACAATGTCGAAATTATGAGAGAGTTGAAATTTTGACACTAAATCATAATTATGAGATAAAAAGTAAAAAGTGGAAATTGAAGTCATAATTGACATACCAAATAGTTGAAATTATGAGAAAGTTGAAATTGACACTAATTTAGATAAAAAGTTGCAATTACATTGATGACATTGTCATAAATATTGTCATAATTTTTTACTTTTTTGTCATAATTGTCTTAAAAAGTCAAAATTATAAGAAAGTTGAAATTATGACATACTAAGTCATAATTATGAGATAAAAAGCCAAAATTATGATAAAAAAGTTGAAATTAACATACTAAGTCATGAAATACTAATTTAGATTAAAGTTGAGATTGACATAAATTTAAATTATGAGTTATAATTATTACATACTAAGTCACAATTTTTACTTTTTATGTCATAATTATGTCTTACAATGTCGAAATTATGAGAAAGTAGAAATTATGACACTAAATCATAATTATGAGATACATTGAAATTGAGATAAAAAGTGGAAATTGACGTCATAATTATAACATACTAAATACTTGAAATTATGAGAAAGTTCAAATTGACATAATAATTCATAATTATGAGATAATAAATAATTATAAGATAAAAGTCCAAATTGAGATAAGTCGAAATTATGACTTTCTGTTTCTGTTCTGACTTTTTATGTCATAATTATAAATGCATGATTTTTCTCTTATGTGGCGGAAATGGGCTTCCATAGAAGTCACACATGAAAATCACCTGATTTTTGTGCCGGTCATTCGTGTTGGTGTGGACAAGCCTCAAAGCCCAAAGTAACTTCAGTCCACAAGTTTTAGAACAGAGGGTCTTTTAACTAGTTACTTATTAGCATGCATATTACTAGAATATTGGCTGTTTATTAGTACTTATAAAGCACATATTAATAACTTAATCTGCATGATCTTATTCTACATTCTTAATCCTACCCAATACCTAAACTTAACAACTACCTTACTAACTATTAATAAGCAGTAAATTAGGAGCTTATTGAGGGAAAAGTCGTAGTTAATAGTGAATATGTGTTCCCTATACTAAAGGTCAACAATATCAGATGGCACATAATTGATCAAAATACAATTCCAAAAGTTTGTACTTTATCAGTGTATTTTCTTGTTTTGGAAACTTTCAATTTGCTGCTTTCCAAAGCATAATAGTTTTTAACCCCAAAAATGTTGTTCCCAGTTATGCTGAACGGAACCAAAATGCAATAGCAATCCATGAACAAATCATTCTTTTGAGTTGATTCTTTTGAATGATTCTATTTTACTGGTTCACAAATCACTGAATCATCTGATCACAGCTGTTACCAACTAATTCAGTGATTCATTCAGAGGAAGTCTCATGTTAACATTAAAAGGGAGTTGGTCATATCTGACTCAAAATGAGCCAATATCCACTAAGCTCAAATGACTCTCAATAATTGATAATAGTGTCAGACTGATCTATAACCTATTTCCAGTCACACAGATAGGATGGAGTTTTAATAAAGACACAAAATGTTACTTTAGATGTCTCACAGTAATTAAAAACGAAACTTTGTATCAAACTTAGCTGACCCCAGTACACTGTCAAGTGTAACAAATAAATGGCCAAAGACTTGTTCTGCCATCTGTGTGTAGAAGTGTCAGAGCTGTTTTAGAGGAGATGGAGGGGTGATATTGACCTGATTAATTGGTTGAGAACCTTCTTGTCACAGTGAAGTAGGAGGTCAGCATGACTTTTCATAGTTTCACTGATCTTTTCAGTAGAGCTTATGTGAAAATCAAAGGCCAAAAAGAGAAGAAACAGTTCTGACAGATCTGAGCGCTCGTCTCCATCCTGATGCGCTAATGCCGTCTTTCATCTCCGCGGTCGCTGCCATCTCGCCAGTTACGGTCGCATCGCCATGGCAATGTACAGAAAACAAACGACTAGCCGTGATGTCATAGTTGGACAGCTTTATTTGCACCCACAGAGTGGAAGATGAGGACTGTGGGAGTGCAGGATTCTGGCAGGTCAGCAGTGCTGTGCAGTAACTCTAGAGGAGGATGCTACTGTATCCTATTGTTTCTCTGTGCTACCTGCAGTCAATGCGCTTTAAAAGGTTACAGTTAGCATGACAAAAGAAATCCGACTGGAACAAGCCCTGCTCTTGAGCGGCTGTTTCACTGCAGAGCATGAGAGTCCTGCAGTGTGAATCTCATCGAGTCAGCCCACTTCTGAGACGGTATAAGGGATGTGAGGATGATTCTTCTACTGTAGAAACTCTGTCCTGAAAATAAATCTATCTATCTATCTATCTATCTACCTGTCTGTCTATCGTTCTATCTATCTATCTATCTTTCTATCTATCTATCGTTCTATTGTTCTATCGTTCTATCTATCATTCTATCTATCCATCCTTATCTATCGTCCTTATCTATCTGTCGTTCTGTCATTCTATCTATTCGTCTCTATCTATCTATCTATCGTTCTATCATTCTATCTATCTATCATTCTATCTATCCATCCTTATCTATCTGTCCTTATCTATCTGTCGTTCTATCATTCTATCTATCCGTCCTTATCTATCTGTTCGTCTCTATCTATCCGTCCTTATCTATCTGTCATTCTATAATTCTATCATTCTATCTATTCATCTCTATCTGTTCGTCTCTATCTATCTATCTATCGTTCTATCTATCATTCTATCTATCCGTCCTTATCTATCTGTCCTTATCTATATGTTGTTCTATCATTCTATCTATTTGTCTCTATCTATCTATCTATCTATCCGTCCTTATCTATCTGTCATTCTATCATTCTATCTGTTCTTCTCTATCTGTTCGTCTCTATCTATCCTTCTTTATCTATCTGTCATTCTATAATTCTATCATTCTATCTATCCGTCCTTATCTATCTGTCCTTATCTATATGTTGTTCTATCATTCTATCTATTTGTCTCTATCTATCTATCTATCTATCCGTCCTTATCTATCTGTCGTTCTATCATTCAATCTATTCGTCTCTATCTATCTATCCGTCCTTATCTATCTGTCATTCTATCATTCTATCTGTTCTTCTCTATCTGTTCGTCTCTATCTAACCGTCTTTATCTATCTGTCATTCTATAATTCTATCATTCTATCTATCCGTCCTTATCTATCTGTCCTTATCTATATGTTGTTCTATCATTCTATCTATTTGTCTCTATCTATCTATCTGTCTGTCTGTCTTTCTATCTGTCTGTCTATCTATCATTCTATCTATCCGTCCTTATCTATCTATCGTTCTATCGTTCTACCATTCTATCATTCTATCAATTCGTCTCTATCTGTTCGTCTCTATCTATCTATCTATCTATCTATCATTCTATTGTTCTATCATTCTATCTATTCGTCTCTATCTATCATTTTATCTATCCGTCCTTATCTATCTGTCATTCTATCATTCTATCTATTCGTCTCTATCTATTCGTCTCTATCTATCTATCATTCTATTGTTCTATCTATCATTCTATCTATTCGTCTCTATCTATCATTCTATCTGTCTGTCCTTATCTATCTATCATTCTATCATTCTATCATTCTATCATTCAAACTATTCGTCTCTATCTATCTATCTATCTATCTATCTATCTATCTATCTATCGTTCTATCATTCTATCTATCCATCCTTATCTATCTGTCCTTATCTGACGTTCTATCATTCTATCTATTCGGCTCAATCTATCTATCTATCGTTCTATCTGTCTATCCGTCCAATGTTTATGTACAAAATAATTAGATATTAAGATTGTATATTAAATAAATAATTACAAAAATTAATAGTAGGTCAACGTCTAATGGGCTTCTTTTGGTACTTTTATAATATCTGTTTTTGCAACTTACATATACGTGTATATATGTGTTTGTATGTATTTGTGTAGTATGTTAAATTTGTATGTACTACTTTAATGATACATTGATCCTATATTTCTGCTAGTTTTAATTAAGATCAAGACGTTGAAGAAACACCTGCTTACAGAAAGCACATTGGCAAAAGCATTTCAGATGAGATTTATTTTAGGAAACCCAACCGCAGTTTCACAACATACACAAACACACATTCACACAGTCTAAAAGTAGCATGCATATTTTTCTTTACAGTTATCCTCTGCTTTTCTCTGCATTGCAGGTAGCGAAATGCAACACAGGTTTCATCCATCACGTGAAGCAGCGTGGAAGACAGTCTCATCGCTCATCATCCACCTGTCCTGCTGCATCAAACACATAACATGTCTATTTTACCAGTATTTCTGGAACAAACACCACTGCCATGCTAACACCCCTGGTGTTCATTATCCCACGGAGATCTTTTTCATTCAATGCAACACTTTGGAGACTGTCAAAGCGCTCAGCTCGTGAGAGATTTACTCGTCTGGAGAGCGTACGGCTGTCCTCGGCCTCCCAGCTATTGTCAGCAGCGGTTTGGAAGCGCTTGAACATCTGTATGTGCCTCCAGTTGTTTGTAATAGTGATGGTGTAAGGAGAGACACCCTTTTCTCTTTCTGACCCCCCCTTCCTTCTCAAATCCCACATCAGTCCATCTGGTTTATGTTTGTTTGGTTAAGTCTGGACCGTAGCTGCTTTTCAAACCCTTGCAGTTGGCTGTTTTGGGGTCCAGATGGCCGTATCGCTGTGCTCAAAGTGTCCTTCATGGGTCGTCTGTGATGAGGAAGCCCTTCCCTATACGTTGATCCTCGGAGATTAGTGACTAGTGGTGAAGCATTGGTCATTTATGCTCTACAACCATCTTAAAGAAAGATACAGCGACAGCCAGCCCGAATTTAGCCATGGAGGGCTTGTTTGGGGCCAAATCTACTAACGTCAGGCCTCTATTCTTTTACATGTACACTGAATTTATAAATACGTGAGTCAGATGTTGGCGAGAATACTTCAGAAACGGCCTCCTGCATCAGACGTTGAAATACAACAACAAAGCAGCGATTGCTTTCTAACAGCGTGTAAATGTATATTTGTATCTTCTTGTATGGTTTTATGGTGAACTGTCATTGCAAACAGAGCTGAAATGTATGTAGGTTGCTTTGTAATATACAAAAGCATCATTTGTGGCCTTGCATCTGGTTAAATTTATTTTCACCAACCGTAATGTTTGAGATTCTTGGTTGATGAAGCAATAAATCAAATCGTTTCCATCATTTATTCAATATGGATCATCATTATGCTCAATTGTCATTTTGGAGGTTGACATCATCCCACAGACTACTGGCAGACAACGAGAAATGATTGTAAAAGAGTTTTTGCGCAATTATTCATTTAACATTTTCCGGTCACATGGGTTTGTGTGTTTAGTTTAAGGAAAGCTTGGGATGTTTACATCATAACAAGAGATGATAATGTTTGCTAATATACCATTTTTCATCGCAATACATGTAGTATTGCTTCATTCCAATGGATTGTTACATCACATTAAGATAATAAAATAACACAGGATATAATCTACAGCCTTTCTATGTAAATTAGGCTCATTTATACGTGCCGTTCTCAAAACTATGCCCTATATTCTTGCTGCAGTCAGCGCTATTTGTGCTTTTACCACCCATAGAATTTAATTTAAGAGATGTTGTGATGATTGTGTTCTGCATTGATATTTTAAACATGTTTGCAGCGTTTCCTGATTTGCATTATTCCCTTTAAGTGCTAAAATAAGGCAGACGGCGTATGCAAATAAATGTCTCTCTTCTGCATCATAGAGAGAAACTATAGTCTGTGCCTTTCGCAGCAGAAACTTTTCAGACACATATTCCAGACACATATTTTTATGCAAATTTTGGGATATCACATAAAAAAAATATGGAAATGCCAAAATGCGCTTTAAAACATAGGCCAGTGTTATTTAGGTGTCATTGAGACACAGTAGATTTTATTAATATTTTGAATCAGTTTTTATTTTTAGTTTTAGTTAACTATAATAAACCTGATTTGTATTCTGTAAGAAAACGTGCATAAACTATAATGGAAACACATTCACTGAATAAATTCCTGGATATGCAACAAAAACATGACTTTGCCTCGACAGGTCATGTGATTGGATAAACGGACTAACAAGTGGACCAATCTCATTGTGTTCAGAAGCAGGTCAGCATTTGTTACTGCATTTTATTTGCATGCAAGTAATTTATTATTTAAGGAAAAAAAGAGTCAGAGTCTTCCCTGCTTGCACTTTGCAGCACATTGCCAGAAAGTGAAGATGTTGCTCTCTTGAACACATGGGATTGAAACGGTGCTTTATTCGCAGCTGTTTTATGTGATATTTTTCCGATTTGCAACTTTAGAAACAGCTACAGAAAAGCTTCCCTTAAAGGGTTAGTTCACCCAGTGGTGAACCATTGAAATTTCGAAACGTAACGAAGCCTCGTTTACTGAAATCACGTGACTTTGGCGCTCCGAACCACTGATTCTAAACAAAAGATTCGTAAAGCTTCAAAGCTTCATGAAGCAGTGTTTTGAAATTGCCCATCACTAGAAATTGTTGAATAAAGTCATTATTTTGTTTTGTTTTTGCGCACAAAAAGTATTCTCGATGCTTTATAACAGTAAGGTTGAACCACTGTAGTCACATGAACTGTTTTAAAGGCCCGCTGAAGTGTCTTGGAATGCGTAGCATTATTCAATGTGTTGCTCCGCCCCTTTTTTAAAATAGCCAATAGCGTTTTGTTTATATCACAGCTCGGCCAGAGCCATTAACCTCAGTAAAACCTCTGTTTCCTTTTAATATCTAACCGTTTATCCTCCTAGTTACCTCTATATCACTTTAAAATACAGCATTCTGTGCTAGAATTTAAATGGGTCCGATACCTTTCATGGTCTGAGTCGACTCGCGGGCTGTGCTGCGGCGCTTCACGTTATATCACTAACGTGAAAACAGATTTCATTCGCGTCAATGGAAAGCATATTTACACTGTCTGAATCATTCCCTATTCTCTATATAGTATACTAGAAACTAGTAAATGTGTGAACAAATGACCGATTTCAGCCGCAGCTTCAGTGTCTGTTGATAGTGTAGGAGGGGGCGGGACTTCATATTCTAGAGAGCATTTGATTGGACAGAAGATTTGATGAGAAGCTGAAGTGCGATGTGATGTCATGCAAATCCGTGATCCATTTTAGCGGAAGTGAGAGACTGTACGTTTTGAATGCTTATATCTCCTAAATGCAAATTTTGTCATTGTTTTGGAACACACCAGCTTATTAATAACATTAAGGCTAACATATTCATACTAAAAGCTAAAAAACTTTAAATACGTCTTTAGTAGCTTTCTGGTAATCTGAAAGTGTTCATTATCTTGCTGGCTATAGAGGCCTCACTGAGCCATCGGATTTTATCAAAAATATCTTAATTTGTGTTCTGAAGATGAACAAAGGTCTTACGGGTGTGGAACGACATGACACCCTCATAGTAACTTAATTATTTAGTAACTAATGATGGAATTTTCATTTTTGGGTGAACTACCCCTTTAATATTGTGTTGTGCATTCAGAGACTCCTTTAGCATCCACAGATCAAGATCACATTTACTCAGGAGGTTTAAAAAAGGGCCAGCGCTGATATTTGTGCAGGCTAAGCGGAGTTTGATGATATCTTTCATCTAGCGCTATTAGCATGTCCTCTAATTTAGCCCGCAGTTTCTCACACTTCTCTCCTCAGGACTCAATTCAGACCAGATTGGCCTTTGAATGGAGATGGGCAACAAAAGGTGACATCATTCCAGTAGGATCTCATTGCACGCATGCACAAACACACACACACACACACACGCCCCCTACGCGGGGCCCCCGGAACAATGACATCATAGCCTCCCCTTCACTCGCTCTTTCTGAGATGCTGCGTTGCCCTGAACAACTCCACTGGATTTCACTGTCATGTTTGTGTGTTTGTGAAAGAGGAAAAGAGACAACGACAGACGGCTGTTAAAGGGACAGTACGCACAAAAATCATCATTCTGTCATCATTTACAAATATGATTTATATGGGATATATACATATATATATATATATATATATATATATATATTAATTATCTGTAAGAAAATGTGCATAAACTATGATGGAAACAAGTTCAACAAATAAATGACAGAATGATCATTTTTAGATGAACTGTCCCTTTAAGCTCATACAGATGAAAGCATGTTTATGCCGGAAGAATGTGAACTGAGCAAAACTTTAGTACCAACCCCAAATTTGACTTACTTATACTTAAAGCGGCCATTTTTCCAGTTCTTATAGTTGAAAATACACCAAGTATGCACACGTTGTGAACATGTGAATTAGTAAATCAAATGCGCGCCCCTCTTTATTTGCATACGGCCAACTCCCCATGACTCTCTTCACTAATTCCATGCCTGTACTCTCCTCCCACGATGCATTGTGCTGCCGTGATGTCAGTGTCGGCCGGCTGTCCCTCAGAACTTCATCAAAGAGAGACGGGTGAAAGGATAGGGCCGGGAGGTGTGGAGAGGAATATAAATTTGCTGTGGAAATGGGATGGAGAGAGTGCAGTTTTCCCGGCCTGAAACTCTCCAGGGCTTGAAATGAACTAAACAAATTTGTTTATTAGATTTTTCCACCTCTTTTCCTCCAAAATGGCATTCTTTCTCGTTCTTTTTTGTGGAGCAATGGGACTTGATTATCTTCCTTCCCCCTCACTGTGTTTTGGAAAACTTTTCTGTAATTAGTGCTCGGCTGAATTAATTACGGAAATGGGGATGCGAAGGACGAGAGAAAAGATTTTGGGGGTGGGGTTGAAGCGATTTTATCGCCACTGTTTCAGATCCCAGTGTTCCCACTAATTAATCTCTTCATTCACATGACAGGAATCAGCAGCCCGGATCGTATTTGCTTGAGTCTCAGTCTGAGCTCCATGTCCAAAACAACCACGCTTGGGTTTTCATTTTCTGATGTTTGGACTCTTTCTAGACACTTTACATATTCAAATGATCTTTTATAGTGAATACAGTATTTTTAAATGACAAATACAACAGAAAATCTTGATCATTTATTTTATTTTGTTTTATTTTATTTATTTATTGTTATTTTTTTTTTATATATTTTTAATTTACTTTACTGTTTTATTTTTTTATTTTATTTTACTTAACTTTACTATTTTATTTATTTACTATTGTATTTTATTTTTTATCTTACTACTGCTGGTAAATTACAACTTTCCCTGCTCTCCCATTTTAAAAGTAACATTCCCGAACACTGCTCTTTCTCTCTCTTGTCTTTGGATTGAGATGTTGAAGGCGTCTTACCCCTTTTTTATTAATTTTCCCATGAAATACCTTTAAGCTTCATTCTGGCACAGGTCTGCAGAGTGATGTCAAACATTTGGAAAATACATGATTATCTGTGCTCTAAACACACACACACACACACACACACACACAGAGGGAGAGAAACCCAACTGATCAGTCAGTGTTTACAGCGGTTTCTCCTGTTATTTGAAAAGCAGAATGGCTGTTAATAGCGGTAATGGAATATAAGTCTGTCACTCCTCATGAGAAGAGAAGCGGTCCCAGACTGGCCCATCCAGAGGCCAGCATGCATTACTTCAATTGCATTAAGAGACATTTGCTATAGCAATTACTGCCTGTGGGAAATGGGCTTAACCTAACGCTCGTCTTCTCTACCCAGAAACAGCTGTGAGGCACTCGAGCAGGATCGTCCTCACTGTCATTTCCTTTCTTTTCAGACAGATACCATCATCTGTCTTTTTTCACTCGGTTTCTGCCCTTTTCTCTCTTTTTTTCTGAGTTATTATTTTGTAGAAGACGCCTGATTTTGTTGTGCCAGCGTTTAAATTCAACAGTGTTCGGTTCAGTGTTATTTTAGTATCATTGAGATATTATTATAGTTTTAATTAATATTTTTGAGTTTGAGTTATTTTATATTTTACATTTTAATTTTTTAATTTTTTAAAAAGCATGTATTTTTAAACAATATAATTTTATATAATTCTAAAATAATATTTAATTATATAAACAATAAAATACTATATATACACACACACATACACAATATAAACAATATATATTATAAAATTTATTTCATATAATTATAACAATATAATTTCTATTTATATTTAAGTTTTAGTTATTTTAGTACATCAAGTTAAATTAAATGAAAATGATAAATGTTGCTATATATAATTTATTTATTTTAACTTTTTTTATTTTAACTAATTATTATTATATATTTTTTGTGTGTGTGTGGTTTTACAAAAAGGGTTAAAAACAACCCAAGTTGGGTTAAAATTGGACAAACCCAGTGAATGGGTTGTTTTAACCCAGCGGTTGGGTTAAATGTTTGCCCAACATGCTGGGTAGTTTTATTTATATAACTCAACTATTGTTTAAAAATTACTGTATTTACTGCTTAAAATGAACCCAAAAATGTTAGAAAATAACATTTATTAATATGTTTAATGAATAATAATTAAACAATAAACATTTATTAAATTTCTTATTAATAAATGTTCACCTTTTGATTATTATTGTTGTCTCTAGTAATTTTGTGTCTGATTTTTAGTTTGGGTTCATTTTAAGACAGCCATATAATAATTTTTAAACAATATTTGGGTTATGCTGGGCAAACATTTAACCCAACCGCTGGGTTTGTCCATTTTTTAACCCAGCTTGGGTTGTTTTTAACACAGCATTTTTAAGAGTGTAGTTTTAGTTAACTATAATAACCCTGGTTTGGTTTCAACTGCACATTTAAATCATAAGCCAAACTGATTATTGTATTGATTGCAGAATGTGCCAATTATAGTAATTATTTTGAATTCTGTCAGCATTGTGGAAATAAGGGGAAGAAAAAAATCCCAAAACCCGATGCGAGAAACAAGCCAGAGAAATTTCCAAATGAAAATAAGCCATGCACACTCATTACAACAGCAGTGTCAAACAAAACAAAAGTTCAGATGGTGGAAAATGTTATGAGCGCTGTGTGCATTTTCATGCTTCCACAAACCCGCAGTGTTTGGTGTGGTCTGGAGGGATGGCCATTCATAAACGATGGGCAGCTGTGTTGTCACACACCGCAAAGACACGCACACACACGCAAACGCACCACACCCAGGCAAGCAGACTCTCTTTGAGGCCTTCAGGTCCATGCATGATGTACTCGATCTCACATGGGCAATTAAGACATTTGAATGAATGCATAAACACGCAGGCGGCAGGTCAGGGCTCATTTAGTTTAGTGTGGAACTGTCACTTAGTAATAAATGAGGTGGACGGGTGACCCGCTCGCCTGCGTGCGTACACTGACCAGATATCCTGCTCCTGTTCAACGTTCATCACACATACGAACAGCTCGAGCCGGTTTTCTCTGACGCAAGCATACTCGTGCACGGCCGCCACAGTTTCTTTAAGATGCAGGATCCGCTGTCATCACCCATGAGACACTCCGTCCTGTCTTCTGCTGTCGCCGGCGGGAAATTATGACTCCTATTATGACTCCCATTTACCCCTCTTTCTTCACCTGGCTCACGGAAAATAAAACAGAGACAGACTTTCCCTTCGGCCTGGACAGGAGCTGTTGTTTTTTCACATTTAACGTTAAGGAGGACACTGGAGAATATTGTGGCATCATGGCGTCATCAGAATGTGTCGTTCTTTTATGTTTGGTGATGTAAATCATCCTGCAAAAACTAAAACTGACAGGACTTTGACATTTAGGAGAAGATCATTTAGAGTTGGAAAACAAGGACAGTATAAATATAGACCAGTGGCAGAGCTTCTCTATTCAGTATGATGCTGCAAGATCAAGAAATTGCATGAAGCCAAAATCATCCATCCATCCATCATATTTATTTGTCCATCCATGCATCCATCCATCCATCCATCCATCCATCCATCCATCCATCATATTTATTTGTCCATCCATCCATCCATCCATCCATCATATTGATTTGTCTGTCCATCCATCCATCCATCCATCCATCCATCCATCCATCCATCCATCCATCCATCCATTCTTTGTCATCTTCCCTTTCTTCCTCATCCATCCATCCATCCATCCATCCATCCATCCATCCATCCATCCATCATATTGATTTGTCCATCCATCCATTTATCCATCCATCCATCCATCCATCCATCCATCCATCCATCATATTGATTTGTCTGTCCATCCATCCATCCATCCATCCATCCATCCATCCATCCATCCATCCATTCTTTGTCATCTTCCCTTTCTTCCTCATCCATCCATCTATCCATCCATCCATCCATCCATCCATCCATCCATCCATCCATCCATCCATCCATCATATTGATTTGTCCGTCCATCCATTTATCCATCCATCCATCCATCCATCCATCCATCATATTGATTTGTCCATCCATCCATCCATCCATCATATTGATTTGTCCATCTATCCATCCATCATATTGATTTGTCCATCCATCCATCCATCCATCCATCCATCATATTGATTTGTCCATCCATCCATCCATCCATCCATCATATTGATTTGTCCATCCATCCATCCATCCATCATATTGATTTGTCCATCCATCCATCCATCCATCCATCCATCCATCCATCCATCCATCCATCCATCATATTGATTTGTCCATCCATCCATCCATCCATCCATCCATCCATCCATCCATCCATCCATTCATCCATTCATCATATTGATTTGTCCGTCCATCCATCCATCCATCCATCCAGTGTTTATTTATAAGTATTTAAAATTATTAATTAATTTATATTTATTTATTTATTTATTCATTCATTTTTATTTATTTATTTTATAAATATTTATATTTATTTAGAAGTATTTATTTATATTTATTTAGAAGTGTTTGTTTATATGTATTTAATGTTTTGTTTTTACATTTTATTTATTTATTTATTTATAAGAATTTATTTCTTTAACATTTTGTTTTTACATTTCATTCATTTAACTTTGTTTTTACATTTTATTTATTTGTTTGTTTATTTATTTCTTTAACATTTAGTTTTTACATTTTATTCATTTATTTATTATTTAACTTTTTGTTTTTACATTTTATTTATTTATTTATTTGTCTTTTTATTTATGTATTTAATTCTTTTATAATTTGCATTTCAAATTCTGTAAATTTGTTTATACAGTATGTTATGACTCAGTGTCTATTCAAATGAATAGCTGTGAAAACGGATCAAATCTCTCTTCTGCTGATGCTCAGTTATAGTGCTTACTGCTTGTCGTTTTCATGAAAACACAATATTCAAAGCAAGCCGTAGCCGCAGTGAATATGCATGCAAACATTTGCATTAAAATAAGCCTCGTGGCACGCCGAAAATCTATTTAGTTTTATTTTACACCATAATAATCTGTAATAGAGCATGCAGAAGTGTTATCATGCGTTATTACAGATGAGTATCATAAATCATTATGTAAGCATGGCTTTTTAATGATTGCAGATTGATGCTTTCTCATTGTTGGATGGTATTACTCTACACGATTGACGTCAGAGGCGTTTGATTAATGAAGAGATTCAGTCAGCCATCAGCTATTTGTGATTTTATCCTCCACTTGCATATGTAAGAAGGGCCAGCGCTTAAAGCCTGGATTAAAACGGCTGATACTCACTTTTGCTGCATCACTCTGAATCACTGTGTCTTGCATTGCTTGCTACTAACTGAACAAATAGGAGTTTCCCAGTTTTGTGGTTCCCGCATCTCTAGAGAGGCTTTGTCAGGATTGCGAACTTAATTGCATGTGACTTTGTGTTCCATGCCAAACACTGTAAGATTTGCTGGGACTGACAAGGGGGCTTAAAAGGGAGAGTATATCCTCAGTGGCCTGCACATGTACCGGATTATCGGACATTTGTAAGTGGGTAGATAGTGTTACCCCTCCCTAATTTTCCAGCGTTTAACGTCTACCTCGCCGCAATTTTGCCTGTCCGCCTGCCACGGAGTCCTGTTACTCGGTAAGAAATGACTCCTGGATAAATCCCATAATCCATCCGTTCCGCCCTCCTGCGTGGAGGTGTTTTTCTGAGAGAGGCAGCTAAGTGTACAACAACGCAATGGCCAGTACTGCTCAAAAAACACAAAGCAAACAATGGAGCGTTAGGATAAGCGTCCAAGAGACCCTTGTTTTTGTCCCCTTCGTTTAAAAGGCCTTGATTATAATAACGGAGACGGAGATGTTGCTCTCTAGCTCTGTTCAAAGAAAGCTTTGTTTGTCGCGCTCTGCTGAAATTCGTGCCGGAAAGCTGAAGCTGCCCGGATTATTATCAGCAAGACCCTGAAATTGCTCGGATTGTCCTCTTGCTCCTTTTTGTCATTCGATCCGCGAGTCGCTTATTAGAAGTTCCCTGGTGGATCGGAAAGTTCAATCAGTTATTAAATCCAATTCAGAGATGTTCCTTTAAGATCTTGCTTATTTATTTGCTTCATTTGTTTGAATAATCTATGTAATCAGTTGCAAACCTTACATTCAAAACGTTTTTTTTTTCTTCATACAGTATATGCTATCTTGATAATGTCAATTTATGACCATATTTGTTCCAAACAGCCCATTTTCTATTTGTTGCAAAGTTTGGGTTTTGTAAAAAAGATGAACAAAAATGTTTTTCAAAATTGTGGTAACACTTTACAATAAGGTTTCATTTATTTTACATTAACTAAGAATGAACAATACTTCTACAGCATTTATTCATCTTAGTTAATGTTCATTTCAACATTTACTAATACATGCTGGGTTAAAAACAATCCAAACTGGGTTGAAAATGGACAAACCCAGCAGTTGGGTTAAATGTTTACCCAACATGCTGGGCAGTTTTATTTAACCCAACTATTGTTTAAAAATTACTATATATCTGGCTTTAAATGAACCTAAAATATGTCGGAAATTAAAAATCAAACACATAATTACTAAAGGAAACAATAATAATCAAACGATGAACATTTAACTAATTTAATTAAATTAATCAACAATTTAATAAATGTTTATTGTTTAATTATTATTCATTTAACTGATTAATAAATGTTCATTAATGAATGTTAATTTTCCAACATATTATGGGATAATTTTAAGCAAGAAATACAGTCATTTTTAAACAATAGTTGAGTTAAATAAAACTACCCAGCAGGTTGGGTCAAACATTTAACCCAACTGCTGGGTTAAAACAACCCAATCGCTGGGTTAAAACAAAATCACTGGGTTAAAACAACCCAATCATTGGGTTAAAACAACCCAATCACTGGGTTAAAACAAAACAATCGCTGGGTTAAAACAACCCAATCGTTGGGTTAAAACAACCCAATCGCTGGGTTAAAACAACCCAATCGCTGGGTCAAAACAAAACAGTCGCTGGGTTAAAACAAACCAATCGCTGGGATAAAACAAACCAATCGCTGGGTTAAAACAAAACAGTCGCTGAGTTAAAACAAACCAATCGCTGGGTTAAAACAAACCATTCGCTGGGTTAAAACAAACCAATCACTGGGATAAAACAAAACAGTCGCTGGGTTAAAACAAAACAGTCGCTGAGTTAAAACAAACCAATCGCTGGGTTAAAACAAAACAGTCGCTGGGTTAAAACAAAACAGTCGCTGAGTTAAAACAAACCAATCGCTGGGTTAAAACAAACCATTCGCTGGGTTAAAACAAACCATTCGCTGGGTTAAAACAAACCAATCACTGGGATAAAACAAAACAGTCGCTGGGTTAAAACAAACCAATCGCTGGGATAAAACAAAACAGTCGCTGGGTTAAAACAAACCATTCGCTGGGATAAAACAACCTAGTCGCTGGGTTTGTCCATTTTCAACCCAACTTGGGTTGTTTTTAACCTAGCATTTTTTAGGGTGATTATTAAAATCAAAATTTGCATTTGTTAACATTACTTAATGCATCGTGAACTAACATGAGTAAAACAAACAACAACTGTATTTTTATTAATTGATATTAACAAAGATTAATCAATACTGCAATAAATGTTAATGTATTAGTTAATGTGATACATTAACTATTGTTAACACATGAGAACTTATTGTAAAGTGTTGCCAAAGTTGTGAATAAAACAAAAAATATTGGAGTACACTTTACAAGAAAATAAAAATATCAGCCTTTTTTACTGTAAAATATCATATTTAATTTAATGTAACTTACTGTTTCTTTGTAATTATTAGTGAAATTTACAAGCAATTCCTGAGTGAAAATCATTTCAAATCCTGGACATTTTGTTCTGCGTAAAAATGAAAGGCAATGCAAGCCCTGAAAAATCATAATAAATGTCTTATGAAGCCAATAGATAAGTGAAAATGTGAAAATGAATTGCATTTTGTTTTTGTAAAAAAGTTCCTCTCAAATCTCATCTGATTTGACAATGTATGAATGCCCAATGCAAATACAAAATTGTAATATTTTTACAGTGTACACTATAATTGCAGCGTGAACATTCTTCAAACTATCTTCCACAGAAGAAAGTAAGTCATACAGGTTTGGAATGACATGAGGGTGAGTCACAAAATTTTCATTTTTAAATGAATTTAAAATCCCCTAGAAGCCTAGGGGAAAAAAACAAAACATGTTGGCCTCATCTGGTCTCCTAAAATAGAAATATCACTTCCTGGCCAAAAAGAAGGGTCATGGGATTTCAGGTGATGGTTCCGTTATGTCAGGCAACATGGGTTAAGGGTTAATTTTGGGGTCAGTGGGCCAATTACATCATTATCTTGACGGAAACTGAAATAACAGGTGACCACGAGGACAGGACGTTGACCTCTCCTGTGCAAGGGTCACACAGCTGGAGGAGACGTGTTTGTATGTGTGTGTTAACTGGTAAGTTGAGTGGAGAGGATAGACCTCACTGCATCTGAATGTCTCTGTGTGTGTGTGTGTGTGTGGGTGGGTGGGTGTTTATGCTAGAAAACATTTCTTTAGGGGCATTGCTCACTAATTTAATGTGAAATATCCTTGTGTGGTTTTTAGCAGGGTTTCTGCCAGGAATATGCACGAGCCTGTTTTCACCCTCTGACGGGACGCCCACGGACCCTTCGCAGACTTTCTGATGCATATTACAAGTAAAAGTTTTCCAAAATCGCAAAGCTGCTATCACTTTGCCTGACACAGTTTCTGAGGAAGAATTAACCAGGTTAGTGTTTTAGACTAGATATCTAAAGTTTCTGCATGAAATCATCATTACTCCAGTCTTCAGTGTCAGATGATCCTTCAGAAATCATTCTAATATGATGATTTAGTGCACAGCTATTATTGGTGCTTGATTAATTGGGAATGTTTTTTATTATTAATGTTTTTGTAGATTCATATTTAGTGTAAACAGTGATACCCCACCCCCCCCACCCAAGATTCTTTCATGAATAGAATGTTCAAAAGAACAGCATTTATTTGAAATAGAATCTTTTGTAACATCATAAATGTCTTTACTGTCACTTTTGATCAATTTAATGTGTCCTTGCTCAATAAAAGTATTCATTGTTTTCCTTTTCTTTTACTCTTACTTAAGACTTGAATGGTTGTGATTTCCACAAAACAAACTGTTTTTAACACTGATAATACTCAGAAATGTTTCTTGAGCAGGAAATCGGCATATTAGAATGATTTCTGAAGGATCATGTGACACTGAAGACTGGAGTAATGATGCTGAAAATTCAGCTTTGATCACAGGAATAAATTACATTTTAACATATATTCAAATAGAAAATGGTCATTTTAAATTGTAATAATATTTCTTAATTTTACAGATTTTTACTGAATTTTTATCAAACAAATGCAGCCTTGGTGAATAGAAGAGACTTTGTTCAAACACATAAAACATTATGGGTATTTCAACAAAGTTCAATTCCATTTACTGTAAAGAAATATTTTCATATTTGTTATCACAACATTTTTTCTTCTATCAAATCAACTTCAATAATTAATGTGGTTCAGATAACATAATATTTTGAGTTTCTGTTGATTAAACCAATCGCCTTCATTATATTAACTCAAATTTTTAATTTCAATGAACTCAAAATTTTAAGGTAACCAGGTAACTTACTTTTTTTTAAGTTAAACCAACAATTCTTTTTTACAGTGCAGAAAACTAAACACATTTAGCGTTGTCAAGCTTTTATTTGTGCTGAACGCACTCTGTGTTATCTGACCTGCCATAAGATGGCACTGTTCTCGACACTCAAATTTTTTCCCGAAACAATCAGAGACATTCATCAAAGATTTCAGAGGCTTCATTTTCCCAATAGTTTTAGGCCTTGTTGCAAATGTTTAAATCACGTTTAGCTGTTTTAGAGAGTGTTTACTCATTTTGAGCCTGGCTTTAAACATTAGTTATCTGTAATGTCATTTTTTTGTGTGTATGGAAAAAGCGCCAAATAAACAAAACTAAACTAGCCAATCGGATTTCTTTTCACTCATCCCCCACCCATGCATGCACTTATACACACATTTGACTTTAAAACACACAAACGCAAACCTTTATGTCATGCGTGTACAAAGATAGATTATTAATCAATTTAAAAATTATGTAAAAAATAAAAA
Organism: Hypophthalmichthys molitrix; assembly: GCA_037950675.1. Lineage (NCBI taxonomy): Eukaryota > Metazoa > Chordata > Actinopteri > Cypriniformes > Xenocyprididae > Hypophthalmichthys > Hypophthalmichthys molitrix. The sequence goes on along the minus strand of CM075503.1, from coordinate 1,995,848 downwards.
CAGCATTAATTAGCGCCCTCTCATGGTACGCACAGTGCGTACAGCCTTATAGCTGCAGGCCCCACTGCCCAGAACTCTGTCTGAACTCCAGTTTCTTTCTATAAATATCCATCAGATTCAAGCATTAGTCATTCTCACAGGTTTGCTGGAATCAGTGCATCTCCCTGCGACCCCGTCCTCAGCTAAAAGTCACTTTATTTTTATCTCATTTTAAGTAAATGTCATTCCAGGCAATATCTCGTTTGTTTGCTTTGATTTGTGTAGTCTGAAGCCACACTGATAAACGCCATGATGCGTACGATCACATGTCAGTCCAGCACCACCGGAGGGAAGCGACTCAGTACCAGTCTTTGTTTATTTCTGACAAACAATAGTAAGCTGCAACTCGGCCATTTTTTGTGCTCGTTTGGTAAAAAAATTAACCGCTGGAGTTCAAATTCATTCAACTTGATTTTGTTGTGGATATTCAATCCCTTTTTAAAGTTGGATGTGGGATTATGCATTTTCTTTGAATACGTCATCTTTGAAGACTTGTTTACGCATGTGTTACTCTGGTGGTCTGATCTCTGCAAGAAAGCTTCAGTTTTATTCAATCATCCCTAATTATCTGCTTTAATTGCGCATTATACATTTTACACTCCTTTTCCAATTTCCTGTGCCTTCTCTCCCATCCAGAAACCTCAGTTATCACGTAAGCTATGACATCATAGATGCGCTCAGATGACTTTTTGTCTATAAAAGAAGCGTCTGGTGCAGTCACAGAAAGCAAACATCTATAAAAGCAAATCAAGCTCTGTAACGAGATGACATCATCAGTGCTGGGAAGACGTCACTGGCCTGTGTTTTCATTGGGTAGTGCTGTAGCAGGAAGAGTAATGCTTATTCAACAGGGACAAACAGAACGGTATTGTTCCTGCCGCCTGCTCTAAAATCACTGGCAGAATTGCTTTCGGTTAAAATACTTCCAGGCTTATAAATTGAAAGTAATCTCAATGAGGAACATGTTTTTTTTTTTTTTTTTAGTGACCACAATTTACCAGTCAATTTTTTTTTTTTATTGTTCCTAATTAGGCCAAAGTGAGGGGTGTTATTTTCACATCAAAATGACTAAAATCTGTTTGTGATGATTGAAGAAGTGCTGTTTTAAGTTTTGCTGTGTTCAGACCAACTCGGCTGCACAGGCTATATCATTAACTTGACAAACAACTTGTAATACCTGTAACTGGTAATAACTTGAGTACCAATAGTTATTTGAAATGTTCCACACAAAAAAATAAATAAAAAATAAATAATTTTTTTTTTTAAATTACACGTGGATGAATTTTCTCTCTTGTTTCCTTTTATCACTATTTTTATTTTTTATTTAACCCAAATATTGTTTAAAAATGACTATATGTCTGGCTTAAAATGAACCCAAAATATGCTGGAAATTAAAAATCAGACACATAATAACTAGAAGCAACAATAATAATCAAAAGGTGAACATTTATTAATAAGCAATTTAATAAATGTTTATTGTTTAAACATATTAATAAATATTAATTTCCAACCTATTTTTGGGTTCATTTTAAGCAAGCAATACAGTAGTTTTTAAACAATAGTTGGGTTAAATAAAATTGCCCAGCAGGTTTGGCAAACATTTAACCCAATCGCTGGGTTAAAACAACCCATTCGCTGGGTTTGTCCATTTTCAATCCAACTTGAGTTGATTTTAACCCAGCATTTTTTAGAGTTTACGGAGCCCATGAAGGGACATGGGGAGGGACAAAAAACTATGAGTAAATATATTTTGTTTGCACACAAAGAACTTTTCGTGCAAACGCAAAGTTTCTTGCAGAGAACATAAAAGTTTTTGCGAGGGAAGGCCAAGTTTCTTGGGTGAATGCAAACTTTTGCGAGAGAACACAAAGCATTGAAATATATTTTCCCCTCCTATCTCATTTTTTTATTTATTTTTCATCACCATGTCATGTCACCATGTCCCTTTAGGGGCTCTGTAGAATTCATTTAATTTATTCAGCTAAATTAAATACATTTGGGGTCAATTAAGCTATGTCTATCTAAAAAAAACACTGTGAAATGGACCAAAGTCCAGAATCCTGTGCATTAAAGCAGTAGACACATGTAGACACATGTAGACACAAACGGCAGTGTTTGCTCAGACTGAGCGGCCTACATTATGAGGCAATGCCTTGACTTCGACTCGAGTCAATGATAATGGCATAATGAGTCAGAGCGCTGATAACAGAGTTTACTTAACTATCAGAGAGAGTGGAAAAGTGATTATATTGTATGCTTGAGGTCGTTTTGTGTTTTAACCCTGAATCACTCCAAGTATACAAGCCTCCTCCCACAGATGTTCACATTTATCTGTGAAGAGTGCTTTTTAAAGTGTTTGAGCTCTTCTAAAACTTTTGTATGTTTTGTTTTATGTAGGGACATACTAGGGTTGAGTTTAATATACTGTGTATTTATTTATTCATTTATACACGCACACACACACACACAGACACGCACACACAGACATACAGACACAGATATATATATATACTGTATATATACACACGCACACACACACACACACACACACATATATATACTCTATATACACACACACACACAGACACACACACACTGTATATTGCATTTATTTTAAGATATTATGTATTATCTTAAATGCTATCTTTTCAATTTGAACATTTATTTCCTTATATCCTCATTTATTTATTCACAAGTTTATACATTTTGCTTGGAAGCAAAGCAACAAGCATATGTGCCGTACATTACATACATCAGGGTTTCCCAGGTGTACTTGGCAAGTCTTATGAATTGCGCAACTGTATTTTGCACAATTTTTTCATGTATATTTGCACTTATAAAGACTCAGGGCAGAGGCTAGTACTCTCAAAGTGAAATGCAGTTGCCTTGAGTTTTATTAGTGTGCCACCGAGGAGAGAGAGCAAAGGCTGGAGGTTGTGTTATTGCTGAAAGAAATTTAAAGGAGAAAATAAAACAGCAAAGAGGAGTTTTACTGGAGTGCCACCGGAGAGAGAGGGCAGGAGGGAGGGAGAGAGAGAGAGCAATTATTACTTCCATTGTTACTGGACAGAATAAAAGCTTTAGCAAAGAAGTGAAGTGGACATTTGTTGAACTATAAAAGCACACGGGAGTGAGACATCAGAACCTCTCTTACTGCGGTCTGTAGGACATTCCACCGGCCGGACGCTGCCAGCTGAGCCCTCTTCCCCTTTACTTGTTACTAGGTTTTGGTTCTTCATGACATGAAGAAAACAACCTTTCCAGAACAAAGGTGTCACGTTCCTCTCGAAAACAATGCTCTTCATTGTGTGTGCCTTTTTCAGAGCTGCTCTTACCTGTGAGATAGTGGTCAGACGTTGGTTTCATGGTTTCCTTTCCCACTTACTGAACAATGCTGCATAATGCTGATCCAGATCTGATCCTCATTTATAAATGCACAAACAATCAGATCTGATGCTAAGTGAGGAACACATCTAAACTTACAAAGGCAAAAGCCAACATGAAAATATGTGTATAAATTAAGCATGCACTTTTAAGTGTGAATAAGCAAAATGTTATTAGTTTTCCATCAGTTCATCCTTCATCCATTACTCGCCCTCATGCCGTTCCAGACCCATAAGACCTTCGTTCATCTTCGGAACACAAATTAAGATATTTTTGATGAAATCCGATGGCTCAGTGAGGCCTGCTTAGCCAGCAATGACATTTCCTCTCTCAAGATCCATTAATGTACTAAAAACATATTTAAATCAATTTGTGTGAGTACAGTGGTTCAAAATTAATATTATAAAGCGACAAGAATTTTTTTGTGCACCAAAAAAAGTGTTTTGACACTGCTTCATGAAGCTTCGGAGCGTTATGAATCTTTTGGGTCGAATCAGCAGTTCGGAGCGCCAAAGTCACGTGATTTCAGCAGTTTGGCAGTGTGACACGCGATCTGATTCATTATTCGACACAAAAGATTCATAACGCTCCGAAGCTTCCTGAAGCAGAAATCGGCCATCACTATACAAGTCGTTATTTTGTTTTTTTGGCGCACCAAAAATATTCTCGTCGCTTTATAATATTAATATTGAACCACTGTACTCACATGAACTGATGTTTTTAGTACATTTATGATACATTTAGTACATTTATGGGTCTTGAGAGAGGAAGTGTCATTGCTGGCTATGCAGGCCTCACTGAGCCATCGGATTTCAACAAAAATATCTCAATTTGTGTTCCGAAGATTAATGAAGGTCTTACAGGTGTGGAAAGGCATGAGGGTGAGTAATAAATGACATTATTTTCTTTTTTGGGTGAACTAACCCTTTAAAACAATACATTTTGCATTTACCCAAAAATAGAATTTAATATAAAAGATAAAATCTTATTATTTTTTATTTTTTAAAAATTTGGAAAATGTATTTCCTTAAACTGTGCTGTTTACAACATATATTTAGCATTTGACATGATATTTACTGTAAAATAATATATTTATTTTACGAATTGATTTATTTTAAGTATTTATTATAATATTTTTCTTATAAAAAATTTAAAATAAAGTATAATATTATATTATACAATATTATAATAAAGTATAATATATATACATATATATATATATATATATATATATATATATATATATATATATATATATATATATATATACACACACACTAGCAGTCAAAAGTTTGGAATCTGTAAGATTTTTAATGTTTTTAAAAGATGTTTCGTCTGCTCACCAAGGCTGCATTTATTTAATTAAAAATACAGTAAAAACAGTAATATTGTGAAATATTATTACAATTTAAAATAACTGTTTTCTGTTTGAATATATTTTATAAAGTAATTTATTCCTGTGATCAAAGCTGAATTTTCAGCATCATTACTCCAGTCTTCAGTGTCACATGATCCTTCAGAAATCATTCTAATATGCTGATTTGCTGCTCAAGAAACATTTATTGTGTACAATCTTTTTTTTTTTCAGGATTCTTTGATGAATAGAAAGTTCAAAAGAACAGCATTTATTAGAAATATAATCTTTTGTAACATTATAAATGTCTTTACTGTCACTTATAATCGATTTAATGCATCCTTGCTAAATAAAAGTATTAATTTCGTTAATTTCTTTTCAAAAAAAATAAAAATAAAAATTCTTACTGACTTCAAACTTTTGAATGGTAGTGTATAATGTTACAAAAGCTTTGTATTTCAGATAAATGCTGTTCTTTTGAACTTTCTATTCATCAAGGAATCCTGAAAAAAAAAAAAAGTACACAACTGTTTTCAACATTGATAATAATCATAAATGTTTCTTGAGCATCAAATCATCATATTAGAATGATTTCTGATGGATCATGTGACACTGAAGACGGGAGTAATGATGTGTGTGTATGTGTATGTATGTATATATTAGACCAGTATTTTTTATAAATATCATATAATTTATTCACATTTAAGGCTCTTGGTCCTTCAGCTCCATCTATATATGATGAATCAGTCTGCTGTAAATTTTTGATCATGATGTAATAAGAATGATAAAAATGATTGTTAGGATTTTTAGGTTTTCCCTGCTTGTTGTTCTGATCTTCAAATCTGCACCTTTGTGTATTTTTCATCACCTCTATAAACTCTTGTCCACCGTGAGCAGAGCGTGCCATCGCCAGCTTGTGATTTCCACCCAAAAAATTTACCAAAAGGAACTTGCCATTGTTTCTAGGCCTCAGGAAAGGATGTGTTCTCTGTAAGTTTCATAAACCACATCACTAAACGACTCTCCAGGGTCATCAGTACCCTCGCATTTTCTTAGGTGGTGTTCACTTCATAGCCTCTGACCACAATCCTGTCCGTCATCATGTCGGGAAGTTTGAATGACAGGAGGAAATGAGATGTGCTGAATCAAATGTGATGTATATTGAGTCATCTTTGGCAGCCCCTAATATTTAAAGGGAGTTTTTGATTTGCAGGTTCAGCCAGCAGTGTTTTCTAGTGCTTCAGTTCAGTCATAAAACAAAGCTGTAATCAAATGCTCTCACTTCACTGGAAACTTCTCTCATAATGAGGCTTTTTATGTGACGAAGCCTCTCGTGCAGCCTGGGTGGTAATTGGACTGGAGATTTGCATAGCGTTTAATGAGAGCTGGCCGCTGATCATCTGCGTGAGATGTTCAGGAAGTTCAGATCAGTGTCTTTGGGTTTTCGAAGCCTAAATAACTTCTGCTTTTGCCAAACCTCTAAGATGCCTCCTGAAACGCCTGACATTTTGTAACCTTGCCATGGCTTTATTGGAAAGGTTAGAGAGCTGTGGTGCTTGTTTGGATGGTGCAAGTTTTTAAAGTCAGACTGGGAATTTTTGGGCATATTTGGAGTCCAAATATTTCAGGCAGAGTACATCGTGAGTTATGTCTGCGATTCTCTGGACATTTTTCCAGACGTTCTGCTTTTCAGATCTACAATCTGTTCCCGAAACGCAACGCTGGTGTGATTCACCGTAAAACACATCCACTGTCACTGAAAGGCTAAAGTGACACTGATCCTTCAGAAAAACACTTGATAAGAGTTATGGATGCATTATGCAATTAGAATGATTAAGGTTTTGCCATTATTAATGAGTGATAATTTGCCACCATTGGTTTTATTTCTGCCAAATCTCATTGTAATAATACCTGTACATTTGAAACTAAATATATACTACTTGGCTTATATTGTTTCATGTTGTGAAATTGTGTATCTTTATGTACAATACTGTTCAAACGTTTTTTTTTTTTTTTGAAGTCTCAGTTACACTTTATTTTAAGGTGTTCTTGTTACAGTTTAATTATACATTTAAGCACTGAGTAATAGAAATTAACATGTACTTAGTATTTATTCAGGGTTAGGGTTTGGTTTAGGTTTAGTTGCATGTAATTATGCACAATTTACTGCTATTACTATAGTAAGTACATGTAACTTATGTAACAAGGACACTAAAATAAAGTGTTACTGAAGTTTCTTCTATGGAGCCCCTAAAGGGATTTTTGCAAAAATAAAAAAAAATTATACAGACTTTTGCATGCTCACAAGAAACTATTGCGTGCTCACACATTACAATTTCTGTTTTATTTAACACATTTCCTTTGTGTGTCTCTGCCATTTTATGATGATGAAAACAAAAGTATAGATGCACATGAATGAATAAAGCTGTATTTGGCTTCGTTAAATCTATTTATGTGTTAAATACGGTAAAAGTGGTTTAACCCTCTGGTGCTCTTCACGTGTCTGTCCGATGACCGATTTTTTTTATTTCAATGAAATGAATGTACTATATTTTAGTTCAATAATGTTTTTTATTTAATATTTTGTATTTTTTTAGGGGATTTTATGGTATTAAATTATTTTTACGCTGTAGTTATAGTCCATTTATTGACTTTTTGAGCATAGACCTGAAAATGAAATAAATCTTGAATGCTTTAGAGGACAGACTTAATTTTGATCTATTTTCAAAGATGACACTTGGCAAATTATTGCTGAAGTGAAAAAAAGTTTTAAAAAGTTAACTTAAAGTTACAGAATTTTACGTTTATTGTTACAGAAAATGCACAAAAATACTATTTTAAAAGTTTATATGAAATATATATATTTTCAAAAACACATTTTACTCTAAAACTGAAAGAAAATCAAAGCCATAAATCTAAACAAGTTATGTTCCAAATTTGAGGTTGATATCTTAAAAAATGAGCTTTCAGTAAGATTTTGTTTGGCTGCAGTACCAAAAGTTTCCACTAGATGAAATTCATCTCCCATTTAATTCCAATGCGCTCATTTTTGACCGCGAGGAGCACAAGTGTGACTATTTTTTCAGGACCGTTTAACCTTTTCGAATCATGTCCATGATTTGTTTTTGTGTCTTCACATAGCAAGTGGCAAAATCTTTACCAGGTTTCGTACCATTCTGATGAATTAAAAAAATCTTAAAAAAAAAAAAAAAAATTTTGACCAAAGAGCACCAGAGGGTTCATAAAACGGGTTTTGATATTGTGAAATACGAAATTTTAGTACATTTTACTGTTCCAATCATTTTTACATGGGACAATATAAAAATACTGCTCTAAAAAAATCTGTACCAATGGTTTTTCGTGAGCCTTTAAACTTTGCATAATATGACAATGCACACTGAGCCTATTCGTGGCGCGGTTTCTCGGCCGCCACAGAGTTAAATTCAATAAAGTGGAAATAAGTCCTTGAAATATGATGCACTGCCCTAACAAAGGCCAAATCTTGAGCACTTTTTACCGTATCAGCCTTTTTTTATGGACCCTAGAACTTGGCAAATGCACACAGACGTATTGCACCATCAGCCTATTTAACTGCATGGTTTCTCTACCGTCACAGAGAATGCTTTAAAGCAGACATAAGACCGTGATATACTGCCCTGACGAAAGCCACATTTTGAGCATATTTATGATTAATCCATGTACATCCATACTCTTGTTTTCTTCATAGTAAAATGGAAATATGTTACAGACGGTATAGCCTACATAAAACGGAAATTCTGAAAGTCTGTATATTTGTTTCTTTTTGCAAAGGTCCCTTTAAGGGCTTCGTACTCTTCTGTTCACCGAGGCTGCATTTATTTGAACAAAAATATAGTAAAAACAGTATTTTTTTTATTATTATTATTATTTAAAATATTATTAAATTTCAAATGAGCTGTTTTCTATGAGAATATGTTGTAAAATATAATTTATTCCTGTGATCAAAGCTAAATTTTCAGCATCATTACTCCAGTCTTCAGTGTCACATGATCCTTCAGAAATCATTCTAATATGATGATCTGCTGCTCAAGAAACATTTATGATTATTATCAGTGTTGAAAACTTAATATTTTCTTTATGTAAACCACAATGCATTTATTTTTTCAGGATTCTTTGATGAATAGAAAGTTCAAAGAACAGCATTTATTTAAAACAGAAATCTTTTGTAACATTATAAATGTCTTTACTGTCACTTTTAATCAATTTAATGAATCCTTGCTGAATAAAAATATTAATTTCTTAAAAAAAAAAAACAGGATGTACTTTTAAATGGATCATAATGATCCACACATGCAATAAATATTTCCTGTTTTTCTTATTTGTTCTGGAGTTGAATAATAGTTGCTGTTCTCTGTGTGTGTCAGTGTTGTAGGTGTTGTGCTGCAGTTTTCTGCTCTGAGGTGACGCTCATGATGCATTGGCACAGTGGGTGTGAGATTATGAGAAGAATTGTGGGAAAGCTCATATAGAAAGACACTCGTGCTCTGACTGTTGTACGGTCTGTGAGCAGCAGCCCTGGGCCGAGTGTGTGTAATCTGAGGCCATCTTACCTGTTTACAGCATTCTTACTATGATTAGTGCTTTAGAGGAATGTTCTGGCTTCCGGTTAATAAGCTCTATCAACAGCATTTCAGCTGATTTCCACAAAAAATAGTTTTGTTTTTTTTTTCCCTTTTCCTTTTCTTTCTTTTTTTGGCAAATAAGTTTAGTAATGAAAGAAAATAGTGCCAGGAGGCCGAAATGTGAATCTTATATGTTTGTTAAAGCACTTAAACTAATTCTTCTATCAAAAAAAATAAATAAATAAATAAAATAAACTCGACCTGCAATGTTTTAAACATTGATTTTGCAGTACTTCTATGTGCTTAAACATCAGTCATTCATCTTCAGCGTAATTCCAGTAAACGTGACAGTGCAGCATCTTTCATGGACATTGTGCAAAAACTTACCAGGATTAATGACTTTACCAGCCTTGCATTGTCATGATGAAAAAATTAAAATATTGAATGTCTTTACACACAGGTCCAAATGTCAGTTTCAGTGCAGCTTCAAAGAGCTCTACACGATCACAAATAAGAGTCTTATCTAGAGAAACCATTGGCCATTTTCTAAAAAAAAAAAAAAAAAAAAATGTATACACTTTTTAACCACAAATGCTCATCTTGCACTGCTCTGCAATGCGCCACGTATTACGTAATCATGTTGTAAAGGTCAAGCATGACTTTGGCGGAAGTACCGCGGTAGGGCGAAAAACTCATTTTCTCATTTTCTCCTTCAACTTCAAAATTGTCCGACATCATTGTTTTACCTTTTTTTGTGAAGGCTGTTTGACTTAGTCTTTGCACATTCGCTTTGTAAACACTGGATCTGTACTTCCGGCTATGTCACACGTGACCTTTCCAACGTGATTACGTAATGCGTGGCGGATCTCAGAGCAGTGCAAGACGAGCGTTTGTGGTTAAAAAGTTTATAATTTATATATATTTTTTTTTTAGAAAATCTGGTTTCTCTAGATAAGACCCTTATTCCTCGCGTAGAGCTCTTTGAAGCTGCACTGAAACTGACATTTGGACCTTCAACCCGTTGAACCCCAGTGAAGTCCACTATATGGAGAAAAATCCTGGAATGTTTTCCTCAAAAACCTTCATTTCTTTTCGACTGAAGAAAGAAAGACATAAACATCTTGGATGACATGAGGGTGAGGAAATTATCAGGAAATTTTAATTCTGAAGTGAACTAATCCTTTAACAAATGGAACCTTATTGTAAAATGTTACCAACAAAGATTATTGGAGTGTGTTTAACATTAAAATACTATTTCAATAAAATAACTACTTCTAATGTTCATGCTTAATTCGATACAGTCAGCTATCCGACTATGATACATATTTACGAGAAGCAATATGATTTTCCCATGTCACAAATCCCCTTTTTAACATACAGTATAGTACTCATTTTTCTCCCATCCTGATTTCCCATAAACTCGATAAGCATCTTAAAGATGGCATGCGGGCCTGTGTGTTTTGCAGCAGGTATGTAGGGTGCTGCACTGACCAAACAAACACGGCGAGGAAGTCCAGTGAAAGCATGCAAACCTGAGCCAGTGTTTAGAGCCGAGTCAAAACACAAAGATCCTATCTCCCTTTCTGATATTACACCACTCTGTCTAGTCTGTGTAAGAAACGGAGGATTGAATATGGTCTGGTACTGCTTAATGGGAGTGTTTTCATGATTATTATGGGTGAGGTGGCTTAGGTGACTCCGTTCTCGATGTTGGCCAAGGAATTTCTATGACTTCCTGAGGTTAAAACGGCACAGACTGTACCGACTCTGGATTGTGAGGGTTTCAGGTATGTGCTTGAATCCTGAATGTATTCCTGTTCATCACAACATTAGCTGCTGGCCTCGCTGCTAAACTTTCTTCCTTCAGAATGGTGTAAATACAGCATCCACCCGTAAACTAAAGTTAACTAGCAAAACCACAAGCCCTGGGACAGGTTACAACTTCTGCACTACTAAATATGTTCTTGTTGCACCATTAAACTAATTTAAAATATTTATTTATAAACTAAATATGGAAGCTTCCAACCAAGAGCAATGCTTGGAATAAAACATCAGATTGAACATCAGACACCATATTGAATTTAACATGGATGAAAACAAGGCTGTGAGGGATACTGGCAGTCTTTACAAATGGCACGCACTAAAAAAAGGTCATAGGTCACATAATTTTCACAAATCACAACCTTTAAAACCATTTCATTTTTTTTTTTTTTTTTCCCAAAAAGATGTTTCATCATCTGAACAATCAGTATGTTGTGTATATATATATATATATATATATATATATATATATATATATATATATATATATATATATATATATATATATATATGTAACTTTATACAATATAACTTTATAGTAACTTTATAGTCTATAAAGTTATAAATATGGACATTTTTATTACAATAATGCATGGCTTTGCTTCAAAAGGCCTTTATTAACCCCGTGGAGTCATATGGATTACTTTTATGATGGATGAATGTGTTTTTTTGGGCTTCAAAATCTCAGTTACCATTCACTCCCATTATAAAGCTTGGAAGAACCAGAATATTTTTTAATATAACTCCAACTGTGTTTGACTAAAAGAACAAAGTCATATACACCTGGGATGGCTTGAGGGTGAGTAAATTATGGGATAATTTTCATTTTTGGGTGAACTATCCCTTTAAGTATTGTATTTCAGTGGAACTTATGTGAGGCAAAATAAGTTAAAATCAGACTGAAATTTGCAGCAACTTCTGCTCATGAATTTGAAGGCTGAAGGTAAATGTCATATTATGTGACATTGTTTACAATATACTAGCTAGGCTCTGTCTAAAGGCTGGAATACACTAGACAATTTTTTAAAATTGGATGGGTTTTAAATAGATTTTAAAACACTAAGCATCATACATTTGTCAACTTTTTACATGGTTACAGAGAAAAACTGGGCATCACACACACACCACCAGATTTTAAGTCATTCCGAACACAACAAATGTGTGGTTTGTTGCTGGCAGACACATGACAAATGACAACAACATGTTCTAAAACCCGCTCAAAAAATCAAACATGTTTGTTCCGACTGCAAGGAACCAAGTCTGTGCCCATCATACTCTGTGCGATTTTCTGTGAAAACTGTCTGCAAAATCTTTCAGACTTTCAGCAACTAGTTGACTCGGCCAGACTGCAAATCAGGGTGAAAATCTGTGCAAATGTCATGTAGTGTATTCCATACGTTTAAGATCAAATGGTGCGACCAAATTAAGTACAGAGCTAGTTAGAAATGAGCTAGTAGTTAACCATCTAGTGTTTACGTTCCAATTTAAGTAAGAACTTGCTGGTGCAACCCTACCCAGATCTCTACAGAAAGTGGTGGCAGTAGTTTATACAAGCACAAGCAGTCCGTTTGTTTGCTTTAGTCTGACTTGGAGCGTGATGAAATGCAATGCCTCACTTTCATCCGATTCCTAAACAAGACAGTGAGATTGAGAGAGACTGAAAACCGATGAGAAGTCATGCCTCTGTGCAGAGAAATAAACACACCCAGGGATAGGAACGATAAAGCCACACGCTCGCTAATTAGTCCCCTGTTTGGAGGAAAAGACTATCGGGTGTAATCAGAAACTTTCCTCTTCATATCTGATTAGGCGCTGACCTCAGTCATGCCATAATATGTCAATATGTGGTCAGAAATGACATGCCAAAGCATCACCATGTATATTTTCAGATGAGCGCCCAAATGTACACAACGGAGTCGAAACCATGCCAGCTCTAACTTATGTCATGTGCAATGGTTGAGGTGAAGATCAAATCAAGAAATGGAAACTTCAGTTTCCTCATGTTCCATGTGCAGCAGGCTTTATCCTTGGCATAACCTCACCTGTGGATAAATAACATGACATTTCTTCACAACAACGAGGGTAGGCACTTTCGGAAACTTTTAGAGGTGTCCTGGAGTGAGGGGAGCGGAAAACCCACGGACTTCGGAGAAGGGCTTTTTCTGCCCTATATTACGGCAAGACAAGTGCTGTCTCCCTCCATTTCCCTCTGTCCATTCCAGGGGAACAGCTGCACGCATGGTTTTCTCCTCATTTGCTGTGAAAAGTGGGAGCTGTGGCTCAGGCATGATTGGAGCTCGGCCCAATGGCTTCTCATCTGAGAGTTTCCATGGGACAGGCACGTTTGCTGTAACCAAAACACCATGTGAGGTTCAGCCAGTGCACTGAATGGTCGGCTATCTTCCGCCCCACTGTAGTGTCCTTGTCGACTGCTCAGATCCCTCAGAAAGTAAAAAAACTGCCAATGCTAATGATGTTAAATGGATGCTGTAAAGTGGAATATGCTCTACTTACAAGTGAGGGAATTCTTTTAAATGGTATGTATCTACTTATCAACGTCATATTTCGGGTTTCGCGTAGCTCAATTGGTAGAGCATTGCAATATATAACAATATGCAATCGTGTGATCATACGATTGTGGGTTCGATCCCAGGGAACGCATATGCTCATAAAGTGTATATGCACTATAAATCACTAAGGGTAGGTTTAGGGGTGGGGTGGGTGTAGTCGTTAATAAAAAATGAGTTTTGCTAAATGGAAATGGTGTCCAAGTCCACACATTGCATTTAAATGAACATGCATTTTGATTGGTAACGACGGTCATATGTCATTTCATGATGACAGATGTAACACGACACTGTCATTATTTTTACGCCTGCTAGAGGGCGCATGACTTTAAAACGAAAATATAGGTCGTAATAAGGTGCTTGAAAAACGACCTATAGGGTCGTTTTTTTTTGGAGGACAGTCTCATCGATTCATTTGTATATATCAGGTACAGTAAATGCAAAGGAAAACAATCTCTTAATTAATTCTGTAAACTAAACAGGGAACCTTGTCAGTTAGTACATTAATAGTAAAGGTAATAGTCCAAGCTATTAATTTAATTGCTATTTATTAGGGATCAAGCACTGAAGTTGCTATGGCACCTATTGTAATCGTTAGTGTTCATATTCTTCTTCTTCGTCTTCTTCTTCTTTCGCTCTGGATGTCTATGGCAGTGCATAGAACTGCTTGCAGGAAAGTTATGAAATTTGGCACACAGATAGAAGACAGTGTGAACATTAACCACAGCAATTTTAGTGTCTCTAACTCAGTCCCTCTAGCGCCACCAACTGTCCAAATTTGCATTCACGTTTATGCTAATAACTTTTGAACCGTAAGGGCTAGAAACAAAATTATTTGTTCTAAAGACAGTTTAAATGCAATATGAATGTCATTTTCTGTCATGAATTTTTTTTCGTCATTTTGAATTTTCAGATAAAACTACTTTTTCTAACTCCCCAAAATTCGTTTTTCCTCTGATTCTTTGGATAAAGACAATTTGAATGCAATATGAATATCATTTTCCGTCATGAAAATTTTTTCACCATTTAGAATTTTCAGAAAAACCTAGTTTTTCGAACTCCTCCTCAGCTCCAATTTTCATGAAAATGAAACCAGATCATCTTCAGACCATGCAGACAAAAAGTTACGGAATTCAAGTTGATTCGTCAAACTGTTCTCGAATATTGTGCAAACTAATTCAACAAAGAGCACGCCAAAATGGACGTGAGGCTAGATCTCTGCAATGCTTCAGCGTATTCTGGCCAAACTTGGTGTGTGTTATGACAACCATGACCTACAGATACCTGCACAGTTTCAGCACAGTGCCACCTAGTGGTCAGGAGATACGAAAAATTAAATTGGCTATTTTGGGCATCTGACATTTAGAATTTTGTCGTAAAAATAATAACATAAAAATATCATAAAATATCTTCTTTTGAAAGAAACTCATACATGTTTAGGAAAACATGAGGGTGATTAAATGATGACAGAATTTTCATTTTTGGGCGATCTATTTCTTTAAAATAAGTGGATGGGAACAGCTATTGAGATAAATGTATGTGCTTACACATAACCTTTTCTAAGTGTTACAGCAGTACTAAACTCTCAGACAAGCACTGTTGTTAATATCATACTCCACAGCAGAATCCTGAATCCCAGACAGCGAAAAATTGAAAAATTCCTGCTGTAATTGCATTCTCACTCCTGTCTTTTTTCATTGAGCATCAGAATACATGTTGTGGTGGTGGACAGTTGCCAGGATCTCTCTACAGATGCTCACCAGCCTTTAATAAGGACACTCACCTAGCGTCAGTTCACACAGAGTCCGAGCAGAAGGGGTCGGCCACTCTGTTTTTATAACTCTTTTAACCCCCGACCGCACTGTGGGCTTCTGTGGCTTTATCCGTTCTCATTTTAGCACTCCCTATCCTCCCTCTTTTCCTGTCCTTCTCTCTTTGGGACTGATTAGCATCTTCTTTTTAAAATCTGTAGCTTTGGCTTCCTCTTAAAGGGATAGTCACCCAAAAATGCAAATTCACCATTTACTCACCCTCATGTGATTCTGAACCCATGACACAAATAGATATTATAAATAAGTTGAACATTAAAATAATGTTCCAATTAAGCTGGGAATAAAAATGGATTTGGAGTGGCATGAAGTATAATGACAGAAATTTCCTTTTTGGGAAACAGTTTTTGCAAATTGTTTGTTGTCTTAAAGGGGACTTATTATGCAAAATTCACTTTTACATTGTGTTTGAACATAAATGTGTGTCACCAGTGTGTGTACAAAACCACCCTATAATGATAAAAATCGATCTACTCCTTTTTTTTTTAATCCCCATAAATCATAAGCAGTGTCTCAGAACAAGCCGTTTGCGGTTTTGTGACGTCACAAAATGCTTAGGCCCCGCCCACGACTGCTGATGGACTCTGCTATATTAGCATAGACTCCACCCTGAGTGAGTTGTACACAGTCCGCCATTTTCTCCAGGCTGGAGCTGCTGTAGCGACAAGAATGTCTAGTAAGCAACTGTTTTGTTGTTGGATGTAAGAGTGAATAACAGTCTTCATGTACTCCTGACATCGCAGTGGATTAGTTCTATTTTTGAAGGGAATGCGCACCCATATACCTAAATTCGTTTAGTCTGCGCTAATCATTTGTTGCAAATTAACTCAAAATTAATATGATAATTAATCATAACTAGCTATAATTAATTATAAATATTTGGATCAGTTAATAAAATGAACTTAATGTAATAAAATTAATATTACAATCAATTAACCTGATTGGCCAATGAACGCTCAGTGTTAATTGTTTATTAATTCTAAGAAATGTTCATTTCCAGGTTATGGGAAATAACATTCTTATTGTACAGTACTACTCAGAGCATGTAGTCAGGATCGGCATAATTAGGGACTCTAGTATATGAGCATGAAACACGGACAACTTTACGTGAGACATGAACAAGACTTTATTAACTAGACTAAACACTTAACTACTCTAACATTCACACACATACATGCATAGTTTACCAAGGGAAAGAGAGAGCTGAAGCAGAGTACAGGAAAGCAAGAAGTTACAGCATTGTTTGAAATTCAACAGATCAACAGCCTTGAGCAAACCATCAGTTTAGTTCTAATGTACCCTTCTTTAAGAGGGGTGAGGATACTTAATGTATCAAATAATGAGACTAAGTTTGATACTTGCATGTCTCGCCCATTTGAATTAAAACTGTCCTGATGCAATTTGTGGAGGCTTCTGTTGATATTTGCTGATATTGTCTTGATGAAAGAGAACCAGTTGGATTCAGAGGATCTTTGGTGAATGGAAGGTCTAGGCCGGAGCCTGGCACAAGCTTGGGGTTCCTTAGAAGCTTCTAGTACAGCAGCATCTTGACATCAGCGTTTTTCAGTAGAGGAAAAGAGAGAGTATGATCTTGTGATCAGTGATTTTAAAGGGTGAAGATGTCACACACTCTTAAGGTGTCTGAGCCAATAAGTAGTTTTCCCTTCGGAGGGAAACTTTTATAAGTCTTTGTTCTGTAGCAAGATATTAGCATAAGACATTGGATTGGATGTTTGAGAGAAGAACCTTCTAGATTCGTATAATACTAATGTGTCACAGAGCATGTAACATAAATTACCAAATAGGAAACGAAAGTTGGAGTGCGTAGATACCAAACATGCTACCCATGTGATTTTAGTTAACTATAAATTTGCAACTTTGAAACATTAATACCAAAATAGTTCAAAAGAGAGAATTAATACATAGAATAAACTCTATAAAAGGAAAATCATGAGAGGGGAAAATTATATAGAATATATAGGATTAAGAGGGTTTATTTGTCCTTCTCAGAAAGAATGAAGTCAGAGTCACTATGTTCTCTGCACATTCCTGACAGCAATAAAAATAGGAACAGGACACCTATTCTGTCTCTGTGTTGCAGTTGTGGGGGATGGAATTAACAGGACTTGTGAGGGAGAGTTTCTGGATTATTCATTAAATACAATGAATAATTGTGTGTCTGGTCCAGATGCTACGCATTTTACTGCTTTGTACAAAGGGACAATACAAAACACAGGTTTTATTAAAAAGTTGTTACTCAAGGATGGATCATTACCAACTGTTTGTGATCCAGTTGATAGTCTCCGGAGCGATACTGGTCGCGGAAGCAATGAAGGGGAGAGAACGCACTTTATTACAGGTCATCGGAGTTGTTTTACGGATATAAAGTTTACCAGTTTATTAAGAATCCCCCAAAAAGGCCTGAATTCATTTGTTAACTGTTAATTGTAACGAATGTTTTCACTGTGTATGTTGATGATAATGTATTAATAGTGTATAAAAGCAAGATGACAACATTCCAATCGTAATTAAACTAAACTATACCTGTTCTATCTCCATGCAGCATATATTCTCTGGCTCTGTAAGCATCTTTGTCCGACTCTGATTTGAACCACTACTGACATTTTCAGTGCGTGAGATTGTCCTGTTTTGTTGTTGCATGAGCTCTTGAAACTCCGCCCTCTTCTTGAAAGGGTACCGGGAGCAGCAGCTCATTTACATTTAAAGGGACACACAAAAACAGCATGTTTTTGCTCACCCCCAAAATGTGGCAATTTTAACATGCTATAAAAAATTATCTGTGGGTTTTTTTGAGCTAAAACTTCACATACACGCTCTGGGGACATCAGAGACTTATTTTACATCTTGTAGCATAATTTAAAGGGAGGTTATTGTTTTGGCTATTTTAACTGTTCGGTGTCCAGAACCAACATTTTGGTAATTATTTACTGTATGTTTATCTTATAAGTTTTCACCCAACTTATTTGCTTAATCCGATTAGGCAGTGAACAATCCAGTCCTGTGTTTGAGAGCATATGAATGACAGAGAAGGGATGTATGATGGAGGAAGTCAGAGCAGAAGTGCATATTTAGCGTTCAAGTCTGCGTCAGAGCACTGGAAAGCTTATGCAATGGCATGGGAGATTGGCAGTTTGTCCGGCGAGAAGCGCGTTGCCCGGGGAACGTTGGGTTAACCGCACACGGGAGAGCGGTCCAAAAGAACCGCGTCTTGATTGGGACGTTCAGGCCTGCCAGTGCTGGGAGTGACAAGCGGTGCCAGTGGATCAGAGCCGGCCTGCCACTGATGTTTAATGTTCACACATGCACTGGGAAGCACTGTCCAAGAAAACCAATTTGGAGTGCAGTTTGAGAATACACTTTAAAAAAGGGCACTTTTCCATCTGCCTTCTGTCCCTCGTCTTTGTCCAAGAGAAAAGCAACAGGGAGAGAGAGAGAGGGAAAAAGACAGTATGAATAAGTGAAGTGCTTAAGTTCATAATCAGTTACAATTGAGTTTGTTTATTGACAGCACAGAAAGAACCTCTTGGCAACACAGTGTGTGTAAGTACAACAATAAAAGCCTCAGTTAATTCTGTTAGTAGTCAAAAACTCCAAACCCAAACTTGTCTCAACGGCCTCCTTTACATCTGGCGTTAACATGCGCTGCGACGCACAAAATGGAAAACAGCACTTACGTATTACTTCAGAGGTTGTGTTAACCGAACATTTCCGTCATTTATCAAGTTTTAAAACATGTTTTCCGTCATTTTGACAGATAAAAAAATAAGGTATCTGGTCAGTTGCGTTTTCCACAGTAAAGGATGCTAATGCAGATTAGAAGTGAAGGGGAGAAACAGACATTTTAAAGCTCCCCCGCGAATACAGACTAAGAGAGAGACGCCAGTGAGGATTTGGGGAGAGATTCTAGGTGTATTCCAGTCGGATAATTCATGGAATATTCATGTTCAGTAAATCGGGTGATGTCGGGAAATTTATAGTCCTGTCCATCTTAGTAACCGTAGCGGAACAGGATTACTTGCACTGCAAGATTTGTTGGCATATTCACTTGTTTTACTGCATGTAGATAATGAAACACATTAGCATTTACACTCTCACTGAATGTGGTGCTATTGTGATATGCGATCTGATTACTGAAAACGCATGATAATTCTAGGTGTCAAGTCCCTGCTTGCTGCATTTATCACCCATTTATTAATAAACCCCACTGCTGCTTTAAACCACTCATTGGTGTTTGTTTAATTAGGGTTTTGAATCAATTGCAAACTGTACTGAAAAAATTACACAACATTAATTACATTAATTACTTTAATGCATTGAACTAAACGTGAAATTTTGAAGTAGAAAGACTGTAATAGTATTTAAAACATATTCCAGTAATATTTGTTTTATTTAAAACTTTGTGCTTGTTGCTTGTTTGCTTTGCATGCAAATGAATTGCATAGATTAATGTCGAAGATAAGAAAAAAAAAAAAAAAAAAAAAAACTGAAACTGGATAACAGCTCAGGTCCTATACTGGCCAATCACAACCACAGCTTAAATCCCCCACTCTTTCACATGTACATGAGATGCAAACTATTGCCAGCTGTATTGTCTAACTGATATATGTTGGATTTTAAATTAGGCAGTAGTTGAAATGAGATATTTATTTTATTTTAACCTGTGTACCCAAGCATCTGCAGCTTATTCGGGCAGTTTTAATGAATGAATGAATGAATTCATTCATTCATTAGACATTAGTTGAAATTAGATTCTTATTAGATTAGATAGATAAGAAATTAGATTCTTATATATATATATATATATATATATATATATATAGGTATTTTAAAGATTTTGAAGTGTCAAAAAGTAATTTAGTTTAACCGTCCAAAGGCAAATACATCCATTTTATTTGTGATTAAAATATCTTAAAATGTACTATGTTTAACCAATATAAACCATTATAAAGAGACCATTATAAACCAATACCATAAACCAATATAAACAATATAAAGAGACAATTTTGGATCAAGTCATGTGGTCAACATCATGTGACAGGATGTGACATCATTCAGACACCTGCAAAGGGCTACATGGTCGTGAAGCAAAGTAACTAACTCTCTCTTAACTATTTGAAAAATGTATGTTTTCACTTGCTTATACACATGTCCCGAAACATCAGGTCATTCGGTACAGCCGCTATAAAACATGGAAAATTTTGTAATATTTTAAAATCTTGTACTAAATATAAAATGTTTGATTATCCTTTTGCTAGCTAGCTAGATATTAGCCTGTTAGCATTGTTTGAAAATATCCTCATTCGGTATAACCAGAAGTGTCATTTATATAGACATTAAATAAATAAATTTGTTAATTAATTAATTTAGCTGCATATTTTCTTTTAAACTGCCCAGGTAAGCTGTGGATGAAAGGGTGTTTACAGTGATTTTGTCTGTAATGAGAAAACATAGCCTTGAGGATGTTTCTTATCCTCCGTTGCAGCCCTGTGATGCTTTTTCCCCCCAGTATATGCAGGTGTGAGAACTGAAGTGTGAGAGTGTAAGACTAAGAGATACATTCTAGCACTCCATTTTGTGCCCACAAGAGAGACATTGCATGGGAAAAGGGGAACATACAAAAAGTATCCGTCTACACTGCTATCCACCCACACGTACATGCATCTTGAATTTCCCATTGGCCGCCATGCTACTCCATCATTTATACACACACTCCGACTGACAGAAGAGGGAATTTCCAAGAGACCTCTGTGAAAATCCATATGCAAACCAATGGTTTTGTAAAATGTCAAAACTGAAGATCAAACCAAATCAAACAAGTGGTATAAAGAATTTGCTCGGGATTTGCGCACTAGTGGTCACAATGGTTGTCATTTTTGGGAGGGGAATAAATGGCATAATTTGGTAATAATACAGTAAGAGGGGAAAAAAATGTATAAGAGAAGCTTATTATGGCAAATGAAGCCAGCAGCGTCTGAGTTACATGTGATACAGCTCACCACAAGTTCGCCTTACGTTATATGTAATGTATATTATATGACTTATGCGGTTGTATATAAATGTTTGGGTGTGTAACATGGTTCCATTTCCTAGTGTATCTATCGTCCTGATATAGTAGTGCATGAGAGAAAAAATGCATTCGTTCAGTCCTATATTTGCAGTTGCATTTATAAAAATCATATGTAGTTGCTGTACATATTGTTTTATTAAAGACCAAATTTGAGGTAGAACTAATGCAGCAGTCATGTGAACAGATCTGCTTGTCACCAGCAAACTATAGCAATTTGTCTTTGGCCTGCAAATCACAGCTGGCAGCAAATTTAGGGACTGTTCAACTTTAATCATTGTGTTGCATTGTTGGTTGACTATAAGTTAGGCATAAAAAGTTGAGCAAATGAGAATAAGTGTTTATTAGGGAAAAATATTCACCCTGTTTTGAACCCATACAGTGAGTGTGCTCAAGTATTACTCACACATACACACACATACACACACTCACTCACTCACTCACAAATGTTTGTTTTTGTGAATTGTGGGGACATTCCATAGGCGTAATGGTTTTTATACTGTACAAACCGTATTTTCTATCTCTCTACACTACCCGTACACCTAAACCTGCCCATCACAGGAAACTGTGCACGTTTTTACTTTCTCAAAAAAACTCATTCTGTATGATTTAAAAGCCTTTTGAAAAATGGGGACATTGGGTAATGTCCTCATAAGTCACCCTCTCCTTGTAACACCTATGTCATACCCATGTCATTATACAAATTTGTGTCTTGATATGTCACAAAAACACGTACACGTACACACACACACGCACACACTAAGGAATGACACCACTTGATTTAATTGATTTATAAAAACCAACTGGAAGTGTTTTTTATGTATCATAAAAACTTTTTTTTTTTTTTGGACACTGAGTCAACATCAATTCAAGGTATCTCAAATTTGTTGAACCAACATGGTTTATACAATGGATGTGTTAAATTAAGTGTTTTGTTGCAAAAAAGTGCATCATCAGCTTGAACAAATAGGAAAGTCAGCATGGAGACAGCTCCTATTCCCCAGACTTTTCCTTCGTGATAGAGCAGGCCTGTGATTTGATTTGATTTGATTTGATTTTCACCTGTATACCCAAGCATACCAAGCAAAATATTTATTTTTTTGTTTATTAGGCAATAGTTGAAATTATATATATATTTTCTCTCTCTCTCTCTCTCTCTCTCTCTCTCTCTCTCTATATATATATATATATATATATATATATATATATTAAATAAATAAATAAATAAATTTGAACCCATACAGTGTGTCCAAGTATTTTGTCTTTACACACACTAAGCAATGACAGCACTTGATTTAACTGATTTATTTATTTATTTATTTTTTAAAAAAGGTTTTTATATCATTTGAAAAAAATTTTAACACGGAGTCGACATCAATTCGAGGTACTTCAAATTTGTTAAATTAAGTGTTTTGTTGCAAAAAGTGCATCATCAGCATGAACAAATAGGAAAGCTGCCTAGTTGGAATAATGACTACTCGTTTTTTCCTCAGGTTCTCCTAGTGCTCTTAATCAACGATGTTATCAGTGCTGTGGAATCTGGCCTGCTTGCATCATGTGCGCTAACAGTGGAACCTCAATGGAGACAGCTCCTATTTCCCAGACCTTTCCTTCATGACAGAGCGGGCTCGTGAACAATGCGTCTCTGTGTAGTTTGTTTTCTCCAGCGATCAACTTGTTTTTAACATCCTCTGCATTAAGTGGTGGCAATGGAAAGAGTGGGCCGGGCCCTGGCCATACTCTGGGTTTCAGTTCTGCTGCTTGAGCCCAGTGGACGAGCCTGACACTTCTAAGGGAGTCCCGTACCCACGGGCACCTACGCCAAGCTTTGAGCTCACTGTTTTGACTGGGTATGTGTTGGGTGAGGGGGCGAATGCTTACTGTATGGGAAGTGGCAGAGTAGTAGCTGCCAGGCTGATTTGATTTGCCATTTCCCAAGACTCCTTATTCTAAAGTCTTTCCGCCAAACCCTGGCCATAATGGTTTTTGCGTTCAATCAAAGCAAGCGGCAAGCATTGGACAAGGCGTGTTGGGAAAGTGGGCTTGGAAGAGCTCTAGGTGAAGTGCCAGGAAGTGATGACAACTGTGTGGTTTGTGGAGCGTCACACCACACAGACTCTTGAAGAAAAGGTACACTTTGCTCCTGCCTCTTTGCACATATAGAGTTGTTTTCTCCAAGAGAGGAAAATATGACAGCCAAAGCATCTAAATTGCCATATGCGCACACATGCAAACACACATCCCACCCACCCATGAAATTAGATGTTTTACTAAAACATGGAACCCGTTTTTGGGGTGGAGCACATTGGTTTGCTTTAGTTATTGGTAAGGGACACCGATGGTTTCCACTGTTCTTACACCATTTTAGCGATGTTTTACGACGTTCTCCACTTGAGCGGACACACATGCCTCCTTAAGTACACTGCAGAGACCAAAGTGGCGAGAACACACCCCGAGAGAGACGGATTTGCCTGATTCTTGCACAACGGGCCTTTGCTCAGTCTGGATGCACGCTAAGCGTACGCGTCAGAGTGTTTCCGTCGTTACCTCGTTAGCTCGGCCTCGTTTCGGGATTATGGGAAACGTCTTGGTGACCCTGGAAACAAAAGCATGACTTAATCAGCCTATAAAAACAGAGACAGTGGCCAAGACATTGGATTCAGCCAGAAGCCTTGCCATACGCCGCACTGCTACATGCTAGAGCTGTAAACATGGAGGACGGAAAATAAGTGGACAAATATTGATTTTTTTTTTTGTGCAGGCAGGACTTAAAAGGATAGTTCACCCAAAAGATGATTTATCTACTTACTTCTGTGGAACATGAAAGAAGACTTTCAAGTTCAAATAGCGATGTATTCTATTTACACAATATAAAAATAGCAGTTCTTTGCAATAAGTGCAAATAGATGTTAGATGTTATACTTATAAATAGTGCCAGATACTATTTGCACCTTAGTATTGTTGTACTTCAACAGGATGCAATAGTAACACAGAGTGTAAATGATTATATTTATTAAAATTATTAAATGGATGCTGCCTTATTGGGACAATAAAACCCTCCCTACACCTACCCCTAACCCTACCTGATAAATACTTTATTATTGAACAATTTATTTCCACTTTTTAGATGTTTTCTTCATTTTTATTGAGAGTAAATGCCTTTCTGATGTTTAGTGGTGTGTGACTTTTTTTAATCCTGTGGCCCAACCAGAACCTGTTCAAACCAGAGTCGACACTGATGGAGAAACTCAGGAAGAAGTTACAACTTTTAGAATGAAACTGGATGTTTCTGAATGGTTAGTGGATAAATTTATGTAGTTGCTGTGGAGTTGATTCAACTCATCCACTAGCATGTGCTGTCTTTTGTGCAAATCCAGTGTTGAATTGACCCTTGTTTGTGAAGCAGGGGGTTTATGTACATTTTGGGGTTTGTGATGTCACTAACCCGGGAAGAAGCTCGTTGTAGTCCCTACCAGTGCTGTTGTAGTCCTTGAAAAGCAGTTTCTGTAAAAGAAAATATCTCCCTTTGCATTGAACTTTGAGCGCTGTAACTTTGCAGATGTTGTTTATGCTCAAACAGCAACATTACACACTAACTAAAGTTAAAAAAGGGAAATCATAATCAGGGACCCCTTTACAAATGTTTGATTTCGATACAATGAAAGTCAATGGGATCAAGTGTTCATTGGACCCCAACTTTCTTCAGAATGTCTTCAGTAAATGATGACAGAATTCTTATTTTTGGTTGAACTATCCCTTTAAGAGATAATATCCTGGGATGGGGAGGGGGTGCTGCACATTACAGAAGCTCAGGTGAACAGGAAGTATGAATTTGTTTACTATGCAGTGGAGTTGGAATACTAGGTTTCATACTTGTGCTTATCAGAGTGTCCATACAAATTTGTTGCAAATTAATGTCTTAACGCAAAAATGCCTGTTAATAATTTTCACAAAGTCATTTCCTCTTAAGGCAAACAACATCACAGAAATAAATGACACATTAGGGAGTGCCTTAGAGTTGTTTCGTAAAGTGCAATGACATCATGTTCTATTTTTAACATGTGACTTTGCACATTCACAAATTCGACTGAACTGAGCAACTGCAATAGTTAATGTTTCAAAAAGCCTGTCCCAACTGCTCTGTTACTCCAATTGCTATCACCGCAACAGGAAATCTCCCAAGAGTTTGGAAATAATTAATAAAAGACCCAAAACATGGTCGGCCTCATTTTCTGAGTTGTAGTGCTTTACAATGACTTCTTGGCAATGGTGTGGCGGTAGCCAGCAGACCATTACTAGGACGCCAACTCAGTTACTGTCTGTGGCTGGGGCGGTGCTGTGTCTTCTGAGCATAGATCTGGCTTAGGCTAACCCTTGTGTGAAGTGGCTCCATATGGGCTGAGCCAACAGCGTCCAAAACCATTGAGGTTGCAGAGGCAGTCTGACGCACAACAGCAGCAAGGGCCAGTCAGTTCTATTTTAGCAATTACATACAGAAGAACCTGGCACATATAGGACCAGAGAAAATAGCAAAACACCATGTTACTACCGGTCAGTTTGTCAATACATTCACTACTGCTAAGTGCCTTTTAAGATAAAAAACATTTAGCACAAGAGGGGAGCCTAAAAAATCATTCTCACAATAGAGTTGTAAGTGAATGATCAATCATCCTGAAAGGCATGCAGGGTGTTCAGACCTTAGCATAATTATTTGTATTTTAGATGGTAAACCTCAAGTGTATCATATTAATGCTGCTTTATTAGCTTCAAATAAATGGTGGTCTCAACAGACAAACTGATGACACTAGTATAAAGTCATAGCATTAGTACAGATGTAGTTACATGCCATTACATGTCATTACAACAATAGAAATATGATTGAGGCAATGAGTTGCAAACAAGCCAAAGCAAAGATAGTATGGGTTCTGACATGGTGGAAATGTGAAGCAGATGTACTTCCCTCATCCAAGATGCTGTCAGATGGCTTTATCAGCCCCAGCCCTCTAGGAACTGCCCTTTAACCCTGAACACTCCAAGAACTCTCTACCATTCTGATATTCAGACATTTTGCTGGTGTACCGTAATCTGGGGTAAATCACATTTTATTTATTTTCAACCAATGCTGCTTTGTGCACTTGTAACTATGCATTTTGTCCGATTTTGTAAACAAATCGCTCTTTTAAGTCAGATCTTCTCGATGATTAATTTCTCAGCCAATACCGATAGTCGATTATTCAGAATGATATCTGCCGATACGATACCTTGTTTTTTTTTTTTATGGAAAAAGAAATCTTTCCCAAATAATGCTGCAAACAATACAGAGAACACTCTCATTTGGTACACTCTAATATTGGTTGCAATTAACAACAGAAGAGATATTATATACAACTCAATTGCACATATAAGGTAGTTTTCATAAGCACTTGTCTTCATAGCAAACATATAATATAATTAACAGTAAATAAGCTCTTTTCTGGATAACTTTCCTGAGGTAAATTCAACGTTAAGTGACATTGTTCACGAGCTGTTTTATTGACATCTTTCCACGGTTGAAACACTGACTGAGTGATTACATGAGACATGATACGAATTTCGGTAAGTTGTACCGTATCTTTCAACATACCTTCTGATATTCATGCATGTTTTTTCGAGCCGTAACTTGTATTTAAGTGGAAGACATAACTCGTGCTCTGCGCTGCCGCTTAAAGTGAGGTGCTACAGCGATCTGTCACGTAACATTTAAGAGTGTCAAAACAGCATTTATTGTTTGAATTTCATGATAAAACTGACATAATGTGAAAGCTGAGAATTTCTTTCTTTTTAGAAGTAACAATGCACAGAGCTATTTGCGATTATTGGATGAGAGGCATGCTAGAAATTATGTTTAGTGTAGGGAAAAACTGCAGACCTGGCAACCCTGGCTTGAACTACGGGTGATTCATAAGGTCAAATAGAGGCCGTCACTATTTTTTAAGTGATAATGCGTTATTGTTGCATTAACTTGCCTTAATCAACAAGAGAGATTTTCTTCACACACAGTATGAGTTGCAGTCGGACACGTTTTTACGCACCCTTTTGATTGACAGGATATAATCGGCCAGTGGCCGATAGTAAAAATAATTGCTTTTATCGGCCGATTATTGGCCAATGCATCGATGCATCTCTAATTTCAACCGATTCACAAAACTGATCTGATCGATTAATTGAACTGAATTCTCAGTGGTTCTAAATGTGTGTTTTTTGTTTTGTTTTTTTTTTCTGGGGAAAAAAAAAGGTTCTCATCTGGAAAGATGTTATTTCAGAGAAGATCAGGTGATAGTACCAAGGGCAAACAGTGCATTCTTCCATACAACATGGATATTTGCATGGTGATCTGCAACTTTTCCTCATTTGCACCTCTATTATGAGGACCTTGCAGGTAAGGAAGAACTGTTATAGTGGACCCCCCACACCATCAAACTTATTACCAGACAGAGCCCATATTCTGCTCTTAAGCCCCTACGGCCTTTGGAGCCGGATCAACTGCAGATCAGAGAGTAAGTGTCAGGGCTGCAGTCCAATGCTAATGGCAAATAGAAGGATAAGAACCATATGACGATCCCAAAACCCTCAGTTCTTCTGCCACACACCTGGGGAGAAGTGAGGACTCTGGTTGGAGTCATGGATAACAAAGCCCCAGATCCGGCTTCAGCACTACAGAACGTCAATGCGCCATTTCTGGACCATGAAACTTCACAAGGTGAGAGGACACTGGAGAATGACATCATCTGAGATGGTTTTTGGGGTCTTAACCTTGTCTTTGGTTCACTACTTAACCTCACAAGTCTCTTTCCAACCTAGTCTTCACATCTTCATCCTAAAGGGCTTTTATATGTTGGACTCTTTCACAGCTTTTTTCCTTGATGGCATTTGTTTCCCTTTGCTCTTTATTATTCTCAAGACATCCATTTCAAATTCTTTTATAGGCTGTTCAAAATGGTAATGATGTGAGATCCCAAACCGCCGACTGATTTAGAGGACTTGGAACTGGGCTGAAGTTGCACAGAACATCCAAAGCCACTAAGGTACACTAACCGACCCAAGCGTAAGTTTGGCCTTTCTTTATCTACAAGGTTTTCATCAACCCTCCCTAACTTTGTTACCCTCTGCTTCTTTCAGCACCTCTCCAGTCAGTGTTTTTCTCTCCCACATCATCCTGCATGCTTTGCTCTCCCCGACTAAGAATTCACATTTGTGATTCTGCACAAGCTTCTGTACTCTCTTTCTCTACCTTCCTAATCGCAGCATTGCTCAAGACAATGATTTCAAAACAGGGCAATTAGTGTAATGTTGGTGAACGGCTGGCATATACGGATGTTTCCTATTAAAATCATTGTTGGCTTCAGCATCCCACTCAACTACTTTCTCTCTTGGCAGTGGAACCTCTCTTGCAAATGAGCTCTGTGAAACCTTATCCCCCACTGGATTCAAAGATGTTGTATCACTGTATGCAGAGTAAGTCCAGATGAGTTGATTCCTCAATATGGAGGCGATTGCCAGACCACTGAACTGTGGTGAAGGTCTGCTATTAAGGACCGTAACAAGTGACTGGCTTTCACCTCTGATACTCTGAGCCAATTTGAAAGATCTCCATCGTATGAAGTCTCCACATGATATGAGGTTCCTCCAAAGCTGAGATGAATTATTAGGAGGGCATAATCCAGGTCAGTCATTTTTATTGGAGCGCAGTTGACTTTATACAGTTTGTATGCTTAGTTTCAAACTTCGTTTGATAAGGTAGCATTGGGTGTGCTCCAGCATAATTTTAGACTCTAAAGTTAATCTCTAGCCGTCTGTGGGCCAGCAACATCTTCGGTTGTTTCCAGGCAAAGCTTCACAAATCATGCCAGGGTACTTTGCAACTGCTGACGCAAGAGCTCAAAATAAAAGGGTCTTTTCCCTGCTAGACTCAGTCAGAATATAACTCAGGCACAACATGGTCAAATGGTTAGATGAAAGGCTGTGGTGGTGGCTGCTTCCCAAGATTTCCTCATAATCATAATCCGACAGTGATAAACCTTGAAATTTATGTCTGCTGCAAAAGAGTGAAATCAAGAGGCCAAAAGAGGTGCTGCTGTGCAGATATGCTTGAGAAAATAATTAACTGTTGGGTGGGGATTTTCTTCATACAAACCCTCACAATTACAGGTGGATTTGGTGGCCTGGAGGATATGCGTCTTTGTTTCCATGTCCTCCATCTCTGTTTC
Organism: Hypophthalmichthys molitrix; assembly: GCA_037950675.1. Taxonomy (NCBI): domain Eukaryota; kingdom Metazoa; phylum Chordata; class Actinopteri; order Cypriniformes; family Xenocyprididae; genus Hypophthalmichthys; species Hypophthalmichthys molitrix. Next base: position 1,965,922 of record CM075503.1, on the reverse strand, counting down.
AGCTGAATAAAAAAAAAAAAAAAAAAAAATTCTGGAATCATCAGGAGGGTGTGCCGTGGTTTCTCAACACAGACGAGTCTCCAGTCCTTCTCTAAAACCAACACATGGAATTCTCTCAGTCTCCTTTGATAATCCTCAGTCCTGCTCCCCCCACCGTTAACCTTCTTCTCGAAGCCTGGAGAGTAGTGGGGTGTCCTCTAAGCAAGCAGGGATCTACCATTGTCAGTCTGTAGGGGTGTTTTGATTAAGGGCGAGGTGTATGGTGGTGATTATTTGCCGTCAAGGGGAGCTTGAGCAGAAGCAGGCGAAGGCCTCTCCATTTGTTTGCACAGGGAATATTGGTGTTTGGTTGTGGGAAAGAAATGCCTAGAAGAGCGTCCTGGATTAAGCCTTAGGGCTGAGGTGGCAGATAAAGTTTCTTTTGGTTAATATCCACTGTACATACTTGATAATCTCAATAATGGAAACAAAACATCCACGATAATGACCTCAACCACAAGGCAACCCTCAACTGTTGGGGCTCTTCTAAATAGCCTTCATCTGTAGTAGGAGAGTATGAAGTGCAGAGGGAGCTCCTCTTATTTCCATTGGCGTGTGGTGAAAGTGTGTGTGTGGAAGTATCCATGTGCACAAGTCAGAAGGAAAGGGGCACGTCTGGGTCCAACCTGACAACAAGCGCATATGGAAGTGATCAGTTGGCTGTTGGATGGCATGACGTCTCCCGCACAGGGGCATTTTTTGAAGAAGTGATGGAGTTGGGGGTACACATATCCTACATCGCCTGTGATGGTTTCTGAACCCGACTCAATTAGATGGGAATGGAATTCTTGGAGAATGGTGGAAACGATCAGTGTTCGCTCCTGGTAGTTCCCCGCAGTAATCCCCTGCAGGAGAGCTGGAGGCGGCCCACTTCTGAACAAAGACACTGCTCAAGAGTTTATGAAGAAAGTGACAGGACATGTGAAGAGACAATGTTGAGGAAGAGGACTTGGCAGAATTCCAACTCCAAAGGTTACAGTACAATATTCAAACAATGCATAATCTGCAACAATTACAGGTGTGTGAGAGATTCAGTGGGCTGTTTTGAAAATGAGATAATGTGGAAGTGTCAGGGCACAGCGTAAAGCAGTAATCACATACTAGCAGATGGGAGTGATCATGCTTGACTGAACAGAATATACTGTCATCCGGCCTCACTATTAAGCTACAAAACAACCACATACCATAATCATAATGCCATCATCATTATGATAGAAAAAACAGTAGGGTATTGACCTCATTTCCTTTCTAATGGTTTTCCAATTGTTTTCTGACCATCTCACTGATTGTTCCAATAGATTATCTGTGTGTTTTAGGCTGAGAGAGAAGAAAAGGCCTTTGAAACAACATTTGCTGATGTTTTAACCAAGAGGTACATTTTCAAAACTTTATGAAGTGATAAACTATTAACATATTAGAAAACATGCATGCTCTCTTAAAATATTTAAGTATTAAAGGGTTAGTTCACCAAAAATGAAAATTCTGTCATTAATTATGTCGTTCCACATCCGACAGACTTCATCTTCGGAACGCAAATTAAGATATTTTGATGAAATCTGAGAGGTATATGACTCGTTCATAGACAGCAATATAAACACCACTTTCAAGGTCCAGAAAGGAACTAAAGACATTGTTAAAACTGTCGACGTGACTGCAGTGGTTCAACCTTAAAGGTGCAATATGTAAGATTTTTGCAATAAAATATCCAAAAACCACCAGGCCAGTGTTATATATTTTGTTCACTCGAGTACTTACAATATCCCAAATGTTTCCAACTATTTGTAAATCGTGAGAAAATTGCAATTCTGACCAAGGCTCCGGGACGTGTGAGGAGTCGCTTGTCAATTGCATCATACCCGTGTTAACCTCGGTTTCCGGTTTTATTTTGTAAAAACCATAGAAACACCAAAGAAGCTTTAATATTTACACGTTTTAATAGTCAAGGGAACAACTGTTTGGTTACGTTTATAGACAGAAAACTAATTGTTGTTATATAGCTCAACATGTTTAGTCTTATTGTTTAAATCTAATTTTCTTGATTTTTTGCGAGTACCATGCTTTACCATGCCTCAGAGAAAAACACTATTTTGTGAAGTAGCTAACATAGCATAATCATATGCAGCTTTATTTTTAGTAACAGTAATACATTATTTTCTCCATCATACAATACGTTTTAAAATTAATTGCATGCCATTTATCAACACAAGCCATCCAGCATTTCATATGATATTCTAAAATCGATCTATCTTACCGCAGTGTGCAACAAGTGTCTCACAGCAGCCGCCAAGCGAACGCACAGAGTAACATTATATCATCATTTTCAACACTCTCAAATGTATCTAATATGATAAACAGAGCTGCGTTACCTCATACTCATGACCAGAAAAGCGGAAGCGGCGCCGGCGGCTGTGTCATAATAAAAGTTCGGCTGCTCGTGAGGCGTGTGTTGTGCAATCGCTCCAGCGTACTCGTTCAGCTCCCACAACACTCGGTCCTGCTCTGCTTCATACTACAGTAACGTTAATAATCGCATCCATGAGCATGATTTCTTCATGAGTCCTATCCCAATTGTTTCCACCGGCTGTGATGTGAAGACCACATGTCCCAAGATTCCACGCTCAAACTTGCCGTCATCAAGTTACGCCTTTGTTTTGAATAGGCCTCTAGCGACCTCTAGTGGACAGATATTTTACATATTGCACCTTTAATGTTATGAAGTGACGAGAATACTTTTTGTGTGCAAAAACAAAACAAAAATAATGACTTTATTCAACAATATCTTCTCTTCTGTGTCATTCTCCTACGCCGTTTACGTTCAGCGCTTAAAGGTTCTACTTCAGAACACCGACTCATTATTGGCCGACGTGATCAGCTTTGGCCAATACTGAGCCGGCATTCAGACGTAAACACGGAAGCCTTCACTGTGCTTACTGCGTCACCTGCGTAAGGATAATGACAGGGAAGAGAAGAGATTGTTGAATAAAGTCATTATTTTTGTTTTTGGTTTTTTGTTTTGATTTTGTTTTTTGTGCACAAAAAGTATTCCCGTCTCTTCATAACATTAAGGTTGAACCACTGCAGTCATGTCGATGGTTTTAATGATGTCTTTAGTACCTTTCTGGACCTTAAAAGTGTTGATTATATTGCTGTCCATGGACGAGTCAAATACTTCTCGGATTTCATCACAATTTACTTGTTTTCCGAAGATGAACAAAGGTCTTACGGGTGTGGAACAACATGAGGGTGAGTAATTAATGACAGAAATTTCATTTTTGGGTGAACTAACCCTTTAAAAGTCTATCAAAAAGGATAAATGCTACACACATCTTAGACCATCTGCTTTGACAACAGTAGCTGGTCTGACTAAAGTGCATCTGTTGTTATGTCTGGAGTGATGATGCCGTGATATAAAAGCCAATTATAATGGATTTGACCATAATTGAGAGGGTTGCTGCTGAGGTCATTTCCTGTCAATACTGTGGCCCGCCTCTCTGAGGGTGGTCAGTGAGAATGTGGGCCTCAGCATGTGGGCCTGTCTGGACTGTCTGGGGCCCTGATGGATCAGCTCCTCATTCATCACGTGAAACAGCATTTCACAAACACACACGTATAGGAAAAGTCTCTGTTGGTGCTTAGAGGTCTGTCTTGTAATTTCTTCTGACATGTGAAATTGTCACTCATTTCATCCAATTTTTTTTTCTTGGTGTGTAGGAGTTCCACTTTCACATCACTGACAAGCGTGTGCGTTTAGCAAAGCTGACAATGATGAATGTGAGATCAGTGGGAGGTGATACAGCATTGTGGCTAATATTCTGTCAAATTCAATAACTATTTGTGGACAGTGCAACACATAAGGGAGGAGAAGTTCTGGAGACAGAAAGTGAGTTTGATTGATGCGGAATGGACGGATGGACTGATGAATTGACGGAGATGTGATTTTGATTAATGACCACTCAGAGCACATTCTTTCTTATTACTGATGATGGGTGTGAAATCTTCAGATCCTCTTTCTGGTCCTTTACGTTAACCCTTATGACAGATCGCTGTCGTCCAGCTGCATTGTTCTTCCTACTCACCATAGCAACCATAAAGGACCATAAGCACTGAATGTCACATAGCTTTAGGTGGCCTTCATAACTCATGCTAGAATCTGACATTTGACAAATGGTGTCACAGACTCATCAGGGAACAGTACCTGTCAAACTATGATGTGTGAAACGATCTGTAAGGACATTCACACACTGTATGAGTTTGCATCTATAGTGATGGTGTGATCCAGTGCAATGAGACTTTCTAACCTGTAGATGCTAAGAGACTCTATCATGTCATCATCACAGTGTCTTTTCTGAAGTAATCTCTCGGTTGCGTATAGACATTATAAATTTGAATTTGGCACAATCGAAACCACAGATTATTTCAAGATGAAATTGATCACCACAGTGTTTTCAAACACCTTTGAGGCATTTAATGTGTTAATGTAGAACAGATGTATGTGCATATGTGCATGAGTGAGAGAAAGAGTCTTGCTGGGTCTCACAGTGGTCTGTTTGCCAGGTCTTCACTATGTCCATCATCTTCCTATACTAGTTAGTCCATCTTCAATCCAACTAGTCCAAACACATGTACTCACACACATGCAGACGCACACACACACGTTGGGTTTTCATGTTTTATGGTGACTTCCCATATACATAATGATTTTTATACTGTGCAAACTGCATTCTATCCCTTACCCCTAAACCCCTAAAACTTTATGCATTTTTAGATTTTCAAAACTTAATATGGTTTATAAGCTGTTACCAATAAAAATGTTCCCCATACACACACACACACAAACACACAGAGTGTTGGGGAAAGTTACTTTTAAAAATAATGCATTACAATATTGCCTTACTCCCTTAAAAAGTAACTAATTGTGTTACTTAGTTACTTTTATGGAAATTAATGCAATAAGTTACTTTTGTGTTACTTTTTCTCACCTGGACTGGACTGTTTGTTTTAATCTGATTACGTTACTTGTAATGCGTTACTCCCAACACTGCACACACACACACACACACACAAAAGCTCTCTAAAGGTCAATTTGGGAACATGCTTCATATTTTCTGTTGGTGTACAATGGAAATTGTATGCATGACAATTCTGTACAGATGACACGGGGCCATAGAAACTTCTGGATTGCATTATTTCTTCAAATATCAAAAACACTTTCCTCAAAGTAATGGTTTATCGGTGAACCAGATGCAACAGAATATCCCTTTACATTCTTTTCAAAATATTTAAGAAGATATTTCATGCTCGGTGTTGTATTCATCCTTCCCCAGTCTTCTGTCAGCCATATGTCAGGCTTTTGGATCATGTCTCATTTTGTAAGTCAGAAGCAGATGACCTTTTTCTCACCCTCTCTCGCTGGACTGAAAGGACCCCCTAACTCTCCTCTTCAATGACTGATGGATGAATTGGGACTGGCATCCACCCCCCCTACCCAGATGGGCGATGTCCTGTTAGAAGGTTTGGGATGGGGGGTTGTACACGTGGGGGGCGAAACTGAACTGGGGTAAACGAGTGATTGTCACTCATCCTAAACTCCCTCTTCCCTGTCAGTCATTATGACTAATGAGAATTACATCATGAGGCGTCTTGAGGGAAAGAATCCTTGGGGGTGCCATGGATTCACATGCATATGCATGTGTTTGGGTGTGTGCACGCCTGCATGGGTTTGTGTATTTAAGCCATGTACCCTGCTGGTAGATGTCGGAACTACACCACGTGTAGTTCTGCCACGGAGATGGCAGATTTCATATCTTGGGGTTTCTGCACCAGCCGAGCAACTGCCATTGAGATGAATGGGAATGCTAACAGATATCTTTCTACAGGCATTATACACTCTAAAAAAATGCTGGGTCAAAAACAGCCCAAGTTGGGTTGAAAATGCACAGTGGTTGGGTAGTTTTATTTAACCCAACTATTGTATAAAAATCACTATATGACTGACTTAAAATGAACCCAAAATATGTTGGAAATTAAAAATCAGACACACAGCTACATATTGGCCAAAGCTGATCACATCGGCTAATAATGAGTCGGCGTTCTGACGTAGAACCTTTAAGCGCTGAACGTAAACGGCGTAGGAGAATGACACAGAAGAGAAGATATTGTTGAATAAAGTCGTTATTTTTGTTTTGTTTTTGCACACAAAAAGTATTCTCATCACTTCATGACATTAAAGGTGCAATATGTAAAATTACTAGAGACAACAATAATAATCAAAAGGTGAAAATTTATTAATTAGCAATTTAATAAATGTGTATTGTTTAATTATTATTCAATAAACAATACATTTTCATTAATTAAACACATTAATAAATATTAATTTCCGACAAATTTTGGGTTCATTTTAAGCGAGCAATACAGTAATTCTTAAACAATAGTTAAGTTAAATAAATCTACCCAGCAGGTTGAGCAAACATTTAACCCAACTGCTGGAATAAAACAACCCAGTGTAGACTGCCATAATTATCACTGCATGATTTTAGTCACAATATTTTTTAACAAAATGTCTTTTAGTCAATATTTCAAATATGATATTCATTAATGTTAATAAATTGTACTTAAAAATGGCATCTAGTCAACAACCATCATGGTTGGTGTAAATGGGAGTTTTAATGTTGTCTTTATCTTTGGTAAAATCAAAACACTTTTCATTAACAAACAATTTGGCAAAAATTTAATTGGCAACATTAAAACTATCCTAGTAAAAAAAATAAAAAAATAAAAAAATAAATGAAGTAAACATAAGAATAACTGTGTGTGTCCCTTTAAAAGCAAATGAGCTGCTGCTTCCAGCCCCCTTTCCAGAAGAGGGCGGAGCTTTAACAGCTCACGCTTCGGTCGCTCAACAACAACAAAGCTGGAGAATCTCACGCAGCCAAAATGAGGATTGTCAGTAACGGTGTTCAGCCTTACATTGTTCAAACCGGAGTCGACACTGATGGAGAGACTCAGGAAGAAGTTACAACTTTTAGAATGAAACTGGACATTTCTGAATGGTTAGTGGATAAATTTATGTAGTTGCTGTGGAGTTGATTCAACTCATCCACTAGCAAGTGCTGTCATGTTAATCTTTTGTGTAAATCCAGCATTGAATTGACCCTCGTTTGTGAAGCAGTCCGGTGTAAAATGACGGCATGACAACAACACTCTACTACAACAACTCTTCCTCTTCTCTAAAGCAGCCCAACATGGCCTCGCCCCCTTTGTTGTGTGTTCTCGGGGGCGGGGTTTATGTAAATTTTGGGGTTTGTGATGTCACTAACCCGGGAATAAGCTCGTTGTAGTCCCTACCAGCCGTTTGTTGTAGTCCTTAAAAAAGTGATTTCTGTAAAAGAAAATATCTCTCTTTGCATTGAACTTTCAGCGCTGTAACTTTGCAGATGTTGTTTATGCTCAAACAGCAACATTACACAGTAACTAAAGTTAAAAAAGTCAAATCATAATCAATCACCCCTTTAACACTACTTGTGTGTTCCCACACTTTTCCTGTAGTTGCAAGTATGCAACATCAGCTGTAGAGTTTGCTGTAATTTTGCTCCTGTTTTGTGTTTTAACCATTCTGGTTGTCCTTGAAACAGCAATTAAGAATGAAAACATGATTATATTTGATAGACCGTTGGAATAACAACAGAACTGCATAACAAGAGAGTGTGAATTGTTCCAAAGTAAATACAACTTCAGCACATTTTACACAGGAGCAAAATATGACAAAGCTAATGACGTCTACTGTCTTTAAGATGAATGACTCTGTGGAGTCAATCAGAGAATGAGTGGTTGAATATTATCCTGACATGCTTGTCATTATTGGAGCAATCAAAATTATCAAGTTACGGTCGTTGATTAGAACACTCTTCTACACGGAACGGGTCAATTTTCTGTTCATGAAGCACAAGATGTTCTTATTATCTCAGTCTCAAACACGTTCAACTTTTTTCCACCACTGCTTTATTACTATCAGATGCTTTCTGATTGTGGTGTCTCTTCTTAAATGAGATTTAATAACATAGCAGATTTTGCCAGCTTTAAAGCACTGACCTGTGAAAGCATATCCCTTTCCATGCGCAACTACTTTCAGTTGAGTAATCGTCTTCTCTCCAATTTCTCAACCGTTCCTCGGTTGCTCTTTTTTTCAGTGGTGTTCAAGCATGGACGAGATAATCAAGGAGGCGCTCTGACGTTGGCTGGCCACGGGTTGGAGAGACTGTGGATGAGAAAATCGTAAGGGAGGTAAATCTGGAGACCAAATGTTGTTTTGGTCTTGTTGTGCTTGTAAAGAGGTGAAATTACAAACATAAGAAAGCAAGACTGAGGTCAGAAATGGGAGTCCGTTGGTCTGGGTGCGAACGCAGCAAGGAAAGAGAAGGATGGAAAATGGAGAAAGTTCATGGAGATTGATGCAAATCAATAGAGCACAGCAGTAGTTTTCTGGAAAATTCCAGCTCATTTTTTCCATAAAGAAATTGATTTTGCAATAATGAATGTATTTTTCAAGACAGATTTAATATGTGCTTAAAAAAAAAGTGTTAGTGACAAATTCCCAGAGAATAATTACGCTACCCATAATGCATTCATTTAAATTCTTCACTCTAAAAATACTGGGTTGAAATCAACCCAAGTTGGGTTTGAAAAAGGACAAACCCAGCGACTGGGTTGTTTTAACCCAGCAGTTGGGTTAAATGTGTTGCTCAACATGCTGGGTAGTTTTATCTAATCCAACTATTGATTAAAAATGACTGTATGTCTGGCTTAAAATGAACCCAAAATAGGTTGGAATTTAAAAATCAGACACATAATTAGGCAACAACAATAATCAAAAGGTGAACATTTATTAATAAGCAATTTAATAAATGTTTATTGTTTAATTATTATTCATTAAACTTAATGTTAATTTATTAAACATATTAATAAATGTTAATTTCCAACATACTTTGGGTTCATTTTAAGCAACAATACAGTAACTTTTAAACAATAGTTGGGTTAAATAAAACTACCCAGCATGTTGGGCAAACATTTAACCCAACCGCTGGTTTAAAACAACCCAATCTCTGGGTTTGTCCATTTTCAACCCAACTTGAGTTGTTTTTAACCCAGGATTTGTTTTAGAGTGTTGTTAACATTTGGGTGTCCGAATGTATTTGATTTTAAAATATATTTTATTTAATTTACAGATAATTAATTATTAATGTCAGTGGTTCGGATCGTGTATCAATTAAAGTCACGTGAACTATTGAAATTACGAAACACTTATGATGCAACGAAGCCTCGTTTACTGAAATCACGTGACTTTGGCGCTCCGAACCACAGATTCGAAACAAAAGATTTGTAAAGCTTCGAAACTTCATGAAGCAGTGTGTTGAAATCGCCCATCACTAGATATTGTTGAATAAAGTCGTTATTTTGTTTTTTTGGTGCACAAAAAGTATTCTCGTCACTTTATAATATTAAGGTTGAATCACTGTTGTCACATGAACTGTACTAAATATGTTTTTAGTAGCTTTCTGGGCATCTGAAAGTGTTAATTATCTTGCTGTCAATGCAGGCCTCATTGAGCCATCGGATTTCATCAGGGTGAGTAATTAATGACAGAATTTTCATTTTTGGGTGAACTAACCTGTAAGTGTTATTTTATGTGTTTTTTTCTAGAGATATGTTAGTGTTTAATACTGTTATATTTGCCTTTTACAACTTCTGTTATGTTGTTTTTGTGGTTACCATTGTGCTGATTGGTTAGTTTGTGGGTGGCTAAAGGTTTACACTACCGTATGAGCAATACTGCGCTAATGCCAGTAATAATAAGCAATATCTTACTTGTTCATTAAGTTCACATGCTAAATAAGTTACAGTCAATATGTGTTCTGCTAACTGTTGAAGTAAATAAGATTAATTGGTTCCAATGCCACCACTCAATTATGTTGAAATTAGTTGGAATAATTTTTTTTTTTTTCAGAATCAACTTAGAAAATGTGTTGTGCTACAAATTAATAAGTGTAACACTTTTTTTTTTTGATATTCCACTTTAGACATTCTACTAACTATAAGTAACTACAAGTCAACTAGCAGTCTTTAGAGTATTAGTACACTGTCTGCTTAGTATCTGCTAACACTTTTTGATGCTCCCCAACAGACATTCTACTAACTATAATTAACTTTGCAACTACACGTCAACTTATTCTACTAACCCGAACGCTATAAACCTTACCCTAACCTAACAGTCTACTACTCTAATGACATGTATTGTAGTTGCAAAGCTACTTCTAGTTAGTAGAATGTCTAAAGTGGACCATCTCTAAGTGTAGTTTGAACATAATTTCATTAGAAGTTGCCATAACTCAAAAAGACTGATGCAAAATTGCATTCTTTTTGTTGAGCCAAAGCCTTATTTTTTAGAGTGTAGTAAAGTATGTGAAGATACTGACTTCTCCATTGCTTTCTCTCCTGCTGTCCTTCTCATTGTCAGTGGGCTCCAGAAACCCAGTGCTAAATGTCAAAAACAGGCCTGGATGGTTGTGCTCACCTGGCGTCTTGTCTTTCTTTGTTCAGCTGTTGTGTCTGCACTGATATTTTAAGCCCATGTTTTTAGGGCCGCACTGAAGACACTCAGAGAAAGACCTTCCTTTTTTTTTTTTTTTTTCTTTTTTTGTGTCATATTTGATACATCAGTTTTTGTAAAATGTAAAAATGTAAATCAATTAGATCTTTAAACCAGTACAGCAGATACTTGAAAATGCATATAAATGTCTATATACAATGCATAATATCAGTCGTCACTCTATATCTGCCGATAAAATGTCTTAGTAAGATGATATTTAAATGTTTAGATTCATGATCAAAGCTCTGTAGTTTTAAAACATATAATGCAATGCAATACAATGATGATTGAGAAAAAAAAAAAAAAAAAAAAAAAAAAATCAAGTAAATCTACATCACTTCAGTCCAGTAAGTGTTCATCTTGAAATATTACTAACAATAATAAAAGTTCTTATGTTTACTTCATAAAAACCAGTAAAGATTTCACAGTAAAAAGACACATGAACCACAAGCTGAAAGGACTTTTACTTGCTAAAAAAAGGATGAACTATCAATCAGACAATGGAAGGCATGTAATAGATTATGCGATACAGTTTTGATCATTTGGAGGCCTTTCAGTATGATACTGTGGGCTTTATAGGGTTAAAGGGGGAGTGTCGCTTTATCTTTAGTGAAACAGTGGCCGAAGATCCTCAGGTGAAAGCAGATCAAGTGCATGCGTGGGAAATCCACCCGTCTGGTTAACAGTTATTCAAAGAGATGTTCGAGGCTGTAATCAGTGTCAGCTCATCTTCCAGGGAGGCCAAACGTGTGAGTCTTGGTGGTCTCTGATCTTGGTGAGGCTAGCAAGTTTAGCAAGTGGTTTATGAAATTAAAAAAAAAAAAAACACCCCCTTCATGCACAAACATGCCTCTTCCTCAAGCACATAAAGTTCACGCAGTGCATCAGGTGGTGAAAGTGTTTGGAACTGAGTGTGTGTGTGTGTGTGCATGTGTGTGTGTGTGTGTGTGTATGTGTGTGTGTGTGTGTTAAGAAGAGATAAAAAGTGACGAATTGCTGCATCTGTTGGCTCTGCAGTGCATGCCTCTGCTAATCTCCAGTGATATATGCACCGTCAAGACATAAAGCCCAGCAACTTGTGGGGTTGGAGAGTTGTGTGAGTGTGTGTTTGTGCATTCATTCAAAACGTAGTATTTTTGTCTTGTTTTCCAGTACAAATATTTAAACCTGGGAAGCATAATGACTTAAGATATAAAGTATCATTTCCTAAAAAAAAGTAACAAAATTAAGTGAGTTTAAGCTTTAAACAAGACAAAATATCTGCCAACGAGGTAAGAAAAATAAACTTGTAGTTTTAAAGGGGTCACGAAAACTGCATTGTTTTATTGCTTTATAATGTTTCCTGTGGTGCACTTATAATGTTATTATGCTTTTTACATCAAAATTTGTCATAATTTAGAAATAAAAGGCATTTTTTCCTACCCTGATTTTAGCCCTCTGATTTGAACGGTCTGTTTTAAGGGGCGTGTCTGCTGTGAGACTTAAGTGTAAACGCCCACTGCTGTGATTGGCTGACATCTTTCCATATGAAATAGCTAAGTATTTATCTTTTGAAAACTTTTAGCATATTGTTACTATTACAGCTCTCAAGGTTAACTAAATATGTAAAGTTGATTACATTTAGATCTATGGCATTATATTTAGATTGTGGCATGAAAGGTTGCAGCGATGAGATCACAGATCACAGACACGTTGCTGAGCACATGAAAGCAGTGATCTCGTCATTCCAACTCAATTTCTGCACACTAACGAATGCTTTCATCATAACTAACAGTGCAAACTCGGTGTACCTAAGAGATTTGTTGAATCAAATGGAAGTTTTGGCGGGAGTCCAGAACTCAGTCACTGATAAACTCATGCTGTTTGATTGACAGCTCCAGTGATTGTAAAGGGAGCGTTCTTTGATCTCTTTCTATATATAATTTAATCACTGTTTAAATAACAGATTATTTTCATCCTACAAAAAGAAACAACGTGAAGTTGACTGTTTAGTCACTGGTTTGATTTACTGACACATAGATGAACATCTGACTGTACATGAATCATTAATATCAGATCAGGCATTAGAATTAACACAGTTACTTACATGAAAATGCGCTTGATTTACCAAAGAATCCACAGTGAAATGTACCGAATACAGATAAATAAAGCTCAACTGAGACATTCACATTGTTGAAAATAAATAACCATATTCCTAGCATTAGGATCCTTTGAAAGGTAATGTTATTTTTAGTCCTGTATCGCTCTTCTGTCCTCCTCATCTTACTAACACACCAGTGGGCGGGGTTAAAGTTGCAATGATGAAGTAGGCGTTGATTTCTTCTGCAGAGGCGGAGTTTCACCTATTTATGACGTCAGGCACATTCCAGGATCAGTCGTTCGCTGGGTCTGGTGTCAATAAAAGCTTTTATTGGACTGACAAGGAAGTTTTCAATTCTGAAACTTACAGTATATAAGTACAATGACCTCTTATCAAAACCTCAAGGAAAAGTTGATTTCTCAATTAATGACCCCTTTTAACTTAAGTTTAATTTTTTTCTTACTCTATTGGCAGATATTTTGTCTTGTTTTAAGCATGAACTCACTTAATTTTGATGTTATTTTGATACTTTATATCTTAAATAATTTTGTTTCCCAAGTAAATGTGTCTTGAAAACAAGACAAAATCAATCATTTTTGCAGTGGATTTAGTAAGTAGATTACACTTCCATGTGTCCGTATGTCTCTGTCTGTCAGAAGAAAACAGCTTACATTATATTTTGCCTTCTAACTTGTGTGTGTGTGTATGTGTTTGACTCACAGCATTTTGTGCAAGACATCAAGACTGGGGAGACTACAAAGAGCGTTTGCTCTGATGATAGGGGATTATGGGTAACGTTTGCATCTGTCAGGGCTGCAGTGAGTCAGTGGCCTCACCAGCTGTGCAAGCAACTGGTTTTCTGCATATGGAGGTCAGGGTGAGATAACCCTCATGCGGATGATTTATGTTTGCATACACGTGTTTTCCTGTATGCGTGTGTGTGTGTGTGTTTCTTCCTGATTGTCAGATGTCTTCCTGGTTGTGTGGCTCCACAACTGTGAAGTTCTTCAGAAGCAACATTTGTTCCTGTCGGACATCTTGCTCATGTTGTTTGGTCAGGGGGCGTTTTCTCCGAGGAGGAAACTGAGGGAGTGTCAATGTCACAAACCACAGTACAAAACAAAATACATGTTAGACAAATACATTTGAATTAAAAACAAGTTGGGTTGAAAATGGACAAGCCCAGCGGTTGGGTTAAATGTTTAACCAAATATTGTTTAAAAATTACTATATGGCTGGCTTAAAACCCAAAATAGATTGGAGATTAAAAATCAGACACATAATTACTAGAGGCAACAATAATAATCAAAAGGTGAACAATAGTTGAGTTAAATAAAACTACCCAGCACGTCGGGCAAACATTTAACCCAACCGCTGGGTTTGTCCATTTTCAACCCAACTTGGGTTATTTTTAATTGCATTGCTTGCTTAAAATGAACCCAACATATGTTAGAAATGAACATTTATTATTTTGTTTAATAGTGAACATTTATTAATAAGTTTAATGTATAATAATTAAACAAACATTAATTAAATTGCTTATTAATAATTGTTAACACCTTTTGATTATTATTGTTGCCTCTAGTAATTATGTGTCTGATTTTTATATTCTAGTAATTATAATTTTAATTATAATTATAATTACTCTAGTAATTATGTGTCTGATTTTTCATATTTTGGGTTCATTTTAAGTCAGTCATACAGTAACTTTTAAACAATAGTTGAGTTAAATAAAACTACCGAGCACGTTGGGCAAACATTTAACCCAACCGCTGGTTTTGTCCATTTTTTCTTAACCCAACTTGGGTTGTTTTTTAGAGTGTAAACTATACCATATATACTAACTATACATTATAAAAAATAATATACTATAAATAGAAAGCTGTGTGATAATATCCATTTATATATTATAGTTTATATTTTGTTGTGATATATATAGAATATCTTCTTATATTGTCTTGTCTTACATGAGTATGCTATGTGACTTCTAAGATAATATCACTAAATATTAGACCAAGTATAAATATTAATATATATATAAATATATACACTACCAGTCAAATGTTTGGACACGGTAAGATTTTTAATGTTTTTAAAGAAGTTTCGTCTGCTCACCAAGGCTGCATTTATTTAATTAAAAATACAGTAAAAACAGTAATATTGTGAAATATTATTACAATTTAAAATAACTGTTTTCTGTTTGAATATATTTTATAAAGTAATTTATTCCTGTGATCAAAGCTGAATTTTCAGCATCATTACTCCAGTCTTCAGTGTCACATGATCCTTCAGAAATCATTCTAATATGATGATCTGCTGCTCAAGAAACATTTATTGTGTGCAATTGTACAAAATATTTGTGTACAATATTTGTTTTGTTTTTTTTTGTTTTTTTTTTTAGGATTCCTTGATGAATAGAAAGTTCAAAAGAACAGCATTTATCTGAAATACAAAGCTTTTGTAACATTATACACTACCATTCAAAAGTTTGGGGTCAGTAAGAATTTTTATTTTTATTTTTTTTGAAAAGAAATGAAAGAAATTAATACGTTTATTCAGCAAGGATGCATTAAATCGATCAAAAGTGACAGTAAAGACATTTATAATGTTATATAATAAATGCTGTTCTTTTGAACTTTCTATTCATCAAAGAATCCTGAAAAAAAATATTGTACACAAATATTTTGTACAATTGCACACAATAAATGTTTCTTGAGCAGCAGATCATCATATTAGAATGATTTCTGGAGGATCATGTGACACTGAAGACTGGAGTAATGATGCTGAAAATTCAGCTTTGATCACAGAAATAAATTACCTTATAAAATATATTCAAACAGAAAACAGTTATTTTAAATTGTAATAATATTTCACAATATTACTGTTTTTACTGTATTTTTAATTAAATAAATGCAGCCTTGGTGAGCAGACGAAACTTCTTTTAAAAACATTAAAAATCTTACCGATTCCAAACTTTTGACCGGTAGTGTATATAATAAATGATTATGCCTCGAATGTGAAATCTGTGTTTTTAAGTTCTTTGTTTTAGTAATGGGTGCTGCCACACATTTTCAGTAATCCAGGCATGTGTGTCATGTGCCTCTGCTCCATAAGACCATAAAAAACCCACACTCGTCATGGTAAAAGCCCCTAGTCCAAACAACTTCCCTCCCATACTCAGTGTCCACACCTTTCCACGTCGCCTCGGTAGAGCCTGCTAAACCTCTCTCGCTCCTTTATCTCTCTGGACAGCTCAGGTCATCATGCCTTTGTAGCTACATTTAGACATGGCATATTTTCTAAAAGTGCAGACGTGTGCAGAAAACACTTTTTTTTTTCTATCCAAACTTCCAGCGAAGTCGCTGAACCCTGAACCTGAACCCAGACGCACAGATCAGTTGTTTGAAACTGGCCTCTCAATGTAAACTCCTTCCAGCCTCTGAATCGGGCTCAGTTACAGAGGAGGTGCGGACTGTGTGCTGTGTGTATTTACCCTGGTTAAAGATGTTATTTCTACCACATGAGCCGACGCTGGGAGAGCCTGCGTTTAAATGTAATCATACTTAGAGAACTGATCATAGGCGTTCTACCGTAACGGGATATGTGTGTAGCCGGGTAAAGATGCTCGCTGCTCCGGAGGAGTTGAATGGGAAGATATGGTGGATGGCTGGGCTTTATTTGTGTTGAGATATGAGATGTTGTCCGTGTCACATGTGTGAAGTCTTCCTCCGCATATCATCTGCTCTGCTCAGACCATGTGGTTTTTAGCCAGGCCCCACAGCTGGGTTACTCTTGAATCATTTGAACCTATCAAAACATCATTGGTTAGTATGAAGGGTAGTTTGTATGTATTAATGCACTGGAAAAGCTGTCCGACGTCAGGTGAAGTAATAACTCATGACATGGTTTTGCCTTCGACTGTTTGGTTTCATTTTGAGATAACACATTTCATTCATTTGCATTATTCCTGTGAACTGCAGCAGTTAAATGCCAAATAGATAAAAAGAAGTGTCCTTTAACCTTGAAACCACTTCCTTTTCAGGATTCCTTTGCATAATGAGCCTTTGATAAGATGCTTTGGGAAACGGGAGGGGAAGTGAATGCAGTGGACAACACCATCAAAAACCCACATTTTGCCACAGCTTAAATGATTATTTCACTCAGAAATGAAAATGCTGTTACTTTTTCCATGAAACATGAAATATCTGTTGTAGCTGTCGAATCTCATTTGAATATGCACATTTGGTGAGTCACGATTGGTTACGAGACGCCGATGGCGTTTGGCATCAGGCTAATGTGTGTGAAATGCCAGACCTAATGTCTTTGGGATCAGCAGAGTTTAATACAGTGTATACTAAAATATACTTTAAGGTCATTTTTGGAACTTGGATGTCATGAATTAGAATATATTTGTAATTACACTTTTGTAATCATTACATGTTACATGTTCAGTACAGTATATTAACTTTAAATTGTACTTAAAAGGATAGTTCACCCAAAAATGAAAAGCATCCCATGATTTACTCACCCTCAAGCCATCCTAGGTGTATATGACTATCTTCTGTCAGACGAACACAATCAGAGTTATATTATAAAATATCCTGGCTCTTCCCAGCTTTATAATGGGAGTGAATGGGGGTCGAGAAAAAAAGTGCATCCATCGATCATAAAAGAAATCCATACGGCTCCAGGGGGTTAATAAAGGCCTTCTGAAGTGAAGCGATGGGTTTTTGTAAGAAAAATATCCATATTTAAATCTTTTTAAACTAATATAACTAGCTCCCAGCAGACGGCATATGCAAATACACCTAGGATGGCTTGAGGGTGAGTAAATCATGAATAATTTTCATTTTTGGGTGAACTATCCCTTTAAATGTGTTCAAAAACATAGTCATGAAAGTGTAGTCTCTTTAAGTACACTTAAGTGTCTTTTTATCTCATTGGTGTTATATTATCTGCAAGTACATAATGTCTAAGATTTGTAGTGCACTGCAATTGCACATGCAATACAATTAAGAACACTTAAAGGTGTTCACCATTCACTTTCATTGTATGGAAAAGAGCAGCATGAACATTCTGCTAAATGTCTCATTTTGTTTTCCACGATAGAAAAAAAAAAAAAAAACATACAGAGGTGCTTTTCCCAGAAGCAACTATGGTGGAAAGTTCTGTCTTTACCAACAGAATTCAATGGAACTTGCCACCATAGTTTGCTAACGGTGCTTTTAGGAAATGCACCCCAGGTTTGCAATGACATCATGGTGAGTAAATTATGACAGTTTTAATTTTTGTGTGAACTGTCCCTTTAATATTTAACACAGAGTCATTAACAGAGTTATCGCCTTTGCCTCCACAGCCGATGGAAAGCAATTCGACGGAAATCATGTTCATGGATGAGCTAATGTATTAAAGTTTTATTAACGTTACTGTGGTGTGAAGCAGGGTGCAGCCGAGAGCCTGGGATATTTTACGTTGCTGTTTTTATTATGCTTATGCCGCAGTCGGCCACTGCCACTCTCTCCTTTTTCTTATTTATGCATATTTTTAGATTAAAGTCATGATTAATGTTACATTTAACATTCGCCTCTTCCTTTCCTGAACTTGAACTTTGTTATAGTTATGTTTGGTCACTTAAATTCACATATTTCATTCTAATGAAAGAGCCTCAAGTGCTGAATTAATACTCATACAGGTCACTTTATTTGACGAATTTGGTAATGCAGCGCTGTTTTACTTTGTCAAAACAATCATACTAAAATACGTTGAAGTGTGTTGAAAGTTGTTATAATGTCTGTGGCTGGTGTGAGACACTTGTAGCTAGATCGATATTAGAATATCATATTAATAAAAGACTAATGACTTGTTTTGCTAAATAGCATGCAATTAATTTTAAAACATCGTACACTCAAAAAATTGCTGGGTTAAAAACAACCCAAGTTGGGTTGAAAATGGACAAACCCAATGATTGGGTTGTTTTTTTAAACCCAGCGGTTGGGTTAAATGTTTGAGGTTGGGTTAAATTACTATATGGCTGGCTTAAAATGAACCCAAAATAGGTTGGAAATTAAAAATCAGACACGTAATTAATAGAGGCAACAATAATAATCAAAAGGTGAACATTTATTAATAAGCAATTTAATAAATGTGCATTGTTTAATTATTATTCATTAAACTTAGTAATAAATATTCATTTACTAAACATATTAATAAATGTTAATTTCCAACATACTTTGAGTTCATTTTAATCAAGCAATACAGTAATTTTTAAACAACAGTTGAGTTAAATAAAACTACCCAGCAGGTTTGGCAAACATTTAACCCAACCGCAGGGTTAAAACGACCCAATTGTTGGGTATGTCTACTTTCAACCCAACTTGGGTTGTTTTTAACCCAGAATTTTTTAGAGTGTATATTGGAGAAAATGCTGTATTACTGTTAATACAAATAAAGCTGTCTGATTATACTATGTTAGCCACTTATGGATTTAAACATTTTTGGAAAGATTTGGGATAATTTAAGTACACCAGTCAACAAAATATATAACATTGTTTTAGTGTTTTTTGAATATTTTAATCCAAATATCTTCCATGTTGTGCCTTTAATGCATGAAATATTTCAAAGCGTATGTGCCATTAAAAGTTGTTACAATAATAAATGGTAGGATGTGACCTTGGGCATCTATTCAACTCAGAGGTCCAAGGGAGTCCGGCCACACCAAACTGAACTGTGAACTTGCAACTTCCTGTGCTGTAGGCGTCTGTTGCTAGGAAACAAGTGGCCCACTCTGTCAATTTCAGCTGGGGTGAAATGCGAGTGTTTTTCTTCACTTTTTTTTCTATGAGGTTTGGCTGGCCATCTTTTATTGATGTACAGTTTCCTTTGAGTCGCAATGAGACTTTCTGTGGGCCAGGACACTTTCAAAAGAGAGGAAATGGGGGTGTGTTCAGAGGTCAAATGGTCCCTTTTGTGGAGCTCCTGGGGGACAATGACAGTGGGGTGATGCTATGTGGAGGCGAAGGGGTGAGATCCTTTGGGACCGACAAGGGTATAGAAGGACTGCATGTTGCCGGAGTCGAGGTGGAAAAGTCCAGTACGATTATACAGCAGAGACGGAGAGAGATCATACATTTTTAACCAAGCTTCGTACTGTATTCTGTTTAGCGCAGCATAAGCAAACAAGTTCGCCCCAGGGCATGAAATTTGAATAGGCAAATTCTTGCTCCTGATGTTTTTAATGAGTTCAATGCAGATGCAAACCGAGTAGACTGGCTTTTTATGGCAACGAAAAATGAGGCCACAAAATAATTACTTTCCCCGTCATTAGAATAGTTGCTTGTTTACGGGAGAGCAGGGATGAATGTAACGCTAAACAAATAAGTCATAACAGGTTTATGCAAGTACAATCCAACCTCCTCCTAAGAAAAAAAAAAAAAGGACAGTAATCAACAGAGATATTTTGGTAACACTTTACGGTACGGTTCCATTTGTAAAAGGTGCACTAGAATGAAAGTCTCCTCATATCCTGATAGCAATCACTATGTTAAACGGTCTAATTGTGTGTGTGTGTGTGTGTGTGTGTATATATATATATATATATATAGCGGTTCCTGTCCTTGATTCTGATTGGTCAATAGCTGTGTTTTATTCACAATAAAACACAGCTATTACAGCTTCACCCAATGGTTCTGTGTATCACTACACAACACTCTTAGCATGTAAACTGTATTATGTAGAAGAGTACTGTGAGAAAGAGATCGAGAGAGTGAGTTTATTACCTGCATTCAGATTTAACATTTTCCTTCAGGTCAGTCCTGTTCATAATAAAAATTCTGTTTAAATGTCTGATGTATTATCTTGTCCTTTTAACAGTTAAGGGGTTTTCCCGTGACTGACAGCGCTAGTCAAAGCATTTGTCAGTTGCGTCTTGTTCCGTGTTCACAACAGTTCAGTCTTTTCAATGTAAAAGTCTTCGCTACTGACTGACACACTCATAAAGACACCATCTAATCGTGTAATAATGTAACTTCTGTTGCTGTTCACGGTCAGGGACTATTTTTTTTCCGGCGGAAGGAAGGCTTTTAGTGAAAGTTTACTTTATGAAAGTTGCATTAATACATATTTCTGGCTTTAATATTTGTATTGTGTGGTAACTGTTTTATAAAAGCAATAAGGTACTCATGGCTAGTGCTGTATCGTGAATAAGTCACGGCTGAAGGGGTCGCCTCACACAGCCTCTCGTACCTTATTATATCTTCGTAAGTTGAATACGGAGGGCAGTCTGATGGAAGATAGATATTTTACTTCATAACTTGTTAAATATGTTTTTTTTTTTTTTTTTTTTTTACACAAACACATCGCTTCACTTCAGAAGGCCTTTATTAAACACCCCTGAGCTGTGTGGAATACAAGTTTATGATAGATGGATGTGGATGGAAGCACTTTCTTCAGCTTGGATGCGTCAGGATATTTATTAAAATATCTCTGATTGTGTTCATCAGAAAGAAGAAAGTCATATACACCTAGGATGACTTGAGGGTGAGTAAAGCTTGGGGTGATTTTCATTTGAAATTGAACTAATCCTTTAAATGTTTTATATTGCTGCACTGATTCAGCAAGTGCTATACCATGCTATTGCTAACATGCTAGCAAATTAGCAAGTTAGCATTTTCTGAATTAGCTTGTTATAGCTAGCAAAGTTTCCACTAATAAAAATGATTATGTTGAGATTATTTTAAGTTAAATGTATGAATTAGTTTACTCAAATATTTCAATTTAATAACGATTAAAATATATGAGTACAAAATAAAAATCTGCCAGTTCTGCGTACTTAAACTGAATTTCTTAACTTAAAAACTCTTATGTAACAGATTGCCTCAATTTTTTTGAGTTTTGCCAACTTATTCGGGTTTACAGTGCTGCACATAGTTGAACTAACAATTAAAAATACTTGTAAAGCATGTATTAATCTTAGTTAATTTTTCATTTCAACATTTACTAATGCATTATTAAAATCAAAAATTGTGTGTTCCTATTATTTAATGAACTAACAATGAACAATTGTATTTTACCTAACGTTAACAAAGATGAATACTGTAACACATGTATTGTTCATTGTAAACCTTATTGTTAAGTTTTAAAAAAAGAAACTAATTGTAACAATTTAAGAATAAATTTTTTTTTTTTATCATTATTAGTTGAAGGCCATCATTTTATTTTTTCATGTTATTCATATAATTTTATCTCTAATTCGCTTCTTCACAAGTTGGATATGTAACTCAATTTTACTGTATCTGACTCCTTTAAATGACATTGATTATGACTTTTGAGGGAAATATTTCAAATCTTGAGGCTGAACATTTTCAGAATAA
Organism: Hypophthalmichthys molitrix; assembly: GCA_037950675.1. Taxonomy (NCBI): domain Eukaryota; kingdom Metazoa; phylum Chordata; class Actinopteri; order Cypriniformes; family Xenocyprididae; genus Hypophthalmichthys; species Hypophthalmichthys molitrix. Next base: position 1,943,793 of record CM075503.1, on the reverse strand, counting down.
GTGTTACGGTTACCCTGACTCTCCCTACATTGTAATTCAGTGGGTGTTTTTGCAGTGATGCAGTGAATCAAACATTATCTTATTGTAAAACAAGCTTAAGTTAAATAAAATGTTATATTTTCCCACATATGATACTGCAGTCCACCTGCTTTGGTCATGTATGCATGCGTTCATTTTCATGCTCGAATTTTGTCACGGTTGCTTTGTTCGAGTGAAGTGGGAAGTTGCCAGATTCCTCTTTTTCATCCTTATTTTGTGTTCTTATTTTGCATTTGAAAGGACCACCCATTGGGCTCGGAGGAGAGAGATTCCCTGCACGCTGTCTCTCTGGAATATTAATGGGCTTCTCCTGGGAAAACTGCCCACAGAATGGGCCACTCCATCGCTGTCTCTGTTTCCGCTCAGCTGTCCTGAGGGTACGTGAGGGTGTGCGCTCCTTCAGTACAATCCGGTCTGGACAAATCTCAAGTACACCTCAAACTTGTGTTTTGATGTTTCATTAAGAACTCTTGAAGTTGAAGCTTTTTCCAGAATGTCAGTAAAATATATTGCCGCTTTTATTACGCAATAAAAAACTCAGGAACGGCTACATTTATTACGTTAAATTCCTCAGTCTCAACTTTATTACCGTAATCAATAATAAGACATATTGATTGAAATGAGGGGCGCCATTAGCACATTTAGGATACGGGAACAGCTCGTTCAAACATTGAGAGAGGTGACAATGATGGCGATCACCGCTGGTTTTCATCACCGGAGCTGCATAGTTCTTTCCCACTCGATGGCAGAATCCGCAGAATCTGTTTCGGCGTTATGAGAGTGACCATCCTAATGGCTTCTACAGATGCAGAGCTCGCTGAAGTCATAGCTCTTTTCCTTCAGTCCCTTTCACATTCTTTATCTGTATTTGACTCTGTCACTTGCTTTCAGTCATTCCACCATTTCCTCTGCCCCAGTCTGGGTCTCTGAGGTGAGCGTTGAGTTTTCTGCACATTAAAGTGAAGAATCTGGTCTTCACCAGCATGCCGAGCTGTGAATGCAATATGAATTTTGAATGGCAGGGAATGTCAATTAAAAACTGTATTGGAATTGCAAATATAGTCATGCTCAAAAGTTTACACACCCCTTGAAAGAATCTGCAAAATGTTAATTATTTTAACAAAATAAGAGGGATCATACAAAATGAATGTTATTTTTTTATTTAGCACTGTCCTGAATAAGATATTTTACATAAAAGGTGTTTACATATAAAAAAAATAGCTGAATTTACAAAAATGACCCCATTCAAAAGTTTACATACCCTTGATTCTTAATACTGTGTGTGGTTACCTGGATGATCCATGACTGTTTTTATGTTTTGTGATGGTTGTTCATGAGTCTCTTGTTTGTCCTGAGCCGTTACACTGACCAGCGTTCTTTAGAAAAATCCTCCAGGTCCTGCAGATTCTTCAGTTTTCCAGCATCTTTTGCACTAAATGAAAAAAAAAAAATGATATTTAAACAAAATAAGACAAATTTGGACATCTTCATCCTGTGCAAAAGTTTTCACCCCCTTGATCTTAATGCATTGTGTTTCCTTCTGGAGCATCAGTGAATGTTTGAACCTTTTTTAATAGTTGTGTTTGAGTCCCTCAGTCGTCCTCAGTGTGAAAAGATGAATCTCAAAATCATACAGTCACTGCTGGAAAGGGCTCAAATATGCAGAAGATGCTGGAAAACTGAAAAATTTGCAGGACCTGTAGGATTTTTTCTGAAGAACGTTGGTCAGTTTAACTGTTCAGAACAAACAAGAGACTCATGAACAACCATCACAAAACAAAACAAAAAAAAACAGTCATGAATCATACAGGTAACCACACACAGTATTAAGAAGCAAGGGTATGTAAACTTTTGAACCGAGTCATTTTTAGAAATTCAGCTATTTTTTGACTATATGTGAACCTATTCTATGTAAAATATCTTACTCGGGAGAGTACTAAATATAAAATAACATGCATTTTGTATGATCCCTCTTATTTTGTTAAAATAATTAACATTTTGCATATTCTGCAAGGGGTGTGTAAACTTTTGTGCACAACTTTATATACATGCACACATAAAACCTTCTAAAAGTTTGGAGTCAGTGTGTTTTTTTTATGTTTTTGAAAGAAGTCTCTTCTGCTCACTACGGCTGGATTTATTTGATACAAAAATACAGGAAAAACAGTAATACTGTGAAATATTATTCTAATTTAAAATAACTGTTTTCTATGTGAATATACAGTAAAGTGTAATTTATTCCTGTGATCAAAGCTGAATTTTCAGCATAATCTTCAGAAATCATTCTAATATGATGATTTGCTGCCTAAGAAACATTTCTGATTATTATCAATGTTGAAAACAGTGCTACTTCATAATTTTGTGGAGAATGTGATACATTTTTTTCAGGACTCTTTAAATCTTACAACAACAACAACAAAAAAAAGGATTGATGGATGGACAGATGGATGGATTTATCCCAATATAGGGAGATTTAAGTGAACAATTCTGCAGTTTGTTTATATCTTGAAAACAAATATCCCATCTCATACCCTTGGTAAATGTTAGTTTTGTAGGCATAATAATTTCTGTAGGTATGGTAACATAAATAACTGGCCCGTATTGAAACAGCTGCGGCCGATGGACCTCCAACCCTCCACTGGATTGCTGTGGGCTGCTGTTTCTGTCGTCTCTCCTTCACGCATGAATTAGATGTTTATTAATACTATCCCATATTTACAAACGGATCTGTGCATATATGCTCTATAATTAAAAGTCACTGCGAAGAACTAGCCATGAAAGTAAATTCAGTATCACAATCCCTGTTACTTTATCATCTGTAAATGACATTTTGAGGATCGTTGTCAGTCACAAGTGATGATTCCTCAGCAGCAGATGTTTGTTGTTTCTGGTTTGTAATTACGATCTGGTACAGATGACTCAATCACAAAAGACTGCTGAAAATGACAATAAATCATTGGAACATGATGTCTTTGGCATGACGGACTTATCAATATTTACCTTTGCTGACCGTTTAAAGGAACAAACATAGAGAGCCACAGAGAAAACTAAATGCTGTTATTTTTCCTCTTTTACACCAACAATATGAGTGTTATAATGTGCTGACTGTACGACCTCCTGCTGTTTCATCTGTCAGTGCTTACGTAAGAAAACTGAAGTTCGTCAATACTTAAGAAACTGAAACCATATTTATGCATTGCACTGGAGAAATGGAAGTGGGCACAGATTTTAGACAATAAACAGTCGTAGGTGTCTATTTTATGTTTTATTCTCACTTTTATTGCAAATATAATACAAAAGATGAGCTTCTTCAAAGGCAGTAAAATGTTAAACTTTTTAAAGACAAAAAATCTTGTTCAGTCTTGTGTAAAAAAGAGCTATCAACATCAGTACTGAGATCGCTGACATTGAGCAAAGCACAAAATTGGAAAGGGAAAAATCTATAAGCAAACAAACTAACGAACTACTTAAAAACAAATTAGAGCATCGTAAAACTACTACTCTTCCAGTTTAATCAGCCTTGTTTTAGAAACTGCAACAGCATTTTGTGCATTACACAACTGGTTAGAAATAAGGACAAATAAACATTTAAAATAGAAAAATCTACATACGATAAATAAACATGATGAATACAGAATCGTACCATATTAAGTACCAGCCCTCTGTCTAAATGGCCCGTTGGATTATATGTCACCATATTCAGAGGCGCAAAAATAACAATTCGTTTTTTTTGTATAAAGTATTAAAGAATAAAATGCACATAATTTCTTTGAAATAAAATTAATACTAATAAATAAATTAAAGGGGTTAAGATGGGATACAAAAGGGGGGGGGGGGGGGGTACTGTAAGATGACACTGGCATGACTGCAGGCAGCTAATGACAAGCAGAGGTCAAAGGGCACTTCCTGGAGCTGCGACACATGCTGTTAGACATTCTCAGCTGCCGCTGCCACGTAGATATTCCCGCTAATTCGCTTCCAACATTTGACAGGCACTGATGTAGGGGATAAAGACGTGAGCTGGTAACAAAACGGCTGGAAGGGGACGGTATTTTACAGGAACATAAATAAAGGGTACGAACTCAAACTATAAAATATAAAATGCACCGCATGAGGACAATAAAGGGTGTTATTAGTGGGGGGAAAAAAAAAAGATGGGAGAAAAACAAAGCCGTACTACCAAGAGTGGTTTAGTAAAAATAGACTTTTCTACAAGAAACACAGAAGGCCGGATCGGCGGAAATACAAAAAGAACATGTTAAGAAAACATACACAGTACATATTAAAGTATCAATAATCAATAAGTCCTCACAGAGGAATCATTTCTCAAAAATGTTTCTTTTCTTGCAATCAAGGCTAAAAATATATATATTCTAATCACGATTTCAGGCGATTAAAAAGGCACGTTGGGAGCCGCCGTTTCTTTTTTGTTTTCTCAAAGTCCAGCTTTCTTTCCTACATTTCAAATGTTTTGTGTGTGTGGGGAAAATTCAAGTGTGTGTTTTAAAGAGAGTGGAATGATGTGTAATGAGTCTTTCCCATCAGTCTCTGCTCAGGGTCTCGACAGCTGTGTGTAGACCGGCTGCTGGTCCCAATGCTGAGGACTGTGGTTGGACTGAGGGATGGAAGGAACCCCTGTAGAGTCAGCGATGGGCGTGTACATGGGCCTCTGATAGCTGAAGGTGGAGTACAAGCCGGAGCTCTGACCGCCAGCGTGGGTGTAATAGGAGGTGGCGCCGCCCTGGTGGTCAGAGTAGTCGTACTGCGCCCGGGTGATCGACGGGAAGGAAGTGCTGTAGTGCTGTAGGTGCTGGACGTTGAAGGAGCCGTAGCTGACGTGCTGCGGCGAGCCCTGCTGCTCGTTGTAGTGGCTGGGACTGAGCTGCTCGGTCTTGATGTGCGTCGTTCTCGGTTGGTCCGGTTCTCCGGCGCCGAGCGGGGTCAGCTGGCTGCTTTGAGGGCTGCCGTTCTTCCCCATCCAGGCTCCGTAGCCGCCCGCGTAGGGCGCGTTGGGCACGCCGCTGTGCCCGTTCGGCGGCAGGTACTGGTCGAACTCGTTGACGTCGAACGTCTCGATGACGTCGCTGCTGAGCTCGCCGATGTCCACGTCGCGGAAGTCGATGTTGAGTGGACGTCCCGTGCTTTCCTGAAGCGGACGGGCCTCCCGCTTCAGATCCGCTTTGCCTGGCTGCACGTCGGTTTTCGGGGTGGTGGGAGGAGTGGGCGGCCCTTGGGACTGGCCTGTTTGGAAACAGTGGAGGAGGGGAGAGAAAGTTAAGCACTGCACAGATGACCAGCACTGCATGACAAAAAATGTAGTTTTCAGGTAATATAAACTACTTTTCAACTTCATTTGAATAGGTTAATCTCATATTGATATAAAATACAAGGAGAATGAAAACATATCTTGGGAATCCTTGCATTACAGTGTGAATTTGTGCATTTTAATGTGTTTGAAAGACAAAATCCTTCTGGAGACATAGTACTTGGTTGCATTAGGGAGAATCAATGAATTATGATTAATGTGGTGAATAATATGTAATCAAATAATCAATAAAAAGTAACTGTAGTCTGATTATGAGTGTTTTAAAAGTAATCCATTATTGGAATCGGATTGCGTAATCTAGATTGCATATAAAAAGTACTATAGATGACGCAACCGCGAAAACTGAGCCAGTAATAACTTAAATTCACCCACCTGAGTGCTCGCTGGGCGAGTGAACTTCTCCCATGCTGGATGCGGGCGAGTCGGCTTGCTGGAGGGCTTTGAAGATCGCGTTCGGCGAGATGTGCGTCTGCTCGCTGCCGTCCTCGGACTCGCTCTGCCCGTTCTTCACCGACTTCCTCCGCCGAGGCTGGTACTTGTAGTCGGGGTGATCTTTCTTGTGCTGAACCCTGAGGCGCTCAGCCTCTTCTACGAAGGGACGCTTTTCACCCTCGTTCAGTAATCTGCCCGACAAAACCAAAGCGCAGAACAATGAGTTATTCCACAGAAATACTGCTACATGCAACTGAGTACTAAGTAATTCATCTATTTTCATTTGAAATGCTAATAGTAATGCATGCTTCATTTACCTCCAAAGTTTGCCCAGAGTTTTGCTGAGCTCGGCGTTGTGGAGGTGCGGGTATTGGTCCGCGAGCTTCCTGCGCGCCGCCTGCGCCCACACCATGAACGCGTTCATCGGTCTCTTCACGTGCGGCTTGTTTTTGCTCGAGCCGTTCACTCTCACCGGCATGGGCACGAGCGTCCAGTCGTAGCCCTTCAGCACCTGAGACACCGCCTCTCGGATGCACACCGGGAACTTGTCGTCTTCGTCCTTCTTGAAGTCGCCGAGCGTCCCGTCCGGAGCCATCAGGCTGTTCTCGGCCGGGCGGGTGTTCTCCGTGTCGGAGCCCGAGGCGGACGGGCAGGGGGAGCCCGCGGAGTCCTCGGACATGCTCGGACTGGGGGCATCAGACAGACACTTCTCTTGCTCATCTGTCATTTTCAGGTAGGGATCTAGTAGATTCATGCGAAGACTGTAGATGGACGATCTCAGAGAATTCGGTTGCAGCAGCGACTCCAAAAAATACTTTCCAACTTTTTAATTCCTGCAAATCCAATGTGTTGCTCGCTTTCAGATGGCAAGCGTTAAGAGTGTTTCTGCTGGTGTCTGCAAAAGCAAAGCGCTCCCTGTGCGCTCCCGTGTAGTATTTCCAAGAGAGGGACGAACTTTGGTTTGTCAGCTGAGCGCGCACGAGCTTTTAAACAGCACGCGCTGTGACGAAAAGGAAAACGATGCCTCCTCTTGCCCACCCCTCTCTCACTCTCAATAATTATCACTCACAATTTAACATTTTCATTTGAGAAATCTGTTTTAACTTAGTTTCGAAAAGTGCTGTTTGAAATCTCTTACTGCTGTATTGTGGAAACGCTCCATTGCGCGCCCTAAAACTTTGTATTCCCCGGGCCGTACAAATAGTACATATACCACGAAAGATTTCAAGCTAATGCAAACAATCATACGGGCTTAATATTCAAAACACGGGCTTTAATTTGTTTATTTAGTGACTAATTTAGGAAAGCTTGGCTCAAGGAAGTGTTACTCAGTCAGTGACTCAGCAAAGTTAAAGCTTTCCACGTGCACTAATTCCTTCTTTTAGACTGGTTTAGAGAAGTTGCAAATATTGTTGTATTTATTCATCAAGTCAGGCAGTCCAGAGATGGTGTCGGTAGTGATTCTCTTGTGTTCATAACACTGACCGATAGGGGGAGACAGAGTTCTGTGCTCAGTTCACTACAGTCCATTAGTTCTGTTCAGACTTTGTCTGTGTATATTAACAATGCAAATCTTGGCCATGAATTATTGACAGCCTGTATTTACTGTCACATAGCATTTATATAGGGGAGACTTTGTAACACATGTTGTTTCGACATATAACTTCTATTTATTATTTTTTAAGAACACAGTTTCAAACTTTTACATTAGAATAACGTCCTAATGTTAGTATGCTTCAAAACAAAATACTTTTGAAATCTACAGATTAACCAACCTGACTTTCTTTACACTAAATCTTATTTAATTTGTATTTTATTTATTTTATGCATGAATATATTGTGATAATCAAATTTACTTTAGAACCACCTCATCCTCATTTCTTCTTAAAACTCTAAATAAACATATATATATATATTCATAAAACACATTTTAACAAATGAAGTAAAACTCTTTTTAGTGTGCTTTATAATGCATTTTTTATTTTCTTACGTACACTATTTATACATGGGTCAATGATGTGACGGGTCATTTTTTTGTCCAAAGGCCTTAATAATAATAAAAAACAAAGATATGACATCCAAAGTATGTAAGGTAGTACAACTAGATCTTTTTTATCAAATCCAAAAGGTTTTAATTATATTTTGCTACATATAAAGGTATTTTAAAGATTGTGAAGTGTCAAAAGGTCATTCGGTTTAACCGTCCAAAGGCCAATACAGCCATTTCATTTGTGAATAAAATATCTTAGAATGTTATAAATGTATATATTTTTTTATTCTGCCATGATTTTATAACATCATATATCAATAGTGTGAAATGGTATTAAAGTTATGTGTAGAAGTTGTTGCTTTGTTATGAGAAAGAATGTCCAGAAAAATGAATTTCATTGATGTCATTCGGAGTAACCAATATAAAGGGACCATTTAGGATCAAGACATGCGGTCAATATCATGTGACAGGATGTGACATCATTCAGACACCTGCAAAGGACCACATGATTGTGAGGCAAATCAAATAACTCTCTTTTAACTGTTTGAAAAATTTATGTTTTCACTTGTTCATACGCATGTCCCGAAACATCAGGTCATTCGGTACAACCGCTATAAAACATGGAAAATGTTGTAATATTTTAAAAACTTGTACTAAATATAAAATGTTTGATTGTCCTTTTAGATATCAGCCTGTTAGCATTTTTTGAAAATATCATCATTCTGTATAACCAAAAGTGTCATTCGGTAAAACTGAAATTTTGGTTAAACCAAATGACTTTTATGGTGACAAATTGTGTCCATCTTGTAAAACATGACAAAAGCAGTGTTATTTGATTATAAAAAACAAAACAAAACAAAAAACACAATCTTATTGTTAACACTTAATAAAACTTCAAAATTAATAATGCTCCATTATGTTTTTTTTACACTTTTAAAAACCTTATTCGTCAGTGACCCTCATATATGCTGGTGCTCATGTATTTCACCCTGGAAACTCGTTTCTAATTGGTTAAAACTGATGTATTTACTCTCCCTATTGGTCGAAGGCAACTTCTGAAAGAGGTTCAGCATGCAAACTTTAGGTTGCATATGCTTGCGTGAGCTAGAAAAAGATCACAATAAAGGTTTTAAAAGCAACTGACGAGTGTTTTGTAGTATGCATGAAGATCTCTCATTCTCTCTGAAGGAAAAAAGACCGACTTCTGGATGTTGTAAAGCTGTTTGTTTGCGTTATGTCAAGCTCTTGCGATGCACAGCCAGTCAGTAATCCTATCTGCCCCGCAGTTTAATTAAGGCTCAGCTTCCACATACAGAACGTGAACTGTGAGCGTTTTGATTCCTCCTCGCTCCAACACACAGCGTTTATTTTCACTGCATGTGTTTATTTAAATTATTCACTTCAAGCATAAACATAACAGAACTTTTAGGACCTTCGTCAATAGCACGTTCCCTCTTCTGTTAACAGCACGCCGCTAATAGGAAGGAGAGGCTTCGTTTATTTATTGTAATGCGGACTTAAGCCAATGCAGGAGTGAATGACAGCTTTTCAACTTTGCATACCCTTATCAACCCATCTTTTAACAACTGCTTGATTTTTTTTTTTTTTTTTTTTGTGAGCTTGAATTGCATTAAACTCCTGTTAGCTGCTGGCAGTGACAATAATGTTGCCTCTGATACAGCCAATTAGATAAGTGCTACCACATTTGCACAATAACTGTAAGTTCTCCTTTAAAAGTTTCACTAAGAACTGGTTTATAAAGGTGTTCGAGTAATAAAATGTTATAGGAGTGCAACTTGCATTCTGATTAACTTATACCACCTGTTAAGCAGAACTCACATCTGAGTCACAAATAGCGATTGCAGTCAAATGAGATGGTGATTTCACATGAGATACACCTACACCACATCCTGTCAAAAACTAAAATGTTTCAGCAACAGATGGCAAAAGCGGTGCTTTTTTTATAAACTTGCCCCTATATGTTAATTTGATCTGTTTTGTCTTATATATTCACGTATTTCCTGTACGTTGTAATGCCTCTGTTACATTACAGCAATGACCGTGAACAGGGCTACAAAAGGCCTTGGGAAACTTCTCATCTTTTCTTGTAGTGATGGTGTGAAGATTTTGTGCAAACATTGGAGGTAAACTGGCAAATCATGTTTGCCATTTCTTACGTTGTCTCTGAAGTGTTTAAGGAGCATTCTCGTTCTCTCCGTGCTTTTGGCACAAAAACGTACCGCGACTAATTAGACTTTCAGAACAAACTGGCTTATGTTGTCTGTGAAGTCATGCACTAGTTTGGCAAACATGACTTTATCTAGTATTTCTTCAAGAACGTATAAATCCAAAAGACCTTCCTGCCGCTGCCATCTTGACCCCAGTGCGATAGATAAGACGACTAGAAGGATAGAAACTTCTGAAAGCCTGTAGGTCAAACATGGCTGTGCATCTTGTTATCATGTATTGGAGCCTACATGGAAAAGTTATATAAAGTCACATTGTGAGAAATACATTTGCAGTTGTGAGACATAGTTATTGAACCGCTGGAATATGAGATGGGAAGAAAAATAATAATAAGTCAATGCTTTTAGGTTCTCTCTTGGATTCCCCTGAAAAGCTTTGCGTTCGTTCGCAAAAACATTTGTGTTCTCAGGGAACGCAATTTTTTTTTTCTTAACCATGTACATAGTCATTATTGACAGAAATAAAATTTTAATTGTGAGATATAATGTCACATTGTGAAATATAAATTCACATTATACAATATAAAATCAAAATTTCAAGAAATAACCATAATTGTGAGATATTTGGTAAGTCACATTGCGAGGAATAGTCGTAATTGTGAGAAATACTGTGAAATACAAGTTTAGAGAAATTGCAAGTTTATATCTCACAATTCTGACTTTTTTCTTGCAATTCAGACTTTTTTTTTTCTCGCAATTCTGACTTTTTTCTCGCAATTCTGACTTTTTTCTCAGAATTGCGAGTTTATATCTCACAATTCTGACTTTTTTTCTTACAGTTATAGTTATAAAGTCCGAATTGCGAGATATAAACCTGCAATTGCAAGAAAAAAAGTCAGAATTGCAAGATATAAACTCACAATTCTGACTTTTTTCTTGCAATTCTGGCCTTTTTTTCTTGCAATTGCAAATTTACATCTCGCAATTCTGACTTTATAACTATATAGCTTATATAACTATAAGAAAAAAAAAGTCAGAATTGTGAGATAAAAAGTCACAATTACCTTTTTAATTTTTTATTCAGTGGTTGAAACACGTTTAAAGTCACATTGTGATAGGCTTTATAAATAAACACAAGAAATAAAGTTACAATCATGTGACAAATACTTAAAAATAAAGGTTCTTTATCGGCACTGATGAAGGACCTTGAACATCCATGGAATCTTTCCAATCCACAAAAGGTACTTTATAGTAGAAGAAGGTTATCTGAATTATTAAAATGTTCTTTACAATAAGAAAAAAAAAAAAAAAAAAGTTTTTTATGCACTGTTTAATGTTTAATCTTCTATGAAAAATCTTCTCTGTCTTCTATGACATCACTAAGAAAACCCCTTTTTGGAAACTTTATTTTTCAGAGTAAATTTGCACCTTTTTTTTTCTTTGTATTCTAACACAGAAAGGAGCTTCCATGAATGTCAGGGTTGTGTTGAGGTCAGAGGTTCTTCCAGGCACTCAGTCGTTATCTGTGATTTACGACAAACTAGTTTCAGCAGATCAGAGGCTGTTTGTTAACATGCTTCATCCTGCTTTAAGTAAAGTCTGAATGGGTTTAGTCTGATCCAGATGTTTGTGAAGTGTTACTGTTACTTTTCCCTCCTTGTTCAGTATATCAGTGCATTAAAATTGAGCTCTATTCCACAGCTGAAAGTAATGAGATCATTTTCAGCCGCGTTGACCAGCCGAGCTGATTAAAAATGCGCAGCACCTCGGCAGTAGGCAGGGAAAGCGGACACACCGAGCCGAAACAGGCGCAAAGCCACGGGAATCCGCACACGCTCCAAAGATACAGCTGGTGCAAACACTGGCTCTTAAAAATAACAATGTGCTTTTGCGCCAAGCTAAATGTGCTAATGACAGATCCACACCTTTAAGGACTCTTTTGGGCTTTTAAGGGGGTGGCGGTGGCTGGCTTGAGGCTTAAGAAATTGGTTTGTCAGCGGGAGGGCCGAGCCAGTGGAAACGCAGACGTTAGCCGTGCCCGCGATTTTCACAGTTCGAGAATTCTCTGATGCAGCGAAACGCTAGTCGGTCTGGATCCTGGTCCAGTCATAGCACAGCACATTTTTAATTGAATTGTGCCTCACAGACAGAGGTGCTGGGCATATAGTAGGGTTTCATTTCAGACAGCTGGAGGACTGATACAGTATATATAATTGGTGGCATAATATATTGTTATTGTCTACATCATGTTCAGTGTTTTGACACTTTTCTACCATCACTAAAAATCACTTTGACACCAGCTGATTGCAAAAAGGCATTGGTTTTTGAGACCTTATTGTAAAGTGTTAGCAATGCATTTTTAAATTCAGACTTTAATTCCTGTCACTTTACAATTTTTATTTGTATATATGTCTTGATAAGTATCATGCATATACTGTATCGTCTGCATGCTTTAAAATTAATGCTTGCACATATCTGTATACCAGACTGAATCAGCTCTTTTTGTTTTGTGTGATTCAGGATCTGACCTGACCGGTTCATCAGTTTCTGGCTCTGATGACATTCATTCAGACACGCTCAAGTGTCACCTGTGAAACCACAGACTAAATATAGCTGTTCGTGTCATGCGGCATGGGTTAAACAGGTTAATTCTTAACCATTTCCTGTCCCAGTGACGTTTACTGTATCTGCAGTATAACACTGCGTGTGTTTTAATGATCAGACCCAGACAGACTAGAATATCTGTGCATATTTTGGTGGGAAATATGCAGAATTATGGAAACAACTCACACTTATTATTGGCAGTGCAAAACAAGAATTTATGGTAACACTTTAGTATAGGGAAACCATATAAACTATTAGCCACGACTTTTCCCTCAATAAACTCCTAATTACTGCTTATTAATAGTTAGTAAGGTAGTTAACTTCAGGTATTGGGTAGGTTTAAGAATGTAGAATAAGGTCATGCAGAATAAGGCATTAATATGTGCTTTACAAGTACTAATAAACAGACAATATTCTAGTAATATACATGTTAATAAGCAACTAAAGACCCTAAAATAAAGTGTTACCGAATTTGCATATGTAAAAATATTGGGTAACATTTTAGTTTAGGGTCCAATTCTCACTATTAACTAGTTGCTTATTAACATGCATATTACTATGATATTGGCTGTTTATTAGTACTAATAAAGCACATATTAATATGCATGACCATATTCTCCCTTAATCCTATACCTAAACAACTACCTTTCTAACTATTATTAATAAGCTGTAATTAGGAGTTTATTGAGGGAAAAGTCGTAGTTAATAATGAGAATTGGACCCTGATCTAAAGTGTGACCAAATATTGATTTCAGGATTAATTGCATTATTTTCCTGTATGCAAATGTTTCCTGCACCACATTTTATCTGCAAAACACCCCATGGCTGAATTTTTGCTGTTCCTTGCATAATTTAAAGCATTAGCTGAGTGAGAATGAAATCAATTGAATCAAAATCAAAAGCTTGTGAGTCAGAATCTATAGAGCCGGATTAAATCCTCAGTATTTTTCCCAAATTCCTTTTTTTTCTATTTTAGTTTTCTGTTTTTAATGGCTTAATTAAATTTGATTCAAAGTGTTTGTCTAATGAATTTATTTTCATTAAACTTTTACAATTTAATAATTTACTTAAAAATTTGACAATAAGGGGAGCCTTTGAAACCTGTTTTAATTTTTCCAAATTCTGTGTTGCGTGTTTTATTTTTTTATCTCGATTGCTCTCGATGATTATTAGTACAAATATATAATCAAAATGCTGCTAGTCAAATGAATATCCAATCAACTCAATTTAAACAATCTTTTAAAATGTAATCATGAAATAAAGTGCCGAGGTTTAGTGTATAAATTAAAACATGGATGAAAACATTTCTTGAGTGTGATATTCCTAAATGATGTTTCAATGAATTTTATTATTATTATTATTATTACTAGTAATATTAGTGTTGTTTTTGTCGTGCTTGTAGACAAAATTGTGCCACTCATTCACACTGAGCCAACTTCATATTTCAATAATATCTTTAGCAGTTTAATATTCACAAACACTAGTCCATGTTGTGATCTGATTAATTGTACAGCCCTACCTTTGATATATTCATCCAAAATGTATGTAGTTCCATGACATTTTGCATTATAGTTATGGGTGTAACGGTACACAAACCATTTGGTACAGTTTTGTTACAGCAGGGGGGAGAAAACTAAACAAAAAATTGCTTATTTTTTCTTCTTTTTTTTTTTTATTAAACAGTGGTTTATTGAACAAATAGTGTCTCTCTCTATTTGTAAAAAAATTCAATTATAATTGACATTTTCTTAAGAATAAAAAATCTCAGCTAAATCTGTAAACTATATACAGGAAACCTTTTCTTGCACATTACTGTAATATTAAAGGTTACAATTAACAACAGAGCCCAGCCTGTTAAATTCAGTTGCTATTTATTTTTAGATATACTAATAAACACTTCATTTCTCTAGTGAACTAACATGCTGTGGACACTGAATGACTTGCCTAAGGTAAATGCAATGCTACGTGAGATATTATTCTCAAGCTGTTTTATTTATGTCTTTCCACGGTTGAAACACGGTTGAGCTTTTCTAGATCATCTGTTCTTCTTCTGTGCTTTTTCCTGTTGTGGCGGTTAGCAAACAGTGTTGCATTACCGCACGCGCCCCCTTCTGGATTGGAGTGTGAATCGCCTATGACTGTATTCGTCGTCTGACTGTATGCACTGAAGAATACACATAAAGTAAATTCCGTTTTTATGACTGGAGTTTTTTGCATCGGGAATCATAAGAATCAGAATGTGGATTTCTGTATAGACACCTAGCCATGTGCCCAGCTCCTTTCAGTATGTTGTATCTTTCTCTCACTCGGAGTCTCTCTCGTTGACCCTCCCTCTCTACCCTGCAGGCCTAAATGAAAGGGCCTATTCTTTTTGCAGAGTCAGTTTGATTCCTGGGCATGCCAACGTAATGAAGGAGTGATGAGATCCAATGACTCTGCCCAACTCACTCTAATTCCTGCCCCCAGCTCTTTCCACCTCAGACACACAGGTAACTATGCACAAATGGCGAGAAATTTGGTTGAAAAATGATGGCAGCAGGAATGACTGCATAGATAAACACTCGCTGGCTAAAAAAATCTACTTTTCAGACCGTAACTAACCGTCCTCCATCAGTAATATCCAAACTCAACCACAACTGCACGCTCAAAATAACAGCTTATTTCTTTTACTTTTCTTATTTGACATACTAGAGATGCTTGTACGCTAATGTTACGTCCTCGTCAGTGTTACTGAAGATGTTTTTTGGGTTTAAAGTGTTGTGTGTTAACTGATGAAAGCACTGTAAATCACAGAGGAATGTGAGAAGAGGTCAGCCGAAATGTAGGATGAAGCAGTGTCGCATTCACTTAGACACACATGCACACGTGTCCGGTTCAGGCCTGGGAAATTGAACTGGCACAGCAAGACAGGAACCTTCTAGAAACAGAAACTGCCACTTTAGACGCCATAAATGCGCACGTAGACATGCATGCATAATGATATGGGTATCTGCACGAGTGTTTCATAAGATTGCAGCAACCCTGTGGACTCTCCTCGCTTCTGGTGGATTCTAATATTACACTCGGAGGAAATTGTCGAGCTTTATTTCCTGAAATCTCTTCCATCAGGATGCATGAGTGTGACTCAAATTGAAGGGAGAGGAAAAAATGTAAGAGAGGTTTGAAGTGAGAATAGGAAAAAAAAAAACAAAAAAACAATGCGACTGTGAAATACTGAGGGGTGTAACACTATCTTTATGTGTTTCAGATTAGGGCTCTAAATACCAGGATATCTCTATCCCTCCTTCTCACTTTCCCCACTCATGTCACTTTCTCAAGGCTTCTTTCTAACAGGATTATGATACTTTTGGAACAGCGCATATGTTGGAGCTCACAATTCCATAAGTTCAGGAGTTGATATGTAAAAAGTTAAATATTAAAATGAAAATGAACACAGTGTAATGTTGCCTTCTCAAGCATGTCGATACATTTATGTAATCTTTTTTTTATATATATATAAAGGAGTGTGTGTGTGTGTGTGTGTGTGTGTGTGTGTATATATACAGTGCTCAGTGTAAATGAGTACTCCCCCTTTGAAAAGTAACATTTTAAACAGTATCTCAATGAACACAAAAACAATTTCCAAAAGTTTAATATAAAATCTGTTTAACTTATAACGTGAAGATAAGGTTAATAATATAACAGACACATTTTTTTTCAGTTTTACTCAAATTAGGGTGATGCAAAACTGAGTACACCCCACAACAAAAACTACTACATCTAGTACTTTGTATGGCCTCCATGATTTTTAATGACAGCACCAAGTCTTCTAGGCATGGAATGAACAAGTTGGCGACATTTTGCAACATCTATCTTTTTCCATTCTTCAAGAATGAGCTCTTTTAGAGACTGGATGCTGGATGGAGAGTGATGCTCAACTTGTCTATTCAGAATTCCCCATAGGTGTTCGACTGGGTTCAGATCAGGAGCCACTGAATCACCCTGTTCTTCTTCAGAAATCCAACAGTGGCCTTAGATGTGTGTTTAGGATCATTGTCATGTTGGAAAAGTGCACAACGACCAAGGGCACAGAGTGATGGTAGCATCTTCTCTTTCAGTATAGAGCAGTACATCTGTGAATTCATGATGTCATCAGTGAAATGCAGCTCCCCGACACCAGCAGCACTCATGCAGCCCCACATAAGGACACTCCATCACCATGTTTCACTGTAGGCACCATGCATTTTTCCTTCTATTCCTCAACTTTGCGACACCATACAGTTTTGAAGCCATCAGTTCCAAAAACATTTATCTTGGTCTCATCACTCCAGAGTATAGAGTCCCAGTAGTCTTCATCTTTGTCAGCATGGGCCCTGGCAAACTCTAGGCGGGCTTTTTTGTGCCTGGGCTTCTTTCGTGGACGGCACCCATGCATGCCGTTCCTCTGCAGTGTACGCCGTATTGTGTCACGGGAAATAGTCACCCCAGTTTGGCTTTCTACTTCTTTAGATAACTGCAGTGAACTTGCATGCCGATTTTCTTCAACCCTTCTCATCAGAAGACGCTCCTGTCGAGGTGTTAACTTCCGTGGATGACCTGGATGTCTCTGTGAGATGTTGCAGTTCCATCTTTTTTACATTTTTGTACCACTTTTGCTACAGTATTCTGACTGATAAGTAAAGCTTTGCTGATCTTCTTGTAGCCTTCAAGTTTCTAGTGTAAAGAAATGATTTTCTTTCTCAGGTCTTGTGACATTTCTCTTCCATGTGGTGCCATTGCTGACAGCATGAAATGGGAAAGGGTTTAACACCCTTTTACAGTCAACTGTCTGCTGGACACCTGTGTAATGAATAATTAGACTCACCTGTGGTTGAATTCTTGTTAAATTACACATTTGTAGTCTAAAATTTAATTTTGCTCCAGAGACTTTCAGTGGGGTGTACTCATTTTTGCATCACCCTAATTAGAGTAAAATTGGAAATTTTGTTCTCTAAGTTTTATTATTAACCTTACTTTCGTGTTATAAGTTAAACAGATGTTATATTAAACTTAGTCTTGTCAGCATTTTGGAAATTGTTTTTGTGTTCATTGAGATATTGTTTAAAATGTTACTTTTCAAAGGGGGTGTACTCATTTACACTGAGCACTGTATATACTAATTATAAATTTATATATATCAGTAAAATCAGATCATAAATTTGATTCATTGCAATTTAAGACAAAAAAATTGCACATATAAAATAATTTCTATAAATATTGACAATAAAAGTATCATTTGTTTGACTGATGTCAGCTGCACCATTAGTGGCCGTTGGCTGACTGAAGCTCATTGTTTGCATCATGTCTGCTCATGTATGATTGCTCATACTTATTAACCAAATCCAAAAACTTTTTGTCTGTTTGGACGAGCCCACATGCGTGCATGCATATGTGCTTATAGTATTTATACGTGTGTGTGTGTGTGTGTGTGTGTGTAACGTCTCTCCACCCTAATCCCCGGCCCTTGGCGCTGCATTGTACCGCATATTAGACTTGTCATGCAACTAAGTTTGAATTTCTAATAAAAAAATCCAGAGTCTGAGCTTTTCAAAACAAAACCTTTTAGCAAGCGCTCCGGTATCACCTGACAGGGCAAATAAACACAGATGAATGTCACTCTATTCTCGAACAGAACTGATGCTGTTTCCAACCCAAAACACCGGGCCGCTTTCGCCTGATCGGCCTGCACTCTAACATGAATGTAAAATAACTCACTGCCCTTCCAAGAATCCCCCTGCTCCATGTCTCAGTGCCCAGAAGTGTATATCACAAACAGCTCACATCAAAGCCCTCTACACGGACTCCTTTATTGCTAATAATTGATGTTTGCTTGAATTAACACTTTTAATAAACCCATTTCTGACTGCACACTCAAGCTAATGTTCATGGTAAATATTAGCAGAGGGTCGTTGACGTCTGGCGACCTAATATGGGGTTTAGCGGACTACGATTTCCTTTCCTTTCCACAATACAGAACTGTACAAGGCCTCGTTACACAGAACGGCAGGGTTAGCATGTGCTGACTAGTGCTGTGAGTCTAGTGACGGGAAAGATGTGACTCCGCTGGTTAAACACTGTAGACCTTTGATGGGTAACACTCAGCAAAGAGTCTCCTCACTGAAGCAGAAACAAACAAGAAAATAAACACGTTTTGAAGTGGTTCCTGTAAACTTAAATTGGTTCCTGTAAACTTAAACTTAAATCTGTAAACTTAATTCTCATGATAATGATTGTTTTCAAATAAATAAATAAACAAAGTTTCTCAAATGCACTTTTAAGATTTGAAGCACACTACAATGCACAATTAAGTGCACTTCTTTTTCACAAGGGTTTGCTATTGGAGTCATTCCATGAGTCCCTCTGACCTTTTTCAGTGTATTTTATCTATTAGGTCACCAAAATATATTATTAAAAGCTTTTTGTATTAATTGAAATGTCTCCTTTAATAATGTTTAAAAGCATGACGTACATTTTATCTTCATATTAGAATTTTTTTTTTTTTTTTTTCAGTTGACACCACCTATGTCCCTCAAGGCCTTCTATGAAAGTGTACTTGGGATATAAATAATAATAAAGAGAAAAAAGTCCATTCATTTTGCCATTCCCATAAATATCCCTCTGTGCTTTTTTGCTGGTAATGGGTTGGGTCATGATTATTCATTAAAATCACATCATTTAGTTCCGTACCTTAGTAACCCCTTAACCTCGTTACACAAACCACTCTCCCTCTATAAAAATAATGAACTGATACTTAAGTGACATCATTAATAGGAAGTGACATCATAGAAGTCTTCTGAACAACATTGTGAGCAGACACAGGCAAGTCACAACCTTCTTTAATAATTATAACTAAATTTATGTTGTGAAATTGTGTTTAATGACTCAACCCTGTTAGATCAATTAAAGATAGAAAACTATTATTTGTGAAAATTATCTTTGTTATTTCAACATTATTCGTGATTTCTTAATATCATGCATGCCATGCGCTCTCCATTTATTCACTAGATTTAGAGCAGTGGCCAATTTGGGCAAAAAATCACAACCCCGTCACACCTACATTTTTATTATTTATTTATTTTTTGTTAAGTTTATGAAAAAGTAATTTAAAGTTAGTTGAATTCTGTCTGAAATGTTCAGAGCAATCATAAGATTTTAGTTCAAATTCTGAAATTAAGCCTTTGATCAAAAATAATGAGGTTGCTGTCACAAAAAGTGCCCATTTCAGGCTTTAGTAGCAAAAGTGTGAGATTTTATGTAACTTTTATATTTGCAATTACTGAATTAGTGTGAGGGACATCTGATTTATAGGAAAATGTTGATTTTATCACAAATACATTTTATAATAATATTCAGAGAGCTCCCATAACTTAAAATAATGACCAATAATAATAGGGATTTGATGCCTGAGATGGGAAAATATGTTTTTCTGGAAGTTAAATATGTCATTAATGTTGTGGGGTGTCCAGAAAAGTAATACATTTTGGTAAAAAATCTAAAAAGTCCAAATCGTACTGGTTTCGTGGAATGACTCATTGAGATAAATGATAATGCTAACCGATATTAGCATTAGCGATACTGTAGCTTTCTCTAGGGATTGTATTGTGGACCGTCTTGACTCTCAACGATACGAATGAGGATTTCAGCACAAGAACATCTCAAATATGCTGATCTAAAGAATTTAAATGGTAATTATTACTCCAGCTATTGGGAAATCAGTGCCAGTGGAGGATGTAGCGTGTTAGCATGTTCTTTTCTTTCCTGCCTCCTCTCTCACTCATGTTCGTCCCTCCCTCTCTGTTCGTGGTCTGTCGGCCTTCACTTTGTGTTCAGACGGAGGGCCAGTTCTGTGTGCTTCTCATGAGTGCCAGCCGATGTTATCGCTCTTTCAAAACAGTCTCTTTCCCAGTCCTAGCATATTTTACACTCTCACGGCACGCAGGACCAGGTATAGCGTTTGACTGGAAGTTTTATTTAATAAACTATCCCATGTTGTACTTTATAAACTGCATGTTTGCATATACTTATCTGTGCGCAGTGGGATCCAAGAATCTGGAAAAATGGGATTTAAAATAAGCAAAGCTTTAGGTTTTTTTAAAAATGCAACACAAAAAAACTTATGCCACTCTAACAAAATGCTGGGTTAAAAACAACACAAGTTGGGTTTAAAATGGACAAACCCAGCGGTTGGGTTAAATGTTTGCCCAACATGCTGGGGAGTTTTATTTAACTCAATTATTGTTTAAAAATTACTGTATTGCTTGCTTAAAATGAACCCAAAATGTGATGAAAATGAGCTTTTATTAATATGTTTAATAAATGAACATTTGTTAATAAGTTTTTATTGTAGCCTCTAGTAATTATGTGTCTGATTGTTAATTTCCAACCTATTTTGGGTTCATTTCAAGCCAGCCATATAGTCATTTTTAAACATTTAACCCAAACTTTGGGTTAAAACAAACCAATCGCTGGGTTTCTCCATTTTCAACACAGCATTTGCCACTCCAACATATTTTGGGTCCATTTTAATATTGTCATTTTTAAACAAAAGTTGAGTTAAATAAATCTACCCAGCAGGTTGGTCAAACATTTAACCCAACCGCTGGGTTAAAACAACCCAATTGCTGGGTTTATCTATTTTCAACCCAACTTGGGTTGTTTTCCAGCATTTTTCAGAGTGTGCTGATGATAATATCATTTGTATTAAATCAGACACAAAAGACTGTGTAGGATATGCACATATTTTATATATATATGCTTTTATTATGTCTAACATTTATTATGATTATTTCAAGCAGGAAACTATGAATTTCATAATTTAATCTTATGTTTTATTTTTCTTTTAACATTAAGCGTTCATTTAAAGTGTGTTTGTTCTGCCTTCCATAAAATGTTGTTTTTTTGGTAGGTTTATGACTGACCATATTGCTCCCATTTTACAGTGACATTTTCGTCTGCAGTGAGAAATGAGGGAATTTGTGTTTCTGTCCCAAGCGTGTTCACGAGAAACCACACGCACTCGTTTCTAATGGGAGTCTTCCTGGCTAGCGCCAGCTCATGAACATGGAAACGTGGTTGCCCTCGTCAATCCAAAACCTACAATGCATCTCTCTCAAAGCAGACTGAGCCAGAGGAAAGCGCCGCGTCCAATACGCTCTCCTCGGCAAGTGCCATGTTTGTTTTATTTCATGATTTTATTTTCCTAGCCTAACTCCCCCTGCTTTTCGGACTATTGAATGCTGAGGCGTAAGTGTTTATCTTGAAATTTTTTGCAAAACGTCTCGCAAAATGAAAATAAAGGTAATGTCACACTGATAATATTTGGAGTGGCAAGTGGGTTGTTTTCCTTTTATTAAATGCTGATTAATATTCAGTGGTAGAAAGGTTAATACTGGCCTTTATTCCCCTGTATCCTGCAGAAAGCTTGCTTTTCTGGGTCTGGGGGCCGAAACAGCGAATGCACGGATGTCTGGTTTAAATTACTGAATAAGCTCAATTTCATTCACATTTTTGCACTTCGCTTTTTTTGCCGTCGTCTTCTTTTTTTTTTCAGGGTAGTTGTAATTGTCAAAATTAGGTGTCTTTCACAGGCTGGGAAAACCTAAAACGGAGAAAAAGAGGCCTTTATTACTTTAGTCAGATTTCCTTTGGGAAGAACTGTTTAATTAGCACGGAAACATAAGTATAGATGGTGATACGCACACTTTCAGAGTCTCAGACGTTCCACACCATATTGGAAAACACGTTGTTGTTACATGATGATTAAGACTGCGATGATTAGACTGAAATTAAGGCAACCCCTCTGATTCACATGTATTTATACTGTGGTGTCGGTGGGCTTGCCAGGTTGGCCTCCACTCCTCCCACAATGAATCATACGGACGGATTTGCAGAGCAGTGAGTGGGTGGAGTTGAGTTCAGTGTCTTTTTCAGTTTTAAAACTGTGATCAACCATGTTAACCATCTCCACATTGCAGCTAATGCCACTCCAAAACGTAACACTACACACAGCTTCCAAATTTGGCTGGTGTAGCCGAACTCCACTCGTTTTCTCCAAAGGGAAATTGATTTTTAAGGATAACTTACAGAAGACAGACCAATGAGCTATGAGCTTGTTAAAGGGTTAGTTCACCCAAAAATGAAATTTCTATCATTAATTACTCACCCTCATGTTGTCCCACATCCGTAAGACCTTCGTTCATCTTCAGAACACAAATTAAGATATTTTTGATGAAATCCAAGAGCTTTCAGTCCCTTCATTGGAAGCGACGCAATCTATAGATGTACGCAATTCTATAGATGTAATCAACAACATTAAACAAAGAGTTTTGTATTTCTCCATTGTTTTTAATGCGATTATGTTGTTCACAGTGCTTCAAATCTATTGGTGATGCTGTGATTCTCCTCATAGCTGGTCCTTCACTCGGATGCTGTTTTTCAAATTGGTGGGCAAGAAAATACTTTGAAAATGTCATCTCAGGGTCTGTGGGCTCAATCTTCCAACATAAGAGCTGTGGTTCTGACTCACTGGTGACCGTATAGTTAGAAGTTGGAGGTGTCCTGGAAGAACTCTGTAACCAGAACCATGTATTTTGACAGCTTTACTAAGATGGTTTTCCTGAAGGAAAATGTGATAAAGCTTTCATCAGTGCTGAGTTACTTTTAAAAACTCTGTCGCCCATTTTGTCCAGTGAATGACTCTGTAAGAACATGGGTAAGAGCCAAGACGGGGAAGCACAGGTGTGACTTATCAGCTGCAAAATGTGTGCTTTATGATTTTATTTATTTATTTCGTCTACAATGTTGTTTATAAAAGCTACTTGTCGGACGACAGTTAAACAGTTACTTAGTTAAACATACTTACAATTGGCAAGGAACAAGATTACAAATTCTAAATACCGAAATTGAATACTAAACTAGTTATTTTCGAATGCTGTCATTTATGTGCATCCAAATTTCAAATAATGGGTGCAACGTTCCATCCATTTAGAACCTCGTCCAATCATCATATAGAGAAGATGAGCTTTCATGCGGGACAAACCTACACTGAAAGCCCAAGAGTCTGTTGTGTGAATCAATACTGATCTAATAATAATCATCAGTACAAGTATCTGCATAGACTCCCATTGAAAAAGTCTCTGTGATGTTTTACTCTTTTCTGTTAAATATTGAAATGCTCTGATAATGAAATGTAGCATAGATAGATATAACGATTGATTGATTGATTGTTTGATGGATGGATGGATGGATGGATAGATAGATAGAGACGCCCCATGTTTCCGTTTGTCAAGTCTCTTTATAGTTCATGTAAGTCTGTTGTCTATAAGCATCTTTACACCCAAATGACTGTTTTTGCTCCTATAAGGGAAACACATACTCTTTACAGGACTGAATGTGAGTAATCTAACTACAGTGATAAATTTCTGCTGGCTGTAGCTTTGAAGGAACCAAAGTCGCTGAAACCCTAAAACCGCCCGAGGCATTTGCTGAATGTTTGTAAACATGTGGGTGGGGTGACCGTGAAAGTATATAGAAGCTCTGCTACTTTTTAAAGCTGTGCCTCCTGTAGGACCACCTACACACTGGCATTTACAGACGATTTCCACTGCTCTTTTTGGACTGAGGCAGTGCACCATATACGCAATTTCTGGATGAAACATGGGTCCAAACATACAGAAAAAACATCCCTGCTGTGATTTGCATGATTTCAGATTGTTTCAGTTCCTGAAACACTTGCTTTATTTATGCATGTGTTGAAACATATTGGTTAAAAATGTGAATAATTCTTGCAGCTCTGGTACCTGTGTTCACAGGCAGTAAACATCTAACGCGTCATTTGTTGGATTGTGTCATTTGGAGCTGTGGCCGCTTGTGGCATTTAAGTGAGTGTGAAATTGGAGGATTTAAAAATGACGCAAGTGTGTCACGAAGTGCTGAAATGCAACATATACGCCAAGTTATTTTTCCATGTTTGGAAATGTATTGTCTACTACTCTGTACACCCAGACAAATTACATACTGAAGTTCAAAAGTAAATAAATAATAATAATAAAAATGTATTAGATTTGTAAGTCTTAAACGGCTTATTTATTTAAATATTCTTTAGGAATATGTTTTTGTTATGATTATCCATGCATATGTATGGGATATACATCAAAGGTTTGGGGTTGTTTTTAATGTTTTTTAAAGAAGTCTCTTATATTCTGCATTTGTTTTTATCAAAAATACAGTAAATATTCAGAAATATTTTTACAAATGAAAATAGCTGTTTTCTATGTGAATATATGTTAAAATAATTAATTAAATTAAAAAATTTATTCCTGTGATCAAAGCTGAATTTTCAGCATCATTACTCCAGTCTTCAGTGTCACATGATCCTTCAGAAATCATTCTAATATGATGATCTGCTGCTCAAGAAACATTTATTATTAATGTTGGTAATGTAAAAAAAGAACATAATTTACTTGAAATGGAATCTTTTGCAACATTATGAATGTCTTTAGTGTCACTTTGATCAGGTTAATGTGTCCTTGCTGAATAAAAGTACTAATATCTTACTGACTTACCCCAATCTTTTGAACAGTATTTGAAAATACAAGAATTAAATATTTTATTTTCAACTATTTTTATATACATTAACTGATCTATTTAACATTATATAAACTGTCATTTTTTGCTGTTGTAAATATGCAACCTGTTCATGCGTTTGAATCTTTTTCTCACTAAGAGAGATTGCTTGTAAATATTTTATATTTGTGACATCTTCCATCCCACACCAGCTAAAAATAATCTCCCAGCATGCTTTGCTGCAGACGGCAGGTATACAGTACCTGGCTTTCCACCCTCTCATAAAGTTGCCACATTGTTTTTCATAAAAGCTAAAAGAAAAAGAAAGAAAACTAAATGCTGAAAGGGATACTTATGCAACCTTTATGCATTAGTGAACTTTATTTTTATGAGGTTTAAATAAGTTTCCCCGGGGCAGCTGTAATTTGTGGTTTATTTTCGGAACTTTCGCACATGTATTCTGATGTTTAACTTCTTGCAATGCCGTTTCACAGAGAGGAAGGCTGGTGCTCATTTGATTCACGGCATATGCATTGGAAAAGACGATCAGATGTGTCAGATGAGTGTTCTGGCACTCAACTGCATTTAGGAGATGCCAAGTTGCCAAGACTCAGATTATTTTTTTAGCACTTCTATTGCATCTTTTTAAACTTAGCTTTTCACACTCTTAATTACTGGAGCAAAAGACGCCGAACAAATGAAACCAAACCGAGACAAGAAACCTCACAATTACCTAAGTGGCATGACCCGTGAGCTCCAGGATCACGTGTCCTCTGTACTTTACATATGTTCATGTCTTCCAGATTCACGGTCCTGTAGCACAAGCTATCCCATCATTCCCAGCTGTCTGCTCACTGAGTCTGCAGGATTACCAAAATCACATCCATATGGATGAGTGTGTGTGTGTGGAGAGAGAGAGAGAGAGAGAGAGATGTCCAAAAGAGTATATGCTTACCATGTTAAAGCCAATCAGCTTCATCCTGAGACAATGACATCATAAAACTGAAATTCCATAGCTTGCGGTCGCCCTCATTCTGTCGGCAGAACTCGTTTGTGACGTTTTCATGAGAATGTGTCAGACAGGTAAACCTGGTAGAGAAACTTTATCCGACTGACCGGGTAAATGAGCGGCAGTGGCTTTCACACAGGTGTGCAGTAACGATAGAATTAAGAGTAAATGGACTTCAGCTGTAATTGTTCAGATCAGACACGGCAAAAACGTGCTTGATTAACACTGTGATAATTTGTTAGTGAAGTGGGATGCACACACCCGGAGATTTCAGGAGAACCGATTGTGTGCCAAAACATGAAAAATCCACAGTATCAATTATCTGTGAGAATGTATTTAAAAAAATCCTTTGGCAATTTAATGGATCACTCTAAAAAACTGCTGGGTTAAAACAACACAGTCGCTGGGTTTGTCCATTTTCAACCCAACATTTTTAGAGTGATCATTTTTCAATTGAATGTTGGAACTGGGTGTCTTTTGACATGCTGAGAAAAGAGACACGCCATATTTGCTATACCTCTTTTCTATAACAAATTACACAAATGTAAATATAAAATCACAGTTGGGAGGAACAAATTCACAGTTACAAGAAATAACACCACATTGTGATATGTAAAGTCACAAAATTCAGTATTATGAGACAAAATTGCAAGTAGGTGAAATACAGTCGTATTTGTAAGATATAAAGTAGCAATTGTAAGAAAAATCTTCACTATAAAAATTGCTGGGTTAAAAACAACCCAAGTTGGGTTGAAAATGGACAAACCCAGTGATTGGGTTAAATGTTTGCCCAACATGCTGGGTAGTTTTATTTAACCCAACTATTGTTTAAAAATTACTGTATGTCTGGCTTAAAATGAACCCAAAATAGGTTGGAAATTAAAAATCAGACACATAATTACTAGAGGCAACAATAATAATCAAAAGGTGAACATTTAACCCAACCGCTGGGTTTGTCCATTTATAACCCAACTTGGGTTGTTTTTAACCCAGTATTTTTCAGAGTGTGAGATATGAAGTCACATGCTGAGATGCCACAGTTATGATAAAGTCAGAATTATGAGAGATAAAGTTGCAATTACAATTACGAGACATAAAGTCACATTGTGAGATCAAATAGAGTCAACAATAGAAAAGGTCTCTATATAAAGTATAAAGTCACATTGTGAGATATAAAGTCACAATTGGGAATTGCGAAGTCACAATTACGATAAATGACATCACAATTACAATAAATAAAGTTGCAATTATGAGAAAAAGTCACAATATAGATATAAAGTCACATTTGAGAGTAAAGTTGGAAGTTGCAAGAAATAACAGTGCATACTTTTCAGACTAATTTTTTTTTAAGTGAAATGTTTTATCTATTTATCTATTCAAATGCCTAATTACAGATAATCAGTATGGAATTTTTCCTAGCTTTTGAAGTAAAAACGTTTTTATTATTATTATTTAAAGATACTTTCTCATCTACCTACCTATTGCATATTCTTTGCAGTGACACACACACACACACACAGTCTGGTAGGTTGGTTTTGCAGATCTGCAGAGCTTTGCCAAACTCACCCTTGCCAAGAGGTAATTGTTTCCACATTGTTCAGTATATTACAGTCCCCATTTTGGCCTGAAAAGTTTTGTTGCACCCTCTTCTCGCCAAACTACCCCGTCTCTCTCTTCGCCAAACTTACCTAACGTATTAATATAATTCGGATAATACGCAAGTGTAAAATTGAGAATATATCGCTCATAGCGTTTAGCCTTGGGCACCGCTACCTATCCCGCTTTTCCAAAACTAACAGACATCCTGGAAGACTTCCTAATTGTTCCTTATTCATGCCAGGGGCGCATTTCCATATTAACCTCAAGTCTGTGAATAAATAAATAATAATAATAATAATAAAAACATGATTCTTCTTCATTAGGATGCTTTCACAACGCTCACGGTCATGCGCCGAACATTTGGTAAATATGTTTTCTTTGTTGCGGAGGGAACAGGGAACAGGCAGACCAGGTTCTGCTTGGCTGGGATCGGTTGGGTTTTGAAGAGCAGCTGGTGTAATAGAAACCAAGACGGTTCCACTGCAGCTGTCTGGCTCGGGGAGCGAAGTCTCGGCCCAACCCACTCTATCATTAACCAACCACAGCCCACTGATGTGGGGTTAACGGCGATGTCGCCGGCATACCGCCACGCCTACTGATGATGGAGGAGGATAGAGGCACACAGAAAGAGGAGGGGAAGCCCGAAAGGATTTGGGGTTGGATTTAGGAGCGAAACTCTTGGCATGTGTTATTGGACGGCATACATTACAATACCTCTAAGCTGAGCTAGTCACACACACACAGATCGCTTCTCTCTTTACACACCGTTTGCTTCCAGGAAAGCCAACTTTCTCAACCGCTTCTAGAAGTGTTCTCACCTGTTTGAGTTTGTCAATGTTGTGTTGAACATCCTCTCTAAATAAAAGATTTCTCTCCCACTGCAGTCAGAGGGCTCCACCAACCAACCTGCTGCACTGCGTTCACATCTGCTGTCGTTTTTCTGATCATATGGTGGAATATGCAAACAGGCGTTCAGCCATATGTGCTCCTGAGTCATCAGACCTAAATGTGCAGCATAACACGTTCAAAAGTAATGCAAAAGTTGCAAACTAGAACCAGGGTTTAATTACTTTGCAGCTGTCCAAGTGTCACATAAATAATTAAAATGAGAAGAGTATGTGATTTTCATTTTTAATGTATTCATTTTTAAAGAATATAGCAATATCCAGAAGTACTATAAAATGTGACATTGTTACCAATTACTATATGGGTCATTCTACAAAACAAGTGCTATTTGTCCCCCATATACATGTGTTAAAAATCACATATGCCAACTTTTGCAGTGCTCATATAGACACAACGTGAATCCAGTAATGTTTTTTTCCCCCTCATGACAGTGCCTTGCTATATTAACGATTAAATGACTAGCATTTTGTCTGTATTTTACTTGATATGATTTATTATTAAAATTACTTTTTTTTTTGTACCCAGATTATGTTGCAACCCTGTTTAAATCAATTATTTATTTATTGTTCTCTAGGTAAAGTAACAAACCTTCTAATGAAAATTAATGACATCATTATGGAAGCTTGTTTTTAGCACTGAATAAAAAATAAAAAAGGTAATTCCGAGTTTACATCTTGCAATTCTGACTTTTTTCTCAGAATTGCGTGACAAATTTGTAATTGCGTGTTATAAAGTCAGAATTGCGAGATATAAAGTAGCAATTGTGTTATAAAGTCAGAATTGTGTGATATAAAGTCGTAATTGCGTCTTATAAAGTCAGAATTGCGAGATATAAAGTCAGAATTGCGAGATATAAAGTCAGAATTGCGTGACAAATTCGCAATTGCATCTTATAAAGTCAGAATTGCGAGATATAAAGTCAGAATTGCGTGACAAATTCGCAATTGCATCTTATAAAGTCAGAATTGCGCAAAAAATTCGCAGTTGCGAGTTATAAAGTCAGAATTGCGTGACAAATTCATAATTGTGTGATATAAAGCCGCAATTGCATGTTATAAAGTCAGAATTGCGTGACAAAGTTGCAATTGCGTCTTATAAAGTCAGAATTGCGAGATATAAAGTCAGAATTGCGTGACAAATTCGCAATTGCATCTTATAAAGTCAGAATTGCGAGATATAAAGTAGCAATTGTGTTATAAAGTCAGAATTGTGTGATATAAAGTCTCAACTGCGTCTTATAAAGTCAGAATTGTGTGATATAAAGTCTCAATTGCGTCTTATAAAGTCAGAATTGCGCAACAAATTCGCAATTGCGTGTTATAAAGTCAGAATTGTGAGATATAAAATAGCAATTGTGTTATAAAGTCAGAATTGCAAGATATAAAGCCACAATTGTGAGTTATAAAGTCAGAATTGCGAGATAAAGTAGCAATTGTGTTATAAAGTCAGAATTGTGATATAAAGTCACAACTGCGTGTTTTAAAGTCAGAATTGCGAGATATAAAGTCACAATTGTGCTATAAAGTCAGAATTGTGAGATATAAACACACAATTGCATGTTATAAAGTCAGAACTGCGAGATATAAAGTCAGAATTGCATGACAACGTCGCAATTGTGAATTATAAAGTCAGAATTGTGTGATATAAAGTCGCAATTGTGTCTTATAAAGTCAGAATTGCGGGATATAACGTCAGAATTGTAAGATATAAAGAATAAAGTTTTATAAAGAAAAAAGTTGTTTATTATTTATTTTTATTCAGTGGTGGAAACAGGCTTCCATACATCATTTTTCTTTCAGGAAGTGAACAAAACTTTTCCTTAAAACTCCGCTCATTTGTGTTGTTTTATCTTAAAAAAAAAAAAAAAAAAAAAAAAAAAAAACAGTGCAATGTATGCAGCCAAGCTAAAAATGAATCTCAGTGTCATCTCTCGACTGCACTTCCACACCATCTCACTTCCTGCGGTAACACCACATACTGTCATCAGCCACAAAATAATGCCCAACACTTCACACCACAGTCCCCTTTACTACAGTGAGGTACCATCTTGTAATCACTGGTTTGGCGGTAAATCTCTCAGGGATTTGAGGTGAGAGAGGTTAATATTATTCACAGGATAAATTTAGCCTGGTTATGCTCACTAATATTTTTGTAATAATTTTTAAAAGTATGCTAATGCAAAAGTATGCTATCAACACCCCACTCCGAGTGTATGTTAGCATGTATAAAGATCAAAAAAGCACTCTTAATAATATACTTTAATTGTAAATAACATGCAATTAAGTGTCCGAAAACAGTATATATTTTTAAAGTATATTATAAGTAGTCTACTCTTTTTAAAATTATGCTGAATTGTATTCTACTTTTTTCACAAGGCATAGACTAAACTGGTGTACTGTATGTTAGCATGTTTTCCAGCGTTGTGGTGTGGTCCACTCCTCGCACGGTGACGGATTGCACCCATAGTGCTCAGTGACAGTGGGCGCCTGCAGTGATTGCCCTCCAGCACTCATGCAAACCTACAGCTGAGGGTCGAGGGCTGCTGGGACGGTGGGCTCGTCTGGTTCTTCTCTCCAGCTGACATGCAGAAACGGTGACTCCCCTGCAGGGAGGTGGAGAGTGTGGCATTTCAGGTAGCGTGGGCGACCAGCTTCAAAGATGTGGTAGTTTTTGTTGAAGACTGAGCACCTTGTTGTCATTCTCTGTTGGTTTTACAGTGACCTCACTTTAGATTTGCAGCCCATAAATGTGGTGCGCTCTGGTTCATGTCATTGCATGAAAACTCTATCATTGCTCTCAAGTTGAGATGTGAGCTTTGTCACAAATCTTAGGATTTCCTCAGTTAATCCCTAAAATGATTCATAATGTATTACTCATGCTGTAAAGTAAATGTTTCTCTCATTTCCAAACCGTAATCTCGGGCTTTTACAGTCATGACTCTGCAAAACAATAAAATCGCACACAATTCTCTAAAATCCTCCTGATACTGTAGGCCAACTTCATGTCCAGCACTTTGTGATCAGAATATGGTTCTTTTCTGACTGTTTAGGTCAGGGATTCCCAAACTCTTTTTCCGCTTAAAAAACAAACAAACAATCAAACAACAACAAAAACACACTAACAAATATATATATACACACTACCAGTCAAAAGTTTGGACACGGTAAGATTTTTAATGTTTTAAAAAGAAACTGCTCACCAAGGCTGCATTTATTTAATTAAAAATACAGTAAAAACAGTAATATTGTGAAATATTATTACAATTTAAAATAACTGTGTTCTGTTTGAATATATTTTATAAAGTAATTTATTTCTGTGATCAAAGCTGAATTTTCAGCATCATTACTCCAGTCTTCAGTGTCACATGATCCTTCAGAAATCATTCTAATATGATGATTTGCTGCTCAAGAAACATTTATTGTGTACAATTGTAAAAATATTTGTGTACAATATTTATTTTTCAGGATTCCTTGATGAATAGAAAGTTCAAAAGAACAGCATTTATCTGAAATACAAAGCTTTTGTAACATTATACACTACCATTCAAAAGTTTGGGGTCAGTAAGACTTTTTATTTTTATTTTTTTGAAAAGAAATGAAAGAAATGAATTATTTTTTTTCAGCAAGGATGCATTAAATCGATCAAAAGTGACAGTAAAGACATTTATAATGTTACAAAAGATTATATTTCAAATAAACGCTGTTCTTTTAAAACATTAAAAATTTTATCGTGTCCAAACTTTTGACTGGTAGTGTGTATATATGTGTATATATATATATATATATATATATATATATATATATTTTTTTTTTTTTTTTTTTTACAGTAGAACCCCCTTAATATTTAAATAATTTTAAAATTATATATATATATATATATATATATATATATATATATATATATATATATATATATATATTACAGTACAACCCCCTTAATATTTAAATAATTTAAAAATTATTTAATAATAATAATAATTTAATGTCACATTTGCAGCAAGTAAACATGGAATATCTAATAATTTTAGTGTTTTATTTTTTATTGTTTTTTATTTTAAAATGGTATATATGTGTGTGTGTGTGTGTGTGTGTGTGTGTGTGTGTATTTACACATATATATTTACAAACTTTTATGTTAGATGCGATTAATTGTGAATCGTCATATATATATATATATATATATATATATATATATATATATATATATATATATATATATTTGAAATTTTCTTCTAAAACAAGCATTTTTTTTTTATCAAGCTCATATGTTTAGGTTCAGTAATTTCACTTTGGTGATTAATAGGTCCTTTTCATTGCCATTAAAGTAAAATAATGGAACATAAACATATGAGTATGCTAAGAATGCTCATTTTATAAGAAAATTTCAAATGGCACTTACAGTCAAACCAAAATGTATTCAGACACCTTGAACTTTTCATTCATTAATACAGTCTATTCACTATAGTTTAAAAAAATGGTAATAAAACATGACAAGATCTCAGAGTTAAACTGTGTCAGAAAAAAATAATCTTAATTATGTCAGATAACACTCAAACAAAACATGGTCAGGTCAAAGTGTCTGAATAATTTTTGGTTCCAAATTTTTAATAAGTTACTGGTAGTCCACTGTATGAAGAATTTTTGGGTATAATATGTCACAGTTTACTTTATTTTGCTATCCTCACTTACATAAATGAACTATAGTGTCATGCACCCACTAGTAAAAATTTATAAAAAATATAAAAAATATCTGAATAATTTTTGGTTTGACTGTATATGTAATTAAAATAGTTCCTTAACTTCAGAATGTTCACACTTGGAATTACTCTTTATAAGAACGTTTGTTCATAACTTCATAAGAGAACCTTGACAGAACTTTAGTCAAAGCACCAGGAATGTTCCTTTTAGCCCCGTTTATTTTAATTACTGTTCATTTTAATGTTACACTCTTAAAATGTTCTTCATGAAACCATGGATGCTGATAAAGAATCTTTATTTTTTAAGAGTGTATATTCAATTTATTTAGTTATTAGTTTTTCATCAACTCACGAACCCCCCCGTTTGGGAAACCCTGCTTTCTTTTTTTCTTTTCTTTTACCCAGAACGTGTACAAGCATGTGGCAGCAGCGCCGATGTTTATCCAGGCGTAATTGGAGCGCCGCTCGATTCTTTTTTAGCCTAATCTCCTCTCTGGCAATCTGTAGCTACACATGCCCTGACCCTGATTAACCTTGCACTTGGACTCTACAGAAACACAGTAGTGTGCTCTGCCCAGATCTCCCCCACTAATTTGGACTGACACCAGCACCAGGAACCATCAGTCCCTGCCCCTCCTCTTTCATCCCCTCAGGTCTATGTGGGAGAAGACAACTTTAAGTCGAACGGGGTTATTTCCAGAAATGGCCTCTAATTGCTTAAGTCTTAAATGATGTGTAATTGTCCTTTTTTCGAGGGGTTAAGGTAATAGAGGTAGGTGAGAAGTGAAAGACTCTAGTCTTCTCCAGCTGTTTAATAACAGGCCAAAGTGAGCAAACCACGGCCGCGAAGTTAGCCAGAGCTCGTGTTGGATGAATATTGGGTTGCTGAGAAGTTTATTTTTGTAAATGTCCAAAACAGTGTCGAGATTGTGAGGAAACGTGGATAGGCTTGGCGTCAGTGTGCTGCTGTTTCTGTAAAGTATGTTGCTCACCTCACGCTGGCAACTGGTCGCGGTCTTGACACAAATCATTATGTTATAGAAACGTTAAGCATTCGTTTATTAATATGAATATAGCATATGTAGTATTCGAAGGCTTGCCGAGGCATGCTGTGCAAAATATGACATTAACTCAAAGAAATAAATCAAGTCATGATTGATATTGAATGCTACAGGTAAGAGGAAACAAATTTTCCACCTTCTCAGTCTGAGCATTATCCAGAACCGGGGTCCAAAATTAACAATCTTCAAGTGCCAAATCCGAGTAAATATATACTCGCCAGTTGGCCAGAAACTGTATTAGGATGGTTCAACCAAAAAAAAAAAAAAAAAAAAAAAAACTAAAATTCAGTAATTTACTCACCCTCGGGTTGTTACAAACTTTCTTCTATGGAACACAAAAGATCAAGTTTTGATGAATGCACTGGTTGTTAGTGGTCATACGCAATCAAAATAAATAAATAAATAAATATTATATTATATTTGATGAATGCACTGGTTGTTATTGGTCATATGCAAGCAAAAATATACATATACACTACCAGTCAAAAGTTTGGACACGGTAAGATTTTTAATGTTTTAAAAAGAAGTTTCGTCTGCTCACCAAGGCTGCATTTATTTTATTAAAAATACAATAAAACAGTAATATTGTGAAATATTATTACAATTTAAAATAACTGTGTTCAATTTGAAAATATTTTAAAATCTAATTTATTCTTGTTGGCAAAGCTGAATTTGCAGCATCATTACTCCAGTCTTCAGTGTCACATGATCCTTCAGAAATCATTCTAATATGATGATCTACTGCTCAAGAAACATTTATTGTGTACAATTGTACAATGTTATGTTATGTTATGTTATGTTATGTTGTTATGTTATGTTATGTTATGTTATGTTTTGTTATGTTATGTTATGTTATGTTATGTTATGTTATGTTATGTTATGTTAAAGGGATAGTCCACCCAGAAATGAAAATTCAGTCATCATTTACTCATCCTCACATCGTTCTAAACTTTCCTCTATGGAACACAAAATATCAAGTTTTGATGAATGCACTGGTCGTTAGTGGTCATATGCAAGCTATATATATATATATATATATATATATATATATATATATATATATATATATATATATATATATATATATATGTTATAAAACGGTTAGTTCCTGTCCATGATTCTGATTGGTCAATAGCTGAATTTTATTCACAATAAAACAGGGCTATGACCGCTTCACCCAGTGGTTCTGTGTATCACTACACAACACTCTTAGCATGTAAACTGTATGTTCTCAATTGATATTGTTAATTGAAGCTTACTGTATTATGTAGAAGAGTACTGTGAGAAAGAGATCGAGTGAATGAGTGAGTTTATTACCTGCATTCAGATTTAACATTTTCCTTCAGGTCAGTCCTGTTCATAATAAAAAATCTGTTTAAAGGGGAGGTTGATTATGATTTCACTTTTTTAACTTTAGTTAGAGTGAAATGTTGCAGCTTGATCTGCAAAGTTACAGCGCTGAAAGTTAAATGCAAACGGAGATATTTTCTTTTAAAATTATGGCAGTTTAATGCCTGCAATTACAACCGGTTTGGACTACAACAAGCTTCTTCCCTGGTTGGTGACATCATAAACCCTGCAATTAACATAAACCCTGCCCACGGGAACACGCAACAAAGTGTGTGAGGCCTTGTCGCGTGGCATTATGGAAGCAGAAGAGTTGTCTACACCGGACGAGACCCGTCAAAAGATAATAGAACCCATTATAATCAGTGATATTGTCTACACTGGATCCGGCGCTGAAGACAGCTTCCAGAATCTACACGAGTTTAATGCTGGATTTGCACAAAGGCTATTACTGAAAGATGAATCAGTTCCAACTTTAAAAGCAGAAGCTGCTGTTTATGGGCCCCAAACTGTAAGTACATTTTATTGTTTGTACATGTCTTTTAAATGTATAGCTCTGATGCTATTTTTTGGTTGCATCAAGGACGTAAACAAGGACCAACATGGTTTGGCTTCGCTAGCCAGTTAGCTAAATTCTTTTGCATACTTCTCCAACAAACGCCAACAAACGCCAACAAACTTCTATGTTCATAGACAAACATTTGTTCATGCTATAAATTAAACGATACCTTTACAAAAATGCTACTACTCAGTCATGTATTTGGCTACAGTAAAGCTTTAATCAGGATAAAACCGTATATTAAAAGCTAATAAACAGTAGTAACATTTACAAGTGACAGCATCTAAACACTTTGACACAAATACAAATGGAAATACGTACCATTCAGAAACGTCCTTTGAAAACCGTGCTTGCAGAGGTTCTGCTTGACCCTCTTCATCATTACTCATCACTGCTATCTGGGTCTGATTCGGGCTCAAACTGGTTCGGCAATATACACGCCATTATTTACATTTCCACCGAAGCACACGTAACAACTAATGGTAAGGGGCGTGGCATTTCCGGACGCTTCAGCGAATCACAATACATTGAGCCAGCTAACCAATCTGAGCATATTGCATATTTCGGAGGGAGTGGTATCATAGAACCAGGAAGTCAAATCGGCCGTTCAAATGACAATGGAAACAGCGGTGTAGAATAAAGGTAAAATATATGAAAAATACAAAGCATTAAGACGTTTAAAAACTGCACCCCATAAACACAATCAAGCCTAGAAAAAAAACAGTGAACCACCCCTTTAAATGTCCGATGTATTATCTTGTCCTTTTAACAGTTAAAGGGTTTTCCCGTGACTGACAGCACTAGTCAAAGCATTTGTCAGTTGCATCTTGTTTCGTGTTTTTATAAAACACTAAACAAGGTATATTTTATTACCAAAACCTATCCACAACAAGTATTTACAGTATAAGCCAGGACACAACATGTGGTAAAGTCATCATCAGCCGTACATGATACTGATAATAGCCCTTGAGCCTCTCTGAACAGCTCAGCTGGGTAAAGCCTTCATTTGAGCTTTTCTCTTCAGAATCTCCCTCATCTCTTTATCCTTTTCTTCATTTGGATGCTTTTGCTGGTTTCTAATCCTTTTTTCCCTTGGCTCAGGACAGCAGGTGAAGCGTCCAAGTGCGTTTCAGGGATGGCTGCCTATTATTCCTCAGTGGTGGAAGCTTAGTGAAAGCATGGGAATGCTCACCGCTCTCGTCTTTAGTGCTGGTTATTGATTTTCCAGTCATAAGGCCAGACTGTGTGGTTTTAAAGCTGCATCTCCAGCCGCAGAACTCGAGTTTGTGGTAAAGACCTGGCATCAGTGAGGCTGCACGCCTTTTATGGGTCAATGTCTTTCTTGTCGCCTTATCCAATGCTTAAAGGTCATCTTTGTGCTCAAGTGTTTCAGACAATTTTTTTGGCGATCAGAGTGTATATTTGCCATTACTATGGCGATGCATCTACCTGTGATTGGATAAAATGCATGGACGCAGAAAGACAAAAAGAGGGCGCATGCGGCAGTGTAGTGCTTGCAATGGCTCCCTGCTTTAAATCAAGTGGCCTGACGTCTCTCTCA
Organism: Hypophthalmichthys molitrix; assembly: GCA_037950675.1. Classification (NCBI taxonomy): domain Eukaryota; kingdom Metazoa; phylum Chordata; class Actinopteri; order Cypriniformes; family Xenocyprididae; genus Hypophthalmichthys; species Hypophthalmichthys molitrix. The sequence goes on along the minus strand of CM075503.1, from coordinate 1,905,896 downwards.
GTGGCTAATTAGAGCAGAATGGCCAGGCTTTGATTGTAGGAAGTGCTGAGGGATGCTGGGGGCGGCAGGACTGCTTGGACAAAGACCCAGCTCTCTGATCAATCAAAGCCCTGACAGGCCTGTCCTGTTAGGCCGTTCCTCTGAAGCCTGATCCATCATTCTGCCTCTTCAGCCCCACTAGACAGAGTATTATACTTAAGCACAGATAAGGCTCATCTAGTGCTTATTGTTGTTGCAAGTCATTGATTTCTTTGATATTTGGTCTCAACAGTTGATGGTCCATGTTTCCTCTACCTTCAGCCCATCATTCAGAGCTTTTCCTCAGGCTCAAACTCCTAATCTGTTATGCTAATCAGTGACCACAAAGCTTTAATTATCTTTAATTAACTCTATGCATAATGTGAGAATTATATATATATATATATATATACATATATATAGATCAAAAATACAGTAAAAAGAGTAACATTGTGAAATTTTATTACAATTAAAAGAACTGTTTTCATTCTTCATATATATTATCAATGTTGAAAACAGTTGTGCTGGTTAAAATAAGCTTCCGCTTTTCCGGTCATGAGTATGAGGTAACACAGCTCTGTTTATCATATTAGATACATTTGAGAGTGTTGAAAATGATGTTATAACGTTACTTTGTGCGTTCGCTCGGCGGCTGCTGTGAGACACTTGTTTGAGACACACTGCGGTAAGATAGATTGATTTTAGAATATCATATTAAATGCTGGATGGCTTGTGTTGATAAATGGCATGAAATTCATTTTAAAACGTATTGTATGATGGAGAAAATACTGTATTACTTTTACTAAAAAAAAAAAGCTGCATCTGATTATGCTATGTTAGCTACTTCACAAAATAGTGTTTTTCTCTGAGGCATGGTAAAGCATGGTACTCGCAAAAAAATCAAGAAAATTTGATTTAAACAATAAGACTAAATGTGTTAAGCTATATAACAATTAGTTTTCTCACGATTTACAAATAGTTTGAAACATTTGGGATATTGTAAGTACTGAAGTGAACAAAATATATAACACTGGCCTGGTGGTTTTTTGGATATTTTACTGCAAAATTCTTACATATTGCATCTTTAATATTTTTTGTGGACACCGTGAAACATCTTTTTTTCAGGATTCTTTGATGAATAGAATGTTCAAAAGAACAGCGTTTATTTGAAATATAAATCTTTTGTATCATTATGAATGTCTTTACTGTCACTTTTGATCAGTTTAATGCGTCCTTGCTGAATAACGGTATTTTTTTTCTTTTTTAACTGTACCCCAAACTTTTGAATGGTAGTGCATAACTGTTTCCACAAACATCAAACAGCAAAAAAAAAATGTTTCTTGAGCAGCAAATCATCATATTAGAATGATTTTTGAAGGATCATGTGACACTGAAGACTGGAGTAATGATGCTGAAAATTACATTTTAAAGTGTATTTAAACTGAAATCATTGTTTTGGACCCCATTGACTTTTACTGTATGGACAAAACAGAAACATTGAAACATTTCTAAAAACAAACAAACAAACAAATATTTTTATGTTCCACAGAACAGAAGAAAAAAATCAAACAGAATAAATCAGAAATACAATTTTTGGGTGAACTGTCTCTTTTACTCCCATACTTCATTGCTTTTGTTTCATTTTCATTGCTATAGAAGCTTGTTTCTGCCACAGAATAAAACATTTTTAAAAAAGGATAATTGCGAAGTTTTCTCTCTCACAATTGCGTGTTCATATCTCGCAATCCTGATTGTTTAACACTCAATTCTGACTTTATAACTCACAATTGCGAATGATTCAGAATTGTGAGATTAAAAGTCACAATTGCCTTTTTTGTTTTTTATTCGGTGGCGGAAACAAGCTTTGTATGTAAATATGCATACAACACCCTCTTATTGGTTCTTTGTTTTTATTTGACATTTATCCGCTGTGCTGCATGACAAAATTAATCTATTTGTAAATCTGTAAATCACTATTTAATGCTTTACTATCAATACGGGATGTTTTATCAATGTGCAGCTGATTTCATCTAATATTTGTTTGCCTTAAAGCATTCCTGGCATAGATGCAAACAAGCAGGACTGACAACGATGACAGATTTGTCATCAAGACATTACCTAAGAGATTACCCTGGTAGTGACAGATGACTTCACATCAACACCTGCACATCTACATTCACCTCCGCCTGGAACCGTTCCCTGTTCAGCTTCAGAGGTCAAATGGAGAAACGTGCTGACAGAAAAATGTTGTCATGAGAAGCTTTATTACATCTCTGAGGGCCAAAAGGTCGTGACCAATCTAAATCTCATTTATTTGTGGAGTTAATTGCTGGATCTGATTGTGGGTTTGCATTGCACTGTCACTGGGAAGGGCTGACTAAAGATGGCTTTGTGGACTGGCAGGTAACCCACATGATCTTTAATGAATTCATTCTCCTTTGCCGTCAAGTGCTGTATTGCATGTCTATTTCAATATTCCTTTGGTTTAGTTTGCAAATATAGTTTTAGAAATGAAAACTGCTGTGAAATAGTTCAATAAGCTAATTAAGACCCACAAAACTCTTCCATGGGAGGATATAAATCCAACTGGACGTTTAGAGGGGAAAGTTGGCCCGAAATACTTTGTTGACAAACAAGATTTAATGCGAAATCTTAGAGCGACAGGGTCAGAAAAACACCAACAGATTGAGAGTGGGCTGCAAGGGCGCTGCGGTTTTCCATAGGGTGTGTTGACACACTTGTAGCTGTGTGTTTCATCAGCTCACGCTCCAGCACAAACACACACATGTGTGGTCTCGCTCTAAACATGTCAGCGCTGGACACAGCGTGTGCATGCAACACACACAACGGCTCAGTTAGCGGCAGCTGAAGCCTTACAGTTCAGGCGGGTAATTCTTCAGCATTATTAACATTATTTGCATCTTTGAAATGGTTGAATTGCTAGTGGTTGCAAAGCCAGTTAATCATTTGAAATCTTTGACAGAACAGTCACAGTGTGTATTTCAGCATCTCAATATTTATGTATTTTCTCGGAAATGGCAAAGAAAGCTGTTTTTTTTTTTGTTTTTTTTGTTTTTTTTGGTCAATCAAATAAACCATCATAGTTGGGAACTTAATTTAATTCAAAGTTTAATGAAACGATTCTAACGATTTGTTTGCATCATCACCCGAATGTCCTCACATGACATGTTGTATTAAAATCAGGGTTATTATAGTAGACTAATAACAACAAAAAATCGTCAGGTTGAAGGATGGCTGGGCCACCTTGCCCCTCAAGTGTTGCAGCCCTTGGGAAGTTGAGCCTCTGGAGAACCTCGGACCGAAGAGGGGAACGTATGTAGCCGCTGGGACCCCGCCCCCTTTACCTGCATGTGCACAAGTACAACGAGGACACCAGATCCTGTATTTATTTTGATCCTGTATTTAAATATTACCCAAAATGCATTGTTTTTACGATATATTACTTTTGTATATTACAATGCATTCTGGGTAATATTATTTGTCATTTTCGAGAAAGTGGCCGATAGATAGATAGATAGATAGATAGATAGATAGATGGAACGATAGATAGATAGAACGATAGATAGATAGATAGATAGATAGATAGATAGAACGATAGATAGATAGATAGATAGATAGATAGATAGATAGATAGATAGAACGATAGATAGACAGATAGATAGATAGATAGATAGATAGATAGATAGATAGAACGATAGATAGATAGAACGACAGAATGATAGATAGACAGATAGAACGATAGAACAATAGATGGATAGATAGAACGATAGACAGAACGATAGACAGAACGATAGATAGATGGAACGATAAATAGATAGAACGATAGATAGATAGATAGAATGATAGATAGAATGATAGAACGATAGATAGAATGATAGATAAAATGATAGAACGATAGATAGATAGATAGATAGAACGATAGATAGATAGAACGACAGAATGATAGATAGACAGATAGAACGATAGAACAATAGATGGATAGATAGAACGATAGACAGAACGATAGACAGAACGATAGATAGATGGAACGATAAATAGATAGAACGATAGATAGATAGATAGAATGATAGATAGAATGATAGAACGATAGATAGAATGATAGATAAAATGATAGAACGATAGATAGATAGATAGATAGAACGATAGATAGAACGAACGATAGATAGAACGATCGATAGATAGATAGAACGATAGATAGATAGAACGATAGAACGATAGATAGATAGATAGATAGATAGATAGATAGATAGATAGATAGATAGATAGATAGATGGAACGATAGATAGATAGAACGATAGATAGATAGAACGACAGAATGATAGATAGACAGATAGAACGATAGAACGATAGAACAATAGATGGATAGATAGAATGATAGATAGACCGATAGACAGAACGATAGACAGAACGATAGATAGATGGAACGATAAATAGATAGATAGAACGATAGATAGATAGATAGATAGAATGATAGATAGAATGATAGAACGATAGATAGATAGAATGATAGAACGATAGATAGAATGATAGATAAAATGATAGAACGATAGATAGATAGATAGATAGAACGATAGATAGAACGAACGATAGATAGAACGATCGATAGATAGATAGAACGAACGATAGATAGAACGATCGATAGATAGATAGAACGATAGATAGATAGATAGATAGATAGATGATAGATAGATAGATAGATAGATAGATAGATAGATAGATAGATAGATAGATAGATAGATAGATTGATTGATTGATTGATTGATTATTTTATATTGCCAGGTAAATTATTGTCAATATTTGATATACCAGCACTAATCAGCATACATACATTATTTCTAGTGTAAATGAATTTCTCCCATACTGTAAATCATGGTACTTTTATTTCATAACAAACTGAAACAACTGCAGAATCTCTGAAAGATTAAAATAACCTAAAAATAACGCTGTGACTGAAATACAACACATTTCTAGACTGATGGTATTAATATTGCCAGGTGTTTAGTTTACCTGGATAATGAGGCAGGAATCTCAGTTTAATCCGCTGTCTTTATCCTCTCACTGCCTGGTTTTCAGCAGGGCTTACTTAGACCCTACTTAGTGTAAAACTAGCTGGGCTTTTGGTTTTGGGCTTATGCTTCAGGCATGTTCACACAGATGATATTGCAGCATATGTTTGTACATTTTGATGCAATAACAGTCATTCTCAATTAAAAAAAAAAAAAAAAAAGATTTGTAGTATTTACTATTTCACAAATATATATATTTGCAGTTTGATAAAATTTTACATATTCATTATAATTTATAATGAAAAGTATATGCATAGTATTAGCAATGCAAAAGTCATGGGTTTGACTCTGAGGACATATATTGACTTTTTTTTTTTTAAATGTATACCTTGATTGCAATGTAAGTCACGTTGGATAAAAATGTCTGTAAATATAATTCATTCCTCAGTATTTTTGACTTGTTTTGCAGTAGAATTATCTAAACATTCTTAAATCTTTTACTTTTACTTAAGAAGCAAAATTACTTAATGTATTAAGTCTTGATTTCTGAAGAAAAAAACTCTAAATGAAATGAGTTTATTTAAGAATATTTATATATTTTACTGAAAAACAAGACAAAAATACTTTAGAAAATATTTTTTTTTGTATTGAATGTAAATGTTATACTTCTAAACATCTATACTAAACATCTTCCTCCCAGCCAAGAAAAAAAAAATCTCATCTATAATCTGTAGCTCTTTCAAACTAGCAAGTGATGAGCACCGCATAACATCTTCTTCAAGATTACACCAAAGAGAAGATGAAAGACTTTGGTCAAGTTGCTTGGTGTCTGTAAACAAGGCCTTTCTGTGTTGGTCCCTCATTCAGATTGACCTGGCCTCCGCCATTGTCCTGAGTCTTGCATTAAGAGGGGGCGGAGACGGCCTGCAGCTACAAGAGGTCCTGACCTCCTGCGGTGACCTTTCACCCTGAGGTCATCTCTACAGAGGAAGTGATCACAGCACGAGATGCTGCCAAAGCCTCAGATCTTTAACCACATGTTCATCTCGTCCAGGAAACACCTGAAAATTCTGCTCTCTTGTGGGTTTTGAACCAACTGCAGACGTGAAAGTGATACATGAGAAACACCATAATACAATGAATTACAAAAGTGAAAAAAAAAAATGCATAACTTCCAAATCATTAAAAAGGTTTCAATTTCGCTATATTCCTCAATTGGAGAAAACCACCTTGAACCACAGAATCAAAATGCTTATCAAATTTTAACTCTGCATCAAAAACAAATCCAAAGCTTGATTATGTACTTTGGATTTACAGTAAAAAGGCCTAATTGATTAATTATATGTTTGGAAGAACTCGGAGGGCCAAACACTATCACTTTAGATTCATTCAAGATGATAATATACATTATGTTTCTGACAAATATAAGCCAATGGAAGCATGTAAATAGAAAATAAGACTGGACCCAATATCGATCCTTGCGGTACCCCACACTTCATTAGAGCAGAACAGGATGAGAAATTTCTCCCAGAAAGATATGAATTAAACCAATTAAGAGCATTACCTTAAAGCCCACAGTCTTACACACTCCAAGGGCCTCATTTATACAAATGTTGCGCAGAAACCGTCCTAAATTTGATCTTATGATCATTTCTCAGATGTGCATATTGTGATTCATAGAATGAACGTACACACAGAAAACGAGCGTACGCCTCTCTTTCAGATGTGAAATCTATAAATCGCAAATGATCTTGAACTTAAGCGCAGCTGAATGGATTCAGTTCTCCACGTTTTAAACGACACCTAATTAATGTCATTTACATATAAAAGACCACCAGTCATCGTCCAAATCCTTGGCGAGCTGCAAGAATAGCTTAGATTTCCAAACACCTGCAGTAATCTGACCAGGAAAAGTGTGTACGTCTGCTCAGACCCTGACGTGGCGCTAAGCGCTTTTCCACATCAAAGACCGTTTTTATAAATATGAGCATTATAATGAGGCCCCAAAAGTATATCATGCACTACAGTGTCAAATGCAACAGTCAAATCAATTAAAACTAAAATTGCACATCTGATGTCACTTTGCTTTTCAAGTAAATGTATCCTATTTTAAAGGTGTAATATGTAAGATTTTTGCAGTAAAATATCCAAAAAACAACTAGGCCAGTGTTATATATTTTGTTCACTCGAGTACTTACAATGTCCCAAATATTTCCAACTATTTGTAAATCGTGAGAAAATTGCAATTTTATCCAAGGCTCCGGGACGTGTGAGGAGTCGCCTGTCAATGGTGTCATACCCGCGTTACCCTCGGTTTCTGGTTTTATTTTGTAGAAACCATGGAAACATCAAAGACGCTTTAATATATTACATGTTTTAATAGGCAAGGGAACAACTGTTTGGTTACATTTATAGACAGAAAATGAATTATTGTTATATAGCTCAACACGTTTAGTCTTATTGTTTAAATCGAATTTTCTTGATTTTTTTTTTTTTTTTTGCGAGTACCATGCTTTACCATGCCTCAGAGAAAAACACTATTTTGTGAAGTAGCTAACATAGCATAATCAGATGCAGCTTTATTTTTAGTAACAGTAATACAGCATTTTCTCCATCATACAATACGTTTTAAAATTAATTGCATGCCATTTATCAACACAAGCCATCCAGCATTTAATACCCTTTTGAACACACAGAGTAACATTATAACATCATTTTCAACAAAGCCAAATGTATCTAATATGATAAACAGAGCTGCGTTACCTCATACTCATGACCGGAAAAGCGGTAGCGGCGCCGGCGACTGTGGCATAATAAAAGTTCGGCTGCTCGTGAGGCGTGTGTTGCGCAATCGCTCCAGCGTCCTCGTTCAGCTCCACAACACTCGGTCCTGCTCTGCTTCATACTACAGTAACGTTAATAATCGCATCCATGAGCATGATTTCTTCATGAGTCCTATCCCGATTGTTTCCACCGGCTGTGATGTGAAGACCACATGTCCCAAGATTCAGCACTCAAACTTGTAGGTTTCAAGCTACGCCTTTGTTTTGAATAGGCCTCTAGCGACCTCTAGCAGACAGAAATCCTACATATTGCACCTTTAAGACTGTTTAGATATTTGTACTGGAAAATATGACAAAATACAGAGTATGAAAATGACTTTTTGCAGTGTACTTGCCATACAAAATCAATAATCTTCAATTAAGAATGAGAACTTCAATAAAAATACAATTATTTGAAAGAATACTAAGAAAATCTTTTTTTGCAGTGTATAATACACTCTTAAAATTAGGGTTCCTTGAGACTCATTTATAAAGCGTGCGTACGCACTGATTTGATCTTAAAGTGTGCGTACGCTTAAATCCACACGCTCATATTTATAAAATTGGTCTTTGACGTGGAAAAGCGCTTAGCGCCACATCAGGGTCGGAGCAGACGTACGCACTTTTCCTTGTCAGATTACTGCAGGTTTTTGGAAATCTAAGCTATTCTTGCAGAGCGCCATTCTAAATTAAAGGATTTGGACGATGACTGGTGGTCTTTTATATGTAAATTACATTAGTAGGTGTCGTTTACAACACAGAAAACTGAAACCATTCAGCTGTGCTTAAGTTCAAGATCATTTGCGATTTATAGATTTCACATCTGAAAGAGATTTTCAGTGTGTATGTTCATTCTATAAATCACAGGTATGCACATCTGAGAAATGATCGTAAGACCAAATTAAGGACGGTTTCTGTGCAACATTTTATAAATGAAGCCCCTTACATTGTAAAAAATATTCCATTAAATTTACAGTAAAAAAAAAATCTGGCAGCCAGAAATTCACAGTAAAAAAATACTGTGATAATGTTTTCAGTTTTACTGTATATTAATATAAAATTATTTATAAAAAAATGTAATCATATTTAATGTGTAATGCAGGGGCTTCTGGGAATGTTCTTTTACTTTTTTTTTTTTTTGGAATAAATTATATAGTAATTCATAGTTTTACTTGCAAAAACCCTAAAGTTGACAGTATTTTACAGTAAAATTACATATAATGTGATGTTAAAACATTTAAAGTTTTTCACCATATACAGTAAGGTAACTTACAGTTAACCAATTAACGTTGTTTTCTGTAGTATTTTTTACAGTATTTTTTCTGTAAAATATGCAAGCTCTTTTTTTTCTACAGCGGACATTCAAAGAAGATAAGCCGTTGTCTATTGCTCATAAATATTCTGTCACCCACACATTGCAAAATATATTTAACACAATATTTTCCTTTTGGGAGTAAACCAAATTTTTTTCACTTCATTTAAATTTATAAGAATCAACCGAATGGAAATCTTTTTTTTTTTTTTTTTTTTTCTCCTTGGTGGGGGCAGTTTTATGGCTACAAAAACAGAATTTGTGGTTTCAACGGTTGAGGTTTGATGCAAAAGGCTGTGGAACCTTTTATGCAACCTGGCGTCCAGGAGCCTTAAATAAATATTTGGCTTTCCACCCTTTTGAGCCTTTTAGCCTCTGCTAAGGGAAAAGACTGAGCTTGAAAAAAAAAAAAAAAAAAATTCAAGGTCAAATGTCCTGTGCGGGCCAGCTGCCAGGTCTATTTCATAACTACTAACACACGCATGTAGCGCCCACCAAGGAAAAAAAAAAATCATGCACGCACTCGCACATGAACACATACGCACACTGGATGTGCTTTCTGCAAAAAAAAAAATAAAATATCTTGACCATGACCACGCGACCGTAGGGGCTTCTTTAGGGGCAGATCTCAGATTAGATTAACGACTGGCCTGAGAGAGCACTGTGTGTCGATTCGCTGGGCCGCTGAATAAAACAGGCGGCTGTTTTATCCGAATGCGTTATTGTGACTTTGTTGCTCAAGCATAGACAAGCCTCCCCACTGACAGCGCTGTTAAGTGGCCTCCGGGATCAGATAGAATCGGCGTGACTGGTCACCACAGCCGAAGCATTGTTCACAGACGTGTTTTTCTTCCATTGAGTCATGCGGTGCTGGTAGCACTTTGAGGTGTTGTTGCCTCATGAGTGATTTCAGATTACGGGTGACACAAACCCATATCTACAAGAAGAATAAGCAATGGCTTCTTGTTTAGAAGTCACTGAAGTGTTTATGGTTTGCTTTTGCAGTAAATGGGGCAGTTTTTATGTGGTTATAGTGTAGAAGCCACTACTAAACATGGACACGTGTGGAGTAGGTCACGTTCACTTTTAAATAGCATGTGTAATTTACAGGCTCACACAGAATCACAGATTTACACAGAATTCAAATTGTCATGCCCTGTTTTAACCCAGTGATTGGGTTAAATGTTTGCCCAATGTGCTGGGCAGTTTTATTTAACCCAACTATTGTTTAAAAATGACTATATAGCTGGCTTAAAATGAACTCAAAATAGGTTGGAAATTAAAAATCAGACACATAATTACTAGAGGCAACAGTAATAATCAAAAGGTGAACATTTATCAATAAATTGTGTTAAAATGGACATGTTTACAACAAGTGAAATCAAAGAATGAACTGGTGTGACGTCATTTTGAACAAAATCAGGCTAAAAAAAACATTTTTTGCTAATTTCTGAAGTTTGAAACGGCTTGCAAAAGCAAACTTTCTGGAAAACACCTCGGAACTACCATTGGTCCGTGGCGATTACATAATAGGTGGGTGTGGTTCTGAGGCTCCGCCTTCTTCTTACATGGAAATCTTCTCCGGTTTATTTCTTCTGTTCAGACCCAAGTAAAAACATTGACACTGACACTGTTTTTTAATGTTTAATGGTGTAAAGCTGCTTGCTTTTAAACAAATCTATTGTATAAAATGGTATATAAATAAACGTAACCTGACTGGAGTGCCGAATTGCAGATCTGGTGCAGATCGCTTTGATCAGATGCTTTCTTAACAGCTGTTTTCTCATCACTGTCATTTTTGTTGTGTTTATTTTGTTATCGAGAAGAAAGCGTACAGCAGATATTTACATATTCATCTAAACGTCGCTCTCAGCAGTTTTGGCGGAGTCGGGATGTTCGCTAACATTATACCGCTGCTCACGTATTTCGAACTTCTTTTTACCCCAAAGCGAAGAATAAAAACGAACATCGCCGTGAGTATATCAGGGCCTTGACACTTGAACGGGAAGTAAATTAAGACGCCATTGCCTTCTTTAGAGCTGCTTATACAGTAGCTGAATTTAATTTGTTGCATAATTGATAGACTTTGCAGCATTGACACAGTTATTGAACTGAATTGAATCAACATTGAACTCAATCGAGCTCTTCTGTAGAGCTGAATTTATTTCATGATTGATTAATTTTGTTGTTTATTACTGTGCAGTTGCTTTGAAATAATCTGTATTGTGCAAAGCGCTTTAGAACTAAAAGTGACTTTTTCATGCACTCTCTCACCTTCAACTCTTTATCTCACGCTCTCTCCCTCACAGGGTCTGATTGCTCATTAATGTCTGGGGTTAACGAGCTGTGACTGTCCCTGGCTGGACATAAGCTGGACAGTCAACAAGAACCGGGAGTCTTCATCGAAGAACGTCTGCTTTGTGCGCCACCTCCGTACCTGCGGGGTCACATGGTTCACAGCGGTGAGCCTGGAGACACCATGGAAGCAAGATTTACACTTGCATAACTGCAGATTTAAGAAGTCGTATTTATATCAGAGCTAAAGCCCTGTAAAAATGCCATGGGGTAAGAAGCTTGGTCAGTTCGGCTCCCGACTATGAGGCGATTACCTCGATTTCCTATGCAAAACAGCAATAATTTTCCTCCTGTTGAAGCCACACAAACTAAGGTCAACAAACCCGCTGACCACTCTGACATCAGCAGCGGGCCACCAAGAAGTGTGTTGCCGCAAACTATTGACCGGCCGCCGGACGTCGAGATCTTTTTATCATCTCCTGTTTCTGCTTATGTATTATATTTATCGATTGCATGAAGGTGCGACACTTATTTAATGGAATTAAAAACAAGCAAATGTCTTTTTTAACATTAGCTATTTTGGTCACGGCCCTATTTATTCCACGAGCAATTTAAACACAGCAGCACCACCCTCCTGAGTAAACCTCCTTCTGCCCTCAGCAAACAAATAGGCTTGGCGGAGAAGGTCTGGTGGTCCGATGCTGGTTTAGATGGTGTTATACCTGGATGGAGGAATTCTTTTGAAATCTAAACTGTCACAGGAAAGATTTCACGACTTTAATCGGCATCCAAGGCTTGATGGGGCTTGAGTTGGCTGGCGAGGGGTGGTGAAGGGCGAGCGGTGAGGGTAACTGGCCTTTCGCCCAGTTCCAATGTATGTGTGTGTGTTTGTGATATAAGTGTAGCGCTCAGGCTCGTAGGTGCTTCAGGTATATGGAGTGAAAGCCAACTTCAGCAAAACCCTGCTTTGAGGAGCCATCACACCTGATGAATGAGACCATTGATAAACGTGTGTGGCATACAATCTGGCACATCATCTGCAAAAAAACGATGTTAGACCACAGGGCGAAGAGGGAGATAAATAGTGTACAGTTGAAAATTTATTTTTTTTATTAAAATTTAATTTAATTTATATTTTCATTTCCTCCAATATGCTGAAAACGACTGACTTAGAATTTTGATGGTACCTTTCAAACATGTAGGTTTTTATTTAATACAGCTCTTGATGAAGTCTTAGTCTTGAATACCTTTCTGTTTCATTCAATTATAGTGAACTCAACTATTCTTGGTTTTATTTTTCTAATATACCTCATATAGCATACTGCAAAAAAAAAAAAAAAAAAAAAAAGTGAGTTTATGCTGAAAATTCAAACTTAATTCAAAGGGAAAACAAATTTTCCTTGCATCAGTGGCAGAAACTCAATTTTGATTATTCTTTTTAGAAAACAAGACTTAATATCTTATGTAATTTAGCATTTTAGAATTTAGTAATTTTAGCATTTACTTGAGTAAATGTATCTTGGTTTAAGAATGTTTAGATATGTGCTAGTACTTATGCTTACCGTTAGTGATGCACTAATATTTATTTGTCTTGAATAAATTAAAAATAACACTAAAAATCATTTGTTTTAAATGCTACAAATGACTATAGGCATCACAAGGTTATAATGTACAGTCTAAAAAAGGGCAATTGCATTTGAGATGTACTTTTAACAATAGTTATTAAATTTTTATTATTGTTTTTTTTTTTTTTTTTTTTTTTTTTGAAGATTAACATTAAGTGAATTTTAGGTTATTGCAAAGGAAATCGAAAACAGATAGATGGATAGATAGATAGATAGATAGATCAAAAAAAAAAATCTCTAATATCATCCAGCAAACAATATGAAACAGATACACTGTGCATCCCTGCAAAAATAAAAAATAAAATCTTGCATGGTTTCTAAAAGTCTTTTATGTTTCAGTATTTCGATGAACTAAATTCACAACGATCATTCTTGCTGCTAGTGAATCTGTATTTAATGAAGTCTAGGTCATGTTTGCTTTTATCTCGCATAGTTTTATAGGGGGTTTTGCATTTCACACAAAGTTGTCCATGCTGGTATCTGCTTAATTTGACTAGCTTTGACCAAGCGAGAGATGAACTTGCAGTAAAATATGAACTTTGGGTGTATGAGCTAAGACGTCCTCAATAAAAGATATGGGAAGCGTGTTCTCGTCATTTTAAAGCTTGATAAGGCTGTCCATTTTGCTATCCTAACTATGTGTTATGATTGGCTGCATTTTATTATTTGCATTCAACATTGCTTTTCACGAGCCCATCAGAACAGAACTGCGACCCATTTTTGGGGGTTAAAAAATGTCCATATTGTCACTGTCACATTAGTTTATACATTAGCAATATCCACATTATTATGCATCACATTCAAGTTTAATTCTTTTATCTGATAATGAACATCAAAATGATGTATTTATAGATTCATGTGGCCCACAAGATGAATCTAGTTGAATGTGGATGTCATTTTCTCTGACAGATGCATTTCTCAGCTTTAGCCAACAGGCTAAGTAGACTAGTTTAGGCAGAGGAGGGAAAAATGAAGCAACTACGTGCTTCCTTGATACACTGGTTAGTGCATTGAAAGTACTGTCACTTACTGTAAATGGCCCACTGTCGTTGTTATTATTATTTAAATTACAAATATATACAGTATATATATTCAATTATTTATATATCAAAAACATTCTCCAAAAATGCTAATAATTATCCAACATAAGTTAATGTCAGTAAATTATGGAATGCCACAAGGGTCTGTTTTAGGCCCTCTGCTATTCTATACATATATATATATATATATATATATATATATATATATATATATATATATATATACATGCTGCCCCTTGGTAATATTATTAGAAAACATGGAATTACTTTCCACTGTTATGCTGATGATACTATATATATATTTTATCACAACCAGATGAAATCTCTAAACTATTGAAGTTGACCAGCTGAATGACCAATACTTTTATTCTATTAAATTCAGATCATAATTTAATTGCTTATTATAAGTTATCATTATTTATTATAAGACGTATTACTTATTGGACCAAAAAAACCTGTTCACAGATTTTTAAAAAAAAATTTTTTTATATATCTTCTACAGTTAAAGACCTGGGTGTTATATTAGATAACAACTTGTCTTTCGAATATCATATTTCATATGTTACAAAAACAACCTTCTTCCATTTCAGAAACATAGCTAAGCTATGGAACATGTGATCTGTTTCTGATGCAGAAAAGTTAGTTCATGCATTACTAGTTGCACTACTAGTTGTTTGTCCCGCATCCTCAATAAACAAGTGACAATTAGCCCAAAATGCAGCTGCTAGACTTCTTACAAGGTCGAGAAAATATTATCTTATATTCCCCAGTTCTCTTATCTCTGCACTGGTTACCTATTAAGTTCCATTTCAATTACAAAGTATTGCAACTGTAATAAGGCCCTGTGTATTTAACTGATCTTCTATCACCCTACAATCCATCGTGCTCTTTAAGGTCACAAATCTCTGGACTTTTGATAGTACCTAGGATATCTAAGTCCACTAATGAAAAGAGAGCGTTTTCGCATTTAGCAACAACTCTGGAATAGCCTTCCTGATAATATCATTACGTTTTTGGGGAGTCACACCAAATTTTACAAACTGAACTAACCTTGTCTTATTATAAAAAGGTCAGATTTTGTGATATTTTAGGAGACTTATTGACAAGTCATGCAGGTGTGCAGAGGTCTGTTAATGATTTTGTTCTCTTGAACATCCAAGTTAATATCAGTAAATTATGGAGTGCCGCAAGGGTCTGTTTTAGGCCTTCTGCTATTTTAAATATACATGCTGCCCCTCGGTAATATTATTAGAAAACATGGAATTAGGAATGCCGCATTATACAGATTTGGAATGACGTGTGGGTGAGCAAATGATGACAGAATTGTAATTTTTGCAAGAGAATCTTTGTGACAGTTTAAGTTGCAAAGTCGATTTTAGTTGTGTAAATGCAGAATGAGGGCCATTTCCACACAGTTCGATCATGGGACATCTACCTTCATTACAAGCAACATCCCTCAATTCGGGCATCTCATTGTCATCCTCTAGCCCATCGATGTGAATTTAGTGCTTTAACCTCGCACCCTTGGCTCTGTAATGCTTGCAGACGGCTGTCTGTGTTTTCTTCATTTGTCAGGGTCCGGACAGGAAGCTGATGACTTCAGTTGTTGTGATGCATGCATAATGAACCAGTGCGCACAATGGCCCACCTGTGAGCAACAAAGATGCACTCTTCTTAGTCTTGGAGGTGCCCTCTCCAGCCCATTGTCCCGCTCTACAGATTCGACCCAGCTGCGTGGGCGTCCGGCCTCCATGGGTATTCATGTGGCCAAGAGTCAGAGCGTCAGTGAAAGGCGAAAACCGTGATTGTGCTCCCTCCCCCACAAGCCATCCCTGCACCCCAAGAAAGAGCTCTTTATCTGGGCCTGAGATCACGGCCAACCAGCTGTGTACAAATGTGTGGAGCTTGCGTTTTTTAGGGAACTCAGCTGTTGTTTTGTACTGAAAGACGAGCTTCCATCACACTTGCAGAGAACACTAAACGATATTGGATGCTCTTGTTGGCTCCCTGGAAAAGAGCCATGATTTTCCGCAAAGGCGTGTGCACATGAGCCGTCTCAGTACACCACTAAATCTGTGAGATTTCAAAACGATCATGGCATCTGTCAAAAATCAACCAGGTTTTGTTCGGATCAGAGAATGAGAATATCATTTTCCTGCTAAATTACTGGACTATATAGTCCATCTTTATACATTTACCATTTCGGTAACACAACCAATTTCAGAATCTGCAAATATAATAAAGTATTAGTTATGAATGGTTACAATTAGTTATGAAAAGATATAATGCATAATAATGAACACATTATGGATATCATTATAATGCATTATACATAAAGACTTTAAGTTTGTCATGTGTTTTAATGCATTATACATACAGTACCTATTATAATTATTATAACTGTGGTTACAATTATTCAAACAATGTATTACAAGGCATAATTAATGCATTAAAAATACTTTTACAATGCATTATATATAAAGGCTTAAAGTACCAAAGTTTCTCATAAAAGTCATGTCACTTATAAAGTGCTGCAGGGATGATGAATTTGTGTAGGCCGAAACCTAGAAATTAGCATTTTAGCTCTTTCCGGTTTCATCATCCTGAAGTGAATGGGTTTTGAATGGGTTTTTGATTAAATGCCTGAAATAGGGTCTGTGATTAACACAAGCTCAGGATATTTTGATATTTTATTTTTCAAGTCATGTGACCTTGGTGTCATTTATAGCCTATGTTTAGCTTTTTACTTCTTGTGACTGTATTTAGGCCTCAAAAGTTATGTTCATTTGTGAAGATCATCATGATGAACAACACTTATTTGCTGCAATGATCCAAAAGCCAATAGAAAAATCCTATTGGGTTTTTGTCAAGGGAACCAGGGTGATGCAAGCATACAGGTTGGCCTTAGTGCAGTAAATGAAATGAAATCTGTGTACACTGCAGGCAGCACAACATCGGGCTCTTGCAGTGCAGACGGTTTTGTGGGTTATGGTGGGAGTGATTTAGTTTTGTTGTATCATGACATTTGCTTGCAGTGTTGATTGTTTGCAACAGGTGGATTGTGACTACAGTGCTGGTGAGTTAGGGTCAATGAATGTGCAGATTAGTTTGCCAAAGAAAGATTCTCTCCTCTTTAGAAAAATAAATAAATAAACACTGGGTTACACTTCATTTTAAGGTGTCCTTGTTAGAGTGTAATAAAACATTTAAGTACTGAGTAATAGATATTAACCTCATGTACTTACATGTTAGGGTTAGGGTTGGGGATGCTATATGCTGGGATTTGGGTTAGGAACAGGGTTTGGTTTAGGGTTAGCTGCATGTAATTATGCATAATTTACTGTTATTACTATAATAAGAACATGCAACATGTAACAAGGACACTTTAAAATAAAAACACTGGTGAGCAACTCAAGTAACAGACTGTGTTTGTGCTAGTCGATATATGTAGAATAGAATACACATGGTGAATACAACTAATGCATCATAAATGTATGTTATAATGCCTATATATTTTCAAAAATAATTGTAACCATAGTTAAAATGCATGATCATATTTGCAGATTCCTTGTTGCATCTTAAAAAGGGAATTTTGCAAGTAACTTGTAAACATTTTCCCAACATCATTATCATTAACTGAGTAGATTTTTCACATTAAGCATATGCAGATTATAGCAAAATAATATTTTTGCTATAATCTAATGATTTAAGGATCCAATAAAATAGTCCACTTGCACAAATGTGTGTTTTGTAACACCTCTTAAATTAGCATGATTTAGATATTTTCTCCCCTCAAATTTCAATATAGTCAAACACAATGGCTTATATTCAGTTATATAGTGAACTATATAATAAATGCAGATTTTAACCTAAAGATTGAACTATGTTCAGATTGAAGGTCATGACATTTTTACTGGGGCAATTATTCACTTTTAAGATAATTAATTACAATATTTGCTTGCTAGTTATTTTGTTTTTTAAATTTTATTGAGAAGCCAATAATATGATGTTTAAAGGGATAGGTCACCCAAAAATGAAAATTTGATGTTTATCTGCTTACCCTCAGGGCATCCAAGTTGTTTCTTCAGTAGAACACAAATGATGATTTTTAACTCCAGCCGTTGCAGTCTGTCAGTCGTATAATGCATGTCAATGGTAACAAAATCTATGAGAGTAAAAAAAAAAAACATGCACAGACAAATCCAAATTAAACCCTGCGTCTCGTGACAACACATTGATGTCCTAAGACACGAAACGATCGGTTTGTGCGAGAAACTTGAACCGAACCTTGAACGCGTGCACGGCATCCGGTGTGTGAGGTGTGTACGCACTCTGACGTATTACAACAGTTGTTATACAAATGGAAGTAAACTACTAAAAAACATGGTTTTAATACATCAAAACATCATTTTATTTTGTTACTTTTCGTAAGGGCAGCTTTACAAATAAAAAGGACACATACAAAGATCTTGTTCACATACCTCAGTTGGATGTGGAAAAACCATATGCACAGCTGATAGTTTAAGTCGTACATGATCCTCTCCTGGGTATGTAAAATCATCAGGGGAAAAATAATCGCTGCAGACCCTCAACAACTTTAGTACGTTAATGGGTGTGTTGATATCCAGCCGAAGAGCAATCAACCATAACTTCAGGCGAGCAGCTCAGAAGTTGGAAATACGTGGAAAGTCACCACTCCCGAATGAGTTTGAGCGAGAGAACGTAATCTTTTAGTTTTAAGTTGGTTTGAGCAATCCGGATAAGCGCAAGTAAGTACCATTTTGATTAGCCGTCGTACCTACAATGTTTGTGCTCTGTGTAAACAATGAGTGACGTATACGCGCGAGAGATCACTTCCGGCGCTTGCGTAAACTACGCCAGACCGCGTACACACCTCACGCACCGGATGCCGTGCGCGCGCACAAGGCAGTTGGACATAGTGGTGTATTAGAGGTAAAAAATTACATACTGTTCGGTTTCTCGCACAAACCAGTCGTTTTGTATCTTAGGACATCAATGTGTCGTCACGAGCTGCAGGGTTTAATTTGGATTTGTCTGTGCATGTTTTTTTTACTCTCATAGATTTTGTTCCCATTGACATGCATTATACGACTGACAGACTGCAACGGTTGGAGTTAAAAATCATCATTTGTGTTCTACTGAAGTCACCTACATCTTGGATGCCCTGGGGGTAAGCAGATAAACATTTTTTTTTGGGTGAACTATCCCTTTAATGTCAGGTTTCATTGTGACAACTTGCCCCACTTTAACAGTAACACTATAACTTCTAGCCAAGACTTGCACAGAAACTGGCTTTTAACAATAAACGTACTCTGAAAATATACACTGGACTAAAATGTGTGACAACTAACATACATACACGTGTGTATTCAAACACACACACACACACATATAAACACATTATATATATATATAAATGCATTATGCTAGCCTATACCATCTGAACCAGACAGCATAACAATATCCAATATCAGAATTCTTCTTCTTTTTTTTTTTTTTGCTCAAGTTTCTGGATGATATTAAACATGTGGCAATGGTTAGAAAGGCGGAAAACAAGCAGAAATAGGGAACCCAATCCCGGGCGGACCATTTATCAGGCTGGCCGCCGTTTTCTTTTTCTTTATGCTGACAAAGTCCAGCATCTCACCTTCCAAATGAAAAGCTAGTAATAGGGCCAGCGGAGGCGAACGGATCAGAGCTTTCAACACACGCCTCACACACAGATGAAACATAGCGTGCGGGGCAGATCCTTAACTAATTGTACTTTGTCTTGTTTTCTTTGTGTCTGAACGCTGCAAATTCTATCATTATTAGATGAGCGTTTTACAGTGACAGGCCCCACCAGAGTCCAATTGGTGAAGTTTAATGATTATCCTTTTACTTCTGAGGGTTCTGTCTCTCATGACAATGTGCAGTGATCTGGTTAAACTCATCCGCAGGGAAAACCAAAGTAGAGTCTTTCCAGGTCTGTGTGGGTAGTTAGGGTTAAAGAGAAAGCCCTGCAGTTGAGATATCAAGTGCAACAAAAGATGTTCCAATTATCCCACGTTCCTTTAAACGGTTCAGTTAGCAGGTTTTTATAACAATAAGCAGCTAAATGGTTCACATGAACTCACTTCTTATATAATCTTACACTGTTACACTGTTACATAATCATCTGAAAAAATCATACCCAGGAAACGCACTTTTCTACATTAGAATGTTGGTGATGCTTTATAATAATGCATTTAAGGGGAGGTTGATTATGATTTCACTTTTTTAACTTTAGTTAGTGTGTAATGTTGCTGTTTGAGCATAAACAACATCTGCAAAGTTAAGACGCTCAAAGTTCAATGCAAAGAGAGATGTTTTCTTTTACAGAAATTGCTTTTTAAGGACTACAACAAACGGCTGGTAGGGACTACAATGAGCTTCTTCCTGGGTTAGTGACACCACAAACACTAAAATTTACATAAACCCCGCCCCCGAGAACACTCAACAAAGGGGGCGAGGCCATGTTGGGCTGCTTTAGAGAAGAGGAAGAGTTGTTGTAGTAGAACGAGGGTCAATTCAATGCTGGATTTACACAAAAGATTAACATGACAGCACTTGCTAGTGGATGAGTTGAATCAACTCCACAGCAACTACATAAATTTATCCACTAACCATTCAGAAACGTCCAGTTTCATTCTAAAAGTTGTAACTTCTTCCTGAGTCTCTCCATCAGTGTCGACTCCGGTTTGAACAATGTAAGGCTGAACACCGTTACTGACAATCCTCATTTTGGCTGCGTGAGATTTTCCAGCTTTGTTGGTGTTGAGCAAATGAAGTGCAAGCTGTTAAAGCTCCGCCCTCTTCTGGAAAGTGGGCCGGGAGCAGCAGCTCATTTGCATTTAAAGGGACACACACAAGAACTGTGTGTTTTTGCTCACACCCAAATAGGGGCAAATTTGACATGCTATAATAAATGTGGGGTATTTTGAGCTGAAACTTCACAGACACATTCTGGGGACACCAGAGACTTATATTACATCTTGTGATAAAAGGTATTATAGGTCACCTTTAACTAATATTTACTAAAAAGGAGCAATACATTAATAAATACTGTAACAAATCTCTGTTAACATTAACTAATAAAAGTAAGCTATTCAGTGTTACTTCAGTTATTTCAGTCCAATATACTGAAGGATTAAAATGAAATTATCTATAAATAATGTTAACAAATTATCTATAAATAATGTTAACATATACAACTTATGATTTTATTCCTTTTATTAGTAAATGTTGAAATTAACATTAAGTAAGAATAATAAATGCTGTAGAAGTAGTTATTGTTAGTTCATGTTAAATAATGCAATTATTGTTAAAAAAAATTGAACCTTATTGTAAAGTGTTACTGAATTTAGATGAGTCAGTCATCATTGTTTCTCATGAAAAGATAATTGTTATTTTGTAAATAATGATTGCGAAATGGTGTTTAGCATTGAAAGGTGGTGTAAGAAAATTAGGACATATTTGCAAATGCTATATATATATATATATATATATATATATATATATATATATATATATGTATGTAAAAATAGGGCCCAATGCACTGTGATAATATGAAGTTTTTTTCTGTATTGATTTTTGGCAGAGGTGTTTTCCTCATATTTTGAATTTTCAGAGCTAGAGGAAATGTCCATAAACTTAATGGATAATATCATGGCAGAAAATTACAAGTACCTTTTCTATTTTTTTTTTTTTTTTTTCTTACAATGCATTTTATCATCAATATTAAGGTGTGAAATCTGACAAATCTGATGAATTTTAGCAGTATTGTTGTCATTCGAACAAGCCTTCATTAATATAGAGCTGGTACAGTTTAAGGTTATCCTTACTACTCCAACAAAACTCAGAAATGTGACACCAAACAATGACTGGTTGGTCTTCTACACACACTCAGTGTGTTCTGGTACCTTATTTTTGTTTCCTGTTTGAACTATGCAACAGCCTGCATATCAAACTGAATTTTGAGTTTGAGTTTTTGAATGCTTTTTCCATTTTTGTGTGTAATGTGCATCAGACGGTCTGTGGGCGTGCTGTCTGAGACTCTGCCCTGTCTCCTCTCTCTCAGCTTTTGTGGAAGTATGCATTTGAGTTTGGAACAAAGCCTGGGAATACAAGAATGATTGGTGCATTTGTGCATAAGTAGTGAAAATTAAAATCTTCAAAATATTTAAAGCCTCATGCATGTACAGTAATTGCAAAGTCCCCTCGGTGAGAATTTGACAAACCCCCACTAAACGCATAATGCATGCTGGACTTGATAATGAGCCGGATTTGCAGGCTTCATTCTGAATAAGTACACTTCTATGTGAGAGCTAATATTTGTTCCAGATTTCATAATTATATCAATTTGATCCGGACTAAATGCAGACTCTAGCACTCATTTTTGACTGAACTCAACGGGACACCGTTTGAAACTCACTGCACCCCTGTAATGCCTACAGACTCTTGGACCCCAGACAAAACCTGCATGGGGCGACAGAAGAAAAAAAAAAATAGAGAAAAGAAGCCAATTAAGCCAATTAAGGATAATGATTTAGAAAATATAATTCATTGTGCAATAAAATAAAAACATTAATGTAGTTTGTGTGTGCAGTGGGGTTGCTTAAATTACATTTCAGTCTGTTCCTCACACAAAATATCTTCAGAAGATTTTCTGTCCCTTGTGAAAAGAAATCAATTTTAGCATGCTTTTAAAGATGCAATATTTTTGGACACTTCATTGCATGTTATTTACAATTAGATAAAAATGTATTTTACTTTCAATTTTGTTTAAAAATAGTTTAGGCTTAAGAATGCTTTTTTCAACCCACTTAAGTAGGACTTAAGTGCATCTTTATGTGTAATTTCACACAGCTTCTTCCGCAATATAAAATAAGATTTTAAAAATAATATAAAATACTTTGCATGTGCTTTAGTTTGTTGGTCAGCATATTAAAATGTGTACTTCTTGAAAGCATGACAAAACATAACCAAATGAATTAAAATGCACTTTAAAGTAAATCTTTGACATTATTACAAAGTGCAGAAGTTTTAAAAGTGTACATGAAAGTTAAGTGCACTTAAATGACCTTTAATTTCATTCATATTATATTATCTGCAAGTATATATATATATATATATATATATATATATATATATATATATATATATTCTTTCAAGTTTTAAAGTGTTAAGTGTACTTCTTTTTCAAAAGGGGTCATATGGGCTACTTTTATGATATTTCTACTGCGCTTTTGTGTCCTTTTTGAAATTTACTGCTTCAGTCACCATTCATTGCAATTGCATGAAAAAGTGCAACCAGCACATTGCTAAAAATGTCACCTTTTGTGTTCCACAGAAGAAAAATAACACTGGTTTTTAACAGTATGATTAAATAATGTATTTCCATTTTTTGGTGAAGTAATCCTTTAATGCTTACTAGGCTTTAGCAGACTTTGCATTGACGCTTTATATTACTCACGATCCAGGCATCCGGTTCCAGCGGGGAAATAAAACAGAAGGAATACCTTTATCAAAATGACAACTTTGACTGAAGCTCTTGAACTTGGTCTTCTAAATCAATGCTTTTTATATTTGGCGTCAAACTCCCCAATATATGTAGGAGACAGATGTCCACTCATTACAACTTCTCTTGACATTTCCTCCTATGGCCCAAAATGCCTCACTGGAGAGTCATTAGAAATGAGCGTCTGTTTAGTCTCCAGCAAACATCCCCCTCTGATCTGCTGTCAGCTGGATTATGAAGAGCATCATCAGTCACTGAGGACACACGTACACCCACAGACTCGAACCACTGACAACATAGTTATATTCTGCAGATCTTTTCTACCATATGGTCCCTTTAAGTTCCTGTTTTTCATGTAATTTTATTGAGATGCAATCACACCCTGATTAGTTTAAAGTTTTTGGATACTGAAGGGCGAATTCACTTTTGCATGTGGTATTTTGTCTTGTTCACACGCAATCTAGTGTAACCAGGCACTATCTGCATGTTAGTGCATAGCCAAGTTGTTATTTTGAGGTCAAACATGCTTGCTTTGTAAATTTGACTCATTATAGTTTGCACCTTTTTCAGTCTATATTGCTATATTGCATCAGATATTTTGTCTAAAAACTGACATTTTTATGCATTTTCTAGACATTGTGGGACCAGTAATAATTAAATGATGAGAAAGGGCATCATAAGTGCACATATATCCACCAATAAATAAATATATCAGGCATAACATTATGACCAGCTTCCTAATATTGCGTTGGTCCCCCTTTTGCTGTCAAAACAGCCCTGACCCGTCGAGGCATGGACTCCACTAGACCCCTGAAGGTGTGCTGTGGTATCTGCACCAAGATTTTAACAGCAGATCCTTTAAGTCCTGTAAGTTGCGAGGTGGATCCTCCACATCCCGCAAATGCTCGATTGGATTGAGATCTGGGGAATTTCGGAGGCCAAGTCAACACCTCAAACTTGTTGTTGTGCTCCTCAAACCATTCCTGAACCATTTTTGCTTTGTGGCAGGGTGCATTATCCTGCTGAAAGAGGACACAGCCACCAGGGAATACCGTTTCCATGAAAGGGTGTACATGGTCTGCAACAATGCTTAGGTAGGTGGTACGTGTCAAAGGAACATCCACATGGATGGCAGGACCCAAGGTTTCCCAGCAGAACATTGCCCAAAGCATCACACTGCCTCCGCCGGCTTGCCTTCTTCCCATAGTGCATCCTGGTGCCATGTGTTCCCCAGGTAAGCGACGCACACTCACCTTGCCATCCATGTGACGTAAAAGAAAACATCAGACCAGGTCACCTTCTTCCATTGCTCCGTGGTCCAGTTCTCATGCTCACATGCCCACTGTTGGTGCTTTCGGTGGTGGACAGGGGTCAGCATGGGCACCCTGACTGGTCTGCGGCTATATCAAGCTATCAAATGAAAATAAAAACACCACCAGTGAATTCCCCTTTAAACCAGAGGCCTACATCAGTGATGCAAAATAAAACAAGGTGGCTTTTTCCATCAGGAACAGTGCAAAAAAACGTGATGTAGCGTGCCAGCAAAAGCACCCTGAAGATCTCACTCATTACACACGGCATGACGTGTGTCTCAGCGATGGTAGCCACTCTTCTACTGCAGAGTTCCTTTGTTTACACGTACCGACACAAAAGTAAAGGCCGAGCGTTTCTCACCTTTGCTCTGTGTAGTTTAACGGCACTGTTCCCCATCCAGTCGACATTCTCACTTCCTAGCAGAGGGCAGGAGGTCTTGTCGTGCCGGCCTGTAGACACACAACAAAGAGAATACTGCTTTCTGTCTCTTTGCGGGTTGTCACAGTCTCGCTACATTCTGACTGGGTGTCCCAACAGTGAGCCGCCTCTGCTTTCAATAAGCAAACCCCAGTCAGCATTTGGACAATGTTATTGCTGTCATAAACATAATGGAGTTTTAATGTTTAGATGGTGCGTTGTAAGACATTTCGAGGGGCTTTTACTTCAAATGTTGGAACAAATAAACTGTAAAGAGACTGTAAAGCTGAACCAGCTGTCGGCTGGAGAGAGTTTTCACTACCAAAAGACAATAATGATCATTAATTGTATAATCCCAAAAGGAAAGAAGAATCACAACTGAGATCTCTTTTATATCTCTCTATTTTTTTCTTTCTCATAGACAGCCAAATGAGACCTTTGCCTGAGCAGATGTTTAACTTAATGTTTTATGGCTCTTTTAACATCTGGCCAAAGGACTACAGTTGGAAATTAGTCAGTTGGATAATAATTTACAGAAACGTTAATGTGTATTGTCCTTATAAATAAATAAAGTTAAACTTGAAAAAATGACTGTAATACCAAGAATCTCATAGAAATTGCAAATAACACTAAAGCCCCGTTTACACCGCCAGCGACTTTTTTCGCTGCATGTCGCTAGTCTCTGTGCTGTGAAGTCACTTGTGGGCGTTCCCAGTGCTCTCGCTCTAATATCATTGGTAGACTGCACGTCTGATCATATCTATAGAAAATGCAATCACAAATGATAAGAAATCATTCTAATTTGACTAGGAATTAGGTTTAAAATAATTAAAAGTAACATTCTGCTGTTGTAGAGTGTTGTGACTGCAGAGCTCAGTGCATTAAATCTAGATTAACAATCGATCTATTAACAAATTAAACTCACTCATACCGTCAAAAAATACTAAAACGTCATTCGAATTTGACAAAGAATCAATTTGCTTGTCCCTAATAATCGACACAATGCAGGGGAAACTATAATGAACTGCAGCAGTGCTAATCATGCTAATCATATAATTAACAACACAAACTATCAATGTATGAATCGAGACTGCCAACAGTTTCTTTTCCACGCATCATTTTATTATATCCATGTATGTACAGTCAAATCATATAAAACAATGAAATCGCTCCGGAACTATGTCCTGTCTGTCTTGCCTGCACTCGAGACGGTGATGTGAGCTCCAGAGAGCCTTTACTTCTATTGGTTTTCGCTCACGAAATTCGCTCCTCATTTGCATAAAGTTGAACTTTCTGAACTTTTGTCGCTTGTCTCCAGTCACTTGACACGCCTACATTCTGTCGCCAACGGTCACTGTCGCTCTTGTCGTCGTAAGTTAGCGCTCCATTGAAATGAATGGGATCCTGTCGCTGCGTGTCGCTGGCGGTGTGAACGGGGCTTAAGATTATTGGACTTAGCTTTACAAGAAAATGAAGAGTTTGGTTCCAAAACGTGATAATCGCCATTTTCAAAAAAAATTTAGTTTCCGCCAAAATCAGTATTGTATCTGGTCGGTATTGAAAAGTCATTTATTAATTTTGCGTAAAATGCTATATCCGTCGTGTTATTCTGTCATGTTTTCTCCCTTTCTTTCCAAAACGCGACAAACGCCACTCTCCTTTCTCTGCAGAATGCGATATATCCGCTCAACCAATCACAGCGCACCATTCCACGCACTGTATTGCCGGCGCTCCGAATACACCCGGCATCCTAGTTTTCCTTATCTGCTTTGTACTTTGCGATCAACAAAAACAGAAAAATGAATAATTTTGACGGCATTGGTGAACCTGTGGTGGTTTCTGCGATGGGGAAGAAACGCAATCATCGAAATGTAATCATTTACGTGAGGAGATTAAGAAGATGAGGCACTCAAGTCGGGAGGAGGAAAAATGCCGGCTGTTGCTTGTTCCACGACAGCATCAAACTTCTGTCACGGTCCCCAAAACTGAATCATGGACAGTTTTTAAAAGCCGTTTTTAATACAAATGTACTCTGTAAATGTGTTTATTTTAACCGTGCGGTGGCGCCAGATACTCTTTAATCGGTAATGACAAACGGAGACATAATTCATTTATAACATTAACAAGATGACTCGTTGAATTCATTTTGGGAGCGACGACTGAATGTATTTTTAGTAAAATGCCTGTATTTAAGATTAGTATTGGCAAAGTTCAGAGGCTGTCATATATGTGAATCAGCTTACTTTGTTGTGTATTTTCAATATGAAAAATAACTTTTATATTGATGGATTGCATTTTGAAAAAAACAAAAACAAAAACAAACAAACAAACAAAAAAACGTGTCATGGATACATTTTTATAATAAACCTTTTAAAATCAAAATGTAGATTTGAATTTTTAATGTTTTTATCACCAAAAGATGCTATGTGAAAGTTTTAAACAGAAAATAATGGTTTTCATCTTGCCACTTTCTTGGTAAAGTAAACACATTTTTACTCAAATTAATCAAAATGGAGTTATAGCGTTTTGGAACCAAACTCTTCATTAATACTATTTCAGTCTTTCTACTTTAAATTTCAATGTGTCTCATGCCATTTCTTTGTAATTATTTGTGAAATTGGCTAGCATTTTCAAAGTGAAAATTGTTTTCAAGTAAAACTTAAAAACAAATGTTCAAAAGGGTGTTTTCACAGTGATGCCATAGAAGAACCTCCTCTAAGAACCTTTCTCTGATAAGTTCTTAAAATAACTTTTTTTTTTTTTTTTTTTTTTTTCTTAGTGTGAAGAACATTTTAATATTCTAAAGAACCTTTTTCCACTATAAAGAACTTTTTGTGGAATGGAAAGATTCCATGGATGTTACTGTAAAGGTTCTTCATGGAACCATCAGTGCCAATAAAGAACCTTTATTTTCAAGAGAGTACACCAAATGTTTTTAAATAATAAATAAATACTGTAATCAAAAATCATAGATTTCAATGTAAATACAAACATGTAAATAATTAATTAAATACATACTTTTAGAGATCTATACTCTTGTACATCAACACCTGTCTCATAAGACACATTTGAGACAAAGTTCATTATGAAACAGTGTAAGAACTCCATTAAGTCCTCGTAGATATGAAGGAGCAATCTATGAGCAATTCTTCTGGAATGTATTCGGATAATATTGACATTGATATGGTATTTAGTCATATTAAACTGTGACAATGTCAAAAATTAAATGTTGCAGGTAAAACTTGTGTTATTTATTCGCTCAGGGTGCACTTTGAGAAGTTTTTCAGCTCTCTGGATCTCTGAGCTCCAGGGGTTTAATGGCTGATCCCTAAGCCCACTTGGGCTGATCAGTCAGAGAGTTCAGATGAGACCCCTTGAATGGCTCCACGTAGTGTAGGGTCTCTGAACACCCACCATCAGAGTGGTAGGAGAGGAGGTGGAGGCCTCTCCCCAGACCGTCATGAGTCACTCCCGGTGGGCAGAGAATTCAAATGTGGCTGCAATGGATCACTGGAACTCTGAACTTAGAGTTTTTTTCAGAATAAAGCATCTCTATAAAGCGGACATCCGCTCATGTCATGTGTGTGAGGTTCGCTCTACCTGGAAGATGTGAGGTGATGTGACAGTGATTAGTCTGCTGACTAATGTCAAACATGCATGCTATTGAATAAGGATGCTGAATATGACAGAGACTATCATATAAGTTGCTGACAGAGAGACATTTTGGCAGGATCGAATGATCAAATGAAGATTTCCCTTTGAGTGCTTCCAAGGAATAGGTTTTTCTTCCTTTCTTAAACATTAATAATGTGATATATTGGATTTTGAAATGTATTATTTCACAGAGAAACACATTTTGGCTTGTTTCAGAGAGTATTTTGTCAAGATGATCGCTATTGTCCTGTTCCTAAAGCATCAAACATATTGTGACTGGTTGCTAGACTGATTGTTATGAATGGGCAAGCATTTCTTCATGAGATGACTAAAGGAGACTTGGACTACTTTTTTTCCCCTTGAAACGTCATTTATTTAAACATAGACATGTTCACATGCATTGGAATATTGCAAAATGATTATATCACTAATGTTGGGCAATTTTTAAAATGCTGTAAACAAACTAATGTTTTTTTTAATGCCCTGTAGAAACCATTCCCATAATGACTTCTTTCCCTAATTTGCCATAAGCCACACAGTAAAAACCATATGCCACAGTGAATCTCTAAAACAAACATTAAAAGTTAGATATCCAGCAAAGCTATGCTGTGACTGTGACATCCCATATTACACTTAATTGCAACCAAATGGCAGTGAGGAAAAGTTGAAAATCCTCTGACCACCTGTTCCCTGAACTGTTTATATTTAACCAGAAATAGAGCCAGACCCAGAAGATTGCTCCCTCATCCCCTAACAACCAGGATTGCAAGTAAAACTGTCTCATGAGTAAAATTATTTAAATATCATTATAATGCAGGAAGTCGATCAAGACAGGGTCGTGCGCCATTCAGAATTGAATTGCCTTTTAAATTCACAGACACAAGGAGAATTGCATTTTAAATATGAATTTAAAGAAAGTAGAATTAACATGAAATGCAATTCAAAGAAATTTAAATCTAAATATTCATATGACATTATTTGCTTACACTCAACATATGGAGTATTTCCAGAAACATTAAATAAATAAATAACATGGTTATTTGAAATATTATTTGATTTCACTAAAATTTCAACATGTCTGTTTATTTATATATATATATATATATATATATATATATATATATATATATATATATATATATATATATATATATATATATATATGTATATGCATTACTTTTTATCTGCTAAAGTTATTATTATTATTATTTTTTTTTTTTTTTCATTTTAACCAACTTTTAGGAGTAAACTGGCATGTTTCATGGGCTCTTTAATATGAAATTACACTTATAGTTTCTGCTTGAATTAAAAAAAAAAAGTTCAGTCCTATGTATCCACAAAAAAAAAAAATTAGTCTGTTTTAGTCTGTTTTGATTTAGTTTTCAAAGACTTTTATTTTGCCTCTCTTTGTTTCCCGTGTTCCCGCTCATCGTTTGTTGCCATGGTTATTGATTGTTATTAATTAGAGAACATTGCATTAAAGGGGGGGTATAATGCTATTTCATGTATTCTGATTTATTTACATTGTTAAAGAGTTGGATTCTAATGCTAAACATGGCCAAAGTTTCAAAACACGAGTTGGACAATTAACAGCTCTGCACAAGTCACAGGACCTCATGAAATCAACAATGTCACCAAAGAAGTGTGTTTTTGGTTGTGAGGGAAAGATAACCTTGCTTCCCAAAGAACCCAGCGTTAAGTGGAGCTGAGAGTTTTGTGCTCAGGCATTAAATTGATACGCTCTCAATATTTGTTATTTAAATAACCATAGAAACTGATAGTTGCAATTTTTTTTTATTGGTTAAAATGAATGGAGAATATCTTGTGTTTTTCCGTGGCTGCTCGAGCCCTCAGGATCGGTGCTTATGGTTTCATAAACAAGGCCCAGCTCCACTCTGGATTTACAGATTGTTTGTAAACTGAAAGATGGAGCGGTCACAGCGGTAATGATCCCGGTCATGAGTCGGAAGGTGAGTAAAACTGCATCAAATGTCTGTTTTGTTGGCAATAGGCGCCTAAGTGCATATAATGTAAACAACACGAATTCATTATTCATCATTCATACGCTATATTCATTATAGTGATTCAAAAGTTATCCAGGGATAATGCGATGGTGTATTGTGTGTGTTTAAATGCAGTTGTTTGATAGCTTGCAGACGATTGCTACACAAAAGCTGCGCATGCTCCGCTCACAGGACACGCCTCCAGGCGCTCGGCTGTTTTCGGAAATACTCGGTACAGCGTAAGTATCTTTTATAAATATGATAAAACTAAAGACTTTTTGGAGATATGATGGATGCACTATTACTCTATAGGAACTCAAGATTAACATGAGATTGGCAGAAACTGTGTATGATACCCCCCTTTAAAATTTGCATGAGAAATCACACCATACCACATCAGGAACCCATATAAAGCCATAATTATACTATTTTAAAGTGAAAAATGTCCTATATGACAGAAATTAATGGGAGAATATTGATAGAAAAAGGAAATCACCTTTACTTACAGTCATATTTAAATGAAACCTCACTTATTTAGATCAGAAACACATTCACACTGATTGCATGAGTCAGGTTACTGCTCTAACGCTGCACTTGCCTCATGTTTTGGCTCGTTGTGCATGTTACTGCTACCAATTGATGAATGAAAAAAAAAAAAAGATGATCTTTGTTCCATCTGGGGCTGGTCAGACAGCAGAATTACAGCACACAGCTATCCAAAAACTTTAATCATTTCAAGAGAGTCAGAGGGAGACAGATCTGTGTGTCTGACACCTTTACACAGACTCTGTCCAGGCAGGAAGATTTACAGCTCTAATCAAAAAAATCACCCACATTTGCAAATTGTGCATGAGTGGTCGTCTCGCGTAGCACAACTTTTGATTAATGGCATAAATTCTGGTGCACGCTGCAGCCGATTCTGGCCAAGAATCACTAAAAGAGACTATCTGACTGACGTGTAAAGTGACCAACAACAGTTTGTGCTGTTTAGGGGTACAGCCTGTTTCCATCTCAGAGTAAAAAAGCAAAAGGTAATTGATAAGAATGTCTTTATAAGTTTATATAAAGTTATGTTTCTAATAAAATTAAATACAAACTGCATATATGCTAATATTTCACAATTGACATGATTGATGTTTTATCTTGCAAAGTGACTTTCTTATTTTAAAATTTCTCGCACTTGTCTGCTTTACTCTTTACTCTGAGGCATCATCATTTTTATTAAGAAGAAGACAAGGAACAACAACAATCATAAAACTAAATTATTTACAGCATTTCTAATGTATATATTCGGTAAAGGGGGCTAAACAAAATTACTTTTTTTCTTTCTTTTATTAAACAGTGGTTTATTGAAGAAATTCTGTCTCTTTCTTTAAACAAATTCAGTTGTATTTAACGTTTTCTTAAGGATTAAAAAAAAAAAAAATCTATCTCAGCTAATGCTGTAAACTATATACAGGGAAC
This sequence comes from Hypophthalmichthys molitrix, assembly GCA_037950675.1. Classification (NCBI taxonomy): domain Eukaryota; kingdom Metazoa; phylum Chordata; class Actinopteri; order Cypriniformes; family Xenocyprididae; genus Hypophthalmichthys; species Hypophthalmichthys molitrix. Next base: position 1,873,346 of record CM075503.1, on the reverse strand, counting down.
TACATACTTTGTTGTGCATTACTATAATATTAAAGGTTACAATTAACAATTTAGCAAACAGTGTTGCATTACCGCATGCGCCCCCTCCTGGATTGGAGTGTGAATCATCTGTGACTGACTTTTGAGAGTCACTTCCCATGTAAACACTGGTCAAACATTTTGTGCATGTGTTTTTGTCACCCCGCTGTACACAAACACACAAGTTTCACATGATCGATAGTACCGACCCTCCCTTCATCAATTACTGTAATTGATTTCTAAGAAACTCAGCACTCTGGCAGTCTACTTTTAACCAGATCCGCAGTCCTGGTCTGCAGGGATCAGATACACTGAACAGACTCCAGTGAGATGCATCCATGCATGCCACAGACATCGACTACACTAAACCAATAGCAGAGAGGAAAAGCACTCAAGCCTGGGCTGAAACCCCCCTGGAAAAGTCATCAGAACCACAGAGCTGTTCTGTCCTCTGGAAAGACCGCTGTCTGTTTCAGCTCTGAGTGACCTTATAGTAGCAAGATATCTTCTCATCAGTCCTGTTTCCTAAGGAGAACATCATTATTTTAACCCAGGATACTCAAATTACGCTATACTCAGAGGCTATTTTGAGAAAACGTGGGATGACCAGGGTAATAGTAACGATAATGGGTTTACATTTGACTAAGCATTATATTTTTATCGCTCAATGTAATCAAAACAGTCATAAGTTTAGTTAATTTTTTTAGAACTTTTCATTCAGAGCTGTCAATTTATCACTTTAACTGAAGAGTAATACAATAAAAATTAATAAATAAATAAATGATGCCGTTACCCATACATGAATTCTGCACTCTGAAAAATGCTGGGTTAAAAACAACCCAAGTTGGGTTGAAAATGGACAAACACAGTGATTGGGTTAAATGTTTGCCCAACATGCTGGGTTAAAACAACCCAACCGCAGGGTTTGTCCATTTTCAACCCAGCATTTTTAGAGTGTATAATTTTAATTGATTTGATAAATTTATTGCCGGTTGATTAATGTTTTAAAAAAATATCTTGATTCAAATTTATGTTTTTCCTCTCGCTTAAACATTTAATTCCTAACATAAACCGAATATATTTAAGAAACTAATTAAATCAAAAACGGTGGTCTATGGTGGTTTATGGGCTGTTTTCACTATCAAGATTTTAGCTCAGTAAATGGACTGAACCTTGAAACACACAGCATGTGCTATAAGTGATTTGTTCCTTTGCATAAATCACAAATAAATCATCTTAAACCAGCCTAATCTGGTTTTGTCTTCCAGTCTGGTCAGGCTGATGTGGTTTTCTGGTTTTATAAGGGTTTTGGACACCTTATCAGGGTGGGAGATCAGCTGACCAACCAGCTAGACCAGCTTTAGAACACTGTGTATTATTCTTTTTTATTCTTTTCTGTATTTTATTTCATTATTGATCGTTGTGGGAAAATGTCTTTTAAAACTCTCATAAATGCAAACAAACATTGCATGGTCCTGCACAAGTTGGTTGATACACAACCAGTGACACAATTGTTTTTACACAGACAGATAGATATAAATAAAGTAAGTGGAGAAATATTCTTTATAGCAGTGCATGAATTCAGCTACTCGATGAACACACACACAGAAACATTTAGAGGGGCACTGGCCGTAATAAATGACCTGCCACACTGCTGTTTCAGGCCGACACGCTGGAATAACACTGTACCTACACACAGCTGCTCCCTGATCAGATGTTCCCTTGCGTGTGGTGGCCAGACAGCATCTGTATACCGTCACACAAAGACACACACACACACACACACACACATATTACTTCATGTTTTCATGTTTATGGAAACTTTCCTAAGACATAATGATTTTTATACTGTACAAACTGTATATTCCATCCCCTAACCCTAAACCTGCCCATCACAGAAAACTTTCTGCATCTTAACATTTTCAAAAAGCATCATTCTATATGATTTATAAGGGGAAAAAAATGTCCCCACAAGGAAAGGATTTCAGATATTGCCATCTTAGTGGGGACATTTTGTCCTCATAACATAGGGTTTACCAGGACCACATACATACACACACACACACACCTCCTCATTCTGAGCTCGGCCTCCACCCTTGTTACTTACCTATATGGAGATGATAGATTGATGGCCTTGCCACGGAGCAGACCTTAGTCTGAAGTAAACAAGTGTAGAACTGCTCTCTATAGAAGAGGGCAAGAGAAGGCAAGCTTTTCCTTGCAATTTTACTGAGTGAAAAATGTTTCAGTGTACTTTTGTATTTATTTTATACTACAAGTGTGTAATTGTTTGACGCACAATAACACGCACAACATGGAAAGATTTATATTTGTCATCAACAATTTGATATCTGCTGTTTTGAGAGTTTACAGAGCATGCAACGCCACCAGAACCACTTTAACATGCTTCATTTAATGAGAAATGTGACCCCTTCTTATCCAAGCCTTTATTTTTCAGCACTCATCTGATTGCGACAAGCCCTTCATGCAAAAGAACGACCAAATAGGGAATTACAGGGTCTCTACATATTAATCTATGTTCTTTCACCAACATTACCCTCCAATAGCCCTTGATGAGCGTAATTTCAGCCTTTAAATCAGATGTGGACAAAATAAGTTCACATGCTCTGTTCTCGCAGTGCGTCTGTTTACCAGGGACTCTGTGACAAAACTAAACGGTTGAAATGAGGCGACGTTGCATTATGATTAAATAAAAATCTCAGTCTCTGGACTATAGGGGCACTTTGTGCGCAAGAGGGCTGCTGGTCTGAGCAGTATAAATAAAAGGAAATTAATTAAAGGTAGGGTGGTTAGTTTGGCGCCATGGAAAGAATACACAATTTAGAGGTGTACGCCAAATCCTGAAATGGACGAAATGAAGGTAATCAGTCATATTTCGCTGCAATTTGACAGTGGGCATACCGTTTTCTGGAGAGGCTGGCTAAGGAGTTTGGACAACTTAGACAAAATTGGAAATGTAAGTGTGAGGAGATATCCTGTAATATTTCTGTCTAACCTTCTTCATTCACTGGTTCAGTCTCCTCCTTAATTGTTCACCATACAGTGTGTCAATTGGGAAAGTGTGACTGCACTCAAACTCAGACTAACCTCTGCTTTTACTCGAAGGCATCAGGGATTGTAGGAGCATGTCCACTTATTCAACATCTCAGTTGTTGTGTTTTCATTTCAATCATATGTGTTATAATTAAGGATGAACAATATATTGAGATATTATATCAGTTCAAAATGCAGTTGTGACTAGGAAATGAACACATTTTGGAAATATTTTCCAGATCAATCATATATATTTATAAAAAAACAGTTTGTCATGTCACTATGAAATCAAAATTGACTATTCTTATTTTATTCTTCTGTTATGGAATATTGCATTTATTTAAAATGATTTATCTGGGTACGTCATTATTATTTTAAATTCATGTGCCTCATAATCTTGAATCTCTTCTCTGATGATGAGGGCGGGGCAACCTGTCAATCACATGAGATCCACCAATAGCAAACCATCCAATCAATAGACCTATTTTGTGTTTGCAAACAGCAATGATGTTTCTTGTGGGCGGAGCCTGCCTGGTGGCAGAAAATGACAGTTCTGTGGAACCCATGGAATAAAAGAATAAAAAAAAGTTATTTTGAGTTTATATCTCACAATTCTGACTTTTTTTCCTCACAAATCCAAGTTTATATCTCACAGTTCTTAGAAGAAAAAAAATCGTTATTCTGTCTTTTTTCCTCAGAATTGCGGGTTCATTTCCCTCAGAATTGTGAAATAAACTCACAATTGCGAGTTATAAAGTCCGAACTGAGAGATATAAACACGCAAATGCAAGAAAAAAGTCAGAATTGTGAAATAAAAATGTTATAGGCTATGTTTAAAAGTTATCTATGTAAAATGTTATAGGTTAAGATATTATTTCATGCTATATAACTGCTATGTATGTTTGTCTCCTATGAACTGCATATGTGAATATTAACTAGACTTACTGTTTACATCAAATTCATGCTTTAAATAGTAGAATAATCATTGCAGGTTTCATCAGTCCATTCTGAGACTTGCAACATAAGCGTCTGCGTTGAGGTTTAAAGGGTGTCTTCAACAATAGTATTCTATGAAAATGGAGAGTATATTTTTTGTATTCCGATTCTGACATCCAAAGGCACAACAAAACATTTTTCTCTTATTCTGTGGACTTTCCTCCGCTATTTTTTTCCACCACTATCCGCCTGACTAAGTGACATAACTGTGACGTCTGCTCCAAATCGGTCAATTCCCCATGGACAAAATAAAGTTTCACTCGGATGTACGTCACAATAGAGAAGAAAAACTAGTGCATCTTCCATTTCATGACGACTTTAAAAGAAAATAATGCATGATTTTAATTACAACTGGGCATTATTATTGTATGCATATTCATATATGATGCATATTTGTGTATTTTATACATATAAGAAGGACATAGCAATACATCGAGTGATTTGATTAACACTATGGATCGTGCTTTTCTCTTATAATAAATTCAGAAGTTAAATCATATAGTTGAAAAGAGAAAAACACAATCCATAAGGCACACATTTGGAATGCATTTAGTGCTGATGATGAAGTGTAGAGTGTCCAGGTCTGAAATGTTCCAGAATAAAGTCATTGAGCAGAGATCCAGTGAGGTGCAGAGCGGCTTGTTGAAGTCACTTTAAATTGAGTATGCGTGCAAGGTGCTGAAAGAGCTGCCCAGCGTGAAAGCCGATAGGACTCGAGGACGCCGGGCGCATGGGTCTGCCTTATACAAACTAAACAAAAACATCTCATGGAGGAAATAACACAAGCCGTCGCTAAGTTGTGAGAGATCGCTTATATGCCAAGAGAAAGCGTGTGCTTGTTATTCATAAATGAATGAAAAGGCTTCCACTCCATCTTACATGTGGATATTAAAATGGGTTCTGTTGACCTGGAGGAGAAACAAAAACACAGTTTTCCATTGTAATATATATTTAAACCTAGCCTAATTTATTCATGCTGAATTTTCAGCATCATTATTTCAGTCTTCAGTGTCACATGATCCTTCAGAAATCATTCTAATAATATTGCATTTTATTTAACGCCCAAGGTCACCTTACAAGCAAACAAAACAATAATATAAATATATATATATATATATATATATATAAATAGATGAATGGATAACAATTAGGTCAGAGTAGATCTTGTGCCTACAAGTAGGACCTTTTATCGCTTTTGAGTTTTAAAAAGTTATCTGAAAGCCAATCTTTAATTTCAGCTGAACAGCTGGACAAAAAAAAAAAAAAAAAAAGGCGTAGGAAAAGAGCCAGGGGAAGACAGGTAGAGCTGGATGTCATTGGCATAGCAGTGAAAGTGAATAACATATTTCCTGAAAATGTGATCAAGAGGGAGTAAGTAGATAATGAACAGAAGCGGGCCCAAAACAGAACCCTGAGGAACACCAGTAGTAACTGTAGATGATCTCGATCGAAAATGTTTAAACTGGACCAACTGAGTGTGAACTAATATGCTGATTTGCTGCTTGAGAAACATTATTATTAATGTTGAAAAGATTTGTGCTGCTTCATATTTTTGTGAAACATTTTTTTACAGGATTTTTTGATGACTATAGAGTTCAACAGCATTTATTTAAAATAGAAATCTGTTGTAACATTATAAATGTCTTTAATGTCACTTTTGATCAATTTAATGCATCCAAAAAAAAAAAAAATCATACTAACCCCAAACTATATGTACATTTAGTTACAGTGCTCAGCGTAAATGAGTACTCCCCCTTTGAAAAGTAACATTTTAAACAATATCTCAATGAACACAAAAACTATTTCCAAAATGTTGACAAGACTAAGTTTAATATAACATCTGTTTAACTTATAACATGAAAGTAAGCTTAATAATATAACAGATTACACATTTTTCAGTTTTACTCAAATTAGGGTGATGCAAAAATAAGTACACCCCACAACAAAAACTACTACATCTATTAAAAATCATGGCCTCCATGATTTTTAATGACAGCACCAAGTCTTCTAAGCATGGAATGAACAAGTTGGCGACATTTTGCAACATCGATCTTTTTCCATTCTTCAAGAATGACCTCTTTTAGAGACTGGATGCTGGATGGAGAGTGATGCTCAACTTGTCTTCAGAATTCCCCATAGGTGTTCGACTGGGTTCAGATCAGGAGCCACTGAATCACCCTGTTCTTCTTCAGAAATCCAACAGTGGCCTTAGATGTGTGTTTAGGATCATTGTCATGTTGTAAAATTGCATGACGACCAAGGGCACGGAGTGATGGTAGCATCTTCTCTTTCAGTATAGAGCAGTACATCTGTGAATTCATGATGCCATCAGTGAAATGCAGCTCCCCGACACCATCAGCACTCATGCAGCCCCACATAAGGACACTCCACCACCATGTTTCACTGTAGACACCATGCATTTTTCTTTGTATTCCTCAACTTTGCGACGCCATACAGTTTTGAAGCCATCAGTTCCAAAAACATTTATCTTGGTCTCATCACTCCAGCGTATAGAGTCCCAGTAGTCTTCATCTTTGTCAGCACGGGCCCTGGCAAACTCTAGGCGGTGCTATGTGGTGCCATTGCTGACAGCATGAAATGGGAAGGGGTTTTAACACCCTTTTATAGTCAACTGTCTGCTGGACACCTGTGTAATGAATAATTAGACTCACCTCTGGTTGAATTCTTGTTAAATTAGACATTTGTAGTCTAAAATGTAGCTTTTCTCCAGAGACTTTCAGTGGGGTGTACTCATTTTTGCATCACCCTAATTTGAGTAAAACTGAACGTTTTGTTCTCTAAGTTTTATTATTAACCTTACTTTCATGTTATAAGTTAAACAGATGTTATATCAAACTTTGTCTTGTCAGCATTTTGGAAATTGTTTTTGTGTTCATTGAGGTATTTTTAAAATGTTACTTTTCAAATACGCTGAGCACTGTATATGCACCTTTATGCAGCTTGGGACAACAAATGATTAAAGTAACATAATTTTTGTTGTTTTAACAGCCAGAGCTGTTTATCGTAGCATCTTCAACCTTAGTAATGCACTGTGTGGATCACACGCACAAACCCAATGCCTTATCCCACCTCTCATACACCCTCAGCTCCAGCTGTCACTCCAGGTTGAGTTCTCTGTTCATTGAATCGAGCTTGATGGGCTGTTTTGACTGCAGGTGCGGGAGGGTCTGAGTTTGTCTGAGGGTGTTCAGAACGTCTGACATTCAGAGACTGACGTGTGGAGAGATCGTGTGATAGAAACATGCCACAGCAATCTAGGCTTGAGTTGGACTGTTTCTATTTTCATCAGACCAATGATACACGACACCTCAGGTGTACGAGAAGGGGATTTTTTGAGACTGCTCTGCGAAAAGCACACAGCATGAATGTGCCATAAGTCATTTGTTCCTAAGTGATAAATCATCTTAAACCAGCATAATCTGGTTGATCTTCCAGTCTGGTCAAGCTGATGTGGTTTGCTGGTTTTACAGGGGTTTTGGTGGGAGATCAGCTGACTGAGCAACTAGACCAGTTTAAACCAGCTTTTAGAATCAGCAAACCATCTTAATACTGTAATATTCAAAACCATCTTGAATATTAATATTCTGTAAGATTTACATTTAAATTTGATTGTTCTCCCCCACATGATGTACCAGCAAATTTCTCAAATTAATCACAATAAATTACTTATTGCAAAATTTGATACAGAAACATGAACTGGTCAAAAGCATTTTTAAGTGATTTAATTTTGGCAATTTAACAGTTGAACCTGTTGGAAATGATCGCTGATAGAAAATGTCTCTTAAAACTTTCATAAATGCAAACAAACATCCTGCACACATTGCCATTCTTGAATATTAAATATATTTTCAGTAAGATTTAAATATGTTTAAATTAGAGCAATTAAAAAATTTCACATGATATACTAATTAGTTTATCAAGTTAATCACAATATATTATTTACTATTGAATGTAACTAATAAAATATTAATTATTTCTTAATTTAATAAAGAAACATAAATTATCAAATATGGCTTAATTTTATTATTTGTATTGTATTATTCTTTATTATTTTTTATCACAGTAAAAATCAGTAAAAATCTGAACTATATATATAAAACTATATATATAACTATATATATATATATATATATATATATATATATATATATATATATATATATATAACTATATATATATATATATATATAACTATATATATATATATATTTTTTTTTTTTTTTTTTTTTTTTTGCATGAGCTTTTTTGAGTTTTATATGGAAGCTTGTTTCCGCCACTGAATAAAAATAATAATACTAATGATAAATAGGTAATTGTGACTTTTCTGACTTTTTTCTGAATTGTGAGATATAAACTCGCAATTGTGAGATAAAAAGTCAATTACCTTTTGTATTTTTGTTTTTTATTCCGTGGTGAAAAGAAGCTTGAGATAACTTTATTATTATTATTATTATTATTATTATTATTTTGTCAATTCAAATGCATAGGACAAATCAATTTGAAAAACACAGTAAATTAAGTTTAGTTTACTAAAATTAAAAAATGTTTATTTTTTAACAGCTATAGGAAATGTTCGATGTGGGAAAATTTCTCTTAAAACTCTCATAAATGCAAACAAAAATTGCATCACCCTACACAAGCTAGTTGACACAGACCAATCACATCAGATTTATAGATAGAAAGAAGGTCAGTGGAGAAAGAAACTTGTATCCAATCAGTGAAAATGGAGGCAATCAAACATTAAATTGAGCGAAATTGCAAACTTCTTAAATCTTGTCTTGATTGAACTATATCTGATGAGATCGACCCAAAACACCATTCTCATTTCTCTTAGTAACATATATGGAGCTTTGAGCCCATTACCAGCTGCTTAAGACCTCGGTGAACCGATATTTCGAGTTTTAGGGAACCGTAACCACCAGCTCAGCTCCTTGAGACTGATCGTTCCTGACTGCACCTCTCCCGACTTCAATCCCACCCTGGCGCTGCGTTACAGTACACTGAGATGGAGAAACAACAGCAATCCTGCAGGCCTGCAAGCAATACGGATGACCTGTGTATGATACCAGCACGGCCCCCACAAACATAATGCCCATAAGCCCTTAACCATCGCAATTTGTTGGGGTGAAGGTGGAGAAATGGTATCAATCAATACCGGGGGGGTTTCGCTTCAGAATGAGCGCCTTGACTGCAAAAGCGAGGTTATGGGCATAAGGGGGGCTCGTATTTTTCTAATGGGGGGTTTGTTGAATTTAAGGCCTGTGACTGACTAGAGTCTGACAGCTCTGGAGACTGACACCTTCACTTTTCTCTGACAGGCGAGTGAAAATAGCAAGCGGTGCCCCTCTCCATGAGTGCTGTGGGGGAGAAACGACAGAATATCCTTATACATGGCACATCTAACACACAATGCTCAAAAGTTTGTAATGATGAGGGGTAATTTAAACTCTTTTATGCTCATCAAGGCTGCTTTTATTTGATCAAAAATACAGTCAAAATTCTGAAATATTTTTTGAATTTAAAATAGCTGTTTTCTGTGTGAATGTAGTGTGAACTGTAATTTAATCCTGTGATCAAAGCTGAATTTTCAGCATCATTACTCCAGTCTTCAGTGTCACGTGATCCATTAAAAAGCATTCTAATATGATGATTTGATGCAAAATTATTACTGATTACTAATAATGGTTTTGTTCTCAATTATGACCAATGGATCAATGAAAACAATGTTACTAGGCATTGTAAAAGCAAGTTTCAGTCTATAACTCTGTCACACCTGAATATTGAGTTAATGCTGTGAAATGCAACTTGGCTTCATACATAAATGAAAGCAAACACTGCATGTGTTCTAATCTGTACCAGACTTTATTGTAATACATACTCAGATTAGTCATTTTATAATGACTGGGTGTGGCTGCTGTAAGATTTGCCATTATTTGCTAAAAAAATCACAGCCAAACCAGTGCCATTCAGAAGAAAAGCTGAACCCAGACACTATTCTTTGCAATTAGAATTAACATCAATGAAGTCACATTTTTGGGAATAAATGCAACTACAGTACATTGCCAAGGTCAGTACATAGTGTTGAGGGATTCTGAATCTGAGAAATATATTTGGAAACAGTATATAGCAGCTCTTTCTTTCTAGATATGATGTTTTAATATGTGACTATGCAAACGCCAAAAGTGCCTTCAGTCTCTTTATGCTGAAACAGCCAACAACGCCATTGTTGTTGACAGAAAGAAACCTTTGGAATCAATCATAATTTTATTACGGAAATAACTTCAAGATTTATTATGCTCACCAAGATGTCTATCATAAGATCTCTTTTGTTCACCAAGGCTGAATTTATTTGATCAAAAATACAGTAATAACAGTAACATTGTGAAATATTATTACAATTTAAAATAACTGTTTTCTATGTGAATATATTGTAAAATATAATTTATTCCTGTGATCAAAGCTGAATTTTCAGCATCATTATTCCAGTCTTCAGTGTCACATGATCCTTCAGAAATTATTCTAATATGATAATTAAACATTTCTGATTATTGTCAATGTTGAAAACTGCTTGGTGGTTTCAGATTCTTTTTTATAAATAGAAAGTTCAAAAGAACAGAAATTATTTGAAATAGAACATTTATATTTATTATGAATTATTATAAATGTTTTTACTGTCACTTTTGGTCAAATAGTATACTCAAAAAGTATTCATAAATGATTGATACTGTTCAGTTTATTTAAAAAATCATTTTAATTTAAGACCATTTTTTCAAACACAATTGCATTGTGTTAAACTGACTTATAAAACAGTTGTGTTTTGGCTCAACTCAGTATTTTCATTTTGAAAGAACATGTTTCAATTTAGTAGGCCAAAAATAACATTTGATGCTTGTCCAGTTTACTTAAGTAAATTAAATTAATACAACACATTGTTCCTGAACTCATTCACTAAATAAACAAATCAATTAAACTGGATTACTTATTTTATTTTTTGTTTGATATTAATTTTAGGATAATTGAACTTCATAATTTTGGACAAAATTAAGAACGTTAACCTGATGCAATTCATTTTGCAGTTTTAACGATAATGTTTTAAAACTTCTACAGAAAAATATAAACCAACAACAGCAGTTTATTAAATGCGTAAAATTAAATGCATGATTAATATGAAATAAATTAAATAACGGAGTTTTTGTCAGCAAAATCACCAAGATATTATTTTATTTATGATACATATTTGATGCTCCTTGTATCAGATTTGATGCTTAAGAATTCTCCAGGGGCGTCATTTCCAGGTTCAGAGCTTTTATAAGTGCTAAGTTTCTGTATTTATCAATTTAGCAAATATCATCGCAATAAGCCCGGTTTATTTAATTGTGCATGATTGGCGTGTAAATCACCATAAACTGTGCACGTGTTCACCACCGCGCTCCATAAGTGTGATAAGAACCATTCCTATTGTGAAGCTGATGATAAAATGTTCGACCCACTTGAATTCTATTGAGAATTAACTACTTTAAAACGCTATGGAGAAAGTCAAACATGATCTAAAACAGCCACATAAACTAAGGCCACATCCACACATCTCAAGAAATATCTGCTTACACACGAAACCACTGAAACCGACTCAAAACGATGTAGTATACATGCCAGACCAGTATGTGGTGCTGTAATTCTGCCACAGAGATACACTAAAAACGGAGAAGAAGACTTGGAGCATGTGTTGTTGTTGCTGTTACATGACGTAGCTGTGTCTGACTCAGGTCGAGACGTGGAGTGATGACATTATTGTTTCACATAAAATAGATTTTTTTCAGATTTATCCACTCTGGGACCCGGTTTTAAAAAAATAAAGGTTTCAAGCTCCCAAAATGCTGGATCCGTCTGGATGAAACGCTGATATGAAACAAAAAATTTTTGTATACAGCTAGACGCGTTTCTGTGTGTACGGACTCTAAAAAAGACAGATGAAAAGAGGAAAGGGACGTTCATGTCGCTAGAAGATGTCGAGGGTCACCTTGGACATCTACACTGTAAACTTAATTTACTGTTTATCCAAGTCTAATGTATAATCAGAAGGAGGCATGATCAGAGGCTGCAAGGCGCTTGTAATGTATCCAGACTGTCTGTGTGGATCTCCGATCTTTAACCTCCAGGACATGTTCTTTATGTAGCGAAGACTTGCGTCGACACAAGTGGAAATATTTTTCCAATCTGTATATTTATGGTGGTGAAACCGAAAGGGTTCAGGTTGGTAATTAGAAGAACTAAGTACTTCATGATGTAGAGTCGGCCATGTTGCATTGTAATGAAGCATGGAGTTACTACTGTTCCTTCTGGCTCAGAGTTTATTTGATTTCTTTATTGTAATGAAAGTCAGATGTGCCAGTGTTTACACCAGTTCAAATCAGTGACATGTTTTCTAATTAGCAGCAAATGGGCTTGGAGGAAAAGCACACATTTTTCTTCTTCTCTCTGGGTCCAGAATCAAACTTCCCATTTATTTTCATTAAAAAAGTTCAGCAGTGTCTGGGTACGCGCTTCTGCGGTTTCCACAGCTCTGTTGCTGTTAGCAATTACTTTGTGTATCAACGTGGTTTCATTATGTGGCACCTCTCTCTTTGGCTTTGGGCCTAATAGTGTCCAGCTATTCATTTCTAACCAGTAATTTGGATGCTGATAACCTGCTTACAGGAGGGAATGATAGTTTGGGTATATAAGTATGAGTGTCAGCAGACCCCATACATGGAGAGCAGCAGAGATCAGCCTTTTTAAACGCGGTCTTTGCCCACTTTCCATTGTGACTCTGTACATGGATTTCGGTGATTTACTACGATTTTAGTGCCGCTGTTGGATCTGATTCTTTTTTTTCCTTCTTTCTTTATTCTTTTTTTTCCAAGTGCAACTTTTATGAGGGGTATAAAACATGAATGGGAACAAAACGTAGCAAATTCAATGACAATATTCAGGAAGCTATGGGAAAAAGAAAGAGACAAAAGTTTCTTTTTATCATCGCTCGCTGTCGCTATTTGATGGGGCCTCAGTATTGTACTACAAATGAGCTCATTATAGAGCTCCTGAGGTCAAAGATCAAATACGTGGGAGGGTGTGAAAGGGGCAGAAAGGAACAGGAAGTAGGAAGGTCAGGTGTGAGATGTGGGACGGGGTGTATCTCACAGCTTCTCTGTGAACTTGAACATGCTAGTGAAAGGCTTTTGAAATAGTGTCATGTCCAAAAAAAAAAAAATATTGCAGTTTTAAAATAGACTACATTGTACATTTGTACAAGTACAAAACAAACGACCGATTATTATCTAAGCAGAATGATACAATATTATACATAAAATATTATATATAAAATGTTAATAAAATATAAAATTATATTATACAAATAAATTTATATTTATATTTTTAAAAATATATATTTATATCTTTTATAATATGAGGGTGTTTTAAAAAAAAATTGTAAAATTAAATAAAAACAATCATGATTGTATAATAAAAACTTAATCAAACACAATAAAAACTTTAAAATAGACTATGCTACATGTAAAAATCTTTGAAAGGATCTTTGAAAGGATTTTAAATGAATGTGAAATATTTACACTGTAGAATTTTTTTTAGTAGTAAATAAAACTTTCTAAATTTTCAGTTTTATTCAGTGTGTTATTTGCCTTTTTTTTTGTAATTATTTGTGAAATTTCCTGTGAATGTTTAAAATGATAAAATATTAATATATAATATAGCTGTGAGCACCAATTACAGGGGATCAAGTTCTTTAAGGAATTTAAGCACATGCGGTGAAAAGGTATTATATTTTAATTAGCAAGCCTGTAACCATCTCAATCATAGATGGAAAAATACTATTTACAGGCAATACAGGCAATTTACCATAGGAAATATGTGGTTTATAAAGCTTTTTAACAGTTATCAAGGTTGAGCCAAAAACCTAGGACTAGTTCGCCAAAGTTGGTTTTTGAAATAATCAATATTTAACAAACGATTCGATGGACAGTCACGGTCCTAGAGGCAAAGTTGTTCAGAATGAGGAGTTCTACCATGTGGTATGAATGTTGTGGGCGTGTGCGAAAAATCGCGTGATATACAATCCTTTAGGCACATGAAAAACACAAAGGTGCCCCCCGGTGGCTGATTTTTTTTTAGAATTTTTTACAGGCCTCTAGGGCTGTGAGTCAAACAAGCCCAGTGATTTCATTTCAATCGGCCTCCGTTAACCTTGTCTGATAGCTGCTCAAACATAACATAACAATTGGGGGCTCGTCCGGGATTTGAACCCGGGACCCGCATTTTTCGAGATATACAAATGTCCTCAAAGGCAGTTTTGGTACCTTGGACAAAGACACCACATGCCAATTTTCAGTCAATCAGACTTCGGGTTGCATAGTTATAGACTTTTTTTTTTTTTTCATATTATAGCGCCACCAAGTGGCCAGTTGCCGAGTCCTTTTTCACATGAACACAGCATGAGCTTTTACATATGTGTGCTGAGTTTGGTGAAAATATCTTATTTTCATAAATTCCAAAACACACGAAAATTTCAATCACATGCATTTTGTCCTTCTTGAGCCAAGGATTCCAACGATACAAGACACTTGAGCCTAACAGTTAAGGAGTTATGAGCGATTTCCTACATTTCACGGCTGTAGTGCCCCCAACAGGGTGATAGAGGCGAGCCTTGGTGACTTTGTAGACGGTGTGAGTACTACCATCCCTCAAAGTTTTAAGTCTCTATGACTTACGGTTTGGTCTGACCGATCACTTTTATGGGAGAATGCTGATCCTTGGAAATTTTAACAATTACAATAGGGTTTCAGGGTTTCAATATTAGTCTCTCTCTCTCTCTCTCTCTCTATATATATATATATATATATATATATATATATTTTTTTTTTTTTATACCGATCTCAGATCAGCTACCCAACTGAAATTCTGATACTGCAAGCAGAAAACTGACTGTGGATCAGTAGAAGAGAGGCAGCGTGTGAGCAGATGAACTTCCTCAGTGATCACTGGCGGTGAAGGCAGGCTGCTGTTGGAGGGAAATTATTTCTGAAAGGAGCGAAAACAGCCCTAAATCCGACTGCAGTCAAAACACCCACACCAGACAGATCAGCCTCCTCCTGGAAACGCTCCCTTTTATTTCCAATTACTCCAGTTTTTTTCCTCTCCCCTTCCTCCTCATCCTCCTTTCAAGCAACATGACAGTTGTTAAAGGAAATTGCTCTAATTGTGTGGATATGGAGACTATATATTGCTAACTGACAGTGTCTATATGAAGTCATACTGTAGGTTTGACTATCTAAATAATGACTTTTGTTTTATTTAAAATGCAGTTTAGTCTCTCATCAGTATCATGTCCTGCAGATCAGGCATGGTTCCAGCTGTGTGAAAGCCCTCATTTATCAAAGGCCAGACTTTAGTGCAACTCCAACTTCATATTCATTTAATTCATTTATTTGAACATGCACTGAACATGCATGCATTTGATAACTCTTGTTACGAAAAGGCCATTCCAATTCACATCTTGCATTACTGTAAAGTTGAGTGTCAGTTTTCAGTTACTAAATTTGCAAATAAATGCAAATAAACACCAAGTAACGTATTAGTGTGACTTAAAATGTTGAAGTAGAAAGAAAAATGTACTCCAATAAACTTTGTTTAATTTACATTTTTTAATTATTTTACAGCACACAATCCATTACCAGCTCAGCTAAAGGAAAAATATTTATAAGATTA